>JASKUP010000021.1:5000000-10000000 GCA_030448955.1 Trichopoda pennipes | reverse complement strand
ATGGCAGAGTTTCATACGCTAAGGGGCACATAACCAAACACTTTCTATAGCTAGTATGCGAATTATCGCTACCATCATAGTACCTTTGAGTTAAGTGAAGTTGGTCGTGTTTGGACTTCTGAAGAAGCTCCATCACTGCCTATATTAGGAATCTAAAAATGACTACGCTAATTACATGAGAATTAAAAAAAAACTTTTTTTTTCCCAAAAGATATTTATTTATTCAACACCTTCTTCAAAGTAATTGTCATTAAATATGTTATTCTTAATCCAGTACTAGCCCTTTATATTCGCTTTCTCACATGATGACCTTGAGTACCTCTAGCGATGAATTAGTTATAATCTGGAATTTTGGGAAACCTCTCAAACAACCTTTTACTTTTGTGAACACGAAAAAGCTGGAGGAACTCGTAGAAATGGGCATTTGAGGCATGTTTGGTATAAATATTTATTTTATAAGTGACAGCCAAGCTGCATCCAATTCACTATGGGTGACTGCATAACAAAAAAATTTTCTAGAGCGATCCTTAAACGTTAGATGGCGATAAAATCGACTGGCGTGAGTTTGAAGATAAGGGATTAGAACAACTGTTACTGGTTCGTTAAGTTACTGGGTCGTTAATGTGACCGCGATCGTACAGAGCGCAAAGAGCTTATAGTTTTCTCGGATCCCAGTTAAGTCCTTCAAACCAGACGGTTGCATTAAATCAGGGTCATACTAGGACTTTGCTGAGTTTTCAACGTGAAAATCGTATAATGCCGAAAGCAGTATATTCAGTGGGAACTGTGGTTTTGCCATTTCCATATCATTAAATTAGTGTTGATGAGGAATTGGTCTAAAAAAGTAACCACCTCTTGTCAGACTGTTTTGCTCTGTTGCAACTGCGACTAAGACATTTCGGATAATATATTCTGAAAAGCCTCTTTAAACTTTCTGACCTAGTTTAACTCTATTGTAATCGATGTTTTAAAGTACACTTCAATGAATCTTGTAAAATAGAGATAACTTCCACCATGTTTTTTTTTTTTTTTTTTGGGACCACACATATCAATTTTAGGCATGACATCCAATGACAAAAGATTTTGTGATATTTTACATCTTCAAAATTTATTTCAAAATTTAATGAAGAATTGACCAACTATCCACAAGTGGTGCTCCCTCTAGCTGTTAGCTCATTAGCAAATAATTAAAGGGGTTTATTAATCAACTTAACACAATCACATTTATAAATAACAGCAGTTTTAATAGATCATTGACCAAAGAAGGTATAATTTTAAATAAAATGAAATTAAAAAGATCCGTATCAAAGCATAACATAAATGGAAAAGACATAACTTAAGATCGATGACCTACAACACAACAACACTGTGAAATATTTAAGAAGTAAAAAGTTAGAAATAAAACACAAGTACAACATTTCACATCAGTCAGTCAAGAAATTAATTTAAGGAGAGCGCAAAATAAAGCTTCAATGGATGTAAAAGAAATCTTCAAACGATAAAAAAAAATCAAATACGAAAACAAAGAAACCTTTGAAAATATACATTTCATATACTGTGGTGCATAATTATAAGTACAGTTAATTTTTATAATTTAAAAAGCTAACAGAAAGACGTTGAAGTTCCTAAAGATACCGCCACCCAACATGACTGTGGAGATTCTTGATTGTAGACTGTGGATGTTTGGCAATTAATTATGGAATATGATATCGAACAAATGGCTACCTCTAGTACATCGACAGACGTCTGCTCCTTTCACAAAATTTTGCAGCACATTCCGCTATAAAGCTTCACGTCTATGTCGCGCCGAAATTTATCTTTTAGAGCATCAATCATTTGTGGATTATTCATTTATTTATTTACTATTATTATTCTTTCCAATAGCCCCAGAGAAAGTAATCCAGTTGTCACAAGAACGAGACGGCCAGTTAACAACTCCAAGTCGGGAATTTTCACGAACGAGAAATTTCTTATGCAATAGCTGAATATTTTAGGTACGTTTGTGGGTTTTGACGCTGTCCTGCTAAAACCAAAGGTCACTGCTATCACCGTTAACCAACTATGGCGTAAAAATGTTTGGTGCACTGGGTGAAAAGCATTAGCTTTTCATTCTGGTGGTTGTGGGTTCAATTCCCAACAACAACCTTGACTGTTTTCACTAAAAAAAAAAAAATTACTATCGGTGAGGCTGCTCAACGATGAATGTATGGTCACTGGTCGCTGTGCTGTCTGGGCCTTCTAGAAATGAAAGCTGCCCCGGTAAGTTAGTAGGTAGTGTACTTAGCCTACCAATCTAGAGGAAATTGTTGTCACTACAGAGAAAAATAAAAGCTTGTACTGCAGGGAATTCAAGGTGATGACATTTCCTTGCTCATTTTCCAAAAAATATGGGCCTATGATACCGTTTGACTAAAAACCGCACTATATGGTCACCTTGTGTGGATATGGTTTTTCGAGGACTGTTTGCGGATTTTGTGAGCTCTATATGCGGCATTTTTTCCCAAGGCCTAACTCTTTCACAAATATTCTCGGTATCAATTATTTTGCCTTCTATTGCCAACCGTTCATGGGACTTAAATTCATAGCCTTCTCGATTGTTCAATAATCCAACGAGTACAATCGAAAATATGTTTATATGTCCCTTAATAAAAACGAAATTTATAAACTATTCAACTAAAAACACTATTTTTGTTAAGGTGTATTCATAATTATGCAAAGCAGTGTACACAAAAAGGTGTAAGAATTTTTAAGAACTATTAAAAAAAATTAAGAGCAACAACAAACAATATAAAATATTTAAAACAAGAAAACATCACAAAATTCATCTATTCTAAATGGACACTTACTTGCCAAAAAAAAATACAACAACAAAAAGCAATAAAATAACAACAAGTAACAACAAATCGCAGAATATCAACAACACTTTACGTCTTTGACTATAATAGAAAACGTTAGAATTTCGATATAAAATTTCATCTATAAAATAAAAAGCGTCTGCATAAATTATCACTTTAAATGCTGAAATAGTTTTTTGTGTCTCTTTGATTTCTCTGCTGACATGACTTTGATGAATCGATATGAGGTTGTCATGATTTTGTTAATAAAAATGGAACGAGAATTAAAAACAAGCAAAACTAAAACAAGACGCTTAACATATTGTTGCTTCTTTTTAATAAAAATAAAAAACAATAATAAAATCAATTTAAATAGAATTTATTTACACACATTCCACTGTGTGAGGTGTCATAATTAAAGGAAGACAATATTAGCAAGAGCACAAGTTTATCGGACAAAAAAAGTACCTTTTAAAAAGAAGTATCTTTTTTAAAAAAGGAATCTCTTTAAAATGTATTTTTTTTAAAAAGGGATCTTTTTAAAAAAGGTACTTTTTAAAAAAAAGTACCATTTTAAAAACGGTACCTTTTTGAAAAATATCTGCAAGCGAAAGTAAATTTTAAAATCTCTCTTTTAGAAAATTTGTTTTAGTCAAAATGTTATTTGAAAGTACCTCTTACATTTTTCAAAAAGTACTAAAATAAAGGGGTTTAGAAAAAGAGTACATCCTAAAGTAAAATCAGTTTCATAAGATTTCTTAAAATGTTATTTATAATAATAGTTTTTTTTTTATTTAAATCCGTATGGTGTTAAAATCAAACAATTAAATTAATTAGATACTAAAAACACCTTTTTAAAAAAGTACTTTTAAACCAATCAATGTTTTTTAACTAATTGAGTTAAAAAAACTTTATTTTACAAAAGTATATTTTAAAGGGTATAGTTTAAGATGTATAATTTTAAAAAAATAAAAAAATTACAAACAAGTACTTTTTTAACACAACTCTTTTATTTAAAAGTACTTGTATAAAATATTAGAATTTTTACTTATTAAAATAGTATGTTTAACAAAAAAAATTAACAGTACTATTATGGATCGAAGCACAAGCACATATATAAATAGCCCATACTTTTATATTATTTTAATACCTCATTAACCCTAATTGCCTTTATTTAGCAAATAGTACTGAAAAATTCTTAAAAAAAAAACCTTTTTGAGCAAATTACCGTAGCAAAACTAGTTTTATAAATTTCTTAAATTTTTTTAATTTTATAATAGTATATTTTAAAATATATATTTTAAAACATACAATTATCAAAAAGACAACCTTGCAAACAAATACCTTTTTAACAAAGCTCTTTTATTTAAAAGTACTTTTTTAAAATATTAGATTTTTTACTTATTAAAATAGTACGTTAAAAAAAATATTTTGGATCGAAAGACAACTATATATATAGTGATTGTAAAATCAGCCACACTTTCGTACTGTTATAATACCCCATTAACCGTAGTTCTTTTAAATGCGCAAATAGTACAGAAAAATTGAAATAAAACCTCTTCCAACAAATTCCCTTTTTTAAGGAGCAGCCCCAAAAAACTTTAATTTTGTAATATATTTTGCATTGTCTCTCTAAAGTATCTGTACTTTAAAACAGAGCAAAGTACTTTTATGTTAACAGCTGAAATTAAATAAAGTTTTTTAAACAGTACTTTAAAAAAATACACAAATTTTACAAACGAGTACTTTTCAGAAAATTTTATATTTTTAGAAATGTGTTTATATACATTTTATAAGAAAATATAAATTCTAACAAAAGCAAATTTATGAAAATATCTCGATATAAGCAACTACCTTTTTATTAATAAGGTACTTTTTGAGAAGTACTTTCAGTTACAGGTTTTAAAAAAGTACTTTTTGCTAGACAAATTTTTTTTTTTTAAAAACTACTACCTGCAAAAATAAAATAAAACTTTTTAAACTAAAGTGATTTTTAAAAGTATTTTTTTTTTTTTGATTAGCAATTTTGAAATAAAAAAGTTTTTTCGGAAAGACCCTAGATAAAGGGTTTTTCAACAAGAAATGTTTAAAATTTTTATTGTCTTGCGAAGAGAACATCTTGGCAGTTTGCGAATGAAAAATGATATCTGGCAAATATCCACCACGGCCATGCTGACATATGTCGATTCTTTCATCAACGTTTTTAATAAATTTTTGGTGAAATGGCGGTCCTATTTTGTTAATCACATTTCATGGATTTAAAGTTTTAAAGCTGACTCTAGCCCTACAAAAAATAATCCAGTGGTGTGAAATCACACGATCTTATTGGCCACTTAACTGCTGATTGTCGTAAAATTATGCGATCGGGAAATTTGGTTTGCAATAAATTGATCGTTTTATTGGCGGTATGACATGTGGCCCGCTATATGGAGAACACATCTCAGTGATGTCCAGGTCGTCAATAATAGGCCAATATTGAGTTGTTAGCCATTTGACCGTTATCGCATTTCGAGCCTTATCATTGAAGAAAAACATCCCAATCAAGCCTCCAGACCACATATCTTATCACGTTTTCGTGATAGCGTGATCCATTGATCGTTTCTGCATTCCCAGCTTCTATTTCGAAAATAAACGGCCAAGACAACACAACGCATCATACAGTAACACTTTGAGCATTCAAAGGCCTCTCAATAATCGTTTTAGAATTTTCAGAAGTCCAAATAAGGCAAAGCCCTCTCAATAATCGTTTTAGAATTTGCAGAAGTCCAAATAAGGCAAGTTTGCCTGTTGACATACCCTGACAAGTGAAGAAGGGCTTCATCAGAGAAAAAGATTTTTTCAGAAAAATCAGCCGGTTGTTGCTGAATGAATTGAGCAAATGCACAGCGATGTGAGTGGTCGTTTGGCTTTAATTCCTGCACTAGTTCAACCTTGTAAGGCTTCAGAGTCAAATCCTTGGCCATGTGGTGGCTTTGGGTAACTCTAATTGTTGAGAACGTCTAGGAATTGACAAATTTGGATCTGCTTCAACACTGTGGCTCACGGCTGCGATGTTTTTCAGCTGAAAGACCTGGTGGAACATGCGTTAGTGTTCACAAATTCTTAATAGCGGTCTAGGAGGGTCGATTATATTGTCCGAAAATATCACGAATTTTACAAAATGTAACTTTAACAGAACCACCATTTTCATAGCGGATTTTAATTATTTTAATACGATTTTCGTGCGAAATTGAATTCATTGTAGCAATTGCAATTTGCAATTTTTAAATACGTTAAAAAGTCAGATGTCAAAACTATCACCAACAACATGTGTTCCCACAATTGAAAAAAAACTACTTGTTGAAGAACCCGATCCATGCACTCCAATAAGGAAACACCTTTTAAATTTCTATTTGCACAACCGTCATGCATCCTTTTTAAATAAATAAAGTACTTTTTTAAAAAAGTACTTTTGTAAAAAAGTACCTAAAAGAGGACCATTTGAAAAATTAATTAATTGTTAGTAATTTTATTAAAATATACTTTTAAAGGAAATTAAAAAAATGCACCTTTAAAAATTACCATTTTTTAAAGTAATAATTACGAAAAACCATTTAATTATTTTTGAAAATAAAGTGCACGAATTTTACAGGGTTGTAAAAATTGAGAATATCTCTTTGAAAATTTATAAATATTTTTGTACATTTGATTTATTAAAAATTTACAGCCTTTTTGACAATAAATTTATTTATGGACACTTAAAATATAAAAGAAATACTATTAAGTACCAGATTTTTTTAACAATCCTCCTAAAAATATCAACTGTTAGTTAGTGTTACTTGTAGTGCTGGCTGTACATGTTGTGTTTATAGTTCATCATTCACATCAATTTACCGCGTTTCGTCATTAATACTTCAATTTAAAATAAAATAATAGATAACAAATTTGTTTATTGAAAAATTTATTAAAAGTGGATATTTAGTATTTTCCGCTTTCTATATGTAAAATATAGATTTTCGCTATTTTTTTATTATAAACAAAACATTTTAATTTAAAACCTCAAATAATTTTACAATAACAATTTCCTTGTTTATTTTAATTTCCACCAATAACTGATAGACAGTTGATTATTAAGTTTTATTATTTAATGACGTAAATTAATAATAATCGTAGAGAAATAATAATAAATCTAGGAAATCGTTTTTAAAAAGTTTGCTTAATGAAATAAAGTAATTTGGAAGATTTAAAAACTATTTTAAAAACGAATTAAGAATATTAATTAAAAAAAAATTTGTCTGAAAAAAGAAAAAAAAAATATTTTAATAAATATTTCAAAAAAATAGTACCATTATCAAGCAATTTCTTTCCTTCAAAATATTTTTTGTTTTTAGTACATGTAGCAATTTATTGTATCAATTGAAACGCAAAATATCTATTTTCGAAAGTACTTTTTCATAAAGTACATTTTTGGAAAAATATCAAAAAGTACCTTTTTATAAAAGTACACTTATTAAAAGATTGCTAGTTTTTTAAGAAGTAAGTCTTTAAAAAAATTGTAATAAAAGAGTACTTTTTTTTAAATTGAAACTTTAAAAAAGTACTGTTCAATAAGGTACCTATTTGCTGCTGTTAATACATATAATACGCTGCACAATTTTCGCTGTTCTGGCTATTTCCTTCGTCCACTAAGTGAGTTCTCCATTTACTGCACCTATTCATTTTAAAAGGTAAAATTTTACGAGTTAAATTAAGCGTAGAGGTATCAAGACAAATGAAAGCTTTGCTATTATGCTTTTCTTTGTTTTCTTTCGTCAGGGGATGACCTGCATTGCATTGTACCAGCACTGGCAAATTAGGTTATGGGGAGCAGGAAAGAGAGAGTAGTGTTTGTGGATATTCGATTTGAACTTTCCTACATTGAAAGTGACAGGAAAGACCTCTGGAGGGAGCTTATTCCACATACGGACTGTTCTGCTAAAGAATGAATTTTCCCTGTAATGCGTTATGCGATTCACTGGCCAATCCATCACAAATAGATGCATTATCAAACAAAAACGAGTCGAACGCAAAAACGAGCGAGTTTCGGAAACAAATTCCTTAACAATAAAATAGTGAAATACAACCTACATTTCGTCGATGCTCTAGGGAATACCATCCCCAATGAGCCTCTTGGCTCTCTCCTGTATGCGGTTGAGCTCCCGGCGCACACATGAAAGTTATATTCCCTCTTTGGACCTATATAGGTGGTACAAATAGTATGAAAGTCGGATGGAGTGAAGTATTGCTTACACCGTTTTCGAAAACCGAGGTACTTGAAAGCTTCTTTAGAAACCTGAAATTTTTTTTTAGACCATTGAACATCACACTGCATTTTCATGCCAAGAACATCAACAACTTTCGATTCCGTAATACGCTGTCAACTGCGAAAAAGTGTAAGAGTTGACAAAGAAGGTCATTTAGAAAAATAATAAATAGAGTAGGAGAGGTATCCCTGAACTCGTCTGATGAAATGCCATCTATAAAAACTCGTATTGGGGAATTCCTTAGCAAAACTCGATATAAATCTGGAGAAATTATCACTGAAACCAGCAGCAGCCTTCACTACTTGCTGAAGAGTTGCAGACTATCCAACTCCTGGTGCAGAATGCATGAAGCTTAATATAATTTAAGAACACGACGGCATTCATGCTCACTGGACCTGGACGATTCATTGTGTTCATTGTGAATGATCCGAACCACACAATTCAAACGAGAACTTCGAAACCACAACCACCACGATACTCCCAAAGTGCCGACCTGAATAATCCGTCAGAGAACAATTGAAAGGCTAAAAAGACAAATAGCTGAACTCTGGGGCTTTACTGATTCCCGTGGAAATATAGTGCAATTGTTCAGTTGGCTCCTGCTAGCCTTGTAGGGACTGGGTTCCCTTTTACCCCCGCAAGACACACATCTAGATGGTTGTGTGATCCAAAAAGACTTATAAATATGCCTCCGGGGGGGGATTTTCTCCAAAATAATGTATGGAGTTGCACCATTGTTCCGATAGGAAAGCCATACGCTAGGTCGCTAAGTAAGCCGTTGGACTCTAGGTACCTGACAAAATGAAAATTAATCATATTTTCCATCGCTTTAGTAAGTGCAGAACAAATTGCAATTAGACGGTAATTTTTAGGGTTGATGGCCTCATCCTTTTTGGGAATCGGCATTACCTTAGCAACCTTGCAACACTTTGGAAATTCAACGGAATGATACAACTTGCTGAAAAGGATTGCTATTAAGCTTTTGGTAACTTATAATACAACCTTCGTTTTAATAAGAATTTATTCGTAATATGTACGCTCTTTGTAATCGAGTATAAATAGAAAAAGTAGCAAAAACAAAAACAAAATATAAAAAAAATATGGAAAAAAACGAAATACTTGTTTTGAAATCTATAAATGAATGATGTACGCAAATTTAAGCGAATACAAAAATATAAAAAGAAAAAAAATAAAAAAAAATAATTTATATATATATATATATATATATATATATATATATATATCTGTTGATATTTTATTTTTATTATTTTTCACTTATTCTCATAAACTTATTTTGTTTTTGTTTTAAATTTTATTTTGTTCTCGTACGAATAAAAATAATTCATACATTCGAATTCTTACAAGTCGTCAGAGAGGAGTAGTTGCTGGACGAATAGATGGATGGATGGATGAATGTATGTATGAAATTGGAAGTATAAATAACTGCCTGCCGGTATGACTGTCTAGAAGTCAGATCGTATGATTTTTTTTTTGCCGTTTGTGTGACCATCAAAAAATTGTTCGTCTGTTTGTTCTCATGAAAGTTTGTTTGTATGATTCTACAGTATTTAACGTTATTTATGTATGAACAGTGGTCACACAAACACACATCTCATATTGTATCTACATATTAAATCTTTCGTTTGTGTTTTTGTTTTTTGTATATTTCGTAGTTGTTTTTTGGACTTTTTGTTTGTTGTTTGCTTTTTTTGGTGAAGTAGCTTTATCCATATCGAAACTGTAGAGTCAATTTTTAATCGTATGGCAAACATTTGCTCATGTGTCTATAATAAGGTGTATGTTAATATGTTGTATATATGTGTGTATGTCGCATAATATGTATATATGTACACATATCTCTGTCGTTAAAAATTATTTATTTTTTTATTTTATTTTCGATTTATTTTCTTTTTTTTAGCGTTTTTTTTTATATTCCACTTATTTGGTGCTATTTTTTAATATTACCAATTTGTTTTTGAAAATACATTTTTTAACGTAATTTAATTAATTTTTTATTTAAAAAAAATACTTTTTTTTATACCTAAAAAAAAGTACTTTTATTCAAGGTTCAACAACTTTTCATTTTTTATAGAACAATTCCATTTTTCTATCAAAAAGATTGCTTGCTAAAAGGCTTAAAAAATCTGACTTCTCGGCGGACACAAGGAAAGAGAATGGATCTTATATTGACAAATATTTTATTTAATGTCGGTAATAATGTATGGAATACAATATCAGATAAATGTCCGACTTGGTTAGCCTCACAAGTGAGAGGCTAACAAGCTCTTATGTCAACTGAATTTTATATGGAAACAAATGCAAATCCTTGTGCAAAATTATAGCCAAAGTTGTTCATTGAAGACCAAGCTCCTTACCACAGTGTCGAATGGAATCATGGAATTGTATCACCTATTGGGAAAATCAAAAGTCTGTCTTAAAATAACAAGGCAAACTGCAATTTTCATATATTTAATTCATCAGTCACCCAAACTTAATCGTAAATTCGATTAATTTGAAGTTACTAACGAAAACGTATTTTCTAAATTTATTTTTTTCAAAATATCGACTTTAACTTCCTCTAAATAATCAAGTTCGTTTAACTTTTGCAAAATATTTATAACTTGGGAAGTTTTCACTAAATAATTCAATCGCTAGTAGCAATGGGCGGTGTACATAAACGGCAGGGACTTAATCAATTCGAGCTAATAACTCTCACTTACTAGGAATTTCAAGTTTATGAAAATCCAAGCATGAAAGAGGTTTAGCGGTGTACCTGTACCTCTAGGTCTAAGAAACACACGTTGATACTTGCATTGTAGCACGCATGCAGCCCAGAACATCAAAGAGTATCGCAATTTGTCCATTTAAGAAAAATTGGACAAACCAAACGGCACAGCTCTCACTCTTATAGACATCATCAAAAACACCTGCACATTTTACTATGCTCAGGAATGAAAATTGTTGTAAAAAAAATTTTATAGATAACAGATTTTCCTTAAATTCTGGCTATCATATATTAACAATATATATAATATACATCTAGAGATAAACATGCTTGTGGTATAGTTACCAAAAACATATTATGTTCTGTGCAACAAGTATAATATTATGGTTTTTTAATAAAACTTTTGTCACACGCTAATTATTTTTTTGTTAATCTGTTATCAGCAAATCATAAACCTGCTAAAAAATTAAAAAAAAAAATTTTCAAATATTCGAATAATTTTTTTGTAATCGAATAAAATTTATTCGAGTAAAAAAGTATTATGCTTTATTCGAACTTTACATTATAATAGCAAACGTCGCGTTTGCAAGCAATCCAATACTTGATTAATTTCTTAAAAGTGTCAACATAGTTAGAACCATAGAAATAAATAAACCTGCTAAAAAATTTTAAAAAAATTTTCAAATATTCGAATAATTTTTTTGTAATCGAATAAGATTTATTCGAGTAAAAAAGTATAATGCTTTATTCGAACTTTTACATTATAATAGCAAACGTCGCGTTTTCAAGCAATCGAATACTTGATTAATTTCTTAAAAGTTTCAACATAGTTAGAACCATAGAAATTTTGCTTAATATTTTAGCGATAACTAAATCTAAAAATAATATAATAATAACAATATAACACTGCGTAAAATAAAAATAATTAAAAATTTTTCAAACATTCGAATAATTTTATTTTTATATATTAAATTATTCAAATGAAATCTCTTACTATTTAAAGTGAAAGAAAAAATTCATTTTTTGTTGTATAATTTAAAAATGTTTTTTCAAATAATCGAATAATTTTTTTGTAATCGATTAAAATTTATTCGAGTAATAAAGTAGTTTTCTTTATTGAAAGTTTTATATTAGATTAGTTAACCTCGCTTTTTTGAGCAATAGAATACTCGATTAATATATAGTAAAAGTCTCAGCATTAACATATAAATTTTGCTCAATATATTAATAATAACTAAATCCCAAAATAATATGTTTTTATACTTTAAATTATTCGAAGCAAATTTTTATTGTATAATTTCTAAAAATATTTTTTCAAATAACCGAATATTTTTTTTTTTTAATTTATTCGAGTAATAAAGTAGTTTTCTATATTGAAAGTTTTATATTAGAATATTTAACGTTGCTTTTTCAAGCAATCGAATACTCGATTAATTAATTAAAAGTTTCAACATGGAACCATATAAATTTTACTCAATGTTTTAATAATAACTAAATCCCAAAATAATATGTTTTTATATTTTAAATTATTCGAAGTGAAAGCAATAATATAATTTTTTTTTGTATAATATAAAAATATTTTATTAAAAATTTTTCAAACCATCGAATAATTTTTTGTAATCGATTAAAATTTATTCGATTAAAAAAGTATTTTTCTTTATTCAAAGTTTTCTGTTAGAATATTTAATGCCATTTTTTCGAGCAATCGAATTCACGATTAATTTCTTAAAATATTCGAATAAAAAATTTTAAACACACTGTAAATTATAGTTATTCCAATTATGTTTTTTTTACTTGCAGCAATATATTGTAAAGCTTTAAGTAAGTTTTGTGAAGATTATTTTGTGTCTTTTTATTTAAATTTATAAAATGTCAATTCGATTTTGAAATGGTCTTTTACGGGAAAAGGGGCCCTTTTAGGGACGAAGTATATGTTGTGTGCTTATATGCCTTCTTAACCATTATTCTTAAGTTTCTCCTTTTAAATTTAAACACTTGTAGATAATTTTGGATACGTAGTTATAGATAACAGCTAAAAGTACCTGCAGTTTTATTATTGCAGCCCAGTGTAGATTTTAAACTATTATTAACTGTAGACAAAAATCAAAAGCACCTGTATTTATATTAATATTTCCCAGTGTAGATTATATTCAAAATAATCTAAATTACTTCTATGTCATATATAATCGAATAAATTTTTTGTAATCGATTAAAATTTATTCGAGTAAAATCGGATTTTTTCTTTATTGATAGTTTTATATTAGAATATTTAATGTCGCTTTTTCGAGCAATCAAATACTCGATTAATTTATTAAAACTTTCAACATGGAACCATATAAATTTTGCTCAATATTATAATAATTAAATCCCAAAATAATATGTTTTTATATTTTAAATTATTCAAAGTGAAAGAAATAACATAACTTTTTATTGTATAATATAAAAATATTCTATTAAAAGAATTTAAAAAAAATCGAATAATATTTTGTAATCGATTAAAATTTATTCGACTAAAAATCTATTTTTCTTTATTCAAAGTTTTATGCTAGAATAATTAGCACACAAGTAACTGCAGTTATATTAAAAATGTCCAGTGTAGATATTAAAATATTTTTAACTGCAGACAAAAATCAAAAGTAAGTAAGTTAATACTACCCAGTGTAGATTCTATTCAAAATAATCTAAATAATTTCTATGTCATATTTAATCGAATAATTTTTTTTGTAATCGATTAAAATTTATTCGAGTAAAATCGGAATTTTCTTTATTAATAGTTTTATATTAGAATATTTAACATCGCTTTTTCGAGCAATCGAAATAATTTTTAAAAGGTTTCAACACGGAACCATATAAATTTTGCTCAATGTTTTATTAATAACTAAATCCCAAAATAATATGTTTTTATTATTGAAAATGAAAAAAATAACATAAATTTTTATTATATAGTATAAAAATATTTTATTAGAAATATTAAAAAAAATAGAAAAATTTTTCGTAATCGATTAAAATTTATTCGAGTAAAAAATTATTTTTCTTTATTCAAAGTTTTATGTCAGAATAACTACGCGCACAAGTGTACCTGCAGTTATATTAATACTGCCCAGTGTAGATTCTATTTAAAATAATTTAAATAATTTCTATGTTAGGCTTGAGTTCTTTATTTTCCACTTTATTAATTTGTTGCATGCCTGCAACAAGCATTACCCAAGGGACAAGGCATGAAGTGTTTCTATACCACATAGTTATAAAAATATTAATAAAAAAATATTTTAATTTTCGAATTTCAAATATTTAATGAAAATCAAAAACAAACGAATATGTTAGCGAATAGAAGAACCCGCCTTATTTTCAATTTTATTTTGTTCTCACTGCTGTCGCAGCAGCTTCTAATCAAGACCAAACAAAAAATGGACAGATAGAATTCATGCTGTTTTGTCACAACATAATTTTTTTCATTATAATTTTTTTTGTTGTTTCTTTTTAACGAATGATTTTTTAAATTTGTTGTAGATTTCAAATATAAAATGACACACACACAATTATATTTGAGCATTAAAAAACCGCAAAATCCTAAAAATCGTTCATTTTGACAGCATAAACGTTCATAAAATCCCAAAAGACAAATACACAACAAACAACAACAAAAACTACAACTACAAAACATCTCAACAATTTGTTAAAGAATCTGTGAAATTGTTAATATACAGATAATTAATAATGTCATCATTTCACTTCGGTGTATGTATGAATGTGTGTGTGTGTGTGTATGTGTGTGGCTGACTTATTCTTCTCTAAACGAATCGTATACCAAAAATATGATTGAAGTTTAATTTTATTAAAAATTTTGTATTTAAAATTAAGAATAATTCTTTTTTTTTTGTTTTTGTTGTTTTTTACATAAAAGTTTCTTTCTTTTATTTATTTGGTGTTTGTTTGACCCAAATATTTATTTTAATCGTTGAAATTTATTATTATTTTGTTGTAGTTGTTGTTGTTTTTGTTCATATGTTCTTTGGGTTTTTTTACGATAAACATTTCTATTATTCTTCATTTTTTCCACCTTTAAAAAAGAAAAGACTCTTTGAAAATATTTTAACTATAAAATAATAATAAATCGAATAATTAAAATAAAATTAGTTTCTTTAAAACAAATTTTCTTTAGATCATCATGGCGCAATAACCAAAACGAATAGTGGCACATTAATTTGATAAAAAGAATCACTTGAAATATTAAAGAAAAAAATACTAACTGAAGAATAACATATGTTAAACACTTTAAATAATAATAACAATAACAATTTCGATTAAAACCGGTTCGAAGTCTTGGTTTAATCAGACATGCAAAAATGCCTTCAGATTAAGAGAGGAAGCATTCAGTATCTGGCGTAGAAACGAGCAAGATCTTCATGCGCTTGCTTGCCTTCGTGCTACTTCTCGTGGTAGCAAGAGCTTTTTGTCGTTTGTTAAAAAACTAACGGATAACTTTAGTTCTTTAACTGCAACTCTTTTAAAGAATGACCAAATGTTCACTGACCTGGTTGATTAAGTCAACCTTTTGGCTGGCATATTTGCAAATAATTCCTATTTGCACCACTCAAGCTCGACAGAGTATCCGTTACTATGCCGCAGATATTCCTTCGTGTTCGAGTGGTTAAAAAGGTTTTAACAGATTTCACATCAACTCTTTTCCTGGGCCGGATGGAATACCTGCACTGATATTGAAGCAGTGCTCTTCAATGCTAGCGCGTACATTAGCAATCCTTTTTAGAATGTTGTATCATGCCGTTAAATTTCTAAAGTGATAGAATATTGCTAATGTAACCCCAATCCCCAAACAGGGTGAGGCGAACAACACTTAAAATCATCGTCCAATTGCAATTTGTTTTGCACTTTCTAAAGTGATGGAAAGTATAAATAATTTTACCTGGAGTCTAATAACTTACTTAGCGACCGACAGTATGATTGTCGTAGGGGGGGGGCACTACGGGCGGCATGCTGGCTTTCCTATCGGCACAATGGTGCATCTCGATACATCATTTCAGAAAGAGTCCCCCGGGGGCACATTTATCAGTCTTTATGGATTACTTAACCATCAAGACTTGTGTCGTTTGAGGGTATAAGGGAGCCCAGTCCCCTGAAGGCAACAGGGAGTCAACTGGAACCTCCACGTTATTTCCACGGAAATAAATAAGCCCCAGAATTCCGCTAATTGTCTCTTTAGCCTTTTAGCTGTTTCTCTGACTGATTATTGAGGTTGGCCCTTCGGGAGTATCGTGGTGGCTGTGTGTTTCCCAGCCGCTCATGAATTTGATTAGGGGGCCAGTATCATCTCACCTTTACTGAGAACAAGGGGTGAATGATCCGGATGCAGTGAGTATGCTAGTCATGTGTTCTGGACCAGCAGTTGAATAGTCTCCAACTCTTCAGCAATAAGTAGTGGTTTGCGACCCTACTTCGGAACTGCTGAAATTGCAACTAGGAAAGACCTGTTGCCAGAATTAGTCTTAGGCTTCCTAGGGCGAGAATAACGTCGCTTTTCATTCCTAGTGATTTGACCACCATCTGCTTATGGCCTATCTTATCACGCATTTAAGCGAGAGTAAGGTGGTGGCTCTAAATATATCCAAGACGTTTATCGGTAATAATTTCTCCAGATTTATATCGAGATTTTTCAGGAATCGCACTATACGAGTTGTTACAAATGGGATTTCATCACACGAGTTCATGATTAATGCAGTGATACCGCAAACCAAAACCACCACATGGGGAATTTTGCGTAGGAATTTAACTTTGAAGATTTACAAGGTTTAACTGGTGCAGAAATTGCAGACGACCGACCATTCACATCTCCGTAGATTTGCTCAATTCATTCAGGAACAACCGGCTGGTTTTTCTGAAAAAATCATTTTTTCAAACGAAGCCCATTTTCACTTGCCAGGGCAGGTCAACTAGAAAAATTACCAAATTTGGGCTTGTGAAAATCCTAGAGCGATTATTGACAAGCCATTACATGCTCAAGGTGTCACTGTATAGTGCGCTATGTGATCTGGAGACGTGATTGGGCAGTTTTTTTTTCGAAGATGAGGCTCGAACTACGATAACGGTCAATGGATAACGCTATAACGAGGTATTAAAAACTTAATTTTGTTTTATTATTGACGACGTGAATATCACTGACATACTTTCACGACAATCAGCAGTTAAGGTGCTTAACCAGATCATGTAAAGGTAAGAACAGAGTCTATACAAAGTCAATCGAATCGATTTCAGCCTTAAAACTCAAACCCCGTGATGTAATCAGCGAAAGAGAAGCGCTATTTTGCTAAAAAGTGATTAAAAACTTTGATGAAAGAATCGACATCTGCCAGCGTTGTGGTCGTGGTGGACATTTGCCAGATATCATTTTTCAATCATAATTGCCGAACTTTTTCTTCGTAAGACATTACAAATTTATATCATCTTAATCTAAATTTCTTGTTTTATTTTGTTTTTGGAAAACAAACATCTTGTTGAAAAAGCCTTTAATATAGCGTTTTTATTTCAGTTAAGTTTTATTTAAAAAAATAGTCTTTGATTTAATTTCGACCATAGTACAGTACAGCGCTGTACCATAGAATAGTACAGAGATTTCGTTTCAAAGAACACTAAAATATACGTTTTAAAACCGAAAAATATACCCTGATTCGGCTTATAGAATAGAGGCGAATATTTTTTTATATTATTTTTCTAAGTGAAAGAAATACCTTAATTTTTTTGTTGTATGTATGTATATGCGATGTATGTTGTATATGCGAATAATCGAATAATTTTTTGTAATCGAATATTTTTTTTTATTAATTATTTAAATTTTTTCTAAGTGAAAGATATATAAAATGGTTTTATTAAAAATTTTTCGAATATTCGAATAATTTCTTTGTAATCGATTACAAATGAGTCAACTAAAAAAGTATTTTTCTTTAATAAATGTTTTCCTTTAAAAACACAAAAAAAAACAATCTGCAAACTACTAAATTTATACAGGTTTTTTAAGCAATTGAATACTCGACTAATTTGTGAAAATAGTCGAATAAAATTATTATTATTGTTTACATATTTTTCGAATAGCTATTCAAAACATTCCAATTAAAATTATTAAATTTATTATAATAATTATTTTAAGAGTTTAATATCTTTAGGAAATGCGGGGGCTGTATGTATATTTCACAGCATGGATCCTTTTTGTAATCGATTAAAATTTATTCGAGTTAAAAATTATTTTGCTCAATGTTTATTTTATGTTTTACATTAAAAAAGCAAACTTCAAACAGCTAAACTTTTTAAAAGTTTTTTAATGCTATCGATTACTCGATTAATTTATGAAAATAGTCGAATAAAATTATTATTATTACATATTATTACATATTTTTAAAGTTGTTTAAAAATATTTAAAATATTCTAATTAATATTATTTAATTTATTATAATAATTATTTTAAGGATTCAATATCTTTATGAAATGCTACGGCCGGAGGATGCACGTATATTTCTTATCAGGCACCCATTTTGTAATCGTTTAAAAATTATCCGAGTAAAAAATAATTATTTTATTGAATGCTGTGCGTTAAAAAAACAAACTTTAAACAGATAAATGTTTACCGGTTTTTACGCGATTAATTTGTGAAAATAGTCGAATAAAATTATTATTATATTTTTCGAATAGCTATTCAAAACATTCCAATTAAAATTATTAAATTAATTATGATAATTATTTTAAGGGTTTAATATCTTTAGAAAATGCGGGGGCTGCGTGTGTATTTCTCAGCATGGACCCTTTTTATAATCGATTTAAAATTATTAGAGTTTAAAATTATTTCTTCATTGTAAACATTTACATGTTTTTGCAGCAATCGTATAGTCGATTAATTTGTGAAAATAGTCGAATAAAATTATTATTATTTACATATTTTTCGAATAGCTTTTTAAAATATTCCAATTAAAATTATTAAATTTATTTTTATACTTATTTTAAGGGTTCAATATCTGTATGAAATGCTAGGAGCGGAGGGTGCATATATATTTCTTATCAGGTACCCTATTTGTAATGGGTTAAAATTATTCGAGTAAAAAAATTTTTTTTTTAATGTTGTGCGTTAAAAAAAGCAAATTTGAAGGGCCAAACGTTTACTGATTTTTCAAGCAATTGCATAGTCAATTAATTTGCGAAAATATTCGAATAAAAATTTTTATTTATTTATATATTTTTCAAATAAATTTTTAAAATATTCTAATTAAAATTATTAAATTTATTATTATACTTATCTTAAGAGCTCAATATCTTTCTGAAATGCTATGGCCGGAGAGTGCATGTAGATTTCTCATCAGGCACCCTTTTTGTAATCCGTTAAAAATTATTCGAGCAAAAAATTTTTTTTTATTAAATGTGCGTTAAACAAACTTCAAACAGTAAACATTTACAGGTTTTTCGAGCAATCGCATACTCGATTAATTTGTGAAAATATTCGAATAAAAATTTTTATTACTAAATCATTTTTCAAATAACTTTTTAAAATATTTAGAATATTATTAAATTATTAAAATTATTTAAAGGGTTTAATATTTTTAGGAAATGCAGGGAGTATGTAGTCCATGTATTTTCCTCAGAATAGGCTCTCAAAGAGAACTCCAATAATATAAGAAAACACTTGCAGCAGTTGATCAGTTATGTCCCTAAAACGTAAAAGTATACCACGAGATAGAGACGTTACCTGAAGTTTCTTGATAAATGGATAGTTTATGGGTACCGTGTTCACTTCTCACCTATTTCGATATTATTTAATTTAATTTTCCAGTTCCCTGAGTCTAAAAACGGAACTTTTTTTTTAAACTAATAAAAATGAGTTTGTTGAAAAAATGTGTTGTATCCGAAAGCATGATTTTGTTCGAAAAATGAAATGAAATACAAGCCCCTCTGACGTAGCGGGACAACTTTTGTCAGCATAAAGCAATTGTGTATAAAATAAATGAAATGAACGCCTGACAACTGGACTTATCTTTTACACTGCAGTGCTGCGAATAGTTGTAGGTTGTTGTGTCAAGAATTTAAATTATTTTATTACGCGAGTCAGTCATATGCACAGTTGAAGTTATTTAACGTTTCTAGATTTAAATCCGTTTGTTTTTGTATTGTTATTTTTAATAACGTTTTTATTATTTTGTATTTGTTTTTGTGTTGTTATAAAAGTCGTCATTTGTTAAGCAAATAACCAATTGAAAAGTATTTATTAGAAAAGTTGCTAAGAAAAAAATATATTTCTCTAACGCAAAGCAGTTTGTCATTTCGATTAATTGAGGCTGTCGTCTGATGTTTTGACGTCTATAAAAATAGTTGAAATAAAATTTTTTATAAAATAAAATGTTATTAAATATTAAATGTTAAAATGTTAAAACTTCATTAACGTTAAAAACACATCATTTATTACGTTCCTTAAGTATTTTTTGATATTTCAATTCGGTGTGTGTGTATGGGTGTGTGTGTGTGTGCGTGTGTTTGCTTGGCTGTTTTATTTATTTTATTGTTAAATTCTTTATCTAAATTAGCAAAACGTTTTTAGTTTATAAGCAATTCCAGATTCGATTCTATTGTGTGTAGCTAAGGGGATTTATAAGGTCATGTAAATACAAAGCGAGGGTGGTTCCTAAAGTAATTAAAGAGGAAATATTTGCAAAAAAAAAATCATACTGGCACGTTTAAAATTTAAGAGAATTGCTTGGCATAGAGAGTAAAAATTAGTCATCCTTAAGAGCATAAAATTTTTAAAAACTTTCAACAGTAAACTTGACCACAGCGACATCATCAAAATATATGATTGAAGAATATAATGAGGAGCCTATATTCCGTTACTAGAGCTGACAATAATAACGACTTCATATTTTTTTGGAGCCCAATTTCAATTTCTACGGGCCAATGAGGTTCATTTTAACGGTGATAACAAAATTAATCAACCTTCAGATGAAGCGGAAACTCCAATAATTAGCGTGACGATCTCAGAAGCAAGGCTTGATACTCTATCCCATCCATAGCCAAATGGAAAAAACCGTTAAGTAGAAGAAAGTACACTTTTTTAATAGATTCGCCACAATTGGCTTCATAATTCCACAATTGGCTTCATAACTATGTACTATCCGGAGAATAAGATACGATAATATTTATAGACAACCATCCTATTACTTCCCAGTCAACCCCGGCTATATCAATCTTCAGAACCATTCCCTTCCTTGAAATTACGGATCTAATTTTCCGACTTCTCTTGTCTAAATTATTCTTTCGACTAGTGACTCTTCATCTTGGAGACCAGCTAAGCATATTGGAATGAAAAATATCGTCAGAGCAAAGAATATCAGGCTCTTCCAATATATTGATTGTATTTGTCTTCGCAATCTCGCTTCTGATATCTCTCGACGGCCGTTTTATTGTCGTCCCTGTTATCAGTAGTGTGTTTTAATGCACTTTAGCATATTTTGTTTTATTTTAGTATCATTTAGTATACTTCAGTATATTTTAGTATATTTTATTGTATTTTGGTATTACTTGAAAATTTTCGGGTTTCACCTTGAACTTAGGACCGACTGACTTGTAATCAATCGCTTCAAGGTGTCTTTCGATAATTTGCTGCTATGACCAAGATCTGTAGCAATGGGAGCTCCATGCAGGCTTTTGCCAAACACTTCTTTGCTCACCATTGTACCCTCCCACTCACAAAAGTTTTGGATTTATTAATTCAAGCGAGATTAAGCATAAACCATCTACTTTAATTGTAATGTATACATATACAACTTAAGCGTCAGTGGCATCGACAGTTAAGCTATTACACTGACCTTAGTGGACTTCCATGTACACCGTCCTGCTGTTTGAAGCAATCAATGCCTTTAATGGTATCGGCATGAGTTGTGGGATGAATACACAGCATTTTTACTGCTCACAAAAATTGGCCCACTGGTCACATTATGTCACAGCCACAACCTTCATACTAAGAAAGGTGAGGTTTTCACCCATTTAAAGTTCGAGAATAGTTGAAAACCTCTGAACATTCGCTTCAAAATAACACAGGATGTACGCTGGGAAGGTATGCTACTTTGTGTTGCCGCCATTTTGGTAAACATTAATCTTAACAGTTCATATTTGCCAGTTGTGAAGTAGACACGTGGCATATTTATTATGGAAAAATATTTGATAAACCAGCGGGGTTTAATCGTTAAAACATTTTATCGAAATCAATCATCGATTACTGTGACGATGAGAAATGAGTGACGAGGCACATTTTCATTTGAATGAATATGTGAATAAACAGAATAGTCGGTTGTGGGAAATGGAAAACCCTTAAATTAATCAACAGTCATTTATTAAAAGTGAAAGTCTGGTGTGTAATTTGGTCAGAAGGAATCATTGGACCTTACTTCTTTGAAAATGAAAACGACGTAACGGTAACTGTGAATGCGGAGCGATATCGTGATATGATTGAAAACTTCTTTAATGCCACAACTGCATGCTTTGGGCTTAATTAACATGTGGTATCATCAAAACGGTGTCACATCGCATACAGCCAGGATTATAATAGAATTACTGGGAGACCTCGACAACAAGTTATTTCAAGAAATGATGATGTTGGTTGGCCTCCAAGGTCGCCTGATTTGACTGCTCCGGACTTCTTTTTGTGGGGATATCTGAAAAGCAATATTTATGCACACAAACCAAAAACGCTTCAGCAACTCAAACAAAATATTCGTGGTGAAATTAATGATATTCCGCGTGCAATATGTGAGAATGTAATGAAAACTGTCTTCAAAATGGCGCGCTTTTGTGAGGCTAACAGAGGTAGACATGTATTCCATACATGAATGCCGACATTAAATAAAACATTTATCAATATGAGATCCATTCTCTTTTATTTATACAAAAATTATCAACAGATTAGCATACCTTCTCGGCGAATACCTTGTTTTATTTTTCATATTTAAATGCATCAGCTATCCTGAGGGAATGGAGTGGAGGGTTCCATTGATCTGCTAACGTTATACCCAATTCTAACAATCGATTTCTATGTCAGAACTTATTCGGATTTCAACCTGATCAAGTGCAGCATTCGAATATATGGTCAGGGTATGCTCTAGTTTAAGGTATAAATAAAGGGTCCGCCATCTAACGTTTTTTTTTTTTGTTTTTGCAACTAGTGCTTATTTCGTGAATGGTAACACCTGGCTAATGTTTGATTTGACAGATAATTTGTTTTATCCTTCCGCTGAACGAATATGGTTGTGTATACGCTTGAACAACGCTGGGATATATTGCGACATTCCTTTGAAAATCATGGTAATATTGCAGAATGTTTGCGAAAATTGCGTACGAATTTTGGAAGAAGAGAAGCACCGTCAGCTCCGTATGTTCGTTATCTTGTGAAAAAAGTAAAAGAGACTAGCACATCCCCAACGATAAACCAAAGCGTGAAAAGCCAAAGACAGTGCGTATACCAACCGAGAATATTGCTGCTGTGGCAGAAAGTGCGCGTGAAGCGCCATCAACATCAATTCACCCAAGTTCTCAACAATTGAACATTTCAGAGACATCATTGAGACGAATTTTGCATAAAGGACTTGGTATGACGCCATACAAAGTCCAATTGGTTTTAGGAGTTGAAGCCAAGTGACAATCCAATGCGTTTTCGCTTCGCTAAGTGGGCCTGCGATCGACTTACAGAAGATTCCGATTTTGCAAAAAAAATTATCTTTTCAGATAAAGTTCATTTTGATCTTAGCGGGTATGTAAAGAAGCAAAATTGTCACATTAGGGGCACAGAAAACTCGCACGCATACATTGAATAGCCGACGCACCCAAAACGAGTCACTGTTTGGTGTGAATATTGGTCCAGAGGCATAACTGGTTGTTGAACGAATTTTTGTTCACAAAATTAAAGAGGAGGATTTTGGCAACATTTGGTTTCAACAGGACGGCGCTACGCCCCACACAGCCGAAGCTACACTTGATGTTTTGCGCCCTATTTTTGAACATCGCATTATTAGCCGCAAAGCTGATGTCATTTGACCACCTCGGAGCTGCGATTTGACACCGTTGTACTACCATTTGTGGGGTGCCGTCAAAGATAAGTGTTACGCCGAAAAGCTAAAGACAATTGACGCTTTAAAGGATAATATTCGTGAAGCCATTGATGAAATACAGCTGCACAAAATCGATAATGTGCTTAAAAATTGAACCGATCGTGTAGGCTACTGCATGGCCAGCCGAGGCAGCCATTTGAATGAAATTATTTTCCATTATTAACCGGAAGGATTGTACTTTCAAATAAAAAAACGAAATTTGAGAAAATATTCACTAGTTTTGTTTATAGCGGTTAAAACAAAAAAAATTTATTTGGCGGACCCTTTAATATAAAGATTATTATACATAACTGAGTAGAGCAGCTCGGGTTTGAAATTATTGATTAAAAACTTATCCCATTAAAAAGTTAAGTTAATTTCGCTATGAAGTTTCTTATTCCCAATAATGATAGATGTTTAATAGAAGCACTTAATGGATGCAAAAACAATTTTTCCTTGGGATTATAATATTTCGCCAAATTTTAAAACAAAAAAAAAACCTTTAAGAAAAGGGTTTTCAACGATAAAATTATAGAAACTGAGCTATTAAATATCCCTGAACACAATGTTATGCTACATACTTTTAAATTAATTTTAAGACTACCTTCGTATTTTTCGGTTAGTATGGAATTTAGGAAATAAAATCAGTTATTTTATTATTTCTAATAAACAACTCAAAATTGTAATTTTTATTGCAATTGTTGCTGTTGGTTGGTTGGTTGGTTTGTTGTTGTTGTTGGTGGTGGCTGGTGTTCAGTTTCTGTGTTAAAAACTTAATAAAACTCATTTAAAGCACGCAAACGTTTTAATTTGTTTTTGTTTCTTTAAATTGTTATTGTTGTTATTTTTTTTTCTAAATTCTTAATTTTAGATTATTACTGCCAATCTATTTTGACAGTAACTCACGAATATTTTCTCAAAATACATGTGATTGTTTTTATTTTATTGTTTTTTCGAATATAAATATTCATACGATTCCCACACTATTTCATTTCATTTCTATTTTATTTTAAACAAATTAAAACCTTAAATGGTTGCGTTTTTTTTTATTATTTTAAATTTATTCAATTTTATTCATGATATCACGTTATATTAAAATCCCCTAATTATATCAAATATAATTAATTCCCTTCACCATGACATTTCATAATTTTATTTTTAACACTGGTTGCCTAATGTGGACTTAATGTTTCTTGTCTTCGAACACACACACACACACACACACACACACACATATTTAAATAAACATTTGGTTGAATTATTTTTTGAAGACAAGTTTCAAGAATTTCGCTACTGAGGATCCTCCATTGTGCTATACTACCCATATGGCTGAGATGAGTATAATTAAATTCGATTGCCTCTATTTAATGTAAATTTATTTAACTCGTTTCTTTATTCGCTTTTATATCTATTTCCTGTTCTTTTTTTTTCTTGCTTGAAGCACGTGTCGCAGGCCTACGTTGATTTATTTAGGAGAGTAACAAGTGTTTTTTTTCGCTATTTAATTGTGTCTATAAAAAGCGGCTTTATTGTCGTTAATAAAAATCTAATCACAAAAATCGAAAACTAAACATTTAATAAAGTTGCTAAAATAAAAAAGAAATAAAAAATTAAATCTCTTGAATTGATCGTAAAACAACAATTAAAATCTAGAAAATGTTCGCACATCGAAAGATATTTTAATTTTTTATAAAATAAAATAAAATCTAAAAAAAAAATTTTGATTTTAAACTTTAAAATTTTAAAAACTATGAAAATGAAGAATTTTGTAGTTCATTAACCTTCATCTTGGACCAAAAATTGTATTCAATAATTATAAATTCGAAAATAAAAACAAAGACTTGGAGGCATTAAAAGTTGGTTTGTGACTTGGATATATAAAGGTTTTCGATTAAGATGATTCAAATTTTTATTCTACTACAAAGATAAAAGTGTGACAATTATGAATGAAAATGTCCATCACGGCCACGCTGACAGATGTCCATACTTTCATCAAAGTTTTTAATCACATTATGCCAAAATGGCGATCCTATTTCCTTAATCACCTCACGGATTTTGAGTTTTAAGGCTGAAATCGTTTCGATCGACTCCATATAGACTCTGTTCTTAACACAAAAGAACAATGCAATGGTGTTAAATCACACAGTCTGGCTGGCCACTTAACTGCTGATTGGCGTGAAGTTATGCGATCGGGAAATTTAGTTTACAATAAACTGATCATTTCATTGGCTGTGTGACACTGGTGCCTTCCTGTTAAAACTACATGTCAATGATATTTATATCGTCAATAATAATCCAAATGTGAGTTCGTGATAAGATTTACATCTGCATCTGGCTGTAAGCCTTAGTCAGATGGTAGTCAAACCACTGAGAATGAAAAGCAACGTCATTCACGTCCTAGGAAGCCGAGGACTAATTCTAGCAACAGGTCTTTCCTTGTTGCAATTTCAGCGGTTCCACAGCAGGGTTTTAAACCACTACTCATTGCTGAAGAGCTAGATATTCCTTTCCAGAACATATGACTAGCATGCTCACTGGATCTGGATTATTCGTCCGTTGGTCTGATTGAAAGCGAGATGATTCTGGCCCTCATAATCAAATTCATGCGAGAGCCTTGAAACACACAACCACCACGATACTCCCGAAGGGCCAACCTCAATAATCAGTCAGAGAAACAGCTAAAAGTCTAAAGAGACAATTAGCGGAACTCTGGTGCTTACTGATTCCCGTAGAAATAACATGGAGCTTCCAGTTGACCCCTGCTGCCTTCAGGGGGCTGGGCTCCCTTATACCCCCAGCAGGCCCCCCGGAGGCACATGATAGTCTTTACGAATCCTACTTCTTCCATCTAGACTGGTGTCTTGTGGGGTAAAATGGAGCCCAGACCGCTTCAGGCTAGTAGGAGCCACCTGGACAATCCACTATATTTCCACGGGAATCAGTTGCCCGCAGACCTTCGCTATTTGTCTCTTTAGACATTTAGCTGTTCTCTGGCTGATTATTGAGGTTGGCCCTTCGGGAGTATCGTGGTGGCTGTGTGTTTCAAGGCTCTCGTGAGAGTTTGTGGGTCGGATCATTCACAATGAACACAATGAATGGTTCAGGTCCAGTGAGTATGAATGCCATCGTGTTCTTTATTATATTAAGTTTCATGCGTTCTGGACCAGGAGTTGGAAAGTTTCCAACTCTTAAGCAAGGAGTAAAGGCTGCGACCTACTTCGAGCTTTTGAAATTGCAACTAGGAGTGACTGTAGAATGCACGGATTCGAAGGCCTTCTATGGTGAGAATGGCGCTACATACCATTGACAGTGCTAATGGCGACCATCTGTTTATGACTTACTGCCGGTGCAGATGTAAACCTTATCACGCAATCTGTTTAGTAAGTAAAAGATCCGTAAGTTCCAATCTGATCAGCGCTTTGTAAAAAGTAGCACTCGAATTCACATCCCACTGGTGTTTTCAGTGAATGGAAAAGCAGTTGCTGTGTAGGTGGGGTTTCTACATTGAATAAGCTGCCTGTGTAGTTGGTAAACAGAAGTTCGGTTACTCCAAAACAACGAAGCTTGGCTATAAAACAAAAATAGGTAGCTATGGTGGCTACAATGATAAGAGTGGCTATATATTAAAGATAACGCCGGCATATTGACAATAACGTGGTGAATGTCATTTTGTGCTTATCGGCGTATACTAGCGACTGCACATATCCTCACAGAATATAGTCTATCTGCATTAAGTCGAATGATCTTGGAGACGACTTCATGTGTCTAAAACGTGAAACTATGCAGGTGCCTAACGTTTCCTCCAACAAATCTATTGTGGCATGAATAGTGTGACTGTAATATTGTGAAAAGCTTAGTTATTAAAGAAGTAGGGGTCAATTCTTCCACCAACCCATAAAGCAAAACAAACAGTGAGTTTTTCTGAACGTAAAGTTGTCTCCTTCACTTTAGGATTATCCTCCTTGCAAGTAATGCAGATTTGCTTATTGACGTATAGATTCAAACAAAAGTGAACTTCATCGCTAAACAAAAATGTCTTATGAAAAATCGGAATCTTTTTTTGAGCCGAATTTACTCCGTTTGAAAGCACTGTTTAGGCGTCAGTCTATTCATGTTGAAATGCTAAACTAAACTACACATAAATCACTTGACAGCTGACAAAAAAGTACTGCTGAAAATATGTTTCACGCCACTACAAAAAAACACCCCTTAAAAACTCTAAACTTTTAAGGGAACAATTGCCAATTTAAAATCTTTTGAAAATTTTGGATCACCTTTTAGTATAATAGGTGGAAATTTAAGGTTAGGAAGTATATTGTCTGTACAATAAGTTAAGAATTGAGTTGTTATCGTTTGACATTTATTTAGTGAAAATTTAGGAAAGCATGGAACCTTAAGCTCTTGAGCAAAGAGTTTTAATTGCAAAAATTTACTATCAAAGTAATGGAATTTTCAGTTTATCATGTCGTGAAATTCGAACAGCTTTTCATTGTTATCCGGGTTCTTCAGAGGTCGCAGTGCGTAATTGAATCGCTAAAAAAAACAATACTCATAGTAGCTGTAATGATAACCCCTTTAGGCTAATAGTTAATGTACTAGCTTATTAGTCTGAGGGTTGTGGGTTCGATTCCCAACAAAGACCTTAGCTATTTTTTTTTTGTTTCACTAGAAAAATAAAAATCGACTGTCGGTGGAGCTGCTTAGTGATGAAGGCATGGTCACTAGTCGCTGTGCTGTCTTATAAGACAGTTAATTTTTGTAACTATCCTTCTACTTTCACCAACTGTCTCATCTCTTCTCTATTCCTTTCCTAAAGAATGTTGCATGGTATTTGACTAAACAGGCATTGTTTCCTGAAGTGCTGCTTCTCATTAAAAAAGAAAAATGCTGAAAGTAAACCTGGGTTTTCAACCTGTCGGCGCTCATGAATTTTTGGCGCTACCAACCCATGATAAAAAGTTATTGGGTTTATAATGAGCTAATGATGACATCAGTGACCTTTAGTTTCAGCAAAACGACGCCACGAACCACAAAGCCACTTAAAGAATTTAATTATTGCAAGGGAAGTTCCACGGTCATGTAATTTGCTTGGATTTGTCGACGTCAATTGTGATTTAAAGTCGCTGGATTAATTTGCCTAAAGCCGTTTGAAACCCGGGTTTACGTAAACAGCCCAAAAACAACTGACGCTCTGAGGGATTTGTTGCAAAATACTTTTTATATCAATTTTATGAAAAGAGTGGACGTCTACGGACGTAATATACGAGGACATTAGGCAGACATCATATTCCATTACTAATTTCTATCTATCTACTTTACACTGCTATTAATAAAAGTGAAGTTGTCAAGAAAAAAGTGTCTATTTTAAGCCACTTTACTTCCTAACCTCAAATCTACCCATCGTTTAGTTATTTATGAATTTCTTAAATAAAGTTCAAGGAATTTGAAGAAAACAATCAATACAGTGGGTTCTATGTTATTATTATTTTTTATATAAAATGAGTTTGCAACAATTTGATTTCAGTATATTTTATTTTTATTTATTATTTTATAAAGCGCGCATGTTGTTATAAATAGCAACAGAAATACCTGTGAACTTTTGACCTTAAATATAGAGAAGGTACTTACAAGGTTGCCAAGGTTTTACAAAACTATAGATAGAAATATTTGTAGTTTCAATTTTTAGCAGCCAAAAATTATAACGTTACCAACAGCAACAACAACAATAACAACAACAAAAATTAAAAATCTTATATTTAAGACAGCAATAAAAATAATATTTTTTATTAAACAAATATTAAAATTTTAAATAATAGAATGTCTGAAGGTCATTAAATCTGCCTGACTTTAAATATTTTTATCGTTTTGTGTTTTTTGCCTACCAAATCCATTTCATTTAAAGAGATTTTGTGGGTTTAAAAACTTGTTTTATTTGTCTTCTCGCAGTGTTGCTAAGTTTATTTAAAGAAATTAAAATGACATATTTTTTGTCAAATTAACTCCTTGAATATTTAATTTATTTTTTTTTCGTTTTGCTTATTTGCCAAAAATGTGCTATTTTGCTAAAAATTTTAATTGTAAGTCATTTTTGGATTTTTACTTAAAAGCAACTTTATAAAATTATATGAAACTCATAAGTTAGTTTGGACTAAGTTCGCTTTAACTCTAATTTAATCTATGCTAAGTGTGCCAAATTCCTTTAAATAATGTCGATTTGGACACCGCCATATCGACATAACCATCACCTGAAACAAAACAGTATTACCAGAGATTATATCATTTTTTAATAAAAATAAGGGAGGTGTAGACATTTTAGATCAGTTGGTGAGTGCACTAATACGGTAAAAAGAACAACTTAACGCTGGCCCTACTTTGTAATAATTTTTTTTTAAAGAGAAGTAGCACTTCAGGCAACAATGCCTATTTAGTCAAGTACCGTGCTACAATCCTTAGGCAAGGAATAGAGAAGAGAAGAGACAGGTGATGAAAATAGAAGCATAGTTACGAAAATTAACTGTCGTATAAGACAGTGACAATGCCTTCATCACTGAGCAGCCCCACCGACAGAAATTTTTTTTATTTTTATAGTGAAAAAAAAACAGTTAAGATCTTTGTTGGGAATCGAACCCACAACCCCCACACTGATAAGCTAGTACATTACCTTTTAGTTAAAGGGGCACCTAAGATTTTTGCCATATCAGTACGTCGTATGGCAAGAATGAACAAAGATTGGAATTAAGGAAAACTATACAAAAGCAGGTTATTTCTGCACGAACTGGGAACGAAGTTAATAAAACTAGAAATTCCACGGCGATCTTGTTTACCAAGGTCAAGATCTGCAGTAAATTTGTTAAACATAATTCAGTCAAGCAGACAGCCTTCTACGTCCTCAAGTGGCAAAAACAAAAAGAAAATTGTCTTCAGGTTCTCGATGCGAACTTTGCCCGAAAACCGATAGAAAAGCATATTCAACGAGTACATATTTGGAGTAAATTTCTCTAGCACGAAACGTGATACTATGCGGTTACCGAACTTATCCTTCAAAGAATTAACTGTATGATGTTTTGTTCTAACTTATTGAAACCACAGCAGCAGCTCATTACGATTCTTCAATAGATGAACGAAGAAGTCAGTATTCATGGCTCTAAAGCGGCCACCGTTGACTTTAACATTCTGATCAGCAAAGTTTTTAAAGAAGTAGGAACCAATAATTTAACCAGCCCATAAAGTGCACCAGTTTATCGTGATGTAACAGTGTATCAACATACCTTTGTGGGTTATCACCATTCGAAATATGGCAGTTTTGTGTACTGATGTGTCTAGTCAAACAAAAGTGAGCTTCATTGCTAGGCCAAATTCAAAATCGAGATCGATAGCAATCCTGTTTGGAACCAATTTACACAATGTGGAAACCGGTGTCAGTCGATATATATGGAAATAACAAAATGGCTGTTGATATTGCTTTTTCCTGTCCTAACTGGCTGGTTTGTAGTCGAAGGCGAGTGCTTTCGATGCGAATGCATTATTCTCAAGCCGCGTTGTGGTTTGTACTGGTGAGTCAGTGTTCGTGTTCAGTTAGTTCTGTTGTTAAGTTCGTATCCATGGAGGTAAGCAGTCACCTGACATTTTTATGCAAAGTAAATTTATCGATACCTCCACCTTTTATTATTATCTTGATACGTGTGTCCGTCTGAGGGTGTTTTTCGTTTGCTCGTTTGCTTGAGTAGTTTTAATGGTGTGACCTCAGAGGTCGTGTTTACCTGTTGAATGTTTTTATTTTGTAGATTTCCATGTTTTAAAGAATGTCTAGTCTTCGTCCTTTTTTGCTAGGATATAGTAATGTCATACATTCATCTATTTCCCTTGGTGTGTGTCCGTGATTGTCAAGGTATGATGCAAAGTTGGAATCTTCTCTTTTCCGTTTGTAGGAGCGTATGTGTTCTGTAAACCTTGTTTTTAGTGTCCGTCCAGTTGGCCCTATATAAGTTTGTTTGCAGGTACAGGTAAGTCTCTATACCCCGCTGGCACTAAATTTGTCAATTGTTTCTGTTGTTGTTCTGGGATTATGTCTCAGAGTATTGCCAGTTTTTAAGGCTGTGAGTATTTCTTCTTTGTGAAAAAGGTTTGTTACTCTGTATATTTCTGGTCCTGTGTAAGTAAAGGTATGCCGTCGTCTCTTAGTCTTCTTTATTTCTGTTTTTAGTGTTGTATTGTCTAAGAAGTTTATCGCTGGTAGTGGCTTTGAGCTGTTATTTTTTGTTATAGTGTAAATTGTGTTGAGTTCTTTGTTGTAGTTATCTGGAGTAAGTGGGATTATCTTAAGTCTGTGTATTATATATCTAAATGCTACTAGTTTATGTTGGGCAGGGTGGTTTGAGGTGTTGTGGATAGTAGTGTCCGTTGTAGTTGGTTTTCTATAGATGTCAAAGGTTAAATAGTCAGTTCTTCGTGCTATTGTGAATGTCAAGATAATGCAAACTTCTGTCTTGTGCTTTTTTCATTGTGTCTGTAATCTTATTATGAATTGTGTTTAAGTTTTCTAGAATTTGTTCGCCGTTGTCTTGTTGGAGGATGTATATTATGTCATCGTACGTACTGGCGGAGGAAAAATAAACAACATAACAGTTGATTTACCGTATTTTTATTACGCTACGCTAATAGCATTCGATTGAATTTAGTGAATGATTTAAGTTGTTATAGTTCTTCTACTAAATTTTTATTTAAACGCCGCGGAATAAAAGTACCTCAAATGAAATAAAAAATGCTTCAAGGTTCAGGGTTCAGGGATGAATTTTCAGCCGAAGAACTCTAACGTAACTTTGTATGAAGAACGTATGAGGATTAACATGCAACATTGCATGTATTTAAAAACTATATTTGCTAAAAAAAAGTCCTACTTAGAGCCCATTTAATAAAGTCGTATTAATAGAGATTGCATTAGTACAATATTTACAACAACACTTCAAACCGGCTATTATCACTTAACTTCACACAAAAAAAAAAACATCTTAACAAACTCCTTAAAACACCAACTAATTGTATATCTAAAGCAAAAATGATATGAAATGGAATTAAGTCAATATGTCCAAAAACGAAAGGAAACTCTGCTAAATTTCACATTTTTCCGCACACACACACACAAAGAAAGAGAAAACTAAAATTAATGAACACAAAGATTCCTGCACAACAACCAACAATTACAACTGATTTGTAGTTTTTATTTAATAATTAATCAAATCATTGTTAATAATGATTTAGTTTTCTGCTTTTCTTATTAATTGCAGCTATTTTTGTTTTTTATTTTTTTTTTGTGAAATTATTTTAGCTTTAAAACAACAGCAACAACAACAAATCATCATTTAAACAATATCATGTCACAACATCACACAACAACGGCATCGTAACGCATTAAGGCATATCATAGCCATATAATAACAACATTAATCGTATAATACTCGTTTACAATAAGTGTTAATGTGTGTGTGTGTGTGTGTGTGTGTGCGAGTGCAAGTATTTAGATAATAAACATGCTTATTAATCGCTAATTAAAAGATTAAATAAACAAGTGAAAAAAATATATAAAATTGGTATTTTGTCGCTGCCATAAAATAAATAAATAAATAAATAAACTTTTAGCCACAATTATAAATTTATTTCCCCATAGAAGAAGTATACAAAAATACAAACTCACACACCAAAACCAGTTAAATGAAATACATGTAAGTATGTTTGTGTGTATTCGTACCATTTAAGTCATATGGCAAATTTACGTTTATAATAACAATAATTACCACTCTCTTAATCTCATTCTCTGGCTTTGTATCTCTTGTTTAAGTTTAAAAACCGAAAAATAGCTTGTAATTGATATAGCTGGAGTGATAATGAGCAATTATACACTGTAAGAAATTGTTTAATCATTATTTTCACATAAAATTTTAAATTCTTAGAGAGGGAGAGAGAGAGATTTACTGGCATATTTTTAAGACAAGCAATTTTAGGCCTCTGTGCCCCAAAGAGTAAAAGGCTTAAAATTTTCCTACAAACCCTAACCAAAAGATCATAAATGATAGACCACTTTATTCCTAAATATCCGAAATTATTACTAGATAAGTGCAGCATAATATAGTTGGCGATTAGTTACACAATTTATTTTAAAGAACTTACTGGCAACCTCACAAACCGACTATCCTAACGACGACACATGCCTGACTCTCTCTCTCTCTCGTTGGACAAATTTGAGGTTAGAAAGTATTGCCTTTTAACTGATTAAATGTTAACCACTAAGCTGAATTCTTAAGACATTTATTTAGCAAAAAGCTGGGAAATTTTAAGCATGGAACATTATGCTCTTGAGGAAAGAATTCTAATTGTGAAAATTTACTTAAGGGTCCGCCATCTAACGTTTTTTTTTTCAACTAGTGCTTATTTCGTGAATGGTAACACATGTTTGATTTGACAGATAATTAGTTTTATTCTTCCACTAAACGAATATGATTGTGTATACTTTGAAAATCATGGTAATATTGCAGAATGTGTGCGAAAATTGCGTCTGGATTTTGGAAGAAGAGAAACACCGTCAGCTCCGATATGTTTATTATCTTGTCAAAAAAGTAAAAGAAACTGGCGCATCCTCATCAATAAACCAAAGCGTGAAAAGACAAAAACAGTGCGTACACCCGAAAGTACTGCTGCTGTGGCAGAAATGGTGCGTAAAACGCCGTCAACATCAATTCACCGTCGTTTTTAACAATTGAACATTTCAGAGACATCATTGAGACAAATTTTGCATAAAGACCTTGGTATGACGCCATACAAAGTCCAATTGGTTTTAGGAGTTGAAGCCAAGTGATCATTCAATGCGTTTTCGCTTCGCTAAGTGGGCCTGCGATCGACTTACAGAAGATGTCGATTTTGCAAAAAAAAAGTCATCTTTTCAGATGAAGCTCATTTTGAATTTGGCGGGTATGTAAACAAGCAAAATTGTCGCATTTGGGGCACAGAAAACCTGCACGCATACATTGAAAAGCCGACGCACCCAAAATAAGTCACTGTTTGGTACGTGTTTTAGTCCAGAGGCATAATTGGGCCATTTTTCTTCGAAAACGAGCAAGGAGTGGCGATCGTTATCAGGCCATGTTGAACGCATTTTTGTTCACAAAAATTGAAGAGGTGGATATTGGTAACATTTGGTTTCAACAGGACGGCGCTACGTGCCACACAGCCGAAGCTACACCCGATGTTTTGCGCCCTATTTTTAAAAATCGCATTATCAGCCGCAGAACTGATGTCGTTTAGCCACCTCGAAGCTGCCATTTGACACCGTTGGAATATGTTTTGTGGAGTGCCGTCAAAGATGAGTGTTACGCCGACAAGCCAGAGACAATTGACGCTTTAGAGGACAATATTCATGAAGCCATTGTTGAAATACAGCTGCACACAATCGAAAATGTGCTTAAAAATTGGAGCGCTCATGTAGGCTACTGCATGGCCAGCCGATGCAGCCATTTGAATGAAATTATTTTCCATTAATTATCGGACGGATTGCACTCTTAAATAAAAAAAGAAATTTGAGAAAATATTCAGTAGTTCTGTTTATAGCATTTAAAACAAAAAAAGTTATTTGGCGTACCTTTTATCAAAATTATTTCATTTCGTAGAATTCAAGCTTTTCCTTCATAATCAGGCTTCTTCGGAAACCGCTGTATGTAATTTAATTGCTAAATTTAGGACTCACGATGTTGTTGCTGGTAATAGACCAACACATTAGGCTCGTTATGGTCGTAGTGATACAAGCATAACCGTTTTACAACAAAGTATTTAGGATGAGCGTGGAACATCAACTCATCGACGTTCGCAACAATCAGGCATCACTAAGGATACCTTGCACAATTACGCTTACAAAGTTTAACTCGTTCAAGAATTAAACCCGAACGAACATTGTTTGCATCGAACGTATGTGAGTTTGCTGTTTGAAAGATTGAAGGAAAACAACGTATTTTTTCAATTAGGGGCTCTGAGTGACCGCATCGTGCGGTTTGTGGTCAGGCCTTATCGTCGGCCCGTATTTTATTTTCGAAAATTAGCACGCCGCTATCGTGAAACCAGATTTAGTTCACTAAAAATTAATTCGTATTTATTGCCCACCCTTTATTTTGTTTTACTCTTTCGCAGATGACAGCACCATTTTTCATTTGTATTCATTTGGTAATAGACGGAACCAGTTGGAGGTGAGTTCCAAAAGTTAGAACATGGATGATACGCTCAATTACGATCTCGCAACAATCTCGGAATGGGGTCGTGTGAACAGCGTTGCTTTTAATGCCCGTAAGATGCAATTTCGCATGCTTACGCATAGTTCTGTATTCGGAAATGGTGCTGCATCTCTTACTATGGGTGATATAGGTATTACAAAATCGAATGCTCTTGATATTCTAGGTATGTAAATTCAGTATGATGTTCGAAGGACTAAACGCATTTTTCAAGCTTCTAAAGAAGCTTTCAAATACCTCGGTTTTCTAGAACGGTGTAGGAGATACTTCACTCCATCCAATCTTCATACTATTTGTACCATCTATATCCGTCCAACAATGGATAACAACTCTTATATATGGACCGGCGCCCCAAAGTCTATTTGAAAGTTGCTTGACTGTGTATAGGAGAGGGCCAAAAGGCTCATTAGGGACAGTAGGGTATCTAACTATATTGATTTTCTTGACCATTGACGCAATGTGGATTGTATTTCACTGTTTTATCGTTACTACAAGGTTAAGTGCTCTAATGAAATTAGGAAACTTACTTCCATTATTCGCACATTTTTCTGTTTAACTTGACTTTCGTTGAGACCGCATCCATGTGTTATTGACATTCCAGTGAATCGGAGTATGCAGTGCAGGTTTTTTAGCAAAACAGCCCGTATGTGGAATAAACTCCCTTCAGAGCTTTTTTCTGTCACTTTCAATGTAGAAAAGTTCAAATCGAACACTTTTCCCTTTTTCCTCCTCGCCATAACCTAATTTTGTAGGTCTGGTACAAGGCACGGCATGTGTAGGAGTCATCCCGTGAGTGCTGGGCCAAGAACAAAAAAACTTTGTAGCTTTGTAACTTTGTACTTGTAGGGAGACCTTAAACTCAGGTTTCTCTAGGAGACCTTAAACTCAGGTCTCTCTAGGAGACCCAAAACTCAGGTTTCCCTAGGAGACCTAGTGGTGCCTCTCTAGGAGACCTTAAATTCACGCCTCTCTAGGAGACCTTAAACTCAGGTCTCTCTAGGAGACCTTAAACTCAGGTTTCTCTAGGAGATCTTAAACTCAGGACTCTCTAGGAGACCTTAAACTCGGTTTCTCTAGGAGATCTTAAACTCAGGACCTTAAACTTAGGTCTCTCTAGGAGACCCTTAACTCAGTCTCTTTAGAAGTCCTTAAACTTAGTCTCTCTAGAATACCTCAAATTAAGGTCTCTCTAGGAAATCTTAAACTCAGGTTTCTCTAGGAGATCTTAAACTCAGGTCTCTCCAGGACACCTTAAACTTAGGTTTATCTAGTAGATCTTAAACTCAAGTCTCTCTAGGAGACCTTAAACTTAGGTCTCTCTAGGAGCCCCTTACTCAGTCTCTCTAGGATACCTTAAATTAAGGTCTCTCTAGGAAACCTAAAACTCAGGTCTCTCTAGAAGACCTAGTGAGATGCAAATAGGTACTCTAGTAGCTAAAATTGTACCTCACCTTTGGCTCAAATTCTAAATTGAAGTAAACCATCCTGGTGTCCTCAAAGAATATTTTAACGATCAAAAAAATACTCTTTAAGGATTATAAAGACATTTAAAGCTTAACTAAAGGGTCACTTAGCTGAAGTTGTTTAAAAAGGAGAAGATTAAACAAAAATCACAAATTGAGCTAAACTCCATTAAAAATATTTTTTAAATCATTTTCACAATGTACAATAACAACAAGAAGTTAAAGTTGACAATCATGTTTGGTTTTGCTTGCGTTTGTTTTATTTAACTTTGAGCATTTATAGATCTTTGAATGTTCAATGGATGGATGGATGGATGTCGTGAAGTATTAAACCGAAAACGATCGCGTGCACAAAAAAAATTAAAAATTAAAACCAGAACCAGTCAGTTGGCTTTGACGAATGCTAAAGGCAAAAAAAAAAAAAATTACTCGCTCAAAGACTTTGTATCCAGTTTTGTAAAACATGCTAAAAACAACACAGCTGATAGACGCCCTGTGACAAATATTTATTACAGCCAAAGTCAACTAAATAAAATTCATTCACTCAAGCCAAAAAACAACAAAAATCGAAAAGCAAGTGGAAAAAGCAACTAACAACACGCATTCTTCCATTCTCATTAATTGGCTGACAAAGATCATGGAAGTATTTGTGGTGTTACTATAGCTGTTGCTGTTAGTGTTACTGTTACTGCTGTCACTGTTCCTGTTGCAGTTACTACTGCTGCTGTTAGTTGCTGATAATGTTAATTATGATGAAAACTGTCATAAGTGACAAATTATAGATTAGTTTGTTTGTTTTTTGTTGTTTTTATTTTTGTTTTGTAGTTAAAAAGCAAAAAAAAGCTTTTGTACGTATTTGCCAGTTTGTAGACAATTAATTAACTGCAGTCAGTGCTTTTGTTATGACAGCAGGTAGTGTTGGATTTAAGTTGATTTTTGAAACATAAAAGGAATGAAACATATTTTTTCTTTCCACTGCACAACAAGTTTCAACAGCACACACGCAGCCGCCATTAATTTTATATTTATAGTTATTCGTTTCATTTTTAAAGGAGTTAAAAAAATAAGTGTGTGAAAATGTTGTGTTAATAGTTTTAATCGTGAAGATTGTCACTTTTTCTATTGCGCATGCTCACATGCAATTTTACTTTAAAATTGTTATTCTTTTTTTCTCTTTTCTGAAAGTTTTCTTTAGCATGAAATTGGAGTATAAACACAGCTACAACAACAGCCAGACATGTGACAAATACTTTCACATGCTCTATATCAGTTTAGTATCGGTAAATAAGATTGCATTATAAGGAGGTGTTTTTGTATGCTACATAGTTTAAGAAAATATACTAAGTTCATCCACATGCCTGTTTTTATACTCACAAGCACTTTCATATAAACCGTTAGTAATTTATTATTCTTCTCTTTTGAAGAAGGTTCCATCTGCCCAGAACATTTTAATACATTTGAATTGCACAAACCGAACTAAACGGGGTTTTTCAAAAAGAAGTTTGTTTCTTAAAACAAAAAATTTAGAATAAGCTGATTCAAATTTTTATTGTATTACGATTACAAAAAATTATTCGATTATTCGCAAAATTTTTTATTATACAACAAAAAAAATAAAGGTATTTCTTTCACTTAAAAGAATAATATAAAAAAAAATATTCGCCTTTATTCTATAAACCGAATCAGGGTATATTTTTCGGTTTTAAAACGAATATTTTGTGTTCTTAAAAACGAGTTCGCAGTATTTTTCTCGATTTGAAATCAATTACATAAACCTGGTTGAAATTAAATCAAAGGCTGTTTTTAAATAAAACTTAATTAAATTAAATACGCTCTATTAACGGGTTTTTCAACAAGAAGTTTGTTTTCTAAAACAAACGAAGAGAAAAGTTCGGCAATTATGAATGAAAAATGATATCTAGCAAATGTCCACCCCGACTACTCTAACAGATGTCGTTTCTTTCATCAAAATTTTTAATCACTTTTTAGCAAAATGGCGATCCAATTTCGTTTCATGGATTTTGAATTTTAAGGCTGAAATCGATTCGATTGGTTCCTTATGGACTCTGTCCTTAACATAACCTCACAAAAAATAATCCAGTGGTGCTGATTGCCGTGAATTTTATGCGATCAGAAAATTTGGTTTGCAATAAATTAAACGTTTCGTTGGCTGTGTGACATATGGAATCGTCCTGTTGAAACCACATGTCAGTGATACCCACGTAGTCAATAATACGCCAATTCAGTTTATAGTATCTCGCAATGCACCCCCCCCCGGGGGGGCACATTAATATGTCTTTATGTAAAAGGGGGTAAAAGGAAGCTCAGTTCCCTAAAGGCTAGCAGGACCACACTGGGCAACTCCACGTTATTTCTACGGGAATCAGTAAGCCCCAGACTTCAGCCTTTTATCTGTTCTCTGACTGATTATTGAGGTTGGGCCAGGTCCAATAAGCATGCTTGTCATGTATTCTGGATCCGGGGTTGAAAAGTCTCCAAATCTTCAGCAAGAAGTGGGGCTGACGGCCTACTCTCTCTCTCTCTCGAAGTTGCAACTAGAAATGACTAGAGGATAGACATATCCGACAGCTTCCTAGGGCGAGGGTGACACCACATATTACCCAATTGGTCCCCCCCTGAAGGCGCATTATAAATCTTAATGGATCACACAACCATCTAGACTTGTATCTTGCGGGGATAAAAGGGAGCCCCTGCAAGTCTAGCAGGAGCTAACTGGACAATTCACTATATTTCCACGGGAATCAGTAAAGCTCCAGAGTTCCGCTATTTGTCGTTTTAGGCATTTAGCTGTTCTCTGACTGATTATTGAGATAGGCCCTTCGGGAGTATCGTGGCGGCTGTGTGTTTCGAGGCCTTTGTTTGAGTTTGTCGGTCGAATCATTTATAATGAACACAATGAATGGTCCAGGTCCACAGAGTATGAATGCCGTGGTGTTCTTAATTATATTAAGTTTCATAAGTTCGGGACCAGGAGTTGGATGGATAGTCTCCAACTCTTCAGCGAGGAGTAAAAGCTGCGGCCTGCTTCGGGCTTTTGAAGTTGCAACTAGGAGTGAACGGAGGATATACGTAAACGAAGGCCTTCTAGGGCGAGGATGACGCTACATATCATCCACAGTTGTAATAATCCACCATCTGATATTGGCCCATACGGCTAGGTGCAGATGTAAATCTTATCACGCATATAACCCAAGTGGTTTGATCTACCATCTATATACTGATATAAATCTTATCTCACATCTCGCGATAATGTAAGTATTTGACTGTTACCCCATTACCAGCCTCATCTTCGAAAGAAAACAGCTTAGTCAGGCCTCCAGACCAGCGCACCACACAGTGATACGCTGAGCATGCAAAGGCTTCTCAATAATCGCTCTAGAATTTTCAGAAGCCCATGTGCGGCAATTTTGCTTCTTGACCTACGCTAACAAGTGAAAATGGGCTTCGTCTAAAAAATGACTTTTTCAGAAAAACCAGCCGGTTTTTCCTGAATGAATTGACCATATCGACGGCGATGGGAATAGTCCGCCGACTTCATTGCCTGCACCAGTTGAACCTTGTAAATATTCAAAGTCAAGCCTTATGAAAAATTTACCATGTGCTGGTTTTGGCTAACCCCAATTGTCAAGAACATCAGGTATCTGCTTCAACACTATGGCTCACGATTGCGATGTTCTCAGTTGAACGGCTCGCTCGAACACGCCTGTCGACTCAAATTTAACAACCAAGTTTTTAATAGCGATCTCAGAATGACGATTATTAAATATAACGACTAAATTCTTAATAGCGTTATCAGAAGAACGATTATATTATCCGAAAAAATTACGAATTTCACAAAATGTTATTTTAACAGAAACACCATTTTCATAGTGAGTTTCAATTATTTTAATGCGATTTTCATGCGAAACAATTGCCAATGCATCTACTTCGAATACGTCAAAACTCTATGTGTCAAAACTAACATGTTGTTGGTGTTGCCACAATTTAAAAATAAATCCGAAACAAAGCAAGAATCAGAAATCACAAGCAACATTTCATGCAAATCGACTAAAAGGCTTAGAGGTTATGTATTTATTATCAGCATAAAACTTGATCTTCAAACGTTTTTATTTATTAGTTTCATTACGTTAGCCGGGCTAATAGTGCCAGAAGAAGTTAAGTCTTCTTTTCTCCAATTATTTTATAGTTCGCCAAATGATTCGTTTTACGTCAATTTATTATTTCAAATTAGTGCGCAAGTCACATTTTTACAAAAACGATAATTGATTTGCGTGCAAAATGTGTGTAACAAATATTATCGTTAACACATGTAGATCGTTACAGTCAACACCTCAAAGTGTCACCACAAATCTTCCTGCAGTCTCAGGCGTTGTTGCTACAGCAGTTGTTATTTTAGTAGCTGTTTGCTGTAGGAAAGTTAAAATTTCCAATTTTTTTTATGTTAATTAAATGGCAACATTTGTCACATTTTATATTGTGTACTTTTTCTCTCTCTGTCTGTCTCTGTATCGTTCGCATTAAACTCTTCTTGCTTGATGGCGAGCATAATGCGAGGCGTGATAAAAATTGAGGTTTTTGCTGCTGCTACAACGTTTATAAAAATATTAATTTTGCTGTTATCTGATTAACACTCAATTAAAAGGAAATTAATTAGGAGAAACATGAAATATGATAGTGATAGTTTGTGGTATTTTTCTGTATTAACTTTATTTATGATTTTTAAGTTGACAAAATATTTATTTAATTATGATTGACAACTTAATAATTTATGGAGTTTTTTGTAATTATCGATTCAGTGATTTCTTTTCCTTTTTTTCGAAAGTAATATAGCGGAATTGATTTAATGACTATAAGTGACTATATTCGTTTACAGATGCTGCTGCTTTATTAAAATATTAAGATCCAGAGATTTAAGTCCAGGGATTTTAGGAAATTTAAAAAAAAAATAACAAAATTATATCAGTGGCAACATTGTTAGTTATAGTTTTAAACATATTTTTTAATTTATTGTTCCACAATCTTCTCTTGTCTTGAACCTCAAAGTGCTCCTATACAAAGCGGTTTTAAAACCTATATGGTCCTATGGAATGCAGCTATGGGACTCCGCCTCCGCATCAAATGTTGAAAAACTACAAAGCAGATAATCATAGATCTTGAGAATGATTACGTGTGCTCCCTGGTATATGCGGAAGAAAAAACATCCATAAGGACCTCATCCGAGAGGAGATTAGAAAGTCATGCACAAACTACGTCGCAAAAATCACCACTCATCCCAATCCGCTTGCGAGGAACTTCTTATTATTTGAAGGCCACAGGCGTCTAAAAAAGGTGCAAACTCTTGATTTGGCAAGATAACACTCTTATTGAAATTACATATGCGTTGAGTACTACAGTGGCAGTTCCACCCCAAATCATACATAGATTAAGAGTTTTAATACATATTGTTAATGTCATACAGGCAGATTCAATATTAAAAAAAATCAAAAAGAAAAAAAAAACAAATATTTTTTAATTTGTCTCCAACTTTCTTATGCGAAACAAAAAATATTTTGGTTATCAGTTAAAATTAAATGAACGTTTAAACCGTTTCTTCTCTGAAAATCACAAGTTCAAACCCCAACAGATCCTTGAGTAGAAAATAATTATTATAAATTATAAAAAATAGCCACTTTAAGTCATACCTCCCGGATAGATGAGTTGCTTAAAATGCTTATAACGAGTGGGCAAATTAGAGGTTAGGTAGTAAATTGGTTTAAAACTCTTACGTTTTTTAAAAACTTTAATTTTATTGATGCCAGTGTAAAGTGGAAATATGGAAATTAATAACCGGATATAACATCGTCCAGGTTTCCGTTTTTGAAACGTCAACAGAGGTCCATCCTTTGGTTTACAAAATTTTGAACCACATTTTACATTAAAGCTTCGCTTATCTAGTCTATGCAGCGCTGGCTTTCATCTTTCAAAGTGTCAGTAGTTTGTGTGTTATTCAGGTAAACTTGATCTTTCAAATAGCCCTAAAGAATATAATCCAGCGGCATTAAATTATAGGAACGAGGCGGCCAATCAATATATCTAAATCGAGAAATCATATGAGCGGGAAATATCTCATGCAATAATTGTATTGTTAGGATGGCTGTACAGTTAGTGGCATCTTCTAACTGATACCAAAAAATTGGTTATCATGGTTGGGTAGCGCAGAGACTTCTTGGTGACAGCGTTTACTTGCTCGATTTTGAAATACATAGAGAACGATGATGTCGCCTGCCCATAACCCGGTCACTTTTTTTTGTATGCCATGGTTTTCTGAGGAGTATTTGCAGATTTTAGAAGCTCCATATGCTACAATTTTGTTTGTTTATATAATCGGTTAATTGCAAAAGGTCCACATCACTTAAAAAAAATATTTTTTTAATTTCTTGTTTTTATTCAGTTTTTCAAACAATCAATTCATTAACAAACGACGTAAACAATTATCGCTTGGCTTTAATTTTTGACCGAGTTGAATCTTATAAGCGTAGAAATAAAGATCATTATGCAGAATATTACGCAAACTGGCTCTAGCACGTGCTACATTCTTTAGAAAAAGCGATAGAGAAGAGATGAAACTGGCGGTGAAACCAGAAGGGTAGTTGGAAATTAGCTGCCGTATAAGACAGCACAGCGACCGGTGACTATGCCTTCATCGCTGAGCAGCCCCACCGAAAAAAAAAAAGAAAAAAACCAAGGTCTTCGTGGGGAATCGAACCCACAACCCCCATACTGACAAGCTAGTACACTACCTACTAGCCTACAGGAGCACCTTTCTGCATTACTACGGCCACTACGAGCATAGTGGTTTGCTCTATTACGACAATGCCATGCGCCATAAATTTTGGGAATAAAATATACACAGCGGTTTCAGAAAAGTCTGATCACGGGGAAAAGTTCGGCGAGTTTCACGAAGTAATTTAGTGAAATTTTCCCAATTTTGTAAATTTCCCCAATTAAAATTCTTTGATGAAGAGTGTCACGTTTCATTTTTTAAAATTTCCCAACTTTTTTGCTAAATAAATGTCAAGGGATTGCGTGATAAGATTTACATCTGCGCCTGGCTATGGAGCCTTAGTCAGATGGTGGTCAAACCACTTTGCAGAAATAGGAACGTCACGCTCGTCCTAGAAAGCCGAAGACTAATTCTAGCAACAGGTTTTTCCTAGTTGCAACTTTAACGATTGCAGAGCAGGGCTGCAAATCATCACTCCTTGCTGAAGAGTTGGAGACTTTCCAACTCCTGTCCAGTACACATGTCTAGCATGCTCACTGGATCTAGGAACATTCCACCAGGCAGGTGTTATTAAAGGTGAAATAAACCTGGCCATCATAGAAAACTGACCTGTCTGTTATGGGGCCGCGAAACCACAACCACCACGATACTCCCGAAGGGCCAATCTCAATAATCAATCAGCGAAACAGCTACATGCCTAAAGAGACAAATAGCGAAAACTCTGCGGACTACTGATTTCCGTGGAAATAACGTGGAGTTCCCAGTTGACCTCTGCTGCCTTCAGGGGACTGGACTCCCTTTTTCCCCCAGTTGTACAGGTCTAGATAGTCAAGTATTTCATACCAGACCAATAAATGTGCCCCCGGGGAGTAATGTCAAGGAATGCGTGATTTGATTTACATCTGCACCGAATAGGTAGTCATAAGCAGATGGTGGTCAAACCACTTTGAATGATTTGCAAACGTCATTCACGCCCTAGGAGGCAATCGAATACGTATATCCTCCGGTCACTCCTAGTAGCAATTTCGAAAGCCCAAAGTAGGCAGCAGCCTCCACTCCTTGCTAAGAAGTTGGAGACTTTCCTACTCCTGGTCCAGAACGCATGAAGCTTAATATAATTAAGAACAGGACGGCATTCATACTCACTGGACCTGAACCATTCATTGTGTTCATTATGAATGATCCGACCCACAAAATCTCACGAGGGTCTCGAAACACACAGGCACCATGATACTCCCATATAGGGGCCAACTTCAATAATCAGCCAGAAAACATCTAATTGTCTAAAGAGACAAATAGTGAACTCTGCGAGCATACTGATTCTCGTGGAAATATGTGGATTGTCAAGGTGACTCCTACTAGCATGTGAGGGGCCTGGACTCCCTTTTATCCCGCAAGACACCAGTCTTTATGGAATAGTAGGTTCCAAAAAGACTATCATGTGCCCCCGGGGGGAAATGCCAAGGGATGTCAGCATTAATCTTGACATGTAATCGCTTGAAAGACAATTTACTTCCTAACCACAAATTTGCCCACCCAATATATTACAAAAGCCGATGAAAAGTTATTTTAAAAAATTGTGATCCAAGCTCCAAAGGGGTCTTTTTTAGTGCATAGCAGTCTTGAAGGATACTGGGCTCCCTTTTACTGCCGTTGACATATGTAATGACGATGAGATTCCGCCCCGTGTGTTTTTTAAGTGGTGGGCAATGTAAGACTTTTCCAGCAAATGTTTAGTGAAAGATTGAGACTAAAAATTAAGTCACAGTCGCTGCACAAAACAAGAAATAGAAGGGCAAAATAAAAATGGAGGTTTTGATATTTGAAACAAAAGGAAGGTACCGTATCTGAAAACAGATATTTTAACAATATTAGCTGATAAGGGAACTTCTCCGATTCCTCACTAAAATTAAGGTAAGTCCGTCGTTATTAAAGTAGAGCTAGAAAAATCGCTTGTTTAACTTGTGTCCATGAAACTACGGAATTTTTGTCTGTGATAAATTGGCAAAAGGAACAAAAAAACGAAAAGGATGATGGCACATTACTCACACAATAAAGCAAGGAAATCTAGAAGGAAGAGTTTAAAATGAATTGTTCCAAGAAAAAAAAACCCCAAAGCGGATTGGTATTCAGCACTTTTAATTTTATTAAAATAAAAAATATCACTTGTCATGTTGTAACGACACGTTCCCGCTGGTTGCTGGGGTAGCCCAGCGGTGGCCAGTGTCGAAGTCTATTTCCTTGGAGGGGGGGAGGAACCCAATCCGGCTTCGACTGCCTAGCTCAAGGGTAAAGGACGGTGCACCTGACTGTTGTATCCAATCTGACCAGGTTCACCGTCGCTCCCTTAGCTGCAGTACTCCCACGCATGGCCCTCAGTGAGTGGTGGGTCTGACTGTTGTACCCAATCTGACCAGAACCACCACCACCGAGTTGTGCGTGTTTGCACGGCTATAGGCTCCCGCTTCTCCGGGGAAGGAAACACTTTTAATTATCTTTAATAAAAATTTTCTTTCTTTTTATTCTTCTTTTTTTTCTTGTGGATATAAATAAAATTAACAATTTGATCTTTTTAGCATTATTACAAATTATATTTAATTAATAATAATGATAACCAAAGACTCTTATTCTATGATTCAAACACGAGATCTCGCTTCCCTACTTGACCAGAACGCTTTTCTAAGAAACGCCCTAACCGGTAGCCGTTCGCTGCCAATCGTGGAGAGCCGAGAGTCACTGGTTGTTGTGTCCAAGCTCTCCAGTGACTCGAGTCTTCCCCCGATTCTTGCAGCCGCTCAAGAAAGTGGAAACGAATGACGGTATCAGATTGGTATCCCTAAACCGATGCCGACATTCGCCTCCTTAGTCAACAATAGTGTCTTACCTTCTTGGCAATTCCTAAACGACTGACTTATCAAATATTTTCTTCCACTTACTTTACCTCCTGACTATAAAAAAACATGTTAGTATTAAAAGAGAAAAAAAACAATGTATGTGATCTTAGATGTAAGTATAAATAAGAAATTCAAGTAACATTCAAAACACAATGCTTATAACTAATACAACAGTAATTCATTCCAGTAAATATCAATAAAAGAGAAAAAACAATGTATGAGATCTTAGGTGTAAATGAGAAAAACAATGCTTATGACTAACAAAACAGTAATTCATTCTAGTAAATATTAATAAAAGAGATAATGTGATATTCGATGTAAACATAAATGCGAAATTCTAAGTGAGACCTCCCTCTGCTACATATTTTAATGTGGGCACAAAAACGACTTGTTGGGACTTTTGTCGTCACAATGTTTTATTTTATTTTTAAATTTGCTTCGGTTTTTTTTTGTTGTTTCAAATTTCTCGCCTGCTCTCACAATACACATGCCAAAAAAACAAGAGAGAGAAAAAATTAAAAATAATTTCTTAAACGCTAAACGTTATTTAAAATGACATTAATTTGCGTTATATATTTAACGTTGAGTTGTCAACCAGTATTTTGCTACATGTCATACTTTGATTGTTTTTAAAAATAATGTGCAAAGGACGGACAGATAATGTACAGATGTACTTACACACACACACATATACACACACATACACATATTTGTGTATAAATTTTAATTTACTACATGTTCTACAATGTCAGACAGTCAAACCATTTAGCATGAACAAAAATATATCCACGAGTACTTACTTGTGTAAGGAAATTTAAGATGTAGTGACACTGTCGTCTAGCGGTGAGGAGTGTAATTTCCTTGCAAAACATTTGTTTAACAAAAATGAATGAAGAATTTTTTTTTTTTTTTGCTTTTGCATAATTTAATTAAGAGTTTAATTACAATTACAGCGACCAACTACAGGCCACTAGAGAATGTTTTGCAAATTTAAGGTTACAATAATAGACAACAGTGATATGTTGTTAATGAAAAGAGATATTGGTTTTGAAAGCAAATATCGAATAATTAAGAAGAACGAATTTCTGTCACTTGTCCTTCGTTTCTTATCGTGTTTTCTTGTTTGCGTTGATTTTAATTCGTTTTAATGTCAATTATTTGTAAAAAAATTTTTCTTTTTAAATTTATATTTCCAAAAATAATTTAAAATATTCTTCACTTTCATTAGGCATAAATTTTCCATATTTTAAAAGAGTTAATTCTTTATTTGTTTGCAGTTTTTTTTTTTTGCAATTTTAATATAACTTCGGCTATCAAATTAAAGAGATTTCGGATATGAATGGAAGCACCAGCAATGCCTGGTTTAAGGCCAAATTACAAAGGCAAAGAGATATTTGAGCCAAAAAATAATTATCACCAACAAAGTTGTTTCTTTTATATGGGGGGAAGCAAATTTGAGGTTAGAAAGTAAATTGCTTGTCAAATGATTAAATTTCAAGATTTGAGCAGACATTATTTAACACATATTTAGTAAGAGATTGGAAAACTTAAGACTGAAACTCTACATTTTTAAGCAAAGTGATTTAATACTCGAAATTTATTAGCGAAGTGGTGAACACTTCACTTTATAAAATTAAAGAGCTTTTCCCCGCGCAATCAGGCTCCTTCTAAAACCAACGAGCATAATTTAATCGCTAAATTCGGAGTTCTAGGATTGTTGCTAACAACAAACCAACATAATAAGGTCGTAGTAGCCGCAGTGATGCAAATATAGCCGCTGTACAGTAAAGTATGGAGAATGAGCCGGAAACATCAACTCAACGACTTTCGCAACAATCGGGCACTACTAGAGGCACTTTGCTTAAGCATTTTAATCTCCACGCTTATAAATTTTAACTCATTAAAGAAATAAAGCCGAGCGACCGCTTCTTGCGTCGAAAGCTTGTGAATTGACCTTGTGAAAAATTGAACGAATACAAAAAATTTTTCAACAAAATCATGTTTAGTAATGGAGTTCGTTTATTTTCAAACAAAAATTTCGCATATGGGATTCACAAAATCCACTAAAAGTCTTGATTTTGCAATCAGGTGGCATCATTGGACCGTATTTTTTTCGAAAATGAGCAAGGAAACACCCTCACCTTAAATTTTCTGTGTTAGGGTGTGATAACTAATTTCTGTTATACGGAAGCTACACAGCCATGCAAACAATTTTGTTATTGCATGAGATTTTTCCCCTCGCGTACTTTCTTAATTTGGCATTGTCAATTTACCGCCTCATTCTTATGATTGAACGCCGCTGGATTATTTTCTCTCAGGTCATTTGAGATAGCGAGTTTCCGTTAGCAACCCACAAACAACTAATGCTGTGCTTTAAAATTTTTCAAAAAGAGCGGACGCCTGACGACGTGATAGAGGTGGACATTTGCCTGACATCATATTCCATTAATTTCCATATTTCTACTTTACAGTGATATTAAAAAAACTGAAATTTTTGAAACATAGTGTGTATTTGAAGCCAATTTACTTACTAACCTCAAATTTGCCCACTCAATATAAAACGTTAGCTTACATTGCAAAACAGTGAATGCAACTCTGCTTTTTCAAAACAAGCATTTTTTTATTATTGCAGAAAAAGATATTTTTGTCCGAAAATGCTAATGAAATCCATATTAACGATTAATACAAAAAACTTTAATTTTAAACGCAAATATGGCAGCACTAATAATGAGAATAAAAATGACAGATTTTGATAATGTCAACAAAGTGACAGGAATATTTTTTTAATTCCCTGCTCTGCATTAAATTAAGTAAATTAATGAATTGATGCAAAAATTAATTCATGAAACTTCGGGGAAATGTTAAATTCCATATGTACGGTCCATATATTTTTTTAAGTGTATTTGTATAATATAAAAATAACAAGAATAGAATTATTGATAATTTTTGTTAATTTTCAATGCAATACATGTCAGGTATGGGAAACTGCCATTTAAAATTTTTGACATTAGAAAAATTGGGGCAATATTTGACGTTTGTTTGCATATTATGTTTTTTATTTTGAATGTGTTCTAAACAATAGGAGATGGGATAGGAACTATGGGCAGTATTAGAAGGCTTGAATTATAATATTCCGTATTAAAGTTTGCTTTAGAAAAAACTATTTAGGTCAGTGCTATGTGTCAGAATCTTAAAATCAGCCTGAATCCAAGTGTTATACGTGTCCGTAAATTAACCGTTTCATTGAAGTGTTCTTTGGTAAACCACATTTTTTGTTTTTTGGTCTGACGTTAACACAAACAAAGCGGATGGTTTCCCAACTCGTGAACACGCAACGTATAGCTGCCCGTGTGAAAAACAATGATTTTCTAAATTTATCCCGCAAACACTAAGCGATTGGCCTTGCAACTTGTTAATTGTCATTGCAAACGCAAGGCGAACAGAAAATTGCAATCGTTTGAAGTCAAACGGAAGATCAGTCGAAACCGAAAATTACAATCGTTTGAAGTCAAACGGAAGATCAGTCGGAATCACTGGCATTCGAGGAATACATACATTTTCACCGGCATACTTTCCGTTTTAATAATGGTTGTCTCAATCAAATTCGGCATAAGTCTTTTCACCGCAGTCGAGTACCGTTGCAGAGTCGCGGTGGATTCAAATTACGCAATATCATAATAACTGAACCAACTTTGAGTTGCAAGTTATGTGGTGGAAATCCTGGTAATTCCAGAAAGTTCAAAAACTCCATTGGATAATTTACTGCATCATCGGGATTTGTTATGAAATCAACGAATTTGTATGTCACCAAATCGCCATCGAGTTTTGATTGAATGGTGAAATTCAGTGGGTGTACAACATCATTATTTTTTGCGGCGAGAATTGCTCGTTGACTTAATCAAGCATAATTCTGATAATTCTCACTAATGTTTGGGAAAACATTTTCAATAAGAGCTAATTGAGAGTCTACAAATTGGCAAAAGTCGTTGGTAAGAGTAATTAATCCAGCTGTTGCATCCCATTTTCCATTGCCAACAGTTAACAATTGTTTGGAAAATTGTGCAGCACTTTTATCATTTTGAAGTTGAACTCTCCTATTAGTGGTTAGCGATAATGTTTTTACGTTATTCCACAAACGTGATGCCTTCAGGCAAGCATTTAATTCATCTGCAGGCGTTGCATGGGGAATTACTGGCAACGTCTGCCTGAAATCGCCTGCCAACAATCAATCATCAAGTCGCCAAAGATGTTGTTATTTCGCAGAAGATCCTTCAGTGTGAAGTTAAATGCTTCAAGTGATTTCTTATGTGCCATTGTGCACTCATCCCAAACAATGAGCTTGCATTGCATCAACAATTTTCCCTTTGCACTGGGTCGTAAAATATTGCATGTTGGAGGTATCAATTGTGTTTAAATTGAGTGGTAGCTTAAGCGCAGAATGTGCAGTACGACCGCCATCTAGAAGAGTCGCCGCAATTCCAGATGATGCTAACGCCAAAGCTATGTCACATCTCGATTGAATAGTGGTCAAAATCAATGAAATGACAAATATTTCCCTCTTCCTTCAGGTGCGTCCAAGAAGAATAGACCACCAGTATTATTGTCCATCGCTTGCATAAATGTTTCGTATACTTGTTTTTGCTGTTCATTCAACAACGGCACATTATTTCGAACGAATTCCTGCAATGTATCAACTCTCTATTGCAGCTCTCGATTTAATTCTTGGTTGAATGCATCGTGCATCGATCGATCATTCCTACTTCAATCAGTAGCTTGTTTGCAATAGTCAGGCATTGATCCTGTATATTTCATCGGTTATTTGCATGTCGGGATTATTCGTTCGAATGCGCAAGCGATGCAAGATATCTTCACATATGTCGTCTTTGCATTTGTTCCATAACTGAATTGGTTGTGAAGGGAAACATGTGGTGATGATAATAGCGAACAGCGTTCGTATTTGGTACGCATTTGATGAAACCACTAAATCCGCAAGTGTTAAATCCCAATGAGAATCGTTTTCCAGCAAACCCAATAGTTGACATGCTTCTTGATATGTTTGGCAATGGTGGCCATTTACAGTTTTCAAATGCGCAAATGATTTTGGTCCACGTACATTTACCAACAGCAGTCGCAAATCAAAACATTCATCATTTCTAGGATGAACAGTATACATGCGACCTAGCGCATCAGTGGAAAACACCTGTGGCCAATCTGGAACTGGGGTTCCTCGTTTGCGACGTTGGAATTTCTTTCTGCTTCACACATTGCAAAGAAGCTAGTCAATGTTGTCGATGGTGGTCTCTAATTTCGTTGTGCCTCATTAGCCTCAGTGAAGTAAACTCTTTGTCCATTTTCCAAATGCACTGCTAAATGTACAACTGTGGGATATCTTTCATGAATTTGAAACGAAAATAATCGCCATAGTGCTTCGTTAGTACTGACGTATCTGTCCATTTGGAAGTTGCTAATTTCGTCATTCGCATTTTCCGACGCAATACCAAAAACAGCCATGTCGCTGCCTTTTGTGACGTACTTGCACAAATATTTGACTGATTTGGCCGAATGACAACTGTCAACGTTCGCATGTGTTTCGAAAATTCGTGATAGCAGCGGGCAATATAGTACAATGAAGTCATTTCCGATCCCAATCTCTTGATTTTGAACTTTAACTTTGATAGTTCGACCATTATCTCCTTTTGAATGTCGACGATAAACTGGATATCCATCGTTCCCTGTGACTGTTTCAGCAACTAACGGTCGCGGATATCGTTTTGTGCACTTTCCATCAGCCATGCAAGGCGATAATGGATTAAATGCACCATACGGTCCATGCACCATCTGTGTCGTCACAATGTTGTGTAGATGGGGATCCGTGACTGGATCAGAAATTTCAGCTGATATGATGTCATCCACTTCATTTGAATGTAATTTGTTTAGGCAACCAAATTAGGATATGATCATGCGGTAATCCATGCTTCTGTCATTCCACACAGTACATATAACAACGTGTGTCACCAAAAACTCGATACTTAGTAAGCACATCCATCATAACCTTGAGTTTTTGCTGAAATACTCTGGCGATTATGGCATGGTTTTTTATCAAACTTTGTGTGCACGGCGCCATCTACTTAAAATGAAATGTACGTATTTTCGTGAGGGATACTCACACACCACGTACTGGTGCCGTTGTAGTACATGCTATGTGTCAGAGATGGTGCTATATGTGAAAAATGATTTTCCCTGATTTTCTGCTTTTCTCTTATAATTTTTCCTGAATTTTGTTTTCTATAAACCTCACGGGGCCCGAGACCATTCCAACGAAAGCAAAACCGTGGAAATCGGTTCCCGACTTATTTTTATTTTTATATATAAAAAAGAAGAAGATTTAAGAATTTTATTATTATTATTCAACGATGTGATATGATTTGTTATTTTAAGGTAAATACAATACTATTAAATTTTCCATCCCTGGAACGCTGGGCAGGTTATTGTTGAATTATGTCTTTATTTTTATAATTTTTATTATTGAATACTTGGCGGGTGATTATAATTTGAATAAATAATCATATTGAAGGGTCGAAATGCTGTCTAAACACATTTGACTTCGTGCACGAATGTATTTAAGATGCGACTTTTATTACTTTGTGTCGCTAACTAAAAATACATGGACAAAGTGGGGCCAAAGTGATATTCGAAAAGACATTTCATTCATTTGTCTTATTTTTGTTAGTTTTTCTGTAGCCTATAATTCTTATTATTTATTTTTATTATTTTCTCTCTCTGCCTCCCTCTCTCCCCCTCTCTCTTTCAACATGTTTGCTTTGACACATCTGATTAAAATGATATTAAATGGATTGTAATGCTAATTTAAAATACAAAAAAAATTATTTATTGCTTATTTACACACAAACATTTTAATTTGCGCATGGATTTATAATATAAAATAAAATATTTTTATTAACATTTAATTATTAGCTGGGTAGTGGAACACCCTTTGTATTTTATTGAGAAAGATTCATGACTTTATGATTTTCTTTCTGTCTTAGTAGACTGGAAATATATAGAACGAAAAAGTTATAAAATAATGCTAAATATTATATTCATCAGCATTAATTGTCGTCAAGACTTTTATGTCGTTAAAAATATTTTTTTTTTTAACATAAAAATCCTTGTTTGACAACAGCCAAAAAAAACGTATTCCTGTAATAAAGTTTCGCTCACTAGTTTTATGAATGTCATTATTTTCCTATTTCAGCTTATTTAATTTTATTAAAATTAAAAATTATATAAATAAATAAATTTATATAATTTAGGCTGGCAACTTTTTCAACAACTTACCCTAGTCCAGCAACAACAGTATTTAAAATTAGTGGCAAGGTTTGCTTGAAGCGTTAAAGAAAGTTTCAAAATTCACCTTTAAATAATCATCAAGCGCACTCAAAGCGCACTCATGAATATAAAAATATTGACCACAAAGACTTCTTTCTTATCAGACATCACAACCTTTTACTTTTTGGAGGACCCACAACATTTCTTGACAAAGTTAAATCATCTATAGGAACCCCTATTTTTTACAAAATAAGGCAAAATTATCGCATGTGGGGCTCACAGATTCCACAAACAGTCCTCGAAAAACCATTACATTTAAAGAAAGTGACAGTAAAGTGCGATTTGTAGACAGAGGGCATCATCAGGCTGTATTTTTTCGAAAATGAGCAAAGAAATGCCACTATCGTGAATTCTCTACGCTACCAGAGCACGATAACCAATTGCTTATGGTCAGAATTGGCTAATGTTGGCGTCAGTGACTTTTAGATTCACCACGACGACGCCAAAACCACACACCCACCCAAACATTTCAAGTGCCCCTGTAGGCTAGTAGGTATTTTGGTAGCTTATATGACAGGAGGTTGTGGGTTCGATTCCCAACACAAACCTTTGCTGTTTTTTTCACTACAAATAAGACTTGACTGTCGGTGGGACTGATCAGTGATGAAGGCATGGTCACTGAGCTGTCTTATACGACAGTTAATTTCCGTAACTCTCCTTCTATTTTCACCACCTGTGTCATCTCTCCCCTATCCCTTTCCTAAATATAGCACGGGACTTGATTAAACAGGCATTGTTGCCTGAAGTGTTACTTCTCTTAAAAACAAAAAAAATATTTCAATTCAGTTATTGCATGAGAAATTTTGCGATACAGTAATTTCTCAATTTGACGTTGTAAATTAACCGCCTAGTTCTTGAGATTTTTTATTATTTTCTCTGGGACCATATGCAAAACCGGGTTTACGTGAACAATCTACAAACAGCTGACGTTCTGAGTTATAAAAGCGCTGAATTTCAATGACTACCTAAGATAAATTATTTAAAAAGGAGTGTTGGTTTTCTGACATTTGCCCGACATCATATACCGCTCTGAATTCCCATATTTCTGCTTTACTTTGCTATCGACAAAATTGAAGTTGTCAAAAAAGAATGTGTGTTTTAAGACAATTTACTTCCTAAACTCCAATTTGCCCAACTCTTATATAACTATCACATCTTTAGACAGAGGCTTGTTAAAGATGGAGAGACATTGTCATAAAAACCATTGGGTTACACTCTTACCCTTTGAGTAACTTACAAATAGCAAAGCAGCCTTTTATATATCACTATCAAATTGCTTAAATTTTCTTAGCTAGAATTAATTTTTAGGAACCTTTTTTTTAATTGCCAGTTCTACGGGCCATAATTTCGATGCAAGTGACTTAATAACGGCTAATCAAAAACACCACTCACTGGCTGGCATAACAGGCGACACAATTATGAACATCTTAAGGACAGCTTCAAATGCTTCTTCATTGGCGATCAATGCTAGAACTATCAAATTTGATAATAGGATATATCAACAGAAGGAGGGCCTCCCTATGGGCTCTCCAGCACCGCCAATTATAGCTGATATTGTGACGGAGGAATTACTAAATTCATGTATTAGTAAAATGCGTATTAAACCGAAGATTATCACAAAATATGTAGATGATTTATTTTGTATAACATCAGAAAATGCAGTGGATGATATTTTGTCAGAATTGAACAGTTTTCATCCGGATATAAAATTTACGATTGAAAGAGAGTTAGAATCTAAACTTCCATATTTAGATATATTGATAATAAGAAAGGAAAATAAGTTAGTGTTTAATTGGTATAAGAAACCAACATCTTCTGGAAGACTTATTAATTTTTATTCCAAACATCCGAGAAAAATGATAATAGACACGGCGAAAAATATGATAGACAGAATATTGACTATAAGTGATAGAGAATTTCATTTGAAGAATAGGGATACAATAAGAGATATACTTAATGACAATGATTTTCCAGTAGAACTAACTAACCGATTAAATAGCCAATATGATAATCATAGGCATAATTTAGGAAATACTATGGCAGAACCAAGAATTTATAAATCATTAACTTATGTATCTGGAATATCAGAAAGATTAAGAAAGTGTAAAATATATGACACAGATAAATATATAATAGCACACAAAACACATAACACATTAAATAAATTATTTAGCAATATGAAGGATAAAATAGGAAAAATGGAAATATCTGATGTAGTATACAGGATACCATGTGGAGGAAATGACCAGGTGAACTGTGAAGAAGTTTATATTGGGACAACAAAGAATAAACTTAAAACAAGATTAGCTGGACCAAAAATATAGGAATATTTCAACACAGAAGACATCCTTATCTTTACATTGTAAGAAATATAATCATTATCCAAAGTTTAAGGAAGCATCAATATAAGATATAGAAAAATAAACTACAAGAGATGTTATATGTTAGAAATGTTAGAAATTGTTAATGTACCAAATGTAAGGAGAATAAGTTTTAAAACACAGACAATTTAGCGCAGAATTATAGGGACTTAATTCAAAAGACACATAATCTTCTATATATATAAAAAAAAGTCGGGTTTTCCTTCATGACGCTATAACTCCAGAACGCACTAACCGTTTTCCACGGTTTTGTCTCGGGCTCCGTGAAGTTTAGCAAAGAAAATTTAGGAAAAATTTCAAGAGAAAAGCAGGAAAACAGGAAAAATCATTTTGCATATACAGCGCCATCTTTGATACATAGCATGTACTACAACGGCACCAGTAAGTACGTTTCATTTTAAGTAGATGGCGCCGGTGCGTGATACATTGTTTGATAGCTACTCATGCGCACGTGAAATTGAGGTTCAAGTTATTCGTTTCCTAACTGTTTAATTGGAAACCATCAAATCAATTACGCGTATTGTGCAAATTTTTATTCAACTTCAACAGAGGGCGTTTGTCCTTAAGGTGGTAAGTTGAACTGTGTAAATTATGTGGATCGTGCATTTGAGGTTGATTTCACCAATCCGTCCATAGTCCAAAATGCCGAGAGGCCGACGTGCGAACATCGGTCGCCGCACAAGACATGCAAGCAAGCAGCAAGTGTATTCACATAACTTAAGCGAAGAAAGACAAAATATAATAAAAGAAAATACCCGATTGAGACAGCGCGTGAGCACACGAAGATCATTGGCATCATACAATCGTTTGGCATTCCATGATGATCTTACTGCGAACTACAGTAATGATGACAATTTAGATATTGAACCAATGACGACTGTATGCCGATATTGCAATGCGTTAAAGTTCAAAAGAGAAATGGCTGGATTGTGCTGCGCAAGTGTAAAAGTTGAAATGGATCCATTAATTACACCACCACCACAGCCACTGAAACCATTGTTCGATGGAAGTGATCCCGATTCCAACCATTTTCTTCAACGCATCCCTTGAAGCCAATATCATTCGAAAAGGCAGCTTCATGCCGACTTGCAAGGTAAACGATTTTATTCAACCAATCACTCACACCAATCAATCACACCAACACAATCAATTGCAATACATAACAACTACACATACACCATCACACGATCAGAAGTCACACCGTATTCTTCAAAAATAAATAAATTAATTATTCTATCTTAATTGTTTGCCAACGTCAGATAAAAAAACGAAAAATGTGGTTTACCAAAGAGCACTTCAATGAAACGGATAATTTTCGGATACGCACAACGCTTCGATTCAGCATTTACTTTGGATTCACTTTCGTTTTTTACTTAGAGAAGTTCAACTAAATTCCACTTAATTTTTGTAATCGAAATGAATTCATTACTGCTGTGCAGAGTGTGATTCGTTTTACATCCGCACCTGGCTATGTAGCCTTAATCAGATGGTGGACAAACCACTATTGTATAATTTGGAACGTCATACAGGCGTCCTAGAAAGCCGAAGACACAATTCTAAGCAACAGAACCACTTAGTGGCAACTTGAATGATTCCAGGACAGGTCGGCAAACCATCACACCTTGCTAAAGAGTTGGAGACTTTCAACTCCTGTCCAGAACACATGTCTAGCATGCTCACTGGACTGGATCATTCACTTTGCGCGTCATTATCAGTAAGATGATCCTGGCCACCATAAAAACCGTTATACTGTTATGGGGCCGCGAAACCACAACCACCGCGATACTCCCATATAGGGGCCAACCTCAATGATCAGTCAGAGAACTATTAAATGTCTAAAGAGACAAATAATGAACTCTACGGGTTCACTGATCCCCGTGGAAATAAAGTGGAGCTTCCAGTTGTCTCCCTGTCTGACTTCAGGGGACTGGGCTCCCTTTTTCCCCAGTTGCACTGTGTCTACATAGTGGAATATTGTATAAAGACTATATTTATATGCCCCTGGGGGAGAAGCATTGACAGTTGTTAAATTGACATAAAACGAACAATTTGTCGAACTATAAAATAATTGGAGAAAGGAAGCCTTAACTTCTTCCGGCACTATTAGCCGGGCTAATGTGATGAAACTGATTAATCAAAACGTTTGAAGATCAAGTTTTATGCTGATAATAAATACATAACCTCTAACCATTGTATTCGATTGGCATGAAATGTTGCTTACGCTTTCTGATTCTTGCTTTGTATCGGATTCATTTTTCAATTGTGGCAACACCAACAACATGAAAGTTTTGACATTTAGTTTTTTTGACGTATTCGTAGTGAATGCATTGGCAATTCTTACAATGTCTTCAATTTCGTACGAACATCGCATTAAAATAATTGAAATTCACTATGAAAATGGTGGTTCTGTTAAAATAACATTTTGTGAAATTCGTAATATTTTCGAATAACATAATCGTTCTTCTGATAAAGCTATTAAGAATTTAGTCGTTATATTTAATAATCGTTGTTCTGAGACCGCTATTAATAATTTAGTTGTTAAATTTGAGTCGACCGGCGCGATACAAAATGTGCGAACACTAACGCATGTTAGACCGAGTCGCTTAACTAAAAACATCGCAGCCGTGAGCCACAGTTTTGAAGCAAATCCAAATTTGTCAATTCCTCGATGTACTTAACAATTGGGATTATCGAAAACCACTACATGGCGAATTTTGCATATGGCTTGACTTCTAACTGGTTACTGGTTCAACTGGTGCAGGAATTGAAGCCGACCGACCACTCACATCGCCGTAGATTCAGTCAATTTATTCAAAAAGAACCGGTTGGTTTTTCTGAAAAAATTATATTTTTCAGACGAAGCCCATTTTCAATTGTCAGGGTATGTGTCAACAAGTAAAATTGCCGCATTTGGGCTTGTGAAAATCCTAGAGCGATTATTGAGAAGCCTTTGCATGCTCAACGTGTTATTGTATGGTGCGGTATGTGGTCTGGAGGCCTGATTGGGTAGTTTTTTTTTTCGAAGATAAAAATGGAAATGCGGTAACGGTCAGTGCTTCACGCTAGTGAGAGATCCTCGCAACTCAATGTTGGCCTATTTGATATCACTGACATGTGGTTTCAATAGGACAGTGCCACATGTCACACAGCCAATAAAAGGATCAATTTATTGTAAACCAAATTTCCCGATCGCATAATTTCACGACAATCAGCAGTTAAGTGACCAGTGATTTAACACCACTGGATTATTTTTTGTGGAACTATATTAAGGCCCGAGTCTATACGAAGTCAATCGAATCGATTTCAGCCTTAAAACTCAAAATCCGTGATATGATCAGTGAAATTGGAACGCCATTTTGTTAAAAAGTGATTAAACACTTTTAGGAAAAAATCGACGACATCGATCAGTGTGGTGGTCAGACATCATTTTTCATTCATAAGTGCCGAATGATCTTAATCTAAATTTTTGATTTTATTTTAGCAAACAAACTTCTGGTTGAAGAACCCTTTATTAATATTGATTTCCAATATATTTTGTAAATTAATTTTATAAGTAAATTTGTGTCAAAGGCGCCGATTGCTAGACTAGAAGCGTCCATATCACATTTTTCATTCATATTGTTTCATTCATTGGTTAAAAATTCCTAGAACAAGAATTTAAATTGCTGGATGTTGTTCTCAAGTAGCCCTATTTAAGGTCAGTATTCCTGGCATAAAAAATAATTCCATAGATTTATTTTCGAATTTAATTGAAATTTTAATTTTTTTTATAATTTCACACGAAAATCTGTTAAGAGTTGGATAACAATAAGTACGGCTACACTTCCATGAATATCACTTGTCTTCTTTTCCAAAGAAATATATTTCTGATGAAGAATTGTAAAACACCAAAGATTGTTCAAATTTAAAGTAAATTCTTTAATAGCGCAGGGCAAAAGTAATGACAACAAATATTTTAAATGATAAATAACTCACAACATTATTGAAATCAGTATAAAATAACAAAAAACATAAATGTACAATTTCAACAGATAGTAACAACAACAAAATGATGACAGCATGAGTCTCCTCTCCACCCTATACTAAAACAAAAAAAACACCAAAACAAATCTTCCAAAACACAACCCAAAGCATTTATATTCACTTACTCACACACACTTATTAAGAGAGATTCATGGTTGAGAAAGAGAAAAACCAAACAACTTAAAATTTAATGATAAATTATACAAACATGTAGAAGCATGACACCAAGTAAATCCTTCACATATACAAAACAACAAAAATTCAAACAAAACCAACAACAACAACACCTAATCTCATTTACAGTTTTGGGAAAGAACAAGCGACATGAACTCTTGAATTTTGAAAGCTGAATTAAAATGAGAGAGCGAAAAATATGTGCACAACAAAACAAAAACAAAATTAGCAAAAGCAAAACAAAAACATTACAAAGTAACAAAGTTGTGATGAAATTCATATAATTTGTTCTCTGGGAAAATTTGCAAATACAGGGAGTGAAAAGGGGGGCAGACCACACACAACCATAAGCCAGGAGTGAATGCAACCGTATAAAATGTTTTTTAACTTCCGATGATTTTTCATGATGTAAAGGAAATCAAAAAATAAAATTGTTAAAAGAGGAACAATCAACAGAATGAAATTTACACTCAGCCAAAATTGCTTTTAAAAGAGAATATAATTTTGATTTAAAAGAGAGTTCATATGCCACACAGCTAGCAAGACGGAGAGAAGAGAATAAAGCAATATAAAAACAGAAGCATTAAATTTAATTAAGAGTTTTTATTACTTCTTCAAGAGAAAATATTATGATTTAATTTAAAACGTGCCAAAAGGGAAACAGTAACAACAAAAGCAATAAGAAAAAAAATAAAAACGGATAAAACGACAGACAGCACAGTTATGCATGCAGGCAGCACTTAATTAAAAGCAGCAGCATGTTAAATAAAAATTTCAATAAACAGCTGATAGTATAAAACAAGTTGTAGGACAAACAAACCTAACAACATCATCATACTTAATTTTTTAACAACGCGTTGCACACAACAAGTAAGTTATCATACAAGCTGTAATCATACTTAACAAATGTTGTAACATATAAGTTGTTAGTTCGTTTGCATACCTAGTTGTAATCAGACTTAACTAAACAATATGTTGCACACGCTTGTTGTCTGGTCTGAGATGCATGTTCATAGCCAACGACCTAATAAAAATGAGCAACACATTTCGTTTGTTTGTTTGTTTGTTTGTATATTTTCAATACAAATGACAGCTGCTCTCATTTATTAAATACCATAGCCTCTCACTAATACCACTGCTACCTTATAAAGCCAACAACTACAAACATAAGAGAATAATGAAAAAAATGCTTAAAACAGCTGTAAAAAATAAAAATGAACGTTTAACATTAAATGACAAAATTCTGTTTGCCTGCATTCAGTAGTGCTTCTCATCGTCAATCTCCACAGCGTTCCTTCGACGAAATAGCCGGAAGATAAAATGTTCATTTAACCGATAATAAAGTTTAACTATTTTTCTGTAAGTCATTTTTTTTATTAATTTAATATTTATTAATTTAAATTTTATAAAACCACCAACAAACAAAATTAAGAAAATATTTGCCAAGAGTAAATTTAGAAAATTTGTCAATAATTGCTTCTAGTAGTGCCATATTTCTAACTGTGTATACGATATAGACAATTTCAGATAAATTTTAGATAAAATATAATTTTTCAAGCACTAGGTCTCTATATAAGAAATATTTTGGCATTATTTTTGTATATCAAAAATTCCTGTAAAAAACGGTTTTTATAAAATATAAAAGTGATCACAATATAAGCTTGTTTTCTCGAAATTTTTAATATTTACGGAGATATAGACATTTTAAAATTTTTACTAAAAATTAAAATTTTTCTATTAAAAAATCGATTTTTTATAAAATAAATAGGTGATCACAAAATCAGCTCGTTTTCTCGGAGATATAGCCATTTTACGTTTTTATTGAAATTTTGATATAAAAATCGATTTTTTATAGGTGGTCACAAATTATGCTTATTTTTGCGAAATTCCTTTTATTTACGGAGGTACAGCCATTTTAAGTTTTTAGTGAAATTTTCATATAAAAATCGATTTTTTATTAAATACATAGGTGATCACAAAATTCTCGAAATGTCTATTTTTTATAGAGATACAGCCATTTTACAATTTTTATTTAATTTTTTAATATAAAAATCGGTTTTTTATAAAATATATAGTGATCACAAAATAAGTTATTTTCGTGAAATTCGTATTATTTGCGGAGATACAGTCATTTTTATACTTTAACTAATTTTTTATATAAAAATCAATTTTTTATAAAATAAAAAGGTGATCACAAAATAATATTTTTTGCTGGAAATTCTTATTATTTGCGGAGATATAGCCATTTCAAAATTCTTCCAAATTTTCATATAACAATCGATTTTTTATAAAATATATAGATGATCACAAAATAAGCTTATTTTCGTGAAATTTTTATTATTTGCATAGATACAGCCATTTTAAAATTTTTATTAAATTTTCATATAAAAATAAATAGGTGATCACAAAACAAACCTATTTTCGCGAAATTCTTATTATTTACGGAGATATAGACATTTTAAAATTTTTACAAAATAGAAATCGAGTGCTATATGAAGAGAGCAAAAAAAATAGGTGATCACAAAATAAGCTTATTTTCTCCTTATTATTTACGAACATATCGCCATTTTAAAATTTTTACAAAATCTTTCAAATAAAAATCGAATTTTTAAAATACATAGGTGATCGCAAATATCTTGAAATTCCTATTATTTAGGGAGATATAGTCATTTAAAGATTTCTACTAAATTTTCATATAAAACTCGAGTGATCACAAAATAATCTTATTTTCCGGAAATTCTTATTATTAGCGGAGATATAGCCATTTTAACATTTTTACTAAATTTTCAAATAAAATCGATAAAAATGTGATCACAAAATCAGCTCGTTTTCTCGAAATTTTTATTATTTACGGAGATACAGTCATTTTAAGATTTTTAATAAATTTTTATATAAAAATTGAGTTTTTGTAAAATAAATAGGTGATTACAAAATGCTCGAAATTCGTAGTTTTTACGAAGTTACAGCCATTTTAAAACGTTAACTAATTTTTTATATAAAAATCGGTTTTTATAAAATATATAGGTGATCACAAAATTCACGGAATTCCTATTAATTACGGCGATACAGCCATTTTACAAATTTTACTAATTTTTTATATAAAAAAAATTTTTTATAAAATTAATAGGTGATCACAAAATAAACTTATATTCTGGAAATTATTATTATTTGCGGAAATATAGCCATTTTTAAACTTTTACAAAATTTTTATATAAAAATCGGTTTTTTATAAGATATATAGGTGATCACAAAATCAGCTCGTTTTCTTGAAATTTTTATTATTTTTGTAAAATAAATAAATGATCTTATTTTCTAGAAATTCTTTGCATTTGCGGAGATACAGCCGTTTTAAAATCTTTACTAAATTTTCATATAAAAATCGATTTATGTAAAATAAATATGTTATCACAAAATCAGCTTGTTTTCTAAAAATATTTATTATTTACGGAGATACAGCCATTTTAAAACTTTTACTAAATTTGTATATAAAAATCGAGTTCTTGTAAAATAAATAAGTGATCACAAAATTCTCGAAATTCCTATTAATTACGGCGATACAGCCATTTTAAAATTGTTACTTAATTTTTATATAAAAATCGAGTTTTTGTAAAATATATAGGTGATCACAAAATTCTCGAAATTCGTAGATTTTACGAAGTTACAGCCATTTTAAAACGTTAACTAATTTTTTATATAAAAATCGGTTTTTATAAAATATATAGGTGATCACAAAATAAGCTCGTTTGCTCGAAATTTTCTCTATTTATGGAGATACAGCCATTTTGAGATTTTTACTAATTTTTCATATAAAAACCGATTTTTGTTAAATATATAGGTGATCACAAAATCCTCTCGAAATTCCTATTAATTACGGCGATACAGCCATTTTAAAACTTTTACTAATTTTTTATATAAAAATCGATTTTTAATAATATAAATAGGTGATCACAAAATTCTCGAAACTCGTATTTTTTACGGAGTTACAGCCATTTTAAAACTTTAACTAATTTTTCATATAAAAATCGATTTGTTTATCAAATATATAGGTGATCACAAAATAAAATAATTTTCTGGAAATTCTCATTATTTGCGGAGATATAGCCATTTTAAAATATTTACTAAATTTTCATATTAAAATCGGTTTTTATAAAATAAATAGGTGATCATAAAATAAGCAAATTTTCTGAAAAAATCGAATTTTTGTAAAATAAATAAGTGATCACGAAATTCTCGAAATTCCTATTCATTACGGCGATACAGCCATTTAAAAAATTTCACTTATTTTTTATACAAAAATCGATTTTTTATAAAATATATAGGTGATCACAAAATTCTCGAAATTCGTATTTTTTATAGAGTTACAGCCATTTTAAAATTTTTACTTAATTCTACCATTTCAAATATTCAAATATAATATTTCAAATATTTTAAAAAAGTGTTTATAGCATATTTTTTCTAATAATGCCACCTAATAGTGTGGCGAAATATTAAAAATAAAAATAAAACTTATTTAATTTTTTACTTGTTTTAATATGTTATTTACCCTGATAAAAGGGTTGTCTATTCCACACACATTAAACTGTTAATGCAGCGAACTTCACAGAGTTTGAAGAGATGTAGAAATTCTTATTTTTGAGTCCGAAATCAATTGGCTGAAAAATGTTGTCCTGCGTTAATTAAATAATTAAGGCCGCAGTACATCTTCTACTTTATTTTTTGGTTCAACTATAATAATTTATTATTATACAATATTGCAAAAACTTTTGTACGTTTTTTATAGATCTGGTAACTCTATCTGTTCAATAAAATAATCAGGCTAAAAAACTTATAACGGGTTTTTCAACAAGAACTTTTTTTGTTAAACAAAATAAAGCAAAAAAATTAGATTAAAATGATTCGGCAATTATGATTGAAAAATGACATTTGGCAAATGTCCACGCTTGGCTCCGTATAGACTCTGCCCTTAACATAGCCCCACAAAAACTAATCCAGTGGTGTAAAATTACATTTTCCGGCTGCTGGCCACTTAACTGCTGATTGTCGTAAAATTATGCGCTTGGAAAATTTGGTTTGCAATAAAAATATCGTTTCATTGGCTGTGTGACATGTGTCATCGTTCTGTCGAAGCCACATCTCAGTGATATCCACATCGTTAATAATAGGTCAAAATTGAGTCGGTAGCATCTCACGATAGTGCGATCCATTGACCATTGAACTTGAAATAAAAGTTACACCCCAATTTTTGTATTTTTCCTCTTTTATTTTGATCAGGGATCGCAAAATCTGTATGTTTTCGGGCTGATATACCCCCCACAAAAAATTTTATTAAAGACTTTATTTTGTAAGGCATTTCTCTTAGATATCACATTTCGTTATAGAACTGCCTTAAAAAATTCGCTTATTACGTTAATAACTCTTCATTCCCTACGCTTAAACTTATTTTCTGTTTTCTGATCTTTTAAATTTCAATTATTTAAAAAATTTTAAAAACATTTATAAGTTCTTGGGATTTAAGTATTTTTACAATAAATATTTTTTAAAAATTCTTTTTTGTTTAAAATTTATATTGTTAATAGTTAAAATATAAAAAATAATAATTTTTAAATATATGGAAATGAGTTTTTAGACTACCTTTCAACTATTGTGTTGACAAAGTTCTGTGATAATTATTTTTACTTTCTGAGTGTTAATCTTAGTTCATGAAATTTGAATGTAGCATATTATTGTTTCTTTGTGTTTTAAAATCATGTGTTACTCTTTAAACAAAAATAATTAAGCTATTGAATATAATTATATTAATAATTTGTAAAGTTAAAAATTTTTGCAAATCCTGTTCTTAAATTGTTAAATTTTCAGAATATATTTTTGAATTGAAAAATTTATATTTAACTGATCTCATTTAAAAAGGAAAAACTGTAAAGCAAAGCAATATTACTTTTCTTGCAGGCCATTTAAATTCATTAGCTGATTTTATATTTAATAAATATAAAGGAAGGAATAATCTCGACTTAAGTTGGCAGCTCAAACAAGGATTAGCAATGGAATGTAATCCACTGGCTTTTGATTTAGGTAAGAGATTTTAAAAGTAAACATCTCTCTTTAATTTTTCAAACAAGTCCAATGCCAGTCAAATTATAAGAATAATTCTCTCAAGAAAAGAGAGAGAGAGAGAGTAACATGGCTCGGAACTTTGTGAATTTACTTGAAATACGAATTTAGCAAATTGGAAATTAATTAATTTAAAATATATTAACAGAACAAAATGATGTTGGTGAGACCTTAATTCAGATACTAGATGAGGTGCGTTCAGTGAAAGAGACTTTTGAACGAGCTGATGAAGAAAATAAAAATTTATTACAAGAACTGAAAGAAGAAGTTAAGAATTTAAGATCGGAAATAAAAGAAATGAAAATGTATGCCGATCCTCAATTTAAACTTTTACCAAATATGCCATTCAATACAATGGCAGAGCTAAAAGAGTTTGATGAAAAATTACCACAAGACGATAATTTGAGAACGGAATTGGTAAGTGATTGTGCACTTTATTTTACTTCACATCATCTTATACATCCCATTTCAGAAAGCTTTTCTACAAAGACTTGCCTGCCAAGATTATGCTACTTTTCTGCGCTCCGCTTTTAGGGCACTAGTGACGGATGAGTTGGCTGTAAATTTAACTTGGCGCGGTACTCCGGAAAAACCCAGTGTACAAGCTTTTACAGTATTTGTCATAGTAAGGGGTAAGTAAGTCTTTAAACGAACTCCCTGTTTTTAATAATTTATTAAAAAAATTTTTTCTGCCTCAGATCTTTGTCATGCCAGATTTAACAACTCCAACCATGCTGAAATCAATCGCATTTGTCAGCAGCATTTTTTGCATGCAAAGGATAGAGTTACTAAAAAGCTGAAGACAGGCGGATATCCTTCCGGTTCCACAAATCCTTTAAAATTTAAATCTCCTCCTCCCTCACCTCTACCATCACCACCACCTCTGCCATCACGTGAACAATTGCTTCTACCACAACTGCCACTTACAACTCTCGCAGCCTTGGAAGAATTCGATGAGAAGCTGTTAAACGACACGAAATACAGAGATTTATTGGTGAGTTACGAATAGTTTTACGAAATGCAGTGGAGTGTTTAAAAAAGAAAATATTTAAAATTTCATAGAAAAAGTTTGTTAATAATATCACTGGTCGAGACTTTTCTGTATTTCTGCGAGCAGCCTTTATAGCATTAATAACGGACAATGTGGCCATGGAAATGACCTGGCGGGGTACAAAGGAAAAGCCAAGCATTCAAGATTTTATGATCTATAAGATTATAAAAGGTTAATAAATGACGAGATAAAGCTATATTCGGCTAAGCCGAATCTTAATTATATCCTTCAACTTATTGTTATACATAGAAATGGTATACAAGTTAATAATGTCGATTTTTTTGGTTGAAAAAATGCATTTATTAGAATAATAAAATGAGTTGATTTATTATTCAAAATATTGTCCATCGTTGGCCACTACTTCTTCCCATCCTTCTGGTAGCATATACATTCCGCGCCCAAATCACTGCTCCAGTTTTGACGTAAATAATGAATCAAGCCAATTTCTAATACCCTGTTCTGAAATGAATCATATTCCATTATTCTAGTAAAAGTCCCCCCCTAGGGCACATTTACAAGGAGTACGAAAAGAACACTGAAGATGGCAAACGGCCGAAACCGGTTCGTTCACACACCAAATTTGACGAGCGTCGACGGAAAACCGTACCCAAATAAGACATTTATAAGTATCTATGGATCACACAACCATCTGGACTTGTGTCTTGCAGGGATAAAAGGGATCCCAGTCCCCTTAGGCTAGTAAGGAGCCAACTGGAAAATCCACTATATTTGCACGGGAATCAGTAAAGCCCCAGAATTCCGCTATATGTCTCTTTAGGCATTTAGTTGTTCTCTGACTGATTATTGAGGTAGGCCCTTCGGGAATATCGTGGTTGCTGTGTATTTCGAGGCCCTCGTTTAAGTTTGTGGGTCGGATCATTCACAATGAACACAATAAATGGTCCAGATCCAGTGAGCATGAAGCCATCTTGTTCTTAAATTATATTAACCTTCATGCGTTCTGGACCAGGAGTTGGATAGTCTCCTGCTCTTCAGCAAGGAATAGTGGTTTGCAACCCTGTTTTGGAACCGCTGAAATTACAACTAGGAATGACCTGTTGCTAGAATTAGTTCTCGGCTTACTAGGGCGTGAATGACGTTGCTTTTCAGTCCCAGTGGTTTGACCACCATCTGATTAAGGCTTACGGCCAAACGCAGGTGTAAATCTTATCACGAAATTCCAATAAAAGTGTTCTACATCGATCAAAACAAATGGTAATCAGAAGGGGCATCCCATCCACTGTTTACCAAGTGGGAGGTTTGCATTGATAGCCGATTATAGCCTCGTGTATGATGGAATATTCTCGTCGTTTCTCGTTGATTGCTCGCTCCAAACGCATCAATTGTCTTCGATACAGATCCCCTATCATCGTTTGACCGGATTTCGTAATAAAAACATCATTCTGATTCCACTAAATATAGAGCACTGCCTTGGCGTCATGGATATTCAGCTTCGGCGGTAATTTGACTGGTTGACCGAGCTTTACATATGACTTCTTGCACTTTGGGTTATAGTAATTCGCTTTTCAATAGCAGCAATGCAAAAATAAATTCTTCTGGTAGCTTTCAAGCATCGTTTCTAACATGCCGAAAAGCTTTTCAAGATCTCTTGACTTCAGTTCTTATGGGCTCCAATTTCATTGATTTTAAATGAATCTCAATACTTTTAAAAGTAGGAAAATGTATTGTTGTGTGGCTAATGCGTGTTCTTCTTGCGTTTGATAACAATCTTCTTCCAATTCCTCATCCTAAAACTTTTTCGGGTGACCAGTCCTCTTCTTTCCTCTTCAAAATCACTACTTTTTAATCGCGCAAGCCATCGTTCACAAATATTTTGTATTAATGCATATTGACCGTAAAATTCTGCTAACAATTGATAACTTTCAATAGCCGTCTTCGTCAAATAAAAAGAAGGTTATCCGACTTCACCGCAGAACATTTGTTTTAGGCACAAAATTCGATATTTTAAAAAAAATGTGTGTTTATATTTTGGCGTCTATCGAATACTGAATAATAATGACAGATATTTATCCTCCTAAATACCATATTTGATATTACTGACAGAAGGTAGTTATGCTATGTGTTATCCAAATCGACATTATTAACTTGTATACACATTTATCAGTTCTATATGTGTGTTATTCTAAAAAACATAAATCAGCTTAAATCCGTAATTAGTAAAGTGCATAAGCACAGTTACAATTAAAACTACATTAGCACAGTTTAATAATAGCAAAGATGTTCAATACTCAAGATATTTGACAAATCGTTTGAACGTATAGTGTGTACTTTAAGCTGTATTTTTATTATATTGAAACATATATGGAGTCTCTGTTGAAATGTTCTACGTGTGGTTGAGGGTATAAAACTGTGTATTATTTTAGTGTTAAAATATTATTTCAAATTATTTATATATTTGTTTCATTAACAGATGCCTGTCGTAAAAAATTTGAGGATGCTCCTATTGCAGAAATTAAAAGAATTTGCCAACAACACTTTCTTCATGCTAAGGACAGATTTAATAAAAGAGTTAAACCGTACTAAAGCAATAAGACAACACAAATACGAAAAATATTTGTATTCTATTTTTAATAAAAAATTTTTTAAAAAGAAAATACACAATAAATTTTAAATGTATGTTAAACCCTTTAAGGTTATTTAAATAGAAAGTTAAATTTTCTAGAGATTAGTTCTGAGAGGTACCTGCGCCAAGTCATACTTAAACAACAAGAATTTCAATAACAAACTAACTATCTAACTGCAGTCTGTAATACCAATTAAAGACATCTAAGATTTGTTTAACTGAAGTTTTACTTCTGATTTCAAACCAATTCATTTCTACAAATCGTTTTAAAGAAAAATTATTCTAATTTTAATAAATCCCTTATTTATGCGTTATGTAGCCTTTTCTGGAAACATGTTGCCCTGTTAAAATGTCAAAATTATAAAATAAATAAAAAATCTTTTAAACGGTCCTTTAAGTTATAACGATTTATTTTTTCTCGATATTCCGCTTTCCTGTGGAAAGCTTCTTCAGGAAATTATTTTTTATATTTTTCAAAAATATAATAAAATAATGGGTGGATAAATTTGAGGTTAGGAAGTAAATTAGCTCAAAGCACGCACACTTTATCTCAACTTCAGTGAACGAAATGTGATTTCTGGCAAAATACTAACCTCCAGTACGTCGTCAGACATCCACTATTTTCACAAAATTTTGAAGCACATTTTGCAAACAAAGGTTCATTTATGTCTCAAGATAATGCCACATTTTGAGCGAATTTGAGGTTAGGTAGTAAATTGGCTTAAAAGACACAGTTTTTTGATAATGCAAATTATAAATATTGTAATTAATAATGTTGTATGATGTCATGCAAAAGCTACTCTTACAAAATTTGGAACCACATTTTACATCAAAGCTTTGCTTATCTTGTCAATGTAGCGCCGAATTTCATCTTTCAGAGCGTCAACTAGCTGTGGGTTGTTCAAGCAATAATAAATAATCCAGTGTTACAGCAACGAGGCGATTAATTGATATCGAAAAATCGAGCAATTCCAAACCCAGGAAATATCTAATGCAATTACTAAATTCTTTTGGTGGCTGTGTTGCTTGTGACGCCTTTTTTGTATAACCCAAGGTCACTGATGTCAGCACTACCCAATTTTTTTTTTTTTATATAAAGAGAAGTAGCACTTCAGGCAGTAATGCCTATTTAGTCAAGTACCGTGCTACATTCTTTAGGAAAGGCATATATAGAATAGATGAAACAGGTGGTGAAAGTAGAAGGCAATTATCTGCCGTATAAAAGACAGTTGACAACGAAAGTTGTCAACAATTTCTTTGGTTTTAAACAAATTTACTTCCTAACCTCAAATTTGCCCAGCGGCGAAATTGAGTGCAACAAAATATTTTAAAATTTATCATTTGACACAGTTCTGCTATTTTACTGATATGCAATCGCGTTAGCATGCAAATATTCCCGGCTTCGGAAGAAGTTTCCATTATTAACTAAATTTACACTATGGTAACACTGAATGAATCGTTGCTAGCGAAGCAATAAAACGTGTACGTGGTTTGTCAGCTCTTTCATAACAAGAACAAAACGATGTACATGCAGACACACACACAAACACACACTTGCTTATACAAACTTATGCATAAATAAAAGCAAAAGAAATGAAACGTTTTAATCTATCAAACGATTACAAATAAAACTGTAACGAACGGTTAACGTTGTCTTAAAAAACTACCTGTGTTATCAAACATTTTATGCTCTGAGCAGGCAGTCAATTTTGAATAGACATTTTTAAAAAAAAGAACATAAAATTCTTCCAGCATTTATATTTTATTTAAGTGTTTTTGTTGTTGTTATTTTTATACATACATACATACATAGCTTGTACGTACAAAGCTATGTGTGAGTGTATGTATGTATGTGTTTGTTCAGTTCCAGTTACGCTTTCTGATTTGTTCGTTTACTTTTGACTGTTTTCAATAAATTCTGTTCTGTTACGTTGACGTTTTATACTCTTTTCGGTTGTGTGTGGATTTTCTGTTTGGTTTGGCTTTTATTTTAAATGCGACATCTCGTTAAATTTTCTCTCTGCGTTTTCGTTTCAGTTTGTTTGTTGCTCTTAACGTGAACGGTTTGTTTGGAAAGCGTCATCGTTTAGAAATTTTTATGTTTAATTACACACGTACGAGTTTCCGTTAATGGCCAAGGAAAATATAAGTGTTAAATTTTTAATACATTTGGTGGGTGAACGTCCCGCCCTGTGGGATAAAACTTCCGAAGATTATAAAGATCGAGCATTGAAAGACACATCGTGGCGCGAAATTTGCACGTACATCAATGAAAATTATAACACTATGCCGCCAAGAGCGAAAGAAGAGTTTAGTAAGTTTACAAATTTATACACATTCATACATACATGCATGCATGCATATGTATGTATGTACATATCGTCAGATGAATTTATAAAAGCCCTAAGTTACGTTATTGAACAAATTTGACAGGTAGAGCAAAAAACTGTTTTATAGAAAAAATTAAGCAAAACTGTTAATTTTAAGATGAGTTTTTATTAAAGAGTTAATATTTGAAGAAAAATATTTAGTTTTTTTATTATTTGCAGAGATATGACACTTACGCTTTAAGGGTTTGTTTGTGCTAGAACCAAAAATGACTTCAAATTAAAAACTGTTTTTGATGATTTTAAGGAAACGTTTTCTTATTTTCTTTATTAGTTAAGTAAAGAATATGTTATTTAGAAATAAATATAAATAACTTATTTCCAAAATAAAGAATTTATTTCCGAATAATTTATTTTCAAATTCTAAAAATAAATTATTTATTTCCAAATAAAATTAAAGAGGGTCGAAAAATAATTTAGAAAATTATTAAAATACCGGATGTCCACTGGGAGGTGAACTAATTTTTTTGCCACCATTTTGGTAAACATTAGACTTAACATATTTGGCAGTCGTGAAGTAGACACGTGGCAAATTTATTATGGAAAAATATACGATAAACCAACATTTAATTAAAATCAATCATCGATTACTGTGATGATGAGAAAGTCACGTGAAATTCTTTGGGGGAAACAACGTGCCAGCAAAACGCACTATTTATCGTTAAGTGAATGATTTCGAAGAAAAGGGGTCTGTAACTAATAGGCCTATACATGGACCACAACGTACTGCAAAATCGGTTGCTCAAACATTACCGCTGCTCAAGAAGCTTTTTAAATCGATTCATCAACCTAAATTCGATGCCGTGCTCAGAAGCTTGGTCTTCAAAGAACAATTTTGGCCACAATTTTGAGCCAGGATTTGCATTTGCTTCCATACAAGATTCAGTGAACACAAAGGCTTCTTCCACAAAACCATTTGCGCCGCCGTACATATACCAATAGGATGTTAAAGCTCGCCCATGACAACCCCGATTTTCATGAAAAAATTCTAATGAGTCACGAGGCACATTTTCATTTGAATGGATGTGTCAATAAACAGAATAATCGGTTCTAGGGAATAGGAAACCCTAAAATTATTCAACAGTCATCTTTGCATCCATTAAAAGTAACGGTCTGGTGTGATATTTCGTATGGGGGATCCATTGGACCTTACTTCTTTGGAAATGAAACAGCATAACGGTAACTGTGAATATTTTTTTTTAAGATAAGTAGCACTTCAGGCAACAATGCCTATTTAGTCAGGTACCGTGCTACATTCCTTAGGAAAGGGATAGAGAAGAGATGAAAAAAGTCGTGAAAGTAGAAGGATAGTTATGGAAATTAACTGCCGTATATGACAGCACAGTCACCAGTGACTATGCCTTCATCGCTGAGCAGTCCCACCGACAGTCAATTTTTGCTTTTTAAGAAAAAAAAACAAGGTCTTGGTTGAGAGTCGAACCCACAATCCCCACACTGCCAAGCTAGTACTCTACCTACTAGCCTACAGGCTGTAAATTGGGAGCGATATCGTGCTATGATTGAAAACTTTTTAACGCCACAACTGCATGCTTTGGGCTTGATTAACATGTGGTATCAACAAGATGGTCAAACATCACATACAGCCAGGATTAAAATTAAATTAAAGCGAGAACTCTTTCCACAACAAGTTATTTCAAAAAATGGTGATGTTGATTGTCCTCCACGGTCGCCTGAGTTGACTGCTCCGGACTTCTTTTTGTGGGGATATTTGAAAAGCAACGTTTATGCAAATAAACCAGAAACGCTTGAAAAACTCAAACAAAATATTCGTGATGTAATTAATGAAATATCGCGTGAAATGTGTGAGAGAATGTAATGAAAAATGTGCTCGAAAGGGCTCGCATTTGTGAGGCCAACAGAGGCGGACATTTATCTGATATTGTATTCCATACATACATAATTGCCTTTTTTACTCTTTACTTACCCTTTGTCCATTTCAGCTTCTGGGGAAGTATCTACATTTCAGCTTTAATTATTTTTTTCTCTTAATATTTACGAATTTTTGGTTGCCAAAATTGTTTGTCGTGGCAACGCTGGTCGTGAGGTAGAATCTATTTAATTTATACGGGGAATCTTTGGTCCTACACTTGACTGACATTTGATTTGATAAATAGGGCTTTAACGGCGAAACTACTTCGATTTCAAAATTTGTTTCACCGTATTTAGAGTGACCCTGTTTTAATTATCAAAAAGTCACTTTTTTAAGAATGTAATGGGTGGACAAATTTGAGGTTAGGATGTAAATTGCCTGTCAAATGATTAAGTGTCAAGAATTAAGCTGTTATCCGCTGACATTTATTTGTAAAAATGTTGAAAAAATTTTAGCAGTGAAATGTTACATTCTTGAGCAATGAATTTTAATTATGAAAATTTACCTTAAAAATGGTGAAAAATTCACTTTATCATTGCGTGAATTTCAAAGAGCTTTTCCTCATAATCCGAATCCTTCTTTAATCACTAAGTTCGAGCCTCACAGTACTGTTAGTAACAATGGAACAAAACAACACGCTCGTAATGATGCAAACGCAGCCGCTATTTAGCACAGGGTTGAGAATGAGCCTGGAACTTGTCGCCCTCCACAACAATTGGGCATTACTAGAGGCACTTTGCGCAATATTTTGTATAAAGATCTTTACGCTTAAAAAAATGATTCGTTCAAGAATTAAAGCCAACCGACCGTTGTTTTCGCCGATTGTTTGTAAATCGAAAAACGAAACGAAAACAACGATGAGACACATTTTCAAATAAACAAAATTGGGACCCACCTTTTTGACCGAGACTCTTGGAGAGAATTTGACTGCTATATGTTATTTATTTACGTTTTTAACAAGGTATCTAAAGCGACTACTCAAGAATAATTCTTTTTGTTCTCTTCAATGTTTTGCTAGGACTTGAACTTATGATACTGATAAGTTTCTAAGGGAAATTTTGTACGATTTTGTTCTGGCGTCTTTAAATTTTATCTGTATTTGATTAGTTCTCTACTTTATAATAAAAAATTAATAAATTATTTTATTTTGCAGCCAGAATGATAATGAAGAAATGGACGCACATACGTGATTCGTGGGTGAAATCAATGAAATATGGATACGATGAGGTGACTAAGAAACCTCCAAAACCCTACGTCTACCATAATGAAATGCATTTTATGCAAAAAATATTAAAATGTAAACCACCGCGTTTTGATCTTAGCATGACCCAGCTAAGCAATCTGCATTTCGAGGAATTTTATCGCGAAAAAAATGAGACACAACACAGTAATGAGACCTCAAATGAATTGGGCAACAATGAGGAGGAAGAGCCTAAAGTAGAGAACGAAATTAGTATTAAAAATTTTAAACAAGAAGCAAATTGCAGCAACAATGAATCAAAAGTGACTGTAGTTAATAAGGCGGAAGATGAGGATGATGTGGACGATTGGCAATATGAAGATACCGAAATGGCAGCCGTAATGGAGACAACAAGCAATAAACAAACTGAATCGCTGAGAAAGAAACGCCGAAGTATTTTTGTAAGTTCGCGCAATGAAGATGAATATGAAGAGGTGAAAGAGGACCCACCACCACCACCCGTACTAACAAGAGCTATGACACCACCATCGCCAGCACCTATGCAATCGATAGCAATCCCCCGAATAAATTATCAAAGAGTTAATCATAGTTTATATGAAAATCGTCATTGGAATTTTTTTAAGGGCATTCTGCCATCAGTTAATGATTTGGACGAGGATCATGTATTGCAGTTTCAGTCAGGCATTATTTCTTTGTTGCAAAAATTACGTGAATCACAAAAACAAAAATTGCTTCCAAAATCAAAGTGGATGACCTCTTATGCATTACACAAGGGCAGGGGAGGTAGAAAACGTAGAGCTGCTGCGTATAATAATAATAATAATAACGATGATGACAATGATAATTGGGCCACCCATAATCGTAATGCGCGCAAAAGTTCAACAAAAAAAATGTTTGATCCCATTGCTCCAGAAGATGATGACACTGAATATACATCGGATAATTAAGTTTTTTATAATTAATATCACATTATTCATAACAATATGTAAATTAATTTAGAGATCTGTTTATATACTAAAATAATATTTATTTATTTCTTTAAAATTGTCTCTGACGTTGCTTTAGTTGTTTATTTCTCCAAAGAAGCCTCCATATTCAATCGAACATGTTTATTCACTATGGGTTAATATTTAGTTTATTGAAGTAAACAATTTCTCCGTTGAGACTGGAATTAATCGATATCAGCCTTAGCGAGCAAAGTGTAGCTTTAACGAGACTGGATCTCACAAATTGCTCTTTTCTTAACCAGAATCTTTAAACCCTCTCAGCCATTTCTGTCATATACTTTTTTTATGTTGTTGCTTTCTTTTCTTACCAGGACTTCTGTGTGGTTTAATACAGGCTGCCTTATTTCACTAAACATCGGGCTTAACTTTCTTTCACCTCTTATTTTTTTTTTACAAGCCCCTTCAATATTTCATCTATTTCCCTTTTGAAACCGTAACTTACGAAGAGGATTTCACTGCTTTTTGACGTTTATTTGGCTTTTTAAAAAGACGTCTACTGCGGCTGCTCAGCTATAATTTTGTTTTTTGTTTGTTTTCGATACTTCGCTGGGACTTGAACTTATGACCTTAATTAGTTTCTGAACAATTTTTTTTTCTAAAATTCACTGAGAAATTAAATAAAAATTCCAAGACCATACGGAAAATATTGTTTTGCCTTGCTGGCTGTACGGTTTCTGCTAAAATACAGATTTTTTTGCTCACAGTGCATAAATATTGAACCGCATTTTGAAATACAATTCTCACATAACCCATGATACTGTTAATTTCTTGATGATAATATCACAAATTATTTGTTTTAAAAGGTTATTTAGCGGTTTAAATAACAACCAAATTAAATATTTTTTATAAATAAATATCATTGAGTCGTGCACTATGGGTGGCTTAATCACTTTAGATGGCCAAATATATTCCAATTTCAGAAAACTGCGTATAAAAAATCTTTCCTACAGGGTAAACTACTAAGTTTTGCGGCCACTTTTTTGTAAACATTGTAAAGGGCGCGCCACATAACGTTTTTTTTCAACTAGTGCTTATTTCGTGAATGGTAACACTTAGCTCATATTTGATTTGACAGATAATTAGTTTTATCCTTCCGCTGAACGAATATAACTGTATATACGCTTGGGCAATGCTGGAAAATACTGAAAATCATGGTAATGTTGCAGAATGTGTGCGAAAATTGCGTACGAATTTTGGAAGAAGAGAAGCACCGTCAGCTCCGTATGTTCGTTTTCTTGTGCAAAAAGTGAAAGAAGCTGGCATCCTCATCGATAAACGAAAACATGAAAAGCAAAAAACAGTGCGTACACCACCCGAGAATATTGCTGCTGTGGCAGAAAGTGTGTGTGAAGCGCCATCAACATCAATTCACCGTCGTTCTCAACAATTGAACATTTTAGAGCCATCATTGAGACGAATTTTGCATAAAGACCTTGGTATGACGCCATACAAAGTCCAATTGGTTTTAGGAGTTGAAGCCAAGTGACCATACAATGCGTTTTCGCTTCGCTAAGTGGGCCTGCGATCGACTTACAGAAGATGCCGATTTTGCAAAAAAAAAGTCGTTTTTCCAGATGAAGCTCCTTTTGATCTTGGCGGGTATGTAAACAAGCAAAATTGTCGCATTTGGCGCACAGAAAACCCGCACGCATACATTGAGAAGCCGTCGCACCCAAAACGAATCACTGTTTAGTGCGGATTTTGGTCCCGAGGCATAATTGGGTCATTTTTCTTCGAAACTGAGTAAGGAGTGGCCGTTACAGTCAATGGCGATCGTTATAAAGCCATGTTGAACGAATTTTTGTTCACAAAAATTGAAGAGGAGGATATTGGCAACATTTGCTTTCAACAGGATGGCGTTACGTGCCACACAGCCAAAGCTACACTCGATGCTTTGCGCCCTATTTTTGAAGATCGCATTATCAGCCGCAGAGCTGATGTCGTTTGGCCACCTAGGAGCTGCGATTTGACACCGCTGGACTACTATTTGTGGAGTGCCGTCAAAGATAAGTGTTACGCCGATAAGCCAAAGACAATTGACGTTTTAGAGGACAATATTCGTGAAGCCATTGGTGAAATACAGCTGCACACAATCGATAATGTGCTTAAAAATGCAACCGATCGTGTAGGCTACTGCATAGCCAGCCGAGGCAGCCATTTAAATGAAGTTATTTTCCATTATTAACCGGAAAGATTGTACTTTCAAATAAAAAAAGAAATTTGAGAAAATATTCAGTAGTTTTGTTTATAGCGTTTAAAACAAAAAAAAAAGTTATTTGGCGGACCCTATACTTGACATCTCATATTTGGCAGTCGTGAAGTAGACACATGGCAAATTTATTCTGGAAAAATATTATACAAATCAACATGTTTTAATCGTTAAACCATTTCATCAAAATAAATCACCGAATACTGTGACGATAACAAAGTTACGTGAAATTTTTGAGACAAACAAAGTGCCAACAAAACGCACTATTTATCGTGTAGTGTAGTATTTATCTCGAAGAAAGAGGTTCTGTAGGTGATAGGCCCAAGCATGAACCACAACGTAATACAAGATCGGCTGCAAACATTATTGCTGCTCAAGAAAGTGTTTAAAACAATCCATAAACCTCAATTCGACGCCGTGCTCAGGAGTTTGGTCTTCAAGGAACAACTTTGGCCACAATTTTGCACAAGAATTTGCATTTGTGTTCATATAAGATTCAGTTGACACAAGACCTTCTTCCACAAGACCATTTACGCCGCCGTACATATGGCAACAGGATGTTACAGCTCGTCTATGACAACACCGATTTTCAAGAAAAAATCATAATGAGTGAGGAGGCACATTCTCATTTGAATGGATTTATGAATAAACAGAATAGTCGGTTCTGAGGAATGGAAAACCGTCAAATTATTTAACAGTCACCTTTGCATCGATTAAAAGAACATTCTGGTGTGCGGTTTGCAATTTCTTTGAAAATGAAAAAAGGCGTAATGGTAACTGTGAATGGGAAGCGATATCGTGAGGTGTTTGAAAACTTTTTAACGCCAAAACTGGATGCTTTGGGGTTGATGAACATGTGGTATCAACAAGACGGTCCCAAATCCCATACAGCCAGAATAAAAATGGAATTACTGCGAGAACTCTTTCCACAACAAGTTATTTAAAGAAATGGTGATGTTGGTTGGTCTCCACTGTCTCCTGATTTGACTGCTCCGGACTTCCTTTCGTGGGGATATCTAAAAAGCAAGGCTTATGCAAAACGCTTGAGCAACTCTTACAAAATATTCCTGATGAAAGTAATGAAATACCGCGTGAAATATGTGAGAAAAATGTGCTCAAAACGGCTCGCATTTGTGAGGCTAACAGAGGCGGACATTTATCTGATATTGTATTCCACACATAATTGCAGATATTAAATAAAGTATTTAACAATGTAAGATACATCCATCCACTTTCCTGGCGGGCAACCTATTTAAGAAACATCATTATACTCTTTAACATCCCTTAACAATTTCATCGATTAAAAAATATTTTTCAATATTTTTTTTTAACTTTTTTTGATTGTGATTTATTGTTGATTTTAAACTTTTAAATAAAATAAAATAAAAACACATAATCTTTCACATAAATTTTCATAATCTATTAAATTTTTAAACAAATATTAGTTTAATGCAAAACGTTTATTGATTTAAATATTTTAATATATTTAATAAAAAAAATTACAAGAAAATCTACTGTAAAACGATTTTCAATTATCGCATTAAAATTTTATAAATTATGAATAAAATAATTAACCTAAATAAACAAAATTGTCAGGATCGTCAAGGAAAGATTTCTCCAAAACACACCACCAACCAAACTTGAACACATCATCGTTATCATTCTTTGCGTTCTTTCAGTGGGGTTGCAGCATTTAAAGAAACATAAAAGTTCCTGTTTTTTTATAATTTTATACTTTCAAATACTTTTGTTAAAATACAAGCCAACGAGTATAAACACTAACATACATTGAAATTTATACATCCACAGCGTGATGTATTTTATTAGTTTTTTTTTTTTGTTTTGTTTGTGCCCACTTTCAGGATTTTATTCTCGCCTGTTAAAATCTCATGTACATTTTCACACAGGCAAAAATGCTGGTGGTGTGCATATGTATTCTTTATTCATTGTTCCTTGTTCATATTCCTAGACTTGTAAGGGGCTTTTTTTCAAATAATCTTGACATAAGTAAAGAAATATCTTTCAAAGGACTCCCCCATCATTACTGTCATGCACATTTAAAATGTTTCGTTTAAAGTGTTTGCCAATATGGAGGCGCATATTGGGTTCTTTTATTTGTTTGGTGGATTATTTGAAGCTTAAAATAGAATATGCCCAAAATTAGATTCATAACTGATATTTCTATTTTTAGTCGAGTTTAAACCTCTATATATTTTCAACATTTTTTATATTTAGGTGCCCCTGTAGGCTAGTAGGTAGTGTACTAGCTTGTAAATATGGGGGTTGTGGGTTCGATTCCCAACGAAGACCTTGGTTTTTTTCACTACAAAAGATAAAAATTTGACTGTCGGTGGAGCTGCTCAGCGATGAAGGCATAGTCACTGGTCGCTGTTGCTGTCTTTATACGGCAGTTAATTTCCGACTATCCTTCTGCTTTCACCACCTATTTCATCTCTTCTCTATCCCTTTCCTAAAGAAGGTAGCACGGTACTTGACTAAATAGGCATTGTTGCCTGAAGTGCTACTTCTCTTTATAAAAAAAAAAAAAAAAAAAAAAAAAACATACACAGATCTGGCAGCTTATCCTATTTATGTATATCAGACTTTGGAACCTAATATAATCAGCATTTTTCTTAATGGTGCCACAGCACTCGTAATTGCTATTTCCATTTTTAGTCGAGTTAAAACGTCTATATATTTCCAACATACACAGATCTGGCAGCTTATTCTATTAATGTACATCAGACTTTAGAACCTAATATAATCAGCATTTTTCTTAATGCTGCCATAGCACTCGCAACTGCGATTTCTATTTTTAGTCGAGTTAAAACGTCTATATATTTTCTAACATACACAGATCTGGCAGTTTATTCTATTCATGTACATCAGACTTTAGTACCTAATATAATCAGTATTTTTATTAAAGCTGCCATAGCACTCGCAAGTGCGATTTCTATTTTTAGTCGAGTTAAAACGTCTATATATTTCTAACATACACAGATCTGGCAGCTTGTTCTGGTTAATACATTTCTATACATCACACTTTCATTCGGAGTTTTATTAATTAAATAAAAAATAAAGTCACCAGCAAATTTAAAATTTTCGGTGTAATTTTTGGCAGAATTAAATTTTAATTATGAAAAAAAAACCGAACTGTCAAAACATAGCAGGAAATAAATGAAAGCAGTAAAAGCAAAATATTTCCATCGATGTTTTAGTTGAAGTTTTTCTATTTCACTTGGTTTTTCTTTTTCTATTTTTATCTTAAACTATTTTCTAATTTTTTTCTTATAATGCACACATACATACATATTTCCTACATACATACAAGCATATATTTATACATACAAATTCATGCAGAGTTGACATTTTATAGTGGGAATTAAAATTTAACTGTCAGTGCTAAGAAAGAAATTTCTCGGAAGTTAAAAGGCAATTAAAAAGAGTGGAAAAGTTAGAAGGAAAAGGAGAGTGCATGTTATTATAATGGTATTTTTGAGCAATACTCCCAAAAGGTGTAGCATAGCTAGGAAAATCTGGCCCTACAACAGGCTACGTTGTAGCTACCAGGTACTTGGCAAAAGACTTCTCTGCACCATAATATTTCTTAAGGCAAAACATGACTAGTGTTAAAGTCGGTGCCATCAGACGACGTTCCGAGAAACCTCCATACGTGGACAGACAGTATCATTTGGATGAGCGAATTGGTATTACAGAAAGGAAATCCGCAGTTTTAAACTGCTGCCTAAGTTGTCTTACCTTTTTTGCTTCTCAATCTGTGTTATCACATCACACAGTATAAACTCACCTTTTGTCACTGTTATTACACATAACTTAGCCATCCTTATTAAGGGTCCGCCATCTAACGTTTTTTTTCAACTAGTGCTTATTTCGTGAATGGCAACACATGCTTGATTTGACAGATAATTAGTTTTATCCTTCCGCTGAACGAATATTGTTCTGTAAACGCTTAAACAACGCTGGGAAATATTGCGACATTACTTTGAAAATCATGGTATTGTTGTAGAATGGGTGCGAAAATTGCGTACGGATTTTGGAAGAAGAGAAGCACCGTCAGCTCCTTATGTTCGTTATCTTGTGAAAAAAGTGAAAGAAACTAGCATGAAAAGCCAAAAACAGTGCGTACAACCGAGAATATTGCTGCTGTGGCAGAAGGTGTGCGTGAAGCGCCATCAACATCAATTCACCGTCGTTCTGAACAATTGAACATTTCAGAGACATCATTGAGACGAATTTTGCATAAAGGCCTTGATATGACGCCATACAAAGTTCAATTGGTTCAGGAGTTGAAGCCAAGCGACCATCCAATGCGTTTTGCTTCGCTAAGTATGCCTACGATCGACTTACAGAAGATGCCGATTTTGCAAAAAAAAAGTCGTCTTTTCAGATGAAGCTCATTTTGATCTTGGCGGGTATATAAACAAACAATATTGTGGCACTTGGGGCACAGAAAACCCTCACGCTTACATTGAAAAATAGACTTACCCAAAACGAGTCACTGTTTGGTGCGGATTTTGAACCAGAGGCATAATTGGGCCATTTTTCTTCGAAAATGAGGAAAGAGTGGCCGCTACAGTCAATGGCGATCATTATCGGGCCATGTTGAACGAATTTTTGTTCACAAAAATTAAAGAGAAGGATATTGGCAACATTTGGTTTCAATAGGACGGCGCTACGTGTCACACAACCGAAGCTACACTCGATGTTTTGCGCCCTATTTTTGAAGATCGCGTTATTAGCCGCAGAGCTGATGTTTAGCCATCTCGGAGCTGCGATTTGACATCGTTGGACTATTATTTGTGGAGTGCCGTCAAAGATAAGTGTTACGCCGACAAGCCAGAGACAATTGACGTTTTAAAGGACAATATTCGTGTAGCCATTGGTGAAATACAGCAGCACACAATCGATGATGTGCTTAAAAATTTGACCGATCGTGTAGGCTACTGCATGGCCAGCCGAGGCAGCCATTTGAATGAAATTATTTTCCATTATTAACCGGAAGGATTGTACTTTCAATTAAAAAAAGAAATTTGAGAAAATATTCAATAGTTTTGTTTATAGCATTTAAAAAGTTATTTGGCGGACCCTCTAATTGACATCATATTTGGCAGTCGCGAAGTAGACACATGGAAAATTTATTCTGGAAAAATATTCTACAAGCCAACATGTTTTAATCGTTAAACCATTTTATCAAAATAAATTATCGATTACTGTGATGATGAGAAAGTTACGTGAAATTTTTGGAAGAAATTTAAAAAAGAAATTTGAGAAAATATTTAGTAGTTTTGTTTACAGCATTTAAAAAGTTATTTGGCGGACCCTTTATTATTTTTATACATTTTATATAATAAAAAAATGAGTTGATATATTATTCAAAATATTGTTCATGGTTGGCCACTACTTTTTCTCGTCTTTCTGATAGCATTTGGATTCAGCGCCAAAATAACTGCTTCGGTTTCGCGGTAAAGAATGAATCAAACCAATTTCTGTAAACCTGCTCTGAATTGAAGCGTACTGCAGTAAGGGCGTTCTGTATCGATTGCCACAAATGGCAGATAGGAGGGACAAGGCCTGGGCTATAATGCGGATTAGCCAAAACTGCCCATCCACTGTTTTGCATACAGTTCTTTACCTGTCTTCCAACATGTGGCCGAGCGTTATTAGGATGAATGATTATAACTTCCTGCCTAGTCGAATATTCTGGCTGTTTTTCATCGATGGCTCTCTTCAAATGAATCCATTTACAGATCCCTTCTCATCGTCTGAACCGAACAGCTCATAATACAAAACACACTTCCAATTCCAAGAAATACCTTGTTGTCTGGATATTCGACTTCGGCATTGGCTTATCTTGTTGACCGGGTTTCACATATGACTTTTGGCGCTTTGGGGTTCCTTTAGGGAAAATAGTTTTTTTGTTATTTCCAATGTCAACAATCTTCGGCCAGTAATGCCCCTTCTTCAATTTCCCATCTTTAAACTTTTTTGACTGACCAGGTCTCTCCATGCCTTTTATGCTGAAATCACCATTTGCGACTAGCACAAATAATCGTTCACAAGTTTTTTGAGTTGATGCATACCGACCGAAAGCTTCTACCAACAATCCTTTAACTATCAACTACCGTTGTCTTTCCCCAAAACATCTCTTTTAGGCTTAAAATTGTCGAAAATCTGTGTTTACGCTTTGACGTCTAACGAATACTGAATTATGATGACAGAAGCTTGCGCTCCAAAATATTATATTTATTTATTTATTATTTATTAATATTGTTATGGATGTGTCTTGCTTAAGTTTTGAAAGAAAATAATTAAGTAAATACCTGGGTATGCTATTTACTAAGAAAACTTATGCACGCGAGACAACAACAACTTTCTATTTATAGACTGCGAAATTTTATACACGGAAAAAAACAACAATTAGGTATGCTCTTTACTAACTGCGTAGTTTGCTCAGAAAACTTATTTATACAAGACAACAACAACTTTCCAGTTACAAACTGCGAAATTTTATATACGCAAAACATCAACAATTAGCTATGCTGTTTACTAACTACGTGGCTTACTAAGAAAACTTATGCACACAAGACAACAAAAACTATGTTGAAATAAATTCAAGGAAGAAATTTTATCAGCATGAAAACAAAATCAGAAATACACCCAGACGTACAAGCGCCTATACATTGAATGAATAACATAACAACAATAAAATGTAATACAAAGGGAGTAGAAAATTCTTATTTTTTCTAGACATATAGTGGACAAATATAAAAGGCAGAGTTTGAGTGGATAGTTAGTTAGTTAAAGTGACGTAAAGATGTGCATCTTAAGTAAATTGTTCTGTAGTATCAACTTTGTGTGTAGTTAAAGTAAATAAACTTTTAGTTAATTTAAAAACTCTAAAATCTGATGTTATTTATTTTGCAATAAAGAACTCACAACAACAAAACGTTTATAAAAGGAATAAACGCAATAATACTAAAAAAAAAATCATCAATCAGTGAGATGTTGTCCAAATGGATATTGTTAATATGTGCGTATATTTTCCGACGGGGTTTAATTTATTTTTATTTGGGAAAGGTTTTAAGTCGCCCCTCGTTAAATTTGGTGTGTAAATAACTCATATACTTCTATAAAAGATAGCAAGTAGCTATCTTCAGTGTTCCAAATCCAAATTTGACGATGGTCGTCTTAAAGCGGTACCCAAATAAAAGAAAAAAGGATATTGTTAACTTGTAGAATATTAATTCAATTTAAGCACAAAAGCAGAAATATTCCCGGAATTAGTTTCCAAGATTGTGCGATTTAACAATGCAAGACTATTTTCTATAAGGATATGTGAAGCCACAAGTCTGTGCCGCAAATAATAAAATGATTCACCACTTGGAAGACAACATGCTATGCGCTATTGTCGATAAACAACAACAAATGTTTAAATGTTGGAAAAAGCCATCGATTAAACTACGTTCAAGCCAGCCATGGCGGTCGTATGCTAGAAGTCATATTTAAACTATCAAACCAAAATATTATCTTTCGATTAAAAACATTTTCATGTCAATTTAAAAAAATTCATCCTTATTTTATTGCATTTTAGTTATATACCTCTATGAAAAACACCCTTTATTTCCATACCAGAATTATTATTATTTATTAAATTGACTTAACTAAGGATGTGCTCGAAATATTTACAACAAATAAACATTTAAGTATGGGCACACTTTTACACCACACTGTATATATGTATGTATAGCGCCAGAAATTTAGTACGCTACAATTGTTTAAAAATTAAATTGTTGAATTTGTAACATTACAAACGATATTAGGAAGAGAGATGGTGCAAAGTTCTTTAAGCAGATAAAGTTCTTTTAAATAAAAGACTTTCGATGCTTTTAAAACTTCTGACAAAACTTTGGCCGCGCTCCATTTGTTAAATTGTCTGTATGTTTATTATATTCTACTTGTCTGGCTAAAGTTTTATAGTTCTATTCATACTTAATTTTTCCTCGTTTTTGTAAAAAGTTTTGTCAGCCAACAAACAACATGCGATGTAAAATAAAAAAAACAAATAAAATTAAAACTATTTTTTTCTTTATTTATTTCTAGTTTTCCTATATCAACTGCTATTTATTTAATAGCAGTAGCAGAGGCAGAGGCAAAGGCACAAGCAGAAGCAGTAGTGGTAATGGCAGTAGTTGAAAAATAAAATAAAATAAAATATTCAGTTGCAAAGTATTAAAATATTGAGATGGTGGGAGTTGTAACTTTGTCAGGCAACAAACTAAACAAACAAACAAACAAAGCAAAAAACCCTCCAAAAAGAAAGAAGAGTCACAGAAAAATATTTTATTCTGTTCTTAGCAAGTTATCTTTCCATTTAATTTGAAAACCCAAATTTATAAAAATTAATGGGTTTTTGAAAGTATTTTGGCAGCTGCCGGCCGGCATCAGACCTTTTGACAATTTAGAAAAAGAGAAAGCTGCGTTTGTGGTAAAATCGTTTTAATTTGAGTTAAAAAAATGTTTTACTTAAAAAGAGAGTTTTTTCTTTAAATATTTTTTTCAATGTGATTAATAGTTGTCAATCGCTTTTCTTATTACTTTTTCAGTCGAAATTTATAGAAGTTATTGAAACACTAAAAATATTTTATTACACAGTACAACAACCATTTTAGGCTCATTGGTTTAAGTCTCAATTCTAAGTATTACACGATAAAGTAACCCTTAAAATAAGAACCTCTGGATGTCAAGTTGCCTACATCGAATATCTATTGGCTGTGGAATAAGCAATCCTTTTGTTCAGACTAAATTTGATTTTAAAGCCAGAAGAACATAAAATATTTCAATACGGAAAACAACCAAATTGGATTATTTTTGTCACTTTTGTGGTCATAACGTCCCATAAATGGGCCAACAGAATCGAAAAAATTGTTTACTGAGGAATTTGAAGCAGTTTAATCTCATTATTTTGATACCACACATTTCAGTGGTGCAAATTTTACGCCGAAAACGGCGTGCAAAAGTTATAATAATACCCTTATTATGTGGATACATGGAGAAGGTATACAGTTTTTTTTTTGAAGCCAACAATTTGGATGCAACGCCTAACTGGACATAATGAATCCAGGTGCATATTTTTGCATGCAAAAATTCCGGTTATAGATTAAAAACCTTCCCGTTTTTACTGCGACTCTTCATATACAATACGCTGCTGTTACTGATCCAGGTTAATCTCCGTGTCTAGATACTGTGCCCCTGCAAACTGAATCCGCTTGCACCATTCCAAATAATGTGAATGATAAAGATTGAACAACCGATATTAAAAATAATTCGCCAAAATTAAGCAGTCTGAAGATGAAAGCAATGAAAATAAAGATGACTTTGAAAATAATGGACACTCTGAAAAGAGCATACCCTTGCATATAATGTTTAACTCGGATGACGATCTAGACTCAGAGCATAAACGTGACCGACCTACGAAAAGAAAACAAGATCACCAGAACCCGAGGCGTCAATTTCCACCAGGATGGTTATTGACCACATGGCGAATTTTACACAAGGATTTGAGTTTAAAGTCTTACAAGATTCAACTGGCGTAGGAACTAAAGCCGACCGACTTAGTTCATTCATTCAGGAGCAATTTTTTCAGACGAAGACCATTTCCACTTGTTAAGGTACGACAACAAGCAAAATTGCCGTATTTAGGCTTCTGTAAATCCTAGAGCGATTATTGACAAGCCTTTGGAGGCGTGATTGGAACGTTTTTTTTTCGGAGAAGAGGCTGGCAATGCGCTAACGATCAATGTATCACGCTATCGCTAGAAGCTAACTCAACTCAATTTTGGCATATCATTGACGAGCATTTGGTTTCAACAGGACGGTGCCACAAGTCACACAGCCAATGAAAGTTCAATTTATTAAAAACCACATTTCCATAATTGCCAAACTTTTCTCTTTGTAATACCCGGGTGTCCGCCGGGAAGACATACCATTTTGTTTTGTTGCCATTTTGGTAAACATTAGACTTGACAGTCTAACGGCAGGCGTGAAGTAGACACATGGCAAATTTATTATGAAAAAGTATTCGATAAATCAACGTGTTTTAATCCTTAAAACGTTTTATCAAAATCAATCATTGATTACTGTGACAATGAGAAAGTTACGTGAAATTTTGTATCTATCGTGTAGTGAATGATTTCTGGTCTGTAGGTGCCTATTACCAAGCATGGACCACAACGTACTGCAAGATTGGGTGAAAACATTACTGCTACTCAAGAAAGTGTTCCAAACAATCCAGCAACCTCAATTCGACGCCGCACGCCGTGCTGAGGAGCTTAATATTCACAAAACAACTTTGGCCACAAATTGCGCAAGGATTTACATTTGTTTCCTTATAAGATTCAGTTGACACAAGAGCTTCTTCCACAAAATCTTTAAGCCGCCATACATATGCCATTAGGATGTTACAGCTCGCCCATGACAACCCCGAGTTTCATGAAAAAATCATAATGAGCGGGGAGGCACATTCTCATTTGAAAGGATTTGTGAATAAACAGAATAGGCGGTTCTAGGAAATGGGAAACCCTCAAAATATTCAACAGTCACCTATGCATCCATTAAGAGTGAATGTTTAGTGTACTGTGGTCAGGAGGAATCATTGGACGTTACTTCTTTGAAAATGAGGATACCAGAAAAGCAAGGTTTATGCAAATAACTCTAGAAAAGGAATGTCTGTTTCTATACTGTTTCCTTTTATCTGTTATTTTTAAGTCATCTGGATTGATAGTTCCATGTGTAGGCATTTTAAGTTTAATATTCATGTCTGTCTTTGTTATTTTCAAATCAGATTTATCTGCCAAACTCAAATACAATTGGAGTCGTTCGCTATATTTCTTTAAGTGATAAATTTATGTTTAATCGACAGTTATGGATTGACAGAAATGTTTTTCTATTTCAGAGAAATATTTACATGATGATTTTTATAGTTCCTATCTGGAAAATATTTTTTTCTCGGACCAGGACTCAGTGGATGACCCCTAATCATGCAGTGCATTGTATCAGAACTATAAAATTAGGTTATGGGGAGGAGGAAGAGGGAGTAGTGTTTATGGACATTGAATTTGAATTTCCCTACATTAAAAGTGACAACAAAGACCTCGGGAGGGAGCTCATGGCACATGCGAACCGTTCTGCTAAATAAACGAATTTTCCTTGTAATGCGTAGAGAGATTCACTGTCTATTGAATTACAAATGGATGCGCTCTCAACGAAAATCTAGTTAAGCACGAGTTTAACTGCGAGTTTCAGTAACAAGTTCCCTAATTTCATTAAAGCACTTGCCATTGTAGTAACGATAAAACAGTGAAATACAACCCACATTGCGTCGATGCTCAAGGAAATGAATAGAATGGAATAGAATAGAATACTGTCTCCAATGAGGCTCTTGGCCTTCTCTTGTAGGCGGTCGAGCAACTCCAAATGACTTTGGGGCGCTGGCCCATACATGCGAGATGTATTCCAATTTTGGATAGATGCAGGTGGTAAAAATAGTGCCAAGATCGCATGGAGTGAAATATCTCTCACACCGATTTAATAAAACCGAGTTACAACACTTTAAAAAATAACATGAAATAATCGATTTATTTTTTAAATATTTTAATTTTGTCCTACTGTAAACTCCTTGATTATCTCACCACCACTCATTTGGGGATTATTTAATGGGCAAAAACATAGCAATTTGCAAACATTTTTTCCCAACAACAATGAAATCATTTATATAAACCTTATTTTGTTATTATTATTATTATTATTATTATTATTCTTGTTGTTGTTGTTATTCATTTAGAAAAAAAATTTTTTGCATTATTTAGTTCATCAGTTTTTTCTATTTTTTTTTTTTTTTTTGTTTTTGTTATTCTTAATGTTATTTCTCTTTCTCTTTGCTGCTGTAGAATATTATTTTATGGTCTGCTTTTTAATGCCAGACATTCGACTTGTTTATGAAATTTTACTTTTGTAGAAGACAAAACAAAGAATGAAGAAAATTTTATACGTTTTATGGCAGCCAACTATTTGTAGACTCAGCTCTTAAGCACACAATGACAAGAAAGGCAGATGGTGTCGATGGCAAAGGGTTGGGCCAAAAATATGTAAGCAGAAGTGCAAGAATAAAAAAATCTTGTTGTTGTTGTTTTTATTCTTGTCTTTCTTATTTCATTTAAAACGTTTTCCTTACGTCTCAGTGCAATAAAATCATTTTGGATTTCTTTAAATTGCATGTTTATAAACTTTTTTGTTTTTCATCTTTTTCTTAGAAAACAAAAAAAAAACAACAACAACAGAGAGAAATTCTAACAGCCAAGAAGTAGAAGAAGAAAAAGTAAAAGAAGAAATAACTTTTGAAGTTTTATTTTTAAAAGAAATAGAGTTTTTTTTACTATTTTTTTCATTTAAATAAAATTGTTTGTTAAAATGTTTGCGGTTTATCAAAGACATGCATAAAGTGTATTAAAATGTTGGGTGGGTGGTGAGTTTAGGAGGTTATAGGCGTATGAGTTATATTTGAATTTAAAAAATATTACGTATACGTGCGCTGATGTAAGACGACAAGAAGTCTTTTACAATAAATTTAATCAATTAAAATTTTTTCGAAAGGTTTTGAATTTGAAAGCTCTAAAAGTTCGCCAAAGCTTTGTTTTTCTTACTTTAAATAACGATTAAAAATATTTTAATCTTGTGTCTCAAGAAATTTTCATAATTTCGAACAGCATTACAAAGGGTTTTCCAACAAGAAGTTAGTTTTCTGAAACAACAAAAATTGTATGGAAATAATTCAAATTTTTATTGTATTACGACGAGAAAATTTCGACATTTATGAATGAAAAATGATATCTCGCACATGTCCACCACGACCAAGCTGGCGAATGTTGCTTCTTTCATCAAAGTTTTTAATCACTTTTTGGTAAAGCGGTGGTCTTATTTCGTTAATCACATCCAGGATTTTGAGTTTTAAGGCTGAAATCCATTCGATTGGCTCCATATAGACTATGTCCTTACCATAACCCACAAAAAATTCCCAGTGTTGTTAAATCACACGATCTGTCTGGCCACCTAACTGTTGATTGCATAACGGCGATTTCTAAGAAATCTCATACACATGAGATAACAATAACATGCGTATAAGAAATTTTGCCAAATAAGATAAACAACAGAAAACAAAAACAACTAACATACAACAAGAACAAAACATACAGCTAAGCAGGTGCCTAAACTGAAAGATAATAACAACAACAATATGGGATGATGTTAAAGTAGAATATTCTTGTAAAGGGTTTTTCAACAAGCAAAATAAAACAAACAAATAGTGATTATGATGATTGAAATTTTTATTATATTACGACGAGAAAAGTTTGGCAGTTATGAATGAAAAATGATATCTGGCAAATGTCCAACACGACCATGCTGACAGATGTCGCTTCTTTCATCAGAGTTTTTAATTACTTCTTGGCAAAATGGCGATCCTATTTCGTTTATCACATCAAGGATTTTGAGTTTTAAGGCTGAAATCGATTGGATTGGCTGCACTTAGACTGTGTCCTTAACAAAACCCCACAAAAAGTAATCTAGTGTTGTCAAACCACACGTTCTAGCTGGCTATTTAGCTGCTGATTGTTGTAAAATTATACGATAAGGAAATTTGTTTTGCAATAAATTGATCATTTCATTGGCTATGTGGCATGTGACATCATCCTGTTGAAACCAAATGTCTGTGATATCCACGTCGTCAATAATAGGCCAACATTGAGTTGTTAGCATTTCGCGATAGCGTGATCCATTGACCGCTAACGCTTTTCCAGTCTCATCTTCGAATAAAGCGCACCATACAGTGACACGTTGAGCATGCAAAGACTTTTCAATAATCGCTCTAGGATTTTCAGAAGCCCAAATGTGGCAATTATGCTTGTTGACACACATCCTGGCAAGTGAAAATGGGCTTCATCTAAAAATATGATTTTTGCAGACAAACCAGCCAGTTGTTCCTGAATGAATTGAGAGAATCTACGGCGACGTGAATGGTCAGTCGGCTTTAATTCCTGCTCCACTTGAACCTTGTAGGGCTTTAAAATTAATTCCTTATGCAAAGTTCGTCATGTGGTTGTTTTGGATGACCCCAATTGTTGAGAAGGTCGAGCAATGGACAAATTTTGACCTGCGGCAATAGTGCGGCTCACGACTGCCATATTTTTAGTTGCACGAGCCAGTCGAACACACGTTTTTCTGAAAAACCTGCCGGTTGTTCCTGAACCAGTTGAACTTTGTTCGGATTCCCCCCCGGGGGCACATTTATAAGTCTTTATGGATCACACAACCATCCAGACTTGTGTCTTGCGGGGGTAAAAGCGAGCACAGTCCCACCCAAGGCTAACAGGAGCCAACTGGACAATTCCACTATATTTCCACGGGAATCAGTAAAGCCCCAGAGTTCCGCTATTTGTCTTTTTAGGCATTTAGCTGTTCTCTGACTGATTATTGAGGTTGACCCTTCTGGAGTATCGTGGTGGCTGTATGTTTCGAGGACTTCGTTTGAGTTTGTGTGTCGGGTCATTTACAATGAACACAATGAATGGTCCAGGTGCAGTGAGCATGAATGCCGCCGTGTTCTTAACTATAATAAGCGTCATGCGTTCTGGACCAAGACTTGAGTAGTGGTTTGCAACCCTGCTTTGAAACCGCTGAAATTGCAACTAGGAATGACCTGTTGTTAGAATTTGTCCTCGACTTCTTGGGCATAAATGAAATAGCTTTTCATTCATAGTGGTTTGACCACCAGCTGTTTAAGGCTCATGGCCAGACGCAGATGCAAATTTTATTACGTGATGAACCTTGTTAAGCTTCAAGGTCAAATCCTTATGCAAAATTCGTTTTTGGATCGGCTTAAACACTGTGGCTCACGGCTCAGTGTTTAAGTCGCACATTTTTTATCGAACCTGTCGACACAAATTTAACGACCAAATTCTTAATAGCGGACAATTATGTTGTCCAAAAATATCAAGAATTTTACGAAATGGAACCTTAACAGATTTTCGTGTGAAATTGAATTCATTGTAACAATTGCCAATGCATCTACTATGAATATGTCAAAAAACTATGATGTTGTTGGTGTTGCCTTAATTAATTAATAAACTTCTTAATAAAAAACCCGATATATAAAAATTTCATTAAAATGGTATCAAATTAATTATTAATTTTTTGATTAGCAAAATTATGTTACAACGTATTGAAGTATCATCTAATCATTTGAATCCTGCCTAAAGGTTTTCCTTTCCGCCAAACATCCATAAATATCCTTTCAATATCTCTTTCACTTATTTTAAACAGTATTTTTATAAAAATAACTCACATCTAAAGAAAACAATTAACTAACACACACACACACACATTTTCACTTCGAAAATGCTTCCAACAAACTTTTAAGACAGGAGTTAAAATAAAACATTTGAAAGTTGTTACCACGCCAAAAGTGACTAAATATAATGAGACATTTCATTTCATCTAAAAATAAAAACAAAATGAAACACATTTCATAGCTGTATGTGTGTGTATGTGTGTGGGTGTATGTATTTGTATTTAATACGTGCCTTTATAAAAGTGTGTTTTACTTTTCGGTGAAATTGGCCTTAAAACATCGTGAGTGTTTAAGCGTAACTGAAAACAGTGTCTGTGGCCAAAATGAATAGGCCAACAGAAAAATTTAGCAAGATTTTTTTAATTTTTTTTTTTTGTTGTATCCTCTCATGCCTGCAAACATAACTCATGCCAGCCAAATCCAGCAGCAGTTAAGAGTAGGAAAAGTATATGAAACATAATAACGAAATAATAAGAAGAAAGCCCCCCTAAAAAGCACATTCACACATTTTCACAGAGTAAATGAAATAAATATTTGAAGCACGCAGGCACTCAAATTTTAACACACACTTTTTATACTTAACTTTCCTATCAATAGTTGGCGGAAAAAAAGGAGCCTTAAAGTGAGAAGGTTGCATGTGGTGAAAGGGGAATCTCTATTTAAAAAAACCGAAAACAGCTTCTGCGATGCTTATGCGGTTGACTTGAAGTAATTTCGCAAAGCTGTAAAAGTGAATAAACAAACTAATTGTTTAATTCTTATTAAAATATTAAAATATATTTGTTTTTCGGGTAAAAAAACTTATATTTTAAAAAATTTCTAATTTTACTTCAATTGGCTTTTCTATTGATAAACATACTGAAAAGCTCAGCAAAGCATTTACTTAAGTATAATTTTAAAGAAAATAATGAACCGCAAGAAAACTTATTGCGAAGATCATAGTAAAATATAACAAAAAACAATTAAATGTTTTTATAGAAAAAATCTGCAAGTTTAAATAAAAAGATAAAAAATATTTATATAAAACCAATCGATATATCGATAAAAAATTTTAGAGAATTTTATTGCAATGAAAAACTTTTTAGAAAATTCTAGCTAAAGTTTCTTCAGAAAGCTTGTCGATATTAAAAATATTTTTTAGAAAAATCATGCCTTTAAATTTTTATAGATAATTATCGATCTCAATTTTTTTAGAAAAATTATCGATATTATATATACACTATTGTTCAGAAAATGTTTCTTTACAAAAATAAGCGGTATGATTTCTTTTTAATTATTGTTATGAAAATTTTTAAGGGAAATTATAGTTATGTAATTTTCCTTAATGAAATGATTTTTATGAAATTAGTTTTTTTTCGAAAAATTATCGTTATGAAATTTTTTTTTCCAAAAATTATCGTTATAAAACTTTTTAAAAAAATTATCGTTATGAAATTTTTTTGAAAAAAATTATTATTATGAAATATTTTTTCACAAAAATTATAGTTTTGAAATTTTTCTTAATAAAATAAATAAAATATTATTGTTATGAATTTTTTTAGAAAAATTATCGTTATGGATTTTTTTTAGAAAATTTATCGTTATAAAAATTTTTTTTAAGAAAAATTATCGTTATGAAATTTTTGTATGAAAAATTGTCGTTATAAAAATTTTTTTAGAAAAATTATCGTTATAAAAATTTTTTTAAGAAAAATTATCGTTATGAAATTTTTTTTAGAAAAATTATCGTTATAAAAATTTTTTTAAGAAAAATTATCGTTATGAAAATTTTTTCTAAGAAAAATTATCGTTATAAAAATTTTTATTAAGAAAAATTATCGTTATAAAAAGTTTTTTAGAAAAATTACCTTATAAAATTTTTTTAAGAAAAATTATCGATATGAAAATTTTTATTAAGAAAAATATTCATTACAAAAATTTTTTTTAAGAAAAATTATCGTTATGAAAATTTTCATAAATAAAATTATCGTTATGAAATTTTCCCAAATAAAATTATCGTTATGAAACTTTTCTAAATAAAATTATCGTTATGAAACTTTTCTAAATAAAATTATCGTTATGAAACTTTTCTAAATAAAATTATCGTTATGAAATTTTCTTAAATAAAATTATCGTTATGAAACTTTTCTAAATAAAATTATCGTTATAAAATTTTCCTAAATAAAATTATCGTTATGAAACTTTTCTAAATAAAATTATCGTTATGAAACTTTTCTAAATAAAATTATCGTAATAAAATTTTCCTAAATAAAATTATCGTTATGAAATTTTCCTCAATAAAATTATCGTTATGAAACTTTTCTAAATAAAATTATCGTCATGAAATTTTCCTAAATAAAATTATCGTTATAAAACTTTTCTAAATAAAATTATCGTTATGAAATTTTCCTAAATAAAATTATCGTTATGAAACTTTTCTAAATAAAATTATCGTCATGAAATTTTCCTAAATAAAATTATCGTTATGAAACTTTCCTAAATAAAATTATCGTTATGAAATTTTCCTAAATAAAATTATCGTTATGAAACTTTTCTAAATAAAATTATCGTCATGAAATTTTCCTAAATAAAATTATCGTTATGAAATTTTTCTAAATAAAATTATCGTTATGAAACTTTTCTAAATAAAATTATCGTTAAGAAAATTTTTTTAGAAAAATTATCGTTATAAAAGTTTTTTTATAAGAAAAATTATCGTTATGAAATTTTGTTAATAAAAATTATCGTTATAAAAATTTTTTGAGAAAAATTATTGTTATAAAATATTTTTTAGAAAAATTATCGTTATAAAATTTTTTTTAGAAAAATTATCGTTATAAAAATTTTTTTAAGAAAAATTATCGTTATGAAAATTTTTTTTAAGAAAAATTATCGTTATGAAAATTTTTTCTAAGAAAAATTACCGTTATGAAAATTTTTTCTAAGAAAAATTATCGTTATAAAAATTTTTATTAAGAAAAGTTATCGTTATATAAAGTTTTTTAGAAAAATTATCCTTAAAAATTTTTTTTAGAAAAATTATCGCTAAAAAAATTTTTTTAGAAAAATTATCGTTATAAAAATTTTCTAAAAAAAATTATGGTTTGAAATTTTTTTAAGAAAAATTATAGTTATAAAAATTTTTTTAAGAAAAATTATCGTTATGAAATTTTTTTCTAAGAAAAATTATCGTTATGAAAATTTTTATTAAGAAAATTTTTTTTAAGAAAAATTATCGTTATGAAAATTTTTAAAAAAAAAATTATCGTTATGAATTTTTTGTAGAAAAGTTATCCTAAATAAAATTATCGTTATGAAATTTTTCTAAATAAAATTATCGTTATGGAATTTTTTTTTCACCAAAAATTTCGTTTTAAAAATTTTTTTACACAAAATTGTTATGAAATTTTTTTTAATAAAATGATCGTTATGAACTTATGAAAAATTATCGTTAAAAAATGTTTTCCGAAAAATTACTGATATAAAGATTTATCCAAAATTTTTTGAAATGTTATCGATATAAAAATTTTTTCGGAAAAATCATCGACGGGAGAATTATTTTTAGAAAAATCGCACAATCAAAGTAAATATTTTTCTCCATAAATGGAATCAAAAAAAAATTTTTTTTTTTTTCAGAATAATCATCAGTACGAAATTTTTTTCATAAAAGTGATCGATAGAAAAATATTTTCGAAATAATTGTCTATGCAAATATTTGTTTAGAGAAATTATAGATTTGATTTTTTTTTTAAATTAGCAATATGAAAATAATTAAAGAGAATTATGTGTAGAAAATTTATCGATATGATTTTTTTTTAAATTATTAATATAAAGATTTTTTTTAGAAAACTATCAAAACCTATTTAAAAAAATTATTAATGTGAAAATCCTTTTTAAAAATTATCAGTAAGAAATTTTTTAATGAAAATTTATCGACACGTATTATGTATTTGGAAAGTTATCGATATGAAAATTCGTTTCAGAAAGCTTACGATATAAATTTTTTGTTTATAAAAATTAGTGATATAAAATTTTTATTTGGAAAAAATATCGATATGAATATTGTTTAAAAATTTATCAATATTATATTTTTTTTTGTAGAAAAACTCGACTCTATAGAAACTATTAATAAACTTTTTTAGGAAAAGCTATCAATTTAATAATTTTCTTACAAGAAAATAAGATAAGATTTTTTTATAAAAATTTTACAAATACAAATTTTTATATAGGAAGTTTATATAAACAAGTTCTATAGAAAAATTACAAATATAAAAAATTCTTTTTTATAAATATCGATTATTTTTTATAGAATATTAGAAAATATATTTTTAGTTTTAGACTAAATCTCAATTATGATTCAAAATATAATAAAAATATAGATGAACATAAGTTTAAGAACAGTAAAAATCATCAAAAATATTTATATTTGCTAAAAAATAAAAGGTTTAAAAAAATTCTTTTCATTTGAGAAAGAATTTTGGCAAAGTATATTTAACTTTTTCTAACCATATTTATGCCGTTGTTATCGCAAAAACTTCACGCTGTTGGCTGTTATTTTTTTTTGCATCCTAAAGAAGTTTCTATTTTCTTTATGAACTGCATATGAGATATTGAATTTTCTTGAAGTGATGTAGTGTAACAGAGTGAACTCTTGAAACAGGATACAATTTTTTGTTCACAAACAAATATTGACTTTGCCAGTCCTTCGCTCACAAAGAATATGAATTATTATGCGAAAATAATAAAAGTGCGATTTTTTTCCAAAGCGTAAATAGATGCATTATAAGTACGAGTAGCTGTTTATTGTTTTAATTTCGTTTTATTTTACTTTTAGTCTATTCACCAAAATATATAAAAAATAAAATAAAATTATAAGGATCACATAAAGCTGTGCTGTAATTTAGAAATCACCATATTGTTACCGTTATACCTTTTAATAAACTTTGTTCTATATTGAGTTCTTCATTTTAAAATAATAACACAGCACTTTAGAGTTTTTAATTAAATGTAACGATTTATTTACTCTCAATATACACAAAATAAACGTGATGGTAACTTTGTTGTCTTTACGATGACTTAACTTGAATTAATTCTTTTCCCCATCAAGTGTTGCTTTTTTAAGCGGTTCTAGCATATATAGGATTTTTCAACAAGAAGTTTGTTTTTCATTCGTGGTAACATCAATAACAACGTATTCGTTGTAACTAAATTGGCAATTGTTGCAATGAATTAAATTTCGCAAGAAAATCGCTTTAAAATGATTAAAATCCGCAATGAAAATGGTGGTTCTGTTGAAATTATATTTCGTAAAATTTTTAATATTTTCGGACAACATAATCATCCTTCTGAGACCACTATTATGTCGAGTCGATACGAAATGTACGAGCAGTAACGCACGTTCAACAGGGTCGTTCACCTGAAAATATCGCAGCCGCGAGCCATTGTGTTTAAGTACATCTCTATTTGTCAATTGCTCGACGTTGGGCTTATCCAAAATCGCCACATGACGAATTTTGCGTAAGATTTAACTCTAAAGGCTTACAAGGTTTAACTAGTGCAGGAATTGAAAACGGCCGACCATTCACATTGCCGTAAATTCGCTCAGTTCATTCAGGAACAACCGGCTGAGTTGTCTAAAAATCATTTTCACTTGTCAAGGTATGTCGACAAGCAAAATTGCAACATTTGGGCTTCCGAAAAGCCTAGAGCAATTATTGAGAAGCCTTTCCATGCTTAACGTGTGCTACGTGATGCGCAATATTGTCTGGAGGAGCGATTGGGTCGTTTCTTTGTCAAAGATGAGACTGGAAATGCGACAACGGTCAACGAATTACGATGTTGCGGTATGGCTAAAACTCAATTTTTCCCTATTATTGACGACGTAGATATCACTAGCATGTGTTTTCAACAGGATGGATTGCAAAGCAAGTTTCCTGACCACATAATTTCACGACATTCAGCAGTTAAGTGGCCAATCATATCATGTAATTTAACACCACTGGATTATTTTTGTGGGGCTATATTAAGGACAAAGTCTAAACGGAGCCAATCGAATCAATTTCAGCTTAAAAATTCCAAATCCGTGATGTGAGTAACGACACAGTACTGCCATTTTGCTAAAAAGAAGTGTTTAAAAACTTTTGTGAAAGAACCAACATCTGTCAGCGCGGTCGTGGTGGACAATTGCCAGATATCATTTTTCATTCATAATTGCCGAACTATTCTCTTCGTAATACAATAAAAATTTTAATCATCTTAATCAAATTTTTTTAATTTATTTTGTTTTAGAAAACAAACTGCTTGTTGAAAACCCCTTTACAAGAATATTCTACTTTAACATCACCCCATGATGCTGTTGTTGTTATCATTCAGTTTTGGCGCCTATTAAGCTGTATGTTTTGTTCTTGTTGTGTGTTAGTTGTTTTTGTTTTCTGTTGTTTATCTTATTTCGTAGAATTTCTTATAAGCATATTGTTGCTATCTTACGTGTATAAGATTTCTTGAAAATATATGCAGTTTGTAAAACTGTTTATTTTTATTACTAATAATTTTAAAACTAAACAAATTATCTTCGTAAACATATATAAGTATGTGAATACAAAATTATACGAGGTGTTTCTAAGAAAATGTAACTACTTAAAATTGGTACTTTTCAAATAGTACTTTTTTCGAAAGCAACCTTTATGAGTAGTAAAAATTCATTTTGAAAACAAAATTTTTTTTAAAAATTTTTCGATAAAAATTTTATTTTAATTTAAGTGAACTCATTGGTGTACCCGCTTCAATCTTACTAAGCATCAAATGCTATACGTTGTGAAAACAGGAAGTGAAAAATAGAATATAAATAATCAACAAAAACTGGCTTCAACATGAAATAAAAATAAAAATGCACACATGCATAAAAACTAACACATTCATAGCAGATTTGTTGAACTTTTGTATTTTTTTAAGTTGATTTCAAGCATGCATCGCCTTACTATCGTGGGAATTAAATACACACGCGCATACATAATACATACATATATACATTCATACACATACATACATATATGCGTACATACATTCATATATAAATACATATATACATCATATACATACACATCAACATACACATTCAAAGAAATTTTTAGAACAGTTTTATTTTCCCTGTTACGTTGCATTGTGTTGTTATAAATGTGAAATTAGTATTTTATGCATTTAATGCATATGTGTTTGTGTATTATGATGTGATCATAAGTGTGTATGCATTTCATTTTGTCTCTGTGTTTGTTTTTTTTTATGTTTATGTGCAAGGAGATATTAGAAAAAATAAATGTAAATAAATGCTTTTTTCAGTTAATGTTTTTCTTATTATTTATTTCTGGCTTAAAAAGTTTTTATTTCTTCTTTGCACACCACAAAGTTTAAAAAATAAATATGTTTGCATGTATGTGTGTATGTGCATGTTCTATAAGTTACCAAAATAGCTTTTAAAATGTACATATTAAAAAACAGCATGCATAAAATAATTTTTAAAAAAAGGCAACTTTAATGAAAAATCTTGCAGAAAAATAGTAACTTTTTGCATATATTGTGGTGTGAAATGGTACCATTTTGTAAATATTTTTAATATTTGTATTTATAAATTGTATTAAAGTAAAAATTATTCAAATTTTTCTCAAATTGAGCATCTGTTTTTGTAAAGCCACTTTTTATAAAGTTACTTTTACACCTCAAGGTACTTTTCTATATTGATACTTTTATACTTTTATGAATTTTTATTAAAAGTCCTTTTTTTTAAAGAAACTTTCTGTTAAGATATTTTGTAAAAGTACCTTTTGTAAAGGTACTTTCCATGAAGGTACTTTTTATAAAGGTACTTTTTTGTAAATATTTTTTTTTTACAAAGGCACTTTAATTAAAAAATAGTTAAAAAATAATATATTTTTTTAAGTTTTAAAGTGCTTTTTAAAAAGGTGTTTTAAAACTTTTTGCAAAAAGAACTTTTTAATGGATTTTCTTTTAAAGTCGTATTCCTAAATTAACACTTCTTCAAGAAAGCCTTCTATGGGGTTATCCTGTTTTAAATTGAGCGTCTTTTTTTGTAAAGGCACTTTTTATAAAGTTACTTAGTCTTTTGTTTTAAAGTAACTTTCTATTAAGATATTTTCTAAAAGTACTTTTTGCAAAAGGTACTTTCCCTGAAGGTACTTTTTATAAAGGTACTTTTTTATAATTATCCTTTCTACTGACTTACTTTCATTAAAAATACATGTTAATTGATTTTTTTTTCAAGTTTTAAAGCGCTTTTTAAAAAGCTGCTTTAAAAAAAGTAACTTTATGCAAAAAGAACTTTTTTATGATTTTTCTTTTAAAGTCGTATTCTTTAATTAAAATTTCTTCAAGAAGGCCTACCATAAGATTATCCTGTTTTAAATTGAGCGTCTTTTTTTGTAAAGGCACTTATTGTAAAGTTACTTTTATACCTTAAGGTACTTTTTTACACTGATACTTTTATGAATGCATTTTAAAAAAACTTTCTATTAAGATAATTTCTAAAAGTACTTTTTGTAAAGGTACTTTCCCTGAAGGTACTTTTTATAAAGGTACTTTTTTGTAAATATGCTTTTTACAAAGGCACTTTAATTAAAAAATACTTAAAAAAATAATAATAATAATTTTTTTTTTAAGTTTTAAAGTTATTTTAAAAAGGTATTTTAAAACTTTTTGCAAAAAGAACTTTTTTTAAGAATTTTCTTTTAAAGTCGTATTCCTAAGTTAGCATTTCTTGAAGAAAGCCTTCTATGGGGTTATCCTGTTTTAAATTGAGCGTCTGTTTTTGTAAAGGCACTTTTTATAAAGTTACTTTATACCTTAAGGTACTTTATTATACTGCTGCTTTTAATGCATTTTAATTATGAGTCTTTTCTTTAAAGAAACATACTATTAAGATATTTCCTAAAAGTACTTTTTGTAAAGGTACTTTCCCTGTAGGTACTTTTTACAAAGGTACTTTTTTTATAAATATGCTTTCTACTTACTTACTTTTATTGAAAATACTAGTTAATTTATATTTTTTTTAAGTTTTAAAGTGCTTTTTATAAAGATGCTTTAAAAAAAGTAACTTTTTGCAAAATTCGTATTTTCAAATTACGATTGCTTCAAGAAGGCCTTTTAGAAGATTGGCCTGTTTTAAATTGAGCATATTATTTTGTAAAACCACTTTTTATAAATTTACTTTTATACCTTAAAGTACTTTTTTATATTGATACTTTTATGAATACATTTTTATTATGAGTCTTTTTTTTAAAGAAATTTTCTTTTAAGACATTTTGTTAAAGTACTTTTTGTAAAGATACTTTCCATGAAGGTATTTTTTATAAAGGTACTTTTTATACTTTCATTAAAAGTTGTTAATTGATATTTTTTTCTTCAAGTTTTAAAGTGCTTTTTTAAGAGCTGCTTTAAAAAAAGTAACTTTATCCAAAAAGAACTTTTTTATGACTTTTCTTTTAAAGTCGTATTCTTTAATTAAGATTTCTCCTAGAAGGCCTTTCATGGTTATCCTGATTCAAATTGAGTATCTTTTATTGTAAAGGCACTTTTTATAAAGTTACTTTTATACCTTAAAGTACTTTTTTTATTATTTTATATTATTATTATTTTTATGAATACATTTTTATTAAGAGTCTTTTTTTAAAGAAACTTTCTTTTAATATATTTTATAAAAGTACTTTTTGTAAAGGTACTTTCCCTTTAGGTATTTTTTATAAAGATACTTTTTTTGTAAATATTTTTTTTTTTTTAAAGGCACTTTAATTTAAAATATTGTTAATTGATATTTTTTTATTTTTCAAATTTTATAAAGATGCTTCAAAAAAAGTAACGTTTTGCAAAAAGTACTCTTTTTAGTATTTTACTTTTAAGCTCGTATTCCTATATTGAGATAGGCCTTTTACAGGCTTCTGCTTTACATATGTTCGAATTTTTCAATTGGACTATAAGCACATGGAGTTCGTTCAGATTTATCCTGAAACCCCTTACAGGACTTACTTCTTCATACCTGTCCGATCTTCAGAGAGCCTTTTTGTTGAAGCTTAATTTCATAAAATTTAAAATACTCGAGAACAAATGCTCACAAGCCACAGCAATATGTGGAGAGTTAAGTCTTTTGCAAAACTGAAAGTCATCAGGTAACCACTATTCACTCGACAGTAATATGAAAGTCAATCTTTAGCGGAGACAAAACCTCACTAAAAGCCAGTTACCGGCTGCTGTTGTTAAAAGGCATTATTCGAACTTGTGACAGACACTCAGTTATGGCGAGTTGATAGTTTAAAGAAACAGTACAGAAAAAGTACTTTTTCAAAAAGAAACTTAAGTACTTTTTATTCAAAAGAAATATATTTCAAAGACTTAAGTACATGTGATTAGCATAATTTTGGGAAATTATGGCAAGGTGAAGAAATTTTGGGATTCTAAAGACAACAGGTCGCTTAAAAGCGTTTGGGGCGGGCTAAGCGACAACTAGAGAAAAAGTATAGCTAAAAATATAAAGTTACAAGTCAATAATACTCTGGCAGATTATTTTGTTTCATTGTATTTGCTATACAATACTTTCAAATAGGCGTTTAATATATAAACTTAAGGACTCTAAAAAGCAGGCCTACAGGTGACAGTACCGCTTAGGAAACCACGGTATTTTAAAATACACTTTAACGCATTATCATCACCCTTTAATGTAAAAATATAAAATACTTAAAATTTCGTGCATTTTTGTATTTTACAACAACAAAAAATAAACTTTTGTCTGTGCAGTATGTTTCAGTTCAGATGGAAAAAGACATTGTAAAAAAATAAATAAAACTGAAAAAGAAAAGTACGCAACCGTTTTCGCATGGGCTCCTGTGCCAAAAAGCAGAGAAATAGAAATTGATGTAGTTGTCCCAACAGTAGATAGAAGAACACATAGAGGATATACATGATTGCATACATATATACATACATACATACATACATACATACATACATACATAAATAAATACATACATACATTTATACATATATATACAATACCAACAAACATACATACATAAATACATATTAATCTAACTTGAAAAATAAAATAACAAAGACTGACTTAATGACAAGTATAGCAGAGTGGCAATGGAACATTAATTTGGAATAAAAGCGTTAAGTGATAAGTGGCAAGTCCTTGCATAGGAACAACTTTATTTTAGGCCAAAAATTTTAAAAGTAAAATTTTTTTGATGACCTTTAAAAGACAAAAATATCACTGAAAGATTAAAATTACAATAAAGAAAAATGTATCAATTATAATAACAAAATAAGTTGACACACTATTCAAAGTATTGTCCATTGTTAGCCACTACTTTTGCCCATCTTTCTGTTAGGATATAAATTCCATGTCAAAATAATTGCTTCCGTTTTGGGTTAGAGAATTAATCAAAACAATTTCTGACACCCTGTTCTGAAGTGAGGCGTATTACAATAAGGGCGTTCTGCATCAATCAAAACATTTGGTAGTCAGAAGGGACAAGGTCTGAGGATTGAGCTAAAAATTACCAGCCATTTTTCCAAATAGTTTTTGACCGGTCTTCTAACATGTGGCGGAGTGTTGTCATAATCGAAGATTCTGTTTTCGTGTCTGGTCGAATAATCTGGTCATTTTTCGATGATTGCGGGCTCTTTAAACGAATTAATTGTGTTCGGTATAGGTCCCGTTTCATGGACTGATTATTGTTCAATAGTTGGCACTATGGATATTCGGCTTCAGCGTTAATTTGGTTGGTTGACTAAGTTTTTCCCCTTAAGCCTATCCATTTTTCATCACCAGTAACAACGCGATGCAAAAATTGCTTCTCTTGTAGCATTTGAACATCACTTCTTCCGATTTACCCCCCCCCCCCCCCCACCCTCTCCTTAATGGAATATCACTATCATTACATGTGTCACCGGGGGTAAAAGGGACAACTCCACGTTATTTCCACCAGAATCAGTAAGCCACAGGGTTCAGCTTTTTGGCTTCTTAGCTGTTCTCTGACTGATTGTTGAGATTGGCCCTTCGGGAGCATCGTGGTGGTTGTGGTTTCGTAGGATCATTCACTTTTGACGTTAACAACGGGTGAATGTTCCACGTCCAATGAGCTTGCTTGTCATATGTTATGGACCCGGAGTTGGAAATTCACCGACTGTTAAGCAAAGAGTGGGGGCCGCAGCCTGCTCCAAACTCTCAAAGTTGCGACTAGGAGTGACTAAAGGATAGAGATATCCGACGGCTTCACCCACAGTGGTTTGATCCACCGTTGGGTTATGGCTTAGACATAAATCTTATCACGGATCACTTCCTATATAAAGGGTTTTTGAACAAGAAGTTTGTTTCTTAAAAAACAAAATAAACTAAAAAATTTAGATTAAGACAATTCAAAAATTTCATTGTTTTACGAAGAGATTATTATCACCACAAAAAATAATCCACTGGTGTTAAATCACACGATCTGGCTGGCCACTTAGCTGGTGATTTTTTGTGAAACTATGCGATCAGGAAATTTGTTTTTGCAATCAATTGATCGTTTCATTGGCTGTATGACATGTGGCATCGTTCTGTTGAAACCACATGTCAGTGATATCCACGTTGTCAATAATGAGCCAATAGTGAGTTGTTAGCATCATCTTCGAAAACGGCTCAATCACGCCTCCAGACCACATAGCGCACCATACAGTGACGCGTTAAGCATGCAAAGACTTTTTAATAAGCGCTCAAGGATTTTAAGAAGCCTAAATGCGAATTCTTGTTGACAAGTGAAAATGGGCTTCGTCTGAAAATTATAATTTTTCAGAAAAACCAACCGGTTGTTTTTGAATAAATTGAGCGAATCTACGGCGATGTGAGTGGTTGGTCGGCTTCAATTCCTGCACCAGTTGTACCTTGTCAGGCTTCAAAATCAAATCCTTAGGCAAAATTCGGCATGTAGTGGTTTTGGATAACCCCAACTGTTCAGAACGTCAAGAAATTTGCAAATATTGATCTGTTTCGACATTGTGGCTCACGGCTGCAATGTTTTTAGTTGAACCACCCGGTCGACGACGAGTTAAGGGTCGCCTGTCGACTCAAATTTAGCAACCATTGCCCCTGTAGGCTAGGAGGTAGTGTACTAGCTTGTAAATATGGGGGTTGTGGGTTCGATTCCCAACGAAGACCTTGGTTTTTTTCACTACAAAAGATAAAAATTGACTGTCGGTGGAGCTGCTCAGCGATGAAGGCATAGTCACTGGTCGCTGTTGCTGTCTTTATACGGCAGTTCATTTCCGACTATCCTTCTGCTTTCACCACTTGTTTCATCTCTTCTCTATCCCTTTCCTAAAGAAGGTAGCACGGTACTTGACTAAATAGGCATTGTTGCCTGAAGTGCTACTTCTCTTAAAAAAAAAAAAAAAAAAAAAAAAAAAAAAAAAAACAAATTCTTAATAGCGATTTCAGAGGGACAATTATGTTGTTGGAAAATATCACGAATTTTACTAAATGTAACTTTAACGGAACCACTATTTTCATAGTGGATTTTAATTATTTTAATGAGTTTTTGTGCGAAATTGAAATCATTATAACAATTGCCACTGCAATCACTACGATTACGTCAAGAAACCAAATGTCAAAACTATCATGTTGTTGATGTTGCCACAATTGAAAGACAAACTTCTTGTTGAAAAACCCATACCCAATCAATTTTAGTAATAATAGCATAACAATCATTCTATCATAAAACTATTGACTAAAATTCACCCTACATTCGGCAAAAGTCTAAGAAATGTAACTCCTCATTACCCTGATTTACAACCGGATAAATTTCACGGAACTACAGTTTTTAATTTAACAAAAATGATTACAGATTCCCTCTAACCTTAAAATCTAACAGTAATAGAAAATCATTGGTTTTTTGTTGCCAACATTTTTTCACTTCTCAATCCTTAACTGCTGCACAGTTTGTTTAACAGTTTTAATATTTAACACGAACTCCTTAAACAACCACTTGTACATTAGCAAAAAAAAAACAAACAAAATAAAAATAAAAACAAAAATTATGTGAAAAGTTACTGTGTTGCATGTTGCAAAATACATATATACACACACACACACAGCGTGTTGCTGTTATGTTAAAAAACGATACGAAAAAATAAACGCAAAATAAAAACCCACAAAAAATCTAAAAAAAAACTCTACAAAAAGTTACTTCTCTTTATAAAGTTTTTTGTTTAAACGTGCTTAAATAAAATAAAAATAACGACAACAAGAAAAATATTATTTATACATTTTATTCCCTTTGTAGCATGTGTGTGTATGTATGTGCAGGTGTGTGTATGTGTGTGTGTTTGCTTGTAAAGGAATAATACAGTAAAAATATCATAATAATTTATTTAAGGTTATGTGTTTGTATACTTTTGGTGTTGTATGTGTGTGATTACATTTACTTGCTACAACTACAACTACGACTTTTTATGTTGTATGATCTCCCATTGAAATAGTAGGTGGATTTCTCTCAATTGTTAATAAATTATTTTTCAGCATTTACTCTTTTAGACTCTTTAGAAATCTATTATACTCACGAATATTTTTTTTGTATTCAGTTAAAACATTGCACAGTGGGTATGCATACATTTTGAGTTTCCTTATGAAGGCAAATTTTTATTAAAAAAGGTTTTTAAATGACTTTTTTTGAAGAGAAGTAGCACTCCGGTGCTCAACTGTGCTACTTTCGCTGGAAGGAGGACAAAGGTTTTAAGCAGTTTAAGAAATATTAAATTTAAAATTAAATTAAATTAAATTTAAATTTTTCCCAGCCCTGCATTGGTAAGTTGTGCTTATTTTTAGAATAGTATTGCAGTGTCTATCGTATTAAGCAGTGGCGTTAAAAATTTAAAGTCGTTTCAGTCATTTTATTTACTTTTGCGTTACAAAAAATTAATAATGGCTGGGATATGAACACAGTCACCATTTTATTCTGATACCCAAAAATTAGCAGACCGTCAGCAACTCTAAACATTTTGTGGAAAAGCTAAAAATTTGTACAAGCTGCTTTATTTAGATAAGGGAATCAAAACATTTATCGCTGAAAATGAATCTCTAGAGGTAACATATGACATTTCCCTAAAAAAGGACTTTGATCGGAAAAAAGTGATATTTATAAATTTAATTTGGCAGAAATAAGTAACTTTTTGGGATATCGTAACTTTTCTATGTAAAACAATACCTTTTGCGCACAGTGACATTTGTTTGAAAAGTGACTATTTCAGAAAAAGTGACAAATTGAGAAAAAGCATGTTTTTGTAAAAAATTTTCTTCACAAAAATAGTGTTTCCTTTAGGAAAAACACTTACTTTAAAGAAATTTTTTTTTTAAATTTTGCATTTCGCAAAATAGCAACCTTTAGCTGAAAAGGTGAATTTTATATTAAAAAAATTTAAGTGATAACAAAAATATGCGATAATCCACAACAATATTAGTTAAAATTCATGTTATTACAAAAAGAGTATCTAATCGGGTTTTTCAACAAGAAATTAGTTTTTCAATTGTGTCAACACCAACAACATGATGACATTTTTGACATTTAGTTCTTTGACGTTTTCGTAGTAAATGCATTGGCAATTGTTACAATAAATTCAATTTCGCACAAACTTCACATTAAAATATTTAAAATCCACTATGAAAATTGTGATTCTGTTAAAGTTACAAAATTCGTGATCTTTTCGGAAAACATAATCGATCGTATCTTGTTCTGATTAAATTTAAGGCGACAGAGTCGATGAGAATGTGCGAACACCAACGCATGTTCGACTGGGTCGTTCAACTAAAAACATTGCAGCCGTGAGCCATAGTGCTGAAGCAGATTCAAATTTGTCAATTTCTCTATGTAATCAACATGACGAATATTGCGTATGGATTTGACTTTGAAGCCTTACAAGCTTCAACTGGTGCAGGAATTAAAGCCCAGCGACCGTAGATTTGCTTAATTCATTGAGCAACAACCGGCTGGTTTTTCTGAAAAAATAATTTGTTCAGGATTTTTTTGAAAATCCTCGAGCGATGTCACAGCATGGGGCGCTATATGGTCTGGAGGCGTTATTGGGCCGTATTTTTTCGAAAATGAGTCAAGATATGCAGTAACGGTCAATGGATCACGCTATCTCGAGATGCTTACAACAACAACAATTTTGGCCTTTTAAAGACGACGTGGCTATCTTTGACATGTGGCCAGCCAGAACGTGTGATTTGACCTTACTTGATTTTTTTTGTGGAGCTATATTAAGGACAGAGTCTATACGGAGCCAATTGAGTAGATTTTAGCGTTAAAACTCAAAATACGTGATATGATAAACGAAATAAGGCCGCTATTATGCCAAAAAGTGATTAAAAACTTTGATGAAAGAATCGACATCTGTCAGCGTGATGGTCGTGGTGGGCATTTGCCAGATATCATTTTTCATTCATAACTGCCGAACTTTTCTCTTCGTAATACAATAAAGATGTGAATCATCAAAATCTGAAATTTTTTTATTTTACTTTGTTTTAGAAAACAAACTTTTTGTTAAAAAACCCTTTAGTATAAAAATAAAGGGTGTTGGTAAAAAAAGTAGCGTCTTTTTTTTAAGGAGAAGTAGCACTTCAGGCAACAATGCCTATTTAGTCAAGTACCGTGCTACATTCTTTAGGAAAGGGGTAGAAAAGAGATGCGACAGGTGGTGAAAGTAGAAGGATAGTAACGGAAATTAACTGTGGTATAAGACAGCTTAGTGACCACCAGTGACTATGCCTTCATCACTGAGCAGCCCTACCGACAGTCAATTTTTATTTGTAGTAAAAAAAAACCAAGGCCTTTGTTGGGAATCAAACCCACAACTCCCAGTTATGTACTAGCCTACAGGGGCACCTGTAGGCTAGTACATAGAAAAAAAACGTCTATTTTGTGAAAGAGTTCATTTTCGCAAAATTGACATTTCACGTAAAATTTCTCTTTTGTGAAGCAAGTATTTTTGTGGTGAATTCCTTGGCTTTATATCATTTCCTAATTCCTTAATGGATCGAAGGGTTGCGCAAAATAACTTTCTAAAAGCTGATCAAGAATTTGTACCCCCCCTAAATATTCCTATTTTAAAATTTGTTTAAAATTTGATAAATTTTCAAAATATAGGAAAATATAAATTAAATGCATAAGTGCCCCACTGTGTGTTAAACAAGTAGTTACTGTATTATTTAACTCATAAAACAATAACAACAACTGTTTTATACTAGTATTTATCTGAACTTTTTGAAAAAACATACAACCTACAGATACACACTGACTAACATACAATCAAAAAGAGAAAGAGCATGACAGACGAGCAGATAGACCGACTTAGGAGCAGAAAGAACCAACAGTCAAGCTGACAAGAGTCATAGCAAACAAAGAATTTTAAGAAAGTGTGATGTTGCAGTCAGGTCACACAGCACAAGGACGTTTAGTTATAAAATTTTATGTAAAAATGGTTGCTTTTATTTATAAGTGCGTGTGTGTGTGTGTGTGTGGGTATGTATGAGTAGCTTATGTGCGTGTGTGTATTGTGTAAATTATGTAGTGTTTGTATCCATGGGATGTATAAGCATGTATGTAACTATTCGGCATGAGTTTTTGTAGATGTGTAAAATTTATGTTGGCTGATGTGTCTGTTTGTATTGCATCTGTAAGGGAATGTTGTTGTTGCTGCTGTTGTTGTTTTTTTAAGTCGTTTCTTTTGTGCAAATACATTTTAACTCGTAAAATACTTTTTTTTTGTTTTTGTTTTGCTTCTTGTGAAATTTTTATTTTTCCTACAATTTTCATTTTGTTTGGCTTAAAATTTATAAGACAAAAAAAATCAAGAAAAAGTTGAAAACCTTTGGGAGAGGATGTGCAGCAGAAGGTTTTTATTTTATTTTATTTTTTATTTTTTGTGAAGCAATTTTTTTTCTTAATTTTTTTTTATTATATTTTTTATATTTTTTGCTTTTTTTTATTCGCAAAAGTTTAAACACATTTGAATAAAAATGTATAAAAATTTACAATACATATGTAAAAAAAAGAAAAAGTTGTGTTAGTGATATTATATACAAACACCAACATCATCACACATATCTATGTACATGTGGCTGGGTGTATGTGTGTATGAATGTATTTACCTTTTAATGCTTTTTATACATTTATTTATGTGGATGTTAGAAATTTTTTTTAACTTGGCTTTTTACACAAGAGTGTGTGTGTATGTAGGTATGTGCGTGTATAACTTTGTATGTATAAATATTTGTGCTGTTAACGCTTATTTTCTGTCACAATATTTTTATCATAATGATGTTGATTTAAAAAAAAAATCTTTTTTTTTAATTTTTTTTTTATGTTAAATATTTAAATATTTTTTAATTAATTTACAAAAAACGCACAACATCTTGTGCAGATGTCAATGAGATGTAGAAAAAAAATTTTAAATTTTTTTGCTTTTATTTTCAAACTGCCATTAGATAATAATCAAGTGAATTTGAATTTGTCAGTCAGCTAAAACAAACATTAAATTAAGAATGACTTAAAAAATCTTCAGTTAAAATACTTCTCCATATGAAGGTTTTTATACCATTAATGGGCCACCCTTTAATTTTATATTTTTTGTATTTATTGTTGCCTAACACGGTTCAAGGATAAGACATTTCAGGAAATATAACATTATATAATAAACAAAAGTTTACGAAAAAAACGTCTGTTTGGGGACACCCTTTAATTTTTATTTAACACTTTTAGTATTTATTGTTGCCTAATACGGTTCCAAAGGTAAGACAATGTATGTCAACGCGAGAGCCTAGCTAGCTCTGTCTACATTTTAAACGTTTAGCTATTGTAATCTTGTAACGACACGTTTTCCCTGGCTGCTGGGGTATGCTCGGCAGCATCCAGGGTTGCATTGTGCCATTGTTTAATTAAAACGCAATTGGTTGATGCGGTAAAAATCTTTAACCTTTATTTTACACTAATCTTAACGGCAGCTCACCTTTACTCTTTACTTCGTGTGTCGTGCAATGGTGTGCGGAGGTATCTCTGGGCTAGATACCAAGTATCCACAGTTAGTGGATAAGGAAAATAGCCAGATCAGCGAAAATTGTGCCGGATAAAAACCACTACAACACAATTTGATACTGCTCTGATCACTCTCGGTAGCGACTATAGGCACAAACTAGGCTGGGTAAAAACCATTGTACCAATTTGTGACCATACCGGTGTTACTATGACCAGCACCTCGAGATAATAGTTATTGTACCCAGAACACCGGAGATTGTGCAGGGTAATAACCACTAGAACAAAATTTAATGCTGCTCCGGTCACTCTCGGTAGCGACTATAGGCACAAACTAGGTTGAATAAAAACCACTGCACCAGTTTGTGACCTCACCGGTATAGTATGACCAGCACCTCGAGATAATAGTTAGTGTATGAGGGAACTCCGGAAATTATGCAGGGTAATGACCACTAAAACACTATTTAATGCTGCTCTGGTCATTCCCGGGAGTGACTGTAGGCACAAACCAGGGTGAGTAAAAACCACTGCACCAGTTTGTAACCTCACAGTATTTGCCGCAGATACTCAGAAATATTTTCGGGCGATAAGTTCCTGTAAAAAAATATTACCGGTTATCTGTCGGCCGCCTGCGCACCAACAGAACTTTTGCTCATAAATTTCTTCTTTATATACCCATTCACCGCCACACACACACACACACACACACATACACCATCTTCACAGCTGATGTATAAAACAGCTAGTGACTGCGTTCATTATCAGCCGCCAGTTGTACCATCATTTAAAGAAGGCGCTGTCCAGAGAGCTGCCATTAATTTTAAAATAAAAATAAAAAAACAAAATTTTAAATATGATTATAATATAAAATATATTTATAAAATAATAAAATAAAACAAGAATTCATTTAACTTATAACTATAAAGATAATTATAAAATAAAGTAATAATCCATTCGACTTTTCCGCTCAAAGTGCTTTTTAGGGAAATGTCATATGCTTCCTCTAGAGAATCATATTCACCCACAAATGTTTTGATTTTCTTATCTAAATAAATTCGCTTTAACAAAAATTTAGATTTTCAACAAAATACTTAATATGTAAATTTTAGGGCATCAGAACAAAATGATGACTGTGTTCATATCCCAGCCACTGCTACCTTTTGTTACGCAAAAGTAAATAAAATAACTGAAACGACTTTAAATTTATAACGCCACTGCTTAATACGATAGATACTGCAATACTATTCTAAAATTAAGCACAACTTAACAATGCAGGGCTGGGAAAAAATTTAAATTAAATTTAATTTTAAATTAAATATTCTTTAAACTTCTTAAAACCTTTATTCTCCTTCCAGCGAAAGTAACACAGTTGAGTGCCGGAGTGCTACTTCTCTTCAAAAAAAAGTCATTTGAAAACCTTTTTTAATAAAAATTTGCCTTCATGAGCAAACTCTAAATGTATGCATACCCACTGTGCAATGTTTTAACCGAATACAAAAAAAAAAATATTCCTGAGTATAATAGATTTCTAAAGAGTCTAAAAGGGTAACTGCTGAAAAATAATTTATTAACAATTGCGAGAAATCCACCTACTATTTCAATGGGAGATCATACAACCTAAAAATTTGCCCATACACGTAAAACTAATTAAAAACGATATGGGTGTTAGGTCACCCTTTAGTTTTTAATTTTATATTTTAAACTTTTGCCACAGTAGTCTTTGTCGTTTTAAAGAAATAGGACTATATGCAAACATATGTATATAAAAAATAACGTCTATATGGAGACACTCTTTAATTTTGAATTGTTTATTTTGCTTTTTGTTGTTCAATCTTTTATTAAAATTAAATTTAAGCTATTAGAAATAGAGTAGAAATAGAGTAAAGTAACAGAGGCACAGGCTTTGCAGCAAAAGGAAAATGTTTACTTTTTATCGCTTGGCTACAAATCCCTAAAAAAATCCTTAAAAACATGTACAATTAATCCTGGTGTTAATTAAAAATAATGAATATATTTTTTATTAAAAAATAAAATTGTAAATGAAAGTTTATTAATTACAGAAAAATTTCTTTTTTTCAGCTTAAGCCTGTAACAAAGGAAAGTCAAAAGGTCCTTGCAAAACGTATACAAAAACTTTTTTTTTTGTTTGCCTTGTTACTTTCACACCGTCCTATTTGTGTGATAAAATCCTTCAGTGATTTTTAAGATTTTTAAAGAACTACGACTGAATTATTTTGAAAACGACAACTGCATTCAGTTAAGCAACTTTCGAGTTTTTAAACTGATTAAAACTACATATTTTTAATTCAGTTTCTGACACGCCCACTTCAAAGATTGTAAATATATGAGATTGTAAAATAAATACTAACGAGCAAATTAAAGCGTATAAAGAGACTCTTGCAACGACTTTTTCCAACGACGCAAAATATTTCAATTCGAAAACATTTCGAATAAATTTTGATGCGCGATAATAAGCTTTGACTTGATGTGTTAAAGAAGACTAAAAAAATAATAAATAATAAAAATAATAGTTCATGTTAAAAAGATATTCATTTTAAATAAAAAAATTTAATATTTCAATTCATTTTTTAAATTAATTTACGTTACGTTAATCGGGATGTGCACACTGGATTTTGTAAAAAAATATTTTATTTAAAATTTTTTATTTTCTTAATTTTTTCAAAATGAAAACCCTTACTTAAGAAAATGTAAATATAAAATGGTTGCCCTTTTTATTTGTATGGCTGAATACAATTCTCATTTAATCAATAGACATAAGATTCTTGAGGTTTCGATACCAAATTTAGATAAAATCCCCTTATGATGTCTATGAGCAACATAGAACATAGATCATATGGATATGCCTTCTCCACAGTAAAACTTTTCCATTTTTTTTATATTTAATATTTTGAAATATTGTTAAATTATAATATATTTATGTATAAAGGAATCTAGCACAATTAACGTAGATTACTATTTATTTAAATTTTAATAGTTTTCTACTTAAAATGACAGTCACATCTGACTAAAAGGTTTTCTACTTTTTAGCCATTTGAATAATCTGTCCTTTATTTAAGTAGGGAACTGCACACCTCTTTATGCGTGAAATTTTCATATAAAAATCGATTTTTTGTAGGTGATCACAAATTAGGCTTATTTTTGCGATATTCCTCTTATTTACGGAGATACAGCCATTTTAAGTTTTAGGTGGAATTTTCATATAAAAATCGATTTTTTGTAGGTGTATCAGCATACACTTGGGGTTTATCACCACTTCAAATAGCGCAGTTTTGCTTATTGGCGTATCCATTCAGCGCCAATCTGCTTTTGGGCCCACTTCGCCAAGAATATAAATCGAATGAAAAGGTGATTAAAAAACAAGGAAAACTGACGAAAACTGGCCTCAGTTCTTTGAGGCCAAAGCAAAGCGAGATATTGTAAATAAGAAAGAATCCAAAATAAATGTTTCTAGGTAGTTTATGGAACACCTTATTGACCTTCTTTTTATATACAAGAAATCAGATTATAATTATTTTTATACCTCCACCTCCAACTGGTGAAAGGGCCATTAAACCAGTTGCAAGTGTCGTTTTTTTATACATTATGCGCAAACAATTCAAGGGATTCTAAAATTTCGTAATTTGTAATAATTATAAAAAATGTACCTTTAATTTTATAATTATTTTTTTAAGCATTAAGCAAAAATTTTAATAAATATTATTTTTTCTCGCAATATTCCGCCACATATTTGAGTGGTATATTCAGTAATAGCAAATAAAAATGTATCAGCAATGCTTTTTTTTATTTGTTGTTTTAAAAATTTATGTCATAAAATATAGAAAATAAAAAAAAATTTTAAAAAAAATTTTTGTTAAAAAAAATATTTTTTATAGTTTTTTGAAACGATCTTTTTTTATTTATCTTTAGTAAATATCTTTTTTCTTTTTTAAGATCTTTTTTATATATTTTTTCTTCTCGATATTTCGCTTTCCTTTGGAAAGCTTCTTCAGTAAATTTTTTGTTTAATAATTTTTTGTTTTCAAAAATATAAAAATTTTTTCCTGAAGAAGCTTTCCAAAGGATAGCGAAATATCGAGAAGAAAAAATATATAAAAAATATATAAAAAAGATCTTAAAAAAGAAAAAAGATATTTATTAAAGTTAAAAAAAAATAATTATAAAATAAATTCGTCGCTAATTTTCTTTTTATATTTTCTTTTAAAAAAATTTCTTTCTTTATAAATATTTTTATAAAAAGTTTAACCTTAATGAAGCACCTATAGCGACTTCACCTTGAGACAATTATAATTTTATTTTGTTGTTGTTGTTGTTAAAAATTTGATTTTTCAAAACAATTAAGCAACTTTACTTTGACATTTTTACATGTTGTTTCGGATCCAGTGTTATGCTCTGTGGTGTGCTGTTCTGTTGGCCTTTTAAACCCTCTCAACTCAAAAGTTGAAATCTTTTATTTTTTTTTTCTTTTTAATTTTATTGTAAATGTTATTGAAACAAAGTCACTTAAGAAACCTCGACCCATTTTGTATTGTATAAATATTTAATATACAAAATAAAAACAACAACAATAAAATAACCTTGTTTTTAACGTTGCAACTAAATTTATACAAAAAACAAAAAAAAACATAAAACTACAAACATCAGTCCCTACAAGAAGGCAGAGAATAAATAGAAATAGAAAATTTATAAAAGAAAACAAAAATAAAAAAAAAACACAGAGCAGCAGAAAGAAAACTTTTGAATCCAACACAACACTTAGAGCTAAAAGTTATGGTAACCCCTACAAAGATAATTATTTAACATAAATACTGCACATAGTACCACACATAAACACGCTCACATTACTTACCCATTCAAGAAGTGGTTTATTTGGAAAAATGCATTTTCTTCTTTTTTTATTGACCTATAAATTATTGGTTACAAGTGGCCTTCATATGGCCACACACATGCATTTTTACTTTCTTTTTATCGACCTACAAATTATTGGTAACATGAACTAATTTCTTTGAAAAATGCATACAAGTGATTTTCATATGACACACATGTATCCGCATGCATTTTTACTTTCTTTTTATCGACCTACAAATTATTGGTAATATGAACTAATTTCTTTGAAAAATGCATACAAGTGGTTTTCGTCTACAATATCGTATACGACCACACACATGTATGCACATGTATATTTTGCTTTACTAACCCATTGATTAAATAATTCCAAATAACACTTGACTCCACAAAACATTCATGAACCACTTAAAATTTAACCTACATAATTATAGAAATAAGAACACTTTTTGTATTATAGTATTTAAGAATAAGAACATATGAATAAGCATTTTTATAAAAACACTTCCTCATTAGAATTTAGTATTTAAGATGAAAATTTGGAAAATAAAAGGCAGTCATATTTTTGAACTCAAGAAAAAAACAAATACTTTGTTTTTCTGCACAACGCAACCCCAAAAGGTTAGGAAACAAAAATAATTTGTTCCTATAAAACCTAAAACTGGCGACGAGGATAAAGGGATCTGAGGAATAATCTTCAGAGACTATTGAGAAAAGAAGGAAGCCCAAACAGGAGCGATCTTTCAAGAAGAAACAAAAAAGGATCTGAGGAATAATCTTCAGAGACTATTGAGAAAAGAAGGAAGCCCAAACAGGAGCGATCTTTCAAGAAGAAACAAAAAAGGATCTGAGGAATAATCTTCAGAGACTATTGAGAAAAGAAGGAAGCCCAAACAGGAGCGATCTTTCAAGAAGAAAAAAAAAGGGATCTGAGGAATAATCTTCAGAGAATATTGAAGCCCAAACAGGAGCGATCTTTTAAGGAAAGAAAACCCTTGTGAAATTTCTTTAACAAAAAAAAAAAAAACATCTTTGTGATTACTGTGAAATTTTTTTTTAAGAACAAAAAACATTTGTGAAAATTTTTTGAAAAACTATTTTGAAAAAAAAATTAATATATATATCTGTGGAAAATTGTTGAAAAAGACATCTCACGATTATTGTGAAAATTTTTTTTAAGAAAAAAACATTTGTGAAAATTTTTTTTGAAAAACTATTTTGAAAAAAAAAATTAATATATATATCTGTGGAAAATTGTTGAAAAAGACATCTCACGATTATTGTGAAAATTTTTTTTTAAGAAAAAAACATTTGTGAAAATTTTTTTTGAAAAACTATTTTGAAAAAAAAATTAATATATATATCTGTGGAAAATTTTTGAAAAAGACATCTCGTGATTATTGTGAACATTTTTTTTAAAAAGGAAAAAAAAAGGAGAAAAAACACTTGTGGAAATTTTTTCTGAAAAACTATTTTGAAAAAAAAAAACATATATATATCTGTTGAAAAGTTTTGAAAAAAAAAGGACATCTCGTGATTATTGTAAAAATTTTTTGAAAAAAAAAAAAGAACATTTGTGGAAATTTTTTTTTTTTAAAACTGTTTTGAAAAAAAAATATATATATATCTCTGGAAAATTTTTGAGAAAAAAAATTTATGGAAATTTCTTTTGAAAAACTATTTTGAAAAACAAAAATTTATAATAATATATCTCTGGAAAATTTTTGAAAGACATTTTGTGATTATCGTGAAACATTGATATTTGTGGAGGAACTTTTAATCATTTGAACATTTGTGAAATTTGTGGATAAGTACTCCAGCACCAACTATCATCAACCGCATCTTCAACCACCAACATCAACATCAACCCGAAGAAGTCATCAGTACACATAAGTAACATCATCAGTACACATAAGTCATCAGTACAGTAAGCAACAATAGAAATAAGATATTTTATTAATTAATTTTTAAGAAACAAAAACAGCAATTCTCTCCTACCATTAAGTTATATTCCTATTACCTTTTTATAAAATTTTTTTTATGAGTGATAACGAATTCATTTGGGATTACTCATCAGATTCAGAAGAAAGCTTCGATTCTGGTTTTGATTCGAACGACGGTTATTTGACGGACATCTTAGAAAGAACAGCAGACAATAGAGTACCTACTAGATATATAAACCCTTTTAGAAATACCTTTGTGAAACTCAGGAATAAGATAATATAATAATAAATAAATAATTTCACGATGGCAAATCAACAGATTTCATTAGATCCCTTAAAATATTTGAGCAATCTGAAAGTGTTTGACGGGACCAAAACAGAATTAATCACATTCACTAAATTAATTGACCGAATATATCCACTACTCGTTACATATGACGAACTTTCACAGTCCGTTTTCGCAGACATAATTAGGAGCAGAATAATAGGAAAAGCTAGAGAATGTCTAGAAATAAATACACAGGCTCACACTTGGCAGGAAATTAAAGATGTCCTGGAAAATAATTTCGGTGAAAGGAAAACTTGCGAGGAGCTCTTTGATGACCTTAGAGCAGTTACTTTCACCACCAACACGATCGATTTCTTTAACGAAATCAAGTACCGGCTGAGACGACTAAATAATAAGACCTCAATGATCATAGGGGAAGGAGACGCGTTAAACCAGATGGCTATTAACAATCAAAGATCTGCACTACACATATTTAAGAACAAAATGCCAGAGCCAATGCGCACAATACTGGCATGCCGAAACCCTACATCCCTGGAATCTGCCATGGATATCTTATTCGAAAATGGATACGATAGATTCGGAAAAGATGGTCATCTAGCAAAAACCCAAAAACAATATGGTAACAGAAAACCAAACCTTAAATATAACAATTACCCACAAAACAATAACTCCTATCGGACTAACCAAAACCGATACCCCGATAGACAATACAATAATTACCAACACAACCAACGAACTAACAATTACTCTGATCGACAGCACAATAATTACAGGAATCCTAACCACCATTCCGACAGACAACCTAACAGACCACAACAGCAATACCCCGAACCAATGGAGGTGAACATAGCTGAAAATTTTCGGTCCACAGCCTCCCAGGGAACTTACCCTATATAGAAATAGAATCAAAAACAAAACCACTAAAATTCATTATCGATACGGGAGCTACACATTCGATAATAAATCCTGGGATCTGTCATCCAAAATGGCAAGTACCTTGCAAACGCATCAGTCTGAAAACATTACAACATCAAATTACAATACGTGAAAAAGTTTTAATTCCAACATTTAAAGAATTCGGAGAAGATCCCAATTCTAAAATTCAATTTTTAATTTGTCATTTTCATAACCAATACGATGGGTTAATTGGAAGTGACATACTAAGGGACCAAGGGGCTATAATTAATTTAAGGGATAACATTTTGATTATTAAAGGGAAAAGTATTCCCATAAAATATAATAATAGTTGCGTCGAGTATCATTTTGAGAAGACAGGAATATACAAATTGGAACTACCTGTACACCATAAGAACGGTCTTATATATAACCCTACCACAGTTACACAGAATGTGGAGATTATGGAAGGAATATATGAGGCCAAGGATAATAAAATTCACGCTCTCGTTAAAGTCACCGGGAATTCACCTAAAAAGTCTTTACTTAGCATAAAAGATGCCATTGAAGTAAACGCCGAAAATTTCTACGTTAACACTTTTATTGAGAAAAATGAGGAGAACAGATCTATAGAGGACCAAATTCGCACAGAGCACCTTAATAAAGAGGAAAAAGCCAAACTTTTGCCAATAATAAGAAGATATAGAAAAGTATTCTATACAGAAGACGATGATCTCTCATTTACAAACGCAATTAAACATCAAATCCGAACGAAAGATAACGTTCCCATTACGGCAAAGACCTATAGATACCCCTATATCCATAAGGAAGAAGTAAATAAACAAATAAAGGAAATGTTGGAAAAAGGGATCATAAGACATAGTCATTCTCCATACTCCGCTCCGGTCTGGATAGTACCAAAAAAATTGGACGCCAGCGAGAAAAGGAAATGGCGATTGGTTATAGACTACCGGAAACTTAATGAAGCAACGATCGATGATAAATACCCTATACCAAATATTGACGAAATCTTGGAAAAACTAGGACGTAGTCAATATTTTACCACGTTGGACCTGGCAAAAGGGTTCCATCAAATAGAAATCCATGAGAACGACATTCAGAAAACGGCTTTTTGTGTTGAGGGCGGGCATTACGAATTCCTTCGTATGCCGTTTGGATTAAAGACGGCACCAGCAACCTTCCAACGTTTAATGAATAACGTTCTAGGCGATCTCATCAATAAGATATGTCTAGTATATCTAGACGATATCATTATTTTTTCGACATCCCTACAGGAACATTTAGAGTCACTAACGAAAATATTCCAACGACTGAAAGATGTCAACTTGAAAATTCAGCTCGATAAGAGTGAATTCATGAAGAGATCAACAAACTTTCTGGGACACATCGTTACCAATGAGGGTATCAAACCAAACCCAGAAAAAATTATTTGTGTACAAAAATTTCCCCTACCTAAGAACCAAAAGGAAATCAAACAATTTCTAGGCCTGGCGGGATACTACCGCAAATTTGTTAAGGACTACTCGAAAATAGCAAGACCGATGACTAAGTACCTAAAAAAGGACATGGTCATGAACACAAAGGACACAGAATACGTGGAAAGTTTCGAAACACTCAAAAGACTGTTAAGCAATCCACCGGTACTAAGCTACCCGGACTTTAGTAAAAGATTCACTTTGCAAACGGATGCAAGTAACTACGCCATAGGAGCTATACTTTCCCAAGACGATCATCCAATAAGTTATGCCAGCCGAACTTTAAATGGCGCAGAACAGAATTATAGTACCATAGAGAAGGAACTACTTGCAGTTGTATGGGCGACCAAACATTTTAGACCATACCTTTTCGGGAGGAAATTTCTAATCGAAACCGACCATAGACCTCTGACATGGCTCTTTTCCATAAAAGAGCCCAATTCTAAACTGGTTAGATGGAGACTGAGATTACAGGAATACGATTATGAAATTAAGTACAGAAAAGGAGTTCTTAACGGTAACGCAGATGCGTTATCTCGGGTACAATTGGAAACCAATGAAATTAACCTAGTTGAGGAAAATGAAATTATAAAAGAGGTAAGCACCCCATTGAATTTCTTCAGGCGACAATATATAATTAGACAAATTACATCAGGCTCATTAAAAATCAAAACAGAACAGATATTTACAAACAAAAGGAAAACTATTAGTGCCAAAACCTTTGACGAACAAACATTTACAACCCTACTAAGAAAGCATTTTGACCACGGAAAAATTAATGCAGTATTAATAGAAGATGAAACGTTATACCAGAAACTCAGGGAAACCGTACTAAAATATTTTTGCAATGATAAGAATTTCAAAATATATCGAAGCAAATCAATACTACAAGATATTGTCGATGAAAATAAACTTACTGAACTCATAGAAAAGGAACATAAGAAGAATAACCACAGAGGCATAAACGAAAACTTCGCAGAACTGAAAACGGAAATTTATCACCCAAAACTGAAAACGCGCATAACGCAATTCATAAATAACTGCGATATTTGTAATAAGGAAAAGTATGATAGAAACCCAATTAAACCAATATATAAAATGACGGAAACACCAGAAGAACCAGGGGAAATTATTCACGCAGATGTATTCTATAGTTTGGGAAAAACTCTATTTCTAACTTTCATAGATAAGTTTTCCAAATACGCCCAAGCAATCAGAATAAAGAATCGATCATGGATCGAATTTAAGACAGCTCTTACACAATACTTATCAACGACCGGAAATATAAAGAAATTAGTAATTGACAACGAACTAGGATTCAAGGCATTACCCCTCTTAGACTTTATTCGGGAACAAGGTATTGAAATACACTTCACATCGAATAACAACCATACGTCTAATGCAGATGTAGAAAGGTTACATAATACAATCAATGAACATATTAGATTATTAAAACACGACCCCAATAGGGACATGGAAAGCACAGAGGAAAAGATCTACAAAATAATATTGTTCTACAATAACACAATCCATTCTACGACTAACCGAAAACCTATTGACTTTAAAAACGGAAAAATAAATGCAAATGATTACCCATCAATCAGGGACTACGTTATAAAAAATAAGGAAAAGATTATAAACAAAATTAATAGGAATCGCGAAAACATAGAAATTCGGACTGGTCCTATCTTTCTAAAAGACGAACGTGGGGGTAAGAATCACTCAAAATTCCGAAAGGTGACTGTGACAGAACTGGACAACGACCATGTTATAACAGGTCGAGGGCATAAATACTACAAAACACACATAAAAAGGAAGAAACATTTTCAAAATGAAACTATCACTTAAACTCTTACTTTCAGATGATTCTCCTTACATTACTTATAATAACAGCATACAACACAGAAGCCCAACAGCTAGAAATAGAAGACCTAACGAACAACCATGGATACTTGCCAATCAAATTAAGAGACGTAGAAATTATTGACAACTTCCTGAAAATAATCCACATTATAAATACAACACAATATTCCGAAACAGCAAATACCTTACAGGACAATATTCACCAATTAACAGACACATATACAAACGTAACACCACTATTGAACAGTGTTAACCAAAGCCTGACCATATGCAAAACGAAAATTGAAAATTTAATCCCCAAATTTAGACAAAAACGAGGACTAATAAATGTATTAGGTAAAGGACTAAAATACGTCGCAGGAACGATGGACAACGAAGACGAAAAGTACGTTTTCGACAAAATTCAAAAGCTAGAGAAAGGTTATAAGAAAACATCGACCGCTTTGGACGAAATGACCTACCTGAGCACTTCTATGTCAGACAGAATAGCAAACATAACGGACCATATAAACGTTCAGCAGAAAGTTGTACAGCGATATATAAACAAATTCAAGACAGAAATTCAAAATAAAATTTTCGACTTGGGAGACGAAACTTTATTTTTGGAAACCATCTTTCAAATTAATAACGATGTAAATCTGTTGATGGACCACGTGAACGAAATAGGGCATGTAATCTTTAATTCTAAACTAGGAATAATTCCATCCGATATACTGACCACGGAAGAATTCAAAATTATAAACAATATAAAATCCTACACTCACACTAAAGTTTCCATAGCTTATAAAGAGAATTTAATACTTTTAACATTAAACGTCCCAAAATTCTTAAATGAAACATTCGCAGAAGTTACTTTTGAACCAATTCCCGACCACCAAAATAGAACATTGATACTAAGTGAAAATACAGTCCTTATTCATAAGAACGAAATATATAGATCAAATACTGTAGAATATAAAAAATTGGAAAAGATAAATGATAATTGCCTAACAAAAATTGTAAAAAACTTTGAACCTAGATGTAGTATGAATATTACAAAAGAAGAGGAAGAAAAAGAAATTTACCCAGGATTAATTATATTTAAGAATTATCAAAATCAAATTGAAACAAACTGTGGAAATTTACAAGAATTTAAGAATTTAAAAACATACTTAATAAAATTTGAAAATTGTATTGTTAAAACTAAGTTAAGAACTTATGAAAACTACAAAGTCAATGTCAAGGAAATGTTTGTTTTGGAGGAATTCATTTTAAAAATCAGAAACAATAATACTTTATATCCTGATCTAGTTGTAAAAGAAATACACTTTAACGAAACCATGAAAACTGTAAAATATAAACTATTAGAAACTACTCTAATAAGTACTGGCAGTAACATAGGATTCTCTGTCATATTAATTTTTATTATTTTCATAATTTATGTTAAAACTAATAAGAAAACTTACATTGTTTCTTCGTCGGAGCCTCACTCTAACAATGGGGGAGTTATGGTAACCCCTACAAAGATAATTATTTAACATAAATACTGCACATAGTACCACACATAAACACGCTCACATTACTTACCCATTCAAGAAGTGGTTTATTTGGAAAAATGCATTTTCTTCTTTTTTTATTGACCTATAAATTATTGGTTACAAGTGGCCTTCATATGGCCACACACATGCATTTTTACTTTCTTTTTATCGACCTACAAATTATTGGTAACATGAACTAATTTCTTTGAAAAATGCATACAAGTGATTTTCATATGACACACATGTATCCGCATGCATTTTTACTTTCTTTTTATCGACCTACAAATTATTGGTAATATGAACTAATTTCTTTGAAAAATGCATACAAGTGGTTTTCGTCTACAATATCGTATACGACCACACACATGTATGCACATGTATATTTTGCTTTACTAACCCATTGATTAAATAATTCCAAATAACACTTGACTCCACAAAACATTCATGAACCACTTAAAATTTAACCTACATAATTATAGAAATAAGAACACTTTTTGTATTATAGTATTTAAGAATAAGAACATATGAATAAGCATTTTTATAAAAACACTTCCTCATTAGAATTTAGTATTTAAGATGAAAATTTGGAAAATAAAAGGCAGTCATATTTTTGAACTCAAGAAAAAAACAAATACTTTGTTTTTCTGCACAACGCAACCCCAAAAGGTTAGGAAACAAAAATAATTTGTTCCTATAAAACCTAAAACTGCTAAACACATGACACACATACACCTATACACACATATATTTGCCGAAATAAAAAGCAAAAACAAAAACAAGCAAACAAAATATTTTGTCCACAAAAACTACCCTCTCAAAAGTCAAGTCAAGACCTCCATTTTAACTCACACTCATAATAAATGGCCTTGTCAATATGTCACAATGAAAGTTGAATAGAACGAAGGCAGCAAAAAGTTAAGTACATTCACACACAAACACACTCAAAGGCTGTGTTACATGCGTATCATTATTAAGTTAGAATTGTTGTTGTTGTTGTTGTTGCTGTTGATATCGTTGCTTTTGTTGCTACTTGAAAATAGAAAAAAGTTATCAAGGATAATAACATTTAATTTAGAACAAAAACAAAAAGCAAAAATTTACGACAGGACAAAATAAAATTTGGTGAAATAAAACAAACTTTCTTAAGCCAAAAAAGCAAAAAAGATACAAAATTTATTGTCTCTTTGTTGTTGTTTTCTCAAGATACATACAACTGAAAAATTTTTTATTTTAGTTAAAAAAATATATTTTGTAAAAACAAGTGTTTTTCATGGATCATGATCACTTACAGGTACACATTTATGTACCACCCTTTAATTTTCAGTTTTTCTTTTTATTATTTTTACATTTTAATAATATGGCAACATGCTGAATAATAACATTTTTGTATTGGGACACTCTTTAAGTTTTGTAATTTTTACTGTTGTTATTACAGCGCAGGCCCATTTTGTCAAAATTGAAAAGTTTGCCCACTGCGCTTAAAAGCATAAGACCAGATACCAGATAAATGTTACGGCTTCTATAGAACACCCTTTAATTATTATTAATTTTCCAATTATATTATAGCGGGCATAGTACTTTATACTCTAGGTAAATATTTCCAGTGTCTCCCAATCGGATTTTTCAACAAGCAGTTTTTTTCAACTGTGGCAACACCACCAACATGATAGTTTTAACATTTAGTTTTTTGACGTATTGGGACTTGTAACAATGAATTTATTTTCCCACGAAAATCGCGTTAAAATAATTCAAATACACCACGAAAATGATGGTTCTGTTAAAGCTACTTTTCGTAAAATTTTCGGACAACATAATCGTCCTTCTGACACCACTATTAAGAATTTGGTCGTTAAATTTAAGTTGACAGGCTCGATGCAAAATGTGCGAACCAACGCGTGTTCGACTGGCTTATTCATCTGAAAACATTGCAGCCGTAAGCCACAGTGTTGAAGCACCTCCAAATCTGTCAATTCCTCGACGTTCTCAACAATTGGGGTTATTTGAAAACCATCACATGGCGAACTTTGTGTAAGGATTTGACTTTGAAGTCTTACAGGTTTCAACAGGTGCAGAAATTGAAGCTGACCGACCATTTACATCACCGTACATTCGCTCAATTCATTCAGAAACAACCGGCTGGTCTTTCTGAGAAAACCATTTTCTCAGACGAAGCTCATTTTCACTTGTCAGGGTATGTCAACAAGCCAAAATGCTGTATTTGGGCTTCTGAAAATCCTAGAGCGATTATTGAGATGCCTTTGCATGTTCAACGTAGCACTGTATGGTGCGCGATGAGGTCTGGAGGCGTGATTGTGCTCTTTGTGATTGTGTTTTTTTTTTTTTCAAAATGAAGCTGGCAATGCGCTATCGAGAGATGCGTGATAATATTTGCATCAGTACCTAGCTGTGTAAGCCATAACCTGATGGTGGATCAAACCACATGTGTTAGAGATAACGTCACCTTCGCCCTAAGAAGCTGTCGGATATGTTTATCCTCTATTCACTCCTAGTTGCAACTTCTAGAGCTTGGAGCAGGCCGTTACCCCCAGTCCTTGCTGAAGAGTTGGAGACATTCCAACTCCGGGTTCAGAACACATGACAATCATGCTCACTGGACCTGGATCATTCACCCTGTGTTTTTGGTTAAAAGTGAATGATTCTGGTCCCTTAAGATAGTAAGTGGTGTACTAGCTTATAAGACTAGGGGTTGTGGGTTCGATTCCCAACAAAGTGCCTGCAGTGCTAGTTCTCTTTTAGAATAAAATAAAAATAAAAAAACACCGGGTGTGCAAAAAAAAACGTCCACCCATGCCTTAAGACGCATTGACACTAGGTGCATATACGCCTTAGTTGCAGTTTTCGAGTGCACTATAGCCTGGCCGTGCGCTCACTCCTTACTTAAGAGTTGAAAACTATCCATCTCCTTTTCTTTGGGTTAACACCACTTTGGTACTTATTTCAAAACCCGATTTAAACCATAGCCATCACGTTGCTCCCCGAGGGGCCTCCGAAAAACCAAAACAGGGCCGTAGCCCTGCGGGTAACTGATTTCCGTGGTACCAGTGTGTATTTATAAGTCACTGGTTGGACTTTGAGAGTCTTATCGGGCTTCTGCTAGCCCAGGCGACTTGTGTCGCCTTTAACCCCCAAAGGCATCTTCCCCATCGCCTTTAACAAGATGGGGAAGAGATCGATCAAGACTGCATCCCGACGGGGAAGGTTACATATGAAATTTAATTAAACAGTTGTCGCTTTTTTAATATTAAATATTTTTTTTTTTAATTCAAGTGATTTGTAGAACACCAAGCCAAACAGCCAATTAGTTCTATGTTAAAACTATTTTTACAGTGCGCTAAAAAATTACAATAATGCAAAAAACTGTTAGAATATTTAAAATGGCGATTTCTAGAATTTTCAATTGCAATGCTTCAAACGCCTAGTAAATCGTACGAAATTCAGATGTTGAAGAATAATTAATTAATTAAAAAACAACAAAAGACAAAACAATGACCAACAAATCATAGAATCGCAATCATAAACTTAATCAAAAAATCATTAAAATTGTATGACTCATAATATTTCAAATAATTTCCCAAACTCCAACAAACAACAACAACAACAGAAGAAACATATTTTTCTTTTGCCTAACAACACACACCTGAATATTAACGAAAATATATTACAACTACATACAAAAAATAATTGCATACTAACACTATCTAGTGTCACATTATCATGTCACACGCTTTAAAGGCCCATAAAAAATTGTGAAAGCGTGAAAAAGCAGGATATTTAATTTTACAACAATATTTCCGGTTGACGTTCATTCACTACAGAAAAAAATTATTGCTTAAATAACAAAAAGTACAACAAACAGCAATAATATTAGCAACGACAACAATAACACCTATTAAAACGAACAACAAAATGACAAAAACAGCGACAACGCTAAAGACAACAACAGCAACAACGACACGAAGAGTATTTATACGAGTACGAGTATGAGTAACTAACAATAAAAGCAAAAATTGTTAACATTATCATCATCAGTGGCGTCAACGTTGTCGTCCTTATCGTTAACACAATAATCTAAGACAGAGCTGGCAAAGAATGAAATCTTTTAAAATTAAATTAAAAAATTCTTAGCTCTCATTAACGGAAATTTATTTAGAGAGAAATATTTTTTCTTTTAGTTTACGTGTTCAAATTCCATTCTCTATGAGTTGAAATCCTATAATTTGAATATTTAAAAGATTTTATACATTAATCTTAAATGCAGCAAGTATTAATGTGAAGCCCAGTAGCCCGTTTCTATAACTAAAGTGAGCAATTTCTCATATGAAAATATTTTAGCCACTTGGTTTCACACAAAGTAAACTAAAATTAATAAAGATCTTTAAATACTTTAGGTAACAAAAACGTTCATAACTTTATCCAGTTCAACCTGTGTGAAACAAGGTGACTACAAAATTTTATTGTGTTTCACTGTATTATTAAATCAATTTTTTTTTATCTATTAAAATCCGCGCATACAAGATATTTAATTTTTCTAATGTGCCATTACTAAAATCATTCTTTTAAATAGCTGCCTGTAGGATTCATTAAAAACAATATTGATTAAACTTTATGTCAATAAAATAGAAACGACAATTTTAAAACAACAGCAAAAGTTAACAAATAATTTGCAAGTTCGACTATAACATGCCCCGATATCTGTGTTTATAAAGCTATAGTAATGACTTCTTTGTTACGCGAAATTTATACTCCGAACTATTAATTCGAAATCAGAACACAATATAGCGCTTCCGAAGGAACGTGTAGCTTAGTTAATGTACCCTTATCGTAAGCAGATTGGATATTAAAATCACACTAAAATTGTGACAAATGCTATATTTAATACAAGAAAGCTATATTTAAGCCTAAGACCCCTAGGAGTAGCACATCGTCGGACATGATTAATTTTTGATTTAAAACACGTGAGAAAGAATACAGATAATCATTAAGAAATTAACGTGAGTGATCGGGATTGAACCTGTGTAATAGTTTCGTGATTATTAATTTATCTTCCTTGCATTTTAGAACTATTTTTATTATTTATATTTAGAGAGAAAATCGAAGCAGATCGTATGTTTAATGGATGCCATTTTAAACCCCTGCCGCCCTAAATGCCAAGCAGTTCTCAATTTACGCAATATCTTGCTTTCACTGAGTCACGTGCATCAGCAGTTCTTTCTCTTGACAGTAATTTCCGATTGTTAACTGGTAGCTTAGGTTTCCCATGGCATTTAAAGTAAGTAAGCTTCTGCCTTGGTAATATGATAACAAACCTAACTTATTTTGTTTAGAAATATTATATTATGTTTAAACCACTAAATAAAATAATGTTATATTTTTTTTCACTCGGATGACCCCTACTTATGCTGTGCATTGTACCAGAACTAGGAAAATAGGTTATGACGGGAGGATGAAAGAGGAAGTAGTGTTTGTGGACATTCGATTTGAATTTTTCCACATTGAAAGTGACAGGAAAGACCTCTGGAGAGAGTTTATTCCACATACAAACTGTTCTAGTAAAAAACGAAATTTCCCTGTAATGCGTAGTGCAATTCACTGGGCAATCGACACACTCAACGATAATCGAGATAAATGCAAAAATGTAAGAGTTTCGGTAACACGTTCCAAAATTTCATTAGATCAATAACCACAGTCGTAACGATAAAACAGTGAAATACAGTCTACATTGTTCCGATGCTTAACAGAATCAATAGAGTTGGATATCCTACCGTCCCCAATAAGCCTCTTGACTCTCTCCTGTACGCAGTCGAGTAACACCAAAATAGACATTGGGGCGCCGGTCCATACATGAGAGTTGTATTCCATTTTTTGACGGTATAAATAGTACGAAGATCGGATGGAGTGCAGTATCTCTTACACCGTCCCCCCAGGGGCACATTACAAGTCTTTATAGATCACACAACTATCTAGACTTGTGTCTTGCGGGGGTAAAAGGGAGCCCAGTCGCCTAACAGGCTAGCAGGAACCAACTGGACAATCCACTATATTTCCACGGGAATCAGTAAAGCCCCAGAGTTCCGCTATTTGTCTCTTTAGGCATTTAGCTGTTCTCTGACTGATTATTGAGGTAGGTCCTACGGGAGTATCGTGGTGGCTGTGTGTTTCGAGTCCCTCGTTTGAGATTTTTTTTTTGTTTTTTGTAAGAGAAGTAGCACTTCAGGCAACAAAGCCTATTTAGTCAAGTACCGTGCTATATTCTTTGGGAAAGGGATATATAAGAGATGAAACAGGTGGTGAAAGTAGAAGGATAGTCGGACATTAACTGCCGTATAAAGACAGCATAGCGACCAGTGACTATGCCTTCATCGCTGAGCAGCCCCACCGACAGTCAATTTTTTTTTTGTAGTGATAAAAACCAAGGTCTTCGTTGGGAATCGAACCCACAACCCCCACACTGATAAGCTAGTACACTACCAACTAGCCTACAGGAGAGTTTGTGGGTCGCTACATTCATGGGCTTTTGAAGTTGCAACTAGGAGTGAAAGGAGGATATAGGTATCCGAAGAACTTCGAGGGCGAGGATGACGCTAAATTTCATCCATAGTGGTAATGATCCACCATCTCATTAAGGCTTACGCAGATGTAAATCTTATCAGGTAATCTCTTACACCGTTTTAGAAAACCGAGCCACTTGAAAGCTTCTTTAAAAACCTGAAAAATAAGTTTAGTCCATCGAACCTCACACTGAATTTTCATTAATTTCGCCCTTAGTAGCAAGTGCAGCAGCATCTAAACACAGATCTTTGCGTAAGCATGCAACATTGCGTCTTATAGACATTAAAATCAACTCTATTCGCACGACCGTATTTGGAGATTGTTGCGAGATCGCAACTCACCTACAACTGGTTCGGTCTACTACCAAATGAATACGAATGACAAATGGTGCTGTCATCTACGAAAGAGTAAATAGGGTTGCAAGTTTGACAAAGAAGTTCGTTTAGAAAAATAAGAAATAGTGTAGGCGAAAGAACGGAGCCTTGCGGCATCCCTGAATTAATCCTGAACTCGTCTGATGAAATCCTACCTATAACAATTCGTATAGTGGGAATCCTGAGAAAACTCGATAAAAATCTGGAGAAATTATCACCGACACCAAAAGCAGCAAGTTTTGACAGCCTTGGGAATATTTAGAGCCACCATCTTACTCTCTCCGAAAAGATGTATGGAGTTGCACCATCGTTCCGATAGGAAAGCTAGCGTAGAGCGTCCCCCACGGAAACCATGCTGTCGATCGCTAAGCAAGCTGTTGGTACCTTACAAATTGAAAATTAATCATACTTTCCAGCACCTTAGAAAATGCAGAACAAATTGAAATTGGGCGGTAATTTTCAGGGTTGTTAACCTCACATTTTTTGGGGATTGGCGTTACATTAACAATGGTCATGTACATATGTCTGGTCATGGTTAAAACAAACAACAAATCTTAACAAAACCATGTTTATCTTAACTAGAGTATTATTTTAAGATAACCATAATATGTTTAGCGCAAAAATATATTATTTCAGAGAACATAATGGGGTTTTTCTGATAATACAGCTGTAGTTTTTTCCTTGTGTGAAAATCAATAATTAAAACCGAAATACCCTTATCACAATTTAAACCTATTTAACTACTTCAAAGTATACTGTTCTCATTATAACTTTAATGTTACTAAAATTCATATTTAATACGACTGCTTTAACACACAAATACACATGTGCAAGAGTAAGTGTTAATGTACAAGTATATAAATACAGAAATATATTAATGGTACAATCAACTAAACCAAAAACAAAAACAAAATTAATAATTATGTCGAGTATATGTAGGGTATAAATATATAGTACATACCTACACATATACACACACTTACATAAATACACACATATAAATAAAGGAATAGATAAATATACATGAACACACGAAATTTATTGTTTAATTCTTAAACTCACATTTAATCACATTATTTTTACACCCGCTCACAAAAAAAGGTGCAACTTTGAGTTATATTTGATTAACGAGTGTGGTTTTGTTATTTATGGTAGCCATTCCTTCCTATATTATGAATAACAGCGTATCTATTATGCCAAAAGTCCTTTCAATTTTACTTCGGATTTCCATTTGGACCATAAATTTCTTTTAAATTGATTTTGCCCCATCATGTGGCTTCAGTACTAATTGACTATTGGAAATCATTAAAATAATAAATTTAATATCGCAATCAATTTATAACGTAACATTTTTCAGCTGCCTTCCGTTAAAGATAATTGCACCGAAGGTTGCATTCTTTTGTTGCCAACTGTACATACACCAACGAAATTAACTCGCAGTCTTTACAGAATACAGAACGCTACTCCTGTGTATGTAAATATATATTTGATAACATATTTATTTTTGTACTTTTTTTGTTTTTGTTTTTGTACGTGTACAAGTTCGAGCATGTTAGTGTAAATAACGTAATAAAGGTGACATTTTGACATCATATTTTACATAATAAAACAAAAAAAATTACATAAACGTACTGTGCTGTAACAAACATACGTTAACTCCCCACACCTACAAATAATAAAATAACAGATACTTTTTACCGTTATTTATTAATTTATTACATTTTGTATGTATTTAAATAAAATTATAACAACAACAAAAACAAAAAGGACTAAAACAAAAATACAAGAAAGAGCAAAAGGAAAAAGTTTGCAGATACAATACAAATTACGTTTCGTAATTTAAGATTTTCTTTAAACTTGTGGAGGAAAGATTTTTCTCGTAAATACAGGGTGTCAGCAATCTTTGCTTTGTGTATTGCTTAAGTTTTAAAAGAAAATAATTAAGCAATAAAGTAGACTACTGGGTATTTTCTTTACTAACTGCGTGACTTGCAAAGAGAACTTATGCACAACAACAAAATTTCTAGTTACAAACGGCATAGAAATTTTAAACACGCAAACAACAACAATTTGATATGCTGCTCACTACTTGCGTAGCTTTCTAACTTATCTACACAAGACAACACCAACAACTATCTTAAATAAATTCCAGGAAGATGCTTTATCAGTACAAAAACAAAAATAAAAATACACACAGACATACAGGCGCCTATACATTGAATAAACAACATACAACAACAAAATGTGATACAAAGGAAGTAGAAGATTCTTAATTTTTCTAGACGTCTAGTGCACAAATATAAAAGGGCAGTGTCTAAGTGAATAGTCAATCAGTATTAAATTATACCTCTTGAAGAAAAGACGTGCATTTTAAGTAAATTGTTCTGTAGTGTCAACTTTATGTAGTTATCGGGTTTATCAAGAAGAAATTTGTTTTTTAATTACAATTACATGATAGTTTTGACATTTAGGCTTTGGCGATTGTTACAAGGAGTTTAATTTCGCACGAAAATCGCCTTAAAATAATTAAAATCTACTATGAAAATGGTGATTCTGTTAAAGTTAGAAATTCGTGATATTTTCGGACAACATAAAAGTCCTATTGACGCGGCTATTAAGAATTTGGTCGTTAGATTTGAATCGACAGGCTCGATATAGAATGTACGAACACCAACTTGTGTTCTCGATCGGATCGTTCAACTGAAAAGATCGCAGCCGTGAGTTACAGTGTTGCAGCAGATCCAAATTTGTCAGTTCCTCGACTTTCTCAACAATTGAGGTTATCCAAAACCACCACAGGGCAATTGTTCAACTGGTGCAGGAATTGAAGCCGCCCAACCATTCAGATCGCCACAGATTTGCTAAGTTCATTTAGAAACAATCGGCTGGCTTTTTTAAAAAAATCATTTTTTCAGACGAAGCCCACTTTCATTTGTCACAGACTCGATACAAAATGTCCGAACACCAAAGTGTATTCGACCGGGTCGTTCAACTGAAAACATCACAACCGTGAGTCACAGTTCTCAACAATTGGATTTATCCAAAACCACCACATGGACTTTAAAGCCTTACCAGATTCAATTGATGCAGGAGTTGAAGCCTACCGACCATTCACATCGCCATAGATTCAGATTCTAGAGTGATAACTGAGAAGCCCGGACATGCTTAACGTGCCACTATGTGGTCTGAAAGCGTAATTAGGAAGTTTTTTTCGAATGTGAGGGAGGCTGCAAATGAGGAAACGGTTAGTAGATCACACTATCGTGAGATGCTAACAATTAAATGTTGGCCTATTATTGACGACGTGGATATCAGGGGCATGTGGTTTCAACAGGACGTATCCACATGCCAATGAAATGATCAATTTATTGCAAACCATTTTTTTTATCGCCTAATTTTACGACAACCAGCAGTAAGTGGCCATTTAGATCGTGTAATTTAAGACAACTGAGATTATTTTTTGTGGGGCTGTGTTAATGACAGTATCTATATGGAGCCAATTGAATCGATTTCAGTCCTAAAACTCAAAATCCGTGATGTGAATAACGACATAGTACCGCCATTTAACCAAAAAGTGATTAAAAACTCTGATGAAAGTAACGACAGCTGTCAGCGTGGTTGTGGTAGACATTTGCCAGGTATCAATTTTCAATCAAAATTGCCGAACTTTCTCCTCATAATGCAAATGTTTGGTGGGCTTTAGTTCCTGCACCAGTTGAAAATTGTAAGGGTTCAAGAGTTCGACAGGTGGTGGTTTTGAACAAAGCCAATTGTTGAGAACGTCGAGGAATTAACAAATTTGGATCTCCTTTAACACTGTGACTCACGGATGCGATATTTTCAGTTGAACGACCCGATCGAAAACACATTGGTATTCGCAGATTTCATATCGAACCTGTCGACTCCAATTTAACGATCAAATTCTTTATAGCGGCCTCAGAACAACGATTATAATGTTCAAAAATATTACGAATTTTACGAAATGTAACTTTAGCAGAACCACCATTTTCCTGGTGGATTTTAATTATTTTAATGCGATTTTCATGCGAAATTGAATTCATTGTTATAATTGCCAATGCATTGACTACGAATACGTCAAAAGACTAAATGTGAAAGCTATCAAACAAACTTTTTGTTGCAAAACCCGATGTACTAATGCTTTAGAACGGAAAGTTTACAAAACATTGAAAAAGAGAAGCGCTGTTCAATGAAAATCCGTGCTACGCTTTTTATTCCATACAGGGTAGGTGCCCCTGTAGGCTAGTAGGTAGTGTACTAGCTTGTCAGTATGGGGGTTGTGGGTTCGATTCCCAACGAAGGCCTTGGTTTGTTTTCACTACAAAAACAAAAATTGACTTACGGTGGGGCTGCTCGGCGATGAAAGCATAGTCACTGGCCGCTGTGCTGTGTTATATGGCAGTGAATTTCCGACTATCTTTCTACTTTCACCACCTATTTCATCTCTTCTTCCCTTTCCTAAAGAATGTAGCACGGAACTTGACTAAATAGGCATTGTTGCCTGAAGTGCTATTTCTCTCTTAAAAAAAAAAAAAATGTGTTCCAAATTGCAGTAGCCAGAAAATACTGATACCGCAATTTCACTCTCTTTGCCGTAAAATTTTCACGGATTCCTGAAATCGAAATTGCGTTAGCGGTAAGATCATATATTCTAATACAACTTTTTAAGTAATCACTAAAAAATTTGAGAATGCCTGCAGTTTTTGGACATTTATTTTAAAAACTTTTAGAGAAACTAAAAAATTAAGAAATATAATTCACATGTTGGCCCCCCCAGGTAAATTGATGATGATTAAATGACATTATTACAATAGTAAACTGTGTTATAAATGACATCTTAGTTATATTGATAAGCAGAAAGCTCTTTACTGGTAATGCAAATAAAATTTCAATTAATTTACTGCCAATGAAAATTAAATTTCAATATAAATAAAATTATTTTTTCTGCCATTTAATTAATAAATTTATCACTAAATAATGATTATTTATTACAACAAATTATTTGGGGTTAAAGTTTTGTAAAACTTAAAAATTAATTAAAAATTCAAATTAATGGCTGCAAATTAAATATTTTATAATAAATTAATTTATCTTTTTTTTTTGTTCAATACACATCAATAATATTTAACAGATTTCGTTATATATTCAGGGTTTCTTATGTATTTGTAATTATCAATATCAATTTTAAAAAAATAGGGTGTTTCCATAAATGTATGAGTTTTATGTAATATACACAAGAATTGTATATAACAATACGTTTGTTTACTTTTCCTATTAACGAGTACATAAATATTTAACAAGATAAGGGAAGAGCAAAAAGGTGTTCAGAGCTTGTATTTACATTATATATAGAAGATAAGCATAACCATATTAACATAACAATGTATGTAGTACCCTGTGAGTTACCTCAATAAAGACGAAATTAGTTTACAAATTTCAATGAGATCTTTAGAAATTTTTTAATTATTTATTATTTTGCCATCATATTTCACTGCAGCTAAGTTATTTGTGTTTAATGGCTATACGCGCTACGGTCCCCTTATTAAAGCTTTTTGTGGTTTTACAATACACGAAGGGTAACCATATTTATTTTGCTTTTTTTGTATATTTGCTTCTTCAGGTCCGTGATCCATTATGTTTCGATTTCGAAAACCTTTTTTTTTATTGTAAAATTAGCGGGTGTCTCCATATAATAAATGTAATTGTAATTTTTTTTCTCGAATAATAAGAAGCATGAATTTTTGTTTTTAACCTAGTGCCTTAAACATTATAGTTCTTAAATCCAAAATGTTATAAAAAAAAAACTAAATCCACAAAATAAAGAGTGCTCCTTTAAGGGGGTGTTGTAAAACGCTACTTTAATTGTACGTGGAACAATATTTTTATATTCGCGCAGTAAAAATTAAGAAATCCAACGATCTTTCAATAGAAAATATGAATGGGATATAAAGGGTTTTTCAACAAGAAGTTTGTTTTCTAAAGCAAAATAAAACAAAAAATTTAGATTAGAATGAATAAAATTTTTAAGAGAAGAGAAAATTTCGGTGATTATGAATGAAGAATGAATTTAATTTCGCACGAAAATCGCATTAAAATAATTAAAACCCACCGGAAAATGGTGGTTCTGTTAAAATTACATTTCGTAAAATTCTTAATATTTTCGAATAACATAATCGTTGTTCTGAGACCGCTAAAAAGAATTTGATCGTTAAATTTGCGTCGACAGGCTCGATACAAAATATGCGAATACCAATGTGTTTTCGATCGGGTCGTTTAACTCAAAATATCGCAGCCTTCAGCCACATTATTGAAGGAAATCCAAATTTGTCAATTCCTCGACTTTCTCAACAACTGGCTTTATTCAAAACCACCACTTGTCGAACCCTTGAACCCTTACAATGTTAAACTATTGCAAGCACTGAAGCCCACCGACGATTTGTATATTGAAGAGAATGTTCGGCAATTGTGAATGAAAAATGATACCTTGCAAATATCCACCACGACCACGTTGACAGATGTCAATTGTTTCATTAAAGTTTTTAATCACTTTTTGGCAAAATGACAGCCCTATTTTGTTAATCACGTCAAGGATTTTGAGTTTTAAGGCTTAAATCAATTCGATTGACTCCGTATAGACTCTTTTCTGAATATAGCCCCACAAAAAGTAATCCAATGGTGTTAACAAGAACATGGTTATAAGAAATTCTACGAAATAAAATAAACAACAGAAAACAAAAGCAACTAACACAGAACAAGAACAAAACATACAGCTTAACAGGCGCCTAAATTGAATGATAATAACAACAACAATATCGGGTGATGTTAAAGAAGAATATTCTTGTAAAGGGGTTTTCAACAAGAAGTTTGTTTTCTAAAACTAAATAAACCAACAAATTTAGATTAAAATGATTAAAATTTTTAAGAGAAGAGAAAAGTTCGAAAATTATGAATGAAAAATGATATATGGCAAATGTCCATCAAGAACACGATGACAGATGTCTATTCTTTCATCAAAGTTTTTAATCGCTTTTCGTTAATCACGTCAAGGATTTTGAGTTTTAAGGCTGAAATCGATTCGATTAGCTCTGTAAAGACTCTTTTCTGAATATAGCGCCAAAAAACTAATCCAGTGCTTTTAAATCCCACAATCTGGCTGGCCATTTAACTACTGATTTTCTTGAAATTATGCAATCGGAGAACTTGGTTTGCAATAAATTGAACGTTTCGCGGCGCCGTCCTCTTGAAACCACATGTCAGTGATATCTACGTCGTCAATAATAGGCCAAAATTGAGTTGTTAACATCTCGCGATTGCGTGATCCATTAACTGTTACCAAATTTTTAGCCTCATGTTCGAAAAAAAACGCACAATCGCGCCTCCAGCGCACCATACAGTAAAACGTTGAGCATGTAGGAGCTTCTCAATAATCAACAATCAAAAAATTATTGTTTCATTGGCTGTTTGGCTAGTGGCGCCGTCCTATTGAAAGCACATGTCAGTGAAACTCGCGTCGTCAATAATAAGCCAAAATTGAGTTGTTAGCACATCGCAATAGCGTGATCAATTGATCGCTACCGCATCTCCAGCTTCATCTTCGAAAAACAACGGCCCAATCACGCCTCCATACCACATAGCGCATCATACAGTAACACATTGAGCATACAAAGGCTTCTCAATAATCGCTTCAAAATTTTCAGAAGCTCAAATGCGACAATTTTACTTGTTGACACATACCCTGACAAGTGAAAATGGGCTTCGTCTGAAAAAAATGATTTTTTCAGAAAAATCATCCGGTTGTTCCTGAATGAATTGAGTGAATCTACGGCGATATGAATGATCGGTTGGCTTCAATTCCTGCACCAGTTGAACCTTATAAGACTTCAAAGTAAAATCCTTAGGCAAAATTCATCATATGGTGGTTTTGAATAACCCCGATTGTTGAGAACGTCGAGGAATTGACAAATTTGGATCTGTTTCAACACTGTGGCTCACGATTGCGATGTTTTCAGTTGAACGACCCGGTATAATACTTGTTGGTGTTCGCACATTTTGTATCGAATTCGTCGACTCAAATTTAACGACCAAATTCTTAAAAGTGGTTTCAGGAGCATGATTATGTTGTGTAAAAATATTACGAATTTTACGAAACGTAACTTTGACAGAACGACCATTTTCATAGTGGAATTTAATTATTTTAATGCGATTTTCGCGGCAAATTGAATTCATTGTAACAATTGCCAATGCATTTACTACAAATACGTCAAAGAAGTAAATGTCAAAACTATCATGTTGTTGGTGTTGCCACAATTGAAAAACAAACTTCTTGTTGGCAAACCCGATATATGAACTTATCGTTTAAGCAAATGTAGGAAGGTACTTAAAATTTGCATAAAGTATGTATATGCCTTCTATAATAACGAGATTAAAAATAGCAAATAGTATTAAAGGGTGCTCCATAGACATCGTTGATAGAATATTATCTGTAAAATATTCAAAATTATTTTACTACTTACAAAGGATGTATTCAATTATAGTTAGTCTTTATTCAGGCGACTCACACTGTGTGTAATATTCGTATGTAAAGTAATTTATGTACAAGCAACATTAATTTCCGTATATTTAATTAACAAGCAAAAAACGAAATACGTAATTAATGCATGTAAATTAAGTGTTAACAAAAATGTTATCGGTGAAAATATTATTTACGACTTTTCTCGAAAGTACGAGAAGGAAGTAAATAAATTTTCGATTTTTACACATCTCTATTATCCTCATTAGCCATTTGCTCTCTAACAAAAACAAGAAATTTTTTAAATAAAAATGTTTGAATTTTTCGAAAAATAATTAAGAAAAAAGCAAACCAAATTTAAAAATGATTAGAAAAGTTAAATTCAATATATAAAGAAGACAATACCAAATTTTTAGCAGACTTCAAAATCAGCAAGTCTCCTGGGGTGGATGGGATTCCAGCACTCGTCTTGAAACAGTACTCTACGACAATCGGTTTTAATGCCCGTAAGACGCAATGCTGCATGCTTATGCATAGATCTGTGTTCGATGCTGCATCTGTTACTATGGGTGATGGAGGTATTACGGAATCGGAATCTCTTAATGTTCTTGGCATGAAAATTCAGTGTGATGTTCCATGGACTAAACACATTTTTCAAGTTTTTCAATGGCTTTCAAGTGCTTCGGTTTTCTAAAACGACGCAAGAGATACCTCACTCCATCCGATCTTCGTACTATTTATACCACCTATATCCGTCCAAAAATGGACTACAACTCTCATATATGGGCCGCTACCCCAAAGTCTATTTTGGAATTGTTCGATCACGTACAGAAGATGGCAAAGAAGCTCATTGGGAACAGTATAGAGTATCCAACTCTATTGATTCCCTAGAGCATCGACGGAATATAGGTTGTATGTCACTGTCTTATCGTTACTTTAATGGTAAGTCCTCTATTGAAATTAGGGAACTTCTTTCTGTTACTCGCACGGTTTCACTTTTAACTCGATTTTCTTTACCTTCGAAGAGTAAAGATTTCACAAAAATATCAAAACTTAGTTGGATGTAAGTAAAACAATATGGAATTTCAAATTTAAAAATAGCGTTAGTTTTGCACCATTCCGAAAAAAACACACATTAGCGACAAAGAACTTGAAGTTGACAGTACTTTTCTAACTGGCGGCCATTTTTTCATGGTCAAGTGATTTGTTTTTAGTTTAGCTGGGAATTTCAATATTAATAGATAGACTGCTACCTAAATAACGCTTCCAAACGATAGTGTAAATTGAGCCTCTGCAGGCTAGTAGGTAGTGTACTAGCTTGTCAGTATGTGGGTTCGATTCCCAACGAAGACCTTGGCTGTTTTTTTTTTCACTACAAAAATAAAAATTGACTGTCGGTGGGGCTGTTCAGCGATGAAGGCATAGTCACTGGTCGCTGTGCTGTCTTATACGGCAGTTAATTTCCCACTATGCTTCCACTTTCACCACTTGTGGAACATAGTTGTGGGCTGAGGAGACACATAACACAGCATAGGTGCCCCTGTAGGCTAGTAGGTAGTGTACTAGCTTACAAGACGGGGATGTAGGTTCGATTCCCAACAAATACCTTGGTTTTTTTCACTACAAATAAAAATTGACTATCGTTGGGCCTGCTCAGTGATGAAGGCGCGGTCAGTGGTCGCTCTGCTGTCTTATACGAAAGTTAATTTCCGTAACTATCCTTCTACTTTCACCACCTGTCACATCTCTCCTCTATGTCTTTCCTAAAGAATGTAGCACGGTACTTGACTAAATAGGCATTGTTGCCTGTAGTACTACTTCTCTTTAAAAAAAAAAAATTGAGCCCAAAGCAAGATTGGCGTTGACTCCGATTTTCATAAGCCAATTTTGTTTGGCTGTAAATCTTACTTTTGTTTGAATGGATACATCACTGCAAAACTGCCGTATCTGGAGTAATAAAAATCCTCAAGTGTATGCTGAGATAAGCTGGGTATTGGGTATGTTTTATGGGCTCATGACATTACAGTCCTTGGTGAACGCTATAGAGCTTTGATTACTGTTTTTGTCTTGAAGTTCATATTTAGCAGTCGTGAATTAGACGCGTCGCAAAATTATTATAGAAAAATATTTGATAAACCAGCGTGTTTTAATCGTTAAAACATTTTAACAAAATCAATCATCGCTTACTGTGACGATGAGAAAGTTGTGTGAAATTTTTAGGAGAAACAACGTGCCAACAAAATGCACTATTTATCGTGTAGTGAATGTTTTCGAAGAAAGAGGATCTGTACGTGATAGACCCAAGCATGGACTACAACGTACAAGCAAGATCGTTTGAAAAAGATTACTGCTGCTAAAGAAAGTCTTCAAAACAATCCCTCAACCTCAATTCGATGCCATGCTCAGAAGCTGGGTCTTTAAAGAACAAGTTTGGCCACAATTTTGCACAAGGATTTGCATTTGTTTCCATTATATGATTCAGTTGACACAAGAGCTTCTTCCACAAAGTCTTTACGCCGCCATACATATACCAATAGGATGTTACAGCTCCTCCATGACAACGCCGATTTTTATGAAAAAAGTAATAATGTGTGACAGGACACATTCATTTAAATGGATAAGTGAATAAACAGAATACTCGGTTCTGGGGAATAGAAAACCCTCAAATTATGTAACAGTCACCTTTGCATCCAATAAAAGAGACAGTCTGGTGTGCAACTTTATCAGAAGGAATCAGTGGACCTTACTTCTTTGAAAATGAAAACGGCGTAACGGTAACTGTAAATGGGGAGCGATATCGTGATATAATTGAAAACGTTTTAACGCCACAATTGCATGTTTTGGGCTTGCTTAACACGTGATATCAACAAGTCAGTGCCACTTCGCATACAGCCAGGGTTACAATGGAATTACTGCGAGACGTCGTTCCACAACAAGTCATTTCAAGAAATGGTGATGTTGATTGGCCTCCACGGTCGCTTGATTTCACTGCTCCGGACGTTTTTTTGTGGGGATATGTGAAAAGCAAGGTTTATGCAAACAAACCAGTAACACTTAAGCAACTCAAACAAAACATTCCTGATGAAATTAATGAAGTAGCGCATGAAATGTGTGATAGTCTAATGAAAAATGTGCTCAAAAGGGTTCCGATTTGTGAGGCTAACAGAGGCGGATATTTATGTGATATTATATTCCATACATAATTGCCGACATTAAATAAAACATCTTTTATTTAATCAAAAATTATAAACAAAGTAGTATACCTTCCAGGCAGACACCCTGTACAAGATCCCATAAACGAAAAAAACATTTAATTGTATAAGTCGCCATTTCATATCAACCCCAAGCTTTCAGTTGTCAAATAGTTATTTTTTTAAAAACTTTTCCACGCGATGAAGACATAATTAAATCTTATGTAAATTTATAACACAAACGTTGTGGGAGTAGAACACAGGCTCCTTAATTTCTTCAGAATTGTGAATATCAAAACAAAACAAAAAGCGAAACGAAAAATATTATATTGCCATTAAGGAAAGAAATATTAATAACGTTTATGGTAGTTTCATTATGACGCAATTACCCTGTTGCCGTAAAATGGTGTTAAATTTTTCTATGACGTCTTTTGAAATAAGAAAAACAAAAGTTTTTGTAATGCGCGTAAGAGTTTGTGTGTCATATTTTCCACGTTCGCTTTTGCTGCTATTTTTATTTTGAAGACAAATGTCAAGCAGCCCACACGTAGACTTAAGTTAATCAAATGTGACATAACAAACCCAGCAACAGTAACAAAAGACGTAAAGTATATAATTACACGTACACAAATGAGTGAGTGCACGCTCACCTAAGTATACATTAGAACAAAAACATTTTCTTGTAAAGTAATAAAAGCTTAAAAAAGGTTTCCACAGAAACTTTTTCATAGAAATTTACTTATAAAAGTCCTTTAATGAAAACACTACTTTCTTAATATTAAACAATTTAATTGGTTTTTTTTTTTGCTTAATGCTTAATATTGTTATTCAGAAATATAAAACAAATATTCAAGGAAAAATATGAAAATTACGGAAGGCTGAATTATACTTCACGAAACTTCATATGAGAAAAAAGCTTGCCGGAAAAAAAATAATTTAATTTAAAATAAAATTTAATCATAAACTAAAATCTCAAGTGTATAATCATGGTAACACAGCCATACTAGTAACTGGCTTGCATTGAAGTCATAAGGAAGAAAACAGCACTTGTAACACACTGCATTCTTTATAACTAAAAACAGCTAAAAATTTGTCCTAAAATGACGAAATTATTAAACAAAGAGACTAAAAGAATCAGCTACAGAAAGCTTTTAAGCTTTTAATGAATTTATGTAAAATCTAAATTTGGATTAAAAAAATAGATTAAGCAAAAAGAAAACGAACAAGTCTTTTGTGTCTCCCACCAATCTTCATTAAGAAAAGTTTATCGTTTTGTTAAAACGACTTAAAATTTAAGAGTAAAAATTTATGTTATCAAATATCGATATCAAGCACAATCCGCTAACTCCTTCTAACCTACTTTAAGTTCGAAAAAGAGTTACCCAAGTCTTGATAAATGAAAGCACACATTGGCGTCTACACATAAAACTTTGCAATCAATAACTTTGCCTCCTTCTCCACTCAGCTTGACTGTTTGATATCACAAATTTAAATTTTAATACCTCTCTTATCGTTGTCGAGCACTCAATGGATTGGGGTATAGGTTTTTAAAGGTTTTCGTTACCAGGTAAAATAGCTAATCTTGCTAAAATCTTGTATAGAGATTCAGTATGCAAAGTTCTGCAGCAACGTTTACTGGATAGACATGCCAGTGTGAACACAGGGTTATGCCAAGGTTTTGTTTTATCCCCGCTGAAACAACACGTAACGTACAGACATCTCTAAAAGCTCGACGTTGCCGCCAACAGCATAAGCTTTAGTCACCAAACTTTAGGTAATCGATCTTGTATGGAGATTCAATATGCAAACTTCTTAATGAACGTTTACTGAATAGGAATTTCAGTGTAAGCACAGGAGTGCGACAACGTCTTTATTTATCCCCGCTTTAACAGCACGTAATTTATAGGTGTCTCAAAGAGCTCGGCTTTCATTACCAGGTTTAAGGTCCCCCCCCCCGGGTGCACATTTATCGATCTTTATAGAATACTTGACTATCTAGACATTTGCTGCCGGGGGTATAACGTGTGATCAGATTTACATCAGCGCCTTTCCATGAAGCCTTAATCAGATGGTGGATCTAACCACTGCATAATTTGGAACGTCATGCTCGTCCTAGAAAGCCGAAGCTATAATTCTATGCAACAGAACTTTCTAGTTGCAACTTCGATGATTCCAGAGCAGGGCTGCAAATCATCACTCCTTGCTTAAGAGTTGGAGACATTCCAACTCCTGTCCAAAACACATGTCTAGCATGCTCACTGGATCTGGGAACATTTCACCAGGTAGGTGTTATTAAAGGTAAAATGAACCACCATAGAACCATAGACTGATATGGGGCCGTAAAACCACAACCACCACGATACTCCCATAAAGGGCCAACCTTAATAATCAGCCAGAGAACAGTTAAGTGTCTACAGAGACAAATGACATAACTCTGCGGGTCACTGATTCCTGTGGAAATAAAGTGGAGTTTCCAGTTGTACCCCTGCTGACTTCAGGGGACTGGGCTCCCTTTTTCCCCAGTTGCACTGTGTCTAGTTAGTCGAAGTTCTATAAAGACCATATTTATGTGCCCCCGGGGGGCCGGGGGTATAAGGAAGCCCAGTCCCCTAAAGTCAAGCAGGGAGGCAACTGGAAACTCTACTTTATTTTCACGGGTATCAGTAAGCCCCAGAGTTCCGCTAATTGTCTCTTTAGACTTTTAGCTGTTCTCTAACTTATTATTGAGGTTGGCTCTTCCGGAGTAACGTGGTGGTTGTGGTTTTACGGCCCCAAGCATGAACTGATTATGTGGGCCAGGATCATCTCGCCTTTAATAACACCAACGGGTGACTGATCCGGATCCAGTGAGCATGCTAATCATGTGTTCTGAACCAGGAGTTGGATAGTCTCCAGCTCTTCAGCAAGGAGTAATGGTTTGCAACCCTTCTTTGGAACCGCTGAAATTGCAACTAGGAAAGGCCTGTTGCTAGCATTTTTCCTCGGCTTCCTAGGGCGTGAATGACGTTGCTTTTCATTCCCAGTGGTTTGACCACCATCTGATTAAGGTTTACGGCCAGGTGCAGATGTAAATCTTATCACGAAATTACCAGATTTATGGTAATATTTTCTATAAGACCGTGTAAACGATACTTCACTTCATCCGATATTCGTACAATTTAAGCCACCTACATCCATCCAAAGATGAAATACAACTCTCATGTATGGGCCGGCGCCCGAAGTTCTATTTTGGAGTTGCTCGATCGCATACAGGAGAGGGCTTATTGAGGACGGTAGTATATCCAACTATATTGATTCCCTAAAGCATCGACGCAATGTAGGTTGTATTTCACTGTTTTATTGTTACTACAATGGCAAGTGGAGAACTTGTTGCCGTTACGCTTATGTTTTTCAGTTTGACTCGATCTTCGTTGAGAGTACATCCATTTGTGGTGGATTGTCCAGTGAATCGTACTATGCATTACAGGGAGAATTCGTTTTTTAGTAGAACAGTTCGTATAGGGAATAAATTCCCTCCAGAGGTCTTTCCTGTCACTTACGATGTAGAAAAATTCAAATCAAATGTCTATTCACTGATTCGTCCTTCCCATAACCTAATTTTGTAGTTCTAGTACAATGCATTGGATGAGTAGGGGTCATCCACTGGATGCTGGTCCGTACGAAAAATAAAAATAGTTCTTGTAAAGTTCTGCATGAACGTTTATTGGAAAGAGATTTCAGTGTGAACACGGGAGTACACCAAGGTTTTGTTTTTCCTCCGCTGAAACGTAATATATAGGCGTCACTAAGAGCTCAACTTTGTCTACAACATGTCAGCTGGCTCATAATATCGCAGAAATAACGATAAAATTGCAACAGTTGAATTCATTCAATCCTTTACGTACTTGGAGGACGTATATCCTATGCAAACTATTTACCAATACATCAAAAAGTCAAACCGCTCTTACGTAGTTCTTCTTCTCCGAACCCACATAAATATTTAATTACGCCCTTTCTTTTCAAACATACAATTCCTAGTCCTCTGCGGTTCTGAGTGATGGAGCACATCGGCATTTGATCGACATACCCTGGAGGTGTTTACCAGGCTCTCCGAAAGAAAATGAGCATTTTCCGGCCGAAAGTGATCTTAAACATGGAATTTTAAGCAAGATCAGGATAGGTCTCAATCCGTACCCAAATAACGGAAGGGAAATATATTATAAATGGAAATAGATCGGTCCTAAGGAGATTGAATGATGCTGTGGCATGGAAATCTGGACTGGCTTAGTGGCAGTGACCTGAGTTGAATTAAATTGATGTTAAAACTGCAAGAAAGGTCAAATTTAATGAACTCTGTTGCAGTTGCTTGTTTCATACTGCATCTATAGGAATCCCCCCGGGGGCACATGATAGTCTCTTTGGAGCCTACTATTCCATCTAGACTGGTGTCTGGCGGGGTAAAAGGGAGCCCATGTCCCTAGCCCAGGGCTAGTAGGAGCCATCTGAAAAATTCACTATATTTCCACGGGAATCAGTAGGCTCGCAGAGTTCACTATTTGTCTCTTTAGACATTTAGCTGTTCTCTGGCTGATTATTGAGGTTGGCCCCTATATGGGAGTATTATGGTGGTTGTGGTTTCGAAGCCCTCGTGAGAGTTTATGGGTCGGATCATTCACAATGAACACGATGAATGGTTCAGGTCCAGTGAGATGAAAGCCGTCATGTTCTTAATTATATTAAGCTTCTAACCCAGGAGTTAGAAAGTCTCCAACTTTTAAGCAAGGAGTAAAGGCTGCGACCTACTTCGAGCTTTTGAAATTGCAACTAGGAGTGACCGGAGAATGCACGGATTCGAAGTCCTTCTAAGGCGAGAATGGCGCTACATACCATTCACAGTGGTAATGGCGACCATCTGATATTGGCTGACTGCCGGTGCAGATGTAAACCTTATCACGCATTGTATTTATGGGAATAAAGGATTAAAGCTATCTTATATAGCCGTACCTCGGTCGGAAGTAACCTTTAATACCTTTAAAATAGTTATAATGGTGTTCTTTCTCGTGTATTGAACAGGATATAAATCCTGAAAGTGCTATCATAGCTATCATGGTTAGCACATCGACTGCTAAAGAAATAATTGGTTTGAAAACTGAATTCAAATGCCTAAAAGTTTATGGCCTCAAATTATTTGAATAGTACTTGAAAAAAAAATCACAAATATAATAATTCTTTATTATTCGACTACTTGGCGAGGACATTTACGCTGTTACGGTGGCACTGAAACAAAACGATTAAAATTTGAACTGGTTTTTCGTGCTTAAAATTTTTTTTTCGGGCCAGCTCTCAGGATGGGATGGCCCCTATACATTGTGCCAGAACTAGGAAATTAGGTTATGGAGAGGAGGAAAGAGGGAGTAGTGTTTGTGGACATTCAATTTAAACTTTTCTTCATTGAAAGTGACAGGAAAGATCTCTGGAGAGAGTTTATTCCACATACGGACTGTTCTGTTAAAAAACGAAATTTCCCTGTAATACGTAGTGCGATTCACCGGAAAACGAATATTTCCTGTAATGCGTAGTGTTATTCACAAAAACATCAACCACAAAAAGATGCGCTCACAATGAAAATCGATTTAAACGCGAGAACGTATGAGTAACGGAAAATAGACCCTCGCCAAATTTGGTGGGTGGATATACATGTTTCCAGTGAGTTCATCGCCTTACCTTTGCTGAAGCTGAAAGATGTTAACAATTTATCGAATTCAAGAGAGAAATAAGAAAATAAGGAAATAACAGAAAAAGTTTTACATTTTCAAGGTTTTCTTAAGGAAAAGCTGAAACCTTTAAAATATATAATACCGACTATAGCGTACCTTCTCAAAACAATTGAATAAATACACAAAAAAATGCATAAAAAACCAGAATAACAGACAAACGTTAAACAGATTAAATTCAAATAAATCGACATGGTCGCCTGGAAATGAAAACATTTCACATGTAAGTAACTTCATCACCAGCATAGTCGTCATCATTAACATTAACTTCATCATCGTTACCAACAACAACAACAGCAAGAACGACAGCAGCAGCAACAAAGACTAGATGGCAAACAGCGTCATTAACTTCTTATCCTTAATATGAGTATAACGCTTACTGTTCATACTCTTACAAACGTTCAAGACGACAAAGACCCACAATGGTCGATTAATGGTCACAAACAAGTTGTGTGCAGAAGCATGTTAAGATCAACACCAACCAGGCTAAGAAAATTTTAAATTTCATACACATACACACACACACACACATACAGACACACACATACATGGTCATATTCTTGCAGTCACTCAGTTCATCAGCCATATAACCACTAGTGCGCGATTCTCGACCAGTTGCTTGACGTATTGACTTGTATGCCTTCCCGCCTGTCTTATTGCCTGTTGCTTGCTGGCTAACTAGCTGAATGGTTTTGACTGCTTGGTGACTGTGGCTGTTATTGTTGATTTAACTAAAGAATATGAAGAAGTCAGAAGTTGTTAAACGTGTGTATTGATATGTGAGTGTATGTGTGTGTTTGTGTATGCGAGTGTGTGTGTGGGTATGTTTAATTTTCATTGCCAAAACATTAAAGCCGACAAACATTCAAATTTAGTGTCTTAAGACCTTAACATTGCACAAACAACATAATGTTTATAATCATACGTTATTGTTATTTCACTTTGGTTAAAAGATATTCTCTCTTTACGTTTATAAAATCCTTCTAAGTGTGTGTGTGTGTGTGTGTATGTATGTTGTTTTTATAAGAAAATCGTTTTAAGTCAAAATGTTGTTCTGAAAATTGTAATGTTGTATTTGGGTGTGTGTGTGTGTGTTTGTACATGTTTATGTGTTTTCCAGTGTGTTGCATGATATTGTCGTTTTAAGCCTGTGTGACCAATTTGCAAATATTTTCATTTCATTTCAATAGTTCAATGATAAAATCATAAGGGAAGGATCACCCAATCTAAGATATGGTATCTCTTATAAAATTTACTAAAAACGTCTTATAGAAATTATTGATTTTTTAACTATAACAAATAGTTTAAGCGTAACTGAAATTTTTAAACAAAATATTATGGATTAAGTGGATTAAAGTCCAAGACTCAGAGGTTGGGCCTCTACATATTCAAATGACCGAGAAGTAGAACATTTGAAATCAAATAAAAGACTTAAGAATTTTATATCCCTACACATTCTTATATATTCCTTCGAGGAAAAGGCTTTATTTTAACGAGCCCACATGACTCCTTAAGTAGGAAACTTAAAAACAACAGGGGAATTAGATCTACTCTATAGCCGCCTCCAGAAATCTCACCAAGGTCAACGACTATGTAGTTGTCTACAATCTGAATTTGATAATTCACTTAATCTTTCCCATCATTCTGGACACAAAACTTGTGTAAATGCCGCAGCTATTCCAAGGTCCGACGTTCCAGTATAATCTTTCTTATTGGCTTCTTAGTAGCGGAAGTTGCCTTATTCCATTTAGCTTACGAGGTGTCGAATACATCCTTTTTTAGGCCTAGCAGATTTATAGCAACCAATCATTACAGGGCGCTAATCCAGTTAAATTTTTCTGTCCGCCACTTTTCCCTATTTTGTTTCTAAGTGCGACAATTTTTGTTCTTCTTCTCTTCTTAGAATTCTTTGAACTTCTGAAGCACTCATCTAACTAATTTCTTTTTAGGAATTTTGTGGCCTAAAACGTCGATAAGTATTGTTACCAAGACGCTTAGTTGAAGTTATAAAAAGCTTAATATTACTACCAAAAAAACAAAAAAAGGAAAGTGAAATGACCTATTGTGTCTGTTTACAAATTACGAAGTTTCTAAGTAATTTTGTGAACACAAAACAACAACAACATGCTAGAGTAAAATTCAACGAACTAAATTTAACAATCGGATAATAAAAACAACTAACACAGAACACGAAGACACGCAACCACACAAACAACTAAACTGAATAATAATTACAACAACTAAAGGGTCCGCCATCTAACGTTTTTTTTTTTTTTTGCAACTAGTACTTATTTCGTGAATGGTAACACCTAGCTCATGTCTGATTTGACAGATAATTAGTTTTATCCTTCCGCTGAACGAATATGGTTGTGTATACGCTTGACCACCGCTGGGAAACATTGCGACATTACTTTGAAAATAATGGTAATGTTGCAGAATGTGTGCGAAAATTGCGTACGAATTTTGGAAGAAGAGAAGCACCGTCGTCAGCTCCGTATATTCGTTATCTTGTGAAAAAAAGTGAAAGAAACTGGATAAACCAAAGCGTGAAAAGCCAAAAACAGTGCGTACACCACCTAAGAATATTGCTGTTAACATTTCAAAGACATCATTGAGACGAATTTTGCATAAAGACCTTGGTATGACGCCATACAAAGTCCAATTGGTTTTAGGAGTTGAAGCCAAGTGATCATCCAATGCGTTTTCGCTTCGCTAAGTGCAAAAAAAATCATCTTTTCAAATGAAGCTCATTTTGATCTTAGCGGGAATGTAAACAAGCAAAATTATCGCATTTGGGGCACAAAAAACCCGCACGCATACATTGAAAAGCCGACGCACCCAAAACGAGTCACTGTTTGGTGTGGATTTTGGTCCAGAGGCATAATTAGGCCATTTTTCTTCGAAAATGAGCAAGGAGTGGCCGTTATAGTCAAAGGCAATCGTTATCGGGCCATGTTGAACGAATTTTTGTTCACAAAAATTGAAGAGGAGGATATTGGCAACATTTGGTGTCAACAGGACGGCGCTACGTGCCACACAGCCGGAGCTACACTCGATGTTTTCTGCCCTATTTTTGAAGATCGCATTATTAGCCGCAGAGCTGATGTCGTTTGGCCACCTCGGAGCTGCGATTTGACACCGTTGGACTATTATTTGTGGGTTGCCGTCAAAAATAAGTGTTACGCCGACAAGCCAGAGGTAATTGACGCTTTAAAGGACAATATTCGTGAAGTCATTGGTGAAATACTGCCGCACGCAATCGATAATGTGCTTCAAAATTGGACCGATCGTGTAGGCTACTGCATGGCCAGCCGAGGCAGCCATTTGAATGAAATTATTATCCATTATTAACCGGAAGGATTGTATTTTCAAATAAAAAAAAAAATTTTTGAGAAAATATTCAGTAGTTTTGTTTGTAGCATTTAAAACAAAAAAAAAGTTCTTTGGGGGACCCTTTATATGATGATGTTGAAGTAGAAAATTTGAATTAATACTAGAACCACTTTAAAGTTCTGCCTCCCGTTGGTTAATAAAATAGTTTAAGTGTGAATTTTGTCACACGTTGTGAAGCCACGTGCAGCTTAAGTGTAAACATTGTCAAGTGAAGATACAACAGTAAAAAAACAGTTTAAGTGTAAACGTTGTCGAGTAAGGACTTACGTCCTTTTGACTTGAGATATAAGACTCTTGAGTTTTCTATACAAAATTTTGGGTAAAATCTACTAATGAGCTATAGGAGTAGTAGTGAAATGGCTTTCCCACAGTAAGACATTTCAATTTTTGAATAATACAAATACCATAAAATATTTATGTTTAAAAAGGAGCACAATTAACGTCAAGACGTAAAATTAGTACAGCAGCGATTAGGCGTTAAAATAGCAAGGTTGCCACTGTGTATTTTGTCTGAATAAATCGTGTAATTGAGTTCAAAACTCTGAAAAGTTGTGTGTATTTATTTAAAAAAATAGAAAACGTTTATTAAAGAATAAACGTAACAGTATTATTGAAAACTTAAAAATAATTTAGTTTGAATTATGTTCGAAAATTCGATATTTAATTCGAACTTCCCCTAATTGCTTTAGATAGTTTAAATGTCACCACAGAATAAAATAAAATCGTTAAATTTTAAAAAATTTTTTAACCAACCGAAAAGAACATTTTATCCCACCATCCCCACACACGGTCCACAATTTGCAAACAGATCAACAAATGAATCTAACTTTCTTCTTTTTTTAAGAATTTGAATATTTCAATCCTTTGTTCATAGTCCAGAAGCATTTTTCAATCCAACTGAATGACTGACTGTATTTGTTTTTTTTATTTGGCCATAAAGATTGTGTCTACAAATTTAATATAGAGAGCTCATGTAAATAAATATTAGCGGACATTGACACAGGTCATTCCATTCGATGTATGTATAAAATAAAACCATGTTACCAGCGATAACAACAACATAAGACAGCAGCAGGAATCATCAGCCTGAGCTTATGATCATCATGATTATCGTTATTAAAATCATCGTCATCATCGTCCTCTTTTGCGACTTTGACTTCATCGTTATTAAAATGATCAACAGCAACTGTAAGACATCGGTAACAAACGACATTGGCATTGGACAACAGTCAAAGCAACTCGTCGTCGCCAACTCAAGCAAATATTATATAAAAAACTAAAATCCAAAAAGTTAAAAAAAAATAAAATAAAAATATGGTTTTATACCATATAAAATAAAAATTAAAACAAAAAAAATTATTTCTTTTTACACATATTCATATCAAAATTCACTTTGTTATTAAGCTCCTCTTCCCATGCGTCATATTGTTGTTGAATTTGTTGTTTTGAAAAGGCGCGCAAATGCATGTTGTTGTACGTACATATGTGGCGCGCATTTTTTATTTATTTTTCAATTTGCTGTTGTTATTATTGTTGCTGATTTCTTCAACTGTTGCTTTACATTCTTAAACATACCCATGTTGTCATCATCTTTATACTGATCCTCACATTTGATCATCGTCATCATTATGACGATCATCATTCATCCTTATGAACGAACGCTTTAAACCTTTACGTAAATACATATATATTTACCATTCAGCACACAATTACTATAGAGCACAATGGGCTATATAAGATTAAAAATAATATTCATTATGTCATTCTGAACTAAACAAAATAAACTTAATCAACTGAAATTGTAGATTAAAAATATTTACCAACAAGTGCCATAGTGTTTTATTGCCATCATTATTATGATAATTATCACTGCTGTTGTCTTTCATTGCATTTTCTTCTTACTTCTGTTGTTTAAAACACAATCTTGCACACACACACACACACACTCATTCACACGCACACTTGCAAACACTCAGAAACCGACAATATATGAATTATCTGTCTTCCCTAAATGTTTTTCATTATCCCAGCAGTGTTTTTCGTATATTATGAGATCTCCAATCTCTTGTACAGGTGTTGGTCCTTATGATTAACAATTTAAAATAAGTTAAGATTCAGACACACTCACAAAATACATATACACTACATGCAACAAGACATACTCGTATACTCCACTTATTAGTAGGATGGCTCAAAATAAATTGTTAACATTTTCGTTAAACAATTTTTGATTGCCGGGAGCTGCGATTTGCCGCAGAAAACTAAAAATATTTCAGGCTTATTTGTGTCCTTTTGGTAAAATTTTTAGATCAGCATAACGGCAGGGTATTAAAAAGTACTTTTTTACAAATGTGTGTTTAAACACCATTTTTATTATTTCATATTAAATGTCTATATTTTTAATTCCTGGAAATATTAGTGTATAAGAGTAAGTATAAGAACAAATATAAGTATAACTAAAAGTATAACTAAAAGTATAACTAAAAGTAAAACTAAAAGTATAAATATATGTTAAAGTATAAGTATAATGATAAGTATAAGTACAAGTATAACTATAAATATAAGTACAATATAAATTTAAGTATACGTTTATAAGTAGTACAAATACAATTATAAATATAGGTGCAATATTAATATAAGTATAAGTAAAATTATAAATCTAAGTATACATATAAGTATACGTGTAATTACAAGTAAGCATAAGTATACGTTTAAATATAATTACAAATTTAATTATAGGTACAAGTATAAGTATAAAATAGGTATAAATATATGTATAAGTGCAAATATAAGTACAGATATAAAGATAAGTACAAATACAAGTATAACTATAGGTATATGTAACAGTATACATGTAATGATAAGTATAAATACAAGTATAAATATAAGTATACATATAAGTACAAGTACAAATGAATATGTAGGTACAAGTATAAGTACAAATGTAAGCATACGTATAAGTATAATTACAAATAATAGTTATAGTTTTTTGACCTTTTTTATATTTTTTTGTAGTTAATTATAAAGCACTAGGTCAATTTAATAAAAAATAATAAAAAAAAAAGTTTTTTTAAAAATTTTTAAAAAAATAAAAGTTTTTTAAAAATTTTTTATTAAATTGACCTAGTGCTTTATAATTAACTACTAAAAAATATAATTACAAATTTAATTATAATTTTATGTTTAAGTATAAAATAAGTATAAATATACGTATACATGTAAATATACGTATAAATATAAATATAACTAAACATATAAGTATATGTAAAAGTACAAGTATAATGAAAAGTATAAGTACAATATAAGTATACACATAAGTACAAGTGAACGTATAAGCACAAGTATACGTATAAGTATATGTGTAAGTACAAGTATAAGTGCAAGTATAAGCATAAGTACACGTATAGGTATAAGTGCAAGTGTAATTTAATTATAATTATATGTATAAGAATAATTTTAAAATAAGTATAAATATACGTAAAAGTGTAAGTATAAGTACAAGTATAAATAACCACAAGTATAATTATAAGTATATGCATAAGTGCAATATAAGTATAACTAAAAGTATAACTATAAGTATAACTAAAGGTATAAGTAAATGTTAAAGTATAAGTATAATGATAAGTATAAATACAAATATAATTATAAATATAAGTACAATATAAGTATACATTTAAGTACAAGTACAAGTGAACGTATAAGCACAAGTATACGTATAAGTATATGTGTAAGTACAAGTATAAGTGCAAGTATAAGCATAAGTACACGTATAGGTATAAGTGCAAGTGTAATTTAATTATAATTATATGTATAAGAATAATTTTAAAATAAGTATAAATATACATAAAAGTGTAAGTATAAGTACAAGTATAAATAACCACAAGTATAATTATAAGTATTCGCATAAGTATAACTAAAAGTATAACTATAAGTGTAATTAAAGGTATATGTTAAAGTATAAGTATAAGTACAAGTATAATTATAAATATAAGTACAATATAAATATACGTTTATAAATAGTATAAGTACGAATATAATTATAAATATAAGTACAAGTACGAGCGAAAGTATCAATAGAAGTATACGTATGAGTATACGTTTAAGTACAAGTATAAATATAAGCATTAGTATACGTATACATATAATTGCAAATTTAATTATATTTATATGTACCAGTATAAATATAAAATAGGTATAAATATAAGTAAAGTGTAAATATAAGTACAAATATAAATATAATTATAACATAACTATAGGTATAAGTATATGTAAAAGTATAAGTGTAAAGATAAATATAATTATAAATATAAGTACAATATAAGTATACATATAAGTACAGGTACAAGTGAACGTATAAGAACAAGTATAAAATAAGTATAAATGTAAATATAAGCACAAATATAAGTACAACTATAAGTATAACTAAACGTAAAGTATATGTAAAAGTATTATTATAATGATAAGTATAAATATAATTATAAATATAAGTACAATATAGTATAAGTATACGTTAAAGTACAAGTGAACCTATAAGCACAAGTATACGTATAAGTATATGTGTAATTACAAGTATAAGTATAAGCATAAGTATACGTATAAGTGTAACTGTAATTACAAATTTAATTATAATTACATGTATAATAATTATTATAAAATAAGTATAAGTATAATAACCACAAGTATAGTTATAAGTATAAGTATATTTATAAGTATACGCATAATTATAATATAAGTCTAAATGTAATACAATAACCACAAGTATAAATATAAGTACAAGTATAATTAAAATTTTAGGTATAAGTACAATATTAGTATAAGTGGGCAAATGATAATTTTAAGAATATAAGAACAAGTATAACTATATGTATACGTACAAGTATAATTATAAGTAGAGGAAAATGTTATGATAAGTATAATAAGTATACGTATAAGTATGAATATAAGTGAAATGTAAGTATAATAATAAGTATAATTATACGTATAACTACGTCCTTAAACGGGTACACTTTCAAAAATATTTAGTTTAATTTAAAGCCAAAGTATCTTTTTATTCGAAAACATTTATTAAGATTATTTAAATTAATTAATTTTTAAATTAATTATAATTTACGCGGGATAATAAAATTACACAGTTTTTACGTTTGAGACAAATAGGAACATCCTATTACACAATTAAAGATGAAAAACAATAAAAGAAACCGAAGTGGAACAGACATCAAACATTTATCGTAATGCGTGCACATGAATGTGTATAAACAGGTTCGAATATCTTTTAAAAGCCAATAAAAAAGATCAACAATAACAAGAACAAGAACACAACATTAATACAAACTGCAACTTCTGTAGTGCAAGAATAAATTTTGAAAACAAATTTTCAAAAATATTTAATTTCTCTTAATATGTTCTTCGTTTGCCCGCGTTTTGTTTTACAAGTTTGGCCAAACAAAATACAGACATAAAGGATCGATGTGGCGAAAAATCTTATAATACCGGCTTAACTTGACGAATACAAATTTTTAATTGAATCAAGATATTATGAACTTTAAAAGCCTCTAATATGAAGCTTCATTTTTTATTTATTTTTCTAGTAATTCCGGGTTTTATTTACAATTAATGTCGCTGTTGTAAAAGCCCTGCTTAAGCCCAAATATATGGATGGTGGTGTAGCTGTGTCTGAAAATAAATATTCTAAATTTGACAAATGAGTTAAATTAACGTTTTGGTGACCGTGACGTAATCAGAACCGCCTCAGATAAACGATGCCCTCCTTCGAAGAACTCATCAGAAAGATGTCGACGGAGGAATTGAAATTCTTAATCGCAATTTCAAGAAGGTTTCCATTGCCAGGAAACAAAACACCAGCTATTTTCAAGAGGACATCAAATACCTATACGAAGAATAGTCGGCATTCGAAACGAATGGCAACTAAATACATATGCTGGAAAATCCACCACTGGGCCATGATTACTTCAAAAAGGTTTAATTGCCAGGAAACAAAGCACCAGCTATTTTCAAGAAAGACGAAGAAGAGTTACCATTCGAAGCGAATGTCAACTAAATATGTTTGCTTGAAAGTCCATCACTGGATCATGGATATTTTGCCAATGACTACTATAATGCTATAATGACTCTTGTTCACCAATGCAGGACCTTTTTTTCTTAAAGAGAAGTAGCACTTCAGGCAACAATGCCTATTTAGTCAAGTAGCATGCTACATTCTTAAGGAAAAGGGTAGAGAAGAGATAACAGGTGGTGAAAGTAGAAGGATAGTCGGAAATTAACTGCCGTATAAAGACAGCACAGCGACCAGTGACTATGTCTTCATCGCTGAGCAGCCCCACCGACAATCAATTTTTATTTTTGTAGTGAAAAAAACAAGGTCTTCGTTGGGAATCGAACCCACAACCCCCATACTGACAAGATAGTACACTACCTACTAGCACCTACAGGGGCACCTTTTTAAGGCGTCATATACATCAATCAAAGGGTTACCAGCAGCAGTAGCAATAAAATCCCCTTAAAATACAAATACATCAAAAATAACAGCACAGTCAGGTGAACTTGTGAAGCTGATGCGGAGGCAAGCAGCAATTGTAGTTTCGTTGGAAAGATTATTGAAAGCCGGCCTCACGAATCAAAAAATCCAAAATTCAAAATTCTGGCAAAACATCGAAGAGTTTTACATCCACAATTCGGGGGTACAAGGCGGTACCAGTCGCCTGAGCCACCACGAGCCCGATACTGGAAGAGACATAGGACTCTCGAAGTCCGACTAGTGACTTGGAGACACACACCAGTACCACGGGAACCAGTTACCCGCAGGGTTACAGCCCTATTCTGGTTGTTGATCAAGCTCCTCGGGGAGCAAGGTTGTATCTGTATTTTAAGTCGGGCTTTGAAGAAAGTTCTGAAGGTTATCATCCATATAAATGTCCTTTTTGCGCTTGTAACAGGACCAGGAGTTGGATATTCTTGAAGTCTTAAACAATGAGTGGGGGTACGGCCCTGCTATCGTGCACTTGAAAACTTCATCTAGTAGGTATGCGACTTAGGGCGTAGGTGGACGCTTTTTCCTACACCCGGTGGTAAGACCACCATCAGGTTTCATCACGTTCTGCCCTGCTTAACAAAGTTACACCATGAAGCCAGTAATTGTCTCAGCAAATCACTAAAACTACACACTCAGTCAAAGTCGATTCCAATACCAAAATTTGTTTGTCCGTACATTGCCAAAATTGATGGCAGCTGGTATGAAGTGACAAGAATTTTAAGACTTATTTTCCCCAGGTACATGCGTTATAAGATTTACGTCAGTAGCTAGCTGTGTAAGCCATAACCTGACGATGGATCATACCCCTGTAGATGAAATGTAGCGTCATCCTCGCCCAATGAAGGCCTACAGATACATATATCCTCCGCTCACTCCTAGTTGCAACTTCAAAAGTCCAAAGCAGGCGGCAACCTTCACTTCTTGCTGAAGAGTTGGAGACTATTCAACTCCTGGTCCAGAACGCATGAAACTTAATATAATTTAATAACACGACGGCATGCGTGATTTGATTTACATCTGCACCGACTATATAGTCATAATCAGATGGTGGTCAAACCACTTAGTTGATTGGACACCAACTACGCCCTAGAAGGCCTTCAGATACGTATATCCTCCAGTCACTCCTAGTAGCAATTTAGAAAGTCCGGAGTAGGCCGTGCCCTCACTCCTTGCTGAGGAGTTGGAGACTATCTAACTCCTGGTCCAGAACGCATGAAGCTCTTATTTCTCAAGAACTCGACAGCATTCATACTCACTGAACCTGAACCATTCATTGTGTTAATTTGAATGATCCGACCCACAAACTCTCACGAGGGTCCGAAACCACAACCACCACGATACTCCCATATAGGGGCCAACCTCAATAACCAGTCAGAGCACATCTTTGTCTAAAGAGAACAAATAGTGTACTCTGGGGCAACTGATTTCCCGTGGATATATGTGGATTGTCCAGGTGACTCCTACTAGCCTTTGAGGGGCCTGGGCTCCCTTTTACCCCCGAAGACACATGTAATAACGATGGATTTCCATCAAAACATATAAATGTGGTCCCGAAGGGTCCCCGGGGACTGGATCATTCACCTAGCGTGTCATTAACGGCGAAATGATCCTGGCCACCATAAAACCATAGACTGATATGGGGCAACGAAACCACAACCACCACGATACTCCCATAAAGGGCCAACCTCAATAATCAGCCAGAGAACAGTTAAGTGTCTAAAGAGACAAATAACGGAACTCTGCGGGACACTGATTTCCGTGGAAATAAAGTGGAGTTTCCAGTTGTACCCCTGAGGACTTCAGAGGACTGGGCTCCCCATTTGCACAGGTCTAAATTGTTGCTTTCTCCAAAGACCATATATATGTGCCCCCGGGGAGGGGGGGGGGGGGCTTCCAAGGTACAAAAAATTTGGTATCTCAAAACAAGTTTAATAGGAGAGGCTGCAATGCTTATAAAACGCTTTTCCGTCACGGAAGAAAATTTCGACGTCGCTTAGGCAAAGGCAGCAGACCGCTATAACAACGAAAGACTGTTAGTCAGCAAGTTTGTTCAAGAGCTGATTGAACCTCTTTTATAAAATACCTCATTACAAAACACATTAGCTTCTTTTAGCGCTCAAAAATAGGTTTTATAACCTGGGCCCGTCTACTCCTGCATCTAAAGTTTTAAAAAGGCTAGATCAAGCTTCAAGGGGTATTTCGAATAAAAAGTCTTTAGTTAGAACAAACCTTAGATTTCTGTTCCGTAAGGAAATAGATCAATAAAGTTAAAGAAAAATTCTGGATGTGATTTGGTGTACAGTGACTAGAAGACGTTGCAGCTGTACTTTTATGCTACACCTACTTGCTATTAACAATATTGACGGACTGTATTTGGAGACATAAAAGCAGTGAAATAAACGCAATGCGTACAACAAAGTCAAAAAAGGGTATCATTAGTAATTTTCTATAAGACGGTGCAAAAAATACGTTAAGCGTCGCCTTATTTTTGATAAACTTTAATAATGGGGACCCAACAAATGTGTACCAAACAAACAGAGCAAGAACAACACCAACAACGAAGAACACTTACAAACAAAAAAAAACAAAACAAAAAAACAGAACAGAACACAACAACAACAAAAATTAAAGTCCACAGAACAGCAATTTTCTCATCATTCATCGTCCAAAGTTAAATAAATGATGTTAAATACAACAAACAAAAAAAAAATATCAGCTGCAACAACAACAACAATAAGAAAAACAAAAACAATATTAAGAAACATTGATCCATTAAGTTTTGAACCACATCATGCCTTTCTCGAGCTGTTGTACAGACGTGGCTTTAGTTTTTGTTTCTTCTAAAGGAAAGCTGCAGCAAAAACAAACAGCTACAGTAAAAGCAAGAACAACAACAAGAACAACAACAACAGCTGTAAAGGAAACCTTGCAAGTTGCAAAACAACAAAAACCTTTAATAAAAAAATTAAGCAACAACAAAAAAAATTCTAAAAGCCAAATAAAAATTATTTACGATCATTTTGTCAGCAGCGCAACTTTTGAACATTTTATTATGCGAAGACGAAAAAGTACGTTTTCATCGTCATCGCTTCTTTTGTCTTCATTTCTTCTCTTTTACTTAAATTTGTTTTTGTTGTTTTTTAACAATTTTATTTTTATTATTTTTTTTTTTTTATATATAAATTTTGTATAATTCATGCCATTGTGCGCAGTTTATATCATCATTATTGGGCTCTTGAGTTTGTTGTGAAAATATCAATTTCTTTAAAATATTTTTTAAACGTCTTTCATGAGACTTTTATGTACAACAATGGCAGAGATGATAGTGGCTAATTTGAAAAACTTAACGGTAATTTAATCTCTTTCTTTGGCTAATTAAATAATTATGATTTTGACATGAATGTTGTGTTACGAAATGATGAACAGAACATAAATAAATTGTCGAAATGAAACGCTATTTTTAAGCGCCAAAGGGGATTTTCACATGGAATTTCGTAAAAGTGTTTGTAAAAGTGCAATGTTGTCGAAATATTTCACAATTAGAATTTCGTGATAAGATTTACATCTGCACCTAGCCGTGGGCCTTAATCATGTGGTAGTCAAACCACTGTGATTGAAAAACAACGCCATTCACGCCCTAGGAAGCCGAAGACGAATTCTAGCAACAGGTCTTTCCTAGTTGCAATTTCAGCGGTTCCAAAGCAGGGTTGCAAACCACTACTCCTTGCTAAAGAACTGGAGACTATCCAACTCCTGGTCCAGAACAAATGACTAGCATGCTCACTGGATTTAGGATCATTCACCCGTTGGTGTTATTAAAAGCGAGATGATCCTGGTCCTCATAATCAAATTAATGCGAGGGCCGCAAAACCACAACCACCACGATAGTCCTGAAGGGCCAACCTCAATAATCAGTCAGAGAAAAAGCTAAATGTGTAAAGAGATAATTAGCGGAAACTCTGGAAATAACGTGGAGCTTCCAGTTGTCCCCTGCTGACTTTAGGGGACTGGGCTCCCTTATACCCCCAGCAGCACAGGTCTAGACAGTCAAGTATTCTATAAAGATCATAAATGTGCCCTCGGGGGGGGATGTCACAATTAGAATGTGCGAGTTATTTTTATTGAAAATGGAATCATTTTAATTTTTTATATTTTTTAAGGTCTTCGTGCACAAAATCTATAAACGTATCGCTACAGTATTCCGCTGCAATGTCACTTCGGCTGTATGTCTGTTCTTTATCTGTCTATCCGTCTGCGTTTTATCTCGGGATAAAATAGGTAATAGGTATAATGTTAATTAATATTACAAAAACATTTTCTAAAAATTAAAGGGTGTTCCAAAAGTGAAGTGATATATTATTTTGTGACCTGTAATAAGTAGACATCTTAAATTTACACAATGCCAGTAAAATTGTAAAACGATAAGTAAAACAAAAACTAAATCCTTCAATTATAGAGTGTTCCAATATAGAGTGTACCAATAGGGTTTGTTTCAATTGTGGTAACACCAACGACATGATAGTTTTGACATAAAGTTTTTTTACTTATTCGCAGCAGCTGCATTCACAATTGTTACAATGAATTCAGTTTCGCATAAAACTCGCCTTAAGATAATTAAAATTCACTAGTTCCGTTAAAGTTACATTTCGTAAAATTCGTAATATTTTCGATTAATATAATCGTTCTTCTCAGACCGCTCTTAAGAATTTGGTCGTTAAATTTGAGTCGGTAGGCTCGATACAAAATGTGCGAACACCAACGCATGTTCGACCAGAGATATTAAATCACACGATCTGGCTGGCCTCTTAACTGCGGATTATCGTGAAATTATGTGGTCAGGAAATTTGGTTTGCAAAAAATTTATCGTTTCGTTGGCTGTGTGATAATAGGCCAAAATTGAGTTGTTAGCATCTCGCGATAGAGTAATCCATTGATAGTCATCGCATTTCCAGCCTCATCTTCGAAAAAAAAATAAGCGGCACAATCACAGTAACATGTTGAGCATGCAAAAGATTTACAGTTATCGCTCTAGTATTTTCAGAAGCCCACATGCAGCAAATTTGCAAATGGGCTTCGTATGAAAAAAAAAATTTTAGTAAAACCAGCCGACTGTTCCTGAATGAATTAAGCGAATCTACGGCGATGTGAATGGTCGACCGACGTGTCGTCAATAATAGGCCTCTCGCGATAGCATTAGCGTTACCGTTACCGCATTTCCAGTCTCATTTTTGAAATACAAAAACGACACAGTGGCATGTTGAGCATGCAAAAGATTTACAATAATCGCTCGAGAATTTTCAGAAGCTCAAATTTACTTGTTGACCTACCCTTACAAGTGAAAATGGGCTTCGTATGAAAAAATTATTTTTTCAGTAATACCAGGCGGTTGTTCCTGTATGAATTGAGCGAATCTACGGCGATGTGAATGGTAGGTCGGCTTCAATTCCTGCACCAGTTAAACCTTATAAAACTTCAAAGTCAAATCCTTACGCAAAATTTGTTGTGTTATCGTTTTGGATAACCCCAAATTGTTAAAAACGTTGAGGAACTGACAAATTTAGATCTGCTTTAACACTGTGGCTCACAGTTGCAATGTTTTCGGTTGAACGATCTGGTCGAACATGTTCATCCCTTTTGTATTGAGCCTGTCGACTCAAATTTAACGACCATATTCTTAATAGCAGTCTCAGAAGGACGATTATGTTGTCCGAAAATGTCACGAATTTTACGAAATGTTATTTTAACAGAATCACCATTTTCGTAGTACCTTTTTAATTATTTTAATGCGATTTTTGTTGGAAATTGAATTCATTCTAACAATCACCAATGCATCGACTACGAATACGTCAAAAAACTAAATGTCAAAACTATCATGTTGTTGGTGTGGCCACAATTGAAATACAAACTTCCTGTTGAAAATCCTAATACTATAACTTGAATGATGAATAAACTCGTCACTAACACTAATGTCTCGTATTTGTAACTTAAGTGAGAAATTACTTCCATTAAATAATTATTATCTTGTTGACAGAGTTAATCATGAATTTTTTAGTAGAGAATTTTGAAAAAGTTCAGGATAAACTTGACTGATCCTGTATAAAACCTCCTGAGGCTAGAAATAGCACCATCAAATTCAGCAAAAATCAGGATAATTTTATGGAAAGTCACTTGCGGTCATAGATTTAATATAACGCCTGCTGTTTCAATTACCTCCCCCACCCGGAGACACATTTGTCGGTCTTTATGGAATACTTGACGATCTAGACCTGTGTTGCTGGGCGTAAAGGGGGGTCGCAGTCCCCTAAAGGCAGCAGGGGTCAACTGGAAGCTCCACGTTATTTTCACGGGAATCAGTAAGCCCCAAAGTTTCCGCTAATTGCCTCTTAAGACTTTTAGCTGTTTCTCTGGCTGATTATTGAGGTTGGTCCTTCAGGAGTATCGTGGCGGTTGTGGTTTTGCGGCCCTCTCATGAATTTGATTATGAGGGCCAAGATCATCTCGCTTTTAATAACACCACGGGTTAATGATCCGGATCCAGTGTGCATGCTAGTCATGTGTTCTGGACCTGGAGTTGGATAGTCTCTAGCTCTTCAGCAAGGAGTAGTGGTTTGCAACCCTGCTTTGGAACCGCTGAAATTGTATCTAGGTAAAACCTGTTGCTAGAATTAATCCTCGGCTTCCTAGGGCGTGAATGATGTTGCTTTTCATTCTCAGTGGTTTGACCGCCACCTGATTAAGGCTTACAGCCAGGTGCATATTTTTTTTTTTTAAAGAGAAGTAGCACTTCAGGCAACAATGCCTATTTAGTCAAGTACCGTGCTACCTTCTTTAGGAAAGGGATAGAGAAGAGATGAAATAGGTGGTGAAAGTAGAAGGACAGTCGGAAATTAACTGCCGTATAAAGACATCAACAGCGACCAGTGACTATGCCTTCATCGCTGAGCAGCTCCACCGACAGTCAATGTGAATCTTATCACGAAATGTTTCAATTACCGTAACTTCATTAATTTTCAAGCGTTCCTAGTGTAAATGACGCCAGATCATTCATTATTCAAAATGATGATGAGCAAAATGTCTGCATTAAATCAAATTGTTGACAAATCAATGCGAGCCAACAACTCTTCATATTGTATGTATGAAAGTTAAAGTAGGTGCTCCTGTAGGCTAGTAGGTAGTGTACTAGCTTGTCAGTATGGGAGTCGTGGGTTCGATTCCGAACGAAGACCTTGGTTTTTTTTTCATTACAAAAATAAAAATTGATGTCGGTGGGGCTGCTCAGCGATGAAGGCATAGTCACTGGTCGCTGTGCTGTCTTATTATATGCCAGTTAATTTCCGATTATCCTTCTGTTTTCACAACCTTTTTCATCTCCACTCTATCCCTTTCCTAAAGAATGTAGCACGGTACTTGACTAAATAGGCATTGTTGAATGAAGTGCTACTTCTCTTTAAAAAAAAAAGTAAAAGTGGCAACTATTTTCTTCTGCTGAAAATATTCGTATTCCAGGCAGCGCAATTTGTTTATCGCCTTGAACAATAACAGTGTTGCATTTGAGAAATAATCACTTCGCCTTTAAGCTAAAGGGCAAACGCAAAAGGCCAGAACAGTTTACCAGATGCGAAGCTGTATTTAATTATTTGAAAAATATTCGATGCATAGTTTTCTTTTTTTTCGGACAAGCACTCAGAAGATGACCCCTACGCATGCAATGCATTGTGCCAGAAATAGGAAATCAGGTTATGGGAAGGGGGAAAAAGGGAGTAGTGTTTGTGTACATTCAGTTTTAATTTTCCTAAATTGAAAGTGAAAGGAAAGATCTCTGGAGGGAGTTTATTCCACATACGGACTATTCTTCTAAAAAACGAATTTTCGTTGTAATGCGTAATGGAGATTCACTGGCCAATCAAACACAAATGGATGTGCTCTCAACGAAAATCGAGTTAAACGCAAAAACGTTCGAGTAGCGGGAACAAGTTTCCTAATTTCGTTAGGGCACTTAACATTGTAGTAACGATACAACAGTGTAATACATTCCACATTACTTCGATGCTCCAGAGAATCGATAGAGCTGGATACCCTACTGTCCCCAATGAACTTCTTGGTCCTTTCCTGTATGCAGTCGAGCAACTCCAAAATAAACTTTGGGACACAGCGGTATATATGAGAGTTGTAATCCATCTTTGGACGGATATAGGTGGTATAAATAGTACGAAGATCGGATGGATGAAGTATCTCTTACACCGTTTTAGAAAACCGAGGTACTTGAAAACTTCTTTGGAAACCTGACAAATGTGTTTAGTCCATTGAACATCACACCAAATGTTCATGCCAAGAACATCAAGAGCTTCCGATTCCGTAATACCATCATACCAACATATCCGAACACAGATCTATGCGTAAGCATGCAACATTGCGTCTTGCGGGCCTTAAAATCGACTTTATTCACACGACCCCATTCCGATATTGTTGCGCGATCTTGATTGAGCGTTTCATTCATGCATAGTTTTCATTTGCATGCTTAAGAGGCTAGTCCTTGCTTCATTTGAATTCAGGTTCTTTCTAAAATTGCCAGCATACGCAGGCTGGCTTATGCTTTTCCCCACTTCAAGAATTTAAAAATTTAAGTGCGTTTTTATTGGCAGTGCTTTTGATATTAAATTCGTCTACTGCCAGAAATATAGAAAAATTTAATTTTTGTAAAAAAAGCTCTTTTTGAAAAATTAGTGCGACTCTAATTTCTTTACTTTTTAGTACAAACAATTTCAAAGTGTCTTTTGTTAATCTTTTTTAAATTAATCTTTTTTTTTAATTAATCTTTTAATTTATCATATTGACATTGAGAATTTAATTTTAGCACTTAAATTTAAATCATCTTTTTCTCCCAGTTTAAAATTAATTTTAATTTTTCAACTGCAATAGAAAAAGCCCTTTAACCACTTGTGCGAGTTCTTCTACCTTAACACATATCACACGTACGTTTCCATAACTTCATAACGAAAAATAGTAGAAAAAAAAAACAATCTAGAGACGGAGAAAAAAACTAGGATTTCATCATTAACTCTTCGTATGCGAGTAATTTGTTGGAATTTCCTCACCAAATCAAGCCTAAAGCCATCATCATCAACATCATCAGTACTAAAGTTTGAAATGCGTATAAATGCTTTTGTTTTTTCTACATTTTTGAAGACGTTTCGTTTTTTTGTTTTTTTTTTTTTTTTGTTCTGTGGCTGCATCAAGGAAAGAAAAATAACTCCATGTGGACATAAAAAAATCGTCTATGATTTATTTTATTTAAGTGAAAAAACCCACTAGTTAATGGTTCAACACCAACACCATCGGCAGCAATCACTGCATCATCGTCCACTTTACAAATGGCAGCAAGAAATAATTCTTATTTTTTTTTTTTATTTAGTAAAAAAAAGAAACGATAATAAAAACAACATTCAAGATAAATAAACAACAATTTCTTAAGCTTTAAAGAAATTTTAAAAAGCAAATAATGGAAGTGGGAAAAAAATTGGCAAACGTACACACATGAGGGTGGCTACTGTGTGAAAGCATCTGGATATTTTTTGTAAGAAAAACCAATTTTTGGTGATATGAACCAGGGAAATAAGTATTAGAAACGTGTCGAATTTCGATTGCCATAAAGAATAAAAACCTTATGAAATATTTTTTACCAAAGACTCGTTTAAATGTTTCCAGAAAATTCACTCAAAAATAAGCTTTGAAAAAGTCGTCAAAAATTCATCTAAAAGAAAAGTTTTTTAATTAACTGGCTATTCGATAAGATCGCCTTAGAAACTATCTGATCAGTTTTCTGTACTAAGTAGTTGTACAAAATTTCTATATAAAACAATTTTTCCCCATCCCAGATTTTTTTTTTGTTTGGTAAAGAGAAGTAGCACTTCAGGCAACAATGCCTATTTAGTCAAGTACCGTGCTACATTCTTTTAGGAACGGGATAGAGAAGAGATGTGACAGGTGGTGGAAGTTGAAGGATAGTTACGCAAATTAACTGTCGTATAAGACAGCACAGCGACCAGTGACCATGCCTTCATCACTGAGCAGCCCCACCGACAGTCAATTTTTAATTGAAAACGAAGGTCTTTGTTGGGAATTGAACCCACAACCCCCAGGAATGTAAGCTAGTACTAACTATTAGCCTACAGGGGCACCTGCTAAATTTTTACTAAGAAAAACTCATCAAAAATATGTTGCAAAAAATTCCTAAAATTTTTTAAAGAAATTTAATAAAAAATATCACTAAAAAATATCTCTCACAAGATTTTTAATTTAAAAAGTTTTATGAATTTTTGCGAAAAATTTTTCGACGAGTTTACTCTGAATAAAATTTTAATTTTTTAATTTTTATAGTTTGTTTAAAACGATCTTTTTTATCAATAATTAAAAAGAAAAAAGATATTAATTATTTTAATTTTTTTTAATATTTATTTTTCTTTATAAAATTTTTGATTAACTGAAAGGGCATGGATCTTATATTGATACATTTTTTATTTAATATCGCCAATTATGTATGGAAAACAATATCAGATAAATATCCGCCTCTGTTGGCCTCACAAATGCGAACCCTTTTGAACGCATTTTCCATTACATTCTCACACATTTCACGCGGTATTCCATTAATTTCATCAGGAATATTTTGTTTGAGTTGCTGAAGCGTTTCTAGTTTGTTTGCATAAACCTTGCTTTTCACATATCCCCACAAAAATAAGGCCGTAGCAGTGAAATCAGGCGACCGTGGAGGCCAATCAACATCACCATTTCAGGAAATGACTTGTTGTGGAAAGACGTCTCGCAGTAATTCCATTGTAAGCCTGGCTGTATGCGAGGTGGCACTGACTTGTTAATCAAGGCTTCAGCAGCAGTAATGTTTTCAATCGATATTGCAGTACGTTGTGGTTTATGCTTGAACCTATTGCCTAAAGACCCTCTTTCTTCGAAATCATTTATAAATAATGCGCTTTGTTATTTCTCCCAAAAGGTAACCTTCTCATCGTCACAGTGATTGATTTTGATAAAATATTTTAACAATTAAACACTTTGGTTTATCGAATATTTTTCTATAATAACGTTGCCATATGTCTACTTTACGACTGCCAAATATGAACTATCAAGACTAATATTTGTCAAAATGGCGGCAAAACCAAATAGTATAACTTCTCGGCGGATACTGTATAAAAATTCGTTTACATTTTTCTAATTCAAATTGCAACGTTGTTTTTCAAGAAAAAAGTGAACAAAATTTTTAAAAAAAATTTTATAACTTTTTTCTTTAACAAAACAACTTTTGGAAATATTTGTAATGAAAAGTTGTTTTTTTTTTATTTTTAAGAAAATTATTTCATAAGCTTTCGGTCTTAATTATTTATAATTAAATAAATTATAATTATAATTTCTATATTTTTTTTGTAAAACATACAGAAAAACAATTTTCGGCCAGTTCAAAAAACAGGTTCAGCCGATTATTCATAACAAACTATTGTGAATTTCTAAAATATTTCGACGAGTTTTATAGAAAACACCTTTCGACGAGTTTTACTAACGCATTAAATACTTTGGATCGAATCCCACAAACAAGGCTTTTCTAGTTTTTTTTTATTTTTTTAATTTTTTTGTTTCGTTTTGCTACAAAAAACATTTTTCGACGAGTTTTTTTACAAAAACTATTACAGGTTTTCAACCAGTTTTTCATACCAAATGATTGGAAGTTTTTATTAAGTAAAATTTTTTCGAAAAATGAATGTTTAAAAAATTTCGACAAGTTTTATACAGAACACCTTTCGACGAGTTTTGCTAATACATTAAATACTGTTGGCAAAGTCCATAAAAAACCGTTTTGTTGTCTTTTTTTATTTTGGTAGAGAAAAACATTTTTCGACGAGATTTTTTCAAAAACTGTGTAACGACACGTTCTCGCGTTATGCTTGGATAGAGCTCTCGGCGTCCAGGGTTCGTTACAAAAAAAAAAGTTTGCTTCACTAATAACACAAGAGACACTTTTGTTTTAAAATTCTTTATTATAATCCACTCTTAAACTAAGTTAAAATTATACTACAGCACTACTGACCGCGCCAACGACGATCTACCGCTTCGTGGCCCTCAAGAGTTCTCTCCGCCGGCTAGCCTTCTGCTTCTCACACTGGAGCGAAAAAGATTCTGGTCCAGTCTGAGCAGAACAGTTTACTTGTCCACCAATTTTTGACCTGTTGCGGTTGTCACGAATAAGATTCTGAGACAGCCTTTTCACGTCTAAATTGGTGTTAGCCTTTTTACGATCTTGTCTGTCTTGTCCAGCTAGGGCGAATAAAATTCTGACTCTGATTAACTGAGCTGAACCTATGCGCAAGACTATTTTAATTAAGTTGAATAAAATTCTAACTCACTTAAAAGAAGTCTTGCCCGGTTGCTTGCCCATGGCCAACTCCTCAAATACTAAATTATATCGCTTTTATATGTCTCAGTCAGGCACACCTACACACCCATACCACTAAACGAAAGCTGCTTGCGACTGTTTAGGGTTGTTTTTAATGGTATGTTTTTCTTACGGATGTATGGTCATGTTAATAGGTGGCGCTTCTTAGCGGCTATTATAATTTCAAATATTTCATTCACAAATGTAATTATAAAATATAATTATGAATTATATAAAATGAAAATTGTATAATAATAATGTTCTCTTTTTTTTTAATTATGTAGTTCATTAAATAATAATTAAAAAATAATTGCTTGTGATTTAATTACTATGTGATCCAAAAACAAGCCTGCCGACTTTTGGTCGTCACAACTGTTACTGGTGGGTTTTTTAGTTTTTTAACTACTTTAAATACATTTAAGCCAATTCGTAGCTTTTTTTTTTTGAAATGCCATTGATTTATTTCACATAACAATAATCTAAAAAATTTCGGCGTGTTTTATACAGAATACCCTTCGACGAGTTTTACTAATACATTTAATACTTTTGACCAATGCCAACAAAAAAACGTTTCGTAGTTACTTTTTTTCTACATTTTTCTACGAGTTTTTTTGTTAGAAAAACAGATAGTTTTAAAAAATTTCGACGAGTTGTATACAGATCACCTTTCGACGAGTTTTGCTAATACATTAAATACTTTTGTCCAAACTCCCGTTTTGGGAAAACCGTTTTTATATTTTTTTTAATTTTTGTATTTTTTCGACGAGTTTTTTTTACAACAAACTATTACTGGTGGGTGTTTTAGTTTTCTATCTATTTTATATTTCTTTAAGCCAATTCGTTTGGGTTTCCCGAAATGCTTATGATTTATTTCACATAACAATAATCTAAAAAGTTTCGACGTGTTTTATACAGATCAACTTTTGACAAGTTTTGCTGATACATTAATTATTTTTGACTAAACTCCCCAGAAAACCGTTTTGTAGTCTTTTTTTATTTTTGCTAGAGAAAAACATTTTTCGACGAGTTTTTTACACACAGCTGTTACTGGTGGGTTTTTTTTGTTTTCTAACTATTTCAAACACATTTAAGCCAATTCTTTTGTTTTTCCCGAAATGCCAAAGATTTACTTTACATAACAATTTCAGTTACGCAAGTTCGAAGGCATTTTTTAATGTAGGGCATTCTAGTGCACATTAACTGGCAGGCAGGCATAAAACTAAAACTTGTAAAAAAAAAATTTTTTAAAGATTTTTCTATTACAATAAAAGCATAACGCACATATATACATATATGCATACAACTTAACACACAAACACATGATTTCAGTAACAGAACTTCAAAAAGCATCCATCCAACGGCCTGTGCTTAAACAACTGCGAATGATTCTAAAACCAGTAGATTAGTGGTATTTTCATTTTGATCATTTGTTGTTTTTGTTGTCGTTTTTTGTTTTTGTTTTTGTTTTTTTTATCTCGTTCAACAAACCGACCAAATGAAACGAAAAATAACAAAAATAAATAGAAATGAATGCAGCAACATTTTGCCAGAATAACTAAATTTCAAACTCTTTATTTTTCAACACTTTTACATGAGTGTGCTGTTGTTGTTTAAATAACGATATATTTTTGTTGTAAGAAAATCACATATGACTCGGAGTTTTATATCGGTTTGTATGCATGCATTTGTGTAAATACGTGTATGTGTGTGTGTATGTGTGTGTTAATATTTTTCTTAACTAAAATATCCAAGAAATAAAAGATTTAAACACACGCTTGAGTATAAAACAAACAAGAATGCCTAGTTATATGATTGTAAATTTGACTTTATAGAAATTAACCCTTTAAAAGCCTTGCATGGGAACCCTAGTGTACTAGATTATAAAAATTGCTTGCATTTTCTTGCTTTTACTATACATTCGGATTTCTCAGCAATAAGTTTGTTTTTCAATTGGGGGAACACCAACAACATGATAGTTTTGACATTTAGTTTTTTGACGTATTCGTAGTCGATACATTGGCAACTGTTATAATGAATTCAATTTCGCATGAAATTCGCATTAAAATTATTAGAATCCACTATGAAAATGGTGGTTCTGTTAAAGTTACATTTCGTAAAATTTGTGATATTTTCAAACTTCTCTTTTTTCCCCTCCCCATAGCCTAATTTCCTAGTTCTTGTATAATGCATTGCGTGACTAGGGGTCATGCCCTGAGTGCTTCCGTGACCTCTATTACGAAGTCGGTTGTTAAATTTGAGTCGACAGGCTCGATATAAAATGTGTGAACACCAACGTGTGTTCGACCGGGTCGTTTGACTGAAAACATTGCAGTCGTGAGCCAAAGTTTTAAAGCAGATCCAAATATGCCAGTTCCTGGATGTTCTCATCAATTGAGGTTATCCAAAACACATGGCGAATTTCGCGTAAAAATTTAACTTTAAAGCCTTACAAGATTCAACTGGTACAGTAATTGCAGCCGACCGATCATTTGCATCGTTACAGATTCGCTCAATTTGTTCAGAAATAATGAGCTGGTTTTTCTGAAAACTCATTTTTGCAGACCCAGGCCATTTTCACTTGTCAGGGTATGTCGACAAGCAAAATTGCCGCATTTGGCCTTCTGAAAATTCTAGAGCAATTATTGAGAAACCTTTGCATGCTCAACATGTCACTGTATGGTGCGCTCTATGGTCTGGAGGTGCAATTAGGCCCTTTTTTGTGTTTTTTTTTTGAAGATGAAAAAGCGTTAAATGTCGCCAGATGCCAACAACTCAATTTTGGCCTATTATTGACGACTGTCAGTGATAACTACCACCGACATGTGATTTCACCATCACGGTGCCACAAGTCACTTAGCCGATTTTATTTCAAACCAAATTTTCCCATCCCATAATCAGCAGTTAAGTGGCCAGCTGGATTATTTTTTGTGGGGCTATGTTAAGGACAGAGTTTATACGGAGCCAGTCGAATCGATTTTAGCCTTAAAATTCAAAATCCGTTATTTAGGTGCCCCTTTAGGCTAGGTGTATGTACAGTTAGCAATAAAAGAATGCAACCTTCGGTGCAATTAACTTTAACGGCAGACAGCTGAAAAATGTTACGTTATAAATTGTTTGCGATATTAAATTTATTATTTTAATGATTTCCAATAGTCAATTAGTACTGAAGTCACATGATGGGGCAAAATCAATTTAAAAGAAATTTATGGTCCAAGGGGAAATCCTAAGTAAAATTGAAAGGACTTTTGGCATAATAGATACGCTGTAAGTGACCATGCATCAAAATTTGTATTAACTGGCCCCTATTCACAGCGCATATGGTTAATTGATTGAATCAGGTTTTTGTTTTAAATATAAATCACTAAAAGAATCGATTTAATAAAAGAAAACTTTTTAGGATTTGGGATCGGCATCAGCAAGGTTTTGGTATACAGTGGAGGACGGAAAATAATTTCCTTCTAAATACCACTTACTAATGGTTGGCCAAGGCTTTTTGATCGTATGAAGTTAAATTAGATTTGTTTGAAGCACTTCTTTTTTAATCAAATTCGCCTCTTTAGGCTAGTAGGTAGTGTCAGTATGGGGGTTGTGGGTTCGATTCCTTGGTTTTTTTTACTACAAAAAAGAAAATTGACTGTCGGTGGGGCTGGTCAATGATGAAGGCATAAACACTGGTTGCTGTGCTGTCTTATACGGCAGTTAATTTCCGTAACTATCTTTCTACTTTCACCACCTGTTTCATCTCTTCTCTATTCCTTTCCTAAAGAATGTAGCACAATACTTGACTAAATTGGCATTGTTGCCTGAAGTGCTACTTCTCTTTAAAAAAAAAAATCGAAAGAAAAATCCATTTATTTAAAAAAAACCAACGATCAAAATTGAGGGTTAACGACTAAGTTCAAGTTTTTGTTTGGAGTCTTCTTGTTTCCATGATGAAGGCACACTGAAAAGAAAATGGACTATCAAGTCTCCTACAGTCTGTTTCACCTTTTGCAAAAAAAAAGTGATTAAAAACTTTGATGAAATAATTGACGACATCTATCAGCGTGGTCGTGGTGGTCCTTCTTCTTCGTAATACAATAAAAATTTTAATCAGCTTAATTAAATTTTTTTTTTATTTTATTTTTTTTTAGAAAACAAACTTCTTGTTGAAGAACCCGTTTATTTAATACTAAAATCCTCCTCAAATTATAAAGAAAATTAAGCAAAATATGAAACATGAACAAAGCCGACGACGATATGCAATTTTGTTATACTATTTTGTTGGCCTATTATTCTTAACACTAAACCTACCAACACCGGTCAAATTGACCGTTTTCAAACTTTTTGTAAAACTTACACATTTTTAAACGTTATAATACCGTTATCAAACTATATGACAATTCTTAGAATATGCCTATAATATGTTGGTCACTCTTTACTTTTAGTTATTTTTTCTATTTTCCCAAAAAAATTTGTTATGTAGCCTAACTACCGCGGTCGGTCAATATGACCGGTGGGAAAAAATGTTCTACAGTTATCTCAGAGAAAAATTTTTTACAGTTATCTCAGAGTCGCTTTCAAGTGAAAAGAGTAAATAACAATAGTATTGGTTACAATTATGCAATTTTTATGCAATTTTTTTTACAATTGTTTATTTGCAGGAGATGAGGTAAAGTATCAAAACATGGATGTAAATTTGTTATTCCTTACATAGTGTAATAATCTGTTGTAGATATTTACCCTAAAAATGTCAAAGCATTTGAAAATTACAAATTACCTAAGAAATATAACGGACATGGAAGAAGAATTTTCAGAATATGATGAACAAGAAACTTCTGAAATTGAAAAAAACATGGAAATAGATCAAGAGCTATTTACAAATGAATTGGAATCAGAAAGCGATAGTGAAGAGGAGAATATTATAAATAAGCGTTCAGGGCAGAAAAGAAAGAGGGTTTTATTGACATCCGAAAGTGAGACAGATTTAGAGGATCAACGCATCGAAACTGCTGCTGATGGAACAGTCTGGGAATAATCTTTTTAATTACCGGTCAATTAGACCGCGCGCGGTAGGAATAGGTATACAAGAATTGTCGGTAGGTTTAGTGTTTAAGAGGTGTGTGTTTGTTTATATCAACGAAATTCAAGGGTTAATAAGAAACTCAATGGCCTAAAACATTTTTAAGTTACTTATTTTACTGCTTTCTTGTCTAGTTCTACTCTAAGAACTATAGCGCTAATGTTGATGTTGTGGTAAATATATTTTTCAGTCTGAAGCTGCAGTTGTTAAGGCTATATTGTTGTTGTTAGTGCTTAGTGCTTAGAACGATAAGTTGTTGGTTAACTGCAGATTTAGCTAAAGGACAAATCGCTTTAAAAAGAACATTTTTTTTTGCTGTCGTTGGTTTAACAGCGTGTATGTTTTGGTTTCGTATTAATAAAACAACTGTACAACAAAACCAAAAAAAACACAGTGACTGTTGTTGTTGCTATTGTTGTTGCATTTTTTCGTTTAATTTAAAATTTTGTTTGTGCTAAACTAAAGACTTCTTTCTTTCTTTCTTTTGCTGTTTAATGTCTAACTTTTTTATGTTTATTTGCCCGTATGTGTTTGAGTGTGTGTGTGTGTGTATATGTGTATATATTTCGTTTTTTTTCTTAAGCTGCTATTGTTGTTGTCTGTAGTTATTTATTTATTTTTTTTGTTTTTGGTGTTTTAAGCTTTTTAGTTTTGAGTTAGATAAATGCAAAGTATCGAATTCCAATAGTTGTATTGACCTCTTCTACTTTTACTGCCTGCCATCAGCTGCATGCATGTGTGCAAGTGTGATCGTGATTTTTTTTGTTTGTTTTTGTTTTTGTTGTTGTTGTTACTATGGCTTTTGTTAGTGTCGCTTTACTGTTGCTACCATTTTATGTACATATCTCTATGTATATTGTTGTACACTTGCATTTTGTCTACCAACCAACTTTATACTCTCTGGTCGTATACACCGTAACTTGTAATGATCGCAGCTAAACTTCTCCTTCCATGTGTTTTTTGTTTAGTCGGCCTTTGTTTGAGGAGTATTTCTAAACCTAATGATTTTTAGTATTTTATTATTTTACGTTTATTTATTAATTTTTTTTTTTCGTTTTTGTGCTGCCCAAGTTTACACAACTGACGTAAATGTAAGGATACAGTATACAGTATACTATTTGTATTCTTGTTATTTTTAGTAGTTTTTCTAGCTTTTCTGGAAAACAATAAAATTTGATGAGAATTATTTTCTATTTCTTTTTTTGGTTTTGTTTTTGGTTTGTGAAAAATATCATTTGGCATTTAATTTACTCTTAAGTCGATCCACCCTAAACAGCTTAACAACTTATTATACCAGCTATTAATTCTTTTACGAATGTTGTAGGTTATAATTAAGTTTTTGTTGTTGTAAACTTATTTTAACGATAATCATAATTCAATATAATCGCTAATAGCATCTAAAAATTTTATTAATTAGACTTGAGTTCATTTCCTGTTCAAATGGTGTTTTAAACTCGGCCTTTTTTAGGAGATTTTAAATGTGATTTATTAATGGTTAACGAAGTGATTTTTTTTTAGATAAAAATTGATATTTTTTCCAAAATTAGAATAGTAGGTTATATATTTTTAAAAAGTAACTTCTCAGGGAATTTTATTTTCAGAAAAATAAATTAAAGAAATTTCAGCAAATAAAGAAAGTTCAACAAATATTAAATTACACGCAAAACACTTGTTATTTGGTTATGATTTTACATTAACCCGCGTCAAATTTGGTTTGTGAACAAACCGGTTTCGGCTATATGCCATCTTCAGTGTTCTCTCTATATTCTCTCTCGCTCTCTCTCTCTCTCTCTATAGAGAGAGAACACTAAAGATGGTACATAGCTGAAACTGATTTGTTAACCAACCAAATTTGACACGGGTTGAGGTAAAATCATACCCCAAATAAATTAAGCCCCGTCGAACAATATACGCACATATCAGCAAAGCATCGCGCATTCATACTTCTTCCACATCTGTATGAGACTGAAATAAAATCTAAAATTCTGCTAAACAAATTAATGTCGATTTAATTTAAATATTCCTTCTATTCTGATTAATCAGAATAGGCATCAGTTGTATTTCCACAACCGACTTAAATTCATTTTCTAAACGTTTTCTGTAGAAGGAAGAAAAGAAAGGGGAGAGTAAAATCAGGAGAAGAAACGAGTGTTATAGGATGAAACCCGCTAGCGAGGGTAAGAAATCTATCAAAATACAACAATGCCTATTTAGTCGAGTACCGTGCTACATTCTTTAGGAAAGGGATAGAGAAGAGATGAGACAGGTAGTGAAAGTAGAAGGATAGTTACGGAAATTAACTGTCGTATAAGACAGCACAGCGACCACTGACCGCGCCTTCATCACTGAGCAGGCTAAACTACAGAATTGCGGCTTATGAGTATGATTCAGAGAGCCAACCACTGTGTTTTAAAAAGAAACTAATCCTGCTCAATATCAATGAAGAAACATCAGTCAAGGTCTCAAAATACCTTTGACCGAAGTGTATCAATCGTAGGTATTCCAATGCAGGGTAAAGGCAGAGGTGGTGTTCAATCGCTTTTCCTCTTCCTCGTTCTGAAAGCGTCTGCAATACTCAGTGTATGAGAAACCCATCCTTCTAGCATTAGTCGTAAGCAGGCAGTCACCAGTTGCTACAGCTATTAACTTATGCAATGTTATAGGATAAGACTAAAGAGAGAAAGAAACGGCCCGGTAGCCAGACTAAGCAATCCATTAAAGTACAGAAATGCGGCTTATGAGTATGAGTCGGAAAACCAACCACTGTACTTTAGAAAGGAACTAATTCTGCTCAGTACCAATGAGGAAACATCAGTCAAGGTCTCAAAATACCTTTGACCGAAGTGTATCAATTGTAGGTATTTCAATGCAGGGTAAAGGCAGAGGTGGTGTTCAATCGCTTTCTCCTCTTCCTCGTTATGAAAGCAAAACTCAGAGAAACCTAGAATTAGTCACAAGCAGGCCGTTACCAGTCACTACAGCCACCAACTTATGCTGTGTTATGTGTCTCCTCAGCCCACGAGTTTATTTTCTGATTCCTTTCTATTATGTGCAAGCAGACGGAAGAAAATAGGAAATTCAGGACATTAAAGATGATATAAAAAGACAAACCAATGTTATAGGATAAGACTATACAGAGACAGAAATGGCCTTCTAGCCAGGCTAAACAATCAATCAAAGAACAGAGTTGCGGCTTATGGTTATGAGTGAGAAAATCAACTACTATGCATTAAAAAAAAAAGCTGATTTTGCCCAGTGCCCATTATGAAACATCATACAACCCCTCAAAATACCTTTGACCGAAGTGCTTCAGTCGCAGGTATTCCAAAGCAGGTTGCAGGCAAGGGAGGTGTTCAATAGCTTCTTTTTCATCCTGAAAACCTCTACAAAAATCATTATATGAGAGACCCATTCTCCTAGCATTGGAAGCAGGACCCCAGTCACTACAGCTACCAACTTATTTTTTTTTTAGGAGAAGGAACACTTTCAGGCAACAATGTCAAGTTAGTCAAGTACCGTGCCACATTCTTTAGGAAAGGGATAGAGAAGAGATGAGATAGGTGATGAAAGTAGAAGGATAGTTACGGAAATTAACTGTCGTATAAGACAGCACAGCGACCACTGACCGCGCCTTCATTACTGAGCAGGCCCAACGACCGTCAATTTTTATTTGTTGTGAAAAAAACCAAGGTCTTTGTTGGGAATCGAACCCACAACCCCCGTCTTGCAAGCTAGTACACTACCTACTAGCCTACAGGGGCACCTATGCTGTGTTATGTGTCTCCTCAGCCCACAACTATGTTCCACAGCCCACGAATTTATTTTCTGATCCCTTTCTATTATTCTGCAAGCAGAAGGAAGAAAAAAGAAGAAAATCAAAATATAAAAGAGGAGACAACGTGTGATTAGATTTACATCCTCGCCTGGCCATGAAGCCTTAATCAGATGGTGGGTCAAACCACTGCATAATTTGGAACGTCATGCTTGTCCTAAGAAGCCGAAGCTAAAATTCTATGCAACAGAACTTTCTAGTTGCAACTTCGATGATTCCAGAGCAGGCCTACAAATCATCACTCCTGGCTTAAGAGTTGGAGACTTTCCAACTCCTGTCCAGAACACATGTCTAGCATGCTCACTGGACTGGATCATTCACTTTGCGTGTCATTATCAGTGAAATGAACCTGGCCACCATAAATTTCATATTCCCTTATGGGGCCGCAAAACCACAAGCACCACGATGCTCCCATATAGGGGCCAACCTCAATGATCAGTCGGAGAACTATTAAATGTCTAAATAGACAAATAATGAACTCTGCGGCTCACTGATCCCCGTGGAAATAAAGTGGAGTTTCCAGTTGTCTCCCTGTCTGACTTCAGGGGACTGGGCTCCCTTTTTCCCCCAGTTGCACAGGTCTAGATTGTAGAGTATTCTATAAAGACCGATAAATGTGCCCCCGGGGGTAAGAGAGGAGACAAAAAGAAGAAAACACTCGTTAAGACTAAAGCGAGCAAAAAAAGCCTGCTAGCTGGGTAGGCAATCAATCAAAGGACAGAGTTGCGCCTTATAGAATTGAGTTCACTGTACTTTAAAAAGGAACTGATGCTACCCAGTGCCAAAGATCAGACAAGCTCTTAAAACATTTTGAACGAAGTAGGTCAGTCATAGGTATGCCGATTCAAACAATGGAGGTGGCCAATCGCCTCCTCTTCTTTCTCCAAGCAGAAATTTTCCAATTACAGCTGCTACCAAGTTAAGCAATTGCTTATTCGGTAACCGCAGCAGTGCATTATCTTCCTTCAATTCAATGAGAGCCAGATTGTCCTAGCAGTCAGACAAGTGAGCCCTTATATCGTTTGTTTCTATAGAGGTGTATAACTTTAAGTTGGCCACACTTTTTTAATTGGCAGCCACTTTTTTCTGCTTTTCAAATGATTTACGTTTACTGTTGCTATTTCTCTCCATCCTTTCTGGCTGTTATTTGTTCGGTATATAGGACGAGCGCTTTCGATGTGAAGACATAATTTTTAAGCCGTAATTTAATTCGTACTGGTGAGTCAGTGTTCGCGTTTAGATACGTCTCTTGTTAAGGTCGTATCTGCCCATGTAGGTAAAATGCCAGCTGCCTGGCACTTTATGCAAAGTTAATCTTCTCTCAATACCTCCGTATTTTATTATTATCCAGGTCCATGTCTCCGTCTGAGGGTGTTTTACGTATATTCCTGTTTATGAGTAGTTTTAGTGGTGTGAAAATTTCGTCTGAGTTTGTGTTTACCTGTTCGATTATAATGTCACTAATAAGAATTTTTTTTTTTCATCTATTTCCCTTGGTGTATGTCCGTGAGTGTCAAGGTGTAATGTATAAATGGAGTCTTCCCTTGACCGCTTGTATGTGTTCTAAAAATTTTGTTGTTAGTGTTCGTCCAATTTATCCTATATAATATATCGCACACATTAACAATGATGAATCCATCCGCACCTTCTATGATAGCACTACCGAAAATACACAAACCGGACATACCAATGAGACCCATAATTAATTACAAATCTGCATTAGGCTACAAACTTTCGAAATATATGAAAACAATATTGAAAGACACCTTAGACCTGGAATATAAGCATACAATAGTCAACACTACAGAACTGATTAATAAACTGGAGAATGTGAAAATAACGGAGAAAACAAAACTGGTCTCTTTTGACGTGAAGGACTTGTATCCATCAATTCCGGTAATGGATACATTGAACGTTGTTCATAGGACAGTAAAAAACAAAACGGAAAACAAGGAACTAACGATACAACTTACAGGCACACTAAAAGCGACACTAGAACAGAATTACTTTAAATTTAACGATAATATATGTAGACAAATAACAGGACTGGGGATGGGAAATCCAACATCTGCCACCCTCATAGAAGTATTTATGCAGAACTTAGAAGAGGAATACGTAAAGGAATTAAGGACCAACTTCGGAGTAATATTCTACGCAAGATATGTCGACGACATCATATGCATACTAGAAGGAAATAACGATGAGCAAATTCTGGATTACTTGAATGGAAGACACAAGGACATAAAATTTACAATGGAAAGGGAAGAGGAGGGGAGAATTAATTATCTGGACCTAACGATCAAAAGGAACATAATCTCGAACAGAATCGAATATGAAGTATACAGGAAACCAACGGCAACGGACACAATAATACACAACTCATCAAATCATCCCCAGCAACACAAAAACGCAGCAATCAGGCAGTTAATAACAGGACTCGAGAGAACACCACTAACACGGCAAATGTACATGAAGGAAATGGAAACAATATACACCATAGCGGAAAACAACGGATACAAAAAGCGCCTCGTAGATAACATCAAGAAACAATTAAGAACGAACAAAGAACAGGAGAAGGAAAAGGAAAAATGGGCTACATTAACATATATGGGAAAATCAACGTACAAACTGGCGAAATTCTTTGGGGAACACAACATCAATACCGCATGCAGAACAGGAAACAACCTAGGCAGAATACTACGGGATAAGACAACCGGGGCAAATATACTGGACAGACAAGGAGTGTACAAATTAACTTATACATGCCATTATAGCTACATCGGGCAAACAGGACGAAAAATTAAGACCAGATTTAGGGAACACATTAGAGACTATAACAAAAAACTACGAGAACCAAAATCAACTTCAGAATCAAACTTTGCGAACCATATATTTAACAACAAATGTACACCAGGACATATAAAGACAACGGTTAAACTGCTTCATACTCAGCACAAAGGAAGGAGACTAAATGTATTAGAAAACATGGAAATATACAAACAAAAAACATTTGACGGACGAATAATAAATGAACAAATAAACACTGCTTCGGACACAATATTTGAACCGTTGAAACATTTTTACAGGAAAACAAACACTACACCAACACAAAAACGTTACGCAGGTGCACATCATAAACGTACAATTACAGATTATTATGTCACATAAAAGAGGAAAAAGGAAAAAACCCAATAGGTTCACACATAAACAAAAACGGACAGCAAGCGTGACCGTAAAAGGATTTAGTTAGAAAAGAAAAAAAAAACGAATGAAAAAGGGAGCGACAAATTAGGTAAAAAGGGACATACGGAAAAGGAGAGATGCAAGCAAAAAAAAAAGACAGAAAGGGACGAACGCAATAACACGAAGGGAGACACGAACTATATAAACACAACTGACAATAGAACGCAACTAGTACGAAAAGAACACCGAAGATGGCAAACAGCCGAAACCGGTTTGTTCACAAACCAAATTTGACTAGGGTCGACGGAAAACCGTACCCAAATAAAATTAAAAGTTAGTCCGTATACTCTGCTGAAACTAAATTTGCCAGTTGTTTCTGTCGTTTTCCTGAGATTACGTCTCAAAGCGTTGCCAGCCGACGATTCACATTGCCGTAGATTCGCTTAATTCATTTTGGAACAACCATTTTTTCAGACGAAGCCCATTTTCACTTGTTATAAAGCGATAACTGCGAAGCCTTTGCATGCTCAACGCGTCACTGTGCGCTATGTGGTCGGGACGCACAAGATTGGGCCATTTTTTTTTTCGATGATGGGGCTGAAAGTATTGTAACGGTCAATGGAAGAAGCTATCGCGAGATGCTAACAATTCAATTTTGGCCTATTATTGACGACGTAGATAGCACTGACATGTCTCACACAGCCAATGAAACGATCAATTTTTCTGCAAACAAAATTCCCCCTAGCAGGCACATTGATATGTTTTGACGGAATCTCATCATTACATGATTTTTCGGAGGTGAAAAGGTGCCCAGTCACGTTTTAGGCTAGCAGGAGCCAACTGAACAATCCACTATATTTCCATGGGAATTAGTAAAGCCCCAGAGTTCAGCTATTTGTCTTTTTAGTCTTTTAACTATTCTCTGGCTCATTATTGAGGTTGGCCCTTCAGGAGTATCGTGATGGTTGTGCTTTTGAGGCCCTTGTTTGAGTTGTGTGGGTCGGATCATTCACAATGAACACAATGAATGGTCCAGGTCCAGTGAGCATGATTGTCATTGTGTTCTTAAATGTTATTAAGTTTCATGCGTTCAGGACCAGGAGTTGGATAGTATCCAACTCTTCTGCAAGGAGTGAAGGCTGCGGCCTGCTCCGAGCTCTTGAAGTTGCAACTAGGAGTGAACCAAGAATCGTTTTTGTATGGTATTCTGTTTTTTTGTATTTTGTATTTCTTTGGAAAAAATTAGTTTGTGTACTGATCTGCAGTACCGAACACTAGCGTAGCGTACTTTAGTGTTTTTTTTTTTTTTATTTTTTGTCGAACACTGGTTTAAACTTTTCAAAATTCTTTGGCGATCGTTTTATAAAATTAGAAGCCATTCAATTATATTTTTCTGCATGTAAGATTTATTTAAGATTTATGTAAATTTTACATAAATGTCGACTTCCTGCTTTATGACCACAAAAGGTTGTGTAAATTGCATTTTTGATCCACTTTCTCATTATTTTGCCAGTATTTAATCAGTTCTTGCTGCCTTAAGATACCTTTTACCCACTTGTATTAACCATAAAAAAAATATAAAAATTTTTGCTTCAAACTTGTTTTAATTAAAATTCCTTAAAACCAAACAAAAATTCACAATAATTTTATGCAAAAAAAAAAAGAATATAAAAACAACAAAAAAAATAAATAAAATTAAAAACAAAATGAACGCACGATTTCCAAAAAAAAAAAAAGTTTCTTTAAAAATTTGCCAAAATGAAAAAATAAATAACAAAAAAAATAGTCATGTGTATACTCGATTGATGTAGGGTTGCACCAACAAAAAAAAAACAGAATGAAATGTATCTGAATTTAACAGATTTTGTTTTTGTGCCATAAAATTGGTGCAAAAAATAAATAAATAAAAATATCTGACAATAAAAAAAAAACCTTTAACAGAAAATCTTTTGTACACAAAATCAACAACAACAATAAGGCTGGGTAGAGAGCGAGAGAAAAAAAAACAACACATCACAACATTGATTCTCCTGTTGTTATTTCTGATTTTTCTTTTGCACTGCTGTTGTATTGCTCGTATGTAGCATACGATACCGTACCTTTTCATCAAACACAAACAGCATTTTGTCGCAATTTAATTTTGTTTTATTTCAATTTTTTTTTTGTTTTTTTTTATAATATTTTTGAGATAAATGATAAAACAAAAAATTAAAAAGATATAAATATACAGTTCAAGTAATGGAACGATAGTTATACATAAATATTTTAGTTACCAACATACAAATGCATTGCATGCATATGCATGAATATGCATGCGAAATGGGAATGAGTTGTTGAGTTTAAATTTTTTGGTAAAATATAAAAAATTTTAAAGAACAATTTTTAGTCTTTGACAAAAGTTTTTTTAAATTGATGTAAAATATATAATTTTCTTTTTAATAATCGTTCCAGCCCAGCGCCCCGTAAGCACCAAAGTTGTCTTATAAACTATTTTGTACAAAATTTATTTTATTAACATTTCTAATTTAATAATAATAATTTTAATAATTTTTTCTTTGTTTGGGGATAAGGTGGGCAAACGCTTTATGGTTTCAGGGTGGTCATCAACAGCTGTAGAATGTCGGATTCTTCATACTGGCATACCGACTAAGAACACCCCTTGCCATTGCTTCAGGGTGGTCCCAATTTCGACATTAGGCCGCGTTCTGTGTCGTCTTACGTTCAAGCTCCGCAATATCAATACTTTTCAAATTTGAGTTTTAAGGCTGAAATCAGATGCCCCTGTTGGCTAGTAGGTAGTGTACTAGCTTGTCAGTTTGGGGGTTGTGGGTTCGATTCCCAACGAAGACCTTGGTTTTTTCACTACAAAAATAAAAATTGACTGTCGATGGGGCTGGTCAGCGATGAAGGCATAGTCACTGGTCGCTGTGCTGTCTTATACGACAGTTAATTTCCGTAACTATCCTTCTACTTTCACCACCTGTTTTATCTCTTCTCTATCCCTTTCCTAAAGAATGTAGCACGGTACTTGACTAAACAGGCATTGTTGCCTGAAGTGCTACTTCTCTTTATAAACAAAAACAAGGCTGAAATCGTTTCGATTGGCTCCGTATAGACTCTATCCATTACATAGCCTCACAAAAAATAATCGAGTAGTGTTAAAATATATTCTGGCCAATTGTCGTGAAATTGTGCGATCGGAAAATTTGGTTTGCCATAAATTGGTCGTTTCATTGGCTGTATGACATGCTGCACCGTTCTATTCAAACCACATGTCAGTGATATCCACGTCATCAATAATAGGCCGAAATTGAGTTGTCAGCAACTCGCGATCGTGTGATCCATTGACCGTTACCCCATTTCCAGCCTCATCTTCAAAAAAAAAGGCTCGATAGCGCCTCCAGACTACATAGCGCACTATAAAGAAACACGTTGAACATGCAAAGGCTTCTCAATAATCGCTTAACGATTTTCAAAAGCCCGAATTCGGCAATTTTGCTTGTTGACATACCCTGACCGGCGAAAATGGGCTTCGTGTGAAAAAATTATTTTTTTAGAGAAACCAGCCGGTTGTTCCTGAATAAATTGAGCGAGTCTACAGCGAAGTGAATGGTCGGTTGGCTTCAATTTCTGCACCAGTTGAACTTTGTACGGCTTACGGAAAATTCGCCTTGTGGTGGCTTTTGATAACCCTAATTGTTACGAACGTCGAGAAATTGAGAAATTTGGATCTACTTCAACACGTTGGCTCACGGCTGCTATGTTTTCAATTGAACGACCGGGTCAAACACGCATTGGTGTTCGCATATTGTGTATCGAACCTGTCGACTCAAATTTAACGACTAAATTTTTAATATGGGGTCTCAGAAGGACGATTATGTTGTCTGAAAATATCACGAATTTCACGAAATGTAACATTAACAGAATCGCCATTTTCTTAATGGATTTTAATTATTTCAATGCGATTTTCGTGCAAAATTGAATTCATTGTAACAATTGCCAATGCATCTACTACGATTACGTCAAAAAACTAAATGTCAAAACTGTCATGTTGTTGGTGTTGCCACAATTGAAATACAAACTTCTTGTTGAAAAACCCGATATATTTTATAAAACTCAAATTTCATGATAAACGTATTTTTGTCTTTTATGTTGCTGTATGAGTGTTTTTTAGGATTTAAAATGAAAATTTAATTCTCTTTCCTAAATTGCAATTTTCCTTAAAGTTCGAATAGCGATAAAATGTGTGTTTTTCAAGAACATAATTTCGAATATAATTTAAAAATAACACAAGGAAACAAGGTAAATAAATGTTAAGGGCATCATCCGTAAATATTTATAAAAAAAATAACACAAAAAATTAAATTTAATTAAAAAAAAATATGATTAACATTTGGAAATGGTTTTGAGCTTTTCACCACCGCGCCTGTTCTTGATGAAGCTCATTCTGATTGTGTAATTTGCTGCCACTCTATTTAGTAGGGCTGACTATATGTCACGAATAAGAAAAATAATGCCGACCTTTAAGGCTTTAACCATTAGGACGATTAGGAACTTCACATAACCCCACAGAAAATAATTGAAAAATCTGTAAGCGCAAGATCTTGGAGGTTAATTGGCAGGTCCGTTTCTTGGAGCAAACTTATTGCAAAAGTCGGATTTCTAAAAGACTATAGCTCCAGTCAGCCAATAGTTATTATATTAAAACATCGTCCAGAACAGTATCGTCCGTATAAGAATACGAAACAAATGATTGACTGTAACTCAAGCTTGTGTTTTACTCTTTTTTAGCAATAAGTCCCAATGATGCTTTTTGGCCGCACCAAGCGGTATGTTTTTCGGGATATGAGGTGAATTATTTTCACTAGGTATAAAGCAATTTTGTTTATTAACGAGCTAAACACAGGTTTGTGATAAAGCATCATACATGCAACCACGAAAAATTGATAAATTTGATTTTTGTCCATAATTTTGTCTTCATTTAGAAAGTATTTGGTAAGAAATCTATTTACATTTTGCCGAATAAGTTACCCAGATGGTTGATTATAACGCCATAAAATTTACAGATTTTTCAAATAAATTCGAATAGAACACGGCTTGAGAATAATTTCAGTACATCGAAAGCGCTAGCCGTTTCTACCGAACAAGCAGCCGGTAAAGTGGGAAGGCATGACAACAGTATTTCATTTACTCGCGAAACAAATCTGAACAACTTAATACCATAAATATTTACATTGTAAATAAATTGATTTTATTGCACAACAACAAAACCAACAACAATATTTTTTAAAGTGAATTAAGTTTTTGTTTCAACAAACTGCTGCTACAATTTTGGCTTCCACTTTCTGTGTGTAAAAACATTATGTATGTATACAAGAAACATTTTTGTATGTATATATGTGCACATATACATATGTAAGTATATATATTTACTTATGTAGATATTTATGTAAAGAAAAGAAGTGTGTATTTTAATATAATGCAGTTTCAGTTATAGTTATTTTTAAAAGCATTTTTATTGAAATACACATGTGAATATTTATACGTATATATCGGGTGTTTTTATAGAGGTATGGAACTTGAAATTTCCGGCACGTTTTTAACTGGCGGCCACGTCTTTCAGCTGTCAAGTGATTTATATTCTTTACAAGCGCTGCTGATTAGAAGGTTACAGTCAATGGTGTCTGCTATAGAGCCATGATTACAGACTTTTTCTTTTATCAATTAAACAATCATAATGTGTAGGAACAAGATGGCGCAACATGTCATAGAATCACTGCCATAATGGAATTAATTAAAGGAAACATTTAATAACCGCATACTTTCATATTTCGGACCCGTGAAATGGCCTTCAAGATCATGCGATTTAACGGCGCTAGACTATTTGCTTTGGGGATATGTAAAGTCACTAGTCTATGCCGATAAGCCCAAAACGATTAACCACTTGGAGAACAACATTTGCTGCGCTATTGCCGATATACGGACGCAAATATTGCAAAAGGTCATCGAAGATTGGAATTTCACATTTTCACAGTCATATTTAAATTGCAATTCCCGAAGATTATCTTTCGAATAACGTAAATTTCATGTCAATTTAAAAAAAAATCATCTTGGTTTTATTCCATTTCAAAGTTCTATACCTCTTTTAAAAATACCCTATATAATATACATGTTAACATATAGTACACGCACACATATTTATTTATTTGCCAAAAGCTATTTTAACATTTCAAAGGCATAATATCGTTTGAAGGATTATTTGTATATATTTACAAAATAAATACAAAGTACTGTACACATACGAAGGTCAGACAATAAGTCTGTGCGATACCATAAAAAACAAATCGTTTAATAATCTTCTATAATATAAAAATAAGCGGGTTTTCTTTCCTGACGCTATAACTTCAGAACGCACGAACCAATTTCCACAGTTTTGGATTCGTTGGAAAGGGGTCGGGCAGGAAAACAGGGAAAATTCATTTTTCACATGCAGCGCCATCTCTGATACATAGCATGTACTACAACGTGCATTTGAAAGCTGTGAATGGCGAACAATGCCAAACATATCGAGAAGCATGTCAACTATTGGGTTTGCTGGAGAACGATTATCACTGGGATTTAACACTTGCGGATTCAGTTGTTTCATCAAATGCGTACCAAATACGAACGCTGTTCGCTATTATCATCACCACATGTTTCCCTTCACAACCAATGTGAAGATATTTTGCAGATATCTTGCATCGCTTGCGCATTCGAACGAATAATCCCGATTGAGAATCAATGCTTGGCTATTGCAAACAAGCTACTGATTGAAGTAGGAATGATTGCACCAAATCGATCGATGCACCATGCACTCACCCAAGAATTAAATCGAGAGCTGCAATACAGAGTTGATATATTGCAGGAATTCGTTTGAAATAATATGCCGTTGCTGAATGAACAGCAAAAGCAAGTATACGCAAGCGGTGGACAATAATACTGGTGGTCTATTCTTCCTGGACGCACCTGGAGGAACAGGGAAAATATTTTTCATTTCATTGATTTTGGCCACTATTCGATCAAGATAGGACATAGCTTTGACGTTCGCATCATATGGAATTGCGAAGACTTTTCTAGATGGCGGTTGTACTGCACATTCTGCGCTTAAGTTGCCACTCAATTTAAACACATTTGATACTCCAACATGCAATATTTCCCGACTCAGCGCAATGGAAAAATTGTTGATGAAATGCAAGCTCATTGTTTGGGATGACTGCACATAAGAAATCACTCGAAGCACTTAACTTCGCACTGAAGGATCTTCGACGAAATAACAGCATCTTTGGCGGCTTGATGATATTTCAGGCAGACGTTGCCAGTAATTCCCCGTGCAACGTCTGCAGATGAATTGAATGTTTGCCTGAAGGCATCACCTTTCTGAAATAACGTAAAAACATTATCGCTAACCACTAATAGAAGAGTTCAACTTCAAAATTATCAAAGTGCTGCACAATTTTCCAAATAATTGTTAGCTGTTGGAAATGAAAAAGTCCCAGTTGATGCTACAGCTGGATTAATTACTCTTACCAACGACTTTTGCCGATTTGTAGACTCTCAATTAGCTCTTATTGAAAATGTTTTCCCAAACATTAGTGAGAATTATCAGAATTATGCTTGATTAAGTCATCGAGCAATTCTCGCCGCAAAGAATAATGATGTTGTACATGCACTGAATTTCACCATTCAATAAAAAATTGATGGCGATTTGGTGACATACAAATCCGTTGACTCCATAACAAATCCCGATGAAAGTGCCCCCCTTCCCCCCCCCCCTCTGGCGGCACATTTATGACGGAATCTTGCCAACATTTCATGTGTCACCGGAGATAAAAGGGAGCCCAGTCCCCTAAAGGCTAGCAGGGAGCTAACTGGACAATTTCACGTTATTTCCACGGGAATCAGTAAAGCCCTAGAGTTCAGCTTTTTAGTTGTTTACCCTTTTAGCTGTTCTCTGACTAATTATTGAGGATGGTCCTTCGGGAGCATCGTGGTGGTTGTGGTTTTGCAGGCCCTTATGAAATGATTAAGGGGCAAGGATCATTAACTTTTGACCAAGAATAGGGTAAATGATCCAGTCATGTGTTCTGGACCAGGAGTTGGATAGTCTCAGACTCTTCAGCAAGAAGTGGAGGAGGCGGCCCCACTTCGAGTTCCTGAAATTGCAACTAGGAGTGACTAGAAAATAGAGATATCCGACGGTTTTCAAGGGCGTGTGTGACGCTATACATCACCCAAGTGGTTAGATCTACCATCAGGTACTGCTGTAAATCTTATCACGCACCCGTATACTATACTATGCTCTCAGTATTGACAATAAAATATTTAAACAACAAATTTTATGCAGCTCCAATGTGGACCAAAACTTCCACTTGTCACATCAGAAAAGCACAAATTACACAGAATAATTTATTGAAACTGTTATAAAATCTTCCACGGTTCTTTTCAATCCTTAGATTTTGTAGTCTCAAGGTGAAGTAAATTGATTAGAAATTTTTACTCCAAATGCTCTTGTTCGGAAAAATGAAAATGAATATAAATTTCAGTATAATCTTCAGTTACTCAAGACGATAGATATGCCGTTCATCCAGGCTATAGATTAATTAAAATTTTCGAAAACGTGACTTGTTGCGATGCCAACTTTTTAAAAGATGAACTCCGTCTCTTTATAAAAATTCTACAAGCTTTTTTAAAGTTACTCAAAAACATTAAGTGAATTACAGAGATTTTGAAAATATTTTTTGAAATTATTACTTCATGAAATTTGGAAGACAAACCAGGCCGTTCGTATAACAAAGATCGTTTAACACAGATATTCAACTGTATCTATCAAAAATAATAGCAGGGTTCGTTTTTTAGTCAAATCCTAGTATTTTGCGCCCGACCTTGTCTAAGTCTGTGTTAGAATATTTCTAGTCCTTGCCCAGTTTCTAGTCCTCATTCACTTCAAACACAGTAGAACGAATTTCTGAAATCAATGAAGTAATTTCGGAAATAAACATTGACCGCCTCAGAAGCAGCTTCATCTATTGCGTGACAAGTTTCAACATGGTTTGAGCAGCTTTGTAGGAAACGAACTACCTCAGCTATCATTTTTCATATGATCAGTGCCATTTCCCTGCAATTTTTTTTAAATTTTGTTTCCATACGAACTATCGGCTTTCGGAAGTGATATTTGAAAACAATACGATGGCGGGACCATACGTCCGTAACTTATCATATTGCTTGTTGCTGCTATTTAGTTTCTGGTGAGTTTTGGTGGATCCACGCAATATGAACGAATTTTTGCGTTATATCGTAATCATGGAATCCCCCACAACATACCAGACACAATACTGTATGAAATTTGTCTTTTTCCATTTTCTTCTCAAAACGCGTAGTAGTTTTGAAACGTAGTAGCAGCCGCTGATAGCTGCCAAACACAAACTAAATGACGCTGCTTTTTCAAGTTAAGATAGGATTCCACTAACCTTGTAACCCTGTTGACAGGAGCAGTGTTGCCATTTCAATTAAGAGGCGGGAAATTTTAAAAATTAACGGGCTTATTGAACCTCATATTAGCCAAATGAGTCTACGCCTTTTTCATGTTGTGGCGTCAGGAACCTTCATCATTTAATTTTTTATTTTAATATCAGTATATTCTTAAGATCTAAAGGGATAGGGATAATTGTTAAAACGCGCTCACTTTTTGGAAATTATTATCAGTGTAATCGGGTAAAAAAAATCATGTATAGATAAATGTTTGAAGAATTTTAAAAAATTATCCAAATTCATTTTAAAAATCAGTTATCAATTTCAGAAGCAAATTTATAATTGGAAAATTAAGTTCAATGCTAAGGGTCGCTTTTGGCTTAACGGGTTTGTTGAAACACGAAAAATTTCCCTTATGGGGTAAAATAATCTATTGTAGACCGACGACACAGACAAACACACCCTTTGTAGTCGTTTACACGCAGGTGGCATCATTGGATCTTATGTTTTTAAAAATGCGTTACGATCGAATGAGATCAATGGTTTTTTTATTTTTTAAAATATGAATGAGGAGATGTAGTCACCAGTCAATTAGCGTTTAAGATTAAGCGATTTTACACCACTCGTTTATTTTTATACTGATATAAAATACTAACAATTGACGTCTTAGATGCGACTATTGCCCATGTCATACTCCCAGAAATGCTTGTACGAGTGGCTCCACAAAGCCAGAGTCATGGTGATCTTAAGGTCGAAATATTTTTTTTTTTAAATTAATACGACGAAAAAAATTTTTATTACATGTTTTAAATTTCTTAAAAATTAAAAACAAATATCTGTTATTCTCTTCAACGATCTTTTTTAATTAATTTAACAATATATATTTTTTCCATATTTCGCTTTCGCTTTAAAAAATATAAAAAATAATTTTATATTTTTTTCAAAAATATAAAAAATAATTTTGTGAAGAAGCTTTCCACAGGAAAGCGAAATATTTAAAAAAAAATATAAAAAAATAATTTTATATTTTTATTAAAAATATAAAAAATAATTTTCTGAAGAAGCTTTCCACAGGAAAGGGAAGTATCGCAAAAAATATATATTGTTAAATTAATTAAAAAAGACCGTTGAAAAGAATAACAGATATTTATTTAAAATATAAAAAGGTCGATTAAAAAAATAAAAAAGTTTCTTAAGAATTAAAATTTAATTATTTTTAAGTTATAATTTCCAACTTCAATTTCTATTGGGCTTAAAAATATAGAAATGAATTTAATTTTAGATTAATGATTTATAAAGCATGTTAATTAAATTTTTTTATCCACATATTACCGTCCCTATTATTATTTCCAATACTGTTCATACATATAAAACAACAGTATGTATATGAAATATGTATGCACATTTATAAAAATGTTTTTTTTATATTTCACCTGGAGTCATTAATATTTTTCTGTGAGGGCATAAACATAAAAATCATCTGAAAGCTGCAAAAAAGCTTAAACTTTAATACTCGTTTATTGAAAAATTTTAAGAAACAATTTAACATATTTTGACTTGGTTTTTAATACGCGTAAATTTCACTGAAACTTTTTTATAAATTTTATATTAGAAACAAAATTTTTATATTTTTATAAATAGCGTTTTATTAAGGTCGGGCACTACGAATAGCACACACATCAGACATAATCACATCAGTTTACGGTCTGTCACGGATCCTAAGGCAATAATATTTCTTTACCTGACCTTGGTGTTCATAGATGACATTCAAATCGAAATATTAAGATTGCTTGTGCCGACTGTGTCTAATAGAAACTTAAAAAAACGCTACAAGAAAGTTGAGCAGTAGCCTACCTCAAAATTTTAATGTCCAATTAATATTATGACGGTTTACTCAACACTCTATTCTACATCATTTTGACGATAAAATGTATGAAATGGGACTACAGCCAATATTTTTAAAATTGTTTTCTCTATAGTTTTCACTTCATTTAAAAAAATATCTTTCTGGCGATAATTTTGTTCAATTTATTAAAAATATATCTATCGGGGTTCTTAACAAGACGTATTTGTAGTAGATGCATTGGCAATTGTTACAATGAATTCAATTTGGCAAGAAAATCGCATTAAAATATTTCGAATCCACTATGGAAGTAGTGGTTCTGTTAAAACTACATTTCGTAAAATACGTGATATTTTCGAACATCATAATCGTTCTTCTGAGACCTCTATTATTAAGTCCACAGAGTTGATGCAAAATGTGCAGACACCAAGGCTTTATCGATGAGTCGTTCAACTGAAAACATCGCAGCCGTGAGCTACGTTGTTGGAGCAAAACCAAAATTTGGCAATTCGTCGACGTTCTCAATAATTGGGGTTATCCAAAACCACCACATGGCGAATTTTGCATATTATTATTATTATTCTTTATTCTTTAGACAACCAGCACATCAAGATGATTGATCCTTAACATATACAACATGAGTTATTGTAAAACTTAAATCTAGAAACAAAGCAGTAACAATACACAGGTATACAATGAAATAAATGTCAAGACATAATAAAGTTATAACTAATAAAGATATAACTAAACGAAGGAAATGTGAGAAGTGTTAACATAAAAAATAAGTCAAGGTTGGGTACAGCTAAATGATTTACAAAGCTCCTTTTTAAATAAATTTGCGTTGCCTATTTTCTGTATAGAATTTGGCAAACAGTTCCAAAGACTGGTTGCATTTATAAAAAACTGGCTTTGAAATAACAGACTCTTGTATTTCTGCTGGATAATATTCGTACCACGACGGGATCTTGCAAAAACTATCCTATCAAATAGATATGACGGTCGTTCCGAGATGATGATCCTGTGCAAGAAAATTAGACACTTATATTTTAGAAGATCATCGAATGTCATTCCAAAAATTAAATTAAAGTATGATGAGATATGATCACGGCGGTCGTTCTGAAATATATAACGGGCAATATTATTATATGCGACTTACAGTCTGCGCTGATCCGTACTGTCACAATTAGCATAGATTTCACAGCCATAAAGAAGTGGAGGGATTAGATAAAAATTTGCCAAAAGCACGCGAATAGGAAACGGCGTAGAGTCCTTTAACGACCATAGGATGCGAAGTTTACTGTAAACTCTGCCAACGACAAAGGTAATGTGATTAGTCCAGGTCATTCTATTATTAGAAATTACGCCCAAATTAGATGCCGATTCTACCAATTCGATCACACTCCCGTCAATTTTCACCTTAATGTTAACCAGAGTTCTTCTAGCATTCGAGAGGACAATACATTTCGATTTCGAAGCATTGATATACAATCCATGAGACATGGCCTAGCGATTGATCATGTGCAAATCGTCATTTATCCCATTCACACACATAGGAACACATACAAACCTGCACGTCATCAGCATACGTGTGCATCCTACTGCTTTTAGAAAGGTCAGGTAGGTCATTTATGTAGAGACAGAAAAGAAGTGGATTCAATATAGAGCCCTATTTTATTGCTCTACTAAGTACAAGCGGATTAAACCTCCTACCATAAACACTCACTATTTAACATCTGTTAATCAGATAGGAGGATATTAGACAGCAGGCCAAGCTTGAGAAATAATATAACTTACACAATTTTATTAACATGATAGAGTGATCTACCACATCGAAGGCCCTACTGTGATCCAATAGAATCAAGAAATCCACTTTGTTGATGTCAAGTTCAAGTTCAAGGCTCTCGACCACATCCACCAAAGCCGTTATACAACTTCTGCCCCTAACAAAACCAGTTTGAGCCACGGGTAAAAATTTATTCCGTGTGAGATAGTCATTCATTTGCTGAGGTTAATTTCAAATACTTTAAAAAAAAAAACGGTAGAATAGCTATCGGTCGAAATTCACCATTAGTCTTAGGGATAGGGATAATCCTAAAGGATTTCCCTTCCCTAGGAAAAATGGATTTTTTGAGGATAGAGTTGAAGAAATGCGTAATGATTTGACTTTGAAGCCTTACAAGGTTCAACTAGTATAGGAATTGAAGCAGACAGACAATTCACATTACCCTAGATTCGCTGAATTCATTAAGGAACAACTGCCTGGTTTTTCTGAAAAAATATTTTTTTCAGACGAAGCCCGTTTTCATTGCCTATTGCCGCTTGGCAATTTGGAATTCTGAAAATCCTAGAGCAATTATTAGAAGCCTTTGCATGCTCAGTATGTCACTGTATGATGCGCTATGTGATTTCGAGGCATGATTGGACAGTTTCTTTTCAAAAATGAGGCTGGAAATGCAGTAACGGTCAACAGATTCTGCTATCGGGAGATGCTAACAATTTAATTTTGTCCTATTACTGACGACATGGATATCACTGACAGTGGTTTCAACAGGCTGGTGCCACCTGTCACACAGCCAATGAAACGATCAATTTATTGCAAGCTAAATTTCCCGATCGCATAATTTTACGACAATCAGCAGTTAAGTGGCTAGACAGATCGTGTGATTTAACACTAATGGATTATTTTTTGTGGAGCTGTGTTAAAGACAGAGCTTATATGAAGCCAATCTAATCGATTGCAGCCTTAAAGCTTAAAATCCGTGATGTGATTAATGAAATAGGACCACCATTTTGACAAAAAGTGATTAAAAACTTTGATGCAAGAATTGGCGTCTGTCAGCGTGCTCGCTGTCGGCATTTGCCAGACATAATTTTTCATTCATAATTGCGAACCAAATTTGCCGAGTGGTCAGCCAGATTATGTAACTTAATACTAGGGGATTATTTTTTATGGGGCTGTGTTAAGGACAGACTCTATACGGAGTTAAAGGAATCGATTTCAGCCTTAAAGCTCAAAACCTGTGATGTGATTAACGAAAGTGCTATTTCGGTCGCCGTTTTGCAAAAAACTTATTAAAAACTTTGATGAAAGAAGCGACATCTGTTAACATTGTGGATATCTTTCATTTCTAATCGCCGAACTTTTCTCCTCGTAATACGATCATCGTAATTCATAAATGAATGAATTATCTTAATCTAAATTTTTTATTTTATTTTGTTTTAGAAAACAAACTTCTTGTTCAAAAACCCCTTACTTTCCTATGGCTAGAATCGCTTTAGAATTTCTACCTAGAGAAGCTTTAAAGGCCAACCAGTAAAAAAAATTTATCGTCATCACTGTATTAATAGTTATAGTGTATGATTAAAAAAATCTTTTAATTTTAATTTCATACAAAATACTTCAGCTCGTTTAAAACCTCCCACCCGCCTAACAAAAAAGAAATCTGTTAAACATTATTTTTGTCACCTTAAATTTGTCGGTTTTTTTTGTGTCACCAATAAACAATAAAAAAAATTAAATGAAAAATACTTGAAAATTATATCGTATGTGATCCTCAATTAGTAAGTGATATTATTCACGTGTCTTATTCTCGTGCTCATGCATGCAAACGCTGTTAATTACTTTTTATAACGTTTGAAATTGTTCGTTTTCGTAGATTAAAGTTCGCATCTTTTAAATGTGCAGTGAGCTCGTTGTAACCAACAGCATTAATGTTTACATTTAGATAAGACAATTACGTTAACAACTAAAAACAGCTATAGACGGTATCTAAAGAAAAAAAAACAACAACAGCAACAACAAAATAATATTATGTATTGGCAAGTGTTATTTAAAACAAATTTCATAACGAGTCAAGTAAAAGAAAAAAAAGCTCAAACAGAAAAACAACTTTTTTTTTTGTTGTTATTGTTGTTGCTGATGTTTTTGTGTTAAGGAAGTATAAAACCGGAAAATGACTCTAAGGCAAAGTTTTATTTTTTTTTTTAAATATTTATTTTTTGTTTTCTCTTTTTGTTTTGTTTTTTTTTTTTTATTGCAACAATCGCTATGAAGTGGCTTACACGGCTTTCGTTTGGTTTGTGTAATCAAGAGGCAGATGATTTAAATTGCTGCAGGTGTTGAGAATGCCAGGTTTTCATTAAATAAAAATTAATATTTTAAATAACGAAAAAAACACGAGTAAATAAAAAAATTTTAAAATTTGTTCTAAATATGACAAACGCCGTATAAGAGATGCTAAGCGAAAACTTTTCGTTAATTTTATGAGAGTAAAAAAATATTTAAGAAATTTATTTTTTATGCAGGTAATGAATGTTTGATTGCAGGTACATTTTTATTTATTTTAAAAAAATTAAAGCACTAGGTCAATTTTAATAAAAAATGTTAAAAAACTTTTATTTTTTATTAATTTTTCGATATTTCGCCACACCGTTGGTTGGCATCATCAGGAAAAACAAAAATAATAATAAACAAACAAATTGAAAAAATTTTTTGATTAACAAATCCAAAATAATCAAAAATTTTTTTCAAAAAACAAAACAAAAAAAAAAAAACAATAAAAAACGACAAATTGAAAAAATTTTTTGTTTTACATACATACAAACAAATTTTCAATACTAAAAAATTTTTTAAATGAAAAACAATTTTGAAAACAATAGTATTTTACACATATATTTTAAAACATAAATTTAATGACCAAACGTTACAAAAATTAAAGTATTAATTATTAATATTATGCAGATACAGAGTTTTGTTTTATAATTTTATGCACTAAATATCTATAATTTTGTGCAACATTCTCCGTATCTGCTTTAAAATTTATTCTTTTCGTTAATGGTACTTTAATTATTTGTAACATTTCTAACATATAACGACGTTTATAATTATTTTCTAAATTTAAAATTGAAACATTTTCAAAATTAGGATAGTGATTAACTTTAGAGCAATGCGAAGATAATGCTGTTTTTGGTAAACTAATATTATTCCTGTATTTCTGGTCTGACCTATGTCCTGCGATTCTAGTTCTCAATTTATTTTTTGTTGTGCCTACATAAACCTTATTACAATCCTCCTTATCATTACCGTAACAAGGAATTTTGTACACTACATTGGACATATTTAATTTTTGAATTTTATCCTTAGTTTTACTAAACAACCTATTTAATGTATTTGTATTCTTATATGCCATTTTGTATTTATTTGTATCATAAATTTTTGAATTCTCTATTCTTTCAGACAAGACTGGTATATAAGTTATCGATTTATATATTTTCGGTTCCGTTCCACTACTTATAACTCTTTTCCTCCTATTATTAAATTTATTAATTAACCTATTAGTTAATCGTATTGAAAAATTGTTCTCAGTTAAAATATTTCTAATCTTTTCTTTGTTCTTTCTATGGAATTCTTTGTCAATAATTCTTCTATTTTGTTTAGAATAATAATTAATAATTCTACCTGAAGCAGTTGGTTTTTGGTACCAATCTATAACTAATTCTTTATTTCTTCTTATTACTAAAGTGTCTAAATATGGAAGCTTAGCATCACATTCCCTTTCAATTGTAAATTTTATTGAAGGGTCAAATTCATTTAATGTTTCTAACATTTCGTTAATGGCAGATTCAGATATAATACAAAACAAATCATCTACATATTTTGTCATAATTTTTGGTTTAACATTTAATTTTTCAATAACATTATCTAACAATTTTTCCATAACAATATCTGCCACAATTGGAGAAGCTGGAGAGCCCATTGGAAGTATTTTTTTTTTATTGTTTTTTGTTTGTTTTGTTTTTTGAAAAAAATTTTTGATTATTTTGGATTTGTTAATCAAAAAATTTTTTCAATTTGTTTGTTTATTATTATTTTTGTTTTTCCTGATGATGCCAACCAACGGTGTGGCAAAATATCGAAAAATTAATAAAAAGTAAAAGTTTTTTAACATTTTTTATTAAAATTGACCTAGTGCTTTAAATTAATTACTAAAAAATATTAAAAAAGGTCAAAAAAATTATAACTATTATTTTAATAAAAAAATTAAATATTCAAAATAAAAAACAGTAGGTCATTATTTAATAAAAAATTTTTAAAAACATTTTTTAAAAAATTTTAAAAAATTTAAAATAACGTTAAAAAAGGATTTTTAAGCTAAAATCTATAATATAAAAATAAGTTGTGTTTTCCTTCCTGATGCTATAACTCCAGAACGCAGGAACCGTTTTCCACGGTTTTACATTAGTTGAAAAGGTCTCGGGCTCCGTGAGGTTTGTAGCAAAGAAAATTCAGGACAAATTTCAAGAGAAAAGCAGAAAAACAGGGAAAATAATTTTTCACATACAGCGCCATCCCTGATACATAGCATGTACTACAACGGCACCAGTACGTGATGTGTGAGTATCCCTCACGAAAATAAGTGCGTTTCATTTTAAGTTGATGACGCCGTGCGCTAGGTCGCATGTGTACTGTTCATCCTAGAAATGATGAATGTTATTATTTGCGACTGCTGTTGGTAAATGTACGTGGACCAAAATCATTTGCTCATTTGAAAACTGTGAATGGCCACCAATGCCAAACATAGCGAGAAGCATGTCAACTATTTAGTTTGCTGGAGAACGATTCTCATTGAAATTTATCTCTTGCGGGTTCAGTTGTTTTATCAATGCGCACCAAATACGAACGCTGTTCGCAATTATCATCACCACATGTTTCACTTCACAACCAATTCAGTTATGAAACAAATGCAAAGACGACGATTTGTGAAGATATCTTGCATCGCTTGCGCATTCGAACGAATAATCCTGACATGCAAATAACTGATAAAATATATAATGAAGGATTGATTCTGATTGAGGATCAATGCTTGACTATTGCAAACAAGCTACTGACTGAAGTAGGAATCATTGCGCCAAATCGATCAAAGCACCATGCACTCAACCAAGAATTAAATCGAGAGCTGCAATACAATGTTGATACATTGCGGGAATTCGTTTGAAATAATGTACCGTTGCTGAATGAACAGCAAAAACAAATATACGAAACATTTATGCAAGCGATGGACAATAATACTGGTGGTCTATTCTTCCTGGACGCACCTGAAGGAAGAGGGAAAATATTTGTCATTTCATTGATTTTGGCCGCAGCATTATCTGGAATTGCGGCGACTCTTCTAGATGGCGGTCGTATTGCACATTCTGCGCTTAAGTTGCCACTCAATTTAAACACAATTGATACGCCAACATGCAATATTTCCCGATCCAGTGCAATGGGAAAATTGTTGATGCAATGCAAGCTCATTGTTTGGGGTGAGTGCACAATGGCACATAAGAAATCACTTGAAGCATTTAACTTCACACTGAAGGATCTTCCGCGAAATAACAACATCTTTGGCGACCTGATAATATTGTTGGTAGGCGATTTCAGGCAGACGTTGCCAGTGATTCCCCGTGCTATGCCTACAGAAAAATCGAAGGCTTGCCTGAAGGCATCACCTTTGTGGAATAACGTAAAAACATTATCGCTAACCACTAATAGGAGAGTTCAACTTCAAAATGATCAAAGTGCTGCACAATTTTCCAAATAATTGTTAGCTGTTGGCAATGGAAAAGTCCCAGTTGATGCGACAGCTGGATAAATTACTTTTACCAACGACTTTTGGCGATTTATAGACTCCCAGTTAGCTCTTATTGAAAATGTTTTCCCAAACATTAGTGAGAATTTTCAGAATTATGCTTGGTTAAGTAAACGAGTAATTCTCGCCGCACTGAATTTCAATCAAAAATCGCTGGCGGTTTGGTGACATACAAATCCGTTGATTCCATAACAAATCTCGATGATGCAGTAAATTATCCAACGGAGTTTTTGAACTCTCTGGAGTTACCAGCATTTCCAACACATAACTTGCAACGCAAAGTTGGTTCAGTTATTATGATATTGCGTAATTTGAATCCACCGCGACTTTGTAACGGTACTCGACTTGCGGTGAAAAGACTTATGCCGACTTTGATTGAGCCAACCATTATTAAAACGGAAAGTACGCAGGTGAAAATGTATGTATTCCTCGAATACCAATGATTCGGACTGATCTTCCGTTTGACTTCAAACGATTGCAATTTCCGGTTCGCAAGTCACAAAGCGAATCGCTTAGTGTTTGCGGGATAAATTTAGAAAATCATTGTTTTTCACATGGGCAGCTATACGTTGTGTGTTCACGAGTTGAGAAACCATCCACTTTATTTATGTTAACGTCAGACCAAAAAACAAAAATGTGTTTTACCAAAAAACACTCCACTGAAACGGTTAATTTGCGAACCGTATAACGCTCGATTCAGTATTTACTTTGGATTCACTTTCATTTTTTACTTAGTGAACTTCTCTAACTAAATTGCACTTCATTTTTGTAATCGAAATGAATTCTTTACTGCTGTGCAATGAAATAAAATTTTTCCTTTTCAAATATAAAACAAACGAAATGTTACAAAAAACGAAGCCAGCTGGTGGCAAACGTGGCGAACGAGTTTGCTAGTTGGTCTATAAATATAATGTTATAAAATTTTGCTTAAAATTGGTTTGAAATACTTTTTAAAGTTTTATAAATATGGCTGAAATCTGAACTGAAATCTATCTGCCAAAAAACTAGGGAAATCGTTTTAAAATTTTAATCTCATCTTACTGACGATCGGGAAATGCACACTTAAATTTGTCTGAATCAGAAGAAAGGCTGGAGGTGCTTGTACAACATAATGAATGAATATTCTATTTTATGGAAAATTACAATAGCGAGACTGTTTAAATTTCATGTAGATTAATTTGAGAATAATGTTATTTTTTAAACAAAAGTCTAGAGGTACAATAGAGGAACACCCCGATGTATATCTTTTTCATTCGCTGACAAAGAAAATTATAATTTGGTTAAAAAAAAAAAAGTTATCTGCTACAATTAAAAAGGAAATAAATAAAACACTAAATACATAAACTTAAGTTTAATTTAATAATAAAAATTATTGTCATGGAAATATCCCAAAATTTTTATATTTTGTTATGTTCGAAAAATTCGAACTCATTTTCGAACTTCTCCAAAATGCTTATTTTAAAATTCCAGCTAAATGTCCAGCCCTCCCTAAATTAATTCACAAGTAGTAATAAAAATAATTCGTTTCTGTTATATATTTTAAAATGAAGTTATCATACAAAAACTGTTTTAAAATATATTTTAAATTGAAATAATTTTTTTATGAATACGAAAGTTATTGTTTCATTTTTTTTAATTCCCAACAAAAAAAAAAGAAAAATCCAAAAATTCAGTATTTAATAAAAAAAAAAATATCATCACATATAAATAAAAAGCATTTTCCCACAACTGTAACTTTGAAATTCTATTTGCAACAAGATTCTTCCATAGTCAATCACCGCAAACATTTCGAGTTGGTTTTAATCGCGTAATTATGTCAATAATTTATTTCATCCTTTTTCTTTTTTTGATTTCTTTCCACACTTTTAATCAGATATTTTACATATTTTGCATACATAAATCGACTACCAAATGAACATCGATCCCTGCAGTTCTGATAACTATTTTTAAACTAAAGTAAATAAAGATTTCTGTGATTTGTAGAAAGTTTTCAAATAAAGAGACATTTATAATTACAATAGCGACTGCATAGGATTATAAATAAATGTCCAATTTTAATTAATTATTTATTTAAACAATCAACAAATTGGTGAAAAGTACTTTCACCACCAAAACTGCTGGGAGATGTTACTTCCCAAAATACAGCTTGTTAAATAACAAAAATACAATGTTTAGAAAAAATAAAATCGAAATTTTTCTTTACTTCTTAATTGTTTTTTATTAAGTTATTAAAAAATAATTTACCCGGGTTGCTGCTGCAAGTAGCTTCAAGTGTTTCTAAAGTACTTGACAATAAAAAAACAATATTGTTACGGATGTGTCTTGCTTAAGTTTTAAACATAAAATATTTAAGCAATAAAGCGAACTACTTGGTATGTTGTTTACGAACTGCGTGGCTTGCTAAAGAAAACTTATGTTGACCCTATCATTATTAACGATATAGTAGAGAGTCCAATGAAGTTCAGATTTTCTCAGATTCTAACTGCTGTTAAATCGCTGAAAGCTAGAACAGCACCAGGCGCAGACAAAATCACTGTATCTATGATTACTAATCTGCCTATTTGTGCTTTACGGAGTATTCTATTTATTTTTAACTCCATGTTACGTGTTGGTGCTTTTCCGAAGCTATGGAAACATTCTGAAATTGTAATGATACCAAAGCCTGGTAAATATATTTCACAAGTAACGTCGTACCGCCCAATAAGCTTGTTGCCGATCTTTTCGAAGCTTTTTGAAAAATTGCTGCTTGAGAGTCTAAAGTCTTATATTGGTACAAATTTCATTATCCCAGACCATCACTTTGGATTCAGGAAGATGCACGGTACTATAGAACAGGTACACAGGATAACAAATCTCATCCGAAGTGCTTTCGAAAGTAAACAATATTGTTCAGCGCTTTTTATAGACATATCACAGGCATTTGACATGGTCTGGCACAGTGGTCTATTATCGAAAATTGTAAAATTGCTACCGGCAAATGTGCACAAATTGTTCAAGAATAACTTAAGCAATAGATCTTTTCATATAAGATCAAAATCTATTTTATTCTTTACGAAACAAATTTCTGCTGGTGTACCACAGGGTAGCATTGTTGGCCATTCCTTTACATTTTGTTAACCGCTGATATGCTCACTAGTCCACTAACTCATACATCTACATTTGCTGATGATACTGCTTTTGTAAGCATTCACAAAGATCCAAAAGTTACATCTGAACAACTTCAAGCACACATAAAAGTGTTGGAGATATGGCTCAAAAAATGGAAGATAAAAGTAAATGCCTCAAAGTGCGTTCACATTACTTTTACCTTGAAAAGAGAAAATTGTCCTCCGGTTTTAATTGATGGCATAAGAATTCCTTAGCAAAATAATGTGAGGTATTTAGGAATTCATCTTAATAGACGTCTCACATGGACTTACTACATAGCGGCAAAAATAATAACACAAATAAAGCTGAAATCAACCTAACTTTACTGACTTATCGGACCAATATCCTCATTAAAATTTGACCTCAAGGTCCTTCTATATAAGGCAATTTAAAAGCCCATATGGTTATACGGTATACAACTATAGGGAACTGCTTCGTCATCAAACATCGAAAAACTACAAAGACGGCAGTCAAAACTCCTGCGAATAATAACGTGTGCCCCATGGTACATCAGGAATAATAATATTCACAGAGATATCAGCATTCGCACTATTCGTAAGGAAACTAGGAAAGTTATCACAAACTATAAATCAAAAGTTACAACTCATCCAAATCAGTTTGCAAGAGACTTGCTCATATTTGAGGGCCATAAACGTCTTAAAAGGAGGGGAACCTTTGAACTCATCAAATGCAGACAACACCCGTGGGAACTTAATGTTGTAGTTGCAGTGGCAACGAAGACTTTTTATTCTTAGGCTAAGATTTAAATACTCATTGTAAATTTCGTAATAATGTGAAAGTTTCAATGATTAAGGAAATTTAAAAAAAAAACTTATGGTACACCAACAACAAAATTTCTAGTTACAAACTGCGTAGAAATTTTGTGCACGCAAACAACAACAATCTGATATACTGTTTACTAACTGCCTGGCATGCAAGACAAAAAAAAAACAAATTTTTGTTTACTAAATAAACGCGCAAGACAACAACAGACATGTCTGCTGTTTATCATCTGCGTAGTTTTCTCAGAAAACTTATCTACACGAGACAACAACAAATATTTTGAAGTAAATCCCAAGCAGAAACCTTATCAGCATAAAAACAAAAATACACACAGACATACAGGCGCCTATACATCGAATAAACAACATACAACAGCAAAATGTGATACGAAAGGAGTAGAATATTCTTAAATTTTCTAGACTTTTAATGGACAAATATAAAAAGGGCAGCGTCCGAGTGGATAGTCAGTCAGTGTGAAATTAAATCTGGTGAGGTAAAGACGTGCATCTTAAGTAAATTGTTCTGTAGTGGCAACTTTGTGTAGTTAAATTAATAAAATTTTTATTAATTTAATAAAAACTCTAAAACTGGTGTTATTTATTTTGCAATAAAAAACTCACAACAAAACGTCTATAAAAGGTATAACGTAACGTAACAATATTCTTCCTTCTTAGTCGTCAGCTATAACTTTCTTAAATACATGAAAATGACCTCAGGACCACCAACACTCAAAGCACAGCCAAAAATACACAAAAACAACATACCAGTGAGATCTATTATGAACTAAACACTTAACCACCCCACTCAATAATACCTAATACACAGGATCTTATCGAAAAACGTAAACACATCAAGATAACACACCACTTGATTCTTTTGACATCAAGGACTTTTATACCACAATCTCAACACAAGAAGCTTTAGTTATCCTACGCAACAAACTACACATAAAGACACTAATAGAAAAACACAACATAGTCCATTACTACAGATACATACGTAGAAGACATCACATGCATCCTCGAACAAGGCAACGCCGAACTAATTCTTACATTACATACACAATGGAAAAAGAACAAGACAGTAATTTTCATTATCTTGACATCACAATAACAGGAGGAACTGAATACTTAACATTTGACATCTATAGAAAACTAATTACGACGGGCACTACCATCCACATCACCATTAATCACCCTACCCAACATAAACAAGAAGCATTTATACATATGATACACAGACCTAAGATAATCCCACATATTCCGGATAAATAAAACGTACACAATAGCCAAATACAACGGCTATAAATCAACTACTATCGACAAACTTCTTAGACAATACAACACTAAAAAAAATAGGAAAAAGAAGACAAAGAATCAAGCGATACAACACGACGGCACAGATTTACCTACACAGGACCAGAAATATATAGATTAATGAACTTTTTTCGCAAGGAAGCTTTACTCACGGCACTGAGACATAATTTCAAAACATCGATAGACACAACTGACAAACTTAATTCCAGCGGAGTAAACAGACTTACTTGTACCTTCAAACACACTTAAATGGGACTAACTGGAGGAACATTAAAAACAAGATTTACAGAACACATACGTTCATACAAATGAAAAAGAGAAGACTCCAACTTTGCATTACACCTTGAGAATCACGGACACTTCTCAAGGGAAATAAATTTACGGTTTTATAGATTTATAGTTTTGTAAGAGAGATGCCCCTGTTTGCTAGTAGGTACTGTGCTACCTTACATGGGGTTGTGGGTTCGATTCCCAACAAAGACCTTGGTTTTTTTCACTACAAATAAAAATTGACTGTCGGTGGGGCTGCTCAGTGATGAGGGCATCGTCACTGGTCACTGAGCTGTCTTATACGACAGTTAATTTCCGTAACTATCCCTCTACTTTCCTAAAGAATGTAGCACGTTACTTGACTAAATAGGCATTGTTGGCCTGAGGTGCTACTTCTATTTTATAAAATAAAGCGAAATAGATCAGTGTATGACTTTACTGCATCCAATTAAAAAAAAACGGACGAAGACTAGACATACTTGAAGACATGGAAATCTATAAAACAAAAACTTTTGACAGCGACATTATATACAAACAGATGAATGCAACCACATTTTCAGCCTCATCTTAAAAAAAACCACCCAATCCCGCCTCTAGACCGCATAGCGCACCATAGAGTGCCACATTGAGCATGCGGCAATTTTGCTTGTTTACATACCCTGAAAATTGAAAATGGATTTCGTCTGCAAAAATGATTTTTTTAGGCAAAACCAGCTGGTTGTTCCTGAAAGAACTGAGTGAATCTACGGCAATGTCAATGGTCAGTCGCCTTCAATTCCTGTACTAGTTAAACCTTGTAAGGCTTCAAAGTCAAAATCTTAGGCAAAATTCGCCATATGGTGATTTTGTATAGATCCAGTTGTTGAGAACGTAGAGGAATTGAAGAATTTGAATCAGCTTCAACACTGTGGCCCACGGTTGCGATGTTTTCAGTTGAACGACCCGGTCGAATACAATCTGGTGTTCGCACATTTTATATCGCGCCTGTCAACTCAAATTTAACGACCAAATTTTTAATAGCGGTCTCAGAAGGAAGATTATGTTGTCCGAAAATATCACAAATTTTACGAAATGTAACTTTAAGAGAACCACTATTTTCGTAGCGGATGAGCATTATTTTAATGCGATTTTCGTGCGAAATTTAAATTATTGCAACAGTTGCCAATGAATTTACTACGAATGCGTCAAAAAACCAAATGTTAAAACTATTATGTTGTTGGTATTGTCACAGGTGCCCCTGTAGGCTAGTAGATAGTAAACTAGCTTGTAAATATGGGGGTTGTGGGTTCGATTCCCAACGAAGACCTTGGTTTTTTCACTACAAAAATAAAAGAAATTGACTGTCGGTGGGGCTGCTCAGCGATGAAGGCATAGTTACTGGTCGCTGTGCTGTTTTATATACGGCAGTTAATTTCCGACTATCCTTCTACTTTCACCACCTGTTTCATCTCTTCTCTATCCCTTTCCTAAAGAATGTAGCACGGTAGTACCGTGCACTGTTGCCTGAAGTGCTACTTCTCTTAAAAAAAAACAAAAAAAAAAAAAAAACAAAGTTCTTGCTGAAAAACCCGTTACAAAAGCCTTCAAAGTTTTTCCATTTCATTAGCTAATTAGCTAATCATAATCGAAAATACAAATATTAATTTGAATTTCTTTTGTAAATTAATCACTTTAATCCCAGGGTTATTCCGTATAACTTTTTCACTTTTAGTGGGGATTAAGTGTATTGAGCTGAAGAATTTGATTTCTGAAAGTTTTCTTATTTATTAGAATAGAATGGGACAAGAAGAAGGTTTTTCAATAGGTAATAACTGGAACATACTACAGAAAGCAAATCAAAGTTTTGCCTTCTCATCTTCCAGAAAGATAGAATGACAGGAAGGCTGTAATGCAAAACAATTTGTTTTTAAAAAGGATGAGGATAAGAATAGCCTACTTACGCTCCGATTCGAATTCGAATTAATGTTAAACTTATATTGAAATAAAATACTTCGAAACCCCATTTCATTTTAAGAAGTGGGCAACAGCATGTAATCATCCAAATTTCCAAAACAATTTAAAGCATGATGATAGTTTTCTGTTAATGTATTCATAATTGTGCACCGCACTACATATAAATGCATGAAATGCAAACATAATTAATTATTAATTCATATATATTATTCGTGTCAGAGAAAGACAAAATTAATGCATTCAATTTGTAAAATTAAAAAAAAAAATTCATTTGTAAAACAAAAACAACAAACAAACTGCAACGCAGAATTAAAATGAAACAAAAGATGAGATTGCGATGATGAATATTTTGCCATCAACCATCACTACTTTTGTTTTTCATGAAAATGTCAATGGAAAATATTAATAGTAATTAACACTAAACCCACAATTATGTCGACAGTCACTTAAGCCAACTCCAGCCAGCCAACCAGCCAGCCAACCAACCAGCCAGTCATATTACAAACGGCAGCTATAACTGCAATTAAACTGAACTTGAAAGAATGAATTGTTATTTTTTATAAAATATTCAAAAAATTCAGTTAAATTTAAATGAAAAGAAAATATTAAATTGAAGTAAATAAAATAATTTTAAATAAATATGCTGCTTTAGTTTCTCGTAAAGTTCGAGAACTTTCGATTTTTGTATCGGATTTTTCAGTTGTGGCAACACCAATAACATGATAGTTTTGACATTTAGTTTTTCGACGTATTCGTAGTAGATGCATTGGCAATTGTTACAGTGAATTCAATTTCATACGAAAATCGCATGAAATTAATTAAAATCCTGTATGAAAATGGTTCTTCTTTTAAAGCTGCATTTCGTAAAATTCGTGATATTTTCGGACAACATAATCGTCCTTCTGAAACCGCTATTAAGAATTTGGTTGTTAAGTTTGAGGCGACAGGCTCGATACAAAATGTGCAAAAACACTAACGCGTGTTTGACCGGGACGTTCAATAAAAAACTCGTAGACGTGAGCCGCAGTGTTGAAGCAGATTCAATTTTGTCAATTTCTCGACGTTCTCCACAGTTGGGCTTATCCAAAACCACCACATGGCAAATTGTGCATAAGGATTTGAATTTGAAGCCTTACAAGGTTTAACTGGTGTAGAAATTTACTCCGACGGGCAACTCACATCGGCGTACATTTGCTTAATTCATTCAGGAACATCTGGCTGGGTTTTCTGAAAAAATTATTTTTTCAGACGAAGCCCATTTTTACTACTCAGGATATGTCGAGAATGTGTGATTCGATTTACATCCGCGCCTGGCCATGAAGTCTTAATCAGATGGTGGATCAAACCACTGCATAATGTGGAACTTAATGCTCGTCCTAGGAAGCCGAAGCTATAATTCTATGCAACAGAACTTTCTAGTTGCAATTTCAATAATTCCAGAGCAGGGCTGCAAATCATCACTCCTTGCTTAAGAGTCGGAGACTTTCCAACTCCTGTCCAGAACACATGTCTAGCATGCTCACTGGATCTGGGAACATTTCACCAGGTAGGTGTTATTAAAGGTGAAATGAACCCGGCCACCATAGAACCATAGACTGATATGGGGCCGCGAAACCACAACCACCACGATACTCCCATATAGGGGCCAAACTCAATAATCAGTCAGAGAACAGTTAAATGTCTAAAGAGACAAATAACGGAACTCTGCGAGCTTACTGATTACCGTGGAAATAAAGTGGAGTTTCCAGTTGTACCTCTGCTGAGTTCAGGGGACTGGACTCCCTTTTTCCCCCAGTTGCACAGGTCTAGGTTGTTGCTATCTCCAAAGACCATATATATGTGCCCCCGGGGGCTGGGCAGGGGTATGTCGACAAGCAAAATTGCTGCCTTTGGCAGTCTAGAAATCCTAGAGCGAACATTGAGAAGCCTTTGTATGCTTAACGTGCCACTAGATGGTGCGCCATGTGGTCTGGAGGCGATATTGGGCCGGTTTTTTCGGAAGATGCGGCTGGAAATGTGGTAACGGTCAATGGATTATGCTATTGCGTGATGCTAACTAAATATTGGCCTATTATTGACAATGTAGATATCACGGACATATGGTGTCAACCGAACGGTGGTATATGTCATAGAGCCAACGTGGCGATCAAATTTCCCGATCACATAATTTCAAGACAATCAGCAGTTAAGTGGCCAGCCAAATCGTGAGATTTAACACTACTGAATTATTTTTTGTGGGGCTATGTTAAGGACAGAGTCTATACGGAGTTTATCGAATCGATTTCAGTGTTAAAACTCAAAATCCGTGATGTGATTAAGGATTGCGCACGTGTTACGAAAACATTTAGAACAATAAAATGCTCATTATAATGCCAGCACGGTATTCATGCTATACTATATTCTTCATAGTTTACGATGTAGAATAAGCTTCTGGAAGATTATGGGCCAAACATTTTCACATTCTTGAGTCACTTATTTGCTGAAACGGGCCGTTAAATAGAACGTATTGAACTGGTTTACAGTCTACTTTAACGAACATAAATCTTGAAGTACCTGACCACTAGACTATTTTTCTTCTGATAATGCAAACTAAAATGGATATCGTTCCTTCGATAGCTGAAAGTACCATCGTCTTGTTGAAGTGAGCGCCAAAGATAAGTATTCTCTGAATTTAGCAAATATTCAGATAAGGTGACTAAAATTTAGGGCATTCGTTGTTGAAAATGTATTCGATGGCGTTTTTTGAAGAATTAACTCTTTCACATATCTGCTGAATGTTTATGTAGTTTGAAACAAGTAAACATTTATCCATAACATATTCATGCATTAAAGCACTGAATACTTCACTTACATTTACTTACATACACAGTTAAACGCGAATACACACACACACACCCATACACATACTATAACAAATGTGTGATTATTACTATTTAATACAGCATCAATGTATAGAAAAACAATCAATCATTTATATAAATTTGTAACTTACAAATATAAAGGTGCTGTTCTATACTTAATTACAGTCATATATCCAGCTATTCAATAGCTACTGACAGTGCTGATGCTGCCGCTAATGTTGTTATTATTGTTGTTGTTTTTGTTGTTGTGTTTACTCATTGACACATAGCAAGTTGCCTTCTTGATAGATGGGTAAAGAAATATACAGATTTACTTACAAGTTGCTGCTAAGTTAAATTGGCAACTATCATGTTAATGTTACATTCTTCGAGAGACTAAAAACCAGTTTAAAAGCGATAAATTACGGCAGGAAAGAGCAACAATGAGTTGAATTCAAAGAAACAGCAAAGTTGCCGTTTCTAGTGTACGGCATCGTAACCAACAACATAATTTCAAGTCAAATACACTCTCTTTTACTTTACAACACATCTTTACTAGCACACATCTTTACAAGCAAAACTTAACTAAGAAAAGGGTGTTTCATATTTAATGCAGGATTCGGTCTTGGTGTCATTTGTAAAGCATTTCGCGAGGAAACAATATGGTTTCATTGTTAAAAAATATTTTGAAAATAATTAAAGTTTAGATGCTGAAGTATATTTATACTTTCAATACTGTCCTGGAGAGCACATTTTTACCTTCATGGAGTTCAGGGAAGAACAACCATGGGGTGTTTTTACAGAGGTATAAAACTTCGAAACGGAAAAAAACAAAGATGAAATTTTTAAAATGGCATGAAATTTACTTTAATCAAAAGATTAGATTTTCTCGCATTATAATTTAAATATGACTTCTCCGCAGCTGGCTCAGACGTAGTCTAATCTGGAGATCCGATTTTCTCTTGTCCTTTCTTTCTTTTTTAAAAGAGAAGTAGCACTGCAGGCAACAATGCTTAATTAGTCACAACCGTGCTACATTCTATAGGAAAGGGATAGGGAAGAGATAAGACAGGTGTTGAAAGTAGAAGGATAATTGCATAGCCTTCAAGATATTATTTTAGTAGTGACAACAACCACCCCTAGATTGGTAAGCTAAGTACACACCTACTAGCCTACCGGGACAGCTTTCATTTCTAGAAGGTCAATGTTATCGGAAATCAACTGTCGTATAAGGCAGCACAGCGACCAGTGACTATACCTTCATCATTGAGCAGCCTCACCGACAGTCAATTTATATTTTTTTGTAGTAACAACAGCCAAAGTCTTTGTTGGGAATCGAAGACAACCCACAGACTGGTAAGCTAGTACACTACCTACTAGCCTACAGGGGCACCTAATGACTTTTTTTCCAACATTTGTAGCCGTATACGGCAATAACGCGGTCAATGTTGTCCTCCAAATGGTCAATCGTTACGGGGCTATCAGTGTAGACTAGCGACTTCACATAATCTCACATAAAATAGGGACGTCGAATAGCACAACCTTGGAGGCAATTTAAAGGCTTCGAAAGTATGCAGCTATCAAGCACTTCCTGCAATAAATCAATTTTGGCTTGAGCTATGTGACATGTTGCACCTTCTTCTTGAAACCGCTGCTCCTGTACATCATGATTATTCAATTGATTAACTTAAAAGCCTCTAATCATGACTTTACAGCGGTCACCGTTGACTGTAACATATCGTTTGTAATGAAGTATGGAAGAAAGATTCTATCAACCCATAAAGTAAACCTAAAGGAAAGTTTTTTGCAGATATAACGGAGTCCTTAGAAGTATCGCCACTCCGAATACGGAAGTTTAATTTGTTGACGTATCCATTCAAACAAAAAAGAGCTTTATCGCTAAAAAAAAATTCGCTTATGAAATCGCGATGGGGACCATGACTTCGAAAAAAATTTAAAACGTTTTGGAAGCGTTGTTCAGACATCTGCCTATTCATATTAAAATGCCTAACCAAACTAAACTAAAATCACTTAACAGCTGACAAAATTGCGGCCAATTAAAAAGTGTTGCCAGGTGAAGGAAGTGTATAAAAATATCCCTTTACATCCACTTCATGTTACTGATAGCAAAGGTTTCCCCCCCCCCCCCCAGAGGCACATTGATATGTTTTGACGGAAATCCACCGTCATTACATGTGTCTTCTGGGGTAAAAGGAAGCCCAGTCCCCTACAAGGCTAGCAGGAGCCAACTGGACAATTCTACATTATTTCCACGGGAATCAGTTAAGCCCCAGAGTTCAGCTGTTTGTCTTTTTAGCCTTTTAGCTGTTCTCTGACTGATTATTGAGGTCGACCCTTCGGAAGTATCGTGATGGTTGTGGTTTCGACGCCCTTGTTTGAGTTGTGTGGGTCTGATCATTGACAATGAACACAAGGAATGGTTTAGTTCCTGTGAGTATGAATGCCGTCGTTTTCTTAAATCATATTAAGCTTCATGCGTGCTGGACCAGGAGTTGCATAGTCTCCAACTATTCAGCAAGGAATGAAGGCTGCGGCCTGCTTCGGACTTTTGAAGTTTCAACTAGGAGTGACCGGAGGATATACGTATCTGAAGGCCTTCTAGGGCGAGGATGACGCTACATTTTTTTTCACAGTGTTATGATCCACCATGTGTTTATGGATTACACAGGTAAATACGGATGTAAATCTTATCACGCTTAGCAGAGGTTTTAAGGGTACATAGTCCGCTGTTTTTCGAAAATATAACTATATAAATAGTGATTTGGTATTAGAGTTCGTTTCGGCTAATTTAACTTACACTGATGTGGGAGCGTATGTTCTCAACCATGCAGTCGGTGTCCCTGGCATAAAATTTCTTTTCATAAATTTAAATCAATTAAAATTTTAAATAAATTCAAAAGACCAAGATCTATGCCAATAGGCCGTAAATCAAATCTTCAAATGAAAATGAAGTTTAATGTTGCTTCAACCAAATTAAGTCATATTTATGGGGGGAAATTTCGACAAAAACTGCTTTTATCTTTACAGTTCCATATGTACAATTTAGGTATTTCGCCTCCTTTCGAGCTTAAGTAATTCTAACAGTAATGTTTTCATTTTTTCCCGTCCTTTCTGGCTGTTTGTTCGGTATAAGTGGCGAGCGCTTTCGATGTGAAAAAATCATTTTCAAGCCGTGTTTTAATTCATACTGGTGAGTCAGTGTTCGCGTTTAGGTAGTTCTTTTGTTAAGGTCGTATCTACTCATATAGATAATTGAATGCGAGCCTAATTTTTACTATCTCCGTCATTTATTATTATCTAGGTATGTGTGTCCGTCTGAGGGTGTTTTCCATGTTTTCAAGATTGTTTAGTCTTCGTCTTTCGTTGCTAGGATGTTGTAATGTCATACATTCATTTATTTCTCTTGGTGTGTGCCTGTGAGTGTCAACATGTAATGCAAAGTTGGAGTCTTCTCCTCTAACAATCTAAGAAAAATCTTAAACTTTTTTTTTTGTATTTAAATATAAATCAAATATTTCATGCTCATTTCTACACCCTTTAAAAAACGTTGGCTTAAAAAATTTATATTTAGTTTACGAGACGATATTCTGTCCATAAAATACAAATAAAACAAAATACAAAATGATATATCGAAGTCTATTTTAACTTAAAATTATTTTGTGATTCATCGTTTAGCCGTACAAACACATTTTCATCATAAATAATTCGAAATGCTGTTGACATTCTCCCACTTTTGAAAGGAAGTTCATCACAAGTATATTGTCGTTTAAATTTAGATAATTGACTGACTATTAATTTTGAATTGAATTTATGGCACAAAGAAAGAAAACCGAAGGCTCTTAATAGTAATAAGTAAGCTTTTATAAGCATTGACATAGAAATACATATCGGGGAGGGGGCTAAGCCATCATCATAAAACAAATAAATTTTCTTCTTCTGCACGAGTTACGTTTTTCATATGCAGCAGCTACTGGAGTCTCATGAAGAAGATTCTATCATGTCGCATATCATTTTTAAACAGTTTAATGAGTTTTAATACTCGAATATAACACACTAATCAGCCATAAAGAAACAATGATTTATTCCAAATTATCCGTTTTTGTTTTTTAAAAGTCGGCTAATAAAATTTAAATGCAATCTGCCATGAGCTTTTTATCTCTACAGTAACCAAAAATATCTATAAAAAAATATCTATATTTAATTTGAAAGTCTACTATCACCTTTATATCGGGTGTTTTTCATAGAGGTATACAACTTTAAGGTGGCAACACTATTTTAACCGGCGGCCATTTTGATATCTATTAAGTAATTTATGTTTAGTTTAACGACGTGGATATCACTGACATGTGGTTTCAACAGGATGGTGTCACGTGTCACACAGCCAATTAAACGATCAATTTATTGCAAACCAAACTTCCCAATCGCAAAATTTCACGATAGTCAGCAGTTAAGTGCCCAGACAGATCATGTGATATAACACCACTCGATTATTTTTTGTGGGGCTATAGTAAGAACAGATTCTATATGGTGCCAATCGAATCGATTTCAGCCTTAAAACTCAAAAATCCTGATGTGATTAATGAAATAAGACCGTCATTTTGTCAAATAATGAAAAACTGTGGTCATGCTCCGTAATACAACAAAAAATTGAAGAATCTTAATTTAAATTTTTTATTTTATTTTGTTTTAGAAAACAAACTTCTCCTTGAAAATCCCTTTATCCACCAAATTAGGGAGAAAATTATTTAATATCGAGCACAAACAAAATTTATTGTTTGGCCAAGCCAAATTTACATGCAACACCAACATGTTGTAGATTTGGTTGTTCATGATAATTGGCAACGCCATTCACATTATAGTCTGAGATAAATTTGACCCAAAAAACAATAACCAAACACAACATCGAAATGATAAGGACAGTATAATTTCCCTGAAAGGTATGTTGTCTGATACATGCTACCTGTCACGCTTTTTTTACTGATGTATGTAGTAAGCCAGCCTATACTAACGTTTCAAACACAACGCTTTACAATAATGCTGAAAGCGTTGTGTTTAAGTCCATTAACTTAGCCTTTAACAAGGCTTCCAAAATGTGTAAATTGGACCAAAAACGAGATAACCCTTGACGTCGATTTTCATAAGCGCATTTTGTTTAGCGATGAAGCTCATTTTTGTTTGAATGAATACGTCAACAAACGAAACTGTCTTATTTTGGATGACAATCCTCAATCGTTTGTTTATAATTTTTGATTGGAATGGAATCTTATATTGATAAATGTTTTATTAAATGTCGGCAATGATGTATGGAATACTGAATAATTTGAGGGTTTCCCATTCCCCAGAACCGAATATTCTTTTTATTCGCATATCAATGAGTGTCCATCGTCATTCATTATGATTTTTTCACGAAAATCGGGGTTGTCAGGGGCGAGCTGAAACATCCTAATGGCATATGTACGGCAGCGTAAATGGTCTTGTGGAAGAAGCTCTTGTGTCAACTGAATCTTATATTGGAAACAAATGCAAATTGTGGCCAAAGTTGTTCTTTGAAGACCAAGTTCCTGAGCACGGCGTCGAATTGAGGTTGATGAATTGTTTTGAACACTTTCTTGAGCAGCAGTAATATTTGCAAGAGATCTTGCAGTACATTGTGGTCCATGCTTGGGCCTATCCCCTACAGACCCTCTTTCTTCGAAGTCATCGACTACACGTAACTTTTTCATCGTCAGAGTAATCGATGATAGATTTTTATAAAATGTTTTAACGATTAAAATACGTTGGTTTATCGAAAAATTTTCCGTAATAAATTTGCCACATTTCTATTTCACGTCTGCCAAATATGAATTGTCAAGACAAATATTTATCAAAATGGCGGCAAGAAAAAGTAATATACCTTCCCGGCGGACACCCTGTATGTGTTGAAACATCGTTACATCCAGAAAAACTCTTTTTTTGGTGTGCTGTATGGGTTGGTGGAATTATTTTTCCGTACTTTTTTAAAAACGATGTTGGTCAAGACGTTATAGTCAATGGTGCCTGCTATAGAGTCATGATTACTGAACATGAACAACCATGATGTACAGGAGCTGTGATTTCAATAAAAAAAGCGCAGCATGTCACATAGTTCTGGACACAACAACTAAAAAGGTTGACCTCATGGAGGACAACATTCCCCGCGTTATTGCATATATAGGGGCACAAATGTTTAAAATAGTCACCCAAAATTAAACTTCCAACTTAGACTGTATTCGAGTCAGTCGTGGCGGCCTTATGTCAGGTCAATTGATAAAAATGCATCTTTGTTTCCATTTCAAAGTTCTATATATTTTTAAACAAAACACCCTTTATCGCCGTTTTTCCTAAAAGTGTTGTAAGTCCAATTTTTTTTTTTTTATAAAAGTTAATTAATAATTATTGAATCTGCTACTTTTTATCTCTAAATAATAGCTAAACGAAAATGTTTCAAATAAATTTACGTAGTTTTTAAACTCACAATAATAATTAGTTTTAAAGTTTACTTTATAACATCATACCAAGGCATCATAAGCGAAATAAAATTCAACGATATTATTAAGCTTCTCCTAATCATCATAACTACTTTCTCCTAATAAACAAAAGAATATTAATATGGCAACATAAAAATTAAATGGCTACTCCTGACGATATATCGAATTAAGTTAATTTTATTTTAATTTTCAAAATATTTAATAAAAAAAATACTATAAAAAATATATTTGCTTTATATTATATCACATATTAAATATTTATTAGTGTATAATTGTTTAAGTTTTTATACTTCGAAAGTGTGATAAATCAATTTGAAATGGCTAAAAGTAAAATAAATGGTTTAACTCATATCGGATGCTTTTTCACTTACACAGAGTTGACTGTTAAATGAGCTGTTATACATTGATCACTTTATGATTAGTATACTCTGGCAAATCATTATGAATACATTGGCACTTGAACAGTGCTACCAGATTATTATTAAATGATAGAACTTATAGAATTGCTGACATTTATGCTGCAAAAAATAGTGCAATAACACAAGCACGTCCAATAGGCCGGGTCGATTTAAAAATCGCCCACTGCTCAGAGAAAATCGTATTCTAGGGATCAAAATAAGAAACTTTGCCCGAGGAACCATACCTCTAAAACGAATTCTGATGTTCCAAGTTTTGAGTCAAACTTTTATTTTGGGTCAAATTTTGAAAAATCCCATTTAGAGTGCCTCAATCGAGTCCAAATGTATGACCGACCCTCACTATCGTTTAATTTACATGCACTTTTGACAATAAAATCGGTTACAGGGTTCTTTGCATTCACTATGTAAAAAAATTTACATATATATTTTGACCCACAAGTGTATAAGATCCACCTGGCTCAGTAATAAAAGCCTCGAGACCATCATATATCATTACATATTTTTAAAAGGGAAGTATTTACAGGCTGACGGCATCTTTGTACTTTATTTCTTCAAAATTGTAACCAAAAGTCACATTTTGGGTCGATAGAGTTAATTACCACATCATAATAAATGATTTTTTGTTTAAAACTTTGAGTAACATAGCTTCTCACGAGATGTGTTTTCGGCAGAATAACGATCGCAACCATTGACTTATCGAAATCATATTTTGGTAATAACTTGATTTCGAGAAATGGTCCTTTCACTGACCGTAATCATTTGCCAATATTAGTGCCACGTATTAATTATTTGAAGAAAGAAAGTCTACAAAGCAAAAACTTTTAAGAGTGACATTATAAACGAACAGGTAAACACGACCTCAAACACAATTTTCACACCACCAAAACTTTTCATACACTTAAGCAAACGGAAAACACCCTCAAACGGTCAAACGTATCAAGATAATAATACTCCTACTCTATTTCTCCTACTCTATTTCTCCTACTCTATTTCTTATTTTTGTAAACGACCTTCTTTGTCGAACTTTCAACCCTATATATTCTCTTGCCGATGACAGCGCCATTTGTCACTCATATTCATTTCGTAAGAGACCAGGCCATTTGGACGTTAGTTCCAAAAGGCAGAACATGAATGATACCCTTAATCACGATCTCGCGACAGTCTTGGAATGGGGTCGTGTGAATAGAGTAGATTTTAATGCTCTTTAGACGCAATGTTGCATGCTAACGCATAGATCTGCGTTTGGTAGTGGTGCTGCATCTGTTACTATGGGTGATATAGATACTACGGAGTCGGAAGCTCTTGATGTTCTTGGCATGAAAATTCAGTGCGATGTTCGATGGACTAAACACATTTTTCAGGTTTCTAAAGAAGCTTTCAAGTGCCTTGGTTTTCTAAAATGGTGTAAAAGATACTTCACTCCATCCGATCTCCGTACTATCTATACCACCTATATCCGTCCGAAAATGGAATACAATTCTCATGTACGGGCCGGCGCTCCAAAGTCTATTTTGGAGTTACTCGACCGCGTGCAGGAGAGGGCCAAGAGGCTCATTGGGGACGGTAGGGTATCCAACTCTATTGATTCTCTAGAGCATCGACGCAATGTGGGGTGTATTTCACTGTTCTATCGTTACTACAATGGAAACTACTCTAATGAAGTTAGGAAACTTGTTCCCGATACTGACACGTTTTCGCGCTTTACACGATTTTCGTTGAGAGCACATCCATTTGTGGTTGATTGGCCAATGAATCGCACTACGCATTACAGGAAAAATTCGTTTTTTAGCAGAACAATCCGTATCTGGAATAAAATCCCTCCGGAGATCTTTCCTGTCGTTTTTAATCTGGGAAAATTCAAACTGAATGTTCACAGACACTACTCCCTCTTTCCTCCTTCCCGTAACCTAATTTCCTAGTTCTAGTTAGTCCTACATAAAGTGCCATGTGGCGAGCATTCTATCTACATGAGTACATCCGACCTTAACAACACTACCTTAAACCGAACACTGACTCACCAGTAAAGATTTGAAACTGATGCCTTCACATCGAAAGCGTTCGCCGTTCATACTAAACAAACAGCCAGCAAAGACGGAGAAGAATGACAACACTAATTTTTTGTATTAATTTTTTTAAATTTCAAGTTCCAGGAGATTTAAAAAACACCCTTTATACATTTAACGGTTATCCCAAAAATTACTTAAAACGCAAAGAATTCAATCGAAACCCAATTATTTTCTCTCTCTCAAAATGGCATCAAGTATGTTTTTTAAAGATAAGTAGCACTTCAGGCAACAATGCCTATTTAGTCAAGTACCGTCCTACATTCTTTAGGAAAGGGATAGCGAAGAGAAGAAACAGGTGGTGAAAGTAGAAGGATAGTTGGAAATTACTGCCGTATAAAGACAGTACAGAGACCAGTGGCTATGCCTTCATCGCTGAGCAGCCCCACCGACAGTCAATGTTTATTTTTGTAGTAAAAAAAACCAAGATCTACGTTGGGAATCGAACCCACAACCCCCAGACTGACAAGCTAGTACACTGCCCACTAACCTACAAGGGGCACCTAATGTTTTAGCGAGAAGTATGCAAATATTTAGGGGAGTACAACGATGTTATGTTACAACTTATATAAAGCTGCACGTCGTCAGCATATAATCTAACTTTACACAATGATTAAGTTTCGTTGGTAGATCATTAACATATAGCGCAAGCAGTAGAGGACCCAAGATTGAGCCCTGTGGAACACCTCGACTCAAGGACAATGTATTTGATTTTGAGGTACCTGTTTCAAAAAATTGATGTTCTGCCAGACAAATAAGAGAACATCAGATCGGCAGAAGTTGGTGAAAACATATGAAATTATTCCAATTTGTTATGTAAAATGTAATGATCCACAATATCGAAAGCTTTCGAATGATCCAAAAGTACTAAAAATGTAATATTGCCGCAATCAATTTGTTGTATAATATCCTCCGCAACATTTCCAACTCCTGGTCCAGAACGCATGAAGCTTAACATAATTAAGAACACGACGGCATTCATAATCACTGGACCTGAACCATTCATCGTGTTCATTGTGAATAATCCGACCCACAAACTCTCACGAGGGCCTCGAAACACACAGCCACCACGATACTCCCAAAGGGCCTACCTCAATAATCAGACAGAGGACAGGTTAATGTCTAAAGAGACAAATAGCGAACTCTGCGAGCTCACTGATTCCTGTGGAAATATAGTGGATTGTCCAGATGGCTCCTAATAGCCTTTAAGGGGCCTGGGCTCCCTTTTACCCCGCAAGACATCAGTCTAGATGGAATAGTAGGCTCCAAAAAGACTATCATCTGCCCCCGGGGGGGGAGATAACGTTATATAAAGGGTCCGTCAAAGAATTTTTTTTTTGTTTTAAATGCTATAAACAAAACTACACAGTTTCGGCTTTGTGGCACTTAGCGCCGTCCTGTTGAAACCAAATGTTACCAATATCCTCCTCTTCAATTTTTGTGAACAAAAATTCGTTCAACCTGGCCCGATAACGATCGCCATTGACTGTAACGGCCACCCATGAAAAATGGCCCAATTATGCCTCTAGACCAAAATCCGCACCAAACAGTGGCTCGTTTTGGGTGCGTCGGCTTTTCAATGTATGCGTGCGAATTTTCTGTGCCCCAAATGCGACAATCTTGCTTGTTTTCATACCCGCCAAGATCAGAATGAGCTTCATCTGAAAAGATGATTTTTTTTGCAAAATCGGCATCTTGTGTAAGTCGATCGCAGGGCCACTTACCGCTGTTCAAGCATATAAACAACCAAATTCGTTCAGCGGAAGGATAAAACTAATTATCTGTCATATCAAACATGAGCTAAGTGGTACCATTCACGAAATAATCACTAGTAGAAAAAACAAACGATAGATGGCGGACTGTATATCATACTCCAATCAATGTTACAAATTTCCCGTTCTAAAATAATATAATTCAGATTTTTAAAATCTCGATAAGTAATAATTTGAGGAGATAAATGCAAATAAAAGTCAAATGTGGTACAGATAAAGTCATGGTAGGAAAAGCAAGGGGCAGAAAGTTGATCATATAGTAAGACTTTGGAGAGATCACTTGCAAAAAAAAAGATCTAGAAGTGTCCTACTAGTCATAGTAAAATGGGGAGCATTAGTTCTATTAGGGGAATCAAGGCCTGATCATCAATTAGGTAGGAATCGGCTAAAACATTTGATTTAAAGTCACCTGTAACAATGACGTCTTCGTAAGCAAGAGCGTAAGAGCGTCTGAAGAGTATCAACAAATTTGCCTCCGAATCATTCATCAATGTTATTTTGTTACGATTCTCTAGACAACCAGTACGCATAATTTAATTAATCGATTTTATTAATTAGCAGACATGTTGGCAGTACAAGTCAACATACAAGTATTGCCATCAGTTAGTTTCCCCCTCATGCAGATGTTTTCCGGCTGTTGTTTGTTGCTGCTGCCGTTGCATGTTAATATTTGTTATTTGCTACTTAAGCATGTACTTAATGATGTTCGCGTACTTTCAACAACATAGTTGTCATGTGTATAACGTGTGCGCAGAAGCGTTGTTCTTGTCAGTTAGTTTGCTTTTAAATTGTTGTTGTTGTTGTTATTGTTTTCTTTTATTTCACTATGTATTTTGTATTTTTTTTTGTGTGGAATTTTTTTTCTGCACAAAAGATTGTTATCGGCGCTTGTTCTACAAGTTGTCATCATTCATTCATTCATTCATTGTCTTAGAAAGCAGGTTGTTGTTTTTGTTTTTATTTTTGTTTCTTTACAATTTCTTCATTTATGCATGAAATTGATTTAAATTGTTTTAATTACAGTTTATGCGTTGCATATTAATGATGTTGGCGACAGATGTTGACGGAACATATTTTATTGAAGTAAATGCAACCAACATAAATGAAGCATATAATTTCGTTTAGATATAAATCAAATGCGATGTAAATGTGCATCACATGTTATTAATAATTTGCTATAGTGACAAATAGAGTTGTCATTACCAACAACTTGTTAGCAAAACTTTTAATTCACATGTTTTGGCGAATATTTAATCTACTAATCACCATATAAGACAATTCAATAGCATAAAAGAAACCACAGATTGCTCTTAAAGCGCTTCAGTGTGAACAATGTGAGTAAAAGTAAAACTTTGTCATGTTTCATTTTATTTGTATTTATGTACAGGGTATTCGCCGGGCAGGTATACTACTTTATTTATTTATAATTTTAGATTAAATGAAAGAGAATGGTTCTTATATTTCATAAATGTTTTATTTAATGTCGGCATTTATGTATGGAATACAATATTAGATAAATGTCCGCCTATGTTGGTGTCACAAATGCGAGCCCTTATGAGCTCATTTTTCATTACATTCTCACACATTTCACGCGGTATTTCATTCATTTTATCACGAATATTTTGTTTAAGTTGCTCAAGCGTTTCTGGTTTGTTTGCGTAAACCTTGTTTTTAAGATATCCTCACAAAAAAAAAGTCGGAAGCAGGCAAATCAGGCGAACGTGGAGGTCAATCAACGTCACCATTTCTTGAAATAACTTGTTGTGGAAAGAGGTCTCACAGTAATTCCATTGTAATCCTGGCTCTATGCGATGTGACGCCATCTTGTTGATACTACATATTCTTCAAGCCCAAAGCATGTAGCTTTAAAAAGTTTTTAATTATATCACGATATCGCTCCCCATTGAGCAGCAGTATTATTTTCAGCCAGTCTTACTTGGGCCTATCACCCAACATTCACCGAATTATTGCCGGTATACGGAAAAAAATGTTTGAAAAAGTCATGGAAAATTGGACCGTCAGATTAAAGTACATTCAAACTAGTCGTAGCGGTCATATGCCAAAAGTCATAAGTAAATTATGACAGAATATTATTTTTCGAACAAATTAAATTTCAAATCAATTAAAAAAATTCATCTTTGTTTTATCCAATTCAAATGAATTTTAATGCGATATCGATTAAAATTAAAAAAATTCACATGAAATTATCGCCTCCGAAATGGATATGAACTCAACTAGAAATGAACTAAAGCTAGCTGGTTATCCGCCGGGTAGGTATACTACTTTGTTTTGCCGCCATTTTGGTAAACATTAGTCTTGACAGTTCATAATTGGCAGTCGTGAAGTAGACACGTAGCAAATTATCATTAAAACATTTCATCAAAATCAATCATCGATTACTGTGACGATGAAAAAAATTAATTTTTGAGCCTAAAAAAACCCATTTTTCAAAATTTTTTAAGTGATCCCAGATTTTTCTTTCGCCTTTTTTCGAAATTTTTAACCAAAAATAAATGTTTAATTTTAATAATTCTAAAATAACATTTTTCTTTTACTAACGGCTTAGATCTAAATATTGTTAAAATTAAAAAGAGAAAAAATTATGTTTTATGAAATCCAGTGCGTATGTTAAAACTTTAATGCTGCCAAATACTTTTATAAGATTAAATGTTTAAACACATTTAAATTATATTTCGCAAACAAATAAACTAACAAATGAAATATATAAACTCACACACACACACACACAATGTACATATGTATATGTGAAAAGTGTTATAATACTTAAAATAAAAATAAATAAATTAAAACATAAACACATATTCGAAGTACTCACACAGCTATACAGCAGGTGACAGGAACAGTAGAGTTAATTTCTCTAACATTTTATCATATCGTTAGCTGAAATGCTAAATCTTTAGCAAACTTTCAAACTTTTATACTTTTCAGATTAATAAGAGAAAGAAACTCTTACGTATTTAAAAAATTTTTTTCGGACCATCACTCAGGGGATGACCCCTACATATGCAAAACATTCTGCCAGAACTAGGAAATTAGGTTACGGGAAGGAGGAAAGAGGGAGTAGTGTCTGTGAACATTCAGTTTGAATTTTCCCAGATTGAAAGTGGCAGGAAAGATCTCCGGAGGGCTTTTATTCCACATACAGACTGTTCTGCTAAAAAACGAATTTTCCCTGTAATGCGTAGTGCGATTCACTGGCCAATCAACCACAAATGGATGTGCTCTCAACGAAAATCGTGTTAAACGCGATAACGCGTGAGTATCGGGAACAAGTTCCCTAACTTCATTAGAGCACTTACCATTGTAATAACGATAGAACAGTGAAATACACCCCACATTGCGTCGATGCTCTAGAGAATCAATGGAGTTGGATACCCTACCGTCCCCAATGAGCCTCTTGGCCCTCTCCTGTACGCGGTCGAGTAACTCCAAAATAGACTTTGGAGCGCCAGCTCATACATGAGAGTTGTATTTCATTTTCGGACGGATAAAGGTGGTATAGATAGTACGGAGATCGGATGGAGTGAAGTATCTTTTACACCATTTTAGAAAACCAAGGCACTTGAAAGCTTCTTTAGAAACCTGAAAAATGTGTTTAGTCCATCGAACATCGCACTGAATTTTCATGCCAAAAACATCAAAAGCTTCCGACTCCGTAATATCTATATCACCCATAGTAACAGATGCAGCACCACTACCGAACGCAGATCTATGCATTAGCATGCAACATTGCGTCTTACGAGCATTCAAATCTACTCTATTCACACGACCCCATTCCAAGACTGTCGCGAGATCGTGATTAAGGGTATCATTCATGTTCTGCCTTTTGGAACTAACCTCCAAATGGCCTGGTCTCTTACGAAATTTATATGAGTGACAAATGGCGCTGTCATCGGCAAAAGAATATATAGGTTTATAAGTTCGACAAAGAAGGTCGTTTAGAAAAATAAGAAAGAGAGTAGGAGAAAGAACGTAGCCTTGCGGTTCCCCTGAATTAATCATGAACTCGTCTGATGAAATCCCATCTATAACAACTCGTATAGAGCGATTTCCGAGGAAACTAGATATTAATCTAGAGAAATTATCACCGACACCAAAAGCGGCAAGTTTTGATAGAAGTGCCACAGTTATGCCACACTCTATCGAATGCTTTGGAAATATCTAGAGCCACCACCTTACTTTCTCCGAAGTGATGAATGGAATTACAACATTGCTCACACAGAAAGGCCAGCAAGTCGCCCGTAGAGCGCCCCTTACGGAAACCATACTGTCGATCGCTAAGTAAGTTGTTGGATTCTAAGTACCTCACAAGATGGAAATTGACCATATCTTCAAACACTTTAGAAAGCGCAGAACAAATTGCAATTGGGCGGTAATTTTCAGGGTTGGTAGCCTCCCCCTTTTTGGGGATCGGCGTTACATTGGCAACCTTCCAGCACTTCGGAAATTGCCCGACTTGGTACAATGTGCTGAAAAGGGCTGCTAACGGACGCGGTAGCGTCAAAGAGCACTGCTTCAAGACCAGTGCTGGTATCTCATCCGGCCCAGGGGACTTGTTGATGTTGAGATCAGCTAAAACCTTTTTAACCGCTCGAGGTCGAAAAAATATCTTTGGCATAGTAACGGATACTCTTTCGAGCTCTGGCGGTGGTTCACTGCTTTCCGGCAAATAAGAACTATTTGCAAATATACCAGCTAAAAGGTTTGCTTTGTCAACCGGGTCAGTGAATATTTGATCATTCTTTAAAAGAGTCGGAATTGAAGAACTAGCATTATCCCGTATTCTTTTAACAAATGACCAAAAGTTCTTACTACCCCTAGAAGTAGCAAGCAGCTTAGTACGAAGACGCTCTTCGTATAGATGTTTTTCACTCCTTAGTACTTTGGCACACGTACTTTTGCGTAGCGAGTCAGTATCTGCGTTTTTGTTTCTACGCCAGATATGGAATGCTTCCTCTCTTGATCTGACTGCATTTTTGCACGTCTGATTAAACCAAGATTTAGATCTGGTTTTAATCGAGATTGTTTTGGATGGAATAAAGGTTTTCATTCCAAACAAAATTATGTTTACAACCATTGCCGCCATGGCAATGACATTATTATCTAAGAAACATAATTTCCAATTAAATTGCCTAAAAAATTCGTTAAGCTCAGCCCAACGAGCCTTCTTATAAATATATTTTAGACGTTTGGTAGCTGATTTCGTAACGTCGTGAAGCTTCGAATATGAAAAGGAGGCGGAGATGGTACAATGATCGGAGTTGCCGAGAGGTGCACAAACATTAACTTCATACTTTTGGGGGTGTCAAGTTAGAAAAAGGTCGAGTGTATTACTATGGTGCCCATCAACACAAGGAATGTGTGTTGGTTCATTCACTAATTGCGCAAGGTGATTGTGCGCGGCAAATAGCTCAACATACAGGCCCTCTGTAGTTGTATGGTCTGAATGGCGAAGCCAAAAACAGTTGTAAACATTAAAATCACCAGCAACAACAATTTTACTGTTCGGGCAACTGTCGAGAATCTTCGATATGGAGTCGGAAAGAAAATCGAAGCCAGCTAAGGTTTTAAAAGGTTTAAGAAGTTTTTAATTTTATGCAAACACTGCGTTTTCTAACTATAAGTACATATCACTTTTTATACTTTCTTTCTTAGTTTTTGATGTGCAAATATATGTGAGCTGAAAAACAAGCGTTATAAATACATATGTCGAATTTGTTTGTTTAAGTTACGAAATATGTGCAATTTTTTTAGGCGTTAAAAGCTGTGCTCCGTCTAGGTTAGGACCTCGGTTTCCTTGCTTCGTTGCTTCTGTTTGCCTTAATAATCTCATATTTGATTAATAATTCATCGACCACGTTAATGTACTTGATTGCGTTTCTAACCGTCACTCCATTAATTTAAAACTGCTGATGTAAGATGCGCTTGTCCTTTAGGCACGATTTACCTACAGCTGCTCCTTGACGAGAGTTATTTTTCTTTCTTTCTGCTTGAAGTTTATTGTTTAGCAAACAATGAGGCATTCTTTTATTGCAGCTGCCGTAGCTATATGCAACATATGTTAGCTAACTTTTATTCTTTTTTACTGCAATCACACACACACACACCACTCTTTTTAGTGGTAGAAATAATAAAACAACTTTTTTACTCGTTTTTAAAATTGGAAAAAAATCGTCAATATAAGGATAATTGCCATATTTGGGAGTAATGCTTTGAAATAAAAGTACGTTAAACCGAAGCATTGATCGAGAAAAGAAATCGTCAATATATGGATAATCGCCATATTTGGGAGTAATGCTGAATAGCTTTTTCAAACACAGGTTACGCTTATACAGTCGGCTGATAATTATAATGATGAAGGGTTAGTTGGAAGTTAGAAAACAGCTCAATAATGATTCTATTACCTATCGAGCTCTTGAAAAAGAACTTTTTTGTACGAAAAAGGCGTGCGAAAGTCAAACACAAAAGCCAATTATAAAAAAAATATGCTATTTTGGTACTAAACTAACTAACCACTTTAACCAATAACCGTTTTTAATCTTTCCCTTACGCTACCAAATAGCTCGAAAATAATCTTTAAGCACCGGCTCGAAGATTACACGAAATGAAGCGTCTCTTGCCATCCTAGAGGCCCATCAAGTTATTGAGAATTATGTTCTCCTTATCTGCCGTAATTTATTGCTATGAAAGCGTTTTAATATGTATGAAAAAAATAAAAAATTAAATAAAATTAAATTGTATTAAATATGAAATAATCTTTTAACGGTCTTATTAAATAATTTAACGATTTTATTTTTTTCAATATTTCGCTTTCCTTTGGAAAGCTTCTTCAGGAAAAAATTTTTTCCTTCTTCAGGAAAAAATTTTTTCCTGAAGAAGCTTTCCAAAGGAAAGCGAAATATTGAAAAAAATAAAATCGTTAAATTATTTAATAAGACCGTTAAAAGATTATTTCATATTTAATAAAATTTAAAAAAAAGGTCGAATAAAAATAAAAGTAATAAAATTAAATTGTTTATATTTTAACTGACGATATACGTAAATAAAATATACGTACATATATAAAATAAATCTATGTATATTTATATGTAAATAAATATTGAAACTGTAGTAAATAGTTATGCAACATTTTAACCGCACTCACCACGGGTTGGCGGTAAACGAGCATTAACTGACTGCATAAGTATGCAAGTATATATGTATGTATGCCTGTATAGATGATTGCATGTATTTATATATGATGCGATACATATATGCATTTGTGAGTGAAATGAGTATATTTTGTAGTTTAACACGGCAGGATAATGTACAACATCAAAATTTAAATAAAACTGGGAAAAAATTACAAAATCACAAAAAAAAATTTAATTGAAGCATATTGTTTTAAATGAACACACACACTCACACACATGTAGCATAATGCTTAAGAATTTGATGTATATTTATGTATTTGTATGCATTCACTGCACTCACAGTCGTTTCTGTGCCACGAAAAAAACTGAAAGATTGTCAATCTGCCTTTTCATATTTAAAAATTAAAATTTTTAATTTTAAAATTTGAATCGTTTACTCTGTAATAGGTGTAAGTCCATGTTTGGCAATGATTAATAATAACATTAAAAGCAATCTGTTATGAGCTTGCTATTTATAAACAGTTTCCAAACAACCTTTACGAGTAGTGTTGATCCAATATTACTTTTAAAATCAAGCTAGACCCATCACATCCCAAAAATTAATTGACTTGAATATGATAATTATATGACAACTATCAACATACTAAAAAGTTAATTGAAATAAAGAAAAAAATAATTAATCATGTTTAAATAAATAAAATATAGGACTTTCTTTCATAATCCATCGGCTTTAGTAAAAATATCACGTTTAAATTACAAAATTTGCGGGTAAGCTATTTTTTATTAAAAAAAAACAAAATTGGCGGGTAAGTTACTTTAAACTATCTATAAATAATGTGTCTAAAAGGTTTGCGCTGCACAATTTACCCAAGGATTTTGTTTTGTATTTATTTACTAACCTTTATTCTTTCATTTTATCGGGGTTTTCAATAAGAAGTTTGTTTTTCAATTGTGGCAACACCAACAATATGATAATTTTGACATTTAGTATAGTATATGAATTGGCAATTGTTACAATGAATTCAAGTTCGCCCAAAAATCGCATTAGAATAACTAAAATCCACTATGAAAATGGTGATTCTATTAAAGTTACATTTCATAAAATTCGTAATATTTTCGGACAACATAATCGTCCTTCTGACACCGCTATTAAGAATTTGATCGCTAAATTTGAGTCGACAGGCTCGATACGAACATCAATGCGTGTTCAACCCGGTCATTTAACTGTAAACATCGTAGCTGTCAGCCACAGTGTTGAAGAAGATCCAAATTCCTTGACGTTCTCAGCAATCGGGCTTATTCAAAACCACCACATGGCGAAGGATTTGCGTAAAGATTTGACTTTGAAGCCTTACAAGGTACAACCGGTGCAGAAATTATAGCCGACGGACCATTCACATCGCCGTAGATTTATTCAATGCATTCAGGAGCAGGTTTTACTGAAAAAAATCATTTTTGCAGACGAAGGCCATTTTCTTTTGTCAGGGTATGTCGACAAGCAAAATTACCGCATTTGGGCGATAATTGAGAAGCCTTTGCATGATTAATGTATCATTGTATGGTGCGCTATGTGGTCTGTAAGCGTGATTGGGACTTTTTTTCGAGGATGAGGCTGGCAATGCGCTAACGGTCAATGTATCACGCTATCGCCAGAAGCTAACAACTCAATTTTCGTCTATTATAGACGATGTGGATATCAATGGCATTTGGTTTCAACAGGACGGTGCCACATGTCACACAGCCAATAAAACAATCAGTTTATTGCAAACCACATTTCCCGTTTTCATAATTTCACGACAATCAGTTAGGTAGCCAGACAGATCGTGCGATTTAACACCACTGGATAATTTTTTGTGGGGCTATGTTAAGGATACAGTCTATAAGGAGCCAATTGAATCGATTTCAGCCTTAAAACTCAAAATCCGCGTTGTGATTAAGGAAAAAGAACCGCCATTTTATCAAAAATTTATTAAAAAGTTTAATGACTGAAGCGACATCTGTCAGCGTGGTAGTGGTGGACATTTACCAGATGCCATTTTTCATATATAATTGCTAAACTTTTCTTTTCGTAATATAATAAAAATTGTAATCATCTTAAACGAAATTTTTTATTTTATTTTGCTTTAGAAAACAAACTTCTTTTTAAGAAACCCTTTACATCATGAGTATCTTGAGTATCTTGCATACAAATTTTAAAGCGGACAGCTTCATGTGAAATAATGATAATGAAATTTGTTTAGAAAAATAGAAATCTGCTTTAGAAAAATATAGACTGACGAAAAGTTTCCGTAGAAAATGTATGACTGATGAAAATTTTCCACAGAAAATTTATGACTGATAAAAATGTTAAATAATGATGATGAAATTTGTTTTATAGAACATTTTTTATTTAAAAATTATGACTAATTAATTTTTTTTAGAAAAATATAGACTAATGAAAAGTTTCCATAGAAAATGTATGACTGGTAAAAATTATCCCTAGAAAATATGCGAGTGGTGAAATTTTCCCTACAAAATTTTCCATAGCAAATTTAGATTAGAAGAAATTATAAATATTTTATTAGAAAAACATTGACTGATGACAAACTTCCCCAGAGAATTAAGACTGACAAAAATTTTCTATTGCAAAATGCCTTTTAAAATTCTTCTACAGAAAAATTATGACGGATGAAATTTATTTTAAAAAAAATTATAATTTATGAAATTTTAATATCGAAATACTCTCGACCGATTAAGTAAAAATAACGTAGGCAAACACAACGCAGGCGGATATTACATAGCAATTCCATCTAAGGCAAGTAAAAAATACCACTGATCGTACTCTAAACTTTCTCTTTCCCCATGTATCCAGTTGATAGTAACGTGCCGTTTAAAAATTAAATTTTCAATATTTTACTCTTAGTACTATTGTATTCAATATTTTGAATGGTTGATGTTTTTAATTTTTGTTATAGTTGATACCACACTGTGCACAACAACAGCAACAACTACAAATTGTTTAAATTGAGATTTTAATAATAAATTTTTTTTTCCGAAATTAAATTTTTTAACAGTTACAATTCAATAATACCATAAAATATTGTAAAATATTATAAACTTCAATGTACAGTTATACCAACAAAACTTAATACAAATAACTGTTAATTTTATCAGCTGTATTTGTGTATTTGTGAGTGTGAGTATTATACTTGTGTATGTACTTACATGCATTCATGTACATATGTGTAAATAAATTTAAAAGCATTTTACCGTTTATTGACATAATATTTTAGTTCAGACATTGTTGCATTTATTTAGGGCGGTGGGGGGTGGTGGTAAATAAAAATGTGATAGTTTGTGTGCTTAAATTACAGCGATTTATAAGATGCTATTTTGCAAAATATGTTAAGTCAACTTAATTAAATTAATTAAAATTAATCTATTGAAAATATTAAGGCATTATGTATATATACAGTGCGTTATATTGGTATATGTACACCTTGATTTTATTATTAAGAAGGAAAACATTGCTCTCATACGTTGTTAAGCCCAATGCAAAGGAACTACTTTTACGGTAATAAAAAAACTCCATATTTTTATCGCTTTATTTCTAATTACAACAAACAACATGCGGTCAAATAAAAGGAAATAAAAAGAAAAGCACTTGTCGAATATTACTTGAGTCCAAGTCCCAGCAAAGTAGAAAGGAACATATGAGAGAGGATCAATAAGTCCCTGACTTTTTGAATGAAACACAAATTTACTTTTCAACATAACCTCCTTTAAACTCAATACACTCTTAGTCCGACGCGTCTCCAGTTTTTGTATCCCTTTTAAAGAATAGGATGTTTCGAGGTCCTTAAACTAGGCATTTGTTACGTCAATAATTTCACTTTCACCGTTAGAGCTAAATCTCTTTCCATCGAACCATTTCTTTAGATTTAGATTAGGATAAGAAGCAGTTACTAAAGGCTAAATCTGGAAAATATGGCGGATGAGGTACCAATTTATAGCCCAATTCATAAAGTTTTGCCATTGAGACTGCACAATATACACTCATGCATTATCTTACTGAAAAATTACTTTTTTGTTGGCCATATGGGGTCGCTTTCTTTTTAAATCCTCATTAAATCGATGTAATAAGTTGGCATAATATTCGCCGTTTATTGTTTTCCGCTTTTGAAGGTAATCGATGTGGATTATGCCACATGCATCGTAAAAAACTGTTGTCATCACCTTATTGGCCGACAAACTTACCTTGACCTTCTTCCCGGAGAAACCCGTTGTTTAGACTGCTGCTTGATCTCCGGATTACAGTAATGGATCCATGTTTTATCCACAGTTACAAAACGCCGCAAAAACTCATTCCAATTACGGTTAAAAATCTCCAAAAAATCCTTTGAAGTTGTCACACGTTCAACTTTCTTAAACTCAGCTGATCATTTTTAAATCGAAATCACACTGCCATATGGCATCAGCAATCTCACGCACTTTTACTCTTCGGTCGGCTTACACCATATCGTGGATTTTTTCGACATTTTTGGGTGTACTAAAGTGCCCCTGTAGGCTAGTAGGTAGTGTACCAGCTTACAAGACTGGAGGTTGTGGATTCGATTCGCAACAAAGACCTTGGTTGTTTATACTACAAATAAAAATTGGCTGTCAGTGTGGCTGCTTAGTGATGAAGGTATAGTCACTGGTCACTGTGCTGTCTTATACCGACAGTTAATTTCCGTAATTATCCTTCTACTTTCACCAACTGTCTCATCTCTTCTCTATCAATTTCCTGAAGAATGTAGCACGGTAATTGACTAAATAGGCATTGTTGCTGACCGTCCAGAACGTTCAGCGTCATTTGTGCGACCATAACGAAAGCCAATAAAAAACTACCATTGAAATCGATGGTGTAGAGTCCCCATGGTATTTAACAAGATTTTACTTGTTGTGATTGACGGTTTTTGTTCGCAAAAAAAAAAATTTAATGAGCACTCGAAATTCACTTTTTTCCATTTTCAGAAAAATATCCATGGTTGTATGTTTTGAACAGCTGTTAATGACGATACTTGCCCAAATTTTGAAAGTGGTCTATTAATAGGTGGTACCTGATGGGAACAGTATTACATTTCATTTAACTACCAGTGAAATTCGAAAAGTCACGGACTTAGTGATCCGCCCTCGTAACTTATTTAAGTAGTTAACGTAGATGAGATGCAAATAATCTTAGTACCGATTAGAAAATGAAAATCATAAATTTCCGTAAGAAACTTGTTGCATGCTCCAAAGAACTTTTTTTGGTACATTGATATGCTCTTCATAGGCTCTTAAGATATTGGCGAACCCATTACCTTGGGTTCAAAATATCACGTTGGTTTCATGATCCCATCGTCAGATATTGCGACCTTCTAGGTAATTTAAATTGAATTACTTCTGCCCCCCCCCCCCCCCCGGGGGCAGATTTATGGTCCTTTGAACGCTCAACTATCTAGACCTGTGCAACTGGGGGTATAAGGGAGCCCAGTCCCCTGAAGGCAGCAGGGGTCAGCTGGAAACTCCACGTTATTTCCACGGGAATCAGTAGCCCGCAGAGTTTCCGCTATTTGTTTCTTTAGACATTTAGCTGTTTCTCTAACTGATTATTGAGGTTGGCCCTTCGGGAGTATCATGGTGGTTGTGGTTTCGCGGCCCTATAATATACAGGTCAGTTTTATATGGTGGCCAGGATCATTTCACTTTTAATAACACCTACCTGGTAGAATGATCCTAGATCCAGTGAGCATGCTAGACATGTGTTCTGGACAGGAGTTGGATAGTCTTCAGCTCTTCAGCAAGGAGTGGTGGTTTGCAGTTCTGCTCTGGAATCATCAAAATTGCAACTAGGAAAGCCCTGTTGCTGGAATTAGTCTTCGGCTTCCCAGGGCGTGAATGACGTTGCTTTTCATTCCCAGTGGTATGACCACCATCTGATTAAGGCTCACTCCCAGAAAAATATCCTGGGAGTATGTATAATTTTATTATATACTTGTTAACAAATCAACTGGGATTTGTTAACTTTATCTGACAACATCAAGTTAGGGAAACTTATGGCAAAAACAAAATTTTGGGCTTTTGCCGGGCAATTGTCTATTGGCAATAATTTAAGCTGCATTTACTTCAACTTGTTAGGAAACTGCAATACACTGCGTTCCAGGGAAATCCGCATATAAAAAATCGTACAAAAAAAGGCATACATTTATGTGCAAAATGATGGATACGTTCCATTTATTAAAAAAATCGCATGAAAGCTAAATAATGTTTTAAAATGCACCAGAAATCGCATAAGAAAAGATTTATAAAAAATAAGATTTAATTTTTTTTTCATCATATTTTAACAAATGGCACATATGTATGTTAATAACAAAAACAAAAGTTAATATGTTAAAAGTAGCATAAGCAAAAGTTAATTCAAAATCATATTAAGAATGCTTTTATCATTATTCGCTGTCTGATAATGTGCGAACCCGTTTGTGGATTGGTGCAAGATCACTTTCATCACTTGAAGATAAAATTACGTCATCAGATCTACATGGTAATGCTTTTTCAGGAACTTCAGCGATTTTTTTTCTTTGACAAAATAGTCAGTAATCAAACGCTGTGATGGCTTGACTAGTTCTTTGTAGAGTTCTCTATAGCCAGACATACAGAATTTCAGATCACGTTTGAATTTTAAGGCGCGCTCTACATCATTATTATTTTGAATAAAAAAATTTTCCAATTTACCGGAAAGTTGAAGGCCTTCCCGAAGTAATTTTTCGTCCAGTGGCGAAACATCTTCTTCCGGTTCGCTATCTACTGTTTCGAAATCTTTAGTAGTATCTACCATACTTTCCAAAATATCATCATCATTTAGGTCCTCGTCCACAAGCAATTCTTCTATATCATGCTCGCCAAAATCATCAAAACCTTCCCCACCTATTTCCTTAGCAATTGAAATAATATCTGATGCTACTATTTTTGTTCTATTTGATTCATTTCTCTTTGATACCCATTCAGGCCAAGAGCTTTCCAACATGCATTTACAGTTTGTGATTTTATTTCGGCAATTGCTAACGCAACATTATCGACACAGTTCAAGATATTAAATTAGGTGCCCCTGTAGGCTAGTAGGTAGTGTACTAGCTTGTCAGTCTGGTGGTTGTGGGTTCGTTTCCCAACGAAGACCTTGGTTGTTTTCACTACAAAAATAAAAATTGACTGCCGGTGGGACTGCTCAGCGATGAAGGAATAGTCACTGGTCGCTGTGCTGTCTTTATACGGCAGTTAATTTCCGACTATCCTTCTACTTTCACCACCTGTTTCACCTCTTCTCTATCCCTTTCCTAAAGAATGTAGCATGGTACTTGACTAAATAGGCATTGTTGCCTGAAGTGCTACTTCTCTTTACAAAAAAAAAATTGTTTCCAAACTTCAGTAACTGTTATTGTATCGGATTCCAATTTATCGAAAATGAATTGGAAAGTGAAGTGAGATTATATATTTTTTAAATGTTGAAATAATTCCCTGATCTAATGGTTGAATTAGGCTCGTTGTGTTTGGTGGGAAAAAAACTACCTTTATATTTGGATGGTCTAAGTTTGGCATTGTCAAGAAATAATAAGATCTTTAATTCGATCATATAATTTTCTACTTCGGGTACGAAGCATTTATTGAACCATTTAGTAAAAATAGCCGTTGTTACCCAGGCCTTCTTGTTTGCCATCCAATGTACGGGCAGTGTATTTAAGTCTTTTCCTTTTAATGCGCGTGATTTTAAAGTTCGATTTACAAGCAGCAGTTTTAACATTCGTTTCGTCTTTTCCGTTTTCAGAAAAAATGAATCACCAAAAAAATTATATTTTCAAAATTCGAATAAATTACTCTAAAACCGCATATAAAAAAACCGCATAAAAAGAGAACGGAGTGTGCATTCCTTTCGGCTAGCTTCAGATTTTTTGCGATATATATAATACAAGAAGGACTAGAACTCTGTGAGCACATCTAACTATAAGAATAAAAAATGTCTGAAATATTTAAGACCAATAATTGGACTATATTGTTTATAATCTTCTACTAACTAAGGAATTTTTATTATACCGAACGATTTTATTAACAAAATAAAATGTTATTTTTTTCTTTTTATTATTTTAACTTTTTGTATATTTTAATTTTGTATTGTAGTTTTATTCATTTGTTTAACAGTACGACTTTATTATTTTTAAGAAAAATTATTAAAAAAAAACTAGGTGTACTTACAGTAACGCAAGGCAGTGTAACTGTTTTTTCTCAAATATTAAAACTTTCGAATTAATCAGATATTAAACTCAGATATTAAAACTTTAGACTTAGTCTATTCTTAAATCGTAGCCTTTTATACAGGAAGTATATGTATGCAAGTATTCATATACATTAATATGTAAATGTGTAATCATACGTATGTAAACTCATTTATAGATTTTGTAATTTTATGATTGCGATGTCATGTAAATAAAAAATTTTTGTTTTGTTTTTGTAGTTATTTATTATTATTATTATAACACTTATATTTTTTGTTGATAAAATTATTATTTAATTAAATTTTTTACAAATGCTAACACAATACATGCACACACAATTATTTTAAATATTAACTGTAATATATATTACAACAATACTACTCTACATGCTTGCATATATACGTAACTAGCTATTCATATAAATCCGTAAGTAGGTAAAAAAAAATTATTTATGTATATGTGTGTTATATGTAAGCGTTTAATTACTATCCCAGCCAACCATGAGTATTGAGTACATCGAAAAAAAGGCCCAACTACAGAGCATTTTCTAAACACTATTTTAAGTGGCTCAAACTGAGAGACTCAAAAGTTTAACTTAATTATCTGTGGTTTTGGAAAACTCTTTATTATGACTCAATAATTTTAAATTTTTTACTTTAGCGAAATATGAATATTCTTTGTATCAAAACACTTGTGATTATTTTTTGCGGTCAAAGCAACAGCAATAGCCAATGAAGCAGTGCATTGACGAAACATCCATATGAAGGTAATCTTAAAATATGTGAACGATTTATTTACTATAACTGAACAAAATGACGATGAAATAACAAACTCAAGTTTACATTTGAAGAAGAAAAGGACAAGTTAATCCTATACCTAGATATCTAGAGAAGATTTTTTTAAAGAGAAGTAGCACTTCAGGCAACAATGCCTATTTAGTCAAGTACCGTTAAGGAAAGGGATAGAGAAGAGATGAAACCGGAAGCGAAAGTAGAAGGATAGTCGGAAATTAACTGTCGAAAGCATAGCGACCATGCTTTCATCGCTGAGTAGCCCCACCGACAGTCAATTTTTTTTGTAGTGAAAAAAACCAAGGTCTTCGTTAGGAATCGAACCCACAACCACCAGACTGACAAGCTAGTACACTACCTACTAGCCTACAGGGGCACCAAAACAAAAGATAACAGAATATGCATCGATTGGATCATGAAACCTATTGCCTCCGGTCAATGCATTTATCCATTGATCAGAAAATAAATACAACAACAACAAACCTAATTGACAAAAGGATGAAAATATGTAAGGAAGAATTTAGATCAAAAAATAAGCTAAAAGCTATATTATTAAGAAATAAAAAGGGTTTTCCAAGATGAAGTTCGTTTTCTAAAACAAAAAAGATGCTTCAAATTTGTATTGTTTTGCGAAGACAAAAGTTCGGCAATTATGAATGAAAAATGATTTGTGGTAAATGTCCACCACGATCACGCTGACAGATGTCGATTGCAGCTTAAACCGCTTGATTATAAGGGACTTGATTTCATGGCTATAGACAGTTCAAATTCATTTGAATTAATAAATTTTTTTTAAAGGTTTTCCAATTGAAATAGCTCACACTATTTTCACAATTAAAATTGCTGGCTGGTTATGCGGAAGTTGAAAACAAAATCAGTTTTCTTACACCTTTTAGTGGGTTCATATTCATATGAGGTCACTTCGTTTCAGTTAGAAAAAAAATTAACACTAACAAAAAAAATTTAAGTGAAATGACCTATTGTGTCTGTTTGCAAATTATATATTGTCTGTGAAGAAAAGGAATAAGCTTCTACTCTTTGTAGCACAAAATAGATGTAATCCATGGTTAAGGCCTTATAATCGCTGAAATCTAATAATCCTAAACGAAATTAATAGACACTATAAGGGTTTTCAACAAGAAGTTTGTTTTATGAAACAAAAGAAGAGAAAAGTTCGGCAATTGTGAATGAATAACGACATCTGGCAAATGTCCACCACGATCACGCTGAGAGATATCGATTTTTTCATCAAAGTATTCAATCACTTGTTGGCAAAATGGCGATCCTACTTCGTTAATCACATCACGGACTTTAAGTTTTAAGGCTGAAATCTATTCGAATGGCTCTTTATAGCCTCTGTCCTTAACATAGCCCGACAAAAAATAATCCAGTGATGTTAAATCACACAATCTGGCTGGCCACCTAACTGCTGATTGTCGTGAAATTATGCGATTGGGAAATTTGGTTTTCAATAAATTGATCATTTTATTGAATCTGTGACATGTGCCACCGTCCTATTGAAACCACATGTCAGTGATATCCACGACGTCAATAATAGGCCAAGATTGAGCTGTTAGCGTCTCCCGATAACGTAAGCCATTTTCAGCCTCCACTTCGAAAAAAAACAGCCTCATACCTCCATACTACATAGCGAATCATACAGCGCTTCTCAATAATCGCTTTAGGATTTTCAGAAGCCCAAATGCGGCAATTTTGCTCACTTTTTAGAAAAGCCAGCCATTTGTTACTGAATGAACTGAGCAAATCTACGGCGTAGTGAATTGTTGCTCGGCTTCAATTCCTGTACCAGCTGTACTTTATAACCTTCAGTGGTCTCAGAAGGACGATTGATTATATTGTGCAAAAATATCATGAATTTTGCGAAATGTAACTTTAACACAACCAGTATTTTCATAGCGGATTTTAATTATTTGAATGCGATTTTCGTGCGAAATTATATTCATTGTAACAATTGCCAGTATATTTTCTACGAATACTTACTAACTATCATGTTGTTGGTGTTGCCACAATTTAATAATAAACTTCTTGTTGGAGAAAACCTGATGGTAAATAATACCAATCCACGGGAGAATAAAACTGACGAAACATGTGGCAACCACAAGCAATATATAATACCATTTATCCCAAAATGACAGTTCTGTAAACAGAACTATTCTATTTATTCAATAATCCATTTAAATGATAAAGTGCCTGATCACAAATTTCACGTAACTTTCTCATCGTTACAGTAATCGATGACTGATTTTGATAAAATATTTTAACGATTAAAACATGTTGCAGAAAATAATCTTTTCTGCAAACAATTCGAGCTCCTTAAGATTAACAAACGAACCAGGTCAGTAGCAAAACTGTTCATTCCTAAACATATTCGTATATCGCCAATTTTTATATCGTGACTGTGTTCTTTACAAACTCGAGAAGCTTAAAAGCTGACAAAAATGTGTCACTAAAGTTTTCATTTTGATTCGTATGGTGTGCTGGGATATGTGTTTTATATTTTTTCGCGTTCTCTCTCTCTCCCTCTCTGCGATTGTTATAATTTATTTTTCTTATTACTTTTTTTTGTATAATTTGGAATATTTTTATATTTATTATACATTTTCATTACTTTTATTGTTTATATCTTTCATTGATTGTCTATTTGTGTTTATTTAATTATTTATGCTATTTTAAAGGGTGTTGTCAAATTTGCGCAGATATGGAATTTAATAAAAATTATGCTTTTTGTTTTAGGTTGTCAATAGAGTATTGCATTTTAAAACACACAAGATCATATATTATATGGAATAGCACAGCCTATTAGGCATATGCGCAGCCTTTTCACAAAATTTTCCTTTAACACTTCGCATAAATGCGGCGCGCTATTGCTGATGTAGCGATGAATTTTTCTTTTTTTAGCACAGACTGCTGTGTTGCTTCCCCCATAGACTTGTAATTTGAAGGTAACGCAATAAAATGAAAACGTATATTTATAAATTCAGCTACTGATACCAAAAGTAGGGTACAGCATAGAGCTATGTGTTACCATGTTAAAAACCATAATTAGAGTGATATTTAATTATAATTGCAAAACTCTTTCCTTCTGATCCACAATTTTTTTTTGTATTTCATATGTGAAAAACGCCTTTAAATAACGGGTTTTTCAACAAGAAGTTTGTTTTTCAATTGTGTTAACACCACCAACATGATAGTTTTGACATTTAGTTTTTTGACGTGTTCGTAGTCGCACGAAAATCGCATTAAAATAATTAAAATTCACTATGAAAATGGTGGTCGGTTCTGTTAAAGTTACATTTCGTAAAATTCGTGATATTTTCGGTATTTAATTGTCCTTCTGAGACCGGTGTTACAAATAAGGTCGTTAAATTTAAGTCGATTGGTTTGATACAAAATGTCCGAACGCCAACAAGTATACGACCAGGTCTTTCAACTGAAAACATCGCAGTCTGAAGCAGATCCAAATTTGTCAATTCCTTGATGGTCTCACCAATTGGAGTCATCCAAAATCATAAAATTGCGAATTTTGCGTAGGGCTTTGACTTTGAAATCTTACAAGTTTCAACCGATGCAGAAATTGAAGCCGAGCATTCATATCGCTATAGATTCGCTTAATTCATTCAGCAACAACCGGTTGGTTTTTCTGAAAAAACGATTTTTTCAGACGAATGCCATTTTCACTTGTCAGGGTACGTCAACAAGCAAAATTGCTACATTTAGGCTTCTGAAAATCCTAGAGCAATTATTGATAAACCTAGAAGAGAATGCCCAACGTATCACTGTATGGTGGGCTATGTGGCCTGGAGGCGCGATTGGGCCGTTTTTTTTCGAATATGAGGATGGAAATGCGGTAGCGCTCAATGGATCACACTATCGCGAGATGATAACAACTTTATTTTGACCTATTATTGACGACATGAATATTACAGACATGTGGTTTCCACAAGACGGTGCCATATGTCACACAGCCAATGAAAGATCAATTTATTGCAAACCAAATTTCCCGGTCACATAATTTCACGACAATCAGCAGTTCAGTGGCCACCAATATCAAGTGACTTAACACTACTAGATTATTTTTTGTGAGGCTATGTTAAGGACAGAGTCTATACGGAGCCAATCGAATCGATTTCAGCGTTAAAACTCAAAATCCGTGATGTGATTAATGAAACAGGGCCGCCATCTTGCCAAAAAACAATGGTTAAAAACCTTGATGAAAGAATCGGCAGCTGTCAGCGCGGTGGACATTTGGCAGATAGCATTTTTCCTTCATAATTGCCGAACTTTTCTCTTCGTAATACAGTAAAAATCTATTCTAAATTTTTTGTTTTATAAAAAAAATTTCTTGTTGAAAAACCCTTTATATAGTTTGAGACAAATACAATTGATGGAATTAGCGACAGAGAGAAGTAACCTTGGATCGAAATGCCTCATCTTCATTTCCGTATTTTTGAGCGAAATCGTACCTCTGATATTTCTTTGATATGAATGGCTTTCGGCGACAGAATCTTCCATTTAAAGCATTGTTCCGAAAGACTCTACCGATTGTTTTAGCACTCAAATTAATGTTTTTTTAATTCTTTTTTTAAATTTATTTTTCAAATAATTGTTTTAAACAATTTTGCGTGTCGCGATCCGATAATTTGCTGTTTCTACAGTTCGTTATAACAATTTTTCTTTCTTCCGCCGTAGTTAGAGCTTTTAGTGACTTTTTAATAAACTAAAATAAGAGACCACAGCAAAATATTATAAAATTCTGAGTTAGTGTCATATTTACTGATCGGGAGTGCCCCCCCCCCCCCTCCCGGGGGCACATTTATGGTCTTTATAGAACGCTCGACTATCTAGACCTGTGCAACTGGGGGTATAAGGGAGCACAGTCCCCTGAAGTCAGCAGGGATACAATTAGAAATTCCACGTTATTTCCGCGGGAATCAGTGAGCTCGCAGAGTTCCGCTATTTTTCTCTTAAGACTTTTAGCTGTTCTCTGGCTGATTATTGAGGTTGGCCCCTATATGGGAGTATCGTAATGGTTGTGGTTTCGCGGCCCCAAAGCAGGTCAATTTTTAATGGGGCCAGGTTCATTTCACCTTTAATAACACCTACCTGGTGGAATGTTCCTAGATCCAGTGGGCATGCTAGACATGTGTTCTGGACAGGAGTTGGATAGTCTCCAACTCTTCAGCAAGGAGTGGTGGCTTGCAGCCCTGTTCTGAAATCATCAAAGTTGCAACTAGGAAAACCGGTTGCTAGAATTAGTCTTCGGCTTCCTAGGGCGTGTATTAAGTTGCTTTTCATTTCCAGTGGTATGACCACCATCTGATTAAGGCTCACTGCCAGGCGCAGATGTAAATCAAATCACGTAATTATCGGGAGTGCCAAGAATAAGGAATTTTAATAGAAACTTGGCATATGACCATCGAGATGCGAGATAAAAAATACTATTTTCGCTAGATTACCCATTTTCAGTAAGTTTTGTTGTCCCACTTTAAGTGTCAGTAGCTGTATCTTCTTTTCTGAAATCGAGTCTTTAATGAAACGATAAACTGTTGGTCTTGAAATAATGCCTTCAGTTATTTACTTGTTTTATGGACTATGTGATATACAGCATTAATTATTCAAAATCACATGTTGAAAATAGTCAGAGATAAGTTTGCGGTAATGACACAACACCGAACACCAGTGTTGGTCATTTTAAAACATTATGGTTAAATAAAACCGCTATTATTAAGTCCGAACCCAAGAGTGACCAAAATTCAACAACGGAATGAAAATGTTTATCAAAGCTTAGAAACATGTTGCCTGATAATCAATAATCCCATATGAATGTTGTCTTGAACGATCACTTTAAGCTATCAACTGTCACATATTTTACGTGCTTGTCAGCACTTAACCGCACCAAGCATAGCAGCAAACTCAAATCTAAAATACATTTTTTGACACCCTTGACAATATATTTTTTTTTTAATTTTTCTTTTTCAATATTGAATTTATTAACGATAAATTAATGCAAAATTTATTTTATTTATTTTAATGCTTTCAGCCAAATTTGCACACATCTAGAAAATTGTTTATATTTATTTAGTAATTAATTTTTAACAATAAATTTAATGTGCTAAAAATGTGTTACGACAGAAAGCTATTGGGGAGTTTAACAGCTTGCTATACAAAAAAAAGGTTGTCACAGTTTGGCTATATTTTAAAAGCTAAATGGAAAAAGCAATCACGCCTCCAAACCACATAGAACGTCCAGGAATCGCATTTATCAAATTCCATCAAACGACTAATAAGAGATCGTGAAGGTTAGCAAAAAATAAAGAATAAACAATTTAAAGCACATCAATTATTTGAAGGTGTAGAGAGGATTTAAATGAAAACTAATAAACAATTTATTAAAAAAGGCAAAAGTGAAGGCGACAGTAGGAGACACGTATAAGAAATTACCAGTTTTGACGCAAGAAGAAGCTGCTGCAAATACAATGCAGTTTCCAAAGTATATGAATTTTGAAGTTGTCTTGTAAATGTGTCTAGTCTGCACAGAATCCACTTTGACTCGCTTTTTTCGACTTGACATTGACAACGAGGTGACGTTGACTTTCATAATAGGGATGCATATGTATTGTAGTATGACTATTTTATTTTCTCGGACCAGCACTCAGGGGATGACCGCTACACCTGCTATGCATCGTGCCAGAACTAGGAAATTAGGTTATAGGGAGGAGGAAAGAGGGAGTAGTGTTTATAGACATTTGATTTGAACTTTCCTACATTGAAAGTGACAGCAAAGACCTCTGCAGGGAGTTTGTGCCACATACGGACCGTTCTGCTAAAAAACGAATCTGTAATGCGTAGTGCGATTCACCGGAAAATCAACTGCAAATGGATGCGCTCTCCAGGAAAATCGAGTTAAACGCGAAAACGTTTAAGCATCGGCATCAAGTTGCCTAATTTCATTAGAGCACTTACCATTGTAGTAACGATAAAACAGTGAAATGCATCCCACATTGCATCGATGCTTTAGAGAATCAATAGAGTTGGATACCCTGTGAGACTCCTGGCTTTCTTCTATACGTGGTCGAGCAACTCTAAAATAGGCTATGGAGCGCCGGCCCATACATGAGAGTTGTATTCCATTTTTGGACGGACATAGGTGGTATAATACGAAGATCGGATGGAGTGAAATACCTCTTACACCGTTTTAGAAAACCGAGGCACTTAAGAGCTTCTTTAGAAACTTGAAAAATGTGTTTAGTCCATCGAAGATCGCGCTGAATTTTCATGCCAAGAGCATCAAGGGCGTCCGATTCCGTAATGCCTATATCACCTATAGTAACAGATGCAGCAACATTTCCGAACACAGACCTATGCGTAAGCATGCAACATTGCATATTACGGGCATTAAAATCGGCTCTATTCGCACGAACCCATTCCGAGATTGTCGCGAGATCGTAATTGAGTGTGTCATTCATGTTCCGCCTTTTGGAACTCACCTTCAACTGGTCCGGTCTATTACCAAATGAATACGAATGACAAATGTTGCTGTCATCTGCGAAAGAGTATATAGCGTTGAAAGTTTGACAAAGAAGGTCACTTAGAAAGATAATAAATGGGGTAGGAGAAAGAACGCAGTCTTGCAGTACCCCTGAATTCCCCCCAGGGGCACATTTATCGGTCTTTATTTAATACTTGACCATCTAGACCTGTGCTGCTGGGGGTATAAGGGAACTCAGTCCCCTGAAGACAAGCAGGGTGTCAACTGAAAACTCCACGTTATTTCCACGGGAATCAGTAAGCCCCAGAGTTCCGCTTATTGTCTCTTTAGACTTTTAGCTATTCTCTGACTGATTATTGAAGTTGACCCTACGGGAGTATCGTGGTGGTTGTGGTTTTGCGGCCCTCGCATGAATTTGATTATGAGGACCAGGATCATCTCTCCTTTAATCACACCAACAGGTGAATGATCCGGATCCAGTGAGCATGCTAGTCATGGGTTCTGGACGAGGAGTTGGATAGTCTCCAGCTCTTCAGCAAGGAGTAGTGGTTTGCAACCCTCTTTGGAACCGCTGAAATTGCAACTAGGAATGCTAGAATTAGTCCTCGGCTTCCTAGGGCGTAAATGACGTTGCTTTTCATTCCCAGTTGTTTGACCACCTTCTGATTACCGCCTACGGCCAGGTGCAGATGTAAATCTTATCACGAAAAAAATTACCCCTGAATTAATAAACATTTTTATTCAATCCCATTCTGTACTTCGATTCCAATGGAAGTTCGATAAAATTATTAATTAACAAGCATTAAGTAAACATTTCATCTTTGTTCAATTTTATCCATTTTTTTTCATTCCCGTTCTACATTTCGATTCCAATTGCAAAATTTGTATTCTGTGTCCCGTTTCGTTTTCTTTTTTTACGATTTTCTGTATTCTGTATTTCGATCGCAGAGTGTTTCGATTTTTGTTTCTTCAGGTTTGAAAACTATTTTATTCCAAAAAAATTAAGTATCGGGTGACTGATCAATTTTGCTACGTTAAGAAATTCAAATAAATTTTGTAAAATTAAATTTAAGTAATATATTTTTTAGTAATTCATTTGAAAAATAATACATTTTTATTAAAGCAATTCATGAAGTTTTGAAAATAATTGAATTCAAATGGCCTCCACCCTCGGTGACACATGTGCGACATCTTAACAAAAAGGTAAGATGCCTGGAGTGTTGCAGCGGGATTGGCTCAATTACCATTCAAATGGATTGCTTTAAATTATCCAAATTTGTTGGTGGGGTCTTTTGTAAACTTCTTCTAAATCAGGTGCAGTGAGATCATTAGACCTGGGAGGCCAACGGAATGTGGAGTTTCTTGAAATCAGTTTATTGGGGAATTTTTGCTACAATTCTGTCATAACAGGCGTGGCTATGTGACAAGTTGCTCCATTTTGTTAAAACCAAACAGAGTTGAAAGGGATTCTCTTTCGGCGTAATTGTGGAAAGAAAAATTCTTTCAACATCTTTAAGTAACGGTCTCCATTGACCGTAACAGTGAGACTGTTTTCTTCGAAAAAGTAAGGCCCGACAATGAATCTTGAAGAAACTGCACACCACACTGTGGATGTAATTGCATCTGATGGAGTATCATATTCGACAATATTGTTTATTAACATTGCTGTTTAAATCAAAATGTGTCTTGTTAGACATAAAAATGCAGTTCCAGACGTTTTCATTCTCTGATGCCATTTGAATGGTCTTACAAGCGAATCGGGAAGTCTCTTGGGTTCAGTTTGTTTGTTAATTGAATCTTATATGGAAATAAGTTTAAATCTTGGTGGGAAATTGTCTGCAATGACTATCTGGTGACACCCATTTGAACAGATAAACTCCTTGTTGAAACTCGAGGATTGGATTGTATGGCATCAGCTACAGCAGCGATAGTTTTCTGCGTCCAAACTGAGGGATCTCGATTATAATACCTTCTTGCGTTTGTGCCACGCTCAGCAAAATTCTTCACGAGCCTCATTATAGTCCATCTGCTAGGAGAAGTGCCACCAAATGTGCGCCTATATTCTCTTTGGACGGAAACTACAGACACTAAAGCGTGAAAGCGTTGCACTATCCAAATTCTTGTTTTATTGTCCCAATTCTCCATTTTAGTTAAATTTAAAGATCAATCTATAAAATAAAGTAAAAATGGAACAGCTTGGTTAGCAGCTTTGGTAGCAGCTTTCATCAGCCACCTGTATAATAAACTTTTTTAATTTTTTTTCCTTTTTACACCGAAATGTTAGTTTTATTTTATTGCAGGTGATGGCATTGCGCTTAGATATCATAAAGGAACGATCCGTATGGGAAGTCCAGACATTCTGAAAAGAAGTCGCAAGGGAGCAACAGGACCTAACACTGGCATCGCTCGGCAACAAATACATACTACTTATGCTTTGGTTTAATTTAATTTATTTTTATTCAACTTCGCTATTATACGAGGGCTGCTATTTATATTTGTGGCCTAAGGATGAAAACACAAGCATTTAAAGACAAAATCAATTTTATTGTTTTTCAAAATATTCTCCATGAAGATTTATACACTTTTGCATGCGTTGGAACCAATTTTCAAAGCTTTTTTTCCAATCCGATTTAGGTACCTCTAAAACATGGGTTTTGAATGCAGAAACTGCTATTGCGGGTGTAGGAAACCGTTGTCAATGTAGTTTTTTCTTGATGTTCGTAAGCAAAAAGAAGTCATTAGGTGCCAAGTCAGGGCTATACGTCGGATGAGCCATCAATTCAATGTTTTGCCCTGTTAAAAACTCCATTGTTTCATCTCGCATTGTCGTGATACAGAATGATGCGTCTTTTCTTTGACTTTTCCCGAAGTTTCTCAAAGACTTCTGGCAAACAAATAGTGGTGTACCGTGCCGAATTAACCGTCTTACATTGCTCTAATGGCACAGTCGCCACATGACCGGTAATGCGGAAGAAACAGGCAACCATTTGCTTTGATGTGCTTCTTCCACGAACAACATTGGTGGGATTTCGCTCGTCTTGAAAGACCCATACGGTGGATTGCTGTTTTGTTTCAGGATCATATGATTATATCCATGATTCGTCACCTGTGCAGATATTATAAACTGCTTTTGATGCATCTTGAGCGATTTTCTGCAACATTTTCTTGCACCAATCAACACGAGCATCCTTTTGTGCGTTTGTCTGGTTAAGCGGTATCCAACGTGAACAAACCTTTTTCACATGCAAATGTTCATGCAAGATCTTATTGATGCTTGTCATACTAATCCCTAGAGATGCCTCAATCTCGCAAAATGTTACATGACGATCATGCTTTATCAGCTTATGCACAGCTGCAATGTTTTCAGGCACAACAACCGTTGTTGGACGACCTTCACAGAATTCGTCCTGGAGTGATTGTCGGCCACGATTGAATTCGTTATACCAGTTTTTAATGGTGTTGTAAGAAGGTGCTTTAAGTTCATCTGTGCACTGTTGTCGTGTCAGGCCACGTCGAAAGTTATGAAAAATTATTGCACTAAAAGGTTCACGAGTTAATTCCATTTTCTCCTAAGATCACTTTTTCAACCTGCTATCACTAACGCTAACAACAATAAAATGACAAAATGTTTTGGTTGAGGTTATGTTTAACAATGTGAAACATCACATTGGAAACATCACTGGAAACATCAGCTGGTGCCTAGCAACAGTCAGTGTTACCAGGCCAGAAATATAAATAGCAGCCCTCGTATTTGCACTAATTTTACTTTAAAAAAAATTTTTTTTTAATTATTTTTCTGTTCCTTCTTCACATGTTCTGGACCATTCGTTACAGTTTTTTTTCTTGGCATTAGATTTTTTGATTCGGCGGTTATATGATGTGTAGATGTATCGAAATGCAGAAAAGTTAGCAAGTCAAACAGTGTCCTGCAAACTGTTTTTAGTTTTTTGTTTTAATAATAAATTTTTTTCTAACAATTTAATGACGAGTGCAGCATTCTTTTTCAATAGTCACAAGAAAACTTGTGTTATTATGCAGGTCTTAAGAATATTTAGTAAGTACAACCTTAAATATATTTTTTGTTGTTGAGAATCAATAAAATTGTTGTACGGAAGCCCTATCGAAATATCACGACATTGCTGCAAGAATCAATTGTGATATTCTCTGCGTAAAGCTTGTTGCATCTCAGCCACTCTGAAAAGACTAAATTGTACTCCAAAGTCCTCTCTGCCTAAGAGGAAACAAACATATTCATTTCTGGCAACAGTATAAACAAAAAATATTCACTTTTATTCGAAAACCCAAGCATCAAAGGACACTTCAAACCAAAAAAAGCTAAAATCAAACGTATATTTTGCCTTCGAAGCAAAAATTGTTCATTTACGTATTTTTAAATAAATTATAAACAATTTATTACGTAACAAATGTATTATACTTACAAAAAAATTATACTAAATTTCAAATGATTTCTAAAAATCAAAAAAATTTTGCTGACCAAATAAAAGGAATATTAATGCAAATTCACAAAATCTACTTGTTTTGTCTGGTTGACCACAAAATTACTGGCCGTCCACTGCAGCAGAAGTGGTTTATTTTTGTGACACTTGTTTGTCAACACAATACAATTTCCATCATCTTCCTTCTTCATTATTTTAAGCATCAATAACTTTAATATGCTCCCCTATTCAGCATTTCGATTGCATCTCCGCATTAAGTAATGCATGAATTGAAAAATGCCATTCAAATAGAAAAGCTGTATCGAAAGACTAAGAAGAAGAAAAAGTACTTAAAAAAGCAGCTGTGTTGCTGCAGAACACGTGAAGAAGGAACAGATAAAATAAATGATGGGTCCGCCAAATAACTTTTTTTTGTTTTAAATGCCATAATCGAAAGTATTGAGTATTTTTTCAAATTTCTTTTTTTATTTGAAAGTACAATCCTTCCGCTTAATAATGGAAAATAATTTCATTGAAATGGCTGCCACGGCTGGCCATGCAGTAGCCTTCATGATCGCTCCAATTTTTAAGCACATTATCGATTGTGTGCAGCAGTATTTCACCAATGACTTCACGAATATTGTCCTTTAAAGCGTCAATTGTCTTTGGCTTGTCGTCGTAACACTTATCTTTGACGGCAGCCCACAAATAATAGTCCAACGGTGTCTAATTGCAGCTCCGAGATGGTCAAACGACATCAGCTCTGCGGCTGATAATGCGATCTTCAAGAATAGGGCGCAAAACATCGAGCATAGCTTCGGCTGTGTGGCACGTAGCTCCCTCTTGTTGAAATCAAATGTTGCCAATATCCTCCTCTTAAATTTTTTTGAACAAATATTCGTTCAACATGGCCCGATAACGATCGCCATTGACTGTAACGGCCACTCCTTGCTTCATTTTCGAAGAAAAATGGCCCAATTATGCCTCTGGACCTAAATCCGCACAAAACAGTGACTCGTTTTGGGTGCGTCAGCTTTTCAATGTACGCCTGCGGGTTTTCTGTGCCCTCAATGCGGCAATTTTGTTTGTTTAGATACCCGCCAAGATCAAAATGAGCTTCATCTGAAAAAATGACTATTTTTTTTTTGCAAAATCGGCATCTTCTGGCCCCCTTAGCGAAGCAAAAACACTTTGGATGGTCACTTGACTTCAACTCCTCAACCAGTTGGACTTTGTAGGGCATCATACCAAGGTCTTTATGCAAAATTCGTCTCAATGATGTCTCTGAAATGTTCAATTGTTAAGAACGACTGGCGCTTCACGCACACTTTCTGCCACAGCAGCAATATTCTCGGGTGTGCGCACTGTTTTTGGCTTTTCACCGTTTGGTTTATCGTTTCTTTCACTTTTTTCACAAGATAACGAACATACGGAGCTGGCAGTACTTCTCTTCTTCCAAAATCCGTGCGAAAATTGCACACATTCTGCAACATTACCACGATTTTCAAAGTAATGTCGCAACATTTCCCAGCGTTGCTCAAGCGTATACAGAACCATATTCGTTCACCGGAAGTATAAAACTAATTATCTGTCAAATCAAACATGAGCTAAGTGTTACCATTCACGAAATAAGCAGATGTCGGACCCTTTATTTGTTAAACAATTAATTTAAAAATTAAATTTAGTGGAAATAAAAGTGATTCAATGACTAAAACGAATGAAACATTCGCAGGGAAAGCAAAATGTAAATAAGAGGGTTTTGTTTATTTAGATTCCTCTTGTGACTTCTACCCATAAATGTCTTCACTTCATCTTTGGATCGCTTATGATATCTTGCAAATCATATCTTTCTTTGTGGCCATTAAATATGCAAGATTTTCGGGTTGTTCAATTTTTGTTGTTTTTCACCTGCATTCAAATTGAAAAAAAAAAAATTCAGGAAACTCTATTCTCTATTCACTTCAGCTTCCATTATTTTTTTTGGAATAAAATAATTTTTCAACCTGAACAAACAAAAATCGAAATGCGCTCCATCAGTAAATTGCAAACTTACAAAAGCGAAACGAAACGGAACGGAACTGAACGCAGAATACCAATTTTGCCAATTAGAGCCACTTTCGATTCGAATCGAAATGCAGAATGAGAGTGATAAAGTGAATAGGTACTTCTTCCAGAGTATTTTATCGTTTGCGAAACTGTATTTGTACAAGTTAAGCACCCACCCACACACACATTAGAAATTTTTTTAATTTATTAAAAATTAACTTCTGCCAGCAGCAGAATCCCATTTTACCCTTAAAACGTAGAAAACGCTATTCTTTTCAAAATCAGTTTCCAAAACATTATTGCCAATTTACAGCCTATTGTAACTGTTGGAAGTCATTGGATATTTCGTGATAAGATTTACATCTGCACTTGGCCGTAGGCCTTAATCAGATGGTGGTCAAACCACTGGGAATGAAAAGCAACATCATTCACGCCTTGGGAAGCCGAGGACTAATTCCAGCAACAGGTCATTCCTAGTTGCAATTTCGGCGGTTCCAAAGCAGGGTTGCAAACCACTACTTTTTGCTGAAGAGCAGAAGACTATCCAACTCCTGGTCCAGAACAAATGACTAGCATGCTCACTGGATCCTCCCCCCGGGGGTAAATGATAGTCTTTTTGGAACCTACTATTCCATTTAGACTGGTGTCTTGTGGGGTAAAACGGAGCCCTGGCCCCTCAAAGGCTAGTAGGAGTCACCTGGACAATCCACATATTTCCACGGGAATCAGTTGCCCTGGAGTTCACTATTTGTCTCTTGAGACAATTAGCTGTTCTCTGACTGGTTATTGAGGTTGACCCCTATATGGGAGTATCGTGGTGGTTGTGGTTTCGGACCCTCGTGAGAGTTTGTGGGTCGGATCATTCAAATTAACACAATGAATGGTTCAGGTTCAGTGAGCATGAATGCTGTCGTGTTCTTGATAAAAAAGAGCTTCATGCGTTCTGGACCACGAGTTGGAAAGTCTCCAACTCTTTAGCAAGGAGTGAAGGCTGCGGGCTTTCGAAATTGCTACTAGGAGTGACCGGAGGATATACGTATGCGATGGCCTCCAAGGGCGTGGGTGATGTCCAATCGACCAAGTGGTTTGACCACCATCTGATTATGACTATATAGTCGGTGCAAATGTAAATCAAATCACGCACTCACTGGATCCGGATCATTCACCTGTTGGTGTTATTAAAGGCGAGTTGATCCTGGTCCACAACCACCACGATAATCCCGAAGGCCCAATCTCAATAATCAGTCAGAGAACAGCTATAAGTCTAAAGAGACAATTAGCGGAAACTCTGGGGCTTACTGATTCCCGTTGACGCCTGCTGCCTTCAGGAGACTGGGCTCCCTTATACCCCCAGCAGCACAGGTCTAGATAGTCAAGTATTATATAAACACCGATAAATGTGCCGCCAGGGAGGATTCATTGAATATCAAAAATGACCGAATAACCAAAACCACAGGGTGTCCGCCGGGAAGCTATACCATTTTAGAACAGACAAATCAGGCGACCGTGGAGACCAAAGCAGCATCACAATTTCTTGAAATAACTTGTTGTGGAAAGAGGTCTCGCAGTAGTTCCATTGCAATCCTGGATGTATGCGGTGTGTTACTGTCTTGTTGATACCACATGTTAATCAAACCCAAAGCATGCTGCTGTGGAGTTAAATATTTTTCAACCAAATCACGATAACGCTTCCCATTCACAGTTACCGCTACGCCTTTTTCATTTTCGAAGAAGTAAGGTCCAATGATTTCTCCTGGCCAAATTCTGTCACTGTCACTTTTTATTAATGAAAAAGTGAGTGTTGAATAATTTTAGAGTTCCCATTGCCTAGAACCGACTATTCTGTTTATTCACATGTTCATACAAATGAAAATGTTCCTTGTCACTCATTATGATTAAGTGAGCTGTCACATCCCATTGACATAAGTACGGCGGCGTAATTCGTCTTGTGGAAGAAACTCTTGTGTCAAATGAATCTTATATGGAAATAAATGCAAATCCTTGTGCGAAAATGTAACCAAAATTGTTCTTTGAAGACCAAGCTCCCGAGCACCGCATCGAATTGAGGTTGATGGATTGTTTCGAACACTTTCTTGAGCATCAGTAATGTTTTCAGTCGATCTTACTTGGCCCTTTCACCCAAAGACCCACTTTCTTCGAAATCATTAACTACACGATAAATAGTGCGTCTTGTTGGCACGTTGTTTCTCCCAAACATTTCAGGTAACTTTCTCATCATCACAGTAATCGATGATTGATTTTGATAAAATGTTTTAGCGATTAAAACACTTTGGTTTATTGAATATTTTTCCATAATAAATTTGCCATGTGTCTACTTCACGACTGTCAAATATGAACTGACAAGACTAATGTTTACCAAAATGGCGGCAAAATAAAGTAGTATACCTTCCCTGCGGCACCCTGTATAAATAAAAAAATTTTTCCTCCAATATGAATTGTAGCATTTAAAAAATTCGACCTGTTACTTAACAATAATATTCTATTGTAGAAATACACTCTACAACTCGACTGTTTGTGGTTCTACTTATTAAATGTAAATTCGTAACCAAAAGGACATAATGGCAAAAGCACATAATCGTTCAAGTGCACATGCAGGCATTTATATTAATATATATTTACATACGTTCTTGTGCATGCAGCTGCATGCTTACATACATATATTTAAATTTTTTTGTAAAAAAATTTTGTTTTAGTCATACAGTAATTATTTAAATACTTGTGTGTATGTGCATGGATTTCCTTTTCATTTAAACATACGCATGGTCACTTGTATCAAGTAATAAAATAATTTGCAAAAAGTACCAACTTTTTAATTAGTTTAGTTAATTAATTTAGTTAATTTTGAAACACTTTTATTGTCGTTGTTATTGTTATTATTATTATTAAATTATTAACTCTCAGTTCGGCTTAAGGTCGTCGTTAATCGGAACAGTTTGGTACATTTTGAAATGGTACTTTTAAAAAAATATTTTATTCCATGATGTCTCCTTTTCGGAAAATTTTCTAAATGCGAGCTTTTTTAAAAGTATTGAAAGCTTTACGAAAAGTACGAAAATGGATTTTTAAGGATATTTATTTTTAATATTACACATATACCTAAAAAGGTACTTTTGAGAAGAGAATTTTTCTAAAGGAAATCTTTTGTAGGAGTTTAAATTAATAAAATAAATCTGCCGCAAGTTGCACAGAACAACATCTGATTTTGGGACATATGAAACTGACCCGAAAAATAAGAACTTTTGCATCATTCGTTTTCTTAAGTTGGCTGCGTTAATAATTTAATGGCCCATACGAATTTTTCTGCTCAAGGTGGATTTTTATCACATTTGTCATATCTTAACGCGGTTACATCTCGGTATACCATATCTCGTTTTTGTCTGAAATAAAGTTGAATCGGAGAAAACAAAGCTGAACAAACCTGCCCGTAAAAAGTGCATACAGTGCCTTAAAAATCGCAAAATTTACCATTTTGCCCCATCTATCACGTTTTTTGCTCCATAACTATATTGCAGTACCACAAATATGCTGTTTTTTCTTTATAACCTTCATTTTGTATGAAAATAATAATTTCAATTATTATTTTCACGTACGTATTCGTAGAAGACGCACTAGCAATTGTTACAATGAATTCAATTTCCCACGAAAATCGCATTCAAATAATTAAAATCCACTAAGAAAATGGTGATTCTATTACAGTTACATTTCATAAAATTCGTGATATTTTCGGACAATTTGTCGATTCCTCAACATTCTCAACATTAGGGGTTATCCAGAACCACGACAACTGTGTGTTTCGATTTACATTCGCGCCTGGCCATGAAGCCTTAATCAGGTGATGGACCAAACCACTGCATAATTTGGAACGTCATGCTCGTCCTAGGAAGCCGAAGCCATAATTCTATGCAACAGAACTTTCTAGTTGCAACTTCGATGATTCCAGAGCAGGGCTGCAAATCATCACTCCTTGCTTAAGAGTTGGAAACTTTCCAACTCCTGTCCAGAACACATGTCTAGCATGCTCGCTGGACTGGATCATTCACTTAGCGTGTCATTAACAGTGAGATAATCTTGGCCACCATAATAACCATTATACTGTTATGGGGCCGCGAAACCACAACCACCACGATACTCCCATATAGGGGGCAACTTCAATAATCAGCCAGAGAACTGTTAAATGTCTAAAGAGACAATAAACTCTGAGATAATGAACTCTGCGAGCTTACTGATTCCCGTGGAAATAAAGTGGAGTTTTCAGTTGTACCCCTGCTGACTTCAGGGGACTGGGCTCCCTTTTTCCCCCAGTTTCACTGTGTCTAGATAGTCGAAGTTCTATAAAGACAATATATATGTGCCCCCGGGGGGTACCATGTGGTACCACCACATGGCGAATTTTGCATAAGCATTTGACTTTGAAGCGTTACAAGGTACAACTGGTGCAGAATTAAAAGCCTACGGACATTCACATCGCCTTAGATTTATTTTTATTCAATTCAAATTGCTCGTTAAATTTGAGTCGATAGGCTCGATACAAAATGTGCGAACACAAACGCGTGTTCGACCGTGTCGTTCAACTGTAAGCTTCGCAGCTGTGAGCCACAATGTTGAAGCAGATCGGAAATTAACTGCCGTATATTAGACAGCACAGCGACCAGTGACTATGCCTTCATCGCTGAGCAGCCCCACCGACAATCAATTTTTATTTTTGTAGTGAAAAAAACCAAGGTCTTCGTTGGGAATCGAACCCACAACCCCCGTATTTACAAGCTAGTACACTACCTACTAACCTACAGGGGCACCTAATAGCTCAACGTTCTCAACAATTGAGGTTATCCAAAACCACCACATGGCGAATTTTAAAAAAAGTATTTGACTTTGAAGCCTTGCAAGGTTCAATTGGTGCAGAAATTGAAGCCGGCTGGTTTTTCTGAAAAAATTATTTTTTCAGGATTTTTTGAAAATCCTAGAGCGATTATTGAGAAGACTTTGCATGCTCCATGTGTCACAGTATAGGGCGCTATGTGGTCTGGAGGCGTTATTGGACAGTGTTGTTTTTCGAAGATAAGTCTGGATATGGAGTATTGGTCAATGGATCACGCTATCGCGAGATGCTAAAAACAACAATTTTAACGATATGTGCTTGGATTCTCCGACGGGGTAAAAATTTCTTTTGTTTGGGTACGGTTTTCCGTCGACGAGGGTCAATTTTAACCATTTAAAGACGACGTGGATATCACTGATAGGACGTGATAAGGTTTACATCTGCACCTGGCCGTGAGCCCTAATTAGATGGTAGACCATTACCACTGTGGATGAAATGTAGCGTCATCCTCGCCCTAGAAGGCCTTCGGATACGTATGTCCTCCGGTCACTCCTAGTTGCAACTTCGAAAGCCCGGAATAGGCCGCAGCCTTCGTTCCTTGCTAAAGAGTCGGAGACTAGCCAACTCCTGGTCCAGAACGCATGAAGCTTAATAATAATAATTAATACTAACTGGACCTGGACCATTCATTGTGTTCATTGTGAATGATCCGACCCACAAACTCAAACGAGGGCCTCGAAACACACAGCCACCGCGATACTCCCGAAGGGCCTACCTCAGTAATAAAACAGAGAACAGCTAAATGCCTAAAGAGACAAATAGTGGAACTGTGGGGCTCAGTGATTCTCGTAGAAATATAGTGGATTGTCCAGTTGGCTCCTACTCGCCTTGAAGGGGACTGGGCTCCCTTTTACCCCGCAAGCTACAAGTCTAGATGGTTGTAGGATCTAAAAAGACTTATAATGTGCCCCCGGGGGGATATGACTGATATATGATTTCAACAGGACGGTGCCCGATCGCATAATTTCACGATAAACAGCAGTTAAGTGACCAACCAGATCGTGTGATTTAACACCACTGTATTATTTTTTGTGGGGCTATGTTAAGTACAGAGACTATACGGAACCAATCCCATCGATTTCAGTCTTAAAGCCCAAAATCCTTGATGTGATTAACGAAATAGGACTGAAATTTTGCCAAGAAGTGATTAAAAACTTTGATGAAAAAATCGAAATTTGTTAGCGTGTTCGTGGTGGACATTTGCCAGTTATCATTTTTCATTCATAATTTCGGAACTTTTCTTTTCGTAATACAATAAATTTTGAAGGTTTGAAAACCCCTTTATAACATGGTTTGAAAATCTATTTCCATCTTCAATTCCTTGACTTATTTTATTTATTACCGTTAAGGGCATAACTTGTTGAGGATTTTTGTGTAAAAATTGCGTTAAGTACCACCTCGGTAAATTGGAAGCAATTTTAAGGTTTTAATTTCAATAACTTTTAGCTTTTAAGGATGTATTTTAGCTGCTTTTGTTGACCCTATTTGACACCATTGTTATTTGGTTGTATACAGATTCTGTGGAGCAGAATCTTATTTTTACGGTTGCGGGTGGAACAGTGGAAATATACTTCTATCAAGAAAATATGCGATTGTTATGTGTTATTTATGCATGGAAACAAAATCCTCGTTGAAGTTGAAGCTTGTGGTTCCGATGATCGTAGATTATTCATATTCTGAGTCTGCATTATCATCCGAGTTAGACATAATATTTAAGGGTATATTTCCTTCTATACATCCACCAATTTCAGTGGTTGTTTATTGCACGATCATTAAATTTGTAATGCAGCCAACTTGACAAACCGAATGATGCAGAAGTTTTTATTTTTTGAGGCTACTGTTACGTGCAATTCTCAATGAGTTAAAAATATTGTACTGCGTTAGATTCGGCCGCCGTTTAATTTTTTTGTTATTTCTTAAAAATTATAAGTTTTTGCTAAGCCAAAATAAGATTCTCATTAAATACACTCTGAGTACCGAGTACTAAGTTTTGTTTTCATATTTTCATATTCGCTATTTGAAGCCCTTAACTTTCGCTCAAATAAGAAAAATGGAGACATTTCGTTAAAAGCAACGAAAATTTTAAAATGAAAGAGTTTTTCGTAAAACGTTTGCAACAATAAGAAGCAGAACCGTTTATACCGTATGCACAGATAGTGCTCTGTTGGCCAATGCTGTTCTTTAGTGTATGAAAAAAAATTATTGAAGCGAAGCGGAAAAGGAAACCATACAACAACGTTAAACATGAGTGCTGAATACACATACAACGACGTGTGACATGGTTGGTATAAATTTACAAATTTTCTATTTAAGCAGAAAGTAACACACACATGTGCAAATAATTATTCTCATACATATATTCCATGTTTATTTATGTATAACGGAATAAATTAACGAGTAAAGATGTGTTCGTGTAAGTCAGTATTCTACATTCGCTTTGAAATCGAACATAGTGACACGTTGAAGCGTAATTATTGAAAATGCGTGAATGTCCTTTTGGTGTTTATTAATAACAGCAGCAAAAATATGCAATGAATGAATGTAAAATATTGATAAACGAAAAATTGTTTGAATACCTTTCTTTCAAATCAAAAATTTAAGAAAAATTTAAATTGCAACAACTCTTTTCCTACTTTCCTTTTATAAGTTTTTATAAAAATAAAAATAATGCAACCGCAGCTTTAATTAGAATTTGAAGTAAATAAAATAAATTTACATTTGTTTAATTCTCAATCAGTTAAAAGTTAAAGTTTAAATTTTTTTTTGTTGTTGTTTACGCGTATATATTTACTGATTTCCTATTATCTATTGTGACGACCAAAAGTCGGCAGGCTTGTTTTTGAATCACATGGCAATTAGATCACAAGCAATTAAACTCTATATATATTTTTCACATTTATTAATTTTTTTTACTGTTTTTTTATTATTATCAAATTTATTCTATTATATACTTGTCATATTTTCAAATTATATTTATTATTTGTTTAATGAAATATTTTAAATCATAATAATGTATTAATTTTAAAGACAAATAATAGCCGTTAAAAAGCGCCATCTAATTAAACACAACCCTAAACAGTAGCAATCAGCTGTAGTTTGGTGGTATGGGTGTGTATGTGTGCCTGGCAGAAACATAGAAAAGCGAGATAATTACGTATTTGAGAAGAGTTGGCCACGGGCAAGCAATCGGGCAAGACTTCTTTTAAGTGAGTTAGAATTTTATTCAACTTAATTAAAATAGTCTTGCGAATAGGTTCAGCTCAGTTAATCAGAGTCAGAATTTTATTCGACTTTGAATTAATTGAGCATAGCTCAGGTCTACGGCCAAGCAAGTGCTGTCGCTACTTCACCTGGCCAGAATTTTATTCGCCCAGGTGACGGAGCCCAGAGCCAGGCCACGCTTTCTTCAGCAAGGCCAGAATTTTATTCGCCCTAGCTGAACAAGACGGACAAGATCGTTAAAAGGCTAACACCAATTTCGACGTGGAAAGGTTGTCTCAGAATCTTATTCGTGACAACCGCGACATGTCAAAAACTGGTGGACAGGCAAACTGTTCTGCTCAGACTGGACCAGAATTTTATTCGCTCCAGTGTGAGAAGCAGTAGGCTAGCCGGCGGAGAGTGGAGACGCAAACTCTTGAGGGCCACGAGGCGGTTGATCGTCGTTGGCGTGCTCAGTAGTGATGTAGTATAATTTTTTAACTTAGTTTAAGAAGTGGATTATAATAATAAAAAAAAATTTTATTAGTAAAACAAAAGTGGCTATTGTGTTATCAGTGAAGCAACATTTTTTTTGTAACGAACTCTGGAAGCCGCGAGCTTTACCCCAGCATAACGCGAGAACGTGCCGTTACACTATTAATATTCTATCTATGTTTATTTCCCAATGTTTTATGAACAGTCCTTAAACATAATTTCTTAATTTCTAACAGACTTATGAAATTCAAAATTATTTTTTAATATATATTTTTTTCGCTCGAACCAGCACTCAGCAGATGACCCCTACTCATGCAAAGCATTTTACCAGAACTAGGAAATTAGGTTGTGGGGAGGAGCAAAGAGGAAGTAGTGTTTGTAGACATTCGATTTAAATTTCTCTGCATTAAAGTGACAGGAAAGACCTTTGGAGGGAGTTTATTCCGTATACGAATTGTTTTGCCAAAAAAAATATTTCTCTCTGTAGTGCGATTCACTGGCCAATCAATCACAAATGGATGCGTTCTCAACGAAAATCGAGCCAACCGCAAGAACTTGCGAGTTTCGGGAAAAAGTTCCCTAATTTCGTTAGAGCTCTTACCTTTGTAGTAACAATAAAACAGTGAAATACAACCTACATTGCGTCGCACAGTGGCTTAGAATCGTATTTCATTGGCCAAAACTCTGTAACTTTTTAGATAACAAAGATTTTTTAGAAATTCTTTTTTTTAGTCAATAGATAACATCTTAAACTTTTATCGAGTATAGGTTTTATTAAGATCGCTACAGCGCGCTGCATTCAACTTTACGCTTACCGATGCTTAATTATTTCCTACTTTTTGGTCTATTTTAAAACAAAACAGTGTAACCTAATTTTTCTTTAATTATATATTTATTTATAGTCATAAATAGATATAAGCAATTTATAATTATTCGGAATAATTTTCAATATAAGCAATTTTATTTTCCGTGCTTGATTCCTTTAAATAAATATTTCATAATATAATAGTTATAGTTTTTTGACCTTTTTAATATTTTTTAGTAGTTAATTATAAAGCACTAAGTCACTATTTAATAAAAATTTTTTAAAACTTTTATTTTTTTTTTTATTTTTTCGGTATTTCGCCACACCGTTGGTTGGCATCATCAGGAAAACAAAAATAATATTAATAATATTTATTAAAATATTTATATAAAGGAATCATTGCTTATATTGAAAATGATTCCGTATAATTATAAATTACTTATTTCCATTGCATGTGCCCGTTGCTTTTTTGTAAAATTTTTGTAGAACTATTTACTGATATTTTTTATTTTCTGGAATTTTCAGATTACATATGAATCGTTTCCAATGAAAACCCTTATGTAGAAATGATTGAAAATAAACAATGTTTTTTGTTGTTTTGAAATGTTTTGCTCTGTTTGTGTAGAAGTGTTTTTAAGTCTTGCTATCTATGCTATGTTGATTTTATGAAAAATTCTCATAGAATCAGTTTGGCTTTGGATATAAGACTTTTAGGTTTTTCTATACAATATTGGGGTAAAATTCACTGATGAGCTACTTGAGAAATAGTGAAATTGCAATATGGATGTGCTCTCCCCCGCAGTAATACATTTCAAATATTTTTATTTTTATTGGAATAAATGAGAATATCATAAAATGCTTATTTTTTAATAAAAATTTTTGTAATAAATATTTCGTGAGAATATGATGAAATAGTTATTTAAAGGAATCAAGCACGGAAAATAAAATTGGTCATAAATAGATTGTAGATAACTAAAATATCATTTAATATTAATATTTGTATACTTTATTCCATTCAAATATTAAATGGAAATTATAATATTTATCGTGTAAATATTCTATATTCTACTCTGTATTACTTATGTCCTATAGCAATGCCTTAGCTTCGGCATAGAGGTCCGAATGATTCACTTTCCATTGACTTCGAATGCTAGAGATAAAGGGATCTGACGTTGCCAATAATATATGTAGAACTTACATATTTTTGATATTATATTCTCTGTACAATCTGTAATCCTTATTTCTTTTATCCTGGCTTCCTCTGATAAATCTCCAATTGGTAATAACTGGAGCTTAATGACATCTTCTCCATGATTAAGAAGAACTTTGTGTACTATTGCTGACATATTTCTATAATTGTATTTGAATGTAGATATAGCAACGGTTTCCTTGGCATAATCACCAAATTTTCTAACATTAATTTGTTCATTGCACGCAATTACTTCAGTAATTGTTTTAAATCTTGAAATAACATTATATCAGATGTAGTTTCGGGATCCAAAAAGAATCTTCTTGCGGTATTGCTATCGTTTGTATTGCCTGATCCTTGTTTTGGTTGATTTATAATTAACCCATGTTTGAAAGTGTGCACCTTGAACTTGTTCTTTTCCAATTTTCTTTTCTCTTTGTTGGTGTCATTATTAGTTACTGATCCTAAAAATCCGAAGTCCAAGTCATAGCTAATTTTCAGTACGTGTTCCATAAACCTTATCCTCGTATGTAGCGGTGATAATCTAAATTCAAATGCATCATACTATCTAGTGACTTTGTCGGTTCTTGGTTTAACCGACTTGATGTTGCTTTAAATATAATACAGCTGGATGAAGTTTTTGTGTCAGTCAAAACCTGAGCAGTTTTTCCGTCTATCAATTATTCAATTTAATAGTCTGTTCATCTATCTTTAACTCTAATGGTTTTAGTGTTGAAATTTGAGCTCTAATGTCACTTATTTCATTTTTAATGGTATCACGAGTTTCGTTTTTATACTCAAATTTTAGTGATCTGCAGTATTTCGTAGACAATGGAGTATAGTTTTTCCAAATACAATTTGTTTGCATTGTGCTGGACGAAGGTGCCGAGTCTTCTAAGTTCTTTATTAATCGCAATGGCACAATTGACAGCATGAACATATCTGTGTCAGAAATATCTTCAAATAAAAATTTTTTATATTGTTTTTTGCCACAAGATTCATCGCATCCCCATTTACAAAAAAGAGTCAAATTTCAGTTTAGATTTTTTTTCAACTCACTTCCTTTAAATGATTGTAGCAACCTTTCGGCTGTATGATCAAGTAGAGCTTGCAGTTGTAACTGTGCCGAAATTGGTGTGATTTTGATAGATTACTTTGAAGGATAACATTCCTCTTTAGCCGCAGTTATGTGATGCTATGATGGGTATAAATTGTACTTTATATATCTGTACTTTACTGAAAAAAAATTTAAACATTTTTTCCCTATAATTTTTAGCAGGTAATTGTTATATTTGTGCAAAAATGCATGAAAAATTTTAGGACATTTTTTAAAAGGATGTCAACCATTTGAAGAAATATTCATACCACCAATAACTTTCCTCTCTTTCTCCATACGTTTTGCTATCTGCAATTTGCATTTGTGGCAGTGAATGATTTCTAAAGTAAATTTACTGGAAATTTTAATAGAATTTTGTTTGTAAAAACTTTGAGTATTTTCATTAAAATAAAAAAAGTGTTCAACGGGCGGGTCCGGGCGGGAGCAAATGTATATATAGGCTTAAAAAACAATTTTGCCTTTCTTATGATGGTTTAGCTTTTTTGTCCTTTAAAAGTTATACATTATTAAACTTAAAATTTTGCGTATATATGGTGGTTTCAAATTTATTACATAACATCCTAACTACAAATTATACAGGGTGCTCAAGAACCATTTGTGAAAAACAACAGTTTACCCGACATAAAAAAAAACACAGCCCATTATCAATAATAGTTTCCAAAAATTCGTAATTAATATGCGACCAAATATTACAAATTTTTTTTATTTTTAAATTAATTTTTTTTAGTAATTAATTTTAAGCACAAGGTCTTATTTAATAAAAAATTTTTTAAAAAACTTTATTTTTTATTATTTTTGTTTTTCCTGATGATGCCAACCAACGGTGTGGCGAAATATCGAAAATATAATAAAAAATAAAGTTTTTTAAAAAATTTTTTATTAAATAAGACCTTGTGCTTAAAATTAATTACTAAAAAATATAAAAAGAAGGTAAAAAAATTATAACTATTATATTTTTAAATTAACTTAAATTCTTTGCTTTTAGCAGCATGCCACGCCTACTACAGTGAATATTTTGACAAAATTTTTCGGCTACCTAAGTTTTGATCTGTTTCCTTTCTGATGGCATAAAAATTTTAAGAATCTATATCAAGAAAAAATATAGGTGTTGGCCAATGAAAATTGATTCTGAGCCACCGTGCGTCAATGCTCTAGAGAATCAAGAGGCCCTCTCCTGTCCGCGGTCGAACAACTCCAAAATAGACATTGGAGTGCCGACCCACACATGAGAGTCGTATTCCATCTTTGGACGGCTATAAGTAGTATAAATAGTACGAAGATCGGATGGAGTGAAGTAACTCTTACACCGTTTTGGATAACCGAGGAACTTGAAAACTTCTTTAGAAACCTGAAAAATGTGTTAAGCCCATCGAACATCACGCTGAATTTTTATGTCAAAAAAATCAGCAGCTTCCAATTCCGTAATTTTTTTTTTTTTTTTGTAAAGAAAAGTAGCACTTCAGGCAACAATGCCTATTTAGTCAAGTACCGTGCTACCTTCTTTAGGAAAGGGATAGAGAAGAGATGAAATAGGTGGTGAAAGTAGAAGGATAGTCGGAAATTAACTGCCGTATAAAGAGACAGCAACAGCGACCAGTGACTATGCCTTCATCGCTGAGCAGCCCCACCGACAGTAAATTTTTATTTTTGTAGTGAAAAAAAGGCCCAAGGTCTTCGTTAAGAATCGTACCCACAACCCACATACTGACAAGCTAGTACACTACCTACTAGCCTACAGGGGCACCTATTACAAAACTATAAAGCTATAAAGCCGTTATACCTATATCACCCTATATTGTAACAGATGCAGCAGCATTTCCGAACACAGATCTATGCGTGTGGAAATAAGCCTCGTATTATTTTTTGGAATTACATGCAGGAAAGAGTAAAGTCCCTGGGTTTTTCGGATTAAACTTTTATCTTTTATTTATTTATTTATTAAACTTTTATTTTAATATTTAAATTAAAATTTTAAAATTTTAACACTTGATTAACAAAAATACGTTAAAAATAAAACAAGTTTTTTAAAGATGCTCCTTAAAATATGGCCAGTAACACACAAATAAATAATGATCGAAATTCTCCTATTAAGGATAACGAGACGAAAAATTTGACTAAATTATAAAGTCTGTTTTTTGTAAAACTTTAAAATGGAATAAAACAAAGATTAAGTTTATAAATCGACATAAAATTGACTTTATTCGAAAGATATACTTATAGTATTTGGGGCTATTCTGCGTTTCGATTCGAATCGAAATTTTCTCCGTCTGGCAGCTCTGGTATTCCGCGCTTCGATTCCCTTCAGTTTCTTTCGATTGTATGTATTCTGTATTACGATCGGAGCTCCGTTTTTCTCAGTTGCTTTTTTGTTAACGGAGGGGTTTACTTTATCTGTGTTTTTTAGTTAAAAAGTTTAAAATTTAAAAAAATGTAAGTAGAAAATGAGATATGATGTTAAGAAACGATAAAAAAAACCATTAAAATTATTATTAATTAATATATTTAATTAAATTAATTTTTTTTTGTTTTAAATTGTTAACTTTTGTACCCGAACTTGATGTGTTTTTATGTGTTACAGGAAAAACAACAACACCGCAGCAGTATGATAATTGGCAAATTTAATGGCATCTAAAGCAGACATTGCAAGAGGACACCACCAGCGATCAAAGGAAGAAGTGACAGTGTTTTGGAAGGAAGTTGCAGGAGTCCTCAATGCACTAGGTCCTCCAACAAAAAATGCTTATTTTTAATTATGTATACATACATGTACACGTACATACATGTATTACATTTGTTTATAAAAACAAACTTGCTTACTTTGCTATTTCATTTCCACATTCCACAGTGATGCTATTAATTTTGTAAACATTGTTGTCTTCTTCTTTTTCTTTCGATTCCGTTTTTCTTCAGAATACTAATTTTCGATCGCAACGGAACTGAATGCGGAGACTTAATCGAAACGCAGAATAGTGGTGATTATAATTTAAATAAGACTTCTGGCATATGACCAACACGACTGGCTCAAACGTAGTGTACTCTGGAGGTCTAACCTGTCGTGACTCTTTCCAGCATTTATGATCTTATATCGGCAGCAATCATGCGGCGAATGTTGCGGTTAATAGTTTCGGGCTAATCGGCTTAGAATAGCTACTGCACATATTTTAACAGAAAATAGCGGCATTAAAATGTTAAATTTTATAGGCCAATTAACCTGTCCGAAACGGTTTTATTTATTTTATTTATTTATTTAGAGTTTCTATCTCTATCTCTTTAACAATATTTACAGTTTTGAGTTTCTATCACTAAGATATTTCAGCAAATTGTCACATTTTCATTATTATTAAAAACTTATTACCAAACATTTCCTTTAATAAATTGTAGCATGAACGGCAAACGTGACGATTATTGTCCTTAAAGTGGTCAGTCATTTCAGCCTTGTCGGCGTAGACTAGTGACTTCATATATTCCTTTCAAAAAACAGTCTAGCGGCGTTAAATCGCACGATCTTTTTTAAACCACAGTTCCTGCATATCGTGGTTTTTTCCCCCCGGGGGCACATGATAGCCTTTTTGGAACCTACTATTCCATTTAGACTGGTGTCTTGCGGGGTAAAAGGGATCCCAGGCCCTCAAAGGCTAGTAGGAGTCACCTGGACAATCTACATATTGCCACGGGAATCAGTACGCTCGCAGAGTACACTATTTTTCTCTTTAGGCAATGATGTGCTCTGACTGGTTATTGAGGTTGGCCCCTATATGGGAGTATCGTGGTGGTTGTGGTTTCGGACCCTCGTGAGAGTTTGTGGGTCGGATCATTCAAATTAACACAATGAATGGTTCAGGTTCAGTGAGTATGAATGCTGTCGTGTTGTTGATAAAAAAGAGCTTCATGCGTTCTGGACCAGGAGTTGGAAAGTCTCCAACTCTTTAGCAAGGAGTGAAGGCTGCGACCTACTTCGGTCTTTCGAAATTGCTACTAGAAGTGACCGGAGGATATACGTATTCGATGGCCTTCTAGGGCGTAGTTGATATCCAATCAACCAAGTGGTTTGACCACCATCTGATTATGACTATATCGTCGGTGCAGATGTAAATCAAATCACGCATATCGTGGTTTTTATTGATGAACGAGAAACTCAGGTATTTTGGCTCTATAGCGGGAACCATTGAGGATTATTATCACTACAAATATGCCGTTTTGTTTTATGAAAATCGGGATCAACGGCAATCATGTTTTGGACCCAATATGCAAAAATTTAGAAGCGTTATTCAGGCGTCTCTCTATTTATACCAAATAGGCGTCAGTCAGTTGTCAGCCTAGAAATACCAAACTCAAACTAAACATAAATCACCTGTCAGCTGACAAGTGGTGGCCGCCATTTAAAAAAGTGTTGCCAACTTGATACAATTCAATTTGAAAAATTTTTCCTATTCAATATTGAAACCTAATTTTCATTTTGTGTTAAATATCCCCAAAATCTTGGACATTTCGCAGCTTGTGCCATTTTGCCTAATTATATGTGACTCGAAAAAGTTGAATCATTTTTGTAAATAGTGAGAAATTCTTTAAGAACCATCAGAAGGGCATTGGTAATTTTTGTACTTGTTTTCGGTGGCACAGTCGGCCAAAGACATAATAAGTCTTAAGTGACCAGCATGTCAAAAAATAAAACTTTAAAAGTCAATATGAATAGTGAAAGCAACATTGGCAAAATTTCAGTTAAAATTGACTTAAGATGAACTTTCAAAATAAGTGCAAACAATTTTTCGATATTAACAAAAATTTTAATGTATTTAATCTAATGATTTGCCGAACACCAATTATTCATAAATTAAGATTTATGAATCTTTTCAAAAATTCGAAATTTCGGGAGCTTTCAAAATTACTGCTACGCAAGAAAAAAATCTCGATTCGGGATTTAAAAAAATAAACCCTATTGGCATCACTATTATGAATAAGGTGGCACATAAACCACATCACTTTGATACACCCACTTTATTTGTGACCAATTAATTTAAATATTTCCTGTCTTCAACCTTCTTGAATGAAAGAAAATATCTGAATTCGCGTATAAAAACTCTGCTATCGAATTGAAATACTTTTAACATTTAATAAAACATTCTTTACCTACTTGTTAAGCATTTCCAAGAAAATATATTTTACTAAAATTTTTATATTTATTTTATTTATTTTCCTTTTCATTTGTTTTTTGATTTAAAGTAAAATTTTGTTTTCTGTTTTTTGTTTGTTTGTTTTAAAATTTTACACAGGAATTATGGTTGTTGTTTTTCTTGTTGTTGTTGTTTTTGTTTCAATTGAATTTTATATAGTTAATTTACAATAGTTTACATTCAAATATTTGCTATTCTTTTTTAATAATATTTTTTCCAATTTTGTAATTTTGGAGATCTTTTTTTATTATTAAAAGTTGATTATTTACTTTTGATGTCATTTAATAATTTTTAGATTTATTAATTATTTAATATGTAATTGGCATTACATCTTAACATACAGTGCATAATATTATTATAAATACACTCAATATCAGTAATGTGTTGAGTAGTAAATTTTTGAAAAACTAGTAAACGGTAAACAAGTTCTCGACATAACCTAGATTTTATTGTTTTGTAGTCCAGGCAACTTCAATACATCAAAATCGACTCTGCCCAAATCGCTTCACTATTTGGGTTTACTTTTTATATTCTGTATCACCGTGAGAGTTTTTTAATATAAAGATATTGCTGGACAGGCTGATATAAATAAAGTTGGCTATCAGGAATGGCTTCCTTTAAAAATATTACTTTTTTAGAGGGATCACTGTAGGGAATGAGTGAGTGTTTTACATATTGTAGGAGTTTAATTTTCCGATAGAAATTTGACTTGGTAATTAACCACAAATGGATGTGCTTTCAACGAAAATCGAGTTAAACGCAAATCCGTGCGAATTTCGTTAGGGCACTTACCATTGTAGTAACGATAAAACAGTGAAGTAATCTGTCATTGTATAATAATCCGCCATTCAGATAAAAGAGAACTGTTCTGTCAAACCTGATTTTATTAATAAGATATTGCGGCATTTCTGAAAAAAATTGTTTTATAGCGACAAAAAAAAGCACGCGAATATTAAGGAGACTGTTAAATAAAGCTCCATAAAGCTTTAAGGAAAATTGAAAAAAATTATTACTTCTTTTCAATTCGTAGAGATATCAATGATATTATTGTATACGAAGTTTAGCTTTTTTTACTAGTGGAGTCACATCCTGCAAAAAGTTCAGAACAAGAACAACAAGAAGTTGTCTAATATTAAAAGGTGCATAGTGATGTGACGACCAAAGACAAAGACACCTTAACTTTGTGTAAGTCTGAACCACAAGTGAGTTAACATTGTTTGTCCAAGTTAGACAATAATCAATAATATGGTTATAATTCCGAGGTTGTTGGCAGCATTTACAATAATTCTTAATCTAGAAATTTCACAGACAAACACTAACATTAAAATATTTAAACGTAAACTTTATCACATAAAAATAGACATAAACAAAATACTCTCAACTGACGATTACACAAACTTTATTTACAAACAAGTGGAAAGACCAAAACAAATACGAAGAATTGTAAACGCAAAACTAAATACACTTAAAGAAAAATATTTTAATATGCACGGATTTGTTTTTAATGATAATTGGTTCATTAATAAAACGGAGATAAAAATTGCAAGAGAATGTATGTGGATATCATCCTTGGGGAAAAAGTTTTCTCTACCAATAAGGAAAGAACACTTTTTCCTTTACATATAATAGCTAATCTAGAACAAGGCGTACAAGCGATGGGAGAAAACATAGAAAAAGAGAAAGATGTAATAAGAACAAAATTGGCAACAAATATTACAACATATAGGAGGAAAATCAGAAATTCACCAAAGGAAAAATTTATCTGTGCAGCTTATGAGAAGACAAGAAGATTCTTAAAAAATAATAAAAATATTATACTTACACAGTCGGATAAGGGAAATAAAACAACGATAATGTATCGAGAAGACTATAAAGAAAAAATGACGAGACTTTTGGAAGATAAAAATACGTATAGAACAACGAGGACTGACCCAACTATTAAACTACAAAGAGAAAATAATAGTATAATTTCAAATCTCTATAAAGACAATTTAATTGATAAAATACAAAAAAATCGTCTAATATGCTCATCTGCAATAGCTCCTAGAATTTACGGTCTGCCTAAGATTCATAAAGAAGGCACCCCTCTCCGTCCGATTGTATCATCAATGAATGTACCTTGTTACCAATTATCTAAATATATTGGGAAAATAATTAAAAATATTGTATCTTCGAGATATAACATCAAGAATTCCAAACAATTAAAAGACCAACTGAAATCAGTCAAACTTCAGGATAATGAGATCCTAATATCATTTGATGTAGTTTCTCTTTTCACAAAAATTCCGGTACATATTGCAATAAAAAACATAATGAAAAATTGGAACATTATTGAAACTTTCACCAAAATACCAAGGTCAAAATTCCTAAGGATACTTGATTTTTGTCTGACTGATAATAATTATTTTTTATATGATAGAAAAATTAATAATCAAACTTTTAGAATGCCAATGGGTAACCCTCTTTCATCCACTATAGCTGATATTATACTGGATAATTTATTAGACGAAGCATTAGCTGAACTAGAAGATAGGAACATTAACCTTAAATATATAGATGACATTTTAGCTATAATTAAATTTGACGATAAAGATGAAATTCGGAAATCCCTGAACAGTTACCACCCAAAGATACAATTTACTGTGAAGATGGAGGTAAATTAAAAACTCTCATATTTGGACACAACAATGCAACGAAAAAATGACGGAATACTTTTCGATTGGCATGCGAAGGATATAGCTTCTGGTAGATTAATGAATTTTAATGCTACGCAACCCATGGCACAGATAATTAATACTGCAAGAAGTTTCATCTTTAGAGTTTTAAATATTAGTGACGATCAATTTTGCACCAGGAACATAAATAGAATTACGTCAATACTTAGACGCAACAGTAAAACTGGTAAACAATTTGATAAGAGAAGCGGAAATTAAACTTAAAACAGATTATCCTCAGACTAACATTACTAATGATAAGAACAATCCACAAACAACTTTCTACGGTGTACAATTTATACCAGGTTTAACTGATAGCAAAAGCCTGAAAGCAATAATAAAAACTGACAAAATACAATTTTCATATAAACCGAACAGTACATTGAGCAGAATATTCAGAAACATGAAGGATAAAATAGATAACCAAAAACAATGCAATGTTGTATATGAGGTAAAGTGCAAAGGCTGTGATAACGAGAGCTGTGATTTAATATACATTGGAACAACAAAACGAACATTGGAGACAAGAATAGGTGAACATAAAAACGATATTACAAAACGGAAAGAGACAACAGCATTATCACAACATATACTTAATACTGGACATGCAGCTGACTTTGAAAAAGTCAAGATTTTGGACATAGAATGCAAACAAAGGGTAAGATACACGATAGAAAGTCTCCGCATTCAACACCAACTACAATGTTGCAGTAACAAAAATTTAAACGTTCTATTTAATTTAAATTGTGTTTGTTTTCTACTCAAGTTCAATTGGTTTTTTCTACATGAGTAGAAGAAAGGAGTGTTCCAGGATTTGATCCTTGGGCCACTCCCCTAGATAAATGTAGCACCAAAGATGGTGGATTGTTTGATGGCGCAAAGGTATGAAGCTAGCAGTCGCATAAAAGTTAAAGGAAAGTTAAAAAAGTATTATGCAAAGAGTGCTATGATCAATCAATCCTTCATCAAGTTCACGTCGTATAAAGATTTTGGCGAAAGCCTGACTGCCTGCCATTCATTTGATAAAGAATTTTTTTTAAAGACAGATAAAAAGCGCAAGATGGCAAATACGCCCCAAAATGGCATAAAATTCTTCTTCTTCTTCAGTGTATTTTATCAAATCAAAATTTTACCTCTATTTAAAAACACCCTTTAATATTAGAAGAGAAACAATTTTGTAGTTAAATTTTTTCTATTAAATAAAAAGATTTAAAAATTATTTCTTTTTTGTTTTTTTTTTTTAATTAACAATTTTTTCATTAGTTTCAAAAAACGTATTCCTATTTTAAGTTTTAAAACTGAGGTGTACTCATAGTAATGCAACGCAGTGTATACAAATACTAAATTAACAATATGGCTAAATTTCTTCCAGTTGTTTTATTGTAAATTTTCTTAACTTTTATGTTGATTTTGCTTTAAGTGTTTTTCTATTGAGAAATTCGTTAAAATTTTATTTTCTAATTTTTATTTATTTATTTTTTTTTTTTTATTAAGTTTTAAGTATTTAGATTTTGTTATTGTTGGTGTAAATATACGCAAAGCCTACATTTAAATTTTAATTTTAACAAATAGATTCGTATATTTAGATTTAGTACATTTAAAACTAAAACTAGGCGTTTTTTATTTTATTTCATTTTTTGTTGTTGTTGTAAGATGATAAATAAAAATTATTTTTGCAACAAAAAAAAGTTGCAAATTTTCTTTTTAAGATTTAAAATATTGTGCATTTGAAATGAAGCCGATATAATAGTAATTTTTGACGGCAGTTGGGCACGGTGTGTTATTATATAAAGAAAATAACAGCAGATGATGGATGCTCAGTTCCAGTTTTAGTTTGGTGAGTGCGGTCTTATTAATTTTATTTCATTAAAAACTTGTTTGGTACGTAAGACAAAATTCTTGAAATTTACTCATTAAAAAAATTGTTCTTTTAAAATCCGGTCAAACATAAACTGTTTCAAAATACACTCGTGAAAAAAAGGGAAATCAAAACTGCTTAAAATGTATCAAATGGCGATTTGTGATGTCTTTAGAAAAGTCTTAGAAACTCCTTAACAGTTAACCAAACAAGTCTTGGATGTTTTTTATTTAAAATATTTTTCATTGCAACCAAAATATTTTTTTCTTGTTGATTTTCTTGTTAAAATTTTTAATTTGTTGCAAATATGGCCGGATTTAAAAGATACTGTTTTTTACAAATATATATTTATTTTATATTTACTTACATTTACTTTTTAAACACATTTATTTTCTGAATAGTTTTACTGTTTTTTCTAACTTTTGTACTTAATTCGATTAATTTATAATTTTTCTTTATTCCAAAATTCTGCCAAAGCCAACCGACCTGTGTTTGAGTTTAAATATATTTTTTCGGCTTTTGTTTTTTTTTAACTTATATTAAGTAAAAATATTAATTATAAGTAAAAACTTTATAAAGAGAACTATTGTCTATGAAAATTGTTTATATAAAAAATGTATGGCGGAAAAAAAGTGATATTTTTAGCAAAAGCCCTAATCAAACTTATATTAAAAAAAATTATAATAATGTAATTAATATATATTTTTTAAACATGACCTTAAAAACAATATACATATATATTTATTTATTTATACATATATGTACATATGTAAATAGTTTTAATAATAACAATGATTCTGAAGATATTTTTTTCTTCGTTTTTAAATATTATTTTATATAAATATTTTTTATAATTTTTTTTTCTTTTATAAAATTAAAAACAATAATAAAATAAAACTTTACTGATACTCATCATCACTGCTTAACAACATGGATTTTTCATTATAATTTTGACTTATTGTGGCCACTCTTTGACCGCCGGGCATAAATTTACGCTGATTGCCCAGAGTTTTTGATGCTATACAACCTATTGATGAATTTTGACTTCCGTTCATTAGGCTGGCATTAGAAATATTACCTTGGTTGGTGTTGCTAACATCATCTGGATCGTACGATGAAACACGTATACCCCGGGAATTTTTACCTATTTACAAAATGTTTGTTTTTGGAATTTCAGTTTACATAATTTTAATTATTTTTTTAATTTAAATTCAACGTACAAAAAGCGAATTGAAAAACATTCAAAACAAAATTAAACACAACAAACATGCTTGAAGTTTTAACAGCATTCCATTTGAGGCGAAGAAAAATATAGATTTTTATAAAGCATACTTTAAGGAGTGAACTTAATGAAGATTTTGTTGGATGTGAAATAAATTTATTAAAAATGCACATGGTTTCTTTCTGTAAACAAAAAGTTTATATTTTCAGTTTAAAAACAGATGGTGGCAATTAACATTATTCGATATTAAATAATATCTTGGTATTTTTGTTTTGTTTTTAATAAAATAAATTTTGAAAAAATTCTCAAATCATGTTTTGGACGAATAATAATTAAATTATAAAAATAATAGCAATCAATTAAATTTAAAACGTATAAAAAGAAATTTTTTAAATCGCGTAGTATTTGCATGACTGACGTTAATAAAATTAGTTTTGTTCGTTTGAAGACCTGCTAGCATTAATTAATATTTACAACATAAAAATTAATTCGCACTGGATAAAAAAAACATTTGGTGCTCAAAGACCCTGTTGGCAGGGAGGCTAGAATAGTGTTCAGATATAATAGAAGTGCTCTCAGCTGGATAACTGCGTTGCAAACTTCTAATATCAAATAGCCAAGATAGCAATCGAATATGAAACGGTGGTGCACATTATATAAATGTCCAGTACTGGCTAGTACAAGGCTTATTAAAAATAAATGTCATAGGGATTCTTAGCACAAGGCTTTTTAAAAATAACTGTCGTGGGGATTCTTAGTCTTAGGCAAATCCTAGCAATTACTAAGGACTATTTGATGAGAAAAAATGTCAACAGGTACCATTCGATAGGCCGTAAATTGCAAATCGGTTTGCCCACAATCATTGAGGACGGAAGGGGATCGAAAAGAGCCTCTTTAAAGAAGCGATCTACTTAGATTTTTAATATAATATAATACTTTATTTTTTTTACTTTCACGTGTAATAGATTTTCGCCCATAAAACATACGCGAATTTAAAATCATGCGACTTTTAAATCTAAAATTTATTTCAATACTAGTGTGGGTCCGTTCAAATGTAGACAGGAGGCAACTGACAGTTGTTACCAGCAGCAATGTGTTTGTTTCAAATAAGAAAGGAGACATTCAAAAAGTCACGGATTTATTGTCCCCCGCCCTCATATGAATTTGTAGTTAACATGCCTTTGTCGCTTATTGTTGTTTATTTAGATAGTTTTAGCTATTGCTTTTAAGTTTAATTTTATTTTTTATAAAATATTAACGATCTTCGCAAGAAAAAACTTTAGCTTGTAAAACTAAAAAATTTTTATAATTAAAATCAGCATTAAAATTGCCAAGAAATTATGGAAAATGCGTTTTTTTACAAAAAACAAACTGATATGACATAAAAAACGTATTTTTAAGTTACGTTTTTTGAATAAAAATTTTTTTTTGATTATTTTGAATTTGTCAACAAATTTTCTTTTATTAATCGATTTATTCTTACACTTTTTATTTCTTAAAGATGCCACCCAATAGTGTGGCGAAAAGTTGTATATTAAAAAAAATTATTTAATTTTTTTATAAAAAATATATATAAAAAAGTATTTATAAAGTACTTTTTAGAGAACCTCTTTTTGTGCTATTCAAAACTTTTCTCCATCGTATTATTTAAAGAATTTTCACAAATCAGCTGATAAAAATTGCAAAAAAAAATAAACTTTTCTAAAATAACATTTTTAAAACAGTTTTTTCTATGACATATATGAGTGCTATAACTTAATTAGTATTTTAAGGGAGAAACTAAACATTTTTAAAAAATTTAGCACTAAACCTTTGAATTAGCATTTTTGATTATTTTGAAAAATAACGCAGTCAACTTTTATAAGAAAATGGCGTATTCAAAATTTTCAATTTCGAAAAAAATTATTTAAATGAATGTCTGCGTATATTAAGCTTCTGTTCTGATATTATAGTTTTTTAAAGCCTACTTTCAATTTCTTGAAAACGATCTACACCTAAAGTACTCTTTTTATACAGATTTTCCCAAATAGTATGTAAATTGCAATCCTTCTCAAAATGTCTCCATGTAAACATTTTTCAAAATTGACTTCCGTAAAACAGCTGATTGTTTATAAAAAAGCTTTAAAAATAACTTTATAAACTTTATATTCAAACAGGTACTTAAACTATATGTGTGTTGAATACCTTAAAATTCGAAATGTACTTTTAAAAAACGGTGTTAAAATTAAATAATTATTGTAAATAATTTATATCTCGAGTACAAAAAAACTTATAACGATTAAAATGAGCGTTAGTTGAAGTAACGTTCAGCTAACAAGACGAAATTAGATAAATTTTTGAAAATTTTTATCTAAAATTTAACAGCTAAGACAAGAGTAAGGAACATGCTTTTGGTAAGAGACAAAAGAATTACATATTCTTATGCACAGGTTGTAAAAAATTCCATTCTAAAAGTAATAACATAGATTAGAAAAAAAGGAAAAAGTTAAAAGAAACAAAGTCTTAAATTAAATATAAAAAAAAATAAAATGATATCACGAGTACACTGGCTCAGCGGTTAATAGTTTTGAATATTTTTTAAAAAGTAGTTTTTCTTTTTTTTAATGAAGTTAAATTTCTAATAAGCTCTGTTACAGTGTTACTGCATTTTGCGTTATTTGTTTGGGTGTGTGTGTGTGTTGTAGATTAATTTTAACTTTACAACTTATAAATTATAAAGATAAAAATAATATTTATTTAAATATCAATTAAAATTACATGTAGATAATTATTAATAAAGTTATAAATTTAATAATTTTTGTGTTTTGTTGTTTTCATTGTTTTTTTTTTTTAATACATAATAAAATGTATGAAAAAGCTTTTAAACAAAATTCTTTAAAAAAATTAATTCTAAAACTTAAAAAATAACTTCCAGTTAAGAAATATATTTTTACATTTTATATTAAAGGTACATATTTGAAAATAAAAGTATAAAATCAACATAAACGAAATAATGAATAAAACAATAAGTGAATTAATACATACAAAGATATCACGTAAATTAAGTACAAAATTTGAAAAAATAAAAAGAAAATTAAACTCAGGCTTTCGAATAAATGTAAAATAAATACATATCAAATGCATTTAAAAAAAAGTTTCAAAAAGAATAATTAAAATAAATTTTAAAAACTGTTTAACAACCTTAAAATCGTTAAAAAAGATTACCGGTCCTAGAGAGTGTTATGTTATTAAACAGCAAGTCCTTTAGTGGACTTTTCTTTAGCTATTGCGGAGTAAGCAAATACAGGTTAAGTTTAAATTTTTTTTTAGATCAGGACTGATTTAAAAAATAAATTTTTATTTCATTATCTTATTTCAACATTTAATTAAAGATTTGTTGGCTCTTTTAAAGGCAACTATGGTAGTGTTGATTTTTTTAATAAATTTCTCTTCGTGTTTTTATATAAAACTTAATCTAAAATATTTTTATGCTAAATTCATTAGTTTATGCTAAACTTAAAGAGATGTAAATTTCATATTCTTTAAGTTTTTGTCGTTTTGCTTTTTGCCTTTTTTAATTAAATTTAAAATTTTGAAAGCAATTTTAAACATTTCTTTTTTTTATATTTTTGTTGTTTATCAATTGAATTACGATTGTTAAGTATGATTTAAAGTTTTTCATAACGTTGAGATGAAGTCACTTCTGTAAAATTTGAGAAAAAAAAAATAAAAAAAAATTGTCAATTTAAAAGATTTTCGGTTTTTATATTCTTATTGATGTACCAAAAGCCTTTAGATGAGTTAACGTGTATAGTTGTGAAAGTGACGATGTAATTAATACTTAAATTTTATGTGTTTCATATTTAACGTTAATAACATATTGGGGGTTAGTTGTAACAAAGGAATAACTTTTTGTAAAAACAAGGTTGTACGATTGATTTTGTGAATGGTTAAATGATAATAAAAACAAACTGGTCACCAAAATTTCGTAATAATAAAGATACTGACTAGTTTTAATATATGCTTGCTTGGGCTATTAAATATAATTAGCTTAATTTCAATAAGTCTAATTATTTTTCTTCCCTTTTCTCACTTGCAATATTTTGGTTATATTTTGTCTTAAATAATTGTCAAATAATTAACCTGATAAACCTATAAATTTGAGACAATTTAAAAGTAAATTTACTTTTTATTTATACGGTAAAAAATGCGCTAAATATTAAAAAAAAACTTTTTTTCTCGATTTTGAACACAGTACTTTTCCCCAGGCTCATTCTCAACACTTTGCTATACAGCGGCTATGTTTGCATCACTACCGTCATCACGAGCGACGATAGCGTTAAACTAGAATTAAGCTATTAAATTACGCACAGCGTACTAATAAGAAGCCTGGTTACCAGAAAAATCTGTTCAAAATTTACAAAGTGATCAGTGAAATGTTCACAATTAAAATTCTTTGTTTAAGAGGGTAACGTCCCAACAGCTCAATTCTTGAATCATTTGACATTATACAAATCCGTACAATAAAAACCATAAACCATATAATTTTTTAAAATCGCCCGCATACAAACGGATAACAAAAAACTTAACTGGCCTATTAATTATATATAGGTGTTACATTTCAAATGTAAATGCTTGTAAATTCATTATTATTGCAACTATTGTGACGAAGTATATATTGTGCCGAATAAATTGGCATCACGAAAAAAACTAAATTAAATAAACGCTCGTCTCGCGACATTTCTACATTAAAAAAATGCGATTCATAAAAATTAGGTCTATTCGAGGTTGCCCTATAATTTCTGACGTAATTTTATTATTTGCTATTGTTGTAGTAATATAATCTACATTTATTACTCTCGTTTAAAACAATTTTATTTCTGAAAATTTTTTTAATGGAAAGAATTTTTAACAAATTGAAACTGTATAGTTGTTTCAACGTGTTATCCTTTGTTGACCAGTTGCAATTAAATATAAAATAATAAAAAATTATAAGAAAACTCGTATTAGTAAGCCTTAAAAAATAAATTGCATTAAAAACAATTGCCTTGTGTTCTCTTCTTCTTAATAACAAGAATTTTTTCTAGTGTAATATAATACGTTCGTTATTTGGGTTTTTTTTTTGTTAATATTTACAAAAATAGACAAAGCATTTATAACAAAACATATATTTAAATACAAGTATCTCAATGCAGTTAGTGATTAAACCAAACCAAAAAGAAAAACAAAAAATAATATTCTAAGCGTGTTACAGACCATAATACAATAGAGTGTAAATAAAAGAAATTTCATAAGCAATGTTAAAACAGACATAAACAGACAAAAGCGTTTTTTTTTATTTACAACAATAAAAATTAAATTAATATATTCACATATAGAAAAGCAACTAAATATTTTTGGAAAATATAAAAAAATGTTTTCACTTACCGGAACTGTATTGAGTGTATTGTTGATACTGTGGATGGAAATTGTGTATTGCATCTGTCATAATATCTTTAGGATTCATGGTTTCCTAATTAAAAAAAAGGTGTAAAATATTAATTTTAATGAATAAATTAGATTAACTTGATAATAAAATACTTTTAGACTGCTAGAAATTGATTGCATGGTTACAGAACGGCCATGTCCATCGCCGATACAGCTGCGAGCGTATACCTAAAATACAACAAAGTTATATGACAAGTTAGAATAAATCTAAAAGAGCTAGATAATGTTGGCATTAAGCAAAGAACTAATTTAAAAAATGATTTTACACTTGGATTTGGCAATTCCTATTTAATAACGCAGTCCTACACTTGACTTTGGAACGCAAAAAATGAAAAAATGAAAATTGCGCGTAAATTTAGCCCTAAAAATAAAAGCTTCCCCATCATTCGTTTTGTCAAGTTGACTCCAATAATAATTTAAGAGCGATACGAATTTTTTTGTTCAATGTGGATTTTTATCACTTTTTTCGATCATATTTGTAGTTTTTTTAATCGACCCTTTTTATCTTTAATAAATATCTCTTATTCTTTTTTACGGTCTTTTTAAATTAAATTAACAGTATATATATATATATATATATATATATATATATATATATATATATTTTTTTTTCGATATTTCGCTTTCCTATGGAAAGCTTCTTCAGGAAAAAATTTTTATTTTTGAAAACAAAAATTATTAACATATTGAAAAAATAAAAACTTTTTTTCCTGAAGAAGATTTCCATAGGAAAGCGAAATATCAAAAAGAATAAAAAAAAAATATATATATATATATATATATTGTTAATTTAATTTAAAAAGACCGTAAAAAAGAATAAGAGATATTTATTATCACTTTTTTCTATATTTTAAAATAGTTATACATCGGCAAACCGTACGGAATATTTCGTTTATCTCTAAATCGAAGTCGTAGATATTGAATAAAAAGCGGAACGAACAGGAGAATAAAAGGGGCACAAACTGGAAACAAAAAGTGCATTCAGTGACTTAAAAATCGCAAAAATGCCCATTTTTCCCTATTTCTCACCTTTCTTGCTCAATAACATATATGCTGCTTTTTTCTTTATATATTTTATTATAAATCTGATTCATATTACAGCTATTCCTATAAAGAAAACCCCTTTAGATCACCACAAATCTTTGATTTTTGTACACTGAACGTTTCTTTCATACTTGTGCTGAATTCCAACAGAATGGATAGATTTTGGCTTGCTTTATGCAACAACACTACATTCAAATTTGAAACTGTATTGTCTATGAATAGACACATATTTGTCACTGAACCTGGGATATCAGTAAGTGAAAATATTGGCTTCGTTAAAATTAGCTTGGCGTTTTTGATATGATGTTGCCCTGATAATTAGCCCCTTGAGATTTTAAAATTGATGTCAAGGATTCTGAATCTTTTTTTTTTTTAGTCCCGTCTTAGCCACAATGTTATCCATTTCGATTTATGTTACAAACTGTAGTGCATTATTTTCAATGTCAGGTGTCCAATCTGCACCGTTCACATTGTTCGGAATAGTAAGAACGGTTTCAGCTTGCAGAGCCACAATATCCAGGCTTGGAGCTTTAGGTGGATCAGTAACAGCAGCGCGCTGTATTGAAAGGGTCGCAGTAAAAGCGCGAATGTATATTTTGCTTTGAGTTTTTGTTTTTGTTCAATCCATAACCGGAATAAATACATGCGTAGCACTTGTATTAATCATGTCCTGTTAGATCTTGCACCTAAATTACTGACTTCATAAAAGAAAACTGTACACCTTTTCCATGTATCCACATTACAAGGATATTATGACATAAACGTAATAAAAATCATCAAATTTTAGGCTATTATTATTATTTTCCATATTGGAATATTTAATGTTCTTTTGGTTTTAAAATGATTGCTTATTCCACAGCCGCATTAATGGCTTGGCCAACTTGAAAAAAGAATAATGCAGATGTTCTAATTGTTGGGGCTACTTTCGCGTCCGATTCTCAAAATTGAATCTCAAATTAAATGTTATACTGTGTAATAAAACTTTTATTCAACAAATGACGTCTGTTGTATTGCTTTGTTATACACGATATTCTTGTTGAAATTAGTCAAAAAATAAAAGCAGTGAACAATTTTAAGCAGTGAAAAATCTAAATTTTTCTCTAAACAAAAAAATGCTTTTTAAAACATAAGTTTTGATAAACAAGACTTTTTAAAGTGACTCACTAGTTTTATTAAACAAAGTTTATGTGAGAGTCTGAATTTGTTTTTTTATATTTGCGATTAAAAAAATTCAAGTAAACAAATTGATTTTTTACAAAAACAAACAAAATTTGTTTAAGAGTGGTTTTTCAAATGGCCTTTTGACGAAGGCGACCAACCAAATTTTTAAAAATTTACAAAACTGCAAGTTGTTTTTTTTGATTTTTCAAAATAGTCATTATTGTATATGAAAACCTGAAAGTTAAAGATCGCCGAAAAATGCAAAATTATATTTAAATTTAACCAATCTTAATTTAAATATCCAGCTTTACAAATTTTTTCCAAAGTTGTTTTATTTTGTTATTAAATAATTTATTACTTTAATAATTACTAAAAACACCTTTAAAAAATCAAATTCTTATTCGCGTAATAAAGGGAATCTACAAAAGAAATTCAAACGTCATTTATAAACAAGATTCATAAGTAAATATAAACAATCGATAAAAAAGAGTGATTGTGAGTAATACATTTCAATAAGAAAAGTATGAAAGTGGTAAGAAAAAAACGACTACAAAAAGTAATAAAAATTAACCAAACCTTAAAGATAGTAAGTAAAAAAATTTGTAATAAAAAATCAACTTACCTGATAAGGAAAAGCGTAACGTAAAGCAATTGCGGCAAATAACATTTCAATACAAATAAAAAAGTTTTGATAACCAGCAGAAACAGTACCAGCCGATGTAACTGTGCCGGCATTGTCAACAATTGGTGAAATCACATTAGCTTTTTCTAAAATAGCCAGACCAACACCTGTTTTACAAAAGAAATCAATAAATGAAAATATAAAAATATTCATTTCTAGCGTAAGCGTGAAGTCTTTACACTCACCTTGCCAAAATGATAAGAAAATCACCGATTTGATGGTACAGAATTTCAATACAGGCTCAAAGGGTGTTAACAAATCACGAGTGGCAAAATAAAATAAATACAAACCGTATAACGCTAATGAAACCGAAATATTATAAATGACAGTAATATAAATGTAACCACCATCCGATCTAGTTATAATAAACAAAAATCATTAAGAATAATTAGATTAATTAGATTAAAATTTGCGATTAAAAAAAGTAAATAATCACCTCCAATCACCATCGTGATAATGTCCAAATATTTGCAAAAATATTATTATAAATGCCACCATCGGTTTAACCAGACAAAACTGTAACGTCGCTTGTTTACAAAAACGCAAAAATCCTATTGTGTAGGTTTTACCCTTCAAACAACATGTGCCATAGAGACATGACGTCTTAATAGGTTTGCCACGAATTTCAGACATTATGTTGCCTTCACCTCCCAAATATTCGTAGCATAACGAAAGAAAATTGTAAATAACAAACGCTGAAAATAAAAGGGAAATTAAATCTTTGAAATAAAAAAGAAATATTTTTTAGTGAAGCTGACTGCTATTGTACTGTAGTATATTGTAATTTATAAGCTGTTGTATATTATTGTGTTTGAAACTCATTCATTTTAATCATCTAAAGTTAACTTAAATTAAATAAATATAAATAAATATTCTTTTCAATGTTTTTTTTTTAATTAACAATATATATTTTTTACTCGATATTTCGAAATTATAAAAAAATAAAAATAAAAAAAAAATAATTTCCTGAAGAAGCTTTCCACAGGAAAGCGAAATATCGAGAAAAAAATATATATTGTTAATTAAAAAGGACCGGATATTTATTAATATTTATTTAAAATATAAAAAGGTCGTTTAAAAAAAATAAAAAAATTGTTTACTTAAATTTTAAAAATTTTATTAACCCATTGTAAGTGGCAAAATTAAGTTTTTGGCTTTTTCTTTAAAAATTAAGACACTGCTTGAAAATAAATTTCCATCTCGATTTACAGGCTATTTCCTTTGCTTTCCAGTGACCATATGGATTCACCTTAACCTTACTTTTGAAATAAACTGGTGAAGAACAGTATGGAGACTAACCTATTCTAAACTGAAGGCTAACCAAAAAATATTTTTTTTTGTCTCTTTGGTGTCTTTGAGGAAATTATTCGAAAGTTGGAAAAATGTGAAATGTTTCTATTGATATGCCGCTCACTGTATGTAAATAAAGCTTTTTTCCGATTATGTCATTTTGATAAGAATAAAATAAGAATTAAATTAATTCTTTTTTATTGATTCGTTAAATCGAAAATATATGTTTTGTTTAACAATTTGTTTATTTAAATTAAATGTTAAATTTGTGACATTTTTTCCAGCCCACACGTCCACAAACTTACCTTCGTAACAATCTCGCACAGTGAAAAAGTACACATATACATTATCAGAATTAAAAAATAACAAACTTATCCAGGAGTATGTGGCATAGATGGGTACGATAAATAAAATTCGTACAATCCAACGTTGTTCTTGAGGATTTGTGTACCAACGTAAATGTTGATAAATCTGAAAAGCAAATAAAGAATAAAAGAAGTTAAAGCTAAAAAGAGATATGCCAAAAAAAAAAAAATGCGAAAGGAAGTATGGAAAAGAAAAAAAAGAAAAAGAATCAATAAATTGAAACCACCTACCTGTTGGCATGTTATAAACAAAGCTGCCCAAACAAAAATTCCCGCTAGACCTTGAGCAGTTTTTGTCTGTAGAAATATACCATCACCCACATGGCTCAAAGGATCAATGGGTGCGGCAGCAGCGGACATTTGTGGCATGAAATTTAGTTTGATTGGTGTTGCTGTAGTTGTTGTAGCATTTACCAACGCAGCAACTGCCGCTTTTGTTGTGCTGGTGATTGTAGAGATATTTAACGTCGTATCAGTTAAATTACCACTGCTTATCGATGTGCTCATACTTTATTTGTGTGTGTGTATGTGTTTTTTTTACAAGAAAATTCTATAGAAAAAGAAAATTGTAATAAAAATATTTATTTAAAAAAACAAAATATATAAAGAAATATATTTCGAATTAACAAACCAAATGTCAATTGTCGTTAATAAGGAAAATAAATAAACATTGACATTGCACAGTGCTCTGATTTTATTTAATTTTCAATATGAATTAAATACAATTTTTACTGACTTCACACACACACACAATATTTTAGCAGCCATTATCTCACCTATACACTTAAAGAAAACTTGCACTGGTGACGATTGATAAGTAAAATTTTGTTTTCAGTGATTTTGTTCTTATTTTTTACTTTTAAATAAATTACCGACGTTAAACGTCAGCATTCACAGCTGTAATTAGTTAATTATTTGGTGCCCGTTTATTTAGAAATACATCACCAACTCGCAAACATTGTTTCACTAAATTTATAAAGAAAATATATATAAAATGGGGTGAAAATTTAAGGATCGGGGTAAAAATATTTTTACATGTATTTTCTTTAAGTTTTTCTGCTTTAATGTGATTCTTATTAGTGTTCGATGTCCTGACTTGATAGCTGAATTGTGTTTGTCTAAATTGCTAGTTCGGATATTGATGTCGGCATGTCTTCTATTTTAAATGGAAAATCAAAAGAATGTCTTATTCAAGACGATTGTCAGCAGCTTACCTCCTAGAAAACATTTAGAAGTTCGAGGATAATCTATTTCGGAGCCAGTGATGCATTTCTGTAACTTTAGGGAGACATTTCTTAAATGCAACTTTTATAGTCACCTTTTTCACACACAGTATTTTTTATTATAAAATTATTCAATAACAACTTTAATTCATTCTGTGTAAAGCAAGATGATTATAATACTTTCATGTGACAAATTTCTCACTTTATTACAGAAACAATATACAGACATGGTTTAGCACTTTAATATCTATTGATAAATTACTGACATACAATTATGTGATGTCTATCAACCGATTTAATAAAAATGTTGAGATATGTTGGTTTTTGAAATTTTGTTTTCAAAATTTTTGAAAAAAAAAGTTGATCGAAGTTCATTACAATTTTTAAAAACAGACGTTTTCGAAGTAAACCACTTCTATAATAAAGCCTATAATATAGCTAAAGCTTAATGTTTGGTTAACATGACATCGAGTAGTTCGTATCTAGCCGGATTCAGATTGCTGTAGGGTAGGTGCCTGGGTAGTTTTGCAAGAAAGGCATCTTTAGTAAGCAAAAGACCCCCAGCGACAGATTAGAAGTCATCAAGTGGCAAATGAGCAGAAAAAAGTGACGTACGATTTTGCATCAATCAAAAGAATGTCTTAATCTTAAGATAAATACAATCGATAGGACCACGCAAATAATGTTTGGGCACTTTTAAATACGTAATTTCCTGTCAAGATGTATTTATAATCACATATAACTTTGAGACACCATAGAGAGACATCATGTACACACACGATTCTGTTATAATTTTTGTATATGTAAAGATATAAAAGACTTATTTATCTGGTGGGTAAATTTGACGTTAGGAAGTAATTTGGCTGCAAAAACACTTTTTTTGATAACTCCAGTTTTATTGACACCAATGTAAAGTAGAAATGGAATATGATGTTGGGCAAATGTGCACCTCTAACACTTAAGCAAACGTTCACGTTATCGATATTGGAATTTTTTTTAGAAAATTTCTTAATATTAGACATTTTTTTAGAAAATTTATCGATATTAGAAATTTTTTTTAGAAAATTTATCGATATTAGAAATTTTTTTTAGAAAATTTATTTTTTATTTTTTTTCGATATTAGAAATTTTTTTTAGAAAATTTATCGATATTAGAAATTTTATTTAGAAAACTTATCGACATTAGAATTTTTTTTTTAAAATCTATCGACATCAGAAATTTTTTTTAGTAAGTTTATCGATATCAGAATTTTTTTAGAAAATTTATCGATATCAGAATTTTTTTAAAAAAATTTATCGATATCAGAAGATGTTTCTATAAAAATTAAGCATAACAAAAATTTTACTAGAATAGTTTTCGATAACAAATTACAATGGATATAACTTTTTTTTGCACCTAATTTATCGATATCGACCACAGAATTTTTTTTTTAATTATCGATATCAGAAAATTTTTATAGAAAACTTGTCGATATTAGAAGTTTTTTCTAGAAATATTTTTTGCTAAATATTAAAGCATATTTTGCAACAAAGCTACACTACAAAGAGAGAGCATTACTTGTCTTTGAGTTGTTCACGTAAACCAAGTCTTTCAAATGAAACCACAGAAAATAATCCAGCGGCGTTAAATCAAAACAGCAAGGTGGCCAAACTACATCGCCAAATCGACTGCCTTCCTTTGATAATTTTCGAAAAAAATACTTTCTTTGGATGTAATAGATTTTCGAGGACGGTATACGGATTTTGTGAGCCCCACACGAAATAATTTTGTTTTTTTTTCATAATCGCCTAGTTGAAAATGAGCCTCATCACTAAAAATAATTTTGTGTTAAAAAATTTGTTGTTCTCGTTAAGTTCTTCAAACGGTAAATTTACAAACGTTCGACGCAAACAATAGTCGGTGGCGTTTAAATCTTGAACGAGTTGAACTTTATAAGCATGAAGATGAAGATCTTTATGCAAAATGTTGCGAACGTTGAGGAGTTGATGTTCAAGGCATTACTATAGCCACCACGAGCGTCTTGTTATGTCTATTGTCAGCAAGAATACTATAAGCTTCGAATTTATTGAATAAATTACGCACAGCGGTCTCAGAAGGAAACCTGGTTACGAGGAAAAGTTGCTCGAATTTTACGAAATGCTGCAGTGTAATTATCAACGTTTTACTAAAGAAATATCAAAGAATCACAGCTCATTTAAGTACTTAGATAGACTAATTAATTGTCAATTTCATAAGCATTGAGCATTTACCAATATTGTCGGTAATGGTTATGAAATACATATGTATTGTAATAACATTCTCATAAAAATGAGATAATATACCGATATAGTAGTTTTTTCCCCGTAAGTAATAAGAATTGATAGGTAAGGTGTTGGATAAATTTAGATCTCACCACTAAGCCTTACACTTATTTCACTTAAAATTTGAATATTATTAAAAATATTTTTTTTTTATTTTTTTAATCGACCTTTTTATATTTTAAATAAATATCTGTTATTCTTTTCAACGGTCTTTTTTAATTAATTTAACAATATATATTTTTTTCGATATTTCGCTTTCCTATGGAAAGCTTCTTCAGGAAAAAATAAATTTTTAACAACAAAAATTATTAACAAATTGAAAAAATTTTTGAAAACATTTAACAAAAAAAAGACCGTTGAAAAGAATAACAGATATTTATTTATTTCCAGTATTATGTTCTTTGGAAAACGTTTATTGACGGAAAAGTATGCAAATGCATGAACATGAACTCAAGGACCACCAACACTCAGAGCACAACCGAGAATACACAAGTGAAACATACCAATGAGAGCCATTATAAACTACAGACCTGCACCAGTATAATATCACTCGGCTAAATACCTCATCGGCCTATTTAAAGAAAAGATAAAAAAGAAAAACGAAAAAGAGATAACTTCAATTTTGCATTGTACCTAAGACTCACGGGCACACACCAAGGGAAATAGATAGATTACCATTGATAAAATGTATGACATTACTACATCCTTGCAAAAAAAGGACGAAGACTAGATATTCTTGAAAACATGGAAATGTACAAAACAAAAACTGTTAACAGTGACATTATAGACACGACCCCAAGACAATTTTTATACTATGAAAACTACTCATACACTCGAACAAACGGAAAACACCATCAGACGAAGATATCAAAAATTAGCTTGCCTAAAATACCAGGTAGCTGGCATTCTATTTACATACTGACTCACCAGTACAGATAAGATATAATATGGCTTGAAAATTATGTCTTCAGATTGAAAGCGGTCGTAGTTTATAGCGAACAAACTGCCAGCAAAGACGGAAAAAATAACAATAGTATTTTTACTGCTTCAATTGTAATTACTAATTTAAAAATTTCATTACCATTAATAAAAATAATTATTTTTATTTTATTTATTTATTTTATTTCAATCTTGTAATATGAAGCCATAGATGGCCAAATTAACAATATTACAAAACAATATTATAATGCAATTCATTCATTGATCAAAATATTATCATTAATAATTTTGTGTATAATTTGTTGAAAAGAAAAAAATAAGAAAAAAATAAACAATGCAAAAAACAGCTCCCCAGCCGAAAATAAATGAAAAAGTACGAAAAATTTGAAACAATAAGACAATGGTCCCATTTGGTAGCAAGTCGAGATATAAAAACTATTCAGAATTACAATAATGCTTCATAAGTTTCAGACGAAATGCATTATTTGAGTGAGAAAATAAACGCAATGACAAAGGTAAAAAATTCCACGAACGGGGAATTCGAACCCTGAAAGAAGATTCAAAAAAAGATGTAAAAATTCGGGGTATAAAAAGTTGCGGATTGTTAACCGATCGCGAAAATAAAAATGAACTACTCAAAGAAAGTGGCCTTGAATTCAGAATTATTTTGAAAAAAGAGCTAAATTGCGAAATTTAACTAAGTTAGCGAATTTACATCCAAAGAATTTATGAAAATAGCCCAAAATATGGTCACGACGGCGTACATTATATACAAAGCGTATAACAGTATTAAACATCCTCTGAATTCTATGCAAGTGCATCGTACATGTACCACTGAAAACTTCGAAAGCATAGAAGAGTTGTGAGATGATTAACAAGGCCCAAGACAAGCGAGTTCTAATATGTAGAGGTAAGTACAAGTTGCAAGAGTTAATCCTACGTAGAGTAGCAAGGAGTTTGAAGCTCAACCAATCAATGTGGTTTGTAAAAGACAATCTAGTATCTAGAATAATGCCTAGGCATTTTAGTTGGGGTACAATATTAATACGTGATCAATCTAGAAAAATATCAATATCAAAACTAAAACGATTTGTTGGGCCAAACATAATGGCCTTTATTTTATATGAATTTATTTACAAGCCGTTTCTCAATTATGATTAAGAAAAAATACCCGTAGCCTTAAATGATAGTTAAACAACTTGTTATCTCAATTTTTTCAAATAACGCCAATGAATAACGTTAATGAAAAAATCAATTAAACTGTTTTTAAACAAACAAAAATTTAAGTTCAATAAACTGGAAACACACAATTGTTTATAAGCCTCTCCGTTTAAATGTTTAACAACAATAAATATTTTTTTCAAACAAAACGAAAAAAAAAACAATGAATAGAAAAATTTCAATTGCGGTTAAAATGTCGCAAATAAAATTCAAAGTAGAAAACCGCAAGAAGAGCACAAACGAATGTGAAAAGCAAACAGTTAAAATGTTTCTTTAAGTTAAATTGGATGCCTTAATATGACGTAGAGAGTCAGCCACAATTTTTTGCAAACAATTTGATTAAATAAAGAATTAAAATAAGCTGAGGATAAAGATAAAGAGATGATTCAAATAAAAAAAAGAAAACAAAAACAAAAGGTTTAATTCATTCTAAACCGGATTTATGTTTTTACTTTTATTTACGATACACACGAATTATTACGTATTAAATGAATTTTAAAAACTGCTTTTTTTTTCATCATCTAAATTTGGCATTGACAACATTCGTATTGAAACAGCTTATTGCTGCTTGATTTGCTGCTGTCGTCTGCAAAATTATGAAACTTGATTTTTTTTTTTGCTAAGAAAACAACTTTGAAAAGAAGATGAGAATTCGTGCTTACACCTGTTGCAGAGGTATGTTTTTAGAATAGAAAGAACAATTAGCTAACACATTTCGAGCATCAAATAGTAGACCATGAGTGAGTTTCTTGATGACAGAAAGAAAAAACAATTATACTTTAAAAGCTGTAGTTTAGCAAAACGGTTTGAAGCAATGCTTTGCATGGAAAGAATAGTCTGATGTAAAAAAGGGCTGTAAAAGTTTGTGAAATGCATATGTTGGGTAAGAGTTCATAACAAACTAATCAGAGGCCACAACTTAGAAAACCAAAGTAAGACAAAGTACTAAAACGTAGCAAAACTATAAATCAAATAGTTTTTTATTGCAAAATTGGGGGAAAAACTCAATAACACACGGCTAAGGTAGAGGCAAAGATGATCTTTAGTTTTTCAATTTGTACTTTATGGGGACAGCGTTTAGTGTTTCAAGGAACAGAACCTTTGGTGTATGAGATATGGGTATAAGATATGGGTGACTTCCTAAACGCATGTTGCTTTGTAGTAATATATTGCATTGTGTTCGTAAATGCAACCGTGTAAATTATGACAATGTATTTTGTTCCTATTTGCAATACAATTGTTTTTAATACGCACGAAAAAGGAAGAAAAATAAATACAACACGCAATACAATGGCGACACACTGGCTTAATTATGGCCTCTAAATTCCCTGGTTAAACATTTTAAACTAATGCAAATCAAAATGCTAAGGAATTAACAGTCCTCTGTTATGTACAAAGTGAGCTATGTTAAACACTTTGATCTAAGTCTGTCATGGTTAAATTCGAATTCATCATCACATAAATTTTTCGCAATGTGATACATTCCAAATCATTTGTTTCTTTCTTGTTTTCTTAAAACATACTTTGTGAGGAAAACTTTGTAATAAACATTTAGATTATTTTGAATTTATGACAATAAAATATAAACAGACGCATATAAGTTTCTCTTTGGACTCATAATGAATGCTGAATTAACAATTTTTTTCTACATAATTTTTAGTTCAACTGTTTTTAGTTCTGTAATCAAGTGACACGAATTTAATATTTTTTTATTCATAAAATTCAATGAATAAGCATAAATTTTTTTAGTCATTCTTGTAGAAAGTAAAACAAACTCCCCAGCAAAATATTTTTTATAAATTGTTATTTAAGATTAATTTTAACAAAATTAATAAAGTTTTTAATAAAAACAAATTTCATGTCCGCCGGGAAGTTATACCACTTTGTTTGTTTATAATTTTTGATTAAATGCAAGGGAATGGATCTTATATTGATGAATACAATATTAGATAAATGTCCGCTTCTGTTAGCTTCTCAAATGTGAGCCCTTCTGAGCACATTTTTCATTACATTTTCACACATTTTACGCGGTATTTCATTAACTTCATCACTAACTCAAATGAGGGCTTCGAAACCACAACCACCACGAAGCTACCGAAGTGCCAATCTCAATAATCAGTCAGAGAACAGCTAAAAGGCTAAAAAGATAAATAGCTGTACTCTGGGGCTTTACTGATTCCCGTAGAAATATAGTGGAATTGTCCAATTGGCTCCTGCTAGCCTTGAAGGGGACTGGGCCACCTTTTACCGCCGTTGACACATGTCATGACGGTGAGATTCCGTCAAAACATATCAATGTATGCCCGGGAAAGACGGTCTTATTGATACCACATGTTAATCAAGCCCAAAGCATACAGTTGTGGCGTTCAAAAGTTTTCACGATATTGCTACCAATTCACAGTTACCGTACGCCGTTTTCATTTTCAAAGAAGTAAGGTCCAATAATTCCTGCTGACCAAATTGCAGACCAGACTGTCACTTTTAATGGGTGCAAAATTGACTGTTGAATAATTTGATGGTTTCCCATTCCCCAGAACCGACTATTCTGTTTCACTCTCATTATGATTTTTTCATGAAAAACGGGGTTGCCATAGGCGAACTGTAACATACCATTGGCATATGCACGGCGGCGTAAATAGTCTTGTGAAAGAAGCTCTTGTGTCAACTGAATCTCATTATGGAAACAAATGCAAATCCTTGTGCAAAATTGTAGCCAAAGTTGTTCTTTGAAGACCAAGCTCCTGAGCACGGTGTCGATTTGAAGTCGATGGATTGTTTTAAACACTTTCTGGAGCAGCAGTAATGTTTTCAGCCAATCTTGCATTGCGTTGTGGTTCATGCTTGGGCCTATCACCTACAGACCCTCTTTCTTCAAAATCATTCACTACACGATAAATAGTGCGTTTTGTTAGCACGTTGTATCTTTCAAAAATTACACATAATTTTTTTCATGGTCACAGTAATTGATGATTGATTTTGGTAAAATGTTTTAGCGATTAAAAAACTTTGGTCTATTGAATATTTTTCCATAATAAATTTGCCACGTGTCTACTTCACAACTGTCAATTATGAACTGTGAAGACTAATGTTTACCAAAATAGGTGTCCCTGTAGGCTAGTAGGTAGTGTACTAGCTTGTCAGTATGGGGGTTGTGGGTTCGATTCCCAACGAAGACCTTGGTTTTTTTCACTACAAAAATAGAAATTAGCTGTCGGTGGGGCTGCTCAGCGATGAAGGCATAGTCACTGATCGCTGTGCTGTCTTATACGGCAGTTAATTTCCGACTATCCTTCTACTTTCACTACCTGTTTCATCTCTTCTCTATCCCTTTCCTAAAGAAGGTCGCACGGTACTTGACTAAATAGGCATTGTTGCCTGAAGTGCTACTTCTCTTTTAAAAAAAAAAACACAAAAAAAAAATGGAGGCAAAACAAAGTAGTATAGCTTCCCGACGGACACCCTATACTTAATACCTCTGGACAGTGCTGATGAAGACATTAAAAGAATACCAATTAATTATTAATTAATTGTTTAATAAGAAATTATAGATTTTTCCAAAAACACCACTTGCGAAATAAAAAGTAAAGCCAATTCAAAATTAAAAACCAAATTAATTCTTTGCATTTGCAAGTTAAGTCTTGTAGAATGCAATCAAAGCAAAGAAATCAATAATGAATTTATGAAAAACAAACAAGTGGTTGCAAGGATTAAGCAACAAAAATACTTCCCCGCAAATAAAAACTGAATTCGTCACAATTTGAAAAGGATATTAAAATTGAGGCTGAAGAAATTTTTGGCATGGCTTTTGTTTATAAATCTTATTGGAATGAATTTCCTTAATTTTGTATACTTTGAAAGGTCTAGGTCAAAAGAAAAGTACAAACATCATCATTCGATTTCACCAAGCTGCGTCAGTTCTAATGTGGTAAAAATGAAATCATAAAAAAATTTGTGACAATTTAAAAGTTAATCAAGACACAGGCACAGTTATTAAATTATATGACAAAGAATTCAAATAGAAACTTAAAATATATTTATTTTTAAGGAATAGCAACAAAAAGACTATAATAAAAAAATTAATCTAAGCAATAGCCAATAAATTCCAAAACATTACAAACAAATGAAAGTTAAAACAAAAGGAAATAAATTACAATAGACTTAGAAATCTTCTACAAACATTCACACACACATACACACACACTTACTCAAGGGAAAAAACAGAAACAGTAAACATATACATACATACGCACATATATATTTTTATTAAGCTCCCAATAAACAGCTGTCTTTTTAGCATACAAATTCATTTTTTTTAATTATTCTACTAACCTTTTCCTTGAGTTTTGTTATTTTGCAATACTTCTTTGCTAATAAATAACTATTTTTAAGCATAAATGCCAAATAGTTTGTTTTTTTTTTTAGTTTTAAAACACTGACGTATATATATTTTTTTTTACTTTTGCTCTTTTTTTTTTTATTCCAACTTTTATGTGGAAAAAATTTTATCAATTTCGTCACTTGTTCGTGTTCACTTAGGCTGTGCAAAAATTTTCAGCTTAAAAATTTCTTTTTATAAAATCATTTTTAATGCTAGCTTTATGCAAATTTAATAAATAACAAATTAAGTTTATTTTGTTTACAAGTACACCAACGATTTAAACATTTTTGAAGGAGTTTTTAATAAATTTTAGAAGAGTAAAAAAATTCCGAGCAGACGAAGTTAAAAAAACATGGAATGAAAAGAAATTTGTATAAAATACCAGAGTTGCATTTTCATATCTTGTTCGCTGGTAGTGTCCTCTATGAATCAAAATTTTGAAGTTTATTTAGAACACATAGTAATGCCACCCTTTCACATGTTTAAAAAGAAAACAACAATTACGTAGATACAAAACTTTATCAATCCGTTCCTTAAATAATTCATAAATTATTATACCATGCTCAGACGGTAAAATAAACCATTTGTTTAGCTCTCTGAACCACAATTGCGAACCGTGGTGTTCCTTACACCTTCTTTCTTGTTACTTTTTGATGTTTAGTTACATGCACATACATAAATATTTCGCGCGAATTTTTATTTGCTTAAAACGGTTAGAAAAAGCTAAGTTAGTTATTAAAAAATATATTTTTTATATTCATTTTTGAATATTCGAAATATTTTAACTTGCAAGCTTTCTGCGGTACATCACAACAATTTTTTATATGTATGAATGTTTATTTTGCAATTTTTGTTTTGATTGTTTACAGTTTTGACAAATAGTGCAGTGTTTTTAAAATTAGAGAAGACAGTATTTTGTTGTGGTTCAGAACAAGATTCAAAATTAACCTAAAACATTCGCTCTCATATTTTTGTATGGCGAAACATGTTGTTTCCATCACGATTCGGTCGCGAATGGGAGAGCGAACATCGATATTTGCTGCCCGTTTGAACATTGTATTAGGTAATGGCAGAAGGGAGCCCAGTCCCCTTCAAGGCTAGCAGAAGCCAACTGGACAATTCCACTATATTTTCACGGAAATCAGTAAAGCCCCAGAGTTCAGCTATTTGTCTTTTTAGCTGTTCTCTGACTGATTATTGCGGTTTGCTCTTCAAAAGTATCGTGGTGGTTGTGGTTTCGAGTTCCTCGTTTAAGTTGTGTGGGTCAGATCATTCACAATGTACACAATAAATGGTCCAGGTCCAGTGAGCATGGTTGTGGCTGTGTTCTTTAATATTATTAAGCTTCATGCGTTCTGGACCAGAAGTTGGATATTCTCCAACTCTTCAGCAAGGGCTGAAGGCTGCGGCCTGCTCCGTGTCTTTGAAGTTGCAGCTAGGAGTAACTGGAGGGTATACATTTCTGAAGGCCTGCTAAGGCGAGCATGACTATACATTTCATCAACAGTGGTATGATCCGCCGTCCGGTTATGGTTCACACAGTTAGGTACAGACGTAAATCTTAGGTAATGGCAACACTTGAAAATGACTCTTTTTTATATTTTCGAAATATGTTAATTTTTATGACTACTTTTCGTTTAATTAAATTTTCCTTTGTTAAATAATAAACAAGTTAACTTGATATATCAATATTTGAATTTAATTGTTCTTAATATGAGATTTATTTTAGGCATTTCTTTTATAAAAGTAATGGATTTTTTAAACACATTAATTTGTATGCCCTCTACATGTCACCTAGCTTTACACCACCAAAACGTCTTCTCAACAAATAAAAGGACTAATGAAACTTTTGGATAAAAAAATTTCGACTAGTAAAATTGTAATTGATAATTTTGTTTTGGAAAATTATGACCGATGACACTTTTTTATAGAAAAGTTATTTCTTATAAAATTCTTTTATTAAAAAAATTATGACATGAAAGTTTTATACAGAAAAATTATAATTGATGAGATATTATTTAGAAAATCTATGACCTGAGAAAAGTTATAATTTTACAATTTTAAATAGCCTTTGAAAATGTATTAAAATAGGGGAGCATCAAACGACTTTTGGCCGATACGGATACTAAAGAAAAAATATAGGCAATACTTATACGAAACGTGACATCCACTTAAAAGTGGCTATCTTATTTCTAAAATATTTCGGGAATTTGTGAAAAAACTTCTAACTCTGGATCTGTATTTTTTATACGAAATCAAAACGGCAACAGTGTTAGAAAACGCACAAATAAAATTAATTCTTCTTTCTACTTGTAGTATAGCCTTCTGCAAATAAAATGTAAAATATTCTACCTAAACCACCCGTAATATTATATCTAAAATATGCTGGGAATTGTTTGGAACTTTTTGGCTGGTTCTCTTACAGAAAGTAACTAAAGTTCAATTGATTTGTGAACGGGCAACACTACTGAAGTTATAATTGACATTACATTTGGCAACTTTTGGCAGTTGTTATACAGTTATCGATAACCATCATTTTGACACTTTAAAAACTAAAGTAATTATTAACAGTCAACGGATTTAAAACAAAAAATAAAAAGTTTAATTGGAAGAGACTTTGTTTTTATTCAGTATGTTCACTGTGAGCGGATGTGTTGTTTAGGATAATTTTTAATAATCAGTTGTGTATCTTAGATTTAAGACACATTTTCGGCTTCTAAAAGATGCTGTTGCTTATTTAGTGGAAGTATTAAAAACTACACTCAAAGTCAACAGGTTTTTTTTGCCAAGCGAGGCCTTCAAAGATCCCATGCAATGACTTCAACCTCGGTATGGCTCAATCCATTTTGTCGGTGGATTTAACCGAAGTCATCTATCTATTAAAGCAAGAGCTGTGTAAAATTTGGATTATTTCCAAATTAAAAAATTGTTTACTCAAAAACAAAATTTCGTCATGTTAGTTTCTTCTTATTTTCTTTAAAACTTAATGCATTTAACTTTTATGACACAGCAGGTTGCATCATTACACGACTACAAATTCCATCAGCTACATTTGGCGCCGTATGGCCTGCTAATGAATTATTTTGAGAGCTGTAGCAGCATAACGTATATCCAAGTACTTAATCTGAAATTAAGCAATAACATAAAAATAAAATAATAGGAATTAAATACTTACAAAGTCATTATCTATGCTTACAAAGCACAATAAAGCAAATCCACAAACTATACTTAGACTGTGGCAAATCCACAATTAAATAAATACTTGAAAAATACGAAGAACTGCTTTTTGTGTTTCAGTGGTATCGTTTTTTTTTTTAACAATCAATTGCTTTATGTAGAGTTAGCAAAAAACACGAAACAAAGACTAAAGAAAATAGTTGTACAGCTAGTTTCTTTAGTTGCGCGGACAATTTGTCCGTCCGAAAACAATTTACAATTGTTTCAACAAAAACAAAATTTCCTTCTCAGCTGTGTGCTTACATAAGGAATTTACCAATTTCGCCCTAAGTAATTATAATTAATTTTTTAAATATATATATAAATCGTTTATTAACTTTTTTTTTCTTTTCAAGCAACCATTGGCCCTATTTACACGAGATTAATATTGGTTCCGCACAACTTTTTTCTTTCCATAATACACGAGACTAATTAATCTAGCACAAAAATTGTATACGTATACACAGCTTTGTGTGTGTTAGGGTTTTTTTATTTATTTTACACTACGTTAGCCAACTGAAGACTAAAAATCGGTCTGCAAAAAACAAAACATAAGATCTGTGTTTTTATAAGTGCATGTGTATTAGTTTTGTTATGCTAATGCGGGGTTGAAGCTGGTTGAAAAATTGTGCCAACCAAAAACTACTCTCTTCACCGTAATTGCCCACAAGCATGGCAGCTTGTGGGCAATTACCAGCACAACTAATCTCGTGTAAATAGACTCATTTATTTGATAATCATTGATGTATTGACATCAGATTAGTGGCGGTCGCTGGTTGATATCCTACTTTGCAACAAAAATTAAAAATTGTTATTATAAAGTTGCCATCAGGAATACAATTTAGAAACTGGTAGAGCAGCTTCAAATTGTAGCTGTTCTGTGTGGATTTTTCAAAGCATTATGGTGGTTGTTATAAACAACAACACTGTGGAAACTCCAAACTTTTTGTTTTCGAGCGAAACTAAAATAAAAACTAAATAAAAATGAATTCATTTTCTAATTGTAGTTAAAATATTATTTATATATTTATTATTCATATACATACACTTCAATTCATGGTGAGATAAATATTTCAATTGAATATTTATTTGCATCCATTTAAGATATTTTCAACATGTAGTATGTTTGTATTATATAGTGGTTATAGAGAGAATATATGTATGTAGTTGTGGTAGTTTATACAAAATATTGGACAGCTAATTTATGTATGTGACAAAATATTTTTTTGTTTGTTTGTTTTTTTTAATTAAATCCAAAACTAATTATTTAATTATGTATATACTTAAATATAAACTTTATAATTTAATTGATATCTTATATCAAACTCAAATGATTTTCAGTTTTCTATTTTTATTTTGTAATAGTTTTAATTAAATATCTTATTTTTTAATATTTTTTATTTTAGTTTGTAAAGTGGAGAAGTTGACACAATTTTTTTTCTTTTTTAATTACTATTTTGTTAATATTTTTTTTTAATGTGTGTGTATATGTATGATTTTTAATGTTTATTTGAAATATTTTTTATTGTGTGAATAGTATATTGAACATAACATAACATAAAAGATAAGGTGTATGCAGATATTTATATAAAAAAAATGTGGGTAAAAAAACTTTATATTAAAAAAACAGAACACATAGATTTCTAATTAAATCAAGGTGCACGGCTAACAAATATTAGTTAAAAAGAGTTGTAAAAAATGTGTATTTTAACAAAGTAAAAAAAATAACATTAAATTAAAAAAATTCCCTATTTGTGTATTTTATAGTAAATAATATTATTTTAGTATTTGAGTTAGTTTTTTGTTTTTTTTTTAAGTTTTTCTTTCTATAAATTTTTCACGAAAATAGTATTTATTATTATGTCTCTGTTAATTATTAAATTTTATTACTATTATCTTAAATTTAAATAATCACCCGAGAGATAAACGCGAACGCGACCAGATTCCGCGGTGAATCTGGTTTAGGTACTTACGAAATCACGATTAATTTACGTTACTATATTTTTATTTGTTACTTTTTTCAATATTATATACAAATGTGCGACAATTTTTTATTATTTTAATTTTTTATTTTTATAATTAATTATATAGTTAGTTTGGGATCTAGGGGCGGAGATCCATATCATTTTAGTTTATTTATTTTTTGTTTATTATTATGACACCCGACGACGCGAAACCGAAATATTAATTTAAATATCACACGTATAATATTTTTTAAATTGTTAAATTAATCCCCCTTATTGGTAAACTTTGTTAAAACACAAAAATTTGTTTATAGTTATTTAATGTTTTTTATATATTAATTTACACTTGCTATTTTATATTTATAATAGTTAATAAAAAATAAGTCTTTTGTTTTCTTCTCTTTTTTTTTTGTTAAAATCAGATCAAAACATTAATGAAAAAATCACATAAATGTTCTTAATAATAGTTAGTGTTTTTTGTTTATTTAAAATTACAACATTAAACAATTTATCCTCCTGCTGCAAGTGGTTTTATGTAATTTAACAAAAAAAAAGAAAAATATTTGGTATTATTTTGTTTATATTTTTTCCGCCAGTAAATTAAATACTGTTGCTTTTTCTCTCCGTCCTTACTGGCTGTTGTTTCTTTGGTGTTAGCCGCGTACAATACAATTTGCACTGTATCATGGCTTAATAATGATCTTTTCACATTAGCGCTCGCCATTTACACCAAACGAACAATAGCCAGTAAGGACGGAGAGAAATAACAATAGGAAAAATATTTAATAGCTGAAATAAAAAAATATCGTATAAAATTTTAACTCCCAACAAAAGGCCAGGAAATTAAGGAAAACATTTAAAAAATATTTTTTGAAGCAGTAGTCTTCATATATTTCTCTCCACATCATTGGGTGGCATCTCCAGGAAAAGAAAAATGTATAAACAAATATTAAAAATAAAATTTATTTAATTTTGTTATCCAATATTTCGCCACGCCATTGGGGTGTGTGGTGTGGTGTTTAAAAATGTTTAAACATTTGTCTTATCCACCCAAAGGTGTGTATGTGTGTGGCGAAATATTGAAATTAAAAATTAAATTTATTTACTTTTTATACAAAGACCTGGTGATTAAAAAAATTATTTACCAAATATTAAAATGGTCAATATTAACTATAGTTATTATTTGAAAACATTTTAAAATAAAGTTTTTTTTTGTTTTTAAATATATTCCTTAAGGAATAAATAAAAAATTTTAATTATTTTATTCGATAAAAAGTAAGAGAGAGTTGACATGAGTATTAAGCTGAAAAGAAATTATATTTCGAAAAGTTCAAAAAATAATTAACTTAAAAACACGTTTACAAAATTTTAATTGAAATGATTTGTAAAGTAGATATTTGTTTTAAAAGTAATTTAAAATATATTAAATATTAAATTCTCTATAAAAGATTTTCTTTTGTAAATCATAAATTTGACAAGTGTTATCAACTACAATTTTCTCCATCACCTAAGCTTTTGGTAATACAGATCTTTCCTCTCTGTATATTAGTTATTCTTGCTATTAAGTTAACAAACAATTAATTTCAGAAAATATTTTCCATTTGTTTCTTATAAATAAAAAAAAAAGATGTTTAATGTTGTATTTTTATGAAACTGTACGACAAATAAATTTGTTTCTTTTATTATTCTATAGGATTTTTGTAATTAGCCATTTTTTTTCTAATTAAAAATAAAAAAATATTTAATTTTTAATACTACTACTGTGTTCTTCTGGTTTGTTTATTTGTTTGTTATTTTTGTTTTGTTTAATGTGCTTGTAAATTATATTTCACAAAGAAGGAAACAACGCGAACCCTAATTCTAGTTTAGTTTTTCAGCAAAAAAAAACGTACGACGACGACGACCGAATAGTTTTTGAACTCATGCGAACTTACGAGAGCAAACGAGCGACGAAAAATATTAAACGCGAACGCGAAACCGATCAAACCCGAAACGCGGCTATATATTTTTTTTAAGATTAATAATTAAAAAAATAGTATTAAAATATTTGTTATCCAAAAATAAATATTTGTGAAGTTTGTAAAAAAAATAGTGAGGCTAATTTGCAATACGAATTTTTTTCCAATCCTTAAGTAGAAATCTATCTATCTTCTTTATATATAATTAAAAGTCGATTTTTAGTTATCCCTTTCGTGATCGCTGGCTATATGGTTTATATATGGTATTAATTATAATTAATTGACCTCGTACTTTTATTATTTTATAAATAACTTTCTAATCAGAACGTCTTTACAGAAGAATTAAAAAATTTTTTTTTTATCTTTAGGAAAAGAAAACTGCAAAATTTTTGTAAATCATTTTTAATATTTCGCCACATTATTTGGTGGTATTTTCAGCAAAAGAATTTTTTTTTATCAATCACTGCAGTAAAAATAAAATTTACTTAATTTTTATAGAAAGAACTTAAAAAATTATTTATAAAAAAAGGTTTATATGATTAAATTTTAACAGAGTTTCTTCAGGACGTTATTTTTTTATTTTACAAAAACAAAAAATTATAACAATTTAAAAAGAAAACTTTTTTGAAAACATTTGTTTTGTTTTTGTAAAATATAAAAAATAATTTCCTGAAGAAGCTTTTCACAGGAAAGCGAAATATCGAAAAAATAAATCGTTAAAAAATAATTTAAAAAGACCATTTAAAAGATTAGTACATATTTAATAAAAATAAAAAAGATCGAATAAAACTGAAAATAATAATCAAATAAAAAATATAATAAACAAAATCAAAGTTTTATATTATTTTAAAGCGATGCTTTTATAGATTTTTAAAATATATTTATGACAAAAATCGGTTCAGGATATTAGCAGCCACCAAACAGACACAGGTATACGTCAGGAATTAAGTTTGTTTGAATAATTTTGAAAAATTATGTGTTTATAATTGCCGCTAGAGTCCAGTCGAATGACTCGACTGCTGAACATACAAATTCAATTGGCATTTTTTCAATTCAGAAAAACTAGTTTTAAAAATTTTTAAAACTAAACAACGTTAAAAGTGTTAGCAGTTCGAACTATTAGGTTGTATGTCTGAAAGCCATTCTTTTCGTATTCTCTCTCTCACATCCGCAAATTCAAGAATTGCTTAAGAAGTTTCAAAGTGTAAGTTTAAAAAAAAAACTAAAACTTTAAAAAATTATAATGCGACAAAAAACAATTTCCGAAAGCTTGGAAACGAGTTTTTACGAAATGGTGGTACTATATTTCATTATGGTCAATAGCAAATTTTGGTCAATATGTTAAATTTTTAACAGTTCTCTCTATTCTCTCATTTTTATTTTTAGCCTGCAACGCCTAAAATGTCTTTCTGAAAAATTATTTTTTTTTTGTTTTGTTTATTTTCGGACAATTGATTTTGTTAAGTAAATACTCGTAAAATCGTATACATTAGGTCTGTCTGCGTACACATATTTTGCATCATTTTGTGCAAAATGTTGCAAAATCCTGCAAAATGTTGTCCGCGTACTCGAAATCTCTTGCAAAAAAAGAGCTAAAAAGATAATTTGTTGACAGTTGAAAGTCAGAGAACTTGCAAAATGTTACTGGAGAAATTTCGGCTTGCATGATTTAGCAACTACTTTGAACAGCTGTTTTCATATAATGTTTGAATTAAATAATTGTTGTGAAGTGAAAATAAAAATTGAAATTAAGCAATGGCAGAAGTAAGTAGTTACAAGGTGTTTATTTTTAATGTTTATAATAAATTATAATAAACAAAACATTTTATTTCATGGTAGAAACGTTCCAACGTTCCGTACAAATGCGCCACAATTCTTTTGCTTTATTATTTCAATTGCTTACACATCGATCAGCTGTTTTCTTGCAAAATTTCACTGGATACTGTCTGCGTACTTTTTCAGATTTTCTCAGCCGACAGAGTAACATTGTTCTTACTCTCCCAAAAAAATTTACTGAGTATTTGCTGCTGGAAAAGTACGCAGACAGACCTATTAACGCAATGTGGTAAACAAAAGAATGACAGTGAAAAGTAATTTATTTAAGGATAAGCAAATTTTTAAAAAATAAACGGTTGTGATGAAAATTGATCGATTTAAAAACCTCAATTTTTATACAATTCCAATCGATTTAACATACAAGCAAAAAAAATTTTTTTCAGAAAATATATAAAAACAAAATTTTAAAAACAAACACAAAATCAAAAATGATTATTGAAAATAATATAATTATAGTTAATTAACCTTTTCATACATTATAAAATTTGTTTTAAGTTCAATAAGGAATTTTTTAAATATTTAATAATTATTAAAAAATTGTTTAGGCACTTTTCTTTTCCTAAAGATGCCAGCCAATGGTGTGATAAAATATTGCAAACAAAAATAAAACTTATTTAATTTTTGTATAAAGATCTATGCTTAAAAATTTATTTATAAAATAAATATTTTGAAATCGATCGAATTTCATTACATGCCAAATTGATTTTTTTATTACACTGAATTTCGATAAAATAAAACTATTTGATTTGGGAAAAAATTATTTTAATACTATTTTTTTTTTGCAAAGAAATGTTTAAAACATAATTCTTTTCTGTTAAGTTTGAAAAAAATACGTAACGAATATATTCTAACGCGGTAAAAACGAACCTAACGATACCGACCCGACCCGAACGATTTTATTATATTATTCACTATTATTTACTAAAAATAAAAACGAAAAAGTAAAAAACAAAAAATGTATGGTTTCATATTTAGGAAAATAAAATGTAATTGGTAAAACGATATATTGTGTGTGTGTGTGTGTGTGTGTTATAAATAAAGTTAAATGGTTAAATGTTAAGTACAGATGATATTTAAAATCTTTGAAGTATTTACTGATGACTGTTTGGGTGTGATAAAAAAAATACAAAAGAAAACTATTGTTTGCTGTGTTTGAAGTTACTGCATACACATATAAATATAAACGAAAAGTATTATTGATAATTTACTGGCCATTTAATTAGAATTTGGATTAGTTTTGATATTTCAAGCATCCTATTCAGATGCTGCAATTATATTTTAGTTTTTGTTAAATAAATATTCTATAAAACCTTGAGTAGAATGAAGTGCAATAAAGAAGAATGAAGTGCAATTTTGTTCTAAGTGAAGTTTTTGTGTTTTTGTGTTTGATTTGTTTTAGATCATTCTTTACTTTCTAGTTAGATTTGATATAATTATTATATGGGTAATTTTTTTTTTATAAATAAATTTAATTTTATATTGTAGTTTATATATTTTTTTTAAGTTTATTTATATTTATGAAAGAAAAAATAATAATGTCTTTAAGGTTAAACCTTTTTTGGTTTTTTTTTTATCTCAACTTCTTATAAATTGTCACCAAAAAATTTACAATCAGTAAAATATCATACGTGTTATTTTGATATATTTATTTAAAGGACCGTGTTACCTTTACTAAATCAATAATAACCGTTTTAAGATTGATAAAAATTAGTTTCAAAGAGTATCTACTACATCTTTATATCTGTTTACAATTTATGTTTTCTTTTTAATTTTTTTGTTCTGTTTTCCTACTTTTATGACCTACAAGTTTCACTATAATTATACAAAGAAAATCCCTAACAAAATGTATTGATTTTGCCAAATGAAAAAAAAAAAAACATTCAACCTTCACTTGTTTTACATACTGACTGATTCCTGCTATTTAATTTCGTCCCTGTTCGTCGTCATACATTTTACCTAACCATGCAAAAATTCCATATTTTGCATTTATCAATAAGTCGACCACGAATTTGTTTAAATGTTGTACATGTGGACCAAACGTTCAGATAATATGGGTGGAAATTGATCAACAAAACGGCGCCAATTCTCATCACCAACTTGTGTTTTAAAGCCCAGCAATATCTGAAATTATAAAGCAAAGATTATTGAAAAAGTTGAGGAAGGAATTAAAGAATTAAGTTATATACTTTTTGTATCATTTGATGTAAATCTTGAGGAGGATTCACCCATGATGCTATTGCATCACAAAAGAATATAAAATCAGGTACAACGCCAGCTGGATTTACGGTTATCATGTGACACATACCACGAAAAGCCGAATCCTTTTCATCATTGTCTCTGATATGACGCAAAGACGTACACCTGGGCAAAAAAATTAGAAAAGATTTATAAAATTAATAATAAAATATATTAAAATTAAAATCCGTTTTTTTTTGTTTTATCTTCCTTAAAAAAAAGAAAAAGGAAACGAAAATAAGAACATTTTATAATTAAAACAAAAACATTTAACAAATTGTTATACATAAAAATAATCGATAAGAAGCTATTTTCCATACACAAAATTTTGTAATAAAGAGAAAAATTATATAAATATAAACAAAATGAAATGTGTTACACACCACTGTCGTACAAACTCTGGCAAATAAGGAGCCACTTCAACTGGGCACACATAACCTAGACGACCAATAGTTATTGCTATAAAGGAACGAAAAACAAAAATTAAAAATATAAATAAATTAAAAAATCATAAATTATGATTTTATACAAATACATAATTATAAAATACAAATGTATTATTATAAATGAACCTTAACATGTGCTATAATTATAACACTTGCCATTTCAAAACATTCGCTGTGTAGTTAGTCACGTTTTGAATTAATCATGTTAAGATCCATATCAGTGAAATTTTTTGTGACACAAATTTAATATAAAAATATAAAAAAAAAATGTATTAAGCGTTTTCTAAATCTATGTACAGCACGCATACACATATATAAGACGATGTAGGAAGTAACTTCTTGTTAAACATGGATGGAAAACTAACATTAAGAACGGAGTAAATTTACACAAACTATAGAGCGAACATCTGCTCTATTAAATTATATTAGGAACAAAAAGACAAAATAAATCATTTTCAATGGCAAACTTTTTTCTCTCTGAAAACTGCAGCATATAAAAGAATACTTTTCCCACCACAATTAATATTTTATTTTGAATATAAAAAAACCTAATTGAGTACAAAATTGATTTTTGTAACAGTTGTAAGGCTGCAGAGTATAACTTTATTTTACAGCTCGTTTTTCGCCAGAGATTTGTTAAGAAGTTACCGGAACGAACCAACTAAATACAAAATGTTATTTATTAACAAATTTAAGGTTAGAAAGTACCTGCCAAATGGTTAAATGTCAAGAATTGACATGCTTTGATATTTATTTAGTAAAAAGTTGGAAAATTGTAAGCATGGAACGTTAAAATCTGGAGCAAAGTATTTTAATTGTGAAAACTTACTATCAAATTTCACTGGTCACTTCGTAAAATTCGAGTAACTTTTTGTGGTAATTGGACTTCTTATGAAACCGGTGTGCGTAATTTTATCACTAAATTCGTCTCGCGGTATTGTTGCTGACAATAGACCAAAACAATACAGTCGTGAAGGCCCAAGAAACCGTGAATTTTTTGCGCTATTAAACCATGATAATACATTTTTTGTTGCAACAATTGGTTAATAATGGCATCAGTGACCTTTGATTGCACGAGAAATTTCCCGTTTGCATAACTTCTCGATATAAATTGGTCACCTCCCTCGTTCTTGTGATTTAACGCCGCTGGATTATTTCCTGCGGCGCCCTTTGAAAGACCAAGTTTACGTGAACAAGCCAAAGCAACTGCTCTAAAAGATGGAAATAAAAGCTGCATTGACGAGATAAGCTTTGTTACACCAATGTGCTTCAAAATTTGGTGAAAAGAGCAGACACCTGCCGACTTACTAAAGGTGAACATTTGCCCAACATCATATTCCATTATTAATTCCCAAATTTTTTACTTTACATTTATAACAATAAGAGTGACATTGTCAAAAAAAGTGTGTCACGCTAAAAATCAAATATTTTTTAAGCCCGCTGCACCGAATATCATCTTTCAGAGCGTCAGTTGTTTGTGAGTTATTCACGTAAACCCGGTCTTTCACAGAGAAAATAATTCAAAGGCATTAAATCACAAGAACACCCGCTTAAGTGAAAATGAACTTCGTCACTAAAGATGATTTCGTTCAGTTTTTCAAATAGCCGATTCACAAACATTCGACCGGCTCTAATTCTTTAACGAGTTGAACTTTATAAATTTATTTGGGTGTGATTTTACGTCAATCCGCGTCAAATTTGGTTTGTGAACATACCGGTTTCGGCTATATGCCATCTTCAATGTTCTCTCTATACTTTATAAACTAGAAGATGAAGATAAAGATCTTAAGCATAATGTTGCGCAAAGTGCCTTTGAGATGCCCAGGCTCATCCTCAATACTTTTCTGCACAGCGGCTATGTTTGCATAACTACGGAAAACACGAGCTTATCGTTTTATTCTGCTGTCAGCCACAATAGCTGAACTTCGAATTTAGCCATTAAATTAAGCACAACGGTGTCAGAAGGAACCCGATTACGAGGAAAATCTGCTCGAATTCTACGTGATACAGTAAAGTGTTCACCATTCAGATAGTAACTTTTCAGAAGTAATAGATTAGCTCAAGAATGTACGTTCCATGCTTAAAATTTGCCAACTTTTTACTAAATGAATGTCAAAGGATAACAGCTTAATTCTTAATATTTAAACATTTGACAGACATTTTGCTTCCTAACCTGAATTTGGTCCACCCTTTATATTTGACTTTAGATTTTTTTACAGTAGCACGCATGTTTTAATACAACCGTGTTGGTTATATCATGATTTATATAATTTTCAATATGCTGTCAGGTAAGCAAATATTTATCCCAAAAAAGGAAAAATTCTATAGATTTTAAAATTGTTTAAATGCTCCTTGTTTAAAACGATAACAGTTTGTTTTTTTCATTGTCATTGTTTTAGCAAACGAATTGTTTATAGAAGAGCTAAACATTCCTGCCAACATAAAGATTTTAAAATTTAATTGACTACGCCTGAACCTGCTTAAAGATTAAGAATTATAAATCTTCTAAGTATTAGTGACTACGGTGTCGTCAGATTATTTAATCCGATACAACAGAAAATATTTAAAAGCTCAAATTCAAAAAAAAAAAATAAATAAAATGTGGTGCAGTTCTTTGTGCTTCAAAAATTCATTAGTTAATTTTTGCTTTGAAAGAAAACATAAATACACAGACACACACACAAATTAACAAAAAAGGATTACACAATTTTGAAAAAAGTCTCATAAAGAATTTGTTTTCTTTCAGATAGTGAGAAGCACTTACCTGTGTTTTCCAAAAGTGTTTTCGGTGTATTGGGGCGATTAATAATAATAATCAATTCTTTAAGTACTAAATGTATGTACTGACGAGTTTCTTCACCTGAAGACGGAGCAGTACCATAAAAATATAGAAAAAAACACAAAATTAGTTAAATTGTCCTACAGAAAGGAAATTTTTGTTAAACGCTTACCTAATTTCATACAAATTTCACCAATTGCCCAGGTAGCATTGTTGCAAACTGATATATAATCGGGATTTAAATTTTGTCCCAAGATGGGGAAAAACTCTGCCATAAATGGATGAACATGTTGGAAACACGCCTTAGTTAAGTCACCCAATAAAGCGAAAGAGGACTGGCGTACCTTTATAACGCAAAAACAAAAAAACCTTCAAATATGTCCTTTGCTTTATTTTTGTTTTAATTTGTATTTCTTACCTCTGGCAAAATATCCTGCATACATTGATATAACAATTGCATAATAGTGCTATTAGCTACCAAAGATTCAATATGACCATCTAAGCCTTCAGCTAATCCGGATAATAAATCCAAAGCTACTATCATGCGCTCTTTGTCGGGATGATCGATACCAGGGTTTTGTTTACATGCCTACAAAGATGTAAATAAAATTTTATAGCAATCGAAAGAGAAGATGACATCCTCATGAATTACCATTTCTTGATTTATAGTTTGTTCAATCAAAGATATACACCTCCTGTAAACTGGATCACAGTAGGGTAAGAAACCGGATTGTAAAGCTGTTGCTATACTTGATAAGCATTCCAATAGAGGAAAAAGATCTTTATCGTCATCTTTCAATAGATTCCATTTGTCAATTAGAGGTGGCATTAGAATTTCAATGTATTGTTTTTTGTTTAAATGATGACCCACTGAATCGGCCAATGTTCCAACAGCATCATACAGTATTAGCAAATTTTTATGTTGGTATTTTGAAAATGCAAATACAAGTGTCTGTAAAATGTATTCCAAATACGGCACAAGCTCAGTACAAGCTTCTTCTTCAAGTGTGGCAAATGCCGAGCAGGCGGCTTCTTGCACTCTTTTATTGGAGTCCAATATACGCTTGAGTAATTCTTCCATCAAAGGCTTTAAGTATTGATCATGTGGTTGACTTACCACCCAGTTGGCATAACGTGACAACGTCCAACAAGTTATAGAGCGTACTAAAGCCTTCTTGTCGGACAAACAGCTAATCAAGTAGGGTATTAATTCGGGTAAATGTGGAATGATGCCTTGCATGCAACCCTCAGCAATAGCGCCCAAAGCTAAAACACCACTTTCCTTTATTACCCAATCCTGATGGAATAAAGTGTCTTTGAGTATGGGCAAGAGTATAGGTAAGCATTCCTGACGAAACACGTTAGCCAAGACATCTAAAGCAGCCGCACTACATTTCCGCAAATTCCATTCGGACAAGGAACTATCATCATCGAGGCCATCGTCAAAATCATCATCCTCGTCATCTCCGCCTCCAGCCTCGTTCGTCTTAATTGTATGTGTACGAGATTTATGAAAACGTGGTCTTATATCTTCTTCTCGGTCTGGGACCATGTCATCTTCTTCCACATTTCCCTTCAGCAATATAATATCAATATCCGAATAGCGCATGCCTTTTACCAAAATTGGTGCCAATTGTGGTAAATAGGGTGTAAGAACGTCTTTACAAATACTTTGCTCTGCCAAAGACAGCCAGAATTCAGATGCTTCCAAAGCCACACCTTCATCAGAATCTTGAGTTCTCATTAGCATATATTCGATAATTTGTGACATATGGGGCAATAAGCGATCCATGCGTACTTCCAACAACATAACCAAGCCATGGCATACATTTTTTCTTACTTCATGATCGTCATCGGATGATAAATTGAAAAGGCTTTCGATAAAAGTGTCTATGTGTAACATTAAAGCTTGCGAACGAATAATGATAAAGTGATTAATGCAGGCAATAGCGTGCGAACGTATTTTAGGACTGTTATGGCTAAAAAATTGCAAAAACTTGGGAATCATAACGTTTAGAGGCCTATTAAGAGCGGCTGAATCCAAGGTTTCGGCATGATCTTCACATATTTTCTGTAGGGCACTAAATGCACCTTCACATACATTATAATCTTGGGAATCCAACATATCGCACAGTGATGGCAAAAGTTGAGGCCAATTATGTAGACCACCATTGCAGGCAATTGTTGTTATTAATATACCCACTGTCGCTCTAATTAAAGGTGATGGATCGCCAATTGCTTGCAAACATTCGTGTTTTATATATTCTACAATTTCGGGCTGTAAGTTGTTGCCGTGAGTGCGAACATTATTCTTAAGTATTAAGCCACTTAAAGAGCGTGTTGGTTCATCTTCCGTTTTAAGTTTGGTTAAAACATAAATCAAGTAGTTGTTAAAATCCGGATATTGATTTAATTCTTCAAGTTTCTGCAATAAAAAAGCCAATAAACAAAAAAAAAATCAATTTCATTTACATTTAAAGAATTTTCGTTATTCAATTAATTATTTGTATTACTAACCATATGTACAGACAGTTGAGTAGCTGTATCAGGAGATTGTGACTCCTTGAGAATGTTTATAATTTGCTGTAAGCCATCTGCTTGCGGTTCCCACGTCATTATTAATTGTTTATTATTTAATCTTCCACTTGGTAATTGGATTCTTTAAGATTTATTAACAATTTTAAAGCCTTTGTAGATGATGGTGGTGGTCTCTTTGAGTTAAAAAGCGTAATATTTTTTTTTTTTTGTAAATTAATAAGAAATATATAGTTTTTTTTTATTTAAATTTAATAAAAAATATATATGATTAGAAGTGTGATACTTGTGTTGAATGTCAAATAAAAATATATATACTTTGACTTAATTTACATTTAAAGAAACTTTGTTTTTTTAAAAATAAAAAAATCAAAATAGTTTATTATTTATTATTTTCTGTGAATTGAAGACAGCCAAACAGTTTTTAGTTTCTGCGAAATTTTCTAACACTAATTTTAATCTTAGAAATTTTAAGAAATATATGTTCGAACAGCAACTTTCACACACTTTAGTTCATGTGTCGGTGCATGGTATTGTACAGTGAAGTGAAATGTTTGAAATACACAGGAAATTGTCCGGTTACAAAGTAATTTAACTATTTTATAATATCACAAAATTAGTTGTCTAACGTTATCACTGCACCCAAACTTTTTACAATTCACGTTAAACACAGGGCAGCCTGTTTATGGAATAGTGTTAAATATCGATAACCCTTAAACTGAAGTATTAAAAACCTATTTTACCCTTATTTGGAGAAAAATAAAAGAACTATGTAAGTATACAAAAACCTTATTACACACATAAACAAAAGCCGAAGTCTGATGATGTTGTCTCATTCCCGAAGATGTCTGCTAAGCGCATACACACAAATTAACGTACCAACAATATTTTAAAAGAAACAATGGAAACATTCCCGGTATGAGTTAAATAGACAATAGCTACCATAATTTTTGTTGTTGGCGTGGGCCATGGTGGTTTAATGATGTGATGGGGTAGGCAATTAGGAAACAAAAAACGAAACAACCACCTTTCTCGCCAGACAGTGCAAAAAAAATTTAAAACATATTAAAAGTATTTTTAATTTGTTAAATTACAGAAAAGAAAATATTTGTTTAAGGTGTCTAGAAAAAAAAAAAGCCACACATTTTTCTCTCCGCCCAACCTTTGCTGGCATTTCAGAAATAAAAGCGTACATTCACCTTGAATTAATCAAAAACCTTTTTTTAAAAACGGGTATCTTCTTCGCAACTATTAAACTTACCTAAAAATCTACACTTAATTTATATCAACTGTTTTAGTTGTCGCACAATAAAATTACTTTTTCTTTTTTTTCAACGAATTTAATGATACTTTATAATATATTACGAATTCTTTCTTTCTTCTATAATTTTTCCGTGTGCAGCAAAAAACTGCAAAAAGTGATTATACCTAGCGTTATTACACTAAGAGGCGTTGTTACAACAAAACTCTCCAGCCCAGCGATGCAGAGTTGCATTTCATAATGCTTTCTATTAATTGGTAAATAAAAAATTTATGACTTTGAGAGGGCGGTAACAACTAATAAGACTTAATAATAAGGATAAAGTTACTAAAAACCCATGTTAAAAACAGTATATTTTACGGATAATATAATAAAAAAGTTTAGTTCCCTTGGGATTTTATGAAACGCAGTTAATAAAAGAAATAGTTTAATTTGAAGAAAAGTTTATAGTTTAATTTTAAGACAGTGAATGTTGATTGGGTTCTACACATGAAATTATCATTTCTACCGCCTGTTGTTTAGTCTTAGAAGTTTAAAGTAATTGACGTTTATGTTAAAGAAGCACCATGAAACTGATTTCGATAAAAAGGATTAAGATCTTGGAATGTGTTCTTATATTTAAGTAACATTAAAACAGTGATCGTAAACTCTTAGATGCTTAAGAATATACATAAATATGTACAAAAATTTGTTATAAAAATTATAGTTTAAAAAACTATTGCGATTAAGACAGAAAAATATACTGCACTGTTGTCAAATTTTGATTACCAAAATAAGATATATAAATATTAAATAGTCGCAAACCATTGTAATCGCTAAGTCCTGGTTTACATTGTACGATTCGCGTATACATTTGAGGATTTTGTATTCATATACACACAAACTTCACATTTAAAATTACGAATTGTGGACAAAACGAATTGCAAGAGTACACTCGCATGTGTACTTTTTTTAGTTCCTCTCTTCCCATATTCTTTCCACACCCCTTATTGACTAAGAATTGCAGCGACAAAAATCGTACAATGTCAATTGGGACTTTAAAAAAATAACAACAAAAATCGTACAATGTAAATCGGTACTAATTTTCCATAAGCAAACAAATTTAGAAGTAACTGCTGCAACACTACAAAACCTTTACTGCATTTACGAACATACCCATAAAGAATAGGCGTTAATCGTATTTTTCAATAAGAAATACCGATAAATCGCTAGTAACCAAAAACAAATCGAAATTTGCTTTAAATTTCAGTCGCAAAAGTAAAGGAAAACGTATTTTTCGGTTAGGTTGATATTAGCCGTTCATTTAAGTTTGTTATAACTGTAATTATCAAATTACAAAAATTGTTTTCTTAGTTAGCTATAGTGACAAATATGTACATACATATGTATGTATGTATGTAATTATATACCCGGCGGCACAGCTGAATACAGCAATTCCAATCGTGCTCTAGATCGAATACCGTCAAGTAAAGTAATGTGCATACAAACAAACAAACATATATACTTACGATAAGTATATTTACAAACAGCTTTGTAAATTATCCAATATTCTCAAGAATCATTATAATCAATTGGTAATTATATATAAATGCACACGTAGCAGTTGTTAAAATATTACGTTGTTATAAAAGCAAAATGATTTTTTGCTATTTAAAATACACATTTTGCAAACGTTAAGAATGCTAAAAAAAATAACAATTACATTTAGTACTAATGTCTCAGCTCTTAACTTCAGATTCAAATATTGTTTGAATATTGTTTCATATTTATTTGGCTATCGTTGAAATAAAGGCGATTTTGGGAAAAGTACATTTTCCCCGAAATTTGGCAACTGCAACTTAACATTAACGATTTCAATGATTAAACGGCAGTTTTCCTAAATTAATAAAATAAAATCAATTTGGCGCACAGTGGCTCAGAGGTTATTTCGTGCAGATGCAAAATAAAACCTTTTAATCTTATAGAATTTAAAAAAAAAAACTTAACGTACAGTATTTACTAAATATTTATATAAGTAAATGCGCAATAAAGGAAATTCGAAAACTTATTCTTTATTTTAAAAATTTCAAAAAAGAATATTTAAAAAAAAATAGGTCACAGCTTATTTCGTGCAGCTTCTTTTAGTAGTGTTTCTGTATAAATATATACCTACGCCATGGATGCGGATACTGACAAAAGGAAAATCGTACAGAAAATTAAAGACAATCCAAAGATATCGCCTCCAAAACCCTCACGGGGGCACATTTATACGTCTTGAGGTAATCTTACCGTCCTTACATGTGTCACCGGGGGTAAAAGGGAAGCCCAGTCCCCTAAAGGCTAGCAGGGAGCCAACTGGACAATTCTACGTTAATTCCACGGGAATCAGTAAGCCCCAGAGTTCAGCTTTTTGGCTGACTGATTATTGAGGCTGGCCCTTCGAGAGCATCGTGGTGGTAGTAGTTTCGCGGCCCTCATGAATTTTATCAAGGGGGCCAGGATCATCTCACCTCTACTCAGAGCAAAGGGTGAATGACACGGATTCAGTAATCATGCCTGTCATGTGAGTGGGGGTTAGCGGCGCTGCTCCGAAACTTCAGAAATTGCGACTAGGAATGACCTGTTGCTAGAAATTTATTTTCAGCTTCCTATGGTGTGTGGGTGGTTTGACCACCGTCGGGTTATGGCATACACGCGCTAGGTACCGACGTAAATCTTATCACGCATATCGCCACCCAAATTGGTGGTAGAGATTGAAAGGAAATAGGTGAGGTATGCTGTGCCGACACAGTATGTCTTGTTATGCGGGAACATGGGTTCCATGGTCGAATAACTCGAAAAAAGCCACTTTTATTAAAAAAGAGTATGCAAAGTAACATTCAATTACATTCTCGGAAAACGTTGTTTTGCTGTTTTTGGTTCGGACGGCATAAATTATAAGTGGCATAAGGCCAATACAGAGCTCCAGAATAAACACTTAAAGCCAACTGTTAAACACGGTGGCGGAAGTGTGGTGGTTTGGACTTGTATGGCTACCTCCGGGTTTGGTAACATTGTTTTTATAGAAGGAATAATGGACAAAAATATGTATTTAAACATATTGAAAGATAATTTATATGTATATCGTTGAAACCAGTGCTCAGAGGATGACCCCTATTCATGCAATGCATTGTACCAGAACTAGGAAATTAGTTTATGGGAAGGAGGAAAGAGTGAATAGTGTTTGTGGACATTTGATTTGAATTTTCCTACATTGAAGGTGACAGGAAAGACCTCTGGAGGGAGTTTATTCCACATAATTTGTTGCAAAATGCCAATGCACTGGGTATAAAAGATCGTTTTTAGTATTACCAAGACAATGATCCCAAACATAAATTCTTTATTGTGCAGTCATGGCTGATATGGAACTATCCATACTTCATGAATCCGCCGTGAGCAATTTTGGGATTTGGCGATACGGAAACGGCAGGTTAGTAATCTGAATGAACTAAAACTGGTCGAGGAGTGGAAAAAGATACCAAGCGTATGTACTCAAAAACTTGTTGCCTGGATGGAAAATCGTCTTAAAGATGTAATTAGCAAAAGGGAAGCCATACCAAATACTAAGCGATATGCAAACAAAGTTTTTTTTAACTGCTGACAGCGTACGAAATAAGCTGTATACTAAATTTTTTATATATTTATATATTTTTTATATATATTTATGAATATATAATTTTTAGTTAAATAAAGCAGGGTTTTTACAAAAATTGGTTTCAGTTTTCCTGCTATAAGCGTTTTAAGTTGTATTTTGCATCTGCACGAAATAAGCTGTGTGCCACTGTATGTGTGTAAAAACAGCTGTTAACGAACAGAATTAAGATTTCGTTAAAAATTACTTATGGTTTCTTTATTCTTTAAAATTTCTAATAACCACAAAACTATTAAATAAATAAATTAAACCCCGTCGGAAAATTTACGCAAATGTTATTAAAATTGACTTGTTTATGTAAAATTAAAAATTTGTTTTTAAAATGACTAGACATTTTTGTTTACCTTTGTTCTGTTTTGCTCAAAAAGGACCGATAATTATATGATAACACTGTAGTATTAAATTGACTTTAAATGGACAAGATTGGTTATTTAAGTCTCATTTGAACGTGCAATGAAAAACAGATTTTAGTACTTAAATATAACTAGGAGGGACATAAATAAATATAAAAAAGTTAAAAACTGGTCCCAAATAAAATTTCTATCTTTTGTATATATTTTTTTTTTATTTTGTGGCAGTGTATCAAGATTTTAATGAGATGTTAAGCACTTTATTTGTAGTATTTTCTATTTTTAATTAAGAATTTATGATAAGAGAGATAAGAAATATTATAAAATTAATATACTTTTACATCTGTTAGCAATTTTTCTTGTCAATATTCGATTTTTATTCTTTGTTTAAGTTTTTACAGTTACAGTTTAAAGTTACACTTTATTGTTATTATTATCGTTAACGGTTCAATTCAATTTGTTTGGTCAGTTCTAAATGAGTTGTCGAAAAGCAACAACCATTCCCTCGTAATTTGATTTAAACGGTTAAGTGTTTTTGTTACATATAACGGCTTTACTCAATAGTAAAATACATATTTAAATAGCTTTAAAGGCATATACATACATACATGCTTATATGTATATATGTATTCTTAAATACTCAAACATGTGTTACATACCCATGTAGAAAGTTCTCTATAATTATCAATGGGCAACGTGTTCCTTTTTTTATAAACAATAGAATTACTAACATAGTTCTAAAATATTTAAATGTTTGTAATTATTCTATAAAATATTAATACATGTATGTAGAATGTACATAGTTTTCATATGAACTAATAGAAAACTCCTAAAATAATTGTACTGGAAAACGTGCTTTATTTATTTTTTTAATAACGGTTATAGCGTTTAAAATAACTGTTCATTTTACTTGTTGCACGCGCTCTTATTTAAAAATGATTATGATAATATTTTCATCGCCCAATAAAGAAGTCCAAAATCTATATGTAGAAAGAGATATAAAGCAAATGTTGCTTCTCTTAAACAATAAAACATTTCCTAAGCATATCTCAAATGAAAAGAGAAAAACCAAAAAACAAAAAGCAAACATACATACGTACATGCATGTAGAAAAAGCAGTTGTAATGCGTTATTAAATTGACCTGCTATCAGCTAAAACACAAGTTTTATTTTAAGCTTTTTTAATTTATAAAATTATTATGCATAAAAGAATAGTCTCGACTATGAAATTTTATATTCAATTTTGTTAGCGTAGAGAGTGAATATAATCTAAAACTGATAAAGTTTAATTTTAAAGCACCCAGTTTATTAAGGAAAATTTAAGCTGCTTCATTTATAAAAACAAAATAATTATGCATTATATTGCGGCACTAGATGTGGGAACAACAACAGTACGCTGTTTCGTGCTCAACGAAAACTGTGAAATTAAGGGTTCAGCTGCAGAAGCGGTAAGAGAAATTTGCTTGATTATTTTAATGAGAGCATTTATTTTATAAATAAAAACTTTGTTGTTTATTATTTTTTTAATGTCAGGTGGTTTTGTTAAATCCAAAGCTGGGTTATTTTGAAATAGAACCTGATGCTTTATGGCACAGTATCGTAAGAGTGATAAAAGAAGCCGTTCAAAGTAAATTAAATTTAAATTATCATTTAGTTAATGTTCAAAAAACTTTTTTGATTATATTTAAATGAATAATAATAGAATATTAAGCCTGATAAAGTTATTCATTTAAGTTTAATCTGTTAATCTTGCAATTAAATTATATTATATTATAATTTTAGATGCTCAAATTTTACCTTGTCAAGTCTCCTGCCTGGGTATCAGTACTCAACGCTGTACCTTTTTATCTTGGAATCACTTGACCAACGAATACTTTCATAATTTTATAACCTGGAAAGACTTACGTTCCGATTCTTTGGTTAATAAATGGAATGATAGCTTAACTTTAAAGACTATCAATAGATTATCCTATATTTTGTATCTTATTACACGCAGCAATCGTTTTTTAGCCGGAAGTGTATTGAAAATGATGAATGGTCAAGTAACTTTACGTTTGCTTTACGAAATTCAAAATAATCTAAGATTAAAGGAAGCAATAAAAGCAAAATTAGCAAGAATTGAATTCTTGGACTCGTGGATTTTATATAAATTAAGATCTGGCAATGGAAAAGATCCTACAGTTGAACACATTACTGATATAACGTCCTGTACAGCAACAGGTTTATTTGATCCTTTCTTATTAGATTGGTCGCCATTGATTCAATTAGTTTTTGGTATTGATGTAAGTAGCAATTTAAAAGTAAATATTACACAAATTATACAAATCACAAAGTTTTTTAAACCAACAAATTTTTTAATCAAAAAACATTTTAATGAAAAAGTTTTTGTTTTAATCAAAATAAAATCATTATTTTTAATCGAAACAAATTATTAATTATTTTAAACTTAATTGTGAACAAGTTTTTCGTTTATTGTTTATTTAAAAATATGTTTATACACTTTTCTTTTCCTGAAAATGCCACCAAATGGTGTGGTATTATTAAATTTTTATATAAAAATCTTGTGCTTTAAAAACCAGGCTTTCTGATTAACAAAAATTATATATTTCTTTTTTTATTTCAGAATTCACTACTACCTAAAATTGTCAATAATTCCTACAAGCATTTCGGACACATCAATCCAGTGGACTTTGGACCTGAATGGCAAAATAGCAATATACCTATTACATCGTCGGTTAGTGATCAAACGGCAGCATTATTTGGTTCACAGTGTTTTTCAAAAGGTGATGTAAAAATTACCATTGGTACAGGAGCCTTTTTAGATTTAATAACTGGCAGCAAGTGTTATGCCTCTTTAAAGGGCATGTATCCTTTGGTAGCATGGAAATTTGGTTATCCTACTTTTTGTGTAGAAGGGGCAGCATACGATATAGGTACGGTCATATCATGGGGTCAAAATTGTGGATTATATGGGAATCCGAGCGAGACTTCTAGTATTGCGGAATCAGTAGTAGATACAAATGGAGTTTATTTCGTGCCAGCTTTTAGCGGTTTAGGGGTAATGTGATATATATATATATATATATATATATATATATAATTTTATTTTTATTTCTAGGCTCCAATAAACGATCACAAAGCAGCAAGTGGTTTTATAGGTTTAACACCTTCTACTAAGAAAGCTCATTTGATAAGAGCTTTATTGGAAAGCATTGTATATCGTTTGGTGCAGTTAATTGAAACTGCAGAGAGCGAAACTGGAGAAAAGCTTAAGATCATTAAGTAAGAAAAACGTTAAAAATGTCCTTATTTTATTAATCAAAAAATTTTTTCCGAACTAAAAGGGTGGATGGTGGCGTCTCACGCAACAACTTTATTTGTCAGTTTTTAGCAGATGCTAGTGGCATATATGTTGAAAGGGCAAGCAACCCCGAAAGTAGTATATTAGGTGCCACTTATACAGCTGGCATGAATTTTGGACTATGGAAATCTTTTGAAGATATCAGTATATTTCGTGATACAGACTGTGTTTTTCAACCGAACAGAAGCAATTTTCAAACAATACGTGAGCGTATGAGTATCTGGCTTAAAGCAATAGACCGATTTCGGCTTTGGTATTAATAGTAATTAAAAATGTCTGTCAAAACAAATAATTTTTTTTTTTACTTTAAACGCACGACTTAGTGTATTCCATATAAATATTTTTATTGATTTCTTTATATTGTAAATAGTTATATACACAAATCACTTCATTATTGTACATTAACCCCTAAGCTAAAAAAGATAAAAAGTAATTATACATATTTACATTTTTGAAAACAAGTTGAAGATCGTGCGGAACAATCAAATAAATGTGGAATTTTCTGGCACAAAAACTACCATAACATTTTACAAGGAACTGGCGGCGTCTTATGTTTTAGTTTAAGACAAAAGCTCCGGATCCAAAAATATAATTTAAACAAAAAATATTTTCAAAATTATATATATTTTTAATTATTAAGTTTAAATAAAAAATATTTAAACATTAAAAATATTTTGGCGATTTATACATCTAAAAAAAACATCTGTCAACACCAATTAATGATGACAGTTTTGTTTAGTTTAATCGAAATGAGTGCTAGTTATCGTTCAATGAAAACACATGGGGGAATTATAATCGTTCACCATCTGTAAAGTCCTCATAAACAAATCTTTAAACAGTCAATAAAACGAAAACAGTTTACAAATAACATATTCAACTGTGTCTTATTAAAAAAGATGGGTAAAGTAAATAAAATTAGTACCAAAACGAAATTGCTGGCTAAGAAAATGAAACCTGTTAAAAAAGAAAAACACAAAGCTGTTTCTTCAGATGTGGTTTTGTTGAACAAAACCATTACCCCAAAAAAAACAACCAGTAAAAAGGACAAATATCGCCAAAAACACAAAAATTTAATGAATAAATTTTCACTTATCAAAAAACAATTGAAGGAGGAAAGGGCCCGGAAAAATCGTGAAAAAACAGCCGTCATCGGTGATTTAAAACCATTGAAAGATGCCCTGCCTTCGTTGGAGGACTTACTTAAACTATCGAAAGAAAAAAATCATTTGAAAACGGGAGTAAAGGAATTCGATGATCAAGTAAAGGAAAAACATTTGAGTGCCAAACAAAAAATTAAAAAAAAGAAGGAAAAATTTATAAAACAAGTACAGTCCTTTGAGTCGATTTTAAAAGATCCTGAATTTAAGAAGAATCCCCGCGATACTATCAGATATCATATACAATATACTCATGGATTATTAGAAGAAAAAATATAAAAATATTTTTGCATTTTTATTTTAAGCTACAATAGTAATTAAGTTATATTTTTATTTCAAATAAATCATTTATATGGATCTAGTTAAAAGTAAAAATTACATATCAAAACGATTTTCTGAATTGCATTGTCCTTATTCAACATTCTGCTTGTTTAGAAAAGGTTTGCAATTTACAACCACCTTTTGACTGACACTTGGAATTTTGTAATCAAAGAACTATTCTTAGAAATAATACTTATGCATCAAACACATTCGAGACAAATACCATTTCCACCAGCTGCACTTGCTGCCGTGTAGCTAGTTAAGTAATTATTTTGAGGGCGACATCATTATTTTTTTTACATAATTCCCAATTTTCTTTTTTAGGACACCCCAGAAATGTTCATTAGGTTTAGAGATTGAGACGGTCAGTTTCAATTTCCTCTTCTTCAAATTTGGCTTTTAAAAACATGGAGGTAGTCCACGGCGTGCGTTTTTTAACTACCCAATAAATTGGATCAACCCCAGAATAAGGAAAACAGCCCCCATAACATGAGACTATCACCGCCATGCTGCATAGTCTTTTTTGTGTACTAAGGCTTATACACTTTGTTTCTTGATCTACGAACAATTGTTGTTCCATCAGACCCAAACATATTTACTTTGGTTATATCTGATCAAAACAGGATTCCCTCACCAATTTTGCCGTTGTAAATGTTATCTTGCAGAGCATAACTTTTTGTGTTATTTTCGCTTGCTCAAAACTGACTTTTAAGAGTTTGTTTCTAATCGTCCGACTCGTAAAAAAAATAGTTTTCAGCTCTGCAAATGATAGAATGGGATACTTATCCTGGTTTTGCCCCACAAAATATCAAATCTTAGATTTGTAACGATTTACGGCTATTTACTAATTTAACAGTACTCGCCAAAAAAAAATTATAACCTTTCCGAAAAATATTAAAAGATCGTAGCAATAAAAGTAACACTCACTGCTCATATTAGCCCCGCATAAACTTTACAGGTTTTAATATATTAAATAAAACACAATGTGAAAATATATCATTTTTTATATTATCAATCTTGCTAATATATTTTGTTAGAAATAACTTAAAATTACGTTTTTTATTAATATGATTTTAAATTATAATAAAAAAAGCTTAGTTATTTAAAGAATATACATATATTGCTAATAAAGAACCGAAGCCGACTGACTTGACTTGACTGTGTAATAACAATTTTGCCCAGCTTTGGAAAAATATTCACACAAAAATTTAAAATGTTTTTATAATAATTTTTTGTATGACAAATCCTTAAACTAGGTTATGTTTGTTGGTTTTTTTTTCAAATTAAATGTGTAGGAAGATATATTTACATATATCTTTTTAACAAGTATGTTTTACTTTTATAATCAAACTATTTTCTTTTTTAATATTTTTTTTTATAATATATGATTTTTAAATGTTTTTTATCAGGCTTGAGAGTTCGTTCGTTGGTTTTAAATAGAAAAAAAATTATTATGGGTGGCACAAAAGTATTGTTAGGACGTGAATGTGTCTTAATTTATACAAATGACTTCTTTATGTTCGGCGGATTTGAAGAACATGAAATTATATTTAAAATTTTTTTTGGAATAATTATTTTATATTAGTTCACTTTCACGCAGTGGAAATTTTGTCGTGAATTTCATCCGGACCGCATTTGTGTATCACTTTTACCGCAAGCTACAGACCTGGCAAGAACAGTACAACTTCAACAGTTCGGACATGTGCCAGTCCGGTCTCTCTAATAATAGCTCTACAATCCGGAGATTTTTTTAATGCAAGAATAAATATTAAAATTCCGGGGTTTTTCGTTTATTACTCGAATGTTTTGTTATTCATACTTTAATTTACATTTTGCACTATCATTACTTCAGTTCCAGTTCATTCTTTTGCAACCCTGTTTGTCTGATTCCATTCCAAGTGCCAACATCAAACACTTGCATTCAGTGGGCTCTGGAGAATAATTTGGATATGCAGGATATTCTATTGTTAAAAAGACTAGAGCAGAAAGCTCAAGTTAACCACCTTCAACAAAGTTAGTCAGCACAAAATAACTTTGTTTTTTTATAAATCATAGTATGTATTTTTATATATATAACATATATAGTATATGTTAACACGTGCCGCATTAGGGTGTTAAAGGTATATGAGATAAAAGGAGTGATCCTATTTTCGGCCAGGAGAAAACCAAAATTTATTTTTTGTAACCACCCTAATTGACATAATGTGTCTCACCCCCAAAAATGTGCCAATTGACTAGTTTCAGTTCAATCTAATAATATTAACACAAGCCGCATTAATATTAACATTGCCGCAATGCTATACGTGTAAATATTATCAGATTGAATTTTGCCAATCTCATTTTGTAGTCAATTGGCACATTATAGGGAGGTGAGCCGAAAAATAGGATCACTTTTTTATGTAATATATCTTATACCCACCCTAATGCGGCAGATCGAACTGAAACTTTTCCAATCTCATTTTCTAGTCAATTGGCACATTTTAAGGGGGTGATCCGGAGAAACATTCAAAATTTATTTTTTGTAAACACCCTAAGGTACATATATATTTAATTCACTTAGATTACATATTTTAATAATTTTATATAATTTATTGTTTTTTTAATAAATCATAGTACAATGCATGTACATACATACATACAATTTAATTCACTTATGTAGATTATTTCAATATTTTTATCTACTATAGTCCGAATGGCCCGTTAATCCGACTGACCCTAAAACTATATGTATGTGTCCGGATTATCGAAGTTGCACTATGCTTACAATTGACATTAAAAAAGAAATCACAAATTTGGAGCCGGGTGGGTTTTACAACACCAAAAATCTAACACATGTCAGGTAACCTTTTCAGCTTAGTTTACATTTTGCATTTCCAACAAAACTTTTCATGAAAGCAAGAGCTTATTTTTCATTATAAAATTTTTGTGAGGGAAACTGAAAATGTTTTACATTCTGTTGCTAAAATTGTCTTTTGTTGGAAACAATAATAGGAAATTGGGCCTGATAAAAAATATATTTGTTTAGTTTATATTTTATTTATAAATTATTTTACATTGATAAATTTCTTAAAATATTTTTTATAGTTAAAAGTTTAGCTTTTTATAGATATTGTATTCTTTAACTGTATGTGTATGCGAGTGTTGAGCTTTATATGCATATATGTATGTATGTATATAATATTATAAAGTAGAATTTAATAGAACATTTTAAAAACTGATTTAGAATTTAGTAGAATTTTATTAGAAACGTAAAATGTTTGCTAGTTCGAAAAAAAAAATATAAATATGTATATGTTTTGCGTTAAATTTCGAAATTTAGTATGTTGAATTGTATATATATTTCAATATATATATAACTATATATATTGTTGTGGCTTAAATTATAAAAGATTGGTGTTGTCTTACAGTGCTCAAATTGTATTTTGGTTGAATTTAAGTTAAAAGCATATTTTGGTGTTAAGATATTCTTACAGTGAAAGAGATTAAATAATCTTTATACTTGTTGCTTTTGTTTTTACTTTATAGTTTAAAAATTAATTAAAATATTTGGTAAGAGCTTATTTATGTTTATTTCAAGATGTCTTGAGATCTATGTATGTACATATATTTATATACATATATTCATATATACATATGTATATATATATATGTTATATATACGTATATGTATATATGCATATACATACATATAGATGTATATATATAGTTAGCTGTGTTTGTTACTTTTTTACATTATTATGTTAATTAGGTATTTAGAATTTTGATAGTATAATAGCTTTATATAAATTACAAGTTAATATCAAAAATATTTCCATTAATTTTTTAAGCACAAGGTCTTTATATAGAAATTAAACAAATTTAATTTTTATTTTCAATACTTTGCCACACAATTGGGTGGCATCTCCAGAAAATGAAAAAGTGTATAAACAATTTTTTAAACATGCAATAAATGTAAAAAAATTAATTGTTTATATAATTTTCTTTTTGTTTTATTTTCTATTTAAAGATATTGTAATTAATAATTATTTATAAAATATAAAAAAGATCAATTAACTATAATTATTATTTAAAAATATTTCTTATAACATTTGTTGTAACTTGTTCTTAATAGTTCTTTATTAGCAATAGATTATTTTTGTTAAACACACAAATATCTTCAAATCGATGGCGTTAACTTTACTTATGAGAAAATGTAAAACGATTTTTTTTAAATAATTAATGAAAAATTATTGCAACAAAAGTTAACACATTTTATTATATTTATGTCTGTACTTATATGCTTAAATATACAAAAACTAGGTATTTGATTGTTTGTATTAAAATATATTTGTATTTTAATTTTGCTTTAAATACTTATGAGTTATAATCTTTAAATTAGTTTAGATTACACGTAAACCTATGCAATTTAGAAAGGTTAGTATGCTAAATAATTATTTTGTATACTTAAAAAGAGATTTAAGAAATGAAAAAAATATAAGTTTAATTTACTGTCTAATTTAGGAAAACAGTCAAGTGATTAATCTGATTATTATCTTTTAAAAACCAGTTTTGCACAAACATATCTTTGTAAATTCTCTTAGTAATTACGGCAACAAGTACATAATAAATATCAAAAATTTCTTCTCTTAAAGCAAAGTGGCGGCTACTAGTCAAACCACAATATACTGTTACGAAGATGCATAGTTTAAGTTAAGAAAATATCGATATCTTCACTAAAAAATTAAATTGAAATGACCTATTGTGTCTCTTTACAAATTAAAGAAATTTTAAGCAACACAAAATAACAACAAGATGTTACATTAAAATTCCCTGAACTAAGATTTACAAGGACAAAATTAAAATAACTATAAAGTTATCGTGTAAATTAAATAAAACTCTAAAAATTGTTTGTTATTATGTTGCAATAAAAATAACTCAAAAAATAAACTAAATGTTTATTAAAGAAATAAAAATAACAATATTTTGTTTTGTCAACTCGAAATCAAAGATGACACAGAATTAAGGCAACGAAAATGAATTGTATTTCTTTTATACACGGCGAATTCATATTAACTAATAGACCGGCAGTTAAGTTTTTGATCTGGTAATGCCAAAATTATTTTTGTAATTTTGTAAAAATTTTAAAAGTTTTTGTTAACAGAAATAAATACAAGTATTTTTAACTTATTGAAAATTTTTAAGACTAGAAGGTCTAATGTAAATTTAGATACAATATTTAAAATTTTTTAAATATTTAGTTTACAATTTTTTGCTAATTTCTTTTTTTCTATATATTTTAGACATTTCTTTTCGACACACACAAACCTTGCAAAAGATTGTTAAACTAACATTGAAATTCTTTTACACAAAACAATACAATGCAAAATATAATCAGCTGTATTTGCAATGACAGCTGGTTGTGAATTCGCCCTGAATAGATTCACAAACTTTCTGTCTGCTGTTGTATTATAAAAGAAATTTTCGTACAGGTCAAGGTTAAATTCATAACTGTAGTTAATAAATCAGCCTGGAAGCATCAAAACTTCTTTAAATTTTGGAAAAAAATAAGAGAGAGGAACGTCGCCCTGCCTATGTTTTGGTTTGGATAATTTACATGAGAAACAAAAGTAAAATTTAAATACTTTGCTGATGTTTTTCAAACTAATAATTTCAGAGTCTTAAATATGTTATAGCAGAACTTATATTTTAGTAGTGATTCGTTAATTTTAATGTAATTTTTCCACGTTTTAAAATCAAGTATTTAGCAAATGGTAACATTAATTAAAACATTTTATTAATAACAAAGACCCTAAACCATAAGATGACATTACAAATTCTAACCCATATATATAATTATTATTCCGATTATATATATACATAGATATATATATTCAAAATAAGTAAGCTGTTTTGATGTTCCTTTAAATAATAAATTTATCCCCAGTTTTCTTTATCCAGTAAGAGTGTTAAATTGAGAGAGTGGAAAAATTGTTTTTTAACTCCATTTAAATTTATAAATAACTAGTGCCGCTTTACTTTTTTTTTGTTCTTTTTGCGAAATCCTTTAAATTTGTTAAAATTTTTCATTTTTATTTTATTTAGAAAATCTACATTGGGTTGCTCAAACAAATAGTCCATGAGTTTTTGTATTATAGTAACATTAGAACGAAACAAAATTTGTATAAAATAAAATTAAAAAGGAAGGCTTAAATACACTAAAATTATACTAATCTAATAATAATATTATAAAGATTTATTTATTAAGTAAAAACATCAAGAGACTGTAAAAGAAATAAAAACAAATTATTGATGTTTTATTATTATAAAAAAAATTAATAATAGAGACCGACCGAAATCAAATATGTTTATAGTTGCGATTATTTGAAAACTTAAATGAAAGGGAGCAGTAAATTTAAAAGATCAAAATGACACAAATTGTCATAAAGGCAATTTCATGAATATATTAAATTTTTTTTTAATAAACAATGTTCTGAAAATAATGAGACTTCAAATCACTTGTGATTTGATGATGTTCTGAAAAACAAAAAGGTTTTTACTTTTCAGTGTGATTTTATCTTTTCGAAAACACAAAACACACATACATAAACATATTTTGTTTAGATTTGATGACATTTTATATGTATTGAAAATCAATTAGTGTTTTGGTCAAAATATCGAGGGAAAGTAAGCAAAAATTATTCTTTTTATACAAATTAAATTGCCTGGAGCTTCACTTCAAATGCATTGTGCCAGGAGGTTATAGGGAGAAGAAAAGAGTAGTGCATGTGGACATTCGATTTGAACTTTCCTGCGTTGAAAGTGAGAGGAATGACCTGTAGAGGGAGTTTATTATTATGTTAATGCTAATCAACATCAAATGGATGGATGTGTAAAACGCAAAAACGTAAGAGTAGCGAGAACAAGTTCCCAAATTTCATTAGAGCATTTACCTTTGTAGTAACGATAAAACAGTGAAATACAACCCACCTTAATACATAAGTTATATTCCATTTTTTGACGGATATAGGTGTTATAAATAGTACGAAAATCGGATGGAGTAAAGTATCCTTTACACCGTTAAAGAAAACCGAGGCACTGGAAAGCTTCTTTAGAAACCTGAGAGCTTCCGATTCCTTAATACTTATATAACCCATAATAACAGATGCAGCAGAATTTCCGAACATACATCTATACCTAAACATGCTTTATTGAGTCTTATGGGCATTAAAATCTGCGAGGTCGTAATTGATTTGTCATTCGTAAATGAATACGAATTACAAATAGTGCTATAATCTGCAAAAGAGTATGCAGGGTTGAAAGATTGACAAAGGAAGTCATTTAGAGAAATAGAGAGAAATAGGGTAGGAGAAAGAACGGAGCCTTGTGGTATGGATGTGGATATGAATGAATTATTGTAAATAAAAAGTAATGTTTCCTACCATTTTTGGGTAGAAAAGTAGTCCTGCCAAATTATATTGGATGGCACACCATTTAAAATGTTCCATTTCAGCAAGTGTTCAGCTTGCAGAGGTACTGAGATATTTAGGCATTGTAGCAAACAATGTAAATTTGCAATATAAAGGGGATCATAAATTTGTGGAAGCCAATAGGCACAAAGTGCATCGAAAATTTATTTTTATGAAAATAAATTTCTAAATCGGCAGTGATTTAGGCTGACAGGTTTAGGAACACAAAAAGTTTTATGTGCAAAACACTTTTCCTGCAATTTCAAATCATTTTCACAAACATTAATTATTAGCACCTGCCTGAAAATGTTCATATACATTTTCACATGGAGAAGCGTAATTTTGTAAATTACGTCTTCGTTTTCACTTTAGCGCAAAAGAATTGTGCAAAAACATTTTACAAGTTTCTTTTTCTAAAGGATGCAGAATATATAATATAGTTCCAGTTAAAAAAAAAAACTTGATTCGGTCCGACTCTATTACTGAATTTAATTTAAATCTTAATTAAAATATTAAGATTTTAAAAGTTTCTTATTAAAAGTTCAAACTTTGCCAAATACTCACCGGAAATTAATGCCTTTATTTGATAACAATCGATTGCACTCATTGCTATCGGGTAAGGGCAAAGTGTAATAATCACTTTCGGTACTCTTAAATAAAAACGACATTAAAGGTTGACAGAAAGAACTTTAAGACAATGAAATTTTTTACTTACTTGTTCAGTAAAGTCATGTTTGTAAATTTGTGTACCAACTTTCATGTCCGAAAAGGGTCCTTTCAAAGCAAAAAAGTGTATGCTCATGGGTGTGCTAGTTTTTGTTTTTAATATCAGCTTCAGGTTTAGGCGATAAAAAAACAAAACAAAGATTTAAACAATAAGATCGATATTATCAGTTTGAATAATTATTTTTTACCTGATAAGTAATTGTTCTTTCATTTGATTGATGAGGATCTCTTTGACTATTATTTATTCTGGCTTTTACAACCCATTGATGATTAAATGCTGAAAATCTAGCTGTTTCATAGAAAAGTTTATGAACATATTCATCGGTACGATAGGGTTTCATTTGTAAATCTGTATAATAAAGAAAACAAAATAAATATATTTATACAAATATTTCAGGAATTATAATAACAAACCATTAAATATAATTTTTTCATAACTTAAGAGATCAATTAAGGTATTAAACATTTTCTTTTCTTCTTTGATTTTAGCATCATGAGCCTCTAAAGCTGACATTACTTCATAGCCAGATTTCGTAGGATGCAAACAACTACGTTCATGTTCACTTGCTGGAAAATTTAAAATTTATAAGAAATTATTAAGAGGAATTAAATTATAGGTAGCAGAAAAATGACAAAATTATTTATTTCAGTCGATATTACTCAAACTCCACAAAAGAAGTTCACTTATTTGTAAAAACAGAGCCAGGGCTAAAATAACAGTTATTTTTTAACTTGTTAAATTTTATATATATATATATAGATATTTTTTTAAAGTATAATCTCAATTATGAAGTTAAGCGTTTGATTAAGGGGATTTTAAAAAATTGTAAAAATAAAGATTGTTTGTTCCCCGTTCCCCATTCATGCTTGCGTTATATAATCGATTTAGACAAAAAATTAACGCCTAAACATATTTTTTGGCAGATGCGCACAAAAATTTCATTATTTGATTTGGTTTAGCATTAAAAAGTTATACCTCTATGAAAACACCCTTTAGTTGCTAGATCTCAGCACCAAAAATAATTTCATATCAATTTATAAATAGAGTTACAGGTCCCCCCCTGTTAGTGTCTGTTCCGATTTCAATAGTTCATAATACAAAAAACCCTTCCGATCCTACCAAACACAGAGAATTATCTTGGCGTCATGGATATTCAATTTCAGCATTGTTTTGGCTGGTTGGCCAAGCTTTATACATGGTGTCCGCCGGGGAGCTATACTCCTTAGTTTTCCATTTTGTTAAACATTAGTCTTTATAATTCATATTTGGCAGTCGTGAAGTAAACGCGTGGCAAATTTATTATGGGAAATATTCGTGTTTTAATCGTTAAAACATTAAAACATCATAATCAATCATCAATTTTCATTAAAAAATCATAAGAGTGACGTGGCATATTTGCATATGTGAATAAAAGGAATAGTCGGTTCTGGGGAATCGGAAACCCTAAACTTATTCAACGGTCACCTTTGCATCCATTAAAAGTGACAGTCTGGTGTGTAATTTGGTCTGGAGAAATCATTGGACCTTACTTCTTTGAAAATGAACACGGCGTAGCGGTTATTGTGAATGGGGAGCGATATCGTGAAATGATTGAAAACTTTTTAACGCCACAACGGCATGCTTTGGGCTTAATTAACATGTGGTATCAAGAAGACGGTGCCACATCGCATACAGCCAGAATTATAATAGAATTACCGCGAAACCTCTTTCCACAACAATTTATTTCAAGAAATGGTGATGTTGATTGGCCTCCAAGGTCGCCTGATTTTACTGCTACGGAGTTCTTTTTGTGGGGATATCTGAAAAGCAAGGTTTAGGCAAACAAACCAGAAACGCTTGAGCAACTCAAACAAATTATTTGTGATAAAATTAATGAAATACCGCGTGAAATGTGGGAGAAAGTAATGAATTTGTGAGGCCAACAGAGGCGGACATTTATCTAATATTGCATTCCATACATAATTGCCGATGTTAAATAAAACATTTATCAATTTAACATCGATTCTCTTAAATTTAATAAAAAATTAGAAACAAACAAAGTAGTATACCTTTCCGACGGACACCCGTTACATATATATGCAAGAGACATTTGAATTAAGATGGTTTTATCATTTTAAAAAACTATGATCTCAATTTCATAATATTGGTGCTTAAAGTTTGGGTGGAATGAGTCGACCGCCGGCCACTTTAGTTAAATATTGTATTTTACAACATCTAAACAAACGAATGTAAATTTCAATAAAATAATTTGATAAAAAAACAGCAAAATTCCAAAAATGTTCAAACTGAAATCTTATTAATTTTGTATCAATTAAATTAATTAATCAACTCCTTTTTGATTTTGTTCTACTTACTTTCATGATTTGGTCCACGCCACTGACAACCAATTCTGGAATATTTGCATTTAGTGGGACGTTCTTGGCACTCATGCTGTTCATGACGGTCTAAAGATTTATACGGAAATTCTTTGTTGCAAAACTATATACAAAATAATTATTTTAAATTAAATAATTTTCTCCATTATTCTCCAAATAATGACATACAGCACAGCTGTTACTAACCTGGCATTCGCTTGGTAATTCTGAAGCAGCTTTTTCAACGGCCAAATTACGAGAAGCCGTGCTTTTAGATATTTCCACACGACAATTGGGACAAGTTGCAATCTGATCACGTAAGCTAAAAGTAAGATATGGAAAGCAACTTTAAAAATTTGTTTATTTCATAAGAAAAATCTAGCAGTTCTAGAACGCATGCATGAAACTTGCAATTTTAACTCTTAACGATTTTTGTGTGGACTTGTGCAAAACGCCTTCGGCAAAAGTGCTCTGTTTTAAAACTGTTCTACAAAACAGTCACGACAATCGTTTAACAGTTTCTTTAACTTTAACTGTTTTTTTCGAATTGATTCCGTTGTCCGTTCGCACGAATAATTTATTCAAATTTCTAACTCATGTCACTGAGTGTAATTTCAACTTCCAGGTTACTTATAATTGGTCATATTGAGTGTAGAAGAAAACTAATTTTTTGCTGTCACATGTGGTCGCTTATCAGGGCCCTAAAAGAATAACGGAAGCTGGAAGCTTCAAAAATTTGCATGGTAATCGGTTATTTTAATATCCAAGAAAAGTTATGAATTCGCTCAGAATACCCTTCTTAGCCCTCTATATATGGAACCGTAATAGCTACGCACTTGAGAAACAATTGCAAAATTTTAAATTAAAGTTCTAAATTCAAGCGTGTCCTATGGTGACATTACTTTCACGTATCTCGCATTTGTTTTTTAGATGTTTAAGGAGGGATAAATAAAAATTATGCATCCTCTGCAAAACCTTGCAAGACGATACTACGGTTCTTGGAACAAAGTACCTTATCCTCAGTATTTTATAGCTGGGTGTCAGTATCTAGCTGTGAGCTATTCTCGAAGTGTATCACAGATTTAAATAAAGTACCTCAAGTACTAATTATACAAACATGCGTCCTAAAACTAACTTTAGAAGAAATTATAACATTTTATGTGAATTTTGTTAATGTTAAATTAAATTATTTTTACCGTCCGTCGGCTAGCAAATGCGTGAAACAGGCAGCACACATTAAATGACCCATTTGGCACTGAAAAATAGCAATAAAAAATAAAATAACCACTTTTAATAACATTCATATTGAAAAGCTCAATAAATTAATAATTTATTTCAATTAATAAAAATTTATTTTTTTTCAAAACCTGTAAATGAAAGAGAAGAAAAAAAATAAAAAGAAAACAAAATTAGTTTTTTATGAATTAACAAATTTTCTTAGCTGCAATAGTGAAAGGACGAACAGGACAAACGGAATGGATGTATAAAGTTTCAGATAGGACATAAAAGGATTATACTTTATGATATGTAAATAATGCGAGAGGATTGAAATTTGCTGTAATGGTTTGGAATTATGGTTTTAACCAATTCTTAAGTATAAATAAAAAAAAAACAGACGCAGATTTAAATTTGATTTTATTTTTATTTTGAAAACTTTATTGAAAAAATTATTTTATAGTTTTATTTATTTTTTTAACATATTTCTTTTTTTAATACTCAATAAAAATACATTTAAAATAATTAAACTAATATTCATAAAAATAGATTATTTGTTATTGTAAAATTGATTTACTATGTTTAAACTAATAAATATATATAATTTCTTACAATTAAAAACATTTTTGTTAATAAAATTATTCTTTTGACACATAAAGCCTCCATATTAATTTTAATTTATTTTTTTTTTTTTAATTTTTCATTTCTTTCTTTTTTTTTTAATAACCATTTTTGTTGCTTTGTAAAGCAGCCATTTTAACTAAATCTTGTGAAGAGTAAAATTTTTAATTTTAAAATAAATTTTATTTTGTTTTTACATTTGCTGTTAAAAATGATTGTGTTTTTTTTATATAAGACTAATTATAGTTTTTTTTTTTAATTGCTGTTATTTTCATTTTAATTAGTTATTTCCTAAATGCTATTTTTGTATTAATATTTGCGCTAAATAAAAAATTTTCCAAATGTGACAAATAATATTTTAAGAATTTTTTAATGTTTTTTTAATAAAATGTTATTTTATTTAAAGTGAATTTAACTTTTCAAAATTTTTTAAATAAGTTTGTGAAATTAAAAAAAAAGTAGGCATAGCTTACTATTTTAAGGTACGTTAAACTTAACAATGTCCAGCAATTTTTAATTCCTCCCTATCCCTTTTTGATCCTCTTTTTCTTTCTTTTAACTTTGACTCACTCTATAACTAATCTATCACCACTAAACTGTGCCAAAATAAATAGTAAAATAAAACCCATTTTTTCGGAATTAAAAATTTCATTAGTTTTTATTAATACTTGAATAACATAAATATTAAAATAACAAAATATTGAAAAATGGCCCAAATTTTTCAGTTGAAATTAGGGACATTTTTTATACATATATAAAAATATCTCCCAGTTTCTTATCTCTTTTACTTGGAAGTCAATTTAATAAATTAAAAGTGACGCAGAATAAAATATTAATTATTTTTATAACCTGAAGAGAACAGCAAGAAAAAGTGAAGTATTAAGTATACAGCTGATCAGTGCCATAATATGTTTTAAACAAAAAGCATTAGTGTCAAAAATAAATAAAAAATAATAGAAAATAACACATTATTTATAAGCATCTCTGCTTTGTTTGTGTAACTTAAGTTAGAAGAAACTACTCACAGGAAAATATTGCCAGTTGTCTTATTTAACACAGGGTAAACTACAGTTTATTATATATTTTCCAATTATAAAGTAATAAACAAATTCAGGAAGAACTTTAACTCACATTGTGAAATACAAGATTATCATTATAATTTTATGTGAGTCATTTTTGACTTACGCTAGATACATAGAAGAAAAATAAGAATTTTCAAATAAACGGCTATTGAAAGGTTTTATATAAAATGAGATTAAATGCTACTGAAATTATAGAAAAATAGAGACAAAAAGTAAAGCAAAACTTACAACCTATCACCAAGTGAGAGTTAGAAAATAGAAAATATCAAAAAAATTTGATATTTCAAACAATAATAAAAAGGTAACAAGCATTAGATTAGGGGAAATATACGCATATTTCATGTTTCCTTTAATGTTCCCTGGTGTGTATCTAGCATTAAGTTGCAAAAATCAATTAATTAATAAAACTTTATTTAAAAAAAAAACTTCTCAAAGAAAAGTGTGGTTATCTGTTGATATTAAACAAATTGTCAATACTTTAAAACGAGTTACTTGGAGAATACTTAACCGCCTATTATTAACTGAAGTTAATTTTACAACCAAAAATATAGTCTAATAGTCTAAAAAACACGTAGATTTAATGAACACAAAATTTTCGAAATACCAGAAATTTTCAAGACACTTAAGGATCCTAGAATAGTAACTATTTCTTTAATCTTACTATAACTTATGCGTCTTAAACTTTTCTGCAGTTGACACAACGAGATCGGAACTGTCGCAGCTGCACTGCAATGAAGAAGAAACAATCAAATCGAAATACCAGAAATTTTCAAAACTTTAGGATCCTAGATGTGAAACATTTTAAATCACTACTAATTTGCATATATCAATAATAATAATAATTAATAATAACTATTTCTTTAATCTTACTACTAAAATCTGCGTTTTAAACATTTCTGCAATTAACACAAAGAGATGGGAACTGTCGAAGCTGCGTTGCAATGGACGTATGAAGAAGAAATTATCTAGTCTATGTACGTCCATAATTTTAAATCATATTTTTGTTTGCTGTGTTATTTAAATGAGAACTCTCATTTAATCAATTTGTCTTACGATATAAGACTCTTGAATTGTCTACACAAAATTTGAAATCCACTGAAGATCTACATGAGCAATATGGATATGTTTTCCCCCTACAATATGACAATATCATAACAAATATTTTATGGGAAAGTCATAAAATATTTATTAAAGGAAGTAAACATAAATTAACGTAGATTAAACTAAATTTCTAAATTTAGAAATAATTTTATTGTATAGTTTAAAATCTCACATCATTCAATTTTCCAAATCTATATAGCCAATATTCACAACTTTGATCAAAATTCCATTTTTATTAAATTTACTACGACAAGTATTCTACGCAACGGAACGACTTGAAGTTCAATGAACAACGACCAAGGATTGTCTACTCAGCAAGTTTCTACTACAACAATTTGATCTTTATTTCTAAATTAAATTATAAATAAATTTCCTTCTTAGACTGCCAACCAGGAATATTGTTTTGTTCAAATCTCAATAAGTGTAAGCAAATGACATCTTCAAAAGCTGCTTTTGATGGCTAAGAATATTAAGATATATTTAAGTTTTTAGAGAAGTTTAAGGAGTAATGAACTTTCAGAGAAGACAATAAATAAAAATAATTTCAAAAAGAAATATTTATGAAAGGAGTACAGAAAAAAAAATAAAAAGCATACATTCACATGTATACAACAAAACAAAAACAGTTTTTGACCTGGCGAATGGCTATAAAAACAAACTATTAAATTGTGTGTGCCAGTGTTTGTAGGTATGTATATAAACACAGCTGATATATACAACAGATATAAATGCGAGTAAATTATGTATATCCATCATATGTATGTATGTATACTTCTATTGTATCTATCTTTTATAAAAAAAGGTAAACAAATGCTTTGAAAGAATTATAACTGAACAAGAAAAACAAGTTTTAAGTTTTAGCTACGGCTTTATTAAAACCGAATAAGGAGAACCTGTCTCTCTATTTCGAAAATTTCTAACAAAAACACAAAAAAAAACGAAACTAGGAGTATAAGAAATAAAAAACAAATAATCAACTGAAGGCTCATCATTCACCACTATTAAGTCAACAAATAAACGAGGCACCAATGACTTTTCTTAATGCAATTAATTTTAGTTTTCAGCTTTAAAATGCTCCATTGGTGTTTTTGTTTTTATTTTATTTTTTTTTATTTAATTATTGACATGTATTTATACATATGTAACTCATGAGTTTGAACATGTATCTTGTTAAATCGATCAAAGAAGAAACAATTAAATGAATTCAATGGCCAATTATTTATTAATATTCTTTTTTATTGTTATCATAAAATTAAAACTGAAGTTAGTTTTTTTTCGAATTTGAATATAAATTTGTGTTAAATTTTTAAATAAAGCAGAATATAATTTTTCAACATTCTACTTATATACTATTCAATCGATTTTTAACAAAAATTGCTGTTTTAAAAATATGTTTTGGAAATTTATATTTTATTTAAATTGGTTTTAGTATTTTAAAAACTAATGCAGGTTTAAAGTTGACACTAATGCATTGACAAAGTACAATACACATGCCTGCCCACCCAGCAAACATTTCAAATAACATGTTTTTATTTTATTCCAAAAATTTTTACACATATCACCTATAAAATTGATATTACCTGTATTAGTAAAATAAAAAAATACATAAGAAAAATTTTTCTGCGCACTGTATATTCGTTTAACACATTTGAGATAAATTTATAGGAGCTTCCCATTAGAGCTGTCACATCGTTTTTTTTTTAATATTTTGTATTCCAAATCGATATTTCAATCCTCTTGAGTACAAATCAGTAAACTGACTTGGCTGACCTGTAAGTTAGGTTTTACACACTTCAACTTTTGTTGCTCAACTATTGTTTTTTTCCATTAGAAAGAAATAGAAAGCTTTATAACCCTTCTCTTTCTTTCTAATGGAAAAAACAACAGTTGAGCAACAAAAGTTGAAGTGTGTAAAACCGCACTAAGCCTAACAACATTTTACGTAAGGAAGACGTTAAGATTACTTATCTTTATAAAAGCAAACAATATAATAGCTAAAAAAATATCTGCTATTATCCCTCGCAGTGCACTATAAACAAAAATAAAAATAATCAACTAACAATTTTTAATTTTTCTTCTTCTGGTTATAGATTTTTACATTTATTTTTACAATTTTCCAAAAATTCATGGTTTTGAATCTAAAATTCTAAATTTTTTTTTTTTATAAAAAGGTGAAACAGAATTTACTGCAATTATTTTAAATATATTTATTTACAAAAAAGCCAAAAAAGAGAAAGAAAGCGAAGCGATTAAAAATTGTAAAGAAAGAAGATATTTGTGTGGATTGTGGTTTGTACTATAAAGAAAGATTTAAGGATAAAAAGAAAATGCTGGTAGTTATGAATGTACATAAGTACATATGTCTATAATTTGTTAGCATTACAGAAATTAAAAACAAACTCGCGCCTAATTAAGACTATTCTAAAGAAAATAAATAAAAAGTCTATAGCCACTCAATCTTGTGGAGGCTTTACTTGCATTTTTGATAAAAGTATTGTCTCAAGGGGAATAGTAAAACAATGCTACAACAAAGCAATTGTGCTCAAATTTCCATGCATGGGGTAAACACTATTGTAAATATGCAACTTGCAGCTATACATATATACTTATGGGCTATTTGTGTGCGTGTGACTATTAAAACAAATATAAAATCTCAGCTGGCTTTGCTTACAGTTTTGATTGATTTTTGGGTTTTTAAAATACAAGATATCTTAATCAAAAACAGCTGACCTATGTGTGTATGCATACACATATATGATTTATATGATAACACATCCTCTCTACAACGGTTCAAGCAAAATAAGTATATATGTATGTATGTATATATATATATATATATATACATGTAATAACTCAAATGTGTGCATATATGAAATTTTTTTCTTTGTGTTCATATGCATACATATGTAAGAATATACATGAGCATATATTTGAAGTATGTATGTAAGCCCAACCCAATAACAATACAATATTAAAAACTTAATTTGGTCCCAAATGCGATTGACGAAGCCACATGTAATGAGTACATGTTTAAACATGCATTATAATATTCACTTTTATTTAAATTCTGTTATTAAAGGAGAATATACATACATACACACATATGTATGCCCATACGTGCATAGAAGAGAAAGTAAAGCGCATGTGCTGTTATTTCATCTCATCAGTACACATCATTAATTATATACATATGTATATACGTAATAAAAAATACTCTCAGTAATTTATATAACTGTATACACATGCATCCGTACAAATATATACATATGCATATTTATGTATGCATATTTATAAATTTTTGTAGGTATTAGTCCACCCATATACTTATAACAACAAACTAGAAAATAGGAATATAACGAAATGTATAATAAATATAAAAATTAAAGCGTAATGTTCTTCAAAACAAAACTTTTATGAATAAGAGAACTACAATAAAAATAAGAACGAAAACAAAAATAAAATAGAATTTCTTTACATTTGTATACAGTGGATTGAGATAATATTCGTACTAAACAAAATTAAATTAAAGCACATATTACAACAGATTATTATAAATTATGTATAGTGAGCTTTAAAAACTGTTTTACTGTTTTTTTAAATGATTAATGCAAATTCCAAGGCAAATTGAATGTGAATATTTGTCAAATTTGTTTACGGCCTTTTTAAGGCGAAATTATAATGGAGTTTTTACTGATGTAAAAATGTGTAGAATTATCAAAACTTTGGTGAATATTTTTAAAATTAAAAAAATGCTAATATTTAAAATTTATTTTATAAATTTTTTTACAACTTGTTTTTTTCATGTTTCTCTTTTCCTTGATTTTCTTTTCTTTGACACGCTCATTTCAGCAAGGATGACTTTTTTTAAGCTTTATAGTTATAAACTGAACACATTTTTCAAAAATTATTTTTTTTTTAATTTTTATATATTTTTTCTTTTTTTAACGACATCAAATAAATTTAATAAAGACATTTTTGATAAAGCATTTAGGCGTTCATTTTGAGAAATATCCTTTGTTTCCTAGATTTTTGTGCTTTTTGATATGTTAAAATTAACATTCCTGGAAAAACATTTTTTATGTGCATAAGCATTTTGGAAAAAAAAAACTTTGTCCGTTCACTTTTTAAAGTCCGTGTAGTTAAACAAATGTAAATATAAAAAACAAAAATTAAGCAAATGCAATATGATCACATATGGTTAAGCGTAAATAAGAAATCATATGTTAATAGATGATTGGATAACATATTTTATAAATTTCTGGAATTCTAAAGTTAAATTTTCGTCTTAAAAATCGTAAATAAAGAGATTGTTAAAACAATTATCAATAATAGAGTGAGGTGTAAAGTAGAAAATTTGTGAAAACTATAAATGTAAAAAAATTCATATGTATGTTGGTATATATTTAGAATGTGTGTGTGTGTGTTTATATATTGTGTGTAAGAACAAAGCAGGTTCTGAAAACAAAACAACGTAATTTACTTCCTCTCTTGTTTGTATGTATGTATGTATGTAAGTATATTCATGTGTTTGTTAAACAATAAATGCATTGATTTGAAGTAATAGATATATAATACTCAAAGAAATGTAAACTGAGTACAGTAGTTAGGTATTAGTTTGTTTTTTTTTTGTGATTAATTTATTCAGTTAAAAGTTTCTAATTTATAAAAGAATTGAAATGTTATTTATTTTCCAAATGTCGCTATATTTACTATGCCCATAATAATTAAATTTATATATGTATATGATCGCCCATCCAATTTTACATGTGTATTGGTGTTTTTGTTAAAATGTGAACAGAAATATTTGCAAAATAAACAAAAATTTACAAATAAAATATTAAATGTTGTATAAGAAATATAAGTAAGTATGTATGAATTTATGTGTGCATGACATAAACTTATTTATTGCTTAGCAATTTAACGTCTCTTATAAAAATATTTTGTAAATCCAAAATATGGTTATTTTAGCAATAAAAATAAAAAAAGACCAAAAAAAACTTAGACAATTATCACACTCGAAGTCGGACAGTCTTTAAGTTTGATTGTTAACGAAATAATTTATATTTTTTACATATCCTTTTTGATTTTCTTCAGCTTTTTATCTTGTTGAAATAGATTCCATTAATTTTTTTTTACATCAGGCGTTATTTAGTTCTATTTCTGCAGTAATGCAGCTTAGAAGCTGTTTTTATTACTGCACATTTTTTTTTTATATATGACGTCCAAATTGGCCGATTACGCGTATATATGGGCTTTGTGCAGCAGCCAGTTCTTTATTATTACTATCAGTCAGGTGTGCTTAGGATCGTTCTCTTGATAAAACTTAAATTATCAGCTGTAACCCAACTTAAGCGCAATTTCCTTAACATTTGTTTTTAAAATGGCAAGACACATTTTCTTTCCCATGATATTCTCTATTAAGTGAATGTTTGCGACACCTGAAGCTATCATGCAATCCCATACCATCGTCTTTCGACGACGGCCGTTGGAAGCAAATAAATCATATTTGTTTTTCTTCGCAAAAAGAATCTGTAGGAAGTTAAAAAGTTGATAGGGAAAGCTAACATAATGTGGCACATAAATTTTACCGTGCCTCAAAACGAAATTTTTTTTGATATATGTTTTCTCGTTTGAAAACCAGGCAATCCTTGCTATTTTTGACACTGACTTATGGCTTCTGTTGAACCATCTGGCGGTGCAATTTGTTTTATCTCAAAACTCTGGTTATTGTTTGCCCTTTTTCATTCCTTTCCAAAATTATTTTTGGAGTTTTGGAGCGGACATAAATGGATCATTTTGTACTTCTCGCAACAATAAACTTATCATTTCTTGGTTAAAGCTTTCTTTTTTACAGTGGCGCATCGTTTATTTTTAATTCTGTTGTCTTTTTTAAATCGTGTAATGATGTCTTTTAATTACGATACTTGCGATTTTTGGTTAAATTTTAGTTATTAATAAACTATTTTTCGCTCTTCCAAGGTAAACATAGACTCTTTGATTTTACGCTGCATTACAAAAAAAAATTTTAATCATTTTCTTACTACGAAAGCAAATATCCAACTGACCTTTACCGCTTATAATATAAAAATAATGAGAAATGAACAAATATAACGGTAACTGAAATGACTTTTTTGCTTAGCCCCACTTTCAGTGTGACCATTGTAATTTTATAACTTTTGAAATTCAGTTTTAAAGTACGCAAATTGTTGGACAATTTTTGGCAGTGTTTTTACAACAAAACTTTATTTATAGTTGATAGAAATCTAATAATGATTTGGCCGACTTTCCATGTGAGCCACAAGAATATTATGATTATTTTAAATTATTTAGACAGATCCTAACCTGCATGACAAATATTGAAAAAATTCAAAATCGAATCATAACATTTACGAAAAATAATTACTTAATATAAACATTTTTTCTTAGTTGTGTAACTCATCCTTATTTCCGATTTTCTCATTTGTTTATGTTAAATTTAAATAACAAACTATTGTTTAAAATAATAATAATAATGTAACATACCTTTGTACATACATACACACATACACAAGGTATTATTACAACTAAAGAAATTCTAAGCTTAAATTAGCATTTTACTTTTACTCAATTATTCATGACGTTTACAATAAAAACAAACTGCGCATTTTGTATTCATTGCAAATGCAGGTCTATTTAAGGGTTGTACATTTTTATTAACAATTACATTTTGAAATGTAAAAGTATAAAGTTAAAACAATCTAACTTAATGGCACTTGAATACCAACTAGACTCTGTGGCATAGAACAACTAAAAACTACGTCGCAAATAGCAGCCCAGACCAAAAACAACCTACAATAATCTGAGAAGAAATAATAAAAAACCATTCATACATAAGTACACATATACACATACATTTGTATGTACATATATATATTTTTACCCCACATACAAAAAAAAAAATAAAGTATGTTCACATGCATGTATCTATACATCAACGTACATACATAGGAATGTATGTACATATGATGAAGCGTAAATAGAATTTTGAAGCATAAAAACCCATAGATAATTTTAAAAAGTAATGACGCATTATTTTTGATTTCTAAATTAAATAAACAAATTAACTAATTCATGCTGGTATTTTTATAGATTCGTTTCCTTTTTGTAAATTATCAAATTTCACTTTTATTACTATTCTTGTTGCCATGATAATCAAGGAATACGTTTATTTACAACATTGAAAACTTTATTGAACCTGAGCCAAATAACCCGTTGCAGAACAAGAAAGTTTTTTCTAACCAATAACAAAACTTCTTTCTCAAAAAGTTAGTTTTTTAAATATTGTTGTATAACGAACGACTAGAACTCGAATCTCATCAACTTAACTCACCTGATACATGGCGGTCTTAGGTAAATCCAAACACACTGCACAACACAATATACCACCCAAACGACTTTCAAGTTTTTCATAAGCAGCTGATTGCACCGTCAGTGATGACGATGTTGACGGATGATCAAGCTTTTGCTTTTTAGCTAGTGGTTCATTAGCATCAGCAGTTGTAGTTGGGGTGGTGGTAGTTGTTGTTGTGTTATTGGAAGAATTATTATTGGAGCCATTATTATCATTCGCTGATTGGTTTGATTGTGTCAAACTGGCAGATGTGGAGGCCGAAGAAGACCTTATTAAAGCAGATGCTACGCCAGATGACGTACCAGTTGCTAAAGATATTGTGGCCGATTGAGCTACAGACTGTTGTTGCTGTTGCTGCAATACAGCATTATTATCATTTAAAATTTCAGCTGCCGCTAATAAGGGTATAATATGACCACTAGTAGTGGATGAAGGTGGCTGTTGAACAGCGCTGGAAGATTCAACATCAGCCATGTTCTTCCTCTTTTTTTTTCTTATTTACTGTAATCGAAACTTTTGTATTTGAATAAAATCCAAAATTTTGTCAACAAACAAAATGAATGAATCTCCACCCAATATTTCTTTCACCTCACCCAATACGTAACGTAATTTTTCTGGTTTTGTTTTGATTGTTTGATTCCTTTTGTCTTTTTTTTAGCTGTCTTTTAAGACGTTATTCTAAATCGATTTTTCCTTGAATTTTTATTTTTCTTACAAAGAAAAAAATGTAAATTAAAGTTCTTTTTTTTAATAATAATTATTCAAATGTATCAAAAAATTATTTATTTGTAGAATAATCACAATAATTTGACAAAATTATCAATTAATTTATTTTTTATTTATATTATGCACTTTGTATGATTTTAATTGGCATTGAAAACAAACGAAAATGAAATATATCCGTTTACACGTCTTTCTCGTTCAGAGAAAATGAAGAGAATGAACAAAGAAAATTCATTTCAGTGTGCCTGCAATTTTATTCGCTCGCAAGTTCATTTAAGCCAGGCTTGGAAAACTAAGATTTTAATTGCTTATAAACTAAAATAAAATAGGTACTTTTTAAAATTAACAATTTTTTTTATCCTTGTGTTTCTCATATTTAATTATATAATATCCAAACTTGTAATTATTTTTTTTATTTAATTCATTTTGTGGATGTCATTTTAAATTTAATTAAATTACTAGCTTTTAATTAATCATAAGTTGTTTAATTCCACTTAGGCTAGACGAAAAAGAATTAAATTTATAATTTAGACGAGCTCTTTCAGAATCTACGGTGATCTTAAAAAAAGTTCGTAGCGTTATTTTTCAACGAAAAAATATAAGATCGGATGAAACTCTTAATAAAAGAGAGTTTTAGTTTTCCGTCTAAAATTAAAAACTCATCTTGTTTATTTTCTTCTTATTTTACAGTCTCTTTTTTGTGTAGCTGAGTGAACGCTCAATACCAGTTTAAGACCAGAGAATGCTCTTTCCACGCTTATCTGGGTTGCAGGAACACACTGTACAGTATTTTTTTTTCCGTCCTAGAATTCAAAAAGAGGTTTATTAATCAATAACGGCCTTGGAGAAAAATAATTAATTTCAAATGCCCTCATTTTCATTTTCTTCGCTTTCTTACTGCCGACGATTATATTGGGTGTCAACTTACGATAAAATGAGTTTTATTTTAGACGGAGAAAATAATACTCCTCAAAAGAATTTTCTTCTATGACGACGAAATTAAACTCTCTTTTACAGTTTCAAACTTTTTTTACGTTGAAAAATAATTGTTTTAGATGGATTTTTATAAGAATAAAAAATAATCACAAAATAACACTTATAAAAGAATTTTTTTAATATCCATAACTGTTATTTACGGTCCATGAAAAATGCTGTCAGATCTACAAAGCGTCTTCCGGGAAAAGCATCTTAAATATGTGTCAATTTTTGTTCAAAATATATAATTCTTCGTTGCTTGGATCAAACACAATATTTGTATGCTTTTAGAAAATAAGCGGTGGGAAACATTTAAAGTTTTGCAACATAATCGAACTAAAGGCATTAATTAGACTTTAGATCTTATTATTTTTAGATTTTTTTATCTTCAGTATTATTTTTTGTACCCATACTGAAGGACTTATTAACAACTAAAAAACAAGTTTCAATAATATTTGAAATAATTTTTAATATAGATCTCTGAAAAATCCTTTGAGAATTTCAAATTTCCGCAGAAATATTGCATTTGTTGAACTAGTGGTCACAGTTGGTTGCTGCTTTAGTTTTTTTAAGTAATTCCGTTTGATAGTCAAAAACTTACAATGCAAAAATAAAGCGTCTGCGAATTAAGAAGAAGCAATCATCTATAGGGAACATAAGCTAAATAATTCACTTGTTATCGATTCACTTAGCAGTGCATTTCGTTAAATTTTATTCGCCTTGCAAAGTTTTTTTAATTAGTTTAATATTCCGATTGAGAGACATATTTAATTTCTTCAAATAAATTTTGCATTTGTCTCTTTACAAAAACAAAAAATAATAATAATAGAACCTAATAATGTATATCATATGTTAAATAATTAATGGATTTATTCCCTATTCTTCAATTAAATTTGTATGGTATGTAAGCTATTTTTGGATTTTGTTTCAGATACTTAGTTTAGTACACTTACTGCATTTTTTATAAAACTCATTCACATGCCCTACTATATGCATGTGCAGTTTTTGTCAGGCTCTAATCGGAGCATATACTTTTATTATTGCATTCGCTTGATATGAATTCGTCTTGGTTTAGTTTTTAAAAAGTACTGTAATATATTTTAAAATTTGAGAAACGCCAAGGTACATAACTAGAATTGTAACGATAGGTCGTTTTTACACCGTAATATTAAAGTAAAAGTTTAAAATTTGAAGCAAACCGTAACTTGTGTTTATTACCGCAAACGTCATATCATAGCTAAAATATTAAAAATTATTTGTTAGTGAGAAAGTACTCCACGAAACTAATGTTATGAGCACAATTTTCATAATTTGTGTATTTGGTTTTTTAATGTAAATTTTGTTTTTTTCTCTCTTAATTAAACAATCTAATTTGTTTTTCATATTATTTTTCCTCGTTATCAGGAAATTAATGATTTTAGTTAATAATTTTCAAGTTGTTTCAATAATTTGAACAAGTAGCACTTGAAAGTATTTATAATTTCACAAGGGCGTGATTTTTGCATGCTCCTGTAAAACAGATTGGCTAAAAATAACATTTTTAAAGTTTCGTCCGTCGACTGATTTTGGCCCATATTCTTTTAATTTTTTGCTAGCAAGAAAATATATTCAAAATCGAATGTATAAAAAACAACAAAAAAAAGTTAGACTATGGAAACGTATTTCAGCATTTTTTAATAATCACAGGATTCTTAGAACAAAAATTGCTGCACACATAGTTTTTTAATTTTTGGATACTTAATTTTATTTTTGGATAATTTTAAGTCGGAAATCGTTAAAATAGTTACCCTCCATATGTAGTAAAAAATCGGCAGTTTAAGAAAGATTTAAATTAAATTTTTTTGTAATTATGGCTACAGATGAATTAAATTGTAAGTTATCTTTACTTAAGATAGAAAACAAAAAATAAAATGCTTATGCTGCGGAAATACACACAAAATTGTTTGGGTATTTAAGAAAAATCTACAATTAGAATGTTAATTTAAGGTAGAAAGAGAAGTATACTATGGACTACAATTTCATAAGCTTTAAAAATTATAATTATTAAAAATTAAAGCAAAAATTAAAATACAAATAATTATGTTCATAGAAACGCTTTTGAGTTATTTATATTTATCATGGTGAGTTTGAAATATCCATGTTGTCCGATTTTTCAACACTGACAGATTTGCGAGACTTTGAATCAACACTAGATCTTGTGCTCTTGACATCAATATCTTCAGAGATTGTTTTAAGTTTCCGATCGGCCGGCGTACGTGAACGGTTTTTGGAGGAGGAAGAATTATTGGTTGACTTTATAATAGGTGGTAGAATATCTTTGCTGCGACTGGAACGTGATCGTATAGAGCCTGGGGAGGGCGATATAGAGCGTCGTTTGCTATGTGACCGTGATGATCGTATAGGACGTTTCTCCTCACGCGTACGATGAGAACGTTTACGATCACGAGAACGGGAACGCTTTGTGCGCGAGCGTGAACGACGCGATCTAGAGGAACTACGACGATGACGGGAGCGAGAACGTTTACTGCGTCGTTCACGTGAACGGGAACGTCGTTTTGACCTGGAACGAGTACGGCTTTTGCGTCGTGAGCGTGAACGCTTGCGGGAACGGGAGCGTTTCCTTGATCGTGTGCTTCGGGAGCGAGAACGGGAACGTCGTTTTGACTTGCTACGAGAGCGCCTACGTGTGCGTGAACGGGAACGTTTTCGTGACCTTGAACGATGAGAGCGTGAACGACTAGTGCGTCGGTCTCTTGAACGTGATCTAGAACGTGAACGCCGCCTTTTATCCTTAGCCAGCATGCCAATTACCGGGTCTATAGCAGCGGATATCATATTTTGCGCTTCCTTAACAATAGTCATGGCTTCCTCAATTTCCTTTTGAGCAGCTTCATTTGACTTGGCCTCCGGCTTTATAATAGCATCCGTCGAATGATACACGCTTAAATAACCACCCTTAAATTCTTGACCATGCATTCTTAAAGCATTGATAATGCTGGGTTGATCACAAAATTCAATCATGCAATACGTTTTATTATCCTTCTCGGCCCATCGCGCGTACTTAACTTCACCAGCACGTTGAAAACATTCCATAAGATCATCCAAACGCCATTCGTTCCTAACATCGCATACAATTATTGTACGTCTTATTTCTTCAATTTTTCGGGCATCGTAAAATGAAGGCAATGCTGGGTATTCGGGTAAATTGTTTTCCATTAATTTCGGGTCATAAGTTTTAATAACCTGAAAAGAAAAACATTTTATTTCACTTTTTTTTTTAATAACAATCATTATTTCATTTACTTGCTGCGGTGATTGGCCTTCGATGCGGTTAACAACTTCCGGTGGCAGTTTTGAATCCGGCTTTTGCAAACCAGGTACAATAGTACCATTTTTAGACATTTCTAAAGCCCGATATTCTTCAGGTATCGCCAAAACCGGTATAACTATCAATGCACGATCTATGAATACCGTGTTGGTCAAATGTTGAGCAACCGGCACGCAAGTACTATCCACGTATTTCACATAACATATGCGAGACTGCACTGGGCAAGAGACATCCCGCAGTGTTGGATACAAGCGAATTTCTTCGATTTTTCCAATGTTACCAAACAATGCTTGCATTTGATCTTTTGTAGCTTGCGGTGCAATATTCGTGACTTGTATCACGCGTGGCGCATTGCCACCGGCCATGGTAGATTTTTGTTCAGTGGCTCCTACTTTCACGAATTTTCTCTAAATCTAAATTGTATTGGTGGGGGTAAAATTAGATTATCTGTTTTCGGGACCACTTTCAACTTAACTGATAAATGAAATCAAAAATATTTCAATAGTTACGTATCTTTTTCAATAAAATTTTACTGTAAATTATATTTTTTTATTATATTTTTACACTCTTAATACGATAAATTTTAATATTTGCACGATTTTTTCACTCTCGCAAATAACGCCATCTTTAATGTGCTTTTCTCGGCATTATATGCCAATGATGACAATAAAGTAAGTTTGCCGGAAAAATTTAAGAAATACTAATGAAAACGTGGCGATTTTTGTTGGCATTGAAATTTTTTAATTATTTTAAATATACGTAATTTGGTTATTACACGATCAACTTCATCAAATATTATAGCACTCAGTATTTTTAATAACAAGTAACCTCATTTTTGAAGCATTCTCTTTTACAAAATTATATTCAATTGTCAAGGAATCAATTTATACAATTGTATACGACAAAAGGAAATCATCTGTGGACAGCTCAATAGTATGTAAGGCACATTTTTGTCTACAGTACGAGTAAAATTTTTGTAATTATTTATTATTTTTCTTATGAATGAATAAAGTTTTTGTCTTAGATTATATCAAGAAACTGCAATGCAGAACTATAATGAAACACTAAAAATAAATGATTATGATTATTATTAACTGACACGATAATATTATTTTCTGAAATTATTTCATAAAATTTTTCCTTTTTGAAAAGAATTTTAAAGAAACAAGAGGGTTATGACGTAATTTCTGAGGAGATTCTTATATTTTTACATTGTACATGTTTGTTGCATACCTTTGACAATTTGTGATGACAGCATGAAAGACGCTGTGAATTAAAATAACACATAAAAATGATATGGTATTAATCTAGTTTAAGGGTCGATTTTTGCAACCATGTGTATAATGTGTATAAATAATTACTCCTCAATAGTGCAACTTTGTTGCTTTATTTAAATTGGTGCAATGAAAAGATTAAAATAATTTCGTCTTTAATAAATAAAATCGCTTACAAAAATGTAAATTTTAGGCAAATAAGTACTAATAAAGTTAAAAATAAGCTTACACAGCAATGCATAAGTGAATAACATTTTAGAAATAATCCTTCAAGAGTTATAAAAGCTTCAAGAGATTAGTTTTGATTAAAAAAAATTTGCACTGATTTAATAAAACGAATAGCAAACAACAAAAAAAAAACGCTTTTTAATGAAAAAGTTAATTAAAAGAGAAAACAAATTATATATCAAGCTCTTCGATTTTTTATTTGCTTACAATTGCAACAAATAATATTTTAAAAATAGTCTTTGTCTAAGAAGAAAAAAAATATTTGTGTGTCCTTGAAAAACAGTCCAACCCCATTGCGATATACAAGAATATAAATTTTGCTACACGGTAACAATTATCTAGTTTCACACTGGGTATTTATCAAAGTAAGAGGGAAAATAAAATAATTAATTTGTTTAGCAAAACATGTCTACGGATCATGTGGGCAAACGAATAGCTAAATGTTTAACATTAAATGATACAATTAAAACTTCAACAACCAGGGCAGCAACAACACCAGCATCCACGTCAACAACTGAAATTACATCAACATTACCTAAAAACCAAATACAACAAATACATCAAAATGAAGCTTTAACAGCAATAACACAAACAAATAATTCGAGTGATAGAAACAATACTGGAGTAAACAGTAACAATGTCTCCATGAACAGCAATAGACCTTTCGTTGTAATGCGAAAACTTAAGAGCACAAGCACTAATAGAGGACAGCAAACGCAATTACAGCATACTAATGATTTAGCAAATATTTCAATGAACACAAAAAGTTTGGCAAATGATTCTGGTAATCCAACATCGCCAAGTTCATTGTCTTCAAATTCGCCAACATCTCCACCTGAAGGAGATTCGGGATCAGCAGAATTACGCCAACTAAAACGCGATTGTGATCCACAATTTTCCCGTTTTGCTGATTATTTTGTTATATGCGGATTAGATTTAGATACAGGCTTAGAACCCGATCGTTTTGCCGGTATGTTTTTTCTTTTATCAAATAAAGTTTTTTTTCTCATTTTCCTATAAATATATCAAATTTTTAGCAGGGAAAAATATTTGCCTCAAGCGCCAAATTAATTAACTTTACTTTCTTATTGTTTGAAAATGTTAAATTTAAAAAATCTTTAAACTCTTGGTTGTATTGCGAAAAAAGAAATACGAAAGAATAAGAATAACATCAATAAATTAAAAAAGAATTCTGTAAATGGCATACACTTTCAACTAATTTTTAATAGAGCTGCAGTTTGAGATTTGCAAGAAGAACATAAAACGTTTTACAGTTTACAACATAAAATTTTCTAATTCTAATATATATTTTACAATACTGTAAAGAAATCAACAAAATTTCTAAGTTGGCACAAAGTAGAATTAAATCAGGAAATTAAAATTCAAAATTAGAAAATTTAAAAAATAAAAAAATGGATTCCATCTTATTTTTGTTTTAAAATCTTTTAATGGCGATCCAGAAGCATTCAGCTTAATCGTTAGTTTCCCCCAAAGTTGGTTAGCCCTTGCTTTTACTTGGGAAGAGTTTTGGCATTTTGCTCTTTGCTAACTCTGTATGTAGGGTCATAAGTTTCCAAGAATCTCATTTTGAGTGAAATTTATTTTTGACTAGAAATACCAAAAATATTTTTTTTATTCATCACATACAAAAAATTTATCTAACATTCTCATTTTTTAATGATCTTATGGTCAGAAAAACGTTACTTTGAATAATTCTTAGCGTTTTAATAAAAACTCGCATGCTTGCATTCGAACACTCCCACGCTATCGATTGTCATCATTAGATTTTTCTATACCTCTTATTCTAAAGCGAATCAGGGAATGCAAGTAAGAACTCGTTTGTATACGACTGACAGAATTAGCTCCCAATCCCCACACCAAAAAATCTGCTAAAAAAAATCGCTTCGCACGAAAATATAATTCTATAATGGTTAGTTCTAATGAAAATTCTAGTGATGGAAGTGACTTAGAATACTTTAACGACACTGATCCTTAAACTGTTTAAAAAAAATTTACAATTTTACTGTTTTTGTTCGTTCATTTTGTATGCGATTTTATTCGACTTTTCATACTTCAATTCAAATTTATGAGATATTTCTAAATTGAGGAACGCATCCATAGATTTTATAAGACGCCAGTGTATCGCTTTATACGAATTTGATTTCTGCGTTTTCTTGCGAAACGGATCAATCACTTAACCGATTTTGGGTACATATACATATATAATAATTAAACCAGGCGGTTTATTCTCTACAATATACAACCGATTTTAATGAATATTTGTACAACTATATATTGTAGTTTTTATTATTTTCCTTTTTAAAGCATACATAACACACAAACATAACTTAGATGACATCTGCAATGATCTAAAATATTGTTTTATATTTAAGGTGATAACTTGCATTGCTCTCCCTTGGATCGTGCATATAAAAGTAAACCATTGGCCCACTATCCAGAAAATGTACCATGGAATCCATTCGATTCACATGGCATATGTATGGTAAGTAAATTTGTATAATTTAAGAATTTAAAGGAAATGCATTCCCATGTGTAAACATAATTTAGTGCATTACTTTATGTATTGTATATTAAAGAAGTACAAAGACAGCCATTGTTTTTATTCAAACAAGAAAAAAAAAACTCACAGAGTAAGCCCTTATACAACACACAATTACGAAAAGCGAATCTTAATGTGTGCCATATGAAATTAATTTACAACTTTCAAGATGATCAATTGAATCCAATTAAATTAAACAAAAACAACAACAAATTTATACTCCCAAGCGGCTGCTTCTTATGCTTGCATTCAATGATTCGTTCGTAACCTTGTTTTCATTTTAATCTAAATATTAAGTATTCAGACATACATGTCTTTAAAGTTTAAACATACAGTAGCGATAATATAAATAGTTTATTTGCCGTTAATTTAATAGCTGAACTCAGCTTAAAAACAAGTTGTTACTTTCACAATTAATAAAGTGTTGCGTGTGAAATTTATGTGTGTTTGTCAAACAGAAAATTACAGTTCAAAATTCAACAGGACTGTAAGCAGAACGAAAAAAAAAAGAATTTCACTTTATATGAATTCGCCAAAGATTTATTTAATATTTTTTTTTTTCTATACAATAGTAGAGGTAAAATCCACTGATGAGCTACTTGAGCAATAGTGAAATTGCAATATGAATATGCTCTCCTCCGCAGTAATGCATTTCAAATATTTATATTTGAATAAATGTTTTATGAGAATATCATAAAATGTTTATTTTTTAATAAATAGTTGTTTAATAAATATTTTTTAATAAATATTTTGTGAGAAAATCATGAAATATTTATTTGAAGGAATCAAGCACAAATTAAAATTGCTTAATATTTTTATTTTTAAAACATAAATCACCAAAATAAATATTTCTTATTTATTGTAAGATATTAACAAGTCTAATTAATTCGGCCTACTGGTATGTGTGGGTGCGTAACTAGCATCGATGGAGTAAACACATTTTTAAGGTTTTTAAACAAGCATTCAAGTGCCTCGGTTTTCTGAAATGTACTACTATATCACCTATGTCCGTCCAAGGATAGAATACAACTCTCCTGTATGGGCCGGCGATCCAAAGTCTGTTTTGGAGTTGCTCGACCGCATACAGGAGAAAGCCAAGAGCCTCATTGGGGACGGAAGGGTATCCAACCCTAGGTTTTATTTCACTACTTTATCCTTACTACAATTGTAAGTGCTCTAACGAAATTAAGGAACATGTTCCAGAAATTCTTACATTTTTGCGTTTGACTCTATTTTCGTTAAGAGCGCATTGGGCAATGAATCGCACTAAGCCTTGCAGGGAAAATTCGTTTTTTAGCAGAACAGTTCGTATGTGGAATAAACGTTCACACTTAAACTAAGCAACTACGTAACACTGCCCACTTAAGCCTTTTCGTCTCAAAAAGGCTCAACATAACCTTGGCCATATTTGGCCAGCCGTTTCAGGTGAATAACTTTCATTTTGGAGCTCAGACTATGATATCTCTGTATCCAGTAAACCATATTTAGGGGAAAATTTTTTCTTGTATTGTGGGTTAAATAAGTAGAAACATATGTTCTTCTCTAAATTCCTCCGTGTTTGCTGCTTTATCATACCTGGCCTTCATTTTATCGCTGAACATTTTAAAACGGTTGCGCACAAACTCATGACGCTCTTACAAGCCTATTTGCGTCATTATCATTGTGCGCATGTGGTTTCGGCTTAATGCTATATTCTAGCTGGCTAGAATTTTTTCCTGTTGGACCTTTGACCGCAATGCATTATTCGCAATTTCCTATCAAATCGGCTACAGATTGCAGGTAGCCTATCGCTGCTTTATCTGGATGAATGTTCGACACTATCGCCACTATTACATACTATCACAATGTACCGCATAGTATCTCAGAGTCGCACAGTATCGCAGAGGATCGCATAGTATGGAACAGTGGCACATAGTGTTTCATGGGGTCACATAGTATCGCAAAATATCGCCACTATCGCGTCATATATCGTCACTATCGCATAGTGTCACATGCGCTGCCATTATATGAACAGTACAAAACATAGTATTACTTAGTATTGCATATTTCATTTTATCGTAAAGCTAAATGCTGAATAATAAGTAGAACAAAAATATTTAAAAAAATTAGGGGGCCATTAAAAACCCTTTAAATCCAATAATAGATTTCCAGAAATTATAGTTTAGACCTCAGAGCTTAACCTCATTATTATTATTATTATTACATGCAGTTAAAAATCAAATTGTAGCTTTAAGAAATCAAATAAGCTTTTTTTAATAAATTAATATTTAATTTATTTATTTATTTTCATTTTTCCTTGCATTTGTAGTTATCTCTACCCCAAGGCTTAAGATTTCGCACACAGAAACATAATATTGAACCGAAATTCCATTCATTCGCTACAACCAGAGAAGATGGAAAGCGATGTTATGGTTTCAGTTTGGTATTTTATGAAGAAATACGCAATCGTAATATTTGCAGTGCCATGCATACATTACAGGTTAAGTATAATCGTTTAAAAATATTAAATATTAATTAAATAATAAATAACATATTAATAACAATTTTAAATTATAGTCCATGTTTATAACAGAACTTTCGAATGGCCAACAAACACACTCATTAACACGTATTAAGGATAGTCCAGTTAGCCGTTCTTTGCCACGACATTTTAAAGTGGCCGGTCAGGCACCGCAATCAGCACAAAGTTACTATGATATTACCAAGGATAAGCTCTATGTTGCCAAAAGTATAACATTAATATGTCAAATACCATATGCATATGCAGCCGAAATATTTTTAACGAATCTATTTAGGTAAGAGTTCGTTTTACTTTGTTATGCCAAAATTGAAAGGTGGGTGTAAATAACATAACTAGCGACTTAAATCTTAGTGTTGTCGAACGTTATATTTTATTTATCATTATTTATTTTGTATTAATTTATCAAGCTTGATGTCTTAGTTTATATTCTACTTTCCAATATTATTTTCAATATTTCATTCTGACCTCAAGTTTAAACAAATAAAAAAATAACGGGTAGTGAGGTTAGGCATGAATTGTCTGTCAAACGATTAAATGCCAAAGTTGGGAAATTTTAAATATGGAACGTTCGTTACACTCGTAATTAGGCTCCTTCTGAGACTGCTGTATTTAATTTAATCGCTAAATTCGAAGCTCACAGTATTTATGATGACAATAGACTTAAAATAATACGCTCGTAGTGACCGTAGTGATGCAAACATAGCCGCTGTATAATAAAGTGTGTTCGGAAATGACCGTACCTGTTACTATGGGTGATATAAGTATTATGCAATCGAAAGCTCTAGTTCTTCTTGGCGTGCGAAATTCAGTGTGATGTTTAATGGACTAAACACATTTTTCAGGTTCTTTTCAAGTGCCTCGGTTTTCTAAAATGGTGTAAGAGATACTTTACTCCATCCGATCTTCGTACTATTTATGTCACTTATATCTGTCCAGAGATGAAGTACAACTGTCATGTATGGACTGGCGCTCCAAAGTATATTTTGGAGTTGCTCCACCGCGTACAGGAGAGGGCCAAGAGGCTCATCGAGGACGGTAGGGTATCCAACTCTATTGATTCTTTAAAACATCGACGCAACGTAGATTGTATTTCACTGTTTTATCGTTACTACAATGGTAAGTGCTCTGACGAAATTAGGGAACTTGATGCCATTACTCGCACGTTTTTGCGTTTGACTCGATCCGTTTGTGGTCGATTGGCCAGTGAATTGCACTAAACATTAAACAAATAATTCGTTTTTTTACCAGAACAGTCCGTATGTGGAATAAACTCCCTCAAAAAGTCTTTCCTGTCACTTTCCGTGAAGGAAAATTGAAATGGAATGTCCACGAACACTACTCCCTCTTTCCTCCTTTCTATAACCTAATTTCCTAGTTCTGATACAATGCATTGCTTGAATAGGGGTCATCCCCAGAGTGCTGGTCCGAACGAAAGAAAAAATGTTGAGAATGAGCCTGGACCATCAACTCGTCGACGTTCGCCACAATTAGGCATCACTAGAGTCACTTTGCGCAAAATTTTCATCTTCACGCTTATAAACTTCAACTCGTTCTAGAATTAAAACCGACCGACCATTGTTTGCGCTGATCGTTTGTGAATTGGCTGTTTGAAAAACCGAAACGTAGTTTTCTGCTAAATAATTTTTAGTGATGAGGCTCATTTTTATTTAGACGTTTATTTAAATAAAAAAATAAATAATAAATAAATAAAAAAAAAACAGATCTCAAAAAACCATTACATTTAAAGAAAGTGAAAGTGATAACCAATTTTTTTAATCCACAATTGGCTCAGGTTAGCATCATAATTAACATGATTTAACGCCTCTGGGGACATTTAAAAGACTGGGTTTACATGAAATATCCACAAACAACTGACGTTCTGAAAGATAAAGTTAAGATAAGTGAAGCGTTGTTGTAAAATGTGCTTCAAAATTTTGTGAAAAGAGCAGATTTTTGCATATGTGCTATAGGTAAACATTTACCCGACATCATAATTCCCATATTTCTACTTTACATTGGTATCAATAAAACTGAATAAAGTTGTCAAAAAAGTGTGTGTTTTAAGCCAATTCACTTTCTAACCTCATACATATTTCGTCCAACCATGTACTTATAGACATAATTTTTTAATGATATACAAAAAAATTATAATAATAATAAATTAATAATTAAAAAAGAAATTTTAAAATTTTCAATGCTGTAATATTCACATCGATATTATTTGTTTAAAATTTAACTCTTTAACATTTGCAGATGTCTTCCACGCCAGCCTGGGCCAGGCATTAGTCTCGAATCTTACGTTTATAATATACTCTATGAAGTAATGTTACCTCAGCCTGGCAAATCTATACGAATTTACTTGCCACCGGCCGAACCACATTTGCCAGCTTTAGCTTTAACCTTGCAGAGGCCAGATACGCAAACTGAATTACCGCTTTTAGATTTTCCATTGCGTTTGCTATTTACCTATTTGGGTATTGAATGTGTAATACAACTGTTAACATGCGTTTTATTAGAAAATCAAGTACTGTTACGTTCAAATGGTATGCTGTTATTTTTCCCCTTTAAATTGTTTAATATTATTAAATTTCTTTCATTCTTGTTTTTATACAGATTACCAAAAATTAATGATAGTTGGAGAATGTATTACATCCATTCTTTTTCCATTTGTATGGCCCCATGTGTATGCACCTATTTTACCAGCAGCATTACATCATTTTTTAGATGCTCCTGTTCCTTTTGTTATGGGCCTGCATGCTGATTGTGAAGCCGCTAATAAAATTGGCTCCGAAGCTACCCTTTGTTTTGTGGATATTGATAAGAAAATTATACAACTACCCGAAGAGCTGCCAGTTTTTCCACATAAAATTGATTTTATGGCCGAAATAATTTCAATATTAGATAAATTTGAAATTGAACGTGATCGTTTGCATGAGCCTAATTTACGAAATGGATATTCTTCTCGTGATCAGGATGTTATGATAAGTAGTTGCACGCTGCCGAGTGGTTTACAAGCAGCACGAAGAAGTAAAGAACGTTTTCAACAATTGCAAGAAACTGTTTATACTTTGGGATCATCACCAGATGGAAATGTTCACGGCAATTTACATTATCAGCCTTTAGTAGCACATCCTTCTAAAATTGATCATGTACCTCGTATTGCAGATTTTCTTAGACGTAAAGGGGTGCGTACATCATCGCCTGTAGCCGGTGGTGATTGTGTTGATGCAACAGCTACCGTATCGACGGCTGGTATGTCACCCACTAAAACCAGGGGAAGAGAGATTAAGCCATTGCCAAAGCTAACACCTGAAGAACAATATTATCAAGATCAACGAATTAATAATGCGTTGCGCGAGATCTTTTTAAATCGTTTTGTACACATGTTTTTTGCCTACGAATTTTTCGTCATTTATCCTAACCAGGATAGAGAAGACTGGCTAAGTAATCGTGAAACGTTACAGAATTTTGATAAATCATCATTTCTGTCTGATCAACCAGAGCATCATCGGCCATTTTTATCACAATTTCTAGAATCTCAAATGTTTGCTACTTTGGTAGACAATAAAATACTCTCTGTATGGGATAAGGAACCTGAATCTAATTTAAAACTTTTTGATCAAAGAGTTAAACTTTTAAGGCAAGTATACTTCTCGTAGATAAATTCTGAATTTTTAGTGGTAAAAGTTAAAGCAGTAGTAATTTAGAGAAAAATACCGACTTAAATCTATTCCAAATTTTTCTAAATACAATTTTTAGGTATTACGTTTGTTAACATGGGCTTTATTCATCACAGTACAACATTATTCAGCTCACTGAATTGGGACTCAATTCAGAGAGTTGCACTTGAAAGCAGCCCCAAAAATAAAAAAACTTGAAGTTGGCTGGATTAATAATTTAATAGCTGTGGAATAAACAATCTTGTTGTTCAGAGTTAATTTAATTTTAATACCAGAAGAAGATTGTGTACTTCAATATGGAAAACAAGAAGTGTTAAAAATGTTCGTTATATTGTCCCAAAATTAGGCAAACAATATCGCAAAAACTTGTTACTGTACAGTTTTCTTTAATGAAGCTAGTAATTTGGGTGCAAGACCTAAGTGGACATGAGGAATCCAGGTGATAAGCAAGCATCAATTCTGGTTACGAATTGAACAGAAAAAAATTGAAAACAAAAGTATAACGCGCTGCTGTTACGGATTCATCCACCTAAACCTCCGAACCTGGATACTGTGTCGCTGCAATCCGAAACTGTTTTCACCAATCATGCCGATGTGAATGATGTCAATTGGACACCGGATATTGATAACAATGCACTACAGCCGGTAACGCAAATCGAAATGGTGGTTTAGATGAGACGAAGAAGAAAAATTCAGAATTTTTGATATTATTTTCGAAAATGTCAGCGCAATATCATGCCAAAACAGCCAAGGTGATTTTTAAAAATTTTATTCTGTTGATATCCCGGCTGAGTGAAAAATATGGAAATGGATTATATCGCTGACGACTTGCGTCTATTCATCTACGGTTCAGTTTCAAGTTTTAAGGCTTACAAAAACAAATAAAAAAACTGTCCATTCCATTGGGATTCAGCAAAACTATGAAGGAAACGTTTGAAAAATTGGGCAAAATTTTGGAGAAAATCAATACAATAAACAAAAATTTAAGATTTTTTGTGATCTAAAGGGTTTATATTAAAGGGCGGTTTTCCAAATACTTCTGCTTTTTTTGTAAATGGGATTCGCGATACATAGGGAATTTATATCAATATAAAGATTGGAAAGCAAATACTCTCGAGCTCAAGAAACAATTAAAATTACGTAATGAATCTTTGGTAAAGGATGTAGATATTTTGTTGCTGATATATAATCGTGTTAAAATATAAAAAAAGTGATATAACAATCTATTTTGAGTAAAAAATTACATATGGCTATTAAACTATTAATGCAGACAACTAGACAAAACGAATGATGCAGAAGTTTTTATTTTTCGAACTACTTTCATGTGCAATTCTCAGAATTGAGTCTCAATTGAGTGTTGTATTGAGAATTACTAGAAAGTTCTTTTAAGTTCAAGTTAATTATCAAACGTCAATTGGTTTATATGCTTTTTATTCATAATTTATTTCTTATTTTCGATTTTTTCTTACCAACAATTTTTAAATATATTTATTAATTAGCCAACCTCCTGTTTGTAGTGTATATAGTGCTGTGGAGAAATTCAAAGTTAGAAAGTAAATTGTCTGTCAAATGACTAAATGTAAAGAATTAAGCTGTCATCCCTTGACTTTTGTATAGTAAAAAGTTACACTCTTGACCAAAGATTTCAAATTATGAAAACTTATTGTCAAAATGGTGGTCAAGCAGCGTAATTCAAACTATAAATTCAAGGCTCACGGTATTGTTGCTAACAATAGATCAAAACTATACACTCGTAGTGGCCATAGTGATGCAAACATAGCCGCTGTATAACGAAGTGTTGAGAATGAGCTTGGAACAACAATTAGTCGACAACATATTTTTTTGTGCTTTTGCTCAACAAAACAGCAATTTATTAGATTTAATCAGTATAAATCATAGGATTATATTGAATAGCGGCACAAAAATATTTTATATGATTTTTAATTGCTTTTTTATTTTTAGAAAACGTCATGGTGAAAATATGATTTGTGCCACCAGTTATGAACCGTGCGTTGTTAGTCAGGAAGCTCAGCAGGTTTTTGAAAAACGTCTCAACTGTGTGGATATTGAAGTAACACCACCCAGTGAAATATTATCCAATCGTGCAGCTTACTTTCGCAGCTTTCCCATTCTTGAAAAGACCGTTTTGAATCAAGAATGTGCTTCGAGGTAGATTTCAAAATATTCTTTCATTTAAACTTCACAAAGATTTATACTCAAATTAGAAATAATAATGTTTTTATTTTTTCGTTTTTATCCAGAGCAAATAGTTTATATTTTTATGTTTTTTCTTTTAGTTGAAATTTGTTTTTGAAACTAGCAAAATGTACAAATTGTTGCTTAAAACAAAAACAAAAACGACAACTTGACTACGAAATTAATACACAAAACCAAACGGTATTGATCTTATCAATTCGCCTTGAATATTATCGAATATTAATCAGTTTAATATTTATATGTACACGTTGTTTTTATTGAATGTGTGTATTCTATTTGAATATTTAGCTTTGTTCTCTACATACATTTTGATATTATTTTAGTTTTATTTATGAATGTATTTTAATCATATATTATTAAATTCACATTTTGTTTATATTTAAACGAAATATAAATGTTGACTATTGTTTTTAAATATTTATTTTTTTTTCTATTTTTTTTCTCCCCTACTAACGATTTTATTTTGTTTAAACAAAAATATATAAAAATAAATTTCTGAAGCACTTTTAAATAAAAGAAACTTTTATTTATTACAATAGAGTATTAGTAAATAATAGTAATCGTTTTAGATAAATGTTTAGCTAAAATTAAATAAAAATATATATATACATTTTAAGCATGTCTTAGTTGTTAATAATTTAATTTTATAAAATTTATTTATTTTTATGTTTAGAACTTGTCACATTTCTAAACCGTGATTAACTGTAAGGCTGTGTTTGACAGGTTTGAAAATAATTAGAAAGAATTATTTTCTGTTAGCTTATGGTGATAACAGTTAATCGAATATAATGATGAGGTTAAGTCTAACGTAAAACAATTTAGTTGCAAATTAATAATTCGGTTAAATAAAGGGTGGACAAATTTGAGGTTAGAAACTAAAACACACTTTGTTTGACAACTTCAGTCTTATTGATGCCAAAGTAAAGTAGAAAAATTAGATTAATTAATAATATATGATGACGTGCAAATAAATGACTATCTCTAGCACGTCGATAAAGGTCGGCTATTTTCACAGATTTTTGAAGCACATTTTGCAGTATCGAATTTCATCTTTTAAAGCGTCAAATGTTTGTGAGTTGTTTATGTAAATCTGGTCTTTCAAATGGTTCCAGAGAAAAAAACGTAAAAAAAAAACACAAGAACGAGGTGGATAATGGACATCGCCAAATTAAAGAAGTATGTGGCCGGAAAGTTTTTCCTGCAATATTTGAATTGCTGGGGTGGCTTTTGACTCCATCTTTCTGAAGTCAAAGGTCACTGATGTCGACATTAGCCAAGTGTGGCCACAAAATATTGTTTGGTAGCGTAAAAAACTCACGGTGACGCCGTTTTTTTAGCTCATTTTCTTAAAAATATCCTTTGTTTGGATAAATTAAGTTTTTCGAGTAATTTTTGTGGTATTTATGGACCGCATATTAGACAATTTTGTTGGTATGATTTTGTTGAAAAATTCGTTGTTGACGTACAGTTTTTCAAATAGCCAATACACGAACGTTTGACACAAACAATGTTCGGCCGGCTTTAATTCTTGAACAAGTTGTACTTTACAAGGATGAGGACGAATATATTTATGCAAAATGTTGCGCGCACAGCCTCTAGTAATGCCCCTAAAAATTCCTTGCTCAAGAGTGTTCCGTTCTATGCTTAAAATTTACCAACTTTTCACTAAATAAATGCTAAAGAATGACATCTCAGTTGTTGATATTCAATCATTTGACAGGCAATTTATTTTCAAATCTCAAATTTGCCTACTGATTTTAACGCAACAAAATAAGGGAACAATTATTTTTAAATAATTTTTTAATTTTAGTTTTGAGTTTATATTAAAAATCATGTGCACTTACGGATGATTTATTTTCTAGATAGATTTTTTAAATTTAATTATTAAATTCGTGAAGCAAACGCAGCTTTATTGCGTTTGAAAAATAAAAAAAAATGAAGTTTTTAAAACAGAAATCAAAAATAAAATTTTCAATAAATTCTCTATTCCGTTCGCCTACAAATAAAGTAGCAATGGTTGTCGTAAATTTAGAAAAAGTCGCCGTGCAAATGCCTGTTTAATTAATTTTCGTTTAAAACAGTGATTATATTGATTTTAATAACATTTAAAGAAGGTTAATTATACGTTCGTTTTAATAAATTTGTTTGTCACCCATACACAGTAAGAAAAATTAGCTAACAACAATAATTAAAGTAAATTTAATATATTTGTGATATTTAAACTTTGTTTTTCAATTAATTTACAAGAATTAGAATTTACAAATATTTACAAAAATAGTTATAGGTTGCTACATAACAACACCACAGATATTTCTTTGCTTATCATTATGAAAATAGCTTTTGAAAAAATTAAACGATAAATATTTAGTTTTATACTTTTATGTTATTTTTCTTGAAAAATACAAATACACCCACCCTCAAAAAAAAAAAAAAAAAACAAAAACAAAAATAGCATATGTAAGGTGCAACACAACAAATATTTTTTTTCTTTTCTTTCTCTTCCTTTTTATACTTTTAAACAGAGGCAATAGTTTAAGACGAGTTAAAAATGGCAACAAGTGGAGGGCCAAAGAAATTAATTTCGATCAAAAACCTACAACGAACATCGCATTAAATAGACTATCTGCCAATTTAACCAATACAGAATTAAGTCCGGCGTTGATCGCCCAGGCTAATTGGACATTTGTGGAAAGACTTTTAAAGGTAAAAAAAAATAACGTAAACATGAATTAGAATTGTATTACGCTTTCTACTTTTCTAGGATATCAAAAGTAAAACGAAACGTATGCTCTTGGAAAAAATGGGCACCGAAGCTGTTGCTTTAGGTTTGAATAAAAATGATGGCATCGAAGAAAACACCCTTATAGCTTCACTTTGTGATTTATTGGAGAAAATTTGGTCGCACGGCTTACAAACGAAACAGGGTAAATCTGCTTTATGGTCTCATATGCAAGCGTATGTAGAATTACTAGATGCCCGTTCTTGCAATTCAAGTACATCCAATAGTCCGAATTTAAATGTTACTAGTGGTTCACCAAAGGCGGGCAATAAAGTTGGTGTAACCAGCAACTATGCTGTAGCGGCACCAGCATTAGCTTGGAATGTTATGCGTAAACGTATGGATTGTAAGTTATAAATAAATCTAATTGTGACTGACTTTGAGATACAATATTTTTGTATTTTTATTTAATATTTTTTCATTAAAGATTTATCGACTTTTCAAACCGATTTCGATAATCCTCCTAGTCCAAATCGTAGTCGATCTAGAGATCGCAATAAATTTGTGGGTCTTGAGCAACTATGTCCGCTGCCAGAATCTTTAGAATTTGATGTTAAGTAAGTATTTCTTTTCACAAAATGTGATGATTATTCTTTGGCATTGTACTCTTTTTTTTGTATGACAACAAGAAAAGTGAACAAATTCAAAGCTTTTTTTTTAATTTGATTCGATATTTTAAACAGTCCTTTTCCATTTCACATAGTTTGCAGCGCATTTATAAACAAATTTATTCTTCAGAAACATACATATATATCAGAGGACGGCAACGGGTGTTTGCCAAAACGTGCATAGAAAATTTTTATCCTAAAAACAACCTTTTACGTTCAAACGATCGAACTTGTTCGAAAGCACATAATTGCTATTGATTTTAATTCAAGCAAATAATATGCGTTTCATTTATTGGTTGTATCATTTTAATCATGCGGCGTCTAACTCAAATCAATTCTGGTGGTTGTTTGTTTTATTCAACAATGATTATATCGATGTAGAATCAAACTCAAAAACCAAAAACGAACATTTATGAGTATTTTGCATGAGTTAATCATTGTATCGGGTTTTTTAACAAAAAGTTTGTTTTTCAATTGTTTCCCATTACTCGAACGTTTTTGCGTTTAACTCGATTTTTATTGAGAGTGCATTCATTTGTGGTTGATTTTCCAGTGAATTAGTTTTTTTTAGCAGATCAGTCTGTATGTGGAATAAACTCCCTCCAGATGTCTTTCCTGTCACTTTCAATGTAGGAAAGTTCAAATTGAATGTTCACAAACACTACTTCTTCTTTCCTTCGCCCCATAACCTAATTTCCTAATTATGGCACAATGCATTGCATATGTAGGGGTTAAACCCTGAGTGCTGGACCGAGAGAAATAAAGCAAACAAAAACGAAAATACAATGTAAAGAACCAAGTGACGTTATTTGCCAAATTAAATGTAATATTACATTAGTATGTACTACGAAGAGAACTTTAGACGTGAGAATACATGAACATAGAGCTGACATTAAGGGCAACAACACTTGCACAACACTGTATAGAAAACCAACATGTATGATAAAACTTTAATGATGTTAAGATTTTAGATATAGAGAAAAAGTAAAATAAGAAATTAACGTTGGAAAGCTCGAGAATTCATGAATTTTAGAACAAATCGAAATTAAAAAATTATTTATTTTTTTTGCATCGTCTGTTTATTTTTTTTTTCTAAATAAATTTAACTGAAATTATTTTATCACAGAAATGTTATGGCCATGGCTGATATAAAAACACACATTGGCTACACTAGAGCTTGGGTGCGTTTGTCCCTTGAGAAAAAGTTACTATCGCGACATTTTCGTACCCTACTGTCGGATGATGCGCTTTTACGTTCCCTTTATAAACGATCGGCATTTTTAAGATGTGAAGAAGAAAAGGAACAATTTTTATATCATTTATTGACATTAAATACGGTCGATTATTGTTCATTTACCAATACTTATCCAACAACAAGTAAGTTTATGGCATTTATATAAAAACTAATAAAATGTGAATAAATAAATAAATAAAAACAATTTGCAGAGCTTCCCTATCGTATTGTAATCTTTCCATCACGAAAATATGGCTCCTACAATACAACCAGTAATGTATGGATTATTGTTTCTGGCACTTTAAATGAAACTCAAAGGGTGCCGGTACCTAAAGGTTCTTTGGAATTTATATTTCATGTATGTTTTATTAATTTGGGTGGGCAAATTTGAGATTAGGAAGTAAATTGGCTTATAACACACATATTATTTTGACAACTTTAGCTTTATTGATACCAATCTAAAGTAGAAATATGGGATTTAATAATAGAATATGATTTTAGGCAAATGCTCGTTTTACATAATTTTTAAACACATTTTGCAACAAAGCTTCTCAGAGTGCCAGGTTTTTTTAGGTTTTTCATGTAAATCCGCTATTTTAAATTACCTCAAGAAAAACAAAATTTTGAATATTTCAAACGTAGTGTTGAAATACAAGAACGAGGCGCCCAATTGAAATCGCCAAATCGAGAAATTACGCGACGAGAAAATTTATTATACAGTAACTGAATAGTTTATTCGGACAATGGTTGGTCGGCTTTAATTCTTGGACGAGATGAACTTTATAAGGGTAAGGATAAAGATCTATATGCAAAACGTTACGCAAAGTGCCTCAAGTGATGCATCACTGCGACCACTACTAGCGCATTGTTTTGGTCTATTATCAACAACAATACCGTTCGTCTCGAATTTAGCAACAAAATTACGCACAGCAGTCTCAGGAGGAACCTGATTACATGGAAAAAGCTACCCGAATTCTACGAAGTGATGCAGTGAAATTCTTTGCTTAAGAGTGTTATGTTTCATGCTTAAAATTTCTTAACGTTTTACTAAATAAATATCAAAGGATGACAGTTCAATTTTTAACTTTTCATCATTTGACAGACAATTTACTACCTAACCTCAAATCTGCGCACCCATTATTTTTTCAAATTTTAATTTTAGAATATTTTTAATGTAAATTTAAAATTTTAATCTTAAGTACAAAAATCTGGGTTTGATAACGACAATGCGCATTGGCCATGACAATAGTGGAGCCTCTAACAAATGGCTAGTAGAACATGTTGTAATGCGTAATGAAGTTACCGGTCATACATACAAGTAAAATTTTTTCATTTTCATTTCTTAAACAACCGATACAAATTCGTTATTATACACGAGCAGATTTCCTTGCGGTCGTTGGTTAGGCAAAGGTGTAGATGATGATTCTACGGAACGATTATTAGTTGGTCAACGTGTTTCTACAAATATTAAAAGTGCTGAATTGGTTCAAACTTGTCATACACCGCCACGTACTCGTAGTCCTAGCGTGCAACGTGGTCAAGACTTGCCACCACCTTCTGAAATCCAACACAAATTGGGAAATTGTGTCAATATAATTGTTAAATGGCATTACAAACCCAGTCGTGATCGTGATGTTGGTACCTTTACGAACCTTCTGTGTGGCGATGATGGTTTAGTTAAATGTTTGGAAACTGTATTTCTGTGTGGTTTTCGTTCAACACGCTTTTTTGGAAGGAATCTTTACATATGGGATTACTTTAGTAAGTTATGGTGGAATAGAAATATAAAGTAAATAATCTGTACTATTTCATATAATAAACAGCTAAAATAAAAGAAACTTTTGAACAATATTTGTTGCAAGATCAACAACAGTTGGATGATTCCGGTTCTAGTCTTGACTCTTCATTTAATTCAAATAGTGCAAACAGTCTACAGAGAAGAGAATTATGTGCTATATGGCGTTATTATGTACATCTAATGGATGAAATTACTAAAGTTGGTAATACTTTGGGAAAAGATGGCAAATTCCAATTACTCATATGCTTAAGTTTAAGGTATTCAAAATATAACAAATGCTGGCATAATAATTTGTTAAAATTATTATCTTTTTATTTCATTTTAATAGAGAACATTTACTTACCCGCATGATACGCCCGATGGCTATGTGCAAAGTAACACAGGAAATGTATGAAGATGAAAGTTTTCTTAGACGTAAAAATCTTTTAACTTTTCTTATACAAATATTGGAACCGTTGGATGAGTGTCATATCGTGTTAGAAAATTCCATAACACAAGGCATTTCATCACAATGCTAAAACGAAAAAAAAAAACAAAATAGGAAACAGAACTCTGTTATTGCAAAACTATAGAATCTCTTTGAAAATACTCATTTTCTCCAGCTTAGTTTATAAGTTAATGTTTAAAGACATCAAAAAATCCTTAAGGTACTTGCCCTCCAAGAACAACTTAAAATTCTTGCCCCTATTTGTAGTATATAAGCAAAAAATACAACAAAAAAAAAAAAACAGTAACCCTAAAACCAAATCAGTGCAACAAAAACTTTAATTTTTAATAAACAAAAACCAAAGTAACTTAAACGCAAATATAGAAATAAATAAAACCAAATATATTTAAATAAGTTTTGTTGTGTGCAATTAAGTAGAAAGGCAACTAACAAAATCAAAAAGTCATTTAAATTATAATTATATATTTTTTTAAACATTTTACTCTTATTTTTAATTTAAATTAAAATTTTTTGTTTGAGATACTAAAAATAAAAGACGTGAAACTTTCATTAATTAAAAAAAAAAGATTAAAAATAATATTTATACACAATTCAATGTACTTCATTTTTGCCAAGGTAGCTTTAATTTAAGTGTTATTTACAACCAAAGATTTGTTTCCTTATATTTTTTTTTTTATAATTTAAAAGATTTTAAAATAATTTTGTTTAATATTTTTTAATAATAATGTCAATTACACTGTGTAAACTTTAGTTTTTCTTTTTTTAATAAGTTTATACATTTTACTACAAAAAAAACAAAATGACTTTAATACAACAAAAAAATTATAAATTGGAAAATATATAAAATTATACATTTGTGGAAATTTTAAAGGATTCCTTATGAAATAAAAGAGTTTTATGTTAAAAAATAACTTATGTATTTTTTTCTAGAACGAAGTTCTTTAACACACATTATTATACGAGGGTGGTTTAATAAGCCCCTGATACAGGTTTTTATATAACAAGCTATTTTATGTATCAACATAGTCTCCTTTGAGTTCTACACACTGTGTAGAACACTTTCGCCAGTAATAATTTCTTTAAAGATTTCATTTTCTGTAAAAGATATCTCAAAGAAATTTTATGTTATAAGTTTTCTATTGAAAATTTGATTTAATAAAATTAAGTTTTATAATAAAAAGTAGCTTATTATTTTTTCTAGAACGAAGTTCTTTAACACACATTATTATACGAGGACGATTCAATAAGCCAGTTATGGTTTTTATATAAAACATAGACTCCTTTGAGTTCTACACACTGTGTAGAACACTTTCGCCAGTTATAATTTCTTTAAAGATTTCATTTTTTCTAAAAGATTTCTTAAAAAATTACATAATTTTCATCAGTCATAATTTTTCTATAGAAAATTTTTATCAATCATAATTTTTCTATAGAATATTTTTATTAGTCATAATTTTTCTATAGAAAATTTTCATCAGTCATAATTTTTCTATAGAAAATTTTCATCAGTCATAATTTTTTGATAGAAAATTTAATGTCATAATTTTTCTATGGAAAATTTAATGTCATAATTTTTCTATAGAAAATTTAATGTCATATTTTTTCTATAGAAAATTTAATGTCATGATTTTTCTATAGAAAATTTAATGTCATAATTTGTCTATAAAAAACCTTCATCAGTTATAAGTTTTTACAAAAAAGAGATTAAATTTTTCCAAAAACAATTCATCAGTTATAATTTTTCCATAGAAAATTTTGTCACCAGTCAAAATTTTTCTATAAAAGATTCATTTCGAAATAAAAATATTTTAAACAAGTGTATAACCTTTTTTCTTGGGCTAAAGAAATCGCTTCTATTCAATTTCTCATTGAATTCATCTAATAAGTTGGTATATTATTCGCCATTGATTGTTTTTCCCTTTTGAAGATTGTTAATGTGGACTTATACCGCGTGCATCCCGAAAAATCATGAGGCCATGATTTAACTTTGTTTGGCTGCAATTCACCCTGAGAAACCAATTGTTTTGACCGCAATTTGGTTTCTGGTGTGTTGCGGTGGATCAACGTTTTGCCCACGGTTGCGACACAAAAAGCCCACCTTTATTGCGGTTGAACAACGCGAAACATCTTGCGGAAAGCGTGATCTGTCTAAATTGAAACTACTGAGCTATGTGAGATGAATATGGCTTCCAATATCTCTCTCACTTTCAATCTCACATCGGCTAAAATCATATCTTCAATTGTTTCAAATGTCGACACCCTAACTGATCGTCCAGAACGTACGGCGATTCCGTATTTATACGGCCACATCCGAATTCAGTAAACTGCTTCTTCACCATGGAAATGAATGATACAGATTCCCCACTATATTTATTAAGCTTAGACTTAGTTTGAGTGATAGTTTGTTCCATTTTCTTCTCAAAACGCACGGTTACCTGCTATCAACGGCTGCCAAGTACATTGAGCCAAGGACAAACTAAATGACGCATCAGTATCGTCATTTCATATTTGTTATTTAGAAAACTTATGTCTGATGATATTTTTTACTGAGAAAATTTTTTTTTTAATATGACTGATAAAATTTTTTATGTACAAAATTATGACTGATGAATCTGTTTTGGAAAAATTACGACTAATGAAATTTTCTGTAAAAATTTTTGACTGATGAAAATTTCTATAGAAAATTACGACTAATTAAATTTTTTTAGAATTCTTTTATGAAATTTGCAATAGAAAAATTATAACTGATAAAACGTTTAAATAGAAAATCTATAACTGGCGAAAGTTTTCTGTTTTAGAAAAATTTTGACTGTAAAACTTTATGACTGATGAAAATTTTCTATAGAAAAATTATGGAAAAATTATCTGATGATATTTTTTATAGAAAATTTATGAAAATACTTAGCAGAACAATTGACTTGAAAATTTAAGACTGATGAAAACTTCCTGTTGGAAGATTATGACTGATGAAAAATCTCTATAGAAAAACTATGAGAGATGAAAATTATCTATAGAAAAATTATGAGATAAAAATTTTCTGCAGAAAAATTATGAGTGATGAAAATTTTCCATAGAGCAATTATAAGTAATGAAAATTTTCTACAAAAAAATTATGAGTGATGAAAATTTTCTATAGAAAAATTATGAGTGATGAAAATTTTGTATAGAAAAATTATGATTGATGAAAATTTTGTATAGAAAAATAAAATTTTTTTATAGAAAAAATATAACTGATGAAATTTCTTTTATAAATTTTCTACAGAAAACGATGACTACTGAAATTCTTAATACAAAAGTGATGACTGATGAGTGATAAATATAATTAGAGAATGTTTTCTACAAAAAAAATATCGCTGATGGAATTTATTTTTATTTGGTTTTATTTAAGGGTTAATCGTACTTTAATATTGCATATATATATATATTTAAAATACACAATTTAAAATACAACCCATAAATATACAACACTGTTAAATACGTTTTGATTTTATTTTAATACTATCAACTACTTAGTAGAAATATGCTCTCTGAACCAACAAAACTTTCCCTCAGTTGTGATAAAAGTGTGCATCAACCAAGAAATGTGAAAAAGTCGTTGTTATTGCCGTGTTGGTGTTCGTTTCTAAAAAGTGTATTAAATATTTGTTTGTAACAGATGTAAATGAAAAAAAGATCAACATTTTGCAAACTAATAAAAATATTATTGGACAATAACAAAACATTTTATACAAGTGAAGTGACTTAATAAAGGAATACTCTAAATTGTTGTTTTTTACAGAACTGGTAGAGGACAGCAATCGATTAATAAATTTTTATAAATAGTATGTGAGTTAATTATTAGTAAAAAATTACATTTTTATCCTAGTGATTGTATAACGTATAATGCGTTAAAGTTAAGGCAACAAAAAATTTATTTACTAAAACAAATAACCAAATATTTCGTTTACATTTATTTCTTATTGCGTTCTCTTGCTCCAGTGTTGCCAGTTTCAAAGATTTGAATTCAACATAATTTTTGGGGTTTTTAATTGTTTTTTTTTTTATATAGAAAATAGAATCACTATTCTGCATAATAGTACTGTCCAATCAATAAAGAATTTGTGACAATCCCCAATTAAACAAAAAAATAAAATAACATATATTGTTATACTTTCAATGTTGACATAGATATAAAGTTATAACTTTTTGTTACATAAATTAGAATGGTATTACCGCTATTTGAAATTTCTAATACATAAAAAAGTAATTGTTGATGGCTTTAAGGTAATCTCAGTTTGAATTGAGCGCTCACACTTTGCTTTAACTCCAGCAATTCGATCTTGTCTAGATCGCTTATGGTTTTAAGGTTCATTTTTCTATATTTTTCAATTCGAATACATTTTTAGTAAATCGAAAATACAAGTACAGAATATATCTATTTAATATCATCTGGGATTTTTCAATCATTTTAAGGTAAATTAATTTTTCTTAAAGTGGCAAATACTAGCTAAACACAGTGTTTGCTACGGTAACGTAACATCAAACGTTACTTTAACTGTTTTATAACCTATTTGGAGTAACGTGGTATATAAAAGTTTATAACTTTTTTTTTATTATAATGAAGACAGCACAATTTCATATAAGTTATACATACATATTAAAATAAATTTTATTGTTCTTATAATAAATACAATAACTAACTGCTTATTAGCATAGCTGCAGAATTTTTCTGGGCGGGGATATATGTATATAGCTTTTAAACGTAGAGGAAAATTATATCATGTTTTAGAACTTATAGAAGAAGAAGAAATCTTCTGGTGATGACTTAGACACGTCTGACTACACCAATATAACAACTTAAAAGTAAAAACTGCTTAAATTTTAATTAATTTAATAAAGCAAAAGCATCGCAGCAAACAAAAACCCATGTATTTCAAAACTATGTTACTAAGATTTTTCCTAAGCACGGTACGGTGGAAATTTTTTAATTTCTGGTTTATCCTTATGAAGAAAAAATCAATAATATGGCAACACTTATTCGCTCTCTTAATTGCAATTTTCTTTAATTTTTTCTTTATTTTTCAATGACGTGACATTTAATGAGATATTATTGCATTTAGTTATTTACTTAATAGAAATTACGTGGCTTATTTTTTGTATTTGTACATATTTTTCATATGTATTTTTACTTATTTTATACAACAAACTATTATGCATTCGTAAATAATGAAGTTTAAAAATTAGTGCTATCGTTGACCTCTTCTCTGAAAACCTTTAAAATAGAGCAAACTTACAGAGTTCTCTAGTTAATCGTTAAATATTTCTACATTTAGTGAGTTTGGATAGAAAAAGTTGGCTAAAATAACAGCTGTGAGTTTCTGTTTGTTAACTTGCTTTTACCCAAGCACATTACACATTCAAACATATGTATATATACATATATGTATCTACACATATGCAATACGTATAAAGTGGAGCTGTACAGTGTTGTTAATGATATTAAGATGAATCACGTATAACAATGTGTTGATACATTTTTATTCGCACTAATGTGCATGAGCATGATTTAAAAAAATTCGCATCAGTAATAGAGCGTGTTTAACGTGAAGGTATTTGATGTTTTTTTTTTTGTTTCTAGTGCTTTAGATTAAAATTATGTAAATATCAAATGCATACTCGTACCACTTTAATAAAATTGAATAATTTTGTTTGGCAAAATATGTATTAAAATATTTTTTTTATTGTTCATAAGTTATTTGTTAGTATGAAGGTACATACATACATACATATTTTAAAAATCTTATTTATTTATATTTAATTAAAATATTTTCCTTACAACTTTTCATATTATTTAGGATTTTATTTTATTGATTTGACATCTGTGCTTCTGGTGTTTGCTGTATTCTTAATCTCTTAATCCGGACAGTTCTATGACTTTGAATAATTTAACTTTCGTTTAAAGATTATTTTATTCATTTCAAGCATCATGATGAAATTCGTGTCATCTGCATTCTTAATATTTAGTGTTGGTATGAATTTAATTCTAATTACACACATTAATTCTATTAATGTGTACATATAAATGCACGTACAGTTGCGGTCAATATAATAGCACGACTTGAAATATTCTGATTCGAAAGATTTAAAAAATTCGCTAATTTACTATATTATTTTTTTGAGTATTGTTCCCCTGAAAAACGGGAAATAATAAAAAAATTTGCTTCCGAGGGTAAATCGAATCGCAGGGAATTGCTGGGTTGTTTCAATAAAATAATTATAAATGCCCTAAGATACGAGAAAAAAAGTTGAATTCCGTAGTAGGAAGAGAGTTTTATCACCCTTAACAGTAAAACGGTTATTACGGACGACTAAAGCAAATCCAATTATGACAGCTACGGAGCTATAACGAAAACATTAGATGTGCCGGCAAGCGTGGAAACTATTCGCCGCAGACTTCGAGATAACAGCCTCAATGCCGCTGCAGTCGTCGATAAGTGCCGCTCCTTTTCTCTAAGCATGTTTGCTAAAGCACATCTAAATTGGCCAAAGGAAAAGTGGATAAATGTACTACGGACTGACGAATCCAAAATTGTTCGTTTTGGCGGAAAGAGTGGTCGCTGTTTTGTTCGTAGGCCACCTAACAGCGAATACAAGACACAATTCACAGCAAAAACTAATAAACATGGAGGTCATGGTATTATGGTAACGGATTGCTTCTTGTATCAAGGTGTGTGTCCTATATATTGGATCAAAACCCTTATGGATTCAGCGCTTTATGTAAAAATCCTTGATGAAATTATGCTGCCGTATGCTTCCTACAGCTGAAAGTCCATACCACGCGTTCTACATGCACACGCTTTGTATGCGTTTGATACTTTTCACAAAAACGCGCTCCTTGTTTTTGGAAAGGAAAGTGAGTGTTTTTTTTGCAGCAACGTTTGAAAAATCAAAATAACAGAAATGATACAACGTCAAAAACAGCTGACATTTTTTCATGGCGCTTGCGACGCGTAGAAAAGTAGAAAGTAAACCTACTTCATGCATTCTATGCGTCATAAGCATTCTATGCCATGTGCTGTGTAACTTGTCACATACAATTACACTGATTCTACTTTTTTGACAAACGCGTATAAAGCGTGTACGCGTATAACGCGTGATATGGACTTTTAGCTTACGAAATGCCACTGGTGTGGATTTTCCAGCAAGACAATGACTTCAAACACACCAGCAAAATGGCAAGAAAATGGTTCAAGAATAACTCTATCAATGTAATGGAGTGGCATGTACAGTCGGCAGATTTGAACCCTATTGAACATCTGTGGACGGACATAAAGAATGGGGTATTTTCAATAAAATCAACGAGCGTTGAAGGGCTTTGGGAGGCTGTGCAGAAAATTTAGAGTGCACTCAAAGTTAAAAGATGCCAGCATTTAGTGGATTCCATGGGAAGGCGGTGTGCCGCGGTAACAGCAAACAAAGGAGTTGCGACAAAGTATTGAAACCATACAATTAATTTATCTGCAAGATATCTGAGTAAAATTATGGTTTATTTTAAGAAAGACCACTAATTTTTGTTAAAAATGAACTGAAGTGCTATTATTTTCACTGTGTAGTTTTTAAGTTTTTTGTTTAAATTAATTAGCGTATTATAAAGCAAATAATTTCCGTATGATAATAAACCATTAATATTAAAGAATTTATTATTTTGCTTTGAGTTGAATCGGCCCAACAGTTAAACAAGTTGCTAACGGAGTCAGTATAAATTTGTGCGTGGTGCTATTATATTGATCACAGCTGCGATATATCGTATAAATAATTATGGTGCAGAATTAATTATTGATAAAATAGTATCGTTTTCCATTGCATTTGTTTTAAACTTTCGTACGCTATGTAACAAAATCTTAAATCTCATCCCAGGAGGTGTTTGTCATACCCAAATCGACAAATATAAACACCTTAAGAAGAGGTTTTGATTTTTAGTAACTGTAATGAATAAATCATTTATAAATTTATACATTTGAAAAACAAATGTATAAGCACAAGTTTTTTATATAAAAAGTTAAAAAATTTTATTTAAAATTAAAAACTAACCGAAATTTTTTGTATATAAAACAATGCAGTGTATACTGCTAACACCGGTTATCGGTTCTTTTTAAATTTTTTCATCACCTTTTTATAAAAAAACATGAAAACTATAGGCAAATGTTTTTTCTTCTCTTTTCTCGGACCAGCACTCAGGGGATGACCCCTACACTTGCAATACATTGTGCCAGAACTAGGAAATTAGGTTATGGGGAAGGAGGAAAGAGGGAGTAGTGTTTGTGGACATACAATTTGAACTTTCCACATACGGACTATTCTGTTAAAAAAACGAATTTTCCATGTAATGTGTAATGCGATTCACTGGAAAATCAACCACAAATGAAAGCGCTCTCAATGAAAATTGAGTTAAACGCGAAAACATTTGAGTAACGGGAACAAGTTCTCCAATTTCATAAGAACCCTTACCATGGTCTGTACATGGTCGAGCAACTCCAAAGTAGACATTGCAAGAGAGTTGTATTCTATTTTTGGACGGAGGTGGTACAAATAGTACGAAGATCGAATGGAATGACGTATTTCTTACATCCTCTTAGAATACCGAGGCACTTGAAAGCTTCTTTAGAAACTTGAAAAATCTGTTAAGTCCATTGAACATCACACTGAAATTTCATTGTCAAGAACATCAAGAGCGTCCGATTCCGTAATATCTATATCACCCATAGTAACAGATGCAGCACCATTTCCGAACACAGATCTATGCGTAAGCATGCAACATTGCGCCTTTTGGGCATTAAAATCGTCTCTATTGACATTTGTAGAGAAATAGCTATGGAAGCTTCGCGCCAGCCCCAATCAAAAATAGTAAAAAAATAGCCAGAAAAAAGCCAAATCAGCATTACTGGCTGGCACATACCACTCTCTGTTTGTGGTAGAAGTAGGTAGCAATTATTCAACTCTATGCACCACATACAAACAGACAACAGCATTTATTTTTAGGCCAATTTATTAAGATGCCATTTTTATATCGTTCACCACTGATGGAATTCCGTTTGTTATTTCTACAATAATCATTTTCGATCCCAAAAACATATATACTTTTGGTTCCTATGCATAAGGGAGACGATTTAACAATGTCCGAAATCGAATTGAGGTCAGTTTTGCACAGGCTTTAGAGAGCTACAGAAAATTTAATTTGCCCAGAATTTGTCAGGCGATTCCATAAAGCATATACAGTTTTGGTTCTTATGCATAAGGGAGTCGATTTAACAATGTCCGTAATCGGATTGGCATCAAATTTGCTCAGGTCTCAGAGACCTACAGAAAATTCAATTTGCCCACAATTAGTTAGGCCTAGTTTCCAAAGAGATGCTGTTGAAATTCACCAAAATCGGTTCATAAATGGTGGAGATATGACAAAAAAAAAAAACTAAGACAAAGTCCTCTATTTTCATTACCTTTGTCAGATATAGTTGTAACTTTCTTGTAGGATATTGCTGTTGTTTTTGGTTTGTTATATTAAAAACCGAAAATTCAGCTGCAGATTATCAGAAATTTAAATTTCACAAAATTTTGTAAAATGTTATTTAGAATCAAACAATTTTAGATTTGTTTAAAATCGAATATGTCAAAATTTGCTAAATTTGCAGAGAAAGTAAAAGCCGGCAAAGGTAGGGTTTAAGTTAATTTGCTGTCTTATGATTTGGTATGGGAAGACTAGCAGGGTTGTCAATTAGTGGCAGGTGGAGTTGGTGAATTTTTTTCAGACTTCCTTTTTAATCGAAATGTATAAAAGAATATCAATGCACGCAGTGGACCTCAATAGACATAGTTAACTTGATTATACAGCGTGAAGTTGATTATAGTTAACGGTTTCTGGGTCTTAGAGTGGGGGTTAATGGAATGAAATAGGATACAAAATATCTCAACTGAGTATAGAAGTATGAAGGGGCATCTGGGTGGCATATGTTGTGTTCTTTATGCTCAACTGGTTTTTGTTTACTGTATAGAGAACCATTAAAATGGATACGAGAACTCAGGCAAATTTCAGTGATCGGAGAGCAAGCCCCAAGGTGACAAATAAATAATCCAATTACTAAAACCAATTACTAGATATATCTTTATTATATCACAGATATATTCCATTTAGTGAAGACTAAATAAGATTCGGCACGGCAACATATAGAACTCTTATTTCTTTTAACTCAATGAAAGTTTTGATGCAATCGGTGTAAATTGGTTTTGAACTTTACCCTATTTGTTATTGGGCTTTTTGTGCATTATTTCAAATAAGCATTTGAAATACTGTTAAAGTAACTCCGGAGCAACGAAGCGTAAACAAAGCAGGTGTCAATAAAAAACCCCTCAAAATTTAAGCCAGCCCATATTGCTTACCCCTCTTTCATCCACAAAAGAATTTCATGCAACTAGCAGCCTCACGAGAAATATTGTGTTAAGTTAATTATTACGAATACGCAACGGGTTATCCAATATTATATTAGAGGGAAAATCTGTTCATTAATTTATTAAATTTCTAAAATGGCAACATTTAAAAATAATCAAATGGCAAAAGTGTGTTGTCTTAATAATCAAGAAAACTGAATTTATAAATTGATAATGAATGAATGATTCTATAAATTCTTAGAAACTATATAGCGCAGGGTGTCCGTGGGGAAGGTAAACATTAGTCTTGACAGTTGTGAAGTATATACGTGGCATTTTTATTACGGAAAAATATTCGATAAACCAACGTATTTTAATCGTTAAAACATTTTATCAAAATCAATCATCGATTACTGTGACAATGAAAAAGTTATGTGAAATTTTTAAGAGAAACAACGTGCCAACAAAACGCAGTATTTATAGTGTAGTAAATCATTTCGAAGAAAGAGGGTCTGTAGGGGATAGGCAATGGATCACAACTTACTGTTGAAAATATTACTGCTGCTCAAGAAAGTGTTCACAACAATCCATCAACCTCAATTTCACGCCGCCCTCAGGAGCTTGGTCTTTAAAGAGCAACTTTGGCCACAATTTTGCCCAAGGATCTGCATTTGTTTCCATATAAAAATTAGTTGACACAAGACCACTTAGGCCGCCGTAGATATGCCAATAGGATATTACAGCTCGTCCATGACAACCCCGATTTTCATGAAAACATCGTAATGAGTGGCAAGGCACATTTTTGTTTGAAAAGATAAGTGCATAAACAAAATAGTCGGTTCTGGGGAATGGGAAACTCTCAAATTATTCAACAGTGACCTTTACATTCATTAAAAGTGACACTCTGGTATGCATTTCGGTCAGGAGGAATCATTGGACCTTACTTCTTTAAAAATGAAAGCGACATAACGGTAACTGAGAATGGGGAGCTATATCGTAATATGACTGAAAACTTTTCAACACCAAAACTTGTGCTTTGGCCTTGATTAACATGCGATATCAATAAACCGCTTTCAAACGTATACAGCCAGGATTATAATGAAATTAGTGCGAGACCGCTTTCCACAACAAGTTATTTAAAGAAATGTTTATTGGCCTCCAAGGTCGCCTGCTTTGACTGCTCCGGGCGTCTTTTTGGGGGGATATTTGAAAAGCTTGAGCAATTCAAACAAAATATTCGTGATGAAATTAATGAAACACCGCGTGAAATCTGTGAGAATGTAATGAAAAATGTGCTCAGAGGCGGACATTTCTCTGATATTGTATTCCATATATAATTGCCGACATTAAATAAAACATTTATCAATATAACATCCATTCTCTTTTATTTAATCAAAAATTATAAACAAAGGAATTAGTAGACCTTCCCGGCGGATACCCTGTACAATAAAAAACATACATGTACTCTTATTAATAACAAAGTTGTAGTTATTAAAACATGATAAACTTCTGCTTTTGATGACATAACTATTTATAAAAACGTCATCATGTCGATAAATCACATATTTTCCTTTTGTTCATACTTATGTCAATAATGAATAGGTGTGTCATCACACAGCTTAGCACATAAGTAATAGTACAATATCTTTTATAAAATGCCTACTGAAGCTTGCAAGAATATGTTTTCTTCGTAAAATCATTTAATTTCCAAATATAAAATCGAAATTTTTATTTTGTTAAAGATAGACTTCAGATAGGAACACCGAATCATTATCAACACGTGATGTTTATGGCTAGAAAAATGCAGCTGCTCTTATATTTTGCAGTTGCAAAATTTCTTGGATTTCCCAGTTTAAACACTCCTGTATTTTGTGACATATTAAACTGTATGTGTATATACATACTTAGGTTTATGCTTGTGTATGTTTGATTCTTATTTGCAAACGTTTCGGTGTTATACTAAATTTTATTTAAAGTTTATTTGAAATAACAAATCTAGTAAGCAAATAACGTATTTTATTAATACATAAGAACTTTTAAAAATCACAAGGTTATCAGCGCGATTAATATTAATGAATTATTTTTTTATATTTATCTACAGTGGGCGACACCATAAAAAATTACAATAAATTTTATTTCCATTTATATAGAATAAACATAACGCAGCAGTTTTATTTTGACCCCCCTGTAATTAAATGTACTAATAACATAAGAAAGAATTGGAAAACGTTTGGATTTAGATCGAATTTATAAAAAAAAATTATACCAAATAAACAATCAGTCAGATATTAAGGCATTTAATTAGATTCATTTTTATACTACAGTGACCATATTAACGAAATAATTAGGAAAGCACAATAATTATTTTTTACGTACAAATAAATATATTCTAAATACTTAAAACCTAGAGTCAAGATAATGTCAATCTCTTATCAAGGCCAATTCTAACATATGGAAAATTTTTTCGAAAGAAAATACCATCTTCCATATCGTTATTTTGATCAGCGCACTCCACCTATGATATATATCTTGCAAATAAAAATTGTACGATTTTATTTGAATTATATATTGAGGTGCACATTTGGCAATGATAATTTAATATTGACACCATTTTATTCCAATTTTAATCATATTTCTAATGCTTTGGAAAAGGTACTTGTTCTTGGATAAAGCTGGTATGATTCAGGACGAAACAAGGATTTATTTTCTAAAACAAAATGAAACAACACATTTAAATTAAGATGATTCAAATTTTTATAGTTTTTTTTAATAAACGATCTTTTTTTATTTATCTTTAATAAATATCTTTTTTTCTTTTTAACGATCTTTTTTATATATTTTTTTCTTTTCGATATTTCGCTTTCCTTTGGAAAGCTTCTTCAAGAAAAAAATTTTTATTTTTGATTTTTTTTTTTGTTTTCAAAAATAAAAATTTTTTTCCTGAAGAAGCTTTCCAAATGAAAGCGAAATATCAAAAAGAAAAAAATATATAAAAAAGATCGTTAAAAAGAAAAATAGATATTTATTGATGATTCAAATTTTTATTATATTACGAAGAGAGAGTTCGGCAATTATGAATAAAAAATTATATCTGGCAAATGTTCACCATCATCAAAGTTTTTAATCACTTTTTGACAAAGTGGCGGTCCTCTTTTGTTAGTCACGGATTTTGAGTTTTAAGGCTGCAATCGATTTGATTTGCTCCGTACGGATTCTGTCCTAAACATAGCCCTACATGAAATAATCCATCCAATGGTGTTAAATCAGATCATCTGGCTGGTTACTTAACTGCTGGTTGTCATGAAATTATGCGATCGGGAAATTTGGGATTCAATAAATTGATCGTTTCATTGGCTGTGTGACATGTAGCACCGTCTTGTTGTCGGCAATATCCACGTCGTCATTAATAGGCCAAAATTGAGTGGTTAGTACCTCGCGATAGCGTGATCCATTGACCATTTCCAACATTTCTTTGAAAAGCGCACTATACAGTGACACGTTGAGCACGCAAATCTAGGATTTTCAGAAGCCCCAAATGCGGCAATTTTGCTTGTTACATACCCTGACAAGTGATAACGGGTTGTTACTGAATGAATTTAGCGAATCCACGGCGATGTTAATGACCGGTCGGCTTCAATTCCTGCACCAATTGAATTGAAAATTCGCCATGTGGTGGTTTTGGATAACCACAATTGTTGAGAACATCGAGGAATTGACAAATTTGAATCTGCTTCAACACTGTGGCTTATGGCTGCGATGTTTTTAGTTGGGGTTGGTGTTCGCACATTTTGTATCGACCATGTCGACTCAAATTTAACGGCCAAATTCTTAATAGCGCTCTCAGAAGGATGATTATGTTGTCCGAAAATATCACGAATTTTACGAAATGTAACGTTAACAGAATCACCATTTTCATAGTGGATTTTAATTTTTGTAATGGGATTTTCGTGCGAAATTGAATTGATTGTAACAATTGTCAATGCATCTACTAAAAACAATATTTCAAAACTATCATATTGGTGGTGTTGTCACAATTGAATTTTTTCACTACAAAACAACATTTTTTTCTACTGTAAAATAAAAATTTCCAAAATAAAAATACATTTATCATAGCAATTGTAGGGGCCCGCTGCTGTGGCATTATAATTCTGACAGTTTGTAATATGTACATTATTGTTTATTATAGTTTAATATTAGATTAAGAGAATGTAAATAAACACTTAAAAAATACAATTAACATACTCAGCGCTATCTGCTACAATATTGACTAGAAATCTGAACATAGACAGTAATGAAGCAGTCTCCCTATACTGATATATGCGCCGTCAAAAACTAGGCCGTATAACCAAAACTAAAATAATTTAGGATTGCTCAACTATTGGCTTAATAACCAATATACGTTTAGAAAGGACCTCAGCAGATTATTAGGCATTAAGAGAGTCGGCTGGTACATAAATTTTTGATCACTACCGCATATTCTAAAGGACTGAATTTATGGCTGGATAGAAGGGGATACAAAAGATAATTTTATCGCTTTGTGATTTTTTAAAAAGGGCTGTCAGCAAAAAAAAAGTATTAATTTTTGGTTATGAAGGGAAAATTAAATATAGCGTATGGCGATGAACTGGATAAAGTATTCGTGCTTCACCGATTGTTTGGATCGAACATTATTTTCAATTTTCATTTTCAAATTTTTCATTTCAATTTTTTTCTTTACAATTACTCTAAATCTATTGAATCTAGAGGCGGGCACAATAAATCAATTTTTTTTATATCTTGCTTGGTCCTGTTATGGTTGGTGTTATCGTTTTAGGTATCATTTCTATATTGCTGACGTATGTTCAATAAAATTTTAAATGTCGGAAGGTGAAGCAATGGAGGGCAAATGTTTTAATCGATTCTTAATTGCATCATTTCGGTTTGCTTTGTTATTCTTTCCTTTTCGACGGATTTGTTAATTTTTTTGGAAATTGGAGCCCTTATCGAAATATTGTATATATCGTTATTCATGCCAATTTCAGAAAAATGAGTTGCTACTTCTATATTTTTTTTTTCACATTCAAAGGTTATGTTGCGTGTGTCCTCTTCTTTGATTAGCAGTCCTCTTACTTTTCCTTTTGAATTTCCTTGATCTTCAAGGCATCTGTTCTTCCTTGGCTTCTTCTTTGTTATGCACTTCCAATTTCAAGTCCTTTCGCACCTTTGTTTTTTATATATGTTTTTAAAATTTTTAATGTGTTTAACCATTTTCATCACGAACTGGTGGTTAAAGCGGGTTTATTTTTTCTGCAATTTCCGCTGCAAAAACTGTCAAAATTTATTCTCTTTCGAAAATTGGAAGTATACATTACCGTTTTTGCTGCCGCACTTCCAGTATAGCGCGCTGTTGTTACCAATGCACCTAAATGTGCGAGTCTCGAGACTGTGTCCCTGCAAGCCTAAATGATGCAGTTTGCACAAGCGATGTTGACAATAATGCACCGCAACCCGTATCACAAATCAAAATGGATTACATTGTGGCTAAGATGGGAGTATCACAAAAAAATTTTTAATTTTTGACATAATTTTTGAAGTGTAAACAACTCACAAAGCAAAATAGCAAAACATTATACCGAAAACACCAAGCGGATTTTCAGAAATTTCATTCTGTTAACGGAACAAATAGGTTCACTTACTAGCATGATATGGAAGATGATGATGACCCTAAACACACTGCAGTAAAGATGCCCTTGAATATAATGTCTAACTCCGAAGATCCGCAGACTTGGAACATAAATATGAACCTACCTACAACCTACGAAGGAAGCAAGATCATTAGAACCCCAAAAGGTCATCTTTAGCTAGAATGGTTATTGACTATATAATAGAAACTTTTCTAAATTTGTCACCACCTGTCTCATCTCGTCTCTATTCCTTTCCTAAAGAATGTAGAACGGTACTTAACTGAAGCGCTGCTTCTCTTTAAAAAAAATAATTTAATAAGAACAATTGAAAAATTCAAGGTCGAAATCAGTAAGCATTAAAATATAAAGTCAAAATATCTAATAAATCTCTTGAGTTTATAATTGTAATATGTCACTTTAGTGAGGACACTAACGAAAAGAAAAACTTTACGTTTTCATTTCTATTTCGCCCACTGTTGGCATTTAGTCATAAAAAGGGAAATTATAAATAAAAGTGGCGTGATATTCATACTACTGTTTGTTAAATCGTCAGGCATTAAATTCTAGCACTATAATGTTTTTAAGCGAGTTTAATTATTGTTTACAACATAAAAAACATAATGTCAAACAGCTGAAAAGAATTAAAGTTATTAATTTTATTATTTCTTTTTTTCTTTGGTATTTGGGAAATTTCGTAAATGTTGTTGTTGTTTATTTGCTTTTATTTTGCAGACACGTGTAATAAATTAAAAGGCAAAAAACAAAAACAAAAAAAAACAGTCAAGTGATAAATGCACTAATTTTTCTTTAATTAGTGTTTCTTTACTTTTGTTTAAAATTGTTATTTAGACCAGGTTCAGACAGGGCAATTTTAGTTGCTCAACTCTTCATAAAATTTCTTTTTAAATAGCTGCAGTTTTCAGACACGAATATTGATTTTTTTAATTTTTATATTTACTTACACACACATCTTTTTTTAAAACCACAGTCTCACAGTTTTACAAAATGATTTAAAATGTACTTTACCGCAATATAATAAAACGCGAACAACAAATGAAAAGAAATGTCAAAAATCAGTTGGCGGCAAAAAGAGAAATGAAAACTGCGAATGGCAAACAAAAAGAAATAAACGAGTACGAGCAATTATGTTCCCCTTTCCATTCCTCTTACCTCTCTCTCTTCCCCCCGGGGGCACATAAATATGGTCTTTATAGAATTCCACTATCTAGACACAGTGCAACTGGGGAAAAAGGGAGCCCAGTCCCCTGAAGACAGGCAGGGAGTCAACTGGAAGCTCCACTTTATTTCCACGGGGATCAGTGAACCCGCAGAGTTCATTATTTGTCTCTTTAGACATTTAATAGTTCTCTTACTGATCATTGAGGTTGGCCCATATATGGGAGTATCGTGGTGGTTGTGGTTTCGCGGCCCCATAACAGTATAATGGTTATTATGGTGGTCACGATCATCTCACTGATAATGACACGCAAAGTGAATGATCCAGTCCAGTGAGCATGCTAGACATGTGTTCTGGACAGGAGTTGAAAGTCTCCAACTCTTTGGCAAGGTGTGATGGTTTGCAGCCCTGCCCTGGAATCATTAAAGTTGCAACTAGGTGGTTCTGTTGCTTAGAATTATGTCTTCGGCTTCCTAGGACGCCTGTATGACGTTCCAAATTATATAATTGTGGTTTGTCCACCATCTGATTAAGGCTACATAGCCAGGTGCGGATGTAAAACGAATCACACACACCTCTCTCTCTCTCCAAAAAACTCAATAGTCGAGCAAATAAAATTGCCTTGTGTGAACCTGGACTTAGCTACACTAGAGACTCGATCATATAATTGTTTGCAACATAATTATTTTGAGGTTTATTTACCGTTACAGCACACATTTACAGTGGCTGACATATTGAATATTAGTAAGACTATCAAACTACGAGTATAAGATCAACAATAACTATCACGTTCGTTTATTTAATTTGTAGTCTTTACGAAAGCAAATTATATCCATAATTAATAATTATTTACGACACTAACAGAATGCAATGCATTTTGTTAAGCTTTGTTATGTTTCTTATCCAAAGTAACTACCTGTAAACTGGCTTGTTAAAGTAAAATATACTTTTAAAATATACTTTTGAAGTTATGAAGTAAATTGGCTTGAAACACACACTTCTTTTTGACAACTTCTGTTCTTTTGATGCCAATGTAAAGGGGAAATGTAGAAATATGGGAATTAACAGAATATGATGTCGGGCAAATGTCTAATTCTAGAATTTGTCGAACTTCCGCTCTTTTCACAAAATTTTGAAGCACATTTCGCAACAAAGCTTCGTTTATCGCTTCAATGCAGCGCCAAATTTCATCTTACACAGCGTCAGCTGTTAGTGGGTTGTTGGCTTAGAAAAAATAATCCAGTGGCCTAAAATAACAAGAACGAGGCGGTCAATTAGTATCGTCATCTCGAGATAATACGCGATATTTCTCATGCAATAACTAAATTGAAAGGTCACTAATGTCAATATTAGCCAATTGTGGTCACAAAAACTTGGTTATTGTGATTGTGATATCGTGTTCTTGCTCATTTTCGAAGAAAATATGGGCTGATAATATCGCCTGATCACAAACAGCACCACTATACAGTGACTTTTTTGGATGTAATAGTCTTTCGAGGATTGGCAATTTCATTTGTTTACATAACCGTCCTTTCACACCTAAATGTTAGAAACTGGAGATGAAGCGCAGAAGATGGAATTGGCCTCCTCTCTTCGGCCTAGGACTTACCAGGCCATTTAAAAGGAAGACATAACCGTCCTATTAAAAATAAGCATCATCACTAAAGATGATTTTGTTTTAAAATGCACTGTTTTCGTTCTGTTTATAACACGCAATGGTGGAGTTTAACTTCATAAGCATGAAGATCTATACGTAAAATGTGACGCAAAGTACTTCTAATGGCGCTTAATTGCTGTGAACGTCGACAAGTTGGTGTTTCAGGCTTATTCTTAACACTTTGCTGTACAGCTGTTATGTTTGCATCACTACAGCCACTACGGGCGTAATTTTTTTGTTGGTCTATTGTCATCAAATACAACCGTGAGCTGCGAATTTAATGGCAGCGGCACATTTTAGCACAGCGGCTTCAAGAAGAGCCTGATTACGGCGAAAAGTTTTTTGAATTTCACGAAGTGATATAGTGAAATTTTCGCAATTTTGGTAGTAAGTTTTTACAACTAAAATTCTTTACTAAAAAGTATAACGTTTCATACTTAAAAATTCCCAACTTTTTGCTGTCATAGGACGACAACTTAATCTTTGGCATTTAATCATTTGATATACAATTTACTTCCTAACCTCGATACAAATAGCATTTTCCAAGGGTTTAAAACTCCAAAAATATTATAGTGATGTGATGATATGGATTGTGCATATTTAAAAATAAATACTTTTTGAATTGGTATAATTTTTCTGACATAATACTTTTATTTATTTTTTATTCATAAGCGGTCTCATTTATCTATGATTCATTTATTACTCTCCTTGAACGAAAATTTTGCAAGGTTTTTAATCAAAATATATATCGTTATCATGGTTTAGTCATAACGAGATATTGAAGGGGAATAATTTTATTTACCACTGTTTTTAATGTGGTGTGATTGGTTGGCAGCAGTTATAAAATATTTTATTATTATTAATATATTAATTAATATTGATCAGTTTCCCGTTTTATTATTTGATAAAATAATAAATAAATTGTCAATGACTAAAAAAAGTAAAAAGCTCAAAAAAATAAGGTTTCACAAAATTAAAAAAATGTTGCCAAAATCAAGTTATATACCTCTACATAATACCCGTTATAATTACAAGAAAAAGAAATTTCAATAAATATTATTCGAATACTAAATAAATTTTTATAAGGCTTGAGTTTATACCTTTGTTATTAATCCCCTCCAGGTTTGCCTTAAATGCAGTCGGAGAAATGCCACGTGGAAAAAAACTTGGGAAATAATTTCAAGTGGATTTAATTATTTTTTTTTTTGCAAATACAATTAACTTAAAAAAATTAAATCGATCATCCAAAGGTTATTTTCAGGGCATTGACGTTACCATAGCAGCATTTAATGTGACAGCAACAGAGGGGTATATTATTATCGTATTTTATTACGCACGTTTATAGTAAAAAATTGCCAAATTTGTTATTGGTATGTGTGAATTGAAAAATATTTTAAATATTAAGTTTTTTTTTAATGAAAAAGACCCTGTGTTCCCTATTGTATCAGGTTTTTCAACAAGAAGTTTGTTTTTCAATTGTGGCAACATCAACAACATGATAGTTTTGACATTTAGTTTTTTTAAGGTATTCGTAGTAAGAGGCATTGGCAATTATTATAATGAATTCAATTTCTCACGAAAGTCGTACTAAAATATTTAAAATCCACTATGAAAAGTTACATTTTGTAAAATTCGTGATATCTTCGGACAACATAATCGTCCTTCTGAAACCGCTGTTAAGAATTTGGTAGTTAAATTTGAGTCGCCAGGCTCGATACAAAATGTGCGAACACCAACTCATGTTCGATCGAATCGTTCAACTGACAACGTCGCAGGTCAAATCCTTGACCTTCTCAACAATTGGAGTTATCAAAAACACTACATGGCGTATTTTACGTAAGGATTTGACTTTAGTGCTTTACACGGTTTAACAAATGCAGGAATTGAAGCCGACCTATGATTCACATAGCCGTAGATTCGCTCAATTCATTCGGGAAAAATCGGCAGTTTTTTTCTGATAAAAACATTTTTTCAGACGAAGCCTATTTTCACTTGTCAGGGTAGTATTTAGTGATAAGATTTACATCTGCACCTGGCCGTGGGTCTTAATCAGATGGTAGTCAAACCACTGTAAGTGAAAAGCAGCGCCACTCACGCCCTAGGAGGCCGAAGTCTAATTCTAGCAACAGGTCCTTCCTAGTAGCAATTTCAGCGATTCCAGAGCAGCGCTGCAAACCACTACTCCTTGCTGAAAAGCTGGAGACTATCCAACTCCTGTCCAGAACACATGACTAGCATGCTCACTGGATCTGGACCATTCACCAGTGGGTGTTATTATAGGCGAGATGATCCTGGCCACCATAAAACAATACCTGTATGGGGCCGCAAAACCACAACCACCACGATACTCCCGAAGGGCCAACCTTAATAATCAGTCAGAGAAACAGCTAATTGCCTAAAGAGACAAATAGCGGAAGCTCTGCGGGATACTGAATCCCGTGGAAATAACGTGGAGCTTCCAGCTGATTTCAGGGGACTGGGCTCCCTTATACTCTCAGTTGCACAGGTCTAGATAGTCAAGTATTCTATAAAGACCGATAAATGTGCCCCCCGGGGGAGGGGGGATATTGTCAGGGTGTGTCAACTAGCATTTGCGCATCTGAAAACCGTAGAGTGGAAACCTTTGCATGCTCAACATGTCCTTGTATGGTGTGCTATGTGGTCTGGAGGCGTGATTGGGCTGTTTTTTTCGAAGATAAGGCTGGAAATGAAGTAACGGTCAATGGATTACGCTATTGCGAAATGCTAACAACTCTATTTTGGCATATTATCAACGAAGTGGATATGACTGACGTGCGGTTTCAACAGGACGGTGCCACATGTCAAACAAACAATGAAACGAAAAATTTTTGCAAACCAAATTTTCCGTTTGCATAATTTCACGACAATCAGCAGTTAAGTAAGCAGCCAGATCGTGTGATTTAACACCACTGGATTATTTTTTGTGGGACTATGTTAAGGACAGAGTCTATACAAAACCAATCGAATCGATTTCTTCCTTAAAACTTAAAATCCGTGATGTGATTGATAAAAAAGCACCGCCATTTTTCCAAAAAAAAGTGCTTAAAAACTTAAAGATAAAAGAATCGATTTCTGTCAGCGTGGTCGTGGTGGACATTTGCCAGATATCATTTTTCATTCATAATAGCTGAACTTTGCTCTTCGTAATATAATATACAAATTTGAATCATCTTAATCAAAATTTGTTGTTTTATTTTAATTTAGAAATCGTACTTCTTGCTGAAAAACCCTTTATATTACTCCAGTTTTTTATTACAATTGTTTACTGTCGACTAAAATAAGCGTGTTAAAAACGTTTGTACATATGCATGTGAAATACTTACGTTTACATAACTTGTTTATTTCTTCTTTAAAAACAATGTTAAAATACTAATTTACGAATTTCTTCTTTCTTGTTAAATTAATAAAACAAAAACTAAAAATAAATAATTTTTAATATTTTTATATGGGTATTTTTTGTTATCAATTGCTTTTATAATTTTTTGTTTGCTCCATATGAACCCAAATGAAATAAATTTGATAAGCTGGGCTTTATTATCCAACTGTGTAATGCTATATTCATATGTGTTATATAGGTAAACGATATTAGCTAAAAGCGTTTTTATTTTTTTAAGCTACTAATTGAAAAAAAGAACCTGCAATTTTTGGTGTCAAATAAAAATAAAAACTATTTTTATATTGTTTTTTTTAATACAACTTATCACACAAATTTATCAGAAAAATTTTATGAATATCGAATAACGTAATTGAAAATTTTTATTGTTAAAAATACCCAGAAGCCAGTTTGTTTTACTCTCAGTATTCCCCTAATATCATTATTTTAAAATTGTTTTGTAATATGTTTTTTTCTGAGGGTAAACATCTGTCATTATAATTTAGTATTCCACAAGTTTAATCACACATTACTTTCAATCGCTATAAAAATGTCGAATTTTGTGTCTAGAAAAGATATTTTGCGGGGAAATCTGATAACCTTTTTTAATATGAAGAGAGCAGCTTGTAAAAGTTACCGATTATTAGGAGAAGCGTGCGTTCAACTTGTACCAATTCAAAAACTTGTGAAAGCTGGTTGGTGGTGATTTTAACTTGAAAGACGGTCAGCCGAAAAAGTTTGAAGATGAGGAATTGGAAGCATTACTCAACGAAGATAGTTGTCAAACGCAAGAAGAACTTACATTATCATTGAGAGTTACGCAACAAGCCATTTCCCTATGTTTAAAAGCATTAAGATTCAATCAAAAGTAAAGAAATTGGGTACCATATGAATTGAAGCCGAGGGACATTGAAAGGCGATTTTTCATGTCGGAAATAATGTTTATCTGCTACAAAAAAAGGCCATTTTTGCGTCGTATTGTTACTGGAGATGAAAAATTGTTATACTACAACAACCCTAAGATCAAAAAGTCATATACAGGGTGTCCCCCGGGTTTGTTTATAATGTTTTATTAAATTAAAGAGAATGGATCTTATATTGACAATTGTTTTATTTAATGTCGGCAATTATGTATGGAATACAATATCAGATAAATCTCTCTGTTAGCCTCACAAATGCGAGACATTTTAAGCACACACATTTCACTCGGTATTTCATTAATTTCCTCACGAATATTGATCAACCGTTTCTGGTTTGTTTGCGTAAGCCTTGCTTTTCAGATATCCCCACAAAAAGATGTCAGGCGACCGTGGAGGTCAATCAACATCACAATTTCTTGAAATAATTTGTTGTGGAAAGAGATCTCACAGTAATTTCATTGTAATCCTGGCTGTATGCGATGTCTCACCGTCTTATTGATACCACATGTTAATCAAGCCCAAAGCATACAGTTGTGGCTTTAAAAAGTTTTCAATCATATCACAATATTGCTCCCCATTCAGAGTTACTGTTACGCCGTTTTCATTTTAAAAGAAGTTGGGTCCAATGACTCCTCCTGACCAAATTGCACACCAGACCATCGTCACTTTTAATGGATGCAAAGGTAACTGTTGAATAAATTGAGGATTTCCCATTCCCCAGAAACGACTTTTCTGTTTATTCACATATCCATCCAAATGAAAATGTACATCGCCACGCATTATGATTTTTTTAATGAAAATCGATGATTGATTTTGATAAGATTTTGTAACGATTAAAACACGTTGGCTTGTCGAATATTTTTCCATAATAAATTTGCCACGTGTCTAATTCACAACTGTCAAATAAGAACTGTTAAGACTAATTTTTAACAGAATGGCAGCAAGGTATACTACTATATACCACGCCGGGAAGATATACTACTTTATAACTTCCCGGCGGACACCACGTGTAAAGCTTGGTCAACCAGCCAAAACAGCGCTAAAATTGAATATCCATGACGGGTTTTTTAAAATTAAGAACTATAAGACTATAAGAACTATTGAAATCGAAACAGACACTCACAGGGGATCTGTAGCGAGGACAATTAATTCGTTAGAAGAGAGCAATCAATAAAAACCAACCAGAATATTCGAGCAGATACGAGGTCGTAATCTTCCATCATGACAACGCTCAGCCACATGTTACAAGACCGGTCAAAAACAATTTGGGAAACAGTGGATGGAAAGTTTTGGGTTACTCGTCTTACAGCCCTTCTTGCTATCATTTGTTTCGATTGATGCACAACACCTTTACTGGAATATGGCTTCACTTGAGAACAGGGTATCAGAAATTTGCTTGATTCATTCTTGACCTCAAAACCGAAGCAGATGGAAAAAAGTAGTGGCTAATGATGGAAAATATTTTCTATAACGTATCAAGACATTTTGTTATTATAATAAATGCATTTTTCAAGCAAAAAAAAATCGACATTATTAACTTTCTATTAAATGTCTGCTCTACTTGGGATGCACTGTAGCAGAGCGTCAGTGACAGTGAAATTTGTCAATCATTTAGAAAAGCAACTAATCGAGCAGTGCTCTCTCTTATTATTTGCATTTTCTGACACTGAAATATCAAGGACATTTTATTTTTTAATTCTTTAGCTTTTATTTTTTATTTTTATATAGTAAATAAAACTAAAATTTTTGTAGTGTACTTAAATTAAACTAAAATACTTGTTTGGATATTGTGTTTTTTTTTATTTACTTGTTTTTAACATCAAACTAAATATAAACATTTAAATATTGCTATAAATTGACTTAAGATTAGACTAGAGTATAATAAAAATAACATATACACTAAAACGTAAAAATATTTAATTTTTATTTAATCGATTTTCTTATACTTTTTATACAATTGCAGATCATTCTCATCAAAGGCGTCAACAAATTTATTGTACTTAACGTTGAAAACAATTTGTTGTCGTACACAAAATAAAATTACATTATTAGCGAATCTCTAAAGCAACTAAACGAAATAAATTCATCCTAAACAATTTTAAGAGCTATTAAAATTGAATAAATTTCGTATCAAATAAAAAAAGACGCTAAAGGAATTCGAAAATCTAAAAAAAAATTATATTTTTTTTTATTTAATTTTAAACTTCATTATTTAATTATATTTTACAAAACGTTAAGTTAACGCTGCAATGGCATCATCCTCCATACTCGCCAACAATCCAATTGCAACACATACATCAGCAACGTTAATAAAGGATTCTAGCACTGTAACAGCAGCAGCAGCAGCAACAGCAACAACAACAAGTTCAAAACGTAAAAGAACATACGAAACTGCTTTAACTGACTCATCGTCTTTTAACACAAATTTACGACAGTTGCCAAATCTTGAAATTGCCAAAGAACAACCCAAATCAATGTTGCCTCCTGCACACCTAGTTCTCGAACATGATGAATTGTTATCTACTAAAGGGAATGGTTCTTTAAGCACATCCGCTACCAAAGATTATACACGCACAATTTCACAAAGCGAACCGGATGATGGAGAAGGAGCTGCTGCCATTTTAGCTGTTGGAACAGCGGCGGCTTCTGCTAGTCCTGTTAAAAAGAAATATGCCCTACCAAAAACGATAGCAACACTACCCAGCGTTAGCAGTGGTAGTTTCGAAATAATGGTAAGTCGAAATACAGACCAAATTTACAGAGGCTCATATCGAAATTAGGGTAATTAATTACAGAAAAGCTCCACAGCAGCTTTAAAATAAATAATAGTTAAAGTTTTGCAAAATATTTCAATAAAATATTTATTCTGCCTTAAAAAAATCTTAAAACTATGATTACACTGACAGTCTTTAAGTTCGATTGTTTATCCATTAATATTTGGTTGCATATCCTTTTTGTATTCTACAGCTTTTAATCTATGTATTTGTTCCATTTTAAAGTTGTATACCTGTATAAAAAAATACCCTTTACAATCGTTAAAAATAACTGTATTAAAGTTGCCTTTTTTAAAAGTCCAACAAAACAAAAGAAAACCAAAGAAGCGGGTTTATGTATGTATGGAGTTGGCATGTCCAAACATAAGTTAACTTAACTTAAAATAACTCAGATTAGTCACGGTTAACTCATTTGTTTAAAAGCTATCCAGTTTAACACATGGAAAATGTGTGCGCACAATGAGTAAGTACTCACTCACTCATCATAAGTTTCACCTAACCCCACATGCTAACTATCTTATTATGAGTTAGCTTGGCTGATGGTGCATTAAACAAGAGTGTACTTTGAACTGATTTAAAAAGGTTTATTTTAAAAGTGAAATATTATGTGTACTCGTATATATTTTAAAATTAAACTATAAATTTGTTGAATTTTTAAAGTAATAAACAAATAAACATTTACCGGCTGTATGCATAAAAAACGCTTTCTTGAGCTTTAAAGTGCACGTTAGTTAACAAACACTTTAAGGCTAACAGACGTTTGTTAAAAAATGGTATTCATAAACAGTACTTTAGCTAAATGTATGCTTTAGTAAAATTAGTATTTTAATTCTGGCAATGCCACTATTTTCAGTTGTCACGTTGTATTTAACGATGTATAAAAATGAATATATTTATCCGGGTATTTAGATCCTTAAAAAATATGTTTATTATTTTCAGCAAAATCGACTTTTTTTTTTTTTTTTGTTTTTTTATTAATCTTTTTAATAAAAAGCAAAGCACCCAAAAAGGGTTAATTTGCAAGGCTTACGAAGAACTTACAAAGAATTTGTTCATATTAAAAAAATAATTATTCGGATAACGAGCTTTGTTTTGATTATATGTACATCAATAAAACTTTTGTTTTAAATAATTAATTATAATTATATTTTTGCAAAATATAAAATAAAGATGTAAAAATGTTTTATATTGAATGTCATGTTATAATTTATTTTTTATTATTATTTGTATACTACAATTTGTTTTTAATAAGCATTTTTAAAAATTTTTGGAATAACAAAGTAAAACTGTCAATTGAGCCGTTTACATTGAAAGTGGCATAAGTCACAACTGAACAGTTTTTTCCATTTTTAATAAATTTGAAATTAATAAGTTAAGAAGTATTGAGACTTGTTTGAGAGGAGTGTTGATAATTAACGGTATAACAAAAATGTTTATTTTGAAAGTGGCGTTAGTCGCTGTACTCAGGAAATTAATTACCGAGCTTAGTGTGAAAGAAATGGAAACATGTAATAAGTGTGTGTGAAGTATTGTTGTGATTATTGGACTTATTTTTATTAGTTCGAAAGAATAGTGCAGTTTACTGAACTATATTATAGTGATATCTAATATACTACACATAATTAGCATTATTTTGTTATTTTTTTATTCTCAGGAGGTTGCTTCGTGTTGTATAAAATATCTAAGAATGTCACAACTCATAAGCATATTATTGCACATAGTGACTTATGTAAAGGACAAAATAGTAATAGTAGTAATAGCCCCCTGTCCTTCACAGTTCACAACATGGAGAAAAAATATTTTATTTCAACACAATCATTAGAAAAATCCGTTTCAGAAAGAAAACTAAATACAGACTAGTTGAAGTGGCTAAAAATTAAAATGTTATATAAACTAATTTAAAAAAAAAAGATGACAATAACAAAGTAACTTATGCCGCTTTTAAAATAAACGGCTCAGTTTATTGTAAACACAATTTGTTTTGTTTTTGAACTTTCAATAATAAAATTGAACTGGCAATTTATTGTAGGTTTTTCTTACTTTAAAGTTAACAAAGGTATTTTAAGGTAAAAGCGTTTTTTGAATACAACTTTAGAAAATTATGCTTAACGACGGCAGTTAAACCTGCTTTAAGTTTTTATGCATACGGCATGTTATTTTTTATTTTCAATTTTATTCTAGTGATTAAGAAAATGCATTGCATTTAGTTCAGTGTCTAATTTTTTCTATTTAAAGCATAAGACACACTTACACTTTCAAGAAAACTGCTGAAGCAAACAGAAGAATATCATATCCGAGTGAGTTTTATTTATGCCATTGTACTTCTGGTTTCTCACATTCCATAGGGTGTTTTTATAGAGTTATAGAACTTTGAAATGGAATAAGATTAAAAAGCATTTTTAAAATTGACATGAAATTTACTTTATTCAAACAATAATCTCCTGGCTGGCGATAAATGCAGCAGGCAACGGACTCTGATCGGTTTTAACTTGGTAAGACCCAGATCCTATCCTGTTGTTACTTATCTCAAGTCGTGGACACATACCTCCTCGTGGTGCCATCTGGATAGCTCTCCCAGTCAACCGTCTGGGGAGTGAACTAACATGTGCTGCGCAACAGTTCACCTAAGAACTTCGGTGCGTTGGGCTTGCAACCCACCACCGATGGAATATACATTGCAATGAAAAAGAAACAGAAAATAGAGAAACGGACCTCTACTGTTGACGGACCCCGCAAACGTAAAATGGACCATGATTTGAGGATCTGCACCTGGAATGTACGATCCTTGTACAGACCAGGCGCGCAGACCCAATTGATTGATGTGCTTGAGGGATGCAAATCCCATGTAACTGCCATCCAGGAAATACGATGGATTGGACACGGCGTCACCAGAACACCCAAAGGTGACATATACTATAGCTGCCATGAGACAAGGCACGAATTTGGATGCGGCTTTGTAGTTAGTAAAAAAATTAGTCACCTAGTTTCGGGATTCAAGCCTATTGATGAACGACTAGCTACAATCCGCATACGGGCAAAATTCTTTAACATCAGCCTGATATGTGCGCATGCCCCAACAGAGGATAAGGACGAGCAGACTAAAGACACATTCTACGAGCGCCTGGAAGAAGTGTATGATCGCTGTCCCCGCCATGACGTTAAAATAGTTCTGGGTGATTTTAACGGCAAAATAGGCAGGGAAAGTGTCTATAGCCCAACGGTCGGAAAATTCAGTCTCCACGAGGAAACGTCCGATAACGGCATGAGACTGATATCCTTTGCAGCGGCACGTAACATGGTAGTTAGCAGCACCAGATTCCAGCATCTCGATATCCACAAAGCGACATGGACGTCACCTGATCGGGTTACAAAAAATCAGATCGATCATGTTGTGATCGATGGTAGACACGCCTCCAGTGTCTTGGACGTACGTTCCATCAGAGGTGCCAACATCGACTCGGATCATTACCTCGTCGCAGCCAAGGTACGTACCCGATTATGTTCGGCTAGAAACGTACGGACATCGTCCCGAAGGAGAAAATTAGACGTGGGAAAGCTGCGCATACAACAGCATGAGATCGCTTATTCCACTCGAGTCAGCCAGTTGCTCCAAGAGAGCACTCCTCGTCCCGATAGTGTTCATGATCAGTGGCATCACATCGCTCATTCAATGGAGAACGCTGCACGTAACGTACTTGGGTACCAACGACCAGTACCGAAGAACCCATGGTACGATGATGAATGTCGCCAAGCTACTGAACAGAAGAATGCAGCGTATTTGGCAACTCTCCGTACAGTAGCAACGCGAGCTGTACATGAGAAATATCGGGAGAAGAGGAGAGAGGAAAAACGCCTGTTCCGACGGAAGAAGAGAGAAATGGAAAGGCGCGAGTGCGAGGAAATTGAGATGTATAGGACGCATAATGAAGCGCGTAAGTTTTATCAGAAGGTCAGACATCAAACTGAGGGCTTCAGTACTGGAATTACGTCCTGCAAAGACCAGCAAGGAAATTTGGTGTCTGATTCACAAAGTGTACTGAGGATATGGAGGGAACATTTCTCCCACTTGTTGGTATGTGATGAGAGCGGCAATCAAGATACCAACTACCCAATACCTGACGACAACGTTGAATGTCTACCACCCAGCCAAAACGAGGTTCAAATAGCTATATCGCGCCAGAAAAACAACAAGGCAGCTGGTGCCGACGGCTTGCCGGCAGAGCTATTTAAGGCCGGAGGCAATGAGTTGGTTAGGAGCATGCATCGACTCATTAAAGCTATTTGGTTGGAGGAACGCATGCCCGATGATTGGAGCCTCAGTGTGCTATGCCCTGTCCACAAAAAAGGAGATAAATTAGTTTGTTCTAACTATAGAGGCATAAGTCTCCTGCCAATTGCATATAAGATCCTGGCGACAATTTTGTGTGAACGACTGAAACCAAAGGTCAATGAAATAATTGGCCCTTACCAATGTGGTTTCAGACCTGGTAAATCCACATCTGACCAGATATTCACGCTACGCCAAATCCTGGAAAAGACCCATGAAAAGCAAATCGACACCTACCACCTGTTTGTTGATTATAAAGCCGCTTTTGACAGTCCGATCCGCGCAAATGTTTATCAGGCCATGTCTGAATTTGGGATACCGGCGAAGTTGATAAGACTTTGCCAAATGACCTTGCAGGGCACGAAGTCTTCGGTGAAAATAGGAGACGATCTTTCGGACCCGTTTGCCACCACGCGAGGATTCAGACAGGGTGACTGTTTATTGTGTGACCTTTTTAACATCCTCTTGGATAAGGTTATACGAGACGCAGCGGTTAATAGGAATGGCACTATCTTCGACAAGAGCCATATGCTTCTCGCATATGCGGATGACATTGACATCATAGGCCGAACATTGCGAGATGCAACTGCTGCCTTTGCGTGTATTGAGAAGCAGTCACGGAAAATGGGTTTGGCGGTTAATGAAGGCAAAACCAAGGTTATGGTTTCAACGAACAGAAAATCTACAAGATTAGGTGAAACTGTGAGCGTTGGCAACTATAACTTTGAGGTTGTTAGGGAATTTGTATATCTCGGTACATCCATCAATATAACGAACACCATCGGCCTGGAAATACGAAGAAGAGTAGTGCTTGCAAACAGATGCTACTTTGGGCTAATCAGGCAATTCAAAAGTAAAGCCCTTTCTCCAAAGACGAAAATAATACTCTACAAGACGCTCATACTACCTGTGCTTCTGTATGGTGCAGAATCATGGGTGCTTGCGCAAGCAGATGAATCCGTGCTTAGAGTATTTGAGAGAAAAATTCTTCGAAAAATATATGGACCTGTTTGCGTTGGCGGAGACTTTCGGCGTCGCATGAACCATGAGCTGTATGAACTGTATGCCGATATTGATATTGTGAAGCGCATTAAGGTACAAAGACTGCGCTGGACATACAGTTCGAATGGATGAAAACGCTCCAGCAAGGAAAGTTTTTGAATACGGCCCTGAAGGTGCGCGCAGAAGGGGGCGACCAAAGCTCCGCTGGAAAGATCAGGTCCAGGAAAATATCGCCGATCTGAAAATTCAAAACTGGCGAAGAAGCGCAGAAGATCGAAGCGCTTGGAATTCTATACTAATCTCGGCCCAAGACCCAGCAGGGTTGTGAAGAGCCATTTATGGATGGATGGACTATAATTAAAATATGAATTGGCATATAACTGCCACGGATGGCTCGGAGGGAGTCTAATCAGAAAGTCCAATTTTCAATGGCTTTTTTCATGACAAGACGAATGTTGTCCTCCAAGTGGTCAATCGCTAAGGGTTCATTCGTATAGACTAGCAACTTCACATATCCCAACGGAAAATAGTGTAACAGCATTTAAACTCACGATATTAAAAGCCTATTCTAGGGTTCGAAATGTGAAACTATGTGGTTACAAAATGTTTCTTCTGTAAATCAATTGTGGCACAAGCCATATGACATGTTGCTTCTTCTTGTTAAAACTACAACTTTTGCCCATTATGGCTGTTCGGTTGATAAACAAAAAGAGTCTGTAATTATGGTTTTGCAGAAGTCTCCATTGATTGTAACGTTCTGCCTAGCATCGCTGTTAAAGGAATAAGCGCCAATGATTTCACGAGCCCATAAAAAACACCAAACATCAGCTTTTTAGGATGTAGCAGTGTCTCAACATACACTTAATACGGCAGTTTTGTTCATTGACGTATCCATTTAAACAAAAGTGAATTTCACCAAGGTCTTCGTTGGGAATCGAACCCACAACCCCCACATTTACAAGCTAGTACACTACCTACTAGCCTACAGGGGCACCAGTTTGGAAGCGTTGTTCAGGCGTCTGTCTATTTATGTTAAAATACCAAACCGAACTAAACAAAATGGCCCCAATGTCTGATTCGGATATAGTCTAATCAGGAGGTACAATTTTCATGACTTTTTAACGTTTATGATCGTATATCGACAATAATACGACAAATGGTGTCCTCCAAGTGCTCCATCGTTTTGAGCTTATCGGTGTAAACAAATTCAGAAATATCCACTTTAAATAAAGCGGCGTTAAATCGCAACATCTTGAAGCCCAATTTTCGGGTCTAAAACCTAAAACTATGCCGTTACCATATTTTCTTTAATTGTGGCACAAGCTGTGCGACATGTGATGCCGTCTTGTTGAAACCACATATCCTTTATACATTAGTTGTTTAATTAATTAATTAATGAAAAAGTCATTAATGAAGGACTTATATCTGTTACCATTTAGTGTTAAGTTCTGAAAAGCATCGTTTTAAAAGAAATAAGGACTAATGATTTCAGCGGCTCTTTTTCGGATCAGCACTCAGATGAAGACGACCTCTACTCATGCAATGCATTATGCCAGAACTAGAAAACTAGGTTATGGGGAGGAGAAAAGAGGCAGTAGTATTTGTGGACATTCGATTTGAATTCTCCTACATTGACAAACCTCTGGAGGATGTTTATTTCACATACGAACTGTTCTGCTATTGGGAGGAGAAAAGAGACAGTAGTGTTTGTGGACATTCGATTTTTTTTTTAAAGAGAAGTAGCACTTCAGGCAACTATGCCTATTTAGTCAAGTACCGTGCTACATTCTTAAGGAAAGGGATAGAGAAGAGATAAAACAGGTGGTGAAAGTAGAAGGATAGTCGGAAATTAACTGCCGTATATAAGATAGCACAGCGACCAGTGACTATGCCTTCATCGCTGAGCAGCCCCACCGACAGTCAATTTTAATTTTTGTAGTGAAAAAAAACCAAGGTCTTCGTTGGGAATCGAACCCACAACCCCCATACTGACAAGCTAGTACACTACCTACTAGCCTACAGCGGCAGCCTGTTTTAAATTCTCCTACATTGAAAAACCTCTGGAGGATGTTTATTCCACATACGAACTGTTCTGCTAAAAAACGAATTTCCCCTGTAATGCATAGTGCGATTTACCGGCCAAAAAACCACAAATCAATGGGCTCTCAACTAAAAGCTCGTTAAACGCAAAAACATGCGTGTAAAACGGGAACAAGTTCTCTAATTTGATTAGAGTACTTATCATTGCTTTTTTTGGATGTAGCGTTGTGAAATGTCAAACTAAACTAAGCATAAATAACCTGACAGCTGAAAAGATGGCCGCCAATTAAAAAGTTCTATGCCTTTACCAACCTCTATAAAAAACACTCTCTACTTTACCTTGTGTATTTTTATGATTAAGCACAATAAAATAAAAGTATAAATTACTCATCGTTGCATCACAATGATACACACATGCGTGTACATTTCAATGTCCTATATGTTATCACAAAATCATTAAATAGATTATAAAATATGGTTTAACTGTTTATTCACTAACATAGCAAAGTTAGCTGTATATATTGAGTGTTATTTTTACTTAAGGTCGCAAGCATGTTTGCCTTTCTGAGCACAATCCAAAATAAAAAAATTCCTTGTGTTCGAGAAACAAAAAACAAACTTCTTGTTGAAAAACACTTTACAAACAGGGGGTAAATGACCACATTCGAAATTTCGATTGCTGTCATAGTTTTTGTTTTATTTTAGGTGTCCCAGAATAAAAATTTTCAAACCTTTACATTCACTATGTGTGTAGAAAATGTTATTTTTATTTTGTTTTAAAAATGCATCATAAATTGTTTGACTCTTAAGCTTCTTCTATGTCAGTGCCCCAGTCTCTCTTTTATTTTTATTTTTATTTTTTATAAAACCATCAGTAAAAATAGAAATAAATGATAGAACATGTATATAATTTAATTTATCTCACGTGATATCAAGAATTTAGCATCTTTATAGTTTGTTCCATCTATCCGATATTTCTGAACAAACAGCACAAAAATAAATTAAAATTAATTAGTATTTGTATAAATAAAGAAATAAAAGAATGACCGACCAGCGAAAAATGAATGTGTGCTTTAAATTAATTGAAATACAGTACTGTGCATTACTAAATCACCATGTTAGTGCGGTTTTACACACATCAACTTTTGTTGCTCAACTTTTGTTGTTTCCATTAGAAAGAAAGAGAAGGGGTATAAAGCCTTCTCTTTCTTTCTAATGGAAACAACAAAAGTTGATGTGTGTAAAACCGCACTTAATAGTGAGAACAATAAATCAATTTGTGAGAACAAATAATGATGGGCATCGTACAGTAACACAAAATCAATTAGTATATTGTTGTCAAATGCAGATGTTGGAAAAAATGGTTTACACTTTTTGAATCACATTTTTTAAAAATCAAATAAATATGCGTACGCGTATATTAAGTTGTCGTACTGAAACGTACCAATAATAGGGCTCTAGGGTATCTTTTGCTTATCACAAATTTTATACCGGAAAAGCTGCTGCCGGTATACTAAAAGATGCCTCGGCCCGCATTTCATAATTGTAATGTCTAATAGCGATGTTTTTTGCTTTTTGTAAAACATGTGAGTGAACCTTGAAATTTAGCTAGATGCGCATTTAAGCATTGATTATTTATATTAAATTGTAAACAATGGATCCGTATATATTACAATTTTTGTTATATCGTACTCACTGCAAGGTGGAAAATAATACAGAACAACATTTTTCAATCCATTGACTTCGGCACTCATTTATTAGAATTGCACGTGAAAGTAACCCCAAAAATAAGAACTTGTCCATCATTCGTTTTGTCAAGTTGGCTGCATTAATAATTTAATGGCCATACGGATTTGTTTGCTCAAAGTGAATTTTTCTAATTCTTTTCTGTGTATAAACACAGTTATATCTTAGTATAGCGTAGGGAATATCTCTCTATTGTGTCTGCAGCAAAGTTGTAGATATTAAAAACAAGAAAAAAAAGCGGAACAAACCTACCCGAACATAGACTGGTGTAAAGAGGAAACGTATAAAAAACGACTAGAATGCATTTTTAATGATAATGGACTAAAACAAATAGTAAACAATTTCACTAGAGTAACAAAAAATACAAGCACCGTAATTGACTACAAATAGTAATAAAATATCAGTACCAAATAGTAACACAAATAAAATATCGGACCATGAGATTATAAACATTTTTATCGAAATAAGGAACTAAGAGCATTAATGAGATATCAGGATATGAAGGATGTCAATGAAAATGTAAATTTTTTGCGATAAATGTTTTGAGCAAACTGTTGCAAAATTTGTTACGAAAAAGAAAGTAAAGGAGCAAAATATTGTTAATAAATGGTATAACCGCGAAATGAGTGCAATGAAAAGGGACAAAATCAACAAATACCAAATGGCGGAATTGGAAAATACGAATAATGCATGGTCAAACTACAGGGCTATACGAAATTTATAGAAGACAAAAATAGAGCATGAAAAAAATAAATATATGAACGATCAAATTAATAATGCCAAAGACCGAAGGCAAATCTGGAGGCAGATAAAAAAACTAGTTCTAAAAAACATACAAATGTGATAACGTCGGTAATATTTAATCAAATTGAATATAATAATAATAATCAAATAGTCATTTTAATAATTACTTTATAGAGAGTATTAAGAAAATCAGTGGTAAGAGAATCAATTACAAATGTACAATATATAAACCAAATACCGTTGATAAATAAAATCTTTAAATTTAGACCGATAACATTGCTTGAATTAAAAAATATAATAAAAGAAATTAAAAATAAGCCTGACTACACAAGGATATCGACAAAGATCGTTCTAGAAAATTGGAATGCTGTCGGGATAACTTTATTAAAGATAATAAATAAATCAATGAAAACAGGAGTTTTTCCTGACAAATGGAAAGAGACAGTGGTAACGCCTGTAGAAAAAATTGGCAAAACTAATAAATGTGAGGAATTTAGATCAATTAATAATACCCTGAAAATATTCGAAAAAATTTTGGAAAAAGTTGTATAAATACAATTGGAAAAAAATATGGAAGACAATAATTTACTATCAATCTTGCTTTCGGAAAAAATTTTCATGTGAAACAGCGATAAACCATGTAATAAACGAATGGAAAAATATTGAAAAAAGCATAAAATTAGATTTTAAACCAGCATTTGAAACCATTAATAGAGACATAATGATAAAGAAATTATATATGTACTGTATACGAGGTGTGGAATTAAATTGGTTTAAGTCATATCTTGAAAATAGAAGACAGATTACGAAAGTAAACGGAGTCAAATCAAATGAACTAAAAAACGACTATTGTGTCCCCCAGGATTCAATTCTTAGTGCATTAATGTTCATTATATATATAAACGATATACCAAATATTATCGAAAATTGTTCTATAATGTTATATGCGGATGATACTTTGGTATATTCCATCGCACAAATGTTGATGTTGAAAAGATTAATAAATGGCTAAATATGAACAAATTAAAGCTAAACGAAAGTAAGACAAACTTAATTGAAATAAATATGACTAGTGACTCAGTATCGTGACGACCAAAAGTCGGCAGGCTTGTTTTTGGATCACATGGCATTTAGATCACGGGCAATTAAACTCTATATATATATTTCACATTTAAGTAAATTATAATTATTCGGAATCATATTCATTATAAGCAGCAATATTTATTTTGTGCTTGATTCCTTTTTTTTTTTTTTTTTTTTTTTTTTTTTTTTTTTTTTTTTTTTTTTGTGAGCGAAAGTGAAATTGCAATATGGATATGCTCTCCCCCATTACAATACATTTCATTTTTTATTTTTATTTAAATAAATATTTTGTGAGAATATCATGAAATATTTATTTAAAAAAAAAAAAAAAAAAAAAAAAAAAAAAAAGGAATCAAGCACAAAATAAATATTGCTGCTTATATTTCACATTTATTAATTTTTTACTGTTTTTTTATGATTATCAAATGAATTCTATTATATACTTGTCATATTTTCAAATTATATTTATTATTTGTTTTTAATTTGGAATACAAATAATAGCCGTTAAAAAGCGCCATCTATTAACACGAGGATACATCCGTGAGAAGAACATACCATTAAACACAACCCTAAACAGTAGCAATCAGCTGTAGTTTAGTGGTATGGGTGTGTATGTGTGCCTGGCAGAAACATATAACAGCGAGATAATTACGTATTTGAGAAGAGTTAGCCACGGGCAAGCAACCGGGCAAGACTTCTTTAAGTGAGTTAGAATTTTATTCAACTTAATTAAAATAGTCTTGCAAATAGGTTTAGCTCACTTAATCAAAGCCAGAATCTTATTCGACTTTGAATTAATTGAGAATCGTTAAGGTTTCCGGCCCAGTAAGTGCTGTCGCTGCTTCACCTGGCCAGAATTTTATTCGCCCAGGTGACGGAGCCCAGAGCCAGGCCGCGCTTTGTTCAGCAAGGCCAGAATTTTATTCGCCCTAGCTGAACAAGACAGACAAGATCGTCAACAGGCTAAAACCAATTGTGACGTGGAAAGGTTGTCTCAGAATCTTATTTGTGACAACCGCGACAAGTCACAAATTGGTGGACAGGCCAACTGTTCTGCTCGGACTGGAGCAGAATTTTATTCACTCCAGTGTGAGAAGCAGTAGGTAAGCCGACGGAGAGTGGAGTCGAAAACTCTTGAGGGCCACGAAGCGGTTGATCGTCGTTGGCGTGCTTAGTAGTAGTTTAAGAGTGAATTATAATAAAAGAAATTTGTTTTTGTAAAACAAAAGTGTCTCTTGTGTTATCAGTGAAGCAACATTTTTTTTTGTAATGAACCCTGGACGCCGCGTGCTTTACCCCAGCATAACGCGAGAACGTGTCGTTACAGTACTTAAAATTAATAATGAAATTATAGAAAAAGTTAAGAGCATAAAGTATCTTGGTTTTATAATTGACAAAGAACTGAATTTTAAAGATCACATTGATTACATATGTAGAAAAATAGGCAAGAAAATTGTTTTTTTTAAACGGATTAGGAACAACATTTCAACAATAACCGCAATAAATATTTATAATACACTGATAAAACCGCATTTTGAATATGGTTCGACGATATTATACACGTGCTGCTTGGATTCACAACTGGAAAGAATGCAAAAGTTACAGAATAAGGCGATGCGTAGTATCCCCAAGTGTAGCAGATATACATCTATCTGTGCAATGCTAAATGCACTAAAATGGATGAACGTACGACTGAGACTTGAACTAAATACATTGTGTTTTATTCAAAAAATTAGACTGGGCGACGCTCTTGAATATCTGTGTAGAAAAATAGAAAATGTTGGAGGTGTACAACCTTATAAATTAAGAAATTCTGTTCGAGTACAACGGGTGACATCAACAGCGATGCAACGATCACTATTCTATAAAGGACTCAGATTATATAATACAAAATACCGAATAATTTGAAAATAGAAAGAAATTTTAAGATATATAAAAGGGAAATTGTGAAATTTGTGAGAAATATTATTTGATTTTTAGGATTAAATACTGTATATAAAGTATTTTTAATACTAATAATAATAAATAAATTAATAAAAATAAAGTGACTTAAAAATTGCAAAAATGTTAATTTTTTTTCCATTTTTCACTTCTTTGCTCAATTTTCCGAATTGAGCACCAAAATCATATGTTGTAGTATGTAATGCTTATACTATAACTAACTGTTTAGCAAGCGTTTTGATGGTTTTTTTTGCGCAGTACTGTATTTGAAATAAATATCACGCCATTGTGCTAAAACTGCCATAAAAACTAATGTGAGATTTAAACGTACCAAAGCGGCTTCGTTTAGTATTCTTTTTTTAGATTACGAAAAATTAACTGAGATAGGAATGACTGTAAAGATTTTAAAAATCAGCAACTTTAAAATATGTGTTAAAGCTTTCTACTTGTATTTTAGAAAAGTTCATTTAATAATATTTTATAAGAAATTTCTCAGAAATGTTAAAGAAAATGACAATGAAAATCTTAAATCGATAAGTTTGTATATCTTACAACAATTTAAATATGCGGCCTATTATCTTTGTCATTTTAATAGCTTGAGTTGGAGGAAAAAACCGCCAAAACGACATTGGCTTTGAAAAGTGTCAAAATGTAAATGAATCTGCTAATCTGGCAACGGCCTTCAATAAGTATTGAGTTACGCAAGTTATGCCAGATTTATACGACGTGTTTTTGTCATATTTAAAATACACATGTCAATAAGTGCCTGTCATTTGTTTTAATATAGCAAACCGGTTGATAACAGCTGTTACGAATACTTATTTACATGTTATGTCAAATGTTATTACATATAAATTCAAAAACTGCAAAACTCACATTTTTTTTTTTTTGATTTCTGATTCTTTCTTGATTCTGTCCTCAACTGAAATATTGTAAATAAAATCGTTTGCATCTTTACGTTTAATTGGCACTAGTTTGAAATTTATTTCAATGTATTTGTGCGATGCTAAATTGATATCAACGGAAACATGAAAAGTAATTTTACTTTCCAAGAAACCAAGAATACTTAACAATAATCAAACCAATATGATCATGCCTATACGAGTATACTTTAGTATATGCACACAAAAATGTTCTTCGTTCTAGTTAATTCAAAACATTTGGTAGATCAATCTAAAGTTATTTATCAAATTGATAATGGAGTGTTTATTTTAGAAATGAAATACATTATATCATATTTTAAAGATATTGTTTGAACCGATTAACAAAAGTAATAATAGCACAATAGCAATATCAATGTGATATCAGATATTCTTAAAACTAGATTGTCAGACAATCGACAGCTGATAATCTGATCAAAATGGGAATACTTTTGCCCAATTTAAATGTCAATAAGTTCCGTTCTCAACCTGAGCAAAAGATTAATCGTGTTCAGAATATAACAAGTTCGCATAAAGGACATTTTTCCTAAATATGATTATTGAACAGATTACCGTCAGTATCTAGCCGAATGCCTCTAACCTGACGATGGTCTTACCACTGGTTAAATACTATGCGTCTACGAACGTATCCAAGACAGATTACATACCCCAGGTGGCGCATACACACACAGCAAGCAGAGCCGTGCCCCCAATGCTTGCTTAAGAGCCGGAGACTATCTAAACTCCTGTCGCCCCGCAACTACAAGTGACATTCTGTTGCAATGCAACAACATATCAGAGAGAAAAATGTCATACCTTCACGCGGTTTGAATTTAAACCATAACCGTCAAGTTACTCCTCCTAGGGATTCACGAATAACCAGTACAGGGTAACTGGTTTCCGTAATGCCACTTGGTAAGTCACTGGTCGGACTTCGAGAATCCAATTCTTCTAGTTTCAGGCTGCTGCTAACCTAGGTGCTGCCTTTTACCCGCAGAAGCACATCTCAAAATGAGAAAGTGTCCACCAAAACTGCGTGCCCCCTGAGTGAATTATTAGACATTATAATATTCGCATTGCTAAAAACCGACTATTACAAATAATAGGAAGTTTAAAATTGAAACAAATTTAATCTTTCTGAACTTTGCCTGCTAGCAGTTTCTTTAAACTGTCGGCGGCAAAACTGGATATTTACTAAATTTCTTATTAGAATACTTAAATGCTTTTTCTTCCAAAAAATCTTAACAAAGAGAAACATCACTCACAAACCTCAAATTTCTATGCCTAAGATGACTTTTTCATTTTCCCCCCAGTTAACTTAAGGTCATCGACGTCGCGATGAGCTTTTGCCATTTTTACATTTATTGGTTAAATTAAAATTCTTTAACGAAATTGTTATTCTGAGAATTGAAACAAATAATGAAAGACTTAATTACCGTGCCACCTGTAGATTTTGCTATAGTTTTTTTTTTATAGAAAAAACACTTTTTGTTATTTTTCGCTTGTCGTCGCAATTGTTGAATGTTTGTAATAATAATTAGTACGTAGTTTTTGTTTTATTTCGAAGAAATATTAAGAAACTATTACTCCAGGGGTGTAAGCCATTTTATACCATTTCATTTTTATTCTTTTATAAGGAATAGTTTGGTGCTCACATAAATGTTGTTTATAAAAGGCGGTTAATTTTGAGGTTAGAAAGAAAATTGGCTAAAAACATACACTTTTTTTTGGCAACTTAAGCTTTATTGATACCAATGTAAAGTAGAAATATGCGAATTAATAGTGGAATATGATGTTGGACAAATGTCCACCTCTAGCACGTTGGCAGACGTTCGCTCTTTTCAGAATATTTTAAGCACAATTTGCAAAAAAGCTTCGCTTATCTCAGATCATCAGTTGTTTGTGGGTTATTCACGTAAACTCGAACTTTCAAATAGCCTCAGAGGCAAAAATCCAGTGGTATTTTATCACAAGAACCAGACGGCCAATTGACATCGCTAAATGGATAAATTACACGACCGGGAAATATATCATACAATAACTGATTGGTTTCTCTGTTGCAACCAAAGATCACTGATGTCAACATTAGTCAATTGTGGGCACCAAAAATTTGTTATCATGGCTTGGTAGCGCAAAGAATTCACGGTGACGGCGTTTCTTTGCTCATACGAAAACATGCGGACTGAACACAAACTGCACCACACGGTCACTTTCTTTGGATATAATGATTTTTCGAGGACTATTTGTGGATTTTGTAAGCCCCATTTGCGACAATTTTGTTTGTTAACATAGCCGTCCCATTGAAAATTAGTCTCATCATCGGCTTAAATTCTTGAACGGATTGAACTTTATAAGTATAAGCGAAAAATGCTTCTAGTTGCGCCCAATTGTTGCGAACGTCGAGGAGTTAATGTTTTAGGCTCATTCTCAATACATTGATGTACAGTGACTAAGTTTGCATCACTGCAAATCGCTGCCAGCAACAATACCGTGAGCCTGGCATTTAGTTATTAAATTAAGCACAGCAGTCTCAGAAGGAACTTAATTACGACGAAAAATTGCTGGAATTTTAAAAAGAATTTTCAACCATTTTAATAATAAATTTTCACAATTAAAATTCTTTGCTCAAGAGCATAACGCTCCATGCTGAAAAATGTCCTAACTATTTACTAAATAATAGTCAAAAAATGACAGCTCGATTCCTGACATTTAATCATTTGATAGGCACTTTTCTTCCTAACCTCAAATTTGCATTATAGTCCTGAGTTATTGTTTTATCTTATTTTGTTCCTATTACTCTTACTGTCAAATAAAATCATAAAAAACAGAAAACATTGAAAACTTTTACTTTATAGTTTTAAATTGTACCAAAAACAAACAAAATACTATAACCACTTACCATCCCTGATTCACATGTATGTTTACTGTACATTTGATTCTTAAAGTCGTGGCCCATGTTTTTGTTTTTGTTTTTTCTTTTTATTATTAAAACCAATTTCTTTTAATTTAAACAAACATAGCAAAAAGATTCAATTACTGAAAAAATCGTAGTAGTAGTTGAAGCTGAAGCTTTTTGTATCGTGATCCAACTTAAACAAATTCTCAATATGCAACAGATCGTTATTTTTACAAAGGAACTTCAGCGAGTAACACTGTAGCTGTTTTCAAGATTTAACTACATTTAAAATTAAATAGAAATAAAGAAAAAGTTGTCAATTTAAAATTTAAAAAAAAAGAAAAATATTTTCTGTTAATTCTTCACAGAAAACGCAGTGTGCTAAAGTTATTTTTATAATATTTTATCTTTTTACTTTAAAAACCAATTAAGAACAAATTAAGGATTGTGCAAACAAAATGGCATCTGTAAAAACATTGCCGTTACACATGGATTTTAAGAAATACGTAATAATATCTGCATACATTCATTCACAAAAAAACTTGGCTAAAAAGCAGCAAGGACATCTAACGTTTATTTTATTTTAATATTTTTCTGACAGACAATTTGCAAGCCGGCACCATTTTCCACCGATGAAGAAGCTGTAAGTGAACGTGAACGCTGTGACTATAATTATAAAATAACCTATCAAATGGCTCGCAGTGGTCAAGCAACAAGAAGAGTTCGGGTTTATGCCGATGGTATCTATGATTTGTTTCATCAAGGCCATGCAAGGCAATTAATGCAGGTAAGAATTAAAAATATATTTTTTTTTATAATTTAAAAATTAAAAAACGCTTTTATTTAAGGCTAAAAATATTTTCCCCAATATTTATTTGATTGTGGGTATTTGCAATGACGAACTTACCCATGAAATGAAGGGACGTACAGTGATGAATGATTTTGAACGTTATGAAGGCGTACGCCATTGCCGTTATGTAGATGAGGTGACTAAAGTTTTATTGTTTTGTTTTTTTTTTTTCTTATTATTGTTATTATTATAATTTTTATATTTTTTTTAAGGTTATACCAAATGCTCCCTGGACTTTGAGTGATGAATTTATTACTGCCAACAAAATTGATTTTGTTGCTCACGATGACATTCCTTATAACGTTGATGGAGTTGATGATATTTATGGTTGGTTAAAAGCTAAGGGGATGTTTGTTGCTACTGAACGTACTGAAGGTATTTATTTTTAATAAAAATTTTCAGATACAAACAGAAGATATTATTGACAAATGGTATCGATTCGAATTTCGCTTTTTATATATCGTAATTTTAAACAAAACAAAAAAAAACTAAATTCACAATTCCCATTCATCATGTAATTGGAAGCAATTAGTTGGTTTTTATTACTACACAATCTGTTTGACACCCGATGTCCACTTTCGTCCCATAAGTTTTTTTTAGATTACTGTTGTTATTTACCTCCGTCCTTTATGGCTGTTGTTCTTTTGGTGTCAATGACGAGCGCTTTCGATGTGAAAATATCATTGTCAAGCCGTGATACAATCCGTGCTGGTGAGTCAGTGTTCGCCTTTAGGTAGTTCTGTTGTTAAGTTCGTATCTATCCATGTAGGCAGAGTGCCAGCCACCTGCCACTTTTTGTAAAGTAAATCTCTTAATACCTCAGTCTTTTATTATTCTATAGATACGTGTAGCCGTCTGAGGATACGTTTATATCTGGGCTTTCTGCAGGTGTTTCTATTACCTTGGGCAGTTATAAAACAACTAGTTTTTTACTTTCAGTTGTGTGTACTTACGGTCGTTGTCTTGATAAAACTTAAAATTATCATCATCAGCAATAACCGACCGGCACGCACTTTCCCTAACATTAGTTTTTAAAATGTCAAGTTATATGTTCATAATACATTTTCTATAAAGAGAAGGCTTCCGACACCTAAAGCTGCCCTTCAGGCTTACCTGTTTTTTTGGCGTTCTAGTACAAAAATTCTTCATTGTGTTTATAACGTCACACATAAAGCCGACCATCGGAACCAAACAAATTAAATTAGCTTTCATCTGTAAAAAGTAACCTCCGGTTTCTTTCGAACCATTCGGGTAAACGATTTGTTTTTATTTCCTTAAAATTTTTCTTATTGTTTCCAAAATTGGTTTTAACCATTGCAGCAAGTTTTATAGAGAAAATGAATAGATCATTTTTTACTTCGCGAACTGTAAACTCCTCATCTCTCTATTAAAGCTTTCTTTTTTCATGTGCGCGCTGCTTATATGTTGATTTGCTTTTATTAACGCTACTTGCAATTTTCTCAAGATAAATTATACGCGGTTTGAGGATACGCGACATTACAAACAAAATTTTAAAATATTTTCACACTACAAAAGCAAATAATCCAACTGACTGCTATTTGTTAATATAAAATTAATAAGAAATGCACAAACACAACGGTTTTTGAAAAGAATAATTTTAGAATTTTTTTAAGATAGCTTTGAAGCACCGTGTTGGAGAACTCTTGGCAATATACAAAATTTTATTGTATAGTAAATGCTTAATTAAAAGTATTCAAAAGTTTTCTAAAAATAATAAGCTAAATGATATCTAAAATAGTTGATAAAAATGCACCAGTGATTTGCCTAATTTTCAATGTGAGCCATCGTATGTACAAATTGTGGAGAGACATTTAATTAATAGAAGGGATCATCATTTAATTGAATTGTATTCCATTTTTATAGCTCCCATATCCAGATGGTATAAAATTGATAGTTGCCAGGTCTTAATTCTTTCAAAACACTATTTTGCAATCATTTTCCTTGTTAATAAACAAAATGAAAAAGATAAACTTGAACCTAACAACAAATTGTGCATTTCTTAGATAATACCTATAAAATAAAAGCAATAAAATGATTAAAAAATTACCTTTAAAAATTCAGTTCATAATTTTGTTTCTTTAAAAACTTTTATTGCACATTTAAGAGATGCTTAAATTTTATATTAATTAAATCCATTGTGCCATAATCGGAAATGAAAAAAAAGGATGATAAGTAGCAGTCTACTCTCGTATGACGAACAACAAATTTTAACCATAATAACGACTTCTTGCTCCTCATTAAATTTCTAGATCAATTTTCTCTTCTTTGCATGATTGCGTCTGTAGTTAGCATATAATGCCACCAACAAGGCAATTTGTATGCTGATTATAATTTAGCGATCAAAAGAAGCTTGATTACGAGAAAAAACTGTGCGAAATTTACGAAGTAATAGAGTGAAATTTTCACAATTAAAATTCTTTGCTCAAGAATGTAACAATCCATGGTTAAAATTTTCCATTTTTCCCATTTACTTATTGTCCACAATGGTTGTATGGTTTAAGAGTATTGCTTTAGAGTTTATTTAATCGACTAAAATTAATAAAAACAATATATAGTGGTTAAAAAAGAAACGCAGTAGTACTACTGCTGAGAAAGTAATGTGGAGAAAGTACATAAAATAATACAGTGGAAGTTCATTATATTATCAAGCTCGCAAAAAGTCTTATCAATTGTAATTTTTTATTCATTAGAATAATTACAAGTCATTATAACACCTTCAAAATTATCTTTCTTGCAAAAACAAAAGACTGCATTTAAATCATTTGTTTTATTTTTTATTAATTTTCAGGAGTCTCTACCTCAGATATTGTTGCTCGCATTGTAAAAGATTACGACTTATATGTGCGACGTAATTTGGCTCGTGGTTATTCGGCAAAGGATTTGAACGTTTCGTTTCTTTCGGAAAAGAAATTTCGCTTACAAAATAAAATGGATGAATTAAAAGATCGCGGTAGACGTGAATTAACAAAAGTTAAGGGCGATATCATAACCAAATGGGAAGAAAAGTCACGTGAATTTATTGATGCGTTCTTGTTACTTTTTGGTCGTGAACGACTTAATCATTTGTGGAACGAATCAAAGGGAAAACTTATACAAGCATTGAGTCCACCTGGTAGTCCAAGTGGTTCAGTTAACGGCGATTATACTGATTTTGATGAAGATGACGACGATGAGGCTCTCGAAGATGATGGTGTAGCATCAAGGGAGTCGAGCGATAATGCTCCAGAAATAAATATTCATATGGAGCATTCACCTCGTGGTAGACGTACTTATCATCGACGTGTGGTTGACAGTCCCGTAACGTTGCGAAGAATAGATCAGTATTCGCCTGCTAATGAAGACAACGGTGATGAGGATGTAGAATTTGAGCGAAGAAGTAATTAAATTATTAATTATGAAAATTTGGCTGCTCTAAATTTTTAACTTTAATTTAATTACATATATTTATTCTATCGGGTATAACAAAAAATTTATAAAAAAAAAGAAACGATAAGAAAAGTTATATTAATGTTAAAAAAAAGCCAGGCAATATTCGGAAAAATTTTTTATTAGAACTAAAAGTTATTTGTCCGTAAAATAAAAATTTTACGCACCCAAACATTTTGAAAATAATCACATTAAATGTGGATATAATGGATGTACATACACTACACTACACACACTACATGCCCACAATACATTTTTAAACTACGAATTACGCAAAAGCAAAACAATAATTAAGTTTTATTATTTTCAAGCAAACGCAACCACCAAATTAAAATTCTTTTTAACTGTTCTTCTTAGAAGTAATTTGGTCTTATTTCATTATTTTGTAAGAATTTCTTTCTTTGTAATTTATGAATTTTCGAAAGTTTTTTTTCACATGTTTATATAAACTGCTTTTTCTGCAACCTATTTATTCTATATTTTAATAATTATTTTTTAGTTTATTAAATATTATCCTTTATTTGTATTTAAAACCAGAATTTTATTTCTTTCATGTGTTACTCTTAAAACTACTTTCCTATCCTATTATTCAAATAGCTGTTTCCTAAATTAAGCTTTTTTAGTATATTAGTTTTTTAATATTAAACGCTACAAAAGAAATAAAACAGAAATTGTATTTTCTCGTTAAGTATATTAAATATTAAAAAGTAATGTGTGTTAACAAAAATTAAACATGCCTACACGCGTGTAAATATGTAGAATTAATGAAAACACTGAATGTATTGTAAATCTCTCATATATTTTAATGAGAATATATTTAAATCTTGCAACAAATTATTTTTAGTCCTTAAAGAAATACACAAAATTAATAATTTTCCAATCGAACTTGCTTTGAAATTGAATAAAAAAAAAAGAAAATTCTTAAACAAATCAAATATAATTTCAATTCATTAATAAAGAAGCTCCATGTCAAGCAAAGACAGACGATGTACAAATTATGGTGCCTACAGATCTGTGGAAACCAGGTACATTTGAAATCGTTCTTTTTCAAAGGATGCAATGAGTTCTGATAATTTTCTATACACAAACCACAAATAAAATTTTAATAATTATAGTTATTTCACCTTTTTAATATTTTATTAGTAATTTATTCTTTGAGCACTGGGTCTATTTATATAAAAAATTTAATTTTAGTTAATCTTTATTTTTTTTTTCTTGATATTTCACCGAACCATTAGTTGGCATCTTCAGGAAAAAAATGTATAAACAGTTACACAATTTACCAAAAAAAAAATAAATAAAAAAATAATAAAAAAATAAAAAGTTAATCAATAAAAAAAAAAGAAAATAAAATAATATAAAAAAAATAAAAAAACTAAAATAAATAAAAATAAAAAAATTTAATAAAATGTTTATACACTATTAGTTTTTTCTATATGCCAACCAATGGTTTGGCGAAATATTAAAAAAAATGTAAAAAATAAAGATAACCTAAACTTAAAAAAAGACCTATTGATTAAATAATAAATTAGTAACGAAAACAAATTTATTTTAGTATCTGCATAAATGAAACTAAAAAAATATACATTTTTGGACAACGCGATATGAGCTCTAGACTCTGAACTCCTACATTTTTTTGTGTAAGTCTGATCGCGTTTCAAAAATTAAAATTTTTGGTAACGTTTAATTTTTTTTTTTTTTGCAAATATCATGATCGGAGGATGAATGGTAGAATATGAACGTAACATATTTAGTTCGTTGTAAATGAATGCGTTTAGATTAAACAAGGACTATTTACGTAACTGTTTTCATTTCAAACTTAATTTTTGCTGTATTAAGGGTAGAGCCGCAAGTGTAAAAAATATTTAACAATAACTAAAAAGGCTTTAGAAGTGGGCCCAGGCAACACCGACTATAATCAACTAGTTTTAAATAAAATTTAGCTTTAAATAGTGACGGGATTTTTCATCAAAAAAAATAATGCTTGACAATTTAGACGATGTTACTTTGTTTATTTCTGTGTGCTTATAGAATACGTATATTTTGCCGTTTAAATATCTGATATTCGAAAGTAACTATTACAGTCGGTAAGTATTTTTATTAGTGAATGAATGAATTATTTTATAATTACAATTATATTTATTTGCGTCCAATTTCACCCATTTTATCGGGTACAATGGCAAGCAACTTTTAGAGGTTTCTCCACTTTGTTAGACTTGTTCTGCTTTACTCTTTCGAAGTCACAAAAACTTTAAATTTCGAATTTATGTTGTATAAAATAATTTTAATTATTATTTTTATTCGACCTTTTTATTTCTTAATTAAAATTATTTTTATAAAAAAATCAATAAGAAAACAAATAAAGTAAATAATTTGTCAGTTTAATTAATATAAAGTTTATAGCATGTGTATTGAAATCGATAATAAGTTTAATATCACATTTATCATATGAAAACCTCGTTTCTGTAAAATGCATCCTAAAAGTATACTTTGAAAAACTACATGATTTTATTTCTTAAAAACTCTGCAGAACAGTATTGCCAGCTGTAGAATGGTAAAAACCTTTCAAAATAGTTTTATTATTAAAAAGAACACATGATAATAGTTTTAGAATAAATATTCCAGACTTAAGAAAAATTACTTTCAATCAATAAAACTTAATTATAGCTCCCACGACAAAATATATATCCCTTGACAGTTTCTTTAAAAACTTGTAAATGTTATAAAATATATATTAGAGTATTTTGTTTTTGAAAGATCTTTCTTAGCCGAGACAAACAGGAATCAAATGAACCTTTTGCTGCCTCCCATGATTTGAGAAAACTCGGTTGCTATTCACTGAATCCATAAAACATTTAACAATAAATTAATGCAATTCCACGCGTGCTTTTCAACATATTGTTAGGTTTATTTTTTTAATAAACGTTTAGTTTATCGAGTTTTTCTATTGGAAAATAATTACACACAACTTTAAATTACACGATTTCTTGTGTTTATATACAAAACTACACGATGGTAACTTCGCCATTTTAATGATTAAAAGCTGTCGTATCACTTTTGTGTCTTCACTTGATAATGTTTACCATAAAAAAAATTAATTCACCACATCTAGAAATTTTTACAATCGCATTTACAACAGACGTCTTTCCGTCGTTATCGTTATTTAGTGTTTTCTTTTTTCGGACAGTTTATCTTAGTTCATAAGTTTAAGATTTCTTAATAACTTCTTGATTTGTTAACAGGCACAATAGGTCATTTCACTTTCTTTTCTTTTTAACAATAATTATCTTTTTATAACCTAAGCAAGCATCATTGTTACAAAATAAATACAAAAGTGGCGAAGATGAAGCCTAAAATGGAGGCTCTATGTTTCAAAATTTAAGAAAAATTCGGCAAATGTACCTAAATTTTACCCATCGGTGAATAAAAAGCTACAAAATTAAAATAAAACTGCCATCTGCGTTTAGTACGTGTGTATATTTTTAATGTTAATTTATAAGTCATCAACTGATTAATATAAGAACTATTTAAAACTTGATTTTTCAAATCAATTTCAAAGTAAGGAAGCAAAAGAAAACTAAAGATTTTTAGCAACGTAACTTTTAGAAACAATAGTCGTAAGAGAAGAATGGTTCAGTTACCGCTAAAATTCATTCCGGTACAATAAAGAGGAGCCATTTTTTTCGATTTTTTCGATTTCTTACTACCGCCATTCTTGTTCGAATTGCTATTGTTTGTTTCTTTCTTTTGCGATAAAGCTTGGGCCAAAACATCCCCTAAATTAGTATGTATATTATTTAAAATGGAAGTTTCCCCACTGTCAATTGCAACTTCGTCAGCAATTGCAGGCGTCAGCGACGAATTTGTTATTTGAGCAGCATTAACTGTTGACCAAGGAATGTGTTCCTTTTGGCAATTTATGGCAATCGCAGAATAACTGCAACTACCTGCACTACTAGTACTAAGAGTTTTAGTGCGACAACCTTTAGAAGTTGAAGGAACATTATCGACCGCATCAAACCTGTTAGATGATACTAAGGATTCCTCAAAGCCGCACTTAATAAAATATAAAGAAAAACAAGATACTTCAAAATGAATGGAAAAACATTTTGATATGTATTTACTTACTGTTGGAAATTCGTCAGAGGATTTTAAATTTATATTCGCTGTACTTGCAATAATTTTTCCCATTTGACGTTCGTTAATTGCATTTATATGTTTCTCACGTTTACGTTCTTCTGTAGCTCTCCTTTGACGTTCTTTTTTACGAAACAGTAAGTCGCCTTTAAAAGCTTCCATTATTTCATCACTGACATAAGGTGGCTGTAATTCAATTTCCACAACAGCAAACTGGCATGTCAAAGGTAAGTGACCCAAGCAAGTAAATTTACGACGATGATCTTCATCCATTGAATGATAATCTTTTTGTATAATTCGAGCACTTATTACGGACGGAGCATCTGCTAGACTGCCATAACAAGACTGCAACATTCGAACATTTAATGGATGTAAATAAATATTTTGTCCATCATTAGACTGATAAAAATAGTAAAACTTAGTTGACAACTTCTTAACAGAAGTAGAGGATTGAGTTGGTGAAGCAACTTCATTAGATGACAATTCAGCTACTTCAAACTTATTTGGTTGTTTGTTTCTTGATGATGTATCGATGGATATTTCTTCAGATATCATGATGTCATTGTTAAGAAATTGATCTGTTTCTTCAATTAAATTGATATTGTCATTAACAGCCAATTGTGGTTTTTCATTCAATTTGTGTTTTCCCTCATCTATTTGCTCGATATCACGTAATTTGCTTTGTTTTTCTTCAAGCAACTTAAGTGCTTGTTGAATGAATACATATTCCGGACAAGCTTCGTCCACATTTGTCATAAGTTCTCTTTGCTCTCGAGCCAAAATGTCAGCTACATCATTTCGTTTGGCCAATATGAATTTTGAGAACAGTTTCTCCTCTATGGGACTTCCAACATATGGATACTTCTCTATGATTTCATCCTTTTCCTTATCATATTTTTCTATAAATAAAGAGCCCTTTTTACGGCGCATTAATTGAAACGTAATATGTGAATTAACATTAATTTGTTGTTGTTGCACAATAGAAGCGCTTTTGAGATCGCCAACGTGTATGGCATCATAACAAATAGGACATTTGCGCCATGTTTTATCACTTAGAGCAAGATAATGCAAAACACAAGGCCAACAATAAACATGACCACAACGAGTTACTTTAGCTGCAACCGGAGGATATAAGCAAATAGGACACTGTGGCTCATCTGGTGTCTGAATATTTATCTGTTCAATAAAAGACCAATCAATTAGAGTATCGGGAGAGTCATCAGTTTTACGTTTGGCTGAAGCTTTTATTACAAATTGAAAGCTAAAAATAGAAATAAGATTAAAGTAATGCAGGGTCCTCGAAACGAAATTTATGGTGAAATTATTTGATATTTAAAAACCTTTAACAGTGAACGCACATACACATAAAAAATCATTTTGCTACTTACTTCGCCTGCAAAAACTGTTCTTTATTGTATTTATGTTTTTTAACGTGACCGTGACGTTGGATATAACCACTGCTGCCACCGCCACTATTTCCACCAACACCATCGTAATAGTCTACTTCACGTGGTGTGTAGTAAAAATTTAATAAATGATTTAAATTCTGTTTCTTGCTCCCAGGAGCATAAACGGAATTAAGCTCATAATCAGTGTGCCCAAAACGTTCTACTTCCAAGGAGTCGTCCAATGTTGATCCTAATCCGGGGCTGGCTGTAAAGTAATCATTGTTGGTGCCACGATATGAGCCGCCTGCGTTGCTGCAGTTATTATAACCCCTGGCACGTGGCCTTTTGTCCACATTTGGACGTACTTTTGCTGAAAGTTGTTGTTTGCTGCTATTATTATTTCTTGCCGATGTTGAGGGATTTTCACGACGATGTGAATTTTTTGGCCAATATTTGTTTGTTTGTATATCTTTAATGAAGTAGGACGAAAAGTAGCGAATAAATAAAATTTATTTTGTTTTTTGTATCTAAACTTTTACAGACAAAATTATGATTTCTTATAAAAATAAAAGTAAACTATATAACGCCAAAAGAAGTCTATATATATTGAAATATGTAGATATATTGCACGTAACGTTATGTATGTATATTTAACAATATACATTTACAATCAAAACAGCTTACCTGAAGATGACGGCTTTTGACGATTAGAATCAGTTTGATTGGAGTTTTTCGAATTGCCAGGTCCCGAATAATTTTGATGTTTCTTGTTGTCCATTCTTGTTGTTTTTAATAAAAAAATAGTTAAAAGATAAAGAAATCAGCGGAACAGTATCCAACTGGTATTGAAGAAATTTAAACAAATCCTTGGTAATTATACCACCACTTGCCTTCTTCGATTTCGAAGATTTAACGCGACGAGCTTTGTCTCCGCATGGAGCTTTCAATTTAAAGGATTTTAATTTAGACATTTTTACTGAGCCATGTTTACAAATTTAACCAAAGAAAATTATTTCTTTTTGATTATATTCAATATTAAAATAAAAATATTAAGAATTTTTTTTCTTTAAGGTTATGAATTGCGACTTTTCCTTGTGGTTAACGAAACCAGTGTCGTTCAGCACTAAAAAAAATCTGACGACCTTTTTCGATAAATTTGTAGCTTCAAACGTGACCAGTGGCGAATTTTAGCTCCCTAAACGAAAAAGGAGCTCTGTACCATAAAATCCGTGAAAATTTCAAGAAATATATATTCTATTAAAAATTGAAAAAATTTTCCTATTAAAACACGAAACTGAAACGACCGACGACAATTGCAAAAATGGCCTCTAGTTAGAGCTGCCAAAGTTTTCCCATTTATTTATTGCTTATTGCCAGACTTGACATGTTTTAGAATTGAAACGTTTTTTAATATACCTAGTTCCAAATCTAGTTAATTTTTATTGTTATTCTCATTACCTTATAAAGCATTAAACAAAACGAACTCTCTAATTCTTAATAAAAATAAGAATATTTTTTAGGAATGTAATATTTGAATAGAACAAATATTTTTATTTTATTTAAACGAACCATTTTCGTGCTGTATCGTATGCATTGGAATTTTAATTAGCCATGAGTAGAATTGAATTATTAAAATTAAAAAATGTTTTGCTATTTGCATTTAAACTTGGTAACTCTGCGTAGAAATCTTAGTCAAACAAAACACGTCACAACAAAATAATTGTTGTTTTTGCAGCCCAAAAACATTTTTAGTTTGGGCACTATATAGAGAAACCAGTTAATTTACAATAAGAAATGGAATCTTTGTACCATCAAACTAATCGTATATTACAAGAAATTGAACAAAACTTTCAGAAATTAGTTCAGACGACGGGACAAACTGATAATTATAATGTTGAGAATGAAATACAAATGAAAATAACACAAGTTAATTCGTTAGTCAAAAAGTTACTTTTAATGTAGGATTCACTAGAGAATAATAATTTTTCATTTATTGCAGAAATTGCGATCGGCTTGATGTTTTGCTTTATAAAGTGCCTGCATCTCAAAGACAAAGTGCAAAAATGCGTGTGGATCAAATAAAATATGATTTGCGGCATCTGCAAAATAGTCTACAAATGTTAAGAGAAAAAAGACAGCTAAAACAGCAAGAAATGTCTGAAAGAGAACAGCTTTTGAGTCATCGATTTGCCCCCAATAATACTGAAACATGTTTAGATATAGATTATGCTCTGCAGCACAACACCCAATTGGGTAATGCTCATCGAGGTGTTGATGATATGATAACTACCGGCGGAAATATTCTTAGTAGCTTAGTGAACCAACGAACCACGTTAAGGGGAGCGCAAAGGCGCCTTATGACTATTGGAAGTACTTTAGGTTTATCAAACCATACAATGAAATTGATTGAAAGACGATTCGCTGAAGATAAATATATACTGATTGGGGGTATGTTCGTAACGTTGTTTGTTATTGGTATGATCATCTTCTTTATGGTTTTATAGCTTAAATTTATAAAGATTTGCTTGCTTTCCAAATTTATTTCGAACCGTTACACATGAGTTAAAAGGTAAAGAATAAAATTTATATCAATTTATGTGTAAACACGTTTTGAAATGTGAAGTTTTGTCTTGTATGTAAGTTTTTCTAGTCTAAATGGTCGCGGATCTCTTTAGTATGTGGAACGATGCCGCGGCCGACCCCTAAATCATCGATGTCTTATCTTTTTGTTAATATGACCACCTTTTTTTGCAGTTACACTTGATGAAGAAAGTTTACTTTTGGTTGATGCATTGCCACCAGGTGTGCTAGGCTCTTTATTTGTTTCCCTTTGTGGCGTTATAGCGCGGTCAGGCTTCTCTTCCTTTCCAGAACTTTTAATAGTTGTTGTGCCATCATGCGCAGTTGTTGTATTTTGGTTTACAGCAATCTGATTGTCGCTTGAATCTTCGTTTGTAACCGAGTCAGACTCACTAGCTCTTTCAGCTAAATTTTAAAAGATTTTGTCAGTATATTATTTGCAATTTTATTTTGGCGATGGACTTACGATTACATATTGCCATAGAAGTGATTGAAGATTTGGAAAACAATCGCTCGGCTTCTTTGAACTTTCGATTTCGTTTATCAGCTTTAGAGTTAGTTGCTTTATTAGATGTCAAGTATCTCTCCCAACCACGTATAATATTGCCACACAATTGGGTGTCCTCAAGATATGAGCCTTCAAATGCGTAAATCTGCCGTTCTAAATTTGCTAATTGTTCCTAAATGTTAATATTTATTTGATATAATAAGTAAAATGTAATTAATAATAACAAAATATTAATGGAATATGATTATTAAGAGTTTTTCTTGTCCTTACTGAGGTTTCCGCCTTTTTCTTAATCAAGTCAGCAAGTTCTGCTCTGGTGTCTAGGTTTGTTGATTTTGTCGTTGAGTTAATTTTTGTTGATTTGCGCTGTTTATTATTAATTGTATCATTATTTGTTTTAATTGAAGGAGAACTCATTTTAGTAGAGTTTTTAAATAATTTCCTTAAGCCTGAGATAAATATATTATTTTCTTCGTTTACAAACAATATAATCAGATGTTTCAAAGTGATGCCAAACCCTTATCATAAACTTATATTGCCAACATTTTTACCATAGATAAACATTTTTACACTGTAGCGGTGCCGTACCACACTTTTGGTTTTTTCTATCAATATTCAACATTTGCACCATGGAATATATTTGTAATTTGCACTACGACACATTTTTTCAGATTTAAAAACATTTTTTAAGTTGTCAAGTTATTAATTGTATAAACTAACAAGAGTGCTTACTCTTGAAATTACACGTCAAATATATACATATCAAGCAAAAAGGTTAAACTTTTTAATTTACTTAGGCTTAAATTATATAAGCCTGAAGCATAACCAACGAACAGATATTGGGTATAAGTATTTAACAAGAGAACTATAATGGGGTGGCTTTATGGTAAGCGTAAGCACAATGTTAAAAATTTAATAATGTTTCAATAATTTGTTTGTAACAATAAAAACTAAAAATTCTATCAAAATCGTTATTTAATGTTGTTGTAATAAATTAAAATAAAAAATTATATATAACAAAAAAAGCAAAACGTATCTTCCTTGAAAATGTTGACCCTTTTTTGTTTCTTGTTAGTTTTGTTCATTTAGTAGCTGCAATATCCAAATCCATTGTAAAAATAATCTGCTTTTTCCATCTGTGTATTCAGTAAAAATTTTTCAACGTTGCCATTTGAAAAATATTTTGCTTTTGTTTTGATTACAACTGCTTGATTTTTTCCAAAAACTTGGGCATAGTACAATAATAACTATACTATACTGATAAAAAATAATAATAAACACAGGAAAGTTGGTACAAAAATGCATTCCAAATTGAAAACCAAAATTCAATATGTTCCTAGAGTTAATCAGGTATAATAAAATGCAAATATATGAAAAAAATTAAAAATAAAAGTTTACAGATTGATGCAATTAGTTTAAACAAAGATATAACAAGGCTAATAAGAGACAACCTTTTGGAGAATTTACAGGCAATAGCGGTAGGCAAAATAAAAAAAAAAACAAGAATTTATTCATTTTTTTTTCTTCTAGCCCGTCTTGTTTGTAAAAGTACAGCCTGAGATTGATTTAATAATTCAGTCGGCTATATGGTTTGGCTCAATCGGACAACGTTGTTCCACTTTTGGTCAACAACTATTAGTTCTGGCCTACGATTCAGAACGCTTAACATTGTCTAAGCAGATTTTACATTTTTGTTTAACTGTGCTACCTGGTTATGTAAAGAGTTTGAGGGAGCGTAGGTTGAGTAGAAGTTTTGAATGGCTAGATAAACCTTTTGAATACATAGAGAATGCTACTCTTATTTTGTCCATATTAAATTTCTTTCAGTTTCTAAAAACCGGAAGAAAACCTACTTTAGTAGATTTTATCTTAGGCTTAGATTATATAAGCCTGAAGCATAACCAACGAAGAGATATTGGGTATAAGTATTTAACAAGAGAACTATTATGGGGTGGCTTTATGGTAAGCGTGAGGACGATGTTAAAAATTTAGTAATGTTTATTTATCTTATTTTTAAGGAAATTTTGGGTCTGGTATTACCTATCATAAATTTTCGCAAGTTGCAACGTCTATTTAAAAGCTTTATACATTTAAAAAATGAGGTAAAAGATACCATTCGAAAGAAACCAAAACTTTTATCTTCTACGACTTGTGTGTATTGTGGAGAGCGTCCAACTCTACCTCATTATATGGGATGTGCGCACATTTATTGTTATTATTGTTTGACTTCCAATATATCATCGGATTCCAAATTTTGTTGCATAGAATGTAATACTCCTGCTTCTGTTGTAGGCAGCCAGCCTTTGTGAAGTAAATTGTTTTGAGACACATTTTTATTTTATAAAAATGTAGACAAATATACATATGTATGTAGACAAATTTGAAAAAAACTTTTTTGTTACCAAATACAGATTCCTCCAAAATAAAAAAACCGACCACAGTATACTTTAAAAGATATTTTCGATATTAACATTGTACTTAGTTGCAAAGTTTTTAAACATTTTGAAATTTCAATAGCTTAAATCATGAAGCGTTAATTTAAGTCTTAAAAATTGGAAGTTCATAGGCCAAAAAATGTACAATTACGCCACAGATTAACCAAACAATAAAATTGGCCATAAGTTGTGTATACCCTGTTGTGTTGCTTCTTAAGATTTCGAATTTGATATTGACCAACGAGTATGCCTAACCCTTAAGCTTTTTGAGCAAAGCTCAGGAAGTCTCAGGGGTACTCTATATTTCGATTCTGCATACAAATTCGAATAGAAACATAAAAAGTTTAAATTTCTTCAAGCATACTTTTTCTTAAGAACTAATTTTTTTGGTCAAAATTTTTTAATAATTAAGGTTATTTTGTTTTTAAATTTCATGTTGAATATTCGCTGAGAAGTGTAGCAAAACGTTAATAACCTTCTTTCATTTTGCAGAAAATGCTTTTAGTACAAGTCACAAACTGTAGACTGTGGTACAAGTACCATTTATTGATCATCACATGAGCTAGTGTTGCCAAGTTAATTGTAAAAGTTTGCTTAACTTGTTGGATCGAAGCTACAAAGTACATTGAAGCCCTGCAGATTTACCTGAATTCTAAGCTTTATTAAGTAAAATTTTATAGTTTTAACTTGAAATAAAAGAATATTTTATAGACGCTTCAACCTCAATTAAGTGCTCCTTAACCTTATTAAAAGTAAGTCATTAAATTGATTACATATATTATTTGCGCCAAAAGAAACAGTATGCGGTTTTAGTATCACCAAGTTTGTTTACGTCTATGGCAGCCATTTTTTAAATAACCAGCTGTTTAATATTTTGAGTGTTTTTTTCTTTGTTTTCATTTTTCACTGTAAATGAGTGTTTTGCTAGGTGTTTTTCGTTTAAAACAAAATACAGAACTAATAAAAGCTAAGACGACATAAACAAATTTTTTCATGCTTACATATATGAAATTTTAAGAAAAGTTATGAAAATCTCCTAAACAAAAACAAAAAGTAAAAAAATAAGTATTTATTGCTTTGCTTCTAAAAGGTAATTATGTAAAAAATGAAGTAAGTAAGAAATCATTAAATAATAATTACGTTTTAGGTAAAAAAAGATACCCATAACAAAGAAAAGCAAATGCAAAACAAATAAAAAAGTAAAAATTAAACAAATTTGCTCATATCAGGGTCAAACAACAAAAGATTATTATTTATTGAAGACCTTGCGAAATTGAAAGAGAATTGATAATAAAGTCAACAGAAATCTAATCAAAACACTGCCACTGTCTGTCAACAGTTTGATATTTTATCATTGGAGAGCAGGTAATTATTATTTAGTTATGGATATTGAGTTTTCTTTTGCATTATAAAGAAAATACAGGTGTGTGTTGTTTCAGTCTTTTTACAATGTTGGATTTGGAAATTGTGCCTGAAGTCTCACTGGGATGTGATGCGTGGGAATTTGTTTTAGGAATGCATTTTTCTCAAGCAATTGCAATAATACAATCACAAGTGGGTATCATAAAAGGCGTTCAAGTTTTGTACTCGGATACCAATCCCCTAGGCGTGGATATTATAATTAATTTGCCGCAAGACGGCTTAAGATTAATTTTCGATCCTGTTAATCAGCGCTTAAAAATAATTGAAGTTTGTAATATGAAATTAGTTAAACTAAAGTACGGTGGCGTTTATTTCAATTCACCCGAGGTGTTGCCTTCTATTGAACAAATCGAACATTCATTTGGTGCAACACATCCCGGCGTTTATGATGCTGCAAAACAATTGTTTGCTCTGCACTTTCGTGGTCTCAGCTTCTACTTTCCAGTAGACAGTAAATTACATGCTGGTTATGCTCATGGTTTGGGTTCATTAGTGTTTTTAAGTGGAGCTTCGCCTGTAGTCTCAAAGATGTCTTTATATGCTGGCAGTAATCTTGCAGAAAACAAAACTCCGCCATTGCCATTATCCTGCTATCATCGTCAAATATACCTAGAATCAGTCGCAGTAATACGTAGTAATACTTTAGGTAGCACGAAAGGTTTAAAACTAAAGCTATTCACAGAAGGTTCTGGACGATCTCTCGAACCACGTAGACAATGCTTTACAAAAGAAATATTATTTGGCGACAGTTGTCAAGATGTAACCACACAATTGGGAGCACCGAATCGTATATTCTTTAAAAGCGAAGATAAAATGAAAATACATTCCTCCAATGTTAATCGTCAAGCTCAAAGCAAACGCAGTGATATATTCTTTAACTATTTTACTTTAGGTATTGACGTATTATTTGATGCCCGCACGCAAGAATGCAAGAAATTTATTTTACACACCAACTATCCGGGACACTTTAACTTTAACATGTACCATAGGTGCGAATTTCAGTTTCAGTTACAGGCGGAACGTTCTTTTATTGATGGTGGATCTCGTGCTTCCTACGGAGAAATACAAAGTCCTGTTACAGTAAATGCTTACTCTAAATGGAATGAGATTAGCGCTGCCATGGTCCCTTCGGAAAGACCTGTCGTTCTTCATAGAGCTTCATCCACAAATACTGCTAACCCCTTTGGTTCTACTTTCTGTTATGGTTATCAGGATATTATATTTGAAGTAATGCCCAACAATCACATTGCTTCGGTTACGCTCTACAGCACGAATCCTTCAAAAAACTCCCCAGACCTGTGGCAACAACATAAAATGCAAGATATACGCCTAACAGTTGCGTGAAAACTTACCGATATATCAACATATATAGACTTAGAATAAATCATCACAAAAGCGCAAGATTCATAACGTATTTTTTTCATATTACGTCTCAAACGATTGTTTTCATATTATGGCAACCAATGCTCTACTTGAAAGCGTGATGATCATATTTAGTACTGTATTATTATAAATAAAATAGGATATTGAGGAATCATTAATAACTCTTTTTAAAATTATATAAAACTTTGATAAAATACTTATTTTGTTTTAAGTATGCTAAACTGATTTAAAAATACGCAAGGAAATGACTCCAAGTAAGTGAAATAATCATGAGCAGGAATCGCGTATCGACAGTTTTTTTTTAGTTGTATGTATGTACATATATGTATAATGTTTTAATTCTTTAATGTTTTCATAAAATATAAAAATCCGATTAAACCAAATTAATTTAATAAAAACAACTTACAACTTATGTAGTAAACGAGTATTTTTTATTGATAGTAGACGAGTATCAGTGAAAATATATGACCGATTACAAAGTAACATCTTTGCAATGTATAAGCTACGAATGAAATTAAATTTTTGAACGGACCGATACTGAAAAATTTTATGCTAAACTACTATTATCAATTGCTATTACTTTTTTAAATAAAGTGTTTTAACATTAGTAGTTACCATTTAAAACAGAAACCATATTTTTTGAGAGATTAGTTGATTAATAAATCGAGTTCATTACAAAAATGTATCTTTTGGGTTATAAAAATTTTCATTCAAATTTGTAAAAACACTCCTTTAAATCTGATAAATTTTTGTCTTTACTTTTCCCGATTGTGATTGTTTTTTTTTTTTTTTTTTTTTTTTTTTTTTTTTTTTTTTTTTATTTATTATTATTAGTATTAAAAATACTTTAAAAAAAAACAAAAAATTTCATAATAAGATTTTATCTAATTAAATTAAATTCTTTTAAAATTTTATCCAATCTATACATATCTATTAAATCTTACAAAATTCACACACTTTCTTTTAAATATACTACTATTTCTCTCCGCTTTCATATTTGCTGGTAAAGTATTGTACAACTGCAAGCCCTTGTAAAAAACTGATTTTTGCATATGTGTCGACGTACCTCGTTGTATTCTAAAGTCTGCATTATTTCTTAGTCCATATGGTTGCATTTGTCCAACATATCTTATTTGCTCGCTCAGATATTCTGCTGTATCACCTTGTGTCATTTTCTTAATAAAAATCAGCATCATGAATTTTAGTCTTTGAATTATAGTCATCCATTTAAGATCGCTAAGCATTTCGTTGATGTGTGCATATCTATTTCTTCTAAGTATGATTCGCATTGCCTTATTTTGGAGTTTTTGCATTCTTTCAATTTGACTGTCATTGCAACATGTATATAATATCGTTGATCCATATTCGAAATGTGGTTTAATTATTGTATTGTAAATTTTTATTGCGGTTGCCTTTGATATTTTGTTTCTAATTCTTTTAAAAAATCCGATTTTCTTGCCTATTTTTTTACAGATATAGTCTATATGTTCCTTAAATCTTAATTCTTTATCTATTAAAAACCAGAGATATTTTATGTGTTTAACCTTTTCTATTATTTTATCATTTATTTTAAATATCTCCTCTGTATTCATGTTTATTTCCATTATTTTTGTTTTGTTCTCATTTAGTTTTAGTTTATTCATTTTTAACCAAATGTTAATTTTATTGATGTCGTAATTCATATTTTCTTTACAGCTTTCATCATCATCTCCTTCCGTGTATATTAACGTATCATCTGCGTATAGCACCATCTCACTTCTTTCTAACATCTTTGGCATATCGTTAATGTATATAATAAATAGAAGAGCTCCCAAAATTGACCCTTGCGGTACTCCGAAATCATTGTAAAGCTCATTTGATAAAACATTATTCACTTTTGTTGATTGTTTTCTGTTTTCCAAATACGATTTAAACCACTTTAATTCGTTGTCTTGGACTCCATACATATATAGTTTTTTTAACATTATATTTCTATCTATTGTTTCAAATGCTCGTTTAAAGTCGAGAAATATGGCCATAATTTTCTTTGTTTTTCCTATGTTTTTCCATTTACTTATTATATAATTAATTGTTGTTTCACATGAATATTTCCTACGAAATCCGGATTGATACTTTGTTAATATAGAATTTTCCTCAATATATTTTTCTAATTGTTCTTTTACTACTTTCTCCAAAATTTTTTCACATGATTTTAGTGCGTTTATCGGCCGGAATTCTTCGCATTTATTTGTTTTATTTACTTTTTCAATAGGCGTTATAATAGTTTTTTTCCAGTTTTCAGGAAATTCTCCTGTCTCTAGAGATTTATTAATTATCTTTACAAGTATATTTCCGGTAATGTTCCAGTTTTCAAGAATGATTTTATTCGATACTTTATCATAATCCTTTTTATCTTTCATTTTAATGATTATATTCTTAAGTTCTGGGATATCTATTTTACGGAAATTAAATTTTGAATTTACGACGGATATATTGTCTTCATATTGCACGTTTTCGATTGAGTCCCTTATTGTTTTAATGCTATCTATAAAATATTTATTGATATTATTAGCTATTTCTGAATTATCTTTATATTCAATTTGATTGAAAATCACATTCTTTATTTTGTATGGTGTTTTTTTTTATTATTAGAGTTTTGATTTCTCTCCACATGTGTTTTTGGTCCATTGCATTGTTAATTTTATTATTAATGTATTTATTTTTTTCGGCTTCGGTTTTTACTTTATATATATTTCTTTTTGTTTTGTAGTTGTTCCATGACATATTTGTGTTTTTTAATTTTGCTGTTTGATATGCAAATGTTCCCTGGAAGTTTGTTCCCTATTCCCCTATTGTAAATAAAATTTCCCGCGAAATTTTTTCTCTTTTTCCCTTATTTTAAACGAATAGAAGAATCTTATTCTTAGGAAAAATGGCTTCCTCTGAAATATTTATAATCGGGCTGGCTGTTTATGAATTTATTGATATTCAAAACAATGAAAAACGCTTTAACAAAAACTATCGAAGGTATTTCCAATTAAAAACTCTACATTACGGTTTGCAAAAGTTAAATTAAGAAATTAATGGAGTGAATTACATATAAAATAATTTAAAGCAAACAAAAATATACACACATTTTTTTAAAACACTGATTTGACTTATGCTCAAAAACAATGTTATTAAGCAAAATTATTATTGATCGATATGCCGGATCTTTCAATAATTGTTTTACAAATACTGCGACAATGTTTTTACCAAATGAGAACAATTAAAGTTTTTCCTAATTCATAGATCTAACAACTAACGTTTTTATAATTTAAATTATTAATGGCAAGAACGAACCAGAATTTCGACACATTTACCAATTTTCAAAAATCACAACTTGTAGGAATACACTGCACCCGGTATGTTTTTGTGAATATTAAACACAAGTTTCATTTTATATTAAAAAAGCGTGAAATTGTTTAACTTAATATGGCTTCAAAATCAAAAAAGTATTTAGAAACAAAATTTGCTTAAAGATTTAAATCCAGTCTGTCTATATGTTACATGACGGATATTTGACTATAAAAACATGGTGGGGATTTTATATTCTACTTCAGGTGTAAAACTAAAATATATTAATATAAATGTAAAAATTATTATTCTTAAGGTATCAAAAATGGAAAACGCAAATATCAAAGAACAAATAAATTCCGATCAACAGCAGGATCAGAAACTGGCAGCAAATGATGTGGTTTATGATCCAGCCTTTTTACCTGATATGCTACCAGTCTATTACAAGCGCTTATTTCCCCATAAGCCATTTTATAGATGGCTTTCTTACAGTCTATGTAAGTGAATATTTTGTTTAAGAACTTAGGAAGAAATGTACATATTTAGATGTGTACGCCACCAATTGTTATTTTTGTTATATTCCTTAATGAGTATGATTTTTTATATTATCCTTTATATAGCGGAAGAAGGTATATTTGCCAATCGTGAAATTTCTTTTACATTACATGATGACATCTACATACGCTATTTATGTTTTGACACCCAAAGTGATTTAGAAAAAGAATTATGCTCAAGATGCCCATTTAAAATTGACATTGGAGCTGTTATGAGTACAAGGTATTTTATTATAGATAAATATTTAACATTTTATAATTAATTTTTTAAGCACATGCTTGAAACAAAGAAGAACAAATTACTGATTATTTTGAATTAAATATTTAAAAAATTATTTATGCACTTTTCTTTTTCAAAATATGTCACCCAATGGTGTGGCGCAATATTGAGTTTAATCTTTATTAAATACCTCGTGCTTAAAAAAATATATAAAAAATTAAATTTAAACTATTTAAATTTTCAGACCTAAAAATAATCGCATTTCGGCTGCTGCCATGACCCCATTACAACGTGAATTAGTATTTGATATCGATATGACAGATTATGATGATGTCCGTAACTGTTGTAGTGGTGCAGATGTTTGTCAAAAGTGCTGGAAATTTATGGTTGTAGCAGCTCGTGTTCTAGATGTTGCCATACGTGATGATTTTGGATGGGAACATATACTATGGGTATTTTCCGGACGTCGTGGCATTCATTGCTGGGTATGTGATTATGATGCTCGCCATTTAGATACAACCGGGCGAACAGCAGTCGCAGAATACTTTCAAGTCGTTACTCATGCCATGGTTGAGGGAGTTAATGTTCCCAGAATCCATATAGGTGAAAAAATGCATCATAGCATTAAAAGAGCATTTAAGATTATAGAACCGATATTTGAAGAAATAATTTTAAACGATCAAAATCTATTCTCTTCGCCAAAAGGAATAGGAAAATTATGCCAGTTTATTTCTGATGATACAGCTCGTAAGGAAGCTGAACAATATTTGCTAAATAATCTTCAAGACAGTGCGCCTGCTCGAGATGTCTGGGAAGCCTTTAAACGTTATGCTAATTCAATGCGTTGCAATTCAACTGCCTCAGTCTGGTCAAGAAGATTAAAAAATATTATTGAAGAAATCCAATTGGCTTGCTTATATCCACGTTTAGATATTAATGTCACTAAAGGCTTTAATCATTTACTTAAGGCTCCTTTTTGCATTCATCCCGCAACAGGAAAAGTTTGTGTACCGTTTAACGCAAATGCCGTTGGCAAGTTTAATCCTACTACCGTCCCAAATATTGCTCAACTATTGCAAGAAATTAATGCTTTTGATGAAAAAACTAAAAATAGGGAGGAATCTGAAGAAAAATTGCGAATTAAGGATTATAAAAAAACAAGTATGTTCAAAGGAGTTGTAGTTTTTGAAGAGTTCGTGCGTAAACTAGAAAGTAGTTTAAAAGCAAGAGTTGTTCAAATAAATGAAGAAAAAATGGATTTTTAAATAAAATAAATAAATACACAGATATTAAGACAAAGTAGCGAGTTTATGGAACCAAGTACATAATTAGTGTTTTTTTCAGCTGTCCACAGTAGTGCATTTAAAAATTTTTTGAATAATAAATACTTTAGGATAATATCATAAAATTTTTGTTTAAGGAATCAAGCACAAATTAACGTTTATAAAGTTATTTAATAAAAAAATTGTTTTTAAAAGCATTTCAAAGGCATTTATTTTTTCTACAAATTTTGTCTTCCTCTCTTTAATAATAATAATGTAATCAAATACATCTTAACCGTATGTGAGGTACACAGTTATCAGCCTTTTGTATTTCTGCTTCAAGACGTACAAAGCCTTCCTCAGGTATGCTAGTGGCAGCCTTCTTGATATGTACTTCATTGATTTTTGAACCGTAACGCAGTTGAAATACTTCAGAGTCCAGGGAAGATTCCTTAAGTTTGATGTTTAAAATAACTGTTTTTGGCAAAACGTCTCCAAGATTTAAAAGTTTTTGAGCATTTTCATCATCTTCAGCGGAACCGTGCCATATATATACCTCCTCCGCCACACATTCACATATTTCGGATGGTTCTAAAACCTGTTTTTCACAATCCTCAAGATAAAGAGTTTGCCGGGCACAGCCCACAGCAACGACCTCATCGGCCGATATTGAACTATTAATTTCAACATCTGGAAACTTGTTAGAAATTGCCATTTGTAACTTGGGTATTTGAGTTGTCGCACCCAATAAAACAATATTATCTAGTTTTTTAATTTCCGGATGACTTTTAAGCGCTTTTTCCACACATTCATTGAGAATTTGCATAAATGAGTTTATAACTGGCTGTATTAGGCTTTCAAAACGAGCACGACTCATTTGATTATTAAAATCTACTCCATCCATTAGAGAATCAATATAAAGTTGAGTGGAAGGTAGAGTCGAAAGAATATGCTTACAGTTAATAGCAGCAGTACGGATCTTTGCTAAAGAACGACGACTTTCCTGAGGATCTAATTTGTATTTTCTATGAAATTCTTCACAAATAAATTTTACCAACTCTTCTGTGAACTGTTGACCTCCTATAGGGAAAGGTCCAAAACATTCAATTTTAGTATATAAACCATGCTTAATTTCATATAATGCGAAATGTGAGAACAAGCCACCACATTTTACTGTTAATATATATTTTGTGTCATCGCTGGAGACTTCTTCACCTATTCCATATGCCAAAACAGCGGCAGTTGGTTCATCCACTATCTGAGCTACATGGAAACCAGCTTTCTCGGCAGCTTTGGATAATAATGCCCATGACTTTGTAGGATAAAAACTAGGTATGGAGAGCACAACAACAGGTTTTTGTGTAGCGTCACTATAGTATTGCCTCGCTAATTCTAGTTCTGTTTCAAGAAGTTTGACTTGTACGTCAAAAGCTGAAATCTCTTTTATAACATCAATATCCTCGTCTCCATTTGTGGTTTGTGTTGCCTTTAATAAAAATGTATTCTTCTCAGAATCATATTCACATGGTATCGTTTTTCTGGCCTTTGTTAACAATTCTTCTGTTATATCTGCAGTCACCCTAAGGAATTGAAAGCTATTTGCTACTGCCTGTTTTGGTTTTGAGGACATTTTCTGCTTGGCAGTGAGCCCACACTCGATCTCATTTAAGCCATCCCACAACAAACATGCTTGCGACACACGATCTCCTTGTTTGTTGGCTATAACTTCTGGTTTTGTGTCAGAGGGTTTTACATGTGCTATGCAAAGAGTGCTATTACCCACTTTAACGCCAAAACGAGGCCACATTATAAATTTATTACAATACAACTAACAACTTAGAAAAATTAACTAAAATACTATATAACCTTCTATTTTTGTATGGTTAACTGTCAAAAAATACGCGGCGTGCTAAATGTTTGACAAATAAACAAACATGAGGGCTGCCACATTAAGCAAATCAAAACAAAGTTTTTATTTTACGTTCAAAAATACGATAAATCAATGGAACGACAAATAAAGCAAGCGAATATAAAAAACAATGCATAATCATAAACTACATAAGTAATGAAGAAAAACAATCGGAAAATTAAAGCATTTTTTTTTCTCTACTATAAATATTAAACAACAACAAAAAATTGGAAATATTATTAAAATAAATAGAAAAAGGCAACCTAAAGTGAATGTTTGCAATAATTATATTAAATGTGGAAAAAATGCTCAAAAAGTTTTAAATGAAAAAATTGTCTTACATACATACATATTAACATAAAATTGAAAATGTTACAAACCCCCCGAGGAGGTAATTGATTGTCACATCATACCCTCTTACTTTTTTTTTAAAATAACTTGACACAATGGTAGTGAAAATTTAAAATGAAACAATAGGAAAGAAGCGATTCGTCATCGATTTACCAAAAAGATTGCAAAAAGGGATATATGTTTGTTTTTAGATTCCTTATTTTCATGCATATAACTTATTGTGACAAAATAGGACACAATGAAAGCAAATAAATTCAATGTAAAAAAGTATTTGAAGTGATTAAAGAAATAGAAATTGCCATAAGAAAACCCTGTATTCATTTTAAGACAAATTCTACTTTTATATTCTTATATATATATAAATATATATATATGTGTGACCATGGATGATAATTTAAGTACCAAGTCATCGGAATCATCTTTAACCACCAGCGGAGAATATGAAATTGTTACAGATAGTAATTTGACAACACCACTCGACATACAACCATCGTTGGATATTGCTAACAATTGTAATATTTCGGATATACAAAATGCTATGACGGATGCTCTCAAAGAGTTTGAATCTGATAAAGCAGGAGAAGGTAAATAGTTAATTGAAATACTTATCTACATACATGATGAAACTATTCTTTATAAAACTTTTCTCTTTTTTGCTGAATGCATTTTTAGTGCAATATTTGTTCAGTCACTTTTCAGTCAGCTAGAGATAGCACATAGATATTTATGTTTAAAAGGAAATATGTTTACATATACTATACTTATATAGTAATTGTTGTTGTATCAGTTCTTTTGTTGGCAGAAGTTCTTCCTTGTTTCAAATACATTTGAAATAAAAAGTCACTGTGTTCCAATACACTAATTTTTGAATTCATCCAGCTAAATTAGATAAAAAGTCGGATGAGTTTTTAGAACTTTCATCGAAAAATTTGAAAACAATATTTGTCTGGGCAAACTAATGCAAATATATAAGAAGATTAATGCTTACAGGCCTAATTAACTTTACCACATTCATTTGGAATGAAACAGTGGTCTTTAAAACTTTTCTGTAATCAAATATGATACTAAAATGATTTAATTGTTATATTCAATCTAAAATTTCATTACTGGGATCATATCAATGCAGTTTGTTAAAAAAACGACTTTGGAGGCTGTATTCACTTAATGAGTACCACCCATTTCATGTTAGATGTAAGGTTACATGTGTTTAAAGAGCTCCTTGGTAGCAAAATGCCCAGACATAACAAAAGTACCTTAAGCTGGTTAACTGCATTAGTGACAGGTTATGGCAACTTCAAATATCATTTAGCCAAGCACTTGCTAGCACAACTGTTGGGACTATAGTTAGTAGCTTATTAAATCTGAATGTCATGGGGATCTAAGCCTTGGTAATTACTAAAGACTGCGTAACGAGAATGAAGGGCGACAGCCGGAAATCACTAATTTAAGAGAAAAGACTGGTGATAGTAAGAGACTCAAAGAATGCCAGGCTTGTCGTAAATTATAAATCGATTTGATTACAATATTTAAGGATAGAAGGGTGCCGAAAAGAAACCCAGTATAGAAGGAAAAATTATTATACTTTAATCATAATTTTAGATGCTCGGTCCCGGATTTTGTATTGGATAGAAGCACTTTATTAAGAATTCAAGTTTTGGTTACTTAGATAAGATATGCACATCCATTTCCGTTTTGATCTTGCAATAATTTTCTTTAAATTACTCTTTTCATTTATCTTTGACTATTTTAAAAAATAAAAAAATTCAGGGCTTTTAGATTTTTCATTTGTTCCAAACATGATGTTTATAATAAGGGGTTTTTATTTATAGAGGTATATTGAAGTGGAATAAAACAAAGATGAAGCTTTAAAATTAGCATGAAACACTTAATTCGAAAGGTAATCTTCTGGAATAATAAATAAATTATGGCAGTAGCTATGTGATATGTTCGGCCGTCTCTTTCAAACAACAACTTCTTTCTGCTCATTCAGATTATTCAATTGATGACCAAAAATACAGTAAAGTTAGCTCTATAGCGGTTACCATTAACTGTAATGTTCTGTTCAGCATCCGCCCTTAAGCACACCCTTCAGGTTTTCCAGATGTAATGGTGTCTAATACACTTGATTATTGTCCTATCCGTGTGAACTTCATCGCAAAACAAAATTCACTTATAAAATCGGGATCAGGTATTTCAAACAGAACCATAATTTTTTGGGACCAATTTGTTCAATTTGGAAGTGTTGTTTAGGCGTCAGTCTATTCTAAACACTTGACAGCTGACAAAATGGTAGCCAGTTGAAAAAATGTTGCCAGCTTAAAGTGCTATACCATTATAAAAGCACCCTATATATACGACATAACAATACATAAGCCAGATTTAAATTCCTCTTAATCCGTAAACTTTCTAGTCTCTATTATAGAATATATTGAGTTATTTTTTAAAAATATGCATCATAGTTTCATAAAATTTTGTTTCGGCTTTAATTTGTTATAATTTAAATGAAATTATAACGGTTTTATTCGTGTTACATCTTCAAAATATTAAATAATATTTATAATAATAATACAGCTGTGTAAATTTATACAAGATAATGTGTTTATGCCTTTATGTGGTGCTATAGTAACAATGATGGTGAAAAGTAAAACTTAATAATAAATTGAATATACGCCCACATTTAAAATGTTTTCCAAAAGTTATAATAAAACAAGCGAGCAGGCAATCATCAGACAAATTGTTCTTTTTAAATTAAATTAACCTTTGCAAAAATGTTATATTCTTATTTCGGTTGCAGGTACTGGTTGTTCTATTAGTTCAAGTCTTAAAAACAAATCACTTACATTGCCCTTAATGGGCACAACAAGTCCATCTCTGGTAGTACCTCAAGATAAATCTGGTGTATCAACAATGAAAACTCAGACAATACCGCGTTTAACAATAAAAAATGACACAAATATACCAACACCTAAAAGTGATGAATCAATTTCAGAACTTAATCGCGTTGGCCAGTCAGTTTTTTATGATTGTATAGATGCAAATACAGGAAATATGACAGACACGGGGCCTAGAACAATTGGAGATGGTATTGATGTCGATGAAAAACAAGATAAAATGAAGCCGGAAAGAAATGACACAGATGAAGAAAGTAAGTGCAATTTTTTTTGGGGGAAATGGTTCCAACCAATTGAATAAAAATCTGACATTATTTTGCCAATTTTTGTCAATTTAAATATTTATTAACACACATTATTATTTTATAAATAATTTTTTTAAGCAATGAAAAAAAAATTTTTTTTTTCTACAATTTGCTTTTCCTGAAGATGCTGCCCAATTAATTCATTTAATTTTTGTATAAAGACCTTGTGCTTAAAAAAATTATTTATAAAATATTAAAAATGTCAATTAATTATAATTGTCATTACATTTTATTTCAGTTTCTGAAATAGATCAGGGTTGCACTATATTTTCTGGTGTAACCTATTTGGGTGCAGCCAATATAAATGCACCGAAATCAGAACTAGACGTTTATCGTATAATGAGTGAATTGAATAATGGAACAGCAGCGAATGGCTTAAAAATTTCCATTAGCATACCAAATTGTTCAGATGGCCTGGTGGTATTGCATGATGCCGATTCTAATACAATTATTGCCACTTATGAAATACAGAGTATAATTTTGTATTTCCGTGGGCCGATAGAGACGGTGGAACATGGTTGTTTTGCTTTTACTTGGTTACATGGAGAATCTCTATTTCAATGTCACGTTTTTCGTTGCCATATACCAGAAGCTGTCAACCAAGTTAGCGGTAAATGTTATATATTATTAAATAAAACAATAAAAATGTATATAATTGATGTATTTATTTGCAGCTTGTTTTCAAAAGGCTTTTCAAACTTATCCACCCAGCATGACTTGCAGTATTACGTCTGCTGTAGACAACATAATGGTTAATTCAATAACATCGGATATTAGTGGAAATCCTCTTAATACGGCTGGCTATGAATTTTTAGTTTCTTTGGAAATACGAGAAAAGGTGACAAAAAATTCTTATACACCGGTGCCACGTGATCGTCATTGCTTTAAGTTAAGAGCTAACACAGACAAAGAGGTTAATATTACAGTTAGGCAAACGGCCTCGACTGTTTTGCAGCCATTGTTAATTGAACGTTGTTTTGGAGTTTTATTAAGTCCAGGAAAGCTTATGAGACAAGCAGATATGCAATTGATTGATATGATCAGTATGGGCTATTTACAACCGACGACAGCCGCTACAACAAGTGCAAGTGGAAATGGTAGCGTAGGTATTGCTACAACATCGAATGGTGATACTCTGGCACCAATCACACCATTATGTTTGAATCCCTATCAAATTCAAGCTGAATGGAAGGCTAATGAAAAGGCATTTGAACAATTAAACATAGAAACTTCAAAGACGTTCTTAACTGTTGCAGTCGACATTGTTATACGCGGAATACAAGAACCCGTTAGATTTGTTATAGAAACGCCAGTTTCTATTCAGTCCGCTGGTGAATTACGTATAATGGATCATTTTATTTCGAAACGTCCCATGACTTTGCGTTTTTATTTGCATTTAAAACGAACCACAGACGAGTTTAGTTGGAAAGTTAGTTCTATTGATCCTTCAGAAGAGATAATAGAGCCTCCACATCAGTCTACATCTTCTTCTTATTTACTTAAATTTGGTATGAATAATTTGTCGCGCATTGTACGATCTGCATCGATTGCATCGATTGAAGATGAATGTCCCACGGATCCCGAAGATCTTTCAGATGGGGATGAACCCTTATTGAGCGGCACTGGTGAAGTTTCAAAAGACTGCTCACAAGATACCCTAGATGAATGGGATCCTGTTCTCAAGGAATGGGATGGTGAAAAAAGACCAAAAAATCTTGCAGCCTTAGTGCGGGTAGGAGTTCCGGAAGCATTGCGCGAAATGATTTGGAAGAAATTGGCTGGAGTAGATACTAAAATTGAAATGCTTGATATGTATAAAAACTTAATAACCAAAGTAAGTGAGAAACCTGTTTAATGATATATATCGATATGTAATAGAAATCAATCAACAATAGTTTTAAATCTATCGCTTTTCATCATTCACCTTGCTTTTATAAAGAAACAGGAGTTTTGAAAAATTTATTTTAAAACTTTGTAATCAAATCAAATCAAAATCACTATACACTTATGTTTTTTTCTATTTAAATCTTCTTCACTCAAACCTTCGAAGACATTGTTAGTTTTGATTGTATTGCGATTGTAATTTTTTTGTGTTGCATAAAGCTAAATAAAGCTATCAATAGATGTAAGAAAATAGAAGCGTTTTAAATAGGCTGTACTACTTTCTAAATTACAGTGCATTATTGTTTCATATGAAACAATTGGTGCTTTCCACCAATTAGTAAAAGGATAAAACATAAATAATTTTGTTCTTTTAGGAAACCAAATGTGAAACTGTTATACAGCGTGATATACACCGAACATTTCCAGCTCACAAATGCTTTAAAGAAAGTGGAGGATCAGGTAGAATCTGCTCTGCATATTTCGTTATAACTAAGCATCTTAAATATTTTTATTATTTTTATAGGTCAAGATGCTCTTTTTAAAGTATCCAAAGCTTATGCTGTATACGACAGTGAAGTTGGCTACTGTCAAGGTTTAAGTTTTATAGCTGCTAGTTTACTGTTGCACGTAAGTATTTCATCTTAATTTTAGTTGTTTTAATTTTTAATTTTTTTTCAAATTGACTTCTGTTTTCAGATGCCCGAGGAAGATGCTTTTTGTGTTTTAGTATCGCTTATGTACGATTACGGTCTACGTGACTTGTATAAACAGGGATTCGAAGTCTTGTATTTACGACTATATCAACTGGAACGTCTTATTAAAGATCATTTGCCCAAACTATATGAACATTTTTTAAATTGTGGCATTGAAACTCATATGTACGCCTCGCAATGGCTGCTAACTCTTTTTACAGCTCGTTTTCCTTTATGTTTTGTATTCCACGTACTGGACGTATTTCTTTTGGATGGCATTCCTCTTTTATTTCAAGTTGCTCTCACACTGTTATCGATATGTGAAAATGATTTACGCCAGCTAGATTTTGAAGGTATATTAAAATATTTTCGAGTTACTTTGCCCAAAAAATGTCGCAGTTCTAGCCATGCCAGACGTATTATGAAAATGGCATGTGAACGTAAAATAAAAAAATTAAAACAATACGAAGATGAATTTATGTTGAAAAAACAAGATAAGGAGCGCCTAGACAAAGAGACGCAAATTTACGAGAATCGCTTTGGTGCAGAGAGGCGTAAACTACAGACAGAAATTAATGATTTGCAGCAAAAATTAGCAGATGCCAATGAACGTGCCATTGAAAAGGAAAGAAAACATACTGGTATTATACAGGATTATAAACAAATAATACAACGTTTGGAGCAAGACATAACAACTATGAATGAAACTTTGGGAACAGTGATGGTAAGTTAATAAAATAAATTTTTTAAAACAATAAAAAATATAATAATTATAGTTAATTGACCTTTTTAATATTACATAAATAATTTTTTAGGCACAAAGTCTTTATGTAAAAATTAAATTTTGTATTTATTTACAATATTTTGTGATACCATTGGTTGGCATCTTCAGAAAAAGAAAAATGTATAAACAATTTATTACATCAAACAAATGAAAATTTTTGATGTGGTGAAATATTGAAAATAAAAATAAAAAAATTTATTTAACCTCTATAAAGACATTGTGCTTAAGAAATTATTTATGCAATAAAAAATAAATAAACAAATGATTTGATATTGGTTTTTAAAGAATAATGCATCAAAGTGTCCAAACTGTTCTCAACACATTTTACGGGATAATCTGGCAAATAGTGTAACATCACCTATCAATGATAATGTTTCCTTGATAAATAGCAATAAAAATGCAAATGAGGCACCATTGGGACCTCTTGATCCTTTGCATTCGGCTCAGCATCGTATACGAGAGCTGGAATTGGAATTAGCGCAGGCAAAACTGGCACAAGTGGAGGCTGAATGTAAAAATCAAGACTTAAATCATCAACTTAGTACGACAATTACAGAAATGCAATCAAATCGTAACAGTTGGCAGCCATGGTTTTCAAAAACTTTGAATACTTTACAAGAAAAAGTCTCAACGCGTGCCAATCGAGATGCACAATCTACAGCAACATTTCAGTCATATATGTCGGCAACTGGAAGTGAATCGAATTCACCATCAGGTCATCAGGTATCTTAAGTGAATGAAAATTATTCAAATTCCTTAAAGCTTCCAACCGTCCCTTCATTCATCATTATCAAATAAAAAGCCACCTTTGAAAGCATTGTTTTTTTATTTATTTTCATTAAAATTAAAATAAACGTTTGGAAATGTTTTCTATCACTGCCGACACGATATTTTAATTGATATTAAAATATAAAGAAAGTGTGTCGAATAATTTGAAATCCATTTTTTACTTTTATTCTTTTTTAGCCAGTTATTTTAGATTTAACACAATTTTCTTATTCTTATTAAATGCTATAAAACGTTATAAAATATTTTTATATTTAGACATATGGTTTCTTTTTACTTGAGCTTTTTAATACTTTAGTTTTGTTTGATTAAATAGTAAACAAAATTTAAAAGTAATACATAATTTGAAAATATTAAAGTTTGTAAGATGGTAATTTTGCTAAAATGGTTGATCCACAATTAGAAATTATCATTACAGTAGTGAATTTTCGAATATCCAAACGTTTTCCCTAAGCAGTCACATTTCACCAGGACAATGTTATATTAATTTCATTTTACAAGTTTCTTTTTTTATATTTAAGTTGTGTTTATATAAAACTATTATATATACTTTAAAGTTTATTTTAAGTTTCTAATAAATTTTCTTTCTTTGTTCAACCTTTAAAATTTCAATAAAAAGCAATTTTATTGTAGCAACTATCAGTAACTAAACACAAAATTTTCTTTCTGTCTTTTTTTTTTTGCTTGTTTTTTTTTCAATTTTCAGGAATTTAAAGCTTTCTCAGTTACCAACTCGCCTAAAATGCCAGTAAAATTTCAAACAGCTCGTTTACGCAGTAGTATTGACAGTTTGCGTAATATTGTGGTTCCTTTGGAAAATTCTGGTAAAAATTTATTAAATGAAACCTTAAAACAACATCAACAACAATAAAAAAATGCAAACAACAGATAAAAAAACAGCTACTTTAACAACAACATTCCACAAAATACACAAAATTAAAAATATATATAAATGGTAGAAAACTTAGGGGCAAATATTCATAAATGTGATTAAGTAATTTAATTCTCTCCAATTACCACCACCACATTATGATATAACTAAAAGCAAGAACACAAGGAATGAATATTAAAGAAAAAAAAAAACAAAAAAAATATTTACCAAAAATGCATAAAATATGTTTATTGTTAAGAATATTGTAATGCTTTAGACGACATTGCATTTGATTTCATTTTCATAATTTTTATGCTCTTCGCTATTTAAAACTTAAAAAGAAATTATGTTCGAAAGCATTACTACTGAAATTAAAGGGATAGGGATAGTAGTTTCAAAAATCTGTTAAGATCAAAATTTTGAAAATGATGAACCGAATTCAACTTGGATTTTTTTTTCGTTGGCCATATTTAGCAGAAAATTAAATTATATTCGCCTTAATTCACAAGTGGCTTTTTATATGTTTTTAAATTTTTTCCCTCTTAACACAATGGCCCTTTTTATTAAAAACACTAGCACGGCGATTTGTTTTTAATTCATTCTTCTTTCAGTTTATTCTTTCTTAATTTCCACGATCTCTTTCTTACTACCTGATCACACTCTGTAAATTGTGTTGCTCAATTTTTAAGTTTGAGTAGAAAGAAACACGCAAACAGTTTAATGCCTTTGAATTTCTCTTTTGTGTTGCCATTCAGAATTTTAAGCAAAAACAAAATTAAAGCAATTAAGGCAGTAAATGCAGAAATTCACTTTCAAAAGAGTATTTCGGAAAACCGCTTAAAATAAAATAGTATTCCATTACACAGTATAACTTTTTTCAATTCTGAGAGTTGCACGTGAAAGCCCCAAAAATAAGAACTTCTGAATTGCTAAAACTTGCTTAAAACTTTAACTCCGGCAAAATTCTTCAGTATTAAAAACCCTACGTTGTGGCTCGCACTCACAATCTTCTCTTCCATTTTATCATTGAGGCCAAGCCAATGGATGCCACTCTATATCCGCTCTTTTCAATAAAGCGGTTAACAGCAAATGTTAAGTGCAAATTGTATAACTCAATTCTAAGCCATCTAATTTATCTATGGCCAAGCCCTTTTAAAACACACTCATTCACGACTGGTTACGTTGCGTTGTCATTATTCTCTTAATAATGGGGGGGTTTCTTCTTTTATTATACAGTCGTTTTGACCAACCAGCTGTTAGTTGCAGCTGAACACAATCTTCTTTCTGTTTTAATCTAGAATCCAGGTGGATTGTGCTGGCTAATATCTTCCGTTCGCTTTTTTTTAAATCATTACAACACGAGTTACAGTTGGCCCTTTCTAAATTCATTACGTGGAACGTGAAGTTGAAATAATGATGCCATCCATGATCTGCTGTTTAAACAACACGTTTAATAGAGAATTAAAAATTCCCTTATGCTATATTAATTAAAAAGTTTTTCTCTAACAATATTGGAATGAAATAAACCAAAACCGCGTTAGGTTTATGTACATTAAGAAATGCATTTTATTTATAGCAGACATTTAACACACTCGCCTTGAAATATGCAACAAAATAATATTTTCGTTACTTCTTAGATTTTTATTTGAAGAGGTTTATTTTATTAAATGTGGCACAGCACCCCTCAAAAAAAAAAATATGCAAAGGTCAAAATCAAAATGAAAGCTTGGCAGAAACTCTATTATAACCACTAAATGTTTCAACCAAACCAGGCTTGCCCTTTATTAAATTTATATAAATTTTTTAGACTAAACTTCGAGCTACGCGTAGTTGCTTTCTTTTTATATATTAAAAGTATTCCAGTAGTAGCGAATGAGTATGGTTACGTTACTCGTTTGAAGATCCCTTTTTATATACAATACTTGGAATATTTTGAAATGGCTCGAAATGTGTTCTCTTCAAACCACAAAAACCTATTTAATTATTTATTTTCTATTGAATATGTAGATTTAATTTTATAAAATATTTTTTTATGCTTAGGTTGCAAGAAAAACATTTTTTGTTATTGAAAATAATTTTGTTATAATTTACCAAAGTTTTGAAAAATAAATTGAGTATAATAAATACGATATTAACCAAAAATGATTGAAATTGTTGTTAAACAATAATAAAGGTTGCAATGGATACGCTATTTTGTAAGTATTACGTTTTAATTTCTATCTAATATTTCATTTTTTTATATTTTTCCTCCGACTTAGGATGTTTCTAATCGTATTTTAAAATTATTTTTTTTATTTTACTTTACGTAAACGTGTCAACATACGAGGTATGATCAAAAAATAATTTCAAATTTTTCAAAAAGTATTTATTTATAAATCAATAACTATCTTGTTCCCTTCAAAGTAATACACTGATACATTTTCTTCAATTCTCGAAACACTTCTGAAACGTGCTTTTTGTTATCGCCAACAGCTCCTCTTTCGATTTTTCTTTTATCTTTCAATCGTAGAAAAATGCTTTCCTTACATCGGTGTCTTCAGTTTTGGGAAGAGCAAAAATTCAGCAGGTGCCGAGTCCTGTGTGAATACGGCTTTGTTTTTGTCCAAAAACTCACGCACAAGCATCGATGTGTGAACTATTGCTTGATTGGTTTTTCCACAATTCTGCGCGTTTCTAACGAATTGGTTTGCGCAAACAGCGCAAGGTAGCATTCCTTATTGACCGTACAATCTTGTGGATTTAGATGCACCAAGCCATTGAGAAAAACCTTAAAATTTGTCTGAACTTGATGTGCTTTTTTCGGTCTTGACTCTTCTGGACGCTTCCATTGGGATGATTGGGCTTTGGCTTCAATGTCATAGTCATTCGAGCACACCTATGATTTTGTCACCAGTTATGACCTTTTTGAGCAAATCTGGATCGTCGTTGACGACGTTCAACAGCTCCAGAGCGATGTCCATGCGATGTTGTTTTTGCTCAAAATTTGGCAACTTTGGAACAATTTTCGCCTAAAACATCCGTAAAAATTGCTTGGCATGAGCCGAACGATATGTCAACATCACCAGCAACCTCTCTAATAGTGATTATCGGCGATTATCCAAAATCATTTTCTTCACTGCTTCAATGTTTTCATAGGTTGTTGACGTGCTCGGACGCCCAGGACGAGCATCGTCATTGACATATTCCCGGCCTTCCTTAAACCGGTTATACCACAATTGAACGTGTGTTCTGCTCATAGTAAACTCGCCAAATGCCACAGTCAACATTTCATCAGTCCTTGCACATTTAATTTCATTTTTTACACAAAACTTAATACAGTTTCTTTGATCCATTTTTTCGAATAGTAAAAAATCGAAGAGCACACCAAAACACGACTAACCTTTTTATCCGTCAAAAATAAACTGACAATCCAAAATGGCTGATATTGCCAACATACATAACATACATGAGTACCAACATAACAGAAACAAAGAATGCGAAAACCGGACAAACGTAACTCACGAAATTTGAAAATAATGGTTATTTTTGATCATACCTCGTAAACTAAAAACTTAAAAATATTTTTCCGGAATGCAAATATAAATTTAGTGCAATTAAAATTATGTTCTACAGAAGAAAAATTTAAAGCGATTTCGAAAGCATATTGTAGTGTGTATACACTGCATGAGCACAATTTTAATATTTGTATATTTTAATATTTCTTTACATCAGCATAATTTCATTTGACCATGAAAATAATTTTGATACTGCAATATCAGCATAATTTTATTTGACCATGAACTTGGTAACAAATAACAAATTATTTTTATGGGAAAATATATCGAATGTAATTATGCTGAATAGACATAATTTTAGCTGTAAATATTTGTTCAATAAAATTAATGTTAAATCATAAGGTAAAAAGCATAGACCTTGTTCCCTTTTTCGGCAGCAGTGCAAAAAAAAAGGCATTTTGATGCTGGACTATAGCGGCAGTAGTGCTAAGTATAATACTAAGCCCCACACTCAACACTATACACCAACAATACATTGTGAATAGATCCTGCGATTAGAGACCACCCATTTCCATCCTTGCCAAAAAATACACTTTGATGTAAATTAGTCTCAGAAAATTGGATTAGTCCTCTAGTACAGGAACACACCCTTCGTACACCAAAAGTACTCCACTCATTGACCATAGCCTGAATCTTACCACAATATACAAGATTGGCTTTATAATTTATTAGGTGAATGCAATACTGATGAGTGACTGCTAATTATTTTATATAAGTATGTTATACTTCTAACACTATATTGTATTAACTCGTAAATTTTTTTACATTCACCTTTAATTTATGGCTTAAGTTAAGTTTTGTGTTGATAGATATTCCAGCAAAAACGCTATGTGAACTTTTTTGATCGTATCGTATGTTAAGATGCAATTAACAAACATTGTAATATTTTAATATCAAAAGCAGCTAATACACTTGCCTAATGAATTATTTTATTTTAAATTTTTTTCTTTTAACACACTTACAGGTCAGCGTTTTCGTTTATATAAAATAAAAATATTAGTACCGATTTCTCTAAATGCAAACGAATATATTGTTACGTTTATACCTTTTATAAACGTTTTTGTTGTTGCTTTTGTAAAAAGGGTTCCTTAGAAAACTACGCCGATGATAAAAAACTGTATATTTATTGTTATAAAATTAGTTTTTGTCCTGCGCGTTTAAATGATAAGCAGCATGCCAGGCAGTTAGTAAGCGGCATATCAAATTGTAGTTGTGTGTGTGTGTGTCTATAAACTTCTACGCAGTTTGTAACCAGTAGTTTTCCATATTGCTTAATTGTTTTATTTTAAACTTAAGCAAGACATATTCGTAACATGCCGCCCGCTTAAGCCTTTTCGTCCCGAATAGGCTCAATATTCCCTCGGCCATACTTGGCCAGTCGCTCCAGGTGGACCACCTTCATGTTAGACCTCGGACTTTGATATTTCTGTATCCGATAAACCACGTCGTTCAACTTCTTGGTAGCGGATAACTGTCTTTTTTAGTGACATCATTAAGTTTTCTATAGTCCACGCAAAATCTAGTGCTGCCATCTTTCTTCTTCACTAGCACTATCGGTGAGCTCCATGGACTGGAAGATGGCTCAATCACTCCGTTCCGCTCCATTTCGTTAATCAGTTCTTTGACCTCAGTTGTTACGTTTATACCTTTTATAAACGTTTTTGTTGTTGCTTTTGTAAAAAGGGTTCCTTAGAAAACTACGCCGATGATAAAAAACTGTATATTTATTGTTGTAAAATTAGTTTTTGTCTTGCGCGTTTAAATGATAAGCAGCATGCCAGGCAGTTAGTAAGCGGCATATCAAATTGTAGTTGTGTGTGTGTCTATAAACTTCTAAGCAGTTTGTAACCAGTAGTTTTCCATATTGCTTAATTGTTTTATTTTAAACTTAAGCAAGACATATTCCTAACAATATTTTTCCCATATTAATATTGAAAACAAAAACAACTTTCATCAATATGCATCATGTTTGTTTAAGTATTTCACTGAGTATTCAGTGAGCGAATACTCTCTCTCTCTCTCTCTTTCTATTAAGTTTTTATATTTGAGCCAAGAGAAAATGATGTGCATGAGCAAAGCTTTTTAAAAGTGGACACGTGCGTTAGCGTTATTTAAAAATTACTGCAACGTATGCGTAATTTAAATAGAAGTTTTTATAACTCATACGTCATTATAATTAATAGCATGTAGGAGTTTTTCAACAAGAAGTTTTCTCTCTAAAATAAAATAAAACAAAAAATTTTGATTTAGATGCTTAAAATTGTTATTGTATTACGAAGAGACATGAATGAAAAATGATATCTGGCAAATGTCCAACACGATGACGCTGCCAGGTTTCAATCCTTTGATCACAGTTTTTAATTAATTTTTTTTGGCAAAATGGCGGTTCTATTTCGTTAATCACATCACGGATTTTGACGGCTGAAATCAATTCGATTGACTCCGTAAAGACTCTGTCCTTAACATAGCCCCACAAAAAATAATTCACTGGTGTTAAAACACATGATCTGGTTGGCCACTTAACTACTGATTGTCGTGAAATTATGCGATCGGCCTCCAGACTGTGACACGTTGAGCATGCAAAGGCTTCTTAATAATAATCGCTTTAAGATTTTCAAAAGTCTAAATTACAATTACAAGCAATTTTGCTTGTTGATATGTTGATGTGTATAGTCGATCGGTCGGCTTTAATTCCTGAACCAGTTAAACCTTGTGGGACTTCAAAGTCAAGTCCTTACGCAAAATTCGCCATGTGGTGGTTTTGGATAACCCCAATTGTGGTTCACGGCTGCGATGTTTTCAGTTGAACGACCTGGTCGAACACGCGTTGGTATTTGCACATCGAGCTTGGCGAACCAAATTTATCGACCAAATTCTTAATAGCGGTTTTAGAAGGACGAATCACCAATTAACGGAACCATCATTTTCATAGTGGATTTTAATTATTTTAATGCGAATTTCGTGCGAAATTGAATTCAATATAACAATTTTCAATGCATCTACTACGTAAATGTCAAAAAACTAAATGTCAAAAATGTTGTTGGTGTTGCCACAATTGAAAAACAACTTCTTGTTGAAAAATCCTCAACACAATAGAAAATGGTTGTTGCCAGGTTAGAGTCTGAAAGAACTTAAAATTTAAATTTATTTTATCGTTTCTGTAGATGAATGCAAACAAAGTACCATTCAAAACCATTGAGAACTAGTGAGCGCAAACGATAAACAATTAAGAACACTATATATGGATCTCAATAGTTGTATACGGTATGCAAACCGAAAGAAAGCTTTGTATATTTTGTAGGTTATGTTTTTGTGTATTAGTTTTCAAAAAGCAAATTCCTTATCAAAAAATCGGAAGTTCAGCAAAAAGAAAAAAAAACTATCGATTTCCAAAACCATCTAAATTTAATGGAAAAAATTCACTTTCTCGTTGAGAAGTACTCGTACCTATTTTTTTATTTATTAACTAAGAAATATGTGGAAAAGATTTTTATATTGAAACTCTTTACATTTAAGATTCCATGAACTCTATTACCCCTTAAATAAGTCCTTCAATTTATTGCTAAAGCTTTAACTGTTTTGTATGGCAGTTTTTGTAGTTTTTATTTTAAAAAAATTTTTGGCTTTTTTTAAAATTTGTATTAATTTTTAACAACAAGCTGGCCTAAATGACCAGGGGAATACGTATAGATACCAGCTGTTTTCATAATAAATAAATTAAATTTTCCTTATAAAAATTTTATAAATTATTTATTTATTTTATGAAAAATTCTCATAGAATCAGTTTGGCTTTGGATATAAGACTTTTAGGTTTTTCTATACAGTATTGGGGTAAAATTCACTGATGAGTTACTTGAGCAATAGTGAAATTGCAATATGGATGTGCTCTCCCCCGCAGTAATACATTTCAAATATTTTGTATTTTTATTAAAATAAATGTTTTATGAGAATATTATAAAATGTTTATTTTTTAATAGAAATTTTTGTAATAAATATTTCGTGAGAATATCATGAAATATTTATTTAAAGGAATCAAGCACGAAAAATAAAATTGCTTATAAATTTTTTACATAATATTGTTATGAAAAGGAATTAATTATAAAAAAAACAAAAAAAAAATTAATCGAAATGACGTATTGTGCGTTTTATAAAGTGTGCAGTTTTCTAAGAAACCTTGTACACACAATACAACAACCCGCTTGTTATAAATTCTACGAAATAACTTAACAGAAAACAAAAAGAAAAAACTAACATAGAACAGAAAAATACACACAGCCTACATCAACAATAATGGGGTGATGTTCAAGTAGAATATAGTATTCTTGATATGCGAGAACCGCTTAAAACGGCTAAATAAGCGCCACTTGCTGAGCAAATGAATTAATTCAAGTTAAAGTAAAGCCAACAAAATAATAAAGCATCTTTTAAGGCGTTACAAAGGTGATGTTACCACCTTGTTTATTTTGTGTGTATTGAATGTAAAAAAATCGTTTAAATTAATTTAAAACTCTAAAGCATTTACGTTTACCAAGAGGAATAAACGTAACACTATTATCAATTTCCACAATAATTTTACTAAGAGTCTTTTTCAAAAAAAAAACTCCATTTTAATTAATAATAATTACAATTGTATTAATTGTTAAATAATGTTTGTTATTTATTAAATTAAATTAAATACAAATTAGATTTTCTATTATTATCACTATACAAAATATCACTTACTGGTCTCAAATTTAATAATAAATCGGCCGATGAACTACGTCTCATTGTATTGTTGGAACGTACGTTACCGCTATTTGTAAAGGATCTACTACGAGCATGTCTCCTCCGTACGTGAGTACGACCAACAGCTGTGTATTTGATTTTGTTATTAACTTTAAATGGATTATTGACGGCACCAAAACATGAAATATTCCTTTCGCCACCATCGTCACTTTCCAGTTCGGACATTAAAAGTAATTGGGTTCCACGATCTGACCTCTGTACATCAGCCGGTGTAGTAGATGATATATTGGAAGTGTCCTCTTCATAAAGTTTAATGTCGCTTTCATTTGTTATGTTATTATTGTTGTTATTGCTGCTGCTACTGCTGCTGCCAGTGTTTATACTGTGTGTAGTAGTTTGCAGATTTGCTTTAGAATTTTGACTTTCAATACTATTCGCTGAGGGATCTCTGGATAGATCAGATATAAAGTTGCTGCTATTGTTACTTAAAATGAAACTTTTTTCGTGCGGCAAAATAGAGCCGTAATTTTGCGAGTCACCATAAAGTGACCAATCATGTAAAAATGATTCGGGTGATGAGTAGGTGGGTCGCAAACGTTGTACCTTATACGTTTGACCGCCGCTGTTCATTACTATCCAAGATTTCTTTAAATACGTGTGTTCAGTGCAGTTAACTGAACTTTTAGGTCTTGAAAATGCTTCAACTTTTAAAAGTTTTCAATTAAATTACTTTTTACAATTATTTTACGCAAATATTTCATACCATTTTCAATGCTATTAATATTATCATTTATTAATCCTGTATTCGTTTGAGGTATTCCCAATGAAAAGGATATATTCAGTGTATCATCACAAAAATCGTGACTGCATTCTTCTAATTGGGTTGTGGTATTGCATCTGAAATTAATTTTCATTTAAATATGCTATTTGGTTTAAAATGTTTATTTTTAAAATTTATCACGTTTGGACGACAAGTATTATCCCATAAAAACTTTAAATCCAACATGGCTGATTCTAATATTAAAACAAAAACTTTCGTCCAAACTTTAAACTGTGATGAAAAAAGAAATTGATTAGAACTCACGAATTAATGTTTTGATTTAGATTTTCTATTATTGGTGATGTGTTTAAGAGCTTGAGTTTATTTTCCTCCGATTGACACTTGCAGCAACATTTAAATTTCGTCGACGTTGCCTCTGGTGTTTGAGACGTGTCTGTAATACCTGCAAACGAGATTCTTTTTATATGTTAAAAATTTTATTTATCTAAAACTTTTATGCAGAATGTTTAAACGAGTGACAAAAACCCAAATGTTTGATCAAATTACTTCGTTGTGTCCACTCACACAATTTGACTCAAGCATTTGAGTGTTTATCCTCCATTGTAGATTAAAATATACGAGCATGTATTTAAGCATATAGATAAAATATATAGATAAAAGTAGGGAAATTATCAACTGTTCATTGACTTATAGTAAACACTCTTGGGAAAAGTCCAACAGGGAACATTTCCAATTTAAAACCAAAAGGTTTTAAAACTGACGAAATGGAAAAGACGAATAAATAATTAAAAAGAAAAATAGAAACAAACAAATTTACATTAAATTTTTATCTTTTTACACGGTCCTTTAAATTATAACGATTTATTTTTCTTTTTTTCTCTCAATATTTCGCTTTCCTTTGGAAAGCTTCTTCAGGAAATTATTTTTATATTTTCAAAAACAAAAATATAAAAAATAATTTCCTGAAGAAGCTTTCCAAAGGAAAGCGAAATATTGAGAGAAAAAAAGAAAAATAAATCGTTATAATTTAAAGGACCGTGTAAAAAGATAAAAATTTAATAGAAATTAATAAAGAAAAGGTCGAATAAAACTGAAAATAATAATCAAACAAATTTACTTTTTTCTGCCATCAAACATTTTTAAAGGGTAATTTTATAAAGGTATAGAACTATAGAAATTGAAAAAAACAAATGATTTTTTTAAATCTGTCATGAAAATTACTTTATTCGAAAGAAAATCTCTTGGCATTATAATTTAAATATGACTTTTGCCTTTTTATGATTGCCACAGTAGGGTGATTACAAAAAATAAATTTTGGTTCTTCCACCGGCTCACCCCTTAAAATGTGCCAATTGACTAGAAAATGAGATTTGAAAAGTTGCCGCATTGTGACAAATTTAATATTGATCTGGTGAGCCGAAAGTTAGGATCACTTTTTTTTTAATCTCATATACCTTGAATCTATCCAAATGCGGCACATGTTAATATTATCAGATTGGATGAAGTATAATTAAATTGTGCATCCAATTTTTCACAACTTATTCCATTTGTCAACGTATATCGGCAGTAACATGGCGAATGTGTGCTCCAAGTAGTCAATCGTTTAGGGCTTACACACATCACATACTGGAGGCCAATTTACGAGTGCGAAACATAAATATAACTTCTGTCATCCCCCCGGTGGCACATTGATATGTTTTGACATATGTCACCGAGGGTAAAAGGGAGCCCAGTCCCCTAAAAGGCTAGCAGGAGCCAACAGGACAACACCACTTTATTTCCACGGAAATCAGTAAGCCCCAGAGTTCAGCTTTTTGGCTTTTTAGCCATTAAGCTGTTCTCTGACTGATTATTGAGGTTGGCCCTTCGGGAGCATCGTTGTGGTTGGGGTTTCACGACCGTCCTTTGTGATGTGTGGATCGAATCATTCACAATAAGCACAATGAAAGGTACTGGTTCAGTGAGCATGCTTAGGGTTGTTTTATTAAATTTTATTAAGCTTGCATGTGTTCTGGACGGGGAATTGGATAGTCTCCAACTCTTCAGAAAAGAGGGAGGCCTGGGACCTGCTCCGAGCTCTCGGAGTTGCGACCAGGAGCCACTGGAGGATAGACATACTCAAAGGCTTCCTGGGGCGTGGGTGACGCTAAAATTCATCTACAGTGGTATGATCCTCTATCAGGTTATGGTTTACACAGCTAGGTACAGACGTAAATCTTATCACATATGACTTCTGTCATATGACCGCCACGGCTAGTTTGAACGTAGTCTAATTTGGGGGTACAATTTTCGATAAATTTTTCCGTTTGTGGCTATACATCAGCAATAAGTAGTCAATCATTTTGGGCTGGTCATATATTCCCACAGAAAAAAGTGTAGCGTCTTTAAATCGCCCGATCGTGAAAGTCAATTCACTGATCGAAACGTGAAACTGTGCGGTTTACCAAACGTTTCTTTAAATAAATAAACAGTAGCACAAGCTGTGTGACCAGTTGTGTCATCTTTTTGAAACCACAGCTGCTGCACATCATGGTTGTTAAGTTAATGAACGAAAAATGTAAATGGCTCTTAGCGGTCACCATTGACTGTAACGTTCTGATCGGCATCGGTACAGTTAGTTTTTCGGGATGTATCGGTGTCTCAACACACACTTGAGGATTGTTATCACTCCAAATTGGACAGTTTTATTTATTGAAGTGATGACAAAATTCGCTCAACGGCAATTTTCTTTTGGCACCGAATTGCACAAGGTGGAAGCGTTGTTCAGGTATCAGTCTATTAATGTTTAATGTCAAAGCAAACTAAAGATAAATTACTTGTCAGCTAACATAATTGGCGCCAATTAAAAAAGTGTTGCCAATTTAAAGTTCTACACCGTAATAAAAACATGATAAATAAAATGGATAGGCAATGATTTACGCACAGATTTAACTTAATTGTAAAAAGCAGCCAAACTTGTAAACACAACTAAATCAGAGCATCAAGCGCAATGCAAGCTAACGCTAAGCCTTCACAGAGAAATATTACACCCAAATAAGAGTTGTATTCGAAACAACGTGTAATTAGATTTACATCCGCGCCTGGCCATGAAGCCTTAATCAGATGGTGGATAGAACCACTGCATAATTTGGAACATCATGCTCGTCCTAGGAAGCCGAAGCTATAATTCTATGCAACAGAACTTTCTAGTTGCAACTTCGATGATTCCAGAGCAGGGCTGCAAATCATCACTCCTTGCTGAAGAGCTGAAGAGACTTTCCAACTCCTGTTCTGAACACATGTCTAGCATGCTCACTGGACTGGATCATTCACCTAGCGTATAATTAATGGCGAAATGATCCTCGCCACCATATTAAACAATAGACCTGATATGGAGCCGCGAAACCACAACCACCACGATACTCCCATATAGGGGCCACCCTCAATAATCAGTCAGAGAACAGTTAAATGTCTAAAGAGACAAATAACGGAACTCTGCGAGCTTACTGATTCCCATGGAAATAAAGTGGAGTTTCCAATTGTACCCCCGCTGACTTCAGGGGACTGGGCTCCCTTTATCCCAGAGTAGCGAAGTGTTCACTCACTGTTCATACATGTATGAATATGTACATTTCATTTTTTAGCCGCTTCTTCTCATACATGTGTGAGAGACTAAAAAATATTTTGCGTTTTCTCATTTATGAATGCGACGATTTATTTTTTTCTTTCTATTCATAAGTGAAAAAATGAGAAACACACAAGTGTTCATTTTTGAATATTTACAATTTTGATAATTTTTCATAAATGAAAAGATCGTAAAAATATGTGCGTTAAGCATTCGCGTACATAAACGCACATATTTGATAATGCGCAATTGTCGGCGTATGTAGGAAAAAAATGGTTTTTTTTTATTTCTTTTAGAATATATTGCAATATTGTATTTTGTGTTAATGTGTACCCATGTGTTTTTACTACATTTTACGGTAAACTGCGATCGTAGGTAGAAAATTTTTTCACATTCATTTATGAGAAATTTTATAAAATTTCAACGTTAATAAATGAACATGTACATTTATGAAAAAGAACATTAATGAGAAGTAGCTGATTTATCATTTATCACATATGAATAAGACTAATAATTCTTGTTGTGCACATTCATGTATGAACATAAGCAGAACATTTTTTCTTGTTCGTTTATCTGCGTGAAAAATAAATATAAAATTTTAGATTTCTCATTTATGAAAAATGTCATAAATGTTGATTTTTGAATGTTCATAAATGAAAAATTCTGAACCCTGCTTTATCCCCCAGTTGCACAGGTCTAAGTTGTTGCGATCCCCAACGACCATCCATATGTGCCCCCGGGGGGTAGTTGTATTCGAAACAGTAATATTAAGTCATTTTGCTTTATATAATACCGCATAGAAACAAGAAGAAGATAAAACCAGTAACTTAAAAAAAATGTTTTTTCAGCAGCCAAATGCACAATCCAACGCATTATTGAAATTGAATTTTGCAATTGTTAAGCGCTGACGGCACGCAATTTAGGTTTACATTATACGAGTACATACAAATTTTGTACACACGACAATTTTTGCTACATAGATTGCGCTTAGCGCGCTAATTTGGTTTTAACGAACTCTATGATGCGTTGGCACACTGAAAGCCTCATGTGTACTATAATCTTTATTTTATTTAGCTCGTCTTGTTTCGAGCACTTTGAAGCTTCGGCTTTTCTTTCAATTCCTCCTCTTGCTCTGCCAAACTTTTAGGTTATCCTGCATTCATCAGCGTTTACCTATTCTAATTAAACAATTTCTCTAATCAATACGCCCTGTTCTAGACATTAGTCTAAAGAGAAACAAAACACACTTATGGCTAATACTTTCGTTAGCAGAATTTTTAGCTTGACGATAAGTCGCTAATAATTGTTAATTATTTTGTTGTTGTCCTTACAAGTAAAACTTACCACAATTTTGAGAAGCTCTGATGACACGCTGGCTTAAATCCTGACACAGGCTACCATCAACTTCACTTAAGACAACTGTTGGAGGTGCAATATTCTCAGTAGCCAATGCTAATGCTGCTGCTGCCGCTGAAGTTGAAGGTATATCGCTGCAATTATGAATTGGTACAGTAGAGGATACTGTTATATTACTGGGTGCGCGACTGCAATCTCGATGGCGCCTATGATGTTTACGATGTCTCTCATGCGGCTCACGCATTTCGTGATCCATACCGATTTTGATGACTTCTTCATAATCTGGAGGAGCTTCATAGCTAGGTGGTTCATCGGGAGTAATAATTTCTTCCTGACGATCTGCTTAAGGAACGTATATATATATCAAACGATAATAGAACTTTATTTAAAAATCTTAAGAACCGACCAAAAAAACTAACCTAATAATTCACTAATGGTTTGCAGATGACTTTGCAATTCTCTCTGGTGACGAGCTCTTACACCCATGCGATATAAAATGACCATCCAACCAGAAAGAACAGCAAAAATGCCCAAAGTCGATATAATAAAGATACCAGTAGCTGTTTTTAAGTCAGGATATTGTTCAATTTTGGGAAAATAATAGTTCGGCTTGTGGGAATACCATCTACGATCATTTTGCAAATTTGCCCAATCATCTTCACAGGAATCTGGTTCATCGCTACCATCACCACAATGGTCGAAGCCATCACAATGCAAACGTATAGAAATGCAATGATTATTGCCGCACAAAAACTCTGAACCAATATAACAATCTAATGGAATAGGTTACTTGTTACTTATAGAGTAGGCTAGACTACACAAGACTTACTTAAATAGTTGAAAACACTATAAACGATGGCCAGCTTAGAAGACATGCCAAAGACTCCTCTTAAACGTATATAATAGCCAGTAAGAACAGGCACAACATGCGTCTCCTTGCTAACACCATTGTTTGGCCATTGAACATTTTCGGTTTCTAATGCATCGGATGTTGTACCCTGTCTAATGGTAAGATCCGAACGAGAAGCCATGCCGTGGAATTCTTCAATTCTCAGCGATATATGAGTCTTCATCATCATATAGTTATTTCCAGGCTTAATTATCCAGATACAGTCAAAGAAGCGAACGTCTGTATTGTTTTCAATCATATTCATCATAGTAATAGCACCACCAGGACCAGAAACTAGGCCACCGCAATCTATATGCCAAGTAATACAAAATAAACAATAAATTTAAATAATACGAATAAAAGAAAATGCCTCCACCTGTATAGGGCATAGGATAATCTTCCTTTTGTTTCGGTGACACGAATGTAACTTCGGCCCGAAAACCACAACCTGTGACTCCATTACCACGAAATTGCAATAATAATGACTTTCCCGTACTGACTATAATTGGAGGGCGAAAATGTTCGCCGTTGTATGAATCCACCATTTGACCGTCGGAATCGAATATTTCTAATGTTGATGTTAGTCCCAATTGAAAGTCGGTAAAATCTAATCGTACATTACAGTTATCGCTTTCACAGGTTAGAATTTGTTCTGTGCCATAATCACGCGGATACGTCAGGGGAAAATACGGTGTCGATATGATTTGTGGTGCACCAACGTTATACGAATTTTGCTGTGGTGAACCGCTAACGATTTTTACATTACCTACAAGTTATTTTACATTTAAAGCAATGCAATGTGTCTGTATGTGTGTATGTGTAAATTTAATTTGATAGTTTTTTTTTTCCAAAATAAACAGATTTAAATTCAAACAGTGGCAAAATAACACTTGCAAATGAAAATTACTTAAACAGGTTGTCCTAATTGTGACAATTCTAGTCAATTAATTTATTTGTTACTCAAGGCTTCAAAATTATGCAAATTGGTCCCAAAACAAATTTGCCGTAAATCCCGATTTTTAAAAGTGAATTTTATTTAGCGATAAAGTTCACTTATGTTTGATTGGATACGTTAATAAACAAAGCTGCCGTATTTTGAGTGACGATAATCCCCAAGTGTATGTTGAGACACTGCTACATATGTGTGATTAGATTTACATCTGCGCCTGGCCATGAAGCTTTAATCAGATGGTGGATCAAACCACTGCATAATTTGGAACGTCATGCTCCTCCTAGGAAGCTGAAGCCATAATTCTATGCAACAGAACTTTCTAGTAGCAACTTCGATGATACCAGAGCAGGGCTGCAAATCATCACTCCTTGCTTAAGAGACTTTCCAACTACTGTCCAGAACACATGTCAAGCATGCTCACTGGATCTGGGAACATTTCACCAGGTAGGTGTTATCAGAGGTGAAATGAACTCGGCCACCATAGAACCATAGACTGATATGGGGTCGCGAAACCACAACCACCACGATACTCCCATAAAGGGCCAACCTCAATAATCAGCCACAGAACAGTTAAGTGTCTAAAGAGACAAATAACGGAACTCTGCGGGTCACTGATTCCCGTGGAAATAAAGTGGAGTTTCCAGTTGTACCCCTGCTAACTTCAGGGGACTGGGCTCCCTTTTTCCCCCAGTTGCACAGGTCTAAGTTGTTGCTATCTCCAAAGACCATATATATGTGCCCTCGGGGGGTACACTGCTACATCTAGAAGAACTGACTGTTTGGTGAGCTTATGGGCTGGTGCTTTTTAAAAAAGGATGCTGGTCAAAACGTTACAGTCAATGGTGACCACTGAATTTTTTGCTCTTCGACTGAACAACCATGAAGTGCAGAAGCTTTGCTTTAAACAAGTCGCCGCTATAATGCCACAATAGATTTATTATAGGAAACGTTTGGTAACCGCATAATTTCACGTATAGTTTCGTATCCGTGAAGTGGCCTTTATATTGTGTGTTTTAACGCGGCTGCAATTTTTTCTGTGGGAGTATGTGACCAGCCCGAAATGATTGACTACTTATTGCTGATATATGGCCACAAATGGAACAATTTATCGAAAATTGTACCTCCAGATTAGACTACTTTCAAGTCAGCCGTGGCGGTCATGTGACAGAAGTCATATTTAAAGATTATTTTTCGATAAAGTAATTTTCATATCAATTTAGAAAAAAATTAAATTTTGCTTTATTCCATTTCACAGTTCAATACCTCTATAAAAACAGCCTTTAGCTTGTAGCAGTTGATGAATATAATTTTATTTTAAACATTCAAACTGCTATGATTTCTGTAAATCCAAACTTTTAGCTGTTGCGTTCTTTTTCTTCTTCTTTTTATATTCTGTTGAATAACAGCAAAGCAATTCGCCGAAATAATGATATTAACTCTTTTGCAAAGCACGCGAATCTACGACTAAATAGATTATGAGCAAATCGACAGCCAAGTACTCGCAGTCATAAAAAATACAAGCGGTCCTTTTGCTGCTAACGGATTTCTAATGCTAATTACATTTAGACATGTTAAGGAAGTATTACGCATGAAACCCTTTAGGCTAAAGCTACACTAATAGCTTTTCAATTTATGTGCATACTTTTAACACTAAATCATGTAACATGTTCTCTCAGCATGCCCAATTATTGGAACTCATCGATAATTAAAAATATGCTCAAATATGGCGAATTTTCGATTAGGATGTAACAGCTGACGTTTGAAATGAAATTCCTCATTTGTGCTTATTGCCGTTTGAATAGTCTGGTGCTCTGCTCTGGTGTAGATTTTTCATCAGCTTCGTTCTTCTTAACATCGAAACGTTTTGCCTGGAATCGTCTCTAGATAGAACGTTTTTTAAAACTATTTTACTTTAAAGACTTTTTGATTAAACCTCGTATATACACACATATACTTATATGCACACATATATATATATATATATATATATATATATATATATATGTTTTATCTTTAAACGATTTAATTTTTAATTTGTTTGAAATTTAAATATGTTGATTTTGTTTCATTTATTCAATGTCAAAAATTATCTTACGTTCAGAAAAGTACTGCAAAGAGAATATATGACTATTTGTGGCGCGATAGAAAAATTTTAATAATAAGGAACGTGTTTTACTACGAAATACTTTGCCATCGCCACAAAATTCCTTTCCTGATATTGAAGTATCGTAGGGAGGTTCTGAAAATTGCAGATGCTCACAGGGGCATATTAAGGATTTACCCAGAGCTGTGCTGCCCATGCGTTCACAATTTTTCGTAAAATTTGTAAAAGTAAATGTAATGCGTATAACGCATTCTGCACACGTAACCAATTCAAGGTTACACTGATACCAGTAATCCAAATTCGAACGATTTTTCAATGAATTTCCATTTAAAGAGGACGATGAAAAAAGTGTGGTCTATACAAAATCAATAAAATTCGTTTATGTGTATAATTTATTTTTTTCATAATTAAATAAAATTTTTTACATTTCGTACACGAAAAGCTGAAGCGGTAACATTACGGGCATGTAAGTCTCCACGTTCACCCAGTTCCAAAAAATGACGACGGCCATTCCAATGATTGCAAATATCCAAATCACGATATGTGTTGGGCGGATATGCCGTAACGCAAGAATTGAAGAAACACAAAATAACCGTAATTTTTACAATAACAATATTTCGAACGTTAATGATATTGAGTCCTTTAAAGGATTGCAAATTCATATCCGTCCGTTACAAAGATTAAGTTCAGTAATTAAAAAAAAAACAACGACAACAACAAAAAAGAACACTTATGTATGTAGTATGCAGTTTATGTATGCGGAGGGGTTATTTAAAATAAAATAAATATATTAGACGACTTTTCACTTTTAAAACTTAACATGTTGTCTCCTCGTAAGCTACGTTTTGACTGCAAACATTTAAAGAACAAAATTAAATAAAGCCAACAATTAAAAAAAAAAAAATTCAAGAAACCTCAAAAATGTCTGTTTATATGAATGTACAAGTATTGGATAATAGTAGTTAGTACATTCTTTATTCCTTTTTTATTTCTATCCATTATGCGAGTAAATAAGCTGTTAATGCTAGCTCTAGTACTACGAGTACATTTAACACAGCTTTTTAAAAAGACTTGTTAAAAAATAGCTTCTTTGCATTGCAGCCTGTGGACATTTTGATAGTCAGTCAATTTCTACCTTGAGCAGCGAAAAGACGTCAAAGAAAATTAAACAATTTTATGTTGACACTTGGGTTAAAGACCTTTTCAATAAACGCACCTACAAAAAAGGGATTGTTAGTTTATTTTTACGTCGGCTTTTTATTTTCTTAATTTAAATTCTTTAACCTTGAAACTAAACTTAACATTCGTATAGAGAAAGTAAATAGAAACCAAATATGCTTTCTAAATACAATGTTTTAATAAAAGAAATTTTTAACATGTTATTTAAAATTAACAAAATACAACAAAACCAACAAAATACATAGTTATTGGTTGCACATAAATTTCAGTTGTAATATTTATGTCAAAATTTGTAAAACAAAGCCGGTTTGAAAGAAAATGTGAAACTTTTTATTATTCTTTTAACAAATTTGTACACTTTTACTTCATAAGCGCCTGGTATGCTCCTTCCAATGTAATAAAATATCTAGGGAATGTTAAATTACACGAACTTTAATAGGCAGATTAATAATCAGCTAAATTCATATTTAATATAATGTGCATCCTTAAATTATGCTTTACTTATTATATATTTATTTCACAGCTGTTTCTATTACACTTTAGTAATAACAAAACGCTTAATATAAGTACGCAGTTGAATTTTAGGCAAATGGGATTGGTGAAGGCCCCAAATGACTTTAAGCTATTAATTAATTACACACATGGGGTATGTTTACCTCGAAACTCAACAACAAGCTCAACATTGAGCTTTGGGTATAAAACCACGCCGGCACTTTTATTCATTTAAGGTTTGCCATTTTGTTGCTTTACAACGGCTGCAATGCATTATTTTACTAAAAATAAGATTATTAGTGGATGTAATAAAACTCGATCGACGTCGAATGGATCACTTAAGGCGGGAAATAGTCATGAAGGTAAAAACAATTAAATTAAAGTAATTGTAAATAAATCTGTATTATTCTTTTTAACGGTCTTTTTAAATAAATTTAACAATCACCCCTATCGTGAATAATATGTGAACTTTTATTCCCATAAAATTTTCATTTCCCAAGCAGGGAAAATTGCTATCATAAATATCATGGGAACATTTGTTTTGCTAACAATACGTAATGAAGAAAATATAAATACAAAGTAAAAATTATTGAAAATTTGTGGGTAAGTTATGTAAAAAGTAATTAAATTTAAGTTTTATAATTAATATACACAAATTTGTACTTTAAAAGGTAAAAAAATGTTCAGAACAGGTGCCATTATATTACTTTTAGAGGAGGAGATTTAGTAACAGCGGATAGCTCGTCGTGCTTTGAGAGATGCCTCTAATCCATTAGAGTTGCCCGATAAATTGTAAGTGGGTTAAGTTTATTTAAGCAAATTAAATCAAGGTGTTTCACATTACAGGGTGAATAAATCAGCATTTACATACCTGTTGGATATTTTGACAGATTCTCTGCCGGCAACAAAAAAAAACAATTGGTATTCCGCCCATCGTAAAACTAGGCGCATGCTTACGGTTTTTTGCAGAGGATGGATACAAAAAAGGTGTTGGAAGAGACTACGAAATAGGAATGGCACAATCTACTTTTAGCGAGGTGCTCTCTAAAGTGTTGGATGCTTTAGAAAAAAGCCCCTGTGCAGAATGGATAAACTATCTATCGGAAGATGCCAGAGCTAATTATCAGGATTTCTACCGAAAATTAGGCATACCCGGCGTCATCGGATGTATTGAAGGCGTTTTCTAAACCCTCTACCGACTCTTTCATTCCTACCAATTGATAAATGCACTGCTCACTGGCTGACAAGCTTTTGTTTCGGTTTAGTCCACCTCCCGTTTCTCTTTGGTTTTTTAAATTACCTGCTGCTTTTGCCCGCACATACCTTTTTTGGTCTATCCACAGCTATTGCCAGTTATGTAGCAGTGTAAAAATGTAAAATATTTAAAAAATGAATACATACCTTTTTCCATTCATTAACTTTTTTAATAGTTCTTCTGTTAACGAATTCCAAAAATCGGCCACCACATCTTTAGAAACCTTGACAAAACCACATGCAATTGATCGGTTGTTTTGCATCCTATTGAGAAGCATGTCATGTTGCACATTATTTATTGCTTTGGACCTAAAAATACTTGTTAGTTAATTTATATATCTAATAAAATATAACAACTACTTACATTTTTTTCTTGTTCCCCAAAGATAATAAAATGAACAAAAAATGGGAAAAATGTCTTATTCACGATCAGGCGAAAATTGAAATGGGAGCAAATTTGTGTGCGCATGTTATTCCCCACTGAATTACAGTTCACAATAAGGGAACACATTTCATGCTAGAAATTATTCACGATTGCAATTTAGTGGGAAATATTTCGAGGGAAAAACTGTTCACGTTAGGGGTGAATATATTTTTTCAATATTTCGCTTTCCTTTGGAAAGCTTCCTCAGGAAATTAATTTTTATTCACCCCTATTCTGCGTTTCGATTAAGTCTCCGCATTCAGTTCCGTTGCGATCGAAAATTGGTATTCTGTAGAAAAACGGAATCGAAAGAAAAAGAAGAAGACAACAATGTTAACAAAATTAATAGCATCACTGTGGAATGTGGAAATGAAATAGCAAAATAAGCAAGTTTGTTATCATTTTTATAAACAAATGTAAAATTGAATACAAATATATTATTTTAATTTTTTATGGTTCAAATAAAAACAAATGGAATATTAATTTTAATTCAATACAATATAAAAAACTTTTAATTGATTTTAATTCAATACAATACAAAAAACTTTTAATTAATAAAAATAAAATAATCACACACAAATCATACCTCCTTTTTTCCATGTACTGGTATTTTTGTTGTAGGACCTAGTGCACTGAGGACTCTTGGAAGAAGTGGCAGAACACTTTGATCGCTTGTGGTATCCACATGCAACGTCTGCTTTCGATGCCATTAAATGTGCCAATTTTTCATACTGCTGCGGTGTTGTTATTTTTAACCTTTAAAACACATCATATTCGGGTACAAAAATTAACAATTTAAAACAAAAAAAGTTAATTTAATTCAATAAATTAATTAAAAATAATTTTGTTTTTTTTATCGTTTTTGAACATTTTATCTCATTTTCTACTTACATTTTTGTCAATTTTAAACTTTTTAACAAAAAAACACAGTTAAAGAAAACCCCTCCGTTAACAAAAAAGCAACTGAGAAAAACGGAGCTCCGATCGTAATGCAGAATACATACAATCGAAAGAAACTGAGCGGAATCGAAACGTAGAATACCAAATCTGCCAGACGGAGAAAATTTCGATTCGAATCGAAACGCAGAATAGCCCCAATTATATTGAAAAATATATTGTTAAATTTAATTAAAAAGACCGTTAAAAAGAATAATACATATTTATTTAAGATATAAAAGTTCGGTTAAAAAAAATAATTAAAGTAATTGTTTTATCATTAAAAGAATTATATTTAAAAAAAATATTCATTTTGACAGGTTCTAGGCGTAATATTATGTATTTTATGCAAAATTTAATTATTGTCAAAACTCTTTACTTTCAAATAGCATAACAAATGGTGACAAGGGGAATCACAAATTTTTATGAAGTTTAAAACATTTACCATTTTACTAAGGGACAAAAGACTATAATAGTTCCAAAAGCGCATTCTTGTTGCCTTATTTTGTTTTAGCACTCAATTAAAACACGCATTTATCTTGTTCTTCACAAGTGTATAAAAATTGTTAACTATTTATTTTTTGTAAGATTAAACTTCATTCATTTTCGAACGGTTCGAATAGCATCAACAATAATTATAATGGAGAGTAGTGAGATACATGAGTTTTCTTTTTTAACAGTTAACGTCTCTTATGACTATAACCAACCAAGGCAGTACAAAAATATCAGAAAATAAACTGAAAAATATTTAATTTAAAAAAATATATACGATCGACCTAAAGGTGCATTATTTTATAATTAATTTATTTTATCGTTTGCTTAACGCCAAAATGGTGACACCTTTAAATTGTTAAATAAAGCATTGAAATGCAAAACAAACTACAAATATGAATCAACTAGAAAAATCTAGAGATGGGATTTTTTATCCTGGTGTTTAGGGAGTCAAGCCATGGCCTTTTTTAAGTTTTCAGCCAACTTATCTATAAATTCAAAAGTTTCCAGATAATCTTTACGTTGTACATTATTCAGTCCTTTAATGCAAGCTACCAAATCTTTAGTCATAAAACCAGATTCCACTGTATCGATGCAGACCTTTTCCAATGTTTCAGCAAATCTCTTGAGCTGAGCATTGTTGTCGAGTTTTGCGCGATGCAACAAACCACGAGTCCAGGCAAAAATTGATGCAATTGGATTAGTCGATGTTTCTTCGCCTTTTTGAAACCTGCGATAATGACGAGTGACGGTACCGTGGGCAGCTTCAGCTTCTACGGCCTTACCATCAGGGGTAATCAATACAGATGTCATAAGACCCAAAGAGCCGTAACCCTGGGCAAGAGAATCAGATTGTACATCACCATCATAATTTTTGCAAGCCCAAATAAATCCGCCCTCAGATTTCATCGAAAAGGCAACCATATCATCAATTAAACGATGTTCATACCATATGCCAGCTTCCTCAAACTTCTTTTTGTATTCTTTTTCATAGATCTCTGCAAAAATGTCTTTGAAACGTCCATCGTATTTCTTAAGAATGGTATTTTTGGTGCTCAAGTATAAAGGCATTTTACGCGACAGAGCGTAATTAAAGCAGGCATAGGCAAAAGGTTTAATCGATTCGTCGGTATTGTACATTCCCAAGGCAATTCCAGAGCCCTTGAATTTATAAATTTCGTAATCGACTTTAGCACCACCATCAGCAGGAGTAAAAGTCATAGTTAAGGTACCAGCACCAGGAACTATAAAGTCGGTTGCTTTGTATTGATCAGCATGAGCATGACGGCCAATAATAATTGGTTTTTTCCAAGAAGTTACTAAACGAGGAATGTTTTTGCAAGTAATGGCTTCACGAAAAATTGTGCCGCCAAGAGCGTTGCGAATAGTACCATTAGGACTTTCCCACATCTTTTTCAATTTAAATTCTTCCACACGTTTCTCGTCGGGAGTGATTGTAGCACATTTAATACCAACACTGTACTTTTTGATAGCTTCTGCACATTCGTAAGTGACTTTATTATCGGTTTTGTCCCGATGTTCCATGCCCAAATCGTATGTGTGCAACTCAATGTCCAAAAATGGTAAAATCAATTTTTCCTTAATGGATGCCCAAATGACTCGAGTCATTTCATCACCCAAAATGTCAACAACAGGTCCAGCTTTAATTTTTGTTGCCATCTGAAAAAGAATGTATTTTGAATTAACTATGTTTTTTTTCACAAATTATTGGATTAAAACTAAAGACTAATAACAAAATTAAGGACTCAAAAAGGAATTTCGCATGCATCGTTTTCAAAATTTATTAAATAACACTCGCGTTGATAACCAAGGAATAGAAAAACACCTTTTCGTAATTTGTGTACAAAAAACTTTTTTTGCTTTCACATATATTGAGCATAATGGTGAAAGGGATCTATATTTTATTATGAAAAGATTAAATGATTATTTACATTAATATAAGTGTTATATTGAAAAACAATGGAAATAATTTAAATTAAATTTACGTTTTTGACATAATTTGAAAGTAAGTACAGAAAGAAATAAAAAGACAGAGTACGGAAGAAAATAAACACAACGAAGGATTTGCCGGTGCTTTGTAGTTGATAAAAAGGATAACGAAAACAATGAGAAGAATTCTGCCATTCATTTTAAGTCATGAGCACAAAATCTACATTTAAACGTGCGCAGACAGAACGTTTGTTTACTTGATTAATTGATTTATTTAGTTACATTAGAACTAAATAAAAACAATATTTTTTTTAGCGAACTACGCAAAGCAATAGTGTAGTTATTTTAAAACAATGATGAGTGAAGATCGTTTGCGTTTTCCTTTTTTTTTTGCTTTCTCATGTACAAAACTATTGAAAATCTATGTGTTCTGGATTTCGCAACATTTTAGAAGAACGTAATATCCAGTTTTTATATTTTTGAACTTTTACTATATAAATACATGCATATGTACTAGAGGGAATTGAAGTTGCCATTTTTACTAATCAACAAAAAAGGAGATCATAATAGATTATGCTTAAGAATTTTTATTTCTGCATAATTTACTATCAAAAAATAACAAATCTTTAAATTTGTTTGAGAAGGACAGTCATCACTACAAATCTTTTAAGGTTGCTTAAAACATCTTGTTCAAATAAGGCGAATTTTTATAAGTGCAGGTGTAAAGTGATGAAGAGATAAGGTCCCTTAAGTAGACCTTATAATAAACACAATAGCAGCAATTTATATCTAACTTTTATTTAACCATTTTATTTACTTAAACAAAAAGCAATTAGCTCAATGACCAGTTCTGTATTAACATTGTTAACCAGTTATTTTAATAAAACATTTTATAACAAATGTATTAAAACCAGCTTACCACGACACGTCACTGTTCTACTAATTGAATTATTTTTCAAAGAGTTAAGGCTGCTACACCAACACGTTGCAAAAAACATGTCCATATGTATAATGCATATACATACAAGTGTAAATATTTATGAAATTCATTGGTAACATTTTCGTTAATTGCTTTTGAATATTTTATTTAAAAAATAAGTCAGGCTTACCCCGGCGTAAATTATTGTTCTATTAATATTATTGTTTCTCAAAAGAACTGGAGTTACAGCATTTAAACAGCGCGTCGCTAAACGTATCGAAAGCATCTTGGCAATGTTTTGCAGTTAATTTTTTTTTTTTTGTATAACCAACAATTCTGAATTCCTTTTCGTTAAAACTTTCTGACTTTAGAACGAAAACAAAACTGATTGATGGGTAACTTTTAAATATTTACAATCTTTCAAAAATGTACTTTACTCCCGTTCTATTGCGTTTGCAACTTACAAATAAATGGAAAGCGCAACAATCAAACAATTCTACTACAAAATCCTCTTACTATGAATGAAACAATTCCACACACTGATAACAAAATTAAAATTGATAAGATACGACACAAAAAGTAATAATAATTTTCTAAAATATGAAAAACGTAGGACTAATTAATAAAACTAAATATTTCTTTCTACTGCATTACGTTCCAGTGATTATCAACAATGGCCGGTTAGTTAAGACAGTTGCTGTTGCCACATTAACGATTTAGGTCATTTTAACGAGTTAGGTGAATTAAATTTTTGGCGATTTTTTATGAATAGAAAAAATTTCAAGTTGATTTGTGGAATTAAATAAGGCGAAACGAATTAAAAAACCTTTAAAGAGTTTGAGGCGATTATTTTTGTTTGCATTAAGAATTATAATTATAGTATGTATAACTATAGTTGTAAAGTTTAATTCAGTGTAAAATAATATATGTATATCACACAGAAATTTACTTTCTTATATATGATTCTGAATATTTTATTATAGTAAATTACTTACTATAGTATTACATACAATTTTTAACTAAAAGGAATATAAAAATAATTTTACAAATAATTAAAAATGAAGTTACAAATTTTATACCGTTAGCTACACATTTTACAGGTTAATTTTTTCAGATAATATAGTAAGTATATAAATGAAATTGTATGTTTATAAAGAATACTGAAGGCAAATTACTACAAACAAGCATTAGCCTTTGCAAAGTAAACTGCAGCGTTGAATTGAATTAAAATGTTTTTACGTACAAATAACGTGCTTAGAAGCAGTTATTTGTAACATATTTTTTTCAAATCTGGTTTGTTTTTTACAACATAAATTTTTAAACCAAATTAAATTATTATTATCATTAATATTATTTTGTTAATATAAAAGGTTCGAGAGTAGAAAGTTGCGTTTGTCAAAGTTTTATAACTTATCAAAAAATAATTCCGTTTTAAAATTAGGTTGTTATATTAACCAATAGTTGTTTGGACGAAGCTTACAAAAAAACTGTTTACTTTTAAATTCGATCTGGCAACTGTGACAATAGCTAAAGACATAACAGAGAGAAAATTATAGTGTTGTTAAAACTTTTTAAAAAGTCAAATAAAAATGTTAACATAAAATCGCTAACTAAGCTTGCATGTTTAAACTGAGCTGACATTTATAAATTAATTGGTTAATATATAGAAAAATTATTTAGCTTTTCATTCAAACGTGAACTTAATAACTTTAATAACATTTTGGTTGAAGACATTTTTTTTTCAATAAGAATTCAGACTTTTTGTCGTATAAAAATTCCATCGTTCACGTGATTTAAATAAACAAAATGAAGAATGTCATTGTAGCTTTCATATTATTTGCTTTCTTATTGTCTGAAGTCTCACAAAAAATGGTTTTTATTTATTGCTTTACAAAGAAAGAAGACACGAACTACAAAGTTGATAGACAAATTTATTTACACTTGGCTCAAAATAAAATAAATTGTTTAGTTTCACATTGATAATAAAAGTGTTTACAAAATGATATAAATGAAATAAAATGCAACAAATTTTCAGTAAGAGATATTTATAATGTTTGGTTAAGTGGAGACATTTATCTGTCTGTTTATGGGTCTTTAAAGTTGAAACTAAGCTAAGTTTTGTGTTTATGAAAAACCCGCGGGCTTAGCATTAATACTGGGCTCTCATTTCTTTGCTGTATTTTTTATCTCTGTTGAAATGTACTCTCTTAAAGGAGCATAAAAATTAACATTGGTTCCATTAAATTTTTTCTTCATTCACAAAGGAACGTTTTATTTTATTTTGTTGATTAATATGAAGGTTTTATTTTTGTTTTGAGTGACTTCTAAAAAAATTATAACAATAAATTAGCTTATCAATATTGTGTCTAGGTTTTTTCAATTCACGGCTATATGAACCAGCAAAATCTCGCGTCATTTTTTATTATCTAATACGACAAAAAAATTACCGTCTTCAAATGCTAATGCACCCACCCACCCACCTGATATTTTGTCCTTAACACACTTCTGGTGTATTCGAACGATAACCTAGCGGAAGGCTATTTAATATAAAAACCAGAATGTAATATAATTTTATAGCATCTGGATGCTATTTAACCATTGATAATAGTTTGGACTTGAATTTTTTAAAATTATTTTTCATATTACGAAATAATAATGGTATAAAATTAATTGTTTTAATTTTGTTTTAAAGCTATATTCTTATCTTTTAAACATAAATAGGGACTTGAAAATCCTTTTAGTATAAATTTTTTGGTAGAAAACTGAAAGGCCTTGAAAATAAAGTTCATAGTTAAAATTGGTACTTTTTAATTTTTAGCCCCAATTTACAAAATAATAATCAAAACTATTGAATTTATGGACATCTACCAAGAGTGACACTTTATTGCTTCAATTAAGGCTATGCAAGACTTATTTTTATCTTATCTGATATAGGTATGTACATATATAATTAAAATATAGAAATTATATAATTAAAATGTGAAATTATAAGTTGCAATAATGGTAATAATAATGTCAAATCCCCGAAAATGTTCTTAAAATAATCCCCCATTTTGGGAACAAATCCCCTAACTGGACATCACTGATAATTGGAGCTGCACCGTTTACTTTCAAAACCGGAATTTTCAAATTATTAATAGAAACCTGCTAATCTACTTTATCTTATGTAAAATTTAAATATTTATTAAACATTTTTTAACTTGATACATACAAAATATCAAAGGTTAATAACATGTTTACGGATATTAAAGCATACGATACTTTCTATTGGAATACCATCGATAGAAAAAATGCAAGTGTTGGAAAAATAATTTAAGTAAAATATTTTGCTTGAGAACGAATTATTTGTGTAAATGATTAATTTTTTTTTATTTTAATAAAATAGAATAAAAAATAGATTCCAATTTCAGCCGCTATTATTTTGATTTGAATACAAGCAAAACTCCTATTCATATCAGCTGATTTGTTGTGTTTACTATTTGTAGTACATCTTTTTTTTATTTTCAACAATTTGAGGGTGTATAAATATTTCTGAGATTGTAGTAATCATTTTATTAACGGAGCGGGCGCTTAGTGAAAAAAGTTAAAGAAATATTAAAGGGTTGCAGCAATCAATTGAAACTGCTAGAACCGACGCACGAAGATTTGATTTGGGGCATAACGTTTTATCAATATAAGCACCATTAATAGTCCGCTGAGACTACACTTGCCACTTTCATATACTCCCTGCATAACACACTTGGCTTCGACAATGGATTTGATGCAAAAGGGTCTCAGATAGGGGCAATTGGAAATGATTAGCCTTGTACTCAAATTTTAAGGAAGTGGGTAAAACTAAAATGTAGGTGCCGAAACTATAAAATATTTTAAAGAATACACTTGTCACTTTCATACATATATTCCCTGCATAATACAATTGGCTTCAACAATAGATTTGCTGCAGAAGGGTCGCAGCGAAGAGCAATTGGAAATGGTTAGCCGCGTACTAAAATTTTATGGAAGTGGGTGAAACTAAAATGTAGATACCGAAACTATAAAATACCTTACGCCATTGACGAAAAATTACATGTACTATGTAAATACAAGCACATTTATGTATATGCATGTATGATTTTTTTTTATAATAAAGGACAAACTTCATAATTACAGTGAATAAATAAATAAAACCTCATTGTTGGAATTTCTAATCTACATATAATACCTGCATACATACATGCATACATATCTAATCTATTCATATGAAGAGTTAATTAAACGTTGACTATGTGATGTCTGCATTTTATTAACCTAAAAAAACAATTCAAAATTTATAAAACATTAAATTAAATAACTTATTATACAAAACAAAATAAAAAATAATACATGCATAAATTATCTTTTACATTAAACAAAATTAACCTTTGTATCTTTCTGATGTTGGAGTTCGTACTTTAGTATTGTCGCTATGAAGTGTTATACTAATTTAAATAAAAAGAAAAGCAGACAATATAATATTAAGGAAAGTTATTGCCACATATTATAGAAAGAAATCGCTTGATTTGGAAGATAAAACCGTCACGAAAGTTCTATCATTTTTAGTACACTTTGTGTTTTTTAAAAATATTTTGTTGGTTACTAAAATCAACTGTACTAGTTTATTTTAAAACTATTCTTAATAGTTATTAAGAACAGTATTTATTTAAGTTTTATATTTTTTGATTTTAAGAAAACATTTTGAAAATAAAATGATAATTTTAATAAATTGCTGGATAAATCTATTATAAAGAGACCTAAAAAATTTTATTATAATTTTCATTTAACATATTTTGGATGTTTATAAGTGAATTAAACAGGTTTTGTTAATTTGAACGCTTTTTATTTTAGAAAATCATTTTTTATTTTATATTTTATTATTTAATTAATTTAATTCTTGCTTCGGAATAATGACCGGAATAAGAAAAACTTGCAGGAATAATATAATTTAAGCTGTTATTTAAGAAATTAGCTACTAACATAAATAAACAGAGCATAATTTTACAAAGCTGAAATGTGTTGTTGTACATTATATTATAGAATATTCGATGACATGGAGGCTACTGTGCTGTTATACAATTACCTGAAGTCATTAAAAAATAACGTCTTTTCATTTGTATTGACTTAAACAAATCTACAAGTCGCAAAGTTCGTATTATTTATTCAAAATGTTTCTCCATTAATCTTTTACAAACGGTTACATGCTGAAAAAGGATTTAGCGATCCATAAAATGTAGTACAAACAATTTACTATTTTTTCTGTTTTCTTTTAAATAAAATATTAAAAAATAAGACTTTAATAAGTATTATTTGTTTTAAGTTGAGTAAAAATAGATAGTTAAGCTCCTTAAAAACGTCAAAATAAATTGTTGTCATATAGCAACACTTTAAGAAACTTCAGTTACTTTTCAATTGCACTTTATCTTTTCTCCTTTAAATCAAGTTCTGCAAAGTTGCATAAAAAATTTTAATGAACATGAAAGAATTTAAGTCTTTTTAACAGGTGAAAGTGTACTATTATTTATATCCATTAATAAATGACTTTTATAGTTAACACATTTTCGTATTTATTTATATGCTAAATAAACTCACCTTTAAATAGAATTAAGATTTCTTTAATTACTTTCAATTCAAAATTTAACAATCCCAATTGCAACCACTCCCAACGACACACAATACAAGACTGATTAATGTGTTCTCCGCTGAATAAAACACCACAATTTGTTTGGTTTTAGTTAGGAGAAAACTTTTTGAAAGAACCTGTTAGGAGGAAATATGTCAAAAACAAAATAAGCAAGAAAAAATAAGTATAATAAAACAACAATACAATGAAAGAATGATAACAATTGGTTATTTGTTTTTAATTCTTCAATATATTTTTTTTAGCAATTCAAGTGGCCCTACCAAATTTTGGGTGAATTTTTAGCTTCCGTACTTAAAGGGTAAAACGTTACCCTGTAGTTAGCGCTACAATGCCTTTTTGTCTAATACTGGTCATTATTTTCAAAACAAATAATAAAGAGGAATAAAGCTTGTTCAATGACAATGCTAAAAAAAAGTTTTAAGCAAAAATGTAAATAGAAAACAAATTTAGGGACCATCCTTCAGCTTCGGAGTTACAACATTTCTACTTATACTATGGCATATATCGAGTATTTTTGGCGAAATGACACAATATGGGTATTATTTGAAAAGCTATTGATATGGATGAATCTATTGGGAGCTACAATGTGTTTTTCTAGAAACGCTTAGAATAAATTGCTGTTCAAAATTAAAGGATGGCCCATGGAACTCTACGCACATAATTCAAAATAGCACTAGGCTAAAAAATTAAAACCATGGACTACATTAGTAACCTGTGATTATAAGAATATAAGCAAGTGGATACTGAAATGCTAGAATAAATATACATATAAATAAGTGAAGAAATATATAATTCTAGGGAGAGCTTCAACATCGGCTTTTTAAAGTCACACTTTTCTATGTCTGAAATAAATTTTTGTGTTGGATTATTTAAACATAATTATGCATTTTATTTTAATTTATGCTTAATTCCTTCAATAAATATTTTATAATATTCTCATAAAATATTTATTATTAAAAAAATATATTTGAAATGATTTACTGTGGGGGAAAGCGTGTTCATATGGCCATTTCACTACAGCTCATGGATTTTTCCCCAAATTTTGCGTAAAGGGTTTCCTTTGGAAGCCATTCATATGTAATTTGAAAAATAAAGAAAACAAAAAATATTTGTAAAATTTTAACAAAAACCCAATGATATTCTTTATTTTATGAGAATATCATACAATCTTTATTAAAGAAATCAAGCGCAAATTAACGTAGATTCAATTAAAAATGTTTCCGCAAAATAAAATTGTTTACTTTCATAATTATGCATGTTATTTTTTTTAAAAAATATAGCGATCCACACATACATTTTGATGTACTCAGTTATCGCAGACAAACGTTGTTCTATCCGCCTATCTTGAACGCATAATTTCGAGCTAACTAAGAACTTTGAACCAACTGAAACGAATATACAGTGTGGCGACCTGCATAACTCCCAGCAACAACGGCGTCAAGAAGAACAATGTCAGCATTGAACGGTGATCGACAGCTGATAAGGAAAATACGGAAACTATATGAGAGCGGTGCAAAAAGGTAAATGAATTAAGAGGACTGAAATTTTGAAAAAAAAAGAAACATTCAACAATTGAATATACTTGGAGTGTATTATTTATTATTAAATTTAGGGGGTGTGTACATACAGAAATAGCTGTTAAATCTACTTAAGTCTATGGTGAGATTATATCTTCTGTTTGCGAAACAATCTCCTTAACTAACTCTGGCAATAAATTTATAAAATTGTTGTTGTGTTATTGCAAGGAAGTTACTTAATTTATCAGCTTTATCTAAGTTACAATTCAACATTCGAAAAGAAACTTACTTTTCTCTCTGGCATCTGGCAGTAATACACAATGTAAATACCACCTATTCATAATTTTCATCTTTTGCCCTCAAGTAAATTATTCAGATTATGATCACATTTATACTTGTTCATGATTTATATATATTCTATGTGCATTGCTGAGCACATATATAAGCTTTGAGAAACAATACAAAGAAATATGTTTCTTATATGGTGAGAAATAACATTTAATATTTCACTTGGTTTTATTTGAAGTACCAAAATTATGATCCCGATTTTTTATGAATTTTAGATTTATTTTGTGAATTTTTAAATCCAAGCAAAAGTTTTCGAAAGAATAACGTTTTATAGGTATAACTTTTTGTTCTGTGGGATAAGTTTTTGGCGGAAATAATTATTTAGTGAAATTTTGATATTTCGATTATATAAAATTGTTTTATTAATACCATTTTCAGAAGGCAAAACTAACCACTAGTTTCGCTCACTAATCCACAATAGCGAGTCGTTTTGTTTGTGCTGTTTTACACGCTTTAACTGTTGATTTTTCCATTAGAAAGAAAAAGAAAGCTTTATACCCCTTCTCTTTCTTTCTAATGGAAAAATCAAAAGTTGAAGCGTGTAAAACGGCACTTTCTTGTTTCGTTTTGATGTTTAACTATTGCAACTACTACATGTACATACATTTTATATTATTTGTGACCAGCTAAGTTGACTTTATATCCAACTCTGCGTCATATTATAATCCACATAAACATATAAATTCATGGCGTTTAAATTCCCATTCTAAATATCACCATTATGATAAAATCATTGAAGCGTCTTATATTATATTTGACTTTCGAAATTCTATTTATAATTGCAGTTTTTTATAGAATTTATTCTTTGCTAGAAAGCACTTACCCAAATTTGATAGAAGATTCACATAAGATCTACCTACTGCAGTGATCTTTTTTGCTATTTTTTCTGGCTGTTTCCTCGGTATAAACAACTTAATGTCAAATAAGAGAATTTAAACAAGTTACCATAAGGATTTAATGTTCATGCATTTTACAAAAATCATTCTGTTCTACTATGTAAATTATCCCGTGTGCACACTACGTAAGGGAGTTAGTTGCCACTCTCTTCAATTTGTCTTTACTCAGCTTAAACTTGATGAACGGTGTGGCAACCTCATTATTATTAAAAGAAACAAAATAAATATCAGCTGGTGGAAAACCTCCACAGCTGTTCATTTACTAATTAAGATTTATTTAGCTGTTGAGAAATTAAAGTAAAAAATATATATTAAATTAAAACAAAATGCAAGTGTCTATAGATAAAAAGCATATGCTTCTTTGTCCCGGGTAGTTTATTTAGTGTGTGAAGTGACTGTAAAATGATGCAATAAATTACCACAGTCCACAGAAGGAAAAATAAATATAAAGTATTCAGTTTTCAATTCCTTGGTCAATGGTTTTTAAAATTCTGTTCTTTTTTTAATAAAAATTTAAATTTTAATTGATAAATTAGCGTTTTACGAACAAATAGCTGTTAAATCATACTTTACATCAAACGGCATTTCCCAATTGCTTTTAATGGTAACGGATTGAGAGACTACGTTCCTCAATAACGCTGGCGATTGCGAAAATACTTTCTCCTGCACTCGAAAATGGAATAAATATTATAATCAGCTCTTAAGCAAATCAGAAAAAGGAAAGTGACGAAGGAGCTGAATAAGCGCCACTGCTATATAAAGTGAAGCTATTGAAGAATTTAATAGCTTCGATATGGAAAGATATCTCAGTCTTGTTTATGGGACTTAAATCACAAGGAATATAAATACTGTAAACATAATAAAAATCAAAAATACCGAAAATTTAACATAACAAAAGCTTTATAAAGATATATTATATTGGTTTGTTACAAAATAATTTACAGTTATTCTTTTTTCTTTCAATAACAAGAACAAAATTTGTTACATTACAAAAAAAAAAAAAAATTAAAACAAACAAAAATAAAGCGCGAGCGTGTTGATGATGTTCTTGCCTCTCATAGGCAGAATATGATTAAAAAATCAAAAACAAACAGTTCTCAGAGAACTGAATATCAAAACTTTTTTGCTCCTCTCCAAACTATTGATGATCAAGATGAAGAAGACGTTATCAATAAAACTGGAAAAATAAAAGTACCACCCATAACGATACTTAAATGTAAAGTTGAACAAATACACGAAGTATGTAGAATTTTAAAGATCAGAGAATATTCGATCAGGAAAATTTCAATTGGCCTAAAATTATTTTGTACAAACAGAGAGGACTTTGATGCGATCAATGATGCTCTGACAAATAAATTTCAACATGAGCACTTTACATATGCATCTAAGCATGAAAAACCTTATAAGGCTATACTTCTAGGTCTTGAAAAAAACCGACCCTAAAATAATCAAAAGCCGCCTAGAAGAATTAGGCCTAAAATGCTTAGATGTAAAAATAGTTACCAAAGCTAGAGAGAACAATAATGAACAAACCATATTTGTGGTTTATTTCGAGCGTAAATCAGTTACGTTAAATGAGTTAAGACAGAATTATTCAACCATTGAATACATCAAAGTAAGATGGGAATACCAAAGACCAAGTAATAACAAAATCACCCAGTGCTACAATTGCCAAATGTTCGGTCATGGATCCAGCAGATGTAAGGTTAAAACTTTTTGTGGCAAATGTGCTGGGGACCACCATACTATAGATTGCAATGCTTCATTTGAAAAGTGTGCAAATTGCAACGGAGACCATAAATATATGTCGCCGAACTGCCCAAGTAGAAAAACTTATGTTAAAATAAAACAACGTGCTATACCAAGAAATTCTGGTAAGGGAAGTTATTTGCACAATAATACTGCTAATTATAATACCAACCTTCCCAACTCATTAAACCAAAACCAGAATGCAGACAATAGCTTTCACAATTTTAGAAGCAACGTTTCATGGAATAGAAACAACAACAATAATAACTTATTTACTTTTGAAGAAATTAAAAAACTCACGTTTGAACTAGTTTCCGGTCATAAAGGTTGTAAGTCTCGTCTAAGAGCAGTTCGAGGTAGTTACAAACCTCGCTTGTAAATAATATAATTTATATAACATCATGGAATGCTCAAGGTATTCGACATAAAAAAGAACTTTTAAAATTTTTAGAAAATCGCAATGTTGACATTTGTCTATTATGTGAAACATGGTTAAATGAAACTTTATCATTAAAACTCAAGGACTACTATTGTTACCGGTATGATCGTCAGCAGGCTAGAGGTGGGGGCGTAGCGATACTGGTGAAGAGAAGTATACCCCATAAATTATTGCCAATTATTAACACAACCTTAATAGAAACCGTTGGAATTAAAATTTACTGCAGTGGCGACCAAATTTATATCTACTCATGTTACTTCCCTGGTGGTTCATCAGGCCCAGACCAAAACAAAGTTCAGTCATTTAAATCGGATCTTCACAAGTTAACAAACACAAACAACAAATATGTTTTAGGTGGAGATTTTAACTGTAGACACAGATATTGGGGGTGGCAGCGAAGTAATTGTTGGGGTAACATCTTATACGATAAAATTCAATTAAATGCTACACAAATTCTTTTCCCACATGAACATACACATATACCTGCAGATATACATAAATAAGCAACCCTCCACATTAGATTTCTATTTAACAAATATTCCGCAGCATATGGCAGCGGTAAGAGTAATAAACGACTTAAGTTCAGATCACCTTCGAATAAGCAGCATCATAAATCTCGAATATGGAGTAAAAACAAAGCAATATTATATTTTTAATAAAGCAAATTGGAATCGTTTTAAAAACAGTGTAAATAGTAATACCATTCTGCCTGATTTCAACGAAATAACTAGCACCATACGTATAGACACAATGATTAACCAGTTTAACAGAAATTTAAAAATCGCTATAGACGACTCTGTGCCAAAACGGAAAATTTCGTGTCCCAACAAACCATTTCCTCATAACATTAAAGTAATGATCCAATTTAGGAATATCTATCGACGAAACTGGAAGAGATACCGAGATATTGAAGATCATAGACAAATGTCCCGACTCAACAAGGAGATCACAAGGGAAGTTCAGCAGTTCAGAAATCAAACATGGAACAATATGCTATCTTCACTGGACAAGGCAAAATCCCCTTTTGGAACGTAATGAAAATGTTTAAAAAGAAATCAAAATTTATTCCAATACTTAAACACAATGGTGTAGTATGCTTTACCGATGAAGAAAAGTGTGAACTCTTGGCTCAAAGTTTTAAGGCAAATCATGTTATTTCAGCCGAACTAAGCGACGCGAATACAGTAATGGAAGTTAATAACGTGGTACGCAGTTGCTATTCTGAAGTCACGACCCCATTACATACGCTTTTCACCAGCCGAAGAGAAGTTTGTGACATAATTAAAAAACTTAAAAACAAAAAAACTCCAGGAACAGATCAAATCAACAACAAATGCCTAAAAATGCTTCCAGACAAAGCTATAAAGTATCTTAACACCATGTTTAACGCTTGTTTAATATTCTGCTATTTTCCTGCGTCGTGGAAAATATCTAAAACCATACCAATACTCAAGCCAAATAAGAGTGCAGATTCTCCAACATCATACAGACCAATTAGTTTACTTTCTTCAATAAGCAAAATTCTTGAAAAAATTATAAAGGAAAGAATTATTAATTTTGTTGATACAAATAATATACGTCCTTCGCAGCAAGTTGGTTTTATAAAAGAACACAATACAACGCAACCCCTACTTAAAATCAGAAATCTAGTTAAAAGAAATTTTCAAGCTGGCAAATCCACAGGAATGGTCCTTTTGGATATAAGGGCTGCCTTTGATTCTGTTTGGCATAATGGGCTCATTTACAAACTAAAACAATTTAATTTCCCAACATATTTATTAAAAATTATACGCAGTTTTCTAAGTAATAGATCATTTCACGTATATGTAGGCACAACGCGCTCTCAGCAAACATATATTCCAGCTGGTTGTCCTCAAGGTTCCTGCTTGTCACCCGTTTTGTATAACTTATTTACTGCAGATATTCCGTGTTTCTCAAGTTGCATCACTTCAATATTTGCAGACGATACCTCCATACTCTGCTTCGATATTTACGCCACTAATATTGTAACTAAGTTACAATTAGCACTAGCTGAACTACACAACTATTTTAATAAATGGAATATCCTGGTTAACCCTGAGAAAACACAAGCAATATTTTTCACAAGAAGAAGGAAGGCATGTTTCATCCCACAAAACCCTATTCAGTTTTTAAATAAAAACATTAATTGGGAGAATTAAGTCAAATATTTTGGTATTATCCTTGATACCAAACTTTGTTACAACGAGCACATATCTTATCTGCTTCACAAAATCAAAATAATGACAATTCTGATGTACCCTATTATAAATAGAAAATCAGAACTCAATATAAATAACAAAAAGTTTGATAATTCAAAGCAATTTTTCACCCAATAATGTTTTACGGCGCTCCAGCTTGGTGCACTTCCGCAAAATGTCATCTGAAAACACTTCAAGTTGCCCAGAATAAACTTTTAAAATTGATTTTTAAACTGCCTTGGCACTTTTCCCTCCAACGTCTTCATACTCTAGCAAACTTTGAACTCACCTACGATAAAATTGAGAGGCTAACAACAAATTTCCATACAAGATGTTAACTTTCCCGGAATGGTCACATCTTAAATTATTATTTTTTCACATTCCTAGTTTTAAGTTTTTATCATATACCCTCTTTCAAAAAGGTTTTTATAAAATTTATCCTTCCTTAAATAAAACAACACCAAATGTACAAATATAAATATTTAAAATAATAATTAAGTAGAAGAGGAACGCAGTTCCTAAACTCTTTGCCTTAAAAAGACAAATGTAAAAATTTCTTTAATATTATAATAAACACACAAATTTAAACTGAAATTAGATTTTAAATTTTTTGGGATATATGTGCACATATATATTTCTTTTTAAGTCTTTTATTTGCAAATTAAGATATTAAGCAAATTTCATGACTTAAAAATTAAAGCACATTTTGAGTTCCAATTGAATTCGATAAAAAAAGTTAAGAATACAATTAAACTTTGACAATTGATTAGACTTAATCTAACATTTTTCTATTTTCTTGTAGGTCAAGTGCAGGAAAACCTTTCAGTGTTTGAATCTCATTGATGATTGCGAAAACATTAAAAGTGCTATTTAATTATCTTTTCTTTAAGTTTGTAATTTCGTCTTGTACGGCAAGATTTCTCAGGTCTCTGTGTTGGTTCTTGTTGTTCATGAACGATGATGCATTTGTTGATAATCTTAGAATTTTCGATTATTGCCTTTGCAATTACTTGTAGTATAATTAAAAAATCATATTCATGCTTGAAAAAAATTATAATTCATCAATTTTCGAAAATTTGCAAAAAAATCGAAAACATACAAAATGGAAATGCATAAAATTTAATTTTAACATCTTGGATGTATTGAGTTTTTCAAAATAATACAGCAACTTTCCGCCACATATCTGTATGTCATCTCGCTGTGTACTCGGTTATTTCCTTATCCCTCCAATAAGTTGATAAGTTGTTTCAATACGTATCATGCAAACAGCCGGTTATAATGGTTTGAAAGCATATTTTTGAAAGATTCGCTTTTCATTAATTTCCGTATATTCTATCCATTCAGAGTTTGGAATAAAATGATTGGTTATGCAAATATATTGAAGTGAACAAATTTAGATAGGACAATATTTAAATATAGACAATGACAAGTACCTTTTCTTCTTTTTAGGTTCACTGAGTTTTGGAATGCTGGATTTTAAACGGGCGTTCTCAAATCTGCGAGTACCACTCTAACGAATTTCCCAACTATTCCTAATTACATGTGGAGTAATGGCAATAAAATATCATCCTTTATATTTTGTATCAAAGGTTTATTATTTTCTCAAAAATTTCGCCTATGTTTCATATGTTTCCTTAATAGTTGTGCTGAATCCCTGAATAAAAGGATTATTTTTTCCGCAGCCAACTTGACAAAACGAATGATACAAAGCTGTTATTTTTGAGACCACTTTCATGTACAATTCTCAGAATTGAGTCCCAAATTAAGGGTTAATTAAACACCTAAAACACTAAGATTTTTCATTAGTGAAAGGTTCGGAAGAAAATAGTTAACAAAAAAGAAAAGTAAACGATCCATTGGGCATTTTACAAACTGTGTTGTTTTGTAGGAAATCTTCTACACACAAGACAACAAAAACATGCTTATGAGAAATTCTACCAAAGAAGTAACCAACAGAAAGCAAAAACAACTAACACAGAACAAAATAAAAGACAGCAACAAGCAGGCGTCTAAACTGAATGATAACAACAACAAAATGGGGTGATGTTATGTGTGTATTGAAAACATTTATCAGTATTTAAAACTCTCAAGTACTGTGTTATTATTTTGCAATAAAAGAAATCAAAATAACAAAATGTTTATTAAAAGGTATAAACGTAACAATATGCTGAAAGTGGCCGTAGTGATGCAGACACAGCCGCTGCACAGTAATGTGTTGACTGTACAAAATCAATCCGTCGGTGTTAGCAACGTTCTCTAGAGGCATTTTGCGCAACAACTTTCTTCACGCTAATAATTTTCAATTCATTACAGAATTATAGCCGACCGATGGTCAAACTTTTGTGAATTGGCTGTTTGATAAACTGAACGAAAACAACACATTTTTCAACAAAATCATCTTCAGTGACGAGAAGGCTCGCTTTTAATTAGGCTTAAACAAATAAAGTTGTCTTGTATGAGGATCACAGAACCCACACACAGTCCTCGAAAAACCATTACACCTAAAGAAACTGAGCGTATGGTGTGCTTTGTAGTCGGGTGGCAAGGAAACACTGTCACCGTAAGTTCTCTGCGCTATAAAAGCATGATAATCAGTTTTGTGTGGCCACAATTGGCTAATGTGAACATCAGTGACTTTTAGTTTCAATAAGACGGCACCACAAGCCACACAGTCACCCAAATAATTTAGTTATTGCCTAAGAAATTTCCTGATCACCCACACACAGCTGCATTAGCGAGATAAGCGAAGCTTTGTGGCAAATGAAAAAGAGCGGACGGCTGTCTCAAAACACAGAACCAGAATAATTATGATAACAACAACAGCAATATGGGGTGATGTTAAAGTAGAATATTCTTGTATATGCCAGAAACGCTTAAAACAGCTTTTAAGCACCAGCAAGACCACTTGCTGCTCAAATGAATTAAATGAAGTTGAGTCATCAGTGTGTAAAGACAACAAAGTACCAGCGTATGTAATAAGTAAATAAATCGTTTAACTCTAAATCATTTTAAAACCCTAAAATACTGTGTTATTATTTTACAATAAAAGAACGCAAAATAATAAAACGTTTATTGAAAGGAATAAATGTAACAGTGTCTTTTTTAATTAATTTATGGATTGATTTTGAATAAATTCCTTCCTTTCTATTCTACTTTGTAACGACACGTTCTCGCGTTATGCTGGGGTAAAGCTTGCGGCGTCCAGGGTTCGTTACAAAAAAAAAATGTTTTTCAATTAATCACAAGAGACACTTTTGTTTTTATAAAAAAAAATTCTTTTATTTATAATTCACTCTTAAAATAAGTTATAATTAAACTGCACCACTACTGAGCACGCCAACGATGATCATCCGCTTCGTGGCCCTCAAGAGCTTTCGTCTCCACTTTCCGTCGGCTAGCCTACTGCTTCTCACACTGGAGCGAATAAAATTCTGTTGCAGTCTGAGCAGAACAGTTGGCCTGTCCACCAATTTTTGACTTGTCGCGGTTGTCACGAATAAGATTCTGAGACAACCTTTCCACGTCGAAATTGGTGTTAGCCTATTGACGATCTTGCCCGTCTTGTTTAGCTAGGGCGAATAAAATTCTGGCCTTGCTGACCAAAACGCGGCCTGGCTCTGGGCTCCGTCACCTGGGCGAATAAAATTCTGGCCAGGTGAAGTAGCGACAGCACTTACTGGGCCTGCCGATGACGATCAACCTCTCCGTGGCCTATTGACGATCTCGTCCGTCTTGTTCAGCTAGGGCGAATAAAATTCTGGCCTTGCTGAACAAAGCGCGGCCTGGTTCTGGGCTCCGTCACCTGGGCGAATAAAATTCTGGCCAGGTGAAGTAGCGACAGCACTTACTGAGCCGGAGACCTTAGCGAGTCTCGCTTAATTCAAAGTCGAATAAGATTCTGGCTTTGATTGAACGAGACAAACCTATTTGCAAGACTATTTTAATTAAGTTGAATAAAATTCTAACTCACTTAAAAGAAGTCTTGCCCGGTTGCTTGCCCGTGGCCAACTCAACTTCAATACGTAATTATCTCGCTTTTTATATGTTTCTGCCAGGCACACATACACACCTATACCACTAAACGACAACTGCTTACGACTGTTCAGGGATGAGTTTGATGGTATGTTCTTCTCACCGATGTATCCTCGTGTTAATAGATGGCGCTTTTTAACGGCTATTATAAATTCAAATCTTTTATTAACAAATAATAAATGTAATTATTAAATATAATTATGAATTATATAAAATGAAAAGTGTATAATAATAATGTACTCTTTTAAAAAAATTATGAAATTCATTAAACAATAAATATTCAGAAATGTAAAAAGTGTAAAAATTTGTGAAATTAAAAAAAAAAATTACAAAATTTTAAAAACATATATATAGAGTCTAACTGCTTGTGATTGAGTTGCTATGTGATCCAAAAACGAGCCTGCCGACTTTTGGTCGTCACAACTTTCTTATGGAAATGTTAAAAAATACTTTTTGTTTTATTTGATAAGTACCGTGTACTAATGCCATTATAGATTTTTGGGCATTTTGCCCACATAAAAAACTACTTAAGTAGCTAGTACAGGGTGTCCGCCATTTTGATAAACATTAGTCTTGACAGTTCGTATTTGGCAATTGTGAAGTAGAAACGTGGCAAATTTATTATGGTAAAATATTCGATAAACCAACGTGTTTTAATCGTTAAAACATCTTATTAAAATCAATCATCGATTACTGTGACGATGAGAAAGTTATGTGAAATTTTTGAAAGAAACAACGTGTAGTGAATGATTTCGAAGAAAGATGGTTTGTAGGTGATAGGGACCCAGCATGGATCACAACGTACTGCAAGATCAGCTGAAAACATTACCGCTGCTCAGAAAAGTGTTCAAAACGCCGTGCTCAGGATCTTGGTGTTCAAAGAACAACTTTACACAAGGATTTGCATGTACTTCCATATATGATTCAATTGATACAAGAGCTTTTTTCAAAAGACCATTTACGCCGTCATACATATTCCAATAGGATATTGTAGCTCGCCCATGACAACGCCAATTTTTATGAATAAATCATAATAAGTGACGAGGCACATTTTCATTTGAATGGATGTGTGAATAAAGAGAATAGTCGGTTCTGGGGAATGGGAAATAGTCACTTTTGCATTCATTAGAAGTGACAGTATAGTGTGCAATTTCTTCAGTAGGAATCATTGGACTTTACTTCTTTGAAAATGCAAACGGCGTAACGGTAACTGTGAATGGGAAGTGATATCGTGATATGATTGAAAACTTTTTAATGCCACAACTCCATGCTTTGGGCTTGATTAACATGTAGTATCAACAAGACGGAGTCATATCTCATACAAACAGGATTACAAAGGAATTACTGCGAGAACTCTTTCCCCAAGTTATTTCAAGAAATGGTGATGTTGATTGCCCTCCAAGGTTGCCTGATTTGAATGCTCCGGACCTACTTTTGGAGGGATATCTGAATAACAAGAAACAAAAAACTAGAAACATTTGAGCAATTCAAACAAAATATTCGTGATGAAATTAATGAAATATCGCGTGAAATGTGTGAGAATAGGTCTGTCTGCGTACTTTTCCAGTAGCAAATACTCAGTCAATTTTTTTTGGGAGAGTAAGAACAATGTTACTTTGTCGGCTAAAAAAATCTGAAAAAATACACAGACAGTATCCAGTGAAATTTTGCAAGAAAACAGCTGATCGATGTGTAAACAATTGAAACTTCTGCTGCTTCTATCATCTCTGCCATCTCCAATCCACTTACGCCACGGTCGCACTGTATATTTGAATGTTTCTACCATGAAATAAAATGTTTTGTTTATTATAATTTATTATAAACATTAAAAATAAACACATTTGTAACTACTTACCTCTGCCATTGCTACATTTCAATTTTTATTTTCACTTCACAACAATTATTTAATTCAAACACTATATGAAAACAGCTGTTCAAAGTAGTTGCAAAATCTTGCAAGCAGAAATTTCTCCAGTAACATTTTGCAAGTTCTCTGACTTTCAACTGTCAAAAAATTATTTTTTTAGCTCTCTTTTTGCAAGAGATTTCGAGTACGCAGACAAAATTTTGCCAGATTTTGCAACATTTTGCACAAAATGATGCAAAATATGTGTACGCAGACAGACCTAATGTAATGAAAAATGTGCTCAAAAGGGCTCGCACTTGTGACACTAATAGAGGCGGACTTATATCTGATATTGTATTCCATATATAATTGCCGACATTGAATAAAACATTTATCAATATAAGATCCATTCCCTTTCATTTAATCAAGCTTACCGGCGGACACCCTGTAGCACCCCTTCTGAAGGTCCACAAGATTTTATTGACTAAAAATAAATTGAATTCATTAGCTAAAGAATAAATTGATCATTTATTACAAATAGTGACACAAACATAAATTATATTCTTTGTTGAAAAAGGACAACAAATATCCTAAATTCTTATTTCAATAAAAAAAAAGCTCCAAAATCATAAAGCTTGTGACAGCCAAAAAAGGGCGTTGAAAACTGCAATGACAATAGTAATTGTGTTTGTTGGTGGCACAAACAGTCATGAAATTCCTGGTGCTTTATTTTATAATTCTCTTTTCAAATTAAATTCTTTATATTTGTTGCTATTGTTGTGTGTGTGTGTGTGTTGTTTGTTTTTTCCTAGTTTTGTTTGTTCCAACCAAAATATACGGATACATGTTGGTAGACTTTATCAAATATTTTCAAATGAATGTCAGCAGGAAGATACTCGCACATACATATTTGAAATCGCACAACTATACGACGGACGGCACACAGGCATTGCAAGTATGTAGGTGGCATTTTCATTGGCATTGAATATCTGTCTTCTTGTCCGTCTTGCTGTTGTAACAAGTACCAACAAGCCACACACACTCACCAATATCCGCCAATAAGTTCGATATTTTATTTTATTTTCCACATGATAGATGCTTTCGCACATAATAATGCAATTGTGCCATTTAAGATCGAACAATGATGATGGTGGCGGTGACGGTGGCACACACTGGTGTGGCAGTAGTGCTTCTGGCTGGTTAAACCAGTGGTTGGTAGGTTGGCTGATAGGCTACTATTACTTTGAATGCTGCTTTTTTCTCCCCAAATGTACAAAGTTTGACAAAAAAAACGAATGAATAAAAGCAAACAGAAGGAAAATAAAGAAATGCGTTTTTGGTCAAATAACATACATATGTGCATACATACATACATATGTATATTAAGTATTTGAGATAGATTTAAGTAGGCAAAGTATATTCATACTATACAGGGGGAGTTCCATAAACATTTTTTTTTAAAAAGAAAATAACGTTTATTCCTTTTAATGATCGTTTTGTTATATTGTGTTCTTTATTTGCAAAATAATAACACAACAATGTCGAGTTGTTAAATAAAATTACGCGATTTATTCAGTTTAAATACCCAAAAAATAAACACGATGGCAACTTCATCACTGCAACTTCTGTTGATACATAATTATACATATTGATAGTTATTTTATTTAAGCTTACACACATATATATATATATATATATATATATATATATATATATATATATATATATATATTTTGTTTATTGTTTAAATTGTCATTTTTTTCGTATACCGACCATTCTTCGTTTAGGGTTCTGATCCTCTCTTGGAAATAGCCAGTGGTTTGCTTTCTAGCAATTGGATAAAAATGTCAATTCTCTTGCCAACATCCTTCTGTTGGTTGACGAGTTTGTTGAAGGAGGCCATTGCTTGTCTGCGATCACGTCCGAGTCACCGAAAATGTTAATTCGACTCGTTTGTCGAATTTGTTTCACAATAAACGGCACTTTGACCGAGTCTCCTCAAAATGTAATTTTGATTTGTTCAATTTCAGCCCTTAAATTGAATTGAATGGTTTATTAATTTTTTTGGGCGACAAACGGCACTTTGACCTAGTCGCCTTTTGTTGTTGTAGCGGTCTACTACCATTGCCCATGCGGTGTCGTAATTTTCTTCTGTGGCGAAAAAAAGTTTTATAAGCGTTGCCGCCTTCCCTACTACATGTGTTTTGAGATATCAAACTTTTTGTACCTTGGAAATACCCCCTCCCGTGGGCACATTATAAGTCTTTATGGATCACACAATCATCGAGACTTGTGTCTTGTTCTTCTCATACGTAAAACCCGTAGACCGTTTGCTATGAAAAGACCCCCCGGGTGCACATTTATATGTTTTGATGGAAATCCACCGTTATTACATCTGTATTCGGGGGTAAAATGGAACCCAGTCCCCTTCAAGGCTACCATGGGACAACTGAACAATCTACTATATTGCCACGGGAATCGATTACGACTGGATTTGTGATAATGTGCTCTAACAGCTTCTAAAATCCCTGCGGAATTCGCATGCCAAGGTGATGAATCATTCCATATTGTAACCCTGTTGCTCAGGGTAGGTATGTACTTCCGATATTTGTAAATGAAGCTCTTCTATGTTTTGCCACAATTTCGAAGCAATATGCATTTGTTGATTCGTGAGGCCTTCCTTCAATAATTTTTCCATTATTGCTACTTGCCTCCGCATCAGTTTCGCTAGTTCACCTGATGCTGCTGCTACTTTCAATGTGTCTGTACTTTCAAGAAACTTGACTGCTCCTGTTGCCTAGGAGTGACTGGAGGACAGACATATCTGAAGGTTTCCTAGGGCGAGGATGATGCTACAAATTATCCAAAGTGGTATGATCCACCGTTAGGTTAGGGCTTGCACAGTTAGGTACTGACGTAAATCTTATCACTCATTAAGATCGTATCTACTGGTGGGCGAACCTGCCATTTTATGCTGGGCTAATTTTCAATATTTCCGTCTTTTATTGTTATGTAGGTACGGGTGTCCGTCAGAGGGTGCTTTCTGTTTGATCGAGTGTAGTTGTGGTAGTGTGAAAATTGTGTCTGAGGTCGTGTTTACTTGTTCATTTATAATGTCACTGTTAAAAGTTTTTGTTTTGTAAATTTCCATGTTTTCAAAGATGTCTAAACTTCGTCCTTTTGTTTGCTAGGATGTAGTAATGTCAGACATTCATCTATTTCTCTTGGTGTGTGTGTCCGTGAGTGTGAAGGTGTAATGCAAAGTTTGAGTGTTCTCTTTTTCGTTTGAATGTGTTCTGTAAATCTTGTTGTTAATGTTCGCCCAGTTTGTCCACTATAAGTATGTTTGCACGTACAAGTGAGTTTGTATACTTCGCTGGATGCCCCTGTAGGTTAGTAGGTAGTGTACTAGCTTATAAGACTGGGGGTTGTGGGTTCGATTGCCAACAAATACCTTGGTTTTTTTTTCACTACAAAAATAAAAATTGTCTATCGGTGGGGCTGCTCAGCGATGAAGGCATGGTTACTGGTCAGTGTGCTGTCTTATACGACAGTTAATTTCCGTAATTATCCTTCTACTTGCACCATCTGTCTCATCTCTTCTCTATCCCTTTCCTAAAGAATGTAGGACGGTACTTGACTAAATAGGCACTGTTGCCTGAAGTGCTACTTCTCTTAAAAAAAAAGTCTGTTGTTTTTGTAAATGTACTGAGATTATGTCTTGGAGTATTGCTGGTTCTTAATTACGATATATTTCTGGCCCGGTATTAGTAAAACTATGCCATTGTGTTGTATTGCTTTTTGTTTTCTTTATTCCTGTTTTTAGTGTTGTATTTTTAGCGATGGTGTAAATTGTGTTGAGTTCTTTGTTATACTTAACTGGAGTACGTGGAGTTATCTTAAGTCTGTGTATCATCTATCTAAATGCTGCTAGTTTATGTTGGGTAGGCTGGTTCGACGTAATGTGGATGGTAATGTTCGTCGTACTTGGTTTTCTATAGATGGCAGTTCCTTGTGTTATTGTGACGTCAAGATAATGCAAATTTCTGCCTTGTTTTTTTTCCTTTCAGTATGTAAAGTTATTATGGATTGTAATTAAGGCTGTTAGAACTTCACCAGCGCTGTCTTGTTCAAGGATGCATATGATGATGTTATCTATGTATCTATGGTAATGAGTTATTCTGTTGTTTATTCATTAGTGTTTTTACGTGTAGTAATTCGAGATGTTGTATGAAAATTTTAATGAAGATTGCTGAAGTTGGATTTTCCATGTCGAGTCCGTCAGGTAAATTTGTATTTTGACTTTTACATAAGCAATGTTAATTGCATAACATATATAACATACAGGTTATGTATGTATATATGTGTTTTGCAGTACGAAGTGGCTTCTAAAAAACCTAACAGCCTTCATTAGTGCCATTAAAAAGGTACCAAATAAAGTTTATCTTTAGACAACTTCATCGATTTTCTGTTGTTTAGTGTTGGACCCTCTGCTGAATAAATAAAATAATTTTCTCAGGCCCAGGTTTATATAAAACTCCCCACATAAGTTTAGGCATATAAATGCATGACTGTATGATCAATATATGAATGTGAAAGCTAAGCCAAGTAGTGGGTAGATGGTTGCCACTCGTTACACACACACAACTTGTTCAAATATGATCACTTTTTTCCATTTCTTTGGCCGTTTTAGTTGGTCGGCATTTTTGTCTATTATCTTTACAAAAATTACAATAAAAGAAAAACTTTTAAAACACGATTGTTATGCTAAACAGGCTAAGCTGAAAGCAGCAAAAACAACTAAAATGAAACTAAAATAACTAGAACAATAGCAATAAGAAATTTTTGCCAGAAATTAGTCTGCCCTTTGCCATGGCAAATGAAATCGATACGACTAAAGGGGAAAAGAAGTAACCGACATTTAACAATAATTTTTCAATCACTTTAAGTCATTTAAATTAAACTAAATTAATTGTCTTATTTTCTCATTAAAAATAGACATTTTAATGACGCAAATTTTACTCAGCTACTGAAAATTATAAAAAATATATGTCATGAATAGTAATTTCATTAACAAACATCATTATTTTTATTTCCCCATTCGTAATGCTTAATTAAGATTTAATTTTCTTTTTCTATTTAACTTTCGATTTCATTTTAAAACTTTATTACGTTTCTTTTTTACTTTTTTTTCTATTTAATGTTTTTAAATTTTCAGTTTTAAGGCCGCGTTTCTCCGTTCAGTGAAAGAAAATTAACAAAAACAACAACATGTCTGCCTACTTTTTCCAAGTACAGTCGAACTTACCATCAATAAATCTCCACGGGGGGGACAGATAATTATTTCACTATATAGAAACTTTATTATACAGAAATATTTTTTGTTTGTTTCTTAATTTATTTAAAATAATCAGGTATTTTTGTTTAAATTATATTTTCCATTTTTCTTTATTAAAAAAAAGCAGATCTCAACGTCAACAAGTCTCCTTGGCTGGATGGGGTACCAGCACTAGTCTTAAAACACTGCTCTTCGAAGCGTGTCCGCTAGCAACACTTCTCAGCATGTTGTTTCATGCCGGTGAATTTTCAAAGTGTTGGTAGGTTGCTAATGTAACGTCAATCCCCAAAAAGCGTGAGGCTGACAACCCTTAAAATTACCGCTCATCATCATCATTTTCATCTTGTGACGTACCTGGAGTCCAACAGCTTACTAAGCGACCGACAGTATAGTTTCCGTAGGGGGGCTGAAACAGTGGTGCAACTCCATACATGTTGGTAGGTTGCTAAGGTAACGTCAATCCCCAAAAAGCGTGAGGCTAACAACCCTTAAAATTACCGCTCATCATCATCATTTTCATCTTGTGAGGTACCCGGAGTCCAGCAGCTTACTAAGCGATGGACAGTATAGTTTCCGTAGGGGGGCTGAAACAGTGGTGCAACTTCATACATCACTTCAGAGAGAGTAAGGTGGTGGCTCTAGACATTTCCAAGCCAAGAGGTGAGTTGCAAAAGGCAGAAATTAAATGATACGCTCAATGATGATCTCGTGGCGATATCCGAATGGAGTCGTGTGAATAGAGTCAATGTTAATGTCCATAAGACGCAATGTTGCATGCTTACGCATAGATGTGTGTTCGGAAGTGGTGCGGCACTATGCGGCACTATGGCCGATAATAGGTATTACGGAAACGAAACGGAACTTGATGTTCTTGGCATGAAAATTCAGTGTGACGTTCGATGGACTAAAAACATTTTTCAGGTTTCTAAAGAAGCTGTCAAGTGCTTCGGTTTTCCAAAACGATGTCCGATTTTCGTACTTTTTATACCACCTAAAAATGAAATACAATTCTCATGTATGGGCCGGCGCCCCAAAGTTAATTTTGAAGTTGCTCGACCGTGTGCAGAAGAGAGCCAAGAGGCTCATTGGGGACGGTAGGTTATCCAGCTCTATTGATTCCCTAGAGCATCGACGCAATATGGGTTGTATTTTACTGTTTTATCGTTACTACAATAGTAAGTGCTCTAACGAAATTAGGGAAGTTGTTCCCGAAACTCGCACATTTTTGCGTTTGACTCGATTTTCGTTGAGAGCACATCCATTTCTGGTCGATTGGCACTTTACATTACGTTCTTTAGCAGAACAGTTTGTACATAGAATAAATCTCCAAAGGTCCTTCCTGTCACTTTCAATGTAGGAAAATTAAAATCGCATGTCAGAGTCTCTTTCCTCCTCCCCCCATAACCTAATTTCCTAGTTCTGTTACAATATATTAAATGATTAGGGGTCATCCCCTGAGTACTGGTCTGTGCGAAAAAATAAATAAAAGCTTTAATTACATAAAGACATTTAAATACCTTTGTCGGATCGTTGCTCTCCATCTCCTGAGAAGTTGGTAGTACATCAAGTTAAGCGGAAAGGTGTTGCTTTCTCCAAAGACCATATATATGTGCCCCCGGGGGGTGGAGGAAAGGTGTTCTTATGTAGGTGACGTTTTATCAATATTTGTCATTACTTCACTGCCCAAGTCATCCTCATCGTCATCTGATATAATCTGCTGTAGTCCAGGACTTTCTAAAACACTGCTTAGAATATCTTCATCGGAAGGAATGCCCATGGTTTGCACATCAATATCTACACTAACATAGTCTTCAAATGATGCATCAATATTAGCCACTTTTTTAAATGAAGCCTGTAGGATAGTGGAAGCAAATTCTTTATCGCAATTACTAGTTTGAATTTTGCATATCATCCTTTGAAAACCCTGCCCTTTGGCAGCAGTTTGCAATAGTCTCTGGTTTAAAACTGTGCTTAAAGTTCGAATAGCTTGAAGCTAATCTATGGCTATTACAGGTTTGTCTTCTTATAAATTCGTTTTCCGTAAAGTTGTTTTATATTCTAGATGATGCCTTGATCCATTGGTTGAAGAGGAGAAGTCTTATTGGGAGTAAAGTGGACAAATTCAATATTTTGTAGTTTATCGTTTACGTCCTTTGGAGGCGCAGTGCAGTTGTCAACAAAAAGGCAGAACCTTTGTTTTTTGTCCAGCCCTAAACTCGATTTGGAAAAAATTTCGCCTGTTCAGGCAACAATGCCTATTTTGTTAAGTACCGTGCTACATTCTTTAGGAAAGGGATAGAGAAGAGATGAAACAGGTGGTGAAAGTAGAAGGATAGTCGGAAATTAACTGCCGTATATAAGACAGCACAGCGACCAGTGACTATGCCTTCATCGCTGAGCAGCCCTACCGACAGTTAATTTTTATTTTTGTAGTGAAAAAAACCAAGGTCTTCGTTGGGAAGCGAACCCACAACCCCCATACTGACAAGCTAGTACACTACCTACTAGCCTACAGGGGCACCTAATTTTATTCCTTTAAAGCATCTGGAGTTCTTAGTCATTCCTATAATTAGCAGTTGTAGTTTCTTCATACCAATCATGTTGCTTCCTACTGGGACAGTTGTTCTTTGGTTGCTTTGTTTTCCACCCAAGCATATTTTCCTTTTGAATGCTAGCGTTTTGTTTGATAAGCACTGGAAAAACAAGCCGGTCTCGACGGCATTAACGGTGTCATTTGCATAATATTTTTCAATTAATCTTGGCAAAAATCATCACGTTCTCCTAAATTGGCAGTTTGTGGGCATTAGTTGTAAGACGGGAGAGGTGAAATTCTTAGACTGCCGTAAGGCTAAAGCATTTGCCAAAGATGTGTTCATTAATCAAAAACGAAGGTTAGAGGTTCAAAGGCGATTAGATACTGCCCTAGTTCTAACCATAAACGATGCCAGCTAGTAATTGGGTAGCTACTATCAAAGCTGTCTCGCTTTTCGGAAAACCAAAGCTATTGGGCTGCGGGGGAAGTATGATTGCAAAGCTGAAACTTAAAGGAATTGATGGAAGGGGAAGGGGCATGAAGCCTGCGGTTTAATTTGATTGAACACGGGAAACCTTACCAATTCCGAACATAAATATGTAAAACAGATTGATAACTCTTTCTCGAATCTATGAATGGTGGTGCATGGCCATTCTTAGTTCGTTAGTTAGTTCGTTACTGTTAGTTCGTTACTGTTAGTTTAGTACCGTTGTACAACGAAATTCCCCCCGGGGGCACATAAATATGGTCTTTATAGAATTCCACTACCTAGACAGGAAAAAGGGAGCCCAGTCCCCTGAAGACAGGCAGGGAGTCAACTGGAAGCTACACTTATTTCCTCGATATCAGTGAGCCGCAGAGTTCATTATTTGTCTCTTTAGACATTTAAAAGTTCTCTGACTGATCATTAAGGTTGGCCCCTACATGGGTGGTTTCGTGGTTGTGGTTTTGCGGCCCCATAACAGTATAATGGTTATTATGGTGGCCAGCATCATCTCACTGATAATGACACGCAAAGTGAATGATCCAGTCCAGTGAGCATGCTACACATGTATTCTGGACAGGAGTAGGAAAGTCTCCAACTCTTTAGCAAGGTGTGATGGTTTGCAGCCCTGCCCTGGAATCATGAAAGTTGCAACTAGGTGGTTCTGTTGCTTAGAATTATGTCCTCGGCTTTCTAGGACGCATGTATGACGTTCTAAGCTATACAATTGTGGTTTCTCCACCATCTGATTAAGGCTACATAGCCAGGTGCGGATGTAAAACGAATCACACTATCTGTACAACGAAATTATTGTTAATTTTGTCTTATTTCATATAGTCTTTGTACTTGCTATCTTAACTTAACTGCTCGATAACACTTTCCTGTACTTTAAACAAAGGATTATTTCTTGTTTTATAGGATTTTAATATAAATAAAATAAATAAAAAACAAATACAAAACAAATACTGGTGACAATGGATTATAAATCAGCGTTGCATATTTTTTACTCCCAACTGTTAAACAGCTGATTTCTTTTCATTCAAAAAATTCCAAGCTAAGTCATTGCAGTTTAAAACTAAGCGAATGTTGAATATCCTATTGTTATTCTTTTAGTTTCCTGTATTTAACAAATATAAAATTAATTATAAAGAAATCAAAATCATTAATATTTTGCATTTTCCTTCACTTGAAAGCATTAAAGCAATTCAAACATTTTTCAAAGTAAAAAGTGATCTATGATAACATCAATAAGACACTGTTTTTGTGTAAATAACATTTGTTTATTGATGGCTGATTTGCACTGTGGCCAAAATTAAGAAATTTAAATATAATTTTTGAACATTAAAGCCTGCCAAAATTTGTATTTGAATTTGTATACTTTAGTATACTGTATCCGTGATTTATATCATTTTGTTTTAATTGGCTTAGTGCCACTATTAAACTTTAAGTTTAACTTTGTTTATGTTATTAACATTCACCATAAGTAAAAAATGGGTCAGCTGGGTTTTTCAATAAGAAGTTGATTTTCTAACACAAAATAAAACAAACAATTTAGATTAAAAGGATAATTTTTGTAGTTTTTTTAATCGACCTTTTTCCAGAAGGAGATGATTTGATTCAGACTATAAAAGAAAAAGAGGACCAGGAAGTAGCGCGGACAAAACTAACAATGATGATTAATAGGCACATTAGCAATATTAGACCTACAGCAAGGGATATTTTTATATTAGATAAAGTAAAAACCGATAAAAAATTTTTGAGTACTAATAGGAACATATTAATTGTTAATGCTGATAAGGGTAATGTTACTGTTGCTATGAGCAGAGATGATTATAATTCGAGAATAAATGATATTCTTAACGATTCTGCTAAATACTCAATATTGAATAAGGATCCGACTACTAAACTTGAAAAGACAAACAATTTTTTAGTTGATGAACTTTTTAAAAAAGATATCATTTCGGTAATGGAGAGAAATAGACTTAAGACTAATGTATCAAATTCTCCAAAGCTATATGGAGTACCTAAGATCCATAAACGGAATTTTCCTTTAAGGCCTATTTGCTCTTGCATTAATTCCCCGGCCTACGGACTGTGCAAGTATATAACGAATCTTCTTAAGGTGATAACAGGACAATCAATATATAATATTAGAAATTCATTGGAATTTAAGGATAAAATCAAGAGAATAAATATACAAGATAATGATAGATTGTTTTCATTTGATGTAGTTTCACTTTTCCCAAGTATTCCTGTAGGTTTAGCTTTAAGTATTATAGAGGAAAAATGGCAGATAATAGAACAAAATACGAATATTGAGAAGGAATTATTTTTACGTATTCTTAAGTTTTGCATTGAAGACAATAGGTATTTTCAATTTGATAATAGGAGATGCTGGAGAGCCCATAGGGGCTGATATTGTGATGGAGGAATTACTAAATTCATGTATTAGTAAAATGCATATTAAACCAAAGATAATCCTAAAATATGTGGATGATTTATTTTGTATAACTTCAGAAGATCCAGTGGATGATATTTTGTCAGAATTGAATAGTTTCCATCCGGATATTAAACTTATGATTGAAAGAGAATTAGAATCTAAACTTCCATATTTAGATATATTGATAATAAGGAAGAGAAATAAGTTAGTATTTGATTGGTATAAGAAACCAACATCTTCTGGAAGAATTATTAATTTTTATTCAAAACATCCGAGAAAAATGATAATAAACACAGCGAAAAATATGATAGACAGAATATTGACTATAAGTGATAGAGAATTTCAGTTGAAGAATAAGGACACAACAAGAGATATACTTCATGAAAATGATTTTCCAGTAGAATTAACTAACCGATTAATTAGACAATATGGTAGTTATAGGCATAATTTAGGAATACATCATTAACTTATGTTCCTGGAATATCAGAAAGATAAGGAAAGTGTAAAATATATGACACAGATAAATATATAATTGCACACAAAACACATAACACATTAAATAAATTATTTAGCAGTATGAAGGATAAAATAGGAAAAATGGAAATATCTGATGTAGTATACAGGATACCATGTGGAGGAAATGACCAGGTGAACTGTGACAAAGTTTATATTGGGACAACAAAAAATAAACTTAAAACACGATAAGCTGGTCACAGGTGTGACCAAAAATATTGGAATATTTCAACACAGAAGACATCCTTATCTTCACATTGTAAGAAATATAATCATTATCCAAAGTTTGACGAAGCATCAATATTAGATATAGAAAAAAACTACAAGAGACGTTATATGTTAGAAATGTTAGAAATTGTTAATGTATCAAATGTAAGAAGCATAAATTTCAAGACAGACACAGACAATTTAGCTCAGAATTATAGGTACTTAATTAAAAAGACACATAATTTGTTATAATTATTTCATAAGAGAGAATTTGTTATTTGTTATTTATTTGTTATTTCCGTTTCCTTGTTTTTGTATGTTTAAATATTTGAAAATTTAAATTTTTGTATGTATTTTTGTATGTATGTATGAAAAAATATTTTATATGTTTTTGTTAAATGTTTTGAAAATTTTTTCAATATGTTAATAATTTTTGTTTTCAAAAATAAAATTTTTTTTTTCCTGAAGAAATATCGAAAAGGAAAAAAAATATATTGTTAATTTAATAAGACCGTAAAAAAGAATAAGAGATATTTATTAAAGATTAAAAGGATATTTAAATTTTTATTGTTTACGAAGAGAAAAGTTGGGCTATTGTGAATGAAAAATTATATCTGGCAAATGTCTACCACGACCACGCTGACAGATGTCAATTTTTTAATTAAAGTTTTTAATCACATTTTGGCAAAAGGGCGGTTCTATTTCGTTAATCACATCACGATTTTGAGCTTTGGGCTGAAATTGATTCGATTTTTTTTTTTGAATTTTATATTCATTTATTATATTCATCATTTCTAAACCCGCAAAGCTTTTATGCTTATTTAAAACTTAAAAAATAAATAAGTTTGTATATAATAATTATAGTTATTTGACCTTTTTAATATTTTTTAGTAGATAATTATTAAGTACTAGGTCCTTATTTAATTAAAAAATTTTAAAAAACTTTATTTTTTTTATTATTTTTTCTTTTTAAATTATACTTCACAGTCTTTGTAGTAATAAGTTTTGAATTATTGCGAGTCTATCAGGCATTCCTTTGTTAGCTTACTCCGTTTGTTTTCGTGCGCTATGCTGATTATTTCAGTCGGTATTTTGTTCAAAATTGTTGGCAATGTTAATGGGAAGCGAACTTCTTCCATACTCGCTTGTGAATCGTTCCACTTTAAATCTTCCTTGAGCTTGTCTCCGCGTGTTGTGAGCATGTTCTATCGGCTTTGAATATCTGCAATCATTGAAGAATTCTTTGGCCAAGGTTGCATAATAGATGTTCTTCACGCTAAAAACCTGAAGATCTCTGGCAAGTCTTGTCAAGGTCCGATTGTTAGGTATCGTAAGGCTTCTGTTTGATCCCTTATCGTCCGTTGCTCTCTGAAGGTTGTTGCTAAAGTTGTCTATCATGCTATTTCGTAGTTGCCGTTTTCCATTGCGCTGCGTGTGTTCGTGTTCATGTTAATGTTGTAATCATGATTACTATTGTTTCTAGTTTCGCATTGTTTTTTTCTATGTAAAATTTTCAGTATTCGGTCTTGCGTTTTTTGGAGTTTTTTGGTGCTGCTGTATTTTGTACTACCCCAAGTCGGATATACGATTCCACTAATGCAAAGTATGCCTGAAGCAGAACTTCATACGTGGAGCAGTTGCTTAAATGGTAAAGCATATACAACGCTTTCCTAAGTTTCCTCTGTAACTTTTCAATGTGATTTCTCCATTTAAAATTGCTGTCAATAATCACACCAAGGTATTTATAATTGTAAACTTGTTCGATGAAACTTGTGCAATCGTCAGCCTAATTGTTCATCGTATTAACGTTGCTGTGAAGACATTTTGGGTCATGAAATTGCAGCGTAACAGTTCTGTCGACTAGGTGATGTGCCTTTATGTGCATAACTTTAGTCTTATTGGCATTTATAATAAAACCATTGTCGCGATTCCACTTCGTGATATTATTAAACGGATTCTGCATTTTTTCAGTCGCAATGTTTATGTACTTATTGGCCGTTATTATTGCTGTGTCGTCCGTATAAGCAAAAGTTGTTCCTTCTTCTAAACATCTCATTATGTCGTTTGCATATATATAATATACAAAAGTGGTCCAAGCTTTGATCCTTGAGGTACTCCCCATTCGCTTTGTAACGACACGTTTACGCTGGTTGCTGGGATAGCGACAGCGGCGGCCAGGGTTGTTGCAATTTTTATCTTCTTTTCTCTTTATATCTAATACCTACCTTCTGTGTCCGTGGAAGGAATGATGCTTAATGCTGTATAAACGTTATAAAACGTATCACCAAGTTTATTTCTTAGCTAATTCTTACAAGGTGGTTGGTGGCGAAAAGGGCGGTAGGGAGTAATAGCCGTGGAACGAGGAGTCAACGCGTGAAGGCGGTGGCAGGAACACGGGTGAAAACGGTACATACGGCTGCGGCGATAGTGGCAGCGGCGCTGGCAACAGCGCTGAGGATGCCTGCACTATAGGCGACAGCGATGAGGATGGCTGCGTTGCAGGCGGCAGCGATACAGACGGCACAAAAAGCGGTACACCTAGTAGTAATCGCTGGGAATTCTTGGCCGTGTTGGAAAAAAATACTGAGGGAATATTAAATTCCGCAACAGTATCAGTCGCACGGTCAAACCACCACTTACAGCGGCGCTGTCGATAATAGACTATTGCGGAATATTAAATTTCTCTAACAGATCCCTTACCGGCCAGCGTGCTGCTTGCTATTCACGGGCAAGAAGTTATTGCGGAATATTACAATTCCTCCAACAGGCTTCTTCCTCTCAGGTGATCTGCTTGCTATCGGACCCCCCGGGGGCACATTTATGGTCTTTATAGTACATAACCGCTATCTAAATCTGTGCAACTGGGGGAAAAAGGGAGCCCAGTCTCCTGAAGACAGGCAGGGAGTCAACTGGAAGCTCTACTTTATTCCCACGGGGATCAGTGAGCCGCAGAGTTCATAACTTGTCTCTTTAGACATTTAATAGTTCTCTGACTGATCATTGAGGTTGGCCCCTATATGGGTGGTTTCGCGGCCCCATAACAGTATAATGGTTATTATGGTGGCCAGGATCATCTCAGTGATAATGACACGCAAAGTGAATGATCCAGTCCAGTGAGCATGCTAGACATATGTTCTGGACAGGAGTAGGAAAGTCTCCAACTCTTTAGCAAGGTGTGATGGTTTGCAGCCCTGCCCTGGAATCATTAAAGTTGCAACTAGGTGGTTCTGTTGCTTAGAATTATGTCTTCGGCTTCCTAGGACGCATGTATGACGTTCCAAATTATACAATTGTGGTTTGTCCACCATCTGATTAAGGTTACATAGTCAGGTGCGGATGTAAAACGAATCACACTATCTGCTTGCTATCGGCAGACAAGAATTTATTGCGGAGTATTAAACTCCTCCAACAGAGTTCTTATCTGCAGGCGATATGCTCGTTTTCTGCTAATAAGAAGTTGATGCGGAATATTAAATTCCTTCAACAGACTTCTTACCTGCAGGCGAGCTGCGTGCCAATTGATCTTCTTTCATAAAATGTTCCGCCTTAAATACTTGTGTGCGGGTACACACATTCACACACACACACACACACATATTATCCATCGTGGTTACATGACAACTATCAGTGGTGAGTTTTGATTTGCATATCAGCTGACTGCGTTGATTATCTTGTTGTTTCTGACTCACAGGTAGCGCTCTGACGTTCTGATAATAGCAATAAGTAATAATCATATTAATTCATAATTAAATTAAGAAAAGTATTTATAAAGTGGCGATCTTGTGTAGGTGAAAACGAGGGTACGACTTTCTCCGTTACAGCATGATACTCTTTCGCTAGATTTATTGTTTATTTTTACATAATACGATCTGTTTTCTAAATAATTTTTGAACCAACGCAACCTGTCCCCTCTTATACCGTTTTCTCAAGTGCTTGAAGGATTATTATTATATGTCGAATGCCTTACTCAAGTCTAACAAAACATGCATGTGGTTGCTTAAGCATTTGTTTACGTAGGTTGAAAAGTTACCGAGAAGTTTATTTATTCTTTTTCCCTTCTGAAACCCAAATTGATTTCTATTAATGATTTTATACTTTTGCATGAAGCTCGTCACTCTTCTGACTACTATTGCTTGGAGAACTTTATCCAAAATTGGCAATATAGCTATTGGTCTATAGTTCTGTATATCTGATTTCTTGCCGCTTTTATATATTGGTCTAATTATTAAAGTTTTGAGTGTCTCTGGCACAATACCGTGGTGTAAACTTGAGTTAACTAATTAAGTAATCACCGGTGTTAAAATTTGTTCTGAGATATTTTGCTCTGATTCGATCAATTCCAGAACCTTTTCCCATGTTTAACGATTTAAGGATTTGAAGAATCTCTAGCTCTAAGAACATCGAGTTTTGTAAGCTGACTGGATGTACGTTAATGGTTTTAATATCACATAAGTGAATTAGTTTTTTTAATGGCTCCCTATAGACTCTGTTTTTAATATAGCCCCACAAAAAATAATCCACTGGTGTTAAATCACACGATCTAGCTGGCCACTTAACTGCTGATTATGGTGAAATTATGTGATCAGCAAGTTTGGTTTGCAATAAATTGATCGTTTCATTGGCTGTGTAGCATTTGGCACCGTTCTGTTGAAACCACATGTCAGTGATATTCTTGTCGTCAATAAAAGGCCAAAATTGAGTTGTTAGCATCTCGCGATAGCGTGATCCAATGACCACTACCGCATATCCAGCCTAATCTTCGAAAAAAAAACGCCTCAATCACGCCGTCAGAACAGAGCGCACCACACTATGACACATTGAGCTTGCAAAGACTTCTCAATAACATCTTTGGATTTTTCAGAAGACCAAATGCGGTTGTTCCTGAATAAATTGAGCGAATCTACGGCGATGTGAATGGTCGGTCGGCTTCGATTCCTGCAACAGTTCAACTTTGTAAGGCTTTAAAGGCAAATCCTTACGCAAAATTCGCTATGTGTGGGGGTTGTGGACAACCCAATTGTTGAAACCGTCGAGGAATTGATACATTTGGATTTGCTTTAACACCATGGCTCACGGCTGCAATGTTTTCATTTGAAGGATTCGCACATTTTGTATTTTACATTTCCGGCCTCATCTTCGAAAATAACAACCCTCTAGACCACATAGCACACCTTACAGTGACACGTTGAGCATGCAAAGGCTTTTCTTAAAACGCTCTAGATTTTCAGAAGCCCAAGGCTTGTTGCCATATCCTGACAAGTAAAAGTGGGCTTCGTCTGAAAAAAATGATTTTTTCAGAAAAAACAGCCGGTTGTTCCTGAATGAATTGAGCTAATCACTATGACACATTGAGCTTGCAAAGGCTTCTCAATAACAGCTCTAGAATTTTTTAGAAGCCCAAATGCGGCAATTTTACTTGTTGACATACCCTGCCAATTGAAAATGGCGTTCGTCTAGAAAACTGATTTTTTCAACCTGAATAAATTGAGCGCATCTACGGCGATGTGAATGGTCGGTCGGCTTCAATGCCTGCAGCAGTTGAACCTTGCAAGGCTTTAAAGTGAAATCGTGTTTCACTGTTTTATCGTTAGTACAATGGTCCCCCCGGGGGTACATAAATATGGTCTTTATAGAATTCCACTATCTAGACACAGTGCAACTGGGGAAAAAGGGAGCCCAGTCCCCTGAAGACAGATAGGGAGTCAACTGGAAACTCCATTTTATTGCCACGGTAATCAGTAAGCTCGCAGAGTTCATTATTTGTCTCTTTAGACATTTAATAGTTCTCTGGCTGATTATTGAGGTTGGCCCCTATATGGGAGTAACGTGGTGGTGGTGGTTATACGGCCCCATAACAGTATAATGGTTATTATGGTGGCGAGGATCATCTCACTGATAATTACACGCAAAGCGAATGATCCAGTCCAGTGAGCATGCTAGACATGTGTTCTGGACAGGAGTTGGAAAGTCTCCAACTCTTTAGCAAGGTGTGATGATTTTCAGCCCTGCTCTGGAATCATTAAAGTTGCAACTAGAAGGTTTCTGTTGCATAGAATTATAGCTTCGGCTTTTTAGGACGAGCATGACGTTCCAAATCATGCAGTGGTTAGATCCATCATCTAATTAAGGCTTCATGGCCAGGTGCGGATGTAAATCGAATCACACAGTTAGTACAATGGTAAGTGATGTAACGAAATTAGGGAACTTATTGCCGAAACTCGTACATTTTTGCGTTTGATTTGATTTTCGTTGAGAGTGCATCCATTTGTGGTGCGAATGGCATCGCACATTAGCAGAACAGTTCGTATGTGGAATAAACTTCCTTGAGAGGTTTTTCCTGTCACTTTCGATATGGGAAAATTCAAATCGAATGTCCACAAAGACTACCATCTCTTTCCTTCTCTCCAAAACCTAATTTCCTAGTTCTAATACAATGCACTGTATAAGTAGGAGTCATCCCCTGAGTACTGGTCGAATTATTTGCCGATAATAAATTTTGCCAAATAAATAAAAAGGAAAAGTCTATTAAATGAAATAACTACCTTTCACTGATTTTTATTTTTAAAAAAGCTGTAATTTTAATTTAATTTAAGCGTTATAGTTTTGTAAAGCAAGAGATTTAAATAAAAAAAAAATAATTAAAAAAAAAAACAACTGTCAAGATCATTAGGCAATCATTAGATTTGGTTGTTAGATACGTCAAAGAAATAAAAAAAAATGTATGTATGTCAAACAAGTATGAAAGTGTGGAAAGGAAAGAATTGGTGTGGCAAATTTTTGACAGTCCTGTCTGATTTGTTCATTTCATTGGAAATGTTTTTAATATTTTTTTTTAATTATTAAATTATTATGCCGGCGAGGCGTTAATATTCGCCTTGCTGGCATACATTTTAAGATTTAGTCGCCAGATCTGCTGAAATTATCAGGTGTATCGAAAAATATAAGAAATAAATTTTGTGACCGCCAATTTTGTGACTTGCCAATCTGCTGTATAAAAAATATTCATAAAATATATTTAAGTTTCTGTGCGATCAGGGTTGTATCTATCTTTTGTGACAGTAGGGCATCTAGTTTAAAAGTACGAAATTCCATCACATTTTCGGGTGAGTTTCTATCATTAAGATATTTCAGCAAATTTTCATTATTATTAAAAACTTATTAAGTTAATAAAATTAATAAAATGATACCGATTCCAAAAGGTGTTGGATCGAATATTTTAAATATGCTTAGACCGGTATCTGTTTTACCAATTATTGTAAAAATAATAGAAACAATAATGTTTTGACAGCTATCTGAATATCTAGAAACGAACAACATTTTATTTAAAAGACAATTTGTATTCAGAAAAGGTTCAGGTACTGAGGAAGCAGCTGTAAATATTGTAGATTTTATATGTGAAGGTTTAGCTGCAGGGTATAGTAGTGTAGCAGGTGTATTTTTTGATTTATCAAAAGCTTTTGATTTAGTAAATCATGAAATTTTGCTTAAAAAACTGGAAGTTATTGGAGTTGCAAGAAACTCTATTAAATTATTTCGAAGTTACTTAGTGAATAGAAAACAATTTGTACAGATTGAGGATTATTATAGCCCCTTGCTGGATGTTAAGTGTGGAGTACCACAGTGTAGCGTGCTTGGACCGCTTTTGTTTACAATTTCTATTAACGATATGGCTAAAATAAATTTGAATGGAAAGTTGTTTATGTTTGCAGATGATATTTGCATACTTTATGCGTACAATCATTCTAAAGTTTTGCAAGTATGATGCTGCAATGTTGGCAGAATATTTAGACTTAACAAACTTTTTTTAAATTCCACAAAAACTAAATTCATAAGGTTTCGACCACAAGTAATAAGAAATGATGGAAATATGAAATTACATATTAATGGCGCCCTTATTGAAGAAACGAATATGATAAAATATTTAGGCATGACATTTTACAGAAAATTGAATTGGGAATTACATATTGGAGTAATTAAAAATAAAATATCAAAAGCCATTGGTGCTTTATATAAATTTAAGCGCAAATTAAATCAGAAGACAAAGATGCTTATTTATAATAGCTTGATTCATAGTCATTTAAACTACCTGCCAATTATTTATGCCCATAGAAATACAGTTCATTTAAAATTTTTACAACACTCTCAGAACAAGGCTTTAAAGTTAGTTTTTAATCTTCCATACGTTAGAACTATTTAAATATCATGCGATTTCTACATTACCAATTTTAGGTCTATATAAAATGCAACTTCATAAGTTTGTATTTAAATCCATTAGAAATATGGGAAATTATTCTATTCGATTTTTGCAAAATTTGGAGGTTTCCCATAGGTTAACCTGGCAAAGTAATAATTTATCTGTAATAAGATGTCGTCTTGAATTAACGAAGCAACGCATTTTTTATGCAGGTCCGACTGAATACAATAAATCAGGGTTCAGAATTTTTCATTTATGAACATTCAAAAATCAACATTCATGATATTTTTCATAAATGAGAAATCTAAAATTTTATATTTATTTTTCACGCGCATAAACGAACAAGAAAAAATGTTCTGCTTATGTTCATACATGAATGTGCACAACAAGAATTATTAGTCTTATTCATATGTGATAAATGATAAATCAGCTACTTCTCATTAATGTTATTTTTCATAAATGTACATGTTCATTTATGAACGTTCAAATTTTATAAAATTTCTCATAAATGAATGTGAAAAAATTTTCTACCTACGATTGCAGTTTACCGTAAAATGTAGTAAAAACACATGGGTACATATTAACACAAAATACAATATTGCAATATATTCTAAAAGAAATAAAAAAAAAACATTTTTTTTCCTACATACGTCGACAATTGCGCATTATCAAATATGTGCGTTTATGTACGCGAATGTTTAACGCGAATGTTTTTATGAAAAATTCTCAAAATTGTAAATATTCAAAAATGAACACTTGTGTGTTTCTCATTTTTTCACTTATGAATAGAAAGAAAAAAATAAATCGTCGCATTCATAAATGAGAAAACGCAAAATATTTTTCAGTCTTTCACACATGTATGAGAAGAAGCGGCTAAAAAATGAAATGTACATATTCATACATGTATGAACAGTGAGTGAACACTTCGCTACTCTGCAATAAATTACCAATCCATTTAAAATCAATAATTATTTTTTCTCTATTCAAATAACAACTTAAAATATTTTTATTAAATAACTTAGAAACGCTTCTTACAAAAAAAAAAAAATTTGATTGAGTTTTATAAAATTGTATATAGTTGCCAGAATGCCTCTTTTATGCCAATTTTGGTGCTGAGGCTTTACATATATTTTGTGTAATAATATTATTTTGAATAAAAAAAAAAAAAAACAAAACCAAAAACAACACCTAATGAATACTTTACTTGATAGCAAAGTTAAAATCAAAATTTGTTGCTTTTTGTGCCGGTGATAATTTTTTCAGATTTACATGGAGTTTTCTCAGGAATCGCACTATACGAGTTGTTCTCTCCTGGGGGCACATTTAAATGGTTTAACGGAAATCCACCGTCATTACATGCGTCTTTGGGTGTAAAAGGGAGCCCAGTCCCCTAATAGGCTAGCAGGAGCCAACTGGACAATCCAGTTTATTTCCACGGGAATCAGTAAAGCACCAGAATTCTGCATTTGTCTTTTTAGCCTTTCAGCTGTTCTCTGACTGATTATTGAGGTAGGCCCTTCGGGAGTATCGTGGTGGCTGTGTATTTCGAGGCCGTCATTTGAGTTTGTGGGTACGATCATTCCAGTGAATATGATCCAGGTCCAGTGAATATGAATGCCGTCATGTTCTTGAATTATATTAAGCTTCATGCGTTCTGGACCAGGAGTTGGATAGTCTCCAAGTCTTCAGCAAGGAGTGAAGGCTGCGGCCTGCTTCGGGCTTTTGAAGTTGCAACTAGGAGTGACCGGTGGATATACGTATCTGAAGGCCTTCTAGGGTACATTTCATCCACAGTGGTATGATGCACCATCTGATTATAGCTTACACAGTTTGGCGCAGATGTAAATCTTATCACGTATACGAGTTGTTATAGATGAGACGAGTTCCCTTCTTTGTCAAATTTTCAACTCTATAAACTCTTTCGCAAATGACAGCTTCATTGGTCACTCGTATTCATTTAGTAACAGATCGAATCAGATGGAGGTGAGCTGTAAAAGGCGAAACATGAATGATACGCTCAATCATGATCTCGTGGGAATGGGGTCGTGTGAATAGAGTCGATGTTAATGCCCGTAAGACGCAATGTTGCATGCTTACGCATAGACTTTTGTTCGGAAATGGTGCTGCACCTGTTACTATGTGTGATATAGGTATTACGGAATTGGAAGCTCTTGATGTTCTTGGCATGAAAATTCAGTGTGATGTTCGATGGACTTAACAGATTTTTCAAGTTTCTAAAGAAGCTTTCAAGTGCCTCGGTTTTCTAAGAGGATGTAAGAAATACTTTATTCCATTCAATCTTCGTACTATTTGCACCACCTATATCCGTCCAAAAATGTAATACAACTCTCTTGCAAAGTCTACTTTGGAGTTGCTCGACCATGTACAGAAGAGAACCAGCGGCTCATTGGGGACAGTAGGGTATCCAACTCTATTAATTCTCTAGAGCATTGACGCAGTATAGAATGTCTTTCACTGTTTTATCGTTACTACAATGGTAAGGGTTCTTATGAAATTAGAGAACTTGTTCCCGTTACTCAAATGTTTTCGCGTTTAACTCAATTTTCATTGAGAGCGCATTCATTTGCGGTCAATTTTTCAGTGAATCGCATTACACATTACAGGGAAAATTCGTTTTTTTAACAGAAGCATTCAAGTGCATCGGTTTTCCAGAACGATGTAAGAGATACTTCACTCCATCTGATGATCTTCGTACTATTTATATCAGGCCGGCGCCCTAAAGTCTATTTTAGAGTTGCTCGATCGCGTACAAGAGAGGGCCAAGAGACTCATTGGAAGCAATGGTAAGTGCTTTAATGAAATTAGGGAATTTGTTGCTGCTACTCGTTCGTGTTTGCGTTTAACACGCTTTTCATTAAGGGCCCTCCATTTGTGGTTGATTGGCCGGTGAATGTCACTACGTATTACAGGGAAAATTTGTTTTTTGTTTTTTTTTTTTTGGTAGAACATTCCGTATGTGAAGGTCTTTCCGGCCAATTTCAGTGTAGGAAAATTGAAATCAAATGTCCACAAAAAATACTCCCTCCTTCCTCCTTCTTATAACCAATTTACTAGTTCTGGTACAATGCATTGCATGAGAAGGGGTCATACCTTGTGTGCTGGTCTGAAAATAAACCTGAAATTTTTGACATAATACGTGCTTATAGCTGCTACGGCAATAATAATTTGTAGTATAGTTCGGTGCGAATACCTGAAACTTCTTAACTTTATCAAACAGGATCACTTTCGTTTAAACTGTAGGCTAGTAGGTAGTGTACTAGCTTGTAAATATGGGGGTTGTGGGTTCGATTCCCAACGAAGACCTTGGTTTTTTTTTCACTACAAAAATAAAAATTGACTGTCGGTGGGGCTGCTCAACGATGAAGGCATAGTCACTGGTCGCTGTGCTGTCTTATATACGGCAGTTAATTTCTGTAACTATCCTTCTACTTTCACCATCTGTCTCATCTCTTCTCTGTCCCTTTCCTCAAGAATGTAGCACGGTACTTGACTAAATAGGCGTTGTTGCCTGAAGTGCTACTTTTCTTACAAAAAAAAAACAAGAAGAAAAATTTAAATAAAAAAATCTGATTTATTTGAAAAAATATATAATTTGTGAGCCTCTACATGATGTAATGACGATTTGAACAAAGTTGCCAATATTTCCCTTTTAGTTTTTTTAGTGGAAAAAAATTTAATTTTTAGGGGAAAGTTCGAAAGTTTTTCCAAGTTGTCAAAAGGAGTCTCGAGCCTGCAAAACCATGAATTTTAGAGAATTATTTTGCAATGTTTCACTTGTTATATTTTCATTTAACGAAGAAGCAATGAAACGAATGCAACAATTTTACACCTTCAAAAACACTTTCGCTGCGAAATGAAATCAATTTGTTTTCTATGTGGCAAAAAAAAAAAAACGAATTCTCTTAAGGAAAGTCACACTTAAAATGGAGATTTATTTTTATTAAAAAATAAATATAAATTTAATGCAGCACTAATTTCTGCCATGAAATTCTTTTTATTCATTTTGGGCGATTTTATAACAATTGCAATTGCCTTGCGAGCTGATCTTGGAATTATTTGCAATTATTTATCAATAAATAATTCTTTTTTTAAAACTTTAAATTTTAAAGTGAAAGTTTTGCTTGTGATTTCAGGGAAAAAATATTTTGTTCGTTAAAATGGAACAGCATAAACATAACATCTCTAATTTAAATGATTATAGCAGCATAAACTTAACATAAATACAATAGAAATCTTAACAATTTACTACCAAATATTGCTAAAATATGAATAGAATATAAAAAAGAAATTATGTATATATGTACAATGTACATATGTATGGTGGTATGTATGCATGTATGTATTTACAATATAATGATCAAAGCTGTTCATTTAAAATCCGCACGCTTTGAACAGTTTTTCACGAAAGTATTATTTGTATATTTATTAGTCATAAAGTAAATAAAAATAAATAATTGTTATTAAATATGAAATAATCTTTTAACGGTCTTATTAAATAATTTAACGATTTTATTTTTTTTTTTTATTTTTTTCAATATTTCGCTTTCCTTTGGAAAGCTTCTTCAGGAAAAAATTTTTTATATTTTTGAAAACAAAACAAAATTATTATCAAATTGAAAAAATGTTTCAAAACATTTGACAAAAACATATAAAATATTTTTTCATACATACATACAAAAAATTTTTAAATTTTCAAATATTCAAACATACAATAACAATGAAACGGAAATAACAAATAACAAATTCTCTCTTATGAAATGATTATAACAAATTATGTGTCTTTTGAATTAAGTACCTATAATTCTGAGCTAAATTGTCTGTGTCTGTCTTGAAATTTATTCTCCTTACATTTGGTACATTAACAATTTCTAACATTTCCAACATATAACGTCTCTTGTAGTTTTTTTCTATATCTAATACTGATGTTTCATCAAACTTTGGATAATGATTATATTTCTTACAATGTGAAGATAAGGATGTCTTCTGTGTTGAAATATTCCTATATTTTTGGTCACACCTGTGACCAGCTAATCTCGTTTTAAGTTTATTTTTTGTTGTCCCAATATAAACTTTGTCACAGTTCACCTGGTCATTTCCTCCACATGGTATCCTGTATACTACATCAGATATTTCCATTTTTCCTATTTTATCCTTCATACTGCTAAATAATTTATTTAATGTGTTATGTGTTTTGTGTGCAATTATATATTTATCTGTGTCATATATTTTACACTTTCTTAATCTTTCTGATATTCCAGGAACATAAGTTAATGATTTATAATCTCTTGGCTCTGCTGTAGAAATTCCTAAATTATGCCTATAACTACCATATTGTCTAATTAATCTGTTAGTTAATTCTACTGGAAAATCATTGGCATTAAGTATATCTCTTATTGTATCCCTATTCTTCAAATGAAATTCTCTATCACTTATAGTCAATATTCTGTCTATCATATTTTTCGCTGTGTTTATTATCATATTTCTTGGATGTTTTGAATAAAAATTAATGATTCTTCCAGAAGATGTTGGTTTCTTATACCAATCAAATACTAACTTATTTTTCTTCCTTATTATCAATATATCTAAATATGGAAGTCTAGACTCTAATTCTCTTTCAATCGTAAATTTAATATCCGGATGGAAACTATTCAATTCTGACAAAATATTATCCACTGCATCTTCTGAAGTTATACAAAATAAATCATCCACATATTTTGTAATTATCTTAGGTTTAATATGCATTTTACTAATACATGAATTTAGTAATTCCTCCATCACAATATCAGCTATAATTGGAGATGCTGGAGAGCCCATAGGGAGGCCCTCCTTCTGTTGATATATCCTATTATCAAATTGAAAATACCTATTGTCTTCTATGCAAAACTTAAGAATACGTAAAAACAATTCCTTCTCAATATTCGTATTTTGTTCTATAATCTGCCATTTTTCCTCTATAATACTTAAAGCTAAACCTACAGGAATACTTGGAAAAAGTGAAACTACATCAAATGAAAACAATCTATCATTATCTTGTATATTTATTCTCTTGGTCTTATCCTTAAATTCCAACGAATTTCTAATATTATATACTGATTGTCCTGTTATCACCTTAAGAATATTGGTTATATACTTGCACAGTCCATAGGCCGGGGAATTAATGCAAGAGCAAATAGGCCTTAAAGGAAAATTCTGTTTATGGATCTTAGGTACTCCATACAGCTTTGGAGAATTTGATACATTAGTCTTAAGTCTATTTCTCTCCATTACTGAAATGATTTCTTTTTTAAAAAGTTCATCAACTAAAAAATTGTTTGTTTTTTGCAGTTTAGTAGTCGGATCCTTATTTAATATTGAGTATTTAGCAGAATCGTTGAGAATGTCATTTATTCTCGAATTATAATCATCTCTGCTCATAGCAACAGTAACATTACCCTTATCAGCATTAACAATTAATATGTTCCTATTCGTATTCAAAAATTTTTTAGCGGTTGAATACGAATAGGAACATATTAATTGTTAATGCTGATAAGGGTAATGTTACTGTTGCTATGAGCAGAGATGATTATAATTCGAGAATAAATGACATTCTCAACGATTCTGCTAAATACTCAATATTAAATAAGGATCCGACTACTAAACTGCAAAAAACAAACAATTTTTTAGTTGATGAACTTTTTAAAAAAGAAATCATTTCAGTAATGGAGAGAAATAGACTTAAGACTAATGTATCAAATTCTCCAAAGCTGTATGGAGTACCTAAGATCCATAAACAGAATTTTCCTTTAAGGCCTATTTGCTCTTGCATTAATTCCCCGGCCTATGGACTGTGCAAGTATATAACCAATATTCTTAAGGTGATAACAGGACAATCAGTATATAATATTAGAAATTCGTTGGAATTTAAGGATAAGACCAAGAGAATAAATATACAAGATAATGATAGATTGTTTTCATTTGATGTAGTTTCACTTTTTCCAAGTATTCCTGTAGGTTTAGCTTTAAGTATTATAGAGGAAAAATGGCAGATTATAGAACAAAATACGAATATTGAGAAGGAATTGTTTTTACGTATTCTTAAGTTTTGCATAGAAGACAATAGGTATTTTCAATTTGATAATAGGATATATCAACAGAAGGAGGGCCTCCCTATGGGCTCTCCAGCATCTCCAATTATAGCTGATATTGTGATGGAGGAATTACTAAATTCATGTATTAGTAAAATGCATATTAAACCTAAGATAATTACAAAATATGTGGATGATTTATTTTGTATAACTTCAGAAGATGCAGTGGATAATATTTTGTCAGAATTGAATAGTTTCCATCCGGATATTAAATTTACGATTGAAAGAGAATTAGAGTCTAGACTTCCATATTTAGATATATTGATAATAAGGAAGAAAAATAAGTTAGTATTTGATTGGTATAAGAAACCAACATCTTCTGGAAGAATCATTAATTTTTATTCAAAACATCCAAGAAATATGATAATAAACACAGCGAAAAATATGATAGACAGAATATTGACTATAAGTGATAGAGAATTTCATTTGAAGAATAGGGATACAATAAGAGATATACTTAATGCCAATGATTTTCCAGTAGAATTAACTAACAGATTAATTAGACAATATGGTAGTTATAGGCATAATTTAGGAATTTCTACAGCAGAGCCAAGAGATTATAAATCATTAACTTATGTTCCTGGAATATCAGAAAGATTAAGAAAGTGTAAAATATATGACACAGATAAATATATAATTGCACACAAAACACATAACACATTAAATAAATTATTTAGCAGTATGAAGGATAAAATAGGAAAAATGGAAATATCTGATGTAGTATACAGGATACCATGTGGAGGAAATGACCAGGTGAACTGTGACAAAGTTTATATTGGGACAACAAAAAATAAACTTAAAACGAGATTAGCTGGTCACAGGTGTGACCAAAAATATAGGAATATTTCAACACAGAAGACATCCTTATCTTCACATTGTAAGAAATATAATCATTATCCAAAGTTTGATGAAACATCAGTATTAGATATAGAAAAAAACTACAAGAGACGTTATATGTTGGAAATGTTAGAAATTGTTAATGTACCAAATGTAAGGAGAATAAATTTCAAGACAGACACAGACAATTTAGCTCAGAATTATAGGTACTTAATTCAAAAGACACATAATTTGTTATAATCATTTCATAAGAGAGAATTTGTTATTTGTTATTTCCGTTTCATTGTTATTGTATGTTTGAATATTTGAAAATTTAAAAATTTTTTGTATGTATGTATGAAAAAATATTTTATATGTTTTTGTCAAATGTTTTGAAACATTTTTTCAATTTGATAATAATTTTGTTTTGTTTTCAAAAATATAAAAAATTTTTTCCTGAAGAAGCTTTCCAAAGGAAAGCGAAATATTGAAAAAAATAAAAAAAAAAAATAAAATCGTTAAATTATTTAATAAGACCGTTAAAAGATTATTTCATATTTAATAAAATTTAAAAAAAAGGTCGAATAAAAATAAAAGTAATAAATAATTGTTAGAAAATATTTTTAATGAATATTTATGTACTCGAATATAGTACAGTTCTAGCATACTAAAGCCTAATCTTTATAATTTAACTGTACGTGTGTTGTGACTGAACTCCTCCTGAACGGCTGGACCGATTTGAATACATTTTTTTGTATGCGTTTGGGTGGTTTAGATTTACAATTCGGTCCAATTGGACAAAGGGGCATGGTACCTTCCATACAAACCAAAAATTAAAAATCTATTATTTCTGCTCCTGATAACGGTATTTAAACAGAATTTGGTATTTCGGTTGAGTGAACATATTTTAAGTTCTGCTGCAAATATAGGCGGGATTTGATAAAGATGCGTGATACCTCCCATAAAAATCTTCTTTATGTATATAATTCTACTGTACGTGTGCATGTCACTGAATAATTTTTTTTCATGCATTTGGGTGCCACCTTGGATTGCTTACATTCCCTTAAGGATTTGACTTTTAAGTCTTACAAGGTTCAACTGGTACAGGAATTGAAGCCGAACAACCATTCCGATCGCTGTAGATTTGCTCAATTCATTTAGGAACAACCGGAAGGGTTTTTCTGAAAAAAAAAATCATTTTTTTCAGACGAAGCCCATTTTCAATTGTCAGGGTATGACAACAAACAAAATTGCGGCATTTCGGCTATGTGGTCTGGAGGCGGTAATTGGACTGCTTTTTTTTCAAGATGAGACCGAAAATGCGGTAACAGTTAATGGATCTTGCTATCGCGAGATGATAATAACTCAATTTTGGCCTATTACGAGTATTGACAACGTGGATGATATTGACAGCTGGTTTCAACAGGACGGTGCCACATGTCACACAGCCAATGTTATTTTTTCGCTGCCTTTTCTGGCTCTTGTTCGTTCGAGCGCTTTTGTTATGAAGAAATCATTTTCAAGTCGTGTTCTAATCCGTGCTGGTGAGTCAGTGCTCGCATTTAGGTAGTTCTGTTGTTAAGGTCGTAACCTCCCGAGGGCACATTGATACGTATGTCTTGATGGTATATCACCATTAAGATATGTGTCATCTGGTGGTAAAAGGGAGTCCAATCCCTGGGGAACTGCCACTTTATTTCCAGAGTTTAGCTTTTGCTGTTCTTTGACTGATTATTGAGGTTGGCCCTTCGGAGAGTATCGTGGTGGTTGTGGTTTCTCATGCCCTTATAAAATGATTAAGGGGCCAGGATCATCTCACTTTTGACTAACAACATATTGTGAATCATCTGGATCTAGTGAGCATGCTATGTCATGTTTGCTGGACCAGAAGTTGGAAAGTCTTCAATTCTTCAGCAAGAAGTAGAGGTGGCGGCTCTAACTCCGAGGTCCCGAAATTGCAACTGGGAATGACCTGTTGGATAGAGATATGCTTCGTCTTGTTAGGGCATGGGTGCACGCTACATATCACCTAAATTTTTTTTGCATGCATTTGGGTGCCACCTTGGATTGTTTACATTCACAAACCAGCCCGACAGATGGCGCTGCAGTCGGTATCCAGGTTACTCAACTACACTGCAACTATACGATTGGATCGATTTGAAAGAATTTTTGTGTATTCATTCATTCAATGCATTTGATTTTTTTGTGCGCTGTGTTTCGATATTATATGATATCGCATTTACGTAAATATTGAGCGTTGTTTACTTGAAAAGTACACACATGCCAAAAATTCGTCGCCAGCCGCCAACTGCCTCCAATGTGCCTTGGCGGATGACGGTGAAAGGCACAAAGTAAAATGGATTCGATTACTGCCGCCGTTAAAACAGTCGCGGTGGGCATCGAGCTTATTTGTTTGTGTTTCTTCTTTGCGATCTCACAAATTCGTTCTCAATGGCTCAACTAGTAAAACATTAAAAAAATTAAACAAAATAATATTTTTCAAAAATGATGTTTTTCTAAAATATTCTGTATTTTTTCCTCTTCTTCTTTTTTGTTTTCAATTTTATTTACAGAATTGGTAGCACTCTTTGAAAACAAAAAAAACGGCGAATATTTTGTTTCTCGTTCTAGTGCTGCCACATTAATTTTGTTAAACTTTGATTTAGACAGTTTTAACGTAAAAATTTGTGAAATTGCAAATTAATTTTTGGATTCATTTCGCCGCTAAATGAAATACTGTTGTCATTATTTTCCGTCTTTGCTGGCTGTTTGTTTGATATGAACGTCAAGCGTTTTCGTTATGATGACATCATTCTCAAGTCGTGTTCTAAACTGTACTGGTGAGTCAGTGTTCGGCTTCAGGTAATTCTTTCATTAGGGTTGTATCACCCCCGGGGTTACAGAGTGTGATTTGTTTTACATCCGCACCTGGCTATGTAGCCTTAATCTGATGGTGGAAAAACCACAATTTTATAATTTGGAACGTCATACATGCGTCCTAGGAAGCCGAAGACATAATTCTAAGCATCAGAACCACCTAGTTGCAACTTTCATGATTCCAGGGCAGGGCTGCAAACCATCACACCTTGCTAAAGAGTTGGAGACTTTCAACTCCTGTCCAGAACACATGTCTAGCATGCTCACTGGACTGGATCATTCACTATGCGTGTCATTATCAGTGAGATGATTCTGGCCACCATAAAAACCATTATACTGTTACGGGGCCGCGAAACCACAGCCACCACGATACTCCCATATAGGGGCCAACCTCAATGATCAGTCAGAGAACTATTAAATGTCTAAAGAGACAAATAATGAACTCTGCGGCTCACTGATCCTCGTGGAAATAAAGTAGAGCTTCCAGTTGACTCCCTGACGCCCTGAGGTCGTGTTTACCTGTTCGTTTATAATGCCACTGTTAAAAGTTTTTGTTTTGTAAATTTCCATGTTTTCAAAAATGTTTAATCTACGTCTTTTCTTTGCTAGGATGTAGTTATGTCAGATATTCATCTATTTCTCTTGGTGTGTGTGTCCGTGAGTGTCAAGGTGTAATGCAAAGTTGGAGTCTTCTCTTTTTCGTTTGAATGTGTTCTGTAAATCTTGTTTTTAATGTTCGCCCAGCTTGTCCACTAGAAGTATGTTTGCAGGTACAAATGAGTTTGTATACTTCGCCGGATTTCCCTGTAGGCTAGTAGGCAGTGTACAAGCTTATAAAACTGGGGATTGTGGGTTCGATTCCCATCAAAGACCTTGGTTTTTTTTCACTACAAATAAAATTGACTGTCGGTGGGGCTTTTCAGTGATGAAAGCATGGTCACTGTACTGTCTTATACGGCAGTTAATTTCCGTAACTATCCTTCTACTTTCACCAGCTATCTCATCTCTTCTCTATCCCTTTCCTAAAGAATGTAGCACGGTACTTGACTAAGCAGGCATTGTTGCCTGAAGTGCTACTTCTCTGTAAAAAAAATGTCAGTTGTTTTTGTAAATGTCCTGAGATTATGTCTCGAAGTATTGATGGTTTTTAATGAAGTGAATAAAGTTTCTTTGTGAAAAAGGTATGTTAATCTATGGCCCTGTGTAAGCAAAAACGTGCTGTCGTATTCCATCGGTTGTCTTTTTGTTCCAATGAATTCAGTTTCCCACGAAAATTCCATTGAAAGAAATAAAATCCACTATAAAAATTGTGGGTGGTTCTGTTAAAGTTTGAGACCGCTATTAAGAATTAGATCTGAGTCGACAGGCGCGATATGAAATGTGCAAGCAGCAACGCGTGTTCGACCGGGTCGTTCTGATTGAAAACTGAAAACATCGCAGCCGTGAGACACAATGTTGAAGCAGATCCAAATTTATCAATTGCTCGACGTTCTCAGCCATTGGGGTTAACCACCACATGGCGAATTTTGCGTAAGTATTTGACTTTGAAGCCTTACAAGGTGCAACTGGTGCAAGAATTGAAGACCATTCACATTCCCGAATATTCTCTCAGTTCATTCAGGAACAACCGGCTGGTTTTTCTGAAAAAAAAAATCATTTTTTCAAACGAAACCTATTTTCACTCATCAGGGTAGGTCAACAAGCAAAATTGCCGCGTTTGGGCTTCTGAAAATTCATATTCGACATGTTACTGTACTGTGCGCTATGTAGTCTGGAAGCGTGATTGGGCCGTTTTCTTTTTTCGAAGAAATGCGGTAACGGTCAGCGCTATCGCGAGATGCAATAGCTCAATAATAGCCTATTATTGACGACGTGGATATCACTGACATGTGGTTTCAACAGCCTACCAAACGATTAATTAATTCCAAACCAAATTTCTCGATCGTATAATTTCACGATAATCAGCAGTTAAGTGGCCAGTCAAATCGTGTGATTTAAAACCACGGGGTTAAATTTTGAGTGGCTATGTTAAGAACAGAGTCTATACGGAGCCAATCGAATCGATTTTGGCCTTAAAACTCATCAAAATCAGTGATGTGATAAACGAAATAGGACCGCCATTTGGGCAAAAAGTGATTAAAAACTTTGAATGAAAAAATCGACATCAGTCAGCGCGGTCGTGGTAAATATTTACCAGATATAATTTTTCACTCATAATTGTCGAACTTTTCTCTTCATAAAACAATAAAAATTTCAAACATCGTATTTAAAATTTTTTGTTTTATTTTGTTTTAGAAAATAAACTTCTTGTTGAAAAACGCTTTACCTAAATTATTTTTTCGCATGACGTTGTTGATGGTGGTTTTAATTGCGTTTAAATACTATTTTTCTTTCTATTAAAATACGCGATAGGTGGGAAGAGTTAGAACCATCTGAGGATACTTATCCGAGCTAGAGGGAAATCTTGCGTAGTCAACCAGTCCGTAACAAATTAACGATTTGTAATAAGTTTGAATTTTGAATGATGATTTTGCTGCACCAGAAAAAAATTATATGTTAAACAGTGGGCAAGACGTGTTTCCTCAACCGCCTTCTAACTCAGATCTTGCCTTGTTTAGTTTATGGCTTCACGATGGTTTTATTAAGCGGTAAGGGCATTTACCAGTTTTCCGAAAGTTAGAAAAAAGATTTGAAAGAAAAATCTGTAAAAAAGATTTTCTAACAACCTTAAGCACGTTTAACTGCTTTCTGGGTCAAACAAATTCATTTAAAATATTTGATTAGTTTAAGTAAAATAATTAAGCTCTATTTCTAATTATGACAACAACAATAGAAAAAAAAATATTTAAAAATTTTGCATCGCTGTCATGTGCCGCATCATAATGAAACTATTTCCGTCCCATGTAAAAAAAAAGACTAAAAAATGCTTTGTAATTTAGATGATGTTTAACATACTTGAAATGATGTGAGCACATCTCTACACACACACACACACACACACATATATATATATTTATTATTTTGTTAAGGTGTTTAAAATACTAGATGTACAATGTGTAGTTAGACAAAAGAAAGTAAAAATCTATAAAAAAAAATGTTTTTTTATGACTTTAAAGTGAAAAAATATTTCAAATATTTTTAGCTGTAAAACTCTCTCTATGAAAAAAAAGTTCTTTTAAAATTCGGATTGAAAATCAGTGTTGCCACACTAAAAAGAATTTATAGAAAAAAAAACTCTTACCAAAGAAACCAAATGAGAATTATTAACCAAAATTTAAAAATTATTTATATAAAAACAAACATTAAGTTTGTGGACCTATAAAGTCACAAAGTCATGTCAAGGGTGTCAGTTGTTTAGGAGTATTTCTAGTAAAGCCGATCTTTCAAATGATCCTGTGGCCTTAAATCACAAGAACGAAGTAGTCAATTGACATCCCTAAATCGAGAAATTATGCGAGTGGAAAATTTCTCATGCAATAATTGAATTCTTTGGGAGGCTGTGTGGCTTGTGGCGCCATCTTTCTGAAACCAAAAATCAATGATGTCAACACAAAAAATTGGTTATTATGCGTTGAAGGGCAATATGTGGATCTTAGACATACATTTCACTTTGATATGACTTTAGTACTCTAAAATACAGGGTGTCCGCCGGGAAGGTATACTGCTTTATTTGTTTATAATTTTTTAATAAATTGAAGAGAATGGAAATTATATTGGCAAACGTTTTATTTTATGTTGGCAATTATTATGCGAGCCCTTTTCAACATATTTTTCATAACATTTTGTTTGAGTTGCTCAAGCGTTTCTCGTGTGTTTGCATAAGCCTTGCTTCTCAGATATCCCCACAAGAAGACCAAAACAGTCAAATCAGGCTACAGTAGAAGGTAATTAACATCACCATTTTTTGAAATAACTTGTTGTGGAAAGAGATCTCTCAGTAATTTCATTTCAATCCTGGCTGTATGCGATATGGCAACGTCTTGTTGATACCACAGGTTAATCAAGCCCAAGGCATGCAATTGTGGCGTTAAAAGTTTTCAATCATATCACGATATCGCTCCCCATTCAATGATTCCAATGATTCCTCCACATTGCACACCAGACTGTCACTTTTAATGGATGCAAAAGTGACTGTTGAATGATTTGAAGGTTTCCCATTCCCCAGAACCAACTATTCTCCTTATTCACATTTCCATTCAAATGAAAATGTGTCTCGTCACTCATTATGATTTTTTCATGAAAATCGGGGTTGTCATGGGCGAGGTGTAACATCCTACTGCAATATGTATGGCGGGATAAATGGTCTTGTGGAAGAAGCTCTTGTATCAACTGAATGTTATATGGAAACAAGTGAAAATCCCAGTGCAAAATTGTGGCCAAAGTTGTTCTTTGAAGACCAAGCTCTTGAGCACGGCGTCGAATTGAGGATGATGGAATGTTTGAAATACTTTCTTGAGCAGCAGTAATGCTTTCAGCCGATCTTGTAGTACGTTGTGGTTCATGCTTGGAGCTATCACCTACATAAACTTTTTCTTTGAAGTCATTTACTTTACGATAAATAGTGCGTTTTTTGTTGGCACATTGTTTCTCCCAAAAGTTTTACGTAATTTTCTCATCGTCACAGTAATCGATGATTGATTTTGATAAAATGTTTTAACGATTAAAACACTTTGTTTTATCGAATATTTTTCCATAATAACTTTGCCACGGGCCTACTTTAAGACTGCTAAATATGAACTGTCAAGACCAGTGATGGGCGAACTTTTTGGTTAGCGGGCCAATAAATTAAAAAAAAAATCTTTCGGCGGGCCATTAAATTGAAAAATAAAAACATAGAGGGTCAATAATTAAAAAATTATGGGGTTGCTGTTCAATTAAAAGTTCGGTTTAAGCTTTATATTTATTAGTTATATTACGTAATATTTTAAAACAAAGATACGGTTTATTATGATTTTTGGATTTTCCAGATGTATGGGAAGCATGGATCTGTTTCTGACTTGACATAATTTCCTCAAAATCTGGTTCCAGCTGAGAGGATGCAACTTTTAATAAATTAGGTGTCCCTGTAGGCTGACAATCGGTTTCTTATTGAATTTTTTCTGCATTTCATTACTGAAAAGGCCTGTTCACATAAATATGAGGAAGCAAACATTGCCATAATTTTCCGCGCATGATTAATTAGCTTTGGAAATTCATCTTTTGGTAAGGATTTATAGAAATTAAGCTTATCTGTATTTAAAAATAGCTGTTTTAAATTATTATTACATTGCAGTTCGATAATTTCCAATTGTAGATCAGATGGAACATTCTCAGGATGAACATTAAAAGGCATTGAAAAACTATCTAAACATGGTTGGATTTTTTTAAAGTCAACAAATCTGGCCTCAAATTCTGAATACAGTTTTAAAAAAGACTGTGAAAAGACTTTTAACTTCTTTTCACTCACAGGCCTCAAAGAATTAAGTCTTGGAAAATGAGTCAAATCATTTTTTCCCAAACATTTAGAAAATATGAACAATTGAGTTATAAAAGACCTCAAACTGCTCCAAGTTTCATCTATAAATTGATTTCTTCCCTGTAACTTCTTGTTCAGTTTATTATAGTGCTCGAGTAAATCCGTGAAAAAAGCAAACTCGATGCACCAATTGTTATCCTCCAATATATCCCACTCATCGCAAATTTCAGTTTTGGTTTATTAGAAAAACTTTAATTTCTTCGAGAAGACTCCAAACTCTCGAGAAGGCATGCCCACAACTCAGCCACCATTTATTTCTTTGTGTAATAAAGTACATCTAAAAATTCTGCATCAACTTCCGATAAAAACTCTTGAAATTGTCGATGTAACAAACCACGGTCTCGAATGGTATTAATTAATTTTGAAATAATATTAAGTACGTGGTTAATATCCAAGGCAGCCAAAGCAAAGAACATCTTGGTGGATTAAACAATGTAAAAAAATTGTTTCGCTTTCAGGATTCTGACTTTTATAAACTCCTGCAAACCCCGTATTTTTTTCCCACCATGTTAGGTAATCCATCAGTTGTTAAATTAATTAATTTGGAAATTGGGGCATTAAGAGATTCCATCCCCTCTCTAAATTCATCATAAAATAATTTTTCCTGTCGTCTTTCCTTTCGAAGATCTCAAACAAGCAAGTTCTTCGGTTATTACAAAGTTTTCAACGACTCCTCTGCTAAAAATTAGAAGTTGGGCTGTATCACTCCTGTCAACACTCTCGTTCATAGTGACTGAAAAATACTTAAACTTTTTAAGACGTCCATCAAGTTGATTGGTTAAATTAAAAGAAATCGCTTCAATTCTTTTTGTGACCGTTCTACGTGACAGCCCTATAGATTCGAAATGTTTTACCTTTTCTGGGCATAATAGTTTTCCAATGCTAATTAACACTTCCTTAATAAATTCTCCTTCAGAAAACGGTCTGTTACTTTTTGCTATTTTATAGGCAACAATGTGACCAGCTAACGTGGAGGATCGCTGGACACTTATTTGATTTTTAAAAAACATTTGCTGACTAGATATTTTTCTTTTCAATTCCTCTGAATGCACTTTTTTGTCTTCATCTGTCATTTTATAGTACTTCCACCCAAGATGTTTTGAATTAAAGTGCCTCGCGAGATTATAATCTTTTAGTACAGCTACCGGTTCTTGGCAGATAAGACAAATAGGTTTTTGGTTACATTCCATAAAGAAGTACTTCCATGTCCACTCTTTTTGAAATACTCGACATTCCGAATCAATTTTTCTCTTTCTATTTTCGATTGACATTTATGGGGGTATTTACAATACACTTTATTATGTTAATTACACAAATAAAACTGTACGTTGGCAACTTTATAATTTTACTTCACAATTTATTCTTTACGTCACGAGATTTAAACTTTTACTGATTGCTGATTAATCCATCGCTGGCCCCTTTATATTTGTTGCGCATGTTGTCTCAAATATTGAAGAACCTTCTAGATCTCACATATAATAGTTGTTGTTATGTTATACGTTCTGTTTTCTATATTAGTTGTTAATGTTTTATGCTTTTTAAGTTTCTTCTAGGAATATTGCACCAGAACGTTGTTGTTGTCGTGTGTGTTCAACATTTCCCAGAAAACTACGCAGTTTGTACACAATATAATATGAAAACATCGCATTTTTTTTGCTAAAATTGTCAATTTATATCTTTTTTAAAACATAATGTAAATTTATTTTTTGGGCATAATTTTTTAATAGGTGATTAATTTTTTTTTTGAAAAACGCTCGGCGGGCAGGATTGAAACCTCTCGCGGGCCGTAGTTCGCCCATCACTGGTCAAGACTAATATTTACTAAAATGGTGACCTTCCCGGCGGACGCCCTGATAATGCTTGCCTCTCTCTGAATTTTTTTTAAGAAAATTATCATTTATCGCCTACTATTCGCTATAGTGTTGACTCGCTCGAGCACAGATATTGTGGGATAATCACAAAGATTCAATGACTGATGATATATTGCATCAGCATCGTACACGGCGCAACGATCTAACGATAACATTCAGCGACGCTATGTACAATGATGCATTGATTACTATTGAAGATCTTTGCATTATCATTACCAACTTATCACTTACTCATTTCGGTATGAATTCGCCAAATCGAACTGCATCTGATTTAATTAACACTGAAATGAATCGTGAACTGCAGTACAACACAATAGAAATGGCATCATGTATTCAAATTATTAAAATTCAACAGCAAGAACGTCATTTTGTGACATTCAACGAAAGGTTGCAGTTGGCAATTCTACAACCAGAAACTAGTGAAGAGAGAAGCTTTGTGCACATGTGGAAAAGAAATATAGTTATAATTAAGAAAATTTAAGTTAAAGCAAGCTCTCAATTAAGAAAATATGACGATATAACAATATGACGATAACAATAATTTTCAAGGACATTTAAAGCAGTTAAACCACATAAAAACTATATTAGTTGTGTTACCGATCAACTGCTGTCGTTAATATCATTTGAAAGAAAATAATTATCAGTAAAACAGTAAACGGAATGACCTAGTGGGTGTTTAAAAAACTGTGTCCTTTTATCTTATACATAACATGCTTTTAAGAAATTCCACGAAATAAGCTAAAGAACAGAAGACAAAAACAACATTCACGGTGACGGCATTTCGTTGCTTGTTTACTTTCGAAAAAATACAGGCCGATAATGCAGGCTATTCACAAACCGCACGACACGATCACTTTCTTTGGCTGTAATGGTTTTTCGAAGAATGAATTTGTGAATTTTGTAGAGTCCCATTTGCGATAACTTTGCGATATAAACGCCTAATTGAAAATGAGAATCATAGCTAAAGATGGTTTTGTGTGCGTTCAAGCTGTGAATTCACAAACGTTTGAACTAAAAAATTGTTGGTCGGTTTCAATATCTTGAACGAGTTAAGCTTTATAAGCACAAAGAAGAAAATCTTTATGTAAGATGTGCCGCAAAGTGCTTCTGCTGATGTCCAATTTTTGCAAATATCTGCGAATTGATGTTGTAGGCTAATTCTCAACAATTCGATGTACAGCGGCTATGTTGGCGTCAGTATGGGCCATTACGAATGTATTTTGTTTGGTATATTGGCAGCAGCAATACCGTAATCCTTAAATTTTGCGATTAAATTATGCATAGAGGTCTCAAAAGGAGCTTGATTACGAGAAAAAGCTGCTCGAATTTCCGAAAGTGATACCGTGATATTTGCACTATTTTGACAGTCAATTTTCATTCTTTGCTTAAGAAAAGCAGGGTTCAGAATTGTTCATGTATGAACATTCAAAAATAAACATTCATGATATTTTTCATAAATGAGAAATCTAAAATTTTATATTTATTTTTCACGCGCATAAACGAACAAGAAAAAATGTTCTGCTTATGTTCATACATGAATGCGCACAACAAGAATTATTAGTCTTATTCATATGTGATAAATGATAAATCAGCTACTTCTCATTAATGTTATTTTTCATAAATGTACATGTTCATTTATGAACGTTGAAATTTTATAAAATTTCTCATAAATGAATGTGAAAAAATTTTCTACCTACGATCGCAGTTTACCGTAAAACGTAGTAAAAACACATGGGTACATATTAACACAAAATACAATATTGCAATATATTCTAAAAGAAATAAAAAAAAAAAATTTTTTTTTCTACATACGCCGACAATTGCGCATTATCAAATATGTGCGTTTATGTACGCGAATGCTTAACGCACATATTTTTACGATCTTTTCATTTATGAAAAATTATCAAAATTGTACATATTCAAAAATGAACACTTGTGTGTTTCTCATTTTTTCACTTATGAATACAAAGAAAAAAATAAATCGTCGCATTCATAAATGAGAAAACGCAAAATATTTTTTCAGTCTCTCACACATGTATGAGAAGAAGCGGCTAAAAAATGAAATGTACATATTCATACATGTATGAACAGTGAGTGAACACTTCGCTACTCTGAAGAAAAGTAACGTTTCATGTTAAAATTTCCCAACTATTTACTAAATAAATGTCAAAGGTTGACGACAGCTTAGTTCTGATAATCATGTGACAGATATTAATTCCTTCCTAACCTTAAATTTACCCCCACCCAGTACCAGCTGCGCCGCTAGAACAAAGGCTGCAAATGCGTTTTTTCTTTCTGTTAACTGTGTTATTATTATTAAGGCAAGTGAAGTTTGCTAAACAATAATACGGACCACTTCGCTAAATAGTTATTGGCAAAGTTTTAATCAAAGGGGTTAATGCAACATCAAACTTTGCAACACGACGGACGCTACCATTAGATTATTCAAGTAAATCAGTTTGATTGTAAAGAAACAAATATTAAACACAAATCAATAAGTTTTTAATGCCACCTATCTTGTTTTCGATAATCTATTCTATCGAGAACTAACATCTTTTTTGATGTTCTTAAATTAGATAGGCGAACAACTTTTGATAATCGAACTCAAGTACACAGACACAGAAACGCCTTGGAATTGTTTGATTTTGAAGGCATGTTTTCACCATTAAAAATGGAAAATAAGAGAAAAATAAAAAGAAAATGAAGAAAAACATTAGACTTCTGCAAAAGCCTTAATGAGAAAAATGAATGTGATTTGAAAAGAAATGTTGTGCACATTTATGTACCTTTTTCGGGCGTTCCTTTAGGTTAAGAGCGAATAATGCTGCATTAGTAAACCAGCTACAGCTACAGCTGCAGCATTAAATTTTATAATGCAACAGTAAAGTGTAGAAAAATAAAAAAAAAACTTAAATAAAACACATGCAACATTCAACTCTATTCATATTCATACTGAACACATACGCTACATATGTATGTGTGTAAGCGTGTATGTACAGCTGCGGTAAATCTAATAGCACGAGGCTTAAATTTATACTGACTCCGTCTATGTTTGTTTAACTGTTGGACAGATTAAACTCAAAAGAAAATAATAAGTTCTTTGATGTTAACGGTTTATTGTCCAGACATTGGAAGGATTCAATTACATTTCAATTACAATTACAATTACTAATTACAAGTAATTGTAATTGAAATTACAATTACAAGTAATTACTAATTACAAGTAATTATAATTAAAAATTAGGGACTAAAATCAATTACAATTATTTGTAATTTGTAATTGGAAAACTTAAATTACTAATTACAAATTACCAGTAATTATAATTGCAATAAGGCATTCATTACTAAAAACTTTTAATGTAATATATACAATTTCCATGTCACAATGTTAGTTACCGTACACCTCTGAAACGGCTTTACCGATTTTTACTAGATGCAGACGGTCTGAGAATCGGCTACTATCTATTTTCCATACCCATTAGCGATAAAGGTTGTTCACTCTTAACATTTTTTTTTAATTTTTTGACGACATTTTTTTTTTAATATGTGCTTGGATTTTCCGACGGGGTTAATATTACGAAAAGTACGAAAAGAACACTAAAGATGGCAAACAGCCGAAACCGGTTTGTTCACACACCAAATTTGACGAGGGTCGACGGAAAACCGTACCCAACTAAAAGACATTTTTTTTTTCTTATTTTTTATAATGTGGTATTAAAAAATACATACAACCCTAAATTTTTTACTTTCTTATCACCAAGCCCGCTTTTTTATGGTCATTTTAGTAATTTAATCATTTTTCATCCCCCTCGATAGTGTTTTTAACTGTACTTCGATTAAAAATCTTAATTTTTTTTAAGAAAATAAACATTTATCGCCTACTATTCGCTATAGTGTTGACTACATGTTTCCCAGCTCGAGCACAGATATTGTGGGATAATCACAAAGATTCAATGACTGATGATATATTGCATCAACATCGTACTCGGCGCAACGATCTAACGATAACATTCAGCGACGCTATGTACAATGATGCATTGATTACTATTGAGAATCTTTGCATTGTCATTAACTTATCACTCATTCATTTCGGTATGAATTCGCCAAATCGAACTGCATCTGATTTAATTAACACTGAAATGAATCGTGAACTGCAGTACAACACTATAGAAATGGCAGCAATTGTTACTCGCAATGTCCCACTAATGAATGGTGAATAAGGTTTCAGCACGACAAGGTGAGTTCTTCTTTTTGAATGCACCGGGTGGAACTGGCAAAACATTCCTTATTTCACTAATTCTTGCTGAAATACGATTGAATAATGGCATCGCATTGGCCGTTGCATCACCGGGCATTGCGACAACTTTATTGGAGGGAGGCAGAACAGCTCATTTAGTATTTAAGCTGCCACTAAATATTCAAAATAAGCCTGACGCAGTGTGTAACATTAAAAAACAGAGTGTGATTCGTTTTACCTCCGCACCTGGCTGTGTAGCCTTAATCAGATGGTGGACAAACCACTATTGTATAATTTGGAACGTCATACAGGCGTCCTAGGAAGCCGAAGACATAATTCTAAGCAACAGAACCACCTAGTTGCAACTTTCATGATTGCAGAGCAGGGCTGCAAATCATCACACCTTACTAAAGAGTTGGAGACTTTCCAACTCCTGTCCAGAACGCATGTCTAGCATGCTCACTGGACTGGATCATTCACTTTGCGTGTCATTATCAGTGAGATGATCCTGGTCACTATAAGAACCATTATAACTGTTATGGGGCCGCAAAACCACAACCACCACGATACTCCCATATAGGGGCTAACCTCAATGATCAGTCAGAGAACTATTAAACGTCTAAAGAGACAAATAATGAACTCTGCGGGTTCACTGATCCCCGTGGAAATAAAGTAGAGCTTCCAGTTGATTCCCTGCCTGTCTTCAGGGGACTGGGCTCCCTTTTTCCCCAGTTGCACTGTGTCTAGATAGTGGAATTCTATAAAGACCATATATATATGTGCCCCCGGGGGTACTTGTTGGACAAAGCGTGATTTGATTTTTATCTGCACCGACTATATAGTTATAATCAGATGGTGGTCAAACCACTTGGTTGATTGGACATCAACCACGCCCTAGAAGGCCATCGAATACGTATATCCTCCGGTCACTTCTAGTAGCAATTTCGAAAGCCCGAAGTAGGCCGCAGCCTTCACTCCTTGCTAAAGAGTTGGAGACTTTCCAACTCCTGGTCCAGAACGCATGAAGCTCTTTTTTATCAAGAACACGACAGCATTCATACTCACTGGACCTGAACCATTCATTGTGTTAATTTGAATGATCCGACCCACAAACTCTCACAAGGGTCCGAAACCACAACCACCACGATACTCCCATATAGTGGCCCCTCAATAACCAGTCAGAGCACATCATTGTCTAAAGAGAACAAATAGTGTACTCTGGGGCAACTGATTCCCGTGGAAATATGTGGATTGTCCAGGTGACTCCTACTAGCCCTTTTTCCCCCAGTTGCACAGATCTAGATAGCTGTTACGTACTATAAAGACCATAAATGTGCCCCCGGGGGGGAATTGGATTGGGAAATATTGCATGTTGGAGTATTAATTGTGTTTAAATTGAGTGGCAACTTATGCGCAGAATGTGCAGTACGACCGCCATCTAGAAGAGTCGCCGCAATTTCAGATGATGCTAACGCCAAAGCTATGTCACATCTTGATCGAAAAGTGGTCAAAATCAATGAAATGACAAATGTTTTCGCTGTTCCTCCAGGTGCGTCCAGGAAGAATAGACCACCAGTATTACTGTCCACCGCTTGCATAAATGTTTCGTATACTTGTTTTTGCTGTTCATTCAGCAACGGCACATTATTTCGAACGAATTCCTGCAATGTATCAACATTGTATTGCAGCTCTCGATTTAATTCTTGGTTGAAGGCATCGTGCATCAATCGGTTTGACGCAATCATTCCTACTTCAATCAGTAGCTTGTTTGCAATAGTCAAGCATTGATCCTCAATCAGAATCAATCCTTCATTGTATATTTCATCGGTTATTTGCATCGGTTATTTGTACTTGTTTTCGTGAGGGATACTCACACACCACGTACTGGTGCCGTTTTAGTATCTGCTATGTATCAGAGATGGCGCTGTATGTGAAATATGAGTTCTCTTGAAATTTTTCCTGATAATTTTTTGCTATAAACCTCACGGAGCCCGAGACCTTTCCAAAACCGTGGAAATCGGTTCGTGCGTTCTGGAGTTATAGCGTCTGGAAGATAACACGATTTTATAGGTGCCCCTGTAGGCTAGTAGGTAGTGTACTAGCTTGTAAATATGGGGGTTGTGGGTTCGATTCCCAACGAAGACCTTGGTTTTTTTCACTACAAAAATAAAAATTAACTGTCGGTGGGGCTGCTCAGCGTTGAAGGCATAGTCACTGGTCGTTGTGCTGTCTTATATACAGCAGTTAATTTCCGACTATCCTTCTACTTTCACCACCTGTTTCATCTATTCTCTATCCCTTTCCTGATAGAGAAGTGTTACTTCTCTTTAAAAAAAAACACGATTTTATAGAAAGTCTTAAAAAAAATTTATTTCCTTCCGTTCCTTCTGCACGAAACGAAGTGCTGACAAAAGATCTTTTTTAACTGATTAACAGTTACGAAATTTAACAACAAATACACACGCTCTGAGATAATATTTTTTACACTTAAAAAAATAATATAGTAAATAGATGAAATTTTTACATCTTTCGAATCAGAATATTGCAACTGGTGCTATTATATTGACCGCAGCTGTATGTATGTATGTGTGTTTAAGACATAGTCATGCCACGCCACTACTTAATGGCATGTGTACTTAGAATTGTGCCTGTTTTCTTTTTGGCTAACTAGCGACTTAATTACGACGTATGTTTGTTGAAATGTCTGTCTATCTGTCGCTTTGTCTGATTGTTAGAAACTTGTGAGGTTTTAATTTTTTTCTTTCCTATTAAAGCGCCAGTTGTACAGACAATGCAATCCGATGCAATGCAATGCAAAAAAAGAAAATCAAATTCACATGGAATTCTGTGTGTGTGTGTATGTGTGTGAGATTTTTTTGTATTTGAAATTTATGAAAGATCTGGCCCAGAGCAATTTTTGTTAAAGAACATTTTTGTAAACTCGTGTTCATGGAAATCTTTTATTTTAATTTTTTTTCTGCTCAAATTCACTTGCTTGAAGCCTAAAGGAAAACAAAAACAATAACAAAAAAATGCACCAATAAAAAAAACAATAGGACTGGAGTTGTATTTTATCAGGAAAAGCCTTAACAAAACAAAGAATTAATAAATTATATGAGTTGTCAGTCAAAAGAAACATTTTTTTCTTTCCATAAGGAATCATTTGAACACTTAAAGCAGGCATGGAATTAATTCAATTAGTTCATGTCTGTTGGCCAACAATTTTGAAAATGATGTTTCATTAACAAGTGGTGCTTGCAGATCGGAATTCTTTATGTGTACTTCTGGCCATAAATCTAAATGATTACAGATGTCATTTATTTTTGGTTAAATATTATTTATACAAACTTAAATCTATTTTATTTCTTGTTAATACAAAGGGTTTTTCAACCAGAAGTTTGTTTTCTAAAATGAAATAAAACAACAAATTTAGATTAAAAGATGATTAAAATTTTTATTGTATTACGAAGAGAAAAATTCTGAAATTATAAATGAAAAATGATATCTGTCTACCACGGCCATGCTGACAGATGTCGATTTTTTCATCATAGTTGGCAAAATGGCGGTGCTATTTCGTTATTGATCCAATACATCCATTTTCGGCTGTCGAACAAGTTTCCATCCGGGGGCACATAACTATGGTCTTTATAGAATTCCACTCTCTAGACACAGTGCAACGGGGGAAAAAGGGAGCCCTGGAAACTCCACTTTATTTCCACGGGGATGAGTGAGCCGCAGAGTTCATTATTTGCCTCTTTAGACTTATAATAGTTCTCTGGCTGATCATTGAGGTTGGCCCCTATATGGAGCATCGTGGTGGTTGTGGTTTTGCGGCCCCATAATAGTATACTGGTTATTATGGTGGCCAGGATCATTTCACTGATAATGACACGCAAAGTGAATGATCCAGTCCAGTGAGCATGCTTGACATGTGTTCTGGACAGGAGTTGGAAAGACTCCAACTCTTTAGCAAGGTGTGATGATTTGCAGACCTGCACTGAAATCATTAAAGTTGCATTTAGGTGGTTCTGTTGCTTAGAATTATGTCTTCGGCTATCTAGGACGCCTGTATGACGTTCCAAATTATACAATAGTGGTTTGTCCACCAACTGATTAAGACTACATAGTCAGGCGCGGATGTAAAACAAATCACACTTTGCCCCTGTAGGCTAGTAGGTAGTGTACTAGCTTACAAGACGGGGGTTGTGGGTTCGATTCCCAACGAAGACCTTGGTTTTTTTCACTACAAATAAAAAATTGACTGCCGGTGGGCCTGCAAAGTCGTATCCCTTTCCTAAAAAATGTAACACGGTACTTATTGATGCCTGAAGTGCTACTTCCCTTTTTAAAAAAATTTATATTTCTAAGTCACAAACTGGTGCAGTGGTTTTTACCCAGCCTGGTTTGTGACTACAGTCGCTATTGAAAGTGACCAGAGCAATATTAAATTGTGTTCTAATGGTTTTATCCTACTCAATTTTCGCTCATCTCATTTCGCTCATTACCTCGTCCACAGCTGTGGATACATGGTACCTACTCCAGATATACCACGGGACACGGAGCAAAAAGGATGAGCTGCAATTGAGGGGATTAGTGGAAAATAAAGGCTTAAAATGTATACCGAATCAACCAACCGCCTTTTAATTAGTGGTAAAAAAAGGCTAAAAATTTATATCGAATCAACCAGCGGCCTTTTAATTCAACGTTGACACAACCCTGGACGCCGTTGATCATACCCCAGCAACCAAGGATATCATGACACTACAATCCCAGAAGATTATCTTTCGAATAAAGTAAATTTCGTGACAATTAAAACAAAATTCATCCGTTTACACCAAACGAACAACAGCCAGAAAGGACGGAAAGAAATAACAACAGTAAAAAATTCATTACTGTCTTATTTCATTGCAATGTTTTATACCTCTATAAAAACATCCTTTAGTTGCTAGATCTCAGCAGCAAAAAAAATAATTTCATATCGTACATTTAAGGATACAAAAAAAAATATGCTGAAATAAACGGTTTTTTTTTGTGTTTTTTAGCAAACAAAATGAAAGTGGAGTCAATCGATTCGGCAGTTAAAGTATTCAACTGTTGACAGTTTGAAAAGAAAATTTCTATGATTTAAAAACTGACTACGCAAAATGGATATGCTTTCCCCACCAGTCTTTTCATTGTCTTCAATGCTGGATATTTTCTAAACATAAGACAATACTGTTATAATAATTTTGGTTATAATAAATTTTTTATAAAAAAAAAATATTTATTTTAATTGCCAGTGTTGTCAGCAACATGTTGCAAATGTATATAAACACATGATTTAGTTGCGGGAAAAAAAGTAAAAATAAATAAAAATAATAAACATGAATGGAGATTAAAAAATTTTATTATTCGACTTTTGGAATTCAGATTAACAAACAATCTAACAAAACTATAATTAAACAAGATATCAAGTGTTTAAAGAAAATTATTATGAGTTCCGTTTAAAATTCTTTCAAATATTTATTTAGCCCCATTTTTATAAGTTGTCTGTCTCCGCCTCCTTTATATTTCCTAGATAAAATAGATTCAACACACACACACATACACAGAAATAAATACCATAGTACGCAAACAACACTAAAGTATAAAACTATTTATTTAAGAATGTTGCAGCCAGCAACAGTTGGTGTTTGTGAGCCACTTATCGATATTGACATCATATGCCATGCCATGTTATTGCGGCTTAATTTTTTCATTTTTCATTTTTTTTTTGTTTTTGTTTTTTTTTATTTTTGGTTTACTCTTTTTCAAGTCACATTTCTTTTTAGGTTGGTATGAAAGAGTGTTTGTACCTCCATTTGTGTCAAATGGCTCTAAGACTTTTCTAACAAATATTTTAATACTGCAGATGCACAAATAAACGTTTTAAAAATGTACCAAATAAGTTTAAAAATGTGTACTCTTCATTTTAAAAGTGCCAAATTTTTGTTTATTTTTTTTTTCTTAAATTTAGAAATTAAGAAAAACGCAAGAGGTCTTAAAGGTGGTAGGAAAAGATTTTGAAGCATTAAAACAAATTTTAAAAAGTGAAAGTGAAGATGTTTTTTTGTAAAATAACAAAAACCTAAAATTTTAAATAGTTCAAATATTTCGCTCCCCTCCTGAATTAAATGATGAATACATTCGGTGCGATGCGGTGTATTATTGTGTTTAGGTAAGGCAGTGCAGTCAGCTGTGCGATAAAAAATGACTATAGACAGTGAAAAGAGAAAAGCGTCGGGAGAATACACATCGGAATGGCGACCCAACTAATTTTTTTTTGTGTTGAAAGACGGCGGCGTCGCCTAGTTGTGTGGATAAAAAAAATTTACTAGAGACACAGAAAAAAGGAAAATGTCGGAAGAATACAGTTCCTATTGGCGGAAAAGTCAATAACGGCCCAAGTAAACACAGGTCCTACCGGCTGGAAATTCATTAACTAGCCAAGCAAATGTTTTAATGTTGAAATATGGTGGCGTCCCTTAAGTTTCTCAGGATGCCAGTTGTGCAGATAAAAAAACATTACTAGAGACAGACAAAAAAAACAAATGTTGCAGGAATACAGGTCCTAATGACTGGAAAGTCAATAACGACACAAGTAAATTTTTTTGTGTTGAAAGATGATACATTCCCCTAAGCTTCTTAGGATGGCTGATATGTGAATAAAAAAAATTACTAGAGACAAAGAAAAAGGACAAATTTCGGGGGAACACCGGCTGGAAAGGCATTAACAAGCCAAGCAAATTTTTTTTGTGTTGAAAGATGGTGGCATCCCCTAGGGTCTTGGGATGCCAGCTGTGAGGATAAAAAAATTTACTAGAGACAGAGAAAAAGAAAAACGTCGAGAGAACACAGGCCCTAAAAGCTGAAAGGTCAATAACGGCCTAAATAAATTCTTTTGTGCTGAAATATAGTGGCATCCCCTAGGTTTCTTGGGGTGCAAGATGTGTGGATAAAAAAATTACTAGACACAGAGAGTAAAAATGTCGGGGAAACACTGGTTGAATAGGCATTAACGAGACAAGCAAATTTTTTGTGTTGAAAGATGATGCCGTCCCCTAAGTTTCCTGGAATGCCAGATATGGGAATAAAAAAAATTACTAAAGAGAAAGAAAAAGGAAAAATTTCGGGGGAACACAGGCTGGAAAGGCATTAACGAGCCAAGCAAATTTTTTTGTGCTGAAAAATGGCGGCGTTTCCTACCGTCTTGGGATGCCAGTTGTGTGGATAAAAAAATTTACTAGAGACAGAGAAAAAGAAAAACGTCGAGAGAACACAGGTCCTAAAAGTTGAAAGGTCAATAACGGCCAAAGTAAATTTTTTATGTTGAAAAATAATGCCGTCCCATAGGTTTCTTGGGATGCAAGATGTGTGGATAAAAAAATTACTAGAGACAGAGAGAAAAAAATGTAGGGGGAACACAGCCTGAAAAGGCATTAACGAGCCAAGCAAATTTTATTTTTGTTGAAAGATGGTGGCATCCCTAGGGTCTTTGGATGCCAGATGTGTGGATAAAAAAATTACTAGAAACAGAGAAAAAGAAAAACGTCGGGAGAACATAGGTCCTAAAAGCTGGAAGGTTAATAACGGCCTAAATAATTTTTTTGTGCTGAAAAATGGTGTCCTAGGAGAGATTTCTTCGGATGCTAGCGATCAATTTACTAAAAACCAAATTTATCACATAATTTCCCGACAATCAGCAGTTAAGTGGCCAACCAGATTGTGTGATTTAACACCACTGGATTATTTTTGGTGGGGCTATGTTAAGGACAGAGTCTATACGGAGCCAATCGAATCGATTTCAGCCTTAAAACTCAAAATCTCTGATGTGATTAACGAAATAACACCACCATTTTGCTCTAAAGTGATTAAAAACTTTGATGAAAGAATCTACATCTGTCAGCGTGGTCGTGGTGGACTTTTAGCAGATATCATTTTTCACTCATAATTACCGCACTTTTTTCTTCGTAATACAATAAAAATTTGAATCATCTTACTGGCGGAACAAATCCAAACAACTTAATACCAGTACACTCAAAGTTGAAGTGATGATACCAAACATGTGTGATAAGATTTACGTCAGCACCGAGCTGTGTAAGACATAACCAAAGGGTGGATCAAATCACTGTGGATTATTTTTGCGTTACCCACGCCCCAGGAAGCCTTCGGATATTTCTATTCTCCAGTCACTCCTGCTCGTAAAGCCTTTACTCATTGCTGAAGAGTTGGAGATACTATCCAACTCCCTATCTAGAACACATGGAAGCTTAATAAAATTTCAGAACACAACCGTAAGTATGCTCGCTGAAACAAGACCATTCATTGTGTTCATTGTGAATGATCTGATCCACACAACTCAAACAAGGGCCGCGAAACCACAACCACCATGATGCTCCCGTAGGGCTAAACTCAATAATCAGTTAGAGAGCAGCTTAAAGGCTAAAAAGCCAAATAGCTGAATTCTGGGGCTTACTGATTCCCTTGGAAATAAAGTGGAGTTGTCCAGTTGGCTCCTGCTAGCATATTTGGGGACTGGGTCCCCTTTTACCCCCGGGTGACACATGTAATAACGGTGAGATTCCGTCAGGACATATAAATGTGTCCCCAGGGGGGTGAGACCAAGTATACCGGAATCACAGAGGGAAAATATATAAATAATAAAGCGCCATCTAAAATTAAAATAAAAGTTGAAGTGGTGAGACGAAGTAACGTCGGTGTCACAGAGAAAACCATAAAGAATTAATAAAGTGCCATCAAAAAGTAAAATAGAGATTGGTGTGCTGATCCAAGTGTAGCCGGAATTACAAAGGTCAAAATTTAGAATTTAAAAGACACCACCAAAAATTTAATTAGAAATTGAGTTGCCAGAGTCACAGAGTAAGAAAGTGCCAGCAAAAGGTAAATTAGAAGTTGAGGTGCCAGGATCATAGAACAAGAAATAGATAATTAATAAATTAGAAATTGATGTGCTAACAGCTGTAATTCAAAGATCCCCTACATTTGAAGAGGAAAACACGTGACGCCATTTAGAAAGTACCACTGACAATTTTATACAAAATTCTTTTGCCCTGGGCTAGATGATGCATAATTTTGTGTGTGCTTTTATTTTTTTTTTATCTAAAAAATTTGTGGAAAAAAATGACTTGTATTGAAGTTTTGGTATGTGCTCCACACACATATTGAATGCATGGGCTGGTATGGGATGGGATGGGATGCATGAAAAAAGAATGCATTTTCTCTTTCTACTTTAGCTTCATTTGTTTCAATGACAGTTAATGTCACATGAATACAGTCAAGTCATTTAACCAACTTTAGCAACTTTATCCGGTAAATGTGGACTTTGCATGTTTGATTGTATTTTTGTCTTTTTTCTTGTTTTTGTAGAAGTTTTTTGTTTGTTTTTGTTGGTTTATTTTTTGCTACATTTTGAGTTTGGTTGGCGTGTTGATGCCAATTGTTTATCTTACACTGCATGTGTGTTTGGTATTGTTGTTGGTGTTTTTATTTTCTTCTTCTTGTACTTCTTGACTATTTCTCATTCATTCTTCTTAACATTATCTTTGCTATTCTGTTTTTATTAGTTTTTGCATTATTACTGAAATTTTAACTTAAATAAAAGAAAGAAATAATTGAACTGCACCGACTTTGGGATATCCACTACCCAAATGTTTACATAGAATAGCTGTAGAAGAATATTACAATTAATATTGAATATTAACAATAATAAATAAGAAATCCCTGAGAGGATAGCTAAGATCTCTTAATGCTCATACAAGATTGTTCTAATTGATTTATTAAAAAGCTTTAAAAAATCTGAGTTAAAGCCGACTTCAGTTAAAGTATTTTATTACTTTTTTTCATATAAAAATAACTTGGTATTAGAACTTTAAAACTAATTCTTATCTTATTAGCAAAAAATTTAAATTTTAATTGTCAGCATAAAAATTTAATCGAAATTATCGATGTGTCGAAAGAAGAGAGTGAAAAATTAGCATACAAGTGATGGAAAGCACCATATTTTATGTTCCTAAAAACCATAAATATGAAATTAATATTATGTTGGCCCTCCTTTAAGCCTAATTTAACAAGTGATTTAAATTTGAGATTTATATTTGGGAGGTATAACAATCCTTCTTCGCTGCGATCAAGCAAACCTAAACTGAAACAAGTTAAACTTCTTAGTTTCCCAGATCTACCAAAGTCTCACCATACAGTCTATTTACATATGACAAAACATCATCATGCCTCGAGGCCACAGACATATATAACTATATTATTGTATAACATCTTAAGTTGTCTAATACTGGCACTATCACTGCTATAAATAAAACCCGGTATCAAATATGCCTCTGCAAGTAGCATTCTCTCACTTTTAACGGTGTGTTATATGGAACTGTTCATAATATCCTTAATTTACAACCGGCCCACTGATATGTTGCAACCATATCAGCCTCAGGCAAGATTTCTTGCAGAATCTACCAACTTGATTAGTTATTCACTAATTGTAATATCCTCCTCAATAAGTATATGCATACTTTTCCTATGCATCACTTGATACTTTGATTTCGCTGAATTTAAGTGAAGGTGACTCTCAGATGCCCATTCATAAATGCCACCCAAAACATTATAGAGTTTCTCCAGGTATTCCATGATGCCATGTGCTGGGCTGGTAATCCACAATTGTATATCATCAGTATACTTCTGAATATTACAGTAATTCGAATTATCAGGTAAGTCATTAGCATAAAGTAAGAAGAGTAGTGGCACACTTCTTCTAAGTCCAGCCGGTTTAGACATTAACGCATAAATATATACCGATTGTATACGGTCTATTAGATAAGACAATATACGATGTGCAGCAGTCGAGAAAAAACCTAAAGAGGCACCTAAGTTTGTTAAACAATATCACATGGTAACGGTCATCACATGGTCATCAAATGCCAAAAATGTTCCCATTGTTCTGTTGCTGTAAAATTTTTTTGCACTGCTCCTGAAAGGAAGCTTAATATAGCTATGGGTCCAAATTTAGTCTTCTATTTAGGATTTAATATTATTTATGCATCTTTCCATTTTTCGGAAAAGCAACTAGTTATAATAATTGTAATAAAAAATGTGTTATATATGGCAGAAGGAAAAGTAATAAAATCCTGATCAATCTAGAGTGGATGTTGTCAAACTCCACCGCATTCGAGTTAATATATATTTAATATTTAAAATATTGCTACAAAGATGCTGTGTTTAAATTTTAAAAGAAAAAAGTTTCATCAGAAAATAAGGAAACGAAATGACCTATTGTGTCTTTTTTACAAATTGCACAGTTTATACGAAAAAAAATATAATTGTGTAATTTAAATACTATAGAGTGTATATTAAAAAAATGTAAATACAGGGTAACCATTGGAAAGCTATAATACTTTGTTTTGCCGCCATTTTTGTAAGTTAGTTAGTTCATATTTGGCAGTCGTGAAGTAGACACCTGGAAAATTTATTATAAAAAAATATTCGCTAAATCAACGTGTTATAATCGTTAAAACATTTTATCAAAATCAATTATCGATTACTGTGGTGATGAGAAAGTTACGTGAAATTTTTGGGAGAAATAACGTGCCAACAAAACGCACTATTTATCGTGTAGTGAATAATTTCAAAGAAAGAGGGTCTGTAGGTTCATATTACAAAGGATGGACCATAACGTTCAACAAGATCGGCTGAAAATTTTACTGCTGCTCAAGAAAGTGTTTAAAACAATCCGTCAACCTCAATTCAACGCCCTGTTGAGAAGCTTGGTCTTCAAAGAACAACTTTTGCCACAATTTTCTACAAGGATTTGTATTTATTTCCATATAAGATTCAATATACACTACAATAACCACTAGAATCTTTTAATTTTAGAGGTTCGAAATCGAAATTCCACTATTATCGCACTGGTTAATTGAGTCCTTTTTCGAAAGTATGCTCGTGTTTTCGTGATAAGCAAAAATTCGAATAAGAATATCGATCTTCTTCCTTAACGCCCGAGTGGCTCAATAGCCACTTATTTTATACTTTGATAAAAATATATAATATTTCTTAGTATTTGTAAATCTTATTAATTTTTTACAGCTTGTATTTCTTTATGAAAAAAAGAATTCGAAATTAAGTTCGAAAATTCGAATATTATATTATTAGCATTACATATTATATTCATCATAAAATATTAAAAATAATTTTGGCTGTATGTCGAAATTTTATTTACAATCTGAAAAAAAAAATAATTCGAAATTAAGTTCGAAAATTCGAACAATTTTTTTATTTTTAATATTTTACAGTTTTCTTCATAAAATATTAAAAATAATTTTAACTGTATGTCAAAATTTTCAAAGTCAATTTTATTTACAATCTGAAAAAAAAATTATTCAAAATTAAGTTCGAAAATTCGAACATTTTTTTTATTTTCAATATTTTACAGTTTTCTTCATAAAATATTAAAAATAATTTTGTGTGTATGTCGAAATTTTCAAAATCAATTTTATTTACAATCTGTTACAAAAGCAACAATAAATTCGACATTACCGTCATTTGTTTAATGTTGGCTATAAAATGACAACAACACCAAAAAAAAAAAAAATAACAAAATAAAATAGATATAAAGTTGTAGCAGTAGAATTGTAGAATTGCAGTTACAATTGGTAACTGGGAATATTTTATTGGCATGTTGCAACTGGCAGTAAACCAGCCAGCCATTCATTCAGCTATCGAGCTGCAACAAGGTATTGACAAAAAACTAACAACAGCTATGACTTGAAGAAAAAAATAAATAAAAAGACAAGCAAACAAACAAACAATTTACAACATTTAACTACTTGCAACTTGCGTGGTCATAAACTTCACCTCTTTTCCTTTGTTTATTGTCAAAATAAACGAACGCATCATAAATCATCTCCGGCTTAAGCTAAAGCTTTCACATTGTGTTGCACTCAGCTGCAGCCGTGGCAAGCAAGCCAGCCAGCCACCAAGCAGGCAAGTGTAATTCCTAGTTAAGTAGGAAAACAAAACATAAAAAATAGTTTTAAGCCTTTGACGGGGTGGCATTTTATGGAAGCCATGATGCAAATAAAGTTTTTGCTAAAAGTGATATATGGACCCAAGGTATTCGGAATAGTGCAATAGTTTTGAATAAAACCATCAAATTTAATTGGCCACGTGTTTATCGGTTATACAGACGGCACGTAACGCAAACAGCCATAAAAGTCGCCAAGATTTACAATGCTTTTAGTCGGTTTTCGTGTCAGCTTTATCACTTAATGATTTACAATCTTTTTTCACGTTGTCACGTTGAACATGGAACCAACAAATGACAGTGAGAACAAGTAATTTTGATCAAAAATTCATTAAATTGACGAATCTAAATTGAATGTAGCTTTTATTTTAAAGGCGTTACATGAGAAGTTATAAATGAAATGAATTATTTTTTAAGGAATTTCGAAAAGAATTCTACGTTGTGGGAAGTAGAAAAATTTTGAAATGCACTGAAAAGTTCTCTGCTGTCGAAGTTACTGCTTTCCAAACTTCAGTTACATCCTCGCAAGAAATATTCTATTGTTCGTTTTGCTATAACAAACACTGTCTAAAACTTGCAACAACTTTTGAAAAAGCACGTTAATCTCCCCAATTTAGGTTATGAATTTAGCGTAGATTTTAATTTGGTTCCATCAGCTTCCTTTATCGCTGATCGTATGGAAAATGTCATTGTGCTAGACGATGCAGTTGAATGAAAAGCTCTTACAATTCAAAGGTGGCTTAAGTATTTATTTATTTATTTATGGATTAAAGATCCTTATGGCGACCATAAAAACCATTATACTGTTGTGGGGCCGCGAAACCACAACCACCACGTTACTCCCAAATAGGGGCCAACCTCAATGATCAGCCAGAAAACTATTAAATCTCTAAAAAGACAAATAATAAACTCTGCGGCTCACTGATCCCAGTGGAAATAAAGTGGAGCTCCCAGTTGACACCCTGCCTGTCTTCAGGGGACTGGGCTCCCTTTTTCCCCCAGTTGCACAGATCTAGATAGCTGTTACTTACTATAGAGACCATAAATGTGCCCCCGGGGGGGTCAGGGTTAGTATAATTTGATCTGAAGTCTTGACAGTTCATAATTAACAGTCATGAAGTAGACACCTGGCAAACTAATTAATTACACTGCGCAACAAAAAAAATATTGTTTGAATGTTTCCTACACCAAATTTGTCAATTTCTACTAATTTTGGGGCGATGAAAATGAAAATGACAATGCAAAATTTTTATTAGCTCTGGTTTTTGATGGGAGTGAAGAAAATGAATTTTTAAGGACATGTTGCATCCAAATTGGTGGTAAGCTTGAAGAAGCTCTTTAACCAATGCTTTGAAGTTATCTTCCATTTTCTTACCTAAAAACCCATGTACAACTTCCTTAAAGGCTTCCCAGGCTCTTTTTTTATTTCTTGTTAAAATCGTGTCAAAACCAGGATCATTTACAACTCCACGGAATTGAAGGCCAATAATGATTGCCTTCCTTGACTTTTGCAACACTTAACCTGGGAAACTTTTTTCCTCAAGTACTTAAAAGCTTATCCTTCCTGGTCCATCATGGCCTTGACAAAGTTTTTCATTAGTCCCAACTTAATATGTAAAGGGGGAAGGAGAACATTCTTAGGATTTACAAGAGGCTCGTCAACTAAATTTTTCTCATTAGGGTTTAGGTCTCGTGTAGGCCAGTTTACATTTTTTATAGTGAGATTTTCTATCCCGACTGTCCCACAGATACAAAAAACAACCGTAGTTGGTGAACCCTAATTGCATTCCTAGGAGTATAGCAATGACTTTCAGATCACCACAGATTTGCCACTTGTGTTGTTTATATTCGATTGATTGGAGAAGTGTTTTCATATTTACATAAGTTTCCTTCATGTGAACTGCATGACCTATAGGAATAAAAAGTAGCTGATTTCCATTATGTAAAAGTACAGCTTTTAAGCTTAGTTCTGAAGAGTCTATAAACAGTCTCCATTCAGATGGAGTGTGATCCAAATTCAAGCAGTTTATCAAACCATTAACATCAGAACAAACTACGAGGTATTCTTTCTTCTCAAAAAAAAAGGAAGCAAATCTTGTCAACGCTGTCTTTACTGAGATATTTTCACATCATATTTTAGAAGATTCTACTGTTGTAGTCTTGACCCTAAAAGCTCAGCCTTTTCCTTAGATAAGCCAAGATCTCTTATCAGGTCACTCAACTCTGCTTGACTAATTCTGTGCCGATCACTAGACCTATCGCTTACCTCAAAATCAGGGTCATAAGATGTAGAAGGATGGGTTGCTACTTCTACACAGTCTTTATCAGGGTTCAGAATTTTTCATTTATGAACATTAAAAAATCAACATTCATGATATTTTTCATAAATGAGAAATCTAAAATTTTATATTTATTTTTCACACTCATAAACGAACAACAAAAAATGTTCTGGTTATTTTCATACATGAATGCGAACAACAAGAATTATTAGTCTTATTCATATGTGATAAATGATAAATTAGCTACTTCTCATTAATGTTATTTTTCATAAATGTACATGTTCATTTATGAACGTTGAAATTTAATAAAATTTCTCATAAATGAACGTGAAAAAATTTTCTACCTACGATCGCAGTTTACCGTAAAATGTTGTAAAAACACATGGGTACATATTAACTCAAAATACAATATTGGAATATATTCTAAAAGAAATAAAAACAAAAACATTGTTTTTCCTGCATACGCCGACAATTGCGCATTATCAAATATGTGCGTTTATGTACGCGAATGCTTAACGCACATATTTTTACGACCTTTTCATTTGTGAACTATTATCAAAATTGTAAATATTCAAAAATGAACACTTGTGTGTTTCTCATTTTTTCACTTATGGATAGAAAGAAAAAAAAAATAAATCGTCGCATTCACAAATGAGAGAACACAAAATAATTTGTAGTCTCTCACACATGTATGAGAAGAAGCGGCTAAAAAATGACGTACATATTCATACATGTATGAACAGTGAGTGAATATTTCGCTACTCTGGTCTTTATCACCCTCCACTAAAATTTCATAGTTTTGGTGGAGAAGGGACTGGCAAAGTGTCTGAGTGTGGTACAGGCCGAAGAGCAGATGGGAGATTAGGGTATTTAACCGTTCGTACCTCTTTTCTTCATAGATAAACCATACTAAATTGGAGGAGTTAAGCAGAAATAACAGTCCTCTGTATGATTGGTAGGCTCACGCCAAACCATAGATGCTGCAAAAGCCATTGCCCGGTTTTTATTTTTCAGCCATTCCCGCAATATGACGGAACGGAATTGCAGCATATATGAGGAGCCCATGATTTATCTTGATCCCCAACTTTCACACCAAAATAATGTTCTTAGCAGTCTTAATGATAGGTGTCATTTTACGTTTCTGAGCCAAAAATGTTATTTCACCACATATATGGCAAAAGCTATCGACGGAATTCACACACTTTCGAGGCACTTCAGATCAGCAGTTAAATTAATTTTAAAATCAACTTCACACAATAATTTCAATAGCAACCAGGCGCGTACAACTGACAAACTCACATAGGTTGTGTTCACTACTTATGAACAGCTGAAGAGAGCTGAAATCATTATATTTACTAATGACTTTTCTATTATTATTATTATTTTTTTTTTGTTTTTCCTGATGATGCGCCACACCGTTAGTTGGCATATAATATCGAAAAAATAATAAAAAAATAAAAGTTTTTTAAAAATTTTTAAATAAATAGTGACCTAATGCTTTATAATTAACTACTAAAAAATATTATTATTATTATTATCATGATCAATTACAATGTGTTTCGAAGCTTCACCGTAGCTATGATGCATTACAATATGCGTTATAGTGTTGGCAAGATAATATACCAATGGTTGATCCACAAAATTATGCTGCCAGAAGATTATCCTTTGACTAAAGTCAATTTCATCTCAAGTTATTTAGTGTTTGGAATACCATGTTAAAGTTCTATACCTCTATTAAAAAACACTTTTTATTATTACACTATATAAGTTTTTATAATATTCTGTTGTAATTTAATAAAATTTTATTTTGTAATAGTATTGGGATTTTAATTGTTTCAATTCCAAATACACACGTGTGTTTATATATATGAGCAACAAAAAAAAGGTATATCCTTTTATTTTATAGCGAAAGGATACGCTAATCAACTTGGCATCTAGCGCCCAATATCTCTATATTTATACGGCGGAGATACGCCAATTTACCTTGTTATTATTCAGCGAAAGGTGCGCAACTTAAAGATTTTATCGAGGCAAGTTCTTTGCCTGCTAATTAAAATCTGTCCCTTCGTGGCACAGAATTCCTTAATTTTATTTTCAATATTTTATAGTTTTCAGCAAAATGAGTTATATTTAAATGGAAATCGGGTTATACTAAATTTTCCCTTTGTTTTTAAAATTTGAAAACGAAATTATAATTTTAAAACTTAAATTTAATAACGAAGTTTTAGTTTTTACATTTAGACAATTTCGATTCTTCACACACAAAAAAACAATAAATTAATTTTTTAAAGTTTGTAATTTAATGAAGTTTTACACTTTAATAAAAAAACGGAATTCGAAATTAAGTTCGAAAATTCGAACATAATTTTATTTTCAATATTTTATAACTTTCATCAAAATGCATTTAGTACATTTAGTATCCGTAATTTAGTGTTAGCACAAAACCATTATTCTAAATATTATTTAATTAAGCGGGCAAAAAATAAAAACAAAAACTTAAATTTTGCCTAAATACGAAATTGTTTGCAGGATATCAAACACAAATAAAAACACTTCACAAAATAACATATTAACACTTATAAATTTTCCGATAGCTACAACAACAACAACTCATGGTGTGATAATATCTTTATGTGTAAAAATAATAACATTTTGTAAATAACAAAACACGAAATTACTAAATTAGTTATGCAAATTGAATACGTGTTTCATTATACTTGCATTAACGCTACTCGTACAATTCTTTTAATTTGAATATTCCACATGCAAATAATGCGTGAAAGTTTATTTCTTGTGCTAAACGTTATAAAAAAAATATATAAATAAATAAGTTATCTGTTATACTGCATTTGGTAATTTTGGTATATATTTTAAGTGTTTTAGGTATTTAAAATATAAAACAAAATAGCCAACAATTCTGCTCCTTATAAAGCTTTTAATTAACGTAACGTAATGAAGATATTACCATAACTACTTGCAGCTTTTGTACGGTAATTGTGTTTAGAAGTTCGAAATAAAACTTGCGCTGTTGTCTTAATGGTTACTCGAGTCCTTTTCTAAGCTAGTTTCGTGATTTTGTGATAAGAAAAAATGCCACTAAGAATATCGATCTTCTTCCTTAATGCTGAATTAGGCTCTTACTCTAGACAAAAATATTTAACGCTTCTAAGTATAGGGTGTCCGGCGGGAGGGTATACTATTTTCTTTGTTTATAATTTTTAATTAAATGAAAGAGAATAAATGGATCTTACATTAATAAATGTTTTATTTAATATTGGCAATTCTGTATGGAATACAATATCAGATAAATGTCCGTCTTTGTTAGCCTCACAAATGCGAGCCCTTTTGAACACATTTTTCATTAAATTCTCACACACTTCACGCAACATTTCATTAATTACATCACGAAATTTATTTTTGAGTTGCTCAAACGTTTCTGGTTTGTATGCATAAACCTTGCTTTTCACATATCCCCACAAAAAGAAGTCTGGAGCAGGTTGTGAAAAGAAATCTCACAGTAATTCCATTTGTAATCTTGGCTGTATGCGATATGGCACCATATTGTTGATACCACATGTCAATCAAGCCCAAAGCATGCAGTAGTGGTGTTAAAAAGTTTTCAATCATATCACGATATCGCTCCCTAATCACAGTTATCGTTACGCCGTTTTCATTTCTAAAAAAAAGTAAGGTCCAATGCACACCAAACTGTCACTTTTAATGTATGCAAAGGTGACTGTTGAATAATTTGAGGATCTTCCCCAGAATCGACTATTCTGTTTATTTACTTATTCATTCAAATGAAAATGTGCCTCGTCACTCATTATGATTTTTCATAAAAATCAGGGTTTTCATATTTGCAAGCATCCTATTGGCATGTGTGCGGCGGCGTAAATGGTCTTGTGAAAGAAGCTCTTATCTCAACTGAAGGTTGTATGGAAAGAAATATAAATTCTTGTGCAAAATTGTGGTCAAGGTTGTTCTTTGAAAACCAAGCTCATGAGCACGGCGTCGAATTGAGGTTGATGGATTCTCTTGAACACTTTCTTAAGCAGCAGTAATGTTTTCAGTCGATTTTTCAGTACATTGTGGTTTATACTTGGGCCTATTACCTATAGATCCTCTTTCATCGAAATCATTCACTACACGATAAATAGTGCGTTTTGTTAGCACATTTTTTTCTCCCAAAAATTTCATGTAACTTTCTCATCGTCACAGTTATCGATGATTGATTCTGATGAAATATTTTAAACGACTAAAACACTTTGGTTTATCGAATATTTTTTGCATAATTAATTTGCCATGCGTCTACTTCACGACTGTCAAATATAAACTTTTAAGACTACTGTTTACCAAAATGGCGACAAAACAAAGTAGTATACCTTCCAGGCGGACACCCTATAGTTGTAAATCTTATTCATTTTTTACTGCTTGTAATTTAATAAAATTTTATTTTTTATGCAAAAGAAAAAAAAAATTCGAATTTAAGTTCGAAAATTCGAACATTGGTTCATTTTTAATATTTTATAGTTTTGAACAAAATATGTTATACTTAAATTGAAATTGGGCTTTAAAATATTGTTCCTTTGTTTTTAAAATTCGAAAACAAAATCATATTTTTAACACTTAAATTAATTACGAAATTTTGAGTTATTACATTTAGGGAAAGGATTAACACAAAAAAAAATTATTTAATTACAATTTTTTTTAAAGTTCGTAATTTACTAAATTTTATATTTTGTTAAAAAATATGATTCGAAGTCAAGTTCGAAAATTCGAACATTTGTGTATTTTGTTTTCAACAAAATGTATTATACTTAATGGAAATTGGGCTTAAAAAAATATTTATTTTAATTAACGAAATTTTGATTTTTTTTTATTTAGGGAAAAGATTATTTCGTTTCTTCACAAAAAAAAAATTTTTCTATTGTTTTGGTTATGTGAAAACAAAATCGAAATTTTAAAATTTAAATTTGGTAACAAAATTTTGAGTTTTTGTATTTAGGGGAAAGATAATTATGTTTCTTCACACAAAAAAAAATAATTTTGTTTTTTTAAGTTTTATATTTCATTAAAAAAAAGAATTCGACATTAATTTATTTTTAATATTTTGTAGCTTTCATCAAAATGCATCATATTTAAAGGGAAAATGGACTTTAATGAACATTTTCTTTGGTTTGGGAAATGTGAAAACAAAATCATAATTTTAAAATTTAAATTTGGTAACAAAATTTTGAGTTTTTGTATTTAGGGGAAAGATAATTATGTTTCTTCGCACAAAAAATAATAATTTTATTTTTTCAAGTTTTATATTTCATTAAAAAAAAGTATTCGAAATTAAGTTCGAAAATTCGAACATTAATTTATTTTCAATATTTTATAACTTTCATCAAAATGCATTATATTTAAAGGGAAAACGGACTTTAAAAAAAATTTTCTTTTGTTTTGGAAATGTGAAAACAAAATCGAAATTATAAAATTTAAATTTGGTAACAAAATTTTGAGTTTTTCTATTTAGAGGAAAGATAATTATGTTTTTTCACACAAAAAAAAATTAATTTTATTTTTTTAAGGTTTATAACTTAAAGAAGTTTTATATTTCATTAAACAAAAAGAATTCGAAATTTAGTTCGAAAATTCGAACATTAATTTATTTTCAATATTTTATAATTTTCATCAAAATGCATTATATTTAAAGGAAAAACGGACGGAAAAAATGAAAATTTTCTTTTGTTTTGGAAATGTGATACGAAGATCATAATTTCCTTAACTGAATTTTGTATTAAAATTTTGAGTTGTAATATTTAGGCAAGGGATAATTTTAGAGTTTCATACTTTTTGGCGATTAGACTTTAGAAATATTTTTTAAAATATTTTTATTATTTATACTACACCATTTACAATACTATTAACATTAAATAATTTTTTTAAAAAAGCAATGTCTTTCAATTTACACATTTTTCTTATTAAAAAATTACCTTTCCAATTTTTTTTGAATTAATTTTCTAGTTGGTTTTTCCTAAACATTTTGTTTTATTATTTTGCAAATAATTCAGAAAATTAAAAAAAGAAACTGGAGTACTGGTTTGAAGCAAAACAATCAAATGAATCCAATTAAATTTTGTTACATATTCGTCGGCTTAATGATAATTTAATTAATTTATATTTTGCTAAAGTAAACAAATTACATGAAATGAATTAAAAGAAAAAAATATTTAATTTGAATTTTAATCATTGAAATTCAGTTTTTATCAAACAAATGCTATTTGAATGTTTAAACGACGGAATACTAATCAAATCTATGATTTGAATGAATGCAAAACCAACACAACAAATGAATTTTATTTAATGGACGCATTCCAAAAAGGCATTTCACTCTTAAAGCGTAGCTGTTGTTGTTCTTGTTATTTTTGTTGTTTTCTTATGTTCATCATAAAAAAATAAAAACTTTTATGAATTAATAAAAAGTGAAAACACTTTAAAAGTACAAATGTACTGCAAGTGAGTATGCCAAAGTTTATGCTTGTGTAGACAGGCAGACAGACAAACAGACAGACAGACAGACACACATACGTAATAGCAAACAACAATTATGTACTCGTACATTTCAAGTACCAGACAACAGACCACAATCAAGACCAAACAAGACGCGAAGAGACATTCTCGTATGGGTCAACAGCAAGAAATCAACCGTAAACTATATGAATCAAATAAAAGTCACTAAAATGCCAAGATAATACAGCAAAATAGTTAAAATAATTAAATAAAACAATTAAATCAAGAAACATTTAAGTGAAAAACTTCAAATCCATACATAAATCAAACAACAACAACAACAAAAAGCAGAAAACATCAGCTGCAACAGAAGTCATGCAAATGATTTTAATAAAAACCGACACGCACTAATTTAAACTTACCCAGCAAACATTCAAATTGAAGAATGATTTGTAAGCAAATTTTTTTATTAAATATTATGGTTTTGAAATAAATACGAAAATATTAGAAAAAATATTTTTTTTTTGATTTTTAAATTTATAAGAGAAGCAAATTAAGGAGGTCAAGTTCTATTACTCTCTTTGCAGTACCCTTGAGGTTTGCTTGGCGTGCGCAAATAAACAAAATATGGTTATTTAATAAAATACACATTTATGGTGAACACCCTGTATATTTTAATTTCAATTTATTATTTACCTTGCTAGCGTTCTTTGTAACAAAATTATTCACCCGATCTTGGAGTATGTAAATCAAGGTAAAAAAAATCACAACAAGCATCGTCTTGTTAAAATGACAGTTTCTGCTCATCATGGTTGTTCAGTTAATGAACAAAAAAGTCAGTAATCAGGGCTCTTTAGCGGCCACCATTAACAGTGACGTTCTGACCAGCATCGTTTTTAAAAAAAAGTACGGATCAATGATTCCACCAAAATACAAAATAGAATATAACAGTGTCTCCCCCGCGGGGCACATTTATCGGTCTTTATGGAATACTTGACCTGTGCTGTTGGGGGTATAAGGAAGCCCAGTTCGCTGAAGGCAAGCAGGGTGTCAACTGAAAGCTCCAAGCACGGGAATCAGTAAGCCCCAGATAATTTCGATAATTGTCTATTTATACTTTTAGCTGTTTCTCTGATTGATTATTGAGGTTGGCCCTTCGGGAGTATCGTGGTGGTTGTGGTTTTGCGGCCCCAGCATCATATCGCCTTTAATAACACCAGCGTGTGAGCATGCTAGTCATGTGTTCTGGACCAGAAGTTGGATAGTCTCCAGTTCTTCAGCAAGGAGTAGTGGAGTAGTGCAACCCTGCTTTGGAACCGCTGAAATTGCAACTAGGAAAGACCTGTTGCTAGAATTAGTCCACGGCTTCCTAGGGCTTGAATGACGTTGCTTTTCATTCCCAGTGGTTTGACCACCATCTGATTAAGGTCTACGGCCAGGTTCAGATGTAAATCTTATCACGAAATAACAGTGTCCCAACATACACTTGAGACACGGCAGATACGACAAAAGTGAGTTAAATAAACCCGCTTATGGATGGTATCGCAGGCAATAATTATTTTTCTATTCACTCCGTAAACGGAATTTGTGCATGCGCAGCATCTGTATTCATCATGTCCAGTTAGGTTCAGTTAGCACCCAAAAAATTTTCTTCACAAAATATACTGGACACCTTGTCCATGTATCCCTATTATAACGGTATTATAACAACTTTTAAACACTGTGTGCGTTATAGAATTTGCGCCACTTAAATCTATGTCATCACAATAAAGACAATACGCTGTTTTAGATGCCTAACTAAACAAGTTTTTTCGATCCTGTTTGCCTATTTTTTAGGACGATATGGCCATAAACGTAACTGATTTAAAATGTAATTTCCGCCGAACAAAAGGGTTATTTATTCTACAGCCAATTTGACAAAACTTTTAGCGCAATTTTCAAGTGCAATTCTCAGAATTGAGTCTCAGATCGGTAAGCTGAAAAATGTTACAGTGTGCTAATAGAAGAGGTATTTCGAATAGGACCTCCCCGGGTTACATTGGTGTGTTTTGACGGAAGCTCACCGTCATTACATGTGTCAACGGGGGTAAAAGGGAGCCCAGTCCCCTTCAAGGCAAGCAGGAACCATCTGGACAATTCCACTATTTTTCCACGGGAATCAGTAAATTCCCAGAGTTCAGCTTTTTGTCTTTTTAGCCTTTTAACTTTTCTCTGAGTGATTATTGAGGTTAGCCCTTGTGGTTGCGAGGCCCTCGATTGAGCTGTTTGGTTTGGATCAGTCACAATGAACACAATGAGTGGTCCAGGTCCAGTGAGCATGATTGTGGTTGTGTTCTTAAATTTTATTAATCTGCATGCGTTCTGGTCCAGGAGTTGAATAGTTTCCAACTTTTCAGCAAGGAGTAAACACTGCGGTCTGCTCCGGGCTTTTGAAGTTGCAACTAGGAATGACTAGAGGATATACGTATCTGAATGCCTTCTAGGGCTACATTTCATCCACAGTGGTAAGATCCACGATCTGGTTATGTCTTACGCAGCTAGATGCAGACTTAAAATGAATTTGCACAACTTGGAAATGAAAAGCAAACTAAACATAAATCACTTGACTGCTGACAAAATGGCAACCAGTTCAAAAGTGCTGCTGCTTTGTAGAAAACCCTTTTATTGCTACACCGCTTGAGAGATTTGGTTAGAAGTAATTTAAAAAAAATTTAATTGATAGCGAACACCCTGTATATTTTAACTTTAATTTATTTTTTCCTATTCTAGCGACTCTTATAATACAACAACAAAATTATTCACCTGATTTTAGAGTAGCAAATCAAAAATTAACTCATACTTAAATATCGGGTTCTTTAAAAGGAAGTTTGTTTTTAAATTGTGGCAACACCAACATGATAGTTTTGACATTTAGTTTTTTGACGTATGAATGAATTCAATTTTGCACGAAAATTGCCTTTAAATGGTGGTAAAATTCGCTTTGAAAATGGTTGATCTGTTAAAGTTGCAGTTCGTTAAATTCGTGATGTTTTGCGACAATATAATCGCCCTTCTGAAACCGCTATTAAAAATTTGATCGTTAAATTTGAGTCGATAGGCTTGATATAAAATGTGCGAACACCAACGCGTGTTCGATCAGGTCGTTTAACTGAAAACAATGTAGCCGTGAGCCACAGTATTAGAGCAGATCCAAATTTGTCAATTCCTCGATATTCTTAACAATTGGGGTTATCCAAAAATCACATGGCGAATTTTTTGCGTAAGGAAGCCTTACAAGGTTCAACTGGTGCAGGAATTGAAATTGACCGACCATTCATATCGTCGTAGATTCGCTTAATACATTTAGGAACAACCGGCTAGTTTTTCTAAAAAAAATCATTTTTTCAGACGATTCCATTTTCACTTGTCAGGGTATCACATCAAACAAAATTGCCGCATTTGGGCTTCCGAAAATCCTATAGCGATTATTGAGAAGCCTTTGCATGTTCAACATATTACTAAATGGTGCGCTATTAGGTCTGTAGGCGTGATTGAGCCGTTTTTTTCGAAGATGAGGCTGAAAATGCGGTAACAATCAATGGATCACACTATCACGAGATGCTAACAACTCAATATTGGCCTCTTATTGACGACGTGAATATCACCGACATGTAGTTTTAACAGGACATTGCCACATTTCACACAGCCAATGAAGCGATGAATTTATTGCAAACCAAATTTCCCGATCGCATAATTTTACAACAATCAACAGTTAAGTGGCCGGAGAGATCGTGTGATATAACACCACTGGATTATTTTTTGTGGGACTATGTTAAGGACAGAGTCTATACTTAATTTTTATAACTTATCGAGTTTGAAATTTGCTAGAGGTAAAAGATTTCTTAAGTTATTCTTTAAAAATAATGGTAGCGAAAGCGAACAACCGGTAGTGATATAAAATTGATTGCCTAATGAACTTAAGCCTATCAAACAGAAATAATGATGACTTGTGAATTTATTTGTCTCTTGTTAACGTTTGTGGGTTCACTGACGAAAACGTAACGTATTCTTTTGTTTAAACGTTTCATTATTTTATTGTCGTGTCGATTGGAGTGAATTTAGGAAGAGCCCTAAAATAGTGTTGATATTTTTTTTTATTCGAATGCACACACATACTAATTAATATTAATTAAATGAATTATTTTTAACATGTTCAGACACGCGCTCAAACGTTTTAATGAAACTTTTAATGCAGTGATTGCGTAACATTAAATTAAAAATTTTTATTTTTTTTTTGTTTTTGTACTTAAGTTTTGCATAACACATTAAGTGATTATGTAAAGCGTAGAAAATATTATGTGAAGTATTTTATTACGTGTTATTCTTCACTCTTTTATGTAATAACTGAAAGTATTTGTAATTCACTGTAAGATGGTATCACTAAAGTTTGAGTTACAGTGTTGTAAAGTATAGAGAGTTTTTGTACAGGTGTAGAACTTTGAAATGGAATAACAAAAAGATGAATTCTTTAAAATGACATGAAGTTTACTTTATTGGCAGGCCATAGCTGGCTCGGATGTAGTCTAATCTGGAGTTAATTTAGGAATTTTGTGGCCGCTTATTTGCAATAGCGTGGCGAATGTTGTTCTCTAAATGGTCAATCGTTTCGGACTTACGGGCGTAAATGACCGATTTTACATATCTCTACAAAAAATATTCTAGAGTCGTTATATTGCACCATCTTGGAGGCCAATTCACGGGTTCGAAGGTTCATAAATCAATTGCAGCACGAGCTGAGTGGCATGTTGGGACATCTTGTTGACATCACAGTTCCTGCACATCGTCGTTTTTCAACTGATGAGCGAGAAAGTCTAATTTATTGCAACAATTGCCAATACAGGGGCAATAGAGTGCCCCTGTAGGCTACTAGGTAGTGTACTAGCTTGTCAGTATGGGGATTGTTTGTTCGATCCCCAACGAAGACCTTGGTTTTTTTTCACTACAAAAATAAAAATTGACGTCAATGTTTTAACTAACTAACTATCCACTCAGACGCTGCCTTTTATGTTTGTCCCCTAGAGGTCTAGAAAAAATTAAATTAAAATTATGCTCTTCATTTAATGTATAAGCGCCTGTGTGTATTTTTCTTTTTGTTTTTATGCTGTTAAAGTTTTTTCCTGGAATTTATTTTAAGATAGTTGTTGTTCTATTGTTATTTCCTGGCCTATCTGGCTGGTTTGAAGTTAAAGGCGAGCGCTTTCGATGCGAATGCATCATTCTCAAGCCGCGTTGTGGTTTGTACTAGTTCCTCTTGTCTGGTGTGCATAAGTTTTCTTATAAAACTACGCAGATAATAAACAGCATAGTGCGTGTATACAATTTCTACGCAGTTTGTAACTAGAAAGTTGTTGTTGTCTTGCGTGCATAAGTTTTCTTAGCAAACTATGCAATTAGTAAACAGCTAACTAGGCTAGTCGCTGTACTTTCATCTTAGACCTCGAAGTTTGATATTTCTGTATCCGATAAACCGCGTCATTCAATTTCTTTATCACCTTGTATTTCTCCCCCGGGAGCACATTAAAATGTTTTGATGGAAAATCCACCATCATTACTTGTATCTTCGGGGATAAAAGGGAGTGCAGTCCCCTTCAAGGTTAGCAGGAGCCAACTGGACAATCCACTATATTTTCACGGGAATCAGTAAAGCCCCAGAGTTCAGCTATTTTTCTTTTTAGCCTTTCAACTGTTCTCTTACTACTTATTCAGGTCGGCCCTTCGGAAGTATTGTGATTCAGCTATTTTTCTTTTTAGCCTTTCAGCTGTTCTCTGACTGATTATTGACGTCGGACCTTCGGGAGTATCGTGGTTATTGTAGTTATTGTGGTTACGAGTCCCTCGTTTGAGATTGTGGATCGGATCTTTCAGAATGAAAACAATGAATGGTCCAGGTCCAGTGAGCATGAATGCCGGCGTGTTCTTAAATTTTATTAAGCTTCATGCGCTCTAGACCAGGTGTTGGATAGTCTCCAACTTTTCAGCAAGGATTGAAAGCAGTGGCCTGCTCGGGGCTTTTGAAGTTGCAACTAGGAGGGACTGGATAATATACGTATCTAAAGTCCTTCTAGAGCGAGGATGACGGACATTTCATCCACAGTGGTATGATCCATCGTCTGGTTATGGCTTGTACAGTTAGGTACAGATGTAAATCTTATCACGCATTACCTTGTATGATCCTTCACAGTAGGTTTGCAATTTGGGAGACAGTTCTTTTTTCCGTTGTGGGTTAAATAGTAGAACCAGTTATCCTTCTGTAAGTCCTTCCATATTTACTGCTCGATTATACCTGGCTTTAATTTTGACGCTAGACATTTTAATGCGATTGCGGACAAACTCATGAAGCTCCTGCAGGTCTTCTGGTATCATCTTGGGCAGGAATCGGTTTGACGCCAAATTCGAAGTTGTCTAGTAGCTTTAGCTCTGTCCCAAAAACGATTTCTGCTGGACTGTAAGATGCTGAATCGTGGATAGCTGATCGTTATGTCAGAAGAAACTTTGGTACATGCTCGTCCCAACCCATTTGGTGTGTACTGACCACATTTCTGAGATATTCTTCCAGGATGCGATTGAATCTTTCTACCATGCCATCAGACTGTGGTGTCGTTCTCGTGTTTCTGATCCGATAGATGTCGCACATTTCCTTGAATATGGCCGACTCATTTGCACCACCACATGCTGTGGTAGCGGAGCTAATTTTCGGAGTCAACATTTCGTTAATAACTTTCAATCAACATTTTCAACTTCAAACTCCATAAAAATTAAGAAATAAAAAAAATTTCAAAAATAATTTAAATATTTTTTCTGTCTAAAAAGACAGCCAAGACCATCTTAGAGCCATGTGATTCATTTGTGAAAGGAGTAGCTGAAACAAAATTGTTCAACTCTGTGTTAAAAATGTTTCAATTTTTTACAAAAGAAACCAGTTTGAGAATTGTTATTTATTTTGAAATTTGTTATAATAAAAATGATTTCAGTATTTGGAATTTAAAGCAATAAAACACGATGAATTAATATTTTTACTGCAAATTTATGTTTAAGATAAACAGAAATGTGTAAACAGTTTATTTACAGGGTCATTAAATTTTGCCGACAAAGTGAAATTTTTAACTTCTACAAGTTAATTTTTTATTTAACTTTTTGTCTCAAGTTCATTTACCCTTTTAACAATTTTTATTAATGCTCTAGACACACACGATAGTAGAAATCCAAATTATTTTTCAAATTAAATTATTTATATTTTTATATTAAGACTTCCTCCACTTAATATTTTTTATTGAATTTAAAATAACGGGTCCCGTTGAGGTGACTTTAATGTGTTCATTTGTAATTTTTAATATCCTGTGTCTAAATTTTGAAAGTCACTTAATTGAAGTTAATGATTGTTTTCGTTTCTTTGAAAATCATAAACAATTTATTTGCCATTTAAGAAAATTGCAAAATTGACAAAAAAGGAAAAGAAAAAATAATATAAAAAATAATTGATTGTAAACATTTTTAATAATATAAAAAATGTTTGTATTATTGCAACATTATTCTTAATAAAGGCGATATATTAATTCACGCTAACAAAATCTTTGAAATAAAATACAATTTGAAAACTTTTCTGAATATGTGAAAAAAAGTAGAAAAGTGGGATTTTATAAAAAAATATACTTTATTAAAAAAAAAAAATTAAAAGTACTATTTCTAAAAAGTACTTTTGAAAAGTACCTTCGATACAATACTATGATAAAAAGTACTTGCCAAAAAATGGTCTTTTGAAAATTGATTTTCTTTTGACAATGACTTGTAAAAAGTACTTTTTAAAATATATAGTACCTTTGAAAAACTTTTCTGAATATGTGAAAAAAAGTAGAAAAGTAGGATTTTATAAAACAATATACTTTATTAAAAAAAAAAATTAAAAGTACTATTTTTAAAAGTACTTTTAAAAAGTACCTTTGAAACAATACTTTGATAAAAAGTACCTGGTAAAAAATGGTCTTTTGAAAATTGATAATCTTTTGACAATGACTTATAAAAAGTACTTCTTAAAGTATATAGTACCTTTGAAAAACTTTTCTTAATATGTGAAAAAAAGTAGAAAAGTGGGACTTTATAAAAAAATATACTTTATTAAAAACAAAAACAATTAAAAGTACTATTTTAAAAAGTACTTTTGAAAAGTACCTTTGAAACAATAGTTTGTTTAAAAGTACCTGGCATAAAAATTGTCCTTCGGAAATTGATTTTCTTTTGACAATGACTTATAATAAGTAGTTCTTAAAGTACTTAATAATAAGATTTAATAACTTTTATTAAATACTTATTAATTAAGCATCTTTCCAAAAGTTTACCTTTCGATCATTTTTAAAAAAGTACTTTATAAACTATGTTGTTAAAAAGACTGAATAACTTAAAAAAAATTTTGTACTTGTAAAGAAGTACCCTTTGAAAAATAATGTATTTAATACTGTTGTCATTCTTTTCTGGCTTATTGTTCGGTATGAACGGCTAACGCTTTCGATGTGAGAACATAATTTTCAAGCCTTGTTCTAATCTGTGCTTTTGGGTAGAGTAAATTTTTATTTTGTCAGAAAAATATTTTGCTCCTTTGTTAAAGTACCAAAATTTCTTTTTAAAAAATCGCTTTTGAATTATTTAAGAAAAATACCTTTAAAAAACTAAAAAAAACACTTTTAAAATCTCAATTTAAAAAAGTACTATTTAAAAAGTACTTCTGTGAAAAATTATTTAACCAACAAAAATAATTTTTGGAAAATAATATATTTTCTTCGAATTAAGGGACTATTTTAGAAAAATAACTTTTATAAAAATAAAAAAAAAACTTTTTGCAACGAAAAAAAACCATTTTAAGAAAGTGCTATGTTAAAAAAGTACTATTTGAAAAAAGTACTTTTTTGAAAATTTATTTAACGCACAAAAATAACTTTTTGAAAATACTATATGGGCTTTAACAAATGCTGATTAGAAAATATTTTCAAAAAAATATCATTTAAAACAATAATTTTTCGAATAATACCTTTCTTAAAAAAGTACCAAAAGAAAGAAGGTACTGTAAAAAATTAAAGTTAAAAGGAGCAAATATTTACTCGAGTATACATTTTTAATAAAAAACTATTTTGAGTCTGCTCTATATGCCCCTTTCAAATATACTAAATAAACTATATTGTTAAAAAGGCTTAACAACTTTAAAGAAATTGTACTTTTAAGAAAGTATCCTTCGAAAAAGAATATATTTATAACCGTTGCTTTTGTGTAGGATAACTATTTATTTGCTAACTTCAGAAAACAATTTGTCGGAAAAATATTTTGTTTCTTTGCAATAGTACTAAAATTTCTTTTTAAAAAATCACTTTCGAATTAAGGTACTATTTTAGAAAAATCCTTATATAAAAACAAAAACGCTTTTCAACGAAAACAAAACCCATTTTAAAAAAGTGCTATGTTAAAAAAGTACTTTTTTGAAAATTTATTTAACGCACAAAAATAACTTTTTGAAAATAATATATTGGCTTTAACAAATGCTGGTTAGAAAATATTTTTAAAAAAATATCATTTCAGGCAATAACTTTTCGATTAATACCTTTCTTAAAAAAGTACCAAAAGAAATCCGTTTTTTAAAAATTTGCTTTTTAAAAGCCAAAGGTTCTGTAAAAAACTAAAGTTTAAAAAAAGTAACATTTACTTCTATTCGAGTGTACATTTTAAATAAAAAACTTTTTTAAAAAGGACTCTGCTCTATATGTCCCTTTAACAAATACTAAATAAATTTAATTACTAAAAAGACTATATAACCCAAAAAAAAATTGTACTTTTTAGAAAGTATCCTTCGAAAAAGAATATATTTAAAACCGTAGCTTTTGTGTAGGATAACTTTTAAACTTCTAACTTTTGAAAACTTTGTTAAAGTATCAAAATTTCTTTTGTAAAAAAATCGCTTTCGAATTAAGGTACTATTTTAGAAAAATACCTTTTAGAGAAACATAAAACAAAAACTCTTTTCTACGAAAAAAAACTATTTTATGAAAGTACTATTTTTAAAAAGTACTATTTAAAAAAAGTACTTTTGTAAAAATTATTTAACAAAACAAAAATAAATTTTGGAAAATATATTGTATTTATTTTAATGGCTTTAACAAATGCTGATGAGAAAATATTACTTCAGGCAATAACTTTTTGATAAATACCGTTTTTATAAAAAAGTACCAAAAGTGAATGGTGTTTGAAAAATTCGCTTTTTAAAAGCAAAATATAATTTAAACAATTAAAGTTTAAAAAAAGCAATATTTAATTTTATTCGCGTATAAATTTTTAATAAAAAAAAACGATTTTGAAAAGGACTCTTCTCTATATATTTCTTTCAAATATCTTTGCAGGAAAAAAAATTTTTAAAAAAGTGCTTTCAAACTTTTAATCCCTTTTAAATAAATATTTTAGAAATATTTCATTTTAACTCATAAGAAAAAGCTATATAAATTCGTATAAAATTTTTTAAAAATAGTTGCAGAATTAAAAAAAAATATTGAACAAAAGGACATTTGGGAATAAAGTCGCAAAAAAGTCCTGAAGTTCCTTAAAAAATAAGTTATGAAAAATTAAATTTTGCAAAACAGTACCTTTAAGACACCATTTAAGTGAATTTCTAAGTTAAACTTTTTGACAATTGTAAAAATATTACTTAAAAAAAGGTATTATACATTTAATGAAAAAAAGTACTATTTAAAAATAAATTTTTTTTTTAAATTTCTATTTAAAAAATTTTTTATTTGAATAGAAATGAAATATTTATCAAAATAAAATTAAAAGGGGTGGGAAAATAGTTATAAATTTAAAAAAACCAAAGTAAAAACAAATAGCATAAAAAAGTACCAATTGCAAATTGGGATATTAACAATAAAAAATACAAGTGTTTAACCTTGGCTTCACTGCGGATGGATTTTGTTTGTCCCTTAATAAACTGCAACTTTGTCACACAGAAATTTATAAGATGAAGTTGAAAGCAAAAATCCAAATGAGAAAAAAGGGGAATCTTGAACTTGACAACAATCATTGAATATTGTGGTACTTTTCAGATTTCATACATTTCTGGTAATTTTTTAGTGTTTAAGTGTTTAAATGAAAGCAAAAGTAATAATTTTTAAACTTAATTCAATTAAATTGGACAGCGTTAGTTATAAACAACAAATATATATTTTTCAAGTGACTTGACTTTAAGTGATAATGCCGACATCCCTGAAATTTATGATCACAGAAAATGTACATTAAAGAAATGTTTAATTTAATAAAAAGTTTTAAAATTAAATTAACTTTGAATAATAAAACGATGACGCATTATGTTATTTTATTGTTTTATTTTATTATTTTATATTCGGTTTATCTTTAAGAAAATCTGAATGTTGTAAAGTGAAGTCGAAATTTATTCAGAATTTTATTTTTAATTTTTGTTTGTTTTACAGGGTGTCCGCCGAGAAGGTATACTAAAGGGTCCACCAAATAATTTTTTTTAAATGCCATAAACAAAACTACTGAAAAGTTTCTCAAATTTCTTTTTTTATTTGAAAGTACAATCCGTCCGGTTAATAATGGAAAATAATTTTATTCAAATGGCTGCCTCGGCTGGCCAGCAGTAGCCTACACAATCGGTCCAATTTTAAAGCACATTATCGATTGTGTTCAGCTGTATTTAATATCTTCACGAATATTGTCCTTTAAAGCGTCAATTGTCTTTGGTTTGACGGCACCCCCCAAATAACAATCCAAAGGTGTCAAATCGCAGCTCCGAGGTGGCCAAACGAAATCAGCTCTGCGGCTGACATTGCGATCTTCAAAAATAGGGCGCAAAACATCGAGTGTAGCTACGGCTGTGTGGCACGTAGCGCCATCTTGCTGAAACCAAATTTTGCCAATATCCTCCTCTTCAATGTTTGTGAACAGAAATTCGTTCAACATGGCCCGATAACGATCGCCATTGACTGTAACGGCCACTCCTGAAAAATGGCCTCATTATGCCTCTGGACACAAATCCGCACCAAACAGTGACTCGTTTTGGGTGCGTTGGCTTTTCAATGTATGCGTGCGGGTTTTCTGTGCCCCAAATGAGCTTCATCTGAAGAGATGATTTTTTTTTAGCAAAATCGGCATCTTCTGTAAGTCGATCGCAGGCCCACTTAGCGAAGCGAAAACGCATTATATGGTTACTTGGCTTCAACTCCTAAAAGCAATTGGACTTTGTATGGCGTCATACCAAGGTCTTTATGCAAAATTCGTCTCAATGATGTCTCTGAAATATTTAATTGTTGAAAACGACGGTGAATTGATGGTTATGGCGCTTCACGCACACTTTCTGTCACAGCAGCAATATTCTCGAGGGTATATGCACTGTTTTTGGCTTTTCACGCTTTGGTTAATCGATGAGGATGTACCAGTTTCTTTCACTTTTTTCACAAGATAACGAACAAAAGGAGCCGACAACGGTGCTTTTCTTCTTCTAAAATCCGTACACAATTTTCGCACACACATTCTGTAACATTGCCATGATTTTCAAAGTAATGTCGCAATATTTCCCAGCGTTGTTCAAGTGTGTATCCAACCATATTCATTCAGCGGAAGAAGCTCTTATGTCAACTGAATCTTATATGGAAACAAATGCAAATCCTTCTGCAAAACTGTGGCCAAAGTTGTACTTTGAAGAAAAAGCTCCTGAGAACGGCGTCGAAGTTGATGGTTGACGGAATGTTTCGAACATTTTCTTGAGCAGCAGTAATATTTTCAGCCAGTACACTGTGTCTCTTTTGTGGTCTATCACTTACAGATGCTCTTTTTTCGAAATCATTTACAAGACGAAAAGTAGGGCGATTTGTTGGCACGTTGTTTCTCCCAAAAAATTTTAGTAAATTTTCTCATCATCACAGTAATCGATGATTAATTTCGATAAAATGTTTTAATGAGTAAAACACGTTGGGTTATCGAATATTTTTCCATAATAAATTTGCCACGTGTCTACTTCACGTCATGACTAATATTAACCAAAATGGCGGCAAAACAAAGTAGTATACCGTCCCGGAACACACCCTGTATTTTTTAAAATTAAAACAACAAAAACGCATTTAATGAAATCGAAAACGAAATGATTTTATTATTTTAAATTTCCATGCGATAGATTTAATTTTGAAATAAATGCGACTAAAGGTGAAACGAGTGATAGTTATTGCGAGATTTTCAAGGAAAACAATAGAAATGGAATGCAGAAAAGAAAGCAGCAAAAATATATTCATTCAAACAAAATAGTTTTACAAATTTATTCAAGATCATATTGTATTGAGTTTAGTATTCGAAATAAAAACTCAAGAAATAACACTTTCCATTGAGAAATAGAGTTTTGTTTTGTTGTTTTTCGTTGTTTTTGTTTAACACTATACAAGCGAGCGAGTATGATGCATGAAATAGGAGTGATTATAAATTTGCTACACGTGCCAGTTATGTTTTCTGTTGCTCGTATCATCATGCATGCCACATAAGGCAATAAATAAGTTAAAAACTATAATAAAAAAAAATAAATAAAAATAACACATTTTTATCTTTACTTTTTGCAGGGGCGTTACAAAACATTACTTTCGTTTTTCTAAAATAAAATAACACTTTGTTGCCAACTCAACTAAAAGTTGTTTGTTCGATGAATGGCAACAAAATACAGTTAAGAAATGGAACAATTTACATTTGTTTTTTGACATTTTTAAAAAATTATTTTATCCACAAAATTTGTATTTAGAATTAAGTTTTCTGTAGAAAAAATTTAAAAAAAAATATAATGCAGGGTTTTTCAATAAGAAGGTTGTTTTATAAAACCCAAAAAATTTTAATTAAAATGATTCAAATTTTTATTGTATTACGGAGAGAAAAGTTCGGCAATTATAAATGGAAAATGATATCCACGCTAACAGATGTCGATTCTTTCTTCAAAGCTCTTAATCACTTTTTGGCAAAATGGCAGTCCTATTTCGTTAATCACATCATGGGGACTTTGAGTTTTTTGTGGTAAAAGAGACAGATTTCTTTAAAGAAGCCACTATAACAAAAGAAGCCATTATAACAAAATGTCATTTTTTATCCAAGGCTTCAAACTTGTGCTTATTAATCTACTTATTTACAGTTATTATTCTGATACTAAAACAACGAACTTTTATTATTAAATTTTTTTGTTTCTTATTTTCAGTTTTATTCGACCTTTTTTTTTATTTCTATTAAATTTTAATCTTTTTACACGGTCCTTTAAATTATAACGATTTATTTTTTATCTTTCCACAGGAAAGCGAAATATTGAGAAATAAAAAAATAAATCGTTATAATTTAAAGGACCGTGTAAAAAGATTAAAATTTAATAGAAATTTTTTTATTTCATTATACTTTACAAAATGTCACTTTAAAAAAAAAAGAAAAATGTTACAAATTAAAATCGTGTTAAAACCTCATTTAGAAAAAGTAAATGGCAAGAAGAAAAATCCTTTTTATCAGCAAACAGTAAGATTTGTGAAAAAAGATACCATTACTTTTTATCCATGAGAAAAAACAATATACAAATTCACTATAATGCTTCTTGTCACAAAACTAATTTTTAACAAATTGATTTTTGTTATAAAATGATTATTGTCACTGATAGATTTGTATGCCAAAATGATTTTTAAGATAAAATGATTTTTGTGACAAAATCTTATTTGTCACAAAATGATTGTTGTTGGTACAAAATGATTTTTTTCCAAAAAATTGTTTTTAACACAAAATCGTTTTTGTCAGAAAATGTTTTTTGTTACATTTTGTTACCAAATGTTTTTTGCCACAGAATGATTTTTGTTACAAAACGATGTTTGCTACAAAATGATTTTTAATTTTGTGTAAATTTTTATGACAAAATGATTATTGTGACAAAATGATTTGTATCACAAAATGATTTTTAAGAAAAAATCTTTTTTGTCACAAAATGTTTTTTCTTACGAAATGATTTTTATCATAAAATAATTATTGTCACAAAATGCTTTTTGCTAAAAAATTATTTTTATCACAAAATGATTTTTATTATAAAATGGTTTTTATTTTTATATTTTCTTATAAATAAATTTTTATGCCAAAAGAATAATTGTGATTTTGATAATTGATTTTTATTACAAAATGATTTTTAACATAACTTTTTTGTCACAAAATATTTTTTCTTACAAAATTATTTTTATCACAAAATAATATTTGTTACAAAATGATGTTTGCCATAAAATAATTTTTATTATAAAATGATTTTTGTTACATAATGGTTTTTATCACAAAATGATTTTCGTCCCAAAATAATTTTTATCACAAAATGGTTTTTATCATAAAATGATTTTTTTTACACAAAATTATTTTTATTTTTATATTTTATCATAAATAGATTTTTATGACAAAAAGATTATTGTTACAAAATGATTTTTATAACAAAAATAATTTTAAAGATAACTTTTTTGTCACAAAATATTTTTGTTACAAAATATCACAAAATAATTTTTATCACAAAATGATGTTTGCCATAAAATGATTTTTATCATAATTTGTGACAAAATAATTTTTGTCACAAATTGACGTTTGCTACAAAATGATTTTTATTATCAAATGATTTTTACTAATAATGGTTTTTATCACAAAATGAGTTTTATTATAAAATGATTTTTATTTTTATATTTTATTATAAATAGATTTTTATAACAAAATGATTATTGTTACAAAATAATTTTGATCTCAAAATAATTTTGAAGAAAAAATCGTTTTTTTGTCACAAAATGATTTTTATCACAAAATAATTTTTATCACTAAATTAGTTTTGTCACAAAATGATTTTTCTTTCAAAATGATTTTTATCACAAAATAATGATTTTTGCTACAAAATGATTTTTATTATAAAGAGATTTTTGTTACATAATGGTTTTTTATCATAAAGTAATTTTTGTTAGAAAATATTTTTGTCCCAAAATAATTTTTATCACAAAATGATTTTAATTATAAAATGATTTTTATTTTTATAAAGATTTTTATGACAAAATGATTATTGTTACAAAATGATTTTTATCACAAATTAATTTTTATCACTAAATAATGTTTGTTGCAATATGATTTTTCTTTCAAAATGATTTTTATCACGAAAAACTTTTGTCGCAAAAGATTTTTGCTACAAAATGATTTTTATTATAAAAAGATTTTTGTCACATAATGGTATTTTATCACATAGTAATTTTTGTTAGAAAATGATTTTGGCTAATAATGGTTTTTATCACAAAATGATTTTCGTCCCAAAACAATATTTATCACAAAATAATATTTATCACGAAATGATTTTTATTATAAAATGATTTTTATTTTTATATTTTATTATAAATAGATTTTTTTGACAGGATGATTATTGTTACAAAATAATTTTGATCTCAAAATAATTTTGAAGAAAAAATCGTTTTTTTGCCACAATATGTTTTTTGTTACTTAATGATTTTTATCACAAAATAATGTTTGCCACAAAATGATTTTTATTATAAATTGATTTTTATCCCAAAATAATTACTTTGCCACAAAATAATTTTTATTAGAAAATGATTTTTATGACACAATGATTTTTGTCACAAACTGATTTTTATGACAAACTGATTTTTGCCCTAAAATGTTTTTTGTTATAGAATGATTTTTGTCACAAAATTATTTTCATCACAAAAAATCGCTTCAGCTACTTTAAAGTATACATTTTTACAAAAATAAGTGTTTCAAAAATAAAAATAATTACCAAATTTTGTCCAAATAGTTTTTTTAGACATATTTTTGTCAAGCGAAAATAAGCCTTTTTTGACAAACAATTTGCTTTATGGAAAGCAAAACAAAATAAGTTCACCTTTTCGATAAATTAGTTTAAATTTCTAACAAAAAGTTGTTATTGTGACACAAAGCGTATTTTTGTTGTGTTTTAATGGCTTTTTTTTTTCAAAAATTCGATACTGCGTTCGCTACAATTTTTTTCAATAAACATTCTGATTAACGAATTTTCCGAAAAGAAAAAATTTTTAATAATAAAAATAACGCCTCTGAAAATACATATTTGAAATATTAATTTGAATATGCATTCGTAGCTGCATTATTAAGTCGCTCATTTCTTTAAGCCAAAGTTCAAACTTTCGTTAATTTCATTATGGCTTTTTGTGTGCATGTGCATGTGCGTGTGCGTGTTTGTTTTTATTTTCTTTTTATTTGAAATGAAAGTGCAAACAAGAAGATGAAATGAAGTCACACTCTTCAAAGTTAAAATAAAAGATTCATAGATAAATAGAAGATAATAAATGTGTTCGAACGTGATAATTAAATAAATTTTCACATTGAAAATTTAGATGGACTGACGAAAAGCAGGAGAAGCGTATTTATAAACCCAAGAACATAAATTAAAACTGATGATAATAACAATAAAAAATTGTTAATAAACCAATAATCACCTTCATTACCATTTTTAGTGGTAATAATGTTACAGATAATATTTAAATATTATTAATGTTTTAGGAGACAAGAAATAACGAAAGAAACCAACCAACCCAAACAATTTTAACGATCGTTTGATTTTGGTTTTTGTTAAAAAAAAGGTGATGCAGCTGCAATTGAATTAAAAATAAAATAAAATACAAAAAATAACAATAAAAACAAAAAACATAAATAAAAATGTTCTCATGAGAAAGAAGTTTTTTATGTTTAATTTAATTTTTTTTTTGTTTTTGGTTTTTTCAAAGATTGAATGCAATAAATTTTGAAATCTTTATTAAAGTGAACAAGTTGTAGTCAACGACAGCAGCAGCAACTGCAGCAGCAAATTTATTGCATCGCCAGCGTTTCGTTTCGTTTATTAGTATTTCCTCACAATTGTTATAAATCCCTTGATGATGCCTGCAGATTTCTGGCGACTTTCGCCATATTTTGTTTTTATTTTTAATATTTTATGCTTTTGCTGTGTATTGACCTTGTATCAAAGTCAAATGCAACAGGCATTTAAGCAACTTAAAAGGAACTGACAATGTAACACAAAATATTATACATGTGCATTAGGTTGCCACTTAGATGTCTGGCAAGAATAAACAACATTTTAATTTTTTTTTTGTTTTTTTTGTGGTTTGCTATAAAATAATTAATTAAATTAAATGAAATTAAACACACAGTTTAGGTTAAAAAAATTTGGGACATTGTAAACCATCCTTACAATGTCCCAAAGCGTATTGAAAAAATTTTTCACATATTAACAATTATAGTTATTTGACCTTTTAAATAAGGTAAACGACCCATTGTGCATTTTACAAATTGCCTAGTTTTCTAAGAAATCTTATGCACACAAGGCAACAACAACAACATGTTTATAAGAAATTCTACAAAATAAGATAAACAACAGAAAACAAAAACATAGCCAAGCAGGCGTCAAAACTAAATGATAAAAACGACAACAATATGGGGTTATTTTAAAGCAGAATATTTTTGTATGTGCGGAAACCGTTAAAACAGCTATATAAACACCACCAGGACCACTTGCTAGACAAATTCTATTAATTTAAGCTAAATCATCGGTGAGTAAACGCAACAAAGTTACCATCCTGTTTATTTTGTGTGTATTGAGAGTATATTAAGTCGTTTAACTTAATTTTAAACTTGGGTATGATTATACATCATTCCGCGTCAAATTTGGTTTGTAAATATACCGGTTTCTGCTATGTGTCTTCTGCAGTTTTCCTTCTTCTCTACACTCATTTTACTCCCTCTTTCCTCCTCACAACCTAATCACCTAATTCTGCTGCAATGTATTGCCCCCCCCCCCGGGGGCACATTTATCGGTCTTTATAGAATACTTGACTATCTAGACCTGTGCCGCTGGGGGTATAGGGGAGCCTAGTCCCTTGAAGGCAGCAGGGGTCAACTGGAAAGCGCCACGTTATTTCCATGGGAATCAGTAAGCCCCAGAGTTTCCGCTAAATGCCTACAGAGATAAATCTTTAGGCATTTAGCTGTTTCTCTGACTGATGATTGAGGTTGGCCCTTCGGGAGTATCATAGTGGTTGTGGTTGTGCAGCCTCATACAGGAATTGTGTTATGGTGGCTAGGATCATCTCACCTTTGATCCACCTACTTGGTGTATGATCCAGATCCAGTGAGCATGCTAGTCGTGTGTTCTGGACCAGAAGTTGGATAGTCTTCAGCTCTTCAGCAAGGAGTAGTGATTTGCAACCCTGCTTTGGAACCGCTGAAATTGCAACTAGGAAGGACCTGTTGCTAGAATTAGTCCTCGGCTTCCTAGGGTTTGAATGACGTTGCTTTTCATTCCCAGTGGTTTGAACAACATCTGATTAAGGCCCACGGCCAGGTGCAGATGTATATCTTATCACGAAATGCAATGCATTGTATAAGTAGGGGTGCTCCCTAGGCATTAGTGTTTGTGGATATTCGATTTAAACTTTTCTACATTGGAAGTGATAGGAGAGACCTGCGGAGGGAGTTTATTCCACATATGGACTGTTCTACTAAAAAATGAATAAATGAATAAAATGAATATAAATCGCAGTTCGATTTACTGGTCAATAAACTTAAAATAAGTGCGCTCTCAGCGAAAATCGAGTTAAAGGCAAAAAAAGTGCGAGTAACGGGAACAAGTTCCCCAATTTCATTAGAGAATAATACTGAAATACAGCCCCCATTCGTCGATGCTCTAGAGAGTTAATAGAGTTGAATACCCTACGGCCCCATTGGCTCTTTCCTGTACGTGGTTGAGCAACTTTAAAATAATCGTTGGGGCACCAGCCCATATATGACAGCTCTATTCCATTTTTGGACGAATATAGATGGTATAAATACTACGATGATCGGATGGAGTGAAGTATCTTTTACGCTGTTTTAGAAAACTGAAGCACTTGAAAGCTTCTTTAGAAAACTGAAGAATGTATCTAGTCCATCGAACGGTTCACTGAAATTTTAAGCCAAGAATATCAAGAGCTTCCAATTCCGTTAAAGTAACAGATGCAGCATCATCTTCAATAACAAATCTATGCGTAAGCATGCAACATTGCATCTTATGGGTATTAAAATCGACTCTATTCACATGACGCCATTCAGAGATCGTTGTGAGATCGCAGTTGAGCGTATCATTCATGTTCCCCCTTTTTGGAACTCACCTCTAACTGGTTCGGTCTATTACCAAATGAATACGAATAAAAAATGATGCTGTCATTTGCGAAAGAGTATATGGGGTGGCAAGTTTGACCAGTAAGGTCATGTAGAAAAATAAGAAATAGGTTAGGAGAAAGAACGGAGTCTTGATTCTACCTCTATAATAATCTGGAACACAAATGAGATGCACCCTAATAAACAGGCATGCAAAATTGTTGCCAAATTAAAAACGTCACAAGTTGAAATTGTAAATTTTACCGGAGCAAATAAAAAAAAATTTAAACAAAAAAAAAAAAACAACTACAACAACTATAACTAAAACTGAAAATAAAAAATCTGCCATCATCCCAAAAAGAAGCAGTTGTATTTCATTTTTATTTTTTTTTTTTGGTTTTTATTTTTTTTTTGTAAAAATTTTTAATTTCGCCTTTCGCTACTCGTACATGTTCCAATATATTTATGGCTTTTACAGCCTTTTTTTAAATTGGGTTAGATCTGCCCGTAGGTCAATCAACTATACCAAAAAAAAAAAACAACAACAACAACAATATAAAACAAAAACGAGAACCAACAATAACAAAAACATTTGTATACGAAATTTAAACTATATATTTCGTTTGGTTGAACATGTTCCCATAAAAGAAAGGCATTTGAATGGTTGGTTTGTTGGTTTGTTGGCTCGTTGGTTGCTTGATTTGTTGGCTGATGGTGGTGTAGGTATGAACCAACAAAAAAATAATAAAAATAAAAAAAACCCAAAAAACCTTTCGACTGTGTACTACACCTTTGTATGCTTGTATGTGTGTGTGTATGTGTGTGTGTGTTACAAAAAGTCTTATGTATGTTGTGATATGACCCGCTCGCTCGTTTAGTATCCATGAAACATAAATAAATGGAACTCGAATATGGGAGTAGTAAATGTTGTTCTTTTATTTTTGCAGAACACAAAACCTTTTAATGTTTTAACATTTTGATTGTTTTAAGAACTTTTTACTGTGATCCCTTGTTCGCTAACAAGCCTGTGTCCATACAATTTGTGGTGTTTTAAGTTATGGATGTGTGTGTGTGTATGTGTGTCTGTGTGTACTTTTGTTCAACTTGATAAAATTTATTTATTCTTTTTGGCATCCTGGTCTTTTGGTTTAAATGTTGGTAGGAAATCATTTTGCCTGTTTTTTAAAAAATTTTTTTTTTATTTTTTATTTGTTGCGTGTTTTCAAAATTCTTGTTCTGTTGCCGGGTTTTTGATTACGTTTAAGAGAAAGTTACAATTTTTCCTTGTGATTATGATCAACAATAATTTTTCCTTTTTAATGTTCAGCCACACAGAGGAGTGTAAGCAATTTAATATGAAATATAAATCTTTTTTTTTCTCTTGCAAATGGGTCAACATAAAAATTATAGTTGCAATTATATTAATGAAAAAAAATGTGAAAAAAACTACAAGATTTTTGTAAAATTTGTTGTTTAAAAAAATTAAAAATAATTTCAGAATAATTAATCAAATGTTATAACTAAGAAGTTGTACTGATCTTCTTTTCTTATTTAAAATAAATGCATTTACTCTCTCCGCAATTAATCATATTTATCATTATATGGTTGTGGCAAATAAATTAAAAAAATCCCAAAAAATTATTTAAAAAAAAAATGTTTCTTTAATTGAAACTTAAATTCTGCTTGAATCAACAAATACTAAAAATTCTTTCTAAACTAAAATTAATTCAACAAGAAGTTTGTTTTTTAACAAACAATTTAGATTAAGATGATTAGAATTTTTATAGAACACTACTTTCCTTTGCCGCCATTTTGCTAAACATTGGCAACACTCTGTAAACTGGCGGCTTTTTCAGGGTCAAGTGATTTGTGTTTAGCTTAGCTTGGAATTTCAATATTAATAAAGGGTGTTTTTTTAAGCCCGATAGAACTTGAAATTGTAAAAAATAATACAAAAAATTAAATTGTAATCAAAATTTCTTTTTTATTCGAAGGATCAATACGTGACATTAACATTTGAAAATGATTTCGGGCATATGGGCACCGCGGCTGTTCTTGACGAAGCGCATTCTGGACGTCCAATTTTGGGCCACTTTTTCGAGCACTGCTGGGCGTATGTCACGAATAACACGAACAATGCTGTCCTCCAAGGCGTCAATTGTTGCTGGTTTATCAGCATAAACCAGTGACTTCACGTAGCCCCACAGGAAATAGTCGAGTGGTGTCAAATCGCACGACCTTGGAGGCCAATTGACAGGTCCATTTCTCGAAATCAACTTATCGCCAAATTTTGATTTCAATAAGTCGATGGTTGCGTTCGCTGTATGGCACGTAGCGCCATCCTGTTGAAACCACATCTCGTCCGGATTAATGTCATCCATATTTTCAAACAAAAAATCATTGATCATGGTGCGGTAACGATCTCCATTGACCGTAACGCGAGCTCCGGCCTCATTTTTGAAGAAATAAGGTCCGATGATGCTACCAGCGTGAAAACCGCCACAAACGGTGCATTTTTCTGGATGTAATGGAGTCTGTAGGGTCTGTTGTGAATTGGTCTCACTCCATATGCGGCAATTTTGCTTATTAACAAACCCGTTAAGCTAAAAATGCGCCTCATCGCTTAACACAATTTTGCGATAAAACAACGAGTCAGTTGCCAACTGCTCTAGAGCCCAATCGGCGAAAGAACGACGCATATAATGGTCTCGTGGCTTCAATTCCTGCACCAGCTGGATCTTATACGGGTGTAGGCCGAGATCTTTGCGCAAAATTTTCCACGTAGTGGACGGACAGAGCCCCAATTCCTGCGACCGACGACGAATTGATAAATTTGATCTTCTTCCACACTTTCGTTTACAGCGGCGATATTCTCTTCAGTACGCACATTCCTTCGACGTGTTGGTATTATTGCATCCTCTAGAGAGTATGTGGTACGAAATCTATCGACAGTTCGACGAATGGCTTGTTCAGATGCACGATTATGTACGCTATAAAAATGACAAAGTCATACTCTGATTTGTCAGAGTATACTGAAACAAATAAAAAAAATGTTTCATCAAAATTTCATTTTTTGCGTTACTTTTTACAATTTAAAGTTCTATCTAGGCTAAAAAAAACACCTTTTATATAGACTGCTACCTAAATAACGCTTCTAAATAATAGTGTAAATTGAGCCCAAAACAAGAGAAGCGTTAATTCCGATTTTCATAAGCGAATTTTGTTTGGCAGTGAAACCTACTTTTGTGTGAATGGATACATCACTGCAAAACTATCGTATTTGAAGTGATAAAAATTCTTAAGTGTATGCTGACACAAGCTGGGTTTTGGGTATGTTTTATGGGCTCATGACATTATAGTCATTGGTGACCGCTATAGAGCTTTGATTTCTGTATTTGTCTTGACAGTTCGTATTTGGCAGTCGTGAAGTCGACACATGACAAATTTATTATACAAAAATATTTGATAACCCAAAGTGTTTTAATCGTTAAAACATTTTATCAAAATCAAACGTCGACTACTGTGACGATAAGAAAATTACGTGAAATTTTTAAGAGAAACAACGTGCCAACAAAACGCAATATCTAGTTATCGGGTAGTGAATGATTTCGATTATAGGCGACAGCATGGACCACAACGTACTGCAAGATCGGCTGAAAATATTACTGCTGCTCAAGAAAGTGTTCAAAACAATCCATCAACCTTAATTCGATGTTGTGCTCAGGAGCTTGGTTTTCAAAGAACAACTTCGACCACAATTTTTTACAAGGATTTGCATTTGTTTCCATATAAGATTCAGTTAACACGAGAGCTTCTTCCACAAGGACGCCATACACATACCAATAGGATGTTGCGGCTCGCCCCGAATTTTATGAAATAATGAGTGACAAGTCACATTTTCATTTGAATGGTTAGGTGAATAAACAGAATAGTCGGTTCTGGGGAATGGGAAGCCCAAAAATTTTTCAACAGTAGGTGCCCCTGTAGGCTAGTAGGTAATGTACTAGCTTGTAAGATTGCTGGTTGTGGGTTCGATTCCCAACAAAGACCTTGATTTTTTCACTACAAATAAATTGACTGCCGATGGGGCTGCTTAGTGATGAAGGCATAGTCACTGGTCGCTGTGCTGTCTCATACTACAGTTAATTTCCGTAACTATCCTTCTACTTTCACCATCTATCTCATATCTTCTCTATCCCTTTCCTAAGGAATGTAGCACGGTACTTTACTAAAGAGGCATTGTTGCTAGAAGTGCTACTTCTCTTTAACAAAAAAAAAAAAACAGTCACCATTAAAAGTGATAGTCTGTTGTGAAATTTATTTAGGAGGAATCATAGGATTTTACTTCTTTGAAAATGAAAACGGCGCAACGGTAACTGTAAACGGAGAGCGATATTGCGATATGGTTGAAAACCTTTTAATGCCACAACTGCATGCTTTTCGCTTGATTAACATGTGGTATCAACAAGACGATGCCACATTCATACAGCGAGGATTACAATGGAATTACTGCGAGACCTCTTTCCAAAACAAGTTATTTCAAGAAATAATGATAATGATTTGCCTTCACGGTCGCCAGATTTGATTGATCTGGACTTGTTTTTGTGGAGATTTTTGAAAAGCAAGAATGATAAAAACAAATCCGAAACGCTTAAGCAACTCAAGCAAATTATTCGTGATAGAATCAATGAAACACCGCGTGAAATGTGTGAGAATGTAATGAAAAATGTGCTCAAAAGGGCTGGCATTTGTGAGGCTAACAGAGGTCATCATTTATCGTAAATTGTACTTCATACATAATTACCGACATTTAATAAAATATTTTTTAATATAAAATCCATTCATTCTCTTTCATTTAATCAAAAATTAAAAAAAAAACATGGTATACCTTCCCGCTGGACACCCTGTATTACGAAGAGAAAAGTTACGAATGAAAAATAACATCTGGCAACTGTCCACCATGACCACGCTGACAGATATCGATTGTTTCATCGAAGTTTTTTAACACTTTTAACAAAATGGCGGTACTATTTCGTTAAACACATTACGGTTTTTGAGCTTTAAGGCTGAAATCGATTCGATTGGCTCTGTAAAGACTCTGTCCTTAACATAGCCCCACAAAAAATAATCCAGTGTAATTAAATCACACGAGCTAGTTGGCCACTTAACTGCTGATTGTAGTGAAATTATGCGATCGGGAAAAATGGTTTGCAATAAATTGATCGTTTTACTGGCTGCATGACATGTGGCAACGTCACAGTGATATCCACTTCGTCAATAATAGGCCAAAATTGAGTTGTTAGCATCTTACGATAGCATGATCCATTGACAGTTACCGCATTTTCAGCATCATTTTCATAAAAAAAAACGGCTCATTCACGCCTCCACACCACATAGCGCACTATACAGTGACACGTTGAACATGCAAAGGCTTTTCAATAATCGCTCTATGATTTTGGAAGCCCAAATGCGGCAATTTTGCTTGTTGACATACCCTGACAAGTGAAAATGGGCTTCGTCTTAAAAAAATGACTTTCACAGGAACAACCGGCTGGTTCCTGAATGAAATTAACGAATTTACGGCGATGTGAATGATCGCTCGGCATTAATTGCTGCACCAGTTGAACCTTGTAAGGCTTCAAAGTCAAATCCTGAAGCAAAATTCGCCACGTGTTGGTTTCGGATAACCGCAATTGGTGAGAACATCGAGGAATTAACAAATTTGGATCTGCTTCAACACTGTGGCTTACGGCTGCAATGTTTTTAGTTGAACGACCCGGTCGAACACGCCTTGGTGTTCGCACTTTTTGTAATAGCGGTCTCATAAGAACCGATTATGTTGTCCGAACCGCCATTTTCAGAGCGATTTTTAATTCTTTTAATGCGATTTTCGTGCGATATTGAATTCATTGTAACAATCGGCAATGAATCTATTACGAATATGTCAAAAAACTAAATGTCAAAACTATCATGTTGTGTTGGTGTTGCCACAATTGAAAAACAAATTTCTTGTTGAGAAACCCGATATTTTTTGCAAAAAAATTCAATGACACAAAAAAAACGCAACGCTGGGCTACATGAATGCTTTAATTGCCAAATCGAAAAACTTCATTTTGCTTGAAGTTAGTTTTAGGTGCTCTTGACACCACTTATTGTTCAAATCCGCATCATGCAGTTTAACCCAGAAAATGTTCGTTGTAATAGTGATACTATTATTATTTTCGAAAATGTGCTGTCTGAGAACTCCACCACTCCAAATTAGACACCTAACAGTGTCTTGCTTCTTAGGTAATTTTTCTTTTAACTCGGCATCAACGGCTTGATGTCAAACCATATTGCAAGCTACAGTGCAAATAAATTGGTCTAAAAATGTCTTAAAAGTGAGTTTTACTTGAAAATTGTAAAATATGTCTAAAGAATGCTTACGAATCCGGCAAGAAGAATATTAGACGAACAAAATGCAGTTAATTCAAAATATAGCGGGAGGGCATATTTAAGGTTAGCAAGTAATTTGTCTGTCAAATGATTAAACGTTAAGCATTGAAATTTCATTCTTTAACATTTATTTGGTAAAAAGTTGGGAAATTTTTAATGTGCGACGATGCACTCTCGAGCAAAGAATTTTAATGGTGAAAAATGACTATTAAAGTGGTGGAAATTTCACTGTTTTACTTCGTAAAATTCAAGCAGCTTTTTCTCATTATTGGAACACTAAGCATGATTTAATCGCTAAGTTTGAAGCTTAGAGAATTGTTGCTGTCAATAGACCAAAACAATATTCTTGTCGTAGTGATCATAGTAATGCAAACATTGCCACTGTACAGCAAAATGTTGAGCATGAGCCTGCAACATCAACTCATCGACGTTTGCAACAATTGGGCATCACCAGAATTACTTTGCGCATTATTTTGCATTACAATCTGCAGTTTTACGGTTATAAAGTTTAATTCCTTCAAGAACTAAGCGGATTGAACATTGTTTGCTTAGAAAACTTGTGTATTGTCTGGATAAAGAACTGAACGAAAACCATGCATTTTGTTGCTGAAAATAGACTAAAACAATATTTTCGTCGTAGTCATCATAGTGATGCAACATAATCGCAATACAGCATTATGTTGAGCATGAGCCTAAAACATCAACTCGTAGACATTCGCAACAATAGGGCAACACTAGCGGTACTTTGGGTAACATTTTGAATTACAATCTTTATCTTTACGCTTACAAAGTTCAATCCAGAAATTAAAGCGGTTCGAACGTTGTTTGCTTCGAAGGCTAGTGAATTGTCTTTTAAAAGAACGGAACGAAATGAGGAGTGATGAGACGGCTCATTTTTAATTAGGCGTTTATATAAATAAACAAAATTGTTGCTTATGGGGCCTGCAAAATTCACAACAGGCCTTGCAAAACCGAGAAAATGACCGGTAAGGTAAGATTTGTGGTTTGAAAATAAGCCGCTACCCCTTCACCGTGAATTATCTGCGCTACCAAATCATGACAAGCAATTTTTTGTTGCCACAATCGGCATAAATGTTGACATCAGTGCCTTTGGTTGCAGCAAGACGGCACGACAAGCTATACAGCCACTCACACAATACAGTTATTGTCTCAGAAATTTACCGTTCATGTAATTTCTCGATTTGGCGATGTCAATTGGCCGCCTCGTTCCGGCGATTAAACACCGCTGGATTATTTTTTATGAGGCCAATTGACAGATCGTATTACGTGAACAACCCACAAACACCCCCCTGGGGGCACATTTATCGATCTTTATAGAATACTTGCCTATCTAGACCTGTGCTGATGGGGGTATAAGGGAGCCCAGCCCCCTGAAGGCAGCAGGGATCAACAGTTGATTCCTGCTAATTGTTTCTTTAGACTTTTAGCTGTTTCTTTGACTGATTATTGAGGTTGGCCCTTCGGGAGTATCGTGGTGGTTGTGGCATGAATTTGATTTGAGGGCCAGGTCACACATTACATCATGCTCACTGGCCTGAGCATTGATTTACATCTGCACCGACTAGGTAGTCATAATCAGATGGTGGTCAAACCACTTTGAATGATTTGCAAACGTCATTCACGCTCTAGGAGGCCATCGAATACGTATATCCTCCGGTCACTCCTAGTAGCAATTTCGAAAGCCCGAAGTAGGCTGCAGCCTTCACTCCTTGCTAAAGAGTTGGAGACTTTCCAACTCCTGGTCCAGAACGTATGAAGCTTAATATAATTAGGAACACGACGGCATTCATACTCACTGGACCGGAACTATTCATTGTGCATGCAAAGCTGAGCATGCCAAGGTTTCCACTCTACGCCGCAAATGCGGCAATTTTGCTAGTTGACATACCCTGACAATCCCCCCTTCCCCGGGGGCACATTTATCGGTCTTTATAGAATACTTGACTATCTAGACCCGTGCAACTGGGGGTATAAGGGAGCCCAGTCCCCTGAAGTCAGCAGGGGGACAACTGGAAGCTCCACGTTATTTCCACGGGTATCAGTAGCCCGCAGAGTTTCCGCTATTTGCCTCTTTAGGCATTTAGCTGTTTCTCTGACTGAGGTTGGCCCTTCGGGAGTATCGTGGTAGTTGTGGATTTGCGGCCCCATACAGGTATTGTTTTATGGTGGCCAGGATCATCTCGCCTATAATAACACCCACTGGTAAATGGTCCAGATCCTGTGAGCATGCTAGTCATGTGTTCTGCACCAGGAGTTAGAAAGTCTTCAGCTCTTCAGCAAGGAGTAGTGATTTGCAACCCTGCTTTGGAACCGCTGAAATTGCAACTAGAAAGGATCTGTTGCTAGAATTAGTTCTCGGCTTCCTAGGGCGTGAATGATGTTGCTTTTCATTCCGAGTGGTTTGACCACCATCTGATTAAGGCCTACGGCCAGGTGCAGATGCAAATCTTGTCACGAAAAAACTCACAAACAACTGAAGCTCTGAAAGACAAAGCTTGGAGCTACGTTGACGAGATAAGCACAACTTTGTTCAAAAAAAATGGTCATGGGTTTTAAATAGCTTTTTGTTTTTGTAATTCTTCTGCACTTGTAGTGTGGATTCACTTCGATTCGACCATTTCATTTTCTTTTACCGTAAAATGCTTCTTCTTCTTCTACGTTCTTAAATCTATCAATTGCTTTTGTAAATTGTATGGACTTTTAATAATATTTTATGCTGCTTTGTTTTAACCATTAAATAACAACAACAACAATAACAACAAGATAATACCACCAAAAAACAAAAAAAAAAAAAATAAAGAAGCAAACTCATCTGCTGCCTTGGCAATACCTAACGGTTCTTTTGTTAAATATTCACTTGTCCAATACAATAATAACAACAACAATACCAAGTTTAAGCAATAATAACAACAATTGTAATAGCAACAACATTTTCAACCGCAACAACCACATTATACAATATTCTTACTTCATATAGTACAATTAACTTAAATTGAACAAAACATATTGTCTGCCTGCCAGCACACATGAATACACAGATTTACAAAAATCTATTTGAACATGCATCAGCACACACAAACATACACATACAAACACTGATATAAAATGCATTCATTCGTTTTGTAAAATGCATACAGTGTTCATCGTTAGCAATATGTTTTTGTTGTACTTGATGTCTAGTTATATTTACTTAAAAAAATATGCCAAGAAGAAGAAAAAGAAGAAGAGGAAGAAAACAAAACAAATCCCGGGTTATTTTATGTTCCAACATTTTTCTCCTCGATTGTTTTTTTTGTTTTTTTTTTGTTTTTTGGAGAATTTAGTTTGAAACTATAAAAGAAAAGCAGCTCCATCCGTAAAATTTTATGAAATTTTTTACACCACCAACAACAAAAAAATTAAAAATAAAAAACCCAAGAAAATCCATTTTAGATTTTTTTATATATTTTTAAATAAAGAAAGTTAATAAAATTTTCATTTTTGCAAATAAATCAGAGAAAAATATTTATTGCACTTAAGACGATTTGTTTGCCATATAGAGATTTTAATAAGACGGCAGTTAATGTTCTTTACACATAATACCGGGTGTCTACGGGCAAGGTATACTACTTTATATTGCCACCATTTTGGTAAACATTAGTCTTGAGAGTTTATATTTGGCAGTCGTGAAATAGACACCTGGCAAATTTATTATGGAAAAATATTCAATAAACCAACGTGTTTTAATTGTTAAAATATTTTATCAAAATCAGTTATCGATTACTGTGACACTGAGAAAGTTACGTAAAATTCTTTAGGGAATTAAATGTGCCAACATAACGCACTATTTATCGTGTGGTAAAAGATTTCGAAGAAAGAGGGTCTGTAGGTGCCTATCACAAAGGATGGTCCATAAGGTACTGCAAGATCGGCTAAAAAGATTACTGCTGCTCAAGAAAGTGTTCAAAACAATCCATCATGCTCAAGTCAACGCCGTGCTCAGGAGCTTGGTCTTCAAAGAACAACATTGGCCACAATTTTGCACAAGGATTCACATTTGTTGCCATAAAAGATTCAGTTGACATAAAAGCTTCTTCTACAAAACCATTTCCGCCGCCGTACATATTTCAATAGGATGTTATAGCTCGCTCATGCAAACCCCGATTTTCATCATAATGAGTGACGAGGTAAATTTTCATTTGAATAAAGAGAATAGTCGGTTCTGAGAAACCCTCAAAACAATTCCACAGTCACCTTTGCATCCATTAATAGTGGCAGTCTGGTGTGTAATTTGGTCAAGAAAAATCAGTGGATCTTACTTTTTCGAACACGGCGTAACGCCACAACTGCAGGCATTGGGCTTGATTAATACCTAGTATCAACAAGACGATGGTACATCGCATACAACCAGGATTACTGCAAGTCCTCTTTCTACAATAAATTATTTCAATAAGTGGTGATGGTGTTTTGTCGCCTAATTTGACTGCTCCGTTCTTCTTTTTGTGGGGACATCTGAAAAGCAAAGTTTATGCCAACAAATCAGAAACGCTTGAGCAACTCAAACAATATATTCGCGATAAAATTAATGAAATACCGCTTGAAATATGTGAGAATGTATTGAAAAATGTGCTCGAAAGTGCTCGCATTTGTAAGGCTAACAGGGGTAGTCATTTATTGGATATTGTATTCCATACATAATTGCCGACATAAAGTATTTATCAATATAAGATCCATTCTCCTTCATTTTATTAAAAACTATAAACAAAGTTGTATACCTTCCTGGCGGACCCTACATTAGGGACTTAATTATGAGAATAGCATGTGAACGTAGTTCCAAAAATAAGAGCGTTAATGCGTCAATTTATTTCGCCTAGATTGTTTCCACAATCTAGGCGATTAGATTTACATCCGCGCCTGGCCATGAAGCCTTAATCAGATGGTGGATCAAACCACTGCATAATTTGGAACGTCATGCTCGTCCTAGGAAGCCGAAGCTATAATTCTATTTAACAGAAATTTCTAGTTGCAATTTCGATGATTCCAAAGCAGGGCTGCAGTTCATCACTCCTTGCTTAAGAGTTGGAGACTTTCCAACTCCTATCCAGAACACATGTCTAGCATACTCACTGGATCTGGGAATATTTCACCAGGTAGGTGTTATTAAAGGTGAAATGAACCCGACCGCCATAGAACCATAGACTGATATGGGGCCGCGAAACCACAACCACCACGCCCCATAAGGGCTAACCTCAATAATCAGCCAGGTCACTGATTCCCGTGGAAATAAATTTGAGTTGTACCCCTGCTGACTTCAGGGGACTGGGCTCCCTTTTTTCCCCAGTTGCACAGGTCTAAGTTGTTGCTATCTCCAAAGATCATATATATGTGCCCCCGGGGGGTAAGATTGTTTCCACAGAGTGTGATTTGTTTTACATCCGCGCCTGACCATTAGTCTTAATCAGATGGTGGACAAACCACTATTGTATAATTTGGAACGTCATACATGCGTCCTAGATAGCCGAAGCCATAATTCTATGCAACAGAACCACCTAGTTGCAACTTTAATGATTTCATTACAGGTCTGCAAATCATCACACCTTGCTAAAGAGTTGGAGACTTTCTAACTCCTGTCCAGAACACATGTCAAGCATGCTCACTGGACTGGATCATTCACTTTGCATGTCATTATCAGTGAAATGATCCTGGCCACCATAATTTTCATAAATCCCTTATGAGGCCGCAACACCACAACCACCACAACCACCACGATACTCCCATATAGGGGCCAACCTCAGTGATCAGCCAGAGAACTATTAAATGTCTAAAGAGACAAATAATGAACTCTGCGGGCCACTGATCCCCGTGGAAATAAAGTGGAGTTTCCAGTTGCCTCCCTGTCTGACTTCAGGGGACTGGGCTCCCTTTTTCCCCCAGTTGCACAGGTCCAGATAGTTGAGTACTCTATAAGAACCGATAAATGTGCCCCCGGGGGGTAGATTGTTTCTACAGTCTGCTAAATTGTAGGGCATTTCAAAACTCGCATCTCCTCTTCTGCATCTGCGCTTCTTTGAGTAGAAGCCTTAAATTTCTCCGCCATCTAAAATAGTGCTTTGCGAGTTCATCAATGGATTTAGTGGAACAACTACTTGACTCGAGCTTACGCCATCATTGCCAAAGTAAGCTTTAGCGAATCGGTAAAAATGTTTCACCCGCGAAGCAAGTCGGTGTTTTTCTCCAGCCGATTCGACTTTAAAGATTCAACCAAATTGTTTTTAAAATTTTGTAATGATAAAATTGATTCTTGTGTGAATTTTAGTAAAGCGGCCTTATTTACCTAAAACTGCTGGATCTAGAGTTCCTGCTACAAAAAAAAGTACATAAAATGAGGTAGAGCGCTGCAGTGGTATTGCCAAAATTGGCAAAAAGCGCGAAAGCCTGAGTCAAGAAATTCTTAAAATTGTTATTTTTTTTTAAAGCGAAGTAGCACTTCAGGCAACAATGCCTATTTAGTCAAGTACCGTGCTACAGTCTTTAGGAAAGGGATAGAGAAGAGATGAAACAGGTGGTGAAAGTAGAAGGATAGTCAGAAATTAACTGCCGTTTGACTGCAAAGCTAAAAATCTTAAAAGATTAAAAGATATTTTCGTGATAAGATTTACATCTGCACCTATCCGTAAGCCTTAATCAGATGGTGGTCAAATTACTGGGAATGAAAAGCAACGTCATTCACGCCCTAGGAAGCCGAGGACTAATTGTAGCAACAGGTCATCCCTAGTTGCGATTTCAGCGGTTCCAAAGCAGGGTTGCAAACCACTACTCCTTGCTGAAGAGCTGGAGACTATCCAACTCCTGGTCCAGAATGCATGAAGCTTAATATAATTAAGAACACGACGGCATTTATACTCACTGGACCTGGACCATTCATTGTGAATGATCCGTCCCACAAACTCAAACGAGAGTCTCGAAACACACAGCCCCCGCAAGACACAAGTCTAGATGGTTGTGTGATCCATAAAGATTTATAAAAGTGTGTGCGGGGGGGGGGGGGGGAGGTTAAGAGATATATCTGTCCTTTTTTGCTCTATCGTATTTAAGGAGATGACTGTGACGGTAATTTTCTGTTTTCACTTGCAAATTCAAAAAGTCCCGTCAAAATTCTGTATCGATTTGTCTTCGAAAAAAAATGTGAAAAAGAAAAATATTACACAAGTTCTCCGATAGGGTATTTTCATATTCGTTTATGCCAAATAAAGTAATTTTGAAAGATGCATTTGGAAATTAATATTTAGTATCTTAGACATGTGCATTCAGTTCTTTATGTTCATGATGATGCATTCGCTCGACGAACAGCCATAATAATGCCAAATGCAAGCTTCTTATCGCCATAATTATGATTTCGTCTGACTTGTTTTTTATTTTTTTTATCATCGTTTTGTTTTTTTTTATTTTTCAAATAAAATTTTAGCATTTTTTAAAACCCTTCTTAAAATATTTAAGTGGAAAAACGATGAACGTTGTTAATATAAGTAATAGCAGCAGCAGCAGCAACAGCAGCAACAGAATAATAAAAAGACAAGCAGATAAAGTTTTCTGACCTCAGAAAAAAAAGGAAGATAGATAACTTAGTGCCGATGCTCAGATAGAGACAACATGGGCATCTTGCTAACAAACGCCTACATTGTTTTCTTTTATTTAATATTTCACAAATACAAATACATTTCTTTAAGTGTGACATTATGATATGTCTGCTGAAATTTCCTTTTACTTGGAATAATTGTTAACTACCATGTAGTTCTGACTGCTAAATGATTTATTACATTTTAATATTTAATAGAGGTATAAAAGTTTAAGTTGGCAACACTTTTAATTGCCAGCCATTTGGTCAGCTGTCAAGTAATTTGACAGCAATATTTTTATTTTGATTTGGCATTACAAAATGAATAGACTGACCACTAAATAACGCTTCTGAATTGTGCAAATTGTGACCAAAATAAGATCGCCACGTTATTGCCGATATACGGCTACAAATGCTGGAAAAAGTCATCTAAAATTGGACCTCCAGATTAGACTACGTTCAAGCTAGCCGCGATAGTCATATGCTAAAGTGGCTTTTAAGCCACTTTCTGATACTGCTAATGGTAGTCAGAAGAAGCAAGGTCTAGGTTATAAGTCGGGTGAGTCAAAAACTACCCCATCCATAGTTTTCCTAATAGTTTTTGATCGGTTTTACAGCCGAGCGTTGTCATGATGGAAAATTGTGTCCTTGTGGCTGGTCAAATATTCCGGTCGTTTTCCATTGATTAGTCTCTTCAAACGAATCAATAGGTACAAGTTCCCTCTGATCGGCTGACTGCAATTCAACAGCTCATAATACAAAATACACTTCTAATCCCACTAAACACAGAAATTACCTCGGCATCAGGGATAATCGGCTTCGGCGTTGATATCCCTGGTTGGCCGGACTTTACATATGACTTTTTGTGCTTGGGGTTATCGTAATATATCCATTTCATAGCCATCAATAACAATACAAGGAAATAATGATTTCTTTAAGTAGTGTTTAAGCATCATTTCCGACATACAAAATTGTCTTTTAACCTTTATCGGCCAATGCTCTTGCTTCTGAATGAAGCCGTATGTTCTTAAATGTAAGAAATGGCTTGCTGTGAGACTCGTAACGATAATGGGATTTCTTCTTGCGTTTCGCAACATTCTTCGTCGACTAAAACCTTCAATATCTCATCTTTAAACTTTTTCGGCTTACCAGACATCTCGTTGTTTTTTTTAATGAAATCACCACTTCTAAAAGGCGCAAACCATTGTCCAAAAGCTGTTAGTGTATGTTGATCGTAAGCTCCTACCAACAAGCGATAACTTTTAGCAGCTGATTTCTTCATATTCTTACGAAGATGATTTAAATTTAAAAACAAAATAATTGTCAGTAAAAAGTAAACGAAACAACCTACTATGCATTTTACAAGCTGCTGAGTTTCCTAAGAAATCTTATATACGCAAAACGACAACAACACACTTATAAGAAATTCTATAAAATAAGATAAACAACAGAAAAAAAACTAACACATAACAAAAACAAAACACATAGTCAAACAGGCGCCTAAACTGAATGATAATAACAACAGCAATATCGGATGATGTTAAATTAGAATATTCTTGTCTGTGCGACAACTATAAAAGCTAAAGAAAGTAAGGCCTGAGCCCAAAATATATTTAACTGAAAGCGGTACTTTTCTGTGTAGAATTGAGTAAAAAGTCTTCTAGATTTAAAGATTTGTTCTTGAATATGATCGGAGTGTATTTAGATAATTGCGATGGTGATAAAAGACAGTTGTTTGAAATAGTTGAAGACCCATATGAAAACTAAGGAATATAGTTATAGCATTAGATTTACAGACAGACAGACAGACAGCGAGAGTAATGATAATCGAGGGGAAGATAAGAAGGCTTTCAAAGTGCTCTTTAGCATAAATGCAAACTTTTTTTTGGAAATTTGTAGACAATTTTTGCATCTGAAAAATCGGCGACATCATTTTGTATCTTTTCCATATGTGCGAAATAAATTCAATAGTGTGAAATCATTTATAAAAAATTCTGGTTCCCCCGGGGGCACATGATAGTCTTTATGAATCCTACAACAGCCATTTACTCTTGGTTCTAACGGGGTAAAAGGGAGCCCAGGCCCCTTCAAGGCTAGTAGGAGTCACCTGGACAAACCACTATATTTCCACGGGAATCAGTGGCCCGCAGAGTTCCGCTATTTGTCTCTTTAGGCACTTAGCTATTCTCTAGCTGATTATTGAGGTTGGCCCCTATATAGGAGTATCGTGGTGGTTGTGGTTTTGAGGCCCTCGTGAGAGTTTGTGGGTCGGATCATTCAAAATGAACACAATGAATGTTTCAGGTCCAGTGAGTAGGAATGCCGTTGTGTTCTTAATTATATTAAGCTTCATGCGTTCTGGACCAGGAGTTGGATAGTCTCCAACTCTTTAGCAAGAAGTAAAGGCTGCGGCCTACTTCGGGCTTTCGAAATTGCAACTAGAAGTGACCGGAAGATATACGTATCTAAAGGCCTTCTAGGACGAGAATGGCGCTACATTTCATCCACAGTGGTAATGATCCACCATCTGATTAAGGCCCACGGCCAGGTGCAGATGTAAACCTTATCGCGTCATAATCAATTCTGGTCCCTCCCAGTGGCACATTTATTGGTCTTTATGGTTTACTTTTTGATCTAGACCTGTGCTGCTAGGGATATAAGGGAGCCCAGGGAGCCCCTGAAGCCGGCAGGGGTCAACTGGAAGCTCCACGTTATTTTCACGGGAATCAGTAAGCCTCAGAGTTCCGCTAATTGTACGTTTAGACTTTTAGCTGTTTCTCTGGCTGATTATTGAGGTTGGCCCTTCGGGAGTACCGTGGTGGTTGCGGTTTTGCGGCCCTTGCATGAATTTGATTATGAGCGCCAGAAACATCTTGCCTTTAATAGCATCAACGGGTAAATGATTCGGATCCAGTGAGCATGCTAGTCATGTGTTCTGAACCAGGAGTTGGATAGTCTCCAGCTCTTCAGCAAGTAGTGGTTTGCAACCCTGCTTTGGAACCGCTGAAATTGCAACTGGGAAAGACCTGTTGCTGGAATTAGTCCCCGGCTTCTTAGGGCGTGAATGACGTTGCTTTTCATTCCCATTGGTTGACCACCATCTGACTAAGCCTTACGGCCAGGTGCAGATGGAAATCTTATCACCAATTCTGGTTGCCTTAAAATAAGCGAAAAATTTCCATCAAGTAAAACTTCTTAATGTGATGCATTACAAATTGCACCATCTTATTGTTCACAATCTGAGTCGTCCAAACAAAAACATTGCACCATCATGTTGCAACGGACTGTTGCCAGTCCGAATTTCGCCTGAAAGTTTAGCACATTTTTGATGATTATGACTCTCTTTGCTTTAAAAAGGCATTTCGAAATTTTCATTTACAATTAACCCCTTTCATATTCTGTTATTGGAACGGCCGGTAATTTGTATGCCACTCTTTTAAGCTTCATCAATTAATACAGTTTTCGCGCAGAATTTTTTCAGATTTTTATTTCGAAATTAAAATACTTTTGCTTCTTTGTCAACTAATGAAAATTAAAGCGAAAAAGTAGTCGAAATAATAATCAAAAGCTTATCGCAATCAAATCCTTATCATCCTAAGAACTGCAGGGTAAGAATCTCATAAATGAATTTTTTTTTTAGAATTTGTAAGTGTGAGCGCGCGCGTGTGTGTTTGTGTTGTTGTTGCGTGCTGTTTTGTGTGTGGGGTATGTCAGCATGTCTTTATTGTCACATTAAAAATTGTTTACATATTTGATTAACACTAAAAGATTTTCTCTCATTTTAATTTCTTTAAAAAATTTTTAATTTAAATATTTTTCTTTTAATGTTACTTTTTTATTACCTGATAACTGACATTCCTAGTTTACTGGATATTTGTTAGTGTGTTAATTTTCTCTATTAATGTGAATGATAATATCAATTATATAACATGCGTTTGGGGATTTTAATGAGTTTGTTTTTCAATTGTGGCAACACCAAGACAACGTGATAGTTTGGACATTTAGTTTTTTGACGTATTTCTAGTAGATTCATTGGCAATTGTTACAATAAATTTAGTTTCGCACGAAAATCGCATTAAAATAATTAAAATCCACTATGAAAATGGTGGTTCCGTTAAAGTCACATTTCGTAAAATTCGTGATATTTTCGGACAACATATCCAGCCTTCTGAGACCGTTATTATCTTGAGTCGACAGGCCCGATACAGAATGTTCGAACACTAACACGTATTTGACCGGACTGTTCAGCTCAAAACATCGCAGCCCTGAGCCACAGTGTTGAAGCAGATCCAAATTTGTCAATTCCTCGACGTTCTCAACAATCGGGGTTATTCATAATCACCACATGCCGAAATTTGCGCAAGGATTTGATTTTGAAGCCTTACAAGGTTCAACTGGTGCAGGAATTGAAGCCAACCGACCACACTCCGCGCCGTAGATTCGCTCAATTCATTCAGGTACAATCAGCTGATAATAATATCTTAGGCGATATTTTTTATAGTCTTTGTTACGACATTCCTGAGCCTCTTCGGATAGAAGGCCTACAGGAAAAATACATTTTTCAATTATATCCTTGCCATGAGTCAGAATTTTATGAAGTGTAGTTGGGGGATATTGTAACACTCGCACAGTGCTACAAACTCTTTTGCCGTCGCTAAACAAAAATCACCAATTTTTTTTTTGGATCTACTACCTCGGTGATTGTTATAGCTTGGAGAATTATCGAAAACCTCTTGATTATATTTTCATTTACACAAAGGTGGAATCGTATTGGCGAGCATGATAAAAAAGGACTTTTGGCCGTCTTCTGGTAAAATGATCCACTGTGCGACGTCGATATCTCTAGCATGTCGTTTCAACAGGACGGAGCCACACAGCCAATGAAACGATCAATTTATTGGAAACCAAATTGCTTGGTCAAATAATTTAACGACAATCAGCAGTTAAGTGGCCAGCCAGATCGTGTGATTTACCGTCACTGGATTATTTTTTGTGGGACTATGTTAAGGACAGAGTCTATATGGGGCCACTTGCATCGATTTCAGTCTTAAAACTCAAAATCCATGAGGTGTTTGACAATATAGGACCGGCATTTTGCCAAAAAGTTTTTAAAAACTTTGACGAAACAATCGACATCTGTCAGCGTGTTCGTGTTGCACAGTTGCCAGATATCATTTTTCATTTTTAATTGCCGAACTATTCTCTTCGTAATACAATAAAAATTTGCAACATTTTAAACGAAATGTTTTTTTTATTTTGTTTTAGAAAACAAACTTCTTGTTAAAAAACCCGGTATTTATATATTTCAGATTACACATGTGCTACAAAGATAAATTAAAATTTTATTTAATCGGTTTATTGAGACAGAAAACTTAATCTTAAGTTTTTTTAATCTAAAGAAAATACAAGAAGAAATAATAAGAAATAAATAGCCCAGGTTAAACGGTTTTAATCGAATCGTATGCTCAGTAGATACTCGTAATTCAAAATGCCAAATACTTGAATTGAACAAATTAATTAAAGAGACAATGGATCAGTACGCCATTGCACTATTGGAGATTTTACATGCATGAAATTGCCAACAAGAAAAAAAACACTATCTATCACAGTCTAGGCTTCGTCCACACAAAAAATGTTTATGAATCAATCTGTAAATTATTTTTTTTATAAATTTTATGAATTAAATTAAAAGTAACCAGCAGCCAAATTAAATTAAAAAAAAAAACCAATGAACCAATTCATATGGAAACAACCGGCGGCCGATAAATTTTTATAAGCCGCGCCATATTTGTCGTTTTATGGGCGGCGTAGTTATCAGTTGATTTAACAGGCTGTTCGGTTTCTTGTTAGCGATGTTAAACGGCAGTGGGTTAACTGCCGTCACTTTCAATAATTAGGTTAGGAAGTAATTTGCTTATCAAACGATTACATCTTAAGAATTGAGCTCTCATGCTTTGGTGTTTATTTAGTAGAAAGTTGCGACATTTAAATTATGGAACATTACGCTCTTGAGCAATTGTGTATCACTTTGAAAAATTTGAGTAGCTTTACCTCGTAATTAGGCTCCCTCTGAGATCACCTCAAAACTCGAGGGTTAAATATCTCGGCATTCACCTGGACAGGCGTTTGACTTGGAAAAAACCATATAGATGCTAAACTGACTCAATTAAGACTAAAAACAGCTCAAGTACATTGGCTGATTGGAAGAAACTCTACACTGAGCTTGGACTGCAAACTTCTAATATATAAGACAATTTTAAAACCACTTTGGTGCATGGTATTTAATTATGGGGCACTGCCTCAGTGACAACTGTAGAAAGAATACAGAGGAGACAAAATAAATTCCTTCGAATGATCACAGCTGCCGCATGGTATATCAAAAATTCCAATATTCATAAGGACCTCCACGTTCCCTTGGTAGGAGAAGAGATTGTTAAGCACGCACTAACTTATAGAAACAAGCTTGGATATCATCCAAACCTCCTAGCCCGCAACATTCTTAACGAAAGTGGCTACATTCGATTGAAGAGGAGAGACACCTTGGCCCTTGCTCGAATTTGAATAAGATGCCTATAATTTAAGCAAATAAATTATCTTCGCGAAATATATAGTTTGTCCAGCAGTGGCTGTACTTAATTGGAAAATTCTAGTTTTAAGATCTGAATACTTATTGCAATTATTAAAGGTGCGTTTGAGAAGATCCCAGTTGGAAGCAAAAATTCGTGGCAGAGAGAAATTTCCCATACATCCAAGATGCTTATCGCACAGCGTAACAAATACAAGCGTAAATTGCAGAAATGTAGGGATTCAAATTATAGGGCCCAGTTAATCTCTATCTTGAGGCAGCTGAACAGCTTAATTGATTTTCACATTAATAAGGATAGAAATGACTCCTGGTTCCGGTTTATTTCAAGCCTGCATACAGGAGCTAAAAAATTCTGGAAATTATCAAAAGCCTTGAAGGGGAAAAACCGCATATTTTCCGACCTAAACATAAGTGGCAACATCTTAAAAACTGGTCTAGACAAAGCGAATGCAATTTCTGAGTCATTTGGCAAGGCCCATATTACAACGATTAATAATGCATCTCCCTTAGACATCCAGGTATCTGAATACGTAAATTATCTAGATGATATTTCCCCTATAAGCAGCAGTATTAATTTCACGAATCCTTCAGAAGTTAAGGCACTCGTTAAGATATTAAAAAATAATAAAGCTCCGGGCTTAGATGGCATAAATAGTATTATTCTAAAGAATATGCCAGATATTTTTTATAGTTCATTAAGCAGATTATTATTATATTTCCCATCGATTTTCAAAAAGGCCAAAGTTATTCCCATTCCTAAAAAAGTAAAAGACCCAAAGCTACCCACCAGCTACAGGCCCATTAGCATTCTGAGTTTACTAGACAAAGTCCTCGAAAAAATAATCCATAAAAGATTAATGGATTTTGCTGACCAAAATTGTTTGATAACTACCAACAGTTTGGATTCCGTAAAGAACACTCTACTGTACACCAATCAAAGAGAGTGGTCAATATTATAGAGAAAAACAGAAAAAATCGTAAGAGTACTTTCTCGATATCGAAAAAGCTTTCGACACTGTCTGGCACGACGGTATGGTGTACAAACTCAATGTTCTTAATTTCCCTATTTATCTGCAAAAAATTATTAGAAGCTTTTTAAACAGCCGATCTTTTGTTGTATATATTGACGGCGAATTTTCTAGAGAGAACCCAATCCCTGCAGGTTTACCCCAGGGGTCAGTTCTATCACCCTCACTATACTCCATATATACGTCAGATGTGACTGTCGCCAGGAATCAAACAGCAGCATTTGATGATAGTGCTTTCATATGCGCTGGAAAAGTCTCTAATGCAATTGTTAAGAGAATGCAAGAGAGCCTCTCTGCAAGCCAAAAATATTTTGACAAATGGAAAATAAAAGTAAATGACAATAAAACACAGGCTATAATCTTCCCATTTAATAGATCACCTAAACGAGTACCTACAAAGATTCTGTACGTCCGAGGGAATATTTTTCCAATTAAGGAAGATATTAAATACCTAGGTGTTGTATTGGATAAAAAGCTATTGTTTAATAGACATGTCGATTATATATGTGATAAAGCCATCAAATGTAGCCGTGCTCTGTACCCCATTCTTAACAGGAGATCTAAGCTCAATCTAAAAAACAAGTTATTGCTGTACAATATGTGTTTTCGCCCGATCATAACCTATGGTTGCCCAGTCTGGTTTCACAAAACGGCCAAAACCCATAGGAAAAAGTTGCAAACACAGACTCCCTTCGAGATATTACACCAACTATTTTCACACTAGATTCAATCATAAAATGATACACGAGTTTGCCAATGATTTGACGCTGTCATTTAATAAAAAATGCAGATTGTCTAATATTGAAACAATAAGAAATTTGGTAAACACCCACTAGGTCTCTTTCTTCTACGAAAGAGTCTAACTAGTGCTGTCTTATAAATTTTATTATATCAATTTTAAAGTTCGTAAGAGGTTTTTCATGACAAAGTTTCCTCAAGTCTGAGTTATCATCTGCCTTTCTATTCAAATATTAGATTTAATTGTTGTAATACTTTTAAGTATAATCTCATAAAAGTACCTTATAGTTTCGTAAGACTTGTAAATAAAATAAAAATTTATAAAAAAAAAAAAAAACTTATTGTTAGTTTGAAATATTTTTGAAGATACAATAAAAAAAGAGATAAGTTAAAAAAAAAATCTAGACCCGTGATTTCGGATATCAAAGCAGGATTAGTGACGTATTTCCTGAATTTGTCGTACCAGAGCTAGTATGAGTATCATAACAGAATCAACGTGTATTTCAATCTTCTTTTTAAGTTCATGCTTTATCAAACATTTTCGGGTTTCTTCTATCGGACGAGTATTTAGAAGCTACATGCAAAAGAAACTCCATCCGCTTAATACGCGCACGAAGTGCTAACATACCAAATTGCTTGTTCATTTACGGGAATAGCTTGAATTATTTCCATTTTATTCATCTTGGATGTTATGGCTCCACAAATAAAACAAGAAGATGCTGCTGGTGTTTCTGTTACTGATTATGCTGTCTTGCCGTCAATCATTGTAAAATATAATTCATGTTTTACTCTAAAGTCACGATTATTCACTGTTAACTCAAATTCTTTTAGTTGAGATAATTCCTCATCGACTCTTCTCTTTTCTTCTCGTATAACTTGAGGTGTCTCTTTAACGTATGCAAACTGTAGTGTTCTACAATACTGTATGGAAGAAGGTTAATTGTTGTTCCATACTAATTTATTTATGTCATCACTTAATGATAATTTAAGTGGTACAACTGATGTCGTATATAAACGAGAATTAGAAATTTGTGCATATCACACCTTTACTTAATTGTTCATAAAAGCGAAACGCGTTCATCGATTTTCATGAGTTATGTCTTATTTTGTTAATAGGTTATACGACTTTACGTGAAAGCAATAGGACTTGACACTTTTTTTACCGTTTTGGATTTTTTATGAATTAAATAAAAAAAAAAAATAATTTTTTAGGCAAAAAATATTTTTTTTCTTCATACATTTACTAGCTGAACCCGGTGTGCTTCGCTACCCCCCACGTTATAAAATAAAATTAAAAGTAATTATATGTTAACAAAAATTTATTTATGTAATTTGAATTTAATTATTGCAATGCTTTAGGATATACAATATTTTTAGTTTGCCCATCAGGAGCATACACATATAAATCGGTGGGTTTTCCTTCGCGCGAGCATGCAACATAAAGCTGTCCATGCGAGAAACATCGATTTGCTAAATTTAAGCCGCAAACTTGCAGAGATTGACTTTGAGTTTTGTTAACAGTCATCGCAAACGCTAACCGAACAGGAAACTGCAATCGTTTAAAATCGAATGGTAAATCTGTTGGTATCATTGGAATGCGTGGCAAAAGTACATCTGTCCCTTTATATTTTCCTGTTATAATGGTCGTTTCTATTAAATTATTTCTCAGTTTTTTTACTGCAAGTCGAGTGCCATTGCAAAGCCGTGGTGGATCGATATTACGCAGTAAAATAATGGGCAGTGTTTCGCGCTGAACAGCAGTCTCGGCAGCCCTTAATGTTGAGGTTCGAGATCGCTGAATTTGTAGGCGTGCTTCACGTTGCTGTAAATTCTCTGCAGCTCTAGAGGTTGAGGCTCGAGACCGTTCAATTGCAAGGCGTGCTTCACGTTTTTCATGAGTTTCGTTTGCTCTATTGGATTTAATTTTAATTGATTTTGGAGTACGTGCTCAAAGGGATGATTTTTTTGGAGGCATTTTTTTTATTTATAACTAAGTTTTTAACACAATCGTTTCTCACTTAATTTAAACTTTAATTATATTAACTTTATAAAGTTTTTTTTAAATTTTTTGGTTATAAATTTAATAAAAATTTAGTTAAAAAAATAATTTAAAAAAAAAACTAGAACTTCTGTCTAATTCACTATTGCAAATGCGTTAAAGCAAGAGTAAATATGCAGTAAGGTTAGTGCTCCCCTTTTTTGTTTTAAACCAATAGGAATTCAGTGCTGAACCGCATGTAATTTGCTTCATGCTCCCCTTTTTTATTTTTAGACGAATCAAAAAGCAGCAATTACACAATCAGCTGTTTTCACAGTCACTTGTAAGAGAATGAGAATGGGGTTACCCCACTCTCTGTTTTAATTAACATATATTACAAAATCAGCTGTTTTGCAGACAGTTGTGGGAGAAAGAGAATGGGGCTACCCCACTATTTTAATTAATATGTATTTCAAATTTGAGGTAAAGCCGTTAATAAACGTAGTAACAGTAGGTGCAGAAGTGTGCATGGTCGAAAAATATTATCACGTAATAAGTATTCCTGAGTCAAAGAATTTATTATTTCGTAAGAATATCCTATTGTGAAAATTTAATGACGATCGGTCCAGTAGTTAAGACTATATTACGATTTTTAATTGTCCTAAAAGGGGGCGTGGTTCCACCCACTTTTCTCCTGGTACGTATTCCTTATTATGCCAATACCATATGCAACAAACATCATCGACGTAGGTCAAAAAATGCCCAAAATATGGCGATTTAAGTTTTTGGGTTATATGAGCGGTGCCACGCCCCTATTCCTTCCAGAGTCACAGAAACATGCTGTGAAAATTTCAGAAAAATCGGCCCAAGGGTTTGGCCTCCTATAAAGCACAAACAAACAGACAGACAGACATTCATTTTTATATATATAGATTTATAACTTTGAAACTGTTGCTTATGTAGCGAAATATTATATAAACATGATGAAAGTACTTGTAATTCTTGATTTTTCTAAGTTTGTTTAACCCTTTGACGACCAAACATTTTTGGCTGAAGCGATTTACTTTTGTGTTATATTTTCGCGATCTATGGTCTAATAGTAGTTATGAAAAAAAAAATTGCCCTCCTTGGAACCCTCTAAGTCCCCCATTTTGCTTGGCAAATATAGTTGCCTATGGGTTGGAACGAAATTTTTCATCCCAAATTATTTAATTGCAGAAACAATACAAGAAAAGAAAAAGTACAAGAGATCACAAAAATTTATTATAATTATTGTTGTTCGTGATAGATTCCAAAGCAATCACGGGATGTATTGAAGCAAACGAACACATTACATTGAGATTTAGGTTTGCTTATAGGAATGGGTTCCGCATTTGATTGCGGCTGAAAAGGCACGCTTCCTTGAATTGAAGCTACTTATCAACTCTTTGGCTAAAGCTGCCCGAAATTCAATGGAGGTCAAATTGATTGAGGAACTGTTAGCTAATATGAGTTTTTTATATATTTTATTGTTATTGTGAACACATAACTCGAAAAGGTCGAAGAACAAACGTGAATAAAAACGCCATTTACTTCTACGATCGTACTCACAATATACTTTTTTTTGATCCATTAGATCGACACCTCCCATTCCTTTGTTATAGTGCTGTATAATTAGGGGGCAATCAATTTACGATTGATAAAAACTTACCTTCAAAATTACAAACGCTATTGAGCTCACCGTACACTGAAGGGATTTCTTCATGCGTATGCACAACGGGCTTTAAAATTTGGGAATTTTTGTATGCCCAATCGTCTTTAAATCCGGTAAAAACGGGATTCTTATAAGCAAGAGTCTGTCTAAAGCGGAAGATCTTTTCGGGTGGTATGAATAACGTTGGTATTATTGGCGCTTGTACAACATTTAATTTCGATGTAATTAGCTCATCTACTGCGCCAGCTGGGTTATGGTCAACGTGCATACTACCCTCAATGATAACTTCTATGCCCAAAGCGTAATTTTCAAGAAATAAAACATCTTCTGTGTCCAAGTTTGTAACAGCTTCTTCGTCGTCATCACTAAAATCGCCAAGTAAAAGTTGTTCGATTTGCTCTGGTCGAAGGAAAAAGAAACGATCTCGGGCTGCTCCACTCATTTTAAATTTCAAATAAAGACTGCCAAAATACTTACATGTGTTCATATGTATGTATTGCAATTTGGTGATTCCCCTTTTTCGTTTCAATATATGAATGGAAAATACTAAACACAGGCATGCTGTTTCAGTGTTTAACATTAGCTAAGAAAAAGCGCTCAAAAGTTCGAATTTAGAGGTTATAATTGTAAAGTTTTTTAGTTTCAACCCATAGGCAAACATAATTGCCAAACATAATTTGATTAGTTGTAGGCAGCTTGGAATTTGCGCAAACTTATCTATTATATTTTTTGATAGCTTAAGGTTGAATCCAAAACATAATTGACTATTATCCCCTTGCGCCCTATTTTCACCCCTTGGCAGCCCTCGTCATAAATACTTTTTTTGGTCAAATTTGGAGCCTCGTAGGAAACAAGTGGGGCCTGATGGGGACTCGTACTCAACCACATTCTTGTTGCCCTAATCCTCTTCTATAAAACAGTCTTTAACAAAGTTGCTGTATCTGTTACCTGGACAAATATATAATCTAAGGAACCCCGGGCAAGCATATTTGCCTATGGTCGTCAAAGGGTTAAGTAAAATCCGACTAGTGGTTCTTGAGTTATGTTAAACAAAAGGGCCTTATCAGAATTGAGTCGCGAATCAATCAGCTGAAAAATCACCCTTATTCCATTTAGCGTCATCAATACGAAACGATAACGTTTTGTATCAATTGTTGTTAATTGGTATGCCCATTATCAATATTAAGTGTTATCGACAAGCGTCGATGTATTTTTGGTATGCCGTACGCAACGTTAACGACGGCATCGATTTAAATTGACTCTGATTTTATCGTCGGTCTGGTTTGTGTCGAAACAGGTTTAGTGTTTTTGATTTTTTTACAATAGCACTTTTAAATTAAAAAAAATGGAAAAAGAAAAAAAATTACAAACATTATTCAATTTAATAAGTTCGTGGAGGAGATGGAAAAGAATCCACCACTTGCCAAGGGTTTCCAAAAATGCAGTCTTCCCAGTGACTTCAAAGAGCAGTGGGAAAGAATAGCAACGATATTAAATGCTCTTGGTCCACCGAAAAGATCAGGTGATGGTTGGCAAAAAAAGATTATTGTATAATAAAATTATTTTTATAGGTTTGGCGGGATTTAAAATTCAAAGTGAAGAAAAAATGAGTGGCAAATAAGGCAGAGTGTACGTCTACTGGGGGAGGAATTTATAAACAAATGATTCTTAGCCCGCTGGAAGAAGCCGTGGCTAACTTGCTTCAATTTCAGAAGCAGCTAAACCCAAAAGGATCTGTTCAGGGAGTGGAATGTATTGAATATGAGGATGTGGTAATAGAAGTTGTGGAAAGCAACAAATTGGTTCCTCAAAATAAAAGTGAACTAGTAAAATGAATTAAAAGACTGAATTGAAATTAAAGAATACTTGTTTTTATTGCATCTCTTATATGAGCTGCCTCAGAACGTTGTATAATTTCAGTGTCGTCATACACTTCTTCATAAATTTGTACACTATCTAATTCATCCGCAATATCTAAACCATATTGAATACATATGTTGTTATTTTTAAAAGAAAAACTCAAAATACTAAAATTTTTAGGAGAGACAAAGAACCGTTTAGTTCATCGTGCAGAAGCAACACACTTAATACAAAAATAGACATAATTGTATATTTCCAGTTAAAGAAGATAGTGATGTGAAAGAAAGTTTTACAGCAGTTAGAGATGTCTACTCTGAACTAATTTATGAAAAAGTTAGTTTTGCAAAATTTTGAGTTGTGACCTTTTTGTATTTAGGGTGCAATATTTACGTGAAACACTCACAAACAAGTGACTCTCTGAAAGATGAAATTCAGCGCTGTTTTGAAGAAATTGCAAAATGTGTTTCAAAATTTTGTGAAAAGAGTGAATATTTAGCGATGAGCTAGAGGTGGAAATTTGCCCGATGTCATATTTCACTTTCAATTTCCATAATTTCACTTTGCATTGATATAAATAAAATGGAAATTGTTAAAAAAGATTGTATGTTTTAAGCCAATTTACTTCCTAACCTTAAATTTGCCCACACTCAATTTCATATGTCATGCAACGGGTCCCTTTAGAGTATTTGAAATAAATTTTCTACCGGGTTTCTTATTTATTCTGTCATGTTTCCTGTATGAAAACTTTATTATTATTTGTATCAGCCATAAATGAAAGCTTTCAAGTTTATTCTTTTTTTTTAATTTGAAATATTTGAGAAACTATTTAGGAAACTCCTTTTAAAATACTGGAGAAAGTTACTGCCTGCAAACTGTCATTAGAATCAATTTTTTCGTCATTGTCACTATTTTTTGTTTCTTTGGTTTCTTAAAACTTAAAGAAGCAAAACGATTATGTCCAAATAGAAGCAATCAAATCTGACTTGAAACGCCATAACAATTTAAGGAAATTAATACTCGTAAAACGGAAAAGCTAACAAAACTGGCAAAAGAAAATGCTGTCACTTGACAACAATTCATCACAGATCTAATAGAAAATTACAAAGACAACAATAACAATTTGTTACCATATTGAGCACACATGATAAAGAAAAACGTAACAAAAAAAAAAAAATAAATAAAATAAAATCAAATAAAATTTGAAAATATGTGGAAAATCTCACTCTAAACACGAACAACAAACAACAGAAAAAAAAATAAAAAAATCTAATGGATCAAAATGCCATTGTGATGAGGAGACGATGATTGCCTTTAACAACAGCAGCTGCAGCAACAGCAGCAGCAGCCGCAAGAATTAAATATTCTCTTTTTATTGAATTGCAAAATTCTGTACGAAATAGCCTGCCTAGTAGCCCACTTAATAACGAGAGATGATAACGAGTTTGACTGCGTGTCGAAATGATGTTTTAAATCAACATCATTAGCTTTAACATCATTATGGTTTTTCATTAATGATAATAATAAAGTTTGGGGGCTTTTTTTAAGAATTTTCAAAAAAGTCATTTCTTTAGAGAAATAAATTTCTTTAGAGACTAAAAGACTAAAATACTCTTGCTTGTGTGAATATTATTTTGTTTTTGCTATAATTGATGTTGTTTTGTTGTTGTTGCTGCTGCTATTATATATACATCGGTATGTCTCTATCCATTAAATTCATACTCTTTTTTAAGTATGTGTGTGTGTGTGTGTGTAGTTAGTTTAAGTACTTATTTAGCAGTAATGAAGCATGTTACTTTTTTTACAAGTTCGACTTTGGCAGTGACTTGGTTTTTTTCATTTAGAGGCTCTGCCGGCCAATACCAACTTTTAATCCACTGAGCTTGCCAACCCGATGTGCGTTATAATATTTGTGAAGAAAGTACTTTTTCAGTTTAAATTGTTTTGTTGTTGTATTTTTAGGTAACAGCTAAAGTGTTTTATTTTATTTATTTTTATAAATATTTTAAAAGTTTTGAAAAATATAAATTTTAGAAGAAAAAATCGAAAATCGAAAAATAATTAAAAAAAATAAAATTGTTTATTTCTATTGTATAGAAAATTCTTTTCAAATATTTTTTATTTTCTTTATTTTTTTTAATTTACATAAGAGTCCGCCAAATAATTTTTTTTTTGTTTTAAATGCTATAAATTCCTGACCTCTTTATGCAAAATTCGTCTCAATGATGTCTCTGATATGTTTAGTGTTTGAGAACGACGGTGAATTGATGTTGATGGCGCTTTACGCACACTTTCTGCCACAGCAGCAATATTCTCGGGTGGTGTACGTACTGTTTTTGGCTTTACACGCTTAGGTTTATCGATGAGGATGTGCTAGTTTATTTCCCTTTTTTTCACAAGATAACGAACATACGGAGAGCTGACGATGGTGCTTCTCTTCTGCCAAAATCCGTACGCAATTTTCGCACACACATTCTGCAACATTACCATGATTTTCAAAGTAATGTCGCAATAATTTACCAGCGTTGATCAAGCGTATACACAACAATATTCGTTTCGAGGAAGAATAAAACTAATTATCTGTCAAATCTGACATGAGCTAAGTGTTATCATTCACGAAATAAGCACTAGTTAAAAAAGAAAAACATTAGATTGCGGACCCATTTAAATGGCTTCCAAAGGAAACCCTTATCTAGAAAGTTTGAAAATAAAAAAACATTTTTTGTTATGTTTGTATAGAAGTGTTTTCGAGTTTTTTTGTTTACCGTTTTGTTTAACTGAGAATTCTCATTTAATTAATTTAGTTTACGATATAAGACACTAGAATTTTCTATAGAAAATTTACCGATTGCGACCTCAGACTGGCTTAAATACCTGGGTGTCACCCTTCATGAGAACTTTGAAAGTTATCGGCACATTGACGATATTTTGCAGCGAAGCAAGAGGGTGCGTCTTCTTGTGTATCGCCAAATTATCTCCTACGCGTTTCCTGCTTAGTTTGGGATTTCTTCTCACCAGATGGAGATACTTAGGAGTTGGGAGAGACTGGTTTTGGTTGCTTCTCTTGGACTGAGGCCTTATAGAGGACCAAGGGGCGAGTTCCGCAGGCCATCATGTAGATCAATCTACAGCGCACTTGATTTTGCGCGAATGGATGTGTATATGATGGAAATGGCTCTGAAGTTCCTGGAGGGTGCACGTTCTTTAGGTAACTCCCTGGTTGCGGGGTGCTTTTCTGCGTCGCGTGATTTGGAGGCTGTTCGGATGTCCCGGTATCTCTGCGCAATGGACTTATTAACTTTGAAAGAGGCTGAAATTCTTTACGAGGATGCAGACCTCTTATTTTATCATAGAAGGCTACGTTCTCTAAGCACTCGGAACACTGTATTAATACCACTCAATAGTTATGGTTTTGTCAATTGTGAATTCATTCTTTTTTTGTTTACTTTGAATTTGTTATTTTTGTTATTATTGTTTTTTTTTTATTTCTTGTTTTCCTATTGTTCTTGTTCATGTTTTGTTTTTATTCTAGTAATAAGTTATTAGTTTTAAGTGTTTCATATTTTTAAGTAGATTCTAAGAGCGTTCCATTTTTTATTCCTTTTTTGGCAAATTAGTTAATAATTTTAATTAGTTTTTGCGAGAGATGACCACGAAAATGTGTCTGTTGTATTTAAAAAATGTAAGTCTTTGGAAAATAACTTTTTTTTATGTAAAGAATATTTTGTAAAATTTTGTAGTATTTTTGTTAATTTTTTAATACTCTTTTTGTAAAATTATTTGGAAAATAAATTAAACTCTGAAATCTTGAAAAATCTATACAAAATTTGGAGTAAAATCTACTGATGAGCTATGTGAGCAACGATTGTCTAAATTTATCCCGCAAACACTAAGCGATTGGCCTTGCGATTTGTTAATTGTCATTGCGAACGCAGGGCGAACCGGAAATTGCAATCGTTCACCTTTTTTCCTTTCGTTAATAATGGTTGCCTCAAGCAAATTCGGCATAAGTCTTTTCACCGCAAGTCGAATACCGTTGCAAAGTCGCGGTGGATTCAAATTACGCAATATCATAATAACTGAACCAACTTTGAGTTGCAAGTTATGTGGTGGAAATCCTAGCAACTCCAGAGAGTTCAAAAACATCACTGGGATTTGTTATGGAATCAACGAATTTTTATGTCACCAAATCCCCATCGATTTTTGATTGAATGGTGAAATTCAGTGCGTTTAGATCATTATTCTTTGGGGCGAGAATTGTTCGTTTACTTAACCAAGCACAATTCTGATAATTCTCACTAATGTTTGGGAAAACATTTTCAATAAGAGCTAATTGAGAGCCTATAAATCGGCAAAAGTCGTTGGAAAGGGTAATTAATCCAGCTGTCGCATCAACTGGAACTTTTCCATTTCCAACAGCTAACAATTGTTTGGAAAATTGTGCAGCACTTTGATCATTTTGATGTCGAACTCTCGTAATAGTGGTTAGCGATAATGTTTTTACGTTATTCCACAAAGGTGATGCCTTCAGGCAAGCATTCAATTCATCTGCAGGCGTTGCAAGGGGAATTACTGGCAACGTCTGCCTGCCAACAATATCATCAAGCTGCTAAAGATGTTGTTATTTCGCCGAAGATCTTTCTGTGTGAAGTTAAGTGCTTCAAGTGATTTCTTATGTGCCATTGTGCACTCATTCCAAAAAATGAGCTTGTATTGCATCAACAATTTTTCCATTGTACTGGATCGGGAAATATCGCATGTTGGAGTATCAATTGTGTTTAAATTGAGTGGCAACTGGCAAGTGCAGAATGTGCAGTACAACCGCCATCTAGAAGAGTAGTCGCAATTCAGATAATGCGAACGCCAAAGCTAATGTCACATTTTGATCGAATAGTGGCCAAAATCAATGAAATGACAAATGTTTTCCCTGTTCCTCCAGAATTGACCACCAGTATTATTGTCCACCGCTTGCATACATGTTTCGTATTTTTGTTTTTGCTGTTCATTCAGCAACGGCACATTATTTCGAACGAATTCCTGCAATGTATCAACATTGTATTGCAGCTCTCAAGTTATTCTTGGTTGAAGGCATCGATCGATCATTCCTACTTCAATTCCCCCCGGGGGCACATGATAGTCTTTTTGGAACCTACTATTCCATCTAGACTGGTGTCTTGCGGGATAAAAGGGAGCCCAGGCCCCTTAAAGGCTAGTAGGAGCCATCTGGATAATTCACATATTTCCACGGAAATCAGTAGGCTCGCAGAGTTCATTATTTGTCTCTTTAGACATTTAGCTGTTCTCTGGATGATTATTGAGGTTGGTTGGAGTATCGTGGTGGTTGTGGTTTCAAGGTCCTTGTAAGACTTTGTGGGTCGGATCATTCAAAATGAACACAATAAATGGTTCAGGTCCAGTGAGTATGAATGCCGTCGTGTTCTTAATTATATTAAGCTTCATGCGTTCTGGACCAGGAGTTGAATAGTCTCCAACTCTTTAGCAAGGAATGAAGGCTGCGGCTTGCTTCAAGCTTTTAAAATTGCTACTAGGAGTGACCGGAGGATCCACGGATTCGAAGGCATTCTAGAGTGTGAATGGCGTTGCTTTTCATTCACAGTAGTAATGGCCACCATCTGATTATGGCTCACTGCCGGTGCAGATGTAAACCTTATCACATCATTTCTACTTCAATCAGTAGCTTGTTTGCAATAGTCAAGCATTGATCCTCAATCAGAATCAATTCTTCATTGTATATTTCATCGGTTATTTGCATGTCGGGATTATTCGTTCGAATGCGCAAGCGATGCAAGATATCTTCACATATCGTCGTCTTTGTATTTGTTCCATAACTGAATTGGTTGTGCAGGGAAACATGTGGTGATGATAATTGCGAACAGCGGCATTTGATGAAACAACTGAATTTTCAAGTGTTAAATCCCAATCAGAATCGTTCTCCAGCAAACCCAGTAGTTGACATGCTTCTCGATATGTTTGGTATTGGTGGCCTTTCACAGTTTTCAAATGCGCAAATGATGTTGGTCCAACAGGAGTTGCAAACAAAAACATTCATCATTTCGACATTCATATATGCGACGTAGCGCACGGCGTTATCTACTTAAAATGAAACGTACTTTTTTGCATGAGGGATATTCACACACCACGTACTGGTGCCGTTGTAGTACCTGCTATGTATCATAGATGGCGCTGTATGTGAAAAATTAATTTTCCTGTTTTCGTGCTTTTCTCTTGAAATTTTCCTGAATTTTCTTTGCTATAAACCTCACGGAGCCCGAGACAATCATAGTGAAATTCTCTAATCTTAAGAATAAAGTACGTTTTGTTCGAAAGCATTTGAGATTTGGGTGAGGTGGAGGGAGTACTCGTCACTTTCCAACATGTGGGAGTACATTTGAAAACAAAGTTCTTAGCAAAGTAGAAAGCTGGCAAAGAATATTCCGTCATTATTTTTTATCTGGAAAACTAAAATATAAAAACAGCTTTTAAATTTCGTATGGAATAGTGTAGAAACCAATGGATTAGTCAATGAAAGAACTCATTATATTGACGTTTTGATCTCTCGACACTGTCATCTAGCAGCTTAGCACTTTTGTCATAAATCTAGAAGCCAAGCGACTTAAAAGCCTAAGGATCACTAAAAGGGATAATTTTCTCTAAGGCAGGACTAAGTTTTGTTGTTGTCGACTTTAAACAATAGATCAACTGCAACACTGCTGCAAACATAGAAAGACATGACATAATAACAGATCTTATTTTAAGAAAATATCTTCTTATTTTATTAAATGGATGGTCGCTCATTAAGAATTACTCGGAATAATCAACATATTTCCCTCAAAGTCAACTGTCTATTTGCAAACAAACATTTTAGTAGCAAAAATTATGTTACGAACAACTGCAGTCTAATTTATTACAAAGGAACCAAACATTATCAACATTATCACTCATGCCCCCTCACAGGAAATAACCAAGAAGTGTAAATTCGTACAATCTTGGAAATGTTTCATTTCCTAAAATTAATTTATCGCCAAACTGTGATTGCAATGCAAGAAAATGGTTATAGTTACCGTGTGATACGTGGCCCACAAAAAAATAATTGACCGTAAAGCGCTAATGTTCTCCAACAATCGTAACGTCAGCTTTAATAAAATAATGCGCTCCAAACAGTTCCCGATATAACAGAGTGTGGTTTTACAATATAAGCGACAGGCCACAAATCAGCCTCACAGTTATATGATGCCTGAATTGTTGTTTAAGTTTGAAAGTTCATCAAAATAACTAATGTCATTTCTTTCCTTCAAATTGGATAACAGTTGTCATTTCTATAACAAAAAATCACGTAGGGTTCACCCTTTAATTAATCATTTTATTTCTATGCTTAAAGTTATAGCAAAATTTAAAATCATATATAAAAATCAGGTTATGATTCAAAACAATTTATCGTAAGGAGCACCCTTTAAATTATTTTTTTATTAACCTGTTGCTGTAGTAGCTGGGTTAACACACATTGTGTTCAAAATTTAAAAGTTTATCTATTACAATACAAACATGTCACAACATGTCTCAGCTCAGGAAATATTTATGTATGCTGGATAAATTTGAGGTTAGAAAGTAATTTGCCTGTCAAATGATAAAATGTCAAAATTGAGCTGCCGCTATCCTTTGATATTTATTTAGCAAAAGCTTGGGAAATTTTAACTGTGGAACGTTACACCCTTAAACAAAAAATTTTATTTGTGATAAATAATTATCATAATGGTGAAAATTCACTGTATCACTTTTTAAAATTCGAACAGATTTTTCTTGTAATCAGGCTTCTTCTAGTACCGCTGTGTGTAATCTAATCGCTGAATTCGAGGCTCTGGGTATTGTTGCTAATAATAGATCAAATCCATATGCTTCAAGTCGCCGTAGTGATGCAAACATAATCGCTGTACAGCAAAGTTTTTAGAATGAGCCTGGAACATCAATTCGTCGACGTCGCAACAATTCTGCCTCACTAGGGACACTTTGCGTGATATTTTGCGTTTAGATCTTCATCTTTACATTTATAAATCGTTCAAGCATTGTTTGAGGTTATCGTTTTCAAATTGAAAATTTAAAAACTGAACTCATCGAATTCGCAATGTCAATAGGTCGATTCGTTCTTGTCATTTAAAGCCGCTGGATTACTTTCTATGGGGATCAAGTTTACGTGAATAATCCACAACTGACTCTCTGAAAAATGAAATTCGCCGAAGTATGGAGTAGATAATCGAAGCTTTGTAGCAAAATGTGCTTAAAAAAAGCGGACGTCTGCCGAGGTGTCAGAGGTGAATTGTCGGCCCCCATTTTATTTTAATAATAATTATCATATTTCTATTTTACATTGGCAAGTGAATGATCCAGTCCAGTGATCATGCTAGACATGTGTTCTGGACAGGAGTTGGAAAGTCTCCAACTCTTAAGCAAGGAGTGATGATTTGCAGCCCTGCTCTGGAATCATCGAAGTTACAACTAGAAAGTTCTGTTGCATAGAATTAATACTTCGCCTTCCTAGGACGAGCATGACGTTCCAAATTATGCGGTGGTTTGGTCCACCATCTGATTAAGGCTTCATGGCCAGGCGCGGATGTAAATCGAATCACACAGTCTCAGAGAGAGGCTCCCCGGGGGCACATTATAAGTCTTTATGGGTCATATTCATCTAGACTTGTGTCTTGGGGGATAAAAGAGAGCCCAGCCCCCTTCAAGGCTAGCAGGAGCCAACTGGAAAATGCACTATATTTCCACGGGAATCATTAAAGCCCTAGAGTTCCGCTATTTGTCTTTTTGGCCTTTTAGCTGTTCTCTGACTGATTATTGAGCTTGGCACTGCGGGAGTATTGTAGTGGCTGTGTGTTTCAAGGCCCTCATTTGAGTTTGTGGGTCGGATCAGTCACATTGGACATAATGATTGATCCAGGTCCAGTGAGTATGAATGTCGTCGTGTTCTTAACTATATTAAGCTTTATGCGATCTGGATCAGGAGTTGGATAGTCTCTAACTCTTTAGCAAGGAGTGGAGGCTGCGCCCTGCTTCGGGCTTTTGAAGTTGCAACTAGAAGTGACCGGAGGATATATGTGTCCGAAGGCCTTCTAGAGCGAGGATGACGCTACATATCATCCACAGTGGTAATAATCCACCATCTGATTAAGGCTTACGGTCAGGTGCAGATGTAAATCTTATCACGAAATGTCTCAAAGGGAGGTTCTCCCGGGGGCATGCAGTTTTAATGGATCTCTTCTTCATCTTGATATGTGCCTTCAGGGGTAAAAGACGGCACTGTTCACCTGGGCTAGCAGGAGCTCGATAATAGAAGAGACATAGGACTCTCAAAGTCTGATCAGTAACTTGTAAACACAACTGTTGTCATAGAAACCAATATCCCGCAGGGCTACGGCCCTGTTTGGTTGGTGAGGCCCCTCGAGAAGCAACGTGGTTGGCTGTGGTTGAAATCGTGCATTGAACAAACTTCCCATGAGGTGTTAAGGAAAAGAAAAGGTTAATATCCATCCAAGAAAATATCCTAGTTGCGCTTGTAACAGGACTAGAAGTTCAATAGTCTCCAACCTTTAAGTAAGGAGTGGGAGCACGACCCTGTTACCGTGCACTCAAGAATTGCAATTAAGGCATATATGCACTTAGTATGTATGTATGCGTCTTAGGGCGAGGGTGGAGGAGGCTGTTTCCTATACTACCATCGGATTATGGCCACAATGCTCGCTATCGATGCTTCCGAGGTAGGCTGCTTATGCGGTAAGCTGCTCTAATTTTATAAAGTGATACATAATTAAAATGCTTGGCTCAAGAGCGCAATGTTCCATGCTTAAAATATCCCAACTTTCTACTAAATAAATATCAAAAGCTGAGAGCTCAATTCTTAATACAGGGTGTCCGCCATTTTGGTAAACATTTGTGTTGACAGTTCATATTTGGCAGTCGTGAAGTAGAAACGTGGCAAATTTATTATGGAAAAATATTCGATAAACCAACGTTTTTTAATCGTTAAAATATTTGATTAAAATCAATTACCGATTACTGTGACGGTGAGAAAGTTACGTGAAATTTTTTGGGAGAAACAATGTGCCAACAAAACGCACTATTTATCGTGTAGTGAATGATTTCGGGGAAAGATTGTCTGTAGGTGATAGTCCCCAGCATGGACCACAACGTACTGCAAGATCAGCTGAAAACATTACTGCTGCTCAAGAAAGTATTCAAAATAATCCATCAACCTTAATTCGACACCGTGTTCAGGAGCTTGGTCTTCAAAAAACAATTAAGACCACAATTTTGCACAAGGATTTGCATTTGTTTCCAGTTCAGTTGACGTAAAAGCTTGTTTCGTAAGACCATTTACGCCACCGTACATATGCCCGCTTGCCCGTGAAAACCCCGATTTTCGAATCATAATGAATGATGAGGCACATTTTTATTTGAGTGGATACTTGAATATACAGAATAGTCGGTTCTGGGGAATGGGAAACCTGCAAATTATTTAACACTCACTCACCTTTGCATCGACTAAAAGTGACAGTCTTATGTCCAATTTGATTAGGAGGAATCATTGGAACTTAATTCTTTGAAAGTGAAAACGGCGTAACGGTAACTGTCATTCAGAGGGAGTGATATCGTGATATAATTGAAAACTAGTGCCACAACTGTATGATTTGGGCATGATTAATATGTGATATCAGCAAGATGGTGGCACATCGCATACAGCCAGGATTGCAATGGAATTACTGCGAGACCTGTTTCCATAACAAATTATTACAAGAAGTGGTGATGTTGATTGGCCGCCACGGTCGCCTGATTTTACTGCTCCGGACTTGTTTTTGTGGAAAGCTATAGAGGTGGATATTGTACTCCAAGCATGGACCACAACGTAGTATACCTTCCCGGTGGTTACCCTGTATACAATCATTTGCTGGGCAAATTACTTTCTAACCTAATTATTGTAAGTGGCGGTAGTTAACCCACTTCCGTTGAACATCGCTAACAAGAAACACTTAAACACTTAAAAGAGGCAGGCATTTAATCTTAAAAATCATTATTGCTGATTTTTAGGGTGCTTAAAATTGGACACTGGTACAAAAATGCTTAAGTAACTTGAAACTAAAACTTTAAGTCTTTAAAGTACCATCATTTTAATAAACTTGAACACTTTAGATTTGTGAGAGTTTTACTGAAGACAGAGGCATAAAAAAATCAAAAAGAGTAAACAGTACTCGCGCAGTCTATTTGACTCTTTGGCTTTTGTGTGTGGCTATCGATGCTTTATTTTGTTTGTTATTTTAAAACAAAAGCAACAAACAACACAAGTTCGTTAATACAAAACATCGTTGTGTATGATTGTATTTTAAGCTGAGCCTGGCTTGGTCGCAAAGACGTTTTCCAGTCGGTTGTCTTTATTGTTAAAGACGTTAAAGTTTGTAGTCATTAACTTTAAGCTGCTGTTTGTTGTTTTTGTTTTTGTTTTACTGTTTGTGCTGTTTGAGTGCTGCTACTGCTGCTTTTACTGTTTTTTTGCCGCTATAAATTTTTCTGCTGCTGCTGCTGGTGCTGCCTTTGTGGCAATATGTGACCATGACCGTGGCTTTTACCTGATGTTCTTAAGTCCGTTGTAGGTCTGCATCTCTTCAGTTAGTAGCTGACCATCGTTTCAAGTAGACGTGTTTTGATAAAAAGAAAAATTAACGAGAAAATTTATAGCAAAACGTCTGCATGACTTTCGGGAGTTTTATTAATTTTTTATAAAAATTATATTTATTTTTTTTTTTTGTGTTTTTGTCAAAGTTAATTTCCGTTAACTATTTTATAAAGTGTTAAAGATTAACGGGCAATATTGAACAAGCTAAAAAGATTTTTATTAATATAAAAAGTTTTAATAAAATAAATCAAAAATTAACAGTGGCCATTTGCAGTTTTTCAAAATAAAACATCAACAAATGTAATAAAAAAATTTCCTTTGAAATTTTAAAATTAAAAAAAAAATCTCTTTTTTTATTTTCTTTTTAATACACATCTAATGCAAAATTAAAAAAAAAATAAAATAATTTAAAGGCTAAATTAGAATTATAAAAGTTATAAAAAAAATTATATAATTAAAGCAAAAATAACAAAAAATCATAATATTCCTTTGGAGACTTGAGAAGAAAACTAAAGATTTGTATAATTTTTCCTATTCTTTCAAACCAGTTTTGATTTTTTTATTCTTTTATTTCCGCCTGACAATTAATTGTTAAAATTAAAAATATTTAATTTTTCTTCTGCAGAGCAAAATTTTTTAGAGTCCTTAAATTGGGTTTTTTTCCAAGTTGATAACGTCAGCCAAGTTGTGGTCATTTAAGCCCATTTCAATGGACAACAAAAACGATTTATTATGTTCATAGTTTTATTAACAGATTTAGCTGGTGTATTTTATCACCCGTGAAAATTGTTTCGCCTTAAGAATTATGGATCATGGATCCATGTGAAATTTTATTAATAATCGTTAAGAAGAAAGCTCCAAAAAAGCTTTTAAGTCTTACGCCTTTTTAACTTTGTGTTCCATTATAAGAAATTACTGTATTTCCGTAGACCACAATTTTTATTTAAAAATAACTTTTATACTTTTTTTTTGTCGAGAAGAAAAAATATATAAAAAAGATCGTTAAAAAGAAACAAGAATTTATTAAAGATTTAAAAATAACTTTTTTTTTATTAAAATTATAGAACCCACTCACATTTCAGCAGCTCATTTTATAGAGTGATTTTGGGATTCATTTTTAAGATTTTAAATTTTAATTAATTTTTTTTACCAAGTTGGCTGCATTAATAATTTAATTAAAATCTTTGCATTAAAAAGCATTAGTACTACAATTGAATTAAAAAACATTAGCATTATTTATCATTCAATGCCAATGCAATTATCAATCAATTAGTCTATTTAATTAATTTTTGATGTAGATTTTTTTTCGGCATTCTTTATGATTAAAATTATTAAAATTTAAAAAAAATTCATCACAATAAATTTTGGACCTTGAAAAACAAAACACTGTTTTATAAAAAGTTGGAACAATCTTATTCCTTGCTGTAGCATAGTGAACTTTAAATTCGAAATATGATTTTATAGAAAATAAAAACTCACAAAATCTCGCTCGATATAGTTTGCGATAAGAACAAAGAATTACTATTCTTTAAAAAAAATACTTTCCTTTTTTGTTCTAAATTAAAAACTCACTTTTTTTATAAAACCAAGCATCGCACCTGTTATTATTTTGGGGAAAATTATTTTAATTTTGTCACAATATGATTAATACTAGAACAAATAAGTGTTAATGTAATATATTGACGACAGCCTTAGATCTAACACTGTAATAGAATATATCGGGTTTTTCAACAAGAAGTTTGTGTTTAAATTGTGGCAACTTCAACACAACATGTCCGTTTTGATATTTAGTTTTTTTGACATATTCGTCGTAGATGCAATTGTACACGAAAAATCGCCTTAAAATAATTAAAATCCACTATAAAAATGGTGTTCCTGCTAAAGTCACATTTTGTAAAGTTCGTGATATTTTCGAACAACATAATAAGTCCTCCTGAGACCGCTGTTAATAATTTGCTGGTTAAATTTGAGTCGATAGGCTCGATATCAAATGTGTGAACACCAACTTGTGTTCGATCGGATCGTGCAACTGACAAAATCGCAGCCTTGAATCACAGTATTGAAGCAGATCTAAATTTGTCAAATCCTCGACGTTCTCAACTATTGGGATTATCCAAAAACACCACTTGACTTTACTTTAAGTGATGTAGAAATTGAAGCCGACCAACCATTCACATCGCCCTAGATTCGCTCAATTCATTTTTGAAAAAAGTCATCTTTTCAGAAGAAGCCCATTTTCACTTGTCAGGGTATGTCAACAAGCAAAATTGTCGCATTTGGACTTCTGAAAATCCTAGAGTCATTATTGAGAATCTTTTGCATGCGCAACGTGTCACTGTACGATGGGCTATGTAGTCTAAAGGCGTGATTGGGCTATTTTTTTTTCCAAGATGAAGCTGAGGATGGGGTAACGGTCAGAGTGTGATTTGTTTTACATCCGCGCCTGGCTATGTAGCCTTAATCAGATGGTGGACAAACCACTATACATAATTTGGAACGTCATGCTCGTCCTAGATAGCCGAAGAAATAATTCTAAGCAACAGAACCACCTAGTTGCAACTTGAATGATTCCAGGACAGGTCTGCAAACCATCACACCTTGCGTAAGAGTTGGAGACTTTCCAACTCCTGTCCAGAACACATGTCAAGCATGCTCACTGGGCTGGATCATTCACTTTGCGTGTCATTATCAGTGAAATGATCCCGGCCACCATAAATTTCATAGTTCTCTTATGGGGCCGCAAAACCACAACCACCACGATGCTCCCATATAGGGGCCAACCTCAATGATCAGTCAGAAAACTCTTAAATGTCTAAAGAGACAAATAATGAACTCTGCGGCTCACTGATCCTCGTGGAAATAAAGTGGAGTTTCCAGTTGTCTCCCTGTCTGACTTCAGGGGACTGGGCTCCCTTTTTCCCCAGTTGCACTGAGTCTAGATAGTGGAATATTCTATAAAGACTATATTTATATGCTCCTGGGGGGTGGGGTAACGGTCAATGGATCTCACTATTCCGAGATGCTAACAACTACATTTGGCCTATTATTGACGACGTGGATATCACTGACATGTGGTTTTAATAGACTGGTGCCACATAGGCAATGAAACGACTAACTTATTGCCGATCGCATAATTTCACGACAATCAGCAGTTAAGTGGCCAGCCAGATCATGTGTTTTAACATCTCTGGATTATTTTTGGTGGGGCTATGTTAAGGACACAGCCTATATGGAGCCAATTAAATCGATTTAAGCCTTAAAAATTAAATACTGTGGTTTGATTAATGAAATAGGACCGCCATTGTGGCAAAAAGTGAATAAAAACTGTGAATGAATCGACATCTGTTAGAATAATCGTTGCCAGATAATATTTTTTAATTCATAATTGCCGAACTTTTCTCTTCGAAATACAATAAAAATTTGAATATTCCTAATCTAAATGTTTTGTTTTAGAAAACAAACTTCTTGTTGAACAACCCTTTATTTGTTGCACATTATTGTTTTTTTACAAATTTCCGTTTGCAGACATGGCTTTAGTGTCGGGTGTTTTATTTTATAGGCAAAAAGAATTTCAAGATGGCAACACTTTTTAGCTGGCGACAATTTTGTCAGCTGTCAAGTAATTTATGTTTTAATATGTGCGTAAATTTTCCGACGGTGCTTAAATTATTTTTATTTGGGTACGGTTTTCTGTCGACCCTCGTCAAATTTGGTTTGTTTACAAAAAAAATGATGAAAATGATTTATGTTTTGTTTGGTTTGGCATTTCATCATGAATACACTGACGCCTGAACAATGCTTCCAAATTGTGAAAACTGAGCCCAAAATAAGATTGCCGTTAATGTTGATTTTAATAAACGAATTTCATTTAGCGATAAAGCTTATTTTTCTGTAAACGGATTGAGTATAATCCTCCACTTTATCTTCAGACGCCGTTACATTCAAAAAAACCTGAATATTTGGTGTGCGATCCGAACTTCTTTAAAAACGGCCCGGTCAGAAAGTTACAGTCACCCCCATTCAACAAGTATGATACTTCACATAGTTCATGTTGTAATTGAATTGAAGCATTTTATAATCAAATAGTTTCAGGTTTCGAATCTGTGAATTGCCCTACAAGATCGTTCAGTTAAACGCCGCTAGACTAGTTTTGTGGACTAGTCTGCACCGATAAGACTGAAAATACTGCCTACTTGAAGAATAACATTTGCCGCGTTTTTGCCGATATACGGCCACAAATGTTGGAACAACTTATCGGAAATTGGACCACCAGTTTTTTTTTTTTTTTTTTAATAAAGAGAAGTAGGCACTTCAGGCAACAATGCCTATTTAGTCAAGTACCGTGCTACATTCTTTAGGAAAGGGATAAAGAATAGATGAAAAACAGATGGCGAAAGTAGAAGGATAGTTACGGAAATTAACTGCCGTATAAGACAGCACAGCGGCCAGTGACTATGCCTTCATCGCTGAGCAGCCCCATCGACAGTCAATTTTTATTTTTGTAGTGAAAAAAACCAAGGTCTTCGTTGGGAATCGAACCCACAACCCCCGTATTTACAAGCTAGTACACTACCTACTAGCCTACAGGGGCACCAGTTTAGACTACGTCATAGCCACGTGTGGGACTCATATATCAGACGTCGTATTATGTTATAATGCCAGAAAGAAAATTATCATTCGAATGAAGCAGATTTTATGTCTTCTTTGTTTTGTTCAATTTTAAAGTTCTGTACCTCTATAAAAGCAGCTTTTATTTAGTTAAAAAATTAATTTGAAAGAAAGTGTTGCTCTTAGGATGAAATCAATTAATAAGAAGAACATATTAATTACTTTGTTAAACACTTTTAGTTGACACTGTACATTGAAATGATTGCCAAATAAATAGTTTCTGTGAATGGTCTCATAACAGGTGTCCGCCGGGAAGGTATACTACTTTGTTGGTTTATAATTTTTGATCAAATGAAAGAGAATTGATTTTATATTGATAAATGTTTTATTTTATGTCGGCAATTATGTGTGGAATACAATATCAGATATATGTCCGCCTGTGATCACCTCATAAATGCGACTTCTTTTGAACACATTTTTTGTGACAATGTGGTCACCATTTCACTCTGTATTTCATTAATTTTCATCACGAATATTTTGTTTAAGTTGCTCAAGCATTTCTGGTTTGTTTGCATAAAGTTTGCTTTTCAGATATCCCCGCAAAAAGAAGTCCAGAGCAGTTAAATCAGGCGACCGTGGAGGCTAATCAACATCACCATTTTTTGATGTAACTTGTTGGGAAAAGAGCTCTCGCAGTTATTCCATTGTAATCCTGGCTGTATGCTTTGTGGAATGGTCTTGTTAATGCCACATGTTAATCAAGCCCAAAGCATGCAGTTGTGGCATTAAAAAGTTTTTTATCATATCACGATATCGCTTCCCATTTACAGTTTCGATATTCGGTTTTCATTTTCAAAGAAATAAGATTTAATGATTCCTCCTGACCAAATTGCACACACGACTATCACTTTTAAGGGATACACAGGTGACTGTTGAATAATTTGAGGGTTTCCCATTCCCCATAATCGACTATTCTGTTTATTCACATATCCATGCAAAGGAAAATGTACCTCGTCACTCGTTATGATCTTTTCATGAAAATCGACGTTGTCATGGGCCAGCTGTAACATCCTGTTGACATTTGTATGGCGGCGTTAATGATCTTGCGGAAGAAGCTTTTGTGTCAACTGAATCTTTTATGGAAACAAATGCAAATTCTTGTGCAAAATTGTTAAAGCTGTTTTTTGAAAGCCAAGCTCCTGAGCACGGCGTAGAATTCAGGATGATGGAATGTTTTGAACACTTTCTTGTGCAGCAGTAATGCTTTAAGCCGATCTTGTAGTACGTTGTGGTTTATGCTATCACCTTCATAACCTCTTCGAAATCATTTACTTTACGATAAATAGTGCGTTTGGTTGGCACGTTGTTTTTTAACAAAAATTTCATGTAACTTTCTCATCGTCACATTAATCGATGATTGATTTTGATAAAATATTTTAACGATTAAAACACGTTAGTTTATCGAATATTTTTCCATAATAAATTTGCCATGGGTCTACTTCACGACTGCCAAATATGAACTGTCAAGACTAATGTTTAGCAAAATGGCCGTAAAACAAAGAAGTATACCTTCTCGGCGAACACCCGGTAGAAGCTAGTTAAATAAACAATAAAAAGTGTTCGTACAAGCTCTTCTTGGCGTTTATCTGAGAACGGTGAATTAAGGCAGTTAATTCAGAGCGTATTTAGTCATGAGTTTCATACCGTTTTTGAATAGTTTTACAAAACTTTTTTAATATCGGGCGTGCAGTGACCTTGTAGGCATTTGCAAGGTTTAAGCGAGAAACTTTTACTTGTTTATTAAAAATGTGATAATCAAGCCCCCAAGCAAACTGTATGACATGTGTATACGATCAGTACGGTTTTTAATTCAAATCCATTTATTTTGATATTTAATTTTATTACAAAAACAAAGACACGCATTTGTACTTTCCATATCCTCCGGCTGCATCACTTACAAAAAGTTCCTGCCAAAAGCCTTTCAAGGACACACACACACACACACACATAAATGTCAGTCAATCATCAACTGTTTAAAAGGAATGCAAACTATTTATACGCTCATTTGTCGGTATATTTATAGAAATTGTACAAAGACAGAATGCCCTGTGAAACATGAATATTCATGACAGCAACAAGTCACATCATAATTTTAATCATAATTTTAAACGACATCGTCATTCAGAAACCAAAACGCATAAGAAAAATATTAAAATTAAAAAGTGTGGCAAAACTAGCGATTTTCTTTACTTATTTTCAATCAGCATTACTTAAGGGTATATATTTGGGTTCAGATAAGAAAGATGAGTAGCAAAAAAATATAGGGAAATTTTTATAGAGGCATAAAACTTTGATATGAAATAAAATAAAAATAAAAATAGATAAACTTCTGGCATTATAATTTACAAATGATTTCTGGCATATGACCAACACCGACTGAATCGGATGTAAACTGATCTGGGGGTTCAATTCTCAATGACTATTGCCAACACTTGCTGCCGTTTATTGGCAATAACATGGCAAATGTTGTCTTTAAGGTGGCCAATTGTGTCGGCCTTATCAGCATACACCAGAAATTTTAAAGATCCCCATAGAAAATAGTCTGGCAGCTTCAAATCGCAAGGTGCCCCTGTAGGCTAGTAGTTAATGTACTAGCTTATCAGTATAGAGGTTGTGGGTTCGATTCCCAACGAAAACCTTGGTTTTTTTTACTACAAAAAAAAATTGACTGTCGGTGGGATTGGTCAGTGATGAATGCATGGTCACTGGTCTATGTGCTGTCGTATACGACAGTTAATTTCCGTAACTATCCTTCTACTTTCACTACCTGTTTCATCTCTTCTCTATCACTTTCCTAAAGAATGTAGCACGGTACTTGACTAAATAGGCATTTTTGCGTGAAGTGCTACTTCTCTTCAAAAAAAAAAAACAAGTTCTAATTCATCAATCCGAAATGCGACGCTTCGTTGAATAAATCAATTGTTATACGAGCTATGTGACATGCTACGCTATCAGTATCGGTCACCACTGACTATAACGTTCTGACCAGCATTGTTTTAAAAAAGGTACGAACCCATGACATGCACCAGTCCTAAAGTACATCAAGTCAATTTTTTTTTTGGACTTAACGGTGACTGAACATCACTTCAAATACGCCAGTTTTTTGACAAAATTTTCGACTGTTAAAAAAGTGTTGCCCATTTAAAGTTCTATATACATTTATAAAAATATACTTTAGAAGTAATACGTAGCCTGCGACTTAGTCGACACTGTTGACACTTCAAGTGTCGACGTGAGTTATTTAATGCACTCCCGCCTTTCAAATTTTCTTCACAATTTTCCAAATTTATTTTCTCGTTTTAAGTTGCAGTTGAAATTCAGCCAGCAGTGGATTATAAAGGGTTTTTCAACAAGAATTTTGTTTTCCAAAACAAAAATGATGATTCAAATTGTGATTGCACTATGGAGCAAAAAGTTTCGCAATTATGAATGAATGTCACGACCACGCTCACAGGTGTCGCTTCTTTCGTTAAAGTTTTCACTTACTTTTTGGCGAATGACAGTCCTTTTTCATTAATCACATCACGGATTTTGAGTATTAAGGCTGAAATCCACTCGATTGGCTCCACACAGACTCTGCCTTTAACATAGGCCCACAAAAAATAATCCAGTGGTGTTAAATCACATGGTCTGGCTGGCCGCTTAACTGCTGATTGTCGATCGGGAAATTTGGTTTGCAATAAATTAAACGTTTCATTAACTGTGTGACATGTGGCACCGTCCTATTGAAACCACATGTCAGTGATATCCATAACGTCAATAATAGATAAAAATTGAGTTATTACCATCTTGCGATAGGGTGATCCATTAACCGTTAACGCTTTTCTAGCCTCATCTTCGAAAAAAAGGCCCAATCACGCCTCTAGATCACATAGCGCCGCATACAGTGGTACGTTCAGTATGCCATCGCTCTAGGATTCTCAGAAGCCCAAATGCGGCAATTTTGCTTGTTGACAAACCCTGACAAGTGAAAATGGGCTTCGTTTGAAAAAATTATTTTTTCAGAAAAACTAGCCGGCTGTTCCTAAATGAATTGAAAGAATCTAATTCGGTCGGCTTCAATTCCTGTACCAGTTAAATCTTGCAAGGCTTCAAAGTCAAATTCTTACGCAAAATTCGTCATGTGGTGGTTGTTGCAAACGCCGAGGAATTGACAAATTTGAACATTCCATTAACAGCATTTTAAATATTTGAGATTTTCCGCGATGCTATGTGGGGAAAGCAAAATAAATCTTTCGCTTTAAAATGTCTCTTTTAGTTTCTCATGAAAATAAAGGGTGATCCAAACAAAAGGCACGATGTTAATTATAAAAAGCAAAAAGTTTTCAGAAAATTATCTTAACACTTTTTATTGTGATTAAAATAAAATATCGGCCGAATGGTCGCCACAGCTTTGATAGCAAGACTCTATACGATGGTCTATATCTTTCATGACTCTTAGCTGTAATTGATGTTCAATGACGTACAAAGAAAGAATACTAACGGTGTCAACGTACATTATCGTGGCAGCCAATTAATATCGCCATGACGTGAGATAACACAACCATTGAATTTGTCGCCTAAAAGTCCTACTCTTTCATTGTCTGTGGGGCAAGCAGCAGCATTTCTGTAGAAATCAAATATCACCAGGTTTATAACCTCAATTTCTGGCTACCAAAAATCCCGCATTATCTCGTGATAACGAACAGCATTCACAATAACGGCTTGGCGGACCTCATATTTAGAGTTGTATGGCTCAATTACGGCTATGCGGCCCACAAACCGCAATAAGCAGTCACTTTTTTTGGATACATTGACTTTTTCGCAATCCCTCGTAGATATTTATTTCCCCAAATGCGGACAGTTTGCTCATTAACGAATTCCCTAAAATGAAGGTGTGCCTCGTCGCTGAAGATGATTTTCTTTGTATTTGCCAGGGATTTATCCTTTAACTCTTTTTATGTACGAATACAGAAAAAAATGTCAAAAATCCCAGTTTTGGAAATTTTCAAAACTTTTGAGGGATTGTCATTAAACTTAAATATATATTTCTTTATTTATTTATTTTATTAACAAACGATAACCTGTGTTAAACAGAAAAAAAAACTAAAGACTTCGTAAAGATCAAAGAGATAACGAGCCACCGGCTGAAAAAGACAGCAACGAGCAACAATAACTTTTAACAAAATATTATATGAGAACAAATTGAAAAGACATCTGCAGCAAATAGACAAGAAACACAAAAACAAATAAACTGTAGCAAATTTTATATTTTCAAAGAAAGAAAGAAAGATGTAAAAAACCGAAATTGATGAAAAAAAAAGCTTAAACAGTCTTTGAAGTCTCTCAAGCCACAATTTAAGCTGATGATGTTCTGTATGTGTTTGTGTATGTGTGTGTGGTGTATTTTTTTTGTTTTTGTTGTTATTAATTCTTAAACTCTCATAAAGCGTAAATAAATACCGTTGTTTAATTTTTTACACATTCATTTTAATTCATTCTTTTCATTTCCCACACCATCTTATCCCGTCTGATCCACTTTACAGTCCGTCTTAATATCGTCTACTTTTTGTTTTCTTAACTTTTTAATATTCTGCACGATGTTTGATGTTTGTGTGTAGATTTCCTCCCAAAACTTAAACTGTTGGTTGGATTTAAGTGTAACAGCGTTTCGTTAATTTTATTTTAGATATTTTTTATTGTTGAATTATACTTTTTAAATGAAATGAATGAATGGTTACGAGTTTAAAAATCAGTGCGTTATTTTTTAACTTCCTCTTTTTTGCTGAATTATTGTTCTATTCTATTCTGTTGCTCTTTTTAAGAATATATAATTGGAAATTTCTTTTAATAATAGATCGAACAGTGCTACCATTTGTTTGAGTGCAACTAATATTTTTAATATGTTTGCATAAACTATTTTTATTTCATTATGTTCTACTCTATTCTTTTCTCTTATTTTTTCATTTTCTTTTCTATTCTTTTTTCTGTTCTTTGGTTTTTCTGTTATATTTTATAATTTTCTATTGTTTTACTTTATTCTATTCCACTCTCTTCTATTCTTTTAATTTAATTTTTGTGTCTTTGTTTTTCAATTCTGTTCCATTTTATTCTATTCTATTCTGCTCTATTCGGTTCTATTTTCTTATTTTACCTAATTTGTTTTTTCTATTTTATTTTATTCTATTCTTACATTCTGTTCTATACTGTTATTTTTATTCTATTCTATTCCATTTCTTTTCTCTTAAATTCCATTTTTTTTTATTTTGGGTTCTTATTTTTCTATTTTGTTCCATTATATGCTATTCTGTTATATTTAATTTAATTTAATTTTATTCTATTCTGTTATATTCTGTTCTATTCTATTCTGTTCTATTCTATTCTGTTCTATTCTGTTCTATTCTGTTCTATTCTGTTCTATTCTGTTCTATTCTATTCTATTATATTCTATTATATTATATTCTAATCTATTTTATTCCATTCTATTCTATTTTATTCTATTCTATTCTCTTATTTTGTTTTCTTTACTCTATTCAATCTATCTTACTCTATTCTATTCTATTGTATTTTAATAATAATAACAATAATACAATAATTCTATTCTGTTCTATTCTATTATTTTTTATTCTATTTCATTTTCTTTTGTACTTTTCTATTCTTTTGTATTCTGTTCTAATAATAATAATAAGAATAATACAATAATACCATTATTTTTTATACTATTCCATTCTCTTAAATTCCATTCTTTTACTTTCTCTTCTTTGTTTTTTTTTTTTTTTTTTGTTCAATTCTATTCTATTTTGTTCTATTTTTTCTATTCTATTTTACTTAATTGTGTTCTAATAATAATAAGAAAAATGCAATAACTCTATTATATTCTGTTCTATTCTATTATTTTTTATTCTATTCTATTCCATTGCATTCGTTTTTGATATCTGCGTATATTGTCCGACGTATATTGATTTGACGCGGGATGACGTAAAATCATACCCAACAAGCATTTGTTATATTATTTTTTCTTAAATTCCATTTTTTTATATTTTGTTCTTTGTGTTTGTTTACTTTGTTCTATTCTATTCTGTTCTATTTTATTCTATTTCATTCAACTCCATTTCATTCTACTTCAGTCTATTCTATTCTTTTTTTCTTATTTTCCCTTTTTTGAGTTTTTCTATCTATTCTATTCTAATAATAATAAGAATAATAGCATAATTCTGTTCTATTTTGTTTCATTCTATTATATTTCTTATTCTATTTCATTCTCTTAAATTCCATTCCATTCACTTCAGGCAACAATGCCTATTGAGTCAAATACCGTGCTATATTCTTTAGGAAAGGGATAGAGAAGAGATGCAACAGGTGGTGAAAGTAGAAGGATAGTTATGGAAATTAACTGCCGTATATAATACAGCACAGCGACCAGTGACTATGCCTTCATCGCTGACCAGCCCCATCGACAGTCAATTGTTATTTTTGTAGTGAAAAAAAAACTAAGGTCTTCGTTGGGAATCGAACCCACAACTCCCATACTTACAAGCTAGTACACTACCTACCCTGTAGGCTACTACTGGGGCACCTTCTATTCTAATAATAATAAGTATAATAGAATAATTCTGTTGTATTCTGTTACATTCTATTATTTTTTATTCTATTCCATTACATTCTCTCAAATTCTATTCTCTTCTGCTCTATGCTCTACTATCTAATCTATTCTCCCCCCCTTTCTTTCCTCTTTTTCATTTTGCTATTCTCATCCATTCAATTTTGTTCTCTTCTAATTTACTATATTCCGCTCCAATCTATTCTATTATTTTTTATTCTTTTCCATTCTATTCTACTATTATTAGTTTATAGTCTATTCTTCTTTATTAAATTCTATTCTATTCTATTCTAATACTTATTTCTATTCAACTATTTTTGCTTTTATTTTATTCTATCTTCTAATAGCGTTGTAGGTTATAGATCAATTATTTTTTTAGCGCATATGTGCTTCCAATTCCTTAAACGGCATTTTGAAAAGGTGACACAATTATCGGCCTAAAATTCCCATATTATGCATCAGTTTACGGTCTATAGTTTACGGTCGGCATTTGAAGGACTTTCATTTTCGATCACTTAGGAGTTATAAAATTACATGTGATTAAATCGAATTTTTGTTGAGTGAGTTAAGTTCGAATATGTTGTCATTACTACCTTTATTATGGTTCCTTTGAGAAAAATGGGAACACAATTGGCGTTCTTTAATTTTTTTATTTTTATTAAAGGATTATTTGCCTATTTTTTAATTAAGAAAAAATGTTTTATTTGTTTCCTAATGTTGGAAAAACGATATTAAAAAAAAATTTTTTAATGTGGATAAATTAAACGAAATTTTTACTAAATTTAATTATTAAATAAATAATGAAAGTTTATTTTTTTATTTTTACTTTGTTTTTAGTGAAAAAAAAAATATATATGAGTTATTGGCATATGTTTAGCATAAAATTTAACGGGTTTTGGAGTAGTAATGAATAATAAAAACAAAATAGTGTGTTTTTTATTAACTTTACGTTTTGAAAAGAAAGATTCGAAAACCAGTTTCTGTATATTTAACACTGACATATGAATAATTTACTTAATAAAATATAACTGCTTTAGTTTTAATTTGTTAAGATGATTGATAGATGTCTTTGTGTTGTTTAATGTTATGGTGATAACACAAAACATTTCATATTAAAAATTGTGTAAATTTGCTCTTAGTAATTAGTTGTTTTATTCGACTATACTTATATTACTAATAAAGCCATTGAGAGCATTTTTCATTACATTCTCACAGATTTCACGCGGTATTTCATTAATTTTATCACGAATATTTTGTTTAAGTTGCTCAAGCGTATTTTATTGTAATCCTGGGTGTATGCGTTGTGGCATCTTCTTGTTGATAAATGGTCTTGTGGAAGAATCTCTTGTGTAAACTGAATCTTTAATGAAAACAAATTCAAATCCTCGTGCAAAATTGTGACAAAAGTTGTTCTTCGAAGACCAATTTCTTGTGCACGGCTTCGAACTGAGATTGATGGATTGTTTTGAATGCTTTCTTTAGCAGCAGTAAAGTATTTAGCCGATCTTGCAGTACGTTGTGGTCCATGCTTGGGTCTATCACCAGCAGCTCCTCTTTCTGTGAAATCATTCACCCCATGATAAATAGTGTGTAACTTCCCCTTCGTCACATTAATCGATTGATTTTGATAAAATCTTTTCCTTGGTTTATCGAATATGTTTTCATAATAAATTTGCCACGTGTCTATTTCACGACTGCCAAATATTAACTGTCAAGACTAATGTTTAACAAAATGGCGGCAAAACAAAGTAGTTGTATACTTACCCGGCGGACACCCTGTACAAATTATTCAGTTTTAATTCAGCATTAGCCCAGCCTGTAATGTTGGCATCCACTTAAGAAATTTAAAAAAAATTATGTTTAATCACATAAAATAAATTAAAATTTTAATTTCACTTTTACGACTATTAAATTTAGTGCGTTATTTTTATACCTCCTGTCTTAGCTGAATTATTGTTCTATTCCATTTTATCATAATTTTTTCCTTTTAAAGAATATATTTGGAGATTTCTTTTAATAATAGATCGAACAGTGATATACCATCAGTTCGAGTACGACTGATATATTTAGTATGTTTGAACACACTGTTCTATTCCATTATGTTCCACTCTATTCTTTTCTCGAATTTTTCATCTTTTTTCCATTCTTTTTTTTTTCGTTCTTTGTTTTTTTTATTATATTCTGTTTTATTCTCCTCTATTCTATTATTTCATTTTATCCTATTTATTTTAATTTTATTCTATTCTATATTATTGTATTCTATTCTATTTCTATTCGATTCTATTCCATTCTCTTTAGAAATTCTTTAGAAATTAGCTTGTTATTAATCACTTATTAAAATGGCCTTTTAAAGGTACTGGTTTGAAAAATTTTATTTTACCTCACTTATTTTTAAGGAACTTCAGGACTTTTTTGTGACTTTTTTCAAGTGTCCTTTTTTTTAATAATTTTGTTTTTTTTTAATTCTGCAACTCATATTTTTATAAAATTTTATATGATTTTTTGCATGATTTTTTTAAGATTTAAAAAGATGTATTTAAAAAATATTTATTTTATTATCTGCTCTTTATTTTTTTTATTCTGTTATTTTATTTTATGCTATTCTGTTCTACTCTATTCTTTATTGTTTTATTTTATTCTATCCTTTTCCATTCTATTCTATTTTATTCTATTCATTGTTCTCTTTTATTTTCCACTCTCTTGTTTTCCTATCTTTGTTTTTTCTATTCTGTTCTAATGTATTCTTTTCGGATTTATTTTGTTCTATTCTTTTATCTTATTTTCTACTCTTTTATTTTCATATCTTTGTTTTTTGTATTCTATTCTATTATTCTATTTTGTTCTAATATATTCTATAGTATTCTATTCCTTTCTATTCTATTCTATTCTTTTATCTAATTTTCCACTCTTTTATTTTCCTTTCTTTGTTTTTTGTATTCTATTCTATTATTCTACTTTGTTCTAATCTATTCTATTCTATTCTTTTCTCTTATTTTCCACTCTTTTATTTTGCTATATTTGTTTTTAGTATTCTATTCTATTTTAATGTATTATATTCTATTATTTTTTTATCTATTCTATTCCCTGGCTCTGCTATTCTATTAAAACTTTCTCCAATAACTTTAATTCTTTAAACAAATTAAGCCTAATTTTTTTTGTTGTATATAAAATTTTCATTTTTTATTGTCTTAAAGAAAGAATACAAATTATTCGCGCAGTTCTTGAAATATCGGCGTGAATTGCAACACTTTATTACGTTTCGTTTAGCCGTAAATCAAGTGAAGCATAAGAAACAACAACAGCAACAGAAATAAAAGCTGGTGTAATAAATCTTAAAATTTCTTAAAAAAAAAAAATAAAAAAAAAATACTTTAATAACAACTTAACACAATTTTGCAACACTTTTTGTTTTCCTTTCTTAAAATCATAAATTATTAATCTCTTTATCTTTCATTCTAAAAATAAAGCACTTATTTTCTCTTCTCTTTTGTTTTTTCTTTCAGTTTAGTTTTAAAAACCCTGTGAGAGAAGGAGAGTGTGTGTGTGTGTTAGTGTGTAAGCGCGTAATGTTTTTTTAGTTTCTTACCCTAAATCTTAATAAACAACATTATTTTAACATCAACATCAACAGCAACATCATCATTATCATCATGGCATACGATATACTAAAACACATGCGACAAAGGCATCCAACAACACAGCCATTTTTAACGGTTCAGTTCTACTTAACGGTAAGTGACTGGCATTTATTTTGTTCTTTTTTTTTTTTAAGTAACCAAAAATAAAGTTTATTTGTTGTTTTTGCAAAAGCTTTAACGATTTGAAAGTGCTTTTGTAAAAATTTTCTTTTTTTGTTGTTGCTTGTTTGTTTGTATTTAAAATTCTTAACAAATAATCAGTTGCATCTTATTTTTTATATCCAAGAAATATAATTCTTTTTCGTACGTGCTAAAACACAAATTGGTTAACGTTAATATCGTAAGGTTAAAGGCATTATGACGAAGTGATTTTTGTTAATAAAGATTTGTGATATCGACTGGGTTTTTATTTTAAAATATTTTTTTTAGCATTATCTTTTCTAGAATTATCTATAATAATTTAACAAAGTCTAATTAATACTATTTGTTTTTATATTTATTTACCATGCGACATGTCCTGCCACCCTAGAAACTTACCGCCTCTTAATTGTATCAGATTTTTAAACTAGACGTTTGTTTTTCAATTGTGGCAACACCAACAACCTGATAATTTTGACATTTAGTTTTTTGACGTATTCGTAGTAGATGCATTGCCACTTATTACAATGAGTTCAATTTCACACGAAAATCGCCTTAAAATAATTAAATTCCACTATGAAAATGGTGATTCTGTTAAAGTTGCATTTCGTAAAATTCGTGATATTTTTGGACAACATAATCCTCCTTCTGGAACCGCTATAAAGAATTTGGTGGTTAAATTGTGGTCGACAGGCTAGATACAAAATCTCATGACAGCAACCCTTGTTCGATCTGGTCATTTAACTGAAAACATCGCAGCCGTGAGCCGCAGTGTTGAAGTAGATACAAATTTGTCAATTCCTCGACGTTCTCAGCAATTGGGGTTATCCAAAACCCCTCACATGGAGAATTTTGCGTAAAGATTTGACTTTGACGCCTTACAAGGTTCAACTGGTATAGGAATTCAAGCCGACCGATGATTCACATGGCCGTAGATTCGTTCCATCTATTCAGGAACAACTGGCTGATTTTTCCGAAAAAATCATTTTCCCAGACCAAGCCCACTTTCACTTGTCAGGATATGTCAACAAGCCAAATTGCTGTATTTCGACTTCTGAAAATCCTAGAGCGATTATTGAGAAGCCTTTGCATGTTCAACGAGTCACTGCATGGTGCGGTATGTAGTCTAGAAGTATGAGTGGGTCGTTTTTTAGAAGATGATGGAAATGCGGTAACGGTCAATGGATCACACTGTCGTAAGGTGCTTAAAACTCAATTTTGGTTTCTAATTGACGACATGTATATCACGGACATGCGGTTTCATTTTAACGATGTCACATTTCTTGCAAACCAATTTTCCCGATCACATAATTTCACGACAATCAACAGTTAAGTGGCCAGTCAGATTGTGTGATTTAACACCACTGAATTAGTTTTTGTGGGGCCATATTAAGGACAGAGTCTATACGAAGCCAATTGAATCGATTTCAACTTAAAACTCAAAATCCATGATGTGACTTATGAAATTTTTCGAAGCTTCTTTTTAAAAAACGCTTTATTTATCTTAATGTAAGTAATGGGTGGGCATATTTAAGGTTGGAAAATAAATTGTCTGTCAACTTATTAAGTGTCAGGAATTGAACTTTAATCTTTTAACAGTTATTAAGTAAAAAGTTGGGAAATTTTAAGAATTGTCGTTACGCTCTTAAGCAAAGAATATTCATTAGCTAAATTTACTATTAAAATGGTGAAAATTTCAATGTATCACTTCGTAAAATTAGAGCAATTTTCCTTATAATAAAGCTCCTTCTGAGGGCGCTTTAAATTTATCGGTAAATTCGAAGCTTACAGTATTGCTGCTGACAATAGAAAACCATAATATGCTCAGTGTGGCCTTAGTGATGCAAATATAGCCGATATACAAAGATAAAACGTCTTTAATGGTGTTTTGGCGATATTGGTCAAAAATTAAACCCATTATTAAACAGCCAATAAAGATAAAAGATGGCAACACTGTTTCGTAATTTATTGAAAGCTTTGCTTGTTCGTAATGCCACCATGTACAATAAATAAATCAGCAGAATAGATATATAAAAACTTAAATATACGCTTTATATGAGCAGGACAAAATTCACATAAATTAATCACTAAAAATCATGAGGTTGGGCCTTATTCCGCTGTATGTGAAATCACAATTCTCTATCACTCAATTATCGATTATCACTAAGGCAAAATATATGTAAAATCAATATAAAAAATTCCGTCGTGACTATAAATTAAAATGTGTGAGAATATTTGTGGCCGTATATCGACAATAACGCAACATAATTGTCTTGCAAGTGGTCAATCGTTTCGGGTGTATCAACGTAGTGACTTCAGATATCCCCACACAAAAAAATAAGTCTAGCGGCATTAAATCGCACGATTTTGTATTCCACGGTTTCAGCAATCACCATTGACTGCAACATTCTGACTAATACCCCCCCCCCCCCCTCCTCACGGGGAACATTTATCATTCTTTATAGAATACTTGACTATCTAGCTCAGTGCTGCGGGGGTATAATGGAGCCGAGTTCCCTGAAGTCAGCAGGGGTACAGCTGGAAACTCTACGTTATTTCCACGGAAATCAGTAAGCCCCAGAGTTTCCGCTAATTGTGTTTTTAGACTTTTGACTGTTTCTCTGTCTGATTATTGAGGTTGGCCCTTCGGGAGTATCGTGGTGGTTGTGGTTTTGCGGTCCCATCAGGCATTGTTTTATGGTGGCCAGGATCATCTCGCCTTTAATCACACCTACTGGTGAATGATCCAAATCCAGTGAGCATGCTAGTCATGTGTTATGAACAGGAGTTGGATAGTGTCCAGCTCCTCAGCAAGGAGTAGTGGTTTGCAGCGCTGCTCTGGAACCGATGAAATTGCATCAAGGAAAGAACTGTTGCTAGAATTAGTCTTCGGCTTCCTAGGACGTGAATGACGTTGCTTTTCATTCCCAGTGGTTTGAACACCATCTGATTAAGGCCCACGGCTAGGTGCAGATGTAAATCTTATCACGAAATGTAACATTCATCCATACGATATGTAACGTCATAAGTTTTATAGAAATACGAAGCAATGATACCACGCAATGATCCACAGTTTCCCTGGATATAACGGTGTCTCAACATGCACTTGAGGAGTACCATCACTACATATTGGAAATAATGTTTATTGAGATGTCGATTGAAGCAAAAATGAGCACAAAAATCACTCAGGCAAAACCGGGCAATCTTGCTTAGAACCCAACTTACACACTTCGAAAGCGTTGTTTTGGAAGTCAGTCTATTCATGTTGAAATGTCAAAACAAACTAAACATAAATCACTTGAAAGCTTATAAAATGGCCGCCAATTAAAAATCTGTTGCCACCTTAAACTTCTATACCTCTATAAAAACACCCGTTAATTGTGTCATGTAATGAAGAAGTAGCGAATTGCAGCTGTTTTTTCTCATTAATAAAATAATTTACATGGGGAGAGAAATATAATAATTCTTCATTTAAAACGAAAAATATATTTCATTTCCATATTTTTTTGTGCCATTTGGAAGACACTTTATGCGAATATTGTTGTCAGAATAGGACAGATTAGAATACGGCTTGAATATGCATGCCATACATAATTGCTGACATTAGATAAAATATTTCTCAATATAAAAGCCATTCTCTTTCAGTTAATCACAAAATATAAAAAAAAAACAAGTAGTATACCTTCCCGGTGGACACCCTGTATTTATAACATGATTACACAAAAGGTTGGTTACTAAATTTTAAGCTTAAGTTACCACTTTGGTTTTCGTAATTTAAATTTAAATTTATATTCAGTTTCGTGCTGTAAATATTTTTCTTTTTATTTTAATTATATCGTTTTGTTAAAGCAACGATTATATAACTAAAAATTATAACTAAGACCAGGAGGCAACCATTCATTAACCAGCAACCAGAGAAAAATTTCTTAATTTTAGTTTAGAATTTGAATTTTTGCTTAAACTGTAAGACGACGGCCAAGTTATTTCATAAAATGCGATGGTCCATGAGCAGGTGCTCTGTCATTATAATTTAACTGTTCCATCACATAGAACGTTATCTATTTATTTATTAAGCTTAAAGAACTTCCTATTTTATTATGATAATTTAATTATACTTTAATTTTATTTATTTTTTTGTTTTTGTTTTGTATTTTAGTTCATTGAACTCATCATCATTTTTCGCGAGTGAACTTGTTTTGCCACTTTATAAAAGTAACGATTGTGTAACTTTTTGAGAGTGATGAATATAGAGAGTATAAGCTTAATAAACCGTTAATCATTTCATATAGTTCTCTGTAATTATTCATTAAAAATAACTATTTAGCAGGCGTTTTATTGCTGCAAAGAAATCTTATTCATGGAGTGATAACAAATAAGAAACTTGTAAAAATGTCCAAAACGTAAAACCAGAATTTAGGTGTGACTATACTGACACGATTTTCGCTTTTCAACCATAGCAAACAAACTTTTACGAGCATTGCCAGCTATAAAAATAAGAGTGACGCATAAATTAAAATTCCTAAAGCTGTTCCATAGAGTTCCTGATTTTGACATAATGATTTGATATTTTAAACTGTTTTACCCAAATGCTTAAAATTTTCACAAAATTTGTATTTCTAAAGGGTGCTACATTATGGTTAAAATAAATATTCTTGTTTCCTTCTACACTTTCATATATTTTTTTGCTTCAGTAGAATATAAAATTTGACCACTTTGTTTGAAATTAAAGTTTGATAGAACCACAAGTGTAGAGGGGATATATATTATAAAAGATGTTGAATTTGTCGGGTAAAAAAATGGAGGAATGAACCATCACTTATGCAAAGTAATATTGAAAATTAGCCATGAACTTGGTATCACTTACAGTCGCATATATAGGGTTCTTCAACAAGAAGTACTTTCTAAAATAAAACAAAAAATTTCGATTAAGATGATTCAAATCTTTAATGCATTACGAAGAGAAAAGTTTGGCAATTCTGAATGAAAAATGATATCTGACAAATGTCTATCTTGACCATTCCGACAGATGTCGATTCTTTCATCAAATTTTTTTATTTTTTTTTTAAGAGAAATTGCACTTCAAGCAACAATGCCTATTTAGTCAAGTACCGTGCTACATTCTCTATGAAAGGGATAGAGAAGAGATGAGACAGGTGGTGAAAGTAGTAGGATGGTTACGGAAATTAACTGTCGCATAAGACAGCACACTTTTTTTGGCAAAATGGCGGTCCTATTTCATTAATCACAGCACGGAGTTTGAATTTTAAGGCTGAAATCGATTCGATTTCATAGAGTCTGATGTCAAGTCACATGATCTGGCTGTCCACTTAACTGCTGATTGTTGTAAAATTATGCGGTCGGTAAATTTGGTTTGCAATAAATTGATTGTTTCATTGGCTGTTTGAGATATGGCATCGTCCTGTTGTAACTAAATGTCAGTGATATCCTCCTCGTCAATAATAGGCTAAAATTAAGTTATTAGCATCTCGCGGTAGCTCCCCCCGTGAGCACATTTATCGGTCTTTATGGATTACTCAACCATCTAGACTTATGCCGTTGGGGATATAAGGGAAACCAGTCCCTTGAAGGCAAGCAGGGTGTCAACTAAAAGCTCCACTTTATTTCCACGGGAATCAGTAAACCCCAGAGTTCCGCTAACTATCTCTTTAGCCTTTTAGCTATTTCTCTGACTGATTATTGAGGCTGGCCAATCGGGATTATCGTGGTGGTTGTGGTTTTGCGGCCCTCGCATGAATTTGGTTATGGGGGCTAGGGTCATGTAGCCTTTAATAACACCAACGGCTGAATGATCCGGATCCAGTGAGTATGCTAGTCATGTATTCTGTACCATGAGTTGGATAGTCTGCAGCTCTTCAGCAAGGAGTAGTGGTTTACAAAGCTGCTTTGGAACTGCTGAAATTGCAGCTGGGAAAGACCTGTTGCTAGAGTTAGTCCACGGCTTCCTAGGGCGTGAATGAGGTTGCTTTTCATTCCCAGTGGTTTGACTACCATCTGATTAAGGCCTACGGCCAGGTGCAGATGTAAATCTTATTACGAAGTCTCGCAATAGCCGCTCCTCCCCGGGCACATTGTTATGTTTTGATGCAATCTCACCGTCATTACATATGTCACCGGAGGTAAAAGGGAGTCCGAGTCCCCAAAGAGGCTAGTAGGAGCCAACCTGATATTTGCACTATATTTCCACGGGCATCAGTAAAGCCCCAGAGTTCAGCTATTTGTCTTTCTCTGACTAATTACTAAGGTTGGCCCTGCGGGAGTATCGTGGTGATTGTGGTTTCAAGGCCCTCATTTGAGTTGTGTGAATGAATGATCCTGGTTCAGTGAAAATGATTGCGGTTGTGGTCTTAAATTTTCTTAACCTTCATACGTTGTGGACCAGAAGTTGAACAGTCTCCACAGCAAGGAGTGTGATTTGTTTTACATCCGCGCCTGGCTTTGTAGCCTTAATCAGATGGTGGACAAACCACTATACATTATTTGGAACGTCATGCTCGTCCTAGATAGCCGAAGACATAATTCTAAGTAACAGAACCACCTAGTTGCAACTTTAATGATCCCAGGACAGGTCTGCAAACCATCACACCTTGCTAAAGAGTTGGAGACTTTCTAACTCCTGTCCAGAACACATGTCAAGCATGCTCACTGGACTGGATCATTCACTTTGCGTGTCATTATCAGTGAGATGATCCTGGCCACCATAGAACCATAGACTGTTATGGGGCCGCGAAACCACAACCACCACGATGCTCCAATATAGGGGTCAACCTCAGTGATCAGCCAGAGAACTATTAAATGTCTAAAGAGACAAATAATGAACTCTGCGGCTCACAGATCCCCGTGGAAATAAAGTAGAGCTTCCAGTTGACTCCCTGCCTGTCTTCAGGGGACTGGGCTCCCTTTATACCCCCAGTTGCACAGGTCTAGATAGTCGAGTATTCTATAAAGACCGATAAATGTGCCCCCGGGGGGGTCCACAGCAAAGAGTGGGAGCGTTGGCTTGCTCCGAGATCTTGAAGTTGCAACTAGGAGTGACTGGAGGATAGACATTACTGAAGGCTTCCTGAGGCGCAATCATGCCTCCAGACCACATAGCGCAGCATACAGTGACACGTTCAGTAAGAGCTAACGCACCATACAGTGACCAGTTGCATATGCAAAGGCTTCTCAATAATTGCTCTAGAATTTTCAGAAGTCCTAATGTGTGGCAATTTTGCTTGTTAACATACCCTGGCAAGTGAAAATTGGCTTCGCCTGAACAATGATTTTTTAGAAAAACTACCTGTTTGTTGCTCAACGAATTGAGCGAATCTACGGCGATGTGAATGTCGGCTTCAATTTCTGTACCAGTTGAACCTTGTAAGACTTCAAAATCAAATCCTTAAACAAAATTTGTCTTGTGGTGGTTTGAGATAATCCAAATTGTGGAGAACGTCAAGGAATTAACAAATTTGTATCTGTTTCAACACTGTGGCTCACGGCTGCAATATTTTTAGTTCAACGAAACGGTTAAATACGCGTTAGTGTTTGCACATTTTGTATCCAGCCTGTCCACTTAAATTTAACGACGGAATCCTTAAAAGCGGTCTCAGAAGGACGACTATATTGTCTGAAAATATCACGAATTTTAGGACATGCAACTTTAACAGAACCGCCAATAATTAACAGAGTGGATTTTAATTATTTTAATGCGATTTTCGTGCTAAATTGAATTTATTGTACAAATCTATCTACTGCGAGCAACAACGTCAAAAAACTAAATATAACTATCATGTAGTTGGTGTTGCCACAACTAAAAAACAAACTTCTTGTTGAAAAACCCGAAATATAGTGTCACAACTGTAATCCAAAATGTGGATTGTCAAGACTTATGTTTAGCAAAATGGCGGCAAAACAAATTAATATACCTTCCCGGCGGACACACTGTATTAAGATTTTGACTGTTATGGTTTAACAAATTATGCTAAAATACCTGCCAATAGGTTATACCCTTTGATTTCAAAGATTGTTTTTTTTTATATTTTTCATACTAGAAATTTTCTGACAATTATGTTTCAAAAGATGCATAAACACACTAACCGATGCACTTCCCCTGTTGGAAGTCGATTTAAAAAGAGGTCAACATTGAATGAATAATTAAATTAATGGAGTTTATGCCTTCACTCATAAAAACAAATATAAAAATTGTATGGTATATTGTAATATTTATGGCATTTGTTGTGAAATATAAATAACAAATAAGAAAATTTTCACACTTTCATGTGAAATACTCATTAAACTTTCTTTCTTTAAGTGCATCCAATCATTTGGAAATTTTATTTAATTTTTCTATATAAAAATTATCTTCATAATTTTTATCGTTTAGTTTTTAGGTCACATTAATATTTTTAGTGTCATTGAAAGCATTTAAAAAAAGTTTTAGCAGAGAATTGTAAAAGTTTTTACAATTTTTTTGAGTTTTTAAATGCCATTGAAGGACTTCAGCGAAAGTTGTTAATTGTGACTTTTTTTGATATTTAAGTGTCTGTAATTTTGATTATTGTAATTATTTTCATAAAGATTTTATTCCTTACTCAAAGGAATGTTAGCAAATAATCAGGTTCTGCTAATTCCAGTTGTTCAGACATCAAAAATTTTTCTGTCTAAGAATTGTCCTGGTATCCACAGTGGCAGAAAAGGTTTTTATATCTGTTTGTTATCCTGTTTATATTAATAGCTTTAATAGTGGATATCATTAAGGAGATTTATTATTTTAACGTGTATTTTAAAGTTATACAGGGTGTCCGTCGGGTACTGCAAGATCAACTGAACTGCTGCTCAAAAAAGTGTTCAAAACAATCCCTCAATTTCAATTCGACGCCGTTCTCAGTAGCTTGGTCTTCACACAACAACTTTGGTCACAATTTTGCACAAAGATTTGCATTTGTTTCCATATAAGATTCAGTTAATACAAGAGCTTCTTCCACAAGACCATTAACGCTGCCATACAAATGCCAATAGGATGATACCGCTCGCCCGTGACAACCCCGATTTTTTTTGAAAAAATCGTAATGAATGACGCGACACATATTAATTTGAATGGATATGTAAAAAAAAACAGAATAATCGGTTCTGGGAAATGAGAAACTCTAAAATTATTAAACAGTCACCTTTGCATCCAAAGTGACAGTCGTGTATGTAATTTGGTCAAGAGGAATCATTGGATCGTACTTCTTTGAAAATGAAAACGGCGTAATGACAACTGTGAATGGTGAACGATATCGTGATACGATTGAAAACTTTTTAATGCCACAACTGCATGCTTTGGGCTTGATTAACATGTGGTATCAACAAGACGGTGCCATAGCGCTAACAGCTACGATTACAATGAAACTACTGCGAGACCTCTTTCCACATTAAGTTATTTCAAGAAATGGTGATGTTGATTGACCTCCACGGTCGCCTGATTTAACTGCTCCGGACTTCTTTTTGTGGGGGTATTTGCAAACAAACGAGAAACACTTGAGCAACTCAAACAAAATATTCGTGAGGAAATTAATGAAATACTGCGTGAAATAAGTGAAAATGTAATAAAAAATCTACGCTAAGCGGCTGGTATTTGTGAGGACATTCGTCCGCCTCTGTTTGTTTTCCATACACAATCGCCGACATTAATCAATATAAGATCCATTCTCCTTCATTTAAGCAAACATTATAAACAACAAAATAGTGCACCTCCCCGCCAGATACCCGGTATAAGTCTGAAGATTTTTATGCAAAATTTTGCGCAAATTGCCTTTTAGTGCGGCCCAATAACTGGAAACGTGGACGAGCTGATGTGCCAGGCTCTTTCTCAACACTTTGTTGTACGGCGACTATGTTTGCAACACTAAGACCGCAACGAGCATACTGTTTTGGTCTACTGTCAGCAATGATATCGTGAGCCTTGATTTTAGCAATTAAATCATACATAGCTGTTTCAAAAGCAGCTTGATTACGAGTAAAAGCTTGTGGAATTCTATTAAGTGATGCAGTAAAATGTTCACCATTTTAATAATAAATTTTCACAAATAAAATTCCTTGGTCAAGAAAATAATGTTCCATGGTTAAATTTCCCAAATTCGTGCTAAATAAATATCAAAGGATGACAGGTCGATTCATGATATTTGATCATTTTACAGACAGTTCACTCCCTAACCTCAAATTTGCCCACTTATTTCATATTATCAAATTAAAAAAAATGCAATTTTTAGTTGCAAAAATCAAATATTTTTTTTTTTATTTTATTTAAAATATTTAAAAAAAATCACAGAAAAATTATAAATAATCAGTTTACAGACAGTTCACTTCCTAACCACAAATTTGCCCATCCTTTTTATAATAAAAAAGTAGAAAAAAGCGAAATCTTTAATTGCAAAAAAAAGATTTTTTTTCTTATATTATTAAAAATATTAAAAAAAATAATCACAGAAAATTTGTAAGTAAAATAAATTTTGTTAATCAAATGCAAAAGTCAAATTGCATACGTTCAAGTAGCAACAACAAAATACATCAAAAAATCAGAAGACTTAAGCTACAAACGTGATATTTACTTAAACCTTAAAGTTTGTTGCTTAAGTCTTTTCTTATACAGGAATCATCAAAAATAAATACAAGGAAAACGAAAAAGAAATCAATTTTCACACTTTTTCTCATTAACATTCTTTGGTTAAGAAAAAAAAATTTATTTATTTAACATTTGTTTCCGTTGCATGTTTATTCTTACAGATAGCGTTAATTATAATGTTATACAGCAGAGATGTGTTTGGTACGATGCTTGGTACGAAATGTCAACACGACATGGATTGTACAGACTTTATTAAGGGTTCATCATGTTCGGTACAGGGCTATTGTGAATGTGCACCTTACTATGTACAATATAATAAAGAAACCTGCTTGTCGTGTAAGTATTAAGAAAATAAAAAAATAAAACAAAAAATATGTTTTCCTTTAACATGCAAAGCAAATTTTCTTTATAAACACAAGTGTATGAGTGAATGTGACTTAAGTTATTAATCTTCACAAAAATTAGTATGATATGACTTAAAGAAAAATGTTTAAGATAAATATTATCTAGAAGCAACCAAAAAAAAAAACAAAGAAAAGAAAACCAGAAAACAAAATTATTATTTTTAACACTTTTATGACAGGTTTGTCTTCCGTGTTTGCTATTGTGAGAAGATGTGTGTATGTGTGTGTATGTGTGTTTGTGTTTAAAAATATGTGCATAGATATTTCAATATTTATTTAGCATAATTAATTAAAGAATATTTTCTTTTCAGCTCAACTTCTGGGTGGTGATTGTTTACTTAGCGAACAATGTACGATGAAAGTGGCCAATAGCAGTTGTATGGATGGTGCCTGCCGTTGTGTGGAAGGTTTTTTGCAATTTCGTAAACACACATGCCTTGGACGTAAGTACGCAGAAATAACTAAAAAATATACAACTTAAAATCAGCAATTTCCATAAATTTTAAAAGGTTTTTTGAACTTTATTATTAACTTTCTTAAATATAAAAAAACAACAAAAAAAACAAAAAACTAAAAAATTTGTTTTTTTTAGCTTTTAAAAATACATAAGATTTTTATGATAGACATTTTTTTTAAATTAAAATTTTTTTATAGTTATTTGCATTTTTATTTTTTATCTCCTAATAAAATGAAAATATTCTTTTATTTTATATAAAAAAAGCTTAAAATTAATTTTATATAAAAAATCTATATTTACAATTTTTTTAATAAATTTAATTATTAAATGGTGTTTTGAAAATAATTATAATTTTTTATTAATTTAAAAAAAAAAATTAAATATTAAATAAAATATTAAATGAAATTAATTTAAATAAAAAGTTGTCGAACTTTCAAAACTGAAAATTAAATAAAAAAAGTAGGTATAGAATATCAAAATTTTGATGTTGTTTGCAAGCGTTATAAGAGAACAAGCCATACTGCTCTTTGGAGCCACAAATCTCAAAGCAAATAGGAAACGGTCACGCATATTTAATTAACTGTGACAAAATTTAAAATACCATTTATATTTCAGTTATACAAGAATTCAGTTTTATATTCCAAACTTAAATTATAAATTTTGTGCATTTCATGTTGTCTATCACATGGCTATTTATTTAATCTAATTATTTTTACTTATATTTGGGTACGGTTTTCCGTTTCTTACTTCACAGAAAGAAACAAAATCAAATAGAAATTTGTATCCGCTGATAAAGTAAAATTGTATATTTTAAATACTTGAAATTGAAAATAGAAAGTGTTTTTCTTTTCGAAATGTTTGCTGTTTTTTTATTTTTTGAGTTTTGTTGTTTGCTGTGTTGCTTAAATGAGAACTCTCATTTAATCTATTTCGGTTAAGATATAAGACTCAGACGCTGCCTTTTATATTTGTCCGCTACAGGTCTAGAAAATTAAAAATTTTTATTTTTTAATCTTACTTAATAACAGAAAAACTAAAGCTGTATTTAAATACACTTAGAATTTTAACGAAAATTTACTAAATTCGCATTTAAAAATCGTTTTAATAAACATTTTGAAATTTTGAGTTTTTTTATTGCTAAATAATAACCCAGTATTTTAGAGTTTTAAAATTAACTTAAATGATTTATTTATTTATTACACACACACACATACACACAAAAACACAATGGTAACTTTGTTCTCTATACACTGATGACTCAACTTGCATTCAGTTGCCCAGCAGGCGATGTTTACTTTACCTTAACATCACCCAATATTGCTGTTGTTATCATATGGCTTAGGCGCCTGAATATTTGGACCATAAAAATTCCATTATCATCTCGCAATAGCGATCATCATTCATAGCATCTGCTTAACCAATCTCAATTTCGAAAAACTATGCTCCGATGAGGCCGGTAGCTCCCTAACCAAACATAAACAGTCAATCTTTGTAGCTGCAAGGGCTTTTCAACAATCACTCGTGGATTCTCATTTGCTTAAATGCCGTAATTCTTAGCAAGTCCACTGAAGTGAAAGTGTATCTCACCGCTAAATATGATTTTCCTTGTAAATGAATAATTCACTTCTGTGTGTTTAACCAATCATTCGATGTTTTGACGACGCTTGAAATGGTCAGCAGCCTTCAGGTTTTAAAACAATTGAACCTAGCAAGCGTGTAAATTCAAATTGTGATTAAAAATTCGCATCAGTGATTTTCTTTACATATTCAATTGTAAAGCACGGCAACTAGTCGAGGTTGATGGCTTTTCTGTCCCACTATCACAGAACGAACTGGGCGAGTATTGATAGCTGTTTTTACATTTCCCAAAGACCCAGTTTGCTGAAATTTATAGACACATTTGATCGATTATGAGGAGCACGAAATGCATTTTCATTTGAACGCTCCCATTTTCGTAAAAGACTTTAACAATCTTAACACTCGACTTAACTCCGTAGCTTTTCATTATGAACTTTGTTAAACACTGAAACAAAGCAATATCGAATTACGTTCGGCAAGAGACTTGACATTAAGCTATGACACATAATTAGCTATGTGCGTTATAGTTGGATCAGCTAAATCTTGTGCCAGCACGACTGCGCTGACAGATGTCGATTTTTTCATCAAAGTTTTTAGTCACTTTTTGGCCAAATGGCGGTCGTATTCCATAAGTCACATAATGGATTTTGAGTTTAAAGGATGAAATTGATATCATTCGGCTACGTATAGACTCTGCCCTTAACATAGCCCTTAAAAAAATAAACCAGTGATGTTAAATCACACGATTTGGCTGGCCACTTAACTGCGATAATGCGATTGGGAAATTTGGTTTGCAATAAATTAATGGTTTCATTAGATGGGTGACATGTGGCACCGTCCTGTAGAAACTACATGTCAGTCTTATCCACGTCTTTAATAATAGACCACAATGGGATTGTTAGCATCTCGCGATAACGTGTTCCTTGAACAGTCTCATCTTGGAAAAAAAACTCCCAAATCACGCTTCCAGATCACATAGCGCACCATACACTAATATGCTGAGCATGCAAACTTCTCAAGCTTCTGCATAATTGCTTAAGGATTTATCAAAGCCGAAATGTGACAATTTTGCTTGTTGGCATACATACTCCGGGTACTTCCCCCGGGGGCACATGATAGTCTTTTTGGAACCTACTATTCCATTTAGACTGGTGTCTTGCGGGGTAAAAGGGACCCAGGCCCCTCAAAGGCTAGAAGGAGTCACCTGGACAATCCACATATTTTTTCCACGGGAATCAGTACGCTCGCAGAGTTCACTATTTGTCCCTTGAGATAATTAGCTTTTCTCTGACTGGTTATTGAGGTTGGCCCTATATGGTTGCATCGTCGTGGTTGTGGTTTCAAGACCCTCGTGAGAGTTTGTGGGTCGGATCATTCAAAATGAACACAATGAATGGTTCAGGTCCAGTGAGTATGAATGCCGTCGTGTTCTTAATTATATTAAGCTTCATGCGTTCTGGACCAGGAGTTGGAAAGTATCCAACTCTTTAGCAAGGAGTAAAGGCTGCGCCTACTTCGGGCTTTCGAAATTGCTACTAGAAGTGACCGGAGTTTGCAAATCATTCAAGTGGTTTGACCACCATCTGATTATGGCTACCTAGTCGGTGCAGATGTAAATCAAATCACATCAATACCCCGGGGACTCATTTATCAGTCTTTGCGGATTACTGAGCCATCTAGACATGTGGTAACGGGAGTATAAGGAAGCTCTACGTTATTTCCACGGGAATCACTGAACCCCAGAGTTATCGCTAATTGTCTCTTTAGACTTTTAGCTGTTTCTCTAGCTGATTATTGAGGTTGGCCCTTCGGGAGTATCGTGGTGGCTGTAGTTTTGCGTCTCCATACAGGAATTGTTTTATGGTGGCCAGGATCATCTCACCTTTAATCACATCTACCTGGTGAATGATCCTAGATCTAGTCAGCATGCTAGTCATGTGTTCTGGACAGGAGTTGAATAGTCTCTAGCTCTTTAGCAAGGAGTAGTGATTTGCAGCCCTGCTCTGGAACCGCTGAAATTGCAACTAGGAAAGATCTGTTGCTAGAATTAGTCCTCGGCTTTCTAGGACGTGAATGACGTTGCTTTTCATTCACAGCGGTTTGACCATCATGTGATTAAGGCCCACGGCCAGGTGCAGATGTAAATCTTATCACATAATACCCTGACAAGTTCCTCCCGGGAGACATGTGTCAACGGGGGTACAAGGGCGTCCAGTCCCCTGAAAACTGGCAGGAAATTAACTGAAAGCTCCATGTTATTAACACAGCCCCAGAGCTCCGCTAATTAGCTCTTTAGCTTTTTAGCTTTTCTCTGACTGATTATTGAGGTTGGCCCTTCGGGAGTATCGTGGTGATTGTGGTTTCACGGCACTGAAAATTATTGATTAAGGGGCCAGGATCATTTCACCTTTACTGAGAACAATGGATGAATGAGCTGGATCCAGGGAACATGCTAGTCATGTATTTTGGACCAGGAGTTGAAAAGTCTCCAACTCTTCAGCTAGTAGTAGTGGTTTGTTTGCGATCCTGCTTCGAATTCTCCGAAATTGCAACTAGGAATAGTCTTCGGTTTTTTATGTGGAGAATGATGCTGCTTTTCATCCACACTGGTTCGGCCATTACCAGGTTGTGACCTACGGTCGGTACTAGTGTAAAATTTATCACACATACCCTGACAAGTGAAAATGGACTTCGTCTGAAAAAATTGTTATATTTTTTCACAAAAATAATTTTTCAGATTGTTCCTGAATAAAGTGAACGAAGCTATGGCGATGTGAATTCAAGTTTTGATTTTGAATCAGTTTTCCTTTGTCACGGACATGATACCCAAGGGAAAGTTTTTAATCCCTTTTTGGCCAAATGGTGGTCCAATTTCGTTAATCACATCACGGGTTTTTAGTTTTAAGGCTGAAATTGATTTGATTGGCTCTGTATGGACTTTGTCCTTGACATAGCACCACAAAATAGAATCAAATGATGTTACATCACACCATCAGTCAGACGATGAACTTCTCAATAATCGCTTTAGGATTTTCAGAAGCCCAAATGCGCCAATTTTGCTTGTTAACATACCCAGCGACAAGTGAAAATGAGCTTCGTCTGAAAAAATGATCTTTTCAGAAAAACCAGCCGGTTGTTACTGAATGAATTTAGCGAATCTACGGTGAAGTGAATGGTGAGTCGGCTTTAATTCTTACATCAGTTGAAGATTGTAAGGCTTCAAAGTCAAATCCTTAAGCAAAATTCGCCATGTGGGGGTTGAGAACATTGAGGAATTGACAAATTTGGATCTATTTCAATACTGTGGCTCACGGCTGGGACGTTTTCAGTTGAACGATGCGGTCGATAACGCGTTGGTGTGTTCGCATATTTTGTTTTTTTTTTTAAATTTAACGTTCAATAGATTTTTAATAGTGGTCTCAGAAGAACGATTATGTTGTCCCAAATCATCACCAATTTAACGAAATGGAACTTTAACAGATCAATAATTTTCCTAGCGGATTTTAATTATTTTAATGCGATTTTCGTGCGAAATTGAGTTCTTTATAACAATTGCCAAGGCATCTACTGCGAATACAGCAAAAAACTAAATGTCAAAACTATCATATTGTTGGTGTTGCCACAATTCAGAAACAAACTTCTAGTTGAAAAACCCGATATATTTGGATAACTAATGATTCGTTTGGGATTTTAGCTTTTTGTGGTTTCTGTTGCATGCGTTATTCGAAGCCATTATTTCACAATATGGTGCTTACAGGCCCAAATGTTCAAGCTCCATCTTTTAGTTGGAAAATTCAACTTGTAACCCTCTTTATTTTAACTTGTTATTGTGCTATAAAATCTTAATTTCTAGCAAAGTGATAAAATTTTATAGTCTCTCGTTAAGTAAAAAAATAAATGAAAGAGTGTGTTAATAAAGGAAACAAGAAAATTTATCGTAATAAATTTGATTGATTGTTTGTTTAGGTGATCAAAGTGCTTGAATGGCGCCAAATTGTAACAAGGCGTTGCTTCTTTGCTGTTTATAAACAGCTTAAAACAGCAACTAGCTGGTACCAGTTTAAACGCCTTAAGTTAATTTAGTCATTTCAAGCTGCAGTGGGTTACTTATTTTTCTTTTCAACTGCTGTGTTAAGTTTGAGTGAAGCTTTCCTGTAACAGCAACATTTTCATATTTTTTTTTTTTATTAAAGGAAAACTAAATTCTATGGATTTTTTTTGCAATCATTCTGTTAATCATAGACACTGGCGGTTTAACAGCAAGTGTGTGCCAAGTGAAATGTTATCATTTTTGATCCAGCGATATTTTTTGCTAAAGGTGTGATTAAAAGAAGTGTTTAATTTGATATTGATTCGAGATATTTTTTTGTGATAGAAAAAGATTTTGATTATCACGATCATGTTTATGGTATTCTAGATGTTTATTATGATAATGCTTAGCACAATTATGTTAATAGCGTTATGTTCTGTCTTCAAATGTTTATTTATTATTTCTACCTTAAATCTATTTTATCTTAAAATGACGTTTTATTTCACTCATCATTTCTTTTGTTTATTTTTATTCTACTTTTAATACATTTTTCTTGGAAATTAACCAATTACCATGATAATTAGTAGTTTGTGACTGTTCTCAAATGTTAAGGAAATAAAAAAATAATTTCAAGTCTTTAGATTTTAAAGTCTGATAAAAGCTTTGCTTTTTTATTTTTATTTGTATTTGTATTTGTTTTTAATTTATTTTCATTTTTTTTACTTCTTTTTACCTCCATTCTATTGTATTCGCTTCTCGTATAATGCAATTAAGCTGCATGTTTTTAGATGCAAATGCTGCTTGATATTTTCATTCACAGCACCATATCTGGGAACTGGGAAAGAAAAAAATGTATTTGTTGTCACACTATGACGCTTTCGAAAGATGCTACTTTCTTGCAAAAGCAAACACAATTAGAAATAATTTTTTTAATATTTTTTTCAAATTTAAATTACAAAATTAAAAATTAAATAAATTAAAAATTTTTTAAAATTCTCTTGAAAGGTACTAAATTTGGAAATAGTACAAAAAGTAATAAAAGGGGATAAATTGTACCATTTAATGACAGTCGTAAAGTAGACACGTGGTAAATTTATTATGGAAAAATATTCGCTTAACCAACGTGTTTTAATCGTTAAAACATTTTATTACTGTGACGATGAGAAAGTTACGCGAAATTTTTAAAAGAAACATTGGGCCAACAAAACGTGCTATTTATGGTGTAGTGAATGATTTCGAAGAAAGAGGGTCTGTAGGTGATAGACCCAAGATCTGCTGAAAACATTAAAAAAGTACTCGCATTTGTGAGACTAACAGAGGCGGACATTTATCTGATGTTTTTTTTTTAAGGAGAAGTAGCACTTCAGTCAACAATGCCTATTTAATCAAGTACCGTGCTACATTCTTTAGGAAAGGGATAGAGAAGAGATGAAACAGGTGGTGAAAGTAGAAGGATAGTCGGAAATTAACTGCCGTATAAAAGACAACACAGCGACCAGTGATTATGCCTTCATCGCTGAGCAGCCCCACCGACAGTCAATTTTTATTTTTGTAGTGAAAAAAAAACCAAGGTCTTCGTTGGGAATCGAACCCATCGAGATTAAATAAAACATTTATCAAAATAACATCCATTCTCTTTCATTTAATCAAAAATTATAAACAAAGTAGTATACCTTCCCAGCGTACACTCGTTATTTATTTGCGCTCCGACAGGAGTAATCGTTTTATCATTAAAAAAAATGCTATTTAAAATTAAAAATGTTTTTTACAGAGGTATAAATTGACATTCTCTTTCATCTAATCAAAAATTATAAACCGGGTGTCTGTCTGTATTATTATTTTCTACTGATTGGTACTTTTTGCAAACAATAATTTATAAATTCTTAATAAAATAAAACAACAAAAAAACTAATTTTATAGAGTAAAAGCTAAAATAAATTTGCTAAAAATTCTATTGAAAAGTACTTAATTTGGAAATAATAAAAAAAGTACCTATAAAAACAAACAGTACTTTTTTAATATTTTTTTAAACTGTTACTGGTTTGTGTAATGTTAAATAATTTATTTTTGTTGTGAAACAATTTATTTAAAAAAGGCTTTTAGCAAATTGTAAAGCTTGAAATAATTGTACTTTTTAGTTTCTTCCTAAGTTAACTACTACTATTTTGAAAGACAATTTTTAGAACACAAAAAAAATAAGTACTTGTTTAATATATTTTTACCAATTTCGTTTTATTTTAATTGTTTTTTTTTTTTAAATGCCTTTATTGTAAAATGGTACTTTTTAAAATGGTACTTTTTGTATATTTGGTGGTGTATTGTTTCAGTAGCCTATTTAGGCTATAAGAATTCACACATTTTGTTTTTTTTTATTTGTTAAATTATTTGAACTAAATAAATAGTACGCTTTTGCCATTATATTTTATTTTTAAATATCACTTCTGTAACAGTTCCTTTTTAAAATACTTTTTTTTTTGTTAAAAGTTTTTTTTCTTAATGGTATTTATTAAAAAAAAAATTTCGATAATATACGTTTTAAAATTAATACTATTTTGAAATGGTACTTTTTGCAATATTAAGGGCGGTATGCATACTAAAATCGTAAGTTGATTATGGCATAACATATGAGGAAACTAAGGAGGGTTGCTGCAACACCCTCCATTCAATTTGACACTGAAAATAGGTCATAAAATGTTGTTATATGTCTAGACAATAGTTTAAAATAATTTTTAGTGCCACGATGTACAATGGGAACCCCCTGAGACTCATTTTAAGTTTTTGTTATGATCATAGTTTTTAAATAACAGTTTTTAAAAAAATTCATTTCTGAATGTTTTTCCTTTTTTTAATTTTGGTTTTGTTTTTAAGTTAAAACCTCTTGATTACAAATGTTTTTCATAAAGTACTTTTCTGTAATGGTTTTAAACCATAATTTTTTGATATTGTTATTAAAAAGGCTATATATTTAGCTCTTTAAATAAAATTGTGCTTTTGAAATATAAACGTTTTTCGATTGATACAAATAGTACTTTTTGGTACAATGGTACTTTTTGCATAAGTACTTTTATTTTAATAATATTTTGCTTGTGAATTTTTTTAGACAAAAGCTTTTTTTTCAGTTATTGATTTTGCTTCCACAGGCCAGTTGTTTTAAATACAGTTGTTTTGAATATCTCTCTCTCTCTCTCTTTTTCTTTCCCTCACTTCCCCATATACCTTTGACTTTCAATCAAATTTTAATTTGTGGGAATTAAAATCTTAAATCTTCTTCATTTTTAGCTTCCTTCCTACGGCGAACTCCTCAAGCATTTCTTAGCGGTTGCCATAAACCAATGACTTGAGATAAGCTCATAAGTGAAACTTTAACCGCTCTCAAAGGCACGTCAACTGCTCTGGAAAAAAATGTTTTGCTTTAACTGCGGTGTGGCAGTATCACTTTGAAAAATGATAAAATAAATTAAAACCAGACTTCAGTAAAATTTCGCCATTTTAAATGATTTTTATCAAAAGAAACGTGCGCAGTCAATTAAACTTAGCGTTCGGACGTTGCCAGATTTAACAAAAAAAAAAAGATAAAATCGAACTTGACGGCAATAAATTAAATATCAAATATTTTCACACAATATCCTTCTGATACCGCCATTAAGAATTTGGTCGTATAAAATGTGCGAACACTTAAGGATTATCCCTTAAGGATTTGACTTCTAAGCCTTACAAGGTTCAACTGGTGCAGGAATTGAAGCCGAACAACCATTCCCATCGCCATAGATTTACTCAATTTATTTACCGGACGGGTTTTTCTGAAAAAAAAATCTTTTTTTTTCAGACCGGCTATGCGGTCTGAAGGCGGTAATTAGGCTGCATTTTTTTCAAGATGAGACCGAAAATGCGGTAACAGTTAATGGATCTTGCTATCGCGAGATGCTAATAACTCAATTTTGGCCCATTACGAGTATTGACAACGTGGATATTATTGACAGTTGGTTTCAACAGGACGGTGCAACATGTCACACAGCCAATGAAACGATTATTTCTGTTATTTTTTTCGCTATCTCTTCTGGCTCTTGTTCGTTCGAGCGCTTTTGCTATGAAGAAATCATTTTCAAGCCGTGTTCTAATCCGTGCTGGTGAGTCAGTGCTCGCATTTAGGTAGTTTTGCTGTTGGAGACTTTCCAACTCCTGTCCAGAACACATGTCTAGCATGCTCACTGGACTGGATCATTCACCTAGCGTGTCATTAACAGCGAAATGATCCTGGCCACCATAATAACCATTATACTGTTATGACGCCGCGAAACCACAACCACCACGATACTCCCATATAGGGGCCAACCTGAATGATCAGCCAAAGAACTATTAAATGTCTAAAGAGACAAATAATGAACTCTGCGAGCTTACTGATTCCCGTAGAAATAAAGTGGAGTTTCCAGTTGTACCCTTGCTGACTTCAGGGGACTGGGCTTTTTCCCCAGTTGCATTGTATCTAGATAGTGGAATATTCTATAAAGACCATATTTATATGCCCCTGGGGAGAACCCCGGGGATTCATTGAAATGTTTGGACAGAATCTCATCGTCATTACATGTGTCAACGGGGGTAAAAGACAGCCCAGTCCCCTACAGGGCTGGCAGTCGCCAACTGGACAAAACCACTATATTTCCATGGGAATCAGTAAAGACCCAGAGTTCAGCTTTTTGTCTTTTTAGCCTTTTAGTTATTCTCTGACTGATTAGTGAGGTTGGTCCTTCGGAGTATCGTGGTGGTTATTGTTTTGAGACCCTTGTTTTAATTATGTGGGTTGGATCATTCACAATGATCACAGTGAATGATGCAGCTTCAGTGAGCATGAAGCTTCATGTGTTCTGAACAAGGAGTTGGATAGTTTTCAACTCTTCAAGAGCCATCCGGAGCTCTTGAAGTTGTAACTAGGAGTGACTGGAGGATAGACATATCTGAAGGCTTCTTAGGGCGAGGATGACACTAAATTACATCCACAGTGGTATGATCCACTTGCACAGCTACTGACATAAATCTTATCACGCATTATGGTCGTATCTACACATGTCATTTTATGCTGGGCTAATTTTCAACATTTCCATCTTTTATTGTTATCTAGGTACGTGTGTCCATCAAAGGATGCTTTCTGTTTGCTCAAGTGTAGTTTTGGTAGTGTGAAAATTGTGTCTGAGGTCGTGTTTACCTGTTCGTTTATAATGTCACTGTTAAAAGTTTTTGTTTTGTAGATTTCCATGTTTTCAAGAATGTTTAGTCTTCGTCCTTTTTTTTGCTATTCCTTTTCATGGGTGTCCGTCAGTGTTAAGGTGTAATGCAAAGTTGGAGTCTTCTCCTTAACGTTTGCATGCGCGTATGTGTTCTGTAAATCTTGTTTTTAATGTACGTCCAGCTTGTGCGTCCAGCTTGTCCTATGTAAGAGTGTTTGCAGGTGGAATTAAGTCGGTATACTTCGCTGGATGTAAATTTGTCAGTTGTCCTGAGATTATGTCTCAGAGTGTTGCCAGTTTTTAATATTGTGAGTAAAAGTTAGTTATTTTATATATTTCTGATCATGTGTAAGTAAAAGTGTTTCGTCGTGTTGTCTCTTTGTCTGCTTTGTTCCTGGTTTTAGTGTTGTATTCTTAAAGAAGTTTGTTGATAATTAATTTATTGCAAACAAAATTTTCCGATCGCATAATTGCACCACAATCAGCAGTGGTGACGCAGATCGTGTGATTTAATACCACTGGATTATTTTTTGTAGGGCCATGTTAAGGACAGAGTCTATGCGGAGCCAATTGAATCGATTTCAGCCTTAAAACTTAAAATCCGTGATGTGATTAACGAAATAGGACCTCTAGTTTGCCAAAAAGTGATTCAAAACTTTGATGAAAGAATCAACATCTGTCAGCGTGGTTATGGCAGGTATCATTCTTCACTGATAATTGCCGATTTTTTCTTTTCGTAATAAAAAAAATGTTTGAATCATCTTTTAATCGAAATTTTTTCATTTTATTTTATTTTAGAAAACAAACTTCTTGTTAAAAAATCCTTTAATTTCTGAGAGCGGTGTTGTATAGACAACGTTATTTCTTATGGAGCCGTACAACAGTTGTAAGAATGTAGGAAATTGTGTTTAAATCAAAGTTAATATTTTGTTTAATTTCTAAATTCTGTTATTTTTTGGAAAGGTTTAATTTTTGTTTTATTTTGTTTTGTTTTTGTAGACAAAAGATAAGTTTTTCTTAAACCATTTTTCTTTTGGTTGGTTGGTTGGTTTGTTTGTTTGTTGGTTTGAAACCTCATTTCAAACAGTAAAATCTTTTGCGTGAATGGCTTTCACCAGGCAACATGTTCATATAAAATACAATACGACAGCCATAAACAACAAGAAAAAGTCATACATTTTTAAAGTCATTTTGAAAATGAGAAAAGTTTAGTTTCTTTTTTAGTTCTTTATTTTTTATTTTTGTGTTTTATTTTTTTGAAAACAGCAATAAAAAATTATACAAAAAAAAGAAAGAAAGAACATTTTTAAAAGGCACCTTTCACTTTAAACGAAAACAGTTAAATGGTTGTTAAAGAAAATCAAATCAAGTCAAATCAAATTAAATTAAATTAAGGCATGCAGCTCTTAAGATGGGTCCTGTACCATTTTAATGCCTTTTTGTATGTTTTGTATAAATAATTGTACGTTTGGCTGTCGCAAATTGACTTGACTTGTTTTCAGCTAATTAATTATCTCCAGTTTAAATTGTGTTTGCTAACGAATGATTTCAATTTTAAGATTTAAAATGCAAAAAATATATTTTAATTGCCTGTCAATTGTTATGAAAAAAAAGTCTTTGACTTCGACCAAACGTAAAAGAATAAACGTAAAAGGTGGCAATATTAAGTGACTACTTGGCCTTGTAACAGTTGTAAGACAAAAATATTTAATTCAGCTAAATTTCACAGTCTTTAGTAAAATATTTATTAAAAAGCGAAAAAAGAGTATAGACTATTGGACCAGCCCGACAAAGAAAATAAAAGTTGCTGCTTTACTTCCAATGGAAATAAGAAAAAATTTTTTGGAAATTTTTTTTAAAAATAGTAACAAATAAAAAAACATAATTTTAATGAAGAATTTCCAAAAATACTTGGCGGGCGCCTTTGCTTTGTTAAATTATCTTCGTCCATTCACAGTGGTTTTAGTTGCTTTACTTCTACACTGATAAACTACTTTTTCTTTCTCGGAGTACTCAGGGAATGACCCCTACATATGCAATGCATTGTCTCATAACTAGGAAATTAGGTTATGGGGAAGAGGAAAGAGGGAGTAGCGTTTGTGGATATTCAATTTTGAGCTTTCATACATTGAAAGTCACAGGAAAGATCTCTGAAGGAAGTTTATTTCACATACGTAGTGCGATTCACTGGCCAATCTACCACAAATGGATGCTCTCTCAAGGAAAATTGAGTTAAAAGCGAAAACATGCGAGAAACGGAGACAAGTTCCCTAATTTCAGTAGAGCACTTACCATTTTAGTAACGATAAAACAGTGAAATACATCCCACATCGCGTAGCCGCTCTAGAGAATCAAAGGGTAGGATATCCTAATTTGCCCAATGAGCCTCTTGGCCCTCTTCTGTATATGGTCGAGCATCTCTAAGTTATACTTTGATGCAAGGGCCCATACATGAAAGTTGTCTTGCATATTTGGAAGGATAGAGGTGGTATAAATAGTATGAAGTTCGGATGGAGGGTAGTATTTCTTATACCGTTTTAGAAGAGAGTGTGATTCGTTTTACATCCGCACCTGGCTATGTAGCCTTAATCAGATGGTGGACAAACCACTATTGTATAACTTGGAACGTCATACATGCGTCCTAGATAACCGAAGGCATAATTCTAAGCAACAGAACCAGCTAGTTGCAACTTTAATGATTCCAGGACAGGGCTGCAAACCATCACAGCTTGCTAAAGAGTTGGAGACTTTCTAACTCCTGTCCAGAACACATGTCAAGCATGCTCGCTGGACTGGATCATTCACTTTGCGTGTCATTATCGGTGAAATGATCCTGGCCACCATATTAAACAAACCTGTTATGGGGCTTCGAAACCACAACCACCACGATACTCCCATATAGGGGCCAACCTCAATAATCAGCCAGAAAACTATTAAATGTCTAAATAGACAAATAACGAACTCTGCGAGCTTACTGATTCCCGTGAAAATAAAGTGGAGCTTCCAGTTGTCTCCCTGTCTGACTTCAGGAGACTGGGACCGTTTTAGAAGAACGAGGCACTTGAAAGCTTCTTTAGAAACCTGAAAAATGTATTTAGATCAGTGATGGGCGAACTACGGCCAGATGTGGCCCGCGAGCCTATTAAAAATTATGCCCAAAAAATAAATTTACATTATGTTTAAAAAAAAATATAAATTGACAATTTTAGCAAACAAATGCGATGTTTTCATATTATATTGTGTACAAACTGTGTAGTTTTCTGGGAAATATTGTGCACACAAGACAACAACAACTTTCTTATACAATATTCCAAGAAGAAACTTAAAAGGCATGAAACAAAAACAACTAATATAGACCTATTGTATTGTGTACAAACTGCGTAGTTTTCTGGGAAATATTGTACACACAAGAGAACAACAACTTTCTGATGCAATATTCCAAGAAGAAACATAAACATCATAAAACACTAACAACTAATATAGAAAACTGAACGTATAACATAACAACAACTATTATATGTGAGATCTAGAAGATGCTTGAACATTCGAGACAACATGCGCAACAAATATAAAATGGCCAGCGGTGGATTAATCAGCAATCAGTAAAAGTGTAAATCTCGTGACGTAAAGAAAAAATTGTGAAGTAAAATTATAAAGTTGCCAACGTACAGTTTTATTTGTGTAATTAAAATAATAAAGTGTATTGTAAATACCCCCATAAATGTCAATCGAAAATAGAAAGAGAAAAATTGATTCGGAATGTCGAGTATTTAAAGAAGAGTGGACATGGAAGTACTTCTTTATGGAATGTAACCAAAAGCCTATTTGTCTTATCTGCCAAGAACCGGTAACTGTACTAAAAGATTATAATCTCGCTACGCACTTTAATTCAAAACATCTTGGGTCGAAGTACTATAAAATGACAGATGAAGACAAGAAAGTTCATTCAGAGGAATTGAAAAGAAAAATATCTAGTCAGCAAATGTTTTTTAAAAATCAAAGAAGTGTTCAGCGATCCTTAACGTTAGCTGGTCACATTGTTGCCTATAAAATAACAAAAAGTAACAGACCGTTTTCTGAAAGAGAATTTATTAAGGATGTGTTAATTAGCATTGGAAAACTATTATGCCCAGAAAAGGTAAAAGATTTCGAATCTATAGGGCTGTCACGTAGAACGGTCACAAATCCACAAATCAACTCGATGGACGTCTTAAAAATTTTAAGTATTTTTCAGTCACTATGGACGAGAGTGTTAACAGGAGTGATACAGCCCAGCTTATAATTTTTATCAGAGGAGTCGTTGAAAACTTTGTAATAACCGAAGAACTTGCTTGTTTGAGATCTTTGAAAGGAAAGACGACAGGAAAAATACATTATGATGAATTTAGAGAGGGGATGGAATCTCTTAATGCCCCAATTTCCAAATTAATTAATTTAACAACTGATGGAGCACCTAACATGGTGGGGGAAAAATACGGGGTTTGCAGGAGTTTATAAAAGCCAGAATCCTGAAAGCGAAACAATTTTTTTACCTTGTATAATCCACCAAGATGTTCTTTGCTTTGGCTGGCTTGGATATTAACCACGTACTTAATATTATTTTAAAATTAATTAATACCATTCGAGCCCGTGGTTTGTTACATCGACAATTTCAAGAGTTTTTATCGGAAGTTGATGCAGAATTTTCAGCTGTACTTTATTACACAAAGATCAGGTGGCTGAGTTGTGGGCATGCCTTCTCGAGAGTTTGGAGTCTTCTCGAAGAAATTAAAGTTTTTCTAAAAACCAAAACTGAAATTTGGGATGAGTGGGAAATATTGGAGGATAACAATTGGTGCATCGAGTTTGCTTTTTTCACGGATTTACTCGAGCACTATAAAAAACTGAACAAGAAGTTACAGGGAAAAAATCAATTTATAGATGAAACTGGGGGCAGTTTGAGGTCTTTTAAAACTCAATTGTTTATATTTTCTAAATGTTTGGGAAAAAATGATTTGACTCATTTTCCAAGACTTAATTCTTTGAGGCCTGTGAGTGAAGAGAAGTTAAAAGTTTTTCCACAATCTTTATTAAAACTGTATTCAGAATTTGAGGTCAGATTTGATGACTTTAAAAAAATCCAACCATGTTTAGATATTTTTTCAATGCCTTTTAATGTTCATCCTGAGAATGTTCCATCTGATCTACAATTGGAAATTATTGAATTGCAATGTAATAATAATTTAAAACAGCTATTTTTAAATACAGATAAGCTTAACTTCTATAAATTCTTAACAAAAGATGAATTTCCGAAGCTAATTAATCATGCGCAAAAAATTATGGCAATGTTTGCTTCCTCATATTTATGTGAACAGTAATGAAATGCAGAAAAAATTCAATAAGAAACCGATTGTCAGACGGGAGTCTGTTTAATTTATTAAAAGTCGCATCCTCCCAGCTGGAACCAGATTTTGAGGAAATTATGTCAAGTCAGAAACAGATCCATGCTTCCCGTACATCTGGAAAATCTTAAAATCATAATAAACTGGATCTTATAACATTTTTATGTTGTTTTAAAATATTATGTAATATAACTAATAAATATAAAGCTTAAACCGAACTTTTAATTGAACAGCAACCCCATAATTTTTTAATGAATGACCCTCTATGTTTTTTTTCAATTTAATGGCCCGCCGCAAAATTTTTTTTTAATTAATTGACCCGCCACCCAAAAATTCGCCCATCACTGATTTAGACCCTCCAACATCACACTGAATTTTCATGCCAAGAACATCAAGAGCTCCCGATGGCGTAATATCTATACCACCCATTGTAACAGATGCAGCACTATTTTTGAACACAGATCTATGCATAAGCATGCAACATTGCGTCTTACGGGAATTTAAATCGACTGTATTCACACGACAACCTTAATTCCGAGATTGTTGCGAGCGTGTGACTGATTGTATCATTCATGTTCTGCTTTTTGGAACTCTCGGTCTTTTACCAAATGAATATCAATGATAAATAGTGCTACCATCTGTGCAAAAGGGTTGAAAGTTTTACAAGGAACCTTCTTTCTTTTAGGAAAATAAGAAATAGGGTACGAGAAAGAACGTGGCCTTGCGGTACTGCTGAATTAATCTTGAACTCGTCTGATGAAATCGTATCTATAACAGCTCGCACAGTGCGTGATTTGATTTACATCTGCACCGACTATATAGTCATAATCAGATGGTGGTCAAACCACTTGGTTGATTGGACATCACCCACGCCCTAGAAGGCCTTCGGATACGTATATCCCCCAGTCACTCCTAGTAGCAGTTTAGAAAGTCCGGAGTAGGCCGTGCCCTCACTCCTTGCTGAGGAGTTGGAGACTTTCCAACTCCTGGTCCAGAATGCATGAAGCTCTTTTTTATCAAGAACACGACAGCATTCATGCTCACTGAACCTGAACCATTCATTGTGTTAATTTGAATGATCCGACCCACAAACTCTTATGAGGGTCCGAAACCACAACCACCACGATACTCCCATATAGGGGCCAACCTCAATAACCAGTCAGAGAACAGCTAATTGTCTCAAGAAACAAATAGTAAACTCTGGGGCAACTGATTCCCGTGGAAATATGTGGATTGTCCAGGTGACTCCTACTAGCCTTTGAGGGGCCTGTGCTCCCTTTTATTCCGCAAGACACCAGTCTCAATGGAATATTAGGTTCCAAAAAGACTATCATGTGCCCCCGGTGGGAAACAGCTCGTACAGTGCGATTCCTAAGAAAACTCGTTATAAATCTAGAGTAATTATCACCGACACCAAAAGCAGCAAGTTTTGACAGAAGTGCATCATGCCACACTCTATCAAACATTTTGGAAGTATCTAGAGCTATCATCTTACTATCTCCTGTGTGGAGTTGCCAAATTGTTGGGACAGGAAAGCCAGCAAGTCGCCCGTAGAGCGCATCCTATGGAAACCATATTGCCGGTCGCTAAATAATCTATCTGTTGGACTGCAAGATGCTATTTTGCCAGTTTTATTTTAGAGATGACTCAGCCTAATCTAAATTATTAATAACTATTGGCTGATAAAGGCCTTAAACTCTAGAAAACTCCCAAAGAAAAACTAGAAAACGCGAGTCGCTGCTTATAGTATGAGAAAAGTATTGAGCGGTTTTTCCTGATTACATGGCAGATTTTACGGTTAATTAATTCTGCCATAAAAATCTCAATTTCTTGTCGAACAAAAAAAAATATATATTTTTTTTAATTGCAAAGCAACCCATCACGTTCACGTGCATGTAAATATCCATCAAGTAAAAAGCCCGTTAAAATTATCGGGTCTTTTCGTTACCTAAATAAAATATATTGAGTTACTTGAAGTAATATATTTTTTCAGCACTAATTGACAGAGAACAGCTAAAGAATTTCGGTCAAAATGAAAGGTCTTTAAAAAGGGTATAGATTTTTTAAATGGAATAAATATTTGTTTTATTCGAAAAATATTATTCTTCGGATATTACAACTTTAATATGGCTTCTGGCGTATGACCACCAACGGCTAGCTCCGATGTAGTATAATATGGAGATCTAATTTGCAATGACTTTTTTCAACATTTGTAGCCGGCTGTATATCGGCAATAACGCGATGATATTGTCTTCCAAGAGAGCAATCGTTTCAGGCTTAACGGCGTAGATAAGCTACTTTACATATCCTCACAGAAAATAGTCTAGTCTAGCGTTAAATTGTACCATTTGGGAGGCCAATTCACGGCTCCGAAACGTGTAACTGTGTGGTCAGTTATGACACGAGCTGTGAGACATGTCGCAACGTTTTTTTTTGAAACATATAAAGCACAATAAACAGTAATACTTTTGGATGTAGCTGTGTCAGCATACACTTAGGGACGATCTTTATTCCAATTATGGCAGTTTTATTTATTAACATATCCATTGACACAAAAGTGAGCTTTATCGTTAAACAAAATTTGCCTACGAATATCGGTAACGGGTATTTCGCCTGCATTGTTTAGGCGTCCAGATTATTCATGTTAAAATGCCAAATCAAACTAAATCCTGTTGTCATTCTTTCTCGCCTTTGCTTGCAGTTTGTTCGGTGAGAACGACGAGCGCTTACGGTATGAAGACATCATTCTCAAGTCGCGTACTAATCTATACTGGTGATTGATTTATATATATAGGGTTTTTCAACAAAAAGTTTGTTTTTCAATTCACGCAACATTATTGTTTTCACATTTAGTTTTTTGCCGATTGTTACAATGAATTCAATTTCGCACGAAAGTCGCATTAAAGTAACTAAAATCCACTATGAAAATGGTGGGTGGTTCTGTTAAATTTACATTTCGTAAAATTCGTGATATTTACGGACAACATAATAGTCCTTCAGATAATGCTATTAAAAATTTGGTCGTTAACTTTGCGTCGACAGGCTCGAAACGAAATTTGCGAACGCGTGTTCGACCGAGTCATTTAACTGAAACCAACGTAGCCGTGAGTCACAGTGCAAATTGAAATTTGTCAATTCCTCAACGTTCTCAATATTTGGGGTTATCCAAAACCACCACAGGACACATTTTGCGTAAGGATATGATTTTGAAGCCTTAAAAGGTCCACAACTGGTGCAGGAATTCAAGCCGCCCGACCATTCACATCGCCGCATCGGCTGGTTTTTTCAAAAAAAAGCATATTTTTACGGACGAAGCCCATTTTCACCTGTCGGGCTATGAAAACAAGCAGAGATGCTGCATTTGAGCTTCTGAAAATCCTAGAGCGATTATTGAGAAGCCTTTGCATGCTGAATGTGTCACTGTACGGTGCGCTATGTGTTCTGGAGGCGTGATTGGGTCGTTTTCTTTTTTTTTCGAAGATGACGCTGGAAATGCGGTAACGTCCAATATATTTCGCCAACGCGAAAATTTGCCTATTATTGACGACGTGGATAGCACTGATATGTGGCTTCAACATGAAGGTGCCACATATTCCATCGCATAGTTTTACAACAATCAACAGTGAAGTGGCCGCCAGTCAGGTCATGTGATTTAACACCTTTGGATAATTTTTGTAGGACTATGTTAAGGACAAAGTCTATACCGAGCCAATCGAATCGATTTCAGCCTTAAAACTAAATAGTACCGCCATTTTGCGAAAAAGTGATTAAAAACTTGAAACAATCGACATCTGTCGACGTGGTCGTGGTTGGACATTTGCCAGGTATCATTTTTCATTCATAATTGCCGAACTTTTCTCTTAGGAATACAATAAAAACTCGAATTATCTTAATCTAAATATTTTGTTTTATTTTGTTTTAGAAAACATACTTCTTGTTGAAAAATCCTTTATCTAGATAAGCTTTCAAATGGCTGTTGAGTAATTTTCCTTTTTCACAATTTAACAACGGAATGAGAATTGTAAAGAATATTTATATAAAGAGTTTTTATGATTATCCTGCCCTGCTAAAATTATTTTTTTTTATTATTTATTTAAAACTTAATCTCATGACCTGTAACCCTATTTGCTATGCGTTAAAGCAAAGCTTTTGGCGTTTTTCCTAATAAAACGCTTTTCACTTTGACTTAAAAGCTGCTTAAGGTGTCACTTAAAATGAAGTTTAAATATATTTTTTGTTTATTAAAAAATTTATTTTTAATATTAAACAAAATACAGGTTCTTAAAGTAAACCCGATTTAGTTTTTATTTTAATTTACATACAACAAAAAAAACATACAAAAAAAAAGCGGAAAAGAAAAATGAAGAGAAAAATGACGAGATTAGAAAATAAAAACGTAAATGCTTTTAATGAAAGTAATAGTGTGAAAATATTAAAAAATATTTTATGTCGTTTTCTTAAAAAAAAATAAAAACCTTAAGAAAGCACTAACATTAATAAACTGGTAAATAATAATAATAATAATAAAGAAAATATGTATGAGTTATTTAAAAAGTTATGGAAAAAGTATGCCATTAAGTCATGGCACATTGGAAAGTGCATTCATTATTCATTTATGAGCAAATGAATGAATAAATGAGTTTGTAATAAAAAAACTAACATAAACTTACACTCTTAAACTTACAACAAAAAAAAAAAAAAACAAGACAACCAACAAAAAAAAAAAATAGAAAAATGATACAATTACCTACTCACTCTCGTCGACACACCTGACATCAAGTCATAATAAATATTGGAAAATCTATAGGAAACAAAAACAAAACACAAAAGCATTTTTCTACTAGACAGCGACCAGTCAGTCAATCATCACTGTGACGTTAAACTAAAAATTTATATGTGTGTGTATGTATGTGTGTATGAAAGTATTTTTTTTTTGTGCGTCTTTAGTCATAATTACTAATGAACTAATGCCTACAGCTTTAGGAAAGAAAAGCAAAAGTTTTACTTCTTTTTTTGTTTTTGTTGTTGTTTTTTATAATTAAGTTTCATTTTATGAATATTTGTACACTTTACCCAGTTTTCTATTTTCTATTTTCCATTCTCTGTCTTTAGTTTTCCTGTGTTGGCAACAATCCATAGGAACTTTTATTATCTCTATTGTAAAGTTTTTGTTCACAGATTTTCGTTTTTTTTTTCTTTTGTACTTTATGACTTGACCCACATTTTTTGTCTTTATCTTAAAGAATAATTGTTAAAATACAATAGCTGCGAGGACATTTCCAAAAGTAAGTTAATATTTGGCAATATCTACTAAAGCACTTTTCAACAGGACTTTTGAGCGGCTTGGTTCACTCAACGTTTCCATTACAACTACTCAATTACATTTCGTGATAAGATTTACATCTGCACCTGGCCATAGGCCTTAGTAACACCACTGGGGTGAAAAGCAACGTCATTCACGCCCAAGGAAGCCGAGGACTAATTCTAGCAGCAGGTCTTCCCTAGTTGCAATTTTAGCGGTTCCAAAGCAGGGTTGTAAGCTCCCACTCCTTGCTGAAGAGCTGGAGACTATCCAACTCCTCGTCCAGAACACATCACTAGCATGCTCACTGGATCTAGGATCATTCACCCGTTGGTGTTGTTAAAGGCGAAATGATCCTGGCCCCATAATCAGTTCATGCTTGAGGCCGCAAAACCACAACGATCACGATACTCCCGAAGGGCTAACCTCAATACTCAGTCAGAGAAACAGCTAAAAGTCTAAAGATACAATTAGCGGAACTCTGGGGCTTACTGATTCCCGTGGAAATAACGTGGAGCTTCCAGTTGACTCCCTGCTTGCCTTCAGGGGACTGGGCTCTCTTATACCCCCAGTAGCACAGGTCTAGATGGTCAAGTATTCCATAAAGAGCTATAAATGTGCTCCCATGGGAGGACTACTCAATTACAATTAGTTTTCTTTAAATTTCTGACCCGGATGGGAGTTGAACATCTGACTTTCAATTTACAGCAAATGAATACCTCTGTCAATGAAATTACTGCGATTTCTATTATATTATACTCTATTCTATTCTATTATATTTCCATCTTTTCTATTCCCTTCTTATTCAAATGTAACAAATGGTAGTTTTAGTCTCTGTCGGAGCCAGAGCAGATTACGGTCTAAAAGGCTGAGCGAAATAAAAACACATATTTACGAAACAAAGCACTCAATAGTTAAAAGTTCGCTGAGGTAACACTGTAGTGTTGCCTAAAGCGAGGCATATATTTATAAAAAGATCATGTTCAGTAAACAAGAGACGCCAGAAAGATGCTTTTTATTCAAATCCATTTCGTAAAAAAAAATTATAATAAATTTAAATTAAAAAAAAAAAAAAATTTTCAACAGGAAGTTTGTTTTCCAAAACAAAAAATTTTGATTAAAATGACTCCAATTGTTATTGTAGTACGAACAGAAAAGTTCGTTAATTATAAATGAAAAATGATATCTGCCAAATGTCCACCACAACCGCGCTGACAGATTTCGATTCCTTCATCAAAGTTTTTAATCACTTTTTGGCAAAATGGCGGTCTTATTGCGTTAATTACATCACGAATTTCGAGCCTTAAGAAGGCTGAAATTGGCTCCGTATAGACTTTGTCCTTAACATGGCCCCACTAATAAGTATCGAGTGGTGTTAAGTCATACGATCTAGCTGGCCACTCAACTGCTGATTGTTATGAAATTATGCGATCGGGAAATTTGGTTTGCATTAAATTAATCGTTTCATTAGTGTGACTTGTGGCACCGTCTTATTGAAACCACATGTTAGTGATATCCACGTCATCAATAATAGCCCAAAATTCAGTTGTTAGCATCTCGCAATAGCGTGATCCATTAGCTCTTACCGTATTTTAAGCCTCATCTTCGAAATAAAAAAAACGGGCCAATAACGCCTCCATACCGCATACAGTCACACTTTGAGCAAGCAAAGGCTTCTCAATAATCGCTCTAGGATTTTCAGAAATCCACAAACGACAATTTTGCTTGTTTCACCCTGTTAAGTGAAAATGGCCTTCGTCTGAAAAAAATTTTTTTTCAGAAAAACCAGCCAGTTGCTGTATAAATTGAGCGAACCTACGGCGATGTAAATAGTCAGTCGGTTTCAATTCCTGCACTAGTTGAACCTTGTAAGGCTTCAAAGTGAAATCCTTATGCAAAATTTGCCCTGTGGAGTTTTTGAATAATCCCAATTGTTGGCGATGTCGAGGAATCGACAAATGTGGATCTGCTTCACTACTAAGGCTCACGGCTGCAATGTTTTCGGTTCAACGACCCAATCGAACATGCATCGATATTCGCATATTTTGTATCGAGTCTGTTTACTTAATTTGAACGACCAAATTCTTAATAGCGTTCTTAGAAGGACGATCATGTTGTACGAAAATATCACGAGTTTTACGTAATGTAACTTTCCCAGAACCACCCATCATTTCCGTAGTGGACCTTAATTATTTTAATGCGATTTTCGTTCAAAATTGAATTTACTACGAATATGTCAAAAAATTAAATGTCAAAACTATTATGTGTTTAGTGTTGCCACAATTGAAAAACAAACTTCTTTTTGAAAAACCCGATACAATCAAACCACTTGAACATAGCAGCTATATTAAACAACCTTTTATACTTTCTCCATTAAAGGGCATTTTTATTTTTACCCAAAATGTAACGCTATTCTTTTTTGGCCTGCTATTTGTTGTTGTTGTTGGTGTTGTTATTAAGATGAACTATTTCATATATGTTTTTTTTTTAAATAGTAATTGTTAACAAATTTAATTAAAACTTTGTATTTAATCTTAACTAACGCTTAAGGTCATATCTTAAATATATACACATTGTAATGTATATAAAATATGGCAACCCTTAGCATAAAAAGGTTTTAAAATGATAAATTGTGTCTTAATTAATTCAATAAGTTGCAACTACTTCTAATACAGAGTTAAAAGTTTGTGATTAGAGAGGTGTCTGATTGTTTTTTAAAAACAGATCATAAGTTCAATTCCCATTGTCGTTATATAGGTGATAATTTTCAAGTCAACGTCTGGCCGTTTGGCCTTAATCTGACGGTGGTCTGGATGTTGGAAAAACGTCCACCCGCGCCCTAGACGCATACACGTCTTAGGGAAACTGGTTCTCTTGGTACCAGTGTGTGTGTATAAATTTACTGGTCGGACTCCGAGAATTCTATGTGGGCTCCTGTTCATCTAGGTAACTGGTGCTGGCTTTTACCCCGAAAGTACTTGTTAAGATGGGGAAGAGATTCATCAAGAATGCGTGCTCTCGGGGGGAGCCCGTCGACTGTACAAACTTATTTTCAAAGTTTACTAAATTCAGTCACTTTCAGTTTTTGAAACTAATTCCTGGCTAGAGAGGGCACACCCGTTGTATAAATTTTAAAAATCTGTCTTGAACACTTTAAAAAATATAATATCTACAACCTGTCTCTCTCTCTCTCTCTCTCTATAAATATTATTAGTCATTGTTTTTCTATAAAAAAATTTCATCAGTCTTTATTTTGCTCTAAAATTTTTCATGAGTCACATTTCTCTACACAAAACTCTTTCAAAAGTCATAATTCTTTTGGCAGCATTCTTTATAAGTGGAAGTTATTCTGATTTAATACTTTATTAGCGATAATTATTTATAAAATTATGACCAACTGACTGGCATAATTTTTCTATAAAAAAAATATTCATGACAAAATTTTTCTGTAAAATTATTTATGAGTCGCAATTTTTCTACAAAAAATTTTTATCAGTCATAAATTGTCTGGAAGGAATTTTCATGAGCAATAATTTATCTAAATTAACATTTAATCAGTCATAATTTCTTACAAAAATGTTTGACCTGTCTTAATTTTTCCATAACATTTCATTAGTCATTATTATACTATGAAAAAATTTCATCAATCATTAATTTTCCATGAAAAATTTTCCTTAGTAATAATTTTTCTACAAAAAACTTTCATTCAATAATTATTCTGTATAATTTTTTATGGATCACAATTCTGATATAAAGAATATTCCACACTCATATTTTTTTTTGGAAATAAAATTCAGGACTACTAATTTTTCTAATTTAATCAGTCATAATTTTTTAGAAAAAATTTTATCTGTCATCATTTTCACAGAACAAAATTTCATCAATTATAATTTTCGCATAGAGAAATATCATGTCATAATTATTCCATAAGATATTTTAGTTGTAATTTTTTTATAAAAAAATTTCATTAGCCATATTTTTTCTATAAAAATATTTCATCAATCATAACATTTTTATAAAAAAATTTCATCAGTTATAATGTTTTTATGAAAACATTTCATCAGTCATAATTTTATTATGAAAAAATTTCATCAATAATAATTTTATTATGAAAAAATTTCATCAGTCATAATTTTTTTATTAAAAAATTTTATCAGTCATAATTTTTTTATGAAAACATTTCATTAGTCATAATTCTTTATGAAAAAATTTCATCAACCATAATTTTTTTATGAAAACATCAGTCATAATTTTTTTGTAAAAACATTTCATCAATCATAATTTTTTTATGAAAAAATTTCATCAATCATAATTTTTTTATTAAAAAAATTTCATCAATCATAATTATTTTAAGAAAAAAATTTCTATTAAAAAATTTTATCAATTATAATTTCTCCATGAAAAAATTTTATTAATCATAGTTTTTCTATGAAAAAATTTCATTAATCATAATCTATCTATAAAAAAATTTCAATAGTCGTAATTGTTCTACAAAAAAATATCATTTGTCATAATTTTTCTAAAAATAAATTTTATCAGTCGTGCGTAATTTTTCTCTATTAAATTTACATCAGGTGTAAGTTTTCTCCAAAAATAATTTCAGCAGCCATAAGTTTCCTATACAAAAATATTTCACACCCATCAATCATAATTTTTTTATGAAAACATTTCATTAGTCATTATTCATTATGAAAAAATTTCATCAACCATAATTTTTTTATGAAAACATTTCATCAGTCATAATTTTTTTATAAAAACATTTCATCAATCATAATTTTTTTATGAAAACATTTCGTCAATCATAATTTTTTTATAAAAAAATTTCATCAATCATAATATTTATAAGAAAAAATTTCATCAGTCATAATTTTTCTATAAAAAAATTTTATCAATTATAATTTCCCCATGAAAAAATTTCATCACTTATAATTTTTCCATAAAAAAATTTCATCAATCATAGTTTTTCTATGAAAAAATTTCATCATTCATAATTTATCTATAAAAAAATTTCATCAATTATAATTTTTGCATAAAAAAATTTCATCAATCATAATTTTTCTATAAAAAAATTTCATCAATCATAATTTATCTATAAAACAATTTCAATAGTCGTAATTGTTCTACAAAAAAATATCATTTGTCATAATTTTTCTTAAAATAAATTTTATCAGTCGTAATTTTTCTCTAAGAAATTTTCTTCAGTCATAACTTTTCTAAATAAAAATACAATCAGTAAATCATCAGTCACAATATTTCTATAAAAAAATTTCCAAGTCAATATTTTTCCACTAGAAAAAGTGCCTCATTTTTCTGTATGAAATTTACATCAGTTGTAAGTTTTCTCTAAAAATAATTTCAGCAGCCATAAGTTTCCTATAAAAAATTTCACCAATCATAATTGTTTTATAAAATAATTTCATCAATCATAATTTTTCTATGAAAAGATTTCCATAGTCAAACAGAATTGTCAAACAGAAATATTTCATTAGTCGTAATTTTTCTCCACGAAATTTTCTTCAGTCATAGCTTTTCAAAATCAAAATACAATCAGTAAGTCATAAGTCATAATATGTCTATTAAAAAATTTCATCAGTCATAATCTCAATCTTCTTAACACTTTTTTTAGAGTTATCGAATGAATTCTATAACAATCAATAATGACAAGCTGGTATAAAGATTATTTTTTATAACTTCCCGTCCCTTAAATTATATAATTTTGACTAATTTAAGAACTGACCACGTATATAATTTTCTTTTGTTTTACTTACAAATCAAAATTTCCTATAATTTCTATTTACCTTCTCAGTACCCAGGCATTAGGTGTGTTGCAGTCATGCTGTATATATTTTTGCTTAAGCTGCTGCTGTTGCTGCAATTGTTGATCACGATGTTGATTGCATGCAACTAGTTTTTCCTGCAACTGCTGCAATGTCCAGCTTCCCAGGAGTTTTATTTAACAACAAACAATAATTTAAATTCTATGGAAAAATACCAAATTAGAGTAAAAAAACTCCAACAGCAACGTTACATACCGTTTGAAATGCAACTTGACTATTGCATTTGCTAGTGCTGGCTGGTGTTAGTGTTGGTGTTGCGTATAATTTTCTTGTCATAATGTGTAGCAAACATTAAATTAAGGGGAGTTAGTTCGTTGCTTGTGCTTCAAGATAAAAAAAGAAAAATATTGCTGCAATAGAGAAGAATTTGCTTTAAATGGCAAATTATTTCAATTTAGCTTATTTAAGCTTAAAAATAAAACAAAATAAAATAATTAACTCCTTTTGCTTTAAAATGACTCAATTTGAAATATTTTAAATTATTTGATTAAGGCTGTCTGCAATTTATTTAATTCTTGTTTTAAAATGCCTAAGAATGGAAAAATATATAATTCCTGGCTGTTGTGTATTTTATGGCAACACTAACAATTAATTTCGCTTTAAAAGGCTGGAGCGAATTTAAAAAATCTATATTATTTAAATTTTAAACTTTGAGTAATTTAAAAAGCTTTCTGAAAGCTCTTTTGAAAAATATGCTTTGATTTATAAACTTTCCAAACTGCAGAAGAATATTCTTTTTAGCGTAACTTGTTCCTCCTTCAGGCCACCCCAGACAACTTATTGAAAGGAGGAGAGTGTTCATTTCTTAGGACCTAAACTATAATTTGCCCTTTAACAAATCGGCAGTTAGAAAGATCGGGGGAGCTGGTGTTCTAATTTGTACATTAGGCAACTCAGTTTGTTTTTCTAATGTCAGTCTTTCTTAATGAATTTCATGACGGAGACTTATCTGGCAGATCATTTAAGGCTTCTGTTTACGTTTATTAATAATTTATTGTTATAAAATTTTGTATTTTTCGAAATCGTGCACGAACCATACCTTTAGCCTGATCTCTTGGAGTGCTTTTCATATTTCATTTACGAGGCATTTAATTGTAACAGAATGATTTTCACTACATCTCAAACTCCTCGATTTACAGGGTTGCATGTAGCTTCATCCAAAACCTTTATAATTAAGAAATTGACTGCTTAACAAGAAGCTTGTACTTAAATTGTGGCAACACCAACAACATAATAGTTTTAACATTTAGTTTTTTGACGTATTCATAGTAGATGCCTTGGCAATTGTTACAATGAATTCAATTTCGCACGATAATCGCATTAAAATAATTGAAATCCACTATGAAAATAGTGGTTCTGTTAAAGTTACATTTCATTAAACTAGTCCTTCTGGGACCTCTATTAAGAATATTTGAGTCGATAGGCTCGATACCAAATTTGCGAACACCAGCACGTGTTCGACCGGATCGTTCAACTGAAACCATCGCAGTCGTGAGCCACAGTATTGCAGCAGATTCAAATCTACCAATTCCTCGATGTTCTCAACCATTAGGGTCATCCAAAAGCACTACATGGCGAATTTTGCATAATGATTTGACTTCGGCGCCTTACAAGGTTCAACTGGTGAAGGAATTGAAGCCAACCGACTATTCACATCGCCGTAGATTTCCTTAATTCATTCTGGACCAACCGGCTGGTTTTTCTGAAAAAATGATTTTTTCAGACGAAGCCCATTTTCACTTGTCAACAAGCAAAATTCAGGCAACAATACCAATTTAGTCACAATCGTGACTTTAGGAAAGGGATAGAGAAGAGATAAAACAGGTGGTGAAAGTAGAAGCATAGTCGGAAATTAACTGCCGTATAAGACAGCACAGCGACCAGTGAATATGCCTTCATCGCTGAGCAGCCCCACCGACGGTCAATTTTTATTTTTGTAGTGAAAAAAACCAAGGTCTTCGTTGGGAATCGAACCCACAACCCCAATACTGAAAAGCTAGTACACTACCTACTAGCCCACAGAGGCACGATTAAAGCAGCAAACAGTGCATTATACGACAGTGGCTATGCCTTCATCCCTAAGCAGCCTCACCGACAGTGAATTTTTATTTTTTTGTAGTGAAAACAGCCAAAGTCTTTGTTGGAAATCGTACCCACAACCCCCAGACTAGTAAGGTAGTACAGACCGGTAAGGTAGTACACTTCCAACTAGCCTACAGGGGCACCCATTTGACGCATTTGGGTTTCTGAAAATCTCAGAGCGATTATCGAAAACCCTTTGCATGCTCAACTTGTCATTGTATGGTGCGCTATGTGGTCTGAGGTTGTGGTTTTTTTCGAAGACGAGATGCTAACAACTCAATTTTGACCTACGTGTTTTGACGACGTAGATATCACTGACATGTGGTTTCAACAGGACGGTTCCACATATCACAATGCCAGGTGGCGGGCATTCTATATAAAGGGTCCGCCAAATAACTTTTTTTTGTTTTAAATGCTTTAAATAATTTCATTCAAATGGCTGCCTCGGCTGGCCATGCGGTAGCCTACATGATTGGTCCAATTTTTAGGCACATTATCGATTGTGTGCAGCTGTATTTCACCAATGGCTTCACGAATATTGTCCTTTAAAAAGTCAATTGTCTCTGGCTTGTCGGCGTAACACTTATCTTTGACGGCACCCCACAAATAATAGTCCAACGGTGTCAAATCGCAGCTCCGAGGTGGCCAAACGACATCAACTCTGCGGCTGATAATGCAATCTTCAAAAATAGGGCGCAAAACATCGAGTGTAGCTTCAGCTGTGTGGCACGTAGCGCCGTCCTGTTGAAACCAAATGTTGCCAATATCCTCCTCTTCAATTTTTGTGAACAAAAATTCGTTCAACATGGCCCGATAACAACGATCGCCATTGACTGTAACGGCTACTCCTTAGTCATTTTGGAAGAAAAATGGCCCAATTGTGCCTCGGGACCAAAATCCGCACCAAACAGTGACTCGTTTTGGGTGCGTCGGCTTTTCAATGTATGCGTGCGGGTTTTGTATGCCCCAAATGCCGCCAAGATCATGATGATTCATGATTTTTTTTGCAAAATCGGCATCTTCTGTAAGTCGATCGCAGGCCCAGTTAGCGATTGGATTGTCACTTGGCTTCAACTCCTAAAACCAATTGGACTTTGTAGGGCGTCATACCAAGGTCTTTATGCAAAATTCGTCTCAATGATGTCTCTGAAATGTTTAATTGTTGAGAACGACGGTGAATTGATGGTGATGGCGCTTTACGCACACTTTCTGCCACAGCAGCAATATTCTCCCGTGGTGTGCGCACTGTCTTTAGCCTTTCACGCTTTGGTTTATCGTTGGGGATGTGCCAGTTTCTTTTACTTTTTTCACAAGATAACGAACATACGGAGAGCTGACGACTGCTGCTCTTTTTCCAAAATCCGTACGCAATTTTCGCACACACACACTTTCTGCAACATTACCATGATTTTCAAAGTAATGTCACAATAATTACTCAGCGTTGTTCAAGCGTATATATTCGTTTAGCGAAAGGATAAAACTAATTATCTGTCAAATCAAACATGAGCTAAGTGTTGCCATTTACGAAATAAGCACTAGTTTAAAAAAAACGTTAGATGGCGGACCCTTTACATAAGTAGATACGGCCTTAATAAACTACCTAAACCTGAACACAGACTCACCAGTACAGTTTAAAACACGACTTAGGAATGATGTCTTCACATCGAAATCGGTCGCCGTTTATACCGAACAAACAGCCAGCAAAGACAGAAAGAGACGACAACAATAATTAATTAATATCGTTTTACTTTACGAGACAAATTCGCCGCTTGATTTTAAGCGAATTCAAGTTGCATTAAAATGTTTATTTTTTGATAAAAAATTTATTAAAATTTATGTTTCGAAAGTTTCACTAATCATCACTAATTTCATCGAATACTTAATTCCAAGCTTAAATCATATTTCGAAACGCAGATATGCTTGACGTCAATCATTTAGTTTGGCTAGTTTAATTCGCTGGCCATTTAAACGATATCGCAGATTTTATATAGAATTTCTGAACTAGATTTCATTAACCAGGTGGGATAATTTAAAACGTTGGTGTAGGGGTACCTTAAACTTTAATTTTTTCAAGACTTTGGCCTTTTTAGTGGAAGCGTTTGATGGATGCAAGTTAAAATATGTCAAACAAGTTTTATAATCAAGAAAAATAATTTATTTCATTTGATGCTCGCAATGCACAAATAAAATAATTTGTTAAATTAAAGTTAATTTTTTTTGTAAGCAAAGGAAATTGCCTGCCACCATAATAAATTAGGTTAATCCTGCATGATGTCACCTTGCAATGCTTAAGTTTCAATGACAAACAAGATCAATCAATCAATCGATCAATCAATCAGCCAGTCAGTCAATTTACCACTTAAAAAGGAAACTAGTTTTCTTTATTTTTTTCCCCCTGAATGAGTTTTTTGCTGTTGTTGCTGTTGTTGTTGCTGTTGTTGCGTATATCTTCCTGTTTGCTTCAAACATTTTTATTATGGCTGTAAAAAAATGCGTAGAATTTTGTTTTCCGTTTTGTTAACCATAATTTGTGTCTGTTTCAATATAGTAGCTGCATGATGAACAAGGAATGTACAAGACGTAAGTACGTGCGTACGTGAACACGTACGTATGCTGTTGCTGTATTTTTCTTTGAATAATTTTTCATTTTTTCGCTTGAATTCGTTGAATGATGCATGTGACAAACTTGGGCTAAATGAAAACAGGTTCATCTACTCACACTTGTACTTGACTAGTTAATTGTATACTCTTTTTGTGTTGTTGTTGTTTTATATTTCACGTGATCGTTATAGCGATGAGAATCGTCACTATATATATACTATATATAGGAAGCAAATTGTTTCAAAATGTAAATTTGTTTCTGACAAATTAATTTCTACTTTACTTATGTAAAATGCAAATACTTTACGAATGTAAAGTAAAAATTAGCGAATCAATAATGGACTATGATGTCGGGCAAATGTTGATCTCTAATTAAGAGATGGGCAAATTTGAGGTTAGGAAGTAAATTGCCATTTAATATTCACATTTTGCACAAATTCATTTTTACTTTGCCAATGTAAATTAAAAATACTTTACTAACGAAAAGTAGAAATTAGGGAATTAATAATGGAATGTGATGTCGAGCAAATATTTACCTCTAACACAGCGACAGGCGTCCTCTTTGCAGCAAAGCTTCACTCGTCAATACAGTTGTTTGTGGGTTGTTAACGTAAGCACAGTCTTTAAAATGGCCCTTAAGAAACGGGTCCAGCGGTATTAAATTACAAGAATAAGGCAACCAATTGTTATCACCAAATCGCAAAATCATGTGATCAGGAAATTTCTTATACAATAATTGAATTATATGGGTGACTGTGTGGCTTGTAGTGTCGTCTTACTGAAACCAAAGGTAGCTGATGCTAACATTAACCAATTGTGACCACACAAAATTGGTTATCATGGTTTGGTAGAGCTTAGGGAATTTACGGTAACAGTGCTTCCATAGCCACCTAACTACAAAACGTACCATATGATCACTTTCATTGGATGTAGTGATCTCTCGACGACGGTTTGTGGTTTCTGTGAGCCTCATATAAGACAATTTTATTTGTTTAAGTCTAATTAAAACGAGCCTCCTCATCACGAAAGATGATTTTATTGACAAATACGTTGTTTTCGTTCAGCTTTTTAAACAGCCAAATCACAAAAGTTTTAACATTTTAAATAATCCATTCCAAATAATAATAGGTGCCCCTGTGGGCTAGTAGGTAGTGTACTAGCTTGTAAATATGGGGGTTGTGGGTTCGATTCCCAACGAAGACCTTGGTTTTTTCACTACAAAAATAAAAATTGACTGTCGGTGGGGCTGCTCAGCGATGAAGGCATAGTCGCTGGTCGCTGTGCTGTCTTATATACGGCAGTTAATTTTCGACTATCCTTCTACTTTCGTCTCTTCTCTATGCCTTTCCTAAATAATGTAGCACGCTACTTGACTAAATAGGCCTTGTTGCCTGAAGTGCTACTTCTCTTTTAAAAAAAAAAAATAATCGTCGGATGGCTTTAATGTTTGATGAATTGAACTTTACAAGCGTGAAAGTAAAAATACAGGTTGTCGGCCGGGAAGGTATATTGATAATATTATATTTAATGTCGGCAATTATGTACGGAATACAATATCAGATAAATGTCCACCTTTGATGGCCTCATAAATAAGAGCCTTTTTGAGCTTATTAAATTCAGCACAAATATTTTGTATGAGTTGCTCATGAGTTGCTGGTTTGTTTGCATAAACCTTGCTTTCCAGATATTCCCACAAAAGGAAGTCCACAGCAGGCAACCGTCCAGAGAAGTCTAATCAGGCAACCGTGGAGTCTAATCAACATCACCATTTCTTTAAATAACTTTTTCTGGAAAGAGGTCTCGCAGTAATTCCATTGCAATCCTGGCGGTAGGCGATTTGGTGTTAAAAAGTTTTCAATCATATCACGATATCGCTCCCTATTCATAGTTACCGTTACACCGTTTTCATTTTCAAAGAAGTAAGGTCCAATGATTCATTTCTCCTGAGCAAATTGCCCGCCAAATTGTCACTTTTAATGGATAATTTGAGATTTTCCCATTTCACAGAACCGACTATTCTGTTTATTCACTCATTCATTCAAATGAAAATGTGCCTCGTCACTCATTATGATTTTTTTTATGAAAATCGGGGTTGTCATGGCCGAGTTATTTTAACGATTAAAACACCTTGGTTTGTCAAATATTTTTCCACGTGTCTACTTCATGACTGCCAAATATCTGCAGACTAATGTTTACCAAAATGGCGGCAAAACACCCGGGAAAATGTTGCGCAAAGTGCATCTAGTGATTGTTGCAAACGCAGACGGCTTGATGTTGTTGGCTTATTCTTAAAATACTGTACTGTACAGCGGTTATATTTACATCACTACAGCCACTACGAGCATATTGTTTTGTTGTTATTGTTGTTGTTGTTTTTTGCAACAATATTTAGCGCCTCGTCTGAATAGAGTCGAATTTAATGCCTGTAAGACGCAATGTTGCACATAGAACCGTGTTCGAACATGATGCTGCATCTGTTAAAATGAGTGATTTAAGTATTAAGGATTTGGAAGCTCTTGATGTTCTTGACATGAAAATTCTGTGTGATGTTCGATGGTCGAAATACATTTTTCGGGTTTCTAAAGAAGCTTGAAAGCATCGGTTTTTTTAAAACGGCGTAAGAGAGACTTCACTCCATCCGATCTTCGTACTATTTATATCACCTATATCCGTCCAAAGATGAAATATAACTCTCATGTATGGGCCGGTGACCCAAATTCTATTTTAAAGTTGCTCGACTGCATGCAGGAGAGGGCCAAGAGACTCATTAGGGTACCTAACTCTATTGATTCTCTAAATCATCCACGCAATGTGGGTTGTATTTCACTGTTTTATCGTTAGTACAATGGTATGTGCTCTAATGAAATTAGGGAACCTGTTCCCGCTACTCGCACGTTTTTGCATTGAACACGATTTGCATTCATAGTGCATCCATTTGTGCTTAAATGGCCAGTGAATCCCACTACGCATTACAGGGAGAATTCGTTTTTTAGCAGAGCAGTTCTCTTGTGGAATACAGGTCTTTTCTGTCACTTTCAATGTGGGAAAAAACAAATCGAAGGTCCACAAACACTATTCACACTTTCCTCTTCCTCACAACTTAATTAACTAGTTCTGGTACTATGCTGGTCCGAACGAAAAAGGAGCCTGATTATGATTAAAAGCTGCTCGAATTTTATAAAGTGATGCAACAAATTTTTCTATATTTAGATGTTTAATTTTTACAATTAACATTCTTCACTGAAGAGTGTAACGTTCCATACTTAAAATTTCCCAACTCTAAGCTAAATAAATGTTAAAGAATGACAGCTCAGTTTTTAATATTTAATTATTTGCCAGACAATTTACTTCCTAATCTCAAATTTTGCCACCCATTTTTACTTCAATGCCACAGCAACGCAACAACATTCATTGCATTCAGTTGAAATTCAATTGTTTTAACAAAGAAATTGCAGAGAGCAACAGCAGACGAAGCAGCGGCAAATCTTTTTTTTTTTTGTTTATGAAAATACATTTTTGTGGACTTTTTAAAAAAAAAATGAGAAGAGCCAGGCAATAGATTGGTTTTGGCTGCTACGAAATGGCACTTGATTGTCTGCAAGATAAAAATGATACAAAAAAAGAGCCATTGACTTCCTCAGCTGACTCTTCGCTAATAACAATTTTGTTAATAATGATGATGACCATAATTATGATTATGATCATGATCATGATTATGATCATGATCATGATTTCGCTGCATAGTTGAACTAAAAATAGAAAAAAATGTAGCTGCTATTTAAGAAACATCTTCAACTATAAAACGGTAGATATTGAAGACTGTGCTGCAACACACACTAACTGACTGACTGGCTGGCTGACTGACTGACTGGCTGACTGACTAGTCAACAGCATTAAGTTTGCAGAAAAATACAACGGGAATAACTCCACTAACCAAATAACTACACGTACATATTTGCAGCAACAACTACTTACGTACTTATGTATTTCTAAACGTTTAAACTACCACATATAGATGCATGTATGTATGTATGTATGTGTTAATGCATAAGCAAATATTATTTTTAGTTGAGGCAAAGACTTACTTGACTGTGTAAGTTGGTAGACCAGTGGAAACAGGTTGAGCGGCAAATAGATGTTGAATATATTCTCTATGATGTATCATGCTTGATCATGTTATTGATGGCTTTGTGCAGGTTTCTTTAGTGCTGCTGCAGCAGCTGCTGCTGCTTGGCAAAATCTCTACTAAAAAGAAACAAAACAAAAAAAAAGTGTGTCAACTAAAGTTTATTTGCTGAAAAGCAAAGAAACCAAAAACCAAAATAAAATGTAAGAAAAACTCAGGTGTGGATGGCAACAAAGAAACATGTGAACGATGCTTGGGAATTTTTTTTTAGCAGCAGAATATATTTTCTTTTTCTTAGTCGTTTTTTTTTTTTATTATCTAAATAATAAAACAAGCCCTTTTTGGGAAGAAATTTCAGTAATTTAGAATTTAGTAAAAAAAAACACAAGTAGGAAATATCAATAAAGTTCCTCTTTAACTTTTATTCTTGTAAATTCAACCCATCATACAACAATACTTTGCTTTTAAACCACAACGCAGGAAGAGATTGTTCCCTAAAGTGCAAATCCAATGGGAAGGATCATTTAAAGCCACGTACGATCATGCAGCAAACATGCAGGGATTTACAGAACGACAATTGGTTCTCCTATTTAACCCACAAGGCAATAAGAGATTGTCCCCTAAATTACAAACCCACTGGGAGGGACCATTTAAGGCCACGTACGATCATGCAGCAAACATGCAGGGATTTACAGAACGACAATTGGTTCTCCTATTTAATCCACAAGGCAAGAAGATATTGTCCCCTAAATTACAAACCCACTGGGAGGGACCATTTAAGGCCACGTACGATCATGCAGCAAACAGGGAGAAATTTGGGTCTCCTATTTAAACCACAACGCAGGAAGAGATTGTCCTCTAAAGTGCAAATCCAATGGGAGGGACCATTTTAGGCCAGTTATGATCGAGTAGTAAACACGTAGAGATTTACGGAGGGACAATTGGTTTTCCTATTTAACCCACAAGACAAGAAGAGCTTGTCCCCTAAATTGCAAACCCACTGAGAGGGAATTGAATGATGTGGATTACCGGATAGAAAAATATCATAGCCATTTAAGGCCAGGTACGATTGGTTCTCCTATTTATCCCTTAACGCAAGAAGAGATTGTCCCCTAAATTGCAAACACACTGGGAGACATCATTTAAGGCCACGTACGATCGAACAGCAAACACGGAGGGATTTAAGAGTTTGTCCCCTAATATGCAAACCCACTGAGAGGAAATTGAATGATGTGGTTTACCGGATACGGAAATATCATAGCCTGAGGTCCAAAATGAAGTAGCTAAGGAAATATAGTGGAGGTGATATCAAGTCTGTGCGAGACAACAAGGCTTAAGTGGATGTTAGTGTTACTAAGATGCTTAGGTTAAGTAAAAAGTAAATGAAATTACCTATTGTGTCTGTTTATAAAAGTTAAGAAGTTTCTAAGAAATCTTATGAAACACAAAAAAACAAAAACTTGTAAGAGTAAAATTCCATGAAATAACATAAACAATCACAAAGTTAAATGAAATAACACAGAATAAAAAGACTCATAGCCATAGAGGCGTCTACACTGAAAAATGGCAACATAACTATAAGTGGGGATGTGGAATTTTAATTTTTGTCTATTTCCTAGAACCGCTCAAAACCGAATATTTCTGCTCCATCTGCTACTGGGCACTAAGGCCGTTGAATTGTGAACGCGGCTAAATAATGTCAGCCTCTTGTTTTTCAAAGCATGATTTATTATTTGTAACGTTTAACTGTAAAATTTCTTTGTCAGAGCATGTAGTCTTTCATTCCGACTTCAAAAGCTTGAATTAAAACGTGCTCGGTGAAAGCGTCTCTAATGTTGATCGATCTCAAATGTTCTGCATGGTATCAGTTGATCAGCTGGCGTTATTTTTTCAAAACAGAGTCCAGCCTTGGTTTTCTGCCAGTGTAAAGCATCTAAAAGAATTTAAATTTCATTAAATGCATTAAAACTAAAAACTATCGATAAGTAAAAACTTCACTTCATCCTCAACATCGATGCTTTCACAAAAATCATTTATCGGCTTTTTGTTTTTCATTTGCGGCAACACAATGATCGTTTTGACATTTAGTTTTTTGACATATTCGTAGTAGATGCATTGGCAATTAATACAATAAATTCAATTTCACAAGAAAATCGCATTCAAGTAATTAAAATTCACTATGAAAATGGTGGGTGGTTCGGTTAAAGATACATTTCGTAAAATTCGTGATATTTTCGGACAACAAAGTGGTGCTTCTGGTCGTTAAATTTGAGTCGACAGGCTCGATACAAAACGTGCGAACATTTACGCATGTTCGACCAGGTCGTTCAACTGAAAACATTGCAGCCGTGAGCCTTTGTATTGACGCAGATCCAAATTTGTCAATTCCTCGATGTTCTCAACAATTGGGATTATGCAAAACTATCACATGGCAAAGTTTGCGTATGGATTTGACTTTGAAGCCTTACAAGGTTCAAGTGCAGGAATTCAAGCTGACCGACCATTCACTTCGCAATAGTTTTGCTAAATTCATTCAGGAACAACTGGCTGATTTTTCTATAAAATTTCATTTTTTCAGACGAAGCCAATTTTCACTTGTCCGGGTAAGTCGACAAGCAAAATTGCCGCATTTGGGATATTCTGAATCCTAGAGCGATTATTGAGAAGCCTTTACATGCTCAACGTGTCACTGTATGGTGGTTGTACATGGTCTCGAGGCGTGATTGCTCCACTTTTTTTTGGATTTCGAAGATGAGGCTGGAAATGCAGTAACAGTCAATTGATCACGCTATCGCGAGGTGCTGTCAACTCAGTTGCGCCCTACTATTAAAGAAGTGGATATTAATGACATGTGATTTTAACATGATGGCGCCACATGTCACATAGACAATGAAACGATTAATTTATTGCAAACCAAATTTCCCGATCGCATAATTTCACGACAATCAGCAGTTCAGTGGCCAGCCAGCTCATGTGATTTTACACTCAATTTGAGTCGACAGGCTCGATGCGAAACGTGCGAACACCTACGCATGTTCGACCAGGTCGTTCAACTGAAAACATCACAGCCGTGACTCACAGTGTTAAAGCAGATCCAAATTTATCAATTCCTCGACGTTATCAACAATTGGGATTATTCAAAACCACCACATGGCAAATTTTGCGTATGGATTTGACTTTGAAGCCTTACACGGTTCAAGTGCAGGAATTCAAGCTGACCTTGAAGCCACCTTTTTAAAATGCGTTTTAAAAGATTTTACTCCGGCTTCCCATAATACACCCATGTGTGGAGCGTTTGGGGGATCATTGGAATCTGTGCGATGCATATTTCTCTTTTATATCTTGAGATGCTGATTTGATGAAGTCATCGCACTCGGCACGAAGAGCCCGTTCTGCACCCGCAAAGTTCGTCCCATTATATGCTTTTATTTCTTCATAAAATCGGTCTTTCAGAAGCGTCATTAATATCTTATTGATACAATAAGGAATAGGGGGGAGAAGAAACCGCTCACTTGTATCTGAATGACAGTTTTTCATACATGCATCTGGTCTCTGAATCGTTCGTCCTGAAACACAAGAACTTAGTTGCAATGAAAAATGGTTTAATCAATTTTTATTTAATTTTTGTTCGCACTAATAAATTCGAAGTGTTTACATCGTTATATATCCTGTGCATTTGCCTTTCCTGCCTACAGCACTTTCCTGTACTCTAAATATAAAATTATTTTTCGTTGTTTAGGTTTTGATACATTTTTTAACTGTCATCTCAATTTTTTTATTTACTTGCAGCTGCTCCACCTGGTTCCGTTTGTTATAGTCATGCTCATTGTCAAATGTATAATGAACGCACCCATTGCGATTTTTTAATACCCAATCTCTTTGGTCGTTGTCAATGTACAGCTCCTACCAAACTTAAGGCTGGCTTATGTGTAGACAATACTATAGAGGAAGGTCAGCCTTCAGTATCTATCACTTCCTCTACCTCAACCTCAACAACACCAGCGACTGTTAAGGAAACTGAAGCTCCTTTCTCTTCTACACAGGAACAAAATCTCGTAACTTCTATCCAACAACAAGTTTCAACTGATGTTCTAGGCACTACACAAAGTACCCTTCAACAATCCCAACAGCAGCCTGAAGAAAACGCCAATGTATCAATCGAAGAACAAGTTTGGGAAGGCGGCAAAGACGCTATTGTGCAAACAACAACCGACAAACAATTGATAAAACAAACGGAAGCTTTACCTCAAGCTATTGACGTTGAAAATCAGCATCTGCATAAGGCTCCAGAGAGTACTGAAGCTGTTGATATTTCAAATGCCACTGAAAACTATCCCACCAAAGTTGAGGAGAATGAAGGTCATACAGAGTCACAAAATGTGGAGCATGTTAACGATCAAATAGCCGAAACATCTTTGCAGGAAGAGGAACATGTTGAGGATTATGGTCATGTGATAGATAATACAATGAATTTCGATTATGAAACTGCCCAAGAAGAGATGGAGGAGGAACCCCTACACCAACACCATAATTCCGACGATGTGGAACAAGAGCACATAGAAAATATACCGGACGATGTGCAGGAAGTGCAAAATGAAGGCAATCAAACAGAAAATAATGAAAATCAGGAACAACAAACGGAACGGAATGTAGAGCAACAACAGCAAAATTACAACAACCATGATGATCAGGTAGAAAAATTAGAACCACAAGAACAAATTGAATATGAAGAAGAAACTAAAACAGAGCATAATCACCCATTCGAAGGTAATGAAGAGCAGCATAAAATAGAACAAGAACAAGAGAATACTTTAGCTCAGAAACCAGACAGTGAAAATGATTATAAAGAAAATTCTCAGTTAGAACAAGAGCAACATTTTGAGCATGAACAGGCAATGGAACACAAACAACATGAAGAGGTTATTGAAAAACAAGAAAATGTTACTGAATTGAAATCGGAACAAGCACAAGCTAATGAAGAGGAACAAGAACAAGTTCATGACATAGAACAAGTTCATGACACAGAAGAAGTTCATGAAACGGAACAAGAGCAATTTCATGACACAGAACAAGCTCATGACGCAGACCAAGTTCATGACACAGAACAAGTTCATGACATAGAACAAGTTCATGACACAGAACAAGTTGATGAAACGGAACAAGAGCAATTTCACGACACAGAACAAGTTCATGACACAGAACAAGTTCATGAAACGGAACAAGAGCAATTTTATGACACAGAACAAGTTCACGACACAGAACAGGTTCATGACACAGAACAAGTTCATGACATAGAACAGGTTCATGGCATAGAACAGGTTCATGGCACAAAACAAGAACATTTTAAAAATAAAGATTCAGCAAATGAACATAAAACAGACCAAACACATGAGGAAGTGGACAAATCAGAGAAGGAACATGAAGGACATCAAGAATCGATTGAGACACAGGAGTCAGAACATGTTCATCAAGTAGAACAGGAACAAGGATCTGCTAGTTACGAACCAGAACAATTTCATCAGCCAGAACATGAAGAAGATCAAAAAGAAAATCAGGAACCTTTAAATGAAAAAGTGCACGAAGCAGATCAAAGTCATGAAATATCATATGAAGAAGAGCAAGAAAAAGAAGAAGAAGAAGAAGAACATGAGGTACAGTCAGTAGATGAAAAAGAGCATAAAGAAAGCCATGAAGCATCAAATGAACAAGAGTCAGAACTTGAAAGTCTTGAAACAGCATTTGAACAGGAAACGGATCAAGAACAAAAAATTCATAATCCAGAACAAGAGGATGCTGACAGTCCTGAGCATAGCGATGAAGTCGAACAAGATACAGAGAAAATTGAAAATTATGAGCAACCTATTGAGGATCACAAAGGAATTATGGAACAAAATCATGATCAAGAAGTACAGGAACAAACTGTTGAACAACAAAACGAAAACATGGAACACAGTAACGATGCAGCTCAAGATTATAACGTTCAACTGGAACACATAATGTCTGCTAATAATGAAATCAATGATATACCATCGAAACAGCAGCTACACGAAGACAGTTTAAAAGAAATTTATAATGAAAAATTAAATTCGCCTTCGATAACAAATGAAATTCATGGTGATCAACTCTATGAAGTTGTTGCAGAAACTGAAAGTGTTCAAAATCAAAATGAGGCAACCACACAACAAACGCCTGAAGCTGTAACACTGACAACTGATAAAATTATTACCGCACCATCAGTTGAAGTGAAAGAAAAAGAAGCTGAAGAAAAACAAGAAGAAGCAAAAGAAGAAGATAAATCGAATGTACCAGCAGATGAAGTAGAAACAGACAGCACAGAAATTGATTTAATTAATGAACAGAAAATCATTGTCCCTGCTGTTGATAAGTCTGTTGTCGGTGAAGTGATTAAAGGGGACAGTGAGGAAGAGAAGTTTGTAGGACAGGAACCAGATAAAATCAACACTACTGATCATGATCAACAACAAGAAGAATTGTTGCAACAAACTACAGAGAAAATGTCGGAAGTAGAAAGTCATACTGATGCCGCTAATGAGAACTTCGATCATAATGGATTTGAAAATTACGAACACCAACACGATGATAAACAAAATGAGATTTTAACGGAAATGCCAGAAGCGGAACAAATTATATCTGGTGAAAACGATAAGGAACAACAAACTGCTATTGGTTTAAACGGGGAAACAAGTGAAGAAGAGTCGGAAACTGTAATCAGTATTAAAGATATTGAAAATAAAATTGCTGAAAATCAAAATATCTTGGAAAAAGAAGAAGAAGAAGACGAAGAAGGAATAGTCTCTAACAAGCCTTCCTTTGAAGTTGCAAGTGAAACAGATGATCATGTAGATCAAGAAGAAATTCCAGAGATTATTCGAAATTCCGAAGAAGAAAATGAAGAAAAACAAAAACCTTCGGAGGAAGGAGGAGAGGAGCAAGACGAAACTTCCATAGAAGATTTCAAACCTATTGAAAATAATATAGTGCATGAGGGAGACTCTGAAGAAGCAAATGTAAAGGAAACTTTGAACGAAGTTTATCAAGCGACTGAAAAAGAACAAGACGGCATCAATGAAGAGGAACAAAAACTCGGAAATTTAAGTCAAAACCCAGAAGACGAACATGAAAATGTTGAAAATCCAGCAATTGATAATTCGAAAGAACAGGAATATTTCGAGAATCAAGACGATATCTTGGATAATGAGGAGGATAACTTAATTGAAACAGCAGCAACAACAACAACAAGATCTTCAATCCAAAATTTACACAATGAAGTTGCAGCAGAAGCCGTTGAAAAAATTAAAAGCAACGAAAGTGATGACGAAGAAACTGCAGACAGTTTGGAGGATAACGAACCTATAAAGCAACAGGAACCTGATCAGTTCAATGCAGGTAGCGATCATATGATAAAAGAAGAAGCAAATAACGAAGTGGTGGAAACAAATAACGAAGTACAAACTACTGATGTCAACAATTTTATTGCCGAACCATTACCGAGCAGCGTAGAAGACGAACAAGATTCTGAAACACTTAAAATCAACCCTGAGCTATCGGAAAATAAGGAGGAAAATGAGGAACAAATTTACGACAATGAAATTGTCGAGAGTCAACCTCCAGAAACTCACAATATTTTGGAAACTGCAAGTCAAAATGACGTTCAAATCCAAGATATAAATGGAGAAGCTGATAGTGAGGAAAATGTCAATGACAATCAAGCAGCAGAAAATGATTACTTTAGTCAGGACAAATTATCCGACGTAATGAGACCTCCTGGTGAAGAATTTAAAGAAAGCGAATCAATAAGCGATATTCTTAATAATTTAATGAAAGAAGATGCTACGCTACAGCCTGAATATTCCGAGGAGTCTGATTTTAATGAACATCTTCAAAATATGCATGAAAGTGAAGTATCAGATTTGTTAGCGGAAGACACCAACATTTCTGAAGAATCGATAATGTCACAACGAATTCCAACCAAGGACTCTACAAATGCTCCTGTAAATCCAGAAGACAAACTTATAACCTTCTATCCAGATGTGCAAGATATACAGCCAGCGCAACAGCAGCCAATTGTTGATAGTAGGCCAACACAATATTCCGAACATTCGGAACCCGAAGAAGAATCTTCGGGAGATAATGACAAACTAAACTTACAAGATAATGAAATAATTAAAATGGAAGAGCACAAAGAGCAACACACACTATCTCCTTTAGACATACCATTCGATACCTCAGTAGAGTATGAGCCACAACAGTTCGAAGCAGATAATTTGATCGTAGAAACTACAACAATTTCGGCCAGTGAAACGAAGACTGAAGAGAATAATGAACAGACAGAAATAACTACCACTGCCGGTGTTACTGATGAGTTAACCACTCAAACAATGTTGAATTTAGCGAGTCGCGTTACGATAATGGAGCCAGCGGCACCCATATCAACTACCTTAAAACCTTTATTGGATATGAATGTTAAAGCAGAAGTGACAGTGGTGCCCATGACCACAAAACCCACCACAGGTAATAAAAGATCTTAAAGAAATTTTCTTTCATTTACTTTATTCAACTAAAAGTTTTGTTGTTTTTAATGACAGAAATTCGCAAGCGTGTTGAATTGAGTTTGGAAGCTGTGTCCTTGGGTCTTTCCTGCTCCAACAATAAACAGTGCCAATTGGCCGATCCTCATACGGTGTGTAATTCTCAGGGCGTTTGTGATTGTGCTGCCAATGTTTATAATGCCAAAGCATTAAACGATGCTTCCCTTGCCCAGTGTAGTGCTGAAAGAACTGGTTGTGCTCCTGGTACTTTCCAAGTAAGTATTTATAAGGTCATGTGATGGCGAAGTTTCTTTTTTTTATTTACTATATAGGGCGGTGGTGTAGTTGACTATCACCCCTTTTTTTAGAAAAATCATTGTCTTTAGATCCCTGATCTCAATTTACTCTTGGTTACAAAAAGCTTTCTTTCGTCACCATTCCAGATTTCTAGAGTTCCATCGCTGTAAGAATACAGTACCTAATGTATATTTACTAGGCAATTATCTGGGTTAAAGTAACCAAATTATAAGCTTTTTAGCGAAGGTTATTCTCTATCCGAGATGCTTCTGTTTCCTTAGTTGGAACTTATCGTATCCTCACATTTTGGGATAATCTCGTCACATATATCTTAACTGGACCCCCCGAGGGCACATTTATCGGTCTTTATAGAATACTTGACTATCTAGACCTGTGCAACTGGGGGAAAAAGGGAGTCCAGTCCCCTGAAGGTATCAGTGGTCCACTGGGAACTCCACGTTATTTCCACAGGAATCGGAAGCCCGCAGAGTTTTCGCTATTTGTCTCTTTAGGCATTTGACTGCTTCTCTGACTGATTATTGAGGTTGGCCTTTCGTTCGGGAGTATCGTGGTGGTTGTGGTTTCACGGCCCCATAACAGACAGGTCAGTTTTATATGGTGACCAGGATCATTTCACCATTAATAACACCCTAGGTGAATGATCCAGGCAAAGTGAGCATGCTAGACATGTGTTCTGGGCAGGAGTTGGAAAGTCTCCAGCTCTTCAGCACGAAGTGGTGGTTTGCAGCCTTACTCTAGAATCATTAGAGTTGCAACTAGGAAAGACCTATTGCTAGAATTAGTCTTCGACTTCCTACGGCGTGAATGACGTTTTCTTTTCATTCCCAGTGGTTTGACCATCATCTGATTAAGGCTCCATAGCCAGGTACAGATGTAAACCTTATCACGTAATCTCTTAACTGGATTACTTCCGAGATTAAACATTTGATTCGCTCCTGTTTTAATAGGTCCATGTCATTGGATATTCTCGAGTTCATGTAACTAGCATTCAAATACATTTCGATCAATCATTTTTATAGGTTTAGCTTCTCTTTGTTAGCTTTATCTGGCAAGCACGTCTACTAGTTCCAGCTTCTAAGCATTTTTAATTCATAATTTGTGGTGTAATTTGGACATCATATAGAAATCTGTTGGGCTTCGTGATGCGACTGGTACTTCAGTTTCTTTCTTATTATTACGTTTATCCTTTTATTCCAAACTAATTATGAGCCACCATTATGGCTTTATAACATAGGTATGGTAGCGAGCACAAGAGAGATCTCTAAGAGGCAGGGTGTAGAAGGCAAATGAGGCACTGCAAGACTTCGACAAGGAAATTAAATATTTGGTGCAGCATATTTACCCAAGGTAGCATCATCTAGTCCTGGATCAGTTCAAGATTGAGGCATTTGTGAATGGCATACGGAATCCGGATGTTAAATATGAGGTTTGCTCAGTGCAAAAATCATTTTTCGCGGAAACCATCTCAAACGCGCTGGCCCAGTCTTCTGAAAGCCACAAGTCTACGAAATACGACGTGCTGAGATATATACCCAATAGCAAAGACAAAATGAGCGAGTTAAAAGAGATGATTAAGCAGATATTTGTTTTTTTAAAGAGAAGTAGCACTTCAGGCAACAATGCCTATTTAGTCAAATACCGTGCTACATTCTTTAGGAAAGGGATAGAGAAGAGATAAAACAGGTGGTGAAGACAGCTGAGTGACCAGTGACCATGCCTTCATCACTAAGCAGCCCCACCGACAGTCATTTTTTATTTGTAGTGAAAAAAAACCAAGGTCTTTGTTGGGAATCGAACCCACAACCCCCAGTAATGAAAGCTAGCACAGTACCTACTACCTGTAGTGGAAGAAAAGAATGTCTTGTGTCAAAATACTTTTATTGCACTAAGGTCGTACACTTTCAGCGAAACTGCAAAAAAGGTGATCTGATAGGCCACCGGGGGGCAACAAATGGGCGAACAATGCTAAATCAAATCCGATTTCACAACACGACAGGAAACAAGTAACTTACTGCTTGCGAGCTGACTAGCTACGCACCGCTACTAGGTATTTAGCCATCGTCTATGAAAGAGCAAGGCAAATGTCAGCGGAGATCATATATTTGTTCTCGCGGGCATAGTGGATGAATTTATTATCGGTGCAGACTATTTTACGAGGGCTGCTATTTATATTTGTGGCTTAACGATGAAAACACAAGCATTGAAAGACACAATCTACTTTATTGTTTTTCAAAATATTTTCCATGAAGATTTATACACGTTTGCATGCGTTGGAACCAATTTTCAAAGCACTTTTTCCACTCCGATTTAGGTACTTCTAAAATATGGGTTTTGAATGCAGAAACTGCTTCTTCAGGTGTAGGAAACCGTTGTCCATGTAGTTTTTTCTTGATGTTCGGAAACAAAAAGAAGTCATTAGGTACCAAGTCAGGGCTGTACGGCGGATTGCCCATCAATTCAATGTTTTGCCCTGTCAAAAACCCCATTGATTCAGCCGATCGGTGACAGCTCGCATTGTCGTGATGCAGAGAATGATGCGTCATTTCTTTGACTTTCCCCGATGTTTCTCAAAGACTTCTGGCAAACAAATAGTGGTGTACCTGCCGAATTAACCGTCTTACGTTGCTCTAATGGCACAGTCGCCACATGAACGGTAATGCCGAAGAAACAGGCAACCATTTGCTCTCATGTGCTTCTTCCATGATGTGCTACTACAGTATGCTTAAGTACACTAAAGTACTAAAGAACACTAAAGTATACTTGAGTATACTTAAGTATACGGAAGTACACCAAAGTATATTTTAAACGGTACTAAAGTATACACAAATATGCTAAAGAGCTACTTTAAAGAAATACTTAAGTAAGTATACTAAATCATACTTTAGTGTACCGGATCTAAATATACTTAAGTATACTAAAGAATGCTAAAGTATACTAAAGTGTACTAAGATATACTAAAGTATACTTAAATATTTCTGAGTAAACTAAAGTAAAACAAAGTATGTATACTAAAGTAAAATAAATTGTACAAAATATAGTAAACTGCAAGAAACTATGCTAAAGTATACTAAATTATACTCAATTATACTTAAGTTTACTTTAGTTTAATTAAGTATACCTTAGTATAATTAAGTATACCTTAGTATAATTAAGTATACTTTATTATACTAAAGTATATTTAATTAAACTAAATTATACTTAAGTATACTTAATTATACTAAAGTGTACTTAAGTATACTAAAGTATGCTTAAGTACACTAAAGTACTAAAGAATACTAAAGTATACTTGAGTATACTTAAGTATACTGAAGTACACCAAAGTATATTTGAGTATACTGAGTACACTAAAAGAAACTAAAATATACTAAAGTATAATAAACTGTACTAAAGTATACAAAAATATGCTAAAGGGCTACTTTAAATAAATACTTAAGTAAGTATACTAAATTATACTTTAGTATACCGGATCTAAATATACTTAAGTATACTAAAGAATGCTAAAGTATACTAAAGTATAGTAAAATATACTAAAGTGGTGGGATTTCGCTCGTCTTGAAAGACCCATACGGTGGATTGCTGTTTTGTTTCAGGATCATATGAGTATATCCATGATTCGTATAAACTGCTTTTGATGCACCTTGAGCGAATTTCTGCAACATTTTCTTGCACCAATCAACACGAGCATCCTTTTGTGCGTTTGCCAGGTTATGCGGTATCCAACGTGAACAAACCTTTTTCACATGCAAATGTTCATGCAAGATCTTATTGATGCTTGTCATACTAATCCCTACAGATGCCTCAATATCGCGATATGTTACATGACGATCATGCTTTATCAGCTCCTGCACAGCTGCAATGTTTGCTAGCACAACAACTGTTGTAGGACGACATTCACGGGATTCGTCCTGGAGTAATTGTCGACCACGATTGAATTCGTTATACCAGTAAGAAGGTGCTTGATTACCATACAAGGAATTAAGTTCATCTGTGCACTGTTGTCGTGCCAGGCCACGTTGAAAGTTATGAAAAATTATTGCTATCACTAACACTAACACTATTGTTGATAAAATGACAAAATGTTTTGGTTGAGGTTATGTTTAACAATGTGAAGGTTGCACTGGAAATATCAGCTGGTGCCTAGCAACAGTCATTGTTACCAGGCCAGAAATATAAATAGCAGCCCTCGTATAGCTCACGACACTAATCTGTACAGGGGCAAAAAAAAAAATTATCTAGCCTAATGTAGAGATACCCCTGGATATTGGATGTAAGGGCAGGACCGAGGTGAATAAAATGCAGTTAAAGTGTGCAGGAGCACTCCAGTTCATAATAAGGCTCGATTTGATAAAAGGGGCAGTAGAATCATTAAACAATCTAGGACTGGGCACCGCTACTGGGGATTTAATCGCCCTCTATGAAAGAGCTGGGCAAATATCCGCTGTCGCGGACATAGCGGATAGACTTCGTGATATCTTATGGTATTAATTTGTACATGGGCCAACAAAAAAAATTATCTACCACTGGATATTTGATGTAAGGGTGGGACCAAACTGAATAAGATGCAGTGTGAACACTGTGGAGTAAAGGTATAAAGTGAATACAGCAGCTTATAGGCGTTGAAGTTGTAAAGTGTATTTTATGTGTATGCTTTTGCAACTTTGTCGTTTCGAGGAACTGGCCTCTTTTTGAAAAGAACTAAACATTTTTTTTGGTTTTTTATTTAACTCTCAATAATTATTCATTGTATCTTCACGAAAAGAACTAACAATAAGTATTAAAATCTTAAATTCTAAAAAAAGTTACATTAGTCCTGACCATGCCAGAAAATATTTCTAAGATGTATCGTCTGTAGCATTGAGGATTAAAGCTGCGGTATCCCTCTTTTTTAATCGGCTATGTCCACTATAATCCAAGATACTGCGAGCAAGGGGGTTAGGATGGTCTTCAAGCTTCATCAAGTATTTGTCTGCGTATTTGATGATTTCTGTAGTCACCAGCGGTATGTCTAAATCACAATGTATGTTTGAATTTCTGATGTACCATGGGACGGAAGTTATCAACCGTAAAATTTTATTCTGCATACGTTGGATTCTATCCACGTTTGAAGCTGAGGCAGTGCCCCAAAGTTGGATTCCGTAAGACCATATCGGTTTTAAAATAGTCTTGTAAATTAGAAGCTTACAATCTAGGCTAAATTTTGAGTTTCTGCCAATGAGCCAATGTAGTTGAGTTAGCTTAAGTTTTATTTGTGTTAGCTTTGAGTCAATATGATGTTTCCATGTAAGGCGATGGTCAAGATGTATACCAAGATATCTCACATGAGTATGGTGAGGAACAATGTGATTATTGATTCGAACGGGTGAACAATTATCTCTTCGCAGGGTGAAGGTCACATGAATGCACTTTTGAACGTTCACTTTAATTCTCCATAATTTTAACCACAACTCCAACTGAGTTATATGTTGCTGAAGATTTATGGAGGCTTGATGGGAGTTTTCATGCGAACTTAGACACGCTGTATCATCTCAGCAAACGAAAAAGTGTGGACAGTTTCACCTACAGGCATATCGCAGGTATATATCAAATATAAAACTGGTCTAAGAATGCTACCTTGTGGTATGCCTGAGGAAATTGGTTTGGATACACTAACGAAGTCTCCTTCAACAACAGAAAATTTTCGTTCAATTATGTAGCTTTTTAATAGGTTGCTTATATTACGAGGCAAGTGAGCGGTCGGTTTCAGAAATAGACCTTCATGCCAAACTTTGTCAAAAGCCTGAGAAACATCAATAAAAATAGCTGAACAATACTTCTTCTCTTCAAAAGTCCTTCTTATCACCGGAACCAATCTATGGGTTTGTTCAATTGTGCTATGTCTACTTCTAAAACCAAATTGATGATTTGGGATACACCCACTATCCCTTAGCATTGGAGACAATTTATTCATAAGCAACTTTTCGAAGACCTTTGAAATAGTTGGTAATAGACTTATGGGCCTATATGACTCGGTTTTGGAATCATTTTAACTTTAGAAATCTTCCAGTGGTCAGGATAGTATTCAAGCCGTAAAATGGCATTAAAAATGAATAGCATGATTCTGACTGCAATATTGGGAAGCTCCTTCAACATTTTGTTACTTATGCCGTCCATACCAGGAGCTTTTTTCACATTTACTTCAGAGATTAACTTTTGTACCTCACGCAACCTAAACTTTAAGGGTCGAGGGGGTAATCCAACTACGCTCGGCAAATTAACATCATCAGTACACATGTGTGGGGTGAATACATCTTTCAAGTAATCGGCAAATAAGTCGCCTTTTTCAGCGTCCCTTCTTGCCCAATCTCCACTGATATTACGTAGAGGTGGCTTGTACTCAACGGGCCTTTTAAGGTTTTTTGTAGCACGCCATAAGGAATAATTGGAGTTTGGTGTAGCATCGAGGCCCTCCAAATATTTCTCAAACGATGTAGTTTTTTCAAATGCTAGCAAGTCTCTAAGCCGCTTTCTGCATTCTCTAAGTCTCTGCCTCTGCAGGGGCGATCTGTGTTGTTGCCAATCTCTCCTAGCTCTTCGTTTTTCCGCTACGAGACGTTCAATGTCTGAAGAATAGATGTGACCTAAAGTAGTCTGCGGATGTTTAGTTGTTACAAGCTGTGCTGCTTGTTTAATATTTTCACTAAAAGTTGCAATACTCCACGTCCTCCTGTGTTTCTAGCAAAATATTCTCCGAACAATGGCTGCTGAGATATTTTTTAAAACTCAACCAGTTGATGCGACTGATCATATTTGTATCAGGAAAAAACAAATGTCTTGTAATCGGGCTGCAAATAGTTACGATGGTTGAAGAATGATCCGAAGATAAATCCATGGAAGATTCTACTGTGACTAAATTTCTTGAAATATTTTTTGTGACAGCAAAATCTATTACATCCGGAATTTTTTGTCTGTCAGTAGGCCAGTATGTAGGCTGACCACTGCTAATAGCGTTGTATAATGCTCGGCCCCTAGGTGTAATTAAGCGCGAACCCCAGTAATTGTGTTTCGCATTATAATCGCCAGCTGCCAAAAAACATGGTCCAAGACCTTTAAAAAATTGTTTATACTGCTCCTCGATTATTACAAACCTGGGAGGAGAGTAGACTGATGATATTACTATATCATTTAAAAGACTTTCAACACAAATAGTTGTGGCTTGCAAAAGTCTTCATGCTGAACTAAACATTTTGATTCACTTTTTTTTAGATCCAAAATCACTAGAAAATAATAAATTCCCAGTGAAATTTTCTTTAAAAACAAAAAGCGTAATCACAACTTTTCTGCTTTTCTGTTACAGTGTCGTTCCAGCGGTGTTTGCATATCATGGTTCTTTGTTTGTGATGGCCGGTCCGACTGTAATGATGCCTCCGATGAGGAATGCACGATTAATGCCCGCGTTAATCAAACCTGTCCAGCTCAGGCCTTTCAGTGTGGCAATAGTGGGCGTTGTATCTCAAGGGCAGCTCTATGTGATGGTCGTAAACAATGTCCAAATGGCGAAGATGAAATTGGCTGTGATGGCCTAAAATCTAATGACGCTTGTCCACCACACACATTTCGATGTAAGAGCGGTGAATGTTTTCCCGAATATGAGTATTGTAATGCGATTATATCGTGTCGTGATGGTAGTGATGAACCGCCACATTTATGCGGCTCCCGTTCAATGCCCAATTTCTTTCTGCAACTTTTGACTGCGGGTGGTTTAATGAATAGAAATAATGATAATAATGCCTATTGTCCACACCGATGTAATAATGGCAGATGTCGTTCAACAGCCATAGTTTGTTCGGGACGTGATGGCTGCGGTGATGGCACAGATGAACTAACCTGTTCAGTGTGTAGTAAGTTTTGTTTTGTTTTTTTTTTTGATCAAGTTCCACAACATTGTGTTTAAATAAATTTTTAAATTTTTTTTAGGATGCCCTGTTGTTAACAGGGAGAGAACCGCCATCAATGTCTCTGAATTCTTAGCCAGACATCGTCCTATGCCTTTGTGGTAGAGTGTTTAGTAGTATTTTTCCTGCAAAAGATTGATTGATTTCTGTTCTTCCTCAACTGAAATGGCGAAATTTTCTAGTTATAGATTTATTTACATACACATGTATTTTTACATCTTGACATCTTGACATCCTTACACATACCCAGCACACATTTAACTATTTATTTCCATACTACACCAACACATAATATTTATTTATTAAAAAAAAATTACATATTTTTGTTGAAAATTATATGAAAAACAAGTTTCCAAAATATAATTGTCTCCTTGCCAGCAAAGGTTTCGTTAGCCGATCATTCTTAAATCGTAAAAATTATAATAATTTTATTTGCCACTTCTTTTATTTATTCAAATATTGTCCAGCAAACCTTTGATCTAGCGATGTCTGACAATTAGCTTAATGGAAAAAAAAGAGTTTTGTTCCAATTTCTAACCTTAAAGAGTATAAAAGAATCTTTTCATCTTTCAACTATTTATTTTCATGTCATTAGTTTTTAAGTATTTTATTTTATTTTATTTTATTTATCCTCATTCATGTGCTTTTAATTTTTTAAGTTCACTTGCATGTTGAAAAGTGAACGATGGATGAAAAGGACACAATTTCTTTTAAGAATTTTAAAATGTATATTCTAGAGAGTTAAGAAAATATTTTTTGAAATTTAATCATAATAAAATATTGTTTTAAAACAAATTTATTTTATATATTTTCTATATAAATAATAATTTATTTTTTATATAGAAACTTTGATATTTTAAAAAATCAATGAGATTTTTTCTTATCTTGTCCCAAATTTTACAAATAGTTTCAATAATAAAACGTTTTTCTTTTTCAACTAGTGGTAACACTTAGCTCATTCGTTTTATCCTTTCACTAAACGAATATATACGCTTGAACAACGCTAGGAAATTATTGCAACATTACTTTGAAAATCATGGCAATGTTGCAGAATGTGTGTGCGAAAATTGCGTACGGATTTTGGAAGAAGAAGAGAAACACCGTCTTCATCTCCGTATGTTCGTTATCTTGTGAAAAAAGTCAAAGAAATTAGCACATCCCCAACGATAAACCAAAGCGTGAAAGGCCAAAGACAGTGCGCACACCACCCGAGAATATCGCTGCTGTGGCAGAAAGTGTGCGTGAAGCGCCATCAACATCAATTCACCGTCGTTCTCAACAATTGAATGAACATATCAAAGACATTATTGAGACAAATTTTGCATTAAGACCTTGGTACGACGCCCTACAAAGTCCAATTGGTTTTAGGAGTTGAAGTCTTCGCTTCGCTAAATGGGCCTGCGATCGAATTACAGAAGATGCCAATTTTGCAAAAAACAAAAAAAAAATCATTTTTTCAGATGAAGCTCATTTTGGTCTTGGCGGGCATGTAAACAAGCATTAGGAGCACAGAAAATCCGCACACATACATTGAAAAGCCGACGCACCCAAAACGAGGCACTGTTTGGTGTGGTTCCCAACGGGGGCACATAAATTTGGTCTTTATAGAACTTCCACTATCTAGACACAGTGCAACTGGAGAAAAAGGGAGCCCAGTCCCCTGAAGTCAGCAGGGGTACAACTAGAAACTCCACTTTATTTCCACGGGAATCTGTAAGCCGCAGAGTTAATTATTTGTCTCTTTAGACATTTAATAGTTCTCTAACTGATTATTGAGGTTGGTCCTTTATGGTAGTATCGTGGTGGTTGTGGTTTCGCGGCCCCATATCAGGTCTTTTGTTTAATATGGTGGCCAGGATCATTTCGCCGTTAATGACACGCTAGGTGAATGATCCAGTCCACTAAGCATGCTAGACATGTGTTCTGGACAGGAGTTGGAAGGTCTCCAACTCTTAAGCAAGGAGTGATGAGTGGTTTCAACAGGACGGCGCTACGTGCCACACAGCCGAAGCTGCACTCGATGTTTTGCGCCCTATTTTTGAAGATCGAATTATCAGCCGCAGAGCTGATATCATTTGGCCACCTCGGACACCGTTGGACTATTATTTGTGGGGTGGCGTCAAAGATAAGTATTACGCCGACAAGCCAAAGACAATTGACGCTTTAAAGGACAATATTTGTGAAGCCATTTTTTGTTTGTTTTAAATGCCATAAACAAAACTACGGAAAATGTTCTCAAATTTCTTTTTTTTATTTGAAAGTACAATCCTTCCGCTTAATAATGGAAAATAATTTCATTCATTAATGGCTGCCTCGGCAGTAGCCTACACGATCGGTCTAATTTTTAAGCACATTATCGATTGTATGCAAATTTCTTTCACCACTAATTTAAATTTCGAAATAATATTTCAATTGTTTCAGTTGACTTCCGACCATTTCAAATGTTGTCAATACGCCAAATGATTGGTTAAACAGGCGAGACACACTTTCACTTCAGTGGATTAGTTAACTAACAGAATAGCTTTATTTTGCTAAATAAAAATTCACTAGTGTTTGTTGAAAAGTCGATACATACACAAAAAGTACCTGTTTGGTACGCTTTATGGGCCGGTGTGTTTATAGGTCCCAAATGAAGTCAGCTAAGCAGTTACTGTGAATGATGTTCGCTATCGTGAGATAATAACAAGCTTCGTGTGGCCAAAAATATAGGATATGGACCCAGGCGGTGTGTGGTCCCAACAGGTTGCTGCCAAGTTTAACACAGCCCCACGGAGCAATTGCTCGTTGTGTACACTATTTTGTTTGCGTACACATACACAAATAGTAAACAAAAATATTTGTGCTTTTTTTTTGGAAAAACTGTGTTTGTGCACTGACCTCAAAAACTAAAGTAGAGAACACTATCGCAGCGCACTCAGTAAATACTGGTGTTAATAATTAGGTAAGTATACTAAATTATACTTTAGTATACCGGGTCTAAATATACTTAAGTATACTATAGTAAGCTAAAGTATAGTAAAATATACTAAAGTGTACTAAAATATACTAAAGTATACGTAAGTATTTTTGAGTAAACTAAAGTAAAACAAAGTATGTATACTAAAGTGAAAAAAACTGTATAAAATATAGTAAACTGCAATAAACTATGCTAAAGTATACTAAGTTATACTTAAGTATACTTTAGTATAATTAAGTATACCTTAGTATAATTAAGTATACTTTATTATACTAAAGTATACTAAATTATACTAAAGTATACTAAATTATACTTAATTATACTTAATGACACTAAAGTATACTTAAGTATTTTTATATTATATTAAAGTATACTTAAGTATACTCAAGTATGCTTAAGTACACTAAAGTACTAATGTATACTAAAGTATACATGAGTGTACTCAAATATATTAAAGTACACTAAAGTATACTTGTGTATAGTTTAGTATATTTAAATATACTAAAGTACACTTAAGTATACTGCAGTACACTACAGTGTACTTAAGTATACTGAAGTACACTTAAGTATATTTGAGTATACTGAAGTACACTTAAGTAAACTAAAGTACATTTGAGTATACTGAAGTAACTTAAAGTAATTTAAAATATAATAAAGCATAATAAACTGTACTAAAGTATACAAAAGTATGCTAAAGGGCTATTTTAAATAAATACCTCTGTTACGGTTTTAAGTCTCTCTAGAAAACTTGAAAATTTAGGACGATCATATGGTGTGGGATTCCAGCAATCGACCTTTCTTTTATATATATAACAGAAGGGCATCCGGAAGGAGTACCCAAACGACCGCCAGACAGTAATTTATTTTGAAGACCTGACTTATGTACAATACTAAATCGGTTTTGACTGATTTTTTTTAATTATTCTTAAAAGTCTGTAAGAACTGTAAGAAATTATAATATTTAAAAATAAATAATATTTACAATTTTTAATTTAATTTTAATACAAAAACTGCTTAATTTTTAATTTATTAAACTCCGCTGACAAAGAGAAAAAGAGAAAGAAAAAAAAGAGAAAAAATTGTGAGAAACGAAAATTTAGTTGAGAACAATAATAAATAGTAGGAAAATGGTAACACTGAAGTTAGATAAAATACAGATTAAAAATATATCAAACAAATAATAAAAGTTAACAAATTATTTTGCTGATAAAACACAAATTAATTATTTATTTACAACAAATAACTATTGTATTTGTTTAACTATAAAATTTATCTGATCAAATAAAAAAAATTAATCAAACAAAACAAAGCTCTAGTCATAGAAGTGACGCACATACATGCTGATTGCCCAAAGTTGATTAACTCAATGCTAATCGTAAGTGGAAAAACCAATCTCCTTGAAATATTTAAATAAATTTCAATAAGACTACGTTCAACGTACAGTGGTTATAGAAAGTGTTCACCAGTCGTTAATTTGCATAGTCTGTGTTTCTGTAAATAGTTCTAAAACGGATGCAGACCCTTATTAGATAAGCTAAAATAAATAGCCAACCGCTAGCAAATTTTCAATCAACAATTTTACAACATCTCACTAAGTTCAAAAACTTTTGGCAACTACTGTAAAATCTTAAACAAATTGATTTCGATAGCAATACAAAAGAACCCTTTTTGTTAAATATAAAAATGTCACATGACTACAAAGTCAAGTATACTTTGTCGTACTCGTGAATATATTTTTTAAGAAATTATCTAAAAAATAACTTTTTTAATTGTGACAACAAATTTTATATATACAAATTTTTTTTTTAAATCAGCAAATATTTGACAAAACTGCCTACAACAACACAAGACTTCCTTTTCTGTTATTTAATATGTCTCCTAATTCATACGGGCATTAATTGTAATCAGTCATCAACAAATAGTGATCGTCATTCATATTATGACTGAAAAATTAATGCTGATGAAATTTTTGCCTGCTTTTTAAAATAATGGCTGGAAAAAAATAAGACTGATGAAAGAAAACACTTAATAGATTAAATTTTTTTTAAATCAATGATGAATTTTTTTTACAGAAAAATTATGACTGAAGAAATTTTTTCCAAGAAAAAGTTTTGCTGATGTAATTTTTTCATTGAATTTTATAGAAGATATACTTTTTTTACAATTTTTCCATAGAAATATTTTTGAAGAAATATTATGACTGATGAAAGTTTTCTAATGAGAAATTGTGACTGATGTAATTTTTTCATTAAGTTTTGTAGAATATATAATTTTTTTTCTAATTATACCTAATGAAATTTTTATTTAAACCTATGACTGATAAAAGTTTTCTAAAGAAAAAATTTAATTGATTATTTTTTTTAAGTGACTGGTGAATTTTTTTTACAGAAAACTTATGACTGATGAAATTATTTCCCAGAAAAAGTTAAGCTAATTTTTCATTTAATTTTATAGAAGATATAATTTTTTTATAATTTTTGCATAGAAAACTGATGACTGATGAAGTTTTTTCAAAGAAAAATTATGATTAATGAACATTTTCTAGAGAGTTATTATAACTGATGTAATTTTTTCGTAGAATTTTATAGAAGATCTAATTTTTTATAATTATGACTAATGAAATATTTATTAAAAAAATGACAGATGAAAATTTTTTATAGAAATATTATGACTGAATTAATCTTCTTTAAGAACAACTATGACTAATGAATTTTTTGCCGAAAACGTTTGTCTGATGAAATTATGATTGATGGAATTTTTTCATAGAAAAATTATGACTGATGACATTTTTTCAAAGCAATATTGTGAATGATGTAATTTTTTCAATATATAATTTTTTATCTAATTATGACTGATGAAATTTTTATTAAAAAACATAACAGATAAATATTTTTATAGAAAAATTATGACTGATTAAATCTTCTTTTAGAAAAACTATGACTAAAGATTTTTTTAACGAAAATTTTTGTCTGATGAAATTTTTTCATAGAACAATTTTGATTGATGAATTTTTTCATAGAAAAATTATGATTGATGAATTTTTTTCATAGAAACATTATAATTGATGAAATTTTTTTATAGAAAATTTAGGACATGAAATTTTTACTATAAAATTTACGACTAATGAAATCTTTTTTTAAAGAAAAACTGTGACTAACGAAATCTGTTTGAGGAAAATTATGATTTATGAAAGTGTTTTAACGAAAAATTAAACAATAAAATTTTTTCAGAAAAAAAATTATAATGGACTTGTTTTTCTGACGGAATTTTTTTATACAAAAAATTATGACTGATATAATTATTTTGCAATGAGAACTGAATAAATTTTTATTAAAAAAAATATGACAAATGAAAAATGACATGAAAAATTTTTGTAGAAAAATTATGACTGATTAAATTTTTAAAGAAAATTTAAAAAAAAAAAATTTTTTTAAAGAAAACTTATGACTGATGAAATTTTTTCATAGAAAAATTAAGACATGAAATTTTTATTAGAAGAATTGCGACTGATGACAGCTTGTTTTAAATAAAAACTATGACTAACGAAATCTTTTTGGGAGAAATTATAAATTTTTATTGTTTTTTACAGAAAACTTTTGACTGATGCAATTTTTACATAGAAAAATTATGACTGATGACATTTTTTTATAGAAAATTAAATTGATGAAAACTTTCTAAAGAAAAACTATGACTAATAAAATGGTTTTGGGAATAATGTTTTAACAAAAAATTTAGACTGACAATATTTATTTTGTGACTAATGAAACATTTCCAAAGAAAAATGACATGAAACATTTTTATAGCAAAAATAGGACATGATTTTTTTCAAAGGAAAATAATGACGAATGTAATTTTTTTTATTGAAAAATTATGTTTGAAAAAATTTAATTACAGAAAAATTACGACTGATATAATTATTTTATAATTATGACTGATGGAATTTATATTAAAAGAAATATGACAGATGAACATTTTTATAGCGAAACTGTGGCATTGAAATTTTTTATAGAAAATTTATGACAGATATAATTTTTTTACAGAAAACTTATGACTGACGAAATTATTTCGCACAATAATTATGACTAATGAAATTTTTTTATAGAAAATTTATGAGATAAAATTTTTATTAGGAGAACTGCTACTGGTGAAAACTTTTCCTAAAGAAAAACTATGAATAATGAAATCTTTTTGGAAAAAATTATAATTGATTAAAGCGTTTTAACAAAAAATTACGACTGCGAATATTTTTAGAAAAATTGTGACTAACGTAAGTTTTCTAAAGAAAAATTACATGTAACTTTTTTATAGAAAAATTATGAAATGAAATTTAAAAAAAAATATTATGACTGATGTAATGTTATTATAGAAAAATTATGACTGGTCTAACTATTAAATAAAAAAATTGTGACTGTTATAATTTTTTTCTAACTATTAATGATGAAATTTTTAATAAAAAAAAATACAACAGGTGAACATTTTGTATAGAAAAATTGTATAAAAAAAAAATATGACTGATGTAATTTTTTTACGGAAGACTTTTGACTAATGAAAATTTTTCATAGAAAAATTATGACATGAAATTTTTATTAGAAGAGTTATGACTGATGAAAACTTTTTTTAAAGAAATAGTTTTACTAATGACTAATGAAAACTTTTTAGATAAAATTATGACTGACGAAATTTTTTTATAGAAAATTTAGGACACAAAATTTTTGTTAAAAGAACTACGGTTCATTATAACTTTTTTTAAAACTACGACTAATGAATCATTTTAGAAGAAATTATGACTAATGAAAGTGTTTTAACGAAATATTAAGACTGATGGAATTTTTTTTAGAAAAATTGTGTCTAACGATAGTCATGTAAAGGAAAATGGGATGAAACTGTTTTATAAAAAAATATTACGTCACAGAATTTTTGTATAGAAAAATTATGATGGAAATTTTTTATAGAAAAATTATGACGGAAAATTTTTATAGAAAAATTATGACGGAAATTTTTTAAAGAAAAATTTTGACGGAAATTTATTATAGAAATGATATGACTCAATAACAACAATTATAACTGAAGTTTGTTTTGTATTAAAAGCTTATGACTGATGATATTTTTTTATATGAAAATAACTGTTAAAATTTTATATTTAAAATATGAATCGATTTTGAAATTAGCTTTTTTTAACTAATAAATTATATGCCCATTGTGCGGCAACAAATTTGGTATCACTTTCGATTTTATTCATAAATAAACTGAAAAGTTAATGGGTGTTTTCATACATGACATAATATGACTTATAAGGCGCTATTTTTTTTTTAAGTTTTTAAAGAAGTACTTGAAAATTACACTGAAGGCGTACTGTTATATTCACTTCACATTTTATGAAAAGCGATACAACCGTTTATAACCTCTGAGTTTAAAAACAATATATTTTTTTCTATTAGACTGCCTAGAGGATTAATACACGTTTCAAACTTTACTCATATCGAGTGATTAATATAAATCGATTTTTTTTTTAAATATGCGAGTTTTTGCTAAGTGTAAATATTTTAATAAAAAGTTTTAATTTAATAAAGTACATGTACAATAATACATACATACAAACACACATACATACAAACACACACATATTAAAAAATATTCGTACAAAAGTTTTTCAAAAAGTTGAAACTTAAAAGCTTTTAACTTTTTGCAGCGGTAACTAATAAAAGGACCTGGCAGCACTAAAGTTTATTTAGTTTTATTATTTACTCTCATTTTTCTCTTTAACACTCTTAAAAAAGAGATTCAAAAGTTGTGCTCTTGCAATATATTCACTCAATTTTAATGACGAAGTTAGAGTCTAAACACAATCATTGCGGTGCGGTGCGATTTCTCGTTGCGGGAGAGAGAAATAAACACAATACACCGGAAGACGGCGACGGCAAAACTTGTCATTGTTTGTTTACATTTTTTATGAATTTATTTGTGCCTAAATTTTTGTACAATTTGGTGTTTGTGTTAAATATTTTATGATGGCAGTAAATAAAAAAATTCAAGCTATTAAAAACATTGTAAATTTGGTAGAGGCCACGTTTGATTTATGTGTGGAATTAGAAACCACGAGACATAGTCATAGTTGATGTCCATTTTTACTTTTATGCTTTTTGCACCTTTTTTATTGATCCCACAACAATTAATATAAACTTCTAAATCACATGTGTTTTGTTTACAATAATGTTGTGAACACCGCCAATTAATGAAAAACTATGGCAACATCAGAAAGAGAAAGAGTGTAAAAAATTGAGAGAATAAAAAAAACCGCAATGAAATAAAATAGATTTTAATTTTATGCCGCACCGCACTGCGGTTTTTTACTACAAAATCGTATGAAAAAACGCACCGCAATAAAATATCGCAGTATTGTGTTTAGACTCTTAATACTCAACCCTTGCGCGAACAAAATTCATTCATTAGTTAACTATTTTGCTTGTCGGTGGTGGAAGTTGTGGTCTTCACATAACAAAAGGAAATTGTATTTATTATTTTTCCTTTTCCAAATTCTAATCCTACAAAAATATTAAAAAAAAATTAAATTAATTAAAGTTTTATAGGAGTTAAACAAAATAAAAAGTTTCAATGCAGTAAGTGTTCACGTAAGTTTGCTTAAGAAAAAACGCCTTTTTTGTGTGTGAATACGTCAAGTGTGAATTTAAAATGTCCTTTGGCAGGATATTTAGTGCATATATGTACCAGTTAATGTTTATTTTTGCATACACATGCATTTATTGATTATTTTTGTTTTTTATATTTGCTGATTGTGTTGATAGTAACTCGCCAGTCCATGTATTTTGCAACCGTATGGAATATCCCGTCGTGTTTTTTCTTAGCAAAAATTAACTTAATTTACAGTTAAGTTCTGCATTTACATACATATGGTATAAGTTCATACATATGCATGTATGTAGTAGTATGTGTTTATATAAAAGTGAAACAAACAGAAAATCATTAGTGACCGACCATCTATGCATTCATTTTGTTTCTAAGTGCTAACTAAAGGGTCTTTCAACAAGAAGTTTATTTCGATTAACATGATTCGAATTTTTATTGCATTATGAAGAGAACAGTTCGGCAATTATAAATAAAAAATGATATCTGGCAAATGTCCAACCACGAACACGTCGACAGATGTCGCTTCTTTAATCAAAGTTTTTAATCACTTTTTGCCAAAACAGCGTTGCTATTTCGTTTATCACATCACGGATTTTAAGTTTTTAAGTCGGCAATCGATTCGATTGGCTCCGTATAGACTCTGTTCTTAACAAAGCCCTATAAAAAAATACCCAGTGGCTGACCACTTAACTGCTGATTGTCGTTCAATTATGCAATCGGGAAAATTGGTTTGTAATAAATTAATTGTTTCATTAGTTGTGTGACATGTGGCACCATCCTGTTGAAACCACATGCCAATGATATTCACGTCGTCAACAATAGGCCAAAGCTAATTAGTTAGCATCTTGCTATAGCGTGATCCATTGACCGTTACCGCATTTCCAGTCTCATCTTCAAAATTAAAAAAAAAAAAACGGCTGAATCACGCCTCCAGAACACATAGCACACCATGCAGTGACACCTTCGCTTCACAATAAACGCTTTAGGATTTTCAGAAGCCCAAATTAGGTAATTTTGCTTGGTGACATAACCTGAAAACTGAAAATGGGCTTCGTGAGTTTTTCAAAAAATCCAGCCGGTTGTTACTGAATGAATTGAGCGAATCAACGGCGATGTGAATGGTCGGGCGGCTTCAATTTCCGCATCAGTGGAACCTTGTAAGGCTTTAAAGTCAAAACCTTATACAAAATTCGCCATGTGGTGGTTTTGGATAACCCTCATTGTTGAGAACGTCGAGAAATTGACAAATTTGAATCTGCTTCAACAATATGACCCACGGGTGCGATGTTTTCAAGTAAACGACTCGGTCTAACACGCGTTGGTGTTCTCACTTTTGTATTGAGCCTGTCGACTCAAATTTAAAGACCAACTTTTTAATAGCGATTTCAGAAGAGTGATTATGTTGTGCGAAAATATCGCAAATTTTACGAAATGTAACTTTAACAGAACCACCATTTTTTTTTTGTTATTTTTCTTTAAGGAAAAGTAACACTTCAGGCAATAATACCTATTTGGTCAAGTACCGTGCTGCATTCTTTTAGGAAAGGAATAGAGAAGAGATGAGACAGGTGGTGAAAGTAGAAGGATAATTATGGAAATTAACTGTCGTATAAGACAGCACAGAGACCAGTGACCATGCATTCATCACTGACCAACCCCACCGATAGTCAATTTTTATTTTTGTAGTAAAGAAAACCAAGGGAATCGAACCCACAACCCCCTGACTGACAAGTTAGTACACTACCTACTAGCCTACAGGAGAGTTTAATTATTTTAATGTGATTTTCGTGCGAAACTGAATTCATTGTAACAATTGCCAATGCCAATCTACTACGAAAACGTCAAAAAAACTAAATGTCAAAACTATCATGCTGCTGATGTTGCCGTGGATATCATTGACAGGACGGTGCAATATTTTTTTTTTTTTTAATAGGACCAGCACTCAGGGGATGACCCCTACGTATGCAATGCACTGTGCCAGAACTAGGAAATTAGGTTACGGGAAGGGGGAAAGAGGGAGTAGTGTCTGTGGACATTCGATTTGAACTTTCTCAGATTGAAAGTGACAGGAAAGACCTCCGGAGGGATCTTATCCCACATACGGACTGTTCTGCTGAAAAACGAATTTTCCCTGTGTCACGCAAGGAAATGATTAATTTATTGCCAACCAAATTTTCCGATCGCATAATTTCATGACAATCAGCAGTTAAGTGGCCAGCTAGATCGTGTTATTGAATACCACTGGATTATTTTTTGTGGGACTATGTTAAAGACAGAGACTATACGGAGCCAATCGAATCGATTTTAACCTTAAAACTCAAAATCCAAAAGTGATTAATGTAATAGAACTGCAGTTTTGCCAAAAAGAAATAAAAATTCTTGATGAAAGAATCTAAACCTGTCAGAGTGGTCGTGGTGGATATTTGCCAGGTATAATTTTTCGTTGCCGAGCTTTTCTCTTCGTAATACAATAAAAATTTGAATCATGTTATTCGGAATTTTTTGTTTTAGAAAACAAACTTCTGGTTGAAAAACCCTTTATAATAATTATTCTGAAGCAGCAACTTTTCAAACTTTTTTTAACTTTGTTACCGTTTTATTGAAGTTAGAGTTCGGCTTACGGTCCTCTTTTTGAAAAAAAATTTTAGAAGATGACAAGACTGGACAACGTCAACATCAAAATAAAGGGACGTGAGTCATAATTTCCCTGAAGATGACCAACAAATTTGGTCGAAATATTAGAAAATAGAAAAAATATTTTAAAAAAAAACACACACACAAAGGTTTTTTTTAAATTTATTTGAAAGAGAACGGTAAAACGAACTTTTTCAATTGCTTTTTTTAAAAAGGTTCTTTTTTGCACAAAAGTACTTTTTAAGAGGTCTTTCATTTAAGCATTAACTTTGTTCGCAAGGGTATGAATGAATGGATACAAACAAAAAATTTGTTTAAAGGAGTTTTTTTGTTGAAAGGTACTTTTTTTAAAGGTACTTTTCTAAAAGTACATTTTGTTAAAAGTACTTTATTGTGGATGTTCTAATTTATTAAAAAATATTTTAAGAAACATTGTTGTTGTATAACTTTACAACGTATTTTATTTTTGCTATCAAACACAATAAAAATTAATTCTTTTAAAAGCTTTTAAACACTTTGGTTTTGAAAATATTTTATTTATTTATTTTGTTTTTTTTTTATTGAAACAATTCCTTCAATTTAATAAAAACGAAAAACTAATAGTTTAACAAAATATTTTTGTTTTTATTTTAAAACAAGTTTCTGTTTATGATTTAATAGTTTTAAAATTACAACCTTCACTCAATTTGACATTTAAAGACTTAAAGTCATTTGCATGCAGTTTGCATAAATTAAAGCAAAATGGACAAACGTATCGTATAGAGATGCATACAAGCGTTTCTATTTAAATGTTTATGACATTTTTATGCAATTAATTATTTAATAGAGAACCTGCTGAAATGCTTTTAAATAAATTTTAAAAACAATAATTTGCAAAAAAAACTTCAGAAAAGTTGCTTAGAAAAAATGAGAGCAATAAAATTGATCTTTCACAATATATTATTCTCAGCATTTGAGTGGAAGGGTGCTGTTACAACAAACAAGGCTGTTATCAACAAGATTATTCTTGCACATACATACACACACAAACATAAAATAATTCAAATACAATTTGCCGAAAGTGAACAACAAAATCATAAAATTCATTTAATTGACTCAAGGCAAAGACAAAATTTACAGTTCGTTTTTATTTCTTCATTAATAAATGCAACAACAAACTCTTGTTTTGTTTGCAAAAAAATTGCGAATATTTTATGAGAGAGAACTTATCTGCAGAGAGCTGTAACCCTGAAATATTGTTGTTGCCTTAGAAATGCTATAAGAAAAAAATGTTTCTAAATTGTTTTTAGGAGTTTCTTACACCTCCCCAGATAGGACAATCTTTAAAAATACCGAACGTTATCAAGTAAAATTATAAAAATTATATGTATGTATGTATTTTATGTTATTTTTAGTACCGTTAATTTCTTAGAATTGTTAGTTACCAACAAATTATTTTTCACACACTCTACTAAAAGCAATACTCTACAATTACAATTTATATACATACTTACACAGTGAACTCACGATAACGTTAACTAAGTTTTATCAAGGCAGTTTAAATTATCGAGTGCCCAAATTAAAAACAAAAAATTCAAAATTCTATAAAATAAAGGATACAAGAAATTCTTATTTAGATAACAAAAACAACAAAATATTAATTAAAAGTAATAGGAAAATTTGGTTGGTTTAAAGCAAAAAATCAGCCATTTTATTTGAGATAATTTTTTTTTTATAAAAGAGAAATAGCACTTCAGGCAACAATGCCTATTTAGTCAAGTACCGTGCTACATTCTTTAGAAAAGGAATAGAAAAGAGATGAGATAGATGGAAGGATAGTTACGGAAATTAACTGTCGTATAAGACAGCACCGCGACCAGTGACCATGCCTTCATCACTGAGCAGCCCCACCGACATTCAATTTTTATTTGTAGTGCAAAAAAAAACCAAGGTCTTTGTTGGGAATCGAACCCACAACCCCCAGTCTGGTAAGCTAGTACACTACCTACTAGCCTACAGGGTCACCTATCCTTAATCTGTTTTATGTCAATGGATATATACATACCCGTATATATTTTGCGTTTTTAAATTCGCTGTAACTCAGAAAGTAATTACTGTTTTCTATCTTATTCCTAGATTTGAGTAAAATTGGGAGATGGAGGCCGAGGATGTAGCCATTTTTTCATTTTTATTTGGGTACGGTTTTCCGTCGACTCTCGTCGGTTTCGGCCGTTTGCCATCTTCAGTGTTCTTTTTCTTGAAGATGGCAAACGGCCGAAACCGGTTTGTTCACAAACCAAATTTGACGAGAGTCGACAGAAAACCGTACCCAAATAAAAATGAAAAAATGGCTACATCCTCGGCCAAATTTGACGAGGGTCGACGGAAAACCGTACCCAAATAAAAGTGAAGTTAGCCCCGTCGGAGAATCTAAGCACATTTTTTCATTCTTGCTTAAGTCAACAGTTGCATACGTCGGTAAGCGTGATAAGATTTACGTCAGTATCTAAACGTGTAAGCCATAATCAGATGGTGGATTATATCACTGTGGATGATTTTAGCGGAAGCCCTCGAATACCCCTGTCCTCCAGTCACTCCTTGCTGCAACTCCGAGAGCTCGAAGCAGGCGAAAGCCCTTACTCGGTGCTGAAGAGTTGGAGACTCTCCAACTCCAAACTGTTCAAGCTTAATAAAATATTAAAACACAACCGCAAGCATGCTCACTAAACCAGGACCATTCATTGTGTTCATTGTGAATGATTTGATCCACACAAATTAAACGAGGGCCGCAAAATCACAACCACCACGATGCTACCAAAGCCCCAACCTCAATAATCAGTCAGAGAACAGCTAAAAGTCTAAAAAGCCAAAAAGCTGAATTATGCGGCTTACTGATTCCCGTGGAAATAAAGTGTAGTTGTCCAGTTGGCTCCTGCCAGCCTATCAGGAAACTGGGCTCCCTTTTACTCCCGGTGACACATGTAATGGCAGTGAGATTCCCTCAAGATATATAAATGTACTCCTAGGGGACCTCCCGGGGGCATATATATATGGTCTTTGGAGATAGCAACAACTTAGATCTGTGCAACTGGGGGAATAAGGGAGCCCAACTGGAAACTCCACTTTATTTCCATGGGAATCAGTGACCCACAGAGTTCCGTTATTTGTCTCTTTAGACACTTAACTGTTCTCTGGCTGATTATTGAGGTTGGCCCTTTATGGAAGTATCGTGGTGGTTGTGGTTTCGCGGCCCCATATCAGTCTATGGTGGCCGGGTTCATTTCACCTTTAATAACACCTACCTGGTGAAATGTTTCCAGATCCAGTGAGCATGCTAGACATGTGTTCTGGACAGGAGTTGGAAAGTCTCCAACTCTTAAGCAAGGAGTGATGATTTGCAGCCCTGCTCTGGAATCATCGAAGTTGCAACTAGAAAGTTCTGTTGCATAGAATTATAGCTTCGGCTTCCTAGGACGAGCATGACGTACCAAATTATGCAGTGGTTTGGTCCACCATCTGATTAAGGCTTCATGGCCAGGCGCAGATGTAAATCTAATCACACACAGTTGTATTCCCAGGGGAAATAATACCTGGGTATGTAAGAGAGCAGATCAACAAGTCGGCAACTTTTCGAACTTCGCTCGTAATTATATGAAATATAACTTTGTTCCCGTCAAGCACCACCTGTTAATAGACTACTGTTAAATCTTAAGCAAGTTTCGTCATTTACTTTGCGTTTAACACCTGTTCAAAACATACACCCACATGAATTTTGCTAAAAATTTAAAAAGTGAATTTCAAGTGCTCATTAAACATTATTTTTTCGCGAGAAAAAACCCTAAAGGCCGGGGCACATAGAATCCGTCATACGTCATACGTTGGATTTTTCAACTGACAAACTAGTTGAAATTCACGTTTTCTTATGAGCGTTGTCACAATCAGTACGTCTCCGTCAACGCAAAGTACGAAAGTTGGCCAACTTTTAACTTTTGACGTAAGCTGAGTACTTTGACATTTTTCATTTGCTGCTTCTTCTTCTTGTTTTTTTTTTGTTTTCGCTGTATTGTAGTAAAATATTTTTAAAATAAATTATAAATAATAATAATAATAAATAATGGAATAAATAGTGGAATACAAATTACCTTCTAATAGAAAGTCCAAGATGTCGTCTAATTCCATTTCAAATGTGCACTTTTATAAAACTTTGCTGCAAAAAAATATAAAATAAAACAAGCAAAAAACAGCTGATTTCTTATCCGTCAACAAAGTACTCATTGTGCCAACCTCATCCGTCGTTACTTTGGCTTCAGTTGAATATGTCAAAGTATAACGCATGACGGATTCTATGTGCCCCGGCCTTCAATCAAATCAAGGAGAAGCTTGATAAATACTATGGGAAGTCGGCACCATCGATTTCAATGGTAACGAAGTGATGGATTCTGCATCATCAACTTCAGTTGTAAAAAAGAGGTGGATTCTGCACCATCGACTTTAATGGATTTACTGCCTTTCGTTGTGGTCGTACAAGTACAAATGACGCTGAACATTCTGGATGGCTAATTGAGGTCAGTATACCCGAAGTTGTCGAAAAAATCCACGATATGATGTTGGCTGACCGAGGAATTAAAGTGCTTGAGATTGTTGATGTCACAGGCATTTCATATGACAGTGTGGTTTCGATGGTAAATGATCAGTTGGGTTTAAGAAAGCCATCTGCAAGATGGGTGCTGCGTTTGCTCTCAATTGACCATAAACGCAAAGCTGTGACAACTCCAAAGGATTGCTTGGAATGAGTTTTTGCGGCATTTTGTAACTGTTGATGAAAGAAGGATCGATTGTCCTTTGGAGACCAAACAGCAGTCTAAGCAATGGTTTTCTTCGGGTGAACCTGCTTCGAACAAGCCCAAGGTAAGTTTGTCGCCCAATTAGGTGATGGCAACAATTTAGCGTGGAATAATCCACATCGACTACTTTCAGAAGGGGAAAAAAATAAACGGCGAACTTATGAGACCGATTTAATAAGGATTTAAAAAGAAAACGTTCTTTTTCATCAAGATAATGGACGGGTGCACATCTGTGCAGTCTCAATGGTAAAAGACAGAGTGAAAATGAAGACAATCGGATCGATTTCATCCTTAAAACTCAAAATCCGTGATGTGATTAATGAAACAGGTTCGCCATTTTGCCAAAAAGTTATTAAAAAAATTTATGAAAGAATCGACATCTGTCGATATTTTTTAGTTATATCATATCATTTTAGTTTCATAATTGCCGAACTTTTCTCTTCGTTATGTAATAAAAATTTGAAACATCTTAACCTAAAGTTTTTGTTTTAGAGCAAACTTCTTGTTAAAAAACCTTATATATATATAAATATATATACTCGTATACTTACCAAGCTAACCTAGCTTATCTTTATAGCATTTACAGAATTGATTTTTTTTATCAATTCCTTATCAAGTTTTATATTTAAAAATACCAATAACAATAATAACAGTACTAATTACAACAATATTAATAACAGTAATAAAAGCGGCACGTTCATAAAAGACCATCCTAAATCATCACGTAACCCGCATGTTGTATTGCGACTAAATTTTCGCCTGAAGTGTCACACCTAAATAACGGCGACAACATTGGGTGGTGTTAATTAAATATAAAAGTCCTGACTTCGCTTAAAAATAAATCAATTTTTACTAGTTTTTCAACAACAACAAAACAAATCATCAGCCAACTTCACCACCTTGCGCACTGTTTAATATGATTTTTGAATTGCTTAGACTTGTTCTGTGTGTGCTTCAAACATTTTGTACAGGGTGCCCGCCGGGAATGTATCCTACTTTGTTTTGTCACCATTTTGCTAAACATTAGTCTTGACAGTTTATATTTGGCAGTCGTAAAGTAGACACGTGGCAAATTTATTATGGAAAAATATTCGATAAACCAAAGTGTTTTATAGCTTGTTTCCACGGCACCTACTGCGCTCTCTATTCTTGCTTCACACCCCAATCATAAGCGAATCAACCTGCTTCGCCATACAAAATTTTGAGAACGAAGCTGGTAGATTCATATTGAATCTAGCTGCGAATCAAGGAAAAATCCCTCTCTTCTCTAATTTTTATCGTAAGTTTATCTGCACTAGTTATCAAAATTCAACATATTTGTAAACAAAGAAAAATTACAAACAAAACAATGTAAAAAGTGAAAACTTAAAAAATATAATTGTTTTGTGGGTGTGTTAATTAATTTTAATTTTATAAAATTAAAAAAAAAAATGGAGAGGAAAAAAAATTATACTTAATGCTATCGCGTTTAATAACAACTGTCAAATCGAAGCAGATAAATGAGTCGTGTAAACAGCATGATTCATAAACTTGCTTCAAAGAGCGAAACACGAGATTCAAATTGTCGTGGAAACAGGCTATTAATTGTTAAAACATTTTTTGTTTAAATCAGTCATCGATTACTACGACGATGAGAAAGTTATGTGAAATTTTTAGGAGAAACCACGTGCCAACAAAGCGCTCCATTTATCGTGTAGTGAATGATTTCGAAGAAGGTGGGTCCGTTGGTGATATGCCCAAGCATGAACCACAACGTACTGTAAAATGGGATGAAAACATTACTGCTGCTCCAGAAAGTGTTCAAAAGAATCCATAAACCACAATTCGACACTGTGCTGAGGAGCTGGGTCTTCAAAGAACAACTTTGTCTACAATTTTGCACCAGGATTTGCATTTGTTTCCATATAAGATTCAGTTATTACAAGCGATTCTTCTACAAGATCATTTACGATGCCGTACATATGCCAATAGGATGTTACAGCTCGGCCATGACAACCGAGATTTTAATGAAAAAATCGTAATGAGTAACGAGGCACATTTTTATTTGATGTGAATAAACAGAATAGTCGGTTCTGGGGAATGGGAAACGCTCACCTCTGCATCTATTAAAAGTGACAGTCTGGTGTGTTATTCGGTAAGGAGGAATCATTGGATCTTACTTCTTTGAAAATGAAAACGTCGGAACGGTAGCTGTGAATGGGGAGTGATATCGTGAAATGATTGAACGCTTTTTAATGCTACAACTGCATGGGCTTAGTTAACATGTGGTATCAACAAGGCGATGCCGCATCGTATACAGCCAGGATTATAATGGAATTACTGCAAAACCTCTTTCCACAACAAGTTATTTCAAGATATGGTGATGTTGATTGGCCTCCACGGTCGCCTGATTTGATTCTGTGGACTTTTTCTTGTGGAGATATCTGAAAAGCAAAGCTTATGCAAACAAACCAGAAACGCTTGAGCAACTCAAACAAAATATTCGTGATAAAATTAATTAAATACCTCGTGAAATGTGTGAGAATATAATGAAAAATGTGCTTAAAAGGAATCGCATTTTTGAGGCTAACAGAGGCGGACATTTATCTGATATGGCATTCCATACATAATTGCCGATATTAAATAAAATATTTATCAACATAAGATCCATTCTCTTTTCATTAATCAAAAATTATAAACAAACAAAGTAGTATACCTTCCCAGCGGACACCCTGTAAAAACATGATAAATTTTAATACTTCAAAGACCCTTTACACGACGAAATCGTTGAACTTAATTGCTAGGAGCTGCTTGACCTTAACATAAAATTAATTTCGAATTCTCTAACATTTGATTTGTATTGGAGAGGCAAATTTGAGGTTAGAAAGTAAATTATCTGTCAAATGATTAAATATCTAGAAGGGAGATATCATGCTTTAACATTTATTTAGTAAATTGTTGGGAAATTTGAAGTGTGCAACGCTACGCTCTTAAGCAAAGAACTATAATTGTGAAAATTTACTAGCAAATAGGTAAAAATTTCACTGTATTACCTCGTGAAATTGTAGCATCATCCTGTTGATATCACATGTCAGTGATATCTATCTATCGTCGTCAGTAATAAGCCGAAATTGATTTGTTAACAAATCGCGTTGGCGTAATCGGAATGGTATAGGATTTCCAGCCTCATTTTCGAAAAAAAACAAACCGGCCCAATCACGTCTCCAGACCATATAACGCACCATACAGTGACACGGTGAGCATGTAAAGGCTTCTCAATAATCGTTCTGGGATTGTCAGAAGCCCAAATGCGGCAATTTTGTCCCTGCAAGGCTTCCCTGTAGGCTAGTAGGTAGCGTACTAGCTTATAAGACTGGGGGGCGATACCCAACAAAGACCTTAGTTTTTTTTCACTACAAAATATAAAAATTGACTGTCGATGGAGCTGCTCAGTAATGAAAGCATGGTCACTGGTCCCTGTGCTTTCTTATACGACAGTTAATTTCCGTAACTATTCTCCTACTTTCAACACCTGTCTCATCTCTTCTCTATCCCTTTCCTAACGAATGTAGCACGATACTTGACTAAACAGGCATTGTTGCTTGAAGTGCTGCTATTCTTAAAAAAAAAATTGTGCTTGTTGACATACTCCGGCAAGTGAAAGTGGGTTTCGTCTAAAAAAAAAACCTTTTTTTCAGAAAAACCAGCCGGTTGTTCCTAAATGAATTGAGCAAACCTACGGCGATGTGAATGGTCAGTCGGCTTCAATTACTGCACCAGTTGAAGCTTGTAAGGCTTCAAAGTCAAATCCTGACGCAAAGTTCGCCATTTGGATAACCCCAATTGTTCAGAAAGTCTGGGAATTGACATATTTGAATCTGCTACAACACTGTGGCTCACGGCTGCGATGTTTTCAGATAAAAGACGCGGTCGAAAAAATTCTTAACAGCGGGGTTTCAGAAGCTTGATTATGTTGTCCAAAAAATGTGATGAATTTTACGAAATATAACGTTAGCAGAATCACTATTTTTTAATTATTTTAAGGATGTAGTTGTCAATGCTACAGATGAAGCGTCTTGAGCATCATTCATTTTCTGCCACTAGGTGTATGTCTGACATTGGTCGAGCTTAAAGATTATTTCTAGATTTAAGATTTGTCAACTTATTGTTATTTCAAATATATTTGAAGATTCAATAAATAAAAAAAAAAAAATTATTTTAATGGGATTTTCGTGCGAAATTGAATTCGTTTGAATCGTTGCTAATGCAGCTACTACGAATACGTCAAATAAATAAATATAATAACTATCATGTTGTTAGTGTTGCCACAATTGAAAAACAAACACATTGATGAAAAACGCGATATATGTACGATTATTTTAAAATTAATTAAATTTTTAATTTCCGCGAAATGTGCCAATTTTTATGTTTAAAAGAACGAACGATTTAAAAAAATATTTAAGCATTTTTGAAGTTACTTTTAGCGTTTGCAAAGTGAAAATTAATAAGAAACTTTTAAATTTAAATATTTTCAAAACTAATTTTATTCTGCCGGCTTCGTTTTGTCCCACATTTTATGAATCTGGGCGAACCACAATCAAAAACACCCCACTGTGTTTGCATTAATTTACTTTTCGCAACTTTTATGAGTTTTTAAAGTTAAAAATTAAAAACAAAAAACAACAAATTTAAAAATCAGCAAATAATTATTTGTAGGCAAAAGCAAAATCAAAAACAAAAAAAATTTCCCAAAATTGTTGTTTCTCTTGCAGTGAGTTGGTTTCAGTTAAGTTCGCTCAAATCATTGCACATTCAGTTGAAATTATGCATTCAAAGCAATAAAAGTGACTGTTGAGATTGAGCGGGAATATGTATAAAAATATATATGTATGTGTGTGCGCGTGTGTGGTGTGTGTAGTACATACAAGTCCATATAAGCAAGCATCATTAGATAAAATTTGTAAAGAAACAAAAATTACAAAATACGACAAATCACAAGAAATATGAATGTAATTTAATTTAATGAAAAGTGATTCGAATGCTATTTGATGGCATTTAGAAATAATAAAATTAAAAGAAATCAAAACAAAACCATTAAAGGAGAAACATTTATTTAAATTCAGAGCTCTGTATGTTAGCAGGTGTCGCAATTAAATTAAATCAAATTTTATTAAATTTAATTCTATGAAAAAAATATAATAAAACAAATTTTTAAAAAGTGCCTTGATGACCCAAAAAAAAAGCATTGAAGTGCAAAAAAGTGAGAAATAGCAAAGAGTTAATTCATAAAATTATAACATTTCCCGGAGTTGTAATTAATTTATTAAACAAATAAAAATAATTAGATTAAAAAAACGTAAGCGATTTTAAATGAACATTGATTGTTATATAACAAAAGCCACAAATTATTAAAATTCATCTAAAATTATGCAAATTAAAGTTTGAATAATTAAAATTACTAGAATTTAAATTTCCAAAGAATTTTAAATTAAAAAAAAATAAAATAAAAATTTTATTAATGAAAATAGTTTCTTTTAATCTCTGATATTTTTAAATTTTAATTAAAAAAATAATGCAATAATTTATGTTGTTCAAATATAAAAAGAAACAGAAAACAGAACTTTTATTTGGGTACGGTTTTTCGTCGGTCGACCCTCGTACGAAAAGAACACTGAAGATGGCAAACAGCCGAAACCGGTTTGTTCACAAACCAAATTTGACGAGGTTCGACGGGATACCGTACCCAATTAAAAGTAATTTTAGTCCCGTTGGAAAATCTAAGCACATATCAGAAAACAGAACCTCTACAAAAGTCTAATATCGGGTTTTGCAACAAGAAGTTTCTTTTTTAGTTGTGGCAACACCAACAACATGATAATTTTGACATTTATTTTTTTCACGTATTCGTAGTAGATGCATTGATGATTGTTATAATGAATTCAGTTTCGCACAAAAATCCCATTTAAATAATTAAAATCCGCTATGAAAGTGGTGGTTACATTTCGTAAAATTCGTGATAGGTATTTTCGGACAACGTAATCGTCTTTCTGATTGTAAAATCTGAGTCGATACAAAATGTGCGAACAGCGCACGTTCGACCAAGTCGTTCACTTGAAAACATCGCAGCCATGAGCCACAGTGTTAAAGTTATCCAAAACCACCACATGGCGAATTTTGCTTAAAGATTTGACTTTGAAACCTTACAAGGTTCAACTGGTGCAGGAATTTAAGCCCACCGACCATTCACATCGCCGTAGATTCGTTTAATTCCTTCAAGAACAACCGGCTGATTTTTTTTTTAAATAATTTTTTCACACGAAGTCCATTTTTACTTGTCGGGGGGGTATGTCAACAAGCAAATGTCGGACGGACCTTTCACTTCGCCATGGTTTCGCTTATTTCATTCAGGAACAACCAGCTGCTTTTTTTTTTTTAAAAAAACCACGAAGCCCATTTTCACTTGTCGGGGTATGTCAACAAGCAAAATTGCCGCATTTAGGGAAAATTCTTGAGAACCCTTTTTATGCTCAATGTGTCACTGTATGGTGCACTATGTGGTTTGGAGGTGTGAATGAGCCGTTTTTTTTTCGAAGATGAGGCTGGAAATGCGTTTAGAGTCAATGGACAATGCTATCGCGAGAAGATAACAACTCAATTTTGATAAATTATTGAGCGACGTGGATATCACTGACATGTGGTTTACACAAAATGGGGCCACATGTCACTCAACTTTATTTCGAAGATGAGGCTAGAAATGCGCTAACGGTCAATAGATCACGCTATCGCGAGATGCCAACAACTTAGTTTTCGCCTATTCTTACTGACGTGGTTTCAATAGAACGGGGTCACATGTCACACAGCCAATGAAACGATCAATTTATTGCAAACCAAATTTCCCGATCACATAATTTTAGAACAATCAGCAGTTTAGTGGCCAGCCAGATTGTCTGATTTAACACCACTGGATTATTTTTTGTGGGGTAAGGACAGATTCTATATGGAGCCAATCGCATTGATTGCAGCTTTAAAATTCAAAATCTTTAATGTGATTAACGACCCGCCATTTAGGTAAAAAGTGATTAAAAACTTTGGTGAAAGAATCGACATCTGTCTGGGTGGTCGTGGTGGACTCTTGCTAGATATAATTTTTCTTTGTCCCTTTTGTCACACCATAAAAATTTTTGGGGATACAATTTCAAATTTTTTCCCAAAAAAAATTCTTTATACTTTAAAGAAAATTAAGTTCTTTAGTATAATTTTAAAATAAATACGTTACTTTCATGCAGCAATAAACTAGAGACAATTGAATATTCAGAACACATCAAAAGAGTGGACTCTCAGCGAAATGAGAGGGGATTAAATTTAAATTAATTTGATATTTAGTTTAAGCCATTATTTACCAGCAAAGGCGTATACTTTGCAAAAACCTAAATATATTGCGGTTAATAATATTTTGTTTTTTTTTTTTTTCATAAAATTATTAATTTTTAAATATTTTAATTTAATAGAGTGCAGCTCTAAAAGAAACACCCTTTAGTATTTTCCCTATCAGCATAATATGCACAAGTAGTTATGCTTACAAATATTTTGTTGTTACTTTTTGAGCTTTTAAATTTCAGAAAGAAAAAATTGTTTCTAATTACTGATTAACAACAATACCTACAGTACCTTACATAAGTATTCGAATCAAAAACATTTCATTAAAAAAAATTTATTACTTTTTTTGTAACGTAAAGTTCTTTATAAAAAAAGCTATAGGAACCATTTTTAATAACACCATGTTGAAAAGTAAGCACCTGCCTGGGTCCTTGTATCTAAATTCATAAGCGTAAATAGAAAACTTCTCTTAAGCTAACAAAAGCATGGTGCCTTAGAAATCTCCATACGTTGAGAAAATTTCTTAATGTTTGTGCTTAAACCCAAACATGCCAATCTATGCCAATACCCAATTTTTCTAATATTAAATTGCTTTGAAAGGCCTTTTCAAGGAACGAAAAATTTATCGCCGTAATGATGGTTTAGTTAGCCAAGTAAGTATTTGTGGCAAATGTTAAAATTCTTCATAATATGGAAGTCACATTGTTTAGAGGTAAATCATATAGTTTGAAGTCTTAGCTAAACCCAGGAATTTCTATGTACAATATTTTGTATATCCTTTCATTTATGTTCTCAAGTCATTTCTTGTTACCACATCAATAAAAAAAAAATAATTGGAGGAAAGAACACTGAAGATGGCACATGGACGAAACCGGTATGTTTACAAACCAAATTTGACGTGGGATGACGTAAAATCATATCCAATTATATCTAACCCCGTCGGACAATATACGCATCAATAAAAAAAAATACTTAGTCGCTGTGGCAATAAAGGTTTCTTAGAGATCCCACTTGAGCTCTTATTAATGGGATTTAATGGCTCCGTTTATTTTCCCAGCCGCTTTTCATTGTGCAGATCATGAATCATTCAATGTTCTAACTCATTTGTTAAAAGTCGTTTTGTATGTAAAATTAACTTTATATAAAGTTTAATATGTAACGGGTGTTTTTGTAGAGGTATAGAACTTTAAATTAACAACACTGTTTTAACTGGGGCTTTTTTTCCAGCTGTCAAGTGATTTATGTTTAGTTAGTTTTAGCATTTCAACATGTATAGGTTGACATCTGGATAACGCTTCCAAATTGTGGCAATTTGCCTAAAAGAAGACTGCAGTTGATCTCGATTTTCGTAAGCGAATTTTCTTAAGCGAGTAAGCTTTCTATTGTTTGAATAGATACGTCAATAAATAAAACTGCCACTTTTGGGGTAATAATATTGTTTCGTACTTCTTTAAAGCCCGATGCCGGTCAAAATGTTACAGTCAATAGTGACCGCAATAGAGCCATGATTGTGGACTTTTTCGTTCATTAATTCAATATCCATGATAAACAGAGGCAGTTTCGGCTGTTTGCCATCTTCAGTGTTCTTTTCGTACGAACAAACCAAATTTGACGAGGGTCGACGGAAAACTGTACCCAAATAAAAGTTATTTTAGCCGTCGGAAAATCTAAGCACATACCAAATTCTTAATAGCGGTCTCAGAAAGACGTTTATGTTGTCCGAAAATATCACGAATTTTGCGAAATGTAACTTTAACAGAACCACCATTTTGATAGTGGATTTGAATTATTTTAATGTGATTTTTGAGCGAAATTGAATTCATTGTAGCAATTGCCAATGCATCTACTACGAATACGTCAAAAAACTAAATGTCAAAACTTTCATGTTGTCGATGTTGCCACAATTGAAAAACAAACTTCTTGTTGGAAAACCTATTACAATTACTTTTTATACTTTTTTAAATTATTAAAAAGATAATTCGACGCTGATTTCATTTAATAAATTCGTTTTAATAATTTCAGATAAAAGAATCAAGAGAAACAATAACAAAAACAAATATCATGAATTCAACATGACGGATTCCGAAGTCGATTTGAAACCTCTATTAGATGATGCAGTGCCCAAGGTCGAAACAAACGACAATAACACACACAACAGTACAAAAAAGAAAAAACGCAATAAACTTTGCGAAGAAATCAATCGCAATGTAGTGCAAGAGCGTCGTGTTTTCTTTAATAGAAAATCGTTGAAATTTCGTTATTTATGGAAGCGAAAGCCACTTGTCTACATGATGGCAATATTGTTGTTAATATTTTTAGTTAATTTAACCATAAATCGTGATGTTGATGGCCGTGATGATGACAGCTTATATTTTATAAATAATTTGCACTCCCATGTGCCGGGCATGAAAGGTACGTATAATCGGCAGGACGGTGCGGTAGTCAAATTGCATGAAATATCTTGTCATGTTTTTCATTTTATTAATTTTTTATTTTATTTCATTTTCTTAGTTAGTTTTATTTAGTTTTTTGTTTTTGTTTTTTTTTATATAAAATTATTTATTTATTTATTGTTTTTTTTAATTCCGTTTGCATGCCAGTGAATAAAAAACAGGGAAAAACTTTTTTTGGATTTTAAGTTTGATAAGGTTGTACGCACAATAACTCATAGAATTTCTTAAAACACTTTTTATGGAAAAAAAATAAATATAAATATAATTATAATAGTGACGATTAGTCACTTCCGCCACTAACCATATAATTAGGATTTAGTGAAACCACTATAAAAAAAATAATTAAAACATATATTTGTTTCAAGGTTGGGAGCTGAATTTTCAAAATGCGCTATTTGGCTTTTAAAATTGTGTCGGGTTTTTCAACAAGAAGTTTGCTCTCCAACTGTGGCAACACCAACAACATGATAGTTTTTTTCATTTGCACTATACGAGTTGTTGTAGAGGGGATTTCATTAGACGAGTTCAAAATTAATTTAGGGGTATCGCAAGGCTCCGTTCTTTCTCCTACCCCATTCTTTGTTTTTCTAAATATCCTTCCTTGTCAAACTTTCGATCCTATATACTCTTTCGCCGATGATAACACCAGTTGTCACTCGTATTCATTTGGCTTTGGACCGAACCAGTTGGAGGTGAGTTCCAAAAGGCGGAACATCACTCAATCATCATCTCGCGACAATCTTGGAATGGGGTCGTGTAAATAGAGTTGAATTTTCGGAATAGGTTCTGCATCTGTTACTATGGGTTCTGCATCTGTTACTATGGGTGATATAGGTATTACGGAATCGGAAGCTTTTATTCTTAGCATGAAAATTCAGTGTGATGTTCGATGGACCAAACACATTTTTCAGGTTTCTAAGGAGTTGCTCAACCTCGAAAAGAGCCGAGAGGCTCATTGGGGACAGAAGGGTATCCAATTCTATTGTTTCTCTAGAGCATCGGCGCAATCACTGTTTTATCGTTACTACAATGGTAAGTGCTCTAATGATATCAGGGAACTCCTTCCCTTTACTCGCACTTAACTCAATTTTCCTTGAGAGCGCATCCATTAGCGGTTATCTAGTGAATCGTTTAATGCATTATAGCGAAAATTCAGTGCTGCCATCTGTGGAAATTTTTTTTCTTTAGGAAAATAATAAATAGGGTACGAGAAAGAACGTGGCCTTGCGGTACTCCTGAATTAATTTTGAACTTGTCTGATGAAATCCCATCATCAACAACTCGTATAGAGCGTTTTTTGGGTAAAACTCGACACCAAAAGCAACAAGTTTTAATAGAAGTGAAAGGTATTTTATAAAAGGTGTTTTTATAGAGGTACAGAACTTTGAAATAGAATACAGCACAATTGAATTTTTTTAACTGACATGAAATTTGCTTTAATCAAAAGATTATCCTTCGATATTATAATTTAAATATGACTTCCCTGCATATGACAGCCACCGGCTAGGTCGAACGCAGTCTAATAGCCGGCCCTATATCAGTAATGACGTGGTGAACATTGTTCTTTAAGTGATCAATCGACTTTACATATCCTCACAGAAAATAGGCTACCAGCGTTAAACTATACCATTTTGGAGGCCAATTCACGGGTCCTAAACGTAAATTGACAAATTCCTTAAACGGGGAAAAATGTTCCAAAAAAAATTTTTTTTTCTATAAAACTAGTCATCTTGGCCTGCTTAACTAAGGGGGTGTCAAGTCCTTTTTAGAGTATGTAGTCAAGAGATAGAGCTTTAATAAAGTGTTAACTTTTTTTTAAATCGGTGCTTTTTTATAAATTTTGTTGCGAAATTGGTTATGTTTGAAGAGGGCTGGGGGATGAACCTTTACAATTTTTCAAGCATTTGCTATAGGCTCTTTTTAAAATAGTTCAAAAAAAACTTACTTGCACCAAAGTAAGCAAGAAAACCATATCACCTTCTTGGGGAAAATCCTAAAAAACGGCATGTTTTTAGTTTTTCTCCAATTTAGAGGGCATGTAACTTTTTAACGAAACATGCTAACAGAACCAAACTTACCACTGTTCTATTATAAATTTTATCAAGAATACAGCCAATGATAATTAGAATGATAATCCGAACATAAATAAGTACATCACGTCAAAAATAATAAGTTAAATCTGGCCAAATATTTTTTTTCTAGCCCGAATTTCGCCCAAACTAAAGGGTCCGCCATCTACCGTTTTCGTTTCAACTAGTGCTTATTTTGTGAATGGTAACACTTAGCTAATGTTTGATTTGACAGATAATTAGTTTTATTCTTCCGCTGAACGAATATGCTTGTGTGTACGCCTGAACAACTCTTCGCTAAGTGGCCCTGCGATCGACTTACAGAACATGCCGATTTTGCAAAAAAAAATCATATTTTCAGATGAAGCTCATTTTGATCTTGGCGGATATGTAAACAGGCAAAATTGTCGCATTTGGGGCACAGAAAACCCGCACGCGTACATTGAAAAGCCGATGCACAGAAAACGAGTCACTGTTTGGTGCGGATTTTGATCCAGAGGCATAATTGGGCCATTTTTCTTTGAAAATGAGCAAGGAGTGGCCTTCACAGTCAATAGCAATCGTTATCGGACCATGTTGAACGAATTTTTGTTTACAAAAATTGAAGAGCAGGATATTGGCAACATTTGGTTTCAACAGGACGGCGCTACGTGCCACACAGCCGAAGCTACACTCGACGTTTTGCGCCCCATTTTTGAAGATTGCATTATCAGTCGCAGAGCTGATGTCGTTTGGCCACTTTGGAGCGATTTAACACCGTTGGACTATTATTTGTGGGGTGCCGTCAAAGATAAGTGTTACGCCGATAAGCCAGAGACAATTGACGCTTTAAAGGTCAATATTCGTGAAGCCATTAATGAAATACAGCTGCACACAATCGATAAAGTGCTTAAAATTTGAACCGATCGTGTAGGCTACTGCATGGCCAGCCGAGGCAGCCATTTGAATGAAAATATTTTCCATTATTAAGCGGAAGTATTGCACTTTCAAATAAAAAAAAAAGAAATTTGAAAAAAAATATTCAGTAGTTTTGTTTATGGCATTTAAAACAAAAAAAAAAGTTACTTGGCGGACCCTTTAGAAGAGAAAACTTGGGCACACTTTTTGTAGACATTACTTAAATAAACTTTTTATGACATTTCCAAAAATGTTATGCCCAAACTATCGATCTTTGAGTGCATTCTCTGCTTGGCCTCTGTGTGAAATTTCATTAGGATAAGCTGCTACCGAGTTATTATTTTTAAAAACAAAAAAAAAAAACGTTTTCAAACCACTGTGCATTGGTATGAATGAAACTGAACTTGTCAAAGAAAAGTGTGTTTTAAGACAATTTACTTTCTAACCTCAAAATAGCCCACCTTGTACCTCGTTTAATGCTAGTCACCATTTTTCTTGATGACTACGAATTGAAAACTCTAGAATGAACAAAATTAAAATATCATTATTAATTAATGATTTTATACGTTTTTTAAATTGGTTTTGATGGTTATCGCGGATTCAAATTCACAAAGTTCATTTAATTTCATTCATTCATTTCTTCATTCATTTATTTATTTATTTAATTTAATTAAATTTTAAGTTAAATTTTCTTTTTAAAATATTTTTTCTTTTGTATCTTTTTTTTCTTCTTCTTCCTTGTATGATGTTGTTTATCCTTTAATCATTACTGGAATCAATTATGTTTTATTTGTTACTTGTGTATTGATTGATTGATGTTTGCCTGTGTATACAACCTGTCTGTGTTCACAAAATTACAAAATTAATTTTTAACCAAAAACAAACAAAAAACAAAAAAAAAATAGTTTTCAAAAATTTGACATCACTTGCAAAAGTAAAAAAGCCACACTTTTCAAATCAGCTAAAAGAGCAACAACATATCACAACTTTAACACCGATTTTAGGCACCAGAAAAGCACAAAATGATGCTGAAAGTGATGTTGAAATTAAAAACCTTAAGAAATTCTTGAAAGCTAAACGACTTAAAGAAAAACAATTACAGTTATTTAATACTTCTTCTTCTATGCCTTTTAATTCCAATCATTTTTCTGCCTCTGCTGCGGCGACTGGAACTGGTGCTGGAACAACTTTAACATCATTTAATAATACACTAACACCACCGCCACCACCCCCAAAAGGTTATTTGGTATGGAGTGAGTATTGTAAAATGCCCAATCTGGATCCCTATTTGCCGGAAGTGATGAAAAATTTTCGCCGTGAAAAATATAAACCCTGCAAACTGGTTTCGCCCTTAACCCGAATTGAGTTCAATAGAACAACAAATCGTTATATACTTTCTGTGGATCAGGAAGTCATACCCTCGTATAGTAAGACGGGAAAATTGGATTGTTGTTATCAGTCCATAGTGCGTAATGGTACTGGAGAAAAGGTCGATAAAGATGTTAGGTAAGGTAAGGTTTATTGTTTTAATTTCTAAATAAAATCCATTAAGGGACACAAGGGTATACGTCGGGAAGGTATACTGCTTTCTTTGTTTATAATTTTTGATTAAATGAAACAGAATGGATCTCGGCAATTATGTATGGAATATAATATCCTCCTCTGTTAGCCCCACAAAGGCGACCCCTTTGGAGCACATTTTTCATTACATTCTTTCAAACATTTCACGCGATATTTCACTACTTTCATTACGAATATTTTGTTTAAGTTGCTCCAGCGTTTCCGGTTTGTTAACATAAAGCTTGCCTCTCAGATATCCCCACAAAAAGAATTCCGAAGCAGTTAAATCAGGCGACCATAGAAGCCAATCAACATCACTATTTCTTGAAATAACTTAATGTGGAAAGAGTTCCCGCAGTAATTCAATATCACACCGTCTAGTTGTTACCACATATTAATTAAGCCCGAAGTTTGCAACGAAATATATTACAAATATGCGACTGCTGAAGAAACTCACGATCCTGCTCCTACAAAAGGGAAACCCTTAAGGAGTAACCTCGACCCTCCACATACGCTAAGAGTAAGCCCACCGTCAGCAAGTGGCAATAATGGACTCATCAGTCGAGCCAGTGGGAAAATGGTGGCGCTCACTCGGCAATTAAAAGGACTTCAGGTGCAACCAGGACAGGAGCCTTCCTATTACGTTAAAAAGTTTTTAATCATATCACGATATCGTTTCCTATTCACAGTTACATTACATCGTTATCATTTTTAAAGAAGTAAGATCCAATGATTCCTCCTGAACCAATTGCACAGCAGACTGTCGCTTTTTATGGATGCAAAGGTGACTGTTGAATAATTTGAGGGTTTTCCATTCCCCAGAAACGACCCATTCTGTTTATTTACCTATTCATTAATATTAAAATGTGTCCCGTCACTCATTATGATTTTTTTATGAAAATCGGGATTGTCATGGGTGAGCTGTAACATCCTATTGGTACATGTACGCCAGAGTAAATGGTCTTCTGGAAGAAGCTCTTGTGTTAACTGAATTTTATATATAAACTAGCAAACCCGGCGAACTCCGTTTCACCACCAGATGGCTTCGTTTTTTGTAACATTTCGTAATTTACTGCATCATCGGGATTTCGCCATCAATTTTTGATGGAATGGTGAAATTCAGTGCATGTACAACATCATTATTCTTTGCGGCGAGAGTTGCTCGTTGACTTAACCAAGCATAATTCTGATAATTCTCACTAATGTTTGGGAAAACATTTTCAATAAGAGCTAGTTGAGAGTTTACAAATCGTCAAAAGTCGTTGGTAAGAGTAATTAATCCAGCTGTCGCATCAACTGTGACTTTTCCATTTCCAACAGCTAACAATTGTTTGGAAAATTGTGCAACACTTTGATCATTTTGCAGTTAAACTCGCTTATTAGTGGTTAGCGATTAAGTTTTTACGTTATTCCACAAAGGTGATGCCTTCAGGCAAGTATTCAATTCATCTGCAGGCGTTGCACGGGGAATTACTAAGAACGTCTGCCTGAAATCTCCTGCCTGTCAACAATATCATAAAGCCGCCAAAGATATTATTTCGCCGAAGATCCTTCTGTGTGAAGTTAAGTGCTTCAAGTGATTTCTTATGTGTCATTGTGCACTCATCCCAAACATTGAGCTTGCATTGCATCAATCAACAATTTTCCCATTGTAGCCTTCGGCTACGTATATCCTCCAGTCACTCCTAGTTGCAATTTCAAAAGCCCGACGTAGGCCTTCACTCCTTGCTAAATAGTTGGAGACTATCCAACTCCTGGTCCAGAACGCATGAAGCTTAATATAATTAAGAACACGGCGGCATTTATACTCACTGGACCTGAACCATTCATTGTGTTCATTGTGAATGATCCGACTCACAAACTCTCACGAGGGCCCCGAAACACACAGCCACCACAATACTCCCAAAAGGACCAACCTCAATTGATCAGCCAGAGAACAGCTAAATGCCTAAAGAGACAAATAGCGGAACTCTGCGGGCAATTGATTCCCGTGGAAATATAGTGGATTGTCTAGGTGGCTGCTACTAGCCTTGAAGGGGTCTGGGCTTCCATTTTACCCCGCAAGACACCAGCCTAAATGGAATAGTAGGCTCCAAAAAGACTATCATGTGCCCCCGGGGCGACTGGATCGGGAAATATTGCATGTTGGAGTATCAATTGTGTTTAAATTGAGTGGCAACTTAAGCGTAGAATGTGCAGTACGACTGCCATCTAGAAGAGTCGTCGCAATTCCAGATGATGCTAACGCCAAAGCTATGGCACATTTTTATCGAATAGTGGCCAAAATCAATGAAATGACAAATGTGTTCCCTGTTCCTTCAGGTGCGAGCAGGAAGAATAGACCACCATTATTATTATCCACCGCTTGCACTAATGTTTCGTATACTTGTTTTTGCTGTTCATTCAGCAACGGCACATTATTTCGAACGAATTCCAATGCAATGTATCAACATTGTATTGCAGCTCTCGATTTAATTCTTGGTTGAAGGCATCGTGCATCGATCGATCATTCCTACTTCAATCAGTAGCTTGTTTGCAATAGTCAAGCATTGATCCTCAATCAGAATCAATCCTTCATTTTATATTTCATCGGTTATTTGCATGTCGGGATTATTCCTTCGAATGCGCAAGCGATGCAAGATATATCTTCACATATCGTCGTCTTTGTATTTGTTCCATAACTGAATTGGTTGTGAAGGGAAACATGTGGTGATGATAATTGCGAACAGCAATTTGATGAAACAATTGAATCCGCAAGTGTTAAATCCCAATGAGAATCGTTCTCCAGCAAGCCCCATAGTTGGCATGCTTCTCGATATGTTTGACATTGGTGGCCACTCACAGTTTTCAAATGCGCAAATGATGTTGGTCTAACAGGAGCTGCAAACAAAAACATTCCTCATTTCTAGGATGAACAGTATACATGCGACCTAGCATACGGCGACGTCTACTTAAAATGAAGCGTACTTATTTTCGTGAGGGATACTCACCCACCACCTACTGGTGCCGTTGTAGTACCTGCTATGTATCAGAGATGGCGCTGTATGGGAAAAATAGATTTCCCTGTTTTCCAGCTTTTCTCTTGAAATTTTTCCTGAATTTTCTTTGCTATAAACCTCACGGAGCCCGGGACCTTTCCAACGAATGCAAAACCGTGGAAATCGGTTTGTGGGTTCTGGAGTTATAGCGCCAGAAAGGAAAACCCGACTTATTTTTTTATATATAGAAGAAGATAAATGAATCCTTGTGCAAATTTGTGACCAAAGTTGTTCTTTGAAGACCAAGCTCCTGAGCACGACGTCGATTTGAGGTCGATGGATTATTTTAAACACTTTCTTCAGTAGCCAATCTTGCAATACGTTGTGCTCTACTTCATGACTGTCAAGACTAATGTTTACCAAAATGGCGGCAAAACAAAGTAGTATACCTCCCCGACGGACACCCGGTATTTTATTCTATTAAAAATATTTTGCATTTAATTTTTTATTCTCATTTAATTCTCCTTATTTAGGCTTTCGGAATGTATGAGTTTTATAGATAAAACATCTTTATCGCCAACAATTGATAATATTCTGGTACGTTGTCGTGCTAAAAATCGTCAAGTATATATTAACGGGTATCCCCTTATGCCGGAGCGTGAAGAAATACGACAAAATTTGGAAATTTGGAAAAAATATGATTCGCAATTGAATAAAAAACATAGACCACCAAGTGTCTTATTGTTAGGCATAGACAGCATTTCGAGAGTGAATCTTGTAAGAGCCATGCCAAAGACAGCAAAGTATTTATACGAGAATGAATGGTTTGAAATGAGCGGATTTAACAAGGTAAAAGTAAAGCTAGTTTTTAATAACCCCATCATTGAATAAGAATTACAAGACACCGCACATAGATAACACAGTACAACATTTTTCAGCTCATTGATTCTCCTTTTGAGAATTGCAAATGAAAGTGGCGCAAAAAACGGACTTCTGCATCATTTGGTTTGTCAAGTTGGCTGCATTACTAATTTAATAGCAGTGGAATAAACAGTTCACTTGTTCAAAGTGAAATATATTTTAAAATAAGTGTCCAAAACTGGATGATTTTTGTTACGTTTGTAGTCATATCGTCCTAAAGATAGGTAAACAGGAACAGTGTCATTGTTTTGATGAAACAAATTAAAGTGGTGCCAAGTTTACGCCGAACACAATGTGCAGAAGTTGTTATAAAGTGGATACATGAACAAGATTTACAGTTTTCTTCTATGAAGCCAGTAATTGTGGTGTCAAATTTAACTGGACATGATAAATCCAGGTGCTACGCATGCATAAATTACGGTTAGGGATTGAACAGAAAAAATTGAAAACAAATACACTCCCGATATTATCTTGTTTATTTTTCCTCTGCCAGTAAATGAAATACTATTGCTTTTTCCTGCCCTAACTGGCTGGTTTGTAGTCGAAGGAGAGCGCCAGGTAACTGGCAATCTGCTTACCTGAATAGATACGAACCTAACAACCGAACTGCCTGAACGCCAACACTGACTCACCAGTACAAACCACGACGCGGCTTGAGAATGATGCATTCACATCGAAAACGCTCGCCTTCGACTACAAACCAGCCAATTAGGACAGGAAATAGCAATCAATAGTAAATACACTCCCGCTTTTACTGTGACACTTTCAGTACAACGCGCTGCTGTCACCCATCCATCCGCCTACATCTCCGGGTCTAGTAGATACCGTGTCTCTGAATTCCGAAACCTTTTTTACCATCCCCCCGGGGGCACATTTATCGATCTTTATAAAATACTTGACTATCTAGACCTGTGCTGCTGGGGGTATAAGAGAGCCCAGTCCCCTGAAGGCAAGCAGGTAGTCAACTGGTTGCTCCACGTTATTTCCACGGGAATCAGAAAACCCCACAGTTCCGTTAATTGTCTCTTTAGACTTCTAGCTGTTCTCTGACTGATTATTGAGGTTGGCCCTTCAGGAGTATCGTGGTGGTTGTGGCCTTGCGGCCCCAAGCATGAACTGATTATGTAGGCCAGGATTATCTCGCCTATAATAACACCAACGGTTGAATGATACGTATCCAGTAAGCTATGCTAGTCATGTGTTCTGGACCAGGAGTTGGATAGTCTCCAGCTCTTCAGCAAGGAGTAGTGGTTTGCAGCCCTGCTTTAGAACCGCTGAAATTGCAACTAGCAAAGACCTTTTGCTAGAATTAGTCCACAGCTTCCTAGGGCTTGAATGAAGTTGCTTTTCATTTCCAATGGTTTGACCACCATCTAATTAAGGCTTACAGCCAGGTGCAGAATGTAAATCCTATCACGAAACCGTTTTCACCTGCTAATGTTAATTCGACACCTGATATTGATAATAATATACCACAAACGCTAACCCAAATCGTAATGGATTACATTGTAGCTAAGATGGGACTACCAAAACAAACAAACCATCCATTTTGAAACTTAAAAAGCTTATAAATCGAAATGTTAGTACAGCATCGTACCGTTAACACCAAGCTGATTTTCAGACATTTTATTACATTGACGAAGCAAATCCGTTCACTTAATCCCATGATATCCCAGATTTAATGATAAATATGGGAATGGTTTATATCGTTGGCCATTTGCGTTTATTCATCGATATTTGTGGACTTGTAATGCGGTTTTTTTCGCTTCTTTTCTCCTATTTGATAACTAAAACTTTGCTTCAGATACAAAAGAGATATTCCGTAGGGTACATCGAAATAAAAAAGTGATTAAAAAGGTGCCCCTGTAGGCTAGTAAGTAGTGTACTAGCTTGTCAGTATGGGGGTTGTAGGTTCGATTCCCAACGAATACCTTGGTTTTTTTTTCACTAAAAAAAAAAAATAAACTGTCGGTGGGGCTGCTCAGCGATGAAGGCATAGTCACTGGTTGCTGTCCTGTCTTATACGGCAGTTAATTTCCGACTATCCTTCTACTTTCACCACCTTTCCTAAAGAATGTAGCACGGTACTCGACTAAATAGGCATTGTTGCCTGAAGTGCTACTTCTCTTTAAAAAAAAAAATTATAAAAAAATAATCCACCTCGACAAAACGAATAAGGCAGAATTTCTTATTTTTGGTCCTACTTTCATGTGAAATTCCCAGAATGGAGTCCCAAAATCAGGCATTGTATTGTGATATGCAAGGCATGCTTACAAATGCAGATCATTTCAAATGCCCATAACGATTTAAAACGACAAAATAGTTGCATATTGCACTTGCTGGCCATCTGGCAGCTTCAAATCGTTAATAAATTTCGAGACGAACTAAAATACCACTGAACTTTAAGATGCAAATCTTTGAGATCAAGTTCAAATAAGTTTAGCATTTTGCGATTTGAAAATGCGCATTTAAATAATTTTTTCTTTTTGTTTCATTTTACCAAACAGATTGATGACAATACATTTCCGAATTTAATGGCCGTTCTAACCGGTATGAATCGAACGACAGTAATGGAAAAATGTTCACCCTACACACTTAAGGCTTTAGATAATTGTGATTTTATATGGAAGACATTTCGTGAACACGGCTATGTAACGGCCTATGCCGAAGATGAAGCCAGCATAAATACTTTTAATTATTTAAAGTTGGGCTTTACACAACCGCCAGTGGATTATTATTTGAGGCCATTTTTGCTGGGAGCCGAAAAACATTTAGAGACTAAATTAAAATCCAGTTTAATCGATTGTCTGGGCTATAAACATTCAGCTGATTTTGTTTTCGATTATGCTGTCGAATTGGCCAAAAGATATCGAAATGATACATTCTTTGGTCTGTTTTGGGCCAATACATTTAGTCATAATGACATTAGTGATTGCTCGGCCATGGATGAGCATATAATGGATTATTTAAAGAAATTCAGTCAAATTGGCACTTTGCAAAATACGATAGTGATATTTTTTAGTGATCATGGCATGCGCTTTGGACCAATACGTAAAACGTATTCAGGCCATTTAGAAGAAAGATTGCCCTTTGTATTTTTGTGGCTGCCAACAAATCTCAAACAAAATTATCCCAGTTTTGTGAATGCCTTAAATGTCAATAAGAATCGTTTAACGAATCCCTATGACACACACATGACCCTAAAGCATATTCTAAGATTTACAGGACGAGTTAAGAATGATAGTTTTTTGAGTAACTCAGATGCCTGTCCCAAATGTCAATCATTATTGGAGCCTGTACCGCAAAATCGTTCCTGTCAAGATGCGGCCATTGAGCCGCATTGGTGCACCTGTCTGCTATACGAAAGTATTTATAAAAATTCCAAAACTGTGATCAATCTAACACATTTACTCATCGATTATATCAACGATTATGTGGCAAATTTTCACAATCGCTCGTTGGCCAAACTATGTGTTCCCTTAACATTTGATAGTGTAGAAAGTGCCTATCGCACTACCCAGCTGCAAACAAGTGATGATGGTAAAACGACCAACACCATAAATATTTATCGCATAACATTTTACACTAAACCCAATAAAGGACTTTTTGAAGCAACTGCCATTTATGATCCTTTAGCGAATTATTTAAAAGTAACGGGAGAAATAAGTCGCCTCAATACATACAGTTCCGATTCTGATTGCGTTTCAGATGGCGGTGCCAAAAAGTATTGTTCTTGTCATCGGAAAATTTTCTAGCATAAAACATCGGTAGTTCATAAAGTCCTTTTGAAATACGGCAAAAAGATGAAAAAACATTGAACAAGTTGATTAATTAAGAGCAACAAATATATTTTTTATACTGTCCTTAAAAAACAAAATTTAATTTAAATTTAATTTAATTAAAAAAAAAAAACAAAAGTAGTTTGAATTCCAAATAGAAGCTAAAAAATGTTTTTTTTTTAATTTTTAAGTTTAAACTCACAAGTATTATTATTTAATAATAAGCTTACTACACCAAGGATAACTCAGTTAATAAGTATTAAAAATTAAAAAAAAAATTATTTTATAAATAATTTTTTAAACACCAGGTCGGTCTGCCTTCATGTAAAAATTAAATCAATTTTAAATTTATTTTTAATATTTCGCCACACCATTAGGTAGCATCTTTAGGCAAATAAAAATGTAGAAACAATTTTCTAAATTAATCAATAGATGAAAAATTGTTGTTAAACAAATTCAACAATTTTTTTTAGAAATTGCTTATACATTTTCCTTTTTCTGAATAGGCCAGCCACTCAATGGTGTGGTGAAATATTGAAAATAAAATTTAAAGCAAAATTTACATTTTATTTAAAATTGTTCATTTATTGATTGCTTAAAAAAATTTTTTATAATTTTATCTTTTCGTAAATATGCCACCCAATAGTGTGGCGAAATATTGAAAATAAAAAACAAATTTATTTATTTTCATATAAAGACCTTGTTGGTGCTAAAAAAATTATTTATAAAATAATAAAAGGCCAATTAACTATAATTATTATTTTTAAGAAAAATGTTTAGTTTTTTTAATTTAAAACGATAATATTAATTTTTTTATTTAAAAAAAATTAATAAATTTTTTAAAATGTATTTAACTCAGTCGAGGCTCAAAATTAAAAAAAAAAATTTAGCTAAATTTTTTTTTACATATTTTTAAATCACTTTAAAAGTTTTAAGGCAAAAAGGACACAAAATCTGGAAATTTCAGTCAGAAATATATAAAAAGAATTTTTCTGGCTTCTATTTTTTTTAAAACATATCATTTTAGGATTTCTTCCTTTAAAGCAAATGTTTCATTTTTAAAAAAAAAGTATCATTTTGTAAAAAAAGCCAATTACGAAAATATTTTCTTGTAATTTTTAAGAGATATTTTAAAGTACCTTTTAAATGTTTTTTGTTGTTGTTTCCTTTCTCAATATATATTTCTATAAAGCAGTAATTTTACGAAGGAATATATTTCTTTAAGTTTTGCTTTCTAAGTCGTCTTTCTAAAAACACTCATTATGTACCAAAAAAAAAAACTACAAAGTACATTTTAAAAGTACTTTTTTTAAATCATGAAAACAACTTTTTTTTTAATAAATGTTGATTCCTAAAAAATATTTACTTTTAAGTTACTTGTTTAAAAAACAAATTATTTTTTAGGCTTATAGTAAATGGTACTTTTTGCAAAGGTACCTTTTGAAAAGGTACTTTATGTAAATATTTGATAATATTTAAAAGAAAATAATTAATGCGTATTCTAAGAAGTTTGAACAATCTGTTATTAACAATTTATGAATGTATGTATGTGTATGTATGTATATATTTGTTTAATTGTTATTTTTTATATTTTTTTAAAATTTTTTGGGCAAATTTGAGGTTAGCAAGTAAATTGTCTGTCAAATGATTAGAAACCAAGAATTGAGCTGTTATCCTTTGACACTTATTTAGTAAAAAAAGTTGGAAAATTTTGAGCTTGGAAACTAACGCTCTTGAGCAAACAATTTTCATTGTAAAAATTAAAATTCCAGCAGCTTTTCCTTGTAAATAGGCTTCTTCTGAGGCCACTGTGCATAATTTTGTCGCTAAAGTCGAGGGTCATGTTATTGTTGCTAACCGTAGTGACACAAATATAGCCGGTGTATAGCAAAATGCTGTGAATGAGCCTGCAACATTAACTGGTCGACATTCGTAATAATTGGACATCATTAGAAGCACTTTCACCAATATTATGCATAAAGATTTTCATTATTGCGCTTATAAAGTTGAACTTCTTCAAGCATTGAAGCCTACCAACCATTCTTAATGAATTGACTGTTTGAAAAACTGAACTAAAACAACAAACACATCATCTTTAGTATGAGAAGGTTCATTTTCAAAATAAACAAGATTGTCACATATGGATCTCACAAAATCCACAAACAGTCCTCGAAAAACTATTACACGCAAACTAAGTAACCTTATGGTTCCCCCACGGGGGCACATTTATCGGTCTTTATGGAATACTTGGTCATCTAGACCTCTACTGCTTGGGGTATAAGGGAGCCCAGTCCCCTGAAGGCAAGCAGGGAGTCAACTGAAAGCTCCACGTTCTTTCCACGGGAATCAGTAAGCCACAGAGTTCCGCTGTCTCTTTAGACTTTTAGCTGTTCTCTGACTGATTATTGAGGTTGGCTCTTCGGGAGTATCGTGGTGGTTGTGGTTTTGCGGCCCCAGCATGAACTGATTTAAATGGGCTAGGATCATCTCGCCTTTAATAACACCAACGGGTAAATGATCCGGATCCAACGTGTGATTAGATTTACATCCGCCCCTGGCCATGAAGCCTTAATCAGATGGTGGATCAAACCACTGCATAATTTGGAATGTCATGCTCGTTCTAGGAAGCCGAAGCCATAATTCTATGCAACAGAACTTTCTAGTTGCAACTTCGATGATTCCAGAGCAGGGCTGCTAATCATCACTCCTTGCTTAAGAGTTGGAGACTTTCCAACTCCTGTCCAGAACACATGTCTGGCATGCTCACTGGACTGGATTATTCACCCAGCGTGTCATCAACGGCGAAATGATCCTGACCACCATATTAAACAACAAACCTGATATGGGGCCGCGAAACCACAACCACCACGATACTCCCATATAGGGGCCAACCTCAATAATCAGTCAGAGAACAGTTAAATTTCTAAAGAGACAAATAACGGAACTCTGCGAGCTTACTGATTCCCATGGAAATAAAGTGGAGTTTCCAGTTGTACCCCTGCTGACTTCAGGGGACTGGGCTCCCTTTTTCCCCCAGTTGCACAGGTCTAAGTTGTTGCTATCTCCAAAGACTATGCTAGTCATGTGTTCTGGACCAGGAGTTGGATAGTCTCCAGCTCTTCAGTAGTGGCTTGCAACTCTGTTTTGGAACCGCTGAAATTATAACTAAGAAACACCTGTTGCAAGAATTAGTAATAGGCTTCCTAGGGTGTGAATGACGTTGCTTTTCATTCCCAGTGTTTTGACCACCATCTGATTAAAGCCTACGGCCAGGTGCAGATGTAAATTTTATCACGAGATGACCGTATGGTGCGGTTTGTGGTCAGGCGACATCATTGGCCCGTATTATCTGTGCGAATACTCTATGTTACCCAACCAATAAACAATTTCTTATGGGCACAATTGGCAATGTTGATATCAGTAGCCTTTTGTGTTACTAAGACGGCACCACGAGCCCACACAACCCCTCAAAGAATTCAATTATTGCACGAAAAGTTAGGCGGTGAAGCAAATAAACAGGACAAACAGTCCTCGAAAAACATCCAAAGAAAATGGCCGTATGGTGCTGTTTGTGGCCAGGCGGCATCGTCGATCTAAGCAAGGAAATGCCGTCACAATGAACTCTCTGCGCTATCTGATTTTGGACTTACCAATGAGTGTAGGAAAAAGCGTCCACCCACATCCAAAGACGCATACACACTAGGTACATATATACGTCTTAGGTACATATTTTAAATGCTTAAGAGTTGAAGACCATGCATCTACTGGTCCAGTTGCGAGCGCAACTAGGACACTTATTTGAATGTTAACCTTATTTTTTCTTTAACACCTCCTTTTCGAAACTTTCTTCAAAGCCCGATTTAAACCACAGCCACGACGTTGCTTCCTGAGGAGATTTATCAACAACCAGAACAGGACCGTAGCCCTGCGGGCAAATGGTTCCCGGGGTACCAGCGTGTGTATATAAGTCTTGTTATTTAAAGCCGCTGGATTATTTTTTCTGCATTCATTTCGAAAACGTGAACAACCCATAAACAACTGAAGCTCTGAAATATCAAATTTATTGCAAAATGTGCCTTAAAATTTTGTCTGTCGTCGTTCTAGAGGTGGCCATTTGCCCCATATAATATTCCACTATTAATTTCTATACTTCTACTTTACATTGGTATCAATAAAACCGAAGCTGTCAGGTAAAATGTATGTGTTTTAAGCCAATTTACTTCCTCACCTTAAATTTGCCCACTCACATTTAGTCACTTAAAATTGTTATGCTTTTTATAATTTTAGGCGACTTTAGGCGCCAAAAATGAAAACAAAATACGATATGGTTCAATACTATTACAGAAAATATTATTACACGCTTTATTTTCTACATCTGACTTTTTTCAGTTGCCATTTTGCAGGCGAATTAAAATTTTCGCTGTCTGCCTGTCTTTCTATTTTAGGCAATTTAAAAAAAATTGCATTTCTGAATTTCTTTTTGTTTCAACTTAAGTAATAATTTTTCTGATTATAATTTGTGGTTCATTATATCCAAAGGGAATATGTTACAAGTGAAATTAATATTTTTAAAATTATTTCAAAAAAATTTTTTTTTATATTTTGGGAAAAAATTAAAGTATTTTTTACAATAAACTTGAAATTATCAAAATAATACATTTTGTGTGTAAATGCTGTCTGTTCTATTACATAAAATTTAATACTTTTTCTCAGAAGGACTTCCGTTCTCTTTAAGTTTATTTTTATTTTTAAAACGATAACAGTGCACAAGTTTATTTAGAATAAGTTTAATTTAACGCCAATTATAATAATCATAATAATAGTGTGAATTTTTGTTATACTCTCGCTTAGAAAATAAATAATCAAAATAGCTTTATTAAAATATTCTTATTAATGAAACAGTAAACAAAATGATAATAAAATGTTAAAGTTTTTGTAACAAAAATAAAATACTTTTTATTAATAATAATAATTTCAAAATATTTTACAGTAAAAAATTAACACCTGAAACAACAAAAATATTTTACAGCGAAAAATGAACACCTGAAACAACAACAAAAAAATCTCGGAAAAACTTGAGGTTAGAAAATAAATTGTCTGTAAAACGATTAAACATCAAGAATTGAGATGTCATCCTTTAACATATCGCACCCTAAATACAAAAGCGTCACACCTCAAAATTTTCCAAAACTGATTTTTTTTCCATAAATAATTCAGAGTACAGATCTCTAAATAATGCAAAAATGTCTGTCTTATCACTCACTATCTTCTTTAACTGGAAAAATGCAGTTATCTCTATTTTTGTGTTAAGTGTGTTGCTTCTTCGCGATGAACTAATTTTAAGTTGCGAAAATTTTAGTATTTTGAGTTCTCTCCCTTTTGTATTTAGAGTGCGATATATTTTGCAACAACTTGAGAAATTTTAATGATGCAACGTCATCCTCTTGAGCATAGATACTATCAAAATGGTGAAAATTTCACTGTATCACTGAGAAAAATTCGACTTACTTTTCTTCGTAATCAGGCTCCTTCTGAGAGGAGCCTAAATTTGAGACTCACGGTTATTGTTGCTGGAAATAGACTAAAACAATGCACTCCTAGCGGACGTAGTGATGCAAACCTAACTGCTGTACAGCAAAGTGTTGGAACATCAACTCGTTGAAGTTCGCAAAAATTGGAAATTTTGCACAAAGACTTTCATATTCCCCTTATAAAGTTCAAGAATTGAAGCCGACCGGCCATTGTTTAGGGCGCACATTTGTGTTTGAAAAACTGTACGAAAACAACACATCATCTTTAGTGATGAGGCGATTATGTAAATAAGCAAAATTGTCGCATATGGATCTCTCTCTCACAAAATCCACAAACAGTCCTTAAAGAGCCACTACATCCAAACAAATTGACCATATGCTCCCCCCCCCCGGGGGGCATATTATATGGTCTTTATAGAACTTCGACTATCTAGACCTTTGCAACAGGGGGAAAAAAGGGAGTCCAGTCCCCTGAAGGCAGCAGGGGTCAACTGGGAACTCCACGTTATTTCCACGGGAATCAGTAGCCCGCAGAGTTTCCGCTATTTGTCTCTTTAGGCATTTAGCTGTTTCTCCGGCTGATTATTGAGGTTGGCCCTTCGGGAGTATCGTGGTGGTTGTGGTTTCGCGGCCCCATAACAGACAGCTCAGTTTTATATGGTGGCCAGGTTCATTTCACCTTTAATAACACCTACCTGTTGAAATGTTCCCAGATCCAATGAGCATGCTAGACATGTGTTCTGGACAGGAGTTGGAAAGTCTCCAGCTCTTCAGCAAGAAGTGCTGGTTTGCAGCCCTGCTCTGGAATCATCAAAGTTGCAACTAGGAAAGACCTGTTGCTAGAATTAGTCTTCGGCTTCCTAGGGCGTGAATGACGTTTGCTTTTTATTCCCAGTGGTTTGACCACCATTTGATTAAGGCTCCATAGCCATTTACAGATGTAAATCTTATCACGTAATGACCATATGCTGCCCCCTCCCCCCGGGGGGCACAATTATCGGTCTTTATAGAATACTTAACCATCTAAACCTGTGCTGCTGGGGGTATAAGGGAGCCCAGTCCTCTGAAGGCAAGCAGGGTATCAACTGGAAGCTCCACGTTATTTCCACGGGAATCAATAAGCCCCAGAGTTTTCGCTAATTGTCTCTTTAGACTTTTAGCTGTTTTTCTGACTGATTATTGAGGTTGGCTCTTCAGGAGTATCGTGGTGGTTGCGGTTTTGCGGCCCCAAGCATGAACTGATTATGTGGGCCAGGATCATCTCACCTTTAATAACACCAACGGGTGAATGATCCGGATTCAATGAGCATGCTAGTCATGTGTTGCATATCAGGAGGTGCCCCTGTAGGCTAGTAGGTAGTGTACTAGCTTATCAGTATGGGGGTTGTGGGTTCGATTTCCAACGAAGACCTTGGTTTTTTCACTACAAAAATAAAAATTCACTGTCGGTGGGGCTGCTCAGCGATGAAGGCATAGTCACTGGTCACGGTGCTGTCTTTATACGACAGTTAATTTCCGACTATCCTTCTACTTTCACCACCTGTTTCATCTCTTCTATATCCCTTTCCTAAAGAATGTAGCACGGTACTTGACTAAATAGGCATTGTTGCTTGAAGTGCTACTTCTCTTTAAAAAAAAGGAGTTGGATAGCCTCCAGTTCTTCAGCAAGTGGTTTGTAACCCTGCTTTGGAGCCGCTGAAATTGCAACTATGAAAGACCTGTTGCTAGAATTAGTCCTCGGCTTCCTAGGGCGCGAATGACGTTGTTTTTTATTCCCAGTGGTTTGACCACCATCTGCTTAGGGCTTACGGCCAGGCGCAGATGTAAATCTTATCACGAAATGACCATATGGTGCGTCCCCTCCAGGGGCACGCAGTCTTCATGAATCCCTTCCCCATCTAGACATGTGCCTTCGGGGATAAAAGACGACACTAGTCGCCTGGGCTAGCTGGAGCCCGATAGTGAAAGAGACATTGGACTGTTGAAGTCCGACCAGTGACTTATATACATATACTGGTACCACTGGTAGCCCGCAGGGCTACTACCATGTTCTAGTTGTTGCTGAGGTCCCTCGGGAAGCAACGTTGTGGCTGTGGTTTAAATCGGGCTTTAAAGAAAGTTCCGAAGAGGTGTTAACGAAAAGATAAGGTTAACATCCATATAAATGTCCTACTAGCGCTTGCAACAGGACTAGGAGTTGGATAGTCTCCAACTATTAAGCAAGGTGTGGGGCACGGCTCTGCTACCGTACACTCGAAAGTTGCTACTAATACGTATATGCGTCTTAGGGCCTGGGTGGACGTTTTTTCCTACACCCAATGGTAAAACCACCATCAGATTATGGCCACATGGCTCAATGCTGATGTAAGTCCCAGCACTTATCTGACCGTATGGTGCAGTTTATGGTCAGGTGAAATCATTGGCCGCTTTTTTTCGAAAAAGAGCGAGGAAACGCCGTCATGCCAATACTCTGCATTACCAAACTATAATCAATTTGGTTTGTGGCCACAACTAATTAATTTTGACATCGGTGGCCTTTGGTTTCAGCAAGACGCGGCGCCACAAGTCACACAAACAATTCAGCAACTGCACGAAAAATATCCCAGTTGCGTAATATCTCGGTTTGGCGATGCCAATTAACCGCCTAGTTGTTGCGTTTTAACGCTGCTGGCTTATTTTCTGTAGGGTCATTTAAACACCGGGCTTACATGAACACCTGAACAATCTCCACTCAACTGACGCTCTAAAAGATAAAATTCGATATTGCAGTGACGATATAAATAAAGCTTTGTCGCAAAATGTGCTTTAAAATTTTGCGAAAAGCGAACGTCTATCGGTGTGCTAGTGGAAAACATTTGCCTGACATCATTTAACCATTTATTAATTCCCATATTTCTAATTTACATTGGTGTCAATTAAACAGTTGTCAGGAAAATTGTATTTTAAGCCAATTTACTTCCTAACCTGAAAATTGTTCACCTCTTATATGCCTCCTGCTGTCGCATTCATAGCCACCTTGTTTTTAATTTAACTTTTAAAAACTCTGTGTAGCTAAAAATAATTTATTTGCATTAAATTTTAAATAAATAAATTGTGCCCAGTACCTACTTAATGATGTTGTGTGTAAAGCGAATTCGCAATAGAAGAAAAATTATATTCTAAGAAGCATTGCTGCGTAATTCGTAAATTATAAATTGATTTTTGATTGCGGTTCCTTGCGTTTCATAAGGGAACAAAATTATTTAATTAACTAATTTAATTATTTCTTTTTATGAAATAAATCTGCGCGCTTTCTTTTATTGAGAACAATAATTGATTGACTGATTGATTACAAAATAAATGAACACACTTCTACACATACAAATTTTAACGTCTTAATAAAACATACAAATAAATATTTTAAATAAACCCTCCATTAATTATATACACTTTTTTATGAAAAACATTAAAAACTTAAAATTATAAAATTATTATTAATTGTCAGAATTTACCGTATTAATAACGGTATCTTCGTCGTCTCTTGTTTCAGCGTCATTATTGGCGTTGATGTCGTTTATATTTAAAAATTCTTTGAAATTGCAGCTTTGCAAGGTGCTCTTGAATGCATTAAAAAATTTGCGCAATGGACTTTTTTTATTCAGACCCGAAACAGAACTACCGGCCGTTAATTCAAGCTGTATATTAATGCCCATGTAATTGGGTAAAGTATTTAGTTTAAGAATGCCATTTAATGTTACGGAAAAATTGGGATCTTGTCTTCTTAATGCATGCAAACGTTCAGTTTGTTCCAATTGATATGCCATAAATGTTGTTTGTAAGGCTTTTTGAAAGCACCGATTGCTCCATAAATCGACTGTGCAAAATATAAACCAACATTTATTTAATTCTTTAGCTTTTAACTCTTCGTGCAGTTTCTGTTGCTTTTGTTGGGCTGGTTGTTGCTTTTGTACATCCATGCGGTAAAGCTTGATTAAAATAATTTCAATGGCTGCAATGTAGTGCTGGCACCAGCAACGTAGAAGTTCTCCAGCTTCAGTTACATTCGGATATTTAGCTGCCACTGCACGTAAGTTCGCTTTGGAAGGCGAGAGGGTATAAACTAAACTACTTTGACTCTCATTGTCATTTGTTTGTGGGTGTGGGCTTTCATTTGTGCTCATCTGCAGCTTTTCCAAATTAGTTATTTCCACCGATATTTTTCTTTCTTTAGTTTTACTATCGTTGATGTTGAGCGTTTCGAATAAAAGTTGCTCATAGAGTTGCGCTAACTTAATTTTGTTGGGATTTTCGCAAATTTTTTGGGCATTCTGTAGGCAACACATAATATATTGTTTATTATGAGGTGATATATTTTTGGCTGTATTTTGGTTGAGACAAAAAGCATCTTGAACACACATACAGCGCTCGATTTGTAAACTAATGGCTTGCTCGCCCTGCAAATATTGCGTTATTGTCTTTAATTGTTTATAGTATTCTTCACAGTTTTCTAACGTGAAATTAGATTTTAGAATAGGCTTTCCATAGAAAGGCGTTATGATGTAATTTTCGAAATCAAAGTTATGATAAAAATTAAAAAATTCTTTAATCAGATCCCAGGTTGTTACACTTGCGGGAATTTTTGGTTTATTTTCTTCGCTGCTTAAATTATAGGCATAATTCACACCTTGCACCATGTGGAATTGGCAATTCTCTTGCAACTCTTTAATTGATTTTAAAATATGAAAATCGCTGTCGTCATTTGCTTTAAGTTCTGATGGTAATTTTAGCGGTTGTTGTAAAAAGAATATGATCATGGTTACTAGGCAATAGCTGGTCATGTTGTCTCTTCTTATAATTTGCATATTTTTCGCCCATACTTTCAGAAATAACAAAAGTTCGTGTATTCTCCTATCACTATCGATCAGATCATATATAAATTGTGTATTTTCTCGGCTACTCGGAAATGAGATGTTTATGTCAATACTAAATCCCGTATCATTGTGTATACATTTTATAATGGGAACTCTGGCTCTGCGTATGGGAAACACATCGCTAAAATGTTTGCTGCGTTGTAGTATATTATTTATACGATTAAATGCCTTGCGTTGTTCGATCGCAAGATCATTGCTGTCAGCATGTTTGTGTGTTGGAGAAGTTTTTATATTAGAAGCATCCAAATATATGTCAATATCGCAATCTAAAAGGTAAGATATGTGCAAACAATTAAATGATAACAAAATTGTAAAATTAAACCTAAATGCACTCAAATTGTGGCCAAATTAATAGATCCATATTTATTTTTTCTTACAAATTGCAAAAGAAAATAAAGGAAATTTCTAATTGAAATTTATTGGAATCTACCAACAAATTCACTCTGGCAACATGTAGATTTCTCTAATTTTTGAAGTAGACTTTTAGGCTCAACACATAAAATTAAATTATTTTATATACAGCTTACCTCTTAATGCCAAACCACTTGCTATTGAACCAAATGGATAAATTTTTACGTTACCAGCTGAACTCAACTCCTTTTCCAAGCACGTCTGTATGCGCGTAAATATTAAACTTAAATTTTCTGCATTCATGCAAAATACATCGAAAATTGTTCGCAATTCTTGCCCACTTTCACAATTATTCAATTTCGCCCTTAAACGTTCACGCTCCAATAATTTCTCATCCGTTTTAAGAACTTTAAATGTTGCATTTAATCTTTTTTGCAAACGATTCTGTTGGGTTGATTTTCTTTGTAAACTATGTTTGATTAGTTCATGTTTGAGGCATTCTTGTAGATTTGTAAAATTATCACCACAAACGCTGCATTTTGCAGATAAATTAGTGGCATCCTTATCAGTGGCCATGTCGGCGTTAACTCTGTAAGTTGGATATGAAAAAGAAAAAACAAGCCGTGAGTTATTTTAGTTAAAAACAAAATGACTAGATTTTTATTAATGCAGCTGTTAAAAGTACATTAAAAATCCAATAATCTTCCGGTACGGCGCTCAACAACTTTTTCAAAATATTTTGTTGGTATAGATCCATCGGGAAAGCCATTGCACAGAATTACATTATTGTCTGAACGATAAAGTCTAAGTTCGCCAAGTTCTAAGATTTTGGCCACATTAAGATATATTAAAATTTCGCAATCACTACGAAAACCACTGATGTTATTTGATTGATCATCTGAGGTTGCAAAGTGGACATGATTTCTTGACATTCTCTTCAAACCTTCACATTTTATTGCAGGCCAGTGCTTTAAAAAGGTGCCATGCACAGCTAAGGGCACCTCCTCAGCTGAAAATATCATGTTAAAACAGGCGTCATCTTGTACCTGCGCCAATGTATGGCCCTGATTAGCACGGATTTCATAATATCCCAGTTCTTTATTGAGTCTGAGAGTGTAACGTTGCTTTTGATCGTTTTCTACCAACCATTTAAGTATTTCTATACTAAAGCAATTTTTATAATTTGGATGCTGCAAAATATCTTGAACTTTTATAAAACCGTCTGCCTTTAAATGCAGACCTTCTTTAACAGCACCATGCCGCAACAACCAAGAAAGTCTTTTACTTAATCTACCCTTGTCAAGGCTTTTTGGCGGTTCTTTCTGCATTATTCCTGGAACTTTGATATTTACTGCTGTTTGAAGCACTTACTTTTTGTTTAAAAGTCTCTGTTTGTTGGCGAAATAATATGTATTTTTTAAAAATAAAGTCACATCAAAACAAAAATCACAACAAAATGTCGCTTTTGCAAATTATTCTTCTTCTTCCTTATGTTTAAAGCGAGGTAGTCCACAACTGATAACACAAAAATACAGAGTTGAAGAGAAATCACTTTTTAAAAAAATAATATTCTTTATACATCGAGGAGAAGATAACAAACTTTTTAGCAAACTTTTTCTTTGTTTTGGCAAACTTTTTTCAGAGTTGCACAAAAGGTACATGAGCAACAAATTGCTTTCATGTATTACAATAACAAAAAGTAAACAATTTATGACAAAAATATACCATATTTAAAATAGATTTTAAATAGTTAATTTAAATTGTATTAAAAAAAAAAAACATGAATTGAAAAGCCTGTAGATCACAGAATCAGATTTTTCAGTTGTCACTTTTTTTAGTGAAAAAACGAAAGCACTGGAGCTTAAATTATTTGGAGTTATTTTGTATATTTATGATTTCAGTTTTCCATCAATAACTCGATAACCATTCCGCGTGCACAAATAGCACTATATACGATCGATAGAGGATAAAAATACTAATCGATAGTGATATTTCTTGTTTCTAAAAAGACTTTACGGAAAAAGTTATAAGGCAGCAAACTTCTAAAATTGTTAAAAAATCGTAAATTTTTTTTGGTTTTTCATTAATAACTCAAAAACTATTCCGCGTGCACATATAACGCTATATACGTTCGATAGAGGATACAAATACGAAACGAAAGTGATATGGTTTTTTTCTGCAAAGACTGTACGGAAAAAGTTATAAAGCGGCAAACTTTTAAAATTTTTAAAAAATCGCCAAATTTTTTTTGGTTTTTCATTAATAACTCAAAAACTATTCCGCGTGCACATACAGCGCTATATACGTTCGATAGAGGATAAAAATACGAATCGATAGTGATATAGTTTTTTTCTGCAAAGACTGTACGGAAAAAGTTATAAAGCGGCAAACTTTTAAAATTTTTAAAAAATCGCCAATTTTTTTTTGGTTTTTCATTAATAACTCAAAAACTATTCCGCGTGCACATATAGCGCTATATACGTTCGATAGAGGATAAAAATACGAATCGATAGTGATATAGTTTTTTTCTGCAAAGACTGTACGGAAAAAGTTATAAAGCGGCAAACTTTTAAAATTTTTAAAAAATCGCCAATTTTTTTTTGTTTTTCAGTAATAACTAAAAAACGATAGCGCGTGCACATATACGGCTATATCCGATCGATAGAGGACAGAAATATGAATAGATCACGGTATAGCTTGTTTCAGGAAAGACCTTACGGAAAAAGTTATAAAGCAGCAAACTTTTGAAATTTAAAAAAAACGTAAAATTTTTTTAGTTTTTCATTAATTACGCAAAAACTATTCTGCGTGCACATATACGGCTATATACGTTCGATAGAGGATAAAAATACGAATCGATAGTGATATAGCTTGTTTGCGCAAAGACTGTACGAAAAAAGTTATAAAGCAGCAAACTTTTAAAATTTAAAAAATTTAAACAATATTTTTTAGATGGTCGGTAATGAAGTTTCTTTGTAGATTTTTTGCAGTACAAAAAAAGTAAACAAACTATGTCAAAAATATACCATTTTTGCATTCGATTTTTAATAGTTAATTTAACTTTTATTTTAAATAAAAGATATAAAATATAAAGCTTGTGGACCACAGAATCAGATTTTTCAGTTGTCACTTTTTTTAGTGAAAAAACGAAAGCACTGGGGCTTAAATTGTTTGGAGTTATTTAAAAAATTTTTGATTTCAGTTTTCCATTAATAACACCACAACCATTCCGCGTGCACAAATAGCACTATATACGATCGATAGAGGATAAAAATACTAATCGATAGTGATATTTCTTGTTTCTAAAAAGACTTTACGGAAAAAGTTATAAGGCAGCAAACTTCTAAAATTGTTAAAAAATCGTAAATTTTTTTTGGTTTTTCATTAATAACTCAAAAACTATTCCGCGTGCACATATAACGCTATATACGTTCGATAGAGGATACAAATACGAAACGAAAGTGATATGGTTTTTTTCTGCAAAGACTGTACGGAAAAAGTTATAAAGCGGCAAACTTTTAAAATTTTTAAAAAATCGCCAAATTTTTTTTGGTTTTTCATTAATAACTCAAAAACTATTCCGCGTGCACATACAGCGCTATATACGATCGATAGAGGATAAAAATACGAATCGATAGTGATATATTTTGTTTCTAAAAAGACTTTACGGAAAAAGTTATAAGGCAGCAAACTTCTAAAATTGGTAAAAAATCGTCAAACTTTTATGGTTTTTCATTTATAACTCAAAAACTATTCCGCGTACACATATAAGGCTATATACGTTCGATAGAGGATACAAATACGAATCGATAGTGATATGGTTTTTTTCTGCAAAGACTGTACGGAAAAAGTTATAAAGCAGCAAACTTTTGAAATTTTTAAGAAATCGTCAAAAATTTTTTGTTTTTCAGTAATAACTCGAAAACTATTCCGCGTGCATATATACGGCTATATACGATCGATAGAGGATAGAAATGTGAATCGATCGTGATATTGCTTGTTTCTGGAAAGACTTTACGAAAAAAGTTATAAGGCAGTAAACTTTTGAAATTTTAAAAAAATATCAACAATATTTTTTAGTTGGTCGGTAATGAAGTTTCTATGTATATGTTTTGCAGTAAAAAAAAAAGTAAACAAACTATGTCAAAAATATACCATTTTTGCATTCGATTTTTAATAGTTAATTTAACTTGTATTTTAATTAAAAGATATAAAATATAAAGCTTGTAGACCACAGAATCAGATTTTTCAGTTGTCACTTTTTTTAGTGAAAAAACGAAAGCACTGGAGCTTAAATTATTTGGAGTTATTTTAAAAATTTTTGATTTCAGTTTTCCATTAATAACTCCACAACCATTCCGCGTGCACAAATACCGCTATATATGATCGATAGAGGATAAAAATACGAATCGATAGTGATATATCTTGTTTCTAAAAAGACTTTACGGAAAAAGTTATAAGGCAGCAAACTTCTAAAATTGGTAAAAAATCGTCAAACTTTTATGGTTTTTCATTTTTAACTCAAAAACTATTCCGCGTGCACATATAAGGCTATATACGTTCGATAGAGGATACAAATACGAATCGATAGTGATATGGTTTTTTTCTGCAAAGACTGTACGGAAAAAGTTATAAAGCAGCAAACTTTTGAAATTTTTAAGAAATCGTCAAACTTTTTTTGTTTTTCACTAATAACTCGAAAACTATTCCGCGTGCATATATACGGCTATAAACCATCGATAGAGGATAAAAATACGAATCGATCGTGATATTGCTTGTTTCTGGAAAGACTTTACGAAGAAAGTTATAAGGCAGCAAACTTTTGAAAATTTAAAAAAATGTCAACAATATTTTTTAGTTGGTCGGTAATGAAGTTTCTATGCAGATCTTTTGAAGTAAAAAAAAAGTAAAGAATAATCTGTGTTGCCAGACTAATAATTTAACTATCGGAACTGACCAAATGCAATCACCAAGGATGGGAAATAGTGAACAAAATACAAGAATTTTTTAGCAGTTTGCTAACAATTTTACTTAATATTTTTAGTTTTGTATTGATTTATTTGTGAATACATAGTTTTCTTACTTTGCCATTGTCTTAATTTTTTTAGAAAATTCAGCTTATTTTAAAGTTCATTGTATTGCACACTTTTTATTTTTTGTTAATAATTGTAACTCAATTCTTATGCCTTTTTTACGGAACAGCTATTCAGCTTATTTTAGAGTTCATTGAATTGCATACTTTTTATTTGTCTTATTCACAATTGCAACTTGATATTTTTTGGTTTATTTTAGAATTTTTAACTTTGATCAATTACGCTTATACAGTAATTCATAAGTTTCAAGGTTATTTGTTTGGCAAAAATATGGTTCAATGTACTGTTAGTTTATAACAAAATATGATGTAGGCATATTTTTAATAGCAAATTATGCAAATATTTTCTTGTTAAATTAGTATATAAGTTGGAAAAATTTATTAATAAAATGACTTTTTTCCCTTATTTTGAAAGTGTCACAAGGCTTTTCTTTAAGAGTAAGCAACACAGTTTCAAGTGCTGTTGTTGTATCAAACCACCAAATTCAATATAGTTCAAGTGCTATTATTGAACATCTTCTAGCAACACAGTTCAATTATTGTTGTTGCAAAAACCCACATTCAGTCCAATATAGTTAAAGTGCTATTATTGGACAACTCCAGTTACTCAAATCCAGTCCAATCTAGTTTAAGTGCTATTATTGGACAAATCCTGTTGATTGCATTCAGTTCAATAAGGTTTATGTACCTTTATTGAACATTATTTTTATTCTATTATATTATTTAAAATAATATGTAAAATACTGTATTAAATTAACATTCATTAAAAAAACACAAATTCTACAATATTTACATCGTATATACATCTTTTTTATATAATTAAAATGGAAAAGTAGAAAATATAAAATATTAAACGAATAAGTAATTTACAATTATTCGGAATCTTTTAATATAAGCAATTTCATTTCGTGCTTGATTCCTTTTAAATAAATATTTCATGATATTCTCATAAAATATTTATTACAAAAATTTTTATTAAAAAATAAACATCTTATGATATTCTCATAAAACATTTATTCAAATAAAAATAAAAATATTTGAAATGTATTGTAATGGGGGAGAGCACATCCATATTGCAATTTCACTATTGCTCAAGTAGCTCATCAGTGAATTTTACCCCAATATTGTAGAGACAAACCTAAGAGTCTTATATCCAAAGCCAAACTGATTTTATGAGAATTTTTCATAAAATCAACATAGCATAGACAGCAAGACTCAAAGACACTTCCATACAAACAGTACAAAACATTTCAAAACAACAAAAAACATTGTTTATTTTCAATCATTTCTACATAAGGGTTTCCATTGGAAACCATGAAATGTATTTTACATATTATTTTAAATAATATAATAGAATAAAAATAAATCAATACAAATTTTCATTTGTTATGAAAACTAAAAATATTAAGTAAAATTGTTAGCAAACTGCTAAAAAATTCTTGTATTTTGTTCACTATTTCCCATCCTTGGTGATTGCATTTGGTCAGTTCCGATAGTTAAATTATTAGTCTGGCAACACAGATTATTCTTTACTTTTTTTTTACTTCAAAAGATCTGCATAGAAACTTCATTACCGACCAACTAAAAAATATTGTTGACATTTTTTTAAATTTTCAAAAGTTTGCTGCCTTATAACTTTCTTCGTAAAGTCTTTCCAGAAACAAGCAATATCACGATCGATTCGTATTTTTATCCTCTATCGATGGTTTATAGCCGTATATATGCACGCGGAATAGTTTTCGAGTTATTAGTGAAAAACAAAAAAAGTTTGACGATTTCTTAAAAATTTCAAAAGTTTGCTGCTTTATAACTTTTTCCGTACAGTCTTTGCAGAAAAAAACCATATCACTATCGATTCGTATTTGTATCCTCTATCGAACGTATATAGCCTTATATGTGCACGCGGAATAGTTTTTGAGTTAAAAATGAAAAACCATAAAAGTTTGACGATTTTTTACCAATTTTAGAAGTTTGCTGCCTTATAACTTTTTCCGTAAAGTCTTTTTAGAAACAAGATATATCACTATCGATTCGTATTTTTATCCTCTATCGATCATATATAGCGGTATTTGTGCACGCGGAATGGTTGTGGAGTTATTAATGGAAAACTGAAATCAAAAATTTTTAAAATAACTCCAAATAATTTAAGCTCCAGTGCTTTCGTTTTTTCACTAAAAAAAGTGACAACTGAAAAATCTGATTCTGTGGTCTACAAGCTTTATATTTTATATCTTTTAATTAAAATACAAGTTAAATTAACTATTAAAAATCGAATGCAAAAATGGTATATTTTTGACATAGTTTGTTTACTTTTTTTTTACTGCAAAACATATACATAGAAACTTCATTACCGACCAACTAAAAAATATTGTTGATATTTTTTTAAAATTTCAAAAGTTTACTGCCTTATAACTTTTTTCGTAAAGTCTTTCCAGAAACAAGCAATATCACGATCGATTCACATTTCTATCCTCTATCGATCGTATATAGCCGTATATATGCACGCGGAATAGTTTTCGAGTTATTACTGAAAAACAAAAAATTTTTGACGATTTCTTAAAAATTTCAAAAGTTTGCTGCTTTATAACTTTTTCCGTACAGTCTTTGCAGAAAAAAACCATATCACTATCGATTCGTATTTGTATCCTCTATCGAACGTATATAGCCTTATATGTGCACGCGGAATAGTTTTTGAGTTATAAATGAAAAACCATAAAAGTTTGACGATTTTTTACCAATTTTAGAAGTTTGCTGCCTTATAACTTTTTCCGTAAAGTCTTTTTAGAAACAAAATATATCACTATCGATTCGTATTTTTATCCTCTATCGATCGTATATAGCGCTATTTGTGCACGCGGAATGGTTGTGGTGTTATTAATGGAAAACTGAAATCAAAAATTTTTTAAATAACTCCAAACAATTTAAGCCCCAGTGCTTTCGTTTTTTCACTAAAAAAAGTGACAACTGAAAAATCTGATTCTGTGGTCCACAAGCTTTATATTTTATATCTTTTATTTAAAATAAAAGTTAAATTAACTATTAAAAATCGAATGCAAAAATGGTATATTTTTGACATAGTTTGTTTACTTTTTTTGTACTGCAAAAAATCTACAAAGAAACTTCATTACCGACCATCTAAAAAATATTGTTTAAATTTTTTAAATTTTAAAAGTTTGCTGCTTTATAACTTTTTTCGTACAGTCTTTGCGCAAACAAGCTATATCACTATCGATTCGTATTTTTATCCTCTATCGAACGTATATAGCCGTATATGTGCACGCAGAATAGTTTTTGCGTAATTAATGAAAAACTAAAAAAATTTTACGTTTTTTTTAAATTTCAAAAGTTTGCTGCTTTATAACTTTTTTCGTAAAGTCTTTCCTGAAACAAGCTATACCGTGATCTATTCATATTTCTGTCCTCTATCGATCGGATATAGCCGTATATGTGCACGCGCTATCGTTTTTTAGTTATTACTGAAAAACAAAAAAAAATTGGCGATTTTTTAAAAATTTTAAAAGTTTGCCGCTTTATAACTTTTTCCGTACAGTCTTTGCAGAAAAAAACTATATCACTATCGATTCGTATTTTTATCCTCTATCGAACGTATATAGCGCTATATGTGCACGCGGAATAGTTTTTGAGTTATTAATGAAAAACCAAAAAAAAATTGGCGATTTTTTAAAAATTTTAAAAGTTTGCCGCTTTATAACTTTTTCCGTACAGTCTTTGCAGAAAAAAACTATATCACTATCGATTCGTATTTTTATCCTCTATCGAACGTATATAGCGCTGTATGTGCACGCGGAATAGTTTTTGAGTTATTAATGAAAAACCAAAAAAAATTTGGCGATTTTTTAAAAATTTTAAAAGTTTGCCGCTTTATAACTTTTTCCGTACAGTCTTTGCAGAAAAAAACCATATCACTTTCGTTTCGTATTTGTATCCTCTATCGAACGTATATAGCGTTATATGTGCACGCGGAATAGTTTTTGAGTTATTAATGAAAAACCAAAAAAAATTTACGATTTTTTAACAATTTTAGAAGTTTGCTGCCTTATAACTTTTTCCGTAAAGTCTTTTTAGAAACAGGATATATCACTATCGATTCGTATTTTTATCCTCTATCGATCGTATATAGTGCTATTTGTGCACGCGGAATGGTTATCGAGTTATTGATGGAAAACTGAAATCATGAATGTTCAAAATAACTCCAAATAGTTTAAGCTCCAGTGCTTTCGTTTATTCACTAAAAAAAGTGACAACTGTAAAATCTGATTCTGTGGTCTACAAGCTTTTTATTTTATATTTTTTAATTAAAATACAATTAAAATTAACTATTAAAAAACGAATTCAAAAATGGCATATTTTTTACATAGTTTGTTTACATATTTCTTCTTGCACATGTCGTTTGTTTTCATTTTTCTTGGAAATAGTCCGTTCTGTGCAACTCTGCAAAAAAGTTTGCCGTTTTCTCAGAGTTTGTTATCTTCTCCTACGTTCTTTATACTTAATTTTAATAGTTTTTACTTTTATTTTTAAATTTCATTAATTATTTCATATGTATTTCGTACATCTATCTATCTAAATTGATGCCAAACGGATTGTTAACTTACACTCTGCTTTGCCTTCAATTGCATCGAGGCGAATTGATAAATGATCGATTTTGTTCTTGCATTTGTAGTTTTATATTGCAGCATTTGTTTACGTTTTTGTAGTTTGCATGACATTTGTTCTATTGTATAAATTAAAGCATTGTCTTGTTGACATGCTTTAATTTGCATTGTTAATTATTTTTAAGCAGCGCAGAGCAAAGCGTTTTAACTTTTCAGGTGGTATTAACGGCGAACTCATTTATTTTCGCCGTTTTTATAATTGTGATAAAGCTTTGTTCCAGACTAATATAAAAGAACTGATGATTGGTTGGCTTGTAAATTATGGCCGTTGATATTAATTTGCCTACATATGTAACTACAACATAGTGAAACCGATATATGTTTGTGTTAAAATATGTATGTATATTAATTTGGTTTGCAATTTAGAATACTGAGGAATATTGAATAAGTTCCAAAGCAAATTTATTGTTTCTTGCTAAACAATATATATAACAAGCTGACGTTTTTAACCTCAAAAAACTAAACTACTAAGCTGATTGTTACACTCTGCTGCTATATTTTCGAATATAAAAATTAATTCTATAGCATTTCTATTCTATAGATTTTTTTTTTGGCAATTTAGTTCGAAAGTTTGTTTCTTGGACAACAATGTCGACGCCATGGCGGAAATGATTGTAAACAGCATTTTGTTTGGAATGAAAACTTTTGTTCCATCCAAAAAATTTCGATTAAAACCAGGAGGCTAATTCTCGCTGTCGAACTCATGCGAGATTTACTCGAAGTTGCAATTTTTGCACTTTTGGGATTCTGCCACTCGTTATCGTGTAAGTTGTATCGATATTTCTGATGATGGCACTCGATAGCGAGCTTACGTTTGAACGCAATCGTGCGAGTTTAAATTCGATAGTAAATTTGATATCGAAATTTTATTTTTAAGTAGTTCGTTGGATAAAAAGAAAATGTAAGCTAAATTTTTTATATTTTTTTCATATTAACTTAATTTTATTAATTACTAGCTGAACCCGGTGTGCTCCGCTACCCCCCACGTTATAAAATAAAATCAAAAGTAATTATATATTAACAAAAATTTATTTATGTAATTTTAATTTAATTATTGCAATGCTTTAGGGTATACAATATTTTTAGTTTGGGTGGGTTTTCCTACACGCAAGCATGCAACATAAAGCTGTCCATGCGGGAAACATAGATTTGCTAAATTTAAGCCGCAAACTTGCAGAGATTGACCTTGAGTTTTATTAACAGTCATCGCAAACGCTAACCGAACAGGAAACTGCAATCGTTTAAAATCGAATGTTAAATCTGTTGGTATCATTGGAATGCGTGGCAAAAGTACATCTGTCCCTTTATATTTTCCTGTTATAATGGTCGTTTCTATTAAGTTATTTCTGTTTTTTTACTGCAAGTCGAGTGCCATTGCAAAGCCGCGGTGGATCGATATTACGCAGTAAAATAATGGGCAGTGTTTTGCGCTGAACAGCAGTCTCGGAAGCCCTTGATGTTGAGGTTCGAGATCGCTGAATTTCTAGGCGTGCTTCACGTTGCTGTAAATTCTCTGCAGCTCTAGAGGTTGAGGCACGAGACCGTTCAATTTCAAGGCGTGCTTCACGTTAGTTAAAAAAATAATTTAAAAAGAAAACTGCAAAAAATAATTTAAAAAGAAAACTGCAACTTCTGTCTAATTCACTATTGCAAATGCGTTAAAGCAAAAGTAAATATGCAGTAAGGTTAGTGCTCCCCTTTTTTGTTTTAAACCAATAAGAATTCAGTACTGAACTGCATGTAATTTGCTTCATGCTCCCCTTTTTTATTTTTAGACGAATCAAAAAGCAGCAATTACACAATCAGCTGTTATCGCAGTCACTTGTAAGAGAATGAGAATGTTTTAATTAACATATATTACAAAATCAGTTGTTTTGCAGACAGTTGTGGGAGAAAGAGAATGGGGCTACCCCACTATTTTAATTAATATGTATTTCAAATTTGAGGTAAAGCCGTTAATAAACGTAGTAACAGTAGGTGCAGAAGTGTGCATGCTCGAAAAATATTATCAAGTAATAAGTATTCCTGAGTCAAAGAATTTGTTATTTCGTAAGAATATCCGATTGGGAAAATTTAATGATGATCGGTCCAGTAGTTAAGACTATATTACGATTTTTAATTGTCCTAAAAAGGGGCGTGGTCCCACCCACTTTTCTCCTGGTACGCATTCCTTATTATGCCAATACCATATGTACCAAACATCATCGACGTAGGTCAAAAAATGCCCAAAATATGGCGATTTAAATTTTTAGGTTATATGGGCGGTGCCACGCCCCTTTGCACAATCAAAGCTTCATATAGCCTACCATTCCTTCCAGAGTCACAGTAACATGCTGTGAAAATTTCAGGAAAATCGGCCCAAGGGTTTGGCCTCCTATAAAGCACAAACAAACAAGCAGACAGACAGACATTCATTTTTTATATATAGATTAGGTCAAATACAACAAAAACAATTTTTAGGCAAAAACAAATTCTTGCTAATTTTATGTCTGAACACCGCAAATACATGTCAAGGAAAGGCTACGGCTAATAGACTTTGGGAAACCTGCCTCTGGTCCACCGTTAAAATATGTAAAAGCTTGGCGAAAAGGTAAATTTTTCATTGTTTCCCACATTAACATGCTGCAAATAAAAAAGTTTATATTTTTCTTAAAATAAATGTTCACGCAGGAAAACTGGAGGAGGTCCGTTCGAGGAAAAGCCATTAAGCGCAACTGAAGAACAAATTTTTAAAGTAGCAAGCATTGATATTGCTGTAACTGGTTTAAAGAAGGTCCGGACATTCGGATCCCAAAACCAGCAACACGAAAAAATACTTGACAACAGCACAGATCCGTCTCAAGAAAGTGATAACTTAATCATACAATTAATGGATGTAGTTGAGGAAGAAGAAACACCAAAAAAGAATATATTAGTTTGCCAAGGCTCTTCATCTTCCTTTGATACTCTAAACCGTTTTTTAAACTTGTAAAATAAATGTATACACGTAATGTTAACAAATTAAGCCGCTGTAACTTACTCATTGTTCGGCAAGCCCAATGGGTTACTTGTGTCTCGGATTTGTGCATATCACCGATTAAACAAAAAGAAAAACAGTCAAAATAAATAAAATTGGCACTTCTGTTGATATGTTTTTAATTTACTTATTTCTAGTGTTGCTGAAGTCTTTTTTTATCTTTTACAACACTTTACGATTCGCAATGTATCGAGTCCCATCATCAGAAAAACTCGTACAATCGAAATTAATTTAGATAAGAGTTTATTTCGATCACGAGTCCCGTAATTAGCCCCCAGGATCTAGATCTTAGTTTAATCACACGTGCAAAAATGAAGTCAATTCAATAAAGGAAGCATTCAGTACCTGCTGTAGAAACAAAAACGCAGATACTGATTCGTTACGCAAAAGAACGAGATCTTCATGTGCCAATGTGCCAAAGGCGCGAAAAAAATCTATACGAGAAGCGCCTTCGTGCTAAGATTCTGCTCTTACGTGGAGCAATAATTTTTCATCATTTGTTAAAAGAGATAATGCTAGTTTTTCAACTCAGACTCTTTTAAAGAATAATTAAATCACTGCCCCGGTTGATAAAGCTCACCTTGTGGTTGGTATATTTGGAACCAATTCCTTTTTGTAGTAGTCAATCACCGCCCAGGCTCGACAGTGTACCCGTTACTATGCCGAAGATATTCTTTCGAGCTCGGGCGGTTAAAAAGGTTTTACAAGATCTCAACGTCAACAAGTCTTCTTCGCCGGATGGGATACCAGCACTGGTCTCACTAGCTCTTCGACGCTAGCACGTCCTTTAGCAACATAAAATGTTGTATCATGCCAATGAATTTCCAAAGTGTTGGAAGGTTGCTAATCCAACGAGAATCCTCAAAAAGAGTGAGACTAACAACCTCCAAAATTACTGCGCAATTGCACTAATTGATTAATTTTCATCTTGCGAGTTCCATACAGTTCGTATATGAAATAAACTTCTTCATTGTGGGAAAATTCACTACTCCCTCTTTCCTCCTCCCCATAACCTATTTTCCTAGCTCTGGTACAATGAGTAAGGGTCATCCATCCACTGAGTACTGGTCCGAGCGAAAAAAAAATAAATTCAACGCCATGAACATTGCCACTTGAGGAAATTTCATTTCTGTATACTTTTCTTGCATTGTAATTTGCCGCTAATAAAAAACGCACAAAAAAATGTTAGAACACAACAGAAAGATAAGATATTTTCGTTGTATTATTTTCATAATACCAAACAATGAGAACAATAAAGAGTGTCATGACACATTTTTCTGGAATTTCCTTTAACACTTCTTGGATAACATTTTTTTCTTTTTTGTTTTCGATTGATTTGAAGTTCGGGAGTTTTGTCAATACAATTTTAATAAAACGAAGAGAACTCAGTTCTGTATAATAAAACCAGTAAGAAGCAAAAGTTTTGGGGGGTGTAACAAATATGTTCCGTATTATTGTGCCCAAGTAAAGGTGCACTTTTTATCATAGCAATTTTTTTAACGGATTTTTAATTTCTTAATCACACTACTGTCACACTATTTTGTTAGGTTATTATATTTTAGTTTAGGCCATAATGTTGATATTGAATTATAATTATATTGAATAATAAGAGAACAACGAAATTAAGATATAAGTGTTATGGTGTACACTTCCAGGTTCGCTACAACCTATGTCAGCATTCTTTGTAATGGTAATTATCAATTTAAAATTTTTCTTTACATAAAATTATTTAGAAAAAGTAGGATACGCAAAGTTAAAATCGCTTCAAATTGTTACGAAAATGCTTATCACTAAAAACAGTAGAGTGAAATGACCTATTGTGTCTGTTTACAAGCTGAGAAGTTTCTAAGAAATCTTATGAATACAAAACAACAACAACATACAACAGTAAAATTCCCGGAACTAAGTTTAGCAATCAGAAAACTAAGAACTAAGAACAACTAAGAACGAACAAGAAGCAGCCGAGCAGGCCTATTTCTGTATATAAGCAGCCTATATTGAATAATGACAACAACCTCATCTACATTTGATGTGATGAATAAGGGCTTTCCATTAAATGCTAAAACCGATCAAAATGGTGTTGAAGTCAGTTCTTGTGTCAGTGTGTATGTTATCGAGCGAAGACATAAAAGTTGACACAGCAGCTTTTAGGCATTCAGATCGTAAAGTTACCATTGTGTTACTAAAACGTTGTGTGGAATTATTTTGCAATAAAAGAACTCAATAAATTTAACATTTCTTAAGGAAATAAACGTAACAATATTGCACAGGGTGTCTGTCGGGAGGGTATACTACTTTGTTTATAAGTTTTGATTAAATGAAAGAAAAGGGATCTGATATTGATAAATTTTTTATTTAATGTTGGCAATTATGTATGGAAATCAGAGAAATGTCCACCTCTGTTAGGCCCATAAATGCGAGCCCTTTTGAGCACATTTTTCATCACATTCTCACACATTTTTCGCGATATTTCATTAATTTCATCACGAATATTTTGTTTGAGGTTTTGAAGTGTTTCTGTTTTGTATCTCCACAAAAAGAGGTCCGCAGCAGTCTAATCAGTAGTACATGGAGGCCAATCAACATCATCATTTTTTTTTTAAATAATTTGTTGTAGGAAGAGGTCTCGCAGTAATTCCATTGTAATCCTGGCTGTATGCGATGTAGCACCGTCTTGTTGATGCCACATGCTAATCAAGCATGCAGTTGTGGCGTTAAAAAGTTTTCAATCATATAACGATATCGCTCCCCATTCACAGTTACCGTTACACCGTTACACGTTCAAAGAATTAAGGTCCAATGATGCCTCCTGAGCAAATCGCCCGCCAGACTGTCACTTTTAATGGCCACAGAACCGACTATTCTGTTTATTCACATGTCCATTCAAATGAAAATGTGCTTCGTCACTCATTATGATTTTTTCATGAAAATCGGGGTTGTAATGACCGACCTGTTTTAACAGTTAAAATACATTTGTTTGTCGAATATTTTTCCACGTGCCTACTTTACGACTGCCAAATATCTCAAGACTAATGTTTACCAAAATGGCGGCAAAACAACGTAGTATAGCTTCCCGGCGAACCGGCTTCCCGGCATTTAGGGAAAATATTGCGCAAAGCGCCTGTAGTGATTGTTGCAAAAGCAGACGGTATGATGTTGTAGGCTCATTCTGTGTTGTGGTTTTTTGCAACAATACCTAGAGCCTCGAACTTAGTGATTAAATTATGCAAAAGAAGCCGAATGGGTTCGTGTGAATAGAGTCGATTTTAATGCATGTAAGATGCAATGTTGCATTTTTACACATAAATCTGTGTTCGGAAATGTTGCTGCACCTGTCACTATGGGTGATATAAGTATTACGGAATCGGAAGCTCTTAATGCTTTTGGCATGAAAATTCAGTATAATGTTCGATAGACTAAACACATTTTTCAGGTTTCTAAACAAGCTTTCAAGTGCTTCGGTTGATTTTTTCATGAAAATCGAGGTTGTTATGAACGATAATTGGCATATGTACGCCGGCGTAAATGGTCTTGTGGAAGAAGCTCTTGTGCCATCTGAATCATATATGGAAACTAATGCAAATCCTTGTGCAAAAGTGTGGTCAAAGTTGTTCTGTGTGATTAGATTTACATCTAAGACTATGTAGTCTTAATCAGATGGTAGTCAAACCACTGCATAAATAGGGACGTCATGCTCGTCCTAGGAAGCCGAAGACTAATTCTAGTAACAGGTATTTCCTAATTGCAACTTTAATAATTCCAGAGCAGGGCTGCAAATCATCACTCCTTGCTGAAGAGTTGGAGACTATCCAACTCCTGTCCAGACAACATGTCTAGCATGCTCACTGGATCTGGGAACATTTCACCAGGTAGATGTTATTAAAGATGAAATTAACCCGGCCACCAAATAAAACTGAACTGGCTGTTATGGCGCCGCGAAACCACAACCACCACGATACTCCCATATAGGGGCCAACCTCAATAATCAGCCAGAGAACAGTTAAATGTTTAAAGAGACAAATAACGGAACTCTGAGGCTTACTGATTCCAGTGGAAATAAAGTGGAGTTTCCATTTGTACCTCTGCTGACTTCAGGGGACTAGGCTCCCTTTTTCCCCCAGTTGCACAGGTCTACATAGTTGCTCTCCATAAAGACCATATATGTATGTGCCCCCGGGGGTGGTCAAAGTTGTTCTATGAAGACCAAGCTCCTGAGTGAGGCATCGAATTAAGGTTGATGGATTGTTTTGAACACTTTCTTGAGCAGCAGCCGATCTTGCAATACGTTGTAGCCCATGCTTAGGCCTATTATTTACATATTCTCTTTAGTCGAAATCACTACACGATAAATAGTGCATTTTGTTGGCGCGTTATTTCTTCCAAAAATTTTACGTAACTTTCTCATCGTTACAGTAATCGATGACTAATTTTGTTAAAATGTTTTAACGATTAAAACACGTTGGTTTATCGAATATTTTTCCATAATAAATTTAACACGTGTCTACTTCGCAACTGCCAAATAAGAACTATTAAGACTTAATATTGCCATTTTCCGTCCTAACTGGCTGGTTTGTATTCGATAGCGAGCGCTTTCGATGCGAATGCATCATTTTCAAGCCGCGGTTTAATTTGTACTGGTGAGTCAGTGTTGGCGTTCAGGTAGTTCTGTTATTAGGTCCGTATATATTCCGGTAAGCAGAATACCAGCCACCTGGCATTTGTATGCAAAGTGACTTAAGACTTATGTGTGCCAAAATTGTGGCAAAACAAGGTAGTATTCCTTCTCGGCGAACACCCTGTATTTGTGCAATATTTATTTCTCTACAGACTGTCATTTTATTTTTTTTATTAAAAGTGTTGGTTGATAACGAGTTAATTAAACACTGCACAGAAAGAAAATGTTTTGGTAGGTCTTATTTACATCTTAAGGGAGCTTAGCATTGCAAGACCACACAGATTTTAGATGGTTAAGTTTAAATTGAAAATCATTGGCTAAAAATGTCGCTTTTCCTAACAACATATGGAAAAAATAATTATTTATTTAAAACAAATTTGTGTCAGATAGTGTGTGTATGCTTTTATCGAATTTATATGGGCTTAGTTTGATAAGAGGGTTCCATAAATTATCAGTGTACGTATTTCTTAATAAATTATTTATCAATTCCATTTTTGTTAGTAATATTATTCTTGGGTTTCTTGTTTTTTGTTTGTTTTTTGTAAAATTTAATGAAGACCCCCAACTCTTTTTTCTTTTAATCAGTACGAAATCGAATGAGCTTTGGGAGAGTGGAAAACGGTTTGAATTAAAATAAAAATTGTTGATTTATCAAACGAAAATGTATGTTGATTGTGTGCAAAACATTAGAAAATAATTAAAAAAAAAAACAAGAAGAGGAAGAAGAGTGTGTAAAATTTATCATTCATTAATTGGAATTAGTGAAGCGAAACATTTTATTTCAGTTGATTGTTTTTAGCGGTATAAAAGCTGTTAGCTTGGTCAGTATGAATAATACTTTTATTTATAGTCCTACGGGTCATGTGAAAAACTATAAATCCCTTCGAACTATATGCATCTGGATAGGCTGTTTTGGCCTGGTGAGTTTTTGATTATTTATTTGAAATTTAATTTTGTTTTATCAATTCAAATGTGATCATTATGTATTTGTTGCTTTTTTCTATCTTATCTAAAAGATACAATTGATTAAAATAGAATGAAATAGTTAAGACAATTGACAAAAATGAGAAAAAAAGAAAACAAAAAGCGCAATATGTTAATGCACCAATTAGAAACGCTTAAATTTGATTGAATTACTTCATTAGTTCCACTTGAAGTAATTCAATCACCCATCCAAATTGAAAATAAAGCTAGAGGTACAGTTTGAGAAGCTTTCATATAATATGTATTTGAACACTCTTTAAAAGCGGACGACAGTCAACAATTTAGAAGCATGTCTTGGAGACTCACAACAGAATCCCTTACCAGCCGAAGAATAATGGAATCATCCCTTTAATAAATATTTTATAATATTCCCATCAAATATTTATTATTTAAAAAATATAAAGGGTCCGCCATCTAAAGTTTTTTTTTTTCAACTAGAACGTATTTCGTGAATGGTAACACTTAGCTCATGTTTGATTTGACAGATAATTAGTTTTATCCTTCCTCTAAACGAATATGGTTGTGTATACGCTTGAACAATGCTGGGAAATTATTGCGACATTACTTTGAAAATCTTGACAATGTTGCAGAATGTGTGCGAAAATTGCGTACGGATTTTGGAAGAAGAGAAATACCGTCGTCAGCTCCGTATGTTCGTTATCTTGTGAAAAAAGTGAAAGAAACTGGCACATCCTCATTGATAAACCAAAGCGTGAAAAGTTAAAGACAGTTCGTACACCACCCGAGAATATTGCTGCTGTGGCAGAAAGTGTGCGTAAAGCGCCATCCAACATCAATTCACCGTCGTTCTCAACAATTAAACATTTCAGAGACATCATTGAGACGAATTTTGCATAAAGACCTTGGTATGACGCCCTACAAAGTCCAATTGGTTTTACAAGTTGAAGCCAAGTGACCATCCAATGCGTTTTCGCTTCGCTAAGTGGGCCTGCGATCGACTTACAGAAGATGCCGATTTTGCAAAAAAAAAAAAAAAAAATCATCTCTTCAGATGAAGCTCATTTTGATCTTGGCGGGTATTTAAACAAGCAAAATCCCGCACACATACATTGAAAAGCCGACGCACGCAAAACGAGTCACTATTTGGTGCGGATTTGGTCCCGAGGCATAATTGGGCCATTTTTCTTCGAAAATGAGCAAGAATGGCGATCGTTATCGGGGCATGCGTTATTTGATTTACATCTGTACCTGGCAGTTAGCCCTAACCAGATGGTCGTCAAACCACTGTGAATGGTATGTAGCGCAATTCTCGCCCTAGAAGGCCTTCCAATCTATGCATTCTCCGGTCACTCCTAGTTGCAATTTCAAAAGCTCGAAGTAGGTCGCAGCCTTTATTCCTTGCTTAAGAGTTGGAGACTTTCCAACTCCTGGTCTAGAACGCATGAAGCTTAATGTAATTAAGAACACGACGGCATTCATACTCACTGGATCTGAATCATTCATTGTGTTCATTGTGAATGATCCGACCCACAAACTCTCACGAGGGCCTCAAAACCACAACCACTACGATACTCCCATATAGGGGCCAACCTCAATAATCAGTCAGAGAACAGCTAAATGTCTAAAGAGACAAATAGTGAACTCTGCGAGCCTACTGATTCCCGTGGAAACATAGTGGATTGTCCAGGTGGCTCCTACTAGCCTTGAAGGGGTCTGGGCTCCCTTTTACCCGCAAGACACCAGTCTAGATGGAAGAAGTAGGATCCATAGAAACTATCATGTGCCCCCGGGGGCGTTATCGGGGCATGTTGAACGAATACATTTGGTTTCAACAGGCCGGCGCTACGTGCCACATAGCCGAAGCTACATTCAATGTTTTGCGCCCTATTTTTGAAGATCGCATTATCAGCCGCAGAGCTGATGTCGTTTGGCCACCTCGGAGCTGCGATTTGAGATGCCGGTTTTGCAAGATGAAACTCATTTTGATCTTGACGGATATGTAAACACGCAAAATTGTCGCATTTAGTGCACAGAAAACCCGCACGCATACATTGAAAAGCCGACGCACCCAAAACGAGTCACTGTTTGGTGCGGATTTTGGTCCAGAGGCATAATTGGGCCATTTTTCTTCGAAAATGTGCAAGGAGTGGCCTTTACAGTCAATAGCGATCGTTATCGGACCATGTTGAACGAATTTTTGTTTACGAATATTGAAGAGCAGGATATTGGCAACATTTGGTTTCAATAGAACGGCGCTACGTGCCACACAGCCGAAGCTACATTCGATGTTTTGCGCCCTATTTTTAAAGATCGCATTATCAGCCGCAGAGCTGATGTCGTTTGGCTACCTCGGAGCTGCGATATGACACCGTTGGACTATTATTTGTGGGGTGCCGTCAAAGATAAGTGTTACACCTATAATCCAGAGACAATTGACACTTTAACAATATTTGTGAAGCCATTGCTGAAATACAGCTGCAGACAATCGATAAAGTGCTTAAAAATAGAACCGATCATGTAGGCTACTGCATGGCCAGCCGAGGCAGCCATTTGAATGAAATTATTTTCCATTATTAACCGCAAAGATTGTACTTTCAAATAAAAAAAGAAATTTGAGAAAATACCATTTAAAACCAAAAAAAAATTATTTAGCGGACCCTTTATTTAAAATATATTACTGCAGGGGAAAGCATATCTCATATGGCCATTACACTACTGCTCATATAGCTCATCAGCGGACTTTAGCCCAAACTTGTATAAAAAATTAAAGAGTCTTATATCCCAAGCCAAATTGATTAAATGAGAATTATCTTTCAACCAACACAGCAAAAAATAACATTTTTGGAATAACTTGTACGGAATTTAATAAATTTTTTAAGCATATTAATTTTACTTTAAATGTTAATGCTGTTATCTAATTTAATATTTAAATAACTAAATTTGTTTTGCCGTCATTTTGGTAAACAGTTTATATTTGGCAATCGTGGAGTAGACATGTGACAAATTTATCATGAAAAAATATTCGATGAATCAACGTGTTTTAATCGTTAAAACATTTTATCAAATTCAATCACCAATAACTGTGACGATGAGAAAGTTACGTGAAATGTTTGGGAGAAATAATGTGCCAACAAAAAGCACTATTTTTTTCTCAGGCAACAATGCCTATTAATCAAGTATCGTGCTACTTTCTTTAGAAAAGGCATAGAGAAGAGATGCGACAGGTGGTGAAAGTAGAACGATAGTTATGGAAATTAACTGTCATATAAGAAAGCACAGTGACCAGTGACTATGCCTTCATCACTGAGCAGCTCCACCGACATTTGTAGTGAAAAAAACCAAGGTCTTTGTTGGGAATCGAACCCACAACGCCCAGTCATGTAAGCTAGCATACTACCTACTAAACTACAGGGGCACGTGTAGTGAATGATTTCGAAGAAAGAGCGTCTGTAGATGATACTGTACTGCAAGACCGGCTGAAAACCTTACTGCTATTCAAGAAAAATTTCAAAGAAATCCATCAACCTCAATTCTACGCCGTGCTCAGGAGCTTGAGCAGAACAACTTTGGCCACAATTTTGCATTTATTTCCATATAAGATTCAGTTGGCACAAGAGCTTCTTCCACAAGACCATTTACGCTGCCGTTACAGCTCGCCAATGACAACCCCGATTTTCATAAAAAAAAAACATAATGAGTGACGAGGCCCATTTTCATTTGAATGGATATGTGAATAAATAGAATAGTCGGTTCTGTGAAATGGGAAAATCTCAAATTATTAAACAGTCACCTTTGCAACCATTAAAAGTGACAGTCTGGTGCGCAATTTGGTCAGGAGGAATAATTGTTTCATATTTGTTTGAAAATGAAAACGGTGTAACGGTAACTGTGAGTGGACAGCGATATCGTGATATGACTGAAAACCTTTTAATGCCACAAATGCATGCTTTAGGCTTAATTAACATGTGGTATCAACAAGATGGTGCCACATAGCATACAAACAGGATTACAATAGAATTACTGCGAGACTATAATAAGTTATTTTAAGAAATGATGATGTTCATTGGGCTTCATGGTCGCCTGATTTGACTGCTCCAGACCACTTTTTGCGGGGATATTGGGCCCCAATTCTTTGAAAACGAAAACGGCGTAACGGTAACTGTAAATGTGGAGCGATGTTGTGATATGGTTGAAAACTTTTTAACGCCACAACTGCATGATTTGGGCTTGATTCACATGTGGTATCAACAGGAATGGAATAACTGCGAGACATCTTTCTACAATAAGCTATTTCAAGAAATGCTGATTTTGATTGGCCTCCACAGTCGCCTGATTAGACTGCTCCGGACTTCTTTTTGTGGGGATAACTGAAAAACAAGGTTAATGCAAACAAACCAGAAACGCTTGAGCAACGCAAACAACATTTAACGGGATGAAGTTAATGAAATACTGCGTGGCATGTCTGAGAATTTAATGAAAAATGTGCTCAAAAGGACATTTATCTGATATTGTATTCCATACATAATTGCCGACATTAAATAAAACATTTGTCAATACAAGATCCATTCTCTTTCATTTAATCAAAAATTATAAGCAAACAAAGTAGAGTCCTTCCCAGCGGACTCCCTGTATAAGAAATGTTGAGTATAGGTAGTTTTTTTATTAGGGGGTATCTATTTATTAGATAAATTGCTTGTTAACCGGTCATTTTATCCAGAGTTAATTTAATATTTTTTTCGTCTAATTTCTAACTGAGCTGAAACTTTGCCAATCTCATTTTCTATGTAATTGTTCGGTGAACCGGTAGAAAATATTTATTTTTTGCAACCACCCTACTGGACCTGATATTTAAATATATTATAACTGAATAAAAATTTTTAGCTCACAGATTTTTTTTGCATGTTTTAACACATTTTCCTCTTTCTAGGTTCAATCTTTAATATGGATCGCTTTAACGATATTTGGCATCTTAGCCTACAATTGTATTCTAAGTGTGTCTGGCACCTTTAACTATGGCAACATATTCCACGTTGTACTACTGCAACTTTACTTTTTGGGAAGTTGTGAAACCTCAATTCCTGTCTACGACAACAAAATTTTACTTCAAGTGAAAACTGTCTTAAATCCCGAAGATATTTTTATATGCGACTGTGTATATTTGGCGGTGGCAGTTTGTTGGTTCTTAGCTTCGATACTCATAATAACAAGTAAGTGTTATTTTATTTACTTTTTCATTTCAAATTAATTTTTCATTTTATAGATCTTAAGCAAGATAGACCGCGACGGGTAATTGGTACTTTGTGGTTCTGGATTTTGGTGACATTCTGCATTTGTACCATGGACTTGGGCTTAGGTATTATTTTTGGCATTGACTATGGCCGCTTCAGTCGCATGGCCTACAATTATAATTTAAGCAGTATTTATGCGGGCACCATAAATCCAGACGCTGCTCAATTATTGGCTGGAAAGGTAGCCTCTATGTTCATGGTGATTGTATCATTAAAGGGATTTGTTTTATGGATTATGAATGTTGGTTTTATAATTTATTTGCTAAAAAGTGCCATCAGCATAAGTCATGATTATAATAGAACAGTGAGTATACTATTTATTATACATACGTACTATGATTTATCTTTCAGTGTATAGTAAAGTTAGTATTTTGTTACATATTGTTTACCATCTTAGACAAATTATTCAGAAAACTTATCTTTATGTATATAATTCTACTGTACGTGTGTTGTGACTGAACTCCTTCTAAACGGCTGGACCGATTTGCATAAATTTTTTTGTATGCGTTTAGGTGGCGCCCCGGGTGGACAAAGGGGCGTGGTACCTTCCATACAAACCAAAAATTAAAAATATATTATTTCTGCTCCTGATAACGGTATTTGTACAAAATTTGGCCCCCCAGGGGCATATAAATATGGTCTTTATAGAATATTCCACTATCTAGACTCAGTGCAACTGGGGTATAAAGGGAGCCCAGTCCCCTGAAGACAGGCAGGTGGTCAACTGGAAACTCCACTTTGTTTCCACGGGGATCAGTGACCCGCAGAGTTCATTATTTGTCACTTTAGAATTATAATAGTTCTCTGGCTGATCATTAAGGTTGGCCCCTATATGGGAGCATCGTGGTGGTTGTGGTTTTGCGGCCCCATAAGGGATTATATGAAATTATGGTGGCCAGGATCATTTCGCTGAGCATGCTTGACATGTGTTCTGGACAGGATTTAGAAAGTATCCAACTCTTTAGCAAGGTGTGATAGTTTGCAGACCTGCCCTGGAATTATTCATTAACGTTCCAAATTATACAAGTGGTTTGTCCACCATCTGATTAAGACTACATAGTTAGGCGCGGATGTAAAACAAATCGCACTCTGTACAAAATTTGGTACGTCGGTTTGGTGTGCCTTTTTTAAGTGCTGCTGCAAATATGGGCGGGATTGTACAAAAGAATCAAATATTTCTGCTACTGCTAACGGTATTTAAACAGAATTTGATATTTCGGTTGAGTAAACATATTTTAAGTTCTGCTGCAAATATAGGCGGGATCAAATCCCGCCTATAAAGACGCTTAGTACCTCCCATACAAATCTTCTTTATGTATATAATTCTATTATACGTGTGTATGCCACTGAATAAATTTTTTTTGCATGCGTTTGGGTGCCACCTTGGATTGTTTACGTTCACAAACCAGTCCGGCAGATGGCGCTGCAGTCGGTATCCAGGTTGTTCAACTACACTGCAACTACACGACTGGATTGACTTGCATGAATTTTTGTGTATTCATTTATTTAATGCATTTAATTTGCACAACACTGTGTTTTGATATTATATGCTATCGCATTTATGTAAATATTAAGCGCTGTTTACTTTAAAAATACACACACGCCCTAAATTCGTCGCCAGCCGCCAACTGCCTCCAATGTGCATTGGCGGTTGACGGTGAAAGGCACAAAGTAACATAGACTCGATTACTGCCGCCGTTAAAACAGTCGCGGTGGGCATCGAGCTTATTTGTTTGCGTTTCTTCTTTGCGATCTTACAAATTCGTTCTCAATGGGTCAGCTAGTAAAATATATATTTTTAATTATTTATTCGAACTTGGGGTCTCGTTTTTTTAACAACAAAATTTTTTTATTTGCAACATTTTACGGTCAGCCTTATCAGGAATATTTCAAAATTTCAGTAAAAATTAATAATCTTGAAAAAATGATATTTAAAATCCACAAGTTAAACTGTTTTGATGTTGTCTTAAGTTTAGGGAAGTATGCATACCAGGGAAGTATCACACAATAAAAATAAATCTATTATAAACTACTAGTTCTATAGTTGAATTATAAAAATTCCATATGGGTGATTATAAAGGTATAGAATTTTTAGTTGGCAACACTTTTTAACTAGCGGCTATTTTGTTAGGTTAGTTTGGCACTTCAACATGCATAGTTTAAAGCCTAAACCAAGCTTCCACATTGTCAAGTTGAGTCCAAAACAAGATTGCCGTTAAACCCCATTTTCACTTACTTTCGTTCGAAATGGATACCTCAATAAACAAAACTTTCACCGCTACTGCACATTTTGATTGTTCAATGGATAAACGCACAAGTCATCATTGACTGTAACGTTCTCACCAGCTTCGTTTTTCAAGAAGTACTCATCAATGATTCCATCAGCCTATAAAGCATGTGGTGTCTCAACATACATTTGAGGATTGATTATCGTCACTCCAAATGCGGCAGGGTTACTTATTGGCGTATTCAAGCGAGTTGAAGCTTGCTAAACAAAAATCGTTTATGAAAATCAGGATGAAAGGCAGATTTTTTTTTTTTTTAAGAGAAGTAGCACTGCAGGCAGCAACGCCTATTTAGTCAAGTACCGTGCTACATTCTGTAGACAAGGGATAGAGAACAGATGAAACAGGTGATGAAAGTAGAAGGATAGTCGGAAATTAACTGCCGTATAAGACACCACAGTGACCAGTGACTATGCCTTCATCGCTGAGCAGCCCCACCGACAGTCAATTTTTATTTTTGTAGTGAAAAAAACCAAGCTCTTCGTTGGGAATCGAACCCACAACCCCCATACTGACAAGCTAGTACACTACCTACTAGCATACAGGGGCACCTAATTGTTTTTACCCCAATTTGTACAATGCGGAAACGTTATTTGAGTGTCAGTTAAACATAAATCATTTAATAACTGACAAAATGGCCGCCAATTAAAAACGTGTTGCCGACTTAAAGTTCTAAACCTCTATGAAAACACCCTATATTTATTCCTATAGTTATAGTGTGGAACAAAGAGCTACAATAAAGTTCATCCAGTTTGACTTATCCCACTTTACTTGGTGTGTTGACTATCTTCAAGGAATAATGAAATAACACCCCTGCCTACTTTCATTGGTTTTTGGATCAAGGGGTAATGATTATTAGAAGCAGTTTTGGGAGCATTAGTACTACGACGCGAGAGGTGAAATTCTTGGACCGTCGTAAGACTAACTTAAGCCAAAATATTTGAAAAAGATGTTTTTATTAATCAAGAATAAAAGTTAGAGGTTCGAAGGCGATTAGATAACGCCCTAGTTTAAACCATAAACGATGCCAGCTAGCAACTGGCTGTAGCTACTTCATGACTCTCTCAGCCGCTTCCCGGGAAATCAAAGATTTTGTATTCCGGGGAAAGTATGGTTGCAAAGCTGAAACTTAAATGAATTGACACAAGGGCAATACTAGAAGTGGAGCCTGCGGCTTTATATGACTCAACACAGGAAAACTTAACAGGTCCGAACATAAATGTGTAAGACAGATTGATAGCGCTTTCTCGAATCTATATCTATCTATAGTCGCTCTTAGTTTGTACAGGGATTTGTCTGCTTAATTCCTATAACGCACGAGATTCAAATATATTAAATAGATACTTTCAGGATTATAGTGCTTCAAGCTTTTTGTAACCTTCATTCATGAGTATAGTAAAATGTGTAAGTGTTTGGTGATGTCTACAAGAGTGGAGTTGTACCTGTTGGTTTGTTCCATTATAAGGACACCAGCTTCTATTATTTAATTATTTATTTCAAGTTCGTTGTATTTAGACATGGACGAACCCCGATGTTAAAATGTAGCCCAGCCTTTCTTCCAACAGAAATTGTTGAAGCAAAATTGTAATGTGTACTACACGAATACGATTGTAGAAGAAAACTGATAATTTAAGAAAATTGCAGAAAACAATATTTAAACGGGTGGGCGTTATTTTATTCTGATAATTGTCACATTTATTTACATATTTGTGTTTTTGTTTACCGAGTTGACCTTATCGACAGACGAAACAAACAAACTCCGATAAGTAAAAAAAATTTTCCGTGCTGTAATAATCTGAGAACAAAATTTTCCTTTAGTTGGCGGCACGCACTGTGAGATATTTTATTTTCAAAGCTGCATCTTTTTTCAAACATTCAAAGGGATGGAATGCAACTTTGTTTATAATTTGTGATTAACTGAAAGAGAAGGATTCGTATGTTGATAATGGTCTATTTAATGTCGGTAATATTTCATTAATTTCATTACGAATATTTTGTTTGAGCTGCTCAAGCGTTTTTGGTTTGTTTGCATAAATCTTGCTTTTCAGAGATAGTCCCACAAAAAGACCAGCACTCAGAGGATGACCCCTACACATGCAATGCATTGTGCCAGAACTAGGAAATTAGGTTACGGGCAGAAGGAAAGAGAGAGTAGTGTCTGTGGAAATTCAGTTTGAACTTTCCCAGATTTAAAGTGACAGGAAAGACCTCCGTAGGGATTTTATTACACATACGGACTGTTATGCTAAAAAACGAATTTTCCTTGTAATGCGTAGCGCGTTTCACTGGCCAATCAACAGCAAATGGATGCGCTCTCAACGAAAATCGTGTTAAATGCGAAAACATACGAGTATCGGGAACAAGTTTCCTAATTTCATCAGAGCACTTACCATTGTAGTAACGATAGAACAGTGAAAAACATCCCACATTGCGTCGACGCTTTAGAGAATCATTAGAGTTGGATACCCTACCGTCCACAATGAGCCTCTTGGCCCTCTCCTGTACGCGGTTGTGTAACTTCAAAATAGTCTTTGGAGCGCCGGCCCATACATGAGAGTTATATTACATTTTTTTAAAGGATATAGGTGCTATAGATGTTTATCAACCCCAAAGCCGGCAGTTGTGGCGTTAAAAAGTTTTAAATCATATCACAATATCGCTCCCCATTCACAGTTACCGTTACGCCATTTTCATTTTCAAAGAAGTAAGGTTCAATGATTCCTCCTGACCAAATTGCACACCAGATGCATAGGTGACTGTTGAATAATTTAAGGGTTTCCCATTCCCCAGAATCGGCTATTCTGTTTATTCACCCATCCATTCGAATGAAAATGTGCCTCGTCACTCATTATGATTTTTTCATGCAAATCGGGGTTGTCATGGGCGAGCTGTAACTTCCTATTGGCATATGTACGGTGGCGTAAATAGTCTTGCGGAAGAAGCACTTGTGTCAACTGAATCTTATATGGAAACAAATAAAAATCCTTGTGCAAAATTGTGGCCAAAATTGTTCTTTGAAGACCAAGCTCCTGAACACGGCGTCGAATTGAGGTTGATGGATTGTTTTGAACACTTTCTTTAGCAGCAGTAATGTTTTCAGCCGATCTTGCAGTACGTTGTGGTTCATACTATTATCGTTCTTCGAAATCATTCAGTATATGATAAATAGTGCGTTTTGTTGGCCCACTGTTTCTCTTAAAAATTTCACGTAACTTTCTCATCGTCACAGCAATCGATGATTGATTTTGATAAAATTTTTGAACGATTAAAACACGTTGGTTTATCGAATATTTTTCCATAATAAATTTGCCAAGTGTCTACTTCACGGTGGACACCCGTTATTTAACATCTCCTACATATATATGTATCTTTGATGAATTATTCTCTTCTACAAGTAGTATTCTCACACTCTCAAATTCTGGTTGATGTCAAGTTATTTTTCTATAATAAATTTGCCACGTGTCTGCTTCACGACTACCAAATATGAACTGTCAAGACTAATGTTTACCAAAATGGTGGCGAAACAAAATAATTTTTGTCATTCAATTTAAATTAAACATCAGCTGTTTTCGTAAATGTAAAATCACACCGATTTTCGAAACACCACCAAATCACAAGTGATTTATTTACTTGTGATTTTCAAAAAATTTTTTATTTTAACAGAAACTAAATAATAATTTTAATTAGGTTTTTATCAACAAAACTTTTTTAAATACTCGAACACATGTTTAAAAAAAAAATAATTCATCGTGTATTAAAGACAGAATCGTTAATTGTTACGCGTTAAATAGATTTTTGATCTTAGGCCTTATAGACGACTCAGCCTAAGATTGAATTAAAAAAGGAATAGGTTTAAATAGATTATCTCTCCAGTTTTAAATATTTCAAAAAGACATAATTAAATAATAAAAAATGCTATTTTCTTCGAAATAATTTGTAGACTTTCGCAGAGTATTTTAACCTTTGATCATTGAAACGTAAAATAATTATATTAAAGTTTTAATATTCTGATTATGAATTTGGCTTTGAACCACTCACTCGTGTGTTATAAGAACAGACGCATATGAAAATACACTGAAAATGTAAATTTTTTTTAAATTTTTATTTTTATAAATAAAATTATATTTTCATTTCAGAACAATCAATTTACATCGCGTGATAATATATTAGCCAACAGATCTCCAATTAATGCCTACCAGGAAGAAGAACAAAAGTAAGTAAATGAAAATTTACATAGCAGGCAATATCATTAATATTTATCAAGTTTTATGCGGATTTCACAACTAATCACCAAGCTTGTTTTTGGTCTTATAAGTATAACAGTGAAAAAGCCGAGAAATTCAATCAAGACACAAAAAAGTTTGTAAATTATGCTGTAAAACTCAGGCGTTTCTAAATTTATAGCGGGCGACAAATTTGAGGTTAGAAACTAAATTGGCTGGCAAATGATTAAAAGTCCATTAAAATATTTTTTTTAGTAAAAAGTTGGGAAACCTTAAGCATGGAACGTTGCACTCTTGAGCAAAGAATTTTTAATTGTAAAAATTAACTATCATATGAGCAGTTTTTCCTCCTTCCGATACGTGCTTGGATTTTCCGACGGGGTTAAAATTACTTTTATTTGGGTACGGCTTTCCGTCGACCCTCGTCATATTTGGCTTGTAAACAAATCGGTTTCGGTTGTTTGCCATCTTCAGTGTTCTTTTCGTACGAGGGTCGACGGAAAACCGTACCCAAATAAAAGTCCTTCTGATACCACTGATACCATTTAAGCACCAAATTCGAGTAGCACGTGTTGGGCGTGGTGATACAAACATGGCCGCTGTACAACAAAGGGGATTGAGAATGAGCTTGGAAGACCAAGTCGTCGACGTTATTAACAATTAGGCATCACTGGATGCACTGTTCGCAATATTTTTCATCTTCACGCTTAAAAAGTTTATGTTGTTCCAGAAATACAGCCACCTCGCTGTTGTAAACAAATAAATTTGTCACATATGGCGCTCACAAAATCCACGAACAGCCCTCGAAAACCATTAAATCTAAAAAGAAGTGACCGTATGTATGGTTTTTGCCTTCGCAGCATCAGCGGTCCGTATTTTTTCGAAAATCAGCAAGGAAACGCGCCATTGTGAATTGTGTGCATTATCAAACAACGATAAACAATTTTTTGTGGCCACATTGATATGTCTTGATGAAATCTCACCATCATTACATGTGTCACCGGGGGTAAAAGGAAGTCCAGTCTCCTAAAAGCCAACATGAGCCAACTGGGCAACTCCACGTTATTTTCACTGGAATCAGTACGTCCCAGAGTTAAGCTTTTTAGCTGTTCTCTGCCTGATTATTGAGGTTGGTTTTTCGGGAGCATCGTGGTAATTGTAGTTTCGCAGGCCCATTAAAGGGTCAGGATCATCTCACTTTTGATGAAGTACACAGAATAAATGATCCGGATACAGTGAGCATGATTGTTATGTGTTCTGGACCAGGAGTTGGATAATCTCCAATTCTTCAGCAATTCTTCGGTGGTGGCTCTGCTGCGAGCTCCCGAAATTGCAACTAGGAGTGACTAGAGGATAAAGATATCCGAAGGGTGTAGGTGACGCTACATATCACCCAAGAGGTTTGATCTACCATCAGCTTATGGCTTACACAGCTAGGTACTGATGTAAATCTTATTACGCCACAATTGGGTAAGACTGACATCAGTGATCTTTCGTTTCAGCAAGACGTCGCCAAACAATTTAGTTATTGCGTATGAAATTTTCCAGTCGCATGATTTCTCGATTTAATAATATCAATTTGCCGCCCCGTTCTTGTGATTTAACGCCGTTCAATTATTTTTTCTGTAGAAATTTGAAAAATTGGGCTCTGAAAGATTAAATTCCGCGCTGTGTTGACCAGATAAGCGAATCTTTGTTTTAAAATATATTTCAAAATTTTGTAAAATTATTCATCTCTAGCACGTCGGCGGACGAGTAAACATTTGTCTGACAACATACATATGCTGTTATTAATTCCCATAGTTCTTTTTTATACTGCCATCAATAAAACTGAAGTTGTCGAAAAAAAAAGTATGCTTTAGGCCAATTTACTTGGCAACCTCAAAATTGCCCACCCAATACATATATGAGTGTTTTCCATCTTGAAGAGTCTGTAGAGCGTGTGTGCAACTTAGGGTTTTAAAACATTAACCCCTTCCATGTGTTTTTCACTTTAAGATATCTGTAGAGTTCATAAAAATTATATTAAAAATTTGATTTTTATTTATAGACCCAGTGTCTTGGCTACAGTCTTTGCCAATGGAGGCTTTGAACCCGATAGTCATGTTCAAGAAAATGCAGCTGTTATCAATCGTGAAATAATAGCACGCGCTGCCCGCCTCTCAGCTGATGTTTCCTTACAAGAAAGACGTTTCCGTAATTTAGATAATTTTCAACAATATCCACCACGTTCAAGGCCAGAGTCTATGATACCTGAACATCCACAACAGCAACACCAACAATCTTCGCCCAATATAGTGGGCGTTTTTCCAGCACCCGATTACACACCACCAATGCAACGAGCCGTACAAAGTCCCAATCGCAATCAGAGGTTTTAGGACAAATGTAAATTAATTTCTTTAGGTGTATGTTTCCTTTATTTAATTTTGCTGCTGCTCAAAAACAATTATTAAACACTTTAAAAAATATATTCACTAGACAGTGATAACACCAACCAGCACAAAAATGAGATTATTTTTATTTGTGCCCATGCTTCGGACCCCAGCAGAGAATTTTGTTTTTTTTTTTTTGTTTTTTTGTAAAAAGATGATAAGAAATCGTTAGTGTTTTTATTCGCACAAAATATTAAAGTAATTTTTTTTTAATAAATTTGAAATAAATAATTAAGTTGTTATTGAATAATAGTACGCTTAATGGATGATGCAAATAGATTTCTTAATAAAAACAATTTATAAATAATTTATATTGTGTTGATTTATTTTTTTTAATATTTAATAATGTTAGCTGTGCTTAAAAAAGAAATTAGAAAAATTTTTACAATCAATCGGTATTAAAATACAAATGAAAAGTAAACAAATGCAACTGTCAAATGTGAGTTGTAACCACACACGAAGAGTTCCGTACGAGGGGACACCCCATGCAGAGGACATGGAAATACAGTGGCTCACATTAATAGTAAATTTTTATCAATTATTTTAGATGTCATAGCTTTTAATTTTTTAAAAACTTTTAAATATTTTTTTGTTAAGCATATTTAATGCACAATAAAATTTCAGGGTAAAGACACTACTACAACACGGTGCTTTAAAATTTATTTAAAAAAATTCTAAAAGTATGGCTACAAAGAAAGGAATTTATTTTAATTACCGTTATATTTGTTAATTTCTTCAGTTAGATATTTGCTTTCTTAGTGTGAAAATAATTTTAAATTCTTTTTGTATTGCCGCGAACAGTCAAACAGTCTACCTTGAAAAAACGATAGCGATAAATCGCAAATATCGTTAATAACAGTAAACCAACTGGCATCATTACGCGATACAAAAAAATGCTTGGCCGAGTGGCTCGAAACTCAAACGAGGACCTGGAAACGACAACCACCACGATACTCCCGAAGGGCCAACCTCAATAATTAGTGAGAGAACAGCTAAAAGGCTAAAAAGACAAATAGCTGAACACTGGGGCTTTACTGATTCCCGGGGAAATATATTGGCTCCTGCTAGCCTTGAAGGAGACTGGGCTACCTTTTACCCTCGTTGACGCATGTAATGACGGTGAGATTTCGTCAAAATATATCAATGTTGTTATGGTCGGCTGCGGCTAGCGAGGAAGGGTCAGAACCACCTGGGAAGGTATACAGAGCTAGACGGCGATCCTCGTGAGTCGGGAGTACCGAAGCAAACGGTCAGTCGGTTAAGATTTTTTTATATAGAAGAAAAAAAAATTCATAACAATGTGCCCCCAGGAGGGTGTATGTTGGGACACCGTTACACTTAAGAAAGCTGAATATTTGGTGAGCTGGTGGAGTCATTGATCTTAACTTCTTTAAATACGCGGCTGGTTTAACTGGCTGATTACTGACCTTTTCGTTCAATCAGCAGAAGCTGAGGTTTCAACAAGATGACGCAACGTAAAGAGGGTAAAGAGACGACAATTATGGAATTTCAGACCAGAAATACTGACGTAAAGAGGGTAAAGAGATGACGATTATGGAGTTTCAGACCAGAAACACCAACTGGGCAATATGTGATAAAACGTGACTTAGTGATGATACTGATGTATTCACATCGAAAGCGATCGCAATTTGCGAACAAATAGCCAGGAAAGACGTCATATGGAGAAGGAATTGACAACAAATTTAATTTGTTTGGTTATGATGGCTACATGTGGCGCAAAAACAATAAAGAACTTTTGCACAAAAACACTAAGAAAACAGTAAGGAATGAAACCGCTATAACTGGATAGCGCAGGGCTTCGTGTCAACTTTAGTTGTCGCAAATCTCCTCTTTATACTTAGAAGGTATCGTGGATAAAAAACATGTATCTTGATATTCAAAAACTAATGTTAAGGAAAGTGTGCCCAAGTTGCGTATTGTTGATAATTCTAAGTTTTATCAAAACAACGACTTTAACTTAACATCACTGATAGTAAATAACTCTTTGCTTTACTGGTCATCAAGGCAGCTGCTCAATGTCCAGAAATAAACGTAATCGATCACTTATAAGACGAACTTGGACGTCGTATGCAAAACTGTGCAGTAATAAAAACCAGCTTAAGATCCCATTACAGGGGGAATGGAACCAAATAATGCCTAATAGGTGCAAACAATTAATAGCATTTACTTCAACAAGATGAAAATCTGTACAAAATCAATAGGCCTCTATTGTTAAAGCACGTAAACACATCTTACGTTTCTACACAAATCTTTTGAATACAATAATTTTTTTTAGAAAGAAATACAAAATTTGAAATCTGAAATTCCCTAAGAATTGTTTACAGAGCTTTTACACGGAACCCTTGTTTTTGTGCATTTTAATTGTTACACAATCAAAATAAAATTTAAAAGTTGTTAAGTTTAAACTGAAAAGAAAGAAAGCAAAATGTAAAAGGCTTAGACCTAAAGGAAACAATTATCCACCTGTTGTTTTAACAAAAACAAAATTCTCTTTTCAGCTAAGTTCTACCGATTACATAAGGAATATGCCAGGCCAATCAATTGCAATAACTGCCGTGTTATTGCTGTCGCCATAATAATTGTTTCCACAAGAATGTGTGCATTTGAATTTTGACAGATTGTAGTCGGCAGCCGGCAATGTTGGATAAGTTTAAACTTTATGTTTTGTTGGATATGCTCTAAAATATGTAGGCTTTTTACTAAATTAAATCAAAACAAACTTCATATGTTTTTGACAGCAAAACTTGCATACATATAAGTAATACTGTTCTCTTCTTCTTATTCTGTACATTTCTGTTAAGCATGTACATACATACATACTACATAGAATGTGAAAGCAATTTAATGCTTATAAAATTCATAACTTTAACTTGAATTACGGCGTGTTTGAATTTTCCCCGATAACCCCAAACGTTTTGAGTTCAACATAAATTCGTTAAAAGAAATTATTTGATAAGAGATCTTTAACAAAAACACGGCCGACTACAACGTAGCTGGATGCCAGAACAATTCGACATTTGTGTTTTAAACGTTGACGGGAGTGTGCGTTAAGTGTAAAAGTTGCAAAATTAAAATGAATTCTATTATTAAGCTGACTCGTAATATAACACAGACTTCATGTTTGTTGAAACAAACTCTTCAGAGTTTCAGACAATTAAGTCTTACAGCAATTTACAATGCAGGTAAAGATGAAATTGCTAATTAATTTACGCAATAAAAAAACAACTAAAAAATACTGCAGTTAGCACAGCTGTTCAAACAAGCCTTCTTAAACTGTAAAAGAATACAAGGAGTTGCCATAAAGTGATGAAAATTAATTTTCTTTTTTAGAACGCCGTTTCACCGAAAAGCATGAATGGGTGTCATTTGAAGGTAACACAGGCACAGTGGGTATTTCTACATATGCCCAAGAGGCTTTGGGTGATGTAGTATTTGCTCAATTGCCCGATCTCGGTGTGGTTCTTAAGCAAAATGATGAATGTGGTGCATTGGAAAGTGTAAAAGCCGCCAGTGAAGTATATTCGCCGGTCAGTGGAGAAGTAACAGAAAAAAATAGTGCCGTAGAAGAAACACCTTCTTTAATTAATACCAGTTGCTATAATAATGGTAAAATATTAATGCCATATACTTATCTATGTTTTTTTACCTTACTTAAACCTTTGTTGTTGTTTTTTTTTCTTATCTAAGGTTGGCTTTTTAAAATAAAACTTTCCGACACCTCAGAATTGGATAAATTAATGACTGAAGATCAATATAAGGAATTTCTTAAAAGTGCTGATCACTAGTATCACTAGTTTTATTTTTAAGTTTGATAATTAATATATATATAAACTCATTTTACATGTTGTTCAAGTTCAAAGAAGCTGCATTCACTGTTCCCTTAATGTGCTTGTGTGTTGTTTTGCTATTATTTAATTTCTTACAATTATTTTAAATATACCTAAATTATAAATTTTTTCTATAAAGAAACTAAACTTTAAAGAAATGGAAAAAATTAAAAAAAAAATTAAAAAAAGATTAGTTTTAACTAAGAATTTGTGTGAATTAAATTTTTTAAATTACAAGATCGCTGTTCATGCAAAACATGATATTTAATAGAGAACTACGTAGATCCCTAGTGCAAATTTTTACACGGGCAATTGTGTTGAAAAATTAAAATTGTATATTTTGTTTTAAATAGTTTCCTGCTGCGCTGTTTAGCTAAGTTAAAAATTAACTTCGAATTTGTATGGCTCAAAATTGGTGGGCAAATTTTAGCTTAGAATGTTTAAAAGTCAAGAATTGAGCTGTCATCCGCCGACATTTGTTTAGTCAAAAGTTGGAAAATTTTTTGCATGAAACGTTACACTCTTGAGAAAGAATTTTAGTTGTGAAAATTACTAAATTAAATTACTGCAGAAAATTTAAGCAGCTTATTGTCGTAATCAAGCACCTTCTGAGACCGCTGTATTCTTGATGACAATAGTCACATAGTGGCCTTAATGATGGCAACAGTCGCTGTGCAATAAGTGTTGAAAATTAGCCTGAAACATCAACTCGTCGTCGTTTGCAACAATTGCGTATGACTAGAGGTTCTTTGCACAACATGCTGATAAAATTCAACTCGTTCCAGTATTAGGTCAACCGAACTTTGTTTGCGTTGAACGTTTGAGAATTGGCTGTTTGAAAAACAGAACGAAAACTTGTAACAAATGGGGCGTGATAAGATTTACGTCTGTATGTAGCTGTGTAAGCCATAACCAGACGGTGGAAATGTAGCGTCATCCTCGCCCTAGAAGGCCTTCAGATACGTATATCCTTCAGTAACTCCTAGTTGCAACCTTCAAAAGCCCGGAGTAGGCCGCAGACTTCACTTCTTGCAGAAGAGTTGGAGACTATCCAACTCCTGGTCTACAACGCAGGAAGCTTAATAAAATTTAAAAACCCAACCGCAATCATGCTCACTGAACCTGAACCATTCATTGTGTTCATTGTGAATGATCCGACCCTTAAACTCTCACGAGGGCCTCGAAACACACAGCCACCACGATACTCCCAAAAGGATCAACCTCAATTAATCAGCCTGAGAACAGCTAAATGCCTAAAGAGACAAATAGCGGAACTCTGCGGGCAACTGATTCCCGTGGAAATATAGTGGATTGTCTAGGTGGCTGCTACTAGCCTTGAAGGGGTCTGGCCTTAATAAAATTTAAGAACCCAACCGCAATTATGCTTACTGAACCTGGACCACAACCACCACGATACTCCCGAAGGACCAACCTCAGTCAAAGAACAGCTAAAAAGACAAATAGCTAAACTCTGGGGCTTTACTGATTCACGTGGAAATATAGTGGAATTGTCCAGTTGGCTCCTGCTAGCCTTTAAGGTGGACTGGACTCCCTTTTATCCCCGTTGACACATGTAATGGTAGTGAGATTCTTAAATGGGGCTCACAAAATCCACAAACAGTTGATATGTGCGTATATTGTCGGACAGGGTTTGATTTATTTGGGTATGATTTTACGTGTCAACCCGCGTCAAATTTGGCTTGTGAAAATACCGGTTCCGGCTATATGCCATCTACCAAATTTGACAAACCAAAACCCAAACTTGACGCGGATTGACGTAAAATCATACCCACAAACAGTTCTCGAAAAAGTATTATACCCAAAGAAAGTAACCGTATGGTGCTGTTTGTGGCCAGGCGGTATCAGCAGCCCGTATTTGTTTGAAAATAAGCAAGGAACCATGATGACGATTTCTTACAACCACAATTGCCTAATGTTGAAATGTCAATGGACCGCCTCGTTTTGTGATTTAACGCCACTTGACTATTTGCTTTCGGACCATTTGAAAGGCCAGGTTTACGTGAATGGCACAAAAGTAACTGACGCTCTGAAAGATCAAATTCGGCGTTGCATTGACGAGATAATCAAAGCCTTGCTGCAAAATATGCTTCAAAATTTTGTGAAAGGACGTTTGCTGACATGCTACAGGTAGGCATTTACCCGGCACCATATTCTATTATTAATTTCTATATTTTTTGTTTACATTGGCATCAATAAAACTGAAGTTGTCAAATAAAAAGTATGCGTTTTAAGCCAATTTACTTCCAAACCTTAAATTTGCCAATCCGCTATAGTTTTAGTTTATTTTAATGGCTCGTATTGCTAAGCCTGTGCCGTAGAGCTGATTTTCTGACAAACGTAACAGCGGAAGAATTAAATGGCAAAGTATTTTTTCAAATCAGTTGTTTCAAATCACTTTTAAAACAAACAAGATTTTACGTTGATCGCTTTACTCAGGTCCTTTATTGTTAGTCCTTTGATAATTATTATATGCATTTTTAAGAGAAACTATTTAAATACTTATGGCTTTATAATATTTATAATAATATAATTATAATTATGTTGTTTTGCATGACAAAACAAGGGGTTGCAAAATAATAAATATTTACTGCAGTTTTTATGAATCTGAGCATTTATTTCTCTTAAAGAGCATCCATTAAATATTCTCTTTATACTGAAGCAAAATTACTCGTGAGCAAAATTATTGTCTGCAACAGGTATGGAAAACTGATTTTTAGTAAAATATAAAATTGTGCTGCATTGTTATATTTTAAAGTTGGCTGGAAGTTGAGGTAGAACTACAACAAAAATTCTAATAATTGAAAGCATAGGCAGTAATATGTTGCCTGCTTTATATTGCTTATGGTTTAATCATAGTGTTTTTTTCCATTTAGTTTATTTTTCCCAACAAGTTGTATAAGTACTAGTGGTTTCCTAGGTATTGGGAGTTTTTACTACTTCTGTGGAAGTATTAGGAGTAATGATTTTATTTAAAATTATATTTTATTACTTTAACAAAAAAAAACAACAGTTTTCCATCTCTGTATTGTATTATTATCAGATTTTACATGGAAGCACACAGTATCTTTACAAAAATTTTTCAATGAACAAAAAAATGTTTAACTATCTTGTGGTGAAAAGATTCTTGATACTTTTAGTATTAAGCAGCGTTGCCATTGTTGTTATATTCCGAACTTTTTGGTGGGTTTGATTTTTCTGATTTAGGTTTAATTTCAGTTAAGTAGATATTTATTTCATTTTCAGTTACTTTATGTGGAATTTATATTCTATTAGCTTCGCTACCCGCATGGTCACAAACTAAATTGACAGTTATAAGAAGAACTATGTGTATCCATAACAATATTTTATACTATAACTTATAATTATAATTCCATTTAGACAATTAATAAACGTTTTATTTCAGCGCTTTGAGGTAGACAATATTGCTGTTTTGCCGCCTTCAACTCTGTTGCCCAACTCTCGAGTACGCAACATACAATTGGAGATGCGAAAAACATGGATTTTCTAAATTCAGTTCACATACCTGTCCCTGCGACTTGAATCGGGAACTGCAATCACTTGAAGTTAAGTAGAATGTGGCTGGAAGTGCGAACAACATGGATTTTCTTAATTCAACCCGCACACCTGTAATAGCTGTCCCTGCGACTTGTTCAGTGTAATTGAAAAAGCAAGACCATTCAGGAATTGCAACCGCTTGAAGTTAAATTGGAAGTGAAATAAAGCGGAATAAGCTTATAATGTCCTTTCGACTTTCTCGTCCTATTACACAGCAGTGGTGGATTATTGTTTCTTAAAAGAATAATCGGCACGCCAACCTTTAGTGCGATGATACGCTAGGAACATCCCTAGCCTATGTGACTTTTTAGACGCTGATCTATGTTTGCTCTAAATTTAATTAAAATCTGTTTGAACGTTCCGGAGAGGCCTCGTATCGCCCTCCTGGTCCTAGTTTTAAAAACCTTCCCGGTGTTGCAAAGACAAAGTGCTCCAAATGTCATCGCGATCCGATAAGTGAAATAAAAATAAAATATGAACAAAATAATATTAATTTTTATACATAAGAGTCTAGCAACAAAAACAAGCAGTTTTCCATCTCTGAATTGTATTGTTATCGAATGTTACATGGAAGCATACAGTATTTTTATTAAAATCTTTCCTGTGAACAAAAAAATGCTCAGCTAACTTTCAGTGAAAAGATTCTTTATACTTTTAGTACAAATCGGTGTTACCATTGTTGATCAATTCCGATAAAATTTTATTGCTCAGGATCTTGGTCTTTAACGAATAACTTTAGCCTTAATTTTGTACAATGATTTGCATTTGTTTCCATAATATTATGCCATAAGATACAGTTGACACAAGAGCTTCTTCCACAAGAGCATTTACGCCGACGTACGTATAGCAATAGAATGTTACAGCTCGCCCTTGACAATTCCGACTTTCATAAAAAAATTCATAATGAGTGACGAAGCACATTTTCATTTGAATGGATATGTGAATAAACAGAAAAGTCGATTCTGGGGAGTGGGAAACCCTTAAATTATTTCACAGTAACCTTTGCATTCATTTAAAGTGACAGTCTGGTGTGCGATTTGGTCAGGAGGAGTCATTGGAACTTGCTTCTTTGAAAATGAAAACGGCATAACGGCAACTGTGAATGGACAGCGATATCGTGATACCATTGAAAACCTTTTAATACCACAACTGCATGCTTTGGGCTTGATTAACATGTGGTATCAACAACATGGTGCCACATCGCATACAACGAGGACTGCAATGGAATTACTGAGAGACCATAATAAGTTATTTCAAGAAATGATGATGTTGATTGGCTCCACGGACCACTTTTTGTGGGAATATCTGAAAAGCAAGATTTTTGCAAACAAACCAGAAACGCTTAAGCAACTCAAATAAAATATTCGTAATGAAATTAATGAAATGTCGCGTGAAATGTGTGCGAATGTAATGAATTTGTGAGACTAACAGAGACGGACATTTATCTTATATTGTATTCCATATAATGGTTTATCATTTTATATTCCTTGATCAAAACAGTGTTGATGGGATTTAAACCTTACGTTACATTTATTTGCTGTATTTATTGTAGAGGACCGATTTGAGGTTAGAAAGTAAATTGCCTGTCAAGTGATTAAATGCCGAGAGATGAGCTATCATTCTTTTACATTTGTTCACTAAACAGTTTGGAAATTATAAGCATGAAACGTTATACTCTGAAACAAAGAATTTTATATGTAAAAATATCACTTCAAGCAGCTTTTCCTTGTAATTAGACTACTTCAGATATCGCTAACCGTAATTTAATCACTCACGGTATTGCTGCTGGCAGTAGTCCAAAACAATAAGCTCATAGTCGCTGTAGATTGGCAAACATAGCCTCTGTACAGAAAAGTGTTGTCAATTAGCCTGGAATATCAACTCATCGACGTTAGCGAAAAATGGGGCATTACTACAGGCTTTTTGTACAACTTTTTAAATAAAGATCTTAATCTCCACGCTTAAAAAATTTACCCCATTGAAGAATTCAACACGGCCGATCATTGTCAGCGACGAATGTTTATGAATCGGTTGTCTGAAAACAAGGCATTTTTCAATAAAATCATCTTTAGGTTATGTTAACAATTAAACATGTCGCATATGGGGCTTACAGAGTCCACAAATAGTCCTCCAAAAATCATTACATCTAAAGGAAGTGATCATATGATGCCGTTTGTGGTTAAGCGATATCATAGGCCCGTATTTTGTTTTTCCAAAATGAGCAAGAAAACGCTGTTACCGAGAATTCTCAGCACCTCAAAAGTATGATAAGCGATTTTTTGTGGTCATAATTACCTAATGTATTCCTAATGGTTTCAGCAACAAGGCACTATACAGCAGCCTTAACTATGCCCGTTCAAGTAATTTCTTGATTTGGCGCATTTAATTGGCCGTCTAGTTCTTGTGAGTTAACGCCTTTGATTTACTGTCTCTGGGGCCATTTGAAAGACCGGGTTGACGTGAATAATTCACAAACAACTGATGCTCTGAAAAATGAAATTCCACGCTATATTGACTAGATAAGTGAAGATTTGTTGCAAAATGAGTTTAGAAAATTTGCGAAAAATGCGGACGTCTCTCGAAGTGCTGTGGACATTTGTCCGATATCATACTCTATTAATATTCACCTAACGAATGGGTTTACGTGAATAATCCACAAACAATTGATGCTCTGAAAGATCAAATACGGCGCTATATTGACGAGATTAGCAAAGCATTGTGGGAAAATGTGTTAAAAAAATTGATGAAAAGTACAGACGTCCCTCGACGTACTGTATATATTTGTCCGATATCATATTCTATTATTAATTCCTGTCTAAGCTGCCTTTGTATGTTTTTAAATTAAAAAAAAATGGTTCGCTTTCTGAGAATTTTTGAGAGCATTTGTTGGTGGTGGTTTTTACATACAAATGTGTAGGGACAGAAAGTTTCACAGTGGCAACGTTGGTGCAAATACGTAGATACTCGCAAAACTTATTTGAGAAATTCATTAAAATACAGAAGAAAACGTTAAACCACAACAGCAACATACGAATAATTTAAGTTTAGAAAAAAGGTATAAAATTTTTTTGCACGCACAGAACTTTCAGTACGCGAGAGATATTCAGTGGATTAAGACGTTTCGTGGTAGATATTAACAAAGGAAAAAACAACGTTATAATAAAAAACAAACAAAAAAAGTTATTTGAAAAACTGTTTTAGAGAAACTCTATTTTGAAATATAATTTTTGTTATGAACATTCAAATTTTGTTATGAACATTAACATCTGTTTCTAAAAAGTGTATGAAGGAATTTTTGTGTCTTAATAAAAAGCCAAATTATTAAAAAAAAAATGCCTTCGGAAAAATCGATTTATAATCCAAACGCGGCCATAAGCAAAAACGCTTACATATCTAGTATGGAAGAATATAAAAAGTTCTATGAGGAATCTTTAGACAATCCCGAAGAATTCTGGTCTCGTGTAGCCAAACAGTTTCATTGGGAAACCCCAGCTGAACCCAAGAAATTTTTGCAATACAATTTTAATATAACAAAAGGACCCATTTCCATTAAATGGATGGAAGGAGCCTCAACAAACATTTGCTATAATCTATTAGATCGCAATATTCGCAACGGCTTAGGAGATACCATCGCTTATTATTGGTAAGTTTTATTTATTTATTTTTTTTTTCTTTCATTTTATTTCAATGACGTTGTTTGTATGCTTTTCTTTTCTACTGAAAAAGGACATGCTGCTTTAGGGGTTATTGATTTTTTTCTCCTCTTTTTCAATACAACAAAAAACACATGTCTTAAATCTACAAAAAAAAAAACATTTGTTACGAAATCAAATGTACAAGTTTGCGTCTAGTTTTGAACATTAATAAGTGTGCTTAAATCTTTGTAACGATAAAATATGTGTTCATTTAAATCCTCATTTTCGTTTTTGCTTTCTATTACATAAAACCATAATTTGTGTATAAAAAAATCATATTTTCATCAGTCATAGTAATTTTTCTGTAGACTTCCTAAATTTTCTGCAGAAAAATTGCATCAAACATAATTTTTGGGTATAAAAAAATTTCATGTTCTCTAAAAAAAGTTATGAGTTATAATTTTTGTATAGAAAAATTTCATCAGAAAATTTTTCTATAAAAATTTTTCATCAGATAATTTTTCTATAAAAATTTTTCATCAGATAATTTTCCTATAAAAATTTTTCATTAGATAATTTTTCTATAAAAATTTTTCATCAGATAACTTTTTTATAAAAATTTTTCATCAGAAAATTTTTCTATAAAAATTTTTCATCAGATAATTTTTCTATAAAAATTTTTCATCAGATAACTTTTTTATAAAAATTTTTCATCAGATAATTTTTCTATAAAAATTTTTCATCAGATAATTTTTCTATAAAAATTTTTCATCAGATAATTTTTCTATTAAAATTTTTCATCAGATAATTTGTCTATAAAAATTTTTCAACAGATAATTTTTCTATAAAAAAATTTCATCCGATAATTTACCTATAAAAAAAATTCATCTGATAATTTTTCTATAAAAAAATTTCATCCGATAATTTTTCTGTACAAAAAATATCATCCGATAATTTTTCTATAAAAAAAATTCATCCGATAATTTTTCTATACAAAAAAATTTATCCGATAATTTTTCTATACAAAAAATTTCATCCGATAATTTTTCTATAAAAAATTTTTAATCAGATAATTTTTCCATAAAAATTTTTCATCAGATAATTTTTCTATAAAAATTTGACATGATATAAATTTTCTATAAAAAAATTTTATCAGGTATATTTTCTATAAAAAAATTTCATCCGATAATTTTTCTATAAAAAAATTTCATCCGATAATTTTTCTATAAAAAAATTTTATCCAATAATTTTTCAATAAAAATTTTCATCCGACAATTTTTCTATAAAAAAAATCATCCGATAATTTTTCTATACAAAAAATATCATCCGATAATTTTTCTATACAAAAAATATCATCCGATAATGTTTCTATAAAAAAATTTCATCCGATAATTTTTCTATAGAGAAATTTCATCCGATAATTTTTCTATAAAAAAATTACATCCTATAATTTTTCTATAAAAAAATTACATCCCATAATTTTTCTATAAAAAAATTACCTCCGATAATTTTTCTATAAAAAAATTTCATCCGATAATTTTTCTATAAAAATTTTTCAACAGTCACATTTCTGTATAAAAATTTCTCGTCAGTCACATTTTTCTACAAAAATTTCTCATCAGTCTCATTTTTCTAAAAATTTCTCTTCAGATAAAATTTCTATACAAAAAATTTGTAAGATAATTTTTCTTTAAAAATATTTCATCAGCTAGTAAAAAATTTCATCGGTCACAATGTTTCCACAAAAAATTTTCATCACTCACAATTTTTCTATAAAAAATTTTATCAGGTAATTTTTTTATAAAAAAATTTTAATAGGTAATTTTTCTATAGAAAATTTCATCAGATTCATTCTATAAAAATTTTTCATCAAATAAAATTTCTATAAAAAAAGTTCGTGAGGTAATTTTTCTTTCAAAATTTATCTGTAAAAAATTTGATAAGTCACAATTTTTCTATAAAAAAATTTCATTAGTCACAATTTTTCCAAAAAAAGTTTCATCAGTCACAATTTTTCCATAAAAAATTTTCATCAGTTACAATTTTTCTATAAAAAAAATTCCATCAGTCACAATTTTTCTATAAAACATTTTTGTTAGTAATACTTCTTCTAGTTATAATTCTTCTAGAAAAAAGTTTCATCAGTCATAATTTTTCTATAAATAAATTCTATCAGCCATAATTTTTCTGTAAAAAAATGTCACAATTTTTCTATATAAATATTTCATTAGTTTTAGAGCCTATGAAATTTACCAATTTTTTTTTTTTTGGAAATGTGCAGTTTTCCAAAAAAATTTTAAGATTTATTTATTGATAATCGCAAAATTGATTGTTTTTAAAACACCTCTTTCTAAAGCACTTTTTAAAGTACTTTTTTTCTTCAAGCTTATTGCTTTTTATTATTTTATTTAGAAACTACTTTGTGAACAGGTACTTTTCCGGAAAGTTTTTTTATAAATCAAGGCAAATTAAAGCAATCGAAATTTCAATAGAAGTGACACAACGCATTTTGCAAGACTAGGTAGGCATTTTAAAAGGTACCATTTATAAAAGTACTTTTTAGAAAAATTGTCTGAGTTTAGCATGTTTTACAACTTCTTGTTTAAAAAAGTATTAGTTTGAGGTACTTTATTAAAAATGTATATTTTAACAGGCACTTTTTTTGTTTAAAAAGGTCTGAAAGTTATTCTAAAAATCTTTTTTAAATCTGTGTTTTTCCAAAAGTCTTATTTTTTTTAAAAATATTTTTTGTGACTGGTTTGTAATAAAAATATTAATTTATTTAACTACTGCCTCCTGAAAAAGGCACTTTTTGAGCGATATTTTTTGGAAAATAAATGCAAAAACCATTTTCCACTGTAAATTTAAGTATAGTTAAAATTGCTTTTTTGATATTTAATATATTTTTTAAAATTTACTTAAAAGTACTTTATTTAAAAACAGTTCGTTCTTTAGGATTTACGTTACATTTTACGTAAATGAATCAAAGAACAAAAAAAAAACTATTAAAAATGTTTTTTATAGGTATAATTTTTACAAATAGTTTTAACAGCCATTTTTAAGGCCTTATTTACAAAAAGAGTACTTTTTTATTACAATAAAATACTTTTAAAATGTACTCATTTTAAAATACGTTTTATCTTTCTTAACAGTGGCAAATTATGGTACTCGATACTGACCGAAATTGTGATTTTTTTAACCGAAATTTTTTTATTTAATTTTTAAAGGCACATTTTGAAAAACGTACCTTTTGTTTTCATCATCAATAAACTTTTGCCATCTCTGTTGCCCTTTCGAGTTTTTGAAGATTCTTAACTTGTAATAAATGCCCCTAATACCTAAAACAAATAAAAATATGAGTCAAGGAAAATAATTTCAAACATGTTTCTAAGTGGGCAAGGTTGTGTATAAGAAGGAAAAGGATATTTTGAAGAGCCCCTTGAAACATGCATGCGCATTGTTAAAATAATGAAAATTAAAAAAAAAGAAGAGTAAAATTGCAAAAAGTAGAAAAACAAATAAAAACAGAAACAGAAACAGACAATCATTGATACAAATGTGTATTGTTTCTTTTGTTTACTCTGGCGATAATTATTATTATTTATTTTGATACAATTTTTTTTTATGTTTTAAAGATCGTTGACTTTATTTTAATGCAAATTAAGAAAATAAAGTAAAATGACCTTAGAGCTTTAAGCACAGAGAACACATGCATACACCAGGAACTAAAAGTATTCCTACTAGAAAGTGTTTTGCTTAATTTTTAAGCATTTGAAACTTAAGGAAAGTTAAAAAAAATCTTAAATACCTTTCGTGAAAATTTTATAGTGATAACCTTGATTGCTTAAACTTTTTTCCATAACTAAAGGGTGTTTTTTATAGAAGTATATAACTTTGAAATAGAATAAAATAACGTTAAATTTTTTAACTTCACATAAAATTCACTTTATTCGAACGACAATATTTTGGCAAAGTGATTTCTAATTCTTATATGAACAACAAAATAATTGTTTTATTCAAAGTGTTTCAAAGCTTATGCTAAATTTAAACTTGCCGCCATTAGAGCTTTAAAGTTTTGTCGATCGTTGTTTTTAGTAATTGTTACATAGCTGCGTTCTTGACTTCTGCTAAGCGTTTATTTGGCAACCTAAGCAATTTTATTCATCCTATCAGACTGCCATCACAGTAGATAACATCACAGTAGTATGAATTCAGATTAGACTCCTATCACGGTCGTGTGAATTCAGATCAGACTCCCATATCGGTAGATGCCCTGAATTAGGATCAGAATCCTATCATGGTAGTGTGAATTTAGATCAGACTCCTATCACGATTGTAGATGCCCTGAATTAGGATCAGAATCCTATCACGGTAGTGTGAATTTAGATCAGACTCCTATCACGATTGTGTGAATTCATATCAGACTCCTATCACGATTGTGTGAATTCATATCAGACTCCTATCACGATTGTGTGAATTCCGATCAGACTCCCATATCGGTAGATGCCCTGAATTAGGATCACAATCCTATCACGGTAGTGTGAATTCATATTAGACTTCTATCACGATTGTGTGAATTTAGATCAGACTCCCATATCGGTAGATGCCCTGAATTAGGATCAGAATCCTATCACGGTAGTGTGAATTCAGATCAGACTCCTATCACTATTGTGTAAATTCAAATCAGACTCTATTACGGTCGTGTGAATTCAGATCAGACTCCATCACAGTAATGTGAATCCACGTCAGACTTCTCTCACAGTTGTGTGAATTCAGATCAGACTCCATCACAGTAGTGTAAATTCAGATCAGACTCCTATCACTGTCGTGTGAATTTAGAAGAGACTCTATCGCAGTAGTGTGAATTCAGATCAGACTCCTATCACTGTCGTGTGAATTTAGATCCGATGCCATCACATCTACGTGTAAATTCCTATCAGACTCCATCACAGTAGTGAATTCAGATCAGACTCCTATCGCGGTTGTGTGAATTCATAGCAGACTCCATCACAGTAGTGTAAATTCAAATCAAACTCCTATCACAGTTTCAGTAGATGCCATCACACCACAGCTAACTCGAACATACTCTAATCTGGAGGTCCCATTTTCCATGCCTTTTTTCATAACTTGTATATCGGCAACAATGCGGCGAATGTTATTCTCCAAGTGGTGAAGTATTAAATTCTGTGATCTTGGAGATCAATTCACGGAAATTCGAAACGTGATACTTAGCGCAATATCTTGCATCTCCCTGGGGGCACATTTATAAGTCTTTATGGATCACACAACCATTTAGATGTATACCTTGCGCGGGTAAAAGGGAACCCAGTCGCCTTAGGCTAGCAAGGAGCCAACTGGAAAATCCACTATATTTCCACGGGAATCAGTAAGCCCTAAAGTTCCACTAATTGTCTCTTTAGACTTTTAGTTGTGCTCTGACTGATTATTGAGGAAGGACCTTCGGGAGTATCGTGGTGGCTGTGTGTTTCGAGGCCCTCGTTGGAGTTTGTGGGTCGGATCATTAAGAAATGAACACAATGAATAGTCCAGGTCCAGTGAGTATGAATGCCGTCATGTTCTTAATTATATTAAGCTTCATGCGTTCTGAACCAGGGATTGGATAGTCTCCAGCTCTTCAGCAAGGAGTAGTAGTTTGCAACCCTGCTTTGGAACCGCTGAAATTTCAACTAGGGATGACCTGTTGCTAGAATTAGACCTCGGCTTCCTAGGGCTTGAATGACGTTGCTTTTCATTCCCAGTGGTTTGACCACTATCTGATTAAGGCCAGGCGCAGATGTAAATATTATCACGTAATATTTTGCATAAAGACTGTCATCTTCACACTTATAAAGTTGAACTCGTTTAAGAATTAAAGCCGCCCGATCATTTGGTGCGTCGAACGTTTGTAAATTGGCTGTTTGAAAATAACGCTTTTTCAACAAAATCTAGTGATGAAGTTCTTTTTCAATTAGGCGGTTTTATAAACAAACAAAATTATAGCATATGGGGGCAATAAAATCCTCAAATTGTGCTCGAAAATCCATTATATATAAAGAAATCGTAGGGTGCAGGATTGTGGTCAGGCGACATCATCGGCCGTCCCCGTGAATTATCTGCACTATCAAACTGTTGTGGCCACATCAGTGACTTTTAGTTCCCCCGGGGACTCATTTATCTGTCTGTATGGATTACTCAACCATCTAGACATGTGTCAACGGGAGTATAAGGGAGCCCAGTCCCCTGAAAGCTGGCAGGGAGTTAACTGCAAGCTCCACGTTATTTCCACGGGAATCAGTAAGCCCCGGAGTTCAGCTATTTGTCTCTTTAGCCCTTTAGCTGTTCTCTGTCTGATTATTGAGGTAGGCCCTTCGGGAGTATCATGGTGGTTGTGATTTCGCGGCCCTCATGAGTTTAATTAAAGGGCCAGGATTAACTCATCTTTACTGAGAACAATGGGTGAATGATCCGGATCCAGTGAGCATGCTAGTCATGTGTTCTGGACCAGGAGTTGGATAGTCTCCAACTCTACAGCAAGGAGTAGTGGTTTGCGACCCTGCTTCGAAACCTCCGAAATTGCAACGAGGCATAACCTGCTGTTAGAAATTATTGGTGGTTCGGCCACCACCAGGTTATGACCTACGATCGGTACTGGTGTAAACCTTATCACGCATCAGTGACTTTTAGTTTCAGCCAGAGAGCGCAACAAGCCACACAGTCATCCAAACAATTCAGTTATTGCATGAAAAGTTTCCCAGTCGTGTAATTTCTCGATTTAGCGATGTCAGTTGGCCGCCTCGTTCTTTGTGGGACCATTTGAAAGACCGGGCCTACGTTAACAACCCACAAATACCTGACCCTCTGAAATTTAAAATTCGGCGCTGTATTAACGAGACAAGCAAAGCTTTGTGGCAAAATGTGCATCAATTTTTATGAAAAGAACAGACGTCTACCAAACTAATGCAGGAGGACATTTGCCTGACGATGTGCATTTTAACAGAATTTGCTTTCTAACCTCAAACTTTTTATACCTTATAAACCTCACTCTTTAATTTTATTAATACAGAATGACCGGGAACGTATACTACTTTATTTTGCCGCCATTTTGATAAACAGCTCATATTTGGAAGTCGTTAAGTAGACATATGGCAAATTCATTATGGAAAAATATTCGATAATGCAACGTGTTTTAATCGTTAAAACTTTTTATTAAAATCAATCAACGATTTTCATGAAAAAATCATAATGAGTGTCAAGGTACATTTTCATTGAAATGGATATGTGAATAAGCAGAATAGTCGGTTCTGGGGTCTTCTTTTTGTGGAGATATCTGAAAAGCAAGGTTTATGCAAACAAACCAGAAACGCTTGAGCAAATCAAACAAAATATTTATATAAGAAAGAAAGTTGATTACCTTTCCGACGGACACCCAGTATTTGTCAGGCATATAAATATTTTGTAACAGATTTATAAAAATTTTCATTACTATTTTATTAACACTTGCAAAATTTGAATCAAATTAATATGAGCTGCCATATATTCTTATGTATGTCTCTTCCATTAATTATTTGTTGAACAATTATTTGTTTTGCTCTCAATCACATGGAATGTGTTATTTATAAACAAATGAAAGAAGGCTGCGAATAACAGACACACACCAGCCATCCAGTCATCCATCCATCAATATTTAATTTATTTATTTATTTTTAATTAAACCAAATATTTAGAAATATGAAGCAAATGCTAATAATCATTAATGAATTATTGAAATAACGTTTAATGTCAATTAATACTTTTGTCAATAAATTATTACCGATTGTGTAAAGTTCAACAAGGTCTGCGTGTTAATGTCCCTTGTTAAGACACCTTTACTATTTTACATACATTTTTTGCAATGCAAAGTTGTTTAACCTGTCAAGACACGCTTAAACGTGCCTCCTATTTACAAATAGCGTTTAAAGGCTAAATTAATATGGGATGGGTAAATTTGAGGTTAGGAAGTAAATTGACTTAAAACATACATTCTTTTTCGACAACTTCAGTTTTATTGGTGTCAGTGCTTTACAGAAATATGAGAAGTAATAATAAAGTATGATATTGATAAATTTGTCACACAATAACTAATTTGTTTGGGTGGCTGTGTGGCTTCTGGTGTCGTCTTGCTGAAACTAAACGTCATTGATGTCACTATTAGCTAATTGTGGTCATAAAAAAAGTGATTATCATTGTTTGGTAGCGCAAAGAACTCACGCTGAGAACTTTTCCTTATTCCTTTCGCAAAAATACGAGCCGATAGTGCTGGCTGAACACAAGCAACACCATACATTTACTTTCTTTGGATATAAAAGCTTCTTAAAGTCTACGGATTTCGTAAGCACCACATGCGACAATCTTCTTTGTTTATGTAATCGCCTAATTGAAATGTTGAAAATTACATTGTTTCATTTAGTTGTTTAAATAACAAATTCACAAACGTTCGGCGTAATTAATAATTGGTCGGCTTTAATTCTTAAATGAGTTTTATAAGCGTGAATATAAAGATTGTAACGATACGTTTACCCTGGTTGCTAGAGTATGCACAAGAGCGTCCAATGTCGCGTCGTGTGTTTAATTAAAAGGCAGCTGGTTTATTCGAAATCTTTAGTCTTTATTTGCCACTAATCTCCTTAACGGCAGCTTACTCTCTTTGCTCAGTGTTCCGTGCAATGCTGTGCGGAGGTATCTCTTGGCCAGGTACCAAGTATCCACATTTAGTGGACGAGGGAAATAGCCAGATCAGCTAAAATTGTGTAGGGTAAAACCACAAGAACACAATTTAACGCTGCTCTGGTCCCTCCCAGTAGCGACGGTAAACGGAAACCAGGCTGGGTAAAAACCACTGCACCAGTTTGTAACCTTACCGGTGTTACTATGGCCAGCAACACGTACAAGGGGACAAGGGGAACACCCAGAACACTGAAAATTGTGCAGGGTAATAACCACTAGAATACAATTTAATGCAACTCTGGTTACTCTCAGCAGCGACTGTAGGCACAAACCAGGCTGCGTAAAAAGCACTGCACCATTTTGTGAGCTCAGAGTATTTGCCGAAGATACTCAGACATTTTTTTGGGCGATACGCTTCTGTCAAAATATTACTTGCTATCTGTCGGCCGGCTGCGTACCAACTTACTCTTTGTTCATAAAGTTCTTCTTTATATACCCATTCGCCGAGCCAACTTAATATGCTTTGACGGAATCTCATCGTCATTACATGTGTCAATGGGGGTAAATGGGAGCCCAAATCCCTTCAAGCATAACAGGATCCAACTGGACAATTCCACTATATTTCCACGGGAATCAGTAAATCCACAGAGTTCAGCTATTTGTGTGTTTAGCCTTTTAGCTGTTTTTTGACTGATTATTGAGGTTGGCTCTTCGGGAGTATCATGGTGGTTGAGGTTTCTATGCCCTCGTTTGAGCTGTGAGGTCGGATCATTCACGATGAATGGTCTAACTCCAGTGAGCATGATTGCGGTTGTGTTCTTAGTCTTTATTAAGCTTAATGCATTCTGGATCAGAAGTTGGATAGTCTCCAACTCTTCAGCAAGGAGTGAGGGCTGCGACTTACTCTGAGCTCTTGAAGTTGCAACTAGGAGTGACTGAAGGATATACGTATCTGAAGGCCTTCTAGGGCGAGGATGACGCTACATTTCATCCCCAGTGGTATGATCCACCGTCTTGTTTATCGCTTACCCATACCCATTCGCCACCACACACAAGTACATACACACACACACACACATACACCATCTTTCATTATCAGCCGCTAGTTGTACCACCACGTAAATATGGCGCTGGCCAGCGAGTTGCCATTAAACACAAAATTGCAATTAAAAGTTCATTCGACTTATAAAATAAATATACAATAAAATAGTAATTCATATAAATATAAAATAAGTTGCCTGTGTCGCTAAAAGCAACCATCAGGACTTTTAGCGTTACAAGACCTTTATGCAAAAAAAGTGCCTTTAGTGACACGCAATTATTGCAAAGTTCGACTAGTTGATGTTTCAGGCTCATTCCTAACACTGCGACGATTACAACCGTTAAAACTACTACGAGCGTATTGTTTTGATTTGTTGCCAGCAACATTAACGTAAGCCTCTAATCTAGCGATCAAATTATTCTCGGCAGTTTTAGAAGGAGCATGATTACGAGCAAGAGCTGCTCGAATTAGCGAAGTGATGCAGTGAAATTTTCACTATTTTGATGGCAAATTATCACAATTAAAATTCTTTGCTTAAGAGCTTAGCGTACCATGCTTAAACTTTTCCAACTTTTGACTTATAAATAAATGTCAAAGAGTGACAGTTTCATTCTAGACATTTAATAATTTGACTGACAATTGAATTGCTAACCTTAAATTTGCCCAGTCAGTAATTGCTTTTAAGTGATGTCTGTAGCTATTTCTGTCGGTAATATATGATGCATTTCCTTGTTTATGTTTCGGTAGTAAGGAAGGTGTATATTTAGGAGAGTTTTATTAAAAATAACATTCTACAGGGTGTCTGCCGGGAAGGTATACTACATTGTTTTGCCACCATTTTGGTAAACGTTAGTCTTGACAGCTTATATTTGGCAGTCGTGAAGTAGACACTTGGCCAATTTATTATGGCCTCCACATTGAGAGTTGGTTAAATTGCTGGTATATCTAAGTGTGACAAATGATAAATTTTGCAGGTCTTAGGTAGCCCTTCTGCCTCGTGCTTGTGTTAGCAGTTTTTTAATAGCCTGTTGAAAAAAGCATAATGAGTGACGAGGCATATTTTTATTTGAACGGATATCTGATAAACAGAATAGTCGGTTCTGGGGAATGAAAAACCATCAATAGTAACTTTTGCATTTATTAAAAGTTACAGATAGTGTGATTCGTTTTGCATCCGCACCTGGCTATGTAGCCTTAATCAGATGGTGAACAAACCACAATTGTATAATTTAGAACGTCATACATGCGTCCTAGGAAGCCGAAGACATAATTCTAAGCAACAGAACCACCTAGTTGCAATTTTAATGATTCCAGGGCAGGGCTGCAAACCATCACACCTTGCTAAAGAGTTGGAGAATTTCCTACTCCTGTCCAGAACACATGTCTAGCATGCTCACTGGACTGGATCATTCACTTAGCGTGTCATTAACAGTGAGATGATCCTGGCCACCATAATAACCATTATACTGTTATGGGGCTGCGAAACCACAACCACCACGTTATAGGGGCCAACCTAAATAATCAGCCAGAGAACTATGAAATGTCTAAAGAGACAAATAATGAACTCTGCGGCTCACTGATCCCCGTGGAAATAAAGTGGAGCTTCCAGTTGACTCCCTGCCTATCTTCAGGGGACTGGGCTCCTTTTTCCCCCAGTTGCACAGATCTAGATAGCTGTTACGTACTATAAAGACCATAAATGTGCCCCCGGGGGGGACTATTAAAAGTTACAGTCTGGTGAGCAGTTTGGTCAGGAGTAATCATTGGATTTGAAAATGAAAACGGCGTAATGGTAACTGTAAATGGGAAGCGATATCGCGATATAATTGAAAACTTTTTAACGCCACAACTGCATGCTTTGGGCTTGATTAACATTGGTATCAACAAGACGGTGCCACATCGCATACAGCCAGGATTACAATGGAATTACTACGAGACCTCTTTCCACAACAAGTTATTTCAAGAAATGGCGAATTTGGTTGGCCTCCACCTGATTTGACTGCTAGGAACTTCTTTTTGCGGGGATATCTGAAAATCAAGCTTTATGCAAACACATGCAACTCAAACAAAATATTCGTGATGAAATTAATGAAATGCCGCTTGAAATGTGTGAGAATGTAATGAAAAATGTGCTCAAAAGGGCTCGCATTTGTGAGGCCAACAGAGGGTGATATTTATCTAAAATTGTATTTCATACATAATTGCCGACATTAAATAAAACATTTATCGCTATAAGATCCATTCTCTTTCATTTAATCAAAAATTATAAACAAACAAAGTAGTATACCTTCCCGACGGACATTATGTGCTTGTTCTTGTACGAAACATTTCAGCTTTTTTTGCGAACATCAAGTTCAAACTGCCAATCAATCGTTATGATCAAAAAAAATTATCTGCTCTTTGGCTTGATATGTCTATGTAGAAGTGCCTCCCACCACATCACATGGTTAGTGATTTCAATGCTATGCCACTCTATTGGCTTAAAGAGAGAGAGAGAGAGAGAGAGAGAGGAAATCACATTCTACTTCTTCTTGTACGAAACAACTCGGACCTTTTAATCGAGTAATATGTGCAAACTATGAAACAATCAGTTAAGTCAAAAGTAAACAACATGCTCTGAAGAGTTCACCCTTTGTTTGATATGTTAGTGTGATTTGGTAATTTGTTAATGTTGGTAGAGTTTGATGCTTATTGTCTGGGATTTGATTGTTATTATTATAATTATTTTAAAAGGCCCAACTATATTATGCATATACTGGCTTAAGGCAACTTAAGCAACTGTGCAAATACCTAATAATCATATGTGCCAAACTATAATGTACTTAATAAAACTTTTCGTCAAATGTCATTTGCTTAAGCAAAGTACGAAACTGATCGCTTATTCCATACGGAAACAGCTGTTGTGCATTGTGTAAACAAAATCTAATGGAGGGCAAAAAATATTTTATCTGAATTTAATAGAAAATGTACAGAGAAAAAATAGTTTATATGACAAAAGAGACGCGTTTTATTATAACGGCAATTCAAAGGAACGAGGGCCTTTAAACATTTAATTTTTTTTTTCATTTCTTTAACACACAATTTGCAATAAAATTTATATTTGTATTGTTAATAAATTCAATGATGCCTACAGTTGCATTTTTGTACTTTTGGCCAAAATAATACACACAGCGATATAAGTGTAATTTTACTTTCGTAATTTTTTTTAAAACTATTAACAAAAAATTATAAATTTGTATAAGGATAGTATTAGTTAGGATAGTATATTTCTCCTACTCTATTTCTTATTTTTCTAAACGACCTTCTTTTCGAACTTTCAACCCTATATATTCTTTTGCCGATGACAGCGCCATTTGTCACTCATATTCATTTCGTAAGAGACCAGGCCATTTGGAGGTTAGTTTCAAAAGGCAGAACATGAATGATACTCTTAATTACGATCTCGCGACAATCTTGGAATGGGGTCGTGTGAATAGAGTAGATTTTAATGCTCGTAAGACGCAATGTTGCATGCTAACGCATAGATCTGCGTTCGGTAGTGGTGCTGCATCTGTTACTATGGGTGATATAAACATTACGGAGTCGGAAGCTTTTGATATTCTTGGCATGAAAATTCAGTGCGATGTTCGATGGACTAAACACATTTTTCAGGTTTCTAAAGAAGCTTTCAAGTGCCTTGGTTTTCTAAAACGGTGTAAAAGATACTTCACTCCATCCGATCTCCGTACTATCTATACCACCTATATCCGTCCGAAAACGGAATACAACTCTCATGTATGGGCCGGCGCTCCAAAGTCTATTTTGGAGCGTACAGGAGAGGGCCAAGAGGCTCATTGGGGACGGTAGGTTATCCAACTCTATTGATTCTCTAGAGCATCGACGCAATGTGGGGTGTATTTCACTGTTCTATCGTTACTACAATGGAAAGTGTTCCCGATACTCACACGTTTTCGCGTTTAACACGATTTTCGTTGAGAGCACATCCATTTGTGATTGATTGGCCAGTGAATCGCACTACGCATTACAGGGAAAATTTGTTTTTTAGCACAACAGTCCGTATGTGGAATAAAATCCCTCCGGAAATCTTTCTGAATGTTCACAGACACTACTCCCTCTTTCCTCCTTCCCGTAACCTACTTTCCTAGTTCTGGCACAATGCTTTGCATATGTAGGGGTCATCCCCTGAGTGCTGGTCCGAAAAAGAAATAAGGATAGTATTAAGTATACAAAATATGATTATTAAATGCATTTTTGCTAATCAAGTTTATTTATTTAGAACGAAATTATTTTTTTGCTAAAGTACGAATAACAAAACGAATGTGCAACTATTGCATAATAATTCCTATATTCACGTAAGCACAATATAGCCACGTAAAAGTTTTCAGTGATTCGCTTAAGCATTTGACATAATTTTCGTTCAATTTTCGACATTAGCTTAAGCCAGCTTATGCATATTATAGCTGGGCCTTAAATATAATTTTATTTGCCATATTTTGCTGTTTTTAAAAAAATAGCTTTTCTTAAAAAAATAATTCCTTATAATTAAGTAATAAAAATAAAAAATATTTATTCAAACAATTTACGTGAAATAATGGTGGTAAATAAAATTAAAATAAAATTTGTTAACATATTCATTAATTCCTATTTTTTCTGCTTTTGCGCATTATTTGCATTTGCATAAATATTTCCTTTAAATACTTTAGGAATCTTAAATAATATTATTTTTGTTTATTTACTTATGTTTTTTTATTTTGTTTTACTTAATATTTCTTTTTGTAAATTTTCGAAAAAATACTGTTCTAATGTGCATTGAAAAAGAAATCAAATTGAACTTTGCGTCAGCAGCTGGCAGTCCATATTATTGCACAATAAATGCCCAAGAAAAATTTTTTTTTTGCATATATTCAAAATTACGAAAAAATTAATTAATTTTTTTAGTTACAATAAATTCCATAATTTGTTCTTTTTTAAAATTATATGAAATATTCATTTATTCAAAATATAGAAAAGAAAAGGTTCAAGTGAAAAGGTCATATTTACACTTCAATAATTAGATATGATTCCAAAATCAATTTATTAAGTGTAATAAATAAAATTAAAATATAATTAACCTTAAAATTTAATAAAGAAAAATTTTTTTTAAATTTAAAAAATAATTTTTTTTAATAAAATTTTAATACAATTTTGATCTAGACAGTCTTGTGTTGCTGCCAACTGCTTTTGATCTTTGTCATGTTAGCGGTAATCGCATATTCAACAATGTTTTAAACCTGATAGTGAACAGTTAGTAATTTAATAAGGAACATCAACTAAAGGTTTTTCAAGAAGAAGTTTGTTTTCCAAAACAAAATAAAACAAAAAATTTAGATTAAAATGATTCAAATTGTTATTGTAATACGAAGAGAAAAGTTCGGCAATTATGAATGAAAAATTATATCTGGCAAATCTCCACCACCACCACGCTGACATATATCGAGTCTTTCACCGAAGCTTTTAATCACTTTTTGGCAAAATTGTGGTCCTATTTCTCTAATCACATCAGGGATTTTGAGTTTTAAGGCTGATATCGATTCGATTGGCTCCGTTTAGACTCTGTCTTTAACATAGCCTCACAAAAACTAATCCAGTGGTGTTAAATCACACGATCTGACTGGTCACTTAACTGCTGATTGTCGTGAAATTATGTGATGGAGAAATTTGGTTTATAATAAATTGTTTGTTTCATTGACTGTGTGATATGTGGCACCGTCCTGTTGAAATCACATGTCAGTGATATCCACGTCGCAAATAATAGGGCAAAATTGAGTTATTAGTGAAAATATGCTTCGTCTGAAAAAATGTTTTTTTTTTTTTTTTAGAAAAAGCAGCGGGTTGTGCCTGCATAAACTTGGCGAATTTATGACGATGTGAATTGTCGGTCGGTGCAGTAGTTGAATCTTGTGAGGCTTCAAAATCCTCCGTCCCAATTGTTGAGAGCGTCGACCCCCTCCCCCCGGCTACATTTATAAGTTCCTTATGGATCACACAACTATCTAGACTTTCGTCTTGGGGAAGTAAAAGAGAGCCCAGTCCCCTAACAGGCTACCAAGAGCTAACTGGACAATCCACTATATTTCCACGGGAATCAGTAAAGCCCCAGAGTTCCGCTATTTGTCTTTTTAGCCTTTTAGCTGTTCTCTGACTGATTATTGAGGTTGGCCCTTCGGGAGTATCGTGGTGGCTGTGTGTTTTGGGGCCCTCGTTTGAATTTGTGGGTCGGATCATTCACAATGAACACAATGAATGGTCCAGGTCCAGTGAGCATGAATGCCGTCGTGTTCTTAATTATATTAAGTTTTAGGCATTCTGGACCAAGAGTTGGATAGTCTCCAACTCTTCAGCAGGGAGTGAAGGCTGCGGTATGTTCCGGGCTTTTGAAGTTGCAACTAGAAGTGACCGGAGGATATACATATCCGAAGACCTTCTAGGGCGGGGATGACGCTACATTTCGTCCACAGTGGTAATGATCCACCATCTGATATTGGCCCACACGGCTAAGTGCAGATGTAAATCTTATCACGTTGAGAGCGTCAAAGAATTGATGCCAATGCATCTACTACGAATACCTGAAAAAACTAATTATCAAAACGATCGTGGAAAAATATTCGATAAACCAACGTGTTTTAATTGTTAAAAAATTTTATCAAAATCAATCATTGATTACTGTGACGATGAGAAAGTTATGTGAAATTTTTGGGAGAAACAACGTGCCAACAAAACACACTCTTTAGCGTGTAGTGAATGTTTTTGAGTCTATACGGAGTGAGTCTGTAGGTGATAGGCCCAAGCATAGACCACAACGTTTTTTTTTTTTTTTTTTAAGAGAAGTAGCAATCAGGCAACAATGCCTATTTAGTCAAGTAACATGCTATATTCTTTAGGAAAGGGATAGAAAAGAGATGAAACAGGTGGTGAAAGTAGAAGGATAGTCGGAAATTAACTGCTGTATAAAGACACCACAGCGACCAGTGACTATGCCTTCATCGCTGAGCAGCCCCACCGGCAGTCAATTTTTAATTTTGTAGTGAAAAAAAACAAGGTCTTCGTTGGGAATCGAACCCACAACCCCCATACTGACAAGCTAGTACACTACCTACTAGCCTACAGGGGCACAAGTGCTGCAAGATCGGCTGAAAACATTACTGCTGCTCAAGAAATTGTTCAAGACAATCCATCAACTTAAATTCAACGCCGTACTCAGGAGTTTGGTCTTCAAAGAACAACTTTGGCCACAATTTTGCACAAGGATTTGCATTTGTTTCCATATATGATTCAGATGGCACAAAAGCTTCTTCCACAAGACCATTTACGCCGCCGTACATATACTAATAAGATGTTACAGCTCGTCCATGACGACAGCGATTTCATGAAAAAATCATAATGAGTGACGAAGCACATTTTCATTTGAAGATATGGTGATATTGGGTGGCCTCCACGGCCGCCAGGTTAACATATTAATTAAATTGCTGGTATAACTAAGTGTGACAAATGATAAATTTTGCAGGTCTTAGGTAGCACTTCTGCCTCGTGCCTGTGTTCGCAGTTTTTTTAAAAGCCTATTGACTTTCCAGGATGCAACTAACAGTACTAACTTCTTAAGTTGTTAATATTGTTACGAATGTGTCTTGCTTAAGATTTAAAATAAAATAATTAAGCAATAAAGCAAACTACTGGTTACAAACTGCGTAGAAATTTGTACACACACACAACTACAATTTGATATGCTGTTTACTAACTACCTGGCATGCAAGCAAAAAAAAAATACAGGTATGCTGTTTATCATCTAAACGCGCAAGACAAAAACTAATTTTACAACAACAAATATACATGTTGTTTACCATCTGCGAAGTTTTCTAAGAAACCCTTTTTTTACATAAGCAACAACAAATGTATTGAAATAAATTTCAAGCAGAAACCTTATCAGCATAAAAACAAAAACAACTATACACACAGACATACAGGCGCCTATACATCGAATAAACAACATACAACAACAAAATGCGATACAAAGGGAGTAGAAGATTCTTAAATCTTCTAGATTCTAATTGGACAAGTATAAATGGGGGAAGCGTCTGAGTGGATAATCAATCAGTGTAAAATTGGACCTCATCAAGTGAAGACCTGCATTTTAAGTAAGTTGTTCTGTATCAACTTTGTGTAGTTAAAGTAAATAAAATAGTTATTATTTAAAAATTCTTAAAACTCACAACAAAACGTTTATAAAAGGTATAAACGTAACAATATTTTTAGTAAAAAATTAAATTAAATAACAAATATATCATGTTACATACTAGCTTCTATCTGGGCACAACCGAGTAGCTTCTTTAATTTTTCTGTAACTTTGCCTCTCAACTATATAAATCTGTGTACTCGCTTGCTTAATTTCTGCTCACAGAGCAACTCTGCTGCAGTTGTGAACACATTTTGCTATTTCTGTTCAATTCTTTGTTATTTTATTCATAGTAATGAAATTATTTTAAAATTTCAAAACTTTCTAAATTTAAATAATTAACAAAATGATAAAAAAAAATAATAAAATCTTTTGAAATCGCAAAATCACTTACAATACAAAAATTAAAATATTTGCAATTGGTGTAGCATTATTATACTCAAATTAAATTGCATTTATCTTGCCATCTCTGGTTTGTAAACTTATATTCATAATCTTTCTTCATATTCTTTTTTCGTTTTCCTCCACCCTCTAATTTTATTTTTTTTAAGAGAAATTTTTTTGAATTCATTATTTCTCTTGCAATTTTTTCGCAGCAGCACAGGAAAACAGATGTTTCATGTTGTTTGTTAGATAAATGCAGAACAAATTTCTTCTCTCTTATTGGTCGATGTTATCAGGTGATTGGTGAAATTGATCGCGTGACTATGTATCAGTAAACAAAATAAACAACAAAAATATTTTGTTTTTTTTTTTAGAAAAATAATGTCGTAATCTGATATTTCGAATTACAACATTTATTACAGAAAAATATGTTTTATATCGCTGTTTCTATTTTATTTATTACAAATTATAAAAAAAAACATTTTGTCTGAACAGCAGTCTGTCTAACAGTTTCAAATATATTTTTTGTAGTTGTTAATTAATTTCTTATTTACAAATCACTTTAAAAAGTACTAAAAGATTTGAAATACTTAAGGACTTTATATGCAAAAGTACCTTAGGGCAAGATAATTATTTAACAACAAGAAAACTTGTATAACTTGTATTTTTTCCCGATGTTTAAGATTATTTAGAGATTTTGTATAATGTAGAATCGTTGAGATAGTTTGTTTTGGACCGATCAATAAAAAATATATACATTATTGCTTAGTCCCAATTTACATTGTACGATTTTTGTCGCTGCAATTCTTAGTTTGTTGGTAAATAAGGGGTGTAGAAAGAATAGGGGAAGAGAGGAACTAAAAAAAGTACTCATGCGAGTGTACTCTTGCAATTCGTTTTGTCCACAATTCGTAATTTTAAATGTAAAGTTTGTGTGTATATGAATACAAAATCGTCAAATGTATACGCGAATGCAACTTTAAAGAAAGAACGACAAAAATTGCAACGACAAAAAATGTACATTGGGACTTACAAAGTTCTTAACTAAGCTTCTCTTGTGCTCACGATGTTTCTGAATCTTGTGAGTATATTAGCGACCGTGGTGTTCTTTAGGGTTTAAATACATGGTGTCCACTGGAAAGGTATACTACTTTGTTTTGCCACCATTTTAAGGCAAAGACGATGGCACATTAATTCATCAGCTGATATTGAGAGTTAAAATGCACATTATTTAATATTTTATCTCATATAAATACAGGGTGTCCGGCGGGTTGTTTCGCCGCCATTTTGGTAAACATGAGTTTTGACAGTTCAATTTGGCAGTCGTGAAGTAGACAGGTGGCGAATTTATTAAGGAAAAATATTGGAAAACCAACGCGTTTTAATCGTTAAAACATTTAATCAAAATCAATCATCGATAACTGTGACGATGAGAAAGTTACGTGATATTTTCGGGAGAAACAACGTGCCAACAAAACGCACTATTTATCGTGTAGTAAATGATTTCGAAGAAAGGGGGTCTGTAGCTGATAGATTCAAGCATGGACCACAACATACTGCAAGATCGGCCGAAAACATTACTGCTGCTTAAGAAAGCGTTCAAAACAATCCATCAACCTCAATTCGACGCCGTGCTCAGGAGCTTGTTCTTCAAGGAACAACTTTTGGCCATAATTTTAAACAAGGATTTGCATTTGTTTCCTTATAAGATTTAGTTGATACTAGAGCTTCTTCCACAAGACCATTTACGTCGCCGTACATATGCCAATAGGATGTTACAGCTCGCGCATGACCACGCTGATTTTCATAAAAAAATCATAATGAGTGACGAGGCACATTTTCATTTGAACGGATATGCGACTAAACAGAATAGTCGATTCTAGGGAATAGGAAACCCTCAAATTATTCAACAGTCACCTGTGCATCCATTAAAAGTAACAGTCTGGTGTGCAATTTGTTCAGGAGGAATCATTGGACCCTACTTCTTTGAAAATGAAAACGGCGTACTGTGAATGGGGAGCAATATCGTGATATGATTGAAAACTTTTTAACGCCACAACTGTATGCTTTGGGCTTGATTAACATGTGGTATCAACAAGATGGTGCCATATCTCATAGAGCCAGTATTACAATAGAATTACTGCGAGACCTCTTTCCACAACAAGATATTTCAAGAGATGTTGATTGGCCTCCGCAGTCGCCTGATTTGACTGCTTTGAACTTCTTCTTCTGGGAATATCTGAAAAGCAAGGTTTATGCAAACAAATTAGAAACGCTTGAGCATCTTCAACAACATATTCGTGAGAAATGTAAAAAAAGTGCTCAATAGGACTCGCATTTGTGAGGTTAACAGAGGCGGACATTTATCTGATATTGTACTCCATGCATAATTGCCGACAATAAATAAATTATTAATCGCTATAAGATCCATTCTCTTTCATTTAATCAAAAATTATAAACAAAGTAGTTTACCTTCCCGGCGGACACTCGTTATTTATTTGCGCTCCGACAGGGTTTAATTATTTTTGTCGCTAAAAAATGCTTTTTAAAATTAAGAGTGGTTTTTACAACTTTGAAATGGAATAAAACAAAGATGAATTTTTTAAATTGACATGAGTAAAGTAAATTTACTTTACTCGTCAGATAATCTTGTGGCATTGTAATTTAAATATTTAGCATATGACTGCCACAACAGCTGGCTCGGTCGTAGTCTAATGTAGAGGTACAATTTTCGTTGACTTTTTTCTAACATTTGTGGTCTTATATTGTTTTCCAAGTGGTCAATTGTTTCGAACTTATCGGCGTAGGCTAGCTACTTCACATATTCCCATAGAAAATAGTCAAACGGCGTTAAATCGCACAATCTTTAAGGCAAATTCATGGTTCCGAAACGTGAAACTATGCGCTTACCAAACGTTGCCTTCAATAAATCAATTGTGACATAAGTTAAATAACGTGTTGCATCGTCTTGTTGAAACCAAAACTTCTGCCCGTCATGGTTGTTCAATTGATGAACGAAAAAGTCAGTAATCAGAGCTCTATAGCGGTCACCGTTGACTGTAACAGTCTGAACAGCATCGCTTTTAAAGAGGCACGTACCAATGATTCCACCAGCCCATAAATCACACCAAACAGTAAGTTTTTCCGGATGTATCGATGTCTCAACATGTACTAGAGGATTACCATCATTTCAAAGTGAGATTAATCGCTAAACAGAATTTGCTTTCGAAAATTGCTATCAAGGACAATCCTGTTTAGGGCCCAATTTGCACAATTTTACAGCATTGTTCAGCAGTTGGTCTATTTATGTTGTGAATGCCAAGTCAAATTAAACATAAATCAATTCGCAGCTGACAAAATGGCAGCCAGTTAAAAAGTGTTGCCAACTTAAAGTGCTATCTATATATATATATAAAAATTAAGCCCAAAATAGTTGTCCGTTGGTTGCCAGTGTTTGACGAGATACGCCGTCGGATTTCCACCAAATTTTTACAGTACCTTCATAATGGTCGGTAGCTGGTATGTACCTTTGTTTCATGCGTTTACGCACAATAGTGCGTCTACAGTGCACAAATTTTTCCAAAAAATCAAAATTTTTTTTCAATTGCATACATCGCATCAATGTTTTGTATCAAATGAAATGTGTGTTTTGGTTTGTACGTTGCTGTGTGTGTGTGTGTGTGTGCTTGCACAGAATGCGACGGCAATAGAAATCGAAATATGCTCATGTTCATAGCAAGTGGATGTGCAAACAAATAGAGAAATTTGTTTTCCATATTCTGTTGCATTTTGTGTGTGCGTGTATAATTTGCGTGTTCAGTTGCAAAATGATCCATCAGCCGAACGTTTTTCAAAGCAATTGTTAAATATTGGGAATGGCACAATTCCAATTGATACCACCACAAAAATGATTCCGCTTCCAGATAATTTTTGCCACTATGCACAATCAAGACAAGAATTGGTCACAAACGTATTTCCGGGTATTTCACAAAATTTTGGAAACCATGATTGGTTGGGAGAAAGAGCTATTTTAGCTGCGAAAAATGCAGATGTTTTAGATATCAATGTGATAATTTTTATTGAGATTCCTGGGGAAATTTTTACGTATAAATCGGTTGACTCTGTTACCAATCAAAACGATATTGTAAATTATCCAGTCGAATTTTAAAATTCGCTTGAGTTACCTGGACTGCCGCCCCACCGCCTACAAGTGAAAGTTGGCTATCAATTAGTCTGCTTAGAAATATCTGCCAGCCACGACTTTGCAATGGGACATGTTTAGTAGTCAAAAAAGTCATGAAAATGTGATTGAAGGAAAATATAAGGGCGAGGATGTGCTGATACCACACATTCCTATGATTCCTCCAGATTTGCCGTTTAATTTTAAACGGCTTCAGTTCCCCATACGTGTTCAATTATATGTATCATGCTCACGTGTAAAGAAAACAACTGTTTTGTTTGTCTATAACGCGAACCAAAATCAATCGAAGAATGTCGTATATGTAAAAGCATTGCAATAGAGTAAGACGTATTTTATAGGCAACAATGCCTATTTAGTCAAGCAGCGTGCTACATTCTTTAGGAAAGGGATAGAGAAGAGATGAAACATGTGATGAAAATAGAAGGATAGTTACGGAAATTAACTGTCGTATAAGACATCTCAGTGACCATGCCTTCATCACTGAGAAGCCCCACCGACAGTCAATTTTTATGTGTAGTGAAAAAAAACCAAGGTCTTTGTTGAGAATCGAACCCACAACCCCCAGTTATATAAGCTAGCAAACTACCTACCATCCTATAGGGACAAAACTATTAAATTGTGAAAAAGATAAAATTATTAAAAATAACATAAAAACGAACATAGAAGAAATTGTGTTCTTTCTGATTCATTTTCTAAATTGATTGAATTTTTTGGCGCACACAAGAAAGAACGCTGCAGAATAAAAACAAACCACAAATGACTTGCAAAGCAGTCACGGGCACGCTAGTACGAATATAAAAAAGCACTCGATACATGAATCAACGTTTCCATTTAAAACAAAAAGCTTCTCACACTCCACATCATTATTGATCTTCCAATTTGCTTAATTGTTGATAACCATTTTAAAGACATCGTCTTTTTGTGACTACTAAGCAGATGTTCGTGGGTTTTCAACTGGAATAGAGTCACGAATTTATATGACACTAAAAGGTAATCAATGTACGCAAATGACTGTAAAATTTTATTTGATTTAGAAGCAAGTCATTACAAATATGGGGGGGGGGGGGGGGAAGGGTATGGATTGGTGAAATGACATTTTTGTTTTTAATCAAACACCAGGGAGTTGCACGAGTATTGTGCAATGAACAACAAAATTTCAACTTACTTTCACTTAATTTTCTTAACAAAAATTTTGTTCAAATTTGAAAAGTTGTTTTAACACTCTTAAGTTAAAGTTACAATTATTTTCCGCCTTACTTTGTTGTCAGTTAATTCCGTATTACAACAACAAAAAAAGAATTTTGAAATATATGAATTACATTTTAATATTGACCCTCAGATAAAGAACATTCAAAACTTGTATTGCAACTTATTTAGCACCAAATCAATGTCTGCAAAGTCACGACTTTTGTTTGTTTAAAAACAATGAACAAATTTATTGGAGCAGAAATTTATTTCAATCAGAAGTGTTTGAAAACGATAATTTTTTGAATGGATATACCTGCGTAATCATATTAATTGGGTTTTTCAACAAGAAGTTTGTTTATGTTTGAAAGTTTTGACATTCAGTTTGTAGCAGATGCATTAGCAATTGTTACAGTGAATTCAAATTCGCACGAAAATCGCCTTAAAATAATTCAAATCCACTATGAAAATGGCGGGTGGTTGTGTTAAAGTTACATTTCGTTAAATTCGTGATATTTTAGGACAACATAATCGTCTTTCTGCGACCGCTAATAAGAATTTCGTCGCTCATTATGATTTTTTCATGAAAATCGGGATTGTCATGGGCGAGCTATAACATCCTGTTGGCATATGTACAACGGCGTTAATGGTCTTGTGGAAGAAAATGTTGTGTTAAATAAAACTTATATGGAAACGAATGCAAATCCTTGTGCAAAATTGTGGCCAAAGTTATTCTTTGAAGACCAAACTGCTGAGCACAGTGTCGAATTGTGGTTTATGGATTTTTTTAAACATTTTCTTGACCAGCAGTAATGTTTTCAGCCGATCTTGTAGTACGTTGTGGCCCATGCTTGGGCCTATCACCTACAGACCCTCTTTCTTCGAAATCATTTACTACATGTTAAGTAGGGCGTTTTGTTGGCACGTTGTTTCTCCCGAAAATTTCACGCAACTTTCTCATCGTCACAGTAATCGATGATTGATTTAGATAAAATATTTTAACGATTAAAACACGTTGGTTTATCGAATATCTTTATATATATAAACGGCTGGACCGATTTGCATAAATTTTTTTGAATGCCTTTAGGTGGCGCCCCGGGTGGTTTAGATTTACAATTCGGTCCAATTGGACAAAGGGGCGTGGTACTTCCCATACAAACCACAAATTAAAAATCTATTATTTCTGCTCCTTATAACGGTATTTGCACACAGTTTGGTACGTCGGTTTGGTGTGCATTTTTTAAGTGCTGCTGCAAAAAAAGGCAGGATTGTACAAAGGGGCGTGGTACCTCCCATACAAATCGCAAATTAAGAATCCAATATTTCTGCACCTGCTAACGGTATTTAAACAGAATTTGGTATTTCGGTTGAGTGAACATATTTTAAGTTCTGCTGTAAATAAAGACGGGATTTGATGAAGACGCGTGGTGCCTCCCATACAAATCTTCTTTACATATATAATTCTACTATACGTGTGTATGTCACTGAATAAATTTTTTTTGCATGCGTTTGGCTGCCACCTTGGATAGTTTACATTCACAAATCCGCCCGGCAGATGGCGCTGCAGTCGGTATCCAGGTTATTCAACTATACTGCAACTACAGGACTGAATCGACTTGAATGAATAATTGTGTATTCATTCATTGAATGCATTTAATTTTTTTGTGCGCTGTGTTTTGATATTATATGGTATCGCATTTACGTAAATATTGAGCGTTGCTTACTTCAAAAATACACACACGCCATAAATACGTCGCCAGCCGCCAACTGCCTCCATGTCTGCCGTCGTTAAAACAGTCCCGGTGGGCATCGAGCTTATTTATTCTATAATAAATTTGCCACGTGTCTACTTCACGATTGCCAAATTGAAATGTCAAAACTAATGTTTACCAAAATGGCGACAAAACACGGACACCCTGTAGTTATATGATATAAAATATTAAATAATGTGCATTTTAACTCTCAATATCAGCTGATGAATTAATGTGCCATCGTCTTTGCTTTAAAAAAGGCAAATAAAATAATACGAAAATCTATTTTTTTTCGCAGTCGGGTTTTAAGCGGCAAACAGCTGTTACGCCTGCCGCTAATATTTATTAATTTAACAAATCGAAAGAAATTTAATGCGAATGTTAACACAAACATACCAGCAAATTCACTTGAATTCACTCACACTCGAAATTTATTTATTCCTGAATTCAAAGTTTAATTTTAGCAACTTTGTAATTAATTTATGTTTAAGAACGTGTTTAAAATTAACTCAACAACAACAAGCAAAAACAATAAAAAAATTTGTTAACATATTTTTGTTGAACAACTGTTTGAACAACTGTTTGTTTGTTTGTTTAACAGTCAGTCAGCACAGACTTGCAAATATTTTGCCTGTTCCAAAGTGCAATTTTTTCTAGAGAATTTTTTTTGGAATTTTGAAAATTGTTTACTTGACATCACAGTATTTAAATGATTTTTCGTTTGCTATTATTTACGTTCGATACAGTGGGACAAGATGTTTAATAAAATTATTTTCTCAATTTTTTTTAACATTTTTTTATTTTAATTATTTTACTCTAATTAGAGAGGAAATTCTTTAAGGGAGAAGAAAATTATATGTGTTAAAAATTTTGTAATAAAAAGAAATAATAATTTGACTTTAGTACCAGAGATTTGTAGGAAGTGAACTTATCGCTACGCTTTTCAAGCAAGCAAGAACTAAATTAGCGCTTCGATCTACATCGTATTAAAGGGTTTGAACAGTTAATGTAAAGAGTCGCGATAAAAATCTACTGGGGTGACTTAACTATGGATAAAGTAAAAAATTTGTTAAAATTGGTAAACACCGAAAGATGCAATAAATAAGACAATAAATAAGACTTAACCGATATGGTGAACTTTGGACATATTTTGAGGATATTCAGCTCTTGTAAGATTTTCTATGTATATTCCTATATATTTATTCTGCCCTTCGCACTTTTTTTCCTTCCAAAAAACTTGATTATTGTTGCAACTTACAGAACGAGAGGAAATTTTTTAATCAAGTTGATAAAACACATAAATAGATTCTAATTCGTGTGGCTTGTTTGAACGGATTTAACGATCAAAACTCCAGAGGCCACTACTTATTAATAATTTTAATTAAAAACAAAAAAAAATAAATTAAGTTCAAAACAATCTAGCGAATTGCTTATTTTAAAAAGGTTAAGAGCAAATTAAAATTAATTTAAACCTCTTGAGAATCTCTACGCAACAGTAAGCATTGCGGTATCCAGCTTCTTAATGTACGTAAAGGTTGTAAGAGTAAGTTGCAAATTGCTCTATCCGCGATCGTGCACAGGAATTGGATATATGTCCATCTACTTTATGGAAAATTTTGCGGAAAGATCTTGGCTTGCGTGCTTACAAAATCCAACTCGTGCAAGAATTGAAGCCACACGATCACCTAGAAAAGCATACATGGGCCCGATTTTCATGAGCGATAAACAAAGCTGCCATATTTGAAGTGATTATGCTCAAGTGTATGTTGGTACATAGGTAATCCTCGCCCTAGGCAGCCTTCAGATACGTATATCCTCTAGTCACTCCTAGTTGCAACTTCAAGAGCTCAGAGTAGACCGCAGTCTTCACTCCTTGCTGAAGAGTTGAACACTATTCAACTCCTGATCCAAAACGCATGAAGCTTAATAAAATTTAAGAACACAACCGCACTCATGCTCACTGATCCGATCCACACAACTCAAACGAGGGCCTTGAAACCACAACCACCACGATACTCCCGAAGAGCCAACCTCAATAATCAGTCAGAGAACAGCTAAAAGGCTAAACAGACAAATAGCGGAACTCTGGGGCATTTTTGTATTCCGTGTAAATATAGTGGATTGTCCAGTTGGCTCCTATTAGCCTTGAAGGGGACTGGGCTCCATTTTACCCCCATTGACACATGTAATGACGGTGAGATTCCGTCAAAACATATCAATGTGTATGTTGGGACACTGTTACACTCAAGACTGACTATTTTGTTGTGCTTTATAAGCTGGTGGAGTCATTGGTCTATACTTCCTTAAATACGAGGCTGGCCAGTTGGTTACAGTCAGTGCAGACCGCTGTAAACCCATGATTACTAACTTTTTCGTTCATTCAGAACGTGCAAAAGCTGAGGTTTCAATAACACGACGCAACATATCACATATGTAGCTCGCCTTAATTGATGTATTGAAGGAAACGTTTGGTTACCACATAGTTTCACGTTTCGGATTGGTGAATTGACCTCCAAGATCGTGCGATTTTTGCTGTAGGGATATGTCGACTCACTAGTGACTAGGAGAGCAATAATCGTCACATTTTTGGCGATATACGGCCTTAAAGTTAAAAAAAAAAATGATCAAAAGTTGGACTTCCAAATTACATCCGAGCCAGCAGTGGCGCTTATATGCCAGAATTCATATTTAAATTTTAATCGCAAAAGATAATATTTCGAATAAAATAGTTTCATAAAAATTTCCCTTTCAAGATTCTATACCTCCATAAAAATACCCTTTTTGCCAAAGAGAGAAAAAAATGCATGTTCCGGCAATAAAAACACATATCTGCCTTTTCCGCGTTTTCTTATTTTAGGCAAAAGTTTAAAAAATATTGTCACCGATATGTTGACTGAGAGTGAAATTTACTTTCACAAGCGAATTGCTTAAATTGCCGTTAATTAAAATTAATTTGAAATGTCGTTTAATTTTTATTTGCAGGGAAGGCAACCATCCTGATGATTACTCAAGAGGTCTAACCTATCGTAAACTGTTGGAAGAAGTGTGTCGTTTTGCCAATGTTTTAAAGGATCATGGCATAGAAAAGGGTGATCGTGTTTCGATTTATATGCCCATGATTTTGGAACTGCCTATAGCCATGCTAGCTTGTGCCCGTATTGGTGCTGTACATTCGATTGTTTTTGCCGGTTTCTCTTCCGACTCTCTGGCTGAAAGAATGTTCGATTGTAAGGCTAAAATTTTGATAACCGCTGACGGCGCCTGGCGTGGTGAGAAACCTTTGTACCTGAAAGCTTTATGTGATGTAGCCTTAGAGAAGGTTGAAAAAATGGGTCATACCGTAGAAAAATGTATAGTTGTATCGCATTTGAAGAGAGTGACAGCCTGTCAGGAGAATCATGCGGAGCAGGATATACCCTGGACGGATGATCGTGATTTTTGGTGGCATGAAGAAATGGAAGATAAAGAACCTGCTTGTTATCCCGAATGGATGGATGCTGAAGATCCTCTGTTTATGTTATATACCAGCGGTTCGACTGGCAAGCCGAAGGGTGTTTTACATACTACCGGGGGCTATTTGTTGTATGCCGCCACAACTTTTAAAATAGTATTTGATTATAAGCCTGGTGATGTTTATTGGTGCACTGCCGATGTTGGTTGGATTACTGGTCACACCTATGTGGTTTATGGTCCTTTGGCCAATGGTGCTTCATCGGTTATTGTGAGTAAACGCAACATTTTATATTTTAGTTAAAACGAATTAGTTATTTGTATTCCTTTTTAGTTCGAAGGTACTCCATTCTATCCGGATAATGATCGATATTGGTCGGTAATTGATAAGTATAAGGTCACGCAATTCTATACAGCTCCCACTGCTATTAGAGCACTCATGAAGTTTGGTGATGGCCCCGTGTTGAAACACAAATTACAGCATTTGAAGTAAGTTAATGTTGTACTTTTTAGAACTGTACTTTGTTAAAGGGTACTTTTTTTGAAGGTACTTTTAAAGGGTACTTTTTTAAAAGTACTTTTAAAGGGTACTTTTTTAAATCGGTACTTTTTATAGGTTACTTTTTTAAAAGGGACTTTTGTAAAGGGTACCCTTTTAAAGGGTACTTTTTTAAAGGTAGTTTTAAAGGGTACTTTTTTAAAAGTGTACTTTTTATAGGCTACTTTTTTAAAAGGGACTTTTTCAAAGGGACTTTTTTAAAGGGTACTTTTAAAATTCATAAACAATTTTTTAAATAGAAATAATGATTTTTAAATGAATTTCCTTAAAAAGCAATAAAATATCTTAAACTTTTAGTGAAGAAAAAAACAAAAATGTGTCATTTTATGGCAAAATATATCAAAAATAAATTCATAAAGTAAATTTCGGTTTCAATTATTATTCCAGAGTTTTAGGCAGTGTTGGTGAACCTATTAACCCAGAAGCCTGGCTGTGGTATTATCGTTATGTAGGCAAAGAAAGATGTTCTATTGTAGATACCTTTTGGCAAACTGAAACTGGTGGTCATGTTATAACTCCCTTACCCGGCTGTACACCCATGAAACCCGGTTCAGCAGTAAGTACTCTAAAAGCATTTAGTGCAAATAATGCATTTACTGACTTTATTTATTTGTAGTCCTTTCCCTTTTTTGGTGTTAAACCTACGTTGCTAGATGAAAGTGGCATTGAGATCAAAGGTGAGGGCGAAGGGTATTTAGTATTTTCACAACCCTGGCCCGGCATGATGCGTACGCTGTTCAATAACCATGAACGCTATGAAGAGACTTATTTCTCTAAATTTCCTGGCTTTTATTGTACCGGCGATGGTGCTCGTCGTGATGCCGATGGTTACTTATGGATAACCGGACGTGTTGATGATATGTTAAATGTTTCAGGCCATTTAATGTCTACAGCCGAGGTGGAATCAGTTTTAACCGAACATCCCCGTGTAGCAGAATCTGCTGTGGTGGCTAGACCTCATCCGGTGAAGGGTCAGTGTTTGTATTGCTTCATAACAACCAATGAAAATGAAAAGTTTGATCCGAAATTGGTATCCGAACTTAAAAAACTGGTGCGTGAACGTATCGGTCCATTTGCTATGCCAGATGTTGTACAGCATGCTCCCGGTTTGCCCAAAACTCGTTCGGGTAAAATAATGCGACGAGTGTTGCGTAAGGTAGCAGTTAATGATCGCAATGTCGGCGACACTTCGACTTTAGCTGATGAAAGTATTGTCGAACAATTGTTTGCCAACCGTCCCCAAGAAGGCAAGTAAGTTTGCACATATATCCGCTACATTCCCAAGTCCAAAAGAAATTGCAACCAAAAACAAAAAAAAAAACAAAAAAATCAATCAACAAACCGACCTTTAGAAAACTTTCAGAGGCTTAAGGATTTTAAAGAATTTGTAACAGAATACATTTACACGCAGTCAGAAAAAAAAAGCGCTGCAGCAGAAAAGCATTACAAAAGCACACATAATACTGAGAAAAACTTTTAAAGCGTAAAAGCACAAGAATCTCGATGGAAGCTTTTTAAATTTTCTAGCGTTTAAATGTTAATTTCAATGATACTTTTTAGTTTATTAAGTTTCAATTTAAGTTGAAAAATTTTCCTCCACCCACTGCAACTCTACAACACCCACTGTACTTCATGATTTTTTAAGGTTAAATTTTTGTTTTTCTATCCTTTAGATAGTAATAATTTTTAGTGTAAAATTAAAATTTATATATTTTTTATTTGAGAAATATTTATTGTAAATTGTAACTTATATCTTGTAGAAGCATGAAGAAATATTTTTAATTAGTATTTTTTTTGCTTTATTTAAATTTTATTAATTATTTTAAATATTTATATATTTGTTTTTTTTTTTTTTTTGTTATGGTTTATAAACTTAATTATTTTGTGTTTAAAAAATATTTGTTTTAAATACTTTTGTATAATAGAAAATTATATATTTTTTATAAAGTTTTTATCTTAATGTTAAGTCATAAGTACACATAGTGATTTTAATTATTAATAAACTTTAAAAATCTGAATCTATTAAAAGAAATCGATTAAATTTTAAAAATTAGTTTTATTGTTTATTTTATATTTAGGTATTGAAATGCATTTCTGTTTATTTAAATGATGACATTTTTATTTTGTTGTTGATTTATTTTAATATTTTTTTTACTGATTGCACTGACATTTTGTTTAAATTATATTTATTTGGTTTTTGTTGTTTTAGAAAATTTTAGAGGTTTCTTTATTTCTAGGTTTTTATTGTTGTTACCTTGCATTGGAATCCAAAAGAATTTAAAAAAAAATATTGGCGGTTAAGTACCTCCAAACGAAAGTATACAGAAGCTAGCAGTGTTGTTTTTTAATAATTTACAAAAATGCATTTGAATTAACTGCAATACTTCACAGAGTTGAAACACAGAAACACGAACTCAGCTTTATAAAAGGTGTCAAGAACCTGATAACATCAAGATCAGTTAGGATTTTAAAATAAATAAATTTTTACCTATTTTGGTGTCTTATTTTCAAGGTTTGACGTTAAAAGTTAGAAAATCTAAATTATTACACAAAAACCTGTGCCTGACACTAAAATGTATGATTTAATTGAATTAACACTATCAAAAGTGGAAAATTAGAATTGCTGCTTCGAAACGTGTGTCGCCTGCCTTAAATTTGTAATTTCGAAAAACGGAAAATCAGAATTGCTGCACTGAAACCTGTGCGGTCTGATTTAAATTTTTGTTTTAATCGAATTAACTCTTCTTCGTCTTGTACTTTGAAAAGTAGAAACTAGATTCTAAATTAAATTAATTATTAAATTATATAAGAGGCAAAAAAGTATTATTTTTAAATTATTTAGCAAAGTCTGAAAAACAAAATTTAAAAAATGGCAAATATTTTGTTATAAAATGTTAAAAATGTTCAATCAATTGCTTAATTAAGCTTAAGCTCAATGATTTCTGTTGATTGATAACACATTTGGAATATTTAAAATTAACAACATATAATGAGCTCATACTTGTGATCTGGAAATATGTATGCCTCGTAGTCCATTTATTAATAATTGTTTAACTTTCTGGTCGATTTCGGTAACAAAATCGGTGTCTCCCTGTTTAAAAGCAAAATCCTGGCGTGCATCATTTCGTTTAGCAAATATCTACTTAAGAAAAATCAATATTTTATTTAAATAAAGTAAAATTTAATAAAAAAAATTTTTAAAAAACTTACCGCTCCAGCTTTGTTTACCAATTCATTGATTACTTAATAGCGCTGGTCTAAATTTACTGGCGGCAAGTCAACGTAAAAGATCTGTAAAACACTAAGTTTCTCAAGAAGTTCTCAAGTAATAAAAATAAAATGCTATTGAGATTTCTATTTATCACTTTTAAAAATGGAGTTACTCACATTTTGCTGTAAAAGGCTTAATTACTTTCAAATAATCTCCCATCATTTTGCAAAAATTATTATTTGCCTTATTTACAAAAAAAAATTATTTGAATTTGAAATATTTTTAAGAACAAAATATTTACACAAAATTTATTTAAAAATAAATGAGAAATGTAAATTATTTTGTTTAAATAAAGCAATAAAAGAAAAGCAAGAATAAAAAACATTAAATTAAAACGCCGTATGAGGTCTTCTTAAAATGAAGTAATTTATAAATCCCTGAAAGTATACTTGAGTTAAGTGTTTCCTCATTCTTTTCTACTCACAGTTTGAAAAGCTTAAAATGAAATTTTGTACATTAATACCTGTAATGATACAAATTGTATTAGAACCGTTAAAACCGTTAAAAAACGTATGAGCAACAAATATTCAACTAAATAAACCCTCTATTATTATAATTACTACTATCATTATTTTGTTTATTAAATGTAGTGTTTTTCGATTCCAGAAGAGAAATGCAATTCAATTGATACAGTTTAAAAGTAGTCACTTTAAAAACTAACGACTACAGGTAGGTACAAGAAAACTTAAATGTCTTTAAAAGCAAAAAAATTATTTAGATAAAATTTTAAAAAAATTAAAAATATTGTAATGCAAAAGCAAAAAAATTAAAAAAGAAAATAAATAAAAAAATTCCAAAACATATCAAAATTGAACTGATATCTATCAAATCACACAAGTATTTCTTATAATAATAAGTATTTCTTATATTTTAATTTTTATTATTATTTGGTAATAATAATTATAGTCTTTTTAATTTTTTAAAATTTTTTAAGCACACGGTCTTTGTATAAAAATTAATTAAATTTTAATTTTTTTCTTTACGCAAACATATGTATAAACAATTTTTTAAATCAATCAATAAAAAAATGTAATAAATTTTATCTTTTCCTGCAGATGGCACCCAATAATGTAGCGAAATATTGAAAATAAAAATTTTTATATAAAGACCTGGTGCTTAAAATATTATTTATAAAATTATTAGTTATTACAAATATTGGCTGAAGGGTCAATATCAATTTAGATGTTATATTAAGACTTCCAGCAACGAATACATATCATTATTATAATTAAAATATGTCCTTATTTTACACTTTTGTTTCAATTTAAATAAATATAAAAAACTATTTATAAATTTAAGAAAAGTTTAACTGAAAAAGCTGTTGAAAATAAAAATCATTCTTAAGCAAATATTTTATTTTATAAGCTTAAATGATTTTATGTTTGTTTAAATGTATGAAAATTAAATTATAATAAAACAAAATAATAGTGAAGAAAGAGGCTTAAATAATTAACATAATATATTTATTATGAGTAAATAATTGTATGTATGTATGTATTATTGTTGAGATTGAAAAATATAATTGTATTAAAAGTTAATAAATAAAAAAAAACGATTGCAATTTAATCACGATTTGTTTGTTTTACAGTTTAAAAATCAGAGCTTTACAAACTGTTAATATATTAAAATACTGTGCTTGCAACCAATGCGGACTATAAAGCAAGTAAGTAAATTCAATTCGGATTGCTAGAAAATTCGCATTACACGCCTTCGGGTTAGCGAGCTGGCACTGTATTTATAAAAATGCATTTTAAAATTTCAAAAATAGCTAATGGAACTAAGCGTGGTTTTTAATGAACTATACGAAATTTTCACAAAAGTCTTACCTTAACCCTAGTGGGTTAATGATTTCATATTTCACTTTTAAAAATATAAAAGCCAAATATGCTTAATTAACGTCTTAAAAAAAGGGCGAAAGTGGCAATAGGAGGCACTAAGTTATCCGAACTCGTAAGCGTATCTTTTTGTCACTTAAAGTTAATTCCTAAAAATTTTGTTAATTAAGCGCATAATGATATAATGTAAATATGCACATGAAAAGAAAATTCTAAAATAATTCACCACAGATACACACATTACTAACACACTGACACATCGTCTAAAACTAATAACTATTTAAACTTCCAGCCTTCGTAAATAAAGAACCGTTTACCAAATGAATTTTTCATGTTTAGTTTTTCTATTTAACACTTATTACAAAAAAGCGGAAAACGGAAAAGTTATATCTACATGCATCATTCATTTTAATGCAAGATTTAATTTCCGTTACAACACATGCCAAACAATATAAATTGTTGTTACAGTTAGGAAACATTTAATAGTTTACAGTTTAAAAACTTTAAGATTTCTAAACTGTTAATGTATTAAAATATTGCAATTACATATTTATAAAAATGCATTTTGAAATTTAAAAAATAACATTATATAGAAAATAATAAAAATTTTGGGGGTCAGTGTTAAGTTTCGAAAAATGATTATTTTGCAGCATATTTTAACAGCATCAACATCGAAAATATTTAAATTTTTAGTATAAGAACTAAAGGTGGTTTTTCATGGTCTATACAAAATTTTCACAAAAGTCTTACCTTAAATGTGACAAGCGATCCGAATCAGTACTGTAATCCAACCAGTGAGTTAATTATCTCATATTTCACTTTTAAAAATATAAAAAACAATTACTTTTTATTAAGGTGTTAAAAATAAGGGCGAAAGTTCAAAACGAAGACACTAAGCTATTCGAATTCGCTGCTTCATTGGAATACCAAATATACGTTTATTGGATTTTACTTTCTATCAATACTTTGATGTCACACATTTATATATTTTAGAGCCTTTTCGGTGTGTTTAATTGACCACTGAAATACTTAACGCAAAAAAGAAAATTTTTATTCGTAAAAGTTTAGTTTGGAACTTGTAGCTTTAACAAATGTGAACCTATTTGTAACACTTTTTTATCGAGGGGATTACTTTCTTTATACACTTTTAAGCATTGCTTTTTATCACTTAAAGCAAATTCCTTAAAATTTTATCAATTAAAGTGCATAATGTTTAAACACTATATATAATTGATGTAACTATGCACATGAAAAGAATACTTTAAATACTCTTAAACACAAACAATTCACTAGACATTCACACATTGCTAACTCACTAACTAATAACTATTTTAACTCCCGGCCTTTGTAAATAAAGAAACGTTTAACAAATGAAATTTTCGTGTTTAGCTATTATACATATATTTAATGCACTAATTAATATAAGCGGGAAACGAGAACTGATATGTATATACACGCAAACTTTATTTTCCGTTACAAAACATGCCAGACAATATATATTGTTGTTACAGTTAGAAATGCCTTGGAATAATTATATACAGCTGTTACTTTTTTTTAACATCTGTCATCTTTGCTTATTATTTTTGTTGTCGCATGCTTGATTACAGGAACATACATACATATTTGTGTACATTTTTGCTAATTAAATTAGGATAGGAATACGTTTTGAAATATAAGTTGTAAGAAAATAAATCAAAAAAATATTAATTCAAACTGTTTGTAATACATTTACTTGATAAAAACTTCTTGAGAAACTTAGTGTTTCACAGAACTTTTACGAAAATGGTTGACTCGCCGCCGGTAGATTTGGATCAGTGCTATCAAGTGATTAATGAATTGGTAAACAAAGCTGGAGCGGTAAGTTTTTAGAAAGAATTTTTTTTTCAATAAATTTTTTTTTGTTATCTAAATAAAATATTGATTTTTCTAAAGTAGATAATTGCTAAACGAAATGATGCACGCCAGGATTTTGTTTGCAAACAGGGAGACACCGATTTGGTTACCGAAACCGACCAGGAAGTTGAACAATTATTAATGAATGGAATACGAGAAAAATTTCCAGATCACAAGTATGAGCTTATTATTTGTTTTTTTTCCAATATTGCAATGTGTTAGAAAAAATGTGTTATCAATCAATAGAAATCATTGGGCGCATATTAATTATTACATTATGAAAACTACTTAAGCAACTGATTGAAAATTGTGTACATTTTATAAAAAGTCATTTAGCATTTTTTAAATTTTGTTTTCGAGATAAAAAATTTGCCTTGAAAAATTATTTGCAAAAAAAGTTTCTGTATAGACATTTTAGGGACAGAGAGGAGAAATGTATGTAGTTACATACATATGTGCATGTGGGTATGTGTCGCACATTTTCCTGTTGAATTATAGAAATACAACAAAATATTTTTCACAATAAATCTAGTTTTCCCAAAAAATACGCAAAATTGAAGAGTAAGGCGGGGAGTTTGAAAAACGGCAATAACTCAAACGCCAAATATCAATTTTTTGTGTAAAAACGTTCCACAATGCTACTTACTTAGGGCAGCTTCATAAAGCTTAAATCGAATAACAACGATTCGTGCTAGTTCAATGAACCCACTAAGTTTTAATATATATATATATAATTTTTGCTTAATCTGTACAGTATTATAAATCTTCCTATAAAATTTTTCTAAAAATCGAACTCTATCCCCTCTGTGTTACCTTCTCTTTTCACTGCCGCTAAAGTTTTCTATTGAACATCTGTAATGTTTTTATTAAATTTTATCAAAAATATCTACTATTCCACCTCCTCCTGAGGACTTTTTGTGTCATTTATTTTTTATAAATTTGGGTAACATGCCCACACGCAATTTAAAAACAAGTTAGAGGATGATATTAAAATTGAGAAAATTAAACTTTTTTTGGATAAATCGATGCTATTGTCACATAAATCTCAAGATTTTTAAATTTTGCATTAATTTTGTTTTGTTTTTTTATAATTATTATTTTTTTATTAACTTCAGATTTATAGCGGAAGAGGAAAGCAGCGCTGAGGGTGCTCCAAAAAAACTGACCGATTCTCCAACTTGGGTTATTGATCCTGTTGATGGTACTATGAATTTTGTACATGCCTTTCCTCACTCCTGTATATCAGTTGGCTTCATGGTAAACAAAGTCACTGAATTGGGTATTGTCTACAATCCTATTCTGCATCAACGATTTACTGCTCGTCGCGGCCAAGGAGCTTTTTACAATGATAAGCCTATTAAAGTGACTGGGCAAAAGGATCTATCTAAGGCTTTGATAACTAGTGAATTTGGTACTACCAGGGATCCGGAAAAATTAAAAGTGGTGATGGAAAATTTTCAAACCATGACTGACAAAGCTCATGCGTAAATATGCTTTAATATTTCTTTCTTGTATTTTACTTTTTTATTTGAGTATGAAGTGCTTTAAGGAGAGCTCATTTTACTCTTATGTTATTATAAGGAGTTTTCAAATAATACAAATTCTTATTCTTTTTACTTTTAGCTTGCGTGTATTAGGCTCTGCTGCACTTGATATGGTTATGGTGGCCATGGGTGCTGCCGATGCTAATTACGAATTTGGTGTACATGCTTGGGATGTTTGTGCTGGCGATATTATTGTACGTGAGGCAGGTGGTGTGGTCATTGATCCTGCCGGTGGCCCTTTTGATATGATGTCACGCCGTGTCTTGGCTGCTGCTTCCCCAGAATTAGCAAATGCCATAGTAAAAAATTTAAAACAGTTTTATCCTCTACCTAGAGATGATTAAATTTGATAAATATTTTAATTAATTAAAGGCAGTCAGATTAGGCAGGGAATTAATTATTTATATTATTAAACTGCATATGCTTAAATTTGTATGGAGTTTCATAAAAATTTGGAACAACTTATGGTTTTTTTTTGCTAATTTTCTATGTACAAAATAAAGAAAAATTTACGTTAAAAGGTGTAAATAATAAACACTCACCTTTTATTAGTTTTGCCTAAAGAAATGTTAAGCGAAGTAAGATCTTCAGATTTGTAGTCCAGAAGGGTGGTTCTAGACTTTTAGGCATCTCATTTTGTCGACCTTGAATCCCTTTCTCTGTATTTATGTAACTTTGAAAGTAAATCATTCGTATTTGTTTGTCTTATACAACGAGCTTCGAAAGTGTTTATTTTTTCTAACCGAAATGCTGAGTAACCCTGGTGAATTATCCAAAAAGTTCTAAATCCGTAACTAATGGCTTTATTGCGGAAAGTATTCAAAGTTCAGTTGAATTTAGAACGGGCAATGCCACTGAAGTTAAAATTAACGTTACATATGGCAACCATTGCCAGTTGCCATTTTGGCAATTGAAGTATGAATGAAGATAAGCTAAGCCGAACTTTCTAATTGATGGATGGTCCACGAGTAAGGGTTAACTCCAATTATTTGTGAACCGATGTTTATGTTTAGGATAATTTTGAAGAATCAATCGTGCATCCTAGATTTAAGGTATGTTTTCTACTTCCGAAAGAAGCCGTTGCTTATTTAGTGGAAGTATTAATCGCTCAACAGCAATACCACCAGTTTGAAAAGTCTATGCAGTTTTCACATTTTTTTGCATTGTGCGGCTTTCATAGATTCCACGGCAATTACTTTAAACTCGTTAATGACTTCAAACACAACCCACATTGTTGATGGTTTTGACCGTAGTCGTGTATGTTATTGAGAAAACGGTTGCCGACAAATCCGCTATTTTGCAAGTGAAATTACAACACTCATAAAAAAGTTGCCATACGCAATATAATTTGGCACCTGGCAACTTTTCTAAACTTTAGTTGCTTTCGAGCCCACCGACTCGTTTGATAAATTTGATTGTATTATCACACACCACACTTGTTTTAAGGAAATTTGGCGTGTGATTCCTCTAAAAACTAATTCTTGCTTCACATAAACAATGAACCGTAAATACACTAATAAATCGCGTCCGATATTTCACTTTGCAAAAGTTTGCCAGCCAGTGTATCAGCCGGAATTATTTTTGATATTTTTTTTTAATTTTTACAAAAAATACCTTAAAAATTTCTTACCCAAATCTAGAAGTATAAAAGTCCTTCTAATACCCAATCTGGGCAACTAGACCATAATTAGCCCTAAAGTTGTAAGAGAAAGCAGATGACTTTTTTCTTTCGTTTCTTAAAAATCCTTAAACTTTCAGTGAAAAAAATCTATAGACAATTTTTATTACAGCAGTCCTTTGATTTATGTTGCGATTTATTCCGAAAAATAGCAACGCAAAACGAGCAATGTAAATCGAATTTATTAAAAAATAATTTAACAATTCAGTTCCAAAAAGAAGCTTCAATAAATAATAATTTTTCTTTCATCGATATAAAAGTTCTTCCCGGTATACGCTTTCAGAACAGTGCGGTCTCATGGGCATTGAAAATCTTTAATTTAGTTTACTAGACAAACATATAGAAGATTTTAACTCAAGGACTCCCCGGCTTTTATTTATATCTGGCAAATGTCCACCACGACCACACTGACAGGTGTCAATTCTTTCATCAAAGTTTTAAACCAATTTTTTGGCAAAGTGGCAGTTTTATTTCGTTAGTCACATCATGCATTTTTAGTTTTAAGCCTGTAATCGATTGGATTGGCTCCATATAGACTCTGTCCTTAACACAGCCCCACGAAAAAAAAACAAGTGGTGTTTAATCACACGATCTGGCTGGCCACTTAACTGCTGATTGTCGTGAAATTATGCGATCGGAAAGTTTGGTTTACAATAAATTCACCATCCTGTTGGAACCATATGTTAGTGATATCTGCGTCATCAATAATAATAGTGTGGGTTGGATCATTCACAAAGAACACAATGAATGGTCCAGGTCTAGTGAGCATGATTGGGGTTGTGTTCTTAAGTTTTATTAAGCTTCATGCGTTCTGGACCAAGAATTGAATAGTCTCCAACTCTATACCAAGGAGTGGGGGCGTTGGCCTGCTTTGAGCTCTTGAAGTTGCAACTAGGAGTGACTGGAGGATAGACATATTTGAAGACTTCCTAGGGCGAGGATTGCGCTACATTTCATTCACAGTGGTATGATCCATCGTCAATTTCTGGCTTACATGGCTATGTACTGATGTAAATCTTATCACGCATCTCGTTATAGCGTGATCCATTGACCGTTACCGCATTTGAAGACAAACCTTCAAATAAAAACGGCCCAATCAGGCCTCCAGACCATATAGCTTACCATACAGTGACACGTTGAGATTGCAAAGGCTTCTCAATAATCGCTCTAGGATTTTCAGAAGCCCAAATGCGGCAATTTTGCTTGGTGACATACCCTGACAAGTGAAAATGGGGTTTGTGTGAAACAATGATTTTTTCAGGAAAACCAGCCGGTTGTTTCTGAATGAGTTGAGCGAATCTACGGCGATGTGAATGATCGGTCGGCTTCAATTTCTGCACCAGGTGAACCTGATAAAGCTTTAAAGACAAAATTCGCTATGTGGTAGTTTGGGATAACTCCAATTGTTAAGAACTTTGAAGAATTGACAAATTTGGAACTGCTTTAACACTGTGGCTCACGGCTGCGATGTTTTCAGTTGAAAGACCCGGTTGAATTGGCGTTGGTGTCCTTACATTTAGTATCGAGCCTGTTGACTCATATGTATGTAAAGACCAAATTCTTAATAGCGGTCTCAGAAGGACGATTATGCTGGCCGAAAATATCACAAATTTTACGAAATGTAACTTTAACAGAATCACCATTTTCATAGTGAATATTAATTATTTTAATGCGATTTTCGTGCGAAATTGAATTAATTGTAACAATTGTCAATGCATCTACTACGAAAACGCCAAAAAACTAAATGTCATAACTGTCATGTTATTGATGTTGCCATAATTGAAAAACAAAACACCAGGCTTGTAAAAAAATATTATCATGTTGGTTTCTTTCCATTCTATTTCATTAACTGTTGCTGAGAAAATACAGTTTTTGCCGGAAAAAGTCTTTGTATATTTTGACAGCTGTTACCAATAAAATTTATTCCCACAAAATAAAATTGTATTTCGTTGAAACTTTTGACATTTTTAAAGAAATTCTTATGTTTTAAAAATTTATTTATATTTTTTTTTTGTTTTTATTTTTACTTTATGATATTGATGATGAAAACCAACAAAGTTATATATATATAATTTTTTAAAATCATTTATGTTCTTTTATAAATTTGTTACTAAATTGGATGTTTAATTATTGTTGTTTTTTTTCATTTAAGACAAAAGCGAGTTTACTTTTTTCATAATTCGAAAAAAGTTTTAAATAAAAAATAAATTTGCTTAAAATATATTTAGACACAAGTTATTTATTATTATTATTTTTTATATTAAGTTTTATAAACTATATTGTATTTGTTTAATATTTAATATTTATTTATTTCATTTAACAGCGAGCACATTTCTGAATAGGAAAACTGATTTGTTTTTTGTTGTGTGTTTGTTTTTATACTTATTATTACATTACGCATCAATATGATAAGGTAATTAAGTTTTTGTGTAATTCTTTAGCAAAAGCAGGAATCCTTTGGCATTTGTTTAATATTTTGGTAGACAGGCCTAAGCCATCCACATACATTTTTTTTTGCAAAATATTTCCTTCACATGGATTTTCTAATGCACTACGAAATTTTACTTTTTTTTCAGGGGCAAAAGCTCTCCAGCATATTATTTAGTTACGTTTATAGTAGAGTCTAGTTTTACTACAATTTACATGTTATTTTATGGCAGTAAAAAAGTTTAATACTAACTGGATTAAGAAACTGTTTGGTATCAAAATAGAGTCGAATGTTACCACCCCTATAAAGTGAGAAAAATTTCTAAACAGTAAAAACTGCCAAAAAAAGATCTCATATTTCTAAGCGCCTATAGAATGAGTCTAACAAAGATAAAGCCGAGTTTCATTTGTGTTATTCAAGAATTTTTTCCGTTTTAGTGATTCAGTAAAAAATTTGGACTTCACTATTATCATAGATATGTTCGACAAATATTAAGGTCATATTGAAAGTGTTGCAAGAGCACTTTAGAACCAACATACACAATTTTGTCATTATTAAATCGCATAATTTTTGGTCAAAGCAACGTGTTTCAATATCTTCACATAAATACAAATTCGTAACATCTACGACATCAATTGAAGCTTTCAATAAAATTGGCGAAACTAATTAATTGACTGCGGTCTATAATGGCAGTCAAATGTATAATCTTCAGCAATGAACCGATTCTAGACTAGCAGTAGAAGATTTAGCACTTAAAAGATGATTCCACATTTGCATTTCCACAACTACCAGGGCTGCAGTTGTATGAATAATTTAAATTAATAAATTTTAGACTTCTTTACTAAAGTTTGAGGTTAGGAAGTAAATTGTCTGTCAAATTGATTAAATGGCAAACATTTGTTTGGTAAAAAGTCATGAAATTTTAGGCATGCAACGTTACACTTTTGGGCACAGATTTTTTAATAGTGAAAATTTACTATGAAAAAGTATCACTTTTTAAAATTCAAACAGATTTTCCTCGTAATCAGGTTCCGTCTGACAACGCTGTGCATAGTTTAATAGCTAAATTCGAGGCTTACGGTATTGTTGCTGAGAATGGATCAAAATAATTAGCTCGTCTTGGATGTAGTAATGCAAATTAAACCGCTGTACAGCAAAGTATTTAGAATGAGCCTGAAACCACAACTTATCGATGTTCGCAATAATTAGGCAGTTTAACTCCTTCATGAACTGAAGCAGTTCCACCATTATTTTCATTGAACGTTTGTGAACTTACTGTTTGAATAACTGAATGAACTAAACACATTTTTCAACAAAATCCATTTTAGTGATCGAGTGTCATTTTGAATTAGGCGGTTATGTAAACGAATAATATTATCTTAATAGGGGCCCACAAAATCCATAAACAGTCCTCGAAAAACTATAACATCTTAAGAAAGTGACTGTATGCTGTGGTTTGTGATTGGGCGGCATTATTGGCCCGCATTTTTTTAAAAATGAACAAGGAAACGCTGCCACCGAGAAATGTCGAAGCTACCAAACCATGATAACCAATTTTTTATGGCCACAATTGGCTAATATTCACATCAGTGACCTGACAAGCCACGCAGCCGACGAAACAATAAAGTAATTGTATGAAAAATTTTCCGGTCGTACGATTTCTTGATTTGGCGACGTCAATTGGCTGCCTCGTTTTTGTGATCTAACGCAGCTGGATTATTTTCTGTGGCGCCATTTGAAAGATGAGGCTTAGACCCCTTTCACACAGACAAATTTTACTTTGACAAAGTTTTTTTAATTTTCTTTTAAACTTTCTTTGGTGTTCAAACACAAAAAGTTTTCTTTTACAAATTTTGTTTTAGTCACTTGGTGTTTTATGCAATCTGTGTATAAGTACAACTGTGTATAAGCGACGAAAGAAAAACAAAGCAACTTTGCGAGTATATCAAAGTCTGTACTCTCAATCATGCTTTCTCCCTCGCTCTCACATAAAATCAAAACTTTGCAAAGTAAAATTTGTCTGTGTGAAAGTGGTCTTACATGAATAATTAGCAAATAATTGACGTTCTGAAACATCAAATTCGGCGCTGCATTGACTAGATAAGATAAGCGAAACTTTTTGCAAAATGTGCCTCAATATTTTATAAAAAAACAGACGTGCGCCAAGGTAATAAAAGTGGACATTTTTCCGGCATCATATTTCATTATTAATTCTCATATGTTAATTTTATATTGATATCCGCAATTTTTCATATATAAGCAAAGAAGCGCTGACACTGTTAAAAACCTTATGCTACGAAACCATGGTAATAAATTGTTGGTGCCCACACTTGGTTAATATTTACATCAGCAAGCTTTTTTTAGCAAGACCGCACCAGAAGCCACGCAGCAGCGCCGGCAATTAAGTAATTGTAAGTAATTGGCCGCTTCGTTTTTGTTTGTTATTTAACGCAGCTAGCAAACAATTGGGGCTCTGGAAGATGAAATTCGGCGCTGCAATGACTAGATAAGCGAAACTTTTTGCAAAATGTGCCTTAAAAAAATGGAAATTTTTCCGGCATCATATTTCATTGTTAATTCCCATTTTTCTACTTTATGTTGGTATCCATAAATTTAATGGTGCCAGAAAAAAGTGTGTGTTTTAAGCGTATTTATTTCCTAACTTCAAATTTGCCCAACATATGTAGTTTTGTTGTTGTTGTTTTTTTTGTTAAATTAAAATCTATCTAAAAATCGATTATAAATATTTCAATAAATAAACGAACGACAACAATAATTGCCAGTCAAATAAAAATTTAGCAAACAGACTAACAAAGAAAAATTAAGCTCCACTAAAATAATTGGCTCCAAGTTCGATGGCAGGCGAATTTATGCTAAAAGCCAATTTACTTCCTAACAGCAAATTTGCCCATCCATTATATTTAGCAGATAGTTTACTTAAAAAACGCAATTTTCTTTGCTCTAAGCGCTTAATTTTTAGTCTTTAGCCGAACAAATGCTCTGTAGCGGAACAGAGCAAATCTCTTAATTTTTCTTTATTTTATTTTTTTTTATGATTTTTAAAAATTATTTTTACTTAAATAAAGTAAAAAATAGAAAAATTTAAAAGTATTTATAAGCTTGAAAAAACACTTTTGCAAAAACCTTTTAGCACCTTATCATTTTAACGCGCACATTAAGCGGCTTTTGTAATTCAAACAAAAAACTGAATGGCCAGTTTTTCGTTTGTTTTACAAAAACACACAATTTTGTTGTTATTTTAATATTAAAATTTATATATATATATATATATATTTTTAATTTTTAATTGTATTTAATATAAATTTTATATTCATGCTATATTATTTTATTTTATTTTTTATAAGTTTTTTAGAATTAAAACTATTTTTAAATTTAAGAATAATTAATAAAATTTAGTTTTATTAATTTTGTATTTTTTTTAATTTTTATAATAATAGTTTTGTTTTTTTTTTTTATTTTAATTGTTTTTTTTGGTAATTAATTTTAAATGATGGTTTTTTGTTGTTGGTTTAGATTTTATAAAAAATTGAATATGAAAAAATTTTGTGTTGATTGGTTTTTATTTTTAAACTATTTTGGTTTAACTACTAACTAATATTTGCCTTTGATTTCTTTCAATTTTTATTTATTTTTTATATAAAAAATTTAATTTAATTTAAAATATTTGACACACGGATCTTAGATCAAAATTTTGTATCCTGAATATTATTAAGATTTTTTCCATGTTTATTATATTTTTTTTTTTTTGGGTATTTGATTTTGCCAAATTTAAGCCTTTTAAGGCTTTTTTTCATGATTAGAAATTAAATGATGAGAAATTAAATTTAACATTTGAAACTCAAAGTTTAAAAGAGTCTTTTAAATTGTAGAACTTGAGTGTTATGTTTAAATATTAAAATAACATTTCACTACCAGTAACTTAAGTTAAGTAAAGTATAGTTTTCTTTTTTTTGTGCTAAAAATTAATAAAATGTTCTTAGAAAAGCTAAAAAAAACTCACTGCTTATTGCATTTTGGCGTCTCTAGTGATTTAAAATTAAACCTCTCAAAAGGTAGTCAAATACCACTAATTGAAAAGAGAAAGAGAGAGAGAAAAATGATTCTAGCTGTGAATATATTTTACATTAACATAGCGGCATTAATGAAAGAAAGGAGTTGCCAGTTGTCAAATTACATTACGAATGGCAATGTGTGAATGATGGTTGTTAATTTCAGTTGTAAAATAAAGAATTAACCGACAATCGTTATTTCCTCATTGCTGTGTAAAGTTTAAAAAGAAAAAGGAAGTGAATTTAAAAGGTAATAATTTCATTATTTATAAATTATTGATATAAATAATTTGTTCTAGACTCCTTTTAAAAAAATAATAATAACATATTTATTATTTAAAAAATATTAAATATGTACTAATCTTTTAAACGGTCTTTTTAAATTAAATTTTAACGATTTATTTATTCGATATTTCGCATTCCTGTGGAAAGCTTCTTCAGGAAATTATTTTTATATATTACAAAAACAAAAAATTACAAAAACAAAAAAATTATAATTATTTTTTATATTTTACAAAAACAAAAATTTTATAATTAAAAAATTATAATTAAAAAAAATTTTTAAAATTATAATTAAAAAAATTATAATTTTTTTGTTTTTGTAAAATATAAAAAATAATTATGATTTTTTGTTTTTGTAATTTTTTTTTTTTTGTAAAATATAAAAAATAATTTCCTGAAGAAGCTTTCCACAGGAAAGGGAAATATCGAAAAAATAAATCGTTAAAATTTAATTTAAAAAGACCATTTAAAAGATTAATACATATTTAATAAATAAAAAAGGTCAAATAAAACTGAAAATAATAATAAAATATTTATTATTTAAAAAATATTTTAAATGTATTACTGTGTGTCCATCTGGCTATTTCACTGCTGCTTGCATAGCTCATCAATGCATTTTAACCCCGATATCATATATGAATTTGTTGTATTTGTAGGCTGGTTAAAATCACCACAAAGCAAAAATTTGATATATTGATTCAGCAAGTGGAAGCTAACATAAATATAACCCGTGGCATGCGGCTTTTGGGTGAAAACAAAGCCTTTACAAATAAAGTGTGAACTACTCAAATACTCAAGTCCCACCAACGTACACTACGCATAGATAGCAGATAGTGTAAATTCATTTTAAAACAAAATTTTAATTAATTTTTAATTGCTGTGTTAAATATAGTGGACCTTGGTATGATAAATACATGTTAGAGCTCGGCTAACCGTCCACTTTCAAATTAAATAATTAATTAATTAAGAAATCTTTTTTGTTGTGTCTTTAAATAAAATATTTTCTCTATTTTCCAATATTTCGATCCACATTTCTTCGATATTCCCTCAGGACTAGAAAATTATCGCTACGGTCTAGCGATGAAACCGATGAACAGGACAAGAGAACTTTTTACTAATACGCAGTCTAAATTGGACAAAATAGACAAATCAAGTTTGGTCTATGAGCTAAAATTAAGACAAATTTACATACTGGACCGCCATCGCACAAGTCCGATTTAAAAATTGACAAGAAATTGATTCCAAGAACTGTCCTTGTAGCCCACTGTGCAATAACTAGACATCAACCAGAATTTGAAAGTGTGAGAATACTTTTAGAGGAGAATAATTTATCAAAGATATATATGTAGGAGATGTTAAATAACGGGTGTCGGTTTTGGAGCCATTTTGGTAAAATTTAATATTGACAGTTCAAATTTGGCAGTTGGCAGTAAACACGTGGTAAATTTATTATGGCAAAATATTCGATAAATCAATCTGAATTAATCGTTAAAAAATTTTATCAACATCGATTACTGTGGCGATGAGGAAGTTACGTGAAATTTTTTTTGAGAGAAACAACATGCCCACCAAACGCACTATTTACCGTGTAGTAAATGATTTCGTAGAAAGAGGGTTTGTAGATGATAGGACCAAGCATGGACCACAACGTACTACAACAGTTAGCTGAACACATTACTGCTGCTCAAGAAAGTGTTCCACACAATTCATTAACCTCAATTCGATGCTGTGCTCAGCAGCTTGGTGTTCAAAGAACAACTTTGGCCAAAACCATATTTCTTTAAATTTTATATAAAGCCAGCCAAGCGCTAAAAAAATTATTTATAAAATATTATATATTAAAAAACAATTAATTTTTACTCTTTTTAACATTTTTAGAAACCAAACCAGCATTAAATGTTTTAAATAATAAATAATTTAACTAAATAGTAAAATATTTAAATCACTAAATCATAGACTAGTTTAACTTTAATTTTAGCCTAAAGTTGTTGTTTTGTTTTGCAAAATAAGAAGTTTTCTTAAGCAGTTTATAACTCTATTCAAGACACCTAAGTAAGTATGTATGTATGTATGTAAGTATGTATGCATGTATGTATGTATGTATACCTAATATTTCTACTTCTATAACAATTATGTTTAAATATATTTTTATTTTTCAATTTTAGTATTAAAGTTTTTTTCTCCTCTTTATCTTCTTATTGTTTTATTTTTATACTTAATTAAATATTTTTGCTAAAAATTAAAATACTTTAACAAATTAAATTCGTTTTACCAGAATTAATATAACTTTCTTTTTTCATTAATATTCTTAATAAATTTGTTTGCTAATTTTGAATTAAATTCAATTTTTTATTTTGTTTCTAAAAATTACATAATAATAAATTTTAGCACCAATTAATTTAATGAATGCAACACAATTGATTGTTCAATAAGAGAATTTTTTGTTTGTTTTTTGTTTGCTTAATAAATTAAACAAATAAACAACTTGTATTCATTTTAGAAAAAAAAAAGAAAACAAAATTCTTGCTCTTATTTTTAACTACTTTATCATTTTTAAATAATTATTTTTAACTCAAAAATAACTTAAATTTTTTAAAATAATGTCTCAAATTAATCTAAAATTTTTTTAAAAAATTATTCCAATAACTTTTTTTTAACAAATTTAAATTCATAATAAAAAATATTTTTTTACATAAAAAATGTTTTTTTACATAAAAAATGTCTTTAGTTAAAATTATTTTTTTTACAAGAAAAATATTTTTTTACGTAAAAAACATTTTTTAAAAATTATTATGAAATTAGGTATTTGTTTACATAAACAATATTTTAATATTTATATAACTAATATTTTTTTCATTAAAAAAGATTTTTACATAAAAAAATACTTTTTTTATTTTAACTTTTTCACATAAACAATTTTTTTCCCATAAAAAATAATTTTTTAAACAAAAAATGTTTTTTTACATAAAAAATGATTTTTACATAAAAAATATTTTTTTACACAAGAAATATTTTTTGCATAAAAAATATTTTTTTTACACAAGAAAATTTTTTACATAAAAAATATTCTTTTACATAAGAAAAATTTTTTATATCAGAAATAGTTTTTTTTACATAAAAAGAATACGAAATATTTTTTACATAAAAAATTTTTTTTACATAAAAAATATTTTTTTTTGCATAAGAAATATTTTTTTTACATAAAAATTATTATGAATTTACATATTTGTGTACATAATAATTAATATAAATTATATTTATATAAAAAACATTTCTTTACATAAAAAATATTTTTTTACATTAGAAATATTTTGTTACATAAGAAATATTTTTTTACATAGAAATTATTTTAATAAATAAAAAGATATCCTTTTTACATAAAAAACATTTTTTTAAATAAAAAGATATTTTTTTACATAAAAAATATTTTTTAAATGAAAAGATATTTTTTTACATAAATAATATTTTTTTAAATAAAAAGATATTTTTTTACATAAAAAATATTTCTTTAAATAAAAAGATGTTTTTTTACATAAAAAATCTCTTTTTAAATAAAAAGTATTTTTTTACATAAAAAGTATTTTTTTAAAATAGAAAGATATTTTTATGTAAGAAATATTTTTTACATAAAAATATATTTTTTTACATAAAAAATATTTTTATAAATGAAAAGATATTTTTTTTACATAAAATATATTTTTTAAATAAAAAGATATTTTTTTACATAAAAAATATCTTTTTAAATAAAAAGAAAAAATATCTTTTTAAATAAAAAGATATTTTTTTAATAAAAAGATATTTTTTACATAAGAAATATTTTTTACATAGAGATATTTTTTTACATAAAAAGATATTTTTTTATATAAAAAATACTTTTTTAAATGAAAAGATATTTTTTACATAAAATATATTTTCTTAAATGAAAAGATATTTTTTTACATAAAATATATGTTTTTTAATAAAAATATATTTTTTTACATAAAAAATATCTTTTTAAATAAAAAGAAAAAATATATTTCTAAATAAAATTTTTTCTCATATCTTTTTAAATAAAAAGATATTTTTTACATAAGAATTTTTTTTTACATAGAAAGAAAGATATTTTTTTACATAAAAAGATATTTTTTTACATAAAATATATAATTTTTAAATAAAAGGATATTTTTTTACATAAAAAGTATCTTTTTAAATAAAAAGGTAATATCTTCTTAAATAAAAAGATAATATCTTTTTAAATAAAAAGATATTTTTTTATCTTTAAAAAAAAAGATATTTTTTTACATAAGAAATATTTTTTACATAAAAAGAAATTTTTTTTTAAATAAAAATATATTTTTTTACATAAGAAATATTTTTTACATAAAACGTATATTTTTTGCATAAAAAATATTTTTTTTACATAAGAAATATTTTTTTTACATAAAAATTACTATGAATTTAAATATTTGTTTACATAAAAAATATTTTTTTACATAAAATATATTTTTTACATAAAAAAATAATTATTTTTAACAAATTTAATTAATTTCTATGAAATTGCATTTTTTTTATCGAACTAAAAGGTAAATTTTTCTATCGTTTTTCGCTTAAATATGTATGTGTGTGTGTATGTTAATAATGGAAGGCTATAAGTAAGTTTGGAAATGATTTTGAAAAGCCTCTTTTCAATGGATGGATGCTGATTTTTAAAGAAAGCTAAAAATTAAAGAAAAATTATAAATATTTTTTAGGAACAGGTCCAACATTTTCAAAAATAATAAAAAAAAATATTAGCAGTATAATGAAAGGTTTTGATATTTATAACGATAACTTAGAAACTGTTTACCGCTTTTATTTATCAAGCACTGTAGCTGTATGAGGAACTGGCTGTGTCTAGGAAACAATAGGTCTGTTCTTAAAGCCTGTTGATATTTACCTCTTTCCTTAATGATAACAATTTTTCCAAGATTTTCACAATTAAAATTCAATTTCCCATAGCAAAAATTTCAATAAATTCATGAGCAGTGTTGCCAGAATTTTCGATGAGTTATATATTTATTTTTTAACAAAAAATATAGTTTTTAAAAAATGCAATAATTAAAAATTTCTCGTTTGAATCATTTAAGCGTAAAATTCTTAATAGAATTAAATTAAAATTATTAAATAAAAAATAATAAAAACAATTAAGTAAATTTTCTAAAAAATTTCAATAAAAGGGCCAAGTTATGGCACAGTGAAACTTTTGCTTTAAATTAAAAGTATAGACTTTAAGGTTATTTTTTTATAACTCGCAATTTATTTTTAGGCTCCTGATTGAATTAAAATGCAAAGAAACATTAATATTTCGCTTATACAATTTTTTCTATTGCAGTTGCCGAAAATATCATATATCAAAATTTGCTTATGTTTCCTCGCATAATGTTCCCTCGTCTGTATCGATGTTTATAGTTTGTCTCGTATTATTTGGTAAAAGGCTACCATGGTATGGGGAGAATATTTTTATGGTTGGCGGAAGTTAAATGGACGAAAGTTAAATGACTGCAAATATTAGAAAGAAATGTGATACATAAAGTGCGAAAGTTATAAAATTTTGAATAAAAGAGTTGCAGAAGAGCTGTAATCGCTTATTTATTCATTGTATAATATCATTAGCCTCACTTTCAATAATTAAAATTTATTCATACCTTTTAAAAAACCCATTTTTGTTGTTGTATCTCTTCTTCTTCTTTTTAGAATATTTTGTCAATTAGAATATTTGTAGTGGAATTCTTTGAGAGCCGCTTGTTTAATTTTTGTTTATTTATGTTTAACGCCTAAAACTACACCCAGGACTGATGTTTTTTTAAATGTATTTTGTATGGTTGCCTCGTTTGTATTGATGCTGCGTATGTATGTAGTATTATGATCAAGCAACGCAAATATAATTTTTAAAATATTTTTTTTAGAGAAAAAAACTTAAATCAACTTAAAAATAACATTTGCTATCGAGTTGAGAAAAAGTTATATGTCAAATACCTTTTATATCTCTTTCGGATTCTCTAACAGATATTCAATAAATTCTTAAATTATAAATACTCTCTCAAATTTAAACAGCTCTAGCGACTATTTGATGTCACTGGTGACTGTTTCTTAGGTCTTAAAAAAAAGTTGTTAATACAGTAGACTAGCGATAATGAGTCTGTTATTATTTTTCGCTTTCCGTCAAAACTGAATAAGTGACATGGAAAAATTTCATGATATAAATTGAAACAGACTGAAGTCTAAATTAGCTGCATGTTACTAGAATGATGATTTTACATGATGTGGTACATGACATACGATGCAATTACAAGACAATTTAGATGGAATTCTGTGTTGCTTAGAAAACCCGGAATAGAAAGTGTGCTTAGGTCCTATACTGTTACGCAACACGGGTGTACGAACGAATCGTATAGATGATCGTATAGAAACTATAGAAACTATTAAAAAAGCTATTACAGATTTTGTTTTAATACACACAAGAGAGATCGTGATACAGATTGACGTGAGTACCTGGCCAAGTGGCCGTGGTGTTACGCTTCCAAGGTACATAACAGTGGGTCATATCACCACTGCTTGATTGAGAACTGGAGACTATCCTGTCGCCCGGCATAATGATATTCTGTTAAAAATGCAACAGCACATTGGATAGGAAAAAGCCACATTACCCCCCCGAAGGTCCCCACCAATAATTGGAATAGGACTGGTAAGCCACTGGTGCGATTCAAAAGTTCTTTTCTGATAGTTTTAGACCGAGTCCATTAGTCTAGACAATTGCTACAGCTTTCAGCCCCCGGAAGCTACAATATCAAGGTGTAAGTACCTGGTAGGATGCAAAAGTTTTCTTCATCCAGTTTTAGGTGAAGTCTGCTAGTCTAGACAATTACTGCCGCCGTTTTGCCACCGGAAGCTACAATATCAAGATGTAAAGGCGATCACCTAGACCGCATGTCCCCGAGATCTTGTGAGTTTGGGTTCCAAATATATATATTAAACGACTCATGCTTACAAATGTATTTAAGCAGTCAAAAGCTTTATAGAGAAACGAAACTTTCGCTGTAATAGAAGCTTACACTAAGTTAAAGTTATATGGTCTGTTATCGAAGGTCTAGACGCAAGTCACAACAAGGTCGCATGCAATTCTATTTTGTGAAAACAAGAGGTGCAGTAAGTAAAGCGAAGTAAGAAATTTGACAAGACAAAAGTGTTTAGGCGATTTGTGACACGCTTGTTTTTTCTGTAAACTGGAAACGTACGATGAAATCCGTAGCAACGTAAAGTCAAAAAATTACATCACACAAATATGATTAAAGTGGGAAAACATTAACGACAATTTTATTTTATTATAATAACCCGTTTTTGACATTTTAAATCCTCCATCAGCAATAAATTTGTTTTACCTTTTTTGGGATTGTTGCACAACTGATCTTATCTTTTAGATCACTGTACGTTGCTTAAGATTACTATTAAGAGCAGGGATGAAATAAATCTATCGTTTTAAAATTGAAGTAAATAAAAAATCTAAAATTTTTTTTAAAATGCGGTAGACCTGTTTTAAAATTAAATTTTAAAAACAAAATAAAATAAAAACATTTTTTTTATATTTTCTTCAAAAAATTAAACATTTAAAATTTTATTTACAAATTAAATACAAGTGTGTATTTTCATTATTCTTTTAATAGTTTTTAAAAATTTTTAAACAAAATTTTATAGAAAAAAAAAATAAAATTATTTTTCAAAAAGAAAAAAAATAATTATTTTAAATAATTTTAAAATTTTTTCTTTCAAATTTTATAAAAAATTTCAAATATATTGTATGCAAAAATAAAAAACTATTATTTATTTTAATAAAATAATTTTTTTAATATATAAAAAACATACAAATATTTAATAATAATATTAAAATTAAAAATAATAATAATAATAATAAAAACATTTAATATTTTGTTTATAAAGTTTAAATAAGTAAAATATATTGCAATAACATTATAAAAAAAAAGAGAAATTTTTTATAATTATAAAATTAAAAAAAAAGGAAATACAATAAAATAAATGTGATGATTAAAATTTTGTTCTATTTATTTTTTTTATTTTAATTTTATTTAATGATTTAAATGATAGTTTGTTTGTTTGTTGCAGTGTTTATTAAATAAATTTTTTTTATAACATTTTAAAAATGTTTAAAGAACTTGTTGATTTATTAAATAAATTTTTTAATCCTTTGTTTTTTATTTAATTGTTTGTATATATTTTTGTAAATTTTTGTTAGTGATTTTTTAATACAATTTCGCATTTTATTTGTTTGTATGTTTGTATGTGTTTTATTTTTAATATTTAAGCTAAAATACTTTTTTATTTTGATGAATAATTTTTCTTTTCTTTTTTTTTTGTTTTGTTATTGTTTAAGTTTAATTTTATTCAAAATTATACAATAATGATATTTGATATTTGTTGTGGTTGAGTTTTTGCAGTTTTGCTTTTTTGTTTTTAATTAAAAAGGAAATAATAAAAAAAAGAATTTAAAATATAAAATGTGATGTCTAATTTTTTTTTTGTAGTTTAAATCTAAATGAATTTTTCCTTTACAAATTTTAATTAAAATTCACAAAATAATGCTTGTGTATGTGTGTGTGTGTCTGTGATTTTTTTTGTTAATTAATAGCGCGTCAAAATGATAAGATCACTTTAAAATTTTCTTCTACAAAATTTTAAGAATAACAATTCTAGCCCTTTTCTTTTTTTAGTTTATACAAATTAATTAGTTTGAAAATTTTAAAATTAATTTAAACATTAGAAAATCATTTTAATTTAATAAATTTTTAAAAATTAACGTGTTTTGCAAAAATAACTAAAAAAGAAAACATAAAAAACTTTTGCAAATAACCTTTCCCGAAAGCTTATTGTAAACTGGTTCCTTATGACATGGGGTCATTTATTCAAGTGTATACTGAACAGTACGAGTTTGGGTATCATTGAAATATTGAAGAGCGTTTTTATTTTAAAATTTTTAAAATATATTTTTTAATAAATAATCACATGCTAAAATAAAAAATAATTATTGCCGAAAAGTTTTCCTCCTAAAGCCATCAACATGCTAGTGATTGCTACTCATCGTCATGTTCGCAGATGACGAAAGTGTCATCTGAATTACTGTTTTGAAGATGTTTAGTTTAAGTTGTGAAAAGATAAATGAAATGACCTATTGTGTCTGTTTAGAAATTAGCAAGATTCTGAGAAATCTTAAAAACACAAAAAAATAACAACAACAAGCTAGAGTAAAATTCCATGACCTGATCTAAATAATCAAAAAATAAAACCCATCTAACAGCGCAAAAGAAGATACCCTACAATAGGTTATTTATTGGTATACCCTACCAATCAAACACCTTCACTGAGCGAAGATAAGAACAACTATATGTGATGAGCTTGAAGTTGAGTTTTCTAATGAATACTAGAACCACTTCAAGCAGAATATATAGGCTGCTTTTTTTGATATTGTTATGAAGATGCTTAGTTTAAGTTATGAAAAGATAATTGTACTAACAAGTGAACGAAATGACCTATTGTGTCTAATTACAAATTAAGAAGATTCTTGGAAATCTTCTAAACACAAAACAATAACAACATGCTGGAGTAAAATGACGTGAAAAATCCAAATTTCCATTTTGGTGAATAATGTAGTTGAAGTGTGAACGTTGTCGAATAAGGATATGAAATTAATACAGCAGCTAATAAATCGTGTAATTTAATTTAAAAACTCTAAAAAGTTGTGTGCAATTATTTTGTAATAAAAGAACTCAATAGACTAAATTAACAACATGTTAGATCATGTTTTTCTATCTAAAGAACATGTTCGATGGTTTCCACATAAGATATTGTTTCACATAATGCTGGCTTTGCTATTTTTGGCCAAGCAATGCCTATTTGTAACCGTACAACAGAGGGCATTCTTTGAAAATGAAAGTATTAAAGTCCACACTACTGCTCGATCATATGCTCTTCAAACATGATGTAGAGTCAAGTTCGTGTGCGAACAAGAAATATTTTGATGGCTCACCAGGAATATTTGTTATCTGCATGAAGTTTGTAAAGTTAAAAAATGGGAACGATGTACTTATATGAACAAAATGGAAGGACAGCTTGGGCTGAAACTAAAAATGTGTAACCGGCATGAAGTTTGTCAAGTTAAAAAAATGGAAAATGAAGTGAAGTTCGGCTAAATTACGAGATTATTTATGAGATTTCTATCGACTGTTACATTAAGAAATATATTTTTAATTCTGACATTGGTGTTCGATCCAATATTTGAAATAGATTGCTTTGAATATGATATTGACACTTAAGGTCTTAGTGGGTGAAAGTCAACACGGTATGTTATTGAAAAATTCTAATCTACATGAGGTTTGGCAAGTTAAAAAAGTGGGTATGAAGTACTTATAGGAATAAATGGAAAGTTATCAGACTGTATCTCAGCTGAATTAAATTACGATTATTTAGGTGATTTTTGGCGCCTATTGGCAACTATAACACCAAGATGTATATTTTAAAAACTGCAATTGGTGTTCGAAACAATATTTTTTAAAGGTTCTTTGAATATGCTAAAGACACTAAAGGTTTTTATGATTGAAATTCATGTGCGAACAAGAAATACTTTGATGGCTCGTCAAGGTGGCTTTTAATCAAAAATTTCTAATTTGCCAGAAGATTTTACAGGTTAAAAATGTCTATGATGAATAAATATGAAAAACTGGAGAGAAGAGTTGGACCTGACATTATCTCATTTAAATTATCATGTTTGATGTTTGAATGATGCTTTGGGTTTATTGGCGAAATTTAAGGAATACAAGGGATTTTCTTTTGTGAATTTTTTGGGAAGTAGTCTTCGTAATTAAGAAGTCCTAGAAAATAAATTAAGTGAAGTGTTAGTTACTAAAAGAGATTCTAAGTAGTAATTTGTAAAGAACCAAGTGAGAATTTTAAATGTAAGAAACTTTAAAAACTTAAAAACTTGTATGCATTACAAAACTCAATTAGTTTTTAGTTAGAGTCCAGGAAAAACGAACTTACGACTAAACAATAAATTGGAATTTGCTGTTGTCACACTTTCCTTCTAACTGTTTGTTCAGTATGAATGGCGTTCGGAATGAGAGCTCTCGATCTGAAGACATTCTGAAAACGCCTGAAAACGCGAAAAAGAAATGACAACAGTATTTTATTGACTGGCGCAACTAATCCAAACAACTTAATACCAGAATTATAATTTCTTGTCCCTTAAAATAAAATTAACCCTTATTAACCAATTTTTCTACTCTTTCAATTTTTTTTAAAATAAATAACAAAGCAAATGACCTTATAATTTTGACCAGCACTTTAAGTGTAAAAATAATAAACTTAATTAATAGAAAAAAAAGAAACGGGTAAAAAATCTCTTAAATTGCTTTAGAAGAACCAACATCCTGTCTCCTATTTTCTTTAGGTATTTATTCACTTCTACTTCTCTGCTACATTTTTGTTCTATTTTTTGTTTTGTTTTTAGTTTTTTGTTTAATTATAATTATTTAATTTTTTAATTTTACTTATATTTTTTGTTTTTATTTTTGTTTTTCGCAATTTATTTGCTTTAGTAGTCTTATCTTTTTGTTTTGTTTCTTTTTGTAAAAGAAAACAAGCCGCCATTTTGTTTCATATGATCGTCTTTATGTTTTTGGTTTGTAACATAAATTTACGCTTCATCATCCATGGGAATGTCGAAGAGTTCGGCAAATAATGGTGGCAATCTTGGTTTTGTTAAACGCAACCAATTACAGTGGGCGCTGTGCTTGAGGCCCAATGATCTTAATTCTGGTATTTTTGCTTCCAAAGCTGGCATTAATTGTAGCGCTTGTGTAGTTCCATTACGTGAACGTACAATTTGTACTCTCAGCGCTTCCGTAATACGTTCTCTTGTTCGTGCAATCATTTTGGCTTCAGAAATTCCAGGCCTATCGGAAGCTAACAAAACCATTGCGGAGAAGAGACCAATTTCTGTATCGCTGAGACCATAAATATTGATAGTGTTTGCAAAGTTAAATAGTGAAACCACAAAGTCCGTCTGCAAGAAAAGTGATGGCAAAATATTTATTAAAAATTAATTTTAAATGAATATAAAAAGTTAATGGAAATTTAAAAATAAAATTAATTTTAAGAGATCCTAAACAGGTGTCATATATAATAAAAAGGCAAAGCTCATTTGTGGACAAAATTTTACATTCACTTTTAACTGGCGGCCACAAGGCACAACAACACAGCTCACAATTAATAAGTTAATTTGAGTTGTTAAGTGGAACCGTAATACAAAAGTACCAACTATTGCTAATCGTAAAAGTCAGAAAGGAGCCAGATGCGAGCAAAAATTATCGCCAAAAATCAGCCGAAAACTTTTTATCCCAAATTTAAATACTATTTCGTTCAGAAAAAATATTAAAAAAAATACACCAAAAATTAGTCGAATATTTTTTTATTCATAATATAAATATTTTATTTTTTTCGGAAAAAAATAAAAAAAAAATTATTCGAATATTCGACAAGAACCATTCGAATAATTATTTTTTCTAAATTTAAATATTTTATTCGTTCGGAAAATTTTGAAAAAAAATTTAATATTCATCAAGAACCATTAGAGTAACTTTTTTTTTTAAATTTAAATATTTTATTCGTTCGGAAAAAGCTTTAAAAAAATTCGGGTATTCGGTTCGAATAATTTTATATTCTTAAAAAAATTCTTAAAAAATTGGGCGAATACTTTTTTATTTTAAATTTAAATATTTTACTCGTTTGCACAAAAATTAAAAAAAAAACTATGGGAATATTCGACAAGAACCCTTCGAATAATTTTTGAGACTAAATTTAAATATTTTATTTGTTCGGAAGAATTAAAAACAAATTTCGGATATTCGTCCAGAACCGTTGGAGTAATTTTTTATTCCAAATTTAAATATTTTATTCGTTCGAAAAATAATTAAAAAAAAAATCGAATATTCGACAAGAACCGTTCAAATATATTTTTATTCTAACTTTAAAAATTTGATACGTTCGGAAAAAAATTTAAAACAAATTCGAATATTTGACAAGAACCGTTCGAATAATTCTTTTTTTTATTTAAATATTTTATTTGTTCGAAAGAATTAAAACAAACAAAAAAAAATTGGAATATTCGTCAAGAACCGTTGGAGTAATTTTTTATTCTAAATTTAAATATTTTATTCGTTCCAAAAATAATTAAAAAAAAAATCGAATATTCGACAAGAACCGTTCGAATATATTTTTATTCTAAAAAACAATTTATTGAATATTTGCCATCTTATATTTCAGATAAAAATGAAAAAATTATTCGAATAATCGCCAAATATAATAAATACTTTTATTATTCTAAATTTAAATATTTTATTCGTTTGGACAAAAATCGAAAATAATTTTACGAGAATTTGACAAGACCTGTTTGAATAATTTTTTATTCTAATTTTAAAAATTTGATTCGTTTTAAAAAAATTTTAAAACAACATCGAATATTCGACAAGAACCGTTCGAATAATTTTTTATTCTAAATTTATATATTTTATTCGTTCGGATAGGAGCTAAAATAAAAATTCGAATGTTCGACCGTTCGGATATATTTTTATTCTTAAAAAAACAATTTATAAATATTTGGCAAAAGTCGCTTCAACACTTTTATTATTCTAAATTTAAATATTTTATTCGTTAAAAAAAATGTTTAAATAATTATTATAATAATCGCCAAATATCGGCGAATACTCTTTTAATCTAACTTTAAATATTTTACTCGTTCGGACAAAAATCGAAAAAAAAAATTATTCGAATATTTGACAAAAACCGTTCGAATAATTTTTTATTCTAACTTTAAAAATTTGATTCGTTCGGAGAAAAATTTAAAACAAATTCGAATATTCGGCAAAAACAGTTCGAATAAGTTTTTATTCTAAATTCATATAATTTATTTGTTCGAAAAAAATAAAAAAAAAACTCGAATATTCAAATATTCGACAAGAACCGTTCGCATATATTTTTATTCCCGAAAAATATTTAAATATTCGCCAAAAGTTGGTCAGATACTTATTTTAATATAAATTTAAATATCTTAATTCTTCAGATAAAGATAAAAAACTTTTTCGCATAATTGCCAAATATCGCTTAAATACCTTCTTTTTTTTAAAAGGTTATTCGTTCAGAAAAAACATTTTAAAAAATTTTTCGAATAATCGCCAAATATCGGCCGAACCCTTTTTTATTCTAAATTTAAATATATTGTTCGTTCGGACAAAAATGAATATTCGAATTATTTTTATTTGAATTACAACTTAACTAATAAGTAATCGATTACTCTGAATAAATAAGGCGTGCAAATTTTCTCCGCTGTTCCTGTTATCAAAGAAATCGCCGCCACTCAATATATTAATTCTCGTGAAATTTGAAAATTTCTTAGAAACGTGGCAACTCGTTTAATGTAAATTACAGGATTAAAATTAAATTAAAATATCCTTACTTACATCATATATGATCTCTAAATGTTGTCTAGTCAAATATGTACCATCATCAAATGTTAATGTTGAATCGTTAATCATACGGGCTACATGGGTCAGCCATGTCTCGAAGAAGCCCATTTTAATGAGTATCAGTTGATCATCTTGGGTAAAATCACAGAAGCCAGGTAAACGTTTGGCAAACTCAACAATACGTTGAACATTTGGTGTCACACGTGCTGCATACTGTTGCCAAAGCCAAATTTTTTGAAATTCCATACTCTCCGCCACTGATGAAATTAACTGCAGACATTAAAAGCCACAAGAAAAAAGAAAGAGAGGGGGAAAAATATGAAAACCAGTCAAAGAAACGGTTAATAAAGAATAAACTCAATAATTAATAATTCTGGTCATTAAGTTCTTAAACAAAATGAGAAAAATGAACATAAAAACAAAAAAAAAAACAAAAACAAAATTTAATGATAAAGAGAATACAAAAGAAATGATTAATTGCTTTAAAACATGAACAAAAATAAGAAGAAGAATTATGCTAAAAACTACTTACACCATTGGGCGGTACATTTAAGGGTCGACGCATTAAATCTCTGGTTTGTTCTTCTGTGTATGCACAGTTCATGCGATGAGCCTGGGAAACACACATAATCACATCATAAACTGACAATTCTGTACCAGTACCCGCCATTATTGCATCATTCAAATGATGACTTTCATGATGAACTGTTTGTAGCTGTTGGGCGTTCAAATTGCCGACACCGCCCATACCAACGCCGACCCCAACACCGCCACCATTATTTGGCCCTACCAGACCAGAACTGTTTGAGTTGTTATTGTTGGTGGTGGCATTACAGCCGCTCAATTCAGATGGTGATGATGCTATGGAACACATTTGTGGAGTTTGTGGTGTGTTCGGTGTTCCCGGTGTGCTGACACGCCGTAAATCACACGAATTTACAACAACAACAGCGTTTGGATCCTCTGTGGTTGAAGGCGTACCGCCATTCAGCTCACGTGAACGTTTTGGTACGCGACCATAACGCACAGCTAAAATAGAAAAAAAAAACAAACAAAAATATGAAAAATCTTAAAATCTTGTTGTTTTAAACTTAAGAATTATGAGGAGTCACAATTTACTGTGTACATAAAGAATTAAAGTAAATAAACATTTCGCTTTCTCAGAAAATGTATGAAAGTTTTTAAAAGCTTTTGGGCAAATTAAAGTGTTAAAAATTATATATTAGAGCGATATTTTCTGGAAATTTTTCTAAAAAGAGAAGTAACATGTTGGCAATCAGGCTCCTTATTAATTACGTTCTTTCTAGAGGGATAAAGCTGTGGGTGGAGCAACTGATGTAAAACAGTTTTAGAAGCATTGCTTTAACAACTCTGTAAATAAGCGTCTAGTGTTAAGTATGCAATGGATGGTGAAATTTAAGGTTAGAAAGTAAATTGCCTGTTAAATGATTAAATGTTATTTTTCGAATTGTCATCTTTCGTTATTTATTTAACAAAAAGTTGGAAATTTTTAACCTTAAAACGTTACACTTTTGAACAAATAGTTTTAATTGTAAAAATATACAATTAAAAATTGTGATAATTATCTTTGTGGTTAAAATTCTTTTTCCTGGTAATAAGGCTCCTTCTGAGACCGCTGGGCATAATTTAATCGCTAAATTTGAGGCCCATGGTATATTTGGGGACAATAAACCAAGACAATATGCTCGTAATGACTGAAGTGATGTAAACATACATGATGTGTAGTAGAGTGTAAAGAATGAATCTGGAACATACACTCTTCGGCCTAAGCATCATTAGAGGCACTTTGCGCAATATTTTTAATAAAGATCGTCATCTTTATGCTTTTGAAAGCCAATTTGTTTTAAAAATAAAGCCAAGTGATGCCTTCGTGGAACGTTTGTGAATTGGTTGCTTGAAAAAATGAACGGAAACAAAGCATTTTTCAATAAAATTATCTTTAGTGATGAGGCCCGCTTTCAATTAGGCGTTTAGTAAAAAACAAAATTATCGCATATGAGTCACACAAAGTTGACAAATTGTCCTCGTAAAACCATCATGGTGTGCTATGTCGTCACTTTCTTTGGATGCAATGTGGCCAAGCGGCATCATCGGGCTGTATTTTTTTTTGAAAATTAGCAGGGAAATGCCATCACAGCGGATTCTCTGCGCTGCCAAAGCATGATAACCAATTTTTAATGGCCACAATTGGTTTATGTTGACACAATTGAGCTTTGAAGCTCTGAAAGATGAAATTCGGTGAGGCATTAACGAGATAAGTAAAGCTTTGTTGCAAAATATACGTCAAGATTTTGTGAAAACACGGGACGTCTACCGACGTGCTATAGGCAGACATTTGCCCATTATTAATACCCATATTTCTTCATTGACATTAATTAAACTAAAGGTGTCAAAAAACCGGTGCGTGTTTTAAAATAACTTACTTTCTAACCTCAAATTTGCCCCGTCTATCAATTAGTTCTGAAAACTATTTAAAGAGATCAGTAAAATTTCCCAAGTTCGAAAGAAACTCCTTGGTTTGGTATTCTATTAAATTTTTTCACATTATTTCACTTTCAAGTAAAGGGTTTTGCAACAAGATGTTTGTTTTCTAAAACAAAATGAAACAAAATTTAGATTAAGGGATGCAAATTTTTATTGTATTACGACGAAAAAAGTTTGGCAATTATAAATGAAAAATGATTTCGTGGCAAATATCCACCATGGCCGATTCTTTTATCAAAGCTTTTAATTACTTTTTGGCAAAATGGCGGTCCTATTTCATTAATCACATCGCGGATTTTGAGTTTTAAGGCTGAAATCGACTCGATTAGCTCCGTAGAGACTCTGTCCTTAACACAGCCTCACAAAAAATAATCCAGTGGTGTTAAATCACACGATCTGGCTGGTCACTTCATTGCTAATTGTCTGGAATTTATGCGATCGGGAAATTTCGTTTGCAATAAATTAATCGTTCCATTGGCTGTGTGACAGGTGGCATCGTCTTGTTAAACCACATGTCAGTTCTATCTATTTACGTCGTCAATAAAATTGAATTGTTAGCATCTTGCGATAGCGTGATCCATTAACCGTTACCGCATTATCAGTATCATTTAAAAAAAAAAAGGCCCAATAGCGCCTCCAGGCCACATAGCGCACCATACGGTGACACATTGAGCGTACAAAGACTTCTCAATAATCGCTCTAGGATTTTCAAAAGTCCAAATGCGGCAATTTTGCTTGTTAACATGACCTGACAAGTAAAACTGGGCTTCGTCTAAAAAAAATTGATTTTTTCATCGGTTGTTCCTAAATGAATTGAGCGAATCTACGGCGATGTGAATGGTCGGTCGGCTTTAATTCCTGCCTAGTTGAACCTCGTAAGATTTCAAATCAAATGCTTAAGCAAAATTTGCCATATGGTGATAGTGGATAACCTCAATTGTTAAGATCGTCGAGGAGTTGACAAATTTGGATCTGCTTTAACACTGTGGCTCACGGCTGCGATGTTTCATATTTTGTATCGAGCCTATCGACTCATTTTTAATAGCGTTCTCAGAAAGACGATTATGTTGTCCGTAAATATCACGAATTTTACGAAATGTAACTTTGACAGAACCACCATTTTCATAGTGGATTTTAAATTATTTTAAGGCGATTTTCGTCAAAAAACTAAATGTCAGAACTATCACGCTGTTGGTGTTGCCAGAATTGAAAAACAAACTTTTTGTTGAAAAAGCCGATATTCAAAATTTTCTTTGGCCTTTGATGTTTGTATTTACTGACTTATTTTTCCAATTCTCAGTTAGTCAAAGCTTTTCTAAAATATGGTTAAAGGTTCCCTCCCTGACGATTAATTTGGCTACATAGGTAGTATATGTGTAAGTACATACCGTGAGTGTTGGATACCAGTTCTCTGTTACGGTATTTTTTCTAGAGTATAAGTTGGCCCCAATCGACCGGATTGGCAGTAGCTTGCAAGGTTTTTGAGGTTGAGTGGCCAACTACTGCTATTATAGGAACTTTTAAGTCTAGAAGAACTATGGTCCCTATCAAGTCAAGTTTTACTTCTTTAGATTTGGATGTTTTTGATAATAAAATTTTACTCCCTACATATTTACATATGAGTACATTCTTACATACTTTTTAACATTTTTTTGTAGAAAATTCTCTAAATATTTTTTGTTGTACTTAAAACGTCATTTTAATTAATTTTTCAATTTGTCATACAATTTACAGAAAGACGCTACATAAATTATTTGTTGAACAACAAAATGAAGCTTTTAATTTACAAAGATTTGAAATTTCAATTACGAAAAGAAAAAAGAAACGAAAATTAAAAATATTGAAATGCAGTGACGAAAAATAAAAATTCGACAAAAATTCCCACACACAAAAAAGATAAGATATTTTCACAAATATTTATTTTTTTTATATATAAATGCAGACAAATGGATACAAAAAACCACAATAAATAAATAAAAAAATAAATAAATTGTGTTAAAAATTTCAAACGTTGACAGATTTTTTTTTGAAAAATCAAAAAAAAAATTGCAATCTTCACGCTCGACGGGCCAATTTAGCTGAAAATGAGACGTTGTATTCTTGTATTCTTTATAATGAACAACTTAAACAGCGAGTTGTCTGTCGTCAATACAATATCCACTTGATTTTCTGTCATTTGCAATACAATGCAAACTGTCTAGAGATGTACAAACACCTCAGCAGGGACAGATGGGCAGTAAGGGATACAGTAAGTAAATCAAGAATAGAAATAAAAAATGCAACAAAATAATGTTTACAATTTTCATTTTGCAAGTAATAGAATTTTAATGAATTTATTAAAAAAAATAAAAACAAGAAAAAAAATTTTTTTTAAAACAAAGACAAAATATTTTGGCCAAAAAATTTATTTTGTTGAATTTTTAGTATTAAAAAGAAATTAATTTTCATTTAATTAATTTTTTGTGTTTTAGGAAATAATGCCGCCAGACAGGTTTAATGACCAATAATTAATATTTTTATATATATATTTTTTTTTGGTAAAGAAACAACAAAATGATGATTAAAGGATTTAAAAAAAGCCATCATTTTTTTAATTAGAATTTAAAAAATAAAATACAAAGATAAAATCATCTTGGAAAACTAAAAATAAATAAAGAAAAATCATGTTTATTTGAATATTTTTTATTATCACTTTGGGACATTGACCCACTATTCCCAATTGATTAACAAAAAAAAAAAAACAAAACTGCGCCATTCGAACTAAACCAGACCACAATACAACACAGCACAACACTACCATAATCCATGATATGCCATTCATACAACGTGTTAACAAAACTTAACTGGCTAAATAAAATGCCAGCAATCGTCATCTTCAACATCATCCATACGCTTTCGTAAAGTGTAAATAAAATGATGAGACATAGGAATAACAAAACCAACTAACTGGCAGAAGTGAATGAAAGTAGGAACTGGACTAACAGCTCAAACAAATTCCGCTGAGCTTAAAAGTGATACAAATTATAAAAGAAACATGCGGTTTTTGCCACAAAATACACCAATAATTTGTTTAACGGTTAATTAAAAGAAATTTTGTAAACTGAATAGTTCACTAAAAGCTTTGTTTTAGTTACACTGTTTCCATTCCAGCATTCGTTGCACTAACAATCAGCTGATTTGCATTTAATTTCTCTTTGTGTTTTTAAACTAAGAAAGATTAACGCTTAAATAGTTCTTAATATTGAGAGTTAATAGTGATGAAAGTTTTTTAATCGCACCTGAAAAAGAAAAGAGTTTTACATCACAAAGTCTGCTGTTATAAATTAAATAAATAAAACTCTTATAGCTAAACAAAGTGTAGCCCAACTTCTCCGCCATTACTTTTTGAACGATCCAGACTATGCCTGGCAATCTAAAATTCACCAGTAGAATACCAAAAGGGAAACCTGAAATCCCAGGATTTATGGGGAGTTAAAATTAATTAAAAAATTATTTGATTATTATTTTCAGTTTTATTCGACCTTTTTTTTTAATTTCTATTAAATTTTATTTTTTTTCTCTCAATATTTCGCTTTCCTGTGGAAAGCTTCTTCAGGAAATTATTTTTTATAAAATTTGTTTTTGAAAATATAAAAAATAATTTCCTGAAGAAGCTTTCCACAGGAAAGCGAAATATTGAGAGAAAAAAAAAATAAAATCGTTATAATTTAAAAGACCGTGTGAAAAGATTAAAATTTAATTTCCTTCTGACCAAATTGCGCACCATACTGTCACTTTTAATGGATGCAAAGATAAGTGTTCAATAATTTGAGTGGTTGCTATTCCTGTTATTCTGTTTATTCACATATCCATTCAGATGCAAATGTTCCTCGTCACTCATTATGATTTTTTTCACTAAAATCGGAGTTGTCATGGGCGAGCTGTAACATTCTATTGGCATATGTATGGCGGCGTAAATGGTGTAGTGGAAAAAGGTCTGGTGTCAACTGAATCTTATATGGAAATAAATGAATCCTTGTGCAAAATTGTGGCCAAAGTTATTCTTTGAAGACCAAGCTCCTGAGCACGGCGTCGAATTGAGGCTGATGGATTGTTTTGAAGACTTTCTTGAGCAGCAGTAATGTTTTCAGTACCTTGTGGTCCATACTTGGGCCTATCAACTACGGACTCTCTTTCTTTGAAATAAGTGCATTTTCTTGGCCCGTTGTTTCTCCCAAAAACTTCACGTAACTTTCTCATCGTCACAGTAATCGATAAGTGATTTTGATAAAATGTTTTAACGATTAAAACACTTTGGTTTATTGATTATTTTTCTATAATAAATTTGCCTTGTGTCTACTTTACGTTTGCCAAATATGAACTGTCAAGACTAATGTTATCCAAAATGGCTGCAAAACAAAGTAGTATACCTTCCCGACAGACACTCTGTTTAATTTATTAAAAAAATTCTCTTTGACACATGTCCCAAATTGTTCTTTTGAGCATAAACATTTTTGTCGACAGACTCAATAAAAAACGTGCAAACACTAGTGCCGGTTCGACCGATTCGCAGCAGTGAGCCGCGGTGTTGAAGCTGATACAAATTTTTCAAATCCTAGACGTTCTCAATAATAGCGGCTATTCAAAACCACCACATGGCGCATTTTGCGTAAAGATTTGAATTTGAAGCCCTACAAGGTGTAACTTGTGTAGGAATTGTGTACATCGCCGTAGATTCGCACAATTCATTTAGGAACAACCGGCTGGTTTTTCTGAAAAATGATTTTTTCACACGAAGCCCATTTTCACTTGTCAGGGTATGCCAGCAAGCAAAATTGTAGCAGTTGGGCTTCTTAACATCCTAGACCGATTATTGAGAAGCCTTTGCATTTTCAACGTGTTATTAAATGGTTCACTGTGTGGTCTGGACGAGTGATTGGGCCGTTCTATATCGAAAATGAGGATGGAAATGTGGTGCATTTTCTTAATCTCAATTATTTGCTTTATTTGGTTTTACAAAACAAACTTCTTGTTAAAAAACCCTTTATAAAGTGGGAAATTTTATAAAAACTATGAGAATGTCACTTCCATTTCATAGAAATGACTGTCGCCAGTGATAAGCCTGACTGTTAAAAATTATTATTAAAAAATTTTTAAAATTATCAATTTTAATGAATCTGGACTTCGTTGCTGCAACTCCAGTGAGAAACTTATCACAAAATATATTACACTCATCTTGTTTTGTACAGACAGAATATAAAATTATGAAACAGTTCTTGACGACCTCTAGTGCACGCCAAGTAACTCTTACATTATGATGTGAGAAATTTCTCGCTTAAGTTACAGAAACAGGATACTAAAGGGAACTTAAAATTAAGGCAACTTAAAAAACCTTATAATTTGCATAGGACTGAATGCATGAACGACAATATTTTTCACTATTGTGATATTAAATAGTTCTAGTAATTTCAAAATTCAAGTGATTTGTAAAACACCAAACCGTCAGTTATTTATTGAGGTTATTTATCCAGCCAAAAAGCTGATCCTCTAAAAAACACAAAAACTCTGAAAAACTTAAAATTTCCATGACTTCGAATACTTTGTCATTCCGTAAAATTCGGGTATACCAAAATAGGAAAGAACCAAAGTTATCGGATTCTCCACAGGAGAGCACTAGAAGTAAACGAGAGAGGAATAAAGTAAAGGAGGTTTGAGGTTTCGCAACCTTGCAATTGCAGTTAATTTGTAGCATATTATGTTAAGCACAAAGAGCTTTGAGAGTTAATAGTTTTAAAAGCTGGAACAGTCATTTTACTTATATTTCACTTCGCCAACATTTTGGTAATTAAACGGAGAGCACTGTAACGGCTTATACTAGAGAGAGAGAGAGAGAGAGAGAGAGCGAGAGAGAAAGATAGAGACCAAACTAGATAACAGAAAGAATAATCAGATCACATAATTTTATTGGCCCGAATAGTTTTGGTGCTTCATAAAACTTTGGCACCTTGTTCACTTGATCAACGCAAATAGGTTGACTCTATAAATATGCTGAATGATATCGAGTTGAATTAAAATTTCTTTAATTGCGAAGTTAGAAACAGACGTTGACTTTATTTTTAGTCAAATAATTCCAAGTCCATCAGCTGTCTGTAATTATACTAGTGTAAAGCCTATAGGGGGGGAAATCAAAACGTTGGTTTTAGATTTAACAAATTAATATCTGGCGTTATATTCAGGCCAGTCTTTACAAAATAATTAATGCATTTGTAAAAAAAAAACAAATACGTCAGCTTACTGTGATGTTAAAATACAGAAAAATTATTATAAAAAAAAAATCTCCATTTAAAGTGATTGACGTAGTGGCAGCGACAAGTGTTAAAATTTATACAAAACAGAGATTTTTTCACTGTTCAACCGGCAAACACATGCTATTTGATGATTTTACATGGAGCAGCAGCAACAATAATCACTTATACTCACTCTGCTGGTGAAAGAAAGAAAAACAAAGAAAAAAAGAAAAATAAAACTAACAGCAGAAAAATAAAATCTGAACAATCCAGTGAAATTCAATAGCCTACTTTTCATTATGTCTGATATGTAACTGAAAAGATAATAAAAAAACATAAAAATCAAGAAGAAAAAAAAAAAAGAAACAAACAACAACAACAACAAACTAGGAAAGTGAATAACACACATGTTAAAATGTAGAGTAGGTAACGCGTATGCAAGTTGTAAAATACGCTACTGACAGTTTAAATATAAATTTCGTATTTAACAGCTTTAAATTTTTCTCTAAAAAACATTAAAAATTTAATGTGTTTTTTGGTTATTTGTTAGAGAGATTTCGTCTTTAACAGGATGATCTAGATTAAAATCATTTAACAAATTGTACAGTAGGGATTTTACAACAAATTCAACAATTCGATTTGTTTTAGTTCTAATAGAAAACAATAATAAATTATAATTATTTTAATATTTAGAATTTCTTGAGAGTTCAGCGATTTTTTATGATTTTAGCGATTTTTGTTAAAATTGTCAGTTTGTTTTTACACTAATGGGAAATTTTTTAATTTGTTTATTTTCCTCTATGACTCTTTTGGAATACAATATAAGATAAATGTCCGCCTCTGTTAACTTCACATGCGAGCTCTTTTGATAACATTTTTCGTTATATTCTCACACATTTCCCGCGGTATTTTATTAATTTCATTACGAATATTTTGTTTGAGTTGTTCAAGAGTTTCTGGTTTGTTTGCAAAAACTAAAGCAGTCAAATGAGGCGACCGTAAAGGCTAATCACGCTTGTAAAATTCAACTCGTTCAAACATTTTTGGCATCGAATGTTTCTGGCTGTTTGAAAAACTGCACGGAAACAATGCATTTTTCAACAAAAACAGCTTTAATAAGGAAAAAACATCTTTAATTAAGCGGTTATTTAAACAAAAACTTCACAAACAATCCTTGAAAAAATATTACATCCAAAAAAAAAAAATTACCGTATGACGGGGTTTATGGTCAGGCGGTAGCACCAACCCATAGCTTTTCGAGAAAAGAAACGCCGCCACCGTGATTCTTTGCACTACCAAGTCATGATAACAAATGTTTTGTGACCACACTTGGCTATAGTCGACATCAGTTACGTTTGATTTCAGCAAGATGGCGCCACAAGCCACAGAGCCGCGTAAACAATTCTCAATTTGAATATGTTAATTGGCCGTCTCGTTCTTGTGAAAATTAATGCTGTTGTATTAACAACGTAATGCGTGATAAGATTTATATCGGTACCTAGCTGTATAAGCCATAACTTGAAGGTGGATTAAACTATTTGGGTCATATATAGCTTGCACCCACGCCTTAAGAAGCCGAACCATAATTCTATACAACAGGTCATTCCTAGTTGCAATTTCGGAAGCCTTGGCAGCCTCGAAGCAGGGCTGCCAACCCCTACTCCTTGCTGAAGAGTTGAAAACTATCCAACTCCTGGTCCAGAAATAATCTTGTCCTCTTACTCAAAATTCATGAGGGCCTATGAAACCACAACCATCACAATGCTCCCGAAGGTCCAACCTCAATAATCAGTCAGAGATAAAAGGCTAATAAGCCAAAACACTGAACTCTGGGGCTTACTAATTCCCGTGGAAATAACGTGGAGTTGTGCAGTTGGTTCCTTGCTAGCCTTTAAAGGATTGTGCTTCCTTGTACCCCCGGTGAAACATGTAATAACGGTGAGATTCCGTCAAGGAATATAGATGTGTTCCCCCTTGGGCGAAATTTAAAAGATATACGTTTTAATCTAAAAATTATTTTTTATTGACCCAAATACAATCACATTTAACTATTCACTTTAGCTTAGTGTTTAAAATTTTTCGAATACAGTGTTGTATTTATTTCATGCACTTTTATAGACCATCCATATTGCCTTGTACTCTATAGAATACAGCACTAAAATTATTGTATAACTATTTTTAAATATTGAATATGTGGAAAAATACTCACTATTGAGTACTTAAAACACAATACATACATTTACAACACTGGCCTAATTTATCGTGACATAGTTGCAGATAACAGGCGTATTTTTTTTTTTTAATCTTTTTTCCTTTAATAAAATTTTGAATGGCTAAAATATTTCTTTGCTGCTGCTATGACTAGATCTGAATGCATCTAATATTGCTGCATCATCAACTGTAGTACAAAGAAGATGAAATGAAGCGAAAAAATATGTGCATGTGCGTACACTTATACATTTGGCCTAAATAAAAACTTAACATGATGAGAACTGAATAAATGGAATTTTAAATTAATTTATCAATACATTTGTTTGAATCAAGGTGCCTTCGGAAAACTAGTTTAAAGCAATAAACTAAAAAGCTTTAAATTTATTCAAAGTTTCGTTTTAAAAGCCTTTTTCTTTTTGTTTTTGTTTTTGTTTGGCGGATATGAATCATCTGAAATATCCGGTGCGATATTTAGTAATTCCAATTCCAAGTTATAATTTAAAAAAATGGATAGCTCCTCTTAACGAGCGCTAATTAATAAGTCTTAACGAAAACTTTTGTAAATTTCTTTTGGTTAAGGCACCTGCTTTAGCAATTCGCTGTTCCTTTTCTAAAAGTATGTAAAACAACAGGCATTGTTGTGTAAATTGCTATTTTTCTTTAGAAAGAAAACAATAAAATGTTGTTTCAAATCAAAACTACAGAATAAAGAATCTCTAATAAAGGGGCTTTCAACAAGAAGTTTAGGTTAAGACGAATGATAAGTGAATCAGTCAAATGCCCACCACCACCACGCTGACACATGTCGTTCCTTTCATTAAAGTTTGTAACCACTTTTGGCATTGTGGATTTTGAGTTTTAAGGCTGAAATCGATTCGATTGGCTCCGTATAGATTCTGTCCTTAACACAACTCCATAAAAAATAATCCAATGGGATTAAATCACACGATTTGGCTGGCCACTTAACTGCTAATTGTCGTGAAATTTGATTAACAATAAATTGATCGTTTCATTGGCTGTGTGACATGTCTCGCCGTCCTGCTGCAACCACATGTCAGTGACATCCAGCTCGTCAATTACAAAATTGGTTTTTGAGAATCCCGTAATAGCGTGGTCCATTGACCGACGAACGAAAATATATTTGGTGAAGCCATTATTCTGTCGTTAGGTGATTTTAATCAGACTATTCCAGTTATTCGCCAATCAACTATTGCTGATGAATTAAATGCACTCCTAAAATAATTGAATTAACGGCGGCATGAAAAGATATGAAAAGATGAAAAGATGAATATTTTGCAACAAAATGAAACTGCAAATATCTTTTCGAAGCAGTTGTTAGATATTGGAAATGGTAAAGTCACAGTGGACTCCTCAACCGTATTCATCTCATTACCCACAGATTTTTGTTTCTGTCACATCACAAACTCAAAAGAGAAGATTATTCAGCGTGTCGTAAGCAAAACAGATTTTGCAGTAATAAAAACTCGCTCAAGCCCGCATTTAGAAGGAATAGAGTCAAATAATGCCTGATGTGTGGAAAAGGTTACTGAAATCTATTCCAAGAAAATGAAAAGTTGTAGAAAATCAAAAAGAATCTGCAACCGAATCGAATTTGAAGACTGTCCGGCTCTCAATATTAATTATTTTTAAAATTCTAAAAGTGAAGAAGATCTGTTTGCATTGAATGATGCAACTTACATTCAAATATTGCTTCTATAAAATATTACCTTTAGCCGGTTAACGCAACCACCAATGGTCAACCGTCGTTGATTGTTTTCATACGGCCTAGGTTTTTGCCAATGCTTTTTATAAATATAAACGCAGCTGCTGCCAGATGGTTTGTCAGATCAATAAAGAACACGTTCTAAATCGTCAATTGTCGTTTTTTCATACGGCCTAGGTTTTTAGTAATACTTTTTATAACTTTAAACACAAAATAGGAACACCTTCTAAATCGTCAATCATTGTTGATTGTTTTCGCACGGCTTGGATTTTTGGCAATGCTTTTTATAATTATAAACACAGCTGCTGTCAGACGATCTAAATGAAATTTCGTCAGATGACTTTGCACATGTATTTTCTAGAAGCAATGTTTAACAGCACCATGTGGCTTAACTAATACGCAAATTAAAAAAGCTGCTGACTTTTCCCACTTCGATGTGAGCCACTGTAGATACATATGTTAATGTCTTAAGAAAATATTACAAAGAAGAAAAAATCTATTCTACAATATCTTAATCGATTCATCCTGATGTCTTTGTTATTTCCTTATATCGAATAGATCGATTGGTGAAATAACAATCATTTGAGCTACTCCTACTGGCCAAGAAAAATGTTGGAAGTATTGGAGAAACAGCGTTTAGCGTATGAAAAGAAAATAAAAAAGGTATCTCAGCAAAGACCAATAAATGCAAAGGAACTATCTTGGGGATTGATAATCCGGTCGAAAAACAAAGACGGCAATGTTGCCATTTAATGAAATAAATATTTCCTTTATGTGAAATATAGCTCTTGCGAAGTAACAATCGCTTTCTTCATATCGTGGGCCAGAACACATAATAGCTTAGGTAATGCGTGATAAGGTTTACGTTAGTACATCGGTGCGTAAGCCTTAACCTGATGGCAGATCAAACCACTTGGGTGATATGCGTGATATGATTTACGTCTGTACGTAGCTATGTAAGCCATAACCAGACGGTGGATTATATTACTGTGCATGAAATGTTGCGTCATCCTCGCCCTAGAAGGCCTTCAGATACGTATATCCTCCAGTCACTCCTAGTTGCAACTTCAAAATGCGGAGCAGGCCGCAGCCTTCACTCCAGAACGCATGAAGCTTAATAAAATTTAAGAACACAACCGCAATCAAGCTCACTGGACCTGGACCATTCATTGTGTTTATTGTGAATGATCCGAACTATACAACTCAAATGAGAGCCTCGAAACTACAACCACCACGATACTCCCGAACGGCCAACCTCAATAATCAGCTAAAAAGCTGAACTCTGGGGCTTTACTGATTCCCGTGGAAATAAAGTGGAATTGTCCAGTGGGCTCCCTTTAATCCCCGTTGATACATGTAATGACGGTGAGATTCCATCAAGACATATAAATGTGCCCCTGTGGGGGGGAGGGGGGGGGGGTGGGTGAGCTTAGGTAATATTGTAGGCCAATGTATGGTCTTACAATGAATTTTATATATAAAAAAGAATGAGCAATATTGGCAGCGAAAAATAAAGATGCGGATGATCTCAAACCATTCAAAATTTTCTTCCTGGACACTTGGTTTCCTTTCTGCAGTTAAAAGTAGATTCGGTTGTCATCAGGCTGCTTACACGACTGGCTGTGAAGTAGAATTTATTAAGCAAAAAATATATAACATAAATTCAGAAGATAGTACCACTGCACATCGATTTGCTGCAAGAGGTGAAGTTGACTCTCTTTATAGCAACCAGTGCGATATAATATTGATACTATAAGAATGATTTTCACTATTAGCATAAAAAACTTGTTCTTTTTTTATTTTTCACCGTAAAATCTTGTTGAGAAACAGCTTTTGCCTCCATGTTTAAATTCTCTTTGAATTACAACCTTAAACTTAAAAAAGAATTCTATTTAAAACCATTTTACTTCAACTATTTGCAATGCTAATTTCAATACTTTACATTTTTCAATACTTCATGATTTGAAATTTTTTAAAACCGCTATGCAGCTTTAACGAGAAACAGTTCAAAGGAATTTATTTTTCTATTTTTGTAAATTAATTTTTATTATTCGTTTTTATTGAGATCTCCTTTTTGTGCCAATTTATTTTTTTTTTTTTTGCTTCTTTAAAGTAATTTTTAGTTATTTTTAAGCGTGACAAACAATTTTAAATAAACGTGACCACAGACGTGCTCTTATTAAATCAACTCGTTATAAGTTTTATTTTATTAAAAATACTACAAGATGATAAATCGGCACAGGGACGGAATAAATGAAAGTATTAGAAAATAAAAGTAAAAAATTCATAGTGCAGAATTAATTTAAATTTTAATAAAATTCAATCTTATGTAAAATACTATTTGTCATACATAAAAAATTAAAAAAAAAACAAAAAATAAATAAAAAGCCACAAATGCAATTAATAAATAAATAAGCAAAAAGTAAATGGTTCTGTTAGTTTAAAAATAAAAAAAAATTGTTAAGAAATAATAAACACTTTTCCTTTACAAATGCAGCAAATATTCTTTCAATATCACTTTGGCAAATAACAACAACAACAACAAATTAGACATTTTTATTTTTAATTTTTTATTTGTTTTCATTTTCAAAAAGAAATAAACAAACATGAACAAGAATTGAATATGTAAATTTTGATCCGTCCTTATACAGGTACTGACTGACTGCTATTAAATAGCCAGGGGTATTTACGTCAAAAAATATAAATTTTGATCAGGTCTGCAACTGTGCAATTCAAGTATGACCATGATATTTTAGCTGAACAATAAATAACTGTAATTAAAGCTAATTTATACAACTGACTGCTTCGAAGAATAGCTCGATTGTAGTGCAAATAGAAAAAATGTGAAATGAATGAAAGGATTTTTGACTTATAATTTTATTTTTTTTGTGCCCTTATATACTGTACGCAAGTTTCGAGGGTCTGTCTTTAAGGTTTTAGTAGATAAGAAAATACCTGTTAAACGTCTGCCTATTACAGTTAAAAAATAATAGCACGATACCCTAAAATCACGTTAATATTGGAACACCCTTTATTATTTATTTCATTTTTCTTTTATACATAGCATACAGAACTATATTGTGCAAGTTTAACGGGTCTGCTTTTACAGTAAAAGATAAAAAAAATATTTGTCAAAATCACTGCTTCTATGGAAGCACCTACTAATATTTATTGTTATCATTTCTTTTATTAGCGTATGTATTTGTTTACACTCTATATAAATTCTAAAAAATAATAGCACGATACTCTAAATTCACGTTAATATTGGAACACCCTTTAATTTATTTTACTTTTATATATAGAATACAGAACTATATTGTGCAAGTTTTAAGGGTCTGCTTTTACAGTTTAAAAGATAAGAAAATATTTGTCAAAATTACTGCCTCTATGGAAGCACCTACTAATATTTATTGTTATTATTTATTTAATTAGCGTATATATTTGTTTACACTCTATATAAATTCTAAACGTTTGCCTATATCAGTTAAAAAACAAAAGCCTGATAGTTTAAAATCACGTTAATATCGGAACACATTTTATTTGATTTTATTTGTATTTTATGTATAAAATATAAAAATACACTGCAAGTTATAAGCGTCTGTCTTGAACAGTTTAAAAGACAATGACATATTTGTCAAAATCACTGCATCTATGGAAGCACCTATTAAAATTTATTGTTATCATTTATTTAATTAGCGAATATATTTGTTTACTTTCTATATAAAAAATAAAAGCCTGATAGTTTAAAATTACGTTAATATCGGGACACACTTTATTTGATTTTTTTTGTATTTTATGTATAAAATATAAAAATACACTGCAAGTTATAAGCGCCTGTCTTGAACAGTTTAAAAGACAATGACATATTTGTCAAAATCACTGCATCTATGGAAGCACCTATTAAAATTTATTATTACCGTTTATTTTATTAGCGCTTTTTGTTTACATTTTTATAATTTCTAAAGGTCTAACTATCATAGTTAAAAAATAAAAGGTAGATGTTTTAAGATTACGTTAATATTGGGCCACCCTTTATTTAATTTTATTTTCTTTTTATTTATAGAATACAAAAATACATTGGGCAAGTTTTAAGCGTTTGCCTTTTGAACGGCTTAATACATAAAGAAATATTTGTCAAAATCACTGCCTCTATGAAAGCACTTATTAATTTTTCTTATTACCATTAATGTTATTAACGCATATATTTGTTTGCTCTTTACACAAATTCTAAATGTCTGCCTATCGTAGTAAATAAATAAAAGGCGGATACCTTAAAATCACATTAATATTGGGAGACCCTTTATTTACTTTTATTTAAATTTTATATATAGAATATAGCAATACATACTCTGTGCAAATTTGAAAAGTCGATATTTAACGATTTAATACATAGGAAAATATTTGTCAAATTCAGTGTCTGTATGGAAACACCTTTTATTTTTTATTGCATATATTTGCTAATGTTTTATATAAAATCTAAATGTTTGGCTATCATAGTTAAAAAATAAAAACCATATACCTTAAAATCACGTTAATATTGGAACACCCTTTATTTGATTTGATTTTCGTTTTATATTTTATATATAGAATACAAAAATACATTGTAAAGGTTTGAAGGGTCTGCCTTTAACGGTTTTAAAGATAAGAAAATATTTGGCAAATTACAGCCTCTATGGTAGCTCATATTAATTTTTATTATTACCATGCATTTTTTTAGCTCACACTTTTGTTTATACTGTATATAAAATCTACAGTGTAGATAAATTCAAATAAAAGGCAGATACCTTAAAATCACATTAATATTGGGACACCCTTTATTTGATTTTTTTTCCATTTTATATATAAAATATAGCAGTAAATAGTTCGTAAAAGTTTAAAGCGCCTATTTTTAACGGTTTATCAGATGAGGAAATATTCGTCAAACTCAGTTTCTGTATGGAAACACCTTCTATGTTTTACTGTTTACAATTTTTTAATATTATATATAATAATATATTTGTTTATATTTTATATAAATTGTAAATATCTTCATTTTAGGTTTAAAAAACTAATGTCGCGTAGGTTAAAATTATGTCACTATAGGAACACTCTTTATATTTTAATTTTGCCTTTCATTATTTCACTTGTCAAAAAATTAAACTTTAAGTGCTTGTCTATGCGATTACAACTATGTACATACGTCAATCACTATTGCAACACCCTTTAATTTCAAGTTTTATTGTTCTACTTCTCACAATAGCAGACATAGCTTTACAGTCTACGTGTAAACGCCTGACCAGGTTTTCGGCTCTCTCGGTTTTACCTCTAGCAGTTCCAACCATCTTGTCAGGTTCAAGACAGCAACACAAAAAAAACTCTACAAGTTTGATGTGTCTACCTCTCACATTAAAAATTAATTATATTTTTATGAATACTAAGTCACTTGGGGAGTCCTCTTTCAACTCACTCGGTTGTACCTCAGGAGATTCCAACCTTCTTGTCAGGTTCAAGACAGCAACACAAAACAAAACTGTACAAGTTTGATGTGTCTGTGTCTACCGCCCACATTAAAAATTAACTATATTTTTATGAATACCAAGTCACTTGGGAAGTCCTCTTTCAACTCACTCGGTTTTACCTCAGGAGATTCCAACCCTCTTGTCAGGTTCGAGACAGTAACACAAAACAAAACTGTACAAGTTTGATGTGTCTGTGTCTACACCTCACATTAAAAATTAACTATAATTTTATGAATATCATGTCGCTTGGGGAGTCCTCTTTTATAGCGTCTATAGTAAAACGCCTTTGGGAATACTTAGAACGGATTGCTTCTGAAAACTGCTAACTGCAGTTAAAATAACGAAGGGAACCCAATTAGATGAGAACTTATGCCATCGCCTGTTTTCTTTTACAGCCACCTGAAGAATTTTTTCAATTTTCCCAACACAGAATCGCGTTTAACTCATGAAACAGAAACAAGAAATTTATATTTAGAAACATTAACAACATGAGAACAAAATGAGGTCACCAAAATAAATATTAACTGCGTCTACACAAGAAAACTTGACTGAAATTCATTTTCTCTCATTAATTATTTTTTATAAAACAAATGATTATTTCTCACAAATAAATTACTACACAGTGAGAGATGAGGATCGGTTTGACTTAAGTCTGTGTGTACAAAAGTTTATTTATTTTGTAATAATGGGAAATTGCCGTAACATTTTTCTTTTTTTATAAAATATACACGGTATGTGTAGTCAATTAATCAAATAAATAATCACTTAAATAGAAACATTAGCGTGAATCTTGTCTGAGTTCGTTGGAATTTCACCATACAAAATTAAAGTTCTTTGGAATTTTAACAAATTTTATTTTAAATTGCTATTTAAAACTCAAAAAAAAACTATAATTTTTGTAACGGGTTTTTCAATAAGAAGTTTGTTTTTTAACTGTGGCAACAATACCAACAATATGATAATTTTGACATTTAGTTTTTAGACGTAATCATAGTAGATGCCTTGTTAATTGTTACAATGAATTCAATTTCGCACATAAATCGCATTAAAAAAATAATTAAAATTCACTAAGAAACTAGTGGCTGCTTCCGTTAAAGGTCGATTTTGCAAAATTCACAATGTTTTCGGACAACACAAAAACCCTTCTGAGACCGCTATTAAGAATTTGATCGTTAAATTAGAGTCGACAGGCTCGATACAAAATGTGTGAACACCAGTACATGTTCGATCGGGTCGTTCAACTGAAAACATTGCAGCCGTGACCCACAGTATTGTAGCAGATCCAAAATTTGTTAATATCTCGGTGTTCTCAACAATTGGGGTAATCCAAAACCACTAGTTGGCGAAGGATTTGTTTTTGAAGGTTCAACTGCCGTAGGAACAACCGGATGGTTTTTCTGAAAAAATTATTTGTTCAGACAAATACCATTTTCACTTGCTTGGGTACCCCCTGGGGGCACATATATATTGTCTTTGGAGATAGCAACAACTTAGACCTGTGCAACTGGGGGAAAAAGGGAGCCCAGTCTCCTGAAGTCAGCAGGGGTACAACTGGAAACTCCACTTTATTTCCACGGGAATCAGTAAGCTCGCAGAGTTCCGTTATTTGTCTCTTTAGACATTTAACTGTTCTCTGGCTGATTATTGAGGTTGGCCCCTATATGGAAGTATCGTGGTGGTTGTGGTTTCGCGGCCTCATATCAGTCTATTGTTCTATGGTGGCCGGGTTCATTTCACCTTTAATAATACCTACCTGGTGAAATGTTCCCAGATCCAGTGAGCATGCTAGACATGTGTTCTGGACAGGAGTTGGAAAGTCTCCAACTCTTAAGCAAGGAGTGGCGATTTGCAGCCCTGCACTGGAATCATCGAACTTGCAACTAGAAGGTTCTGTTGCATAGAATTATAGCTTCGGCTTTCTAGGACGAGCATGACGTTCCAAATTATGCAGTGGTTTGATCCACTATCTGATTAAGGCTTCATGGCCAGGCGCGGATGTAAATCTAATCACACACGTTTACTTGTTTGGGTATGTCAACAAGCAATATTGCCGCATTTGGGCTTCCGAAAATCTTACAGCGATTATTGAGAAGCCTTCGTCGCTTTTTTTTCGAAGATGAGGCTGTCAATTGATTACGCGATCGCGAGATGCTAACACCTCAATTTTGGACGTTTATCGACGATGTGGATATCACTGACATGTGGTTTTAACAGGACGGTGCAACATGTCATAAAGTCAATGAAGCGATTATTGAGAAGCCTTTGCAGTCAATGGATCATGCTTCCGCGAGATGCTAAAACCTCAATTTTGGCCTTTTATCGACGATGTGGATATCACTAAAATGTGGTTTCAACAGGTTGGTGCAACATGTCACACAGTCAATGAAGCGATTATTGAGAAGCCTTTGCATGCTCAATGTGTCACTGTAGGGTGCGCTATGTGGCCTGGAGGCGTATTTGGCCGTTTTTAATCGAAGATTAGGCTGAAAATGCGGTAACAGAGAAAGGATCATGCTTCCGCGAGATGCTAACAACTTAATTTTGGCCTACTATTCACGGCTTGGATGGATATATGTAAAATGTAGTTTCAACAGGACGGTGCTATATGTCCCACAGACATCCGCCTCCGGGGGCACATATATGGTCTTTATGGAGAGCTACTATGTAGACCTGTGCAACTGGGGGAAAAAGGGAGCCCAGTCCCCTGAAGACAGGCAGGGAGTAAACTGGAAGCTCCACTTTATTTCCACGGGGAGCAGTGAGCCGTAGAGTTCATTTTTTGTCTCTTTAGACATTTGACTGTTCTCTGGCTCATTAATAAGGTTGGCCCCTATATGGGAGTATCGTGGTGGTTGTGGTTTTGCGGCCCCAAGCATAAACTGATTATGTGAGCCAGAATCATCTGGCCTTTAACAACACCAAAGGGTGAATGATCCGGATCCAGTGAGCATGCTAGTCATGTGTTCTGGACCAGGAGTTAGATAGTCCCCAGCTCTTCAGCAAGGAGTAGTGCATTGGAACTGCTGAAATTGCAACTAGGAAAGACCTGTTGCTAGAATTAGTCTTCGGCTTCCTAGGGCGTGAATGACGTTGCTTTTCATTCCCAGTGGTTTGACCACCATCGGATTAAGGCTTACAGCCAGGTGCAGATGTAAATCTTAACACGAAATGTCCCACAGACAATGAAATGATCAATTTACTGCAAACCAAAATTTCCGATCGCATATTTTCACAACAATTAGCAGTTAAATGGCCAGCCAGATCGCGTGACTTAACACCACTGGATTACTTTTTGTGGGGCTATGTTAAGCACAAACTATATACGGAGCCAATCGAACCGATTTTAGCCTTAAAACTCAAAATCCGTGATGTGAAATATGGCCGCCATTTTGGCAAAAAGTGATTTAAAACTTTGATGAAAGAATCGACATCTGTCAGCGTGGTTGTGCTTCACATTTACCAGATATCACTCATAACTGGCCACTTAACTGCTGATTACCGTGAAATTATGCGATCGGGAAATTTATTTTCTAACCTCAAATAAAATGAAGAGGAGTTGACGAGGAGTATAAAATGAAAAGAGTATTTCAAACTCTCTAAACCATAAATGACAGATAATTTTGTTGTCAAAAGTCTAGTTATGTTAAACAAACTTTGAGATGGCCTAATGTTTGTTAAAGTAATAAACAAATTTAATTGAACTGAGTTATTTAAATTTCTTTCTTTTCTTAGTCTTTGCTATGGAAAGAAAAGTTTCTTTTATGTTGTATAACTAATGTTGTAATCATCTTAAAGCTGAGATCATTTTTATAACAAGACTCAGCAAAAAAATATTTTTTCTCCCATCATTTCAATTGAAATCAAAGTAGAATTTAAAAACCAAAAAACGAAATATAAATACGAATAAACTGCTTAGATTTTATAACAGATTGTATGACACAAATACCAAACTATGGGTTTAGCATACAACCAACCAACCGAGCGTTCTTGCAACATGCTGCATAATTTTAACAAACAAATTAAACAAAAAACAAAAAAAAAAGAGTAAATTACTTTGCCCCCCAGTTAGAGTAATGTGAACATGTTCACTCTTGTTAACTGACAGAAAGACATCACTGTGTGTGAATGAACGAATGTTCGTTCTAATTTAATCTCCCAGTTTTTATGTTTTCCATCTTCTTCCGCATTTCGTTTAATGACTATGTGGTGAGTGCGTGTGTCCTAAATAATTTCTATGTAGTAATACATGGCGCTAAAGTGTGCTAAATTTGTTTAATAAACTACACTTCACTTTGGTTGTGTATTTTTCTTCTTTTTTTTTCTTTTTTTGTTTAAAATTTTTTTCTTTCATAATATTTTTTTTTTGCTCATAAAAGCAGCTTGAACAGATTTAGGTTTTGAATAATAGTTACGGAAAAATAATAAAACGCTAGAGTTGCTGTGTATGTTTAAGGCAGCAGAGAACTTAAGTAATGAATTCATTAATTCATAGAAATACCAGAAGACAAGTTTTCTAATTTTTTACTTCAGTAAAAAATGCTTACAGCTGACCTAAATAAAATGCTTTCTTGCATTCGAACTTTGGAGAACTCTCCCTTAGACTCCTTCAAAAATTTTCATTATTCACACTTAAGTACGGATAATATTCACCCCACGGACATACTTACACATATACAACCTATGTTACCAAATAAGGTGCCCCTGGAGGCTAGTAGGTAATGTACTATCTTATAAGACTGGCGGTTGTGGGTTCGATTCCCAACAAAGACCTTGGTTTTTTGCACAACAAATAAAAATTGACTGTCAGTACGCCACAATGTTGAAGCAGATCCAAATTTATCAATTCCTTAACGTTCTCAAAAAATCGCGAATATTGTTCAACACTGAGGGTTATGGGTTCCATTCCCAACAAACATCTTGGCTGTTTTTTTCACTACAAAATATAAAAATTGACTGTCGGTGGGGCTGCTCAGTAATGAAAGCATGGTCACTGTCTTATACGACAGTTAATTTCCATAACTATTCTCCTACTTTCACCACCTGCTCCATTTCTTCTCTATCCCTTTCCTACAGAATTTAGCACAGTACTTGACTAAATAGACACTGTTGCCTGAAGTGCTTCTTCTCATAAAAAAAAAAACAGTCGTCAGGGAACCTTTAACCACATTTTAGAAAAGTTTTGACCAACTGAGAATTGGAAAAATAAGTCAGTATATATAAACATCAAAGAAATTTTTTAAATATGGGCTTTTTCAAAAATAAGTGTGGCAACATCAGCAACATAATAGTTTTGTCATTTAGTTTTTTGACGTATTCGTGGTAAATAGATGCATTGACAATTGTTACAATAAATTCAATTTCGCACGAAAATCGCATTAAAATAATTAAAATCCACTATTAAAATCCATTTCGCAAAATTCTTTATATTTACCGACAACATAATCGTGCTTCTAAAATTGCTATTAAGAATTTGGTTGTTTAATTTGTGTTTGACCGAGTCGTTCACCAGAAAATATAGTAGCCGTGAGCCACAGTGATGAAGCAGATCTAAATTTGTCAATTCCCCGACGTTCTCAACAATTGGGGTTATCCAAAACCACCACATAGCGAATTTTGCGTAAGGATTTGACTTTGAAGCCTTACAAGGTTCAACTGGTGCAGGAATTCAAGCTGCAGCAATATCGCCGTAAATTCGCTCAATTCATTCAGGATCAACCGGCTAATTTTTCTAGAAATATAATTTTTTTCAGACGAACTCGTCAGGATAAATCAATAAGCAAAATGATCACATTCTGGCTTTTAAAAATCCTAGAGCGATTATTGGGAGCCTTTGCATGCTTAATCTGTTACTGTATGGTGTGCTATGTGGTCTGAAGGCGTGATTTGGCCGTTTTTTTCGAAGACGAGGCTGGAAATGAGGTAACGTTTAATAAATCACGCTATCGCGAAATGTTAACAACTCAATTTTGGCCTTTTATCAACGATGTGGATATCACTGATATGTGGTTTCAACGGGACGTCGCCACACATCACACAGCCAATGAAATGATCAATTTATTGCGGGCCAAATTTCCCGATCGCATAATTTCACGACAATCAGCGATTAAATAGCCAGCCAGATCGTGTGATTTAACACCACTGTATTATTTTAATTGGGGACAGAGTTTTTACGGAGCTAATCGAATCGATTTCAGCCTCAGAATCCGTGATGTGATTAATGTAACAGGATCGCCATTTTGCCAAAATGTGAGTAAAAAGTTTGATAAAAGTATCGATATCTGTCAGCGTGGTCGTGGTGGACACTTGGCAGATATCGTTTTTCGTTCATATTTGCCGAACTTTTTCCTACGTAATACAATAAAATTTTGAATCATCTTAATGGAAATTTTTTGTTTTAGAAAAATAAACAGCTTTAGCTTTTCTAAAATGTGGTTAAAGGTTCTCTGACAATTTGAGGTGAGCAATAAATGAACTGGCCCAAATAACTATTTTAAGTGTTTTATAGATATATAAAATTTTAAGTTGGCAACACTTTTAAATTGGCAGCCATTTTGCCATTTGGAAAAGTGAACTAATTTAAAAAACCTTTTCCCGAAAAAATGTTTAAGATCTTTTAGATCGGGCGTTTTTTATAGGCGTATAGAATTTTAAGTTGGCAACACTTTTTTTAGCTAGATGCCATTTTATCAGTTGTCAAGTGATTTATGCTGAGTTTGTTTGGCATTTAAACATGAGTAGATTGACGTGTGAATAATGAACATTTTAAGTCATACAAAATGGGTTACAAAACAAAATTGCCGTTGAACCCGATTTTTCTAAGTCCATTTTGTTTAACGATGAAGCTCATTTTTGTTTGAATTGGTACGTCAATAAACAAAACTGCCATATTTGGAGTGATTATATTCCTCAGATGTATATTAAAACAACGTTATATCAAGAAAAACTGACTGTTTCCTGTGCTTTGTCGGCTGTTGGAATCATTGGTCCATAGTTAGTTATGCTGGTCCGTATATCACAGTCAATGGTGATCGCTATAGAGCCATGATTACTGACTTTTTGGTTCATCAATCGAACAGCCATAATGAGCAGGAGTTGTTGTTAGAAAAGGCAGCGACCCATGCTACAATTCAATTATTAAAAGAATATTTTGATAGCCGGCATAGTTTTACATTTAGGAGCCGTGAATAGACCTCCCAGATCGTGCGATTTAATGCCGCTAGACTATTTTCTAAGGAGATGTGTAAAGTCGCTTGTCTACGGCGATAAGACCGAAACGATTGACCTTTTCGAGGACAATATTTGCTGCCTGATTGCCGATATACAGAGGCAAATGTTGGAAAAAGTCATTGAAAATTGGAGCTCTAAATTAGACTTCTAGATTAGACCTCGAGTAGTATGAGCCAATAGCAGCGGTCATATGCCAATAGTCATATTTAAATTATACGAGGGCTGCTATTTATATTTCTGGCCTGGTAACACTGACTATTGCTAGGCACCAGCTGATGTTTCCAGTGCAACCTTCACATTGTTAAACATAACCTCAACCAAAACCTTTTGTCATTTTATTGTTGTTAGTGTTAATGATAGCAGGTTGAAAAAGTGATCTTAGGAGAAAATGGAATTAACTCGTGAACATTTTCGTGCAATAATTTTTCATAACTTTCGACGTGGCCTGACACAACAACAGTGCACAGATGAACTTAATTCCTTATATGGCAATGAAGTACCTTCTTACAGCACCATTAAAAACTGGTATAACGAATTCAATCGTGGCCGACAATCACTCCAGGACGAATCCCGTGAACGTCGTTCAACAACGGTTGTTGTGCCAGAAAACATCGCAGCTGTGCATGAGCTGATAAAGCATGATCGTCATGTAACATATCGCGAGATTGAGGCATCTCTAGGGATTAGTATGACAAGCATCAATAAAAAATCTTGCATGAACATTTGCATGTGAAAAAGGTTTGTTCACGTTGGATACCGCATAACCTGGCAAACGCACAAAAGGACGCTTGTGTTGATTGGTGCAAGAAAATGTTGCAAAAACTCGCTCAAGGTGCATCAAGAGCAGTTTATAATATCTGCACAGGTAACGAATCATGGATATAATCATATGATCCTGAAACAAAACAGCAATCCACCGTATGGGTCTTTCAAGACGAGCGAAATCCCACCAAAGTTGTTCGTGGAAGAAGCACATCAAAGCAAATGGTTGCCTGTTTCTTCGGCATTACCGTTCATGTGGCGACTGTGCCATTAGAGCAACGTAAGACGGTTAATTCGGCATGGTACACCACTATTTGTTTGCCAGAAGTCTTTGAGAAACTTCGGGAAAAGTCAAAGGAAAGACGCATCATTCTGCATCACGACAATGCGAGCTGTCACCGATCGGCTGAAACAATGGAGTTTTTGACAGGGCAAAACATTGAATTGATGGGTCATCCGCCGTACAGTCCTGACTTGGCACCTAATGACTTCTTTTTGTTTCCGAACATCAAGAAAAAACTACGTGGACAACGGTTTCCTACACCTGAAGAAGCAGTTTCTGCATTCAAAACCCATGTTTTAGAAGTACCTAAATCGGAGTGGGAAAAGTGCTTTGAAAATTGGTTCCAACGCATGCAAAAGTGTATAAATCTTCATGGAGAATATTTTGAAAAACAATAAAATAGATTTTGTCTTTAAATGCTTGTGTTTTCATTCTTAGGCCAGAAATATAAATAGCAGCCCTCGTAATTACAAAAGATTATCTTTCAAATAAAGTAATTTTATAAAAATCTTTGTTTTATTCCATTTCAAAATTCTATACCTCTATAAAATACATCCTATACAAGAAAAGTTAATTTTATTTGAAAATAAATTGGGGAAAAAATGAAAAGGTTTAATCAAAAAAGGAAATTTAAAATTTTTTTTTACGTTGATGATGTTTGCAACGTGCAGATCCTAAGGCAGAGCTAGCTGCAAGAAATCGCTTTCCAAATTTCACACTTTTCCCGTTTAAGTAGTATTTTTCAGGTTTGATATTTGTTGTTGTGATTCTTGAAAGTTGAAAACTTTTTCCGAAATTTTCCAATTTTCAAAAAATGTGAAGTCTATTCCCATTTAGGCAATTGTGGACTTGAAGCTGAACACGTTGTAGTGGCTTTTTTACATACTATAAATAATTATAATTATATCATTTTCTATAATATAAGCGATTTTCGAGAGGTTTTCCTATTTACTATAATTTCCTTAATAATCTAAATGGCTATTTTGCATTTCGCGAATAAATAAACTTTGATTTTAAGTTGTCTTTAGCGGATGACAAACATTCAAATGTGTGAATCAAATACTTTGAGCGAAATCGTTGTTTTCCACAAAAACGATTACGTTTAATAAAATTACGCAAATACTCAAAGAATTTGATTCAACCATTTGAGTGTTTGACGCCCCGTAATACGGTAATTATTAAATGCTTTCCTTCCTTATTTATTAAATATAAAAATTAGATTTTTATTAAAAATGAATCTGTTTAAATGATAATTTGAAGCGATAAGAATAAATTAGCAGCATAAAATTTATTTTTCCTATTTCAAACATATTCTTTCAGAATTTTCTTTAAGGCAAAAAAAGCTTAATTAAGAAGATCTGTTAAAATTTTAAATATTTTTAAATTATTTTAAAAATCCGAAACGTATTAATTACACTTTTTTAAACTTATAAATAGATTTTCCTTCGCACTCTGTAACTAGCATAAGCTAAACAAAGTTATTATTCTTTTAAAACTCTGTATCAATTTATTTAGATTAACTACATCTAAACAACAAAAGCTAAACTGGGAAAAAAAATTATTAAGTATCCGTCGGTTAGTCATTCACTTAAACGGTGTCAGTTTTGGTTGTTGTTATTGTTGGTTTTTTTTTTTCATATTATTTAAGAAGCAAACCATCCAAGCGGGAGGAATGACCTGAATATTTGGGTGACGTTGTTGTTGTTGTTATTGTTGCGGTTGTTGCTGTTGTTACTGTAGCTATTAGATTTTTGTTTGAACGAACATTAATGAATACCAAACACATTTAACTGTGTTTGTAGGTATGTGGGTCCATATCTATGCAGAACTTATTTGAACATTTTTATAATCAACACTAGAGTTGAGCATAGTCTGGAGTCGTTCCGCAGCGATCTAGTTCTATTAAATTATTCATTAAAATATATGTTATCGATTTTTACAAAAATTGCTGATTTATCGTTCATCGTTTCGAGCAACTCTAGCAACAGGCATGAGCACATGACTACTAAATATTGTTGAAAAAGTACGATTCATTAGTTTGATACATATGAATGACTCAAGAGATCGGGTTTTTTCAATAAGAAGTTTGTTTTTCAATTGCGGCAACACCAACAACATGACAGTTTTGACATATAGTTTTTTTGGGAATTAAGTTTCGCACGAAAATTTTATTAAAATAATTAAAATTCAAAATGAAAATGGTGGACAATATAATCGTCCTTCTCAGACTGCTATTAAGAGTTTATTCGTTAAATTTTAATCGACAGACTCAACACGTAACACCAAAGCGTATGAATTCGACTTTGAAGCCTTAAAAGATTCAACTACAAAAAATAAAAACTAACTGTCGGTGGAGCTGTTCAGTGATAAAGGAATGGTCACAGGTCGCTGTGCTGTCTTATACGACAGTTAATTTCCGATAACATGGGCCTTCTAGAAATGAAAGCTGCCCCGGTAGGCTAGTATGTAGTGTACTTAGCCAACCAATCTAAAGGTGGCTATGTAACTATCCTTCTACTGTCATTACCTGTCTCATCTCTTGCCTATACCTTTTTTAAAGAATGTAGCACGGTTGTGACTAAATAGGCATTGTTGCCTGAAGTGCTACTTCTCTTTAAAAAAAAACTGGTGCAGGATTTCAAGCCGACCGACCATTCACATCACCGTAGATTCGCTCAATTCATTCAGAAACAACCGGCTGGTTTTTCTAAAAAAATCATTTTTTCAGATGAAGCCAACATTCACTTGATAGGGCATGTCACCAGGCAAAATTGCCCCATTTGGGCTAATGAAAATCCTAGAGCGATTATTGGGAAGCCTTTGCATGATCGCGCATTAGGCGCACCATACAGTAACATGGATCACGGTATCGCGAAATGCTTACAACTCAATTTTGACCTTTTATCGATGACTTAGATATCTCTGATATGTGGTTTCAACAGGACGGTGCCACATGTCACACAGCCAATGAAACAATAATTTTATTGCACACCAAATTTCCCGATCACATAATTTTACGACAATCATTAGTTAAGTGGCCAGCTCGATCGTGTGATTTAAAACCACTGGATTAGTTTTTGTGTGGCTATGTTAAGGACAGAACCTACACGGAGCCAATTGAATTGGTGTCTGTATTAAAATTAAAAATTCGTGATGTGATTAAAGAAATAGGAAAAATTTTGATGAAAGAATTGACACTGTCAGCGTGGTCGGAGTGGACATTTGCCAGATAATATTTTTCATTCATAATTGCCGAACTTTTCTCTTCGCAATACAATAAGAATTAAAAATATTAGTTTTTTATTTTAGCTTAGATCGTGATATAAAATACTTTCGCTCTCATCGAAATATTACTTTTTGCAAATCACAAAAATATTTTAAACACCTCATTAACATTTCAAACTGGTTCTCTCACGTTCATTCTCAGTTCAATGTAAAAGAGAGAATTCATTCACTCATTGAATAAAATGAACGATTTAGTTTCTTTTATCTGTCGTATCCATACGAACCATTCACCATAAAAAGAACAATGTTGCCCAACTCTAGTTGAGAATACATACACAATAAAATGGTTGTCGCCGCGGTCGCTTATTCACATTCATATTCATATTCTACTTTTGAAAATTAAACTACAACTATCAATATTTACTTGGTTGGCTGACTTTAAGTGTTACGAGCCGTTAGAGTGGCCAAATGTTTTCATTTTAATCAAATTAAAATTTATATTTTTCTTGTTATACAGTTTTTTCGTATGAATGTTAAAATTTTTTTTCTTCTTATTCCTTTTAAAAAAATAGAAACTAAAAAGTTTTTAAAAGTTCTTTTTCAGTTTCGTTTTCAATGGGAAATAAATAAATAATAGGTGGCTAAATTTGAGGTTAGAAACTAAATTGGCTAAAAATATAATGCCAATGTAAAATAGAAATTTGGGAATTAACAATGGACTATGATGTCGAGTAAATTTGTGCTCTTTTCACGAAATGTGTTTCTCAAGACACCAACAAAAATAACTCACAAGTTTAATTTCAGCGGAATATACAGACTTTACTGGCTCTTATAAACCGAACTTGTATGGGACAAACTGGACGAATACCAAAAACAAGGCTTGCAGAACACATACGCTTATACAAATGAAAAAGAAAAGACTCCAACTTTACAGTACACCTTGACACCAAGGGAAATATAAGGATGTATGTATGACATTACCATATCCTAGCAAAAAAAAAAGGACGAAGACTAGACATTCTTGAAAACATGGAAATCTACATAACAAGAACTTTTAACAGTGAAATTATAAACGAACTGATAAACATCACCTCAGACAAAACTACTCATACCCTCCAACAAATGAAAAACACCTTCAGATGGACACACTTACCTTAATAATAATAAAAGACGAAAATATTAAATTAACTCTAAATAATGTCAGGTGACAATTAATCTACTGAAATAGATATGACCCTAAATAAAACTATCTATACCCGACACTATTTATATTAACATACCTAAAACTAACTCTTCAGTACTATCTAGAACTCTTCTTGATAATGATGTCTTAGCATCGAAAGCGCTTGCCAATCGTACCAAACAAACAGCCAGTAACGCGGGTTTTCATCGGAAGATCTGACAACAATATTAAATTTTTTTAATAAAATTATTTTATTGGGTGTTAAGATATATTTGTTTATATTGCTATTTCGTGGAGATCTTAAATTTTTTTTTGTGGTTGAAATTATAGATTTTTATTTGAAAATGAAAAAGCGATTTTTGTGTTAGAATTTTGTTTAGAATATTTTGATTTTATAAAAAAATAAGTTTATGTGTTTTTAAGCCATATTGTACAAGAATTTTTAGTAAAAAAATCCTGTTAAAACCACATGTGAGTGATATCCACGTCATCAGTAATAGGCTAAAATTGAGCTGTTGAAACTCGCGATAGCCGCCCCTCCCCCTTGGACACATTTATCAGTCTTTATGGATTACTCAACTATCTAGACTATTGCTGTTGGGGGTATAAGGGAGCCCAGTCCGCTAAAGGCAAGCAGGGTGACAACTGGAAGCTCCACGTTATTTCCACGGGAGTCAGTAAACCCCAGAGTTCCGCTCACTGTCTCTTTAGCCTTTTAGCTGTTTCTCTGACTGAATATTGAGGTTGGCCCTTCGCGACGGGCAACCTCAACATTTACCGTTACTGCATTTCTAGCCTCAGCTCAAAAAAGGCTTCTCAATTATTGCTTTAGGATTTTCAGAAACCCAGATGCGGCAATATTCCTTGTAGACATACCCTGACAAGTGAAAATGGGTTTCCGTCTGAAAAAATGTGTCTAAAAAAATGTGTCTTCAATTCCTGCACCAGTTGTACCATGTAAGGCTTCAAAGTCAAATCCCTATGCAAAATTCGTCATGTGGTGGTTTTGAATAACCCCAATAGTTAAGAAAGTCAAGAAATTGACAATTTTGGATCTGTAGTGTGATTAACCAATTGGCATGATTGACACATAAGTAGAGAAACAAAGAGACCTTAATTGCCAATACATTTGTATTAATAAATATTATCGAATAACTTATAGTAACCAATTTATTGATCATCAGCATAATTTAATTATACTGTATTGTTGTTGTTACTATATTATGCATGGGCATTAATGGGGACACTTCATGTGGAAGTATTTTTGATGACGCTGAGTTTCTCTATATTTGTAGGTCAGTTTTGTTAATGGTTACACTAAATACATTCATGTCATTGTACAGTATTTTATGATAACCTAGTAATATTTATATTAATGTATGTAGTTAAGTATAAGAATATGAAGTAAGAATGGAGTGACGTCACTCAAAACTAGAATCTAGATTATTTTCATTGTTAGTATATAAGCTGTAGAAATTAAGAATAAAGCAATGATAATCATAATTATTATTAATTAATAAACATACCTTCGAGCTCTAATTGAGGAGCTCAGGAATAAATAATTAAATTTAATACAACTAAACCATTCTTCTCATTTTTAATTTATCCTCGCTACATGGCGATCCTGCCAGATCTTCGCTACATGGCGATCCTGCCAGTTCCTTAGAGTGCTCAGAAATAAGCACCTAAGGCAGCGGTGTTGTAAGGTGGATAAGCTAATACCACCGAAGGAAGATCCGCCTGGCCAAAAGGCAATAGCAGGTATAAGCGGACATATAATGAAGAAGGATCCGCCTGAGGAAAACAACAGAAAAAAAAAACAACAATAATAAATAAATTTTAGCAGTGCGACTTGTTTGCACGCTTAGGGCCTGTAAGCGTTAACCGCTCGAGGCAAAATGTCTTTTCTAATTTTAAATATTAAAACGGGGCAATAGAAACAAATTATAAATTAAAAGAAATGGCTCATACTATGGATATGGTTCATAGATCAACTGGTGGTAAAACTTCTCGCGAGCAATTAGCCACCACAGCTTCCCGTAAATCAGTACGTTGCACCGGTGGTGTTAAAAAACCTCACCGTTACCGCAAATTACCCTTGGAACGTTTAGCGCGTGAAATTGCGCGCGATTTGGAAACGAAATTACGTTTACAATCTGCTGCTGTTGGCGTTTTAATGGAGCTCTGTGAAACTTCTTCAAGAATGGTCGAGGATAGCAGCTTGTGCACCATCCATGCCAAGCGTGTTGTTATTATGTCTAGGGACGTTCAACCGACGGGCTGCAGCCGTGATGTACGTGCTTAATTTCTGATTAGTTATGGATATTTATATATACAAACAAACATTTTATTTAACAAGCAACAAATTTTTGATAAATAAATGAAGATTTTTTTAAGTTCCACTCTAAACAATTGTCGCCATATATAAAGCAAAATTATAAATTGTTCAATCAAGTTTGACAAAACAAATAAAAAAAAAAAATTATGAATATTTCTTTTGAAATAATAAACAAATAATTATAAAATTATTTTTAATAATAAAAATTTATAATAGTTATATATATATAATCATAGAAATATATAAGTCTAAGAGAAAATGCAAATGCTTTTAAAGTATCAAGCCTGAAATCATTTGTAAAAATCACTAGTATATAACAACTGCTAAAACTATATTCATTTCTGTAAATTCTTTATTAAATTGTCTAACTATAAAGTTAACAAAAGCTAACAGTAGTTAACAAGAACAGTCATGGAAATAAATATGGCAACACAAATTAATTAATATTGAGATAAAAATAAAAATCGTTTGCTAATCAATTAAAGGAAACGTTAGAATAATATGATTTTACTATAGAATATCTTAGGGGAAAGGACAATTATGTCGCAGACGCGCTATCTAGAATAACGATAGCGGACTTAAAGGAGATTAGTTCAAAGACGAAGTCAATTTTAAAAGTAACAACCAGATCTTCAATACAAAGGCGTAATTTAGATAGTAATACAACAATTAAACAGCATTCGGAGAATAATAATGATAATGATGATAAAAAGCCCAAAATATATATGCCAATTAATAATTCTGATGTTGGAAAATTTAATAAATTGAAGATTACTCCAATTCGTTGTTACATTAAACGAGGAAAATCTATAATGGCAAGCCTAAGAATAGATGATTTGTTTATTAATGGGAATTTTGATTTAGAACAATTTTTCCCAAGGCTCGAAGAAGTGGCCAATAAACATAAAATTGGAAAATTACAAGTGGCACCTAGTGAGAAAATTTTTGAATTTATCTCAGTAAATGATTTTAAAGATATGGGCAATAGGAAATTAAATAATATAAAAGTAGCGCTACTAAATAAGGTGACCCAAATTGATAATAAGAATGCTAAGGCAATTCTTGATATAATGCTGCGATATCACGATGATCCTATAGAAGGAGGACATTGTGGAATATATCGAACAATTCAGAAAATTAAAAAGTATTACTACTGGAAGAACATGACAAGAGATATTACTAAATATGTTAAAACTTGTCACAAGTGTCAAACAGCGAAAACGACTAGACACTTGAAATGTCCCTTGACAGTCACGCCAACGCCTATAAAGGCATTTGATACGGTATACGTAGATACAATAGGGCCATTCCCAAAATCCGTACGGGGAAATGAGTATGCAATCACCATAGTATGTGATTTGACGAAATACTTGGTAACTATTGCTATACCGGATAAAAACGCGAAAACCATAGCCAGGGCAATTTTTGAAAATTTTGTACTGACCTTTGGTCCAATGAAGACGTTCATTTCGGACATGGGAACAGAATATAAGAATTCAATACTAACGGAATTATGTGAATTGCTAAAAATTGAGAAATTAAATTCAACAGCCCACCATCATCAAACATTAGGTACAGTAGAAAGAAGTCATAGAACTTTCAATGAATATATACGTTCATATATATCAATAGATAGAACCGACTGGGATGAATGGTTAAAATATTTCACATATTGTTTCAATACAACACCATCAACGGTACATGGTTACTGCCCTTATGAATTAATTTTCACAAAATGTCCAAATACATTTTCGCAATTCACTGAACTAGACAAAATTTCTCCATTATACAATATGGAAGACTATGCCAAAGAAGCAAAGTATAGATTAGAAATAGCTTTTAAGAGAGCTCGATTACTGTTAGATAAAAATAAGTTAAAGCAAAAACAAAATTACGATAGGAGTATATTAGATAATAATTTTGAATTAGGAGATTTAGTTTTACTTAAGAATAATTCAGGTCATAAGTTAGATAATCAATATAAGGGTCCATTTAAAATTAAGAAAATAGATTTAAGAAATAATGTAACAATAGTTGATAAGAAAAATAACAAAGAACAAATAGTTCATAAAAATAGACTTAAGATATATCATAAATAAATTATTTACAATTAAAATTATAGTAACATTTAAAGAATTATATCATAACTGAATATAAATAAATATTTAACATAATTGTAAAAGAATGTCCATAGAACTCACGTTATATGAACATTCTTATAAAAAGTGGAGGTGTAGTGTGATTAACCAATTGGCATGATTGACACATAAGTAGAGAAACAAAGAGACCTTAATTGCCAATACATTTGTATTAATAAATATTATCGAATAACTTATAGTAACCAATTTATTGATCATCAGCATAATTTAATTATACTGTATTGTTGTTGTTACTATATTATGCATGGGCATTAATGGGGACACTTCATGTGGAAGTATTTTTGATGACGCTGAGTTTCTCTATATTTGTAGGTCAGTTTTGTTAATGGTTACACTAAATACATTCATGTCATTGTACAGTATTTTATGATAACCTAGTAATATTTATATTAATGTATGTAGTTAAGTATAAGAATATGAAGTAAGAATGGAGTGACGTCACTCAAAACTAGAATCTAGATTATTTTCATTGTTAGTATATAAGCTGTAGAAATTAAGAATAAAGCAATGATAATCATAATTATTATTAATTAATAAACATACCTTCGAGCTCTAATTGAGGAGCTCAGGAATAAATAATTAAATTTAATACAACTAAACCATTCTTCTCATTTTTAATTTATCCTCGCTACATGGCGATCCTGCCAGATCTTCGCTACAATCTGCTTCAACACTGTGGCTCACGACTGCGATGTTTTCAGTTGAACGTCCCGGTCGAAAATGCCTTGGAGTTCGCACATTTTGTATCGAGCCTGTCGATGGATGATTATCTTGTCCGAAAATATCACGAATTTTACGAAATGTAACAACAGAAACACCATTTTCATAGTGGATTTTAATTATATTAATGCGATTTGCATGCGAATTTGAATTTATTGTAACAGTTGCATATGCATCTACTGCGATTCAGGTTGTTGGTGTCGCCACAATTGGAAAACAAACTTCTTTTTAAAAACCCGATACAATAAGCACTATTAATTTTAAGAAAATAATTTAATAAAATAAATTAGAATAAGCACTTTAAATCAGTACATATGGATAGCACTTTAATTTTAGTTTGTTATAGTAATAAGCTCTATACAAAAATAGTTGAAGTTGCAAATGAAAGCCTTTTATTTCATAAGCCCTTAAGAACTTGTAACTCGCGTTTTTGGAAGAAAATGGAAAATGGTGAATTTCGTTCCGCTGTTTGGTCTCACTGTTTGGTTATCGAAATCCCTGTAATACGAAGCGTTTCGTAACTATGTAAAAAAACGTGGATCCAAAAATAATCCATTTTTAAATTTACATATATTTTTTTGTCATTACTAAACACTGACCCCATTTAGTTTCTTGCATCTGGTCACTCTTTTACATTAATGTGCGGTTGGTTGGTCTAATCTAGGTGATGTCTTTTTGCTTTTTTTATTTGTATATTTGCGATGTGATTTTAATTTATTTTAGCTATTATATATTTCCAAGTTAATTTATTTAATTTAATAAATGCAAATAAAATTATTTCAAAGCAAACAAAGTGAATCAGTTATACATTTAATTTTTGTATTTGTAAAAGAATAACTATTTTATATTAGAGCTAAAAAATAACAAACGAAATAAATTTAAATCACGAAAAATACAAACTAAAATATGGTCATGACAGGCAGACTAAGAAATTGGTTTTAAGACAAGAATAATTGTTCAATTCTCAAATTTAGCTCTCGTTGTATAGTGTTGCAAGCAGTCAGTTTTTAATTGTTTAGTTGTTAAACAATTGTATGAAATAGAATCAGACATGGGAACTTATATTGCGTGATTTATAGAGATATAGAACTTTATGTTGGCAACAATTTTCATGAATTTCCGCATGAATAGACTGACACCTGAACAATGCTTCTAGATAGTGCATATTGGCACTAAAACATGATTGTCCTTGAACCTGATGGATTAAAACTCTATAAAAACACGCTTTAATCTATACTCAACTATCTAGACTATTGCTTCTGGGGGTATAAGGGAGCCCAGTCCGCTGAAGGCAAGCAGGGTGTCAACTGGAAGCTCCACGTTATTTCCACGGGAATCAGTAAACCCCAGAGTTCCGCTAACTGTCTCTTTAGTCTTTTAGCCGTTTCTCTGACTAATTATTGAGGTTGGCCCTTCGCGATAGACATGAAGTAACTTCGTAAAGTAATTGCGTAAAAATTTTGAAAAATTATAATACAGATCGTGACACAGGTTAACGTCAGTATCAAGACGTGTAGCCTTAAACTGACGATCGCGTTATGACTGGGTGAATATAATGCGTCATTAAACGCCCTTTAGGTACATAACATACATAACACACCCCGAGCGCCGATTTCAGAAGCACAGCAAGTATGGTCCTACCTTCCTTGCTCGAGAGTCGGAAATTTTCTAAACTTCTGTTGCCCTGCATTTGTGACATCCTATTGAGAATGCAAACAGCCCATCAGATCAGGAAAAAGTCATACATTCCCATTTTTTGGGTTTAAACCTCAGCCAGCACATTAGTTCCCGAAGGTCCTTATCTATAATCAGAAGATGTGATAAAATTTACATCGCACCCGCAGTGAGCCATAATCAGATGGTGGCCATTACCACTGTAAATGAAAAGCAATGCCATCCACGCCCTTGAAGGCCTTCGCATCCGTGGATCCTCCGGTCACTCCTAGTAGCAATTTCAAAAGCTCGAAGTAGGTCGCAGCCTTTACTCCTTGCTAAAGAGTTGGAGACTATCCAACTCCTGGTCCAGAACGCATGAAACTTAATATAATTAAGAACACGACGGCATTCATACTCACTGGACCTGAACCATTCATTGTGTTCATTTTGAATGATCCGACCCACAAACTATCACGAGGGCCTCGGCACCACAACCACCACGATACTCCCATATAGGGGCCAACCTCAATAATCAGCCAGAGAACAGCTAACTATCTAAAGAGGCAAATAGTGAACTCTGCGAGCCTACTGTCAGCACTTGGACGAGAGGCCTTAATCTTACGGTGGTCTTACCACAGGGTGTAGGAAAAAGCGTCCACTCACGTCCTAAGACGCATACACAGTTGGTGCATACACACCTTAGTAGCAATTTTCAAATGCACAGTAGCATGGCCGTGCCCTAACTCTTTGCTGAAGAATTGGAGGCTATCTAACTCCTAGTCCTGTTTCATGTCAAGCTATAACTTTGGATATTAACTTTTTTGTTAAGATCTCTTGGCAACTTTCCTCAAAGCCCGGTTAAATCATAGCCACCACGTTACCTATCGAGGGGCCTCCCCAATAATCAGAAGAGGGCCGTAGGCCCTTGCGTGCAACGGGTTCCCGTGGTACCAGTTTGGTCACTGATCGCACTTCGAGAGTACTATGTCTCTTTCATTTTCGGGTTCTTGTTAGCCCAGGCGACTGGTGCCGCCTTTTATCCCTGAAGGTACATATCATGCCGGAGGTATCCTCGCTGTAAAGGTGGCGACGAAATCTAAACTCTTACCACACTACCACAGCACATAGAAAGTTCCGCAGTTTGGCTTGAAGCCACAGTCACCCAAAAAGTCTTAGCAATAACCGGCAAGGAAATCCATATTACCTGTAACCTAGTGAGCCACTTATAAAAAATGTACCTGCTCTAACATCTAGACTCCAAAAAAAGTTTGCTCTCAAGGGGACAACGTGTGTGACAGTCTGTTCAAGATTTACGTGAATCCCAGCTTCACTGAATAGCATCCTCGGGGCATATAGTGACATATCGAGTTGCAACTTAAACAGCAGAGGAAGCAGGGTTATGTCCTTACTCCATTGCTTGAAAGCCGGAGACTATTAAAACTCTCGCTGCATTGGGTTGAGGTAACAACAGCACATAGTTTGGGAGCGAGCTAATTCTTCCCGCGATTTGGGTTTAACCAACAGCTAACAAGTTACTTTCCGAGGGGCTTCATAAATATCTAGTAAAGAGATCGCAGTCCCTGTTGTTTACCGGTTTCCGTGGTAGCAGTTGGTAAGTCACTAGTTAGACCTTAAAGATCCTTTTTCTCTAGAGGCAGGCTTCTGCTAGCCTAGGAGACTAGCCTTAGAAGCTACATCCTAAGGTTAGAAAGTGTTCATCAAGACGGCGTGTCTTCGGGGAATGATTTGCGCTAGGTTCGAACTCACGATATTTTTTTCAGCAACAGTGGTATGCTGTTATTTTCCTTGAAAAATATTGCTCCGATGAGGTTTTAGCTATAACTTCTCTTCACTATTTACTCACTCATTTACGGAAGTTACACAATTATTGTTTACCTCTTACCTAGAGTTTTGAACTGTCATTTTTATTATTGCCTGAATATTACTTGTCGTTCCAAAAAATCAAAATATAAATATTCGAAATATAAATTTTTCAAATATAAATATTTCGAATATTTGGAACGAGAAGCGAATAATAATGGTTGGTAATAGTTACAAACTCTCGGAAAAAGGCAAGCAATAAGAAATCAATTTTTTCTAAAAATTTAAAAAGTTGGAGCTGATATTTTTTATAACATAATTTTTTTTTTCTTAAATTTAAAAAAAAAAATTTCTGTTCGAAATTCCTAAAATAAATTATTCTCCTTTTTTTGTTGTTGTTATTGCAACTGCATGCAGCTACTTAATGGTTGGGTGTATTTAAGTCTACTCAAAGCTTTCAACAGCAACCGCAATAACAACTACCAACTTTTAACTTGTTTGTGGCACAAACTCGTTAATGCAATAGTATGCGTGTATCTGTATATTTGTGTCTCTGCATACATTCTTTATGTCTATTTTAATTTTCGGAAAACCAGGTCATTCTTGTGCGGTGGTGATGGTTTAAATTTGTGGTTGTTTGACACAATTCCTCCGAATCAAAAAAACAAATGATATAAAAAATAAAAAACAAAATAATAAAATAAAAAAGCAGAAACTAACAAAAAAAAAACAAAAAAAACAAAAAAAACTTTAACTAAAACACATTCATTATAATTTTCGTTGTGGTAAGGCTAGCAAGTTGTAATTGTAGTAGTTTTTATCAGTATCTTGTATGTGTATTTGCAGATGTTTGGGTACCATAAAGTGTGCTGTAATTGAGTTCTAATTGTATGCAGGAGAGTGAAAAGGGAAAAGGAGAAAGGGAGAAATCAAACAAATTAATTGAGGAATGATTATATGAATTTAAGTAGCAGTTCATATTGTGGGGTCAATGTACCTTTAGTGAAATATATAATTTCTTAAAATTATAGCACAAACAAACCTACTAAATAACTGATAATTTCTTGGTACTTTTTTTTTTTGATAATTTTCTTTTATCAGGTTTGATTGGGCTCAGTAGTGAATTGTGCGATTTTCGCATTTGTTTATTTAGTTTTTGCCACCAAAAAAACTTTTTATTACTTTTGATAATTTCACTAGCAGGGAATGTGAGTGTTATTGATAAAACTAATAAAAATAAAAATGAAATTGATTTTTCTCTTTCTCTATGCCAGCAAGTTTTCTTAAGTTCATTTTAAGGTTTATTTTGCACCGCAAAATGGGGTTGGTTTTGTATTCGCTTGAAAAGAGTGAATATATTTTCTTTAGAATTCTATTGACATAGTTAAAGGCTGTGCTGACAAATATAAAGGAAATCTGTGAACAATGATTATTTCTAATCAAGTCCTCAGAAAACTCTTCTAATTAATTAAATTTTATTTAAATAATTAATTTGAAAAAAGTACTTTCGCTTCATCTTGAGGTTCGATCTCTTTTAAAATAAATAAATAAACAATAAAGCAATTTTCCTTGTTTTTAAATAAAAATACACATTTTAAAATAGTCTTCATTAGCATCCCCTCCCCCAACCCCCCTTTTATAACAAGACTTCATTTTCTTAAAAGTGCTTGAATAAGGAAACAATTTAAAAAGATGTTTTTGTTTGTTTCAAATATTTTTTATATGTGGCAACACCAACAAAACGGTAGTTTTGATATTTAGTTTTAGGCATACTGGCAATTATTATAATGAGTTAAGTTTCGCATAAAAATCGCATTAAAATAATTAAAATCCATTATGAAAGTGATTGTTCTGTTTAAGTTATATTTCGTAAAATTCGTGATATTCGAACAACATAATCGTCATTCTGAGTTCGCTATTAAGAATTGGGTCGTTAAATTTGATTCAACAGGCTCGATACGAAATGTGTGTACACAAATGCATGTTCGATCGTAATTGTCAGCCAGTGTCCAAATTTATTAATTGCCGCATGTTCCCAACAATTGGTGTTATTCAAAACTACAAAAACGAATTTTGCGTAAAGATTTGACTTTGAAGCCTTACAAGGCTCAACTGGTGGAATTGAAGCCGACCGACCATTCATAACGCCATAGATTCTCTGAATTCATTCAGGAATAACAGTTCTTTCTTTCAAAAAATCATTTTTTTCACACAAAACCCATTTAAATTGGTCAGGGAATGTCAACAAGCCAAATTGCCGCATTTGGGCTTCTAAAAATTGTAGAGGGATTATTTAGAAGCCTTTGCATGCTCAAAGTGTCACTGTTTGGTGCGCTATGTGGTCTGGTGGCTTGACTTGGCGGTTTTTGTTCAAAGATAATGCGGTAATGGTCAATGGATCACGCTATCGCGAGATGCTAACAATTCAATTTCATCTTATTATATACGACGTGGATATCACTGATATGTGGTTATAGCAGGACAGTGCTACATGTCATGCAGCTAATGAAACGATAAATTTATTGCAAACTTTATTTCCCGGTCGCATTATTTCACGACAATCAGCAGTTAAGTGGCCAGCCACTGGATTATTTTTTGTGGAGCTATGTTAAGGATAGAGTCTAAACGAAGCCAAATCGAATCGAATCGAATCGATTTCAGCCTTAAAACTCAAAATTCGTGTTGTGATTAACGAAATAGGACCGCCTTTTTACTAAAAAGTGATTAAAAACTTTAATAATAGAATCGACATCCGTCGGCGTGGTCGTGGTGGACATATGCCAGATATCTTTTTTCACTCACAACTGCCCAACTCTTATCTTCGTAATACAACAACAATTTTAACCATCTTATTCTAATTATTTTTTATTTTGTTTTACAGAACAAATTTCTTGTTGGAAAACCTCTTTATATAACCAATTAAGAGGTACTTTTTGGAAATTGAAAAAAGACATCTTTTTTTAAACCTGTCCTATTTAAAGGTCACCGTAAAAAATAATAATTTTCAAAAGAGTACTTTTTTTAAAATAGTACTTTTTCAAAAGTACTTTAAAAAAAATTTTCTTTTTGGTTTGAATGAAAAAAATTTACTAAAGCACTTTTGTAAGGTAAAAGGTATATTTATAAAAGTACTTTAAAAGGTACTTTAAAAGGTACTTTTATAAAAGTTACTTTTTTATAACATACTTTTCAACTGAAAAAGTTACAATTAAAGAAGTTGTTTTTATAAATTTCTATAAAATAATTTTATTTAAGCAACTACGTAAAAGTACTTTTTGATAGGCACCTTTTTTAAAAATAATAATTTACCTAAATACATTAAAAAAATATTCAAAATTTTTTTAAAAAAGACTGCTATTCATTAGGCGAGCTTTTTTTTTTAAAGAAAATTGTTTAAAGATATTTGTATGAACTTTGTTAAAACAAAATATGTAAGAAATGCCTTAAAGCCATTGAGAATATAAAGAGTGTTTTTTTATAGAGGTATAGAACTTGGAAATGGAATAAAAGAAAAATATTTTTTTTTTAAATTGACCTGAAATTTACTCTATTCGAAAGATAATTTAGATATGACTTCTGACATATGACTCGCGTGTAGTTTAATCTGGCTGTCCAATTTTCGATGAATTTTGGCAACGGGGCGAATATTGCTCTCCAAGTAGTTAATTGCTTCGGGCTTATCGGCGGAAACTAGCGATTTTGTATCCTACAGAAAATATTCTAGTGGCGTTGAGTCATACCATCACGGGTCCGAAACGTGAAACAATGCGGTTACTAAATGTTTTTTTTCAATAATTTCTATTATGGAGCGAATTGCGTGACATATTACGTCGTCTTTTTTTATGAAACCACAGTTTCTACACATTATGACGAAATAGTCTGTTAACATCGCTTTATAGCAATCAGCACTTTTAATAACACCTACCTGGTGAAATGTTCCCAGATCCAGTGAGCATGCTAGACATGTGTTCTGGACAGGAGTTGGAAAGTCTCCAAGTGGAATCTGGAATCATTAAAGTTGCAACTAGGAAAGACCTGTTGCTAGAACTAGTCTTCGGCTTCCTAGGGCGTGAATGACGATTGCTTTTCATTCCCAATGGTTTGACCACCATCTGATTAAGGCTCCATACCCAGTTACAGATGTAAATCTTATCACGTAATGACCATATGCTGCCCCCTCCCCCCGGGGGGATATTTATCGGTCTTTATGGATTACTTAACCATCTAGACCTGTGCTGCTGGTGGTATAAGGGAGCCCAGTCCCCTGAAGGCAAGCAGGGTGTAGACTGGAAGCTCCACGTTATTTCCACGGGAATCAGTAAGCCCCAGAGTTTCCGCTAATTGTCTCTTTAGACTTTTAGCTATTTCTCTGACTGATTATTGAGGTTGGCTCTTCAGGAGTATCGTGGTGGTTGTGGTTTTGCGGCCCGAAGTATGAACTGATTATGTGGGCCAGGATCATCTCGCCTTTAATAACACCAATGAATGATCCGGACTCAGTGAGCATGCTAGTCATGTGTTGTATATCAGGAGGTGCCCCTGTAGGCTATTAGGTAGTGTACTAGCTTATCAGTATGGGGGTTGTGGGTTCGATTCCCAACGAAGACCTTGGTTTTTTTCACTACAAATATAAAAATTGACTGTCGGTGGGGCTGCTCAGCGATGAAGGCATAGTCACTGGTCACTGTGCTGTCTTTATACGGCAGTTAATTTCCAACTATTCTTCTACTTTCACCACCTGTTTCATCTCTTCTCTATCCCTTTCCTAAAGAATGTAGCACGGTACTTGACTAAATAGGAATTGTTGCCTGAAGTGCTGCTTCTCTTTTTTAAAAAACCAAAAAAAAGTGTCGTCATTTACTTCGCGTTTAACAGCTGTTCGAAATATACAACCACGTGTATTTTTCGAAAAATGGAAAAAGGGAATTTTGAGCGCCCATTAAACATTATATGTTGCGAAAAAAACCGTCAATCAAACTAAGGAAAAGCTCTATAAATGGTAAAAATGGTGGTTGTGGTCACAGAAGTACAAATGACGCTAAACGGTCTGGACGGAGAATTGAGGTCAGTACACCCGAAAATGTCGATAAAATCCATAATTTTTACAAAATAAACACACCTTATACTTAAAGATATTATTTTAAAAAATTCTATACCTCTATAAAAACACCCTATATTATATACATACGTATAAAGAAACACACATAAACATCAAAAATTATTTGACAGTTTCGAATTAAACACTTTCTATTCTTAAGAAAAGTTAAACAATTTTATGGGGACAAAATTCGAACATCTGTTCAATGAATTCGAATTGATAGCGAGCGATTAAATTCAAAACCAACTGCTTCATAAGTCAGTCGTAGTGCTGTTCATGCAGCAGGAGAGCATCAATTATTTGTCATAAAAAAAAAATAAAATATTTAACGATAAACTCAAACAGTGAAGCAGAGGGAGAGTAGAGAGGTCACATTTATACAATTTATTGCTGCCACAAAAACACATTCAAACGCATTAACTTGTTTTTAGAAAACCCAACAACAACAATAAGAGTTTAAGTTATTGTTGTTGTTGTTTTTGTTTTTGCTTAATTCTTAATAAACCTTAAATTTTATTTTTGTTGTTATTTTCTTCTTATTTTATAATTAAAAGCAACTGGAAAAAAATCATGTGAAAAGAAAAGGATTGATAAAAACAGCAAGACAACTCGTTTGTATTCTACCAACGTGTATTCTGCCGTATATTGTTGTTGTTGTTATTATTAACAATACTGGCGCAGTTACTGCACCAGCAGCTAAAGAAAACAAGTGCATTGACATTTAGCAACGTGTAAATGTTATTATGTTGCTTCTGGTACGAGTAAGTAAAAGTTTGTGTACTAAAAACTTACTCCCATGAAGTTTTTGTATATAAATTGGCTAGCAGAGTCTTAAAGGAATGAATTGATTGACTAAAAAACTTATATTTAAATTTGTGTATTTACATAGTTTTTAATATTTTAATTTATTTGTAATTTACCCGAATTTTTACATGCCACTAAACGGTGATTTGCAAATATAGCGGGTGTTTTGTATAAAGGTATAGAAATTTTAATTGGCAACACTTTTTTTAGCGGTTGGACATTCTGTTAGCAGTCAGGTAATTAACGTTTAGTTTAGTCTGTTATTTAAATATGAATAGACTGGCGCCAGAAAAACTTTTCCAAGTTGTGCAAATTGGCAAACAGGCCAACGATCTAGAATGTGGAAACGAATTTCTTTTAGTGATGAAGCTCACTAGAAGCTAACTTTTGTTTGATAGGATACGTCAACAAGCTAAACCGTCACATTTGCAGTAATGATAATCTACTTGTATTTTGAGAGAGACAGAAAAACCGACTGTTTAATGTACTTTATGGACTGGTAAAAACATTGGTCCATACTTCTTTAAAAACGACGCTGGTCAGAATATCACAGTGAAAGCTAAACGCTATAGAGCCACACTTACTAACTGTTTCATTCATCAATTGAACAAACATGATTTCGTGATAAGATTTACATCTGCACCTGACCGTGGGCCTTAATCAGATGCTGGTCAAACAACTGTGAATGAAAAGCAACGTCATTCACGCCGAAGCAACGTCAGGAAGCCGAAGACCAATTCTAGCAACAGATCTTTCCTAGTTGGAATTTCAGCGGTTCCAAAGCAGGGTTGCAAACCATTACTCCTTGCTGAAGAACTGGAGACTATCCAACTCCTGGTCTAGAACACATGACTAGCATGCTCACTGGAGCCGAATCATTCACCCGTTGGTGTGAATAAAGGCGAGATGATCCTGGCCACCATAATCAGTTCAAATCAAACCACCACGATACTCCCGAAGGGCCAACCTCAATAATCAGTCAGAGAAACAGCTAACAGTCTAAATAGACAATTAGCGGAAACTCTGGGGCTTACTGATTCCCGTGGAAATAACCTGTAGCTTCCAGTTTACTCCCTGCTTGTCATCAGGGAACTGGGCTGCCTTATACCTCCAGCAGCACAGGTCTAGATAGTCAGCTATTCTATAAAGACCGATAAATGTCCCCTGGGCGAGGGGGGGACACACATGATGTACAGGATTTATAGTTTCCACAATACATCACAACATGTCACGTACCTCGTATCACAAGTGATTTATTGAAGAAAACTTTTGGCAGCCGCATAGTTTCACGTCTGGGACCTGTGAATTGGTGTCCATGATCGTGAAGACAGTGTGATTCGTTTTACATCCGCACCTGGCTATGTAGCCTTAATCAGATGGTGGACAAACCACAATTGTATAATTTGGAACGTCATACAAGCGTCCTAGGAAGCCGAAGACATAATTCTTAGCAACAGAACCACCTAGTTGCAACTTTAATGATTCCAGGGCAGGGCTGCAAACCATCACATCTTGCTAAAGAGTTGGAGACTTTCAACTCGTGTCCAAAACACATGTCTAGCATGCTCACTGGACTGGATCATTCACTTTGCGTGTCATTATCTGTGAGATTATCCTGGTCACCATAAAAACCGTTATACTGTTATGAGGCCGCGAAACCACAACCACCACGTTACTCCCATATAGGGGCTAACCTCAGTGATCAGCCAGAGAACAGTTAAATGTCTAAAGAGACAAATAATGAACTCTGGGGCTCACTGATCCCCGTGGAAATAAAGTGGAGCTTCCAGTTGACTCCCTGCCGGTCTTTAGGGGACTGGGCTCCCCTTTTCCCTTAGTTGCACAGATCTAGATAGCTGTTACGTACTATGAAGACCATAAATGTGCCCCCGGGGGGGGGGGAAGCCAAGATCGTGCAATTTAACCTCGCACTATTTTCTGTAGGATTATGTGAAGTGGCTAGTCTGAGCCCGAAACGATTAAGCACTTGGAGGACAACAATCGCCCCATTACTGCCGATATACATTTACAAGTGTTGGAAAAATTCATCAAAAATAGGATATCCAAATTAGGCTATGGCCGAACCAGCTGTGGCGATCATATTACAATTGCAAAATATCTTTCGAATAAAGTAAATTTCATGCCAATTTTAAAAATTCATCTTTATTTTATTTCATTTCAAAATTCCGTACTTCTATAAGAAATATTCTAAATTTTTGCTACAATTCTCATTTAGTTTTTGGTAAAATTTAGCTGAAACAATGAGCTAAAGCAATGGAAAAGAGGAAAAAATTTCCATGGTAGCAAAATTTGCAAAATGCAGGATAGAATTTAGAATCTGTTTAATATAAATTAAGTTATAACAGCCCATTAACTGTAAGTAGGAAAAATATTATAAGAAAAAGAAATCAAACATCATTTTGTGAGTGGCCTTTATCCACATATGCATGTTTATATACACATACCAATGAAAAAACTAAAAAGGGCTACCAGATCTCTGTATTTTAGAAACGTTTAGACATTTTAAAGCGCCTACAAATATAAATCGCAAGAGCTTCATATGTTGTAGCTTATCTATTAGTTTTATGTAGGAATTTGTGAAATCGCTAGTCTACGCCGATAAGCCAGAAACGATTAACTGTAAAGTCATCGAAAAATATACATCCTGATCAGATGATTTCCGAGAAAAACGTGGCGGTCATAAGCCGAAAATTGTATTTAAATTATAATGCCGCAAGATTATAAATAAATTACAAATAAAGTAAAGAAATCATTTTTGTTGTATTCCTTAAAAAAAACTATACCTCCATAAAAACACCCTATATCAATTTAGTTACAGTTTATTTACTTTTTTAATTTTAATAAATATTACTTTCACACTAATCAATGCATTCTTTTAAGCTACTGTTGCGTTAGTAATGGTGCTACCGCTGCAATAATCATCATCATCATCTTTATAATGGTGATGATTTAAATATTCCTGAACGTTCTTAATTTTTTTTTTTTTATAATAATTTTTCCCTTCCAACGAAAACAATGTTAAATGTGAATGATTATAAGAAATAAAAGGGTCGTTGGAGTCTAAACGATCAATTTGTGTTAAGTTTGTTTGTTTGTTTGTTTGTTTCTTGTTGTTGTTATTTTTGTCATTGTCTGAAAATTTTTATTTAATGATTTGGTAAAACTACAACAACAGTAACAACTACAAAAATCAAAAAATCCAAAAATGGAAGTGATATGTGAAGTTCCTTACAGTGAGTGTTGAGTGGTGTGAAAATCGAGTTGTGAAACAAGTAAAATGGGAACAGGAATTCATGGTGCATAACCCATTTAAAGTTGAAAAAAAATATTGTGGAGGTTTATTCAATAAATAATGTTTCCGATTAAGGTACTTAACAAATTATATTTAATTTATTAATTACTTAATATTAATAATATTTTTTTAAGCCGCCCAATGCAAAGCCTTTAAGCTGAGGATCTCTGCATCCTATTTGTAATATATTTTTTTACACTTTGAAACTAAAAATTGTAGCAGGACAACAATTTTTTATCTCTATTTTTAGAAATAAAAATTTCTATTTTTTTTGCAATTGTTTTCCACATCTCTAAAAGAATGTTTTCTCATATTTAAGAAATTTTTTATGAGAAAATTAAAAGGAAGAAAATATAGCACAATAATGAAAACAAAATAAAAAAATAAAATATATAATTTTTAAATATCAAATTTTTCAACAAGAAGTTTGTTTTTTAATTTTGGCAACATCAACAACATGATAGTTGTGACATTTAGTTTTTTGACGAGTTCGTAGTAGATGCATTGGCCAGTGTTACAATGAATTCAATTTCGCGCGACAATCGTAAAAAAATAATTTAAAAAAATAATTTAAATACGATATACGAGTTGTTATAGATGGGATTTCGTCAGACGTTCTTTCTCCTACCCGTTCTTTCTACTACCCGTTCTTTCTTCTACCCGATCCCTTTTTCTACCTATTTCTTATTTTGCTAAATGACCTTCTTTTTCAAACTTTCGATCCTATATACTCTTTCGCAGATGACACCACAATTTGTCATTCGTATTCATTTAGTAATAGACTGACCCAGTGTGCGGTAAGTTCCAAAAAGCGGAATATTAATGATACGCTCAATCACGATCTCGCAACAATCGTGGAAAGGGGTCGTATGAATACAGTCGATTTTAATGCCCGTTAGATGCAATGTTGCATGATTACGCATAGATCTTTGTTCGGAAATGATGCTACGCCTGTTACTATGGCTGATATAGATATTACGGAATCGGAAGCTCTTAATGTTCTTGGCATGAGCATATAGTGTCATGTTTGAAAGGCTAAACACATTTTTGAGTTTTCTAAGGAAGCTTTCAAGTGCCTCGGTTTTTTAACACCGTGTAAGAGATACTTCACTCCATCCGATTTTCGTATTACTTATACCACCTATATCCGTCCAAAGATGAAATACAACTCTCTAGTATTGGCTGGCATTGGTATTGGTATGTAGGCTGTATGGTAAATGCTCTAACGAAGTTAGGGAACTTGTACGCTCGTATTTGCGTTTCACTCGATTATCGTTTAGACGGCATTTATTTGTGGCTCATTGGACAGTGAATCGGACTACGCATTACAGGGAAAATTCGTTTATTAGGAGAACAGCTCGTATGTGCAATAACCTTATTCCAGTGGTCTTTCCTGTCACTTTCAATGCAGGAACATTCAAATCGAATATCCACAACCACTACTCCCTCTTTTCTCCACCTCATAACCTAATTTCCTAGTTCTGGTGCAATGCATTGCATATGTAGGGATCATCCCCTGAGTACTGGTCCGAACGAAAAAAAATATACAATTAAAATCCACCATGAAAATGGTGGTTGTGTTAAAGTTACATTTAGTTAAATTCGTGATATTTTCGGACAACACAATCGTCCTTCTGAGACCGCTATTAAGAATTTGGTCGTTAAATTTGAGTACACAAACTCGATACAAAATAAGCGAATACCAACGCGTGATCGACGGAGTTGATCAATTAAAAATATCCTTCCTCGACGCAAGGAATTGACTTTGAAGTCGTACAAGGTTCAACTGAGGCAGGAATTATAGCCAACCGACCATGGACATCGCCGTAGATTCGCTCAATTTATTTAGGAACAACCGGTTAATGTTTCTAAAAAAAATATTTTTTCAAATGAAGCCCAAATGCTGTTTATTTTACTATTAAATATATAATTAAGTCAATTAAAAACTTAATTGAAAAGTGAACGATAAATAAAAATTTAATAGATATAATTTTTTTTCTGTGTGCAGTATTCCAAAAACAAACTTTAAAATACACTGTAATTCTGCGATTGATTCACATTGAAACAAATGACTTAGAATTTGCTGTTACTGAATAAATGCTATTAGCCGCACTAGAACTATAACTCGGACGTTAAGTTCCCAATGCCATTTCAGGAAACAATTTTGCATATCAACTAGGAAAAAGTGGGAAGAGCATAACTTTTGGCTGTTTGACTGTTGGTCTGTTGATGTTTTTGTCGGCTGTAAAGGTTATTGACAGCATTTCACTTAAAGAGTCACTTTGTCTTGGGAAAGCTATTCAATAATATTTTGAAATTTTATTTTATTTTGCACTCTCAGCGAGCAGACGAAGCTTTCCGGAGTATATTAAAACACACAAAAGGAATTTTAAGTATTGACGCTGGCAACCACGATTTGTAATGAAAACGAGCCCATATGCAATTTTTCGGCTAGCAATTTAAAATTCTAAATCGATTGCTTTTTTATTGTGTGTTTTTTGCAATTTTTTGTGATCCCTTATTTTCCACATGATAAAAAAAATGTTGAATGGCCAATTTTTAATTGCATTTGTAAAATACAAAATGCAGTGTTTTGAATTTGAAGAGTATTAAGTGAAAAGTGAGTGTACAAATTTATGTTATTGCTCTTTAGCACTGAGAATATTGTAAAACTAATCATAAATTTAGTGAATATAGAGAATTGATCTAGGTTTATCAGAAGAGCAAGGCAATTAATAGCACAAAATTAAACGAAAATTGTAGTTTCCTACAAAACTGATATTAACATTAATCTCGGTGTAAATCACTAAATAATTGAGTGCTTATGCTATAAAAACTTAAATTTTTTACTTTGGATAGCAACTTAATTTGCTATGAACCATATAAAAATTATTTATGGTTAGTTTAGCGCTCAGACATTAAAGAGTGCTCTTCAAATGTTATTTATTTTGTTTTTATTTCGCTTAGTTTTCAAAGTGCATATTTGCTTTAGGTTTTTCTGTGTACTCACGGAATTTATGCAACAAAAAGTTTTGTAAAAATAAGTTTCGTAAAAATAAAAAATTGCATAAATAAAAAATTGCATAAATTAAAAATTGCATAAATAAAAAATTGCATAAATTAAAAATAGCACAAATGAAAAATTTCATAAACTAAAAATGCCCTATATTAAAGCTTTCATATATTAAAAATTGCATAAATTAAAAATTGCACAAATTAAAAATTGTATATACTAAAAATGAAAATTTTCATAAATTAAAAATGCTCTAAATTAAAGCTTTCATATATTAAAAATTGCATAAATAAAAATGTATTTTTTTTTTTTTTTGAAAGAGAAGTAGCACTTCAGGCAACAATGCCTATTTAGTCAAGTACCGTGCTACATTCTTTGGGAAAGGGATAGAGAAGAGATGAAACAGGTGGTGAAAGTAGAAGGATAGTCGGAAATTAACTGCCGTATATAAGACAGCACAGCGACCAGTGACTATGCCTTCATCGCTGAGCAGCCCAACCGACAGTCAATTTTTATTTTTGTAGTGAAAAAACCAAGGTCTTCGTTGGGAATCGAACCCACAACCCCCATACTGACAAGCTACACTACCTGCTAGCCTACAGGGGCACCTATTAATATGTCTGACTGCTCCAGGAGCGGCGGCGGCACAAAACTGCAGACTCCACTCGAAGGGGCGACGGGCATGCAATTGCTGTTGCTGCTGTTAGTGATGATGTTGCTGCTGGTGATGGTGCTGATGCAAGGAATGGGGATTTAAATTCAGATGGTGCATTCCACTGGCACCGCTCACGCCCAGAGCCGAAGACACCGAGGAAGGTGAGGCTGCTGCAGATGAAGCCTGCAGAACACCGCTTGTACTGTTGCCACCCGGAGACGCTTAAGGTTGTTGTAGGTGATGATGTAGGGAGGAGGAGTGATGCAAGGCCTGATCACTAGTATGGAACAGATGCGGGTGATGGGGGCGATTTAAGTGAGGATGCTGATGGTGGTGATGGTGAGCGGCATTATGGTTGCGCATGGGAGCAATGAACATAGCAGCTGCTGCAGCGGCCGCTATGGAGAAGGCTTGTTGTTGCTGCTGTTGCTGTTTAACTTGTTATACATCTTCAGATGCAAGATGTCAAACTGAGAATGTTTTTTTTTTGTTAAGCTTTTGCTTTGGAAGAAGCACCTGTTTGATATCCGCATGAAAATCGTAATAATAAAACGATTGAATTCGCTGATAGAACTAACATTACGAAAAGTATTTTTAATGTTAACCCTTGAAACAGGACTTGATTAAGATTGGCATTCAATAACAAAAATTAATCTAAGCGCACAAAAAATATGAATAATTTTTATTTTAACAAACCTTTGAACCTAAACAACCTTAAGTTTTTTAATTATTTTTATAAATTTTGTTGCTAAGTTTTATATCGTTTCATGTTCACTATGAAAATTAGTTTCTTTGTATTTTAATTACCACAATTTTTTGTATTTAATTTTATTTATTTGGCCCTGTTCCATATTTCGCTGGAAATCAAAACGTTTAAAATATTTCAAAGAATTTTAGTTTTAATAAATTTATTTTTAATAACAATTCTTTGAAATATTCGAACGTTTTAATTTCCAGTGAAATACATAACACGGCTAATTATTTTGTTATAGTTTCTGTTTAAGTTATTTAATTTAATGAATTTCATAATTGAAAACCCATTACGGCGGGGATGAATGAGTTAATAAACCCCTAAGAAATCAAGCACTTAAACTTATTCCTTAATTATATTAATTTATCATATTATTGCAGTTGCCCTTAAACAAACCAAAGACACAAAAAGTTTACAAGTTATTAGGCTGGTGTGGTGGTAACACTAATTTACTAATTTGCATCTATCGAACATAAATATCCAACAAAACACATTACAAAAAAAAAACAGCATTTGTCTTGAACCTCCTCAACGCACATTGACGTCGTCATTGCCGTTGTCGTCTCATCGCATTAAATTGTACTGGCGATCAATGACCCAATACAACAACAGCAATAATTTAAAAAAAAACAGCAACAAAATCTAGTGATCATTTAACAAAACTTTACACCATTAAAATGAACTCGAAGAACAATTTATACTCAACTTAAAATACAACAATAACAACAGAGACGATAGCAGTCTGCATTAGCTGCAAACTATATACGACAAACATCATAAAAAATATATTAAGGGGGTAACTTTTTTTATTGTTGCCTAATGTAGCCTATACTTAATGAAAAGGTATTATAAAAACACTTTAATCTAATTGCAACAGGATATGAAGAGGAAACAAAGTATTGTAAAGGTTGGGCTAATTTGAGGTTAGAAAGTAAATTGACTTAAAACACACAATTTTCACTTTGTTCTTGGGATTTAACGCCACTGAATTTTTTTTTGTGCAACCATTTGAAAGACCAGGCTTACGTAAACAACATATAAAAAATTGATGCTCTGAACGATGAAAATCGCTGCTTGATTGAAAAGATAAGCGAAGCTTTGTTTTTAAATGTGTCTCACAATTTTGTGAGAAAACGCGGATGTCTGCCAACGTGCTAGAAGTGGACTTTTGCTCGACATTATATTCAATTATTAATTCCCATACTTTCACTTTGCAGTGGTATCAATAAAACTGTAGGTGTCAAAAATAAATTGCGTGTTTTAAGTGTGTTACAAAGTAGTGGTGACGGCAACGTTATGAAAAAGATAGGTGGGGAAGATAGTCACCTGGCTCCGAAAGCAAATCAGAATGCAGGTTAAATATATTCTCCCAATTTGTAGCGCTTTTCTTTGTTCCTATTGTATCAGTATTTCTGTATTAACTTAGTTATTGAACTATTAAAGGCAGCTATTTCTATTATAGCTGCTTAATAGCCTGAAGCATTTTACAACGTGGAATACATATAACATCGTTAAAAATTTTGCCGTATGGAAAAATGTAATTAAAAAATTTATTTTCGTGTCTTACTCTTTGCTGTGCTGGATTTACTTTTCTCATGCCGTTGCTATTAATCCATAATACATAACATTATTGGTTGATATATATTAGCAGGTTAAGCATAAACGTTGCAATTTTCAGTATACTATGTGAAAACAAGGCCCGATTTTAATGATAGGAATGAGAGAATATGCACCATTAATATTTTCTTGGTTTCAATTTATACAGAACGCTCTCTCATTAATAAGCGTTTTAAATTACTTTAAATAATTTTATTTGGTGCTAAATTGTTTAGGTGCCGTGATACAACGTTGCCTGACGATGATGTACTCATATTAAAAGCGCTCGCCATTTGGGAATAAACAGTAAGGAAAGACTTTAAGAGGAGATTTTGGAAACAATAATTCTACTTGGCTTTTAGTTTTATTGATTAATGACTCCATATCTTTTCCTTCCGGCTAAAAATTTATAGAATTGCGTTTAAAGTACCAATTCTGAATCTTTTAAAAATTTTGCCTAGTATTTTAGGCAGTATAAACTTGTAGTTATACGAAAATTTTTAGCCAGCATAAAGTGAAAGTCTAAAATGTCTGTTCATAGTTTTTTGCAGGGTATCCGCTGGAAAGGTGGCAAATGAAAGAAAAAGGATCTTATATTTAAACTGGGCAATTGTAAATGGAATAGAATATCAGATAAATGTCCGTCTTTGTTAGCCTCACAAATGCGAGTCTTTTTAAGCACATTTTTCATTACATTCTTCCACATTTCACGCGGTATTTCAATAATTTCATCCCAAATATTTTGTGTGAGTTGCTCAAGCGTTTGTAGCTTGTTTGCATAATTCTTGCTTCTAAGATATTCCCACAAAAAGAAGTTCGTAGCAGTCAAATCAGGCTACCGTGGAGACCAATCAACATTACCATTTCTTGAAATAACTTGTTGTGAAATTCGTTTGTAATCCTGTAGGCTAGTAGGTAGTGTACTAGCTTATCACACTGGGGGTTGTGAATTCGATTCCCAACAAAGACCTGGGCTATTTTTTTCACTACGAAAATAAAAATTGACTGTAGGTGGGGCAGGTGAGTAATGAAGGCATGGTCACTGGTCGCTGTGCTGTATTATACGACAGTTAATTCCCGTAATTATCCTTCTACTTTCACCACTTGTCTTCTCATCTCTTCTCTATAACTTTCCTAAAGAATGTAGCACGGTACTTGACTAAATAGGTATTGTTGCCTGAAGTGCTAATTCCCTTTAAAAGAAATCCTGTCGGTATGCGATGTGGCACCATCTTGTTGTTACCAAATAAAGCCCACAACATGCAGTTGAAGCGTTAAAAAGTTTTCAATCTTATCACGATATCGCTCCCCATTCACAGTTACCACTAGGCCGTTTTCATTTTCAAAGATGTAGGGTCTAATGATTCCTCCTGACCAAATTGCACACCAGACTTTTACTTTTAATGGATGCAAAGGTGATTGTTGAATAACTTAAGGGTTTCCCATTTCCGTTTATTTGCATATGCCGTTTATTTACATATCCATTTAAATAAAAATGTGCCGCGTCACTTATTATGGGGGTTGTCATGCTCAAGCTGTAATATTTTATTGGCATATGTACGGCTGCGTAAATGGTCTTGTGGAAGAAGCTCTTATGTCAACTGAATCTTATATAGAAAGAAATGCAAATCCTTGTAAAAAATGGTAGCCAAAGTTGTTGTTTGAAGATTAAGCTCCTGAGCACGGCGGCGAATCGAGTTTGATGGATTGTTTTGAATACTTGCTTGAGCAGCGATAATAATTTCATCCGATCTTGCACTACTTTGTGGTCCATGCTGTCGTCTATCACCGCTTCCTTCGAAATCATTCACTACACGATAAATAGTGCGTTTTCTTGGCATGTTGTGTCTCCCAAATAATTTACGTAACTTTCTTATTGTCACCGTAATCGATGATTTATTTTGATATAATGTTTTAACGATTACAATAAGTTGGTTAATCGAATATTTTTCTATAATAAATTTGGCATGTGTCTACTTCACGACTGCCAACTATGCACTGTTTACCAAAATGGCGGCAAAGCAAAACATTTCGGGCGGAGAGCATGTTAAATTGTAAAGCTGCATTAAGAGCAGCTAAGAGAGCGTTTAGCAAAATGTTATATCTCGGGTTAATTTAATTTTAAGCTCGGTGACTTAACAGACATTATCCTTTTAAATTTAAATATATTTTTTTAAAGACTTTTTTAAAAATTTTTGTTTTTATAAGATTTTGAATTGAGATCACAGATTTGGAAACGTGCCTTATCTTCTTCACGACCAAAAAACAACAAAAATAAGGTATCATCCACCAATAAATGAAATAATATTGGTTTGTACAAACCACAACGTGGGTTGAGAATGATGCAGTCGCATCGAAAACGCTCGCCTTCGACTACAAACCAGCCAGTTAGGACAGGAGATAGCAACATTATAAGAAAAAAAAGGTGTTTGAACACCTTTCTTTAGGTGTTTGTACACCTATTTTTTTCCCTTATGGTATTGCTTAAAATTGGGCGTTAAATGGGCGTGGTCAATTAAACTTGAAAATGCATATTTTGCGAAACTAAGACGTTATTCATAGTAACTTTGAGGTATTCTCAAATTTTTAAATTGTCCAAGCAACTACCCCCCCGGGGCACATTTATCGGTTCTTATAGAACACTCGACTATCTGGACCTGTGCAACTGGGGGAAAAAGGGAGTCCAGTCCCCTAAAGGCAGACAGGGAGTCAACTGGAAACTCCACTTTATTTCCACGGGGATCAGTGGCCTGCAGAGTTCATTATTTGTCTCTTTAAACATTTAATAGTTCTCTGGCTGATCATTGAGGTTGGCCCCTATATGGGAGCATCGTGGTGGTTGTGGTTTCGGGCCCCATATCCAATGGTTTTCTATGGTGGCCAGGATCATTTCACTGACAATGACACGCATGGTGAATGATCCAGTCCAGTGAGCATGCTTGACATGTGTTCTGGACAAGGAGTTAGAAAGTCTCCGACTCTCTAGCAAGGTGTAATGATTTGCAGACCTGTACTGGAATCATTAAAGTTGCAACTAGGTGGTTCTGTTGCATAGAATTATGGCTTCGGCTATCTAGGACGCATGTATGACGTTCCAAATTATACAAAGTGGTTTGTCCACCATCCGATTAAGACTTACAGTCAGGCGCTGATGTAAAACAAATCACCTCTGTCCAAGCAACTTTTCTAATTTCGCAGGACAACATGTTTCAGCTGCTTGATTTGAGACTTCTTTCTGAGAATGGCACGTGAAAGTAGCCTGGAAACTAAGAACTTTTGCATTATTTCAAATAATTTTTTATAAAAACACGAAATTTTGGTACGCCCCTAATATAGGCACAGACGCCTAAAAGACCGTTTAAGCTACAAATACAAAAACAAATAGAACAAAATTTTGCAATACAATAAATTGGTGGCAAATGCAAATGCTAAACAAGACAAAGCAAAACAAAAATATTTTCTTCTTCTTTTTGTTGTTGTTGTTGTTGTTTGCAGTTTGTTTGATGCAAAAGGAGAAATATTTACCAGAATAAGTCCAAGACAAGAATGCGAATGAGGTAATGATGTGTTAGTTTAGCTGAGGAGGGCAAAGCAAACAAATAAAAACGAAGTAGAAAAAATCGCTTGTCTGACTACTTGAGACACTTTTTTTGTTACTTGTTTTTGGTCTCACCGTAGCGTCTTTGCTACATTTGAACGTTTGTTTAAGGTCTGTCCTTCTATTGCTTTGTGTTATTAAAAATAAACATGTGATTGTGTGTGGTTACTGTCCTTCGAATGGACAAAAAACAAATTATAAAAAAATTTTTTTTTTTTTTTGTTTTGACTTTTAAACATGCACTTTGTTTTTGTTTTTGCAATTTTGCTGGTTACTTTTCCATTAGACTAGAGTTTTATATTCGTACTTAGTTTATATTTAGGCTGTTTTTTTTAACACAAATGTACTCTGCTAATGCAAGTGTGGTTGATTGAGTGACAGACACGACGTCAACGTCGTTTAAATAAATAAAGACATGCAACTTTAATTTTATTCAATTCAACTCTATGAGTATGATTCAACTAAATTGTAGCAACTAAAATACTTGATTCAATTTTCAACAAAAAATAAAAATAACTAAACAACAACAACAACAACAACAACGACAACAACAACAGCAGAATGCTAATGTGAAGCTAATGAACTCTTAAGTTCCAATATATTTTCATTTTAAGATGGTAAGAGGACACAATAGCTGCTAGATGTATCTTTAGTAAAAATTATTTGATCCCTTAACAGCAGTGAGCGTAAAAGAGAAGGAGAGACAATTTGAAAGAATTAAATTGAAAAAAATATTTCTGAATTATAAATGTGTTTTAACACTTATTTATATTAATTCTTAATTCTATTCTCTTCAAACATGCGAAAACTGTCAACTTTGACAGTTTGGGCTTGAAAATTTGTGACAACTAGCAAGTGATGCCAATAACGCGCTTTAAAACAAATTAGCTGTTTTGGCTAATTTTTAATAACGTACTTTTAACATAACCCTACGAAATAAGCTCCTGTAGGCTACTAGGTAGTGTACTTACCCTACCCATCTATGGGTTGTTTTTTGCACTACAAAAAATAAGAGCTCGAAGGCAATGTATCCTTCTACTTTCACCACCTGTCTCATCTCTTCTCTATCCCTTTCCTAAAGCACGGTACTGGACTAAATAGGCATTGCTGCCTGAAGTGCTACTTCCTCATTTACTTTGCGTTTAACAGCTATTCAAAATATACAACCACGTGTATTTTTCGAAAAATGGGAAAAGGGAATTTTGAGCGCCCATTATTTTTTTGCGAAAAAAAACGTGAATCAAACTAAGGGAAAGCTCGATACATACTATGGATAGTCTACACCACCGATTTCAATGGTAAAAATGGTGGCTGTGGTCACACAAGTACAAATGACGCTAAACGTTCTGGACGGCCAATTGAGGTTAGTACACCCGAATATGTGCGTGAGTTTGGTTATGCCATAGGCATTTTATATGGCAGTGTGGTTTCGATTTTAAATGATCGGCAGGATTTAAGAAAGTTGTCCGGATGCGGCATTTGTTCTCAATTGACCATAAACGTAAACGTGTAACAACTTCAAAGGATTGTTTGGAGTTGTTTAACCGCAATCCGAATAAGTTTTTGCGGCGTTTTGTAACCGTGAATGAAACATGGATCCATTACTGTACTCCGAAGACCAAGAAGCATTCTAAACATTGGGTTTCTCTGGGTGAACCTGTCCGAAAAAGGCCAAGGAGATGATGGCAACAGTTTTTTTTTGGAAGCACGTAGAATAATCCAAATCGATTACCTACAAAAGGGAAAAACAATAAACGGCGAATATTATGCCAACTTAATAGACCGATTTAATGAGGATTTAAAAAGAAAATGGTCACGAAAGATAATGCACGGGCAGACGTGTGCAGTCTCGTTGGTAAACTAAAGAGGCATTGTTGCTTGTAGTGTTACTTCTCGAAACTCATTGTAAAGGATGTCTATTGCAGAGGTGCAGTAGTTTAAAATGGAACGAAATAAAAAACCAAAAACAAACAATTTCTTACATTTCTCTGCCTTCTCGACAAAATGAGAAAATTTTAAATTTGATTGAAAAAGCTCTACTCTTCCTTTTTTGATTGAATCATATAATTATACTTTGCACCTTTCGTGTGTAAAACTTATTTTTTTCCTTTCCTTTCTTAACGATTTTCCCAGCTTTCTTAAAATTAATCAATTTTTCTGAAAAAAACTCTGAAACGGAACGGAAACGGAACAAACTAAAGATGAATTTTTAAATTGACATTAAATCTACTGCATTCGGCATTATAATTTAAATATGAGAATTTTGGCATATCATCGCCATGACTAAATAGGACGTAGTTTATTCTGGAGTTAAATATTTCGATGACTTTATGTAATATTTGTCCTCTAACCGGTCAATTGTATCGGACTATATGGAGCAGACGAATGAGTTTATGTAACTTCACAAAAAGTAGTCTAGCATTGTTAAATCACGCGACTTTGACGTCCGAAGGGTGTCCACCGGAAAGGTATACATACTACTTTTTTTTGGGAAAACCTAAAGTTGTGGGGTTTTATGGGGTCTAAAATTGTTTTTATAGCTTCCGCTCAAAGTTACTCTGAATAACGTCTTAAGTTCGCAAAAAATGCATTTACAAGTTTAATTGACCATGCCCATTTTAACGCCCACTTTTTCGGCATACCTTATATCCGTATTTTTTGTTGTTTATTGATCTTAAGATAAAACATCTTTCCAATGCTGTGATCTTAATTCAAAATCTTTTAAAAACAAAAAAACTTAAAACAATCACAAAAAAGTTTATTTAAAATAAAACAGGATAATGTCTGTTAAGTCAGCTAGCATAAAAATAAATTAGCCAGAGATATAATGTTATGCTAAACGCTCTCTTAGCTGCTCTTAATGCAGCTTTTCAATTTAACATGCTGTCCGCCGGAAATGTTTTGCTTTGCCGCCATTTTGATAAACAGTTTATATTTGACAGTCGTGAAGTAGACACGTGGCAAATTTATTATAGAAAAATATTCGATTAACCAACTCATTTTAATCATTAAAACATTTTATTAAAATCAATCATCGATTACTGTAACAATGAGAAAGTTACGTGAAATTTTTGGCAGAAACAACGTGCCAACGAAACGCACTATTTATCGTGGAGTGAATTATTTCGAAGAAAGAGTATGTGTAGGTGACAGGCCCCAGCATGGAAAACAACTTACTGCAAGAGCGACTGCAGTAATATTATTACTGCTGCTCAAGAAAGTGTTCAAAACAGTTCTTCAATCTCCATTCGACGCCGTGTTCAGCAGCTTGCGTTTTTAAAGAACAACTCTGGCCACAATTTTGGACAAGAATTTACGTTTGTTTCCATATAAGATTCAGTTGGAACAAAAGCTTTTTCCACAAGACCATTTAAGCCGCCGTACATATGCCAATAGGATGTTACAGCTCGCCCATGACAATCCCGATTTTCATGAAAAAATCATAATGAGTGACACGGCACATTTTCATTTGAATAGATATGTGAATAAACGGAATAGTCAGTTCTGGGGAATGGGAAACACTCAAATTATTTAATAGTCCATTAAAAGTGACAGTCTGGTGTGTTGTTTAGGCTGGTGAAATCATTGGATCTCACTTCTTCGAAAATGAAAACGGCGTAACGGTAACTGCGAATGGGTAGCGATATCGTAATATGATAAAAAACTTTTTAAAAACACAACTGCATGCTCTGGGCTTTGATTTACATATGGTATCAACAAGACAGTGCCTTATCGCATACAGCCAGAATTACAATGGAATTACTGCGAGCCCTCTTCCCATAATAAGCTATTTTTAAAAATGGTGATAATGATTGGTCTCCACCCATGGTCGCCTGAAAAGACTGCTCCGGAATTATTTTTCAAATTGAACTGAAACTGTGCCAATGGGAATTTTTGGGGGGGTGAGCCGGTGGAAAATCCAAAATTTATTTTTCGTAACCACTCTAGTGTGGCATATTGCACATTTCGTTGAAGTTAAAGTTCCTGCTCATCGTATTTTTTTAGTTGATAAACAAAAAAGTCTGTAATCATGGCTCTCCAGCATTAATCATTGACCGTAACGTTTTGAAGAGCATCTTTTTTAAAGAATAAGCATAAGTATACCAAAGAGTCAATTTATCTTGATGTTAGGCCTTGCATTTCAGGATTATTATCACTCCAAATACAGCCATTTTTTTATTGATCCCTGCAAACAACTTTCTGCGTTATCGGCAGAGAAAATTCGCTTATAGAAATCGGAATCAGCGACAATCTTATTATGGGCCCAATTGATATTATTTAAAAACGTTGTATAGGCGTGAATCTATTCATGTTGAAATGCCAGACGCCTGACATATCAGTCGTCAGTTCAAAAAGTTCTATTTCTCTATAAAAATACGTGTGGGCAAATTTGAGGTTGGGAGGTACATTATCTGTCAAATGATTAACCATCAATAATTGAGCTATCAATCTTTTGACATTGAATTAGTAAAAATTTGGAAAATTTCCAGCATGGGTTGCTCCACTCTTACGCTAAGAATTTTAATATTAAAAATATACTGTAAAAAACGTGAAATTTTTTATATTCGAATAGTGTTTCCTCGTGATTAGGCTCACTTTGAGATAGCTGTGCATAATTTAGTGACTAAATATGCTGCTCAAGCTAATGTTGATGACAATACATCAAAACAATACACTCGAAGTAGCCGTAGTGATGCAAATATGAATAGCAAAGTGTTGAAAATGAGACTGGAAAACTCATTGACGTTCGCTACCATTGGGCTTGTTTGCACAACATTTTACATAAAGATCTTTATTTTCACCCTTATAAAAACGATTGCTTGCATTGAAGGTTTGTAAATTGTCGGTTTGAAAAAATAAGGCATCTTACCACACACCCATCTTTCGTGATGAGGGTCATTATGAATTAGGCGTTTATGTAAACAAATAAAAGTCTTTTATATCCAAAGGAAGTTAGCATATGAAGCAGAATGTGGTAAGGTGGCAACATCGGCCCATATTATATTCGATTATTATTAATTTACATTAGTAGAAATAAAACTGAAGTTGTTAGAATAAGTGTTTGGTTTAAGCCAATTGGAAGTAAATTTACTTCCTAACCTCAAATTTATCCACCCTTTAGAGACATGCACGCTTTTATGTTTTTTTTCTTTTTCTATTTCCGTAGGGAATTTTAGGTCACAAATTTTTTTGCCATTTTTAAATGTAGTTTTTGTTAGTTTAAAACAATTTAAATTTTTCTGCAACCTCAGCTTACTTCTATTTTTCTCGCCCTAAAAAATGACATTTTTGGGAAACGGAACGACATTTTCCAAAGTGAATGTTTTTTTTTTAACGAAGAACATAACAGATTTCTGTCTCTTAGAAAAAGGAGACCATTGTAGATGTGGTTTTTTTTGTTTTGCAGAAGGGGGATAAAGAGAATTTAGTGTTTTGTTATCAAATGTTTTTAAACATTTTATACGGCAATTGAGCACGAGCTAAGTGGGTTAATTGCTGTGATTTGTTGACTCTATAAACACATAAACATAGAATAGTTATATAAACTTTTGTTTGTATAGTTGGAATTTCAGAGAAAAAAAATTATTTGGTTCAATACGACCATGTAGTACTTTTTGTTTATAGTACAGATTTAATGATCAAATATATTTTGTACTTTTTTATTTTAGAAAATTTATTTCTGTGTCAGCAAAATATTTCTTCAGAAAAGATAATTGCTCTAGTGATATAATTTTGTGTATTTTGATTTAAAATAGGAAAAATCTAAATTAATCTAAAAAATCAAAATGTCATTTTATCCTAATATAAAAACTGCCGCCAATTTCAGTATAGCCTTAGATATTTGTTTCAAACCCCAATATGCATCGTCTTGTTGAAGTCACAGCTTCTGCTCATCATATTTTTTCAACGATTCCATAATTCTACCAGCCCACAAAGCATACCAAAGAGTCAATTTATCTGGATGTAACGCTATTCACTTGAGGATTCTAACAAATTTGAACATTATCAGCAAAGAAAATTCGCTTCCAATAAGAAATGAATGTACAAAACTAATGCATACATAATTTTGCAACAACACATTTGCAACAAAATTGTATTAAAGCGAATTGATGTTGTAGGGGTCTTGGTTGGATTAATAGAATGAATTCTGCCAGTCGTGCTTGAAATTACTTTCGAATCCCAAACAATTTTGATAACACGATATTTTTTAATTCTGTTACTCGTCACAATACGAGTCGTATTAATGCTTTAGTGTTGTAGAAAAGCTAAACAAAAATATTTTACAACACTGCCAAAATAAGTAAACAACATAAAGAAAAATCTAGAAAATGAAAACAAAAATTAGAAATTTTTAAAAAATTAAAAAAAATAGATAAAGATTTATTTTATTTTGTTAAACTAAACCGTTAGCTGATTTTAAAATTTGTCAGCTTTTGCTTTTCATTGCAAAGAGTTTGGCAGTAAGCTCTTTGCTAAATTTGTATATCGGGTCATAAAGATAACACCAATTCCCTTTTGAGTGAAATATATTTTTTTTTATATTTTTTGATTATTACTTTTATTTTTATTCGACCTTTTTTAATTTAATTAAATATGCACTAATCTTTTAAACGGTCTTTTAAATATTTTAACGATTTTATTTTTTCGATATTTCGCTTTTCTGTGGAAAGCTTCCTCAAGAAATTATTTTTTTATATTTTTGTTGTTTTTGTAAAAAGCAAAAGGAAAGCAAAATATCGAAAAAATAAAATCGTTAAAATATTTAAAAGACCGTTTAAAAGATTAGTGCATATTTAATTTTTATATTTTTGTAAATAATGTTAGTTTTTCTAATATTTATTATACATTTTCTTTTCCTGAAGATGCCACCCAATGGTGTGGCGAAATATTGAAAATAAAAGTTTCGAATGATTGCTGGCATGAGAGTGAAGACTCGCATGCTATCGAATGACATTATTATAATATTTCGATACCAGTTATTCGATAACGAATCAGAGTATCCCAAAAAACAAAAAACTCCCACATCTTTGTCACAAATGTCAGAATTAGCTCCCTGAGTATAATTTTTCCGCTAATATTTGTAGATATTTGTTTAGCTAAGTTCAAGATGCCTACTTAATATTTTTGTTATAATTAAATCTCTAAAAATTAATCTAAACTTGCATTAAATTTTTTGTAAAAAATTAATTGGTTTGAAGTAAAATTTAGTGGCAACACTAAACGCAACCGACATGAATTGAAAACAAAAAATTTCGTTTTATTTTTCCATTTCGGCGTTAGGAATATCGTATAACACATGATGATTATACTCAATTCGGAGAATTTCACGTCAAGGTTGCTCCAAAAATAACAACTTCCTCATCATTTATTGTTGTCAAGTTGGCTGCTTTAATAATTTAGTGGCCATACGAGTTTTTTTTTTTAATGTAAAGAAATCAATAGTTAATTATTTTGTTTAATACCAAAAGACATTTCAAATACGAAAACCTCTGCTGTCTGCGAAAATTTAATTTTATTTCTGATAACAAAATACACATCTCAGACCAAGTTACAAAATAAGTAATAGCAGACATGCATTTTCCTTAAATTGCCGAAAATAACAGCTCTTAATGAACATAAAACTCTTGATAGTTCTAACTAACATTTATTGTTATCTCTGGTTTCAAGTACTTGTGTCCCCGATAAATTTTGGAAACGAGAACATAAAACAAAAACAACAATTTTCAAAGACCATAAAAAAAATATTTAAACACTCGGGTGGGTGACTATTAAATTAAGTTGTTTTTATAAAAAAATACGAACAAAAAAAAGAGCATCAACATATTCACAAATACTAATACCTTAACAAAAGTTTTTCTTTTTGTATGTGTAAGTAAGCGTATCTGCACAAGCATAAAAATGAGTATAAATGATTGTTACCAAAAAAATCAAGTTACCAATGTTTTGTTTTTGTTCTTGTTGGTGTTAATGCTGCAGCCACTTTTGTTTATATTAGTGATGTTGCTGCTGATGTTGCTGCTGATGTTGCTATTGTTGTTGTTGTTGTTGTACTATATTTCTAAAGCTTTACCAACTAAAATAAACGAAGCATCAACAACCAACCAACCAACCAACCATCCATCCATCCATTCATTTATTCATTCACTCATTCATTGTTTTATTTTTATTACAATATTGACCTAGATTTTTACAATTTTTGTTTTTGTTTTTATTTTTTTATTTTGTTTTTATTTCATTTCATTTTTATTTTATTTTATTTTTGTAAAAGAGTGTGTGCTCGTATGCATTTGTTTGTCAACAATTTTGAAACCTACATCTTGGCTGTTGCAAGTTTTCGTTTAAACGTGTTTTTTTTTGTTTGTTTGTTTGTTTGTGTGTTTTAATGCTAAAATGTATTCTTTATTTAGTGTGTAATTTTATATTTTGCCACATTTGAAGTTTTTTACGAGTATTATGGTCCAATGTTTGCTCTTTTTTTCACAGCTTTAAAATACATTTGAATAAAATATTTTTAAGCATCCACAAACAAACAAATATACATATATACATATTAGCATACATATATAACTTTACACACACACACATACATACATATGCATACATCCATAGCTGTACATGAATATTTGTTTTGCATCACACACAAAATTTTCATAAAATTAAAGTGTTAAAATTAGTTCCATTATAAATGAGCTGAAAATTGAATGACATCAATTTCTGAATAACTGTCGTTTAATTTCGTTATCATGAATACTCTTAATTGTTATTTTTATAATGGCAAAGATTTTCTTTTAACCATTAAAAAAAAGATAAGATGAGTTTTTTCATTAAGCAAACAGTGCAAACCACTTGAAAATGGTCACCATACTTTCTGTGCTTAATTCCTTGTCACACTATAGTAACCGACTGTTAGAATTTCTGAAATATACCATAAAAGAAAATGTTATAGAGTAAAAGCAAGTGTTAAATTCGAAACGTACTCGACACGTACACACTCACAAAAGGTTATTAACAAAAAGTTGGCAATGACTTAGAAAAGAAATCAGCATGACACCGCGAAAATGAAAAAATAGAAAACAGACATTGAATCGAGAAAAGCGAGACGGAGAAGTCAGAATAACGTTAGTGAACAAAACCGTAAAAAGCATAATCCTTATAAATCCTTGGAAATATTCAATAATTAAAATTAAATAAATCCAATTGTAAAATCCTCTAACACTACTACATCAATGTCAAATAATTTCACATTATTTTCACAAGTTTTTTTAAACATTAAACATTTTTATCAGGGCTTTTGTTCCTCTACTCCTAATTTTCATCTTACTTGAAGCGTGATAGTAAGGGCACAAACAAATTCTTGTATTCCACTAGATCTTTTAACAATCTCCATAATTCTTATTTGATTAAGTCGCTCCAGCGAGCTACTTTATTTACTAAAACAGTGGGCGGGGCGGTTGATAAAAAAAATTTTAAGAATTCTTTGATTTCCAAAACAGCTATTCTATTAAAACTTTACAGCCTTGGTATATGGTTGTATTCAAGCCCGGGTTTTAAATTTTAACAATTAAGAAACGATATCTTAATGCTTCAAAGTACACCTTGGACGTATTACAAATTAAAATCGTTGGGACATTCTTATTCTTCCAAAGATTTTGGCAATTTTTAATTCTTTCAAGTTCTACAAATCCTTGTTCAATATAGAAAAATTATAAATAATGACAACTTTAGATAAATAATAATGATATGAAAATTTTTTATAAAACTTATGACTGACGAAATAGTGTTTTCTTCTATATAAAAATTTTATCTAATCCAATTTTGTAGAGAAAAATTATGACTGATCAATCAATTTTATAGAAAAATTATTACTGATGGAATTTTTTTAGAAGAACATTTATGACTGATAAATCATTTTTCTCGAAAAATAAAAATCGAGGAAATATTTTTATAAAACAATTATGACTGACAATAATTTTCTAATAATTGATGAAATTTTTCTACAAAAAATTATGACTAGAAAACTTTTCTATTTAAAATTATGACTGATAATATTTTCTCCGCAATTTTTCTGTATAAAATTATGAGTGATAAAATTCTTCTATGTGAAATTATGACTGTGTATAATTATATCTGAAAATTTTTCTATTAAAAATATGACTGAAATTATGAATTTTATGGAAATTTTTCTATAGAAAAATTATGACTGATGAAATTTTCTACGAAATTGTTCTGTATAAAATTGTGACTGATGAAATTTTCTACGAAATTCTTCTGTGTAAAATTATGACTGAAAACTTTTCTGTGTTAAATTATGACTAAAAATTTTTCTATGTAAAATTAGAACTAAAAATTTGCCTATGAAAAATTATGTCTGAAGATTTTCTATTACGACTGATATAATTTTCTGTAAAATTCTTCTGTGTAAAATTTAGACAAATGAAATCCTTCTATGTAATATTATGACTAAAAACTTTTCTATGTAAAATTATGAGTGATAAAATTTTTCTGATAATATTTTTCTATAGAAAAATTAAGACATACTATAAAATTATTAATGATATATTTCTATAGAATAGTTATGAATAACCATATCTTTATTCCGAAAAATTATGACTAATGATGTTTTTTTATAACAAAATAATGATTGATAAAAAATTGTTATGGAAATTTGATTGCTGATGGAATTTTTTTTAAGAAAATTATTGCTAATGAAAACTTTGAATAGAAAAATTATTACTGACGCCAATGATTGGTGAGAATTTTATATAGAAGAAATATGACTGATGATATATTTGATATTGAATAATTATGGGTTAAGAGTATTTTCTTTTTAAAAATTATGACTGATGAAAAATCAGTTCATGATATTATTCAATCGAAAAATCATGTAATGATATATTTCTATCGAAGAATCGTGTCATGATATTTTTCTGTCGAAAAATCATGTCATGATATTTTTCTATAGAAAAATTATGATTAATGATATTTTTTTATAAAAAAATTGTGATTGATAAATTAGTTTTATGGAAATTTGAAATTTCAATAGAAAAATTATTACTGATGACAATTTTATGGGTTAGGAATATTTTTTTTTTTTTTTGAAAAATTAGAATTGATGAAATTTTTTATCCAAAAATTATGACTGATGAAATTTTTTACCAAAAAATTATGATTGATGAAATATCTAGAAAAATCTTGTTATTAAATTTTTTTAAAAATTAAGAAAAACGAAAATGTTTTTAAAAAACGTTCTGACTAATGATTTTTTTTGGAAAAGTAATGGTATTTTTATGGAAAAATTATTATGTTACAATTATAATGTTCTTATGACTGCTATGAAACGTTATGACTGATGCAATTTTTTTATTGTAAAATGATAACTGCTAAAAGTTTTATATAGAAAAATTATGACATAGGATATGTTTGTTGTGACTGATGATAAATGATGATAACTGTCTTTAGGAAAATTATTGAAAATTATTTCTATAGAAAAATTATGGGTAATGATAATTTTCTATAAAAAATTATTACTGATAATATTTTTCAATCGTGAAATTACGACTGATAATACTTTTTATAATACTTTGTTTAATACTTTTTTTATAGAAAAATTAGGACTGCTAATATTTTTCTATTGAAAAATTATGTTTTTCTACAGAGAATATATGAATAACGATATTTTTCTATAGAAAAATTATGAATAACGATATTTTTATGGTGAAAAATTATAACTAATGATATTTTTTTTCTAAATTATGACTGATGAGCTGTTTTTATGGAAATTTTATGGCTGATGGAAATTCTTATAGGAAAATAATTATTAATGAAAACTTTCAATACAAAAATTATTATTGATGATAATGAGTGAAAAAAATTGTATATAGAAAAAATTTAACTGATAATATTATTTTTTATTGTAAATATTTGTTTTTTTTTTTGGAAAATTATGACTCATGAAATTTTTTTTAAAAAATTATGTCCGATGAAATATTTTTCTAGAAAAATTTTGATATTAAATTTTTTTTTTAATTATGGCCCATGAACATTTTCTATAAAAAGTTATGACTGATAAAATTTTTTATAGGAAAACAATTTTATTTTGATAGGAAAATTGTAACATTTTAATTTTGTTATGACTGCTATAAAAAGTTATGTATAATAAAATTTGTCGATTGTAAAATAAGAACTGATGAAAGTTTTACATACAAATATTATGTCATGAAAATTTATAATGAGAAAAATTCTACAGAAAATTTTTGGCTGATGATAAATTTCTGCAGTAAAATTATTGTTGGTGCTATCTAAAGAAAGTTTACAACTGATGATATCTTTCTATAGTAAAATTATGGGTGTTGATTAACTAGAATATAACTTATAACTAATAAAACTGTATTTGGAATGTTAAAAATACTACAATTTTTATACTTTAATATTAGAAAAAGCTTTAACTACTTCCACTCAGTATGTCAAATATCTTAAAAAAGTCTTTATATTTTTAGCTTTGGTTAGCCTTGGTCCATACTTCTAACGAAGCTTATAACAAAATATTCGAAATGTCTTAAATAAATAAAAAAATATTCTAAAGTCTTAATGTTATTGGATTCCTTGAATAAGCTTTTTAATACTACAATAGAATACAGATGTTGCTAAAAAACTAATATTTTCTTATTTAAGAATGCCTAGATACAATTTCTGTTGTATGTCTCTTTAAAGTGTTCTTCTAATGAAGACCCTGAAAAAACAAATTTTTTTTTGCCGAGAAATAAACAGAAAATAAACTTCATTTAAAGAACTTATGTTAAATAAGACTATAGTATATCTTATACATAAGTAATGTATAAGAGCTTCAAGGTAACCAACCGCACCAGCAGAAAATATTTTGTAATAAATTTTATAATTTGTTCAACTTATCTTGATTACAAAAGATCGGCAAAGAAAGAAAAAAAAAACAGAGACTACAAACAATTTAATAATCGTAAACAAATAAAAATTATTAATCATCATGTTTTAAGAATAAATTTCAAAAACTAAACCACTTATTAGTCATCTGTGAACTATTTCTCAGTTTGTTTTTGTTTTATTTCATCATTCCCATCGAACGCCTTAAATCTATTGCTATCAAACAAAACCTCAGCGTCATTTTCATCCTCATCCTCATCCTCATCATCATCATTATCATTCTCATCTTCATCATTATTAAAAGATCAAATCAATTAATTGTTTTTCTATCGTTACTCTTGTTGTGCTTATTTTAGCTGTTGTTGTTGTTGTTGTTGCTGTAGCTGTACTTGTTTTATTGCTGTTTCAAATCAATAACAGTCTAACATGCGCTACTGTATGAGTAGAAACAAAATGATGATGAGTATTATTTTTGCTGTAATAAATTGTTAGTTGTTGTAATTATTGTTTGTTTATTTTTGTTGCCTGTAATGTTATTATTATTATTATTATTATTATTGTTGTTGTTGCACTGTTACCTTCATGTTTTGTAGCACAATGTTCTAAGTTTAACTTTAATTTCGCATACGCGTTCATACTCATACTCGCATTTGTACTCGCTCTCAAACTCATATACAAGCAACAACAATAACCAAACAAATGCTTAAATGGCAAATTATATAAAAACATTCACACACACACACACACACACACACGTATATATTAACTTGGATGCATTTAGCAAAGTTTATGTGTATTTAAAATACATGTGCCCAATCAGGGTTGGCCAATTTGGGTGTAATTTCTATTTCAAGTGATGGTTAAGTGCATTTAAGTAAAATTAAATATTTGAATTTTAATGAGACGAACGATAATTTAAACGGATGAGATCAAGGATTTCTAATTTAAGTTTTACATTCAAACTAACTGAAAGAGTAAAAAACAAAAAAAACAAAAAAAATTGTTTTCAAATGAGTTTCTCAGACTATGAATTATGAACAAATATTATTACACTCAGCTAGAAAAGTAAACTTACAGTTGAAGTTTTTTTGTATTTCGATTAAACACAGCTCACTCATTAAGAAATTAATTGTTAGAAAATAATTTTTAAATTTAAAAACATCTAACGGTAAGATTTTTGACAGGGTGACTCAAGTGTAATACACATCCTTGAAAGTCTTCTTTGTGATTATTTACTCTTAATATTTTTCTTTATATTTTTCTTAAGGCTGGTACTACTGAAGGCTATGGGAAATATAGTCATGAAATAGTACTCAGCTAAAATTGATACGAACTTTTTATAAAAGACTTCATTTTGCAATATCTACACTGCGAGAATCTTATAATTTTTTCGGTCAACAATCAGTTTTTTTGAACAGCAATTCTACGAAAGTGTAACAATTTTTATTTATCATCCTGCTAAGTATTATAATCTTTCCTATAGTACTGTTCAGCATTTGTCTTAGTTATTGTTGCAGTTTTAAGGTTATGTACCTAAAGTGTATACACATAAGCCTGTGGTTACAATGTTCCTCTGTTTATTTTTTGGCACAGCACTTTATCATTAGAACCATAACAAATAGACCCTGGCAATCTTCATATAAGCTGTAATACTATAGACGCTTTAATAACTAATACTAAGCCCTATAGGGTGTTACAAAAGTAATATAATAATAAAAAAAATAAAATTTTTTGAACTGCCATAAACGGAAATATCAAGCTTGTATAGTATACGCAAAAGCAACGAATGCAAAAAAAATTTGAAATTAAAGGGTGGCCCAAAAGTAACGCGATTTTCATATGTGTGGCTTTGTTTTAGAACCACAATTGATAGAACATTTACGTGCACGAATTTTATGTGTGCTATACGAAAAAAAATATAAAAGGTGTTCCCATAGTCATAAATTGTGATTTTAATATATGCAGGACATTGAGAATTTATACAGAGTATGGCCGCTTTAAAAATATATGTGAACAAAAAACTTTAAAATTAAAGCCCAAAGGGGCTGGAATTTGAAATAAAATGGTCTTGGTCGTTGTAAGAAGATACTTGAAATTTGCGTAACTTTATCTGCTGTAAAGAGAACTACAATAAAGGGTGCCAACACAGAGATGTATTTTTCACTTTCATAGCCTTAAATTTTCAACGGTTGTTTGTTAAAACTTATCATGGGCCCCGTATAAAAACAAATACAAAAATTAAATTAAAAATAAAATAATATTCCTGTAAAGAACATGATTTCACGTATAATGTCTTATATTTTGAATTATAAAGAGACCTCTTCGTGTGCACTTCCACCTAGCGTTTGAAAAATTTATCTCAATTAGCTCATACCCTTTTATAAACACTTAGAACAACCTGCCAGAAATTTCTTAAATAAAACAATCTAGGCGTTTTAACTCGTCTATACATATAAATGGCATTATTGAATGGTATGGCAGTATCAAACTAAATGCCAAAGAGTGCACATGCGTGTGGAGGGATTGGTAAAGTATTTCTTATTCAACAGTATGATTAGCAAAATTAAATAGTGACATAAAAAATATAAAGTAACGAGTAAATAAAAAATATTATTAAAGTAACTATAAAAAGCAATAATTCTTAAATCAGTTGAAGCATTAGAGGGTTTTTCAACAAAAAGTTTGTTTTCTAAAACAAAAAATTTAGATTGAGATGATTCAAATTTTTACTGTATTGTGAAGAGAAAAGTTCAGCAATTATAAATGAAAAATGATATCTGGCAAATGTGCACCACAACTATGCTGACAGATGTCGATTCTTTCATCAAAGTTGTTAATCACTTTTTTGGCAAAATGGCGGTCATATTTCGTTTCGTTAATGACATCATGGATTTGAAGTTTTAAGCCTGAAATCGCTTTGGCTGGCTCTGTAAAGACTCAGCCCCACAACAAATAATCCAGTGGTGTTAAATCACACGATCTGGCTGCCCACTTAACTGCTGATTGTCGTGAAATTATGCCATCGGGGAAGCTGGTTTGTAATACATTGATTGTTTCATTGGCTGTGTGACATGTGGTATCGTCCTATTGCAACTATGTCAGTGATATCCATGTCGTCAATAATAGAACAAAATTCAGTTATTGGCATCTCACTATAGCGTGATCCATTTACCGTTTCTTCATTTCCAGCCTCAAATTCGAAAATAACAACCCAATCACTCCTGCAGACCACATAGCCCACCATACAGTGACACGTTAAGCGTGCAAAGGTTTCTCAATAATCGCTTTAGGATTTTCGGAAGCCAAAATGCGGCAACTTTGCTTGATATACGCTGACAGGGAAAATAGACTTCGTCTGAAAAAATGATTTTTTCAGAAAAACGAACCGGTTGTTCCTGAATGAATTGAGCGTATCTAAGGCGATGTGAATGGTTACTGGGCTTCAATTCTTTCACCTTGCATGGCTTCAAAGTCAAATCCCTAACCGTAATTGTTGAGAACGTCGAGGGATTTGTTAAACTGGGAACTGATTCAACACTATGGCTTGCGACTGTTATGTTGACAGCTGAACGACCTCATCAAACACGAGACTGTATTCACACATTTTGTATTGAGTCTGTCGATTCAAATTTAAACACCAAATTTTTAATAGCGATCTCAGAAGGACAATTATGTTATCCGAAAATATTACGAATTTCCATTTCCATAGTGGATTTTAATTATTTTAAAGCGATTTTCGTGCGATAATGAAATTATTGTAATAATTGCCAATTCATCTGCTAGGAATGTGGCAAAAAACTAAATGTCAAAACTATCATTTCGATGGTGTTGCCACAATTGAAAAACAAACTTTGTGTAGAAAAACCCTAATACTTTAAAATATTATAGCGATTTTCTAGTTCTTTCTATTGCAACACTTAATTTTATGATTATTTCGATTTTTTTTATCCTTTTAATTACCACATCAGTTTTAAACGTTTCTAAACGTTTAGTGATTTTAGAAGTAAAATGGCCCATGAAAATGTGCAATTATTGCTTTAAGCACAATTAGAGCGATAAAGAATGGAAAAAAAATTAATTTTACTGCCGCATGCTTAACGAATTTACACACTCCATTGTTTATGAGAAAAAAATAATTAAAAATAAAAATAAATCGTAACTTTTTAATTTTTTATTTTTTATCACTTTGAAATGTTTTTCTTAAATGTTTCTAAAACTTAATGAGATTTAGACCAACACACCCATTTCCAATTGTAAAATAACATTCTGACATAAATTTACACATCCACCAGTAAACACACATACTCATATACACACACACACATACACACACACGTATACTTATATACCAAGTGAAGTAATTCTGACAGATTGACAGGCCAATAGTCTTTGAGGCCAATTGAAGCAACATTCTTTTATCTTAGTATTCATTCATTCTGGCTGCCTGTAAGTTTTAAAATACGAAAATGCCCTCCCCTAAAGAAGACATTTGCAGTTGAGTTCTTGTTCTGTTCTGTTTTGTTTTGTTTTCGTTTGTTTATTTGTTTGTTTTCATGGTACCATTTAAAAGGCTTTTGTTGTTGTTGCTGTTATTGCAGTAGTAATTGCATTTGTAGTTGTTGTTGTTGACTTTTGGCTATTGCCATTTTTTTATTGTTTTTGTTATATTTATTATTTTTTTCTTAAATATTATTTATGAGTTTTTGCTTTTGATTCGCGTTATTTATTAAAATTGCAATTCGTTCTGTTCTGTTTGTTGTAATAAATGATTTAAGTGTGTTGTTTTTGTTGTATATTTATTCCTCTATTTATTGCCTGACTGTAAGTGTATTGGTTTATAAATTCTTATATATTGATGTGTGTATGTGTGTGTGTCTATGCGTGTTTAAATGTTTTTCCATTTTATAGAAGTTGTAACTGTATTTGTAACGTTTGTAGGTTTTTGCGGTTTTAATTTGTAGTGTGTGTTGTGTGAATGTTTGTTTTTTAGAGAAAGAAGGCAGCATTAAAAGTTCTCATCTTAAACTAAAAATAAAAAAAATTGTTTTGTTTCCAAACTATTAAATAATTCAGACATAAAAATGCTTTTTAAAATTGCTATCGACTATGGAAAGCAAATATGTTGTTTTCAAGACACCACTGGTGCCTCGTGTAAGCAAAAAAAAATATATATAAATATGATGTTAAATCTATTCATATTTGCACGCATGCATATATGTATGTATGTGTCTACATATTTCTAACTTTATATTTCTGTGTTATTTTTTTCGTTCTCTGTATTTTTTGTAATGTTAACGACATTTGACTGGAGGTCGCTTTTCAAAACAATGTAAAGGTGCTGTCATAATTTCATTATAACTCAACTTATTTTAAACAAATAAAAACTACAACAACAACAGCAACAAAAAAATATAAAAATTGCTTCTGCTGTAAAAGAGATGTCAAGATAATTTAATATCCATTGCCATATAAAAACAAAAACATAAAATAAAATTAAATAATAATATTCATGGCCTGTGCTCACTTAAATGGGAACACATAATAATTGAAGAAATAATTAATGTGATACGTTTTAAGGTTAAAAGGACTGACTGACTTCAGAAATTCCAACAGAAATTTACTTTCTTTATATTTCTAATTAAAATAACTAGAAAACTTAATAAAGTGTGGGAAGTTGAAAAAAAATATTATTGTGTGTGTGTGTGTGTATGTGTTGTACAAACACAATTATATTTTTATTAATTATAATGATTCTCTTGAAAAGTTAAGCTTTGAATTTTGAGAAAAAAATTCCGTAAAAGAGATCTATTACAAAACGTAATAACGTAATGATTTTCTCCAAAGCATAAACAAAAAACTTACTTAAAGTCAATAGGGTATTTTTTATAGAGGCATAAAACTTAAAAATGGAATAAACTGAAGATAAATTGTTTAAATTGACATGAAATTTAGTTTATTCGAAATATAATCTTGCTGGCTCCGAGACTAGTCTAATCTTAGACCTCCAGATTTTCTATGACTATTTTTAACATTTGCGGCCGTATATATGTGCCCCTGTAGGCTACTAGGTAGTGTACTAGCTTGTCAGTATAGGGGTTATGGGTTCGATTCCCAACGAATACCTTAGTTTTTTTTTACTACCAAAATTAAAAATTGACCGTCGGTGGGGGTGCTCAGCTATGAAAACATAGTTGCTGGTCACTATGCTGTGCTGTCTTATACGGCAGTTAACCTCCGACTATCCTTCTGCTTTCACCACCTGTTTCATCTCTTTTTTGTCTCTTCCCTAAAGAATGTAGCACGGTACTTGACTAAATAGGCATTGTTGCCTGAAGTGGTACTTCTCTTTGAAAAAAAAAAAAAAATGCGGCGAAGATTGTCCACTAAGTGGTCAATACTGTCAGAACAACAGACACCCACCGGAGGCCCATTTATATTTCTTAACGGAATCTCACTGTCATTACATGTTTCCCCCCGGGGGCACATTATAGTCTTTTTGGAACCTACTATTCCATTTAGACTAGTGTCTTGCGGGGTAAAAGGGAGCCCAGGCCCCTCAAAGGCTAGTAGGAGTCACCTGGATAATCCACATATTTCCACGGGAAATCAGTTGCCCCAGAGTACACTATTTGTTCTCTTTAGACAATGATGTGCTCTGACTGGTTATTGAGGTTGGCCCCTATATGGGAGTATCGTGGTGGTTGTGGTTTCGGACCCTCGTGAGAGTTTGTGGGTCGGACCATTCAAATTAACACAATGAATGGTTCAGGTCCAGTGAGTATGAATGCTGGCGTGTTCTTGATAAATAAGAGCTTCTTGCGTTCTGGACCAGGAGTTGGAAAGTCTCCAACTCTTTAGCAAGGAGTGAAGGCTGCGGCCTACTTCGGGCTTTCGAAATTGCTACTAGAAGTGACCGGAGGATATACGTATTCGATGGCCTTCTAGGGCGTGGTTGGTGTCCAATCAACCAAGTGGTTTGACCACCATCTGATTATGACTATATAGTCGGTGCAGATGTAAATCAAATCAGGCTTTGTCATTACATGTTACCCCCCGGGGGCACATTTATGGTCTTTATAGTACGTAACAGCTATCTAGATCTGTGCAACTAGGGGAAAAAGGGAGCTCAGTCCCCTGAATTCATACAGGGAGACAACTAGAAATTCCACTTTATTTCCACGGGGATCAGTGAGCTCGCAGAGTTCATTATTTGTCATTTTGAGGTTGGCTCCTATATGGGAGCATCGTGGTGGTTGTGGTTTATTTAAAAATAATTTAAAATTTTTGTTTCAATTCTTATTTCAATTTTTAGTAAGCACCAGCAAACATTTTTATTTTAGAAATTAAAAAAAAAATTATTGCAAGTAGAAATTATCAGTTTCATTTTTTTGTATTAAAAAAAAAATTTTTATTTTCAGTTTTATTCGACCTTTTTTTTTTTTAAATTTTTATTAAATTTTAATCTTTTCACTCGGTCCTTTAAATTAAAACGATTTATTTTTTTTTTTTCTCAATATTTCGCTTTCCTTTGGAAAGCTTCTTCAGGAAATTATTTTTTTTTTTTTTTTCCTGAAGAAGCTTTCCAAAGGAAAGCGAAATATTGAGAAAAAAAAAAAAAAAAAAAAAAAAAAAGAAAAATAAATCGTTTTAATTTAAAGGACCGAGTGAAAAGATTAAAATTTAATAAAAAAAAAAAAAAAAAAAAAAATTTTTATATCTAAAAATTTTTTTTAATTATTTTTTTTTAAATTAATTAAATATGCACTAATTTTTTAAACGGTCTTTTAAATATTTTAACGATTTTATTTCTTCGATATTTCGCTTTCCTGTGGAAAGCTTAAATTTAAATAAAGTAAGCTTCTAATTAATTTTACAAATTTAAATAATTTTCGTAAATTTGAATAAATATTTTTTTAATATTTGATTATTATTATTATTATTAGACCCCTTTTTTTCTTAAATAAAAATAAAATAAAAACAAAAATAAATAAAATAAAAATTAATTTCCTGAAGAAGCTTTCCAAGGGAAAGCGAAATATTGACAATATAGTATTAAATTTATTTAAAAAAGACCATTATTAAGATTAATACTTATTTATTTTTTTTAGTTTAATAAAAATTGATTTGAATTTAATTTAATTAAAATTTATTTCAATTTCATAAAAAAATTATTTAAACTTAATATTTTTTTTAAATTTAAAAATCTTAAGAATTTTCGTAATAATATTTAAAAATGCATTTTTACACATTTATTTATTTATGGCGTAGTGTCCACACTAATAGCAAAGAACACTGCTAACTATTTATACGGAACATGCAAGTTTTATAATTCCAGTAATTGTAATACAAAAAATTGTCTAAATGGAAGTTAAATATTTCCACTGAAGTCCTAAGAAATGAGGTTCAATAAGTTCCTTTCAATCAAAATATTTTATGTTAAAAAATATTTTTGAAATTTTATTAATTTCGTTTTATTTGAGCACAAAAAACATGTTCTTTGATTTTATTTATTTAAATAAAAACAAAGACAGCCCTCAACTGTTTATAAAACAATTAGAGCTAATAATTTTTATACTTAAAATAACTTTTAAATTTAATTGCATGTGCGTACATTTGAATTTATTCGAATCAATAAACCATTTTAGTTGTAAAAGAAGATTATAAAAACTTAATTTTAAAAAAGCTAAAAATAAATTCGTTTAATTTGCAACACTGTGTTGAGTGGGTAAAATAAATAGTTTCTGTTTTGTTTAGTCATTATTTTATTTTATTTGTTTTTATTTTTATTTTTAATTTTGCCAATTACATAATGAATGACATGAACGCTTATTTTGGATTTGAAAAAAAAATGCATTTTACTTTGATTTTTTGTTTTTTTTTTTTTTTGTTGTAAGTGCAGTTGTTGACAATGTGTTTGTTTAGTTTAGATACAAAAAAACAATATTTAGTTAGAAAGATAGATAGAAGAGAAAGTTCATTGGCATTAAAACTAAAGTGTCCTTGCGTAAAAAATCACAATTAAACAAAAAAAGAAAAAAAGAAAAGAAAATAATGCAATGTAGAATTATGGTTGGCAATATGCGACAAAATGCTGCTGTTTGTTGGAATCTTTTTGATTAATTGAAAATTAATAATTGGGCGAAAAATAAGGGGATTTTCAACAAGAAGATTGTTGTCTAAAACATAGTACAAAAAACTTTAGATTAAGATAATTCAAATTTGTGTTGTATTACGAAGAGAACAGTTCAGCGATTATGAATGAAGAATAAAATATGTGTGTGGTCCTTCACGACCACGCTGACAGATGTCGATTCTTTCATCAATGTTTTAAATCACTTTTTTGCAAAATGGCGGTGCTATTCCGTTAATCACACCAAGAATTTTGATTTTTAAGATTGAAATCGATTCGATTGGCTCCGTATACACTCTGTCCTTAACATTGTACCACAGAAAATAACCCAGTGGTATAAAATCACACGATCTGGCTGGCCACCTTAACTGCTGATTGTCGTGAAATTATGTGATGGGGAAATTTGATTTGCAATTAATTGATCGCTTCATTGGCTGTGTGATATGTGGCACCGCCCTGTTGAATTCACATGCCAGTGATATCTACGTCGTCAATTATAAGCCAACATTTAGAGCATGATCCATTGACTGTTACCGCCTTTCCAGACTCATCCTCGAATAAAATAAAAAACGGCCCAATCATGCCTCCACACCACATAGCGCACCATATAGTGACAGGTTGCGCATGCAAAGGCTTCTCAATAATCGCGTCAGGATTTTCAGAAACAAAATGCGGCAAATTTGCTTGTTGACATGTTCTGAAAAGTGAAAATGAGCTCCGTATAAAAAAGTGATTATTTCAGAAACTCCAGCCGGTTGTTCCTGAATGAATTTGAGCGAAATTACGGCGATAAAAACAGTCGGACGGCTTCAATTGCTGGTTTTATAACCCCAATTGTTAAGAAAGTCGCGGAAAATTTACAAATTTGAATCTGCTTCCACAATGTGACTCATAGCTGCAATGTTGTCAGTTTAAAGACCCGGTCGAGCATGCGTTACTGTTTGCACATTTTCAAAATTGTTTATAGCGGTCTTAGGAGCATGATTATGTTTTCCGAAAATATTAAAAATTTTACGAAATGTAACTTTAACAGAACCACCATCATGTTAAAAGCGGATTTAAATTATTTTAATGCGATTTTCGTGCGAAATTTATTTTATTGTAACAAATACATCTACTACGAATACGTCAAGAAACCATTTTCGATGACGGTAAATGTTGTCCTCCAAATGCTCAATTGCTTCAAATGTATCGCCCTTTTCTAGCGACTTCACATATCCGCACAGAAAATAGTCTAAAAGCATTAAAAAACACATGATCTTGGAGGCCAATTCATCATGGGTCGGAAAGTCGAAACTATGTGATTACCAAGCGTTTTCATCAAAAAATAAATTTTGGCACGAGGTGTGCAACATGTTGCGTCGTCTTCTTGAAACCACAGCTTATGTACATCATGCTTGTTCAATAGATGAACGCAAAAGTCAGAAATCATTACTCTGTAGCAGTTGCCTTGACCAGCATTGTTTTTAAATCTGTATGAAATAATGTTTTCATCAGCCGATTAACTACACAAAACAGCCAGTTCTTCGGCGTATCATCATGCACTTCAGGATAATCATTACAACACAAACACAACAGCTTTGCTTATTGATGGAATCATTCGAATAGACGTGAGCTTCGATGCTAAACAAAATTCTTTTATGAAAATCGGGATCAGTGGCAATCTTGTTTTGGGCCCAATTCACACAATTTTTATTTTTAGGTGTCCGTATATTCGTGGTGAAATGTTAAATCAAACTAAACATCAATCACTTGAACTTAACAAAATGACCTCTAGTTGTCATTTCAAAGTTCTCTATCTTTTACTATAGCAAGACTATGAGTTAAGTTATGAATGTTTATTAAATAAGATAACACACCCATTTTATTCATTTTTCAATACTGACATATTATCAGTGTTGGAAAATAAAAAATACGAAAATGGAAAAATTTTCTACTGTGTATTTCTTCCCACATGAAGATGAATGTTACGCTATTATCTTCCTTAGTAAAATGTTCAATAAAAAATTCAGTACTTATTTCATAGTCATATGGGTAAATTTCTATTTTTAGTACCAAAACTGCTCATTTTTAATTCCTTCATTAGGGAATTAAATTTGGAAAATATTCGTTTTAGATACGCTTGTAAAGGAATCAAATTCGATAAAATCCAACTCAATAATAATAATCGCGAATAATATTTAAAGAATCAAAGGAAATTTTATATTGTAAAGGGTCCGCCAAATAACTTTGTTTTTTGTTTTATATGCTATAAACAAAACTGCTAAATGTTTTCTCAAATTTTTCTTTATTTCCTTCAAATGGCTGCCTCGGCTGGCCATGCAGTAGCCTACACGATCGGTCCAATTTTTAAGCACATTATCGATTGTGTGTAACTGTATTTCACCAATGGTTTCACGAATATTGTCCTTTAAAACGTCAATTGTCTCTGGCTTGTCGTCGTAACACTTATCTTTGACGGCACCCCACAAATAACAGTCCAATGGTGTCAAATCACAGTTCCGATATGGCCAAACGACATCAGCTCTGTGGCTGATAATGCGATCTTCCAAAATTTGGGCGCAAAACATCGAGTGTAGCTTAGGCTGTGTGGCACATAGCGCCGTCCTGTTGCAATCAAATGTTGTCAATATCCTTCTCTTCAATTTTTGTGAACAAAAATTCGTTCAACATGGCCCGATAACGATCACCATTAACTGTAACGGCCACTCCTTGCTCATTTGTGAAGAAAAATGGCGCAATTGTGCCTCTGGACCAAAATCTGCACCAAACAGTGACTCGTTTTAGGTGCGTCGGCTTTTCAATGTATACGTGCGGGTTTTCTGTGCCCCAAATGCGACAATTTTGCTTGTTTACATACCCACCAAAATCTAAGTGAGCTTCATCTGAAAAGATGATTTTTTTTTTGCAAAATCTTCTGGAAGTCGATCGCAGGCGCACTTAGCGAAGCAAAAACGCATTGGATGGTCACTTGGCTTCAACTCCTGAACCAAATGGACTTTGTATGGCGTCACACCAAGGTCTTTATATAAAATTCGTCTCAATCAAGTTTTTGAAATGTTCACGCACACTTTCTGCCACAGCAGCAGTATTCTCAGGTGTACGCACTGCATTTGGCTTTTCACGCTTTGGTTTATCGATAAGGATGTGCCAGTTTCTTTCACTCTTTTTACAAGATAACGAACATACGGAGCTGACGGTGCTTCTCCTCTTCCAAAATCCGTACGCAATTTTCGCACACATTTTGCAACATTACCATGATTTTCGAAGTAATGTTGCAATACTTCCCAGCGTTGTTCAAGCGTATACACAACCATATTCGTTCAGCGGAAGGATAAAACTAATTATCTGTCAAATCAAACATGAACTAAGTGTTACCATTCACGAAATAAGCACTAGTTGAAAAAAAAAAACGTTAGATAGCGAACCGTTTAGTTTGTGAAGACGTGAGTAAAAGGTATAAAGAAAATAAAAACTTTTACGCAAATCGATTTATCTTCTGCTTCGAAATGCACCAAAAGACACACTGAGTTATCGCTCATCATCAACACTGAAGAGCACATGCTAATTATTTTCTTATATATACGGCATGTTAAATCGACTTTTACAGCCCTTAATTTTGTCAAAATCCATAAAACCCAAGAATGATACAATGCGCAAATTATTGCAAACTGGATTTATCATTTCACTATGGGTCGGCCGTTTACAAATGTTTAACATTTTCATTTTCCAGCGAATAGCAAATAGCCCTCAAGCAAACAAAGAAAAGAAGAAAACTTAAATTTTATTTGGAAATTTAATGTTATACTCGTGAAGGGAACTTTCCAAAATAACGAATGTTGCGAACGGGAATTTTTTCGAACACTAGTAATTTATTTGTTTTTTATGATTTTAATCCAAATCTGAAAAGCATTCGGTTAAAGATATTTTCTTATAAAATATAAAAGAAAATATAATTAACCCAAATAGCGTTACATATCCATCTGTTCTACTTTGTTGGCTTGCATTCATCATGTTACAAAACGTCTAACAGATGTAGAGGTTCTGCTGCCATTATGTCAAGTTTGTTTAATTAGCGTTGCTAAAAGTCATTTTGTAAAATAAACAGATGAATTTCAAACGATTTGGAAGGCATAAAATGTTAAATGCAATTTTGTGCCTGAGTGAATATGAGAGTGGATATATGTATTCGTATACATGTATATGTCTACATGTGTTTGTATAAATGTATTTTTTTATATTTTACAACGTATGAGTGATGTGAGTTTATGCGTAAATGTTACTCATACCATAAGATATAGAATGGATACGAGTATTTAGGCAATTCACATAAATAAATTAAGAGAAAAAACAAAAAGAAACAAAAAGGCACGTACGTACGTACGTAAACACGCAAACACACTAAATTGTAATCACACACCTTCAACTCCAACCGAGCAAATCTACTGATGGTAATTTGAATACACAAGCAAGTATGTGTGCCACATACCAAAAAAAAAAAAATATAGAAACAACATGTACTCGTATCTAGTACACGCATGTGGCAAAACCGTAATTAACGTTAGCAATATATAATCGTTAATTGCATGATCGTTTATGTGTGTATGAGTGTGTCTGTATGGGTATTTATAAGGAAGTGCCTGAAATAAAATAAATTGCTTTTCAATAATTTAACGTTGGCACTAAGAATATAACCAATAGCCTCATACAGTCATCTATCAATTAATACACACACACAAACTATAAAACTACAAGAAGCTTAATAAAACTTTGCCCAAAAAAACAACAACAACAAGAATAAAATAAAAATAAAGTTTATATTGCAGTTGAAGGTCGTTAAATTAGTTTAGGTAGCAGAAAGCTTTTTTCAATGTACATATACAAGAAAAAACAATAGCAACAACAACAAACACAATAACAAGCACAGTTTTGAGGTCAATGTATGATAAGAGTGTTTAACTAAAACATTAGAATGAAATGCACAACGTTAAAGTAATTGAGAAATTCAGAAATTTGTAGACGGATCCATCTAAAGATACTTTGTGTTAAATGCGATTCATTTACCTACTGACCCCACACCGAGTAGAGAATATTAAAGCAAGGAAATACAAATTAATTAAAAATCATTGAAAGAATTAAAAAAAATTTCGTTTATCAAGAGCAACAACATCAGATAATATTTACACAGGATCCTTGAATTTTTTTACGAGTAGAATTTCTCACATGAAAGTTTTTACCGTCAAAGAATCCCCACAAACCAATTTCTTTTATCGCTTAACAATTCCTATAAAACTAATACAACTTTAACTTAAACAGATTTAAGATAACATAATCGTACTTTTGAGACCGCTAATAATAATAAAATGTGCGAACACAAACTGTTCTTTGATCGGGTCATTCATCATAGCCGTGAGCCGCAGTGTTGAAGCAGATGCAAATTTGTCAATTCCTCGACGTTTTCAACCATTGCGGCTATCCAAAATTATGCATAAGGATATGAATTTGAAGCCCTACAAGGTTCAACTGCTGCCGGAATTGAAGTAAACCGACTACTCACATCGCCGTAGATCCACTCAATTCATTCAGGAGCAATCGGTTGGTTATTCTGAAAAAACAAAAGCCTAGTTTCACTTCTCAGCGCATGACAAGCAAGATTTTCGCATTTGAGCTTCCGGAAATCCTAGAGCTTTTAGTGAGAAGCCTTTGTATGCTCAGCATGTCATTGTATGGTTCGCTATGTGGTCTAGAGACGTTGTTTGAACATTTTTTTGGTCGAAGATGAGGCTGTAGATGAGTAAACGGTTAATGGATCATGCTATCGCTAGAGGCTAACAACTCAATTTTGACCTATTGCTGACGACATTGATATCTGGTTTCAACAGACGTTGCCACATATCATACTGCCTTTAAAATGATTAAGTTATTGTAAAGCAAATTCCCCGATCGCATAATTTCACGACAAGCTGCAGTTTAGTGGCCAGCCAGATCGTGTGATTTAACATCAATGGATTATATTTATGGGGCTATGTTAAGGACGGAGTCTATACGGAGTCAATCGAATCGATTTCAGCCTTAGAACTCAAAATCCGTGGTGTGATTAACAAAATAGGACCGCCATTTTGCCAAAAACTAATTAAAATTTTTGACGAAAGAATCGACATCTGTCAGCGTGCTCTTGAAGGTCATTTGCCAAATATCATTTTTCATTCATAATTGTGGAACTGTTCTCTTCGTAATACAATCAAAATTTTAATCGTCTTAATGTAAATTTTTTGTTTTATTTTGTTTTAGAAAACAAACTTCTTGTTTAAGAACCCTTTATATTGCATAAAATTACCAACAAGATGATTAAAATTTTATTGCAAAGCTCACTACACATTTTTAATATTTTTATCTTAAGCTAATTTACCTTGCCATACTAGGACTTATAGATTTAAAGAATTAAATAATAACAGAATAACAGAATTCTAATCAAGTTACAATAATATTGAAAATAACTTGAAATCAAAGTACTTGCAAAATTCCTGAAACATATGGGTCTTCCTTAAATATGCTTTTTTATTGCATTTTTCCAAGCAAACATTCTCACCAGTACGTGATAGAACGTAGCATGATATTTGATATATTCACATCGAAAGCGCTCGCCATTTGCAAACAAACAGCCACGAAAGACGTCATATAGAAGAAGAGAAAATGACTAATCGTTCTCACTTTACTAGAAGATCCCAATAATCTAACATAATCCAACAACACCTGCATTACGGTATAACGACAGAGCGAGAGAGAGAGATAGAGAGAAAGTGAGAGAGATATAGAAAGGTACTGATTTAATTATGGCAATATTGGCATATGAGACACCGTCACATCCACAAAATCTCTATGTTTAATATGCTTTACTTCTTCAAGAACGATGCTGCTCAGAATGTTAGAATTAATGGCGACCGACAACTGCCGAAAACTGCGATTTCACCAAAACGATATCACATAGCCTGTATTACAATTGAGTTATTGAAGGAAATGTTTGGCAGCAGTATAGTTTGCGAACACATTTCGAGCCCATTTTTTGGCCTCCAAGAGCTTATGACGTGATAAGATCTACCTGGCCGTGGGCCCTAATCAGATGGTGGCCATTACCACTGTGAATGAAAAGCAGCGCCATTCACGCCCTAGAAGGCCTTCGAAAACGTATATCCTCCGGTCACTCCTAGTAACAATATCGCAAGACCGAAGTAGGCCGCAGCTTGCACTACTTGCTGAAGAGTTGGAGACTATCCAACTCCTGGTCCAGAACGCATGAAGCTTAATATAATTAAGAACACGACGGCATTCATACTCACTGGACCTGAACCATTCATTGTGTTCATTGTGAATGATCCGAACTCAAACGAGGGCCTCGAAACACACAGCCACCGCGATACTCCCGAAGGGCCTACCTCAATAATCATTTATAGAACAGCTACAAGGCTAAAAAGAAAATTAGCGGAACTCTGGGGCTTACTGATTCCTGTGGAAATATGGTGGATTTTCCAGTTGGCTCCTTGCTAGCCTAACGGGACTGGGCCCCCTTTTACCCCCGCAAGACACAAATCTAGATGGCAGTTGTAGGATCTATTAAGACTATCATGTGCCCCCGGATGGACTCCAAAAGCTTATGTTTTAACGCCGCTTGGATTTATTGAAAGTCGCTAGTCTACATCAATAATCCCGTAACGAGTGACTACTTGGGGGGAAAACATTCGTCGTGTTATTTGCCGATATACGACTACAAGTATTGGAAAACTTCATTAAAAATTAGAGCTCCAGATTAAAACAGGTCGGTGTTAGCGGTCTTATGCCAGAATTCATATTTAAATTCTACTGCCAGAAGATTATTATTAAAATAAAGTAAAATTTATGTCGACTTCAAAAAATTCAGCCTTGTTTTATTCTATTTCAAAATTTGGTACCTCTATCCTTTATCATTTTGAACCCTGGTATCAAAACGTACTATAAAATCTCATAAGTGGAAAAAGTTTCAAAATCTTTTTAAAAATGTTACTTTTTTCTCAATTTAATTTAAAGGGCATTTTTAAAGGTACTTTTTTTAAGAATACATTTTTGAAGAAACCATTTTCGTTAGATATTTTTCCTATGGAGATTTTAAAAAAAGGTACTTTTTAATTTTTGAAGGATTCTTTTAGAAGCCATAGTTACTTTTAAGAACAATTTTTTCTTTTGTAGGAAACTTTATTCTTAAAGTAATTAATTTTTAAGAGCGCCTATTTAGCGGGAATGCTTTTGAATAGAAATTTATTAAAATTATATTATTAAAAATAATATTATAACGAATAATAATTATAGTTATTTGAGCTTTTTTATGTTCTATAAGTGAGTTATTGTTCAAGCACAAAGTTTTAATTAAAAAAAAATATAAATTTATTGGCTGTTTTGTTAAATTGTTTATACACTTTTTCGATTTCTGAAGAAGCCACCCAATGGTGTGGTGAAATATTGATAATGAAAATAAAAAATATTACTATAAATAACTAATAATAAGACGGAAATATTGAAAATTAGTCGCGCATAAATTGCCAGATGGCGGGTATTCTATCTACATGAGTAGATGCGAGCACTACTTAAACCCGAACACTGACACACATCAGTACAGATTAGAACACGGCTTGAGAATGATGTCTTTATATCGAAAGCACTCGCCGTTCATACCAAACAAACAGCCAGAACAGAGGGAAAAAATGACAATAATATTTCATTTAATTGCAGAACAAATCCAAACAACATTATAATTTGTTATAATTCAAATTCTAATTATTTCAATAAAAAACAATAATCAATTTTGTTAGTGGGGTACAAGCATACTAAAATGTTAACATAAATATAAAATATGATTTAGTGCTTTTTTTAGAGAACTTCTTGTAAACAACACTTTGTGCTAAAGTACCTTTTTAGGAATTTTTTATTAATAGAAATATGAAAAGTAAGTAAGTACCCTTTTTTTGTTGTTTTACATATTTAAATAATAAAACAACAATATAATAATTATCAGAAAATAGAACAAAGAACTGGCTGTTAATATAGTCAGCTAGTAAAATAACACACTAAATGTTCTATGGCAGGTGAATCTATACATTTTTATGTGGTTACAGATTTAAAAGAAAACACTAGAATATACAAAAATCAAAGCTAACAAAAACAACAACAAAGATAACAACAAATTGAAAACATGTCAATAGTGAAATAAGGAAAAAAGATAGAAAACAAACAAACTGTAAATCACTTAACATTTTGTTTGTAGAATGCAAAATTTATGCGCAAAAATTTAAATTAAAATCAGCAAATAACAATATTCCAACACATACAACCAAACAAACACAAAAACATTAAAGATATAGAAAATAATATACTATGAGATACAGATAAAACACCTAGTCACCACCACCACCACCAACAAAAACAGCAACACCTTTATACACTCTACGTTTAATGAACTCAATTCAAAAATATTTAATCGAATCAAATAGTTTCACATTTGTTTTAACGCCATTAACACAATTTCCGAATATTAGAAATGAAAAAGTGGCCATAAATTTTATTTAATATCAAATAAAATAAAATTGCCAAAAAAAACTCTCATTACGATTAGAATTGGAAGATATAAAAATAGATACTAATATATAGTTGTTGTTGTTGTTGTTGTTATTGTTGTTATAACTACGTGCAAAATTTTTGTATAACTAGAAATACTTTACTTGTTTGAGGAAGTAAAAACATTTGTTTGACTTTAAACCGAATATTTATTGAATTCTAGTCGTTCATAAACAACAACAACAAAAACAATAAAAACAATGTACGTTTTTTTATTAAGAAAACATTTTGCATTCTTGTCAATACGAATACAATATTTTTGCAAGGTGTTTAAAATGTATGAAAAACATTATTTTTATTTATTTTTTAAAATTTTTCACTGCAGCATATTTTCACATAATTTAGATTTTACATTTAAGTGATAAGAAACGCTATTCCTTGACATTAAAAATAGAGTAAAACACATTTAATAAATATATATTATAAAAAGCGACCTGTTAAAAAAACTTAAGAAAATAAATTTATAAACTTTATACTTAAAAAGAAAATTTTAAAAAGTACTTTTTTAAATTTATTAAAAGTACTTAAAGAAATACCATTAAAAAAGTACCTTTAAGAAATTCTTTTTAAAAATTATATTTAAAAATTTTTTTTCAGAAGCTATTTAAAAACATTTCAAAATAATGAATTTTGAAATAAAAAAAATTTGGAAAAGTACTTTTTTAAATTTAATAAAAGTACTTAAAGAAATACCTTTAAAAAAGTACCTTTAAGAAAATCTTTTCACAAATTATATTTAAAAAAAATAATTTTTCAGAAGCTATTTAAAAACATTTCAAAATAAAGAATTTTGAAATATGATGATGCAAAAAAACCTTAAAAACGGTTCCTACACTAAGAAAACTTTAAAAATGTACACTTCTAAAAAGAGAAAATTTAATTAAAAAAGTAACATTTTATAGAAGAGAAATACCGTTAAAATAAAAGTATCGAAACAACATGAACCAAACAATAGTACCTTTTGAAAAAAGTACCTCAAAAAAGTACTAAAAATGTACATATAAAAAACGCAACCGAAAAATACATTTAAGAGTTTGAGTAACTTTTTTTTAAAAAAAATTTCTTTAATAAAAAATTATATTTGCAAAAAAAGTTGTATAACAAACTTTTCAACATCAACATAAAAGATTTTTTTAAAAGGTACCTTATATAAAATTTAATTTATAAAAAAAAAATTTCAAATAACTAACTTTTAAATTAATAAATTTTAAGAAAAACATAAAAATAACTTGTTAAAAATTACTATTTGCCTTAGAAAATTTCTAAAAAAAAAAACTATACTTGAATTACTTTTTACTTTTTTTTATAAAAATAAAGTACCTTTAAAGTAAGAAACTTCTGAAAGCAATTCTTAAAAAGTATCTTATATAAAATTGGACTCACAAAAAAAAAATAAATTTCAAATAACAGCCTTTTAAATTGATAAATTTTATAGAAAGCGTAATAAGTACTTTTTAAAAAGTACTATTAAGTTTAGAAAATTTCTTTAAAAAACTATTTTTAAAAAGAAAGTTTATATTATTTATTTTATAAAAAAAGTACCTTTAAAGTAAGAAGCTTCTGAAAGAATTTTTTAAAAAGTACCTTATATAAAATTTAATTTATAGAAAAATAATTTTCAAATAACTACCTTTTAAATTGATAAATTATAAGCAAAACATTATAAGAACTTGTTAAAAAGTACTATTTGCTTTAGAAAATGTCTTTAAAAACTATACTTGAAAGTAAAATTATGTTACTTTTTTTTAATAAAAAAAGGTACCTTTAAGGTAAGAAACTTCTGTAAGGATTTTTTAAAAAGTACCTTATATAAAATTTAATTTATAAACAAATTATATTTAAACAACTACCTTTTAAATTGATAAATTTTAAGCAAAAAGTACTATTTGCTTTAGAAAATTTCTTTAAAAGAATAATACTTGAAAAGAAAGTTTATATTACTTTTTTTATAAAAAAAAGTACCTTTCAAATAAGAAGCTTTTGTAAGGATTTTTTAAGAAGTAGCTTATATAACAAAAGAAAACATTTCGAAAAATTTGCTAAAGAAAAAAGACAATTTTATAAAAAGGTAATTTGCCAATAATGACCTTTAAGACTGGTACATTTTGAAGAAAGCGTAATAAGTACTTTTAAAAAGTTTTATTTACTTTATAATTTTTTATTTAAAATGATATTTGAAAAGAGAGTTTATATTATCTTTTTTTAAACAAAAGTGCCTTTAAAATAAAGCAGCATTTCCGAAAATCGAATTATTTAAGAAACCTTATATAAAAACAACTTTAAGGTTTTTAACATTTTAAGCAGGGACATTTTAAAGCCAGTGTAAAAGGTACTTTTTAAAAAGTACTATTTAAAAATTAAAAAAAAGAAACTTTATTAAAAACGTTTAAAAGGCTTACAAAGTTTTTAGAAAATTTATTTTTAAAAATTTCTTTTAAAACTATATTGCAGAAAATTTTTGTTACAAAAAGTACCATAAAAAATTGGTGCTATTAAAATAACCTTTTTGATAAAGTTTGTTTTCATATGAGAATATTTTTAAAAAAAAGTTCCTTTAAAAAATTACAATAAATAAATAAAAGTACTTTAATAAAAATTGCAATAAAAAATTTAAACATGACACTTTTTAAGCTTAGGGAAATGCTAAGTGTTATTACTGTAAAGAACGAATATTTAGAAAAATAAATTAATAATAGAAATGAACGAATCAAGGTTCCTTAAGTAAGTTCCTTGAATTTGATATTAATTAACGTTCGAAAAATATTGGCAAAAACAAAAATAAAATACCACCAAGAGTACCTGAAACCTTCTGGGTATGATTTTACGTCAACCCGCAACAAATTTGGCTTGTGAATAAACCGGTTTCGGTTATTTGCCATCTTCAGTGTTCTCTCTATAGAGAGAAATAAATTAAACCTCGTCGCACATAGCTAGAACCACCATACTTAACATAAAGTAGCAGCATTTAGACATATGATACACAGACTTAAGATAATCTTACTTAGCCTGATAAGTACATCAAAAAACTCGATACAATTTACACCGTAACTAAAAATTACGGCTACAAATACACTGCTATCAACAAACTTCTTAAAAAATACAACACTGAAAACAGAAATAAAAAAGACAAAGAGGCAATCGATACAACACGGCGGTACACTTTTACTTACACATGGCCAGAAATACATCAATTAACTAACCTTTTTCACAACGAAGGTTTACTATCAACATTAAAAACCAGCAACACTCTGAGACATAATCTCAGGACATCGATAGGAACAACAAGCTTTGTTCCAGCGGAGTGTATAGACTTACCGCAAATACTAAAAACAAGATTTACAGAACATATGCCCTCATACAAATTAAACATAGAAGACTCCAACACTGCATAACACCTCCCCCCGGGGGCACATGATAGTCTTTTTGGAACCTACTATTCCATTTAGACTGGTGTCTTGCGGGGTAAAAGGGAGCCCAGGACCCTCAAAGGCTAGTAGGAGTCACCTGCACAATCCACATATTTCCACGGGAATCAATACGCCCCAGAATTCACTATTTGTCTCTTGAGACAATTAGCTGTTCTCTGACTGGTTGTTGAGGTTGGCCCCTATATGGGAGTATCGTGGTGGTTGTGGTTTCGACACCCTCGTGAGAGTTTGTGGGTCGGATCATTCAAAACGAACACAATGAATGGTCCAGGTCCAGTGAGTATAAATGCCGTAGTCTTCTTAATTATATTAAGCTTCATGCGTTCTGAACCAGGAGTTGGAAAGCCTCCACCTCTTTAGCAAGGAGTGAAGGCTGCGGCCTACTCCGGGCTTTCGAAATTGCTACTAGGAGTGACCGGAGGATATACGTATTCGATGGCCTCCTAAGGCGTGAATGACGTTTGCAAATCATTCAAGTGGTTTGACCACCATCTGATTATGACTACCTAGTCGGTGCAGATGTAAATCAAATCACATCATTTCATAACACCTTGACACTCACAAACATACGCCAATGGAAATAGATAAAAGTATGACACTACTACGTCCTAGCAAAAAGGACGAAAACTAGACATTCTTGAACACATGAAAATCTGCAAGACAAAAACTTTTAAAAGTGACATTGTAAATGAAAAGATAAACACGACCTCAGACCAGTTGAACGACTCATACACTCGAACAAATGAAAAACGCACTCAGACGGAACACACGTACCTGGATAATAACAAAAGACAGAAATACTAATAATTAACCCGTATAAAATGCCAGGTGGCGGGCATTCCACCTACATGAGTAGATACGATCGTAATGCAAGAACTACATAAACCCGAACACTCACTCACCAGTACAGTTTAGAATACGGCTTGAGAATGATGTCTTCACATCGCAAGCGATCACTGTTTATAACGAACAAACACCCAACATAGATGGAAAGGAATAAAAACAGTATTAAATTTAATCCTTAATGACATTAAACAAATTTGATCTTTACAAAAGTTTTGTTTAAAAAATTCTGACTATTCCTGTTTAATATGTAGAGAATGTTATTGCTAAAGTGACGGGTCACACAATAAATTGTTTATGGAAAATAGTGACAAGAGGAATTTATTTATAATAGTTGGCCACTCATTTTAAAACATTTTAAAATATATCGGTCATTGCATTATAAATAAAACATGTTAATTAATTTATTAAAATATGTTAATTTTGTTTTGTTGCATGTTCTTAAGGTTGTCTGTTTAAAAGCAAAACAACAAAAACTTGTCACGATTAAAGTTTAAATATAAAAACGACTGAGTGCTAAAAATAAAATTAAAAAAAAAAATTTAATTGTGAAATGTTTTAAAATTCAGAGAAAATATTTTACACTTTTGTGAAGAGCAGCAGAGATATTATTGACGCTCTCTTGTATGGTTTAAACTAAAATTAACGTCAATCCCCAAAAAAGAGTGAGGTTAACAGCCCTGAAAATTATTGCCCAATTGAAATTTGTTCTGCACTTTTTAAAGTGATGGAAAGTATGATCAATTTTCATCTTGTGCGGTACCTGGAGGCCAACGACTTACTTAGCGACCGTTAGTATAGTTTCCATAGGGGGCGCTCTTTGGGTGATTTGCTGGCTTTTCTGTCGGAAAAGTGGTGCAATTTTATACATCATTTCGGAGAAAGTAAGGTGGTGGCTCTAGATATTTCCAAGGCGTTTGATATAGTGTGGCATAATACACTTCTGTCAAAGTTAGTTGCTCTTAACGTTGGTGAAAAATTCTTCAGATTTATATCGAGTTTTCTTAGGAATCGGGTTGCTATTGATGGAATATCATCTGACGAGTTCAAGGGGTGCCGCAAGCCTCCGTTCATTCTCCTACTATTTCGGGTAATTTGCTGAATTTCCTGTCACAAAAATGGTGCAACTCCATATATCATTTCAGATAAAGTAAAGTGTTGGCTCCACATAATTCCAAGGCGTTTGCTAGAGTGTGGCATGATCCATTTCTGTCAAAACTAGTTGCTGTCGGTGATGATTTCTCCAGATTTATATCGAGTTTTCCCAGGAATAGCACTATGCGACTTGTTATAGATGGAATTTCATCCGACGACTTCAAGCTTAATTCAGGAGTACCGTTATTTCTCCTACTCTATTTCTTATTTTTCCAAATGATCTTCTTTGTAAAACTTTTAACCCTATAAACTCTTTCGCAGATGACAGCTGAATTTGTCACTCGTACTAATTTACTAATAAACCGAATCAGTTGAAGGTGAGTTCCAAAAGGCGAAACATGAATGTATTATTCAATCACGATCTCCGAATGGGGCTACATGAGTCGGTTTTGCCCGTAAGACGCAAAGTTGCATGCTTACTCACAGACCTGTGTTTGAAAATGGTGCTGCACCTCTATTACTATGGACGATATAAGTACTACGAAATCGGAAGCACTTGATATTCTTGTCATGAAAACATATTTTTTAAGTTGTAACGCTGAAAGTTCCGATGCTCGTTTTTAGCGACACAGGCAAAGTCTATTGAATTATTATTTGATGTTAGAATTATATAAATAGTTTTGTGTCTCAAATTCTAAATTTAACGGCAGCTCGCAGGGCAGCGCCATCTTTACGTGATGGTATAACCTGATGGCCGCTGATAATGAGCACAGCCACAAGCTGTTTTATACATCAACTGTGAGATGGCATATGGGTGTGAGTGTGGGTGGCGACGAATTGGTATATAAAGAACTTTATGAACAAAGAGTGAGTTGGTGCGCAGTCGGCCGACTAAAACACACTAAAATATACTAAAATACACTTAAATATACGAAAATATAATAAAATATAATAAAAATACACTAAAGAATGCTAAAATACACTAAAACACATCAAAATACATTAAAATACACTAAAACACACTAAAATATACTAAACTACACTAAAATAAGCTAAGAATACACTACAGTATACTAAAATACATAAAGTATACTAAAATACACTAAAATATACAAAAATACACTAAAATATGACAGGAACGTATCACCTGAAAATATTTCTGAGTATCAGTATACTGTGAGGTCATAAACTGGTGTGGTGGTTATTACCCAGCCTGTCTATAGTATGTCTGTAGTCGCTACTGGGAGTGACCAGAATAGCGTTAAATTATGGTTTAGTGGCTTTTACTCTACATAATTTCCGGTGTTCTGGGTATTTCTCTCATATACTAACTTCAATCCCATCGTGCTGGCCATAGTAATACCAGTCAGGTCAGAAACTCTTGTGGTGGTTTTTACCTATCCTGGTTTGTGCCTACAGTCACTGTTGGAAGTGACCAGAGCAGTCTTAAATTGTGATCTAGTAGTTTTACTCTGCCCAATTTTCGCTTTTCTGGTTACTTTTCAGTCCATTAACTATTTTTACGTGGTATCTAGCCTAGAGATACCTCCACACACCAAGCAAAGAAGGTGAGCTGCCATTAAGAAGATTGGTACCAAATAAAGACTGAAGATTTATATCGGAATAGCCTTTTAAATTAACATTGGCACAACGCGACCCTGGACTTCGTGTAGCATATCCCAGCAACCAGGGTAATCGTGTCCTTATAAGGTGCCCCTGTAGGCTAGTAGGTAGTGTACTAGCTTGTAAATATGGGGGTTGTGGGTTCGATTCCCAACGAAGACCTTGGTTTTTTTCACTACAAAAATAAAAATTGACTGTCGGTGGGGCTGCTCAGCGATGAAGGCATAGTCACTGGTCGCTGTGCTGTCTTATATACGCCAGTTAATTTCTGACCATCCTTCTACTTTCACCACCTGTATAATCTATTCTCTATCCCTATTCTAACGAATGTAGCACGGTACTTGACTAAATAGGCATCGTTGCCTGAAGTGCTACTTCTCTTTTAAAACAAAAAAAAAAAAAGGGTTTTTAACCAAGCTTTCAAGTACCTCGGTTTTCTAAAACATTGTAAGAGATACTTCACTCCATCTAATGTTCGTACTATTTATATCACATATATCCGTCCAAAGATGGAATACAACTCTCATGTATGGGCCGGTATCCTAAAGTCTATTTTGGAGTTTCCTGACCGTGTACAAGAGAGTGCTAAGAGGCTTATTGGGGACGGTAGAATATTCAACTCTTTTCTTTCTGTGGACCATCGATGTAATGTAGTTTGTATTTCACTATTTTATCGTTACTACAATGATAAGTGCTCTAAGGAAATTAGGGAATTTGATCCCGTTACTCGTACGTTTTTGCTTTTGACTCGATTTTCTTTGAGAGCACGTCTATTTGTGGTCGATTGGCCAGTGAATCACACTGCACATTGCAGGGAGGATTTGTTTCCTTAGCAGGACAGTTCATATGTTAAATAAACTCCTTCCAGAGCTCTTTTCCGTCACTTTCAATAAGGGAAAGTTCAAATTGAATATTTACAAACACTACTCCCGCTTTCCTCTTCCCCATAACCTAATTTACGGGTTCTGGTATAAAGTTTTGTATGAGGGGTCATCCCCTGAGTACTAGTCCGAACGAATGAAAAACAAACAAATTTAACTCTACTAAAAGAGAAGATACAGTAAATTAGTTAATAGACTGATTCTTCAGACCTAAAATAATAAATTATATGCTTTGAACTACTTAAAAAATATAAATGAATTTGACTTAATTAATTTGATTTAAAAATAGTTTTAATTTATACTTTTAATTAAAAGTTACTTTGCAACAAAAAGCACAAAATACAATGCAAAGCTTTCATTGCTCAAACTGAAACGAAATCAGGCCAAAAGAGCAGAGGGTGAAATTATAATAAAAACAAACTCACCTTTGATTTATTATAGTTTTGATAACAAAACAAGAAGACCCAAAAACAACTACCAAAAATGAATAAATATTTAAAAAAGTAAAAACAACAAAAACAAAAAATACTAAAATTTTAAATAGAAAAAAAAATTAAAAAAAAATATAAATTAAAAAAAAATGGTGAAACCATGTCGAAAAACCGCTATAGAAACAAAATACTAAAAACAACGGTATTTGTAGTAAAACGGTCAATAAACTATGAACAGTGAGTTCAAGGCTTCACTTGGCTGTAGTTGCGAAAACAGCAGCAAAAAGCACAATAAAATAAATTAAAAAAAAAAAATTAAAACACACACAGATACACACAGCCACACATAATAATAATAATATAAAAATTCTATAGTTTAGCACACAAAAGATTAAAACAAAAAAAAATAACACAAAAAACAACAGCAATCAAAATTTTAACTAAAAAACGAAAAGACAAAAACAACAACAACAACACTATAAAGATCATAATGAATAATAATACAGCAGCTGAATACAACAAATATTTCTTCAACGTTTTTGTAATAAAAACTCTTGTGAAATTGCATTAGTAACTTGGCTAAAATCTAACACAGAAACACACATTCTGACAGCTCAATGACTTCAACTAGATGTGTAAAATAAAACAACAACAACTACAACAATGGCAATAACTATGTATATCGAACTAATTTTATATTCTAATCTAACAAATAAACTTTATGATGAAGTCAGTTTTAAATAGATTTTCCATTAAGTAGTAGGCGCCAGAGCAGGGGTGCCCCAGAAAGGTGAATCAAACAAAAGAAATAAAGAAAAAACAAAAATAAAAACTAAATTTAGCAATTTACTGTAACAGTTTTTTGTTGTTGTTGCTATTGTTGTTTTTATTACAAGTTTCTCTTCCAAAAGATTTTCTAAAATAATAAATTTTACTAATAATCTGAATAACCTGCACTAACGCATAGCTACCAACTTAACTGGCAGTAACTGGAAAACTACTGTCGTTAAAATAAGGGCGAGAAAATAGACGTGGGAAAAGAAAGTGGCGACATTTAATTAATAATTATTTCATCAGCAGCAAATTAAATAACGAAAAATAGCACACACATGAGAATTAAAAAACGATTATTAAACGATTTATTTAATATGATGCGGCTTATTCGTTAAATAATTGCATAATTTTGTAATAAAAAGAAATAAATTCAGAGACAGCAAATTTATAATCTTTTGTTTGTATAAACAATTAAATCCTTTAGCCTCGGCAAATGTCAGCTTACTTTCTAAAATGTTTCTTAAAATTAAAGTTAAGTTAGAATACTCGTAGCTTATTGGCTATTACACACTTTTTGTATGACATTGTCTATAAATAGAATATTTTCTTGGATAATTAATCGCGTTTCTCTAACTTAGGTGAGATATAAATCGGGTTTTTCAACAAGTTTCTTTTTCAATAAGTGGCAACTTCAAAAACATGACATTTAGTATTGACGTCTGACGTCTTCGTAGTTGTTACAAGGATTTCAATTTCGCACGAAATCGCATTAAACTAATTAAAATTTATTATGAAAATAATAATTTTGTTAAAATTACATTTTGAAAATTTCGTGATATTTTCGCACAACATAATCGTTCTGCTGGGACCGCTATTAAGAATTTGGTCGTTCAATTTGAGTCGACAGGCTCTATACAAATTATGCGAACACCAACGCGTGTTTGACGGGGTCATTCAACTGAAAATATAGCCGCCGTACGCCACAGTGTTGAAGCAGATCTAAATTTATCAATTCCTTAACGTTCTCAAAAAATCGCGAATATTGCTCAATACTGGGGGTTATAGGTTCAATTCCTAACAAACACCTTGGCTATTTTTTCACTACAAAAATAAAAAAATTGACAGTCGGTGGGGCTGCTCTTCCCCCCGGCGGCACATTTATCGGTCTTTATAGAATACTTGACTATTTAGACCTGTGCTGCTAGGGGTATAAGGGAGCCCAGCCCCTGAAAGCAGCAGGGGTCACCTGGAAAACTCCACGTTATTTTCACGGCACATTTATCGGTCTTTATAGAATACTTGACTATTTAGACCTGTGCTGCTAGGGGTATAAGGGAGCCCAGCCCCTGAAAGCAGCAGGGGTCACCTGGAAAACTCCACGTTATTTTCACGGAAATCAGACTTTTAGTTGTTTGTTTGACTGATTATTGAGGTTGGCCATTCGGAAGTATCGTGGTGGTTGTGGTTTTGTGGCCCTAAACATGAACTGAATTTGTGAGCCAGGATCATCTCGCTTTTAATAACACCAACGGGTAAATGTTCCGGATCCAGTGAGCATGCTAGTCATGTGTTCTGGACCAGGAGTTGGATAGTCTCTAGCTCTTTAGCAAGGAGTAGTAGTTTGCAACTCTACTTTGGAACGCTGAAATTGCAACTAGGAAAGACCTGTTGCTAGAATTTGTCTTCGGCTTCCTAGGGCGCTAATGAAGTTGCTTTTCATTCACAGTGGTTTGACCATCATCTGATTAAGGCTTACAGCTAGATGCAGATGTAGATTTACATCACGAAATATAGGTGGGGCTGCTCAAAGATGAAGACATGGTCGTTGTGCTGTTTATACGACAGTAATTTTCCGTAATTATCCTTCTACTTTCACCACCTCTCTCATCTCTTTTCTATCCCCTTCCTAAAGAATGTAGCGCGGTACTTGGCTAAATAGGCCAATTTAAAAAGGATTTGACTTTGAAGCCTTAAAATGTTCAACTAATGATTTCGAATCCAAAGACAAGTAGAGGCCAGGTCAGCTGAAAACGATTGAACATAAGGAATTGAAAGTTTTATTCGACGAAGATTGCTGTCAAATGCAGGAAGAACTTGCATTATCATTGGGAGTTGCGCAGCATGCCCATTTGCTATCTTTAAAAGCATTGGGATTCATTAAAAAGCAAGGAAATAGCGTCCCATATGAATTGAAGCCAACTGACGTTGAAAGGCTATTTAGTATATTGATGCTTGAACGTAAAAAGATTACATTTTTGCGAAGTATTGTTACTAATGATAAATAGTGGATACAAGTCATACAGCCCGCCCAAACCACCAAATCAACGCCGAAACCGAATATCTATGAAGCCAAGGTAATGCTTTCAATTTGTATTATTAGTTGTTAAAATCGAGTCAACTGATCACAGGAGACCTATACCGAAGACAGTTGATTCAACAGGGTAACAAACAAATTTGCTTGATTAATTTTTTACTTTAAAACCACAGCAATTTTTTTGGCCCGGGATCCATATGGGAAAAAGTAGTGGCTAGCGATGGCCCCTACTTCAAATAATGTATCAACTCAATTTGTTATTATAATAAATGCAGTTTTCAAGCAAAAGAAATCTGCATTATCTCATGAAAAATATTATAGTCGTTATATATCGAATTTTGCAACAAGAAAATTACTTTGCTAGTGTGGCAACACCAACAACAAGATAATTTTGAACTTTGGTTTTGACGCATTCGTGGTAGATGTATTGGATAGTGTTACAATGAATTCAATTTCGCAACGAAAATGGCCTTAAAATAATTAAAATCCACTATGAAAATGGTGGGTGGTTCTGTTAAAGTTACATTTCGTAAAACTTGTGATATTTTCGGACAATAGAATCATCCTTTGAGACCGCTATTAAGAATTTCGTCGTTAAATTTGAGTCGAGAGGCTCGATACAAAATGAGCGAACATCAACGCGTGTTCGACCGGGTTCTTCAACTGAAAACATTGCAGTCGTGAATCACAGTGTGGAAGCAGATCCACGTCTGTCAATTCCTCGGTGTTCGTTGAGGTTATCCAAAACCACCACATATAGAATTTTGCATAAGGATTTCACTTTGAAGCCTTAGAAGGTTCCACTGGTGCAGGAATTGAAGCAGACCGACCATTCGCATTGCGATAAATTCACTCAATTCATTCAGCGGCAACCGGCTGGTTTTCGGAAAAATATTATTTTTCCATTTTCACAAGCAGAATTGCCGCATTTGGGCTTCTGAAAATTTTAGAGCGATTATTAAGAAGCCTTTGCATGCTCAATGTGTTACTGTATGGCGCGCTATCTGGTCTGGAGGCGTAATTGGGCCGTTTTTTTCGAAGATGACACAGGAAATGTGATAACGGTTAATGGATCACGCTATCGCGAGATAATAACAAATAAATTTTGGCCTATTATTGGCGGCGTGGATATTACTGACATGTGGTTTTAACAGAACGGTGCCACACAATGCTTTCAACAATTTATTGCAAACTAAATTTCTCGATAGCATAATTTCACGACAATCAGCAGCCACCTATGTTAAGGACAGAGCTAGGACAGAGCCAGCTATGTTAAGGACAGAGTCTATACGGAGCCAATCCAAGCGATTTCAGTCTTAAAACTCAAAATCGGTGATGTGATTAATGAAGTAGAACCGCCATTTTGGCAAAAAGTGATTAAAAACTTCGATGGAAGAATCGATATCTGCCAGCGTTGTCGTGGTGGACATTTGCCAGATTTAATTTTTCATTCAAAATTGCTAAACTGTTCTCCTTGTTCTCAATCATCTTAATCTAAATTTTTTGTTTTATTTTGTTTTAAAATACAAACTTCTTGTTGAAAAACCCTTTACTAATTTAAATATTCTAATTGATCTTGATTATAAATTTATTTGCAAAATAAGCACAAAAATTTTTTAGTTCAATAATCAATTAATAATTGAATCAATTAATAATTTGAATTGAATCAATTACATGTTTAATTGAAAACGAACCAGATAAAATTTCGATTTAAAAATTAACGGAATAAATTAAAAATTTAATAAATTTATTGTAATTTAATAAATAAATTAAAAATTTAATAAGTTTTTAATTTAAAAATTTAAAAAATTTTTAATTTGAAAACAAATATTTCGGTATATTCTGTTTAGAGCCAATTAAAATGGATCAAAGGAATTATGTTGTGGCTTTTTAAGAATAAAGGGCTGTTCCTGCCATAGAAGAAATCAAGTCATTCCAAAAAGTTTTTGTCAGCAGAACTCTATTACTCGATTTATTTCGTTGATCATTCTTAAAGGTTCTGCGAACTAAAGGTACTTTGTTTAAACAAAAAAGACTTTAAAATGACCACCCTAAACTAAGAGAAGTTAAATGCTTTGGCTTAAAGGAAAATGTTTTTTTTTATTTGAGAAAAACAACAACAATCAAATAAATTCGATTTTTAACTACCAAAACACGTATTTAAGCCATTTACGTGCTGAACAAAATAAAAATTTAAAAACGACCATAAAAAAATCAACACAAATAGAAGCAGCAGCAACAGCAACAGTAACAAAAACAAAAAGCAAAAATAAGTATCAGCAATTGCAACAACAAAATACAATCGAAGAAACCAACTTAAATGGTAACAACCTTAAAAGTTTTTTAACCTTTTTTATTTTTTGTGTTAAATAATTTTCTAACAAACACCGAAAATAAAAAAAATAAAAACAACAACAACAAAAAAAGTTGCATGACTTCCTTATAACTCTCTCTAATGCACTACTAATGCTCGATATGAATATTATATCTGAGTGTGTATGTGTTTGTGCGGCTGTGTGTTTTGGAGCAATAACGAGAAATATCATCATTAGCAACAGCAGCAGCAACAACAGTAACAACAGCAACAAAAACTACAAATAAACAATGTTGACTAACAGGAACTACAAGACTGCAATATGAAATGCTGGTGCTGGTACTAGATGATGATGATGATGATTATAATGATGATGTTGATAATGATGTTGGTGATGACGATGTTGATGTTGATGTCGATGAGTTTAAATCTGTCGACAGCAAGGAGGTACACTATAATCCTGTTGCTGTTGTTGTTGTTCTTGTTAAGTTTTGCTGCTACTAATGATGATGATGCTCTGGTTGATATTACTGCTGCTCTGTGTGAGTGTGTGTATGTGTATTGTTCCTGTTGTTGTTATTACTGCTGCTGATGAGGATGCAGCTTTTACAAAGAAAGCGAGAATTTTTTTAATTTGTTTAAGATTTTGTTTTTATACTCGTTAAGAAATCAAAACTGGTTCCTTTTACATGAATATAAAAACAAAATTGAATTCAAGTAAGAAAAACACACACACACATACACACATATATATACACACACACACATATATATATATATATATATAAACACATACAAAATAACAAAACATAAGAATAAAAGAAGAAACAACAAGCGACAGTAACAAAAAAATAACAATAACATCGTCAGCAGCAGTAAATAGGGCTGCTTGATACTTATTTGCTCTTCCCAAATTTAAAAATAAAAAATCCCCAAAAATCCCTACTATTTAAGTCGCTTCCTTTTATATTCTTTGTTATAGAAGATTATAAAAATATATCTAATATTATTTTTATATATAAATTTCTGAGAAAACTTCTTTTAAAGAAACTCATGCGATGTTTTCTATTTCGAGTATTCAACTCGCTCGATCAATCGATCGATAAAAATCTGTTTTATGTTTATTTAAATAAAAGTGTAATAGGTTTATTGACAGGCGTTTCAAATTTGTTCGCCTTTAAAAATTTAATAAAATAATTGTTTTTGTATAACAGAGTTGCATTTCGCCGTTTCACCTGTCTTGTGTGACCGTTTTCCGAAGTGGGACAGAATTCCATTAAACTTTCTAATAAATAATTTGTATGTTTGTGTAGGATACTCAGTTGTGATCTACATTTAGAATTATATAGTTAAAAAAAGTGAACGAAAAAATTAAATTTCGTTATAAGAGCTGCTTTTTGCAGTCAAACGCTTAAATGAATTCTACGAAATTTTTATTAAATAAAATGGAATATCATTTTCCGTGAACTTTTCAAATTCACATTAAACTTACTTTATTTGAAGCATAATCCTCTGGCAATATAATTACAGGTGCCCGTGTAGGCTTGTAGGTAATGTACTAGCTTATCATTTTGGGGGTTATGGGTTCGATTCCCAACAAAGACCTTGGCGGTTTTTTTCACTACAAAAATAAAAAATTGACTGTCGGCCACTGGTCACTGTGCTGTCTTATACGATAGTTATTTTCCGTAACTATCCTTCTACTTTCACCACCTATCTCATCTCTTGTCTATTCCTTTCCTAAAGAATATAGCACGGTACTACTTCTTTTTAAAAAAAAATATTACTTTTGGCATAGGAATGTCGGTGACCTTTTTCAACTCTTGTGGCCGTATATCGGCTATAACGGGGCGAATATTTTACTCTAAATAATTAATTCTTACGGGCTTATCGTCGCAGACTACACTTCTCATATTCCTACTGTCTGGCTTCATTGAACACATGATTTTGAAGGCCAATTCAGGGTCTAAAATATACCACTACGTTGTTACCAAACGTAATATATTGCGCTACCTTGTTGAAACCACAGACCTGCATTTCATGGTTATTCAATTGATGAAGGAAGAAGTCAATAACAATCATAATTGACTTTAAAGTTTTAGGCAGCATCCTTTTTAAAGAAGTGCGGAACTCTGAGTCCACCAGGCCATAAACTACACTAAACAGTCAGTTTTTTTTTTTTTTTTTAAAGAGAAGTAGCATTTTCAGGCAACAATGCCTATTTAGTCAAGTACCGTGCTACACTATTTAGAGAAGAGATGAAACAGGTGGTAAAAGTAGAAGGATAGTCGGAAATTAACTGCCGTATATAATAAGACAGCACAGCGACCAGTGACTATGCCTTCATCGCTGAGCAGCCCCACTGACAGTCAATTTTTATTTTTGTAGTGAAAAACAAAACAGCCAAGGTCTTTGTTGGGAATCGAACCCATAACCCCCAAACTGATAAGCTAGTACATTACCTACAAGCCTACAGGGGCACCTGTAATTATGTTGCCAGAGGATTATGCTTTAAATAAAGTAAGTTTCGGAATGTTACGATGTCTCAACATACAGTTAAGAATTATCATCACTTCAAGTATGGCAGTTGTGTTTGACGTTTCTTCAACACTAAACAAAATTTGCTTATGAAAATTGAGAACAAAAACAATCTTGTTTTACCAGAATATTCTGATTCAAATGCCAAACTATACCAAAAGCAAATCGCTTCTAAGGTGACAACACCACCGCCAGTTGAATAAATTTTCCCAACTCAAAGTCATAAACTTCTGTAAACATAATTATGTTTACAATTTAACCATATTATTAAATAATAAAACTATATTATGATTAGAAATTATCATACACAATTTCTGATTAAAAATAAAACAAGCGTGAAATAAATTCTTTGGGAAAGTTAATAATTTTATCTTGAGTTCTAAAAGCCAAAATTAACCATTATAGTTTGCAAGCAAACCAGTTAACTGCAACATAAGCATTCTAACAAGGCAGGTATCGAAATATGGTTTAAATTAAAAATTAATTGTGTTTCTTTATCTCAAGCTTTGCGTAGATATAAGCCAACTTCGCTTATTGTGTTAACTAACAATATATTATGATTGTAGCTATCATATTATTCTTTTAATAATTATAAAACTGGGGTGTTTTTATTTAGAATGAAAATTATTTCGTTCAAATTATTTCGGTGGTAACTTTAAAGTGAAATAAGAAGTAAGTTAATAGATGTTAACAGTAAATTATTTACCCTGACTAAAATATTTTTTACGCCGATCTATATATTTTTAAAGTTACCACTGTGTGGTAACTTGTTTTCATGTCAGATTTCTGTGTGTGCATGAGAAAGTGATTTAATCGTAAATTTCGGGCTAACCAAGCCTGGCTAATCCTGGTGCTTTTAAAAAAATGTGTTTAAAGTCGGTGCCTAATCAATGCTCCTGTCATTTTTAATAAAATATTATTCCCTTGCTCCTTTGTCGTATGCTAACCGCCGCTTAGAAAATGTTTTAAAGCATATCTATGCAAAACAAATGTCTCATCACCTGCTATTACCACCACTTTCATCTAGCAAAAAAATATATACTTAAAATTAGGCAAATTAATTATTATTCTTTAAAGTGAAAGAATTTTTTTTTCTAATTTTGCCCAATTAAAATTGCCCAATTTAAAATTTCCCTTCTATGGAATAAGAATATTTTTCTAAAATATGGCAGCCCAGGCAGTAGTAAATAGTGAAGAAATTTTGTTGTAGGGTGCAACGAACCTACAAACATGCATGTGAGTTTGAATGAGTTCTAGATGTTAATAAACAACTATAACAACAACAATAACCAATAAAAAAAATTGTAAGTAAGAAGTATGTTGGCGAAGAAAAAAAGAAAGAGAGAAAGAAAGAAACGCAACAACGATGATGGCTGCAACAAAAAAAAAACAAGAATAATATCTAGATTTAACACAGGGAAAGTAACCTCAATGTAAACAAGCAATTTGAAATTAAAGTATGTAATAAGAATTAAGTACAAGTCAGTGCAAGTACAGTGAGTGATAAAAGTTATGTAGCACTTGCTAAGAAATATGGTTAAACAACAAAAGGTTTATAAAATCGACAATAAAATTAAGTTTTTTAAGGTGCTTAATAAACAACTTTTGAAGTTATAAACTTATGAGAAAATTCTAGTTCTAAAATTCCGATGTCTCCAAAACTGCCTCTTATATATACTGAGTTTTCAGAAGTATTAAATATATCTTTGTCATATAACTCTTTCAGCACTCAAACTCCATTGGCCAAAAAATCCTTTTCAGATTGTGCAAAATAAATTGCCGGAAATTTTACAATTTTAGGTTGTTTGTCCGAAAAAGAATTTACTTTGCAGGTATAAATTATGCTTTAATATGGAACGAATTCTTTATAACTGGTGTGTAAAACAAAAGGGAAAACGCGATCCTATATCAGCAACGATTTCAGGATTAAAAGCCAGTCATTTTGTGTTTCAAAATATATCAAACCCATTCAGGTTTTAATGCCAGTGAAGCATGCTGGACGTAATTTAAGCAAAGAACAAATTAAAAATCAATTCGCATTTCCATAACCCTGTAGCTCTGTGAAATTACTGGTAGTGTTTGCCTCAAAATTAGTTATTTTACACCGACTTTAGTAAGGCATTTGATAAGGTTAACCACAGACTTTTGATAAGAAAACTAGACCTTAGGGGATTCACAAACATTTTTCTTATGTGGATTAATTCATATCTTACAAACACAACTCAAAAAGTTGGCCTTAACACGTTGACTTATAAAGAAATTATTATTTCATCTGATAAGTCACAGGTTAGTCATCAGATTCCTTGATTAGTTACATTGTTTATTAATGGTCTACCCAATGCCATTAAATACTTAAACGTTCTGTTATATTTAAATGACGTGAAGATATTTCGAACATATAATAGTCGCGCTGATGATATTCTGCTGCGGAAGCCCCTAAATGTATTTAATTCCTTGTGTCATATTAATCTTATGGAAAAAAAGTGTAAACATCTGTGCTTCTTCCGAAGATCTCATAAAAACGTGCAATATACAGGGAAGTTATACTACTTTGTTTTGCCGCCATTTTGGTAAATTTTAGTCTTAACAGTTCATAATTGGTAGTCGTAAAGTAAATACGTGGCAAATTTATTATGGAAAAATATTCGATAAATCAAAGTATTTTAATCATTAAAACACTTTATCAAAATCAATCACCGATTATTGAAGAAAGTTACCCAAAATTTTTGGGAGAAACAACGTGCCCAATAAAGCTCACTATTTATCGTGTAGTGAACTTTTAACGCCCAAGAACTTGAGAAACTGAATGTAGTTTCAGATCCTGGTATTTTGCTGGACGCTATAGTGACTTTTATATAGCATATTTCGTTAATCACTAACAAATAACGTGTTGTTCTTGGATTTATAAAATGCTGGGCAAAGAAGTTTAGAAACCCATATGTCACAGAACATCTATATACTTCTCTTGTCAGACCTAATTTGGCATATGACTCAAGAATTTAGGATCCAATTTATAACAAATTCTGTAGAACAAATTCTACACGGAAACGGTGCAAAATCAGTTCTTATTATTTTGTCTTCGTGACTTACAGTGCAATCCCTGAATTCTACCATCCTTCACTAGTAGACTTGCTCTAATAAAGCTCCCTACTCTAGAAAGACGAAGAATTATGTTAAATTTCACCCTTGTTTTAAATTTATTTAAAGGAAAAGTCTCTTCAGATCTTTTGATTAGCAATATTTTATATTTTAACGTTCCATTTCGTCCTACACGCTATTATAATTCACTAATAATTAAAGTATTCGGTTTATATTACGCTACCTCAGGTCAGTTTTTCAGAATTTGTACTGAGTTTAATAAATTTTATGAGCATATTGATTTTTCTTTAAATGTCAATGCTGTTAAATCTCATCATGAATCTTGAATCGATGACTAAATATAAAATAGGTCACCCGATCACAGTAAAATCTAGACAACTGTAGTAACGGGAAAACATTAAAATTTTAAAAGCCAAATATCCTAAAAACTGAAAGGTATTTGTCATAGAGGTTAAGAACTGTCAAATGGAATAAAACAAAGATGGATTTTTTAAGCTGTTCTAGTATAATCTAAGCACAGAGGGCGATGCCGATCAGCTAATAATCAGTTAACAGTAACCACCGGCTGAAGATAATAGTTGTGATGTTTTTTTGTGTAATTTTTAAGGAAATTTATTTTAAATACATTTTAGAAAGGACTGTATTAGTTCTATCTAACTTAAATATTTTGATTTGGAATGTAAAGGGTTTTTCAACAAGAAGTTTGTTTTCTAGAACCAAAAATTTCGATTAAGATGATACAAATTTTTATTGTGTTTCGCGAAGAGAAAAGTTTAGCAATTATGAATAAAAAATTATATAAAAAATTATCCATCACCACCACGCTAACATATATCGATTCTTTCTTAAAAAGGTTTTAATCAGTTTTTTAGCAAAATGGCGGTCCTATTTCGTTAATCACATTACGTATTTTGAGTTTTAGACTCTGTCCCTAACATAGCTTGACAAAAAAAAAATCAGGGGTGTTAAATCACACGTTCTTGCTGGTTATTTAACTGCTAAATGTCGAGAAATTATGCGATCGGGAAATATGGTTTGCAATAAATTGATTTCGTTTCATTGGCTGTGTGACATGTGCCACCGTCCTCTTAAAACCACATGTCAGTGATATACACGTCGTCACTATTAGGCCAAAATTGTGTTGTTAGCATTTCGCGAGAGAGTGATCCATTTAACGTTTTCGCATTTCCAGCGGAAAAAAGCCCTAATCACGCCTCTAGACCACAAAGCGTACCATACGCTGATACGTTGATCTTTCAGAGGCCCAGAAGCCCAAATGTGACAATTTTGCTTCCTTCAGGGGCATATAAATATGGTCTTTATAGAATATTCCACTATCTAGACACAGTGCAACTGGCGAAAAAGGGAGCCCAGTCCCCTGAAGTCAGACAGGGAGACAACTGGAAGCTCCACTTTATATCCACGGGGATCAGTGAACCCGCAGAGTTCATTGTTTGTCTCTTTAGACATTTAATAGTTCTCTGACTGATCATTGAGGTTGGCCCCTATATGGGAGTATCGTGGTGGTTGTGGTTTTGCGGCCTCATAAGGGATTTATGAAAATTATGATGGCCAGGATTATTTCACTGATAATGACACGCAAAGTGAATGATCCAGTCCAGTGAGCATGCTTGACATGTGTTCTGGACAGGAGTTAGAAAGTCTCCAACTCTTTAGCGAGGTGTGATGGTTTGCAGCCCTGTCCTCGAATCATTAAAGTTGCAACTAGGTGGTTCTGTTGCTTAGAATTATGCCTTCGGCTATCTAGGACGAATGTATGACGTTCCAAATTATACAATAGTGGTTTGTCCACCATCTGATTAAGACTACATATCCAGGCGCGGATGTAAAACAAATCACACTCTGTGACAATTTTGCTTCTTGACATAACCTGACAAGTGAAAATGGGCTTCGTCTGAAATAAACGGATTTCTCAGAAAAATCAGCCGATTGTTCATGAATGAATTGAGCTTCAATTCCTGAACCAGTTGAACCTTGTAAGGCTTTAAAGTCTAATTCAGTATTCGGATATGTTGAGAACGTCGAAGAATTGACAAACAAACAGTTGAACGACCCGGTCAAACACGCAAAGGTATTCGAACATTATGTATCGAGCCTATCGACTCTAAATTACCGTTAAAATTTTTAATAGCAGTCTCAGAAGGACGGTTATGTTGTCCGAAAATATCACGAATTTTACAAAATTTAACTTCAACAGAACCACCATTTTCATAGAGGATTTTAGTTAATTTTAATGCGATTTTTGTGCGAAATTGAATTCATTGTAACAATTGCCAATGCATCTACTACAAATGCGTCAAAAAACTAAATGTCTAAACTCTTATTATGTTGATGTTGCCATAAGTGAGAAACAATCTTCTTGTTAAAAAACCTGATATTTTTACTTTTGACGTTGTATATAGGCGCTGGCGCAAAAAGTTTTTACCTCAGCTGAATATATTTCAACTATAGCGAAATTTAAGCCGCCATCGAATATATTTTTTATTTAGCCTCCCGTCCTTATAGCCATGAAGAAAACATAATTAAAGTGAACGATTGTATAACACTGATAAACATGTGGATCGAATGCTTTATAAGAGATGATGACTGAAATTTTAAATGGCTTCAAGTTTCTGAAATAAGCATCCAATAGAGAAAAGGAATGAAATTTGTGATCACATTATTAATTAATTTAATATGAAAAATAATTAATCGCTTCTGCTTTCTCAAATAAGCGTCCACAGATATGAACTATGTGATTCAGATGTTGTTTTAAAAAAAAAATATTTGCCAAAAAAGCAGTTTAAAATCATTTATTTCTTTAAAAATTTTGAAAATTATATTTTAAAAAGTATTAAAAATTTTTTCTTAAAAAAGATTTGACTTCGGAAAATTCATAACTCGCTTAGGTCTGGTTTTTGAATAGTGGCGAAAATCTTCTACCGTATTTAAAAAAATTACATATAATAGAGTTTTCCAGCCCTGAGAAAGGCTATGCTTCTCTTAAGATTAAAGTATTTGTTGTCACTTTGCTGTAATAAAGAGAGTACACTGCCTATTAAGACCAACGAAGAAGAAGGATGTAAAAGTTTAGATTTTTTAGAAAGAATAAGACAACAACAACAAATATACCTTGTAGAATATAAATGAAGGTATTTTTTTGTTGTTGCTGTTTTCTAGTGTTGATTTGTAGTTTTTGTATGATGTGTTTTTTTTCTTTTTCTAAATGTATGTTATGCTTAGTTAGTTAAGTAGAGCATTTATATTGACAAAGCACAAAGAAGAAGAAGAAGAAGAACAAGAAGAAGTAGCAATAGTAACAACAACAATAAGAAAAAGGTATAAAACTTAAGATATGAAGAAGAAAAGAATGGGCATGTAATGACAAGCCTATGTTTATTTAAAAAAAGCAACAGTTGTTGTTGGTGTTGTAACTAGTGCTAGTAAATAAGCAAGTGATGCCAACTATTATGAAATCAAAAGAGGTACGAAGTAATAAATTTATTTAATACATAAGAATTTTCCTTTATTTTTAAATATAAAAATTTAAATAATAAATAATTTAATTAAAAAAATAAATTGTTTTCATTTTTTTAAAGGATGAAAACAAATTGTGAAGCATCATTTCTAAAGATTTTAAAAGCTGTCTTTCAGTGGTTCTATTAAACAAAAATAACAACTTAAAATTAGCTTAACACGATTAGAGATGAATATAAAAAGTATATAATTTTAAAAGAAAATTTGCTTACAATTTACCATTTATTTGAGGCAGAAGACTCCAAAAGTTTGTTAGAGGAATTGAAATCCTGTTGATGTTTTGGCCTGTTTGTAGATGATGTTGTTTGCCTTTTTTTTAACAAGGGGGGTTTTGTTATACTTTTCTGTGGGCCAAAAAGGAGCAGTATTTTTTTGTTTTCTAATTGTTGGAACTTAGATTTTTTTTAAAAATTTAAAATGCACCACACATTAAAAATCTTTAATTTTTTATTCTTTTTTTTTAATTTTTTATTGTATTATTTTTTGGGGAATATTTGATTATAATTTGATTATTTTATCAGCTTAAAATATCTTTATTTTCAATTTATTTTGGTTTGAGGAAAAAAACTCACTCAATCTGTGTTTGAGTGTGTATTTTGTGAATTAATATAAATTTAATTTTATTTAACTTTTTTTTTATTTCTTTAATACTTTTACACTTGCTTCAGTAGTTGCTGTTGTTGTTGTTGTTACTGTGTTTTTTTTTAGAATTGTATGCGAGAATGGATGAGTTGATGCAAATCAGCATTAATTGTGGAGTCCATTCAACTTCAATTTTTAAAAAAAATTTTTTTTTTGCAATTTTGCTATTTTTTTAGCATTTCGATTTCAATCTTTAATTCAACAAAACTCCTTAGCAGATTCAAAGAATAATTTACAAAAACAAAAAACACGTATTATAATAAATTAACATAAAATTCGTTAATTTTAAATAAAAAAAATATATATATAAAACTAAATAATTTATTAACAAAAGACTAACAATTTTAAAACTTTTTTGTTAATTATTTTTAATTTCGTTTTCTTTTTTGTTGTTGTAACAAGAATAACACTTTTATATTATCTTTAATGTAAAAGTTTTGTATATAAAAAAAAATTTTACTGTGATGTAAAATTGTTGTTTAAAAATCAAAAAGAAAATTATAAAAGATTTTTTTTTTTATATAAAATTTCTTTAACGGATGCGGCCGTTTTCAATGAATGGCAAACGATAACTGCGAAAGCCGACAAAATCGTTTGCAGATACACAACAAACAATATTTAAAGCTCATACACAAACGCAAACACATGTAGAGAAATCTGTAAAATATTAAAACTTTATGCTCATTTACGAAGATACAACGAAAGCAAACTACACAAAAATCAAACGAACTTTTAACACAAATTCACACACAATCGCTCGCACACCTATTCTCTTTCGCTTGCACCCTGTAACTGAGAGTAGTAACATTGAAAAGAAATCATAACATAAATAAAAACAATGCAACTTTGTGCCCCTCCCCCCTCATTGTGTTCAATAACAAAATGCATCTAGTTTTTGCTTTATTTTTTTTTCCAGAGATTCACAAATACTATTTACCAGCAAGCGCTAACGCACTGTGAAAAAATAAAGAGCGAAGCTGAAGAAGAAGAAAATAAATCTCCAAAACTCACACACGTCTGTCTGCACACAAGAGTATTTCAATTACAATAGAGCTTAAGAAGGCCAGTGTTCGACAACAGAGAGACAATAGATTTTAACTAGTTTCTTTTTTTCTTTTTTTTGTTTCCTTCAACTAAAAAAATGGCACGTGCAGAGTTATAGCTGCAGCAACAACAAACACATAATAACAACAACAGCTCCAGAAAGTTATATACGAAACAGGAAGAAGAAAAGAAAAATTGACAAAAACAGCTAAAATTGCATACAGGAAAATTAAAAGTAAAAAAAAAAACAGAGATGACATGACAAGACGAAGGAGTAGAGAGTATTGGAGGTTAGTCTAAAAATTACTTTAGAAATAATTGAAAGACTTTTTAGAGTGTTGAATTAATTGTATAAAATTTTTTAATTTCGACATTTTTACACAAAAACCACACAAAGTTTAATGATCGAAAGAGCTCTGTTAAATAACGTGGTAATTTGTTTTACGCAAATAATTTAGAAGAGTAGCGCAATCACTCGTCACATCAAGTACTTTACAGTAATGGTAATGTGTATGATAGGATTTATATTAGCACCGATTCATGGAGCCATAATCTGATGGTGGTCTTAGCACTGGGTGTAGGAAAGCGATCACCCACGGTCTAAGACACAACATACTAGGTGCGTTTATGCCTTAATAGTAATTTTCAAGCAGGGCAGTACCCCCACTTATTGCTAAAGAGTTGGAATCCTGTTAAAAGCGCAAGTAAAATATTTATTTGGATGTTAACCATATCTTTTCGTTAACACCTCTTCGGAACTTTCTTCAAAGCCTGAATAAAGCACAGCCATCATGCTGCTCTCCGAGGAGCCTCACCAACAACCACAACAAGGCCGTTTAGCACTGCGGGTAACTGATTGCCGTGGTACCAATGGCCGGACTTTGAGAGTCCTATGCCTCTTCCAGTGTCGGGCTCCTGCTAGTCGCCTTTTACACATGTCAAGATGGGGAAGAGATCCATCAAGACTGAGTGTCCCCGGTAGTTTGGGCGGCAAAGAGGGTAGTATTAAATTCACTTTGAGGCCATGAAATATCTTGGTAATCACAATGTTTGCTTCTGAAAACTTTACTAAATTTTGTAAGGTCAGGTTGCTCGGTATCTGTGTATAATAGCAGCAAAAGCTAACTCCTAAAACAGTAAAAAAAGGTCGCATGTTCTTAAAATGGCCGCAAACTAGCCAGCAGCCGCAAAACATTCCTCCAGTTTCGTTTTTTAAATTTTTACCCTGTGTTTTGCAGCCATTTTTCCGGTTTATGTTTCATGGTTTCAGCTTTTGAATAATCTGTAGATGATACTTCCTTAAAGAGCCCTTAGCAGAGTTGTTACTAACATTTCATTAATGATATTAAGAATAGTGTGCGTTCTAGCAGATTTGTCTGTCACTTCACTAACGTAGCAGCCTCTCTATAAGCAGGGACTCAAAGTAAGATAATGGCAATGGCCAATTTTCATGGACATAATGCCGTCCGACTGTCCACAAAGATGCCAATATTCCCAAAATTTCTGTCATATAGAAGTCTCTAGGTTGCCTTCGCCTCGTAATATATATAACGAACTTATTACAGGATTATCTGAAACAACACCACAGCTCAGATTACGTCTGTTCGTTGTTTCTGAAGGGTCTTCTTTATAGAGGGATAAAACTTTGAAATGGAATAAAACAAAGATGAATTTTTTCAGATTGGCATAAAAATTTACTTTATTCGCAAGATATACTTCTTTATATGACTCCCCCACAGCTGACGGGGGCGTAGTTTAATATGGCGGTCACTCTAAATAGTGGGTTTTTCTGAAACATTGTCTCAACATACACCCGACGATTATCACTACGACAAAAACGGCAGTTTTGTTTATTGACGTTCCCCTCGGGGGCACATAAATATGGTCTTTATAGAACTTCGACTATCTAGACACAGTGCAACTGGGGAAAAAGGGAGCCCAGTCCCCTGAAGTCAGCAGGGGTACAACTGGAAACCCTACTTTATTTCCACGGGAATCTGTAAGCTCGCAGAGTTTATTATTTGTGTCTTTAGACATTTAATAGTTCTCTGGCTGATTATTAAGGTTGGCCCCTATATGGGAGTATCGTGGTGGTTGTGGTTTTGCGGTCCCATAACAGTATAATGGTTATTATGGTGGCCAGGATCATTTCACTGTTAATGACAAGCTAAGTGAATGATCCAGTCCAGTGAGCATGCTAGACATGTGTTCTGGACAGAAGTTGGAAAGTCTCCAACTCCTCAGCAAGGAGCGATGATTTGCAGCTCTGATCTGGAATCATCGAAGTTGAAACTAGAAAATTCTGTTGCATAGAATTATGGCTTCGGCTTCCTAGGACGAGCGTGACGTTCCAAATTATGCAGTGGTTTGGTCCACAATCTGATTAAGACTTCATGGCCAGGCGCGGATGTAAAATCGAATCACACAGTTATTGACTTATCCATTTAAATAAAAGTGAACTTTATCGCTAAGCAAAAGTCGCTTATAAAAATCGGAAATCATATTTTGAACAGAACTATAATTTTGAAAAAAAAAATTATACAATTTGGAAACGTTGTTTAGGTTTCAATCTATAAATGTTTTAATGCCAAACAAATCTAAATATAGCTTGATAGCTGACTAAATGGCCGCCAGTTAAAAAAGTGTGGCCAAATTAATGCTCTATACCTTTATAACTACGCTATCTTGTGTCTTAGCTGCATAAAATGTTACCGTTATAATACTTATTTTAAGAGGCGACGAAAACTTTAAACACTGAGTAGAAGACTGTTTAGGGAGCGATATAGACAGAAGTATAATTTAAGATCAGAAGCAAAATGAGCATTATTCTTTAATAGCCATATTTGCCCGATTTCCAACATCAAGAAACTGTAAGCAGTACTTCAATAGGAACGAAGTCTTCTCAGTGCGATTTATTGGTTAATAAACCTAACATGGATGTGAACTCAACGAAAATCGAGTTAAACACATAAACATGCGAGTAACGGGAACACGTTTTCGAATATCGTTAGAGCACTTACCATTGTAGTAACGATAAAACAGTGAAATACAACCCACATTGCGTCGATGCTTCAGAGAATCAATAGAGTTGGATACCCTACTCCAAAATAGACTTTGGGGCGCCGGCCCACACTTGAGACTTGCATTCCATCTTTGGACGAATATAGGTAGTATTAATAGTAGGGAGATCGGATGGGGTGAAGTATTTCTTGCATCGTTTTAGAAAACCGAGGCACTCAAAAGCTTTTTAAGAAACCAGAATAATGTCTTTAGTCCATCGAACATTACATGAACATTCGTTCATGCCAAGAACATCAAGAGCTTTCGACTCCATAATACATATATCGTCCGTAGTAACAAATATAGCACCATTTCCGATCTACGCTTAAGCATGCAATATTGTGTCTTACGGACATTAAAAGTCACAATCAAAATGATTGCATATTAACTCTATTAAGCTGATCTGAAACAAAGCTCTTTAGCCAGCAAAGACCTACATTTCCAATTGTCCTAAAACTGGAGGCAAAAACTATTCAAAGCTGCTGCAGGGGATATAATTTTAAATTTTGATATGAAAATCTATAACATTGAATTTAACCGTCGTGGTGCAGTGGTAGGGAAAGTCTCTGCTCCATGGATTGGCATACGATTGGAGTTTCTTAAAATAAAAAAATCTGGAATCGTACTTCGATTAGACACAGGTACAAGGAAGATGTGAGAAATATAAAAATTTATATTTCTAAAATGAAATATAATTTTCCAACAAAAAAAAGAATTTCTTTTTTTAAAAGTCCTTTTTAGTGGAGCTCGTTAAACTAATATTCGCACTAGTTAAGCTGGCACAACTAACTACTCGCAAAAAATACCTAAAAAGTATTTAAAAGTTCAAAATCTATTTCAACACACTCACATCAATTGCCAATTGTGGAATTGTTTAAATACGAGTGGAAGAGTATACGAGTATGATTCCAAAGAAAAAATGTAAATCTAAATAATAGGCTGACCATTTGTCCATAAAGTATGGGAGTATGCTGGGTTATGTAGTCGTAGCATTTATGCTGCAAAAGAGTTTTTTTTTTCTTTTACAATGATATCGTCACTATGACTGTGTGAATGTGTGTATTTAATCGCATTTTCCATATTTGACACACAGGGAGGAAGCCAAATTAAATATGTCAAGTGCCATTTAAAATTTTCGAATTATATAACGGTTTTAGTGTATGTTGCAGTAATTCGATGTGTTGCTGTCTCCTTCCAGCTTTTTACTTTTTGTTTTCTTTCTTCTTCTTTTGTTTTTTTTGTTTTTGTTGGGCATGTCCATATAAATGTTCCAAATGAAAGAAAAGCTGTATAACGATTTCTTATTTCCGTATTTTCTTGTCTTATTTATTGTATTGAGGCCATTTCAAATAAGAAAGACTGAAAGAAGGAAAATCTCCTGCCAAATGTGTGGCTTTGATTAAAGTGACAAATCGTTGGTCATGACAAAAGCCAAAGGTAAAATGATAACAATGATTGTGAAGCAAATTTTCTTTGGCTTTTATAACGTTTCTTTTGCTTTAGTATATTTGATTGAATCGGAGTAAAGGTTAAATATACGAGAAGAGAATGTGAATGAGTGAGTAATTAAGCACAAATTGAGAGAAGCAAAATAGTATTTTGTGTGAACCAACTTGTAAATAGAAATGTGTGATAGCTATGCATTCTGTATTATTATAGAATTATTTGATTACTTTTCTGGGTTAAAGAATTTGTTAAAATGCCTTCCCTTCTTTCGGGTGATTGTAACAATTGATAAAATAATATATGACATTACTACATCCTAGCAATAAAAGGACGAAAATTAGACATTCTTAAAAACAATGAAATATATAAAATAAAAACTTTTAACAGTGATATTATAAACGCACAGGTCATACACGACCTCACACACAATTTTCACACCACTAAAACTTCTCATTCACCTGAACAAACGGAAAACACCTTTTGACAGACACACGTAATTAAATAATATTAAAAGACTGAGATACGTCCTTAAAAAAACAACCACCTAAGCCCAAACACTAACTCACCACTGCAGATTAGAACACGGCTTGAGAATGATGTCTTCACATTGCAAGTGCTCGCGGTTTATACCGAATAAACAGCCAGTAAAGACAGAAAACAATGACAACAGTATTCCTCAATAGCTGTTGTCTACCCGATGGCTGCTCTTTAAGTACTACAGGAGTTTTTTTCATCGAAAGAATAATTTCGAAGATATGACATTTTTTCATTCTAACTAGCAGCGCCATCTAGCGGACCCAAACAAAGAAAATTTAAATTATATTGCGTATTTTTTATAAATTTAAATTAGTTGGTAATACTTATTTAACTGGCGACTGTTGGGTCAACTGTCAAGTGATTTATGTTTTTTTTTTAAATTACCATTACAACATGAATAGACTGACTTCTGAGTAGCACTTCCAAATATTGCGATTTGAGTCCAAAACAAATTGCCATTGATCCCGATTTTCATAAAGAAATTTTGGTTGACAATGGAGCTCACGTGTGTTTGAATGGATATGTCAATATATAAAACTGCCATATTTGGATAATTCTCAAGGTTAGGTTGAGGCACCATTAAAGTCGGTAAAACTGATTGGTTTGACTTTGGGACTGGTGGACTCATTGATTCGTTCTTCTTTAAGAACCATGTTGGTCAAAATGTTATAGTCAATGGTGATCGCTAGAGAGCTATGATTACTTCTTCGTTCATCTATTAAACAACCATAATGTGCAGGAGTTGCAGTTTCAACAGAGCTGCTCCTGTAGGCTAGGAGGTAGTGTACTAGCTTATAAATATGGGGGTTGTGGGTTCGATTCCCAACGAAGACCTTGGTTTTTTTCACTACAAAAGATAAAAATTGACTGTCGGTGGGACTGCTCAGCGATGAAGGCATAGTCACCGGTCGCTGTGCTGTCTTTATACGGCAGTTAATTTCCGACTATCCTTCTACTTTCACCACCTGTTTTATCTCCTCTCTATCCCTTTCCTAAAGAATGTAGCAAGGTACTTGACTAAATAGGCATTGTTGACTGAAGTGGTACTTCACTTTGAAAAAAAAAACATGTCACACAACTCCTGCTGCAAAATGATTTATTGAAAAAAACGTTTGGGACCCTCTAAGGTCCCATGTCGTGTTATTGCCGATATACGTGCGATTTAATTCCGTTAGACTATTTTCTGCGACGATATGTGAGTCACTAATATACCCGTAACGATTAACCACTTGTAACACTACATTTGTTGCATCGATATACGCCATAATGATCTAAAAAGTCACTGAAATTTGGAGCTACAGATTAGAAAACGTACGAGCCAACCGTGGCGTCTGTATGACAGAAGTCTCCTGTAAATTATAATGCCAGAAGATTATCTTTCGAATAAAATAAATTTCATGTCAATTTAAAACACGTGTCCTTGTTTTATTCCATTTATATTGTCTATGCCTATATAAAAAACACCCTTTAGTAACCTTTAGTGTCGTCAAACAAGAACCTGTCTGCTTGAAAATTTATTTAAATCGTTTATGCCATTTAGCCTTGCATCAACAAGCATAAAAACAATTTTACAGGATGCACTTCCCTTCCAAGTTTTTCTTCCCCAGTTTTTTGTTTGCTTATGCATATTGATAGGGTAAAGGGTAGTAACTTTTCACGTTGTATGGCAGGTATTATGTCGCCTAAAATCCTCAAAGCAATAGAAATTTTTAAAGAGAAAAACCCCATCCCGAAAAAGTATTTTTTATCTCCAATTCGGGGCTAAAACCCCAAATTAGTCAACACCACATACTGCAGACTACCAACTGCAGACATGCGCTTTAAATTTGCATCTTGTAGAGGAGCACTCTTTAATATCAAATTTTTGTATTTAATACATTTAGTAGCACAGAATATGTGTCAGGTGTTTCTCTATGATGATGCAAGAGTGATCTATTAATCCATTAAATAAAACCAGCTGTAGGATACCTTATAAGTTTGGAGATAGGTTTTTGTTCAGAGCTATAGCGCTGGCCATTTTATAAAGGTTTTAACTTTTTGCCTCTTACCGCAGACATGCTTAGATAATATGTTGTATGAAAACCTCCTTTTTAATTTTTTATAAAGATCTTTTTTTAATGGGACTAATGTGTAATAAGTTCTCACACAAATAAATATCAAAAATTTTTCAAATATATTTTTTTTAATTTTTTTAAAGAAATCCAGCACAAATTAACATAGATTAAATTAGAAATTATTCCGAAAAATAAAATTTTTTATTTATAAGCATAATATGTTCAGCTTTTGAAAATGTAATCAAAATATGATTAATAGTGAACAAATTATATTTAATTATAAAAATATTTTAGCTTCGCTTTTGGTTCAATATTTTTCAGGGATTTGTTTGAAAATTTTAGGTTTGTTTAAAAAACTATTAAGTAAATATTGAGTAAATTTCAATGAAAATTTCTCGTCAAAAAATAAAAAAAATTAAATTAATAAAAAAAAAAAATTTGAGGTTAGGAAGTAACAAGTTAATTGTTTGTTACACTCTTGAACAAAGAATTTTAATTGCAAAAATTTACTATCAAAATAATGAAGGCTTCATGGTAAAATTTGATCAAATTCAAGCAGATTTTCCTCGTAATTAGGCTACTTCGAGACTCAGGTATATCTGCTGACAAGAGATCAAAACAATGTACTCTAGTGATGCAAATATAGCCGATGTACAGCAAGGTCTGGAGAATTAGCCTGGAACATCAAATCATCGATGTTCGTAACAACTGGGCATCACTAGAGGCACCTTGAGCAACATTTTATATAAAGATGGTGATCGTCACGCTTTTAAAGTTCAAGTCATTCAAGTATTAAAGTCAAACGGCCATTGCTTGTGCCGAATGTTTGTGAATTGGCTGTTTGAAAAACTGAACGAAAACAATGCATTTCGTATTTAGTGATGAGATTCGTTTACAATTATGGCTCTCACAATATCCACAACCTGTCCTCAAAAAACCATTACATCCAAGAAAGGGACATTATGGTGCGGTTGGTGTTTAGTCATCAGCAGTTGCCCGTATTTTTTCGTAAATGAGCAAGGAAACGCAATCACCGTGAATTCTCTGCACTAATAAACTATGATATCTAATATTTTTTTCAGGCAACAGTCAACCAACAAAAAACCAAGGTCTTCGTTGGGAATCGAACTCATGATCCCCATACTGACAAGCTAGTACACTACCTACTAGCCTACAGGGACACTTTTTTGTGGCCACAATTGGCTTATATAGATATCATTGACTTTTGGTTTTAGCAAGATGGCGCCACCAGCCACACAGCCACCCAAATAATTCAGTTATTGCATGAGAAATTTCTCGATCGCCTAGATTCTTGATTTAGCAATATCAATTGGCCACTCGTTCTTGTGACTAAAGAAGCTCGTTTTTGTGATTAACGTCACCGGTTTACGTAAAGAACCCACAAAAACTGACGCTCTGAAAGGCGAAATTCGATATAAAAGAAACTTTGTTGCAAATTAGGCTTCAACATAAAATAAAATCTACCCAGCGAGTAGATACAACTGCCGCAAAATGTTTTTGTGATTTAAAATTTGTTTTGTAACAAAATTTTCAAATCATTTCTTAATCAATGTCCAATAGAGCTGGTGACTGTTGTATACAAACTTAAGCTTATCTTTTAAATAATAACTAAGGCTTGCGCTGTTGGTTGTTAAACATTTCAGCTATTGTAGCAAAGTTCATAAGCTTCGTATTCTAGAAGAAAGACCACCCTCTAGATTAAAATAAATTTTTAAAAATAGAGTTACCAAATAATAAGCTCAGCAAACTTTCTTTTTTTTCTGGCTCAAGATCGCTTTCGGTCTTTAATCGATGTAAACTACTTGTAGAGAGTGTTTTATATAGAGGTATAGAAATGGAATACAACAAAGATGAATTTTTAAATTAATATATATAATTTAATTAATATATATAATAATTTTACTTTATTCAAAAGATAATTTTCTGGCATTATAATTTAGCGACTTCATATTAAAGGCCAATTCATGGGTCCGAAACGAAAAACTATGGGCTTACCAAATGTTTTCTTTAAAAACTCCATCGTTGCAAGGGCTGTGTGACATGTTGCGCCGCCTTTTTGAAACCATATTTGTTGCACATCATGAATGTTCAATTGAACGAAAAAGTCAGTAATCATCATTCTTAAACGGTCACCATTGACTGTAACATTGTAACCAGCATCGTTTTTAAAGAAGTGCACTGCTGTCACTTTAAACGCAGAAAAATTCAAATCGAATGTCCACAAACACTACTTCCTCTTTCCTCCTCCCCATAACAGAAGTCATCCCCTGAGTGTTGATCCGAGTGAAGAAAAAAAGTGCAGACCCGTGATTCCACCACACCCTAAAACATATCAAATAGTCAATTTTTCTGGATGTAAAGGTGTCTTAACATTTACTTGAATTATTGTCATCATTCCAAATATGGCAGTTTCGTTTCCATTTAAATAAAAGTGAACTTTCTCGTTAAAGAACGATCTTGCATGGAAATTGGAATCAGAGGCAATTTGTTTTGGACACATTCACTAATTCTATGCCTGGATAGAAGGTCGCGTGACTTCAATCATGGCACAAGTTGGATTTTGTAAGCATACAAACCAAGATTTTTCCGCAAAGTGTTCTATAAAGTGAATGGACATATTGCACCCTAAATACAAAATACACAATTTAAAACACTAAAAATTTTAGGAGAGACAAAAAACTGTTTAGTTCGTCGTGCAGAAGCAAAATAGCCATAACTGTATTTTTCTAGATAAAGAAGATTGTGATGTGAAAGAAATTTTTGCAGTAGTTACATCTCTAACTCTGAATTAATTTATGGAAAAAAGGTTAATTTTGGAAAATTTTGAGTTTTGACGCTTTTGTTTTCAGGGTGCGATATATTCAATTCATGTGCACCAAAGCGGAAAAACTGATTGGGATTTCTCTCTAGCCCACGCTCCATAACTGCAATCGCTTTTTCTATACGTAATGTACGACATCTCTGTGGATGCGTACTATCATTTAGAGTGAAGTTCTGGTGAACACATCTGAATCTGATAACTGCCGATGTTCTAGACGATATTATATTTCATTATTCATTCCAATACTTCGACTTTACACTGGTATCATTCAAAACTGAAGTTGTTAAGAAAAAATGTGTATTTCAAAGCAATTTACTTGCTAACCTCAACTAATTTTGTTTTCGTTTCGGACCAGCATTCAGGGGATGACCCCTACATATGCAATGCATTGTACCTGAACAAGTAAATCAGGTTAAAGGGAGGAGGAAACAGGGAGTTGTGGTTGTTTTTGGACAATTAGTTTGAACTCTCCTACATAGAAAGTGACAGGAAAGACGTCTGAAAGGAGTTTATTCCACATACCGACTGTTCTGCTAAAAAACGAATTTTCCCTGTGATGCGTAGTGCAATTCACTGGCCAATCAACCACAAATGGATGTGCTCACAAGGATAATCGAGTTAAACACAAAAACGTGCGAGTTTCGGGAGCAAGTTCCCTAATTTCTTTAGAGCACTTGCCATTGTAGTAACTATAAAACAGTGAAATACAACCCACAATGCGTTGATGCTTCAGAGAATCAATAGAGTTGGATATCCTACTGTCTTCAATAACAACTATTTTAACACTTTAGCTGTGATTCTGTAGTTTTTTTATTTTTTTGGCTAAATATTTCATTTAAGTTAAAACTAATTAATTCTAAAATACTTATCTTTGTTGGAAAGAACATAGAAAAATATTGATATCACCCGAGGAGTAGAAAATAATACCGTTACACTAACAGGGTTCATTATATTCATGTGTACATATATGCATATATTCATAAAAACAAATAATATTCGTAAAATACATAATTATGCATAAAAGGTTCAACAAAATATTATTACAATTGAGAACATTCAAATAATCGCGATTAAATAATTTAAATGCCAAATCTTTCGTTCACACGTCAAGAAAATTGTCATTAAATTTTTAAAAATACATTTTTTTTTGTTGCCCAACACAATTTACATACGTCAAGTTCAATGGCCTTGACAAAAGCCAAACAAAAATTCCATTTCATTTTTAAATAAAATATTCGATCAGAAATATAACAAAAAAAAAAAAATAAGAGAATAGTTAGTTTCTATAGACAAATGATTTTTAAAATTAAACATAATTGGATAAATGAAATAACAAACGCAGTGGGAAGTTTAGAAAACAGACAAATTTGCAAGCAAAATACAGAGGAAACAAAATTACATAAAACGTCAGCTACAAAGAGACTGTGTTTGATTCATGTGCATTCATTAAATATGTTTGTTTTTGTAAAAGAAATTAAAAAAAAACAAAAACAACAACAACAAAATTAAACGACTGTTAAGGTTAAGGTGAATGCAAATGTGCACTCATATTTATTTATTTATTTATTTATTTATTTATTTAATTTACTTTTATCGAGTATTTTTTTACGACAGTAACAAGTTTACAAACAACAACAACAACAAAATAAATAAATAAAAATAAACAAATTATTTTTTCCTTTTTTTTTATTATATAAATTCTTTATAAGTGATTATTGTCTGGATAACTTCCTGATTACATGCTTCCCCTTTAAGTTAAACGTAACTGAAGTTAAAAATCCCTAAACAAATGATTTGACCAAAAAGATTCTCTCTCTCTCTCTCCCATCCACCCCTTACCTTTATTTGTTTGTCACCCTCACTTGCAAAAGGCTGAGTTAACGACAATCGAAACAATACTGAGTCGTAAGTCAAATTTTTACGCAATTAAGAAGTCAAAGACTGGATAAACAAAGATACAGTGCTTTGACTTTATTTACATTTATATTTTTGTATTTGTTTTTTTTCTTTACTTTTATTTTATTTTTTTGTAATATTTAAATCAACTTGACTTTATATGTAAATGGATTAAAGAAACAAAAAAAAACAGCATAACACATTTACACACTCTCACCAGAACACGTAATCAGTACAACAGTACAACAAGAGTACAAAATCATTCCAAAACAAAATGTTCAAACATTACAAATCAATCAAGTGTAACGATTAAAGTAAAAATAATGGGGAGACATTGATGTCCAAAATTCTAGCAGTTGACAAGGATAATTAATTTATAAAATTATTTTTGGAACTAGTTGACCTGACAGACGTTATCCTGTCTAACTTAAACTAAATTTGTTTGTAGATTTTAATTTTTAAAAGACTTTGATTATGTTTTACTTTCAATTGATATCAGAGAGATTTGAAAGGTGTTTTATTTACACTTCGACTGTATGAACGATATTCGAGTAAGCCACAAAAAAAAAAGATTTATTTCAATTGCTTCACTCTTGACCATGTCTTTCATTGCAATTATTTACAAGATACAAGACATTTTTTGTGTTGTCTGGTGCTTAAAAAAACCTAGCTGATGGCTTTCCAATACGGGAACAGGCTACTTACAATTGATCCTGCGAAAAGCATAGATTTTTCGCAAACACTCCATGGAGTGGTCAGCTAAAGATGTACATACTTTTACATGTATATGTAAAACACACAATTTCTTTTTTGACAACTTCCAATTGAAAGTAAAAATATGGGAATTGATATTGGAATATAATGTCTCTAGCACGTCGACAGACGTGCACAATATGCATAATGTCCAATGCAGCGCAGAATTTCATCTTTCAGAGCGTCTGTTCTTTGTGAGTTGTTCACATAAACGTGGCATTTCAACTGGCCCTAGAGTAAAAATAATGCAGCTACGTTAAATCACAAGATCTAGGTGGCCAATTGACTTCGCCAAATTAAGAAATTTCATCTTTCATAGCGTCAGTTGCTTGCGAGTTGTTCACGTAAGCACGGTTTTTCAAATGGCCCCAAAGAAAATCATACAGCAGCCTTAAATCACAAGAACGAGGCGGCCAATTGTCATCGCTAAATCGAGAAATTACACGACCGGAAAATTTGTCATGCAATAACTGAAACAAAATGTCACTGATTTCACCATTAGCTAAATGTGGGTACAAAAAAAAATTTGTTGTCAAGGTTTGGCAGCGCCGAGAAAAACACAGACCGATGATGCCGCCTGACCACAAGCCGCATCATAAGGTAACTTTCTTTTAGCCTGCATAGATAAGTTACGTCCATCAGACGTATGTCTTTGTACTCCATCTCTGTGGTTAGTAGTGAGAGAAAATGTATTTGCTCAGTATCCTCAGTTGACCTCAGTAGCTTGCTAATGGTTACCAAAGACAAAATTTAATAAATAAAAGATCTCAATAACTCCTTTGTCAATTTTTATTTTTTTTTAAGTCCTTAAAAGGATGTTAGAAACCATACGTCTTTCAGACGTAACGTTATCTTTACCATACTAAAAAATAACGTTATTCTTCTAGGGTTAAACGTAATGATTTTTACGAGGACTCATTGTGGATTTTGTAATCCCCGTATGCACAATTTTCTTTACTTACATAATCGCTTAATTGAAACTGAGCGCCATCACTAAAAAAGACGTGTTGGCCAATTCACAAACGTTCGACACATACGGTTTTCATTCTCGAACGAGTTGAACTTTATAAGCGTGAAAATGAAAATATTTATTTAATATGTGCTTGGCTTTTCCGACGGGGTTAAAATTGATTTTATTTGGGTACGGTTTTCCGTCGACCCTCGTCAAATTTGGTTTGTGAACAAACCGGTTTCGGCTGTTTGCCATCTTCAGTGTTCTGGCAAACAGATTAGTGGTTTGCAACCCTGCTTCCTAGGGCGTGAATGATGTTGCTTTTTATTCCCAGTGGTTTGACCACCCTCTGATTAAGGCCTACGGCCAGGTGCAGATGTAAATCTTATCACGAACACAGTTCAAATTTATTTTTTTTTTGGTAAAAATCAGATTTTCACTTAAAAATATTTTCATCTAAAATATTTGCAAGTAGAAATTTTTCACCCATAAATAGTGGTTTTTTGTGAAACTCGGTTTTTGTCGAATTAAAAAATTATTGATATTTTTAAGTTGTTTAAGAATTTTTTTGTTTTTTGGTAAAATTAATCTTTTTATGAAATTTTTCAAGTATCTGTCTATAATGGATAAAAATACACGTCAAACACATCAAATGCCATTGTAGAAACACCCTTTAATTTCTTAAGATTTTTTAATAACGTTTTATTGATGACAGGTAGAGGGTTGCGCAGTTTATACAATTTTTATTTTGTTGTCTCTTGCTGCTTGCGAAATAAGTTTTAATAACGTATGTTTAATGGGGGCACCCTTTATTTTGAAAATTTATGAATTATCGATATCGTTTTAGCTATGGAGGAGTTCCAAAGTGAAAAATACGCACAAAAATATTAACCACAATTTCTTCGTTTCTTTTTTAAGTGAAGTGCGTTCAAAATACAAAAACATGGGGAAAACTAAAGCGAAATAAACCACGTCTTGTCCATTTATGGTGGGATGTTTTCATGATTTTCAACAGCAAACAACACAAATGATGTACTGGTTTCTCTGCCGTCTCAAAAGCATGCTTGATACACTGATATAAATAAAATTTCATAGGTCGTTTGGCATCCTTATAAGAACACGGACAGATAGACAAACTGTTTTCGGTAAACCGATTTTTTTATATATTAGGACCCATTTTATATATACTTTATGGGGTCGGTGAACATAATTGTAAAAAATTACAAACGCCATGACAAATTTAAATATATTCTTCTTACGTATGGAAAGCAATACATAATTATGTCAATATTAGAACTTATTCCTGTTGGATTTATTTAAATCGATCGCTTGTTCAAGCAACTGTGTCATTCAGATAAAAGGTTAACACTTCTCAATAAAATCAAATAATTTTGTAAAATTTTCAAATAGAAAAATACAATTTTAATTATTTTCTTTCTACATCTCTTAAAGTCTTTGTTTTATTTTAAGCATTACTGTAGCTAAAAAGTAAAGTAACACAAAAATAAAATAAATTGAGACACAATCAAAAGTCCAATGCCCATTTTAAATAAAAACTGTTGCAAATACTTCTTATTAACGAAAAAAGTAGCAATAAAACAATAACAACTACAAGAGAAATAGCAATAATGTCTGCAACAAACAATTACAAATCAAAAGTAATAACAGAACTATTTACTTAGTTCTACAAGGGAAGTATGCCAACCCCTCTAATATGAAGAATAATTTCTAATATTTTTTTTTTATTTTCTAGAACCATCATAATATAATCACAACTGAAAAGTTAAAACATTTACAAAAACAAAAAAAAAATTAATTAAAAAAATTAAATTGAACACAAAATAGAACAATTAATGGAAAAATAGTTGCCTGTTACGAAATTTTTATTATTTATACAATATATTCTAATATTTTAATATATTGTTATGAAGATAATTTATTGAATTATAAAACTGCGTAGTTTCTTACGAAATCTTATACACACAAGACAACAACAACATGCTTATAAGAAATTTTACCAAATAAGATAAATAACAGAAAACAAAAGCAACTAACATAGGACAAAGAAAACATACAGCCAAGCAGGCGAATAAACTGAATGATAATAGGAGCAACAATAAAGGGTGATGTTAAAGTATAATATTCTTATTATTGCTACTTCCTGTCCTATCTGGCTGTTTTGAACTCAAAGGCAAGTGCTTTCAATGCAAATGCCTCATTCTTAAGCCACGTTGCGATTTGTACTGGTGAGTCAGTATTGGCGTTCAGGCAGTTCTGTTGTTAAGTTCGTATCTATTCAGGTAAGCAGAATGTCAGTCACCTGGCATTTTTATGCATAGTAAATTTATCGATACCTCCTGCTTTTATTATTATCTAGGTACGTGTGTCCGTCTGAGGGTGTTTTTCGTTTGCCCGCGTGCATGAGTAGTTTAATGGTGTGAAAATTGTGTCTGAGGTCGTGTTTACCTGTTCGTTTATAATGTCATTGTTGAAAGATTTTTTTTGAAATCGCCTTTGACTACAAAACAGCCAGATAGGACAGGAAATAGCAATAGTATTTCATTTACTGGCGGAGGAAAAATAAACAACATAATATTATACGAGACATAATGTTTATACGAGAACTGCTTAAATGGAACTCTCATATTAGTGGTTAGCGATAATATTTTTACGTTATTCCACAAAGGTGATGCCTTCAGGCAAGTATTCAATTCATCTGTTGGCGTTGTACGAAGAATGACTAGAAACGTCTGCCTGAAATCGCCTGCCAACAATATCATCAAGCCGCCAAAGATGTTGTTTTTTCGCCGAAGATCCTTCAGTGTGAAATTAAGTGTTTTAAGTGATTTCTTATGTGCCATTGTGCACTCATCGCAAACAATGAGCTTGCATTGCATCAACAATTTTCCCATTACACCGGATCGGGAAATATTGCATGTTGGAGTATCATTTGTGTTTAAATTGAGTGGCAACTTAAGCGCAGAATGTGCAGTACGACCGCCATCTAGAAGAATCGCCGCAATTGCAGGTAATGCTAACGCCAAAGCTTTGTTACATCTTGATCGGAAAGTGGCCAAAGTCAATGAAATGACAAATATTTTCCCAGTTCCTCCAGGTGCGTCCAGGAAGAATAGACCACAAGTATTATTGTCCAATGCTTGCATAAATGTTTCGTATACTTGTTTTTGCTGTTCATTCAATAACGGCACATTATTTCGAACGAAATCCTGCAATGTATCAACATTGTATTGTAGCTCTCGATATGTAATGTTTATACTAGAACCGCTTAAAATAGTCATATAAGCACCACCAGCACCACTTGCTGGGCAAATGAATCAATTTAAGTTGAGTCAGTTAGTAAAGATAAGAAAGTTGCCATCGTGTTTGTTGTGTGTGAAGGTAAATAAATCGTTTAATTTAATATAAAACTCTTAAGTGCTATTCTTATTTATTAAATCTTTATTGAAAGGAATAAACGTAACGTATTGATAAGTGTGCTTATTGTCCGATGGGATTTGATTTACTTGGGTATGATTTAACATCAACCCGCGTCAAATTTGGTTTGTGAACACACCGGTTTTGGCTATGCTATAGAGAGAATACTAAGGATGGCATATAGCCGAAACCGGTATGTTCACAAACCAAATTTGACGCGAGTTGACATAAAATCATACCCAGACAAGCCTATTCTTATTATTTCCGTTTAATTTCTACAATTATATTGTTCATAAAGGGTGCTCTTTATAGAGGTACAGAACTTTTAAAATGGAATAAAACAAACATGAATTGTCATGCAATTTATTTAATAAGGAAAGTATTCTTCTGGTATTATAATTTAAATATGCTTTTTGGCATATGACCGACGCGGCTGGTTCGGATATAGATTATACTATATATATATGGAGGTGTAATTTTCGATGATTTTGCCAACAATTGTGGCCGAATATCGGTAATAAAACAGCACATGTTTTTCTATAGGCGGTCATCGTTTCGAGCTAATCGTTAAAGTCTAGCGACTACACATATTCCCACAGCAACTAGTCTATCGGCGTTAAGTCGCCCGATCTGAGATGCCAATTCGCGAGTTCGAAAACTGAAGCTGTGTGATTGCCAAACTTTTCCTTAAGTAATTCAGTTGCGGCACAAGTTATGCGATATGTTGCACCGCCTTATTGCAGTCACCGCTCCTGCACATCACGTTCAATTTATTGCCAACTAAATTTCCCGATCACATAATTTAAAGACAATCAGAAGTTAAGTGGCCAGCCAGATCATGTGATATAATACCACTGGATTTTTTTTGTCGAGTTATCTTAAGGACAAAGTCTATAGGGAGCCAATCAAAATCTGTGATGAAATATTTTGCCAAAAAGTAACTAAAAACTGTGATGAAAGAAACGACATTGCTCAACGTGTTCATGGTGGACATTTGCTAGGTATCATTTTTCATTCATAATTGCCGAACTTTTCACTTTGTAATACAATAAAAATTTCAATCATCTTAATCTAAATTTTATGTTTGATTTTGTTTTTAGAAAACAAACTTCTTGGTGCAAAACCCTTTATAATAATTCGATTAAATTTATTATATTTTTGCATTAAAACTTAAAGTTTTTGCAAAATTACCCTCGAATAACCTCATTCACTTGTTTCTCAAGGAAATTTCAGTTTTCGTAAAAATTTGAATCCGCGGTGAAATTTGAATCTTTCGTTAAGGCTTTAAACACGAGTCAAAAGCCAATTTCTGGATGCATCTTGTCAAAGTGAAATTGTTAACTAAATTGAAGACCTTAAAATCTTATCACTTTTAATACTTTAAGCTTTCTCTTGGGCATACTTCCCAGTTAGTCAACAGTCTTGAACAATTTGCATTTTCTTTTATGATATGCCCTCACATTTCACTTTTGTTTCGTCATGTGAAATGATGAAGACTAAAAATTGAACAAAAATTAAATTAACAACACCAACAAACAAATGATTACGATAACAGTGTAACAACAAAAGCAACAAAATTAAATGAAAGGGGAACGGAAAAGAAAACGAGAGGCTACCACAAAAACCGCAATTACGGTTAAAGATAATTTCCGCGTTCCCCTTGTTTTTCTTTTATTTGTTAAAATTAAAACAAAAAAAAACAAAAAAAAAACTTAACAGCAAAAATTATTTAACTCGACTAAGGAGTCAATGAAATCATAATGAATAAAACTTAAAACACATGCAATCGCAAATGCACATGCAAAAAAAAATTGTACATTAAATGAAAGGGCCATGTATGTGTGTTTGCGAGTATGTGTGTATGTGTAAATTGCATGCATGTGCACTTAACGAAAAAGAAAGAAATTATGAATAAAAATAAATGAGATGTTAAAAAATAAACGAAATAAAATTATTAAAAAAAAAATCAGTTCTCGGTAGGTGATGTTGATGTATTTTGAACTTTTCTTTACAGAAAAAAAGCGGCATCATCGTCATCTTTTAACATCAACATTAGGATTAAGGCACAGTGGTGCCAAAGGAAGAAAAAAAATTTTATAAATATAAATTTTATTTTTAAATGTTAAAAAATTGTTTAATTAATTTTTAATGATTTTGTTTTGGAAGATGATATTGTAGAATTAAGGAGACCATTTAGGAATTTAATTAGAGATTATATTAAAATAAATTGTTATAATAAAGAATTCAAGTAAATGAAAAACTTGATCTTATGATATTTTGTCTTGCAAAACTAAAAGGAAAAGTAAGAAACCATAAACTTCTTTCATTTAACTCTCATTTGGTCAGTAAAGATTTAAATAAAGGACTTAATGGAAATATGGAAATAACAAAAATGAAATTTCCTCTAAGAATTCACCCAGAAAACCAGAATTTCGCATTGTAAAAACTTTTTAATTTTTTTTTTAATTTTATACAAAATCACAAGGTAATTTCATTTTTTTTATGACTTTGCAAACTTAATCAAAATTACACAAAAAAGGGAAAAAAATTTAAAATTTTCTTAAAAAAAGAGTTTATTAAATTTTTTTTTTTTTTAAAGAGAAGTAGCACTTCAGGCAACAATGCCTATTTAGTCAAGTACCGTGCTACCTTCTTTAGGAAAGGGATAGAGAAGAGATGAAACAGGTGGTGAAAGCAGAAGGATAGTCGGAAATTAACTGCCGTATAAAGACAGCAACAGCGACCAGTGACTATGCCTTCATCGCTGAGCAGCTCCACCGACAGTCAATTTTTATCTTTTGTAGTGAAAAAAACCAAGGTCTTCGTTGGGAATCGAACCCACAACCCCCATATTTATAAGCTAGTACACTACCTCCTAGCCTACAGGGGCACACTGCTTATACAGGGTGTCCACGGGGAAGGTATACTACTTTGTTTTGCCGCCATTTTGATAAACATAAGTCTTGACAGTTCATATTTGCCCATCGTAGGGTAGAAAAATTTATTATGGAAATATATTCGATAAATCAACGTTAAAACATTTCATCAAACTCAATCATCGATTACTGTCACGATGAGAAAGTTACGTGAAATTTTTGTGAGAAACAACGTGACAACAAAACGCATTATTTATCGTGCCGTGAATGATTTCGAAGAAAGAGGATCTGTAGGTGACAGGCCCCAGCATGGCAAAGAACTTGCTGCAAGATAGGCTGCTGCAATATTATTACTGCTGCTCAAGAAAGTGTTCAAAACAGTTCTTCAATCTCCATTCGACGCCATGCTCAGAAGCCTGCTCTTCAAAGAACAACTTTGGCCATAATTTTGTACAATAATTTGCATTTGTTTCCATATAAAATTCAGTTGACACAAGAGCTTCTTTCACAAGACCATTCACGCCGCCCTACATATGACAATAGCATGTTACAGCTCGCCCATAACAACCCCGATTTTCATGAAAAAATTATAATGAGTGTCGAGCTACATTTTAATTTGAATGAATATGTGAAGAATGATAAACCCTCAACAAATTTATCAACAGTCACCTTTGCAACCATTAAAAGTGACAAGTTGGTGTGCAGTTTGGTCAAAAGGAATTATTGAACCTTACTTCCGTTAAAATGAGAACGGCGTAACGGTAATTGTAAATGGGGAGCGATATCGTGATATGATTGAATACTTTTTAACGCCACAATTGCATGCTTTCGGCTTGATTGACATGTGGTAACAACAAAAAGGTGCCATATCGCTTACAGCCAGGATTTTAATGGAATTACTGCAAGACCTCTTTCTGCAACAAGAAATGGTGATGTTAATTGGACTCCTCGATCGCCTGACTTCTTTTTGTGGGGATATCGGAAAAGCAAGGTCTAGACAAAGAAACCAGAAACGTTGGAACAAATCAAACAAAATAATGAAAGTAATGAAATTAGTGAAATAGCGCGTGAAGTGTGTGAGAGTGAGAGAGGGTAACAGAGGCGTACATTTATCTGATATTGTATTCCATACATAATTCCCGACATTAAATTAAATATTTATCAATATAAGATCCACTCTCGTTGATTAAATCAAAAATTATAAACTAGCAAAGTTGTATAACTTCCGGGCGGACACCCTATACCACTTAAAAAATGTGGTGTATTTAAACAAAATAAAAGATAAATTACTCTAACCATATTGAGCAGCCACTTTTGCTGCATTGATAGAGTTGTCTCGTTGTTCATGATTCAAAAGACCATGAGTTCAAATCCCAGCATAAGCTTAAATATTTATTGTTAAGCGTTTTCACTAAATGGATGTTTAAAATGAAATGAAGAACAGTAATTTAAATCACTCAGAATCTCGATTAGAAAAAAAAACAACTGAGCGGTTGTCGCGGTGAATAACATGGCTATTGGGAGTGATGGGAATGTATTAAGACGCATGTAGTAATTTTCAATAATTTGCTTTTTTTGTTATTTTGCATATTCAATCAAAATTGCACAAAAGCGCCACCAAACGCCCTTATTTCACGAAAATATTGTTACGAGAGTAAAAGCTATTGTTGCTTCTTAAAAATTTTAAATTTTCTTTAAAAAAATGGAGTTGCTTAAATTAAAGAAGTGTAGGGTATTTCAACAAAATAAAAGATAAATTACGCTAACCATATTAAGCAGATGCTTTTCTTACGTTGATAGAGCTGTCTGCTTGTTCATGATACAAAAGAATATAAGTTCAAATCCCAGCAGAAATTTAAATACATAAAAAAATATTTATTGTTGAGTTATTTAAAATTTAATGAAATGGAGAACAGTAATTCAAATCACTTAGAATCTCAATTAGAAAAAGAAAAGCAACTGAGAGGTCGCCCGGCACTATCAATGACATGGCTATTGAGAGAATGTGATAAGGCGCTTGTAATAATAAAACAATGATATCGTATAGTGTCAAATGATCATGAGTTCGAACCTCACCGCAAGCCACAGAATATAATGCCTTAGATTAATAGCTTGCCGTGATAGATAATTCGGTAGCTAGAAATATATTAGCATAGCAGATAAAACAACAATGACAGCATACCTTGGCCCAGAATATTGTTCTCTAGATGAAGGAAATCGCTTATTGCTCATCAAGATATTGTGAGCTATGTCATCGAAGGCTGCGTTAGATTGCCAAGTTAAAAACGTTCAAAATTTTTTTATTTAAATTAACAAACTACATATAAATATTTCACCAAAAACCCCACTGTGCAATATAATAGTCATGAAAGAAAAACGAGGAAAAGTATGAAGAATATGCCAAAGTTCTATTGGAATGCATTCAACTGCCTTTAAAAAGAAAAGAAAATACATATATATAAATTCTTTTACTAACATAAACACTTAACCACACACATACATACACACATACGCACACAATCAAGTACAAACCAACGAAAAAAGCAGTTCCACAATTTTGTTGGTCTAGCAGTTAAATGCACTCTAAAGTCATTGCATTTTGGTTTATTTAATTTTTTCTTTTTCTTGCTAAACACAAACACACACACACACACGCACAACAACACACTCATACATAAACTTACATATATCTGTATGCTATTTTTTTTCTTTCTCAAACACACAAGCATTTATACATCGCCATGCTTGGATATATCATACAAAGGAATGATGTAAAGTTTACTAAAGCAACAACAACAACAACATCAACAGCAACAATTATAATAAAATAAAGGAAAAGGTCAACGTTTTCTATAGTTTATTACTACTTTAGTTTATGAAAAAGAAAAAAATTACAACAACAGCAACAAAGTATAAGGAATCTACTTAGTTATTGCAATTTTAAATAAGAGAACTAGAAAATAGTTTTTTAAATTCAATCTACCAACAAGTAGCGAGAGAACAAGGAGTGAGTAAAACACTAAAAAGCACACCCACACAAAATGGCAGAAGATCGTCTGTGGTAAGTGAAAAATAAATATGACATAAAAAATAGTAAATGTTTTTCTTTTAACTTTAGTAAATATTAAACTAGCTGCATGGTGTTTTGAATAAGGCCAGAGTCTTCAAATGCCATTAGAGCAAATTCAGACCTTTACATTACAGTTTCAATGCCCTGAAAGTTTATTGGTTTCTGTAAGTTTGTTTTTCGAATGGCATTAGATTCGATTTTCTGTAATGACTCTGATCTGTTTCAAATATAAATTTTGCCCATGTTTTGCAATATTTATTTTTTCTCCCACTGTGCATGGCAAATTAAGAAATTTTAGAAATTAATTTTTAACTGTTTGAAACTTAAAAAATTATCTTAAAATATTATTTTTTAGTTTTTTAAATTATATTAAATTTTTTTGTAAATTTAAAACAAAAAAATTTAAATTAAATAAATAAAATTTTAATAAATATTTTTTTAAATATGTATTAGAAATAAAATTTTTGCCCGAGTGCATAATGTTTATTTTTCGCACCTCCGTGTGTTGCTAATTAGAAAATGTAGAATTATTTTAAAAAAATATTTTACAATTTTTAAAATTATATTTTTAAATTTTTTTAAATTCTAAAAATTTTAAAATTAAATTAATTAAATGAAATTCGTTAAAAATTATTTTATAAAAATTATTACAAATTAAAATTGTTCCCTAGTGTTAAATGCTTATTTTCTATTTCACCGTGCATTGCAATGTAAAATTTTTAAAAAAATTATTTTTAAATTTTTTGGAATTCAAAAAAAAATATTTTGAAATTAAATCTGAAATTAATTTTTATAAAATTTAAATTTTATTTTTAAATCGTCTGAATTTTAAAAAAAATATTCTTAAAGTGTTTGAAATTTATAAAATATAAAAATTTTTTTTTAAATTGTCTCAAATTTTGAAATTTTTTTGTCTAAAGTTAAAAAATATTTTTAAGTTGTCTGAATTTTAAAAAATTACTTTTAAATTGTCTAAATTTTGAAAAACTGTTTTTAGTGTCGGAAATTTTAAAAATTATTTTTAAATTCTCTGAAATTTAAAAATCATTTCTAAGTTTTCTGAAATAAAAAAAATATTTTTAAATAACATAAGATTTAAAAAATTAGTTTTAAATATTCTGAATTTAAGAAATTTTTTTTAATCGTGTGAAATTTAAAAAATCATGTTTATATTGTGTGAAATCTAAAAAATTATTTTTATAAAATTTAAAAAATTATTTTTAGATTGTCTAAAATTAAAAAAAAACTTATTTTTATATTCTCCGAAATTAAAAAAATATTTTTAATTTTTTTATAAAATTTAAAAAATTATTTTCAAATTTTCTGAATTTAAATATTTATTTTTAATTTGAGTGAAATTTAAAAAAATTATTTTCAAATTGTCTGAATTAATTTTAAATTTATTTTAAATTGTCCGAAACTTAAAAAATTATTTTTAAATTCTTTGAATTTTAAAAAACTATTTCTAAATTTTATGAAAATAAAAAGAAAATTATTTTTAAATTCTCTAAAATTAAAAAAAAAAAATGTTTTTTTAATTATTGGAAACTAAAAAATTATTTTTAAATTGTCTAAAATTAAAAAAAATTATTTTTAAATTGTTGAAAAAAAAAATTATTTAAAATTTTGCAAAATTTTTAAATTTAAACTTTAAACTAAATAAATTAAATATTTAAAACAAATTTCTAAAAGTTATTTTTTTTAAGTTTCAAAAATTAGTCTTAGTATTTTTTAAAAAATAATTTTTCAAGGGATTTACTTTCTAGAATTTTTGGTTTTATTTTTGTTATTTTAACGTGTTTTGTTTTCTTTTTAAAATACAACATTTATTTCCGTCCTTGTGACAGATTTAAAATCTTCTTAAAGTTCTCTTGGGTATTAAAAATTTATATTATTGAATAACGCCTCCCCTTTATTCGCGCCACTGTTGCTAAATTCATTTAAAAATTATAATTTTAATTTCAGTTTCCTTCTTTTGTGTTGCTTTACTTTTTTTTCTACTGTTGCATGTTGTTCATAATTATGTTGCATGCCAACAGTCTGCAATGTTAATACTAAAAATGTTGTTGACTGGCTGGGCTCTTTTCTTTTTTCTACTTTTCTTGCATCTCTTCAGGTTTTTATGTATTTTTTCTTTTTTGTTTGTTTATTTGTAACTGGTAAATGTTGGAATTGCTGCTCTTTTGATGGATTTGCGTGTCTGTAAATAGTTTTTTTTGTTGTTTATTTTTCTAGTTTTTTGTTTTTGTTAGCCGCTATCTACTAACGGCATAATTCCTTTTGGTTTTATGGGTCTTTTCCTTTGCCAAATAATTACAGCAACAGCCAACAACAATATTGTTGCATTTGTAAGCCTCAAAGCAAGTTGGGAGTTTAACTCGTTATACTTTTACAAGAGGATTTTAAAACTCGCATACACAAACACACATGCACAAAACGTTTAAAGTACCAAAACGAATACGAGTATACAAACAGAAATGAGTGAAAGACTCTTCGCCTGTCTGCTGGTTAAATGTTGAGTTCAAAGCGAAAGTGTACAAAAAACTGTTGCATGCAACAGTTGAACATAAAACATAAAAACATGTTACCAAAAACACTTAACTCTTCCTACTGTTTGCATACATATGTAAGCCAACTTATGCTAAGTTATGTGTATATACGTGTGTGTAAGTATATGTGAGTGTGTGTGTTTGTGTTTGTTAGTGTGCATGTCAAGCCACAAGCACACCTTTATTTGATTAGCCTGAGAAAGAAGGAAGTAAAAAAATGAAATACTTTTTGATTAGTGAGTGTGCCTGTTATTGCTAACGTTTTTGTTAACGGCTTAAACTTGTTATTTGAAAGCATTTGAGGCTGACAGACTCTTAGCATTTAGCAGTTTATCGGTCTTCTGTTTTTATCTTCGGGTTTTGGCTTTAACAAGTTTTAATGATTTCGCTTTTCGCTTCTTGATTGTCAAAAAAAAGTTCATTTAATTTTGAAATCTTATGTTAAGGTTGGGGTGTGTGTGTGTGTGCAAATCTGTGTGCGTGCAAATGTAAGTACTCGTCTTTAGGCTTGTTAAATATCTTCCGGGTTGTGATAATATTTCGTAATAAATTTTATTATGCATCAAAACAAGGCGTTGATATAAAAAGCTTCGCTAACAGTTTGATTATCTCCTGCATCAAATTAAGTCCCTACAATATTTAATGTTGCTGTTCTGTGTTGTTTTGTTTTGTTTTGTAAACGCTGTTTGTTGTTGTTGTTGTTGTTGTTATTGCTGTAAGGAATAGTATTCCACATATATATATACTTTTTACAGTGGCATCAATTTAGGTACAGAAACATGCAAGGTCATGCTAAGTCTTTTATGCCGCCCACTACAGTGGTTCGAAATGTCATCTCATATTTTTATGTTGTCAAATTTTAATTTTAATATAAGATAATTACAAATAAATTTTAACAAAATTTATATTTAAAAATTATTCTTGGAAATTGTCGATATTTTAATGAGATTTAAATATTTGTTTTATCATTTTAAGAGATTTTAGTTTTCTGCTAAAATTATAAGGTTTTTCTACTGACACAATTTTATTTATTGTTTTTTTTTTCTCTTTGAAAATAATTTTAAATAAAAATTCGATATTTTATTTAAATGAAAATTTGAATGGAGTTTTTTAACAGCAAGTTTGTGGCAACACCAACAACATGACAGTTTTGACATTTAGTTTTTTGAAGTATTCGTAGTAGATGCATTGGCAATTGTTACAATGATTTGAATTTCGCACGAAAATCGCATTAAAATAATTAAAATCCACTATGGAAATGGTGGTTATATTAAAATAACATTTCGTATAATTCGTGAAATTTTTGGACAACATAATCAGACCGCTCAGCCCGCTATTAAAAATATAGTTATTCAATTTGTGTCAACATGCTCGATAGAAAATGTCCGTACACCTAAGCATGTTCGACCGAGTCGTTCAATTGAAAACATCGCAGCCGTGAGCCACAGTGTTGAAGCAGATTCAAATTTGTCAATTACTCAACGTTCTTAACAATTGAGGTTATCCGAAACCACCACTTGGCAAAATTCGCATAAGGACTTGACTTTGAATACTTACAAAGTTTAACTGGTGCAGGAATTGAAGCCGACCGACCATTCACATTGCCCTAGATTCGCTCAACTGGCTAGATTTTCTGAAAAAATAATTTTTCAAACGAAACCCGTTTTTACTTGTCAGAGGGTGTCAACAAACACATTTGGGCTTCTGAAAGTCCTAGAGCGATTATTGAGAAGCCTTTGCATGCTCAACATGTCACTGCATGGTGCATTTTTTTTTTCGAAGTTGAGACTGGAAATGCGGTAACAGTCGCGAGATGTTAAGCACACATTATTGACGGCATAGTTTCAAGTGATTTCACCAGAACGTTACCACATCAACTTATTGCAAGCCAAATTACTCGATCTCGCATTATTTCACGACAATGTATTAGTTTTGTGGGGCTATGTTAAGGAAAAAGTTTATACCGCGCAAATCGAATCGATTTCAACCTTAAAACTCAAAATCTGTGATGTGATTAACGAAATAGGACTGCCATTTTGCCAAAAAAAAGTGATTAAAAACTTTGATGAAAGAATCGATTTGCAAGACATCATTTTTCATTTATAATTACCGAACATTTCTCTTCGTAGTGCAATAAAAGTTTTAATCATTTTAATCTAAATTTTTGTTTTAGAAAACAAACTTCTTATTGGAAAACCCTTTATAAACTGTTTATCAATAATGAAAATTTTTGTAACTTTGGAAACTTTAGTTGTTCGTCAAAATAAATGTCGTTCTGTCTAGCTGGGCTCATATAATTTTTAAAGCAGTAATTAATTTTTTTATTTAATTAACTTTTATAATTTTTTATTAATTTTATTATTTAGTTAAAACTCAAATTTATAATTTGCTTAAATATTTTTTTATAATTTAATTTAAATTTTTATTTTTTAAAAACGTTTTTCTTTTTATTAAAACTTTGTTGTATTAAATTTGTTTATTTTTCCTTTAACTCAAATTTCTTCTATTGTTGTTTCGTTGTCAAGGTTTTTAATTCAAGGAAACCGTGCAATTGATATTAACGACATGAGATAAAAATAATAACAACAACAGCAACAACTGACAAATAAGGGAAAAAGAAATCAATAAAATATGTTTTCGCTTTCTCTTTTATATTTCAAGGACAAAATGTAGATTTCAAGGCTAATAAACATTAATATATGTATGTAGAGGGTGTTTTTTTATAAAGGTATAGAGCTTTGAAATTGAATAAAACCAGGAGAAATTTTCTAAATAGACACGAAATTGACTTTATTTAAATATAATTTCTATATAAATTTATAAAATTAAATATGACTTCTGGAAAATGGCTGGTTCAATTTTCGGTCACTATTTTCAATATTTGGGGTCGTATATTCTCTTAATCCTCTAAGTGGTCAATCGTTTGAGGTTTATTAAAGTATACTACCGACTTTACACATCTCCACAGAAAATAGTATAACGGCGTTAAATCGCTTGATCTTGGAAAAAAATTCACTGGTACGAAACATGAAGCTATGAAGTTTCCAAACATTTCCTTCAATGTGTATGATATTCCGCCATTTTTTGAACCAACAGTTCCTGCACATCACATTTATTCAATGGATGAATGAAAAAAATCAGCGATCATGGCTTTATAGCAGTCATTATTGCTGTAACTTTCTGATGAGCATCGTCTTAAGGAATGGATTAATGATAACACCAGCCAATGAAGCACCGTAAGCAGTCAATTGTTTTGATATAACGGGATCTTAAGAAACGCTTGCGAATTTTTATAACTCCAACAACACAGTAGTTTTGCTTCTTAATGCATCCATTTAAACGAAAATGAGCTCAGCAAAATTCGCTTATAAAAATTGCCTTCAATGGCGACCATGTTTTGGGTTTAATGTTTGCCATTTGAAAACAGTGTTGTTTAATTGAATTATTATGCCTCTATAAAAAACACCCAATATATTTGACCTTTATATTTTAACAAGCAAGGATTTTTCTTTAAATTATTCTATAAATAATAGAATTCACAAAAAAAAAAAAACACAAAAAGATTCCGAACATTTCAAATGTCAACGAAATACATCACGTTTTTTTGACAATGTTTCCATTTCAATAAATAAAAAATTTTTTAATTTTCTTTCAAAAATTCTTAAGATTTTTTTAATGTTAACTATTTGCGTATTAATTTTAGAAATATAACAAGTGTCTCTCTAAGAATGTAAGAATGTATTATTGAAATTTTGAATAAAGTTAAGCGTTATTATTTTGAAAATCAATTAAATTAAAAGAAAACAGAAATAACACTGGAATAGCTAGTTAGCTTCATGTATTTTATGAGCGAGGAAGTGTAACTTTTGTACAGAAGTAAGAAATTTTAAGAAAACTTAATCGATTGAAAGTCTTTATTATGTCAATGAGTCACCCGTTACATTGTTGTTGTAAACGAAAATGTCGCCTAAAATTTTAAAATTTTAACACAGCCTACACCTTAAATTTACAAGATGAAGTTTACATAGCAGTTGTTATTTCTCTCTGTTCTTCCTGGCTGTTGTTCGTTTGGTGTGAACGGCGAGTGCTTTCGATGTGAAAAAATCATTTTCAAGTTTTGGTCCAATTCGTACTGTAATATACTTCGTAGTAAAATTCGTACTGTAATACAATCCGTACTGTAGTAGGAATTGGATTACGGCTTAAAAATGACGTCTACACATCGAAAGCGTTCGCCGTTTATATTAATCGAACAGCAGCCAGAAAGGATAAAGAGAAATAACTACAGTGTTTCATTTACTGGCAGAGGAAATCTAAACAACTTAATTGTTTACTTAGCCGCTTTAATACGCAAACTCTGCAATGGCTTGTTAGTGGAATAAAGTTAAATGAAACTGTATTTTTCAATTAGCAACTTTCCTAAAGCACTGCGTGAATAAATGAAAAATGGTGCTCAGAAAATATGCACACGATCTACAATATATAAATACATTCACCATGAGCATCTACATGAACTTTTTCAGCATTAATCACTGCATTGCGTTAACACGATCGTTTTATTTAATTAGCATTAAAAATGTTTATATCAACTGGCTACCAAGATTGTTCGCCGGAAGGTATTTTATAGATTTGCCGCCATTTTGTTAAACATTAGTCTTGTTAGTTCATATTTGGCAGTGGTGAAGAGATACTTGGCAAATTTATTATCGAAAAATATTCGATAAACCAAATGTTTTAATCGTTAAAACATTTTATTAAAATCAATCATCGATTATTGTGACGATGAGAAAATTACGCGAAGTTTTTGGGATAAACAACGTGCCACTAAAACGCACTATTTATCGCATAGTGTATGATTTCGAAAAAAGAGGGTGTTAGCATTGATGTGATCTGATTTACATCCGCACCTGGCCATGAAGCCATAATCAGATGGTGGACCAAACCACTGCATAATTTGAAACGTCATGCTCGTCCTAGGAAACCGAAGCTATAATTCTATGCAACAGAACTTTCTAGTTGCAACTTCGATGATTCCAGAGCAGAGATGCAAATCACCACTCCTTGCTTAAGAGTTGGAGACTTTCCAACTCCTGTCCAGAACACATGTCTAGCATGCTCACTGGATCTGGGAACATTTCACCAGGTAGGTGTTATTAAAGGTGAAATGAACCCGGCCACCATTAAAACTGAGCTGTCTGGTATGGGGCCGCGAAACCACAACCACCACGTTACTCCCATATAGGGGCCAACCTCCAATGATCAGCCAGAGAACTATTAAATGTCTAAAGAGACAAATAATGAACTCTGGGGCACACTGATCCCCGTGAAAAAAAAGTGGAGTTTCCAGTTAAACACCTGCTGCCTTCAGGGGACTGGGCTCCCTTTTTCCCCAGTTGCACTATGTCTAGTTTGTGGAATTCTATAAAGACCATATTTATGTGCCCCCGGCGCGGGGGGGGGTGTTAACATGAAAGACAACGTACTGCAAGATCGGTTGAAAACATTACGGCTGCTAATGAAAATGTTCAAAACAATCCACTAACCTCAATTCGACGCAGTGCTGAAGAGTTTGGTCTTCAAAGAACAACTTTGTGCACAATTTTGCACAAGGATTTGCACTTGTTTCCATATAAAATTGAGTTGACACAAGAGCTTCCTCCACAAAACCCTTTACGCTGCCATACATATGCCAATAGGATGCTACATCTCGCCCATGACAACGCCGATTTTCCTGAAAATGTCATAATGAGTGACGAGGGAAATGGGAAACCCTCAAATTATTCAACAGTCGCTTTTGCATCCATGAAAAGTGATATTCTAGTGTTTAATTTGATCAGGAGGAATCATTGGACCTACTTCTTTGAAAATGAAAATTGGCGCAATCGTAACTGTGAATGGGGAGCGATATCGTGATATGATGGAAAACTTTTTTTAACATCACAACTTGGGCTTTGGGCTTGATTAACACGTGGTATCAACAAGATGGTGGCACATCGCATACAGCCAGGATTACAATGGAATTACTGCAAGACCTCTTTCCACAACAAGTTGTTTCAAGAAATTGTGATATTGATTGGCCTCCACGGTTGCCTGATTGGACTGCTCTGAACTTGACTTTTTTTTGGGGGGAAATCTGAATAGCAAGGTTAATGCAAACACATCAGAAACGCTTGAGCAACTCAAAGAAAATGTTATTGGTGAAATTAATGAAATATCGCGTGAAATGTATGAGAATGTAATGAAAGATGTGCTCAAAAGGACTTGCATTTGCGAAACTAACTGAGGCGGACATTTATCTGATACTGTATTCCATACATAATTGCCGACATTAAATAAAACATTTATTAATATAAAATCCATTCTTTTTCATTTAATTAAAAATTATAAATAAACAAAGTAGTAAATTTTCCCGGCGGACACCCTGTATTTCAATAAGTAACTCTTCTATAGCGCTGCGTGAATAAATAAAATATGGGGCTCAGAAAATATGCACACGATCCTTGACACATAAATACATTCTCAAGCAGGGTCGCTTAATTGCAGCATAGCTTTCAAGATTTAGCCAGCGTAAAAAATGTTTATGTCAACTGTTATTTTCATTTTCTTCCTGAACGCGAAGAAAACTATAAAAGAAATGTCAATAAATTTGAGACTATAGTAAACCCGATTCCATTACAATAATAACAATAGTTGGAACGTGGCTGAACTTTAATTTGAAACGTGGCGATTGTTTAGTTTTCTTGTTAGCATTGACAGTGGCAATAAAGTACTCCTATAATTCAAAGTCTGCTAAGTACTTTTAACGCTTTTGCATATTTGGTCTTTTACGGCCGTATGCAAAAATCTTGCTTAGGCTTTAAATAATAGCACAACTCAAAGGCATATTATTACATATAGTAGTGATTTATGTACAGGACAAAATAGTAACATAAAACTGGCATTAACTTGGATGAAAATTGTTCAGCCTTCAGAAAAAATTAGTGAAATTCTGCATCACAAATTTTTAATTTTGGGCCATTCATACTTATCAAATCATCTCCCCCCGGGGGCACATGATAGTCTTTTTGCAACCTACTATTCCATTTAGACTGGTGTCTTGCGGGGTAAAAGGGAGCCCAGGCCCCTCAAAGGCTAGTAGGAGTCACCTGGACAATCCACATATTTCCACGGGAATCAGTACGCCCGCAGAGTTCACTATTTGTCTCTTGAGACAATTAGCTATTCTCTGACTGGTTATTGAGGTTGGAACCTCTGTGGGAGTATCGTGGTAGTTGTGGTTTCGAGACGCTCGTGAAAGTTTGTGGGTCGGATCATTCAAAATGAACACAATGAATTGTTCAGGTCCAGGGAGTATGAATGCCGTCGTGTTCTTAATTATATTAAGCTTCATGCGTTCTGGACCAGGAGTTGGAAAGTCTCCAACTCTTAAGCATGGAGTGAAGGCTGCGGCCTACTTCGGGCTTTCGAAATTGCTACTAGGAGTGACCGGAGGATATACGTATTCGATGGCCTCCTAGGGCGTGAATGACGTTTGCAAATCATTCAAAGTGGTTTAACCACCATCTGATTATAACTACCTAGTCGGTGCAGATGTAAATCAAATCACATCATATCAAATGATCGTGACTTTGGTGTAATAGAAACGGCCTTGAAAAAAAAGAAATATTTTATAAATCCCAAAATGATTACTATAGCGTGATAGCCGTCTGTAGTTACAAAATAGATCTGTCGATCTATTTGGAAGTAGTTACTATGGGTAATATAGGTATTGCGGAATCCCGAGGTTTTGATGTTCTCCGCATGAAAATTCAGTGTGATGTTCGATGGACTAAAAACATTTTTCAGGTTTCTAAAGAAGCTTTCAAGTGCCTCGGTTTTCTAAAACGGTGTAGGAGGTATTTCACTCCATCCGATTTTCGTACTATTTATACCACCTATATCCGTCCAAAGATGAATTACAACTCTCGTATATGGGCCTTCTTCCCATAACCAAATTTCCCAGTTCAGATACTATGGATTGCATGAGTAGGGGTCATCTCCTGAGTGCTGGTCCGAACGAAAGAAGAAAAAGAAAAAAATCCTTTACAGTACAAAATATTGAGGAAAAACGATTTTATTTCAACACAATCCTTAAAAAAATCTGTTTCGAAAAAAAAAGTAAATACAGAACAAAGCAAAGTGAATTGGCTAAAAATTCTATGGAAACGATTTGACCATAATATTCCCTATAAAAGATTTTATAAACTCACTTTGCTTAAAAAACATGACAAAGTGACTTAAGCCACTTTTAAAATAAACGGCTCAATTTATTGTAGGTCTAAAAGTAGGATTTTTCTTACTTAAACTTAACAAAGGCTTAACAAAGATATTTTAAGGTAAACACGTTTTTTGAATACAACTTTAGATAATTTTGCTTAACAACGGCAGTTAAGTCTACTTTAAGTTTTTATGCATACGACTGTTAGTCTTTTATTATCTGTGGCCATATTAAGGGAAACACTTTTAAAAGCGCGAATAACATCTTTTTAATTTTAATTAAAAGTCAACTGACAAAAAACGCGATTTTTTTTTATTATTTTCTAAATTAATCGATTATTAGGTAAAATATTACGAAATTATTATTAGAAATTAGTTATTATAAATGAGTTAACTGTATTAAGTTAACTATATTTAAAATTTAAACTTATAAATTTTTACAATTTTTGTTAATTTTAAGACGGGGGGTTATTGAACTATTTCCGGCAAATCACATTAAGATGTCATGCCTGAATATGTAATATTAATTTCATATGATTTTCCGAACTATAAGTAGTTTTTTAAATTGTTTATTTATTTACTTTTTGTTGTTGTTTTTTTTTTCACAGAATCTTTTGTTTAATTTTTATTATTGGAATTAATATGCATTAGCTATTTGATGCCATGCTTTGCTTGATAAAATTTATATTGATGCATAAATAATTACAACAATACACACTTACACAGATAAATAAGTACTTTATTTCACATGAATAATTTATTTATGTGCTTTACACAAAACAAATACAGTGGCAAACAAAATTGCAAGAATAATTAAGTGAATTAGTAAAGGGTGTTTTTTTTATAGGAGTAAGGAAGAATTTTTTAAATTGCTTTGTGCGAAAGATAAGCTTCTGGCTAATAGACATTAATATATGTGTATGTAAGGGGTGTTCTTAAAAAAGGTATAGAACTTTGAAATAGAATAAAACAAAGAAATGGAATAAATTGCCATAAAATTTATTTTGTTCAAAAGATAATCTTCTGGCATTATAATTAAAACCACTTCTAGCATATGATCGCCACAAACGTAAAACTGGGCGGTAACCAAAACCATTTTCTTAACGAGTCAATCGTGGCACAGGCTATGTGATATGTTGCAACATCTTGTGGAAACCTTAGCTTCTGCACATTATGGTGGTTTCATTAATGAATAAAAAAGTTAGTATTTTTTTTTATCTTTTAAAGAGAAGTAGCACTTCAGGCAACAATGCCTATTAAGTCAAGTACTGTGCTACATTCTTTAGGAAAGGGATAGAGAAGATATGAAACAGGTGGTGAAAGTAGAAGAATAGTTGGAAATTAACTGTCGTATAAGACAGCACAGCGACCAGTGACCATGCCTTCATCACTGAGCAGCCACATCGACAGTCAATTTTTATTTTTGTAGTGAAAAAAAACCAATGTCTTCGTTGGGAATCGAACCCGAAACCCTCATACTGACAAGCTAGTACACTACCTACTAACCTACAGGGGCACCTAATTTACGTTGAGAGCTCATCGATTTATGGTTGTTTTTCCAGTGAAAATCAAAGGGAAAATTCATTTTTTAGCAGAACAGTCCGTATGTGAAGTAAACTCCCTTCAGAGGCCTTTCCTATCACTTTCAATGTAGGAAAGTTCAAATTGAATGTTCACAAACATTACTCCCTCTTTCCTCCTCCCTATAAATGATTTTCCTAGTTCCGGCACATTGCAGGGATCATACCCTGAGGGCCTTATTTATGTACATTGTAGAACCTTTACTCTTTTAACTCCAAATTTTCGCAAAAGATTGTGCGTAATTAATTTTTTCTCATTTTCTTCTCAAAACGCTGGATAGTTTGCTACGACTGCCAAACACAAACTAAATAACGCATTTTGTTCAAATTTTGACCGTGTAGGGGTCAATAGGAGCACTGTTACCACTTAAAGTCAATTTGAATTCCATGATTCACACCTATGAAATGCAAAAATCTCCCGCAGCTGCTTAATATAAAAACTTTGATGCATGTGCTGATTTAGAGAAACTTCCAAAGACGGTTAATTTGTTTGTAAGCTTCTCTGTCAATGTCAATTATTATTTTCGTAGTGAAAAAAAACCGAGGTCTTCGTTGGGAATGGAACCCACAACCCCCAGACTGACAAGCTAGTACACTACCTATTAGCCTACAGGGGCACCTCAATAAAAAAGTTAGTAATCATGGCTATATAGCGGTCACCATTGACTAATACCTTCTCACAAACGTAATTTTGAAATTCACTAATTCAGACCACTGATACAACCAACCCATAATACACATCAAACGACCAGTTTGGATGTAATGGTCACCACCATTAGTTCAATTTACAGCAATTTTAGTAATAAATATATCCATTCAAACGGAAATGAGGTAAACAAAATTCTTTAATGAAAATCAGGATCAAAATTCAATCTTGTTTTGGGCCCATTTTGCACAATTCGCAAGCGTTTTTCAGACGTCAGTTCATATGTATTGAAATAACAAACCAAATAAACATAAATCACTTGACAGCTGGTAAAATGATATTCGATAAAAAAAGTATTGCCAACTCAAAGTTTTATACCTCTATAAGAAGCACTCGATATTGTTGCTTTATCTAGTTCCCATAAAATCCATCTATTAAAACAAATGATAGATAAATAACTCGTTTAATTAAATATAAATCATTTCAGAGCTGCTGAAATGGTTGCCCGATAAAAAGTGTTGTCAACTTAAAGTTTTACATCTTTAAAAGAAGCACGCAATATTTTTGCTTTGTCCAGTTCGCATACCGACCACATAGTTAAAACAAGTGAGTGATTAATAACTCGTTTAACTAAATATAAATCAATTGACAGCTGGTAAAATGGTCGCCCGATAAAAAAGTGTTGACAACTTAAAGTTCTATATATATTTAAGAAACACCCAATATTTTTGCTTTGTCCAGCTACCATACGGACCATCTAGTTAAAGCACGTAAAGTATTAATAACTCGTTTAATTATCTAAATATAAATCAATTGATAGCTGGCGCAATGGCTTCCAGATAAAAAAAGTGATGCCAACTTAAAGTAAACAAGTGAAGAATTCATAACTCCTTTAACTAGCTTTTCATTAAATTTGTTTTTATGCCAAGTGTGACTAAGGAAATATATTTTATTTTCCACTTTACTCGCTCTTTGTTCGCTTATTCGGTGTTTTTAAACAATGTTAAGGTTACCCTACCAACATTACAAATTGGCTTTAAGAAACCTACTTTCTAAAATCACTACCCCGTTTGCTCATTTTCTATGCCGCTATTACTATTATCATGCAGTTATTGCATTTTTTTTCGATTTTTATTTTTTACTGATCAAACTAATTAAAAGAATCTTTTTTTTTTAAGTCGACAACACAGTTCATACGTATGATTGGTAAAATACTAAAGCGAAATCAATCCAGAAACACAAATAAATTTTTTGCTTGCTACTGCCAGCACACACGTCCATTTTAAACTCAGTCTTCTGTGGCACCTTATTAATTCTCCGTTTCTTCTATTTATAAATTTTTGACTGCTGCTAAATTTGTTCAAGGATGAATACCGCACAGCATTCTAGATCATATGATATGAATCTGCCATATAGTTAAACTCACAGTATTCACCTTTAGCAGCCAGGCATTCTAAACCAACCCAGCCATGACTACCACACTCTGATGTTGTGTTGTTAATTGCCTTCCTAAATCAAAGCTTATTTATTTATCGTATAGAAGGCAACTTGATGCACTTATGTGCTGGTCTGATATATAAACCTCTTTACGAACTTATAAAATCAAAGGGCTTGTTGGTGCTTAAGCAGACTTCGAGTAGGTTTGTGCTGCTGCTTTCCATTTATTTGACCTTTTCAAAATATTGCTGCTGTGCAAAAACTATTCTTTTTTGTATATATTCACGTCGCTATTGGGAGTTGAACTTGTAGCCTTGTGTTAAGAAACACCTTTATCTTTTATTTTGTTCACTTAAACCAGTGGTGACAAGAGCACCTTTTTAAGAGAGTTAAATTTTAGCAAAGACGCAATCCAATATTTTAACGGACATCATTAGCTTTTGCTACTTAAGCTACGTCAATGGGTCTTCGCAATTAATTTCATATTAATACTATTTATGCCCTTAATTGTTATGGCAACACCGACAACATGACAGTTTTGACAATAATTTTTTTGAGGTATTCATAGTACCTTTATTGGCAATTGTCACATTTAAATCAATTTCGCACGGAAATCGTATTAAAATAATTAAAATCCACTGAAAATGGTGATTCTGTTAAAGTTACATTGCGTAAAATTTGTGATATTTTCAGACAACACAACATTCTTCTCAGACCGCTCTTAAGAATTTAGTCGTTTAATTTGAGTCGACAGGCTCGATACAAATTGTACGAACAATCGTTCAACATCGCAGCTGTGAGTCACAGTGCTAAAGCAGATACAAATTTGTCAATTCCTCGACGTTCTCAACAATTGGGGTAACACAAAACTATCACATGGCAAATTTTACGTAAGAATTTGACTTTGAAGTCCTATAATGTTCAACTGATCGTGGATTATTTTTTGTGGGGCTATGTTAAGGACAGAGTCTATAAGGAGTCAATCGAAACGATTTCAGCTTTAAAAGTCAAAATCCGTGATGTGATTAACGAAATAGGACCGCCATTTTACCAAAAAGTGATTAAAAACTTTGATGAAAGAATCGATATCTATCACCTTGGTCGCGGTGAACATTTGTCAGATATTATTTTGCGGAGCTTTTCTCTTTTTAAGACAATAAAAACTTGAAGCATCTTAATATACATTTTTTGTTTAATTTTGTTTTAGAAAACAAACATCCTGTTGAAAAACCCTATATTAAAAATAAAGCTCTAGGATTGCCGGAATCAACGAGACGCATATTTTTTTAAAGTATCAGATTAATTAGTGATACATCGCTGGGATATTTGACTTACGCTGTCACATTTATCTGGCTTCAGGAGTGCTCTTCACCAAGCTTGCGATGACTTTAGCCGGAAGCCAAGTTTTTACCGTAATTAAATTACTGTGTTATTTTCTGATGTACTTATGTCACCTCACTTTTAAGAATTTAATCAATCTGAGTAAATCAAGCACATCAAATGGCGGCTTGAATTTACTGCACTTAACTGCAGCACCTTTCAATTTAGATGATAATGAATCAAAAGAGAAATAGAGGTGGGTGTTATCGAAGTAAATTTGTTTATTTTTTTGACAACATAAGAGGTGTCAAAACTATCAAGAACTAAAATTAATTGAGCCTACAAATTAAAATGGCGACAATTGTTCTCAGCTCCCACATCAAACCCACTTAAGTAGATTTCTCACACCGTTTTCCACCAGGAGAAATAGAAGAGATTAGAAGTCAGCCTACAATCAATAATTGTCTCAATATTAAATTCACTATGAATTGTTATGCACTGTAGACAATAAATGTCTCTTTATACAATGCATTTGATTGTCATCGTCATGTGTGTAAACTTGGATTGAATCACATTTTATTTATTTACTTACTTTTTTTTATAAATTGCATTCTTAGTTTATTTTTCTAGAAGAATAATTGATTAAGTGTCATCGACATGCAAGTGAGTGTAGATCTTAACATTTGAGTTTACAAAAACAAAAAAAAAAAGTAAAAAACAAAAAACAAGTTGCATTAATAGCGCGTGTAGCAGTGCAGCTGTGTAGCTTTTATTCTGCAAATACTTGTTGCATTCACTGGCAGACGTTTAAACGAAAGGTTGCTCTTTTATACCGCCGTATAGTCGCTGTGTTATTTTCTGTCTTTTTTTTATTTATTTATTTTTTTATTTATTTATTTAATATTGTTATTGTTTAGACGGTCATTGATCCTTCAGTTAGCTTTTGCAAAATAATTTATGCTATTCGTCGTTGTTGTTGTTGTTGGTTTATTCATACATCTTCATATAATAACGCTTTAAATTTGCATAAAATGTCATTTGAATAGACTGGACAATAAAAGTGCGCGTTATATTCAAAGTAAAGTCCCAGTTGGAAATGATTTTGCGGAAATATAATTTAACGAAGACATTTTTATTATTATTATTGAAATATAATTAAATTTTGCAAACCAACTTCAGGTGTGAAGGTCTCTCCGATTTGGTGAGAAAATTACAATGACGGGTTAAAATAAAGTTTTGCACACTTGTAAAGGGTGTTTTTGTATATAGGTATAGAATTTCAAGTTGGAAAACTGGCGGCCATTCTGCCAGCTATCAAGTGATTTTTGTTTAGTTTGCCTTGACATTTCACAATGTATAGACGTTAGTCTGAACAATGCTTCCCAGCTGTGGAAATTTGGTCTTAAATAAAATTGCCGTTAATACCGATTTTAATAAGCATTTTTAACTTGTATACTTCAAATAACAAAATTACCATATTTGCAGTGATTATAATCCTAAATGTATGTTGAGACACGATAACATCCAGAAAAACTGACTACTCGCTGTGTTTTATGGGCTGGTGGAATCATAGGTTCTTACTTTCTTAAAAACCACGCCAATTGGAACGTTTCCGTCAATAATGATCGCTATAGAGTTATGATTACTGACTTCTTTGTTCGTCAATTGAACAAGCATAGTGTGCAGGAGTTTGATTTCAAGGATACAGCTCAATATGACTCTCGTGCCACAATAGATTTATTGAAGCGCACGTTTAGTAACCGTATTGTTTCACATTTCGGACTCGTGAATTGGCTTCCACAATCTTGCAATTTATCGCCGCTGGACTATAAACAATGGCGATATGTGAAGTCGCTATAAACCCGAACATTTGATCACTTAGAGCACAAAATCCTCTACCTTATTGCCGATATACGGAAAAAATTATATAGAAAAAATCGTAAATTATAAAAATCATAAAAAATAGTAGTTCTAATTGTTATAAACATTAAACGGTGTTATAAACACCCTTTCGAAATAAAAAAAGGAAACAAAAAAAAAAAAAATATTAAAACCTGTAGAAGAAGAATTTTTTATGGCAGCTCTATTTTTTAAATTAATTTTCTATTGTGCGAATTCGTTTCCTTTACCGTGTAATTCCTTTTATTACACGCAAAAAAATACTTTCCAAGGTATTTTCGAAAATTCGAAATTAATTTCGAAAATTCGAACTTGCCCAGTTCGAGTTGTATCTTTTGAAAGGCTATGGTCTAACACTTAAATGTGTATACGGACTGGATACTTCTAAATTCGCTGTAACAACAATAACAAAATTGAAAATTGAAGGGTGTCCCCATTAGCAATGTTATTTGATGAATGAGGTGTTTGCCTGCCTGTCTATTGTAAATTCGAATTTTTTCTCAAGAATTATTCCTTTTTTTCGTTATACAAATTAATAATGTCGATTTTTTTGACGAATTATAACATTTAGTTTATGTTACCTTGTAACTACTTTCCATGGTATTTTCGAAAATTCGAAATTAAGTTCGAAAATTCGAACTTTCCTAATTAAGTTAGTAATGATTAGTAACTAAAAATTAGGAGTACACAATGATGTATTCGTGTTCGAATTGTAATATTTTTAATATTAGGTATATTCGAAAATTCAAATAATAATACATTAAGCTAAATCAATTTTATGCACAAAATGCCACGCTAAAAGAATTAATTTCGAAAACTCGAACTTATCCAATTAAGTACAACTTAAAATAAGATTATACAATGAAGTATTCTTGTTCGAATTGTAATAGTTTCAACATAGGTTGTATCTTTTAAAAGGCTATGTTCAAACGCTTGAATGTGTATACAGAATGGATACTTCTAAATTCGCTATAACAACAAGTACAAAATTAAAAATTAAAGCCTGTCCTCATTAGCAATGTTATTTGATGAATGAGGTGTTTGCTTGCCTGTCTATTGTGAATTCGAATTTTTTCCTTAGAATTATTTCTTTTTTTCGTTATACTTTTTGCGAATTATAACATTTAGCTTATGCTACCTTGCAATTCCTTTCAATACGCGCAAAAAACTACTTCCAAGGTATTTTCGAAAATTCGAAATTATTTTCGAAATTTCGAAATTACCTAATTAAGTTAGTAATGATTAATAACTTAAAATTAGGTATATACAATAAAGTATTCTCGTTCGAATTGTAATATTTTCAATATCAGCTATGTTCGAACATTCAAATATTATTGATATATTAAGCTAAATCAATCTTATGGACAAAATGCCACGCTAAATGATAAATATGAATATAAATATCAAAATTATAAAGTCCAAGTGTACTCGAAAATTAAGAATTTAAATTTATAGATTTAACACCGAAGTAATAATGACTTTCGTTAATATATAATTTATGTTCAAACTGGAAATTGTTTTTGAAAGTACTATTAAGAATATTTCCATTTTAAATTATCTTAGTTATTCAAAATAATATTTTAATTTACACCTTTTAAAACTTGTTCGTTTCTTACTTGTAACAAATAAAAATATTTAAACTTCGAAAAAATTTTTATAATCTTAAGGAAACTACAGAAAACACAACTAAAAACTAACAATTCAATTTAAAACTTAAAACACTTTAACCATTTCTGTCAACGAACCGAAAAATGTTTGCAAAATGCAACAATGGTGCTAAATGTCAATCAAATAAAAGAGGAAAAGAAAAAGGAACTCAGCAACAAATGCAGCAGTAAGTTAAATATTTAATACCAACAACAACAACAACTATTCCAACATTGTGAGTGGGGCAAGTTGTATTTGTTTTCAAAACAACATTTTACCAAAAAGAAAAACTATTTGACGTTAAAACTAAAATCGAAGTTAAAATTAAAAGTTTGAAAATTGAAATTGTAATTTTGTTGCAAAATAAATCTTTGAAACAAAGTTTTGTATTACATAACCTCAAAATGAAACTGCAACAACAAGAACAACAACTACAACTGCTGCAAAGAAAAACAATAGACATAAAATTACCACAGAATTTGGCTTAAAGACATTCACTCAATTTTATTTAACAAAATCAGGCATACAAACGCACACACACACAAACACGTTTTATTGCAGAAAATGAAAAATCATGATAGAAAATTTACAACAACAAAATGTTGCAGTTGCACTTTGGACAAGTTTTTTTTCAAAAAAAGCAAAACACAATGGAAAAATTCAGACCTACAAAAAACAGAAACGTAAATTTAAGCTTTACCCGCCAGTGCATTCGTCAGCATTGCATTTAATTATAAAATGGTTTCGAAAAGAAGAAGAAGAAGAAGGCTGAATTGTTCGGTATCTTTTCTTTTATTTTATAAATAATGTATAAAAATGGTTTTTTTAAAAAAGAAAAAAGATATTTATTAAAGATAAATAAAAAAGATCGGTTAAAAAAACAATAAAAATTTTATTAAAAAAATTATTTCATAATTATAAAAAATAAAGGGTGCCCCTATACATATCTGCTTTATCGTAATGGTCATGCATTTAGAATAGTAACAAAGTTGATAACACCATACTTTACAATGTCTGTTATTGTAATAGAAAAGAAGTAAATTTATTAAATAAAGAGTGTGCTCATAGGTGGGTGGCGAAATTTGTTTTACACGGTTTTATCTTTTGAAATGTTGTAGTTAAGCACTTGAATATGTATCTAGAACGGGTACTTCTAAATTCCCTATAGCAACAAGTACAAAATTGAAAATTAAAGCGTGTGCCCCTTAGCAAAGTTATCTATTTGTCTATTGTGAATTCGAATTTTTTCTCAAGAATTATTCTTTTTTTAGGTATACAAGTTAATAATGTCGATTCTTTAGAAAACTGCATTTACTATAATAAAAGGAGTTAATACATTATTCAAAATATTATCCACCGTTAGCCACCTCTTTTTCCCATCTTTCTAGTAGCGTATAGATATCGCACCAAAAAAAACTGCCCCGATTTCGACGTAAAGAATAAATCAAACCAATTTCTGATACCCTGTTCCGAAGTGTATTTCATTAAGAGCATTCTGTATCGATCGCAATAAATGGACTATAAAGCAAGTGACACAAAAGTTCCCATCCACTGTTTTCAAATAGTTTTGGCCGGTCTGGCAATATGTTCGTTATTACGATGGAAGCCTAAGACCTCGTGTCTTGTCAAATATTCTCGTCGTTTTTCATTAATTGCTCTTTCCAAACGAATTAATTGTTTTCGTAATAGGTTCCCTGTGATTGTGTGACTAGATTTCAACAGTTCATAACACAAAATACCCTTCTGATCCCAACAAATACAGAGCATTACCTTGGCATCATGTTTATTCGGTTTCGGCGTTGATATCGCTGATTGGTGAAACTTTACACTTGGGCTTATGGCAATGTATCCACTTTTCATCACCAGTAACAATACGATGCAAAAATGACTTATTTTTGTAGCATTTCGTCTTTCAACGTCTCTCGGCTCTAATTCAACAAAGAGGCTAAATCGCATGTGTCATCGTTAAACTAAATCGAGCTAGCACTGAGGGGCAAAAGGGCTAGCTCCCACAACCGGTGGCCCCACAATCCTCTTTTCCATCATGCAACGGAAAAATAGTAATCTTACAGCTTGCGGGCTGAAAAACGGAAGGACACAGAAGCGCCCAGGTGCATAATAAAACCAGATTTAGTAAAAGGGGACAGTGAAACCATTATGTAATGTACGACTGCGCACCGCTACTGGAGATTCAGTCACCGTCTATGGAAGAGCCAGGGTAAGGCTAACTATCGCACACATCAGTGCGGGAGCCAATTTGCTGGCTTTTTAATGAATCTCAATGCTTTTACGTGAGGGAAAAGACTTGTGTGAGTCCCAAAAATAATGCAAATTTTTCTTGCATTTGACAACAATCTTCGTCCAGTAATGCTTCCAATTCCTCAGCTTCAAACTTGTTAGAGTTAACCAGGCATCTTCTTGTCTTCTGTGTCGAAATCACCACTTTTGAATTGCGTAAATCATCGTTCATACGTTTTTTAAGTTAGTTCGCCGTAAGCTTCTACCAACAATCCATAATTTTCAGCACTTGGTTTCTTCGAATGAAAGAAGGTTATCAGACTTCCCCGTAAAATTTGATATTATTATAGCGTTTGAAAAAATGTGTGTTTACACTTTAGTGACTGTCGAATATTGAATTTTAATGGCTGATGTTTTACATCCAAAATACTACATTTGTTATTATTAATACAAACCATATATGATTGTTACGTCACATGCCTCCCCCCGGCGGCATTTTTAAAGTCTGTATGTATCACACAACCATCAAGACTTGTGTCTTGCGGGGTAAAAGGGAGCCCAGTCCCCTTAGGCTAGTAGGAGCCAACTGGAAAATCCACTATATTTCCACGGGAATCAGTAAAGCCCCAGAGTTCCGCTATTTGTCTCTTTAGGCATTTAGCTGTTCTTTGTCTGATTATTGAGGTAGGCCCTTCGGGAGTATCGTGATGGCTGTGTGTTTCAGGCCCACGTTTGAGTTTGGGTCGGATCATTCACAATGAACACAATGAATGGTCCAGGTCCAGTGAGTATGAATGCCGTCGTGTTCCTAATTATATTTAGCTTCATGCGTTCTGGACCAGGAGTTGGAAAGTCTCCAACTCTTTTGCAAGTTGCTTTTGAAGTTGCAACTAGGAGTGACCGGAGGATATACGTATCGGAAGGCCTTCTAGGGCGAGGATGACGCTACATATCATCCACAGTGGTAATAATCCACCATCTGATTAAGGCCCACGGCCAGGTGCAGATGTAAATCTTATCACGTCATTACGTCACATGCCTTCGGAAGTATCGTGGTGGTTGTGGTTTCGCGGCCCTCATGAATTTGATTAAGGCGCCAGGATCATCTCACTTCTACTGAGAACAATGACCCAGATCCAGTGTGTATGCTGTTCTGGATCATGATTTGGATGGTCTCCAACTTTCCAGCAAGGAGTGGGGATTGGTGGCCCTGCTTCGAAACCTTCGAAATTGCAGCTAGGAATGAGCTGTTGCTTTCTAAGGCGCGAGCGCTCGCACCGTATTACCTCAGTGGTTTGACCACCGTCAAACCACGTATGTAACGTCACATATTGTCCAAATCGACATTATTAAATTGAGCAGTAAAAATTTCTTAAAATTTTAGTTTCTATGCGGTCAGAGTTGCATTTTTCGTTATTCATATTTTTGTGATGGATGGCTGGCGATAAATGCAGCAGGCAACGGACTCTGATCGGTTTTAACTTGGTAAGACCCAGATCCTATCCTGTTGTTACGTATCTCAAGTCGTGGACACATACCTCCTCGTGGTGCCATCTGGATAGCTCCCCCAGTCAACCGTCTGGAGAGTGAACTAACATGTGCTGCGCAAAAGTTCACCTAAGAACTTTAAAAAATAGGCGTCGGTGCGTTGGGCTTGCAACCCACCACCGATGGAATATACATTGCAATGAAAAAGAAACAGAAAATAGAGAAACGGACCCCTACTGTTGACGGACCCCGCAAACGTAAAAAGGACCATGATTTGAGGATCTGCACCTGGAATGTACGATCCTTGTACAGACCAGGCGCGCAGACCCAATTGATTGATGTGCTTGAGGGATGCAAATCCCATGTAACTGCCATCCAGGAAATACGATGGATTGGACACGGCGTCACCAGAACACCCAAAGGTGACATATACTATAGCTGCCATGAGACAAGGCACGAATTTGGATGCGGCTTTGTAGTTAGTAAAAAAATTAGTCACCTAGTTTCGGGATTCAAGCCTATTGATGAACGACTAGCTACAATCCGCATACGGGCAAAATTTTTTAACATCAGCCTGATATGTGCGCATGCCCCAACAGAGGATAAGGACGAGCAGACTAAAGACACATTCTACGAGCGCCTGGAAGAAGTGTATGATCGCTGTCCCCGCCATGACGTTAAAATAGTTCTGGGTGATTTTAACGGCAAAATAGGCAGGGAAAGTGTCTTTAGCCCAACGGTCGGAAAATTCAGTCTCCACGAGGAAACGTCCGATAACGGCATGAGACTGATATCCTTTGCAGCGGCACGTAACATGGTAGTTAGCAGCACCAGATTCCAGCATCTCGATATCCACAAAGCGACATGGACGTCACCTGATCGGGTTACAAAAAATCAGATCGATCATGTTGTGATCGATGGTAGACACGCCTCCAGTGTCTTGGACGTACGTTCGATCAGAGGTGCCAACATCGACTCGGATCATTACCTCGTCGCAGCCAAGGTACGTACCCGATTATGTTCGGCTAGAAACGTACGGACATCGTCCCGAATGAGAAAATTAGACGTCGGAAAGCTGCGCATACAACAGCATGAGATCGCTTATTCCACTCGAGTCGGCCAGTTGCTCCAAGTGAGCACTCCTCGTCCCGATAGTGTTCATGATCAGTGGCATCACATCGCTCATTCAATGGAGAACGCTGCACGTAACGTACTTGGATACCAACGACCAGTACCGAAGAACCCATGGTACGATGATGAATGTCGCCAAGCTACTGAACAGAAAAATGCAGCGTATTTGGCAACTCTCCGTACAGTAGCAACGCGAGCTGTACATGAGAAATATCGGGAGAAGAGGAGAGAGGAAAAACGCCTGTTCCGACGGAAGAAGAGAGAAATGGAAAGGCGCGAGTGCGAGGAAATTGAGATGTATAGGACGCATAATGAAGCGCGTAAGTTTTATCGGAAGGTCAGACATCAAACTGAGGGCTTCAGTACTGGAATTACGTCCTGCAAGGACCAGCAAGGAAATTTTGTGTCTGATTCACAAAGTGTACTGAGGATATGGAGGGAACATTTCTCCCACTTGTTGGTATGTGATGAGAGCGGCAATCAAGATACCAACTACCCAATACCTGACGACAACGTTGAATGTCTACCACCCAGCCAAAACGAGGTTCAAATAGCTATATCGCGCCAGAAAAACAACAAGGCAGCTGGTGCCGACGGCTTGCCGGCAGAGCTATTTAAGGCCGGAGGCAATGAGTTGGTTAGGAGCATGCATCGACTCATTAAAGCCATTTGGTTGGAGGAACGCATGCCCGATGATTGGAGCCTCAGTGTGCTATGCCCTGTCCACAAAAAAGGAGATAAATTAGTTTGTTCTAACTATAGAGGCATAAGTCTCCTGCCCATTGCATATAAGATCCTGGCGACAATTTTGTGTGAACGACTGAAACCAAAGGTCAATGAAATAATTGGCCCTTACCAATGTGGTTTCAGACCTGGTAAATCCACATCTGACCAGATATTCACGCTACGCCAAATCCTGGAAAAGACCCATGAAAAGCAAATCGACACCTACCACCTGTTTGTTGATTATAAAGCCGCTTTTGACAGTCCGATCCGCGCAAATGTTTATCAGGCCATGTCTGAATTTGGGATACCAGCGAAGTTGATAAGACTTTGCCAAATGACCTTGCAGGGCACGAAGTCTTCGGTAAAAATAGGAGACGATCTTTCGGACCCGTTTACCACCACGCGAGGATTCAGACAGGGTGACTGTTTATCGTGTGACCTTTTTAACATCCTCTTGGATAAAGTTATACGAGACGCAGCGGTTAATAGGAATGGCACTATCTTCGACAAGAGCCATATGCTTCTCGCATATGCGGATGACATTGACATCATAGGCCGAACATTGCGAGATGCAACTGCTGCCTTTGCGTGTATTGAGAAGCAGTCACGGAAAATGGGTTTGGCGGTTAATGAAGGCAAAACCAAGGTTATGGTTTCAACGAACAGAAAATCTACAAGATTAGGTGAAACTGTGAGCGTTGGCAACTATAACTTTGAGGTTGTTAGGGAATTTGTATATCTCGGTACATCCATCAATACAACGAACACCATCGGCCTGGAAATACGAAGAAGAGTAGTGCTTGCAAACAGATGCTACTTTGGGCTAATCAGGCAATTCAAAAGTAAAGCCCTTTCTCCAAAGACGAAAATAATACTCTACAAGACGCTCATACTACCTGTGCTTCTGTATGGTGCAGAATCATGGGTGCTCGCGCAAGCAGATGAATCCGTGCTTGGAGTATTTGAGAGAAAAATTCTTCGAAAAATATATGGACCTGTTTGCGTTGGTGGAGACTTTCGGCGTCGCATGAATCATGAGCTGTATGAACTGTATGCCGATATTGATATTGTGAAGCGCATTAAGGTACAAAGACTGCGCTGGCTGGGACATACAGAGTGTGATTCGTTTTACATCCGCGCCTGACTATATAGTCTTAATCAGATGGTGGACAAACCACTTTGTATAATTTGGAACGTCATACAACCGTCCTAGATAGCCGAAGACATACAGTTCGAATGGATGAAAACGCTCCAGCAAGGAAAGTTTTTGAATACGGCCCTGAAGGTGTGCGCAAAAGGGGGCGACCAAAGCTCCGCTGGAAAGATCAGGTCCAGGAAAATATCGCCGATCTGAAAATTCAAAACTGGCGAAGAAGCGCAGAAGATCGAAGCGCTTGGAATACTATACTAATCTCGGCCCAAGACCCATCAGGGTTGTGAAGAGCCATTTATGGATGGATGGATATTTTTGTGATAAATAAAATCACCCAAAACACATATTTTCTTGCAATTTTTTCTAAGTGAGGATAGAATTCCATTAGATTTGCTGGAAAATATAACGAATGGTTGTGTAGGATATTGAGTCACGGCATTTGGAGTAGAGAGAGTAGAGTAATAGAGAACTACAGGGCACTACAGGGTACAGCTTCCATTAAAACTAAACTACGAAGTTCTAAAAAAATAGCGAATGCAGCGACAAAACTAGAGTATGCAAATATTCGTTGTTGCTTCTTTATGTATAAAAAATGAATTAACAACAATTACCGTTATTTGTTTTAAATTATTTTAATAATAACAATTACCTTTTTTGTAGTTTTTTTAATCGACCTTTTTTATCTTTAATAAATATCTCTTATTCTTTTTTACGGCCTTTTTGAATTAAATTAACAATATATATAAAAAAAATATATATATATATTGTTAATTTAATTTAAAAAGACCGTAAAACAGAATAAGAGATATTTATTAAAAATAATAATTACCGTTACTTTTCGTAAGAACATTTGAAGTGTGTAGGGAGAAAATTGTTTTGCTGTGGAAATATTTTTTTCAACTATGCCATTTTTAGAGTCGTTTATTAGGAAATCCTTTAAAATTTCATACTTCAATATTTAAACGAAAAAATATCTTTAAGAATTTAATGATCATAAAAACACATCTAAGTGTGGGAGAGAGTGGTTCCTTGGCAACAAAATTAATATTTTAAAGTGGCCGGCACACTCACCGAATCTTAATTCCATAGAAAATCTATGGAAAATTGTAGATTGAAAAATAGGCCGCAATAATTTCTCCGGCGGTATTAACTAATTTAATTGACTCACTCCCTCGAAAATGTGCTGCGGTTATAAAAAAAATAATGGATTTGCTACAAATTCATTACTTACTCATCCAGTCCCCCCGGGGGCACTTTTATGGTCGTTATAGTACGTAACAGCTATCTAGATCTCTGCAACTGGGGGAAGAAGGGAGCCCAGTCCCCTGAAGACAGGCAGGGAGTCAACTGGAAGCTCCACTTTATTTCCACGGGGAGCAGTGAGCCGCAGAGTTCAATATTTGTCTCTTTAGACATTTAATAGTTCTCTGACTGATCATTGAGGTTGGCCCCTATATGGGAGTGACGTGGTGGTTGTGGTTTCGCGTCCCCATAACAGTATAATGGTTATTATGGTGGCCAGGATCATCTCACTGATAATGACACGCAAAGTGAATGATCCAGTCCAGTGAGCATGCTAGACATGTGTTCTGGACAGGAGTTGAAAGTCTCCAACTCTTTAGCAAGGTGTGATGGTTTGCAGCCCTGCCCTGGAATCATTAAAGTTGCAACTAGGTGGTTCTGTTGCTTAGAATTATGTTTTCGGCTGCCTAGGACGCATGTATGACGTTTCAAATTATACAATTGTGGTTTGTCCACCGTCTGATTAAGGCTACATAGCCAGGTGCGGATGTAAAACGAATCACACTATCTTACTCATCCAGTATTGAGTTTTGTCTCCTCATTTTTGAAGAAGTGCTGTCGAAGGACGCCGCCAACCCATAAACCGCACCAAACACTCAGTCTTTATGAATTCATCGAATTTTTAATAAGCATTTCTTGATTCAATTTGTTAACGAATGCGCTGAGATGAAAGTGTGCTTCGTCATGAGGCTTGAAGTGCTCAGTATACTTCATCTTTTGACTCACTTAAACCTTGTTAGTTCAATTGTTGGACACGTCAATGGATCGAGTATTAAAGAATCAATATTATGATATGTTCGTATATTTTCCGACTCTCTATATAAGTACAGAGAAAACATTGACGATGGCAAATAACCGAAACCGGTTTGTTCACAAACCAAATTTGGCGCGGGTTGACGTAAAATCATACCCAAATGAATCAATATTATTTTTATTTTAAGTTACAATTTACTTTAAATTTTGTATTGAAAAGTAGCAGTTCATGCTTTACTTTTATCCGCTACTGTAAATATTATTGTGGAACAATTAATAGACTGAGCAAACACATGCAACCGCAAATATTTGTAACACTAACATGGATTTTTAAATTTTCTAAAATAATTTATTAATGTTTTTAGAATAAAAAAAAAATATTTAAAAAAATTAGTATTTTATGCTGATGATTATTCATCATCAATTTAATAGAAAAAATAAGGAAAATCAAAGAGAAAATGAGTAAATAATGGGTGGTATTATTGATTCCGCGCGGAAAGGAAAATTGAACGGAAAGAAATATCGATCGATATGAAAATTGCAATTATTCATTTCTGCGGTATTCTCTTTCCGCAAACTTAATTTAGCATCCCTGTTTTAAGTGATTATAAGCCAATGTTGTGTCAGCGGATGGGAAAAAAACTAACAAATTTTAGATGTGATTGTAGATGCTTGTGTTAAATATTTTTCAAATTAAATATGGATTCAATTGCCTTTTTTGAGGATAGCAGTGACAGTGATTCTTTGGATAGATCGATTGGAAAGAAGAGTTTTACGCTATAACTCTGGAGATGTGTTCCAGGTAAATGATAGAGGGTAAGTTGAAATAAACAAATGTGAATCGGAATTCCAAAAAATTTTCCATTAAACAAGGTAGCGTTTAAATATAATTTGTCTGAGTTGAATCTGCATGCTCAGAAAGGGGTCGTGAAGTAGCTGTTTCAGTCAAAGACTTTGAGCTTTTTTGAGATTTTTTGCAAAGGGCAGCTATCTGCTTTATACTTGAGATATGCCTGTGAGCAGTAGCATCCATACTTCAACATTTGCCGATGATACGGCCTGCCTTAGTTCTCACGAAGACCCCCGTATGGCATCTCAGGTTCTTCAGGAACATATTACGCATCTGGAATTGTGGTTGAAGTTATGGAGAATAAAAGTAAACGAGCAAAAGTGTGTCCACTTAACTTTTACTTTAAAAAGGGAAACTTGCTCCTCTATTCGTATGAACGGGCAGATTATTCCTCACCACTTACATGCTAAATATCTTGGCATAATCCTTGTTCGTAGGCTTACATGGAAACACCACATCGACACAAAGCTAATCCAAATGAAAATCAAGTTATCTCAAATATACTGGCTAATTGGCAGGAACTCAACTCTTAGTCTGGACTGTAAACTTCTATTGTATAAGTCGATTCTGAAACCAATATGGTGCTATGGAATTCAACTATGGGGCACTACTTCAGCTTCAAATGTGGAAAAAATTCAACGCCGACAGAACAAAATACTACGATTAATTACATTAGCTCCATCGTACATGCGGAATTTAATTATACATCGTGATTTGGATATTCAACTCGTGACTGCTGAAAATGCTCAATACGCAGGCCAATATTTAACTAAGCTCGAGTGCCACTTGAATCCCCTTGCGCGAAATATTTTGATTTTTAAAAGTCATATCCGATTAAAAAGGAGAGACACAGGGGCATTGGTCAATAACCCTCCAAATGGAAATGGGATCTCTTGATAATAGTTTTTATTTTTTTTATATTTATTTTTGATTGTGAGAATTTGTTAAGATATTATTTTATTGCTGTCACTAGAATTATGTCTGACACTGGTCGGGCTTAATAATTATACATTTAGATTTAAGATTCGAGAAATTGTTGATAATTCACATATATGAAGATTCAATAAATAATTTATATATGGAAAAAAAAGGGCAGCTATCAGCATAATGTTGGTAAGGGTTTTAATGTAAACATAGTCCAATCAACGTTATCTATTATGCTAGATGAATTATTGAGCAAGTTAGATCAAATATTGTGCAGCAAATGGATATTCATGAGCACAAATACAGACGAGGAAAGAATAGCCAAAATGACTATCTATGAAAAATATAGTATTCCAAATGTTGTAATGGCTGTCGATTAGTACCCATGTAAAAATAATTGCTCCAAATTGCAATAAACACTTTTTTAATCGTAAGGGATACACAGCATTAATGTTATGAATGTAAGTAAATATTTATTAACTTGGCTTTTTTAATTCTCTATAATTGTGTAAATGCAGATATGTGATCACGAACAGAAAAGTCCTTACAATATCCTGGAAGTTACCATGATTTCCACATTTGCGAAATGAACGCTGAAAAACTTTTCCTTCAATCAAAACATAGCAATAGAAAAAATTGTCGCCTTTTGGGTAAGTAAATTACAAAATTCTCAGCAACGAAGTTGTGTAAACAAATTTTAAAAATTGTTGCAGGTGATAAAGGGTATCCTTCACAACCATGGCTACTTACACCTTATAGAGAGCCAGTTAACTCTCTCAACAAAATTAGATTTAATACCGCATATTCTGAAGGATAAATTATAGTAGAAAGAACTATTGGAGTGCTCAAATCTGTTTTTAGATGCCTCAATAATGAACGGGGATTATATTATGATCCACGTCTGCAAGGGCGCGTTGGCTAATACCACAAGCAATGCCCTGTTTTGTTTTTTAGTAAATTACCAATTGCTTCGACATGCAATTTGTTTGTATATTTTTTTTCTTTTATTTCTACAAAAATATTTTTCACACATAAAACAAATAAATTAAACTAAAAGAAATTTTTCGTACACAAAAATTAAGCGAAAGCAAAATGGAAGAAAATATCTACACTGAGAAATCAATAATATGACAATACCACAACGGTAGAGTTGATAGCAAAACAACGGAAGGATACCGCAGCTGTCGAATGAATAATTGCAAAATTTGCTTCCGCAAAAAAAAAATTTATCCGCAACCGCGGAACGGAATCAATAATCGCACCCAATTTAATAATTAAACGCTAAATTTTTTGCTAAGCGCAAATCTCGAAAACAGCTGAACCGATTTCGTTAATTTTTTTTTTGTATAATATTCCTTGAAGTACGAGGATCGTTCTAACGGTTCTAAAAAAATTGGCTGAGAAAGTATAAAAACAACATGCCCATACAAAAGACACGTAAAAGTATACTTGATTCGTGGACGATATTTTATTTAATATGCGCAATAGAACTCCCTGTTCTGAATTTATAAATAAGTAAAGAAATTTATAATCAGGCTCTGATTTCCATTGAGGATATGTGCTTGACGATGTCAAACAAACCATTATGTTAATTTGGGAATGGTCGCAACCAATCGCCCAATGCACGATGCCTTTCATCAAGTGTTAGAACGTGTATGATCTCAATACTTGAAGGAAGCGATTCAAATAAATCTTCCACTATTGAATGAAGAACAAAATTATGTATTTAATAATCTTATGAAAGTAATCAACGATGGAACTGGAGGGATTTACTTCTTGGACGCTCCTGGTAGTATAGGAAAAGCTTTTTTGATCACTTTAAGCTAAGCATAAAGTCGCTCAAAAATTGAAGTTTTTCTAGCTCTTACTTCATCAGGCATTGCAACAACTTTGTTGCGATCGAATAGCCCATTTAGCCTTAAAATTGACATTGAATATGCAAGGCAATGAAACTCCAACCTGCAATATTTCTAAGAATTCAGCAATAGCAAAGGTTTTACAGCAATATAAATTAAGAGTGTGAGATGAATGCACGATTGCTCATAAAAAATCTTTTGAAAGTTTAGATAGAACTTTCAAAGATTTACGGAACAACCAAAACCAAAATTTGGTGGCTCAACATTTTTATTATCAAGAGATTTTCGCTAAATATGGCCAATGGTTCCATGTTCAATGCAAGTTGATGAACTAAATGCATGTTTAAAGTCCTCCAAAATGTGGAAACACATCAATCTGGAGACATATTCTCTAAACAACTTATTGATAGTAGTAATGGCAAATTTCCTATAGATGTGCTGACTGGCTGCATCACCTTTCCTGATAGTTAACGCAATCAAAAGATGAATTCATTTAAAAAGTGTTTCCAAATTGCTAAAAATTACTTATTCCATGATTGGTTGAGTGAAAGAGCTATACTGTCTGCCAAAAACACTGATGTAAATGAATTAAACTTTTAAATTCAAGATGGCATTCCTGGCGAAATGAGGATATATAAATCAGTTGATATGGCAAATAATGAATATGATGTCGTGAAGTATTCACCGGAATTTTTAAACTTATCAGCTTGATTTGACAGGATTACCGCCTCAAAATCTTCAATTAAAGGTTGTGTAGTTATACTGTTGCGAAATATTAACCAACCAAAACTTTGAAACGGCACACGATTAGCGATAAAAATTATTAATGGATAACGTAATAGAAGAACGGAAGGTATAAAGGAGAAGATGTTTTGATACCCCGCATACCATTCATGTTTAACCCTGCATAGGTAAGTTACGTCTATTAGACGTATGCCTTTTTAATTTTGTACTCCATCTCTGCTGCTTGTAGTGAGAGTTCTCAATTGATCTCAGTAGCTTGCTAATGGTTATCAAAGAGAAAATTCAATAAATAAATGATCTCAATAACACTTACGTAACGTTATCTTTACCGTTCTTTAGAATAACGTTATCTTTCTACGGTTAAAAGACTACAGTTTCCAATACGGCTTGCTTTCGCAATGACTATAAACAAATCCCAGGGGCAGTCAATAAATGTTTGTGGTATTAATCTAAAAAACCCATATTTCTCTCATGGTCAATTGTATGTTGTCCGTTCCGGTGTTGGAAAACCATCTGATCTGTTTGTTTACACGCCAGCTAATTAAACAAAAAATATCGTGTACCATAAAGTACTACAATGAAAAATGGACCTTAATTTAGAATAAGTAAAAATAAAATATTTTTGCTAAGAAAACTTATGGTATAACAACAAAATTTCTAGTTAAAAACATCGAAGAAATTTTATACATGCAAACATCAACAATTTGAAATGCTGTTTACTAACTGCACGGCATGCAAGACAAAAACTAATTTCTGTTTACTAACTGTGTAGAAATTTTATACGCGCAAGACAACAACAAACATGTATGCTGTTTACCATCTGCATAGTTTTGTAAGAAACCGTTTTCTACACGAGACAAAAACAAATATCTTAAAATAAATTCCAAGAATAAACTTTATCAGTATAAAAACAAAAACAAAAATACACACAGACAAACAGGCGCCTATACATTGAATAAACAACATACAACAACAAAATGTAATTCAAAGAAAGTAGAAGATTCTTAAATTTTCTAGACTATTAAGGGATAAATATAAAAGAGCATCGTCTGAGTGGATAGTCAGTCAGTGTCAAATTAAACCTCTTGAAGTAAAGACGTGCATCTTAGGTAAATTGTTCTGTAGTGTTAACTCTGTGTAGTTAAAGTAAATAAACTAGTTATTAATTTAAAACCTCTAGAACTTTAAAAACTGGAGTTATTTATTTTGCAATAAAGGACTCACAAAGGTAATAAATAACATAATAACTAAGTATTATAATAAGAAATAGGAAATTGTAATTTGTTTGTGATTTTTTAATTAATATTAAAAGTATTTAAAGCGATTTATAATTTTTTTTAACATAATATAATTGTTGACTTATCAAATTTCTTTATTAATTTTTTATCTTACTAGCTGCCCCGCTGTCCTGAATAGCAGAATAAATAATAAAAAAAAAATTGACTGTCAGGCGATACGAAGTTTGTCGGGTCTGCTAATAATAAAATAAAATTGATGTCACACAGGAAGAAGCCCAAATAACTAATTAAAACGTGTAAAAGAAAGTTGTTCAAAGAGAATTAAATTTATAAAGAAACTACCATTTTAATTAAATGTTTATAAAGAAAAACCTTTGAGATCTAACATTACAATTCTAGACGTAAAAGGGTTTTGTTTAAAATGCTTAGTTTCGTTCAAGTATTTAATGCCTTTAAATTAACAAAGACTCTCGTGATGGTGGTTATTTTGCAAACTGTTTGATGTAAAATTACTACAAAAATGTTTTGTTTTGTTTTTTATTATATTTTGTTTTTGTTTATGTTTTGATAAGTAGGTCACCATGCGTCAAATGTATAAAGCAACAACATCTGCAACAACAATTATGGAAAATAAGCAGCACCATCAACAGCATTTCGCTGCACAGAAAACAAAACAAATTTAGTTTTAAAACCAAACAAGAATATTTTCATTTATTTTATGTTATTTTGGTGTAATATGAATGACGAACGAAACCAACAAAAATAAAAAATTTAATTCCAACTTACAACATGCTGCAAATTATTTAGCCATGTTAACTTTAGTTTTAACTAACTTCTAGTCGCTTTTGTTATTGTTGTTTTTAGATTCCTGTTTATATTTAAATCTAAACATTTAATTTTTTTGTTTGTATATTTAAATAAATTGCCTTTGTTTCCATTTAAACAATTTCATCATGATTTTACAAAAAATTGCCTCAATATTTACTACATCAAAAACAAAACAAAAATCATGAATATATCACAAGGATCAATTAAGATTAAAGGTGGACTGGCTATTAGTGTGTCAGTGTTGTGATATAAATTTTTTGTTTTACTTTTTGTATATTTTATTTCAATTGAGTTTAATTAATTTAATTAAGTTGCAATAAACATAAAATGTTGTAAGAAGTGAAGGAAATATATCATGCTCTAGATTTGTGCAGATAACACGATAACATAAAATAAACACAACCATAAGGAAACAATTCTTAGAATATAGACAATTTTTTAAGACCGATAGATTTTAATTTAATAAAAAATAAAGATTTAAAAAATAAAGTTTTAATGCAAACAAATTATTATCAAAAATAGTAATATACAGGGTAATCCCATCCTAATACCTAATGTTTTTTGTGGGTCACACGGTCAACACTTTAACATCAAGTTTTTCTGGTCCGCTTACTTTGATATTTCTTTCCTTCAGTTTTTGACAAAATACAACCATGGAGAGGTCTCAATAGAGCCGCGCTGTAAGATTGTTGACACATTTTACCTAAATAGACCTTTAAATCAAAATGCGTTGTGGGAATTATGGAAAAATTTTAGCAAACCGAGTCTGTGAGCAACGTGAAAGGATTTGTACATGCTCGCCCTAATCTTTCTGTCAAAAAAATCGCTGTTGTTCGCGATAATATGGCAGAAGAGCTGTTAAGCACCACTTTATTGAAGACCTCACAAATATCACTGAGGCAAATTTTAAATAAAGATTTAGATTTACACTCCTACATGGTTCAATTGACTTAAGAGTTTCAAGCGTCATAAAGAATTTTTAACAAGAAGTTTGCTTTTTTTTGTGGCATTTGACATTTAGTTTTTTGACATATTCGTAGTAGATGCATTGGCAATTGTTACAATAAATTAAATTTCGCACCAAAATCGCATTAAAATAATTAATTAAAGTTACATTTCGTAATATTCATGATATTAAGAATTTAGTCGTTTAATTTGAGTCGACAGGCTCGATAGAAAATGTGCAAACACCAACACACGTTCGACCAATTCATTCAACTTAAAACATCACAACCGTGAGCCACAGTGTTCTCAACAAATGGGGTCATCAAAAACCACCACATGGAAAATTTTGCGTAAGGATTTGACTTTATAACCTTTCCAGGTTCAACTGGTGCAGGCATTGAAGACGACCGACTATTCACATCACTGTAGATTCGCTCAATTCATTAAGAAAACAACCGGCTGATTTTTCTGAAAAAATCATTTTTTCAGACGAAGCCCATTTTTACTTGTCAGAGTTGTGAACAACCAAAATTGCCGCATTTGGGCTTCTAAAAATCCTAAAACGATTATTGAGAAGCCTTTGCATGCTTCACGTGTTACTGTATAATGTGCTATGTGGAAATACAATAACGATCAATGGATCACGCTATCGTAAGATGCTAACAACTCGATTTTGGCCTTTTTTGCCGACGTGGATATCACTGACATGTGGTGTCAACAGGACGCTGCCACATGTCACAAAGCCAATGAAACAATCAATTTATTGCAAACCAAATTTCCCGATCGCATAATTTCACAACAATCAGCATTTAAGCGGTCAGCCAGATCGTGTGATTTACCACCACTGGATTATTTTTTGTGCGGTTATGTTAAGGACAGAGCTTAAAACTCAAAATCCTTGATGTGATTAACGAAATAGGTTCGCCATTTTGCCAAAAGGTATGGTGCGCTATATGGTCTGGAGTCGTGATTGAGCTGTTTTATTTCGAAGATGAAGTCGGAAATGCAGTAACGGTCAATGAATATATGCGTAAATTTTCCGACGGTGTTTAATTTACTTTTATTTGGGTACGGTTTTCCAACGACCCTCGTCAAAATTGGTTTGTAAACAAACCGGTTTCGGCCGTTTGCCATCTTCAGTGTTTAGAGTACGAAGAGAACACTGAAGATCGCAAACGGCCGAAACCGGTTTGTTCACAAACTAATTTTGACGAGGGTCGACGGAAAACCGCACCCAAATAAAAGTCAATAGATTACGCTATCATGAGATGCTAACAACTCAATTTTAGCCTATTATTGACGACGTGGATATCACTGAAATGTGATTTCAACAGAACGGTACCACATCTCCCACAGCCAATGAAACGATCAGTTTATTGCAATACAAATTTTCCGATCACATACTTTCTCTACAATCTGTAAATAAGTGGCCAACCAGATCGTGTGATTTAACATCACTGAATAATTTTTTGTGTGGCGACGTTAAGGACAGAGTCTATACGGAGCCAATCGAATCAAGTTCAGCTTTAAAACTCAAAATTCGTGCCGTGATTAATGAAATATAACCGCCATTTTGCCAAAAAGTGATTAGAAACTTTGATGAAATAAACGGCATCTGGCAGCAAGGTTGTGGTGGACATTTTCCAAATATTATTCTCATTCATAATTGCCGAACTTTTCTTTTCGCAATACAATAAAAATGTGAGTCATCTAAATCTAAATTTTTTGTTTAGAAAACAAACTTCTTTTTGAAAAACCCTTAAATATATATGCGAAAACAGATATGAATAGTGACTTTACAAAAAAAATCATTTAAAGCAAAGAAGCCTACTTTCACCTCAGTGTATTCCATAACAAGCAGAATCAACGAATGGGTGTTGAAAGGCCGGTGCATCCACAAAGAGTGACATACATTTCCGAAGAAATGGTCGGCCAAGCAGTTTTTAGGAACGCTATCGCGAAATGATTACGGCCTTGTTGTAAATATCAACCTGGTTGTAGCTATAGGCTATATGTGGTTCTAATAAATTGGTGCCATATATTACACAGCCAACGAAGCAATGGCTCTTTTGTTATGAAATTCAATGGCTGTGATATTTCACATAGTGGGGATGTTAAATAGCTGTCATAGTCATATATTCCGTATTTTATAAGAAACACATAGAACATTTGTCTCCAAAGAGTCGATTATTGCTGACCTATCAGCGTTAAATAGAGACTTCAGGTGGTCCCACAGGACCTAATAGAAAAGTGACGAAATTATATGATGTTGAAACTTGAAATAAACTTGTCGCCTAATTTTAGTTTCAATAAGTAGATGCTAGCGGTGATAATACATTTTGTAACATCATGTTGATCCTCCATTCATATTTTCGAAAAAAAAATAATTGATCGTCTGCCGTAACAGCGGCTTCAGTTTAACTTTTGAAGTAATCGGACTTAATGATGCCAGAGGAGCATGTAAAGCCTATCAAACGGGGTATTTTTCTACAATCAATGGAGATTGATTGATTGCTCCTACTTCACATGTAAAAATTGTGTTTTTTTATAGCTGGACATAATTTGATGTCTAATAAGTGGCGCTAGTTGATGACTGATTTTTAAAGTAAAAATTTTATAATTTAAGAGTTAAATTATTAACGAAGATTTGGCAGAGTATACTTATCATAAATATAAAAAAGTGAGTTAGTATAACGGATACTCCGTAGTATAACATAATGTAAAATAGTGTGAACAGCTTTTAATAGGTTAAAAAGAGCCAAAGTCGGCAATAATGGAGAACAATTCTCTACATATAGGATTTTTTCATAAAAAATATGTTGGCGACGGGAAAAAAGGACAGATGTCCAGGTGTCTTTTTTTTAAATAAAGACTTTTTAATAAAAAACAAATCTTCTATATTAATTAACCACACTTAAATTTTAATTTGTTATTCGATTTCCAAATATTCCTCTTTTAGTTTGAACAGTATTCGTCAAACAGTGTTAGAAGAATTAAATCTGCTTGTCTGTGAATTTACTCGAAGAAATAATGCCAAGACTCAAACTAGTGTTCCATTATAAAAATTATAATTTCTTATTAAGGTTCATACTCTTTCTTCATATAAAATATCACGCCAAACAAAGGACATTTTTAAAATCCCAGCAATTTATTTATTATTGGCAACTTTGTGAAAAATAATAATTCGCCTTGGAAAATAGAATATAACTGATGTGCTTTTTCACTGATATATTCATCTGTTATATTTCGCCTTGCTTATTTTAAGAAAGAAATATTATTTTCAAAAGAAATAATAATTTTCAAAGGAACGGAAAAAAGATGAGGCACAAACTGAATGATGTATATTGTATGCATCGCTACATCCTTTTTTAGCATTCTTTGTATCGTTTTGCTTCAGATAATTTTAGTTCTTAGCATTATTGTTCTAACCAAACAAATTAAGAAATTAGAACACAAAAAAAATATCATACGAATTTGCTCAGACATTGTTCACACCCTACCCAAAGCTTTTCTTCATTACTTTTTTTGTTCGCCATTACATATATTTGTTTTTGCTTCAAATCAACTTGCGAACTTGTACTCCTCTCTTTAAGGCAGGAACAAACAACTGTTTAACATTTTATCTCAAGAATAGTAAGACTCATACATATAAATGGTGGTGTAATTTTTTTTAGAAAGAAAATAGGTGGCGAAGATGGGTGACAGATAAAAATTTTCATTTTTACTTTTAAGGACCGTAATGCAGCGCCTCTAGTGTTATGTAGGAGCATTAAAGTTCTAAAGCTTGGACTGCGAAGTTTTTTTACCAAGAGTTTAATACTGCAGAATTAAGCCGGTAAAAGAAGTCGAAAATGTCACAATCAAATTTGGGTTGTTTAATTAGCGGCGGCTCGGATATGAACCCAGGACACTAACCTAATTTTGTGTAGTAAATAACGTAAAAAACTATCCTAGCTACAGTATTAAAGACAGGTGACAGATAGATTGTTTCGTTTTTCACTACTATGAAATATGTTAGTTTTAGGACCCTGAAGCAGCGCCTCTAGCGTTATAAAAGTGCTTTAATGTTTTAAACATTGGACAGTAAATTTTTTTTACCGACAATTCAATACTACAGTGTTAAGCCGGTAAAAGAGGTTGAATATCTTAGAAAATTCCAAAAAATAAGGTTGTTTAATTAACGGCGGCTCGGATATGAACCCAGAACATCAATCAAATTTTAAAATAGGTAAATAACATAAATAACTATTTAAGTTATAGCATTAAATTAAGTAGCTATATTTTTATATTTTTTAATTCAAAATTTTATAAAATAAATTAACGTTTTCTAGAGAAACGTGTATTCCTCTTCTTACTCTATAATTAGGACACGGCGTGATATTTGCCTTTAAATTAATTTTTAAAATTCTTAATTAATACTTACAGTCTCGACTCATACCAGCTGATAGACATTTCTTAAAACGACAATATTGACAGCGATTACGATTCAAACGTATTACCAGACACTTGCCGTCTCTCAAGCAACGATATTCAATTTGTTTTTGTATGCTGCGGCGAAAGAAACCCTATCGAAATCCAATAAACAAAAAAACGCATTTGAAAAAAAAACACATTAAAAAATTTATATCGAAAAATTAAAAATAAAATAATTTAACACAAACCTTACAACCCTCACAGGATGTTACACCGTAATGATAACCGGATGCTTTGTCACCACAAACTTTACATGGAACAAATGATTTTGCCACTGCACTATTCGAATTGGAATCCGCAATGACAAATTGTTGAGATGATGAAGACTGTTGTTGTTGTTGCTGCTGATGTTGCTGTTGGAGTTGAGAAGTCGTTTGCTGTTGTAATGATTGTTGTTGCTGCTGCTGCTGGTGAAGTTGCTGTTGTTGTGGTGTTTGTGGCTGATGAGTTTGGTGTGAGTGTTGATGTTCTAAAAATGGAATACAAATACAAAAAAGAGTTACCAATTTAGAAAACAAATTTCAAAGAACCATTTCTAGCTGGAACTTAAATTAGTTTGCTTCACAAAACTACCTCGTTTCAAGATATACTGCCGGTAGATTAGAAACCAGGGTAACGACAGAATTTATCAAAACCTAACAAAAGAATGTTGGTAGTTCCAGAAAAATTGATTTCATCTTTAGTTATAACCAGATAAATAGATCGCATATCTAAGCCTGTCAAAATGTGCACCATTTTGGAATAAAGTCCACGGATACGATAGCAGAATTTTGCTTTAATTTGCATAAAATGGCACTTTGTCAATTCTTTGGCACTCTCTGAACTGCTACTGAAGACAATCACCAGAACGAGAATTACGAAAAGAAACAAGATAAAAAAAGGCAAACAGGAGTCACATTTAGAGCTTCCATTAGACTAAGCAGCAGACTTCCCTACCCTAATCGATTGATAATGGTGTCTTTAACAAAGATAAGGACAAATTTAAAATATCCCACAAAGCTTTAAAATTAAATAAAATCGCAAAAAAAAAATAAAACCGCCAAAACACTCCCATTTTATTCCAAAATATATGGCAACATTTTTTCGATAAGTAAAGGGTTTTTCAACAAAAAGTTTATTTTCTAAAACAAAATAAAACAAAAAATTTAAAGATTAAAATGATTCAAATTTTTATTGTATTTCGCGAAGACAAAAGTTCGGCAATTGTGAGGGAAAATGATATCGGGCAAATATTCACCACGACCAGCTGACAGATATCGATTCGTTCATTAAAGTTTTGAATCACCTTTTGACAAAATGGCGGTGCTATTTCGTTAATCAGATCAAGGATTTTGAGTTTTAAGGCTGAAATCGATTAGCTCTGTCCTTAACATAACCGCACAAAAAATAATCCAGTGGTGGTATATCACACGATCTGGCTGGCCACTTAAATGCTGATTGTTGTGAAATAATGCGTTCGGAAAATTTGGTTTGCAATAAATTGATCGTTTCATTGGCTGTGTGACAAGTGGCACCGTCCTGTTGACACCACATGTCAGTGATATCTACGTCGTCAGAAAAGGCCAAAATCGAGTTGTTAGTATCTTACGATGGCATGATCCACTGACCGTTACAGTATTACCAGACTCATCTTCGAAAAAAAATAGCGCGATCACAACTCCAGAATACATAGCGCATCATTCAGTGACACGTTAAGCATGCAAAGGTCATTCACTAATCGCTCTAGGATTTTCAGAAGCCGAAATGAGGCATTTTTGCCGGCTGTTCCTCAATGAATTGACCGAATCTACGGCGATGTGAATTGTCGGTCGGCTTCAATTTCTGCACCAGTTAAACCTTATAAGGCTTAAAAGTCAAATTCATACCCAAAACTCTCGATATGGTGAATGTGGGTGGGTAACCCAATTGTTGAAAACGTCGAGGAATTGACAAATTTAGATCTGCTTCAACACTGTGGTTCACGGTTGCGATGTTTTCAGTTGAACGACCCGGTGGAACACGTGTTGGTGTTCGCTCATTTTGTATCGAGCCTGTCGACTCAAATTTAACGACCAAATTTAACGGTCTCAGAAGGACGAAAATATCTCAAATTTAATGAATTCATAAAACTAGACTTAACACGGAATCTGGAATTGGTATCAACGTGCCTGTCTTTCATTTTAAGTCTCAGCAATTCGGCAGTTGCTTTTAACACCTGACTGGCTATGGGGAATAAAACCTTCCAACCAATCGGTACCCCCACGTGGATGCACTAAAAATTTTTTTAATACGATTTTCGTGCGAAATTGAATTCATTGAATTGTTACAATGAATTCAATTTCGCCAATGCATCTACTACGAATACGTCAAAAAACTAAATTTCAAAACTATCAGGTTGTTGGTGTTGAAAAACCCTGCTAATTGTGCAATACCATTCACCTTTTGTTTCATTTTATCTAGCCCTTTTCGAAAGGTAGTAAATATATATCTAAAGAATTGTTATATCAACGGATCAAGCCTTATTTTCTTTTAATTTTTTATATACGCCGGCAAAGTTGCGGGTGCATTCTTGTTTACAGATGGAATTCCTTTATTTTCCACATTAAATAACGAATTTTCTAGAAGCTTGAAAATCGGTTATCACAATTTTTTATAAAATAAACACAAAAATTATCTTCAGAGTTCACGACTTTATGCCACTGCTAAAAGTTGAGTGTATGTCCAAAATACAAAATAATTGGCGGTATTCATATCTCCCAAAGATTCATGCCTAAGGCTGACTCCCCACAAAAGACGTCCTAAGTTTCAGAAAGAATCTTTTTACAGCGCTATAGAATTTTGAGTTGGTAGCTCTTTTTTATCTGACGACCATTTGTCAGCTATCAAGTGATTTATGTTTAGTTTAGCTTGACATTTCATTTTCATGAATAGATAGACAGACGCCTGAACAATATTTTTAAATTCTACGAATTTGGTCCAAAACAAAATTGCCGTTGGAATTCAATTTTCATAAATGAATTTTATTTAGCACACTTTATTGGACTGGATACGTCAATAAACAAAGCTGCCGTATTTGAAGTGATAATTATCGTCAAGTTTATGCTGAGACAGTGTGTGTTTTATGGGCTGATGAAATCATTGGTCTCTATTTCGTTAAAAAAGATATTGGTCTTTTCGGACTTATCAATTAGCTTCCAAGATCATGCGATTTATTGGATTGTGCCAAGTCGCTAGTCTACGCCGATAAGCGCGAAACTATTAACCATTTGGAAAAAGTTGTAGAATATTAGAACTGCTGATTAGACTACTCCTGATCCAGCCGTGACAATCATGTGCCGAAAGTCATATTTAAAATATAAGTCAGTAGATTCTCTTTCGAAATCTCATGTCTTTTATACCGTTTTAAAGTTCTATACCTCCACAAAAATACCACTTTTAAGCCCTCTTTAATCAAGAAAGCCTACAGCTTTGTGTTATAAACAAATTACACAAAATCTGCCATCTCTGAGATGGACTTACATGAGGAAGATTCCACATCATATATTGCTTACTTTTTAATTTCATTTTTAATTTTATCTTTATGATGATGGAATATGTCCTTCGATAAATTATTTTTCTACGGAACAATTATGATCCATGACCATCTTTCTATAGACAAATTATGACATGAAATTTTTTAATAGAAACATTATGACTGGTAAATTTTTTTTTATAGAAAATTTATAACTGCCGAAAGTTATTTTTAAGAAAATTTATGACTAATGAAAAAATGTTTATAAAAATATTATGACTGATGGATATATTCTACAGAAAACTTATGTAATTTTTTTATAGAAAAATTATGACTGTTAAACAATTTTTTTTAATAAAAAAAATTTAGTGACTAAAATTTTCTATACACAAATTATGACTGATAAAAATTTTCTGAAGAAAACTTACATCTGATGAAAATTATCTATAGAAAACTTATGACATACAAATTTTCTGTAAAAAATTATAGCGGATAGAAATTTTCTATAAAAAATTATGAGTGATGAATAGTTTTTTAAGAAAACTTTTGGCTGGTGAAATTTTTTTTTACTAATATTGGCTGATGAAGTAATTTTTTTATAAAAATAACGATTGATGAAAATTTTCTATATTTTGTGGCTGATGAAATTGTTCTATAGAAAAATTATAACTAATAAAATTTTCATAGAAAATTATAAGTGATGGATTTTTTTATCGAAAAATAATAACCGATGGGCTTTTTTTATACAAAACTTATGAATGATAAAAGTTGTCTTTAGAAAACTAGGAAAAGTTTATTATTATTTATGACTGATGAAATTTTTTATAGAAAAATTATAACCTGAAAATGGTCTATAGAAATCTTATATAAATTTTTATAGAAAAAATTGTGACTATTAAATTTTTAGAAAAACGTAACGCCTGTGAATTTTTAAAAAAAAAAATAATTCTGACATAAAAATATCCGTAGGAAATGTTTTATAGATAACATGACTGATGAAAATTTTCTATAAAAAGATTTTGACTGATGAATATTTTCTATAACAAAAAATATGACTGATGAATATTTTCTATTAAAAAATTATGGCTGATGGAAATTTTTTAAGAAAACTTTTAGCTGATGATATATTTTTTTTAGAAAAATTACGACTGATGAATATTTTCTATATTTTATAACTAGTGATATTGTACTATAGAAAAATTATGAATAATGAAACTTTTTTAAAGAAAATTATAGGCGATGGAATTTTTTATCGAAAAATAAAAACCGATGAGAACCGATAGAAAAGTATAAAAGATGAAATTATTTTATAGTAAATTTATGACTGATGAAATTTTTTGTAGAAAAATTATGAATGGAAAATTTTCTATAGCTATAGCGTTATAATTTAAGCTATAATATAGCTTAGGTTAAATCTTTTTAAAAACGTAAGGCTGGTGAAATTTTTTTTTAAGAAAAAATTTTCTACAAAAAAATTCTGACACGAAAATTATCCTTAGAAAACTTATGACTGATGCAAATGTTTTATAGATGATATGACTAATGGAAATTTTCTATAAAAAATATCATGACTGATGAAGATCTTATAAAAAAATTACGACTGCTGAAAATTTTTATAAAATAATTTTGTTTGATATAATAGTTTTTTATATAAAAAAAATTTTATACAAATATATAGCAATTATTTCGAAGCATTTTCAAAGGAATTTATCACAAAATAACGTAGCTTATATTAAAAATGATTCGAAAAATAAAACGGTTTATTAAATTTTAAATCGAGTTTTTCACATTTTGAGAATTTTCCAAACCAAATAAATTTTAATTGATTTCAATTTATACAAACAACATATTTACGCGCTTTAATGACTTTGGTTTTACAGCAAGCAACAAAGTAAAGAAAAATTTAGAAAATTTAATATAAGAAGAAGAATCCAAAACACTGAGGGAAAAACTTTAATTACAGGAAAACAAACAATTCAAATAACTTTTTGTTATTTAAGCAAATCAATTATTCCTTCATTGATTTCTTAATTCTATTTCTGATGCAAAAAAGCAAAAAAAGGGCCACTTAAAGAACAGCAACAAAAAACAAATCAATTGTTACATACAAAAGACACTCCTGCACACCCACAATAGATAAAACAGAAAATTAACAAGTAAAAAAGTAACAAAATTTACATTTACAAAGAATATAAAATTGATAGACTGGCTACACTTGGAAAAAAAAGAGCTGAATAGTGGCGGCCACAAACAAAATTTTAAATATTTTTTTTTAATATCCCGGTAGAACTTACAAACCAGTTTCTTTGTAAAATTAGAAAAATATTTTAAGTGCATTTTAACGTTCATTGCTCTGTTGGTATAATTTTATTACTTGTGATTTTTTTTCTCTCTTTTCTTCTATTGTCATTATTTCTAACACACAACAACACAACAACATGGTCTTTATTGAAAGCTTCCTTTATTGGGTTTTCTTTTATCTTCATCAAGGCATCTACACTTAAACAGTCAAAGCAATTCCTACAGCAACAATAATCAACTTTAACGACAACAATAACAACAACAACAGCAATAATAATTATTTAGTTAGTATGCAGATATTTGCAATAGAAACATTAGAAAGAAGCATAAGTAAAGAAGAAGGAATAAATATTTGAATGCATTGAAAGTGCAAATAAAAGTATTTAAGTGAGTTTTGTTAGTACAGTGAAAACAAAAACAAAACAGATTGTTATTCTTAAAGTCTAGTGTGGTATGAAAGGAGCTCAATAGTTACACAGTGGGGCTACATACAAAAAATGCGTGAAAATTCTCGACATTCAAAACAAAATACCCGATTGAAAATGAAATGGACTGCAATTCAAAGAGTGGACCCTATACTACAAGATAGCTCCAAAGTGTGTTAAAGTGGATAAGCGTGAGCATAAAAATGTTATAGAACTATTAACTTTTTCTAATTTCAGCCGATTTCAATAATTAGTTTAACTTCTTATGGCTGATGAAAATTTTCTGCCGAAAACTTATGAATGACGAAAATTTTCTTTTTATAAAAAAATGTTCCATAAAAAAATTTCATCAGCCATAAGCTTTCTGAAACAGTTTTTATCAGTCATAATTTTTCGATCAAAAAAATTGTTATTTTTCTATAAAAATAATCTAACCAATCATAAATTTTATAGAAAAATTTCTAAAAAATTTTCATTAGTTTTCATTTCGTTATTTAAAATTTCACTGTCCATAATTTTGTATAGTAATTTTCATCATTTTTCTATATAAAAAAATTTTCTCATTCATAACTTTTCCATAGAAACATTTTATCAATCATAAGTTTTCTATTAAAAAAATATTATGTCAGAAATTTTCTATTGAAAAATTTTATTAGTCATGCTTTCTATAAAAAATGTCCATCCGGCATTAGTTTTCGAATAAAATTTTTCTTCAATAATCTGTCAAAAAATTTCTTTAGTTATAATTTTTCTTCAGCAACAATTTCACTAGTCATAAAATATACAAAATACTCATCCACCATAGTTTTTCTAAAAAATATTTCACCAGCCAAAAGTTTTCTTAAAAAAATTTCCATCAGTCATACTTTTTTTTATAGAAAATTTTCATCAGTCCTAATTTTTTATAGAAAATATTCATCAGTCATAAGTTTTTTTATAGAAAATTTCCATCAGCCATAAAATTTTTATAATAAATCTCCATTAGTCATGTTTTTTATAAAATATGGTCATCAGACAAGTTTTTATAGATAATTTTTATGTCTCAATTTTTCTATAAAAATTTATATAAGTTTGTGTAGACAATTTTCATCTGTCATAATAATTTTTGTAGCAAATTTTCATCGGTCATATTTTCTATAAAACATTTTTTTCAGTTATAATTTTTCTACGAATAATTTTTATGTCAGAGATTTGTTTAATTTCACTAGCGTTACTTTTTCAAAAAACAGTCATAATTTTTCCATAAAAATTTATTTAAGTTTTCTATAAAACATTTTTATGTCATAATTTTTCTATAAATAACTTCATCAGCCATAAGTTTTCTATAGAAAAATTTTATCAATCATAAGTTTCGTATAATAAATATTCATTAGTAATTATATTTTCGATAAAAAAAATTCAATTGCTCATAATTTTCTATGAAAAATTTTCATTAGTCATAATATTTCTATAGAACAATTTAACGAGCAATAAAATATAGAATACTTTCATCAGTCGTTATTTTACTAAAAAATAATTCATCAATCAAAATTTTTCATAGAAAATTTCCATCAGTCATGTTTTCTACAGTCATAAATTTTTAACGGATAATTTTTATATCAAAATTATTTTATAGAAAACTTTTTTGTTAAAAATTATTCTAAAAAAAATTTCACCAGCCTTACGCTTTTAAAAAGAAATTTAACATCCACAATTTGTCTATAAAAATTTATATATTTTTTTAATAAAACAATTCCTGACACAATTTTTCTGTAAAGAGTTTTTACATCATCACTCATACTGTTTTCTATAGAAAAATTTTATCAGTATAATTTTTGTATAAAAAATTTTCATTAGTTATTATTTTTCGATAAAATATATTCCATCGCTCATAATTTTCTATGGTAAAGTTTCATTAGATATAATTTTTCTATAGAACAATTTCACCAGTTATAAAATATCAGTCCTTATTTTGTAAAAAAATATTTCGTCAGTCAAAATTATTATAAAAATATTTAAGAACCAAACATTTTCTTTAAAAAAATTTCGTCAGTCATTATTTTTTATAGGCAATTTTCATCAGTCAAAAGTTTTTCATAAAAAATTTTAAACGATCATTAATTCTCTATAGACCATTTTCATCAGTCATAAGTTTTGTGCGGAAATATTATCATTGAAAATTTATAGCACTCTTAATTTTTCTTTAAGAAATTTTCATCAGTCATAAACTTTTTATAGAAATATTTCCGTAGAAAGTTTTCATCAGCCGTATATTTTGTATAAAACATTTTCATCAGTCATAAGTTTTCTACAGAAAATTATTATACCAGAATTGTTTTTATAGAACAATTTCATCAGATGTGATATTTTTAAAAAAAAATTTTACCAGCCATAAAATATAAAAAATTTTCATCAGCCATTATTTTTCTAGTCAAATTTTTTATATAAAAACAATTTCACCAGCCAATTTTTTTTTTAATTTTCATCAGTCACATTATTATATTAATCTATCATAAATTTATAGACCATTTTCATCATTCATAAGTTTTCTACAGAAAATTATTATTCCAGAATTATTAAATATAGAAGAATTTCATCAGTCGGAATATTCTTAAAACAAACTTCAGCAGCCATAAATTTAAAAAAAATTTTTAACAATTATAATTTTTCTGAAATAATTTACATAAGTTTTCATTTTCATCAGCCATAATTTTTTTATAAAAAAATTAAATGTCATAATTTTTCGATAAAACAATTTCACCAGCCATAAAATATAACAAATTTTAATCAGTCATTATTTTTAAAGTCAAAATTATTTTATATAAAACATTTCACCAGACAAGAGTTGTTTTAAAAATATTTTCATCGAACAAAATTTTTTTAAAAAAATTTTCATCAGTTTAGTCGGTCATAAATTTTGTGTGGAAAATTTTTACCAGTCATAATTTTTCTTAAAAGCAAATTTGCCAGCCATAAGTTCAGAAGTCATATTTTTTCTATAAATAAAATACGTCAGTCATTTTTTACGTCACAATTTTTCCATAAAAAAAAATACACGCCACAATTTTTCTATAAAAAAAAATTCATGCCACAATTTTTTTATAAAAAAATTTCACGTCACAATTTTTCTATAAAAAAATTTCATGTCAAAATTTTTCTATAAAAGAATTTCATGTCACAATTTTTCTATAAAAAATTTTATGTCACAATTTTTCAATAAAAAATTCATGTCGCAAATTTTCTATAAAAAAATTTCATGCCACAATTTTTCTATAAAAAATTTTAATGCCACAATTTTTCTATAAAAAAATTTCATGTCACAATTTTTCTATAAAAAATTTCATGTCACAATTTTTCTATAAAAAAATTCATGTCATAATTTTTCTATAAAAAACTTTCATGCCACAATTTTTCTATAAAAAAATTTCATGTCACAATTTTTCTATAAAAAAATTTCATGTCACAATTTTTCTATAAAAAGATTTCATGTCACAATATTTCTATAAAAAAATTTCATATCACAATTTTTCTATAAAAAGATTTCATGTCACAATTTTTCTATAAAAAGATTTCATGTCACAATATTTCTATAAAAAAATTTCATATCACAATTTTTCTATAAAAAAATTTCATGTCACAATATTTCTATTAAAAAATTTCATATCACAATTTTTCTATAAAAAGATTTCATGTCACAATATTTCTATAAAAAAATTTCATATCACAATTTTTCTATAAAAATATTTCATGTCACAATATTTCTATAAAAAAATTTCATATCACAATTTTTCTATAAAAAGATTTCATGTCACAATTTTTTCTATAAAAAAATTTCATGTCACAATATTTCTATAAAAAAATTTCATATCACAATTTTTCTATAAAAAGATTTCATGTCACAATATTTCTATAAAAAAATTTCATATCACAATTTTTCTATAAAAAGATTTCATGTCACAATATTTCTATAAAAAAATTTCATATCACAATTTTTCTATAAAAAGATTTCATGTCACAATTTTTTCTATAAAAAAATTTCATGTCACAATTTTTCTATAAAAAAATTTCAAGTCGCAATTTTTCTATAAAAAAATTTCACGTCACAATTTTTCTATAAAAATAAATTCACGCCACAATTTTTCTATAAAAAAAAATTCACGCCACAATTTTTCTATAAAAAAATTTCATGTCACTATTTTTCTATAAAAAAATTTCATGTCACTATTTTTCTATAAAAAAATTTCATGTCACGATTTTTCTATAAAAAAATTTCATGTCACAATTTTTCTATAGAAAAAATATCATCGGTTATAATTTTTCGGCAGAAAAGTAATTTTTCTAAGGAAATATTCCATCAGATATATTAACGAATTTAATTTGTAAAAATAAAATTCTTGGTTGGTGGGCTGAAAATGGTGCCCACGACCAGCCATCTACTATAAGGAAGTTCTTCATTTACATAATTGTTGCCCTAGGAAATTGCAAAATCTATTAATTTATGGTCCCTTTAAAACTTTATAGCTCACAGCTAAAACACACCTTTGTGTCACAACCCAATAATAACATTTAACCCAAAAGTCACGTTTGTTTAAGCAAAAAGTTTTATTTTTATAATTTTAAATATTTTTTGTACCGCCTTCATTTAATATTTACGGCAATTGTTAGTTTTTTTTCAATATTTTCTATTTTTTATTAACAACTTTCCACGTTTTCATGATGTGTAACACCCTGTGTATGAAACAAACATTCACATAATGACGAACACAACAAACATACCAACAAAAAAAAAAAAAGTTAATGCAACAGCGAATAGCAACAATTTACATAATCAAAATACCAGCAACAGTAACAAAAAGTGACTGCTAAAGCTGAATGAGTAATAGACCAGCAAAAGTAAATTGCAGGCGAATAACTTGCAGCAACCAAAAGTAACAATAAAGTGTGTATTTTGTTATTATGTTGCACTTCACTCAACTGCACTGAACTGCACTGCATTGCACTGCACACATAAACATACATTACGTTGCATGTATGGCAACCACATCAATGTGATAAAGCATGAGGAAATATTATGTTCAACATACAATAGTTAATGCAACATTAAATAACTGCATAAATATGTTGTAACAAATAAAAGAAAATGTGGAAAATAATACAAAAACAAACAAACACAAAAAAAAATATATCAACAACCACAGAGTGATAAATAAGGAAAAGTTAAAAAAATACATTTGCTGAAACGTGTGCTGCTGTTCTTCAAAAAATAAAATGTAAAATGTAAACTGACTGGCTTGCAGCACCATGAACAAGCAGCATTGCGCATGCGCACCTTTCCATACTCACACTAATACACACACACACACACATACTACGAACACATCTTAGTTGCGATCGTTATGATGACGACGATAATGATGATATGAAATGTTATGTAATCAATTGCAACGAAATGGAAAACTACTAGAAGCAAATGAAAAGAAAAATAAAACGAAAAGAAAATGAATGTTATAAAGAAAAACGGTTATTGTTATGAAATAAAATTGTTAGGTGAGAGTAAAATGCAGAGAAAAAGAGAAAGAGTGAGAGAGAGAGAGAAAAGTTAAGCAAAGTTTTTAAGGTGATTGCCTGGGAAATTTCGTTAAAAATTTAACGATTTGAAAGTAATAATAGGGTGCCCAGTTTTTAATAAGTTTTAATACAGTAGACTCGTAATAATCACAAGTTATAATGTCCAAAAATACCTGTGTACTTTAATTTGGGTAGATTTTCATTAACAGAAATTTCCCACCGAATATTTTAGAATTTTTCAGAGTTGTGTAGATTACACAATTCAGCATATTCATATTCTTTAATCCAGAGCTCTTTCCAGCTTCCCATTGGAGAATTTTGTGTGAAGAAAACATACAAATTAATACGGCAAATATTTTTTATTAGGTAATTTTCAGAAAATTCATTTCAGAAGTGTAGACACGGCTTTTCTACTTAAACTCTAATTTAACTTTCAACAAATTTTATGATTTTCTGGCAAAGTATTGGATAATTTTCTAATTACATTTAATAACAGACATGTTCGCAAAGAGGGCATAATAATCATGGCGAGAGAACAGCATTTAGAGCATTGTTAATCGTGTGCCAAAGCAAAATAAATATGTACGTGACGTTTTATTAAAAAAACAGTGAAAAAGCTTTAGGTACTTTGTAAATTGCGCACCAGATGATGTGTTATGCACTGCTAAATATAAATAAAATTTATATGAACTTATGCCTGACTCAAAACTGCTCAGCTATTTATATAAAAAACAAAAAAAATTGCTATCGATTCCACCAAAAAATGAACTATTCTTTGAAGCTTTAACTAAAGCTGTTTTTTTTCCAAGTCAAGCATACAAGTTTTCTGATGCCATATACCAGCGCACCTCAGTATTTTAATTTTCTTCTGTTTACAGTCTTGTTACGCAATCAATCCCTGACTTCGGAGAGAAAGTTGCATTAATTGCCTTGCTTACAAAAGTATGCCTCTTTAAGCAGCGCATTTAGCCACCTCCACAATACGATGTGATAGTTTCTTGATTCCCTATTATAATTATTTCCTTGTGTTACTATGCAGCCACATTAACATCAAAAAGTTACCTTCATCGTCATCTATCACGACCATATACAATTGTTTTCTTTTCTTATAATCCAGACTCCCTGAGGTTGGAACATTAACAATTATATTTCATTCTTGGGATATGAACTCATGACACATCAGTCTAAAAAACACGCATAAACAACTGGTAACTGGCAATTGCAGTTGCCTGCATCCACCACTTTTGTTATTGATGCAACACCAACACCTATAGAGTCGCTTCACTCAGTCACGTCATTTAAAGCCTGCTATCCAGAGACTCATGAGTCTGACCTTCGATCAGGATGAGCAGATCTATCGCATACGCGAAGAGTTTGAAAGAATGCCTGAACCTTATCAACAGGGAATCCATCATGATGTTCCATTATATGGAGCACCGATGAAGCCCTGCAGACAATCGCAAGGAAAATTCCTTCGAGCCTTATCTGATCCCACCGTGTAACACATGCACACTTTGCTAAACAGGTAACCGGTAGTGTATTACACTATTAAAGGTGTTTTTTTTTTTTTGTTAATTAATTTGTTAATGTTGTGTTCAAAATTAAGTGTAAAAATATTTCTATTCTCTTAGTGAGTTTTATTCGGGACTGCATGGAAGCTTCTAAACATTTCATTAAAACAACTAAGTAGACAATATAAAAGGCCCGCCAAATAACTTTTTTTGCTTTAAATGCTATAAACAAAACTACTGAATTTTTTTTTTCAAATTTCTTTTTTTATTTTAAAGTACAATCCTTCCGATTAATAATGGAAAATAATTTCATTTAAAAGGCTGCCTAGGCTGGCCATGCAGTAGCCTACACCATCGGTCCAATTTTTAAGCACATTATCGATTGTGTGCAGCAGTATTTCACCAATGACTTCACGAATATTGTCATTTAAAACGTCAATTGCCTCTGGCTTGTCGTCGTAACACTTATCTTTGACGGCACCCCGCAAATAATAGTCCAACGGTGTCAAATCGCAGCTCCGAGCTGGCCTAACGACATCAGCTCTGCGCCTGATAATCCGACCTTCAAAAATAGGGCGCAAAACATCGAGTGTAACTTCGGCTGTGTGGCACGTAGCGTCGTCCTGTTGAAACCAAATATTGCCAATATCCTCCTGTTCAATTTTTGTTAACAAAAATTCGTTCAACATGGCCCGATAACGATCGCCATTGACTGTAACGGTCACTCCTTGCTAATTTTCGAAGAAAAATGGCCCAATTATGCCTCTGCAAATAAATCCGCACCAAACAGTGATTCGTTCTGGTTGCGTCGGCTTTTCAATGTATGCGAGCGTGTTGTCTGTGCCCCAAATGCAACAATTTTGCTTGCTTACATACCCGCCAAGCTCAAAATGAGCTTCATCTGAAAAGATGATATTTTTTGCAAAATCGGCATCTTCTGTAAGTCGATCGCAGTCCCACTTAGCAAAGCATTGTTCAAGCGTATACACAACCATATTCGTTCAGCGGAAAGATACAACTAATTATCTGTCAAATCAAACATGAGCTAAGTGTCACCATTCACGAAATAAGCATTAGTTGAAAAAAAAAACGTTAGATGGCGGACCCTATATAAAAAATAATGATGAAGATTTCGTTCATTTTTTATATTAAGGTTGTTCGAACCTTCCAGTCATACTAAATTGAAATAAAGTTTGACATAGTTACCACTTAGAATATGATTCGCCATGCCCCATCTGTCGAATAAAAATAAAGTTCTTTGTTTAAAAACCTTAAAAAATATAATTTTTTTTTTCACAATTAAAAATATCTCGTTACAACACTGCTTGCGCCCAGGGTTGTATTGATTATTATGTGTATGTTGTACACATGTCGACCTCTTAGATGTTCAAACTCTCAAATGGTTTTATAATATAATTTTATTTATAACGCCTAAAAGTATGCTTGTTTTAAGTTTTTACCCATTTTATGTAACTTTCAATTTAAAATGGTGAAAGGAATATTTAAGGTAAATTAATCCCTGTGGTCGAATCGAAATTTCTTGAGCTTTTAAGGACCATTATTATCAATTATTTTTTAATACTAAAGTTATCACGTACGTGATAGAACGTGGCTTGATAATGATGAATTCACATCGGAAGCGCTCGCCATTTGCGAACAAACAGCCAGAAAAGATGTCGTTTAGAAGAGGAATTGATAACAGTATTTCATTCACTGGCGGTACAAACCCAAACAATTTAATAACACTAAAGTTCAGATTTTATAGACTTGAAAGCTAAAGAATGGATAATGGACCGGATAGTCTTGTGAGTTATCACTTAATCTTAGTCAAAAATATACCCAATAAAATTCCATTTTTAACTTTTAGTAAGCTAAAATAGTAAGCCTGAGTGAAGCTTTAAGAAAGCTTTAAATCTTTAAAAATTCATACTGGAGCTTTAAGTTATTTTTAAAATATCTAAATAACAACAACTATTTCTATTTAGCGTGCTTAAAAAAACCTTATTTTCAAGTGCATGTTTTTATTCGCTTAATTATTTAATAAAAATTATCGACATGTCGTCAACTATTTCGCTATTTAAAAAATCTGGACACCTTTTCGATTAAGAAAGCATTACAAGAGGTAAAAACTACAATAAAACTTTAAGTGGAGTTGAATAAACTTGATTTGATTTAAATGGACAAAAAACAACAGACACACACACACAAACACACAAACACAAGCAGCAACAGCACCAATTGAAAAAAAAAACCCACCAACCAAGTCAGCCACCCACTCGCTCGTTCGCTCATTCACTTCATTTCTGTTGATGCAACAAAATTAACAACAAGGAAGTAAAAACATGTTTACAACTTCAACTGTTATTATTTGAGCACCCTACAGCAATTTAGGATAAGTATTTTAAATCACAAAACACATTTGCAACAGTGTGAAATAATAGAAGAATATTTTCGATAAAATTGCTCTTATCTGTCGCAAAGCTCTATCTGAAGTTGTAGGATTATCTTGCAATAACAACAATTACTAAAATTTAAAAGGTGTTCCAATAGACAAAATATTTTGACGTATACGTCATTTTCATTTAAATCATTTTAGTCACACATTTGAAATTGATACAAAATCTATAACATTAAGTCCGCTATAGTCATAAATAAAAGCAAGGCTCTGTTGCCTTTCCTGTCAAAACAATGGTGCAACTCCATATATCATTCTGAAGAGAGTAAGGTGGTGGCTTTAAATATTTTCAAAGCGGTTGATAGAGTTGGCATGATGAACTTCTGTCAAAACTGCTGCTTTTGGTGTCGGTTACAATTTCTCCAGATTTATATCGAGTTTTCCCAGGAATCGCCCTATACGAGTATTTATAGATAGAATTTCATCAGACGAGTTCAGGGTTAATTCAGGCATACGGCAAGGCTTCCTTCCTTCTTTCTCCTACCTAATTTCTTAATTTTCTAAACGACCTTCTTTGTCAAACTTTCAACCCCATACACTCTTTCGCAGATGACAGCACAATTTGCCATTCGTATTCATTTGGTAATAGACCAAACCGGTTGGAGGTAAACTAAAAGATATGCTTAATCTCTCAACAATCTCGGAATGGGGTTGTGTGAATAGAGTCGATTTTGATGCTCTTAAGACACAATATTTCATGCTTGCGTATAGATTTGTGTTCGGAAATAGTGCTGCACCTGTTACTATGGGTGATATAATTATTCCGGAATCGGTCACTCTTGATGTTCTTAACATGAAAATTCAGTGTAACGTTCGATGGACTAAACAGATTTTTCAAGTTCCTAAAAAAGCTTTCAAGTGCCTCAGTTTTCTTAAAACGGTGTAAGAGATACTTCACTTCATCCGATCCTTGTACTATTTATACAACCTAATTCCGTCCATAAATGGAATACAGCTCTGTGCCTCAAAGGAGAGGGCCAAGAGGCTCATTAGAATCAGTAGGATATCCAACTCTGTTGATTCTCTAGAGCATCGACTTGTGGGACATCGACAATGTGGGATGTATTTCACTGTTTTATCGTTACTATAATGGTAAGTACTCTAACGAAATTAGTAAACTTTTTCCCGTTACTCGCACGTTTTCGCATTTAACTCGATTTTTTTTTAAAGAGAAGTAGCACTTCAGGCAACAAGTCAAGTAGCGTGCTACATTCTTTAGGAAAGGGATAGAGAAGAGATGAAACAGGTGGTGAAAGTAAAAGGACCAGTGACTATGCCTTCATCGCTGAGCAGCCCCAGCGGCAGTCAATTTTTTTTTGTAGTGAAAAAAAACCAAGCTCTTCGTTAGGAATCGAACCCATAACCCCCATACTGACAAGCTAGTACACTACCTACTAGCCTACAGTGGCACCTAATCTACGTTGAGAGCTCATCGATTTGTGGTTGATTTTCCAGTGAATCGCACTACGCGTTATAGGAAAAATTCGTTTTTTAGCAGAACAGTCCGTATGTGAAGTAAACTCCCTTCCGAGGTCTTTCCAATCACTTTCAATGTAGGGAAGTTCAAATTGAATGTCCACAAACATTACTCCCACTCTCCTCCTCCCTATAAACTAATTTCCCAGGGGTCATACCCTGGTCCAAAAAAGCGCCTTATTTATGTACACTGTAGAACCTTAACTCTTTTAACTCCAAATTTCCGCAAAAGATTGTGCGTAATTCATTTTTTTCTCATTTTCTTCTCAAAACGCTGGATTGTTTGCTACGACTACCAAACAAACTAAATAACGCATTTTGTTCAAATTTTGACCGTGTAGGAGTCAATAGGAGCAGTGTTACCACTTAAAGTCAATATGAATTCCATGATTCACACCTATGAAATGCAAATAATTCCCGCAGCTGCTTAAAATAACAACTTTGATGCATGTGCTGATTTAGAGAAACTTCCGGAGACGGTTAATTTGTTTGAAAGCTTCTCTGTTCATGCGTTTTATAATATTCCTTCTCGAGCACTGGCTTGTTGTTATAAAGCTACCAGGTAGTGAAAAGATAGAACGTCTTCCGTGTGATGTTCTTACAATTTAAATTATCGTATGTTGAGATATTAATTTTAAGACCACAAATTACAGCCTCTGCTTTGATATTTTCTAACTTTGAAAGGATATCGTCGGATCTTTTTAAGTAGCAAGCGGATGTGCCTTAGGATTGCCGGTCTAAGAACAACTCATTGAAGGTCCTATTAAACCAATCATTGGTACATTACTAAAATGATCCAGCATCTGAAAATAGCATGCGCTAAGTTAAAATTATACTATTGTTAAAATTGGCATTATCAGGAATGGTGATGCACTGCCAAGGGTAAACGCGTCTACATTTCAACCGGTTATTTTTTTGCATTTAAGGTATTTTTTGAGTGTCGAGATGAAAATTTGTTTATAATTATTGTTTCTAATTCTCTTCCATTAGCACAGAGCAACATTTTTCAGCTGATTGACTTTGGGACTACATGAAATCAGACCCAAAATTAAGAACTTGGCTGCATTAATTATTTAACGGCCGTGGAATAAACAGCCCTTTTGTTCAGAGTGATTTACATTTTAAAACCCGAAGATCATTAAATATTTCAATATGGAACATAACAAGCGCCCACAATTTCATGATTTTTTTATGTGTATGGTTATCGCCTAAAAATAGGCAAAGGGGATCAGAAGAACTTGTTTTTTGAGAAATTTAAAACAGCGTACTGTCATTATTTCAAGCAAAGAGATTAGAGTGGTGCAAACATTACGCCGAAGACAGTGTGCAAATTTGTTATAATACCCTTATAATGACCCTATACCCTATTTATGACCCCGTAGTTAGCTGCAAGACCTTACTGAACATAATGAATCTAGGTTATACTCATGCTTAAATTCCGGCTATAGATTGAACAGAAAAAATTGAAAACTAGTATACATTCCCGCTTCTACTGCGACACTCCCTGTACAACGCGCTTTTATTGTCGATCCACCTAAACTTCCAAATAACATATTTGTGGATTTAAGATTCAGTTAAAGAGCAAAAAGTTGAAAAATGGGGGAAATGGAAATTTTTGCGATTTTTAAGGCACTGGACTTTATTCTACAATTCTGCTTTAGACACAAAAGAAATATTTCGTACGCTATACTAAGTTATAAAAGTGTTAAAATATAAAAAAAAAAGTGATAAAAATCCACCTCGAGCAAAAATGACCATTAAACTATTAATGCAGCTAACTTGACGAAATGAATAATGTAGAAGTTCTCATTTTTGGTGCTACTTCGAGCACTTCTCAGAATCTGGTCCCAAAATTATGTGTTACACTGTCAAATAAAACTAAAGACTTGCAGCTCAGTTCTATAATCGTTTGTTTAGTAAGGAAAAGAATATTCCTCAGTAGAAGTTCTGGAGTTTTAAGATAATGATTAAGAGAAGATTTAAGGGACGATATTTAACCTAATGCCAATAAAGTAGTGAAAGCCTTTTTAATGATTTTATATTTTTTAGCTAAATGGCATAAACGCTTAAAGCTATTTTATGCTTTAATGGTATAATAACAACCAAACATTAGATCATATACCTCTTGTGAGTAAGCAACGCTTTGCTTCTGTCAGCCTAGTGCTCGAACTGTTTACATACGTTTCTTATTCTTTATTTTTTTAATTATAGAGGGCAGCACTAAAACCTGAATAATTTAAAATTTATTGAAAGCAAACAGAGCAAATTATAATAAAATAACTTTATAACAACAATATTCTAACTTTGTTATAAAGTAACGTTTTTAAGGTAAAAGCTTCAGCACCAATGAAAATTTCCAGTCCACAAAAATATTAGACTAAAATATGTATTTTCATTTTAGACTTTGTTAATGCAGCGTTTCAATGAATTCGTCTTGGCCGTTAATAATATTCTTTCTTTTCGCTACAGCACGTTTCATTTCATGTGGCTATTTGAAGTTTGAAAGTCATAAATAAGTTGAAGTATCTCATTCCAAAGTTAAACTAACGATTGCAAAAGTAAGAAGAAGAAAAAAAGCCAAAAAAAATTATATTTTAAAGATCACGAAGAAAAAAACTCAAGTAAAGTAAAAGAAAAATTGCTATTTTTATGGATTTTGTTGTTAAAGAAATTCTTTCATCCTTTGGTGGCAAAAAATAAACGGATTCTTGGAATAAAATAATGTTCGCTGTAAACCAGCAATAACTGAAACAAATTTTTGAAAGAAACTATTTTTGTTTGCAATAGAAAATAGTTTATTTCATTTTAAAGAGGCATTTTTGAAATGTTCTCTTAAATAAAGTTGTGACGACCAAAAGTCGGCAGGCTCGTTTTTGGATCACATAGCAATTCAATCACAAGCAATTAGACTATATATATATATGTTTTTCAAATTTTGTAATTTTTTTTTTGAATTTCACAAATTTTTACACTTTTTACATTTCTGAAAATTTGTTGTTAAATGAATTTTATAATTTTTTTTAAAAAAGAACATTATTATTATACACTTTTCATTTTATATAATTCATAATTATGTTTTATAATTACATTTATTATTTGTTAATGAAATATTTGAAATTATAATAGCCGTTAAGAAGCGCCTTCTATTAACACGAGGATACATCCGTGAGAAGAACATACCATTAAACACAACCCTAAACAGTAGCAATCAGCTGTAGTTCCGTGGTATGGGTGTGTATGTGTGCCTGGCAGGAACATATAAAAGCGAGATAATTACGTTTTTTAAGTGGAGTTGGCCACGGGCAAGCAACCGGGCAAGACTTCTTTTAAGTGAGTTAGAATTTTATTCAACTTAATTAAAATAGTCTTGCAGAATCTTATTCGTGACAACCGCGACAACTCAAAAATTGGTGGACAGGCCAACTGTTCTGCTCAGACTGGACCAGAATTTTATTCGCTCCAGTGTGAGAAGCAGTAGGCTAGCCGACGGAGAGTGGAGACGAAAGCTCTTGAGGGCCACGAAGCGGTTGATCATCGTTGGCGTGCTCAGTAGTGGTGCAGTTTAATTATAACTTATTTTAAGAGTGAATTATAAATAAAAGAATTTCTTTATAAAAAACAAAAGTGTCTCTTGTGTTATCAGTGAAGCAACATTTTTTTTTAACAAACCCTGGACGCCGCGAGCTTTACCCCAGCATAACGCGAGAACGTGTCGTTACAAAGTCAAGTAAAAACATTTGTTTAACTCCCAAATAATTATTTTTTTAATAGTTTAATTTTTATTTTTCAAGCTTTATCTCTTTTTTATTTTTATACCCGCTATTTGTTAATCCTTACTGATGCCACTTAAAGGAGTAGCGGAATATTGGAGTATAAAGAGATAAGAGAGTTAAAAGTTAAATAATAAAAATGAAAAAAAAAATTTATAGTTGTTGGAAATTTTATAGATAGCAAGTCTTAGCCACCTCTAAAATTTAATTAATAAAATTTAAACACTTTTTATAACAAATGGATTGAAAAACTTTTTTAGTACGAAAAGGTTTTTTAACAAGAAGTTTGTTTTCCAAAACAACCAAAAACAACAATTTTGGCTAAGATGAATCAAATTTTCATTGTATTACGAAGAGAAAAGTTCGGCAATTATGAATGCAAAATTATATCTGGCAAAAGTCCATCACGACCACGCTGATAGATGTCGCTTCTTTCAACAAAGTTTTTTTAAGTTTTTATTAATCACTTTTTGGCAAAATGTCGGTCCTCTTTCGTTAATCACATCACGGATTTTAAGTTTGAGGCTGAATTGGATTCGATTGGCTCCTTATAGACGCTGTCCTTAACATAGCTTCACAAAAAAATAATCCAGTGGTGTTAAGCCAACCGATCTGGCTGGCTTCTTAACTGGCCGATTTAACGCTGCTAGACTATTTTCTCTGGAGATATGTAAGGTCGCTAGTCTACGCCAATAAGACCAAAATAATTTATCATTAGGAGGGCTATATTGATGTGATTTGATTTACATCTGCACCGACTAGGTAGTCATAATCAGATGGTGGTCAAACCACTTTGAATGATTTGCAAACGTCATTCACGCCCTAGGAGGCCATCGAATACGTATGTCCTCCGGTCACTCCTAGTAGCAATTTCGAAAGCCTGAAGTAGGCCTTTGAATGATCCGACCCACAAACTATCACGAGGGTCTCGAAACCACAACCACACGATACTCTCATATAGGGGCCAACCCCAATAACCAGTCAGAGAACAGCTAATTGTCTCAAGAGACAAATAGTGAACTCTGCGGGCGTACTGATTCCCGTGGAAATATGTGGATTGTCCAGGTGACTCCTACTAGCCTTTGAGGTGCCTGGGCTCCTTTTTATCCCGCAAGACACCAATCTAAATGGAATAGTAGGTTCCAAAAAGACTGTCACGTGCCCCCGGGGGGAAGCAGGGCTATTTTGGTTGCATTATTGACAATATATCGCTTTAAATGATGAAAAATTCATTGAAAATTGGGCTTCTAGATTAGCCAACATTCGAGTCAGCCGTGGTGGTAATATTACAGACGTCATATTTGAATTAGAATGCCAGAAGTTTATCTTTTGAATAAAGTAAATTTCAAAACAATTTGCAAAAATTCGTTTTGTTTTATTCCATTTTATATAAAGGAATCCATTGGTGTTTAGTCACACGATCTGACTGGCTTCTTAACTGGTGATTGTCCTAAAATTATACGATCGGGAAATTTGTTTTGTACTAAATTGATCGTTTCATTAGTTGTATAACAATCGGCACCGTCCTGTAGAAACTACATGTCAGTGATATCCACGTCGTCAATAATACACCAAAATTGATTTGCTAGCATCTCGCAATAGCGTGATCCATTGAGCGTTACCGCATTTCCAGCGTCATATTCGAAAAAAAAAACGGTTCAATCGCGCCTCCAGATCACATAGCGCACCATACAGTACAACGTTGAGCATGTAAAGGCTTCTCAATAATCGCTCTACAATTTTCAGAAGCCTAAACGCGCCAATTTTGCTTGTTGACATACCCTGACAAGTAAAAATGGGCTTCGTCTGAAAAAATGATTTTTTTCGGAAAAAACAGCCGGTTGTTTTTTTTTACAAGAGAAGTAGCACTTAAGGCAATAATGCCTATTTAGCCAAGTACCGTGCTACATTCTATAGGAAAGCGATAGAGAGAGATGAGACTGGAGTTGAAAGTAGAAGTATAGTTACAGAAATTAATTGTCGTATAAGACACGCAGTGACTATGTCTTCATCACTGAGCAGCCCCACCGACAGTAAATTTTTATTTTTGTAGTGAAAAAAAAAAATAGCCAAGGTCTTTGTTGGGAATCGAACTCACAACCCCCAGACTGATAATGTTCCTGAATAAACTGAGGGAAACGGTCGGCATAAGTTCCTTTACCAGATAAACCTTGTAAGACTTCAAAGTCAAATCATTATGCATAATTCGCCCTATGGTAGTTTTCGATAACCCCAGTTGTGGAGAACGTCGAGGAATTGGCACATTTGGATTTTCTTCAACAGTGTGGCTCACGGCTGCGATGTTTTCAATTGAACGACCACGTCGAACACACGTTGGTGTTCGCACATTTTGTATCGAGCCGGTCGACTAAAATTGAACGACAAAATTTTTAATAGCAGTCTCAGAAGGATGATTATGTTGTCTTTAAATATCAAGAATTTTACGAAATGTAACTTTAACACACCCACCACTTTCAGAGCGATTTTTAATTATTTTAATGCGATTTTCGTGCGAAATTGAATTTATTATAACAATTGCATCTACAATGAATACGTTGAAAAACTAAATGTAAAAACTATCATGTTGTTGATGTTGCTACAATTAAGCACAATCTTCTTGTTGAAATATACTATACGTTTGATAAGGGTTAAAAATGTAATCCGTCACTGAACACGTTTTATCAACAAAGCTGCGTCTACCTAAATGAGTAGTAACTTGACTTTGGCTAAATGTATGCATTCTGAAAATGTCTAATTTTTGCTGTTTTTTTTTAATTAAAAATTTGATTTAATTATTTTTTAATAAATTTTGAAACTTAATTAAACTTTACCTTACGTCCAATTAAGGTTATATGCCAAAATAGTTGCAGCAATAATTTTCTAAAAGAAAATCCTTATGACATGTGCGTATATTTTCCGACGGGGTTTAATTTATTTCCCTTTATATAAAGAGAACACTGAAGATGACAAATAGCCGAAACCGGTTTGTAAGAAATTTGACAAGGGTCCCATTCCCAAAGAAAATTCTTATATTCAAATATGAAAATCAATTCTTTTTGCTAATTTCTATTTTTAACCATATTCGTTTTAATTAATTACAAACAGTAATGAACTTAAGCCTAACTTATGAATAATAATTTGGTTTTAATATTTTGAATATGTTAATATACGAGTTCGTATTTATCTAAATCTTTATGTATAACTAATCCTTCAATTAACTTGTAAAAAGGTGGGCTGTACATTAAATATTTTTGTTAGTTTTGCAGATAGAGATTTAGAATATATCACGGATTCCACAAAATCTACTATGCTATAGATAAAAACAACTTTGTGGGGAGCTGATTAATATAAATGATACTTTTTATCCGAGGACATGTCTCATTAAAAATTGAAATAGAAAAATTGATAGAAGAATATTTTACTAATTTTAATAACATTAACTTGGCAACACTAATACTTAAGGCAAACTTGTAAAGCCTAAACATGTGAAGGCCGGGGCACATAGAATCCGTCATGCGTTATACTTTGAATAACTGTTAACATGCGTTATCAGTTGAATAACTGAAGTCAAAGTAACGATGGATGAGGTTGGTACAATGAGTACTTTATTGACGGATAAGAAATCAGCTGTTTTTTGCTTGTTTTACTTTATATTTTTTTGCAGCAAAGTTTTATTAAAGTGCACATTTGAAATCGAGTTAGACGACATCTTAGACTTTCTATTAAGGGTAATTTGTATTCTACTATTTATTCCATTATTTATTATTATTATTATTATTATTATTTATAATATATTTTAAAAATATTTTACTACAATAGAGCGAAAACAAAAAAAAAAACAAGAAGAAGCAAATGAAAAAGTACTAGTAAAAGTACTCAACGTACGTCAAAAGTTAAAAGTTGGCCAACTTTCGTACTTTGCATTGACGGAGACGTACTGTGACGACCAAAAGTCGGCAAGCTTGTTTTTGGATCACATAGCAATTAAATCACAAGCAATTAGACTCTATATATATATTTTAAAAATTTTTAATTTTTTTACTGAATTTCATAAATTTTTACATTTTTTACATTTCTGAATATTTATTGTTTAATGAATTTCATAATTTTTTTAAAAGAGAACATTATTATTAAACTCTTTTCATTTTATATAATTCATAATTATATTTTATAATTACATTTATTATTGTCATATTTCATTTGAAATTATAATAGCCGTTAAGAAGCGCCACCTATTAACATGAAGATACATCCGTAAGGAAAACATACCATTAAACACAACCCTGAACAGTCGCAAGCAGCTGTCGTTTAGTGGTTAGTGGTATGGGTGTGTATATGTGCGTGGCAAAAACATATAAAAGCGAGATAATTACGCTTTTGAGGAGAGTTAGCCACGGGCAAGCAACCGGGCAAGACTTCTTTAAGTGAGTTAGAATTTTATTCAACTTAATTAAAATAGTCTGGCAAATAGGTTTAGCTCACTTAATCAAAGCCAGAATTTTATTCAACTTTGAATTAATTGAGAATAGCTAAGGTTTCCGGCCAAGCAAGTGCTGTTACTACTTCACCTGGCCAGAATTTTATTCGCCCAGGTGACGGAGCCCAGAGCCAGGCCATGCTTTGTTCAGCAAGGCCAGAATTTTATTCGCCCTAGCTGAACAAGATCGTCAAAAGGCTAACACCCATTTCGACGTGGAAAGGTTGTCTGAGAATCTTATTCGTGACAACCGCGACAGGTCAAAAAGGTGGACAGGCAAACTGTTCTGCTCAGACTGGACCAGAATTTTATTCGCTCCAGTGTGAGAAGCAGTAGGCTAGCCGGCGGAGAGGGGAGATGAAAACTCTTGAGGGCCACGAAGCGGTTGATCGTCGTTGGCGTGCTCAGTAGTGCTGTAGTATAATTTTAACCTATTTTAAGAGTGAATTATAATAAAAGAAAATTTTTTTTTGTAAAACAAAAGTGTCTCTGGTGTTATTAGTGAAGCAAACTTTTATTTTTATAACGAACCCTGGACACCGCGAGCTCTATCCAAGCATAACGCAAGAACGTGTCGTTACATTACTAATTGTGACTACGCTGATAAGAAAACGTATATTTCAACTTACTTGTCAGTTGAAAAATACAACTTATGACCTACGACGGATTCTATGTGCCCCGGCTTCGAGTCCCAATTTACATTGTACGATTTTTGTCGTTCTTTCTTTAAAGTTGCATTCGCGTATACATTTGACGATTTTGTATTCATATACACACAAACTTCACATTTAAAATTACGAATTGTGGACAAAACGACTTGCAAGAGCACACTCGCATGTATACTTTTCTTAGTTCCTCTCTTCCCCTATTCTTTTTACACCCCTTATTTACGTACAAACTAAGAATTGCAGCGACAAAAATCGTACAATGTAAATTGGGACTAAGAGAATATGGAGAAATAGCATTGCATAACTATAAATACAGTCCTATACTTTTTTAATATATAGGGTGCTTTATAGAAGTAGAGCGGCCATTTTGTTAATTGTCAAGTGATTTATATTAAGGTTGGTATAACATTTCAATATAGAGAGATATAGATAAAGAACAAGATTATCGTGTATCCCGACTTTCATTCCCCCCGTGGGCACATGATAGTCTTTTTGGAACCTACTATTCCATTTAGACTGGTGTCTTGCGGGGTAAAAGGGAGCCCAGGCCCCTCAAAGGCTAGTAGAAGTCACCTGGACAGTCCACGTATTTCCACGGGAATTAGTACGCTCGCAGAGTTCACTATTTTTCTCTTGAGACAATTAGCTGTTCTCTGACTGGTTATTGAGGTTGGCCCCTATATGGGAGTATCGTGGTGGTTGTAGTTTCGAGGCCCTCGTGAGAGTTTGTGGGTCGGATCATTCAAAATGAACACAATGAATGGTTCAGGTCCAGTGAGTATGAATGCCGTTGTATTCTTAATTATATTAAGCTTCATGCGTTCTGGACCAGGAGTTGGAAAGTCTCCAACTCTTTAGCAAGGAGTAAAGGCTGCGGCCTACTTCGGGCTTTCGAAATTCCTACTAGGAGTGACTGGAGGATATACGTATTCGATGGCCTCCTAGGGCGTGAATAACGTTTGCAAATCATTCAAGTGGTTTGACCACCATCTGATTATGACTACCTAGTCGGTGCAGATGTAAATCAAATCACATCATACCAACTTTCATATGCGATTATTGTTTAGCGATGAAGCTCACTTTTGTTTCAATTCTTTCTTCAATAGCCAAAGCGGTTGCATTTGATGATGATGATAAAGTGTATGTTGCGACTGAGTGATATCCAGACAACTGACTGTTTGGTATGCTTGAATGAGAGTCAATGCTGAAAATGTTACAGGCAACGGTGACCGATATGATTGCTCAATTTGTCTTCCACCAATTAAAAAATCATAATGTTCAGAAGCTGTACATTTAACAAGACAGTAGAACATGTCACACAACTTGTGCCACAATTGATTTAAGGAAGGAAACATTTGGCATTCACATAGTTTTGTCTTTCGGGCCCATAAATTGTCCGATTTAACGCTGCTAGACTATTTTCTCAAGAGATATGTAAGGTTGCTAGTCTACGCCAATAAGAACAAAATAATTTATCATTAGGAGGGCAATGTTCGTTGCGTTATTGACAATTTTACCAATTTAAATGACACTATAAACTTGGCATCACCTAATATTATTCAATGCGAACTGTATCGCATGCCTAAACTAGTAGTAGAATATTTCGTCACATAACTATAAGTACAGCCCTATGTTTCTAATATTATAAAGTACATATCAAAAGCTTTTAAAAACAAATTAATGAAATAAAAAGCTGCAAATAGTTAAATAAATTAATAATAATTTTAATTAAAAATAAAATGTGAATTCTCTGCTTTGAAGGGGATAAAGCAAAACAATAACGCTTCCAAATACTTAACAATTTGAATGAACTTTTGCCCGCCTTATATTTACATTGTGCCAAAAAAGGTTAAGAATCTCTTTAATAAGAACTTATGGTCACATGTTTCTTAATTTTTTTGATTTGGTTTATTTTTTTTTCAGGACAAAAAGTAAAAACAAATTTTTTTAGGTTAAAAATCCTACCTGAAGATAATTTAATATTTGTTAAAGAGGCTATTGAGGAGGAAACTGTAGATGATTGTGTTGTTGTATGATTGAGGTTTCCAATAAAATGCTCAGTAGCCAATGATGTTGATGATGCTGCTGCTGACGCTGCTGCTGTTGCTGCTGCTGATGGATTTGTTGATGCTGATAATGAGCCTGCCGAGGATGAAGATATGGTTGATGATCCAATAATTCGATTGTTCCCGGATATTGATCCGTTGTTGTGGCCGCTGCTGCTGTTGTTGTTGTTGTTCTTGTGGCTAGAACTACTGCCGCAAACGCTGCTACTATTGCTGGTGATTGAAGAGGTTGAAGAACAGCCGGATGACGATGAATTTGATTGTGTAAAGTTGTGGATATTGTTAGCGGGGTATAACGAACTTCCACCATTGCCAAATTGAGTAAAATTCGCTGACAAAGAAGAACAAGAGGAAGAAGAAGATGCTGAAGCTACAGTGGCTACAGTGTTCAAATTATTACTTATATTAACACTCTGATTAGTTGTCTTTTGTTTCGCACTGTGTGCCGTTGATAATTGATAAAACTTTTGACAGTCTACAGATAAAGAGTGCGAAGCTTGTTGTTGTTGCTGTTGTGCTAATTGAGTATGAAGTGTTGAGGATGCTTCTAGAAAGGCCTCTGTTTCAGACTCTATTGACCCGGGATCACTAAAGCCACCCTGTGTTGAGGAATCTTCGGGCGTATCAAAAAAATGTAAATTAAAATCAGAATTTGCATCGAAACTAACTTCGGGTAATACTTCGTCGTCGTCTTCTTCGACAGTGTGTAAATTGTTATTTGTGTTATCGTTACCGGCTGGGCCGGTAGCTGTATGTAAATGACTTTGTATTGTACTGTTGGCACTGCTACTTTCCACTAGACTGGAACCGATTTGAGCTTGATCCAAATCTAATTTGAATACATCCATGGTTCAATCAACTCCAGAGCCATCGCCTTTGGGGTAGACATGTTTGTTATTTAAAGCTTTTATACTAGTCGAACTCAGATGAATTTTCTCCTGTTTTTGTTGTTTTAAAATTGCTTGGTATTGAGTCATGGATGTGGCGCCAGCTGGTTTAATTCTTTCTTAAGTTTTTGTTTTTGTTGCAGGAATATTTTTTTTTTTTTTTGTAATTCACTGCAGTTCTTGATGTTATCAAAGAAACCTAAGCTTTAAAGCTTATAACTCCCATTCAGGGGGTTAAGTTAAGGAAAGGAATAAGGATAAGCAGGTGAGGTTATGTTTAGGTATACATAATTTTAATAAAACAAAATATATACAAACTTTATTGTTGTTGGGTATTTCAGAGTTAATGTGATCAACAATAGGATTTTTGAGATGGACCTAAAATTTTTCGTTTTAAGATAAAATTTTTAAAGTGAAATCTTTACATAAAGAAAAATATTTTAGCTACCTAAAGCTTTACTATCTTAAACAATTTTTTTTTACTAATTTAAACAGAAAATTTGCGCCTACATTTTTTTTAAATACTTCAAAAATTTTTTTTAAAAATATTTTATAATCATCACGCTGTTTTATAAAAAGATTTTTTATTATTTTCTGAATATATTAAAGCTTTTTTCCTCAAAATTCAAATTTCTAATTAAAAAATTTAATTTTTTTGTCAAAAGCTTTTATTCAAAAGCTTTATTCTGAGAACAAAAATGTTTATTAATTGTTTTGGCTTACAAGTTTTGCTAAAAAAAATTAGTTTAACAACACACATTAAATTTTCAAGTCTTAAAAAACTTTAGCAATGTAAATTAAGTACTTCAAAAGCTTTTGAATGTAATACTTTCATAAGTTTTTTTTCTTTACAAAAAAAAGGAAGTAAAAGAGTTTTTTTATTATTTTTAAAAAATTTTCAATTACATGCAAATATAATAAAAAGTTGAAAAACAAATATAATTGCAAGGAGTCTTTATAGAAATAAGGCTTCAGAACTTTTTTCTGTTTAAATTATTTAAATTATAAAACAATTTAATTATTTTTTAACTTTAGCGATTTTTTTTAGTTTTCATTTTGTATTAAATGCTTTTTTTTATTAAGAATTTTAAAATATTGTTTAAAATAATTTTAAATTTAAAACAAATTGATACCTCAAAAGTAAATTTAAGTGCACGAGAAAATAAGAAATAGAAAAAAAATTTATAATATTTTTGTTTTTCTTGGTTCTACACCTTTCGTTTACTAACAAATAAATCAGCTAAGTGTGCATTGGAGTCAAGAACGAAAGGTTCAATATTATAAAGGGCCACTCTTTGTCGACAAATGTTAGCGCCTGTCTATCACGATTAAAAAAAAATACACACATATATGTCGTCAAAATATCGTCTCTATGCAATCACTTTATAAGTTTGAATTTTTGTACACTTTCCTAAATAGCACTGCATATTCTGTATACGATACCCAAAACTGCGTATCACATTTCGAAAAAATAGAATAATTATGTGAAAATCACGCCTATACTACACTATTGGTATACCCTTTATTTATTATTTCTCTCATTATAACGAAAATACTACACATTCTCTGAGTGAATCTTAAATACATGTCAATAACAGTTTTAAATAAAAGGCCGTAAAAGGCTCGTTTTTGTGAGGGCACCCTTTATTTTTTATATCGTATTTATTTGCCGAATTTGTCTTCAGGACATCGCACTGTGAATTTAAGCAACTGCTTATAACACTTTATATAAAAAAAACTATGTTTCCAAGGGAACACGCTTTAATTTTTATATTTTATTGTGGCATATTTATCGAATATTTTGCTGAGTGCTTTGGAGGATACCTTTCATTATTAAGCTTTACTTTTTTATTTTTATTTATGGAAATATTGCGGCGTTAACAATAGGATAAAAACTTTGGATGAAGAGAATTAAGAAGACAAAATTTTCAATCACGAAAAATTTATGGTGCAACTGCCGTTAAGGAGTTTTTTTTTTAATTCACAAAAAGCAGAAATATAACAACTTTTTCACTCATAATAGAATTTATAACAAAACTTTTGAAAGTTTAAGTATAAAAACTTTTAAAATCTATAATCGAAGACATTTTTCAAAGCACAAAATTAGCTTTTTATACGGCCAAGAAGCTTTTTATTTTTTATGAAGATAATTTTTCACCAAACAGTAAATTGTTTGTTAAAGAAGACATTATTCTTTTTAACTTTAGATTTTTAATTAAATTTGAAAGAGCTTTCACGGTACTAGTTTTTTAAAATAAAGAAAAAAGTTTTGGCTAAAGATTTTACTACATTTAGTATTTAAAAAAAACTGTGGTGCATTTTCACGTTTAGCTTTTATTATTAATGGGGTTTTGAGGCTGCAATTTATGCTTAAAAATTTAGTTAAAATTTTAAAAGCTCTTCAAAGCTTTTTCAATGTATCGCCTACAAATTTCGAAGTATTTTCTGAATGTTAAACAAAATTTCGTTAAAAAAATCCAAAATAATTTTTTATTTTTAAATATAAAATTTTTCTTTTAAATTTAAAAAAAAAAATCTGTAGTAAAAAACTTTGAATTTAACGCTTTAACTATTGAACAAGAACGAATGTTTAATAACTTTAATAAATTGTTTTCTCAAATTCTCTGTCGTCGATCACTTTAATTCCTTTAACGTTTCGTGGATATTTGTAGGAGGATGTATTAAAAAAGGCATTAAAGGATTATGTAAAAAGCAGGAGGATTTTTTTATTCAAACTTTGTTGGCTTTTAAAAATAATAAAACTCTTTTTATTTAAATTTTAAATTTATTTTTATTTTAATTAAAAAAAATTAAATTCACTTCCGTAATTAATTATTTGTTTGCGTTTATTTAGGCATTTATTCTTTAATTAAATGTGACAGCAAAAACAACAACAACAACACCACCACCACCAATGTATGAACACAAGACACACAATCGCACATTGAGCGGCAACGCAGAAGGGTGTGTGTGTGATATTAAATTTAAACAAAACAAAAAAAAAGGATGTTTTTATTCTTAATTTATTTTTATTATTAAAACAAAAACACACAATTTAGCGGCGATCGATTTCACAAAAACGGAAACGGAAAATAAATGGAAATATTTTTTTTTAATTCATAAAACAAAATTAATTTCATAAGTCAACAAAAGAATTTTTTTTATAAAAATTAAATTTTATTTGTTGTCTTCTTTTTTAAATGTTTGATTGATTGCAAACACGCATATTTAATTTAGTTTTTTTTTATTCCATATATATATACATATATATAGATATATATGTATATATATATAAAAATTGTTTTTTTTTGTAAGTTTCGCTTATTCGCCTTTAAAGAAAACAAAAAGTCACACAGTTTCACGTAAAGCGCTTCATAGTCAATATTCACGTAAATATCCCGATCGTTTGCCAAAAGAACCTTTGAAACGTGCATACGAAGAACATTTAGCAGTATGTATGTTATAAGAATAAGAAGAAGAACAAGAAAAATAATAATAAGAAGAAGAAGAAGAAGAAGAGTAATAAGAGGGAAAAACTCCCAACTCCCTGCCAACCAACCAATGGCTCTAACTCTATTAGAATTTGCAAATATTTTTTTAAAAGTACAAGAGCAAACTAAAAAGCGAGTTGAGGCCTATTCTGGGATAGCAGCTTGTTTTCTTTCTTTCTTTCTTTCTTCTCATTGCTTTTGTTGTTATTGTTGTTGTCTATTTAGTTGCTGTTGTAGTTATTGTTGCTGCTAGAGTATAACTGCCTGCTTTTACTGCTGCTTTCGATTGTAATTCTAGAAAAAAAACGACGCCAACACATAGACAACAATATCTATTACACCATTTCTTAGTGAAAGTAAAAAAAAATAAATAAAAATTCTCCATTAAGATTTTCCATATGCGTGACGTATACTTAACGTTAAATTTATTTGTTAATTTATGGTAGAAAAACTCTAAAATATATTCATTGTATAACGCAAGCATAATTTTACACACGTTGTATTGCATGTTAGATCTATCATCTATTTAACTGGAAACTGTTGTATAAATTTTTGTTAGCACTATTTAATTAAAATTTTATTTGGTAAGGGAAATTCCAGTTATCGTAACTTCTAAATATTAAAAAATAATAAAACAAAAATTTTATTGTCGAATTTTATTGTCGTTGAAGTTTGCTTTTGTTTTCTTAGCGATATTTTAATTGTTTAGTTAAACATTATGTGTTCAGTGACTTAAAAACTTTTTTGTGGAAATTTTGCTCGTTTCTTCTTCAACAAATTAAAGTTGTATTTTTTTTTCTCCGACCAGCGCTCTGGAGATAATCCCTATACAAGCAACGCATTATGCCAGAACTAGAAATCAGGTTATGTGGAGGAGGAAAGAGGGAGTAGTATTTGTGAACATTCAATGTGAACTTTCCCATATTGAAAGTGACAGAAAAGACCTCTGGAGGGAGTTTATTCTACATACGAACTGATCTGCTAAAAAACGATGCACTAGCCAATCAACCACAAATGGATGTGATCACAACGAAAATCGAGTTAAATGCAAAAACGTGCGCGTTACGGGAACGAGTTCTATAATTTCGTTTTAGAGCACTTACCATTGTGGTAATAATAAAACAATAAAATACATCCCACATTGCGTCGATGCTCCAGAGAACCAATAGAGTTGGATACCCTACTGTCCCCAATGAGTCTCTTGGCCCTTTTCTGTATACGCCTGAGCGGCTTTAAAATAGACTTTGGGGCACCGGCCCATACATAAGAGTTGTAGTCCATTTTAGGACGGATATAGATGGTATAAATAATACGGAGGTCGGACACCCCGGGGGCACATATATATGGTCTTTATAGAACTTCGACTATCTAGCCACATGGCAACTGGGGAAAAAAGAGAGCCCAGTCCCCTGAAGTCAGCAGGGGTACAACTGGAAACTCCACTTTATTTCCACGGGAATCAGTGACCCGCAGAGTTCCGTTATTTCTCTCTTTAGACATTTAATAGTTCTCTGGCTGATTATTGAGGTTGGCCCTATATGGGAGTATCATGGTGGTTATGGTTTCGCGGCCCCATAACAGTATAATGGTTATTATGGTGGCCAGGATTATTTTGCCGTTAATGACACGCTAGGTGAATAATCCAGTCCAGTGAGCATGCTAGACATGTGTTCTGAACAGGAGTTGGAAAGTCTCCAACTCTTAAGCAAGGAGTGATGATTTGCAGCCCTGCTCTGGAACCATCGAAGTTGCAACTAGAAAGTTCTGTTGCGTAGAATTATGACTTTGGCTTCCTAGGACGAGCATGACGTTCCAAATTATGCAGTGGTTTGGTCCACCATCTGATTAAGGCTTCATGGCCAGGCGCTGATGTAAATCGAATCACACAGTACGGAGGTCGGATAGAGTCATATATGTCTTACACCGTTTTAGAAAACCGGCGCACTTAAAAGTATCTTTAGAAACTTGACAAATTTGTTTAGCCTATCGAACATCGCACTGATTTTTCATATCAAGAACATTCACAGCTTCCGCTTCCGAAATACTTACATCACCCATAGTAACAGATGCAGCACCATTTCCTACACAAATCTATGCGTAAGCATGCAACATTGCGTCTTACGGGCATTAAAATCGATTCTATTCACACGACCGTATTTCGGGATTGTTGCGAGTCATGATTGAGTGTATCATTCATGTTCCGCCTTTTTGAACTCACCTCCAACTGGTTCGGTCTATTACCAAATGAATACGAATGACAAAAGAAGCTGTCATCTGCGAAAGATTAGAGTTGAAAGTTTGATAAAGAGGATCATTTAGAAAAATAAGAAATAGGGTAAGAGAGCACGGAGTCTTGTAGTTAACTTCTGTCACTGCCACACCAAGCTCAAAGTCTTTACTGTCGTATAGAAATCATAGAATTTTTGATTTCTTTGTTGCTTTTCTTCTTTTACGTGGTATTTTGCTTTTTTCTGGTCACTTTACTTTTGAGGTAAAAATTTGATTTTTTTAAATTAATTTTTATTTGTTTTTTTTCCAAAATTTTATAGAACTTTGATTTTTTACTGAAAATTTAGTCCTCGACAATTTTCTTGCATTTTATTTGTATTTTGTTCTGCTTAAAATTTTTGTTAAAATATTAACTTTTATAAAACAAAAATTATTAACAATTTCAAAAAAATTTATGAAATATTATTATTATTTATGAAATCAAAGTAATTTTTAATGGATTTTTTTTATTTTTTATTTTTTTTTTCTGAAAAAATCAGATATTTAATAATTTTTTTTTTATTTTTATAAATGGCTAATGTTTTTTTTTGTTTTATATATTGGAAATATTTTTTTTATTTTTAATTTTATTTTTGTGTTTTTATAAAAACCCCGACAATTTTAGTGGTGTTTATTTAATTTTGAAAATTTTTAGATTTAAGTCGGAAGTTTTAACTCGTATACAGTTATCACTTGTGACAATATTGAAAGCTTTTGATGTTTTTATATCCGTCTTTCAAAATTAAAATCTCAAAATGTGGTTATGAGTTTAGAAATTGATATAAGAGAACAAATAAAATCCAATTAACACCTTAAAAATTCATTTAAATTTTGTAAAAATCGTTAAAGCCGGAAAGCACAAAATTCAATTAAGGAATCATTAACTAATAAAAATTAAAATTTAAAAAAATTGGAAGAGGAGGAATTAATTTTATAATTAAAAAAAAATCCAAAAAATTCAAAAATATAACATCTTGATTAACCACCCTCCCCAAAATAGAAATTACTTTTACCTTTTTTATTTATAAATGGCAATGGTGCAAATGCAAGTTATGGTCACGGGCATCAGATTCTATTCTATCACAAATGCAGTTGCAATACTTCTTGTTGCTATTTTTTTTATTGTTATTGCAGTTGTTGCTGCTTGATGTTGTTGTTGTCTTCGACGTTCCCATATAATATTTTTCTAATTCATTTGCAATTCTTCTTACTTTTTACACGAAAGTAAAAACTCAAGTCGAGAATGTTGCAAATAAAAATCAAAATCAAAAACAAATTCTACGATACAAAAGGGAAAAATACCAAAAACAACAACGACAATAAATGCTATTGAAAAGAAAAACTCACTTCTAATACTTTAGCTGTATGGCAAAGAAAATGTTGTTAGGAAAATTGTTTAGAAAAAGGAAAAACACAAATACACAAACACTCTCGCTCGCTCAAAAAGAGCAAAATACTACAAGATGACTCTCGTTAAAAAAACAGTTTATTGAAAGTGTACGTATGTATGTGTGTCTGTGACTCTTTAAGACTTTTACAATCTGCTATTCTTTTCTTTAATATAAAAAAAAAGTCTTTTTCTTTTAATTTTTAGAATCGAATAGAAACTCATGTTTCATTGTTACTCGTTTATAAATTATACTTGTGTATGCGGTTGTACTTGTACTTACAGATTATTTTATGTTGTTGTAACTATTTTCAATTTCTTCTCAAGTATAAGAAACCACAACAGATATTGCAACAACAAAAAGAAAATAAGGAGTACAAAAACATATCAGTCTTCAAGTTACAAGATCAACGGCATGGAACTAAATAACAATCATATGGGTGTTTCTACAAAAAACAACAAAAACAAAAAAAAAACTAAGGGCACCCTGGCCTTAACAGAATTTAGTATCATTAGTCTTCAAGTTTACCAGCAGCTGACTTAGCATGGGCCAAACTGATAATGACAAACAAGATTTTCCACGTCTTGTTGTTTTTTTGGCTTTTGTTTTTATTACGCCACTATTTTTTGAAGCAGATAACAAGCCCTAACGCCAATGAATAGTGAGTGCAGTATCCCGGCTTTCTACTTTTAAACTAGACAAATTTACTAAAGGATGTGTTTCTAGAGGCATAGAAATTTTAAGTGGAATAAAATAGAGATAATTTCTTAAATTGACATATAATTAACGTTATCTGGAAGAAAATCTTCTGCCATTATAATTTACATATCTGCCATATGACTACCATGACTGGATTTTACGTAGTCAAATATGGAAGCCCGATTTTCGATGACATTTTCCAACATTTGTGGCGGTATATCGGGAATTTTGGTAAATTTCCGTAACTATCCTTCTACTTTCACCACCTGTCTCATCTCCTCTCTATTTCTTTCCTAAAGTGCTACTTCTCTATAAACACAAAAAAAATTACGAGGCAAATATTGTCTTCTAAGTGTCCTCCAAGCAATCGTTTCAAGGTTTTCGATGTAGACTAGCGATTTTATATTTTCCCACAAAAAATTGTTTAGCGGAGTTAAATCTTGGAGGTGACGTTACGGCTTCGAAACGTGGAATTATGCGTTTACCAAACGTATCCCTCAATATATCAGTTATAGCCGGAACTTTGTGACATGCAACACAATCTTATTAAAGCCACAGTTCCTGCACATAATATTTATTCAATTGATTAACGTAAAATTCAGTAATCACAAATCCATGGCGGTCATCATTTATTGTAACGTTTTTGCCAGCAACGTTTTTAAGAAGTACAGACCAATGATTCCATCAGTTCATAAAACACACCAAAAGGACAGTTTTTCTGGATGTAACGGCCTCTCAAAATACTCTTAAGGATTATAATCACTGCAAATATGGTAGATATGTTTATTAACGTTCCCATATTCAAACAAAAGTAAGCTTCTTCGGTAAATAAAATTCGCTTATTAAATTAAATTAAATCAACAGTAATCTCGTTTTAAGCCCAATTTTTACAACTCACAAGCGTTGTTTAACCGACAGCCTAAAGAAATACCAAACCAAGGTAAACATAAATCAGCTGGCAACTTGCTGCTATTGGTGTCGGTGATAATTTTTCCAGATTTATATTGAATTTTCTCAGGAATCGCACTATACGAGTTGTTATAGATGGGGTTTTATCAGACGAGTTCAAGATTCATTCAGGGGTACTGCAAGGCTCCGTTCTTTCTTCTACCCTTTTTCTTATTTTTCTAAATGACCTTTCTTTGTCAAACTTTCAATCCTATATGGTCTTTCGCAGATGACAGCAAAGTTTGTCATTCGTATTTATTTGGTAATAGACCGAACCAGTTGGAGATGAGTTTCAAAAGGCAGAACATGAATGATACGCTTAATCACGATCTCGCAACAATCTTGGAATGGGGTCGTGTGAATAGAGTCGATTTTAGTGCCCGTAAGACATATTGTTGCATGCTTACGCATAGATCTGTTGTCGGTAATGGTGCTGCATCTGTTAGTATGTGTGATATATGTAATACGGAATCGGACACTCTTGATGTTCTTGGCATGATGTTCGATGGACTAAACACATTTTTCAAGCACCTAAAAAAGCTTTCAAATGCCTCGGTTTTCTAAAGCGGTGTAAAAGATACTTCACTCCATCCGATCTTCGTAATATTTATATCCGTCCAAAACTGGAATACAACTGTCATGTATGGACCGGCGCCCCAAAATTTTTTTTGAAGTTGCTTTTTGAAGAGGGCCAAGAGGCTCGTTGGAGACAGTGGGGCATCCAACTCTATTGATTCTGTAGAGCATCAACGCAATGTGGGATGTATTTAACTATTTTATCGTTACTACAATGGTAGGTGCTCCAATGAAATTAGGCAACTTGGTCCCGTTACTTGCAAGTTCTCACGATTAGTTCGATTTTCGTTGAGAGCTCATCAATTTGTGGTTGATTTACCAGTGAATTGCATTACAGGGAAAATTCGTTTTTTAGCAGAACAGTCCGTATGTGGAATAAATTCCCTTCAGAGGTGTTTCCTATCACTTTCAACGTAGGAAGATTCAAATTGAATGTTCACAAACAATACTCCCTCTTTTCTCCTGCCCATAACTTCATTTCCTAATTTTGATACAATGCATTGCATATGTAGAGGTCATCCCTTGAGTGCTGGTCCGAGAAAAAACATGGCCACCACTTAAAACAAAATGTTACCAACTTAAAGCTCAATATCTCTATAAAAACATCCCTTAGTAGTAGTGAATTTAATAATTTATTATAATTGTTATTAACATAACTATTTTTATAATTAACCATTTAATTAAATAACCATAATCTTGGCTACCTCAACCATGCTTTCCTTTAGTTATGGAAATGTTTAAGAATAAGTACAAAATTTTATTTAACTTTTTATACACAGCCAAAAGTACCTAATCAAAAAAAGTGGATTATTCTATTTCTATAAATTATGGAAAACACCAAATGCTTGTATTTTTTTATTAAATGTTAAATTACTCTTTTTTTGCAAACAATATATAAGTATGTGTGAGAACCGTTACTAGCAGTGGGTTATAATGTGGAGGCATACGAATCGTACAGTAATAAAACACAACTTGAGTAAACAAACTGAGAATAAATCTCACACACATACACACTCTCATAATTAGATAAGAACAATAAATTTAACTGAACATAATAGAGAGCAAAATCAATACAAAAAAAGCAGGAAGAGTTTCCTTTCCGAAATTAACGTAAAAAAATACTTTGACATTTTGCTTGATAATGTCACCGCAAAAAAGTGAAAAGGTAAAAATTAATTTAACAAAAAAATCAAGAAAAACCTTTAAAGATCAAGATCGAATGAAGGTTGGAATTTTTTTTATAATCTAAATAATAAATTTACCTCTTTCAGATTTCTTTTATATCAGCTCTCAATTTTGAAAGCTTTCCTTGTGTGTTTATTGCGAGCAGTTGTAAATACTGAAATAAAATGCAATTTAACAAAAGTCATTGATCATGGCAAATGAAAAGAAAAGCCACGCAATTTTTCTTTTCTTATTTTCTTCAACTAAAGGAAATTGCAACTAAACAGTACACACTCAATAAATCTTGAAAACACATAAATAGACAACAACAACAACATCAACAACAGCCTAATAGATAAATAGATAGACATAATAATGAAATAGTACAACAACATTTATTATCATTAAGAGTTTTAAAACAATTAAATCTTTGCTAAACACAATATGTAAAAAAAAGATTCAATAATGAATCTTCAGACCAAGATCATAAAATCTTTTATTATCAGTAATTAAAAGTTCCCTACATAATGTAATAAGTTAATTAAATGACATAACGGCTTGGCTCTCTTTCAAGATTTTTTAGCAAAGATAAAATTGGAAAAGAGTTTGAAAGATTTTTATATTCAATAAATTTTTAGTTTTTAATCTAAAAAAAAGTACTATAAATAAATTTAGATTATTCGCATATAAATATTATTCGAATATAAAAATTATTCGAATATAATATTATTCAAATATTAATATTCAAATATATTTCTTTAATATAAATATTCGAATATATTTTATTCGAATACATTTTATTGGAATATAAATATTATTCAAATATAAAAATTATTTGAATATAATATTATTCAAATATTAATATTATTCAAATATAATTTTTATTCGCATAATTTTTAGTCAAATATAAATATTATTCGAATATAAAAATTCAAATATATATTTTTTTTGGTACTATGTTGTTTATATTTCTCCGCCAGTAAATGAAATGCTGTTGCTATTACCCGTCTTATCTGGCTGTCGTTCTCCTGAAGTTAATGTCGAGCGCTTTCGATGTGAAAACATCATTGTCAAGCCGCGGTATAATTTGCACTGGTGAGTCAGTGTTCTCGCTTAGGAAGTTCTGTTGTTCCAACAGTATCCCCCCCGGGGGCACATTTATGGTCTTTATAGTACGCAACAGCTATCTAGATCTGTGCAACTGGGGGTATAAAGGGAGCCCAGTCCCCTGAAGACAGGCAGGAAGTCAACTGGAAGCTCCACGTTATTTCCACGGGGATCAGTGAACCCACAGAGTTCATTATTTGTCTCTTTAGACATTTAATAGTTCTCTGGTTGATCATTGAGGTTGGCCCCTATATGGGAGTATCGTGGTGGTTGTGGTTTCGCAGTCCCATAACAGGTCAGTTTTATATGGTGGCCAGGATCATTTCACTTTTAATAACACCTACCTGGTGGAATGATCCTAGATCCAGTGAGCATGCGTTCTGGATAGGAGTTGGATAGTCTCCAGATCTTCAGCAAGGAGTGGTGCTTTGCAGCCCTGCTCTGGAATCATTGAAATTGCTACTTGGAAGGACCTGTTGCTAAAATTAGACTTCGGCCTACTAGGGCGTGAGTGGCGCTGCTTTTGCTGGCAGTGATTAGGGCTTACTGCCAGGCGCAGATGTAAATCTTATCACGTAATGTTCTAACAGTTTATATATATTTTTTTTTTATAAATATATATTTTTTATAAATATATTTTAGTCGAATACATTTTATATGAATATAAATATTTTTCGCATTATTCGAATATAATATTCAAATATTAATATTATTCGAATATATATATATTTTTAATATAAATATTCGAACATATTTTAGTCGAATACATTTTGATCGACTATCAATATTATCGAATTTAAAACTCTTTCAAATATTAATTAATATTATTCAAATATAATTTTTATTCGAATAAGTTTTATTTGAATGTAAAAATTATTTAAATATTATTCAAATAATATTCATCAAATATCTTTTTTGTATAAAAAATATTATTCGAATATATATTAGTCGAATACATTTTATTCAAATATAAATATTTTTCGAATTATTTGAATATAATGTTATTCAAATATTAATATTATTCGAATACATATTTTTTTAATATAAATATTCGAATATATTTTAGTCGAATACATTTTATTCGACTATAAACATTATTCAAATATAAAAATTATTTATATATTATTAAAATATTAATTAATATTATTCAAATATAACTTTTAAATTATTAAAAAATTATTCGAATAATTTTTATTCGAATATAAAATTTATTGAATTTTATTCAAATATTAATATTATTGAAATATATATATATATATTTTTTTATATTTTACTTGATTCAAAATATAATTCGATTACCGAATCGAACGTCACTTAAACACACCATTTTTAACTCAATTGATTTTCAGGTACATACTGGCTACTCGATTATAGTTTATGATGCACTCGCCTTATCTTTTTTGGTAGGTATTTGATATTTGTTTGTTTGCCTTTAACGGCAGTGGTAAAATCAATATACAGGTTTGATCACAAAACATTTAAGTTCCTTAAAAAACAATTTACTTTTCAGAACTCTGGCTTTGAAGACGATAGAACTATCCAAGATAAGAAAATCCAAACTACAACTCGCCTACTACTAGTAATCGTAATAAAAAAAAGAAAAAACAACTATCAACTGCTAAAAGCACAATGTACCACTCATTACTGTCCAACTTCTCTCCTCCACCTACTTATGCAGCAACATCATTATCGTTATCGTCGTCTTCGTACAGAAGAAACAGCAATCTAATATAACAGATTGCCTAGCTGCCGGGCTGACTAGATGGGATGGTGAAATGTCTGCTGCAATGATAAATTTTCAAATGCATTTCTGTCTGTGAGTAAAATTGTACAGCACGGCTACAATAACAAATAAAACAGCAACTAGCAACGTGTGGCATCTATCAGTTGATTCGCTTTTATTTATTTATTATTTATTTTATTTTTTTATGTTTGTTTGTCTTTGTGGTAACAACAATAACGACGTACAACTATCTTTGAACCAGGAAGAAAACTGTTCAAGTAGAGTGCATTGGTTTATTTGTAGTTTTTTCCTTCTTTTTGCTGTTGTTGTTGTGTTTTATTTATTTACTTTTTTTTGCCGCTGCTGCCGCTGTTGTTGTTGTTGTTTGTTATTGCTGTGATATTTTCTTTTAATTCATTTTTGTGGAGGCCGGAGTATTTTAGATTGTGTAATAGTGATCGTGCATGGTTTTGTTGTTGCTCAGAGAAGTCTTAGTAGCGTTTAAATAAAGTTGTTGCGATAACAACATTCGATCAGGGGGATTTTTTATAGCTGTCACTTTTATGCTTAAAGGGATTTTTTTTTAACTTTTAAAAGTTAAACTTTTAAAATGTCACTTTATGTAAAAAGAAAATTAGTTTTTGTTATTGCAAGTGAATTTGAAATTTCATAAATTCATAGAAGACACACTTGGACAGTGTTGCCAAAATTTACAGGACCTCTTAAAATTAGTCAAACTCTTTTTTTCCATATCGAATCAAAGGGGTAAAAAACGTTTGTTCGATTAATCGCTAGTAATTAGCGTAAATTTCAAGCATCACTTTGATTACCACGCTTTATTTGGTCTTAATTCGCTTCACAAATTATTAAATTTTTTAGCCTTGTGAAGTACACATTTTCTGAATTGAATACTCTTATTTTTATTCTCTCTTAGAAATACTCTTAATCTCCTAAGAAATTTAGAAAACGAGGGATGTATTATCTGAATTAGGTTATTAAAAATAAGAATGTATTTCATTGTGTTAATGTAATAGTAAAGGGTTTTTCAACAAGAAGCTTCTTTTCCAAAACAAAATAAAACACAAAATTTAGATTAAAATGATTCAAATTTTTATTATATTACGAAGAGAAAAGTTTGGCAATTATGAATGAAAAATGATATCTGGCATATGTCCACCAATACCATGCCTACAGATGTCGATTCTTTCATCAAAGTTTTGCATCAGTTTTTGTCAAAGTGGCCGTGCTATTTCGGTAATCACATCACGGATTTTGAGTTTTAAGGCTAAAATCCATTCGATTGGCTGCGTATAGACTCTGTCCTGAACATAGCCCCGCAAAAAAAAATCCAGTCGTGTTAAATCACACGATCTGGCTGCCCACTTACCATCTGGTTGTCGTGAATTTATGCGATCGGAAAATTTGGTTTGCAATAATTTGATAGTTTCACTGGTTGTGTGACATGTGGCACCGTTCTATTGAAGCCACATGTCAGTGATATCCACTTCGTCAATAATAGACCAAAATTGAGTTGTTGGCACATCGCGATAGCTTGATCCATTGGCCGTTACCGCATCTACAGCCTCATCTTCGAAAAAAACTGCCCAATCATGCTTCGAAACCACATAGAACACCATACAGTGATACGTTGAGCATGCAAAGGCTTCTCAATAATCGTTCTAGGATTTTCAGAAGCCCAAATGTGGCAATTTTGCTTGTTTACATAACCTGACAAGTGCAAATGGGCTTCGTCTGAAAAAATTATTTTTTCAGAAAAACCAGCCGGTTGTTCCTGAACGGATTGAGCAAATCTAAGGCGATGTGATTGGTCGGTCGGCTTCAATTTCTGTACCAGTTGGACCTTGTGAGGCTTTAAAGTCAAGTCCTTATGTAAAATGCGCCATTTGGTGGTTTTGGATAACCCCAAGAAGAATTAACAAATTTGGATCTGCTACAACACTATGGCGTACGGCTGCGATATTTTCAGTTGAACGACCCGATCGTACACGTTTTGGTGTTGCACGTTTTATATCAAGCCTGTCGACTCAAATTTAACGATCAAATTCTTATTAGTGGTCTCAGGAGGAGGATTATGCTGTCCGAAAATATCGCGAATTCTAAGAAATGGAACTTAAATGGAACCACAATTTTCATAGCGGATTTTAATTATTTTAAAGCGATTTTCGTGCGAAATTGAATTCATTATTGAGTTCTTAATGCATCTACTATGAATATGTCAAAAAACTAAATGTCAAAACTATCATGTTGATAATGTTGCCATAATTGAAAAACAAACTTTTTGTTAAAAAAAAACCCGATGGTGGGCAAATTTGAGGTGTGAAAGTAAATTGTCTGTCAACTAATTAAATGTCAGTAATTGAGCTGTCATCCTTAAACATTTATTTAGTAAAGCATGAATAAACTGCGGTTGCGACTTCCTTTAACTAAACTTGGTGATGAAATTTTCGAGTGGTGGCATCAAATTGTTTCTTGGTGTTTTGACAACAATTTTAGTCAAGACGTCACCATCAATGTGTTCTATAAAAAAATTATCAGAAACATATTCTGTATTTGGCAGTATCATTATCTATCGAAAAGTGCTTTTAAATTCCGTTATAATTTTTATTTATTACTTTCTTAGGGTTTTCTAAAAGCGTAGGGGTGCCCTTATAGGTCACAGACAATCCTTAACTTCAACGTCAATATTACAGAAGCAATTCTTCAAGTTTCTTAACATTTGTAGATATTAAATTTTAATTACAATACCCTCGAATTTATGTCAAATTGTACATCGCATTTTTGAATAAGACTCGTGTAGGGATTTTTTATTTGATGTTGAAGTTTCAAATCTGCTGAGCGAATAAACAAAATCATGTGAGGAGTAATAGATCAGTTCAGGTAAAATTTACTGTAATTTTTCAGGATCCAGTTGTCATTGATTTCTTAACACAACATCCATTATTTTAAAGAAAAGGAAAATTCGCTGCCCCTCGAATGATATTTGATAAGTGAATTAAGAACTACTGCCTGCAAAGGACGCTTGCAGTACGTTTTTTTCAAAATGGATTTGTCTTTGCTTTAGAAATGAAGCCAGAACACCATAGAAAAGAGACCTATTGGTGCAATTGATTTGTGTAAGGAAAGACAACGTTTATTATGAAAATTTATGACACAAAATATCGCTTCGTCTGTGATATGAAAAACCTTATTTAAATTAGTTCTGTAATAAGTAGCTTTTATAACAGAATTATTTGAATTAAATGAAATTAAAATTTTTTTCTCTCTTTATTATGATTTATTCCAACAAAATAGCACAATACTTGTTAATCAAAATAACTTTTCAAAAAGTACATTTTCTTTTGTCTATAGCACAAAAAGGCAACACCAAAAAGTCCCTTTTGCCTAGAATTAAGAAACCAAAACAAGAGATCAATGCAAATAACACACTCCTCTTTGTTTTATTAGGGAAAAATACCCCATCACCGTTACAATTCAAGTAAGTGCCAATGAACGTACTCGTCTCTTTTAAGATTCTCGCCTAGTTTCTTTAAAAGAAGAAGAAGAAAAAAAATTGCATTATTTTTTTAAGTTCAATGACTCGTTTCAGCAACGTCATGGGCAAACAACTTAAATTAGTTTGTATTGTATGTAAGTCGTTGTGCAGATACTTACATACATACACACAAATACAAAACATTTTTGTATAAAATACCGATACTAAAATTCTCTTGCTCTAACTTGCTCTAGCATGCTTTTTTATTTGCAAATAAAATAAAGAAAATAACAACATTTTTTTATTTTGCTTGACATAGACATAGTGTTGATAGTGAAATGTGTTGTAAACAATTATATTTAATATCAGCAAAGACAACAACAACGACAACAACAACAATATCTAAAAATGCCATAACAATATCTAAGATAAATTGTTTTCATCGTAATAGAATAAGTGAAAATTATAGAAATTTATTATTGCAACAACAAAAATCTTTTCTTAATTCAATAAAAAATATTAAGGAAATCGAATATTCTTTCCTTTTTTATATATTGCAGAAAATGCTTGAAATATACTTTAAGGGCTAAAAGAAAAACTATTAAATTAAGGAAATTTTTTGCATCAAAATTTTGTCAAGAGAAAGTTTTAGAAAAAACTTAGCATACTTTTAGGAAATAATTACATTTACCATTAATTGCATACTTATTATACAGTTGCTTGCTTTGGCAGAAATTTTAGTTATAAAAATAATTTTTGCATTATTTTTATGATTTCGTACCCAAAGGATTTAAATATTACTGCAATGTCTATCTTTTTGTTACACGCATCTATTTCAAGAACCGTGATAGCTAGGCACATAAAAACTTCACAGAAATTGCATTATACTAAATGTTATCCTATATTTTCTTACTTTTCTAATCATAATGGCCGGTTTTATTACACAGAGTGCGCTAAAGGGTGTTCCTATTTCTACTTATAGTTAGATTTCCTCTTTATAGTTATCGCTTACATGAGTTTAATTAATTAATAGATTTCCCCTCTATAATGGCAGATATAAAACCATAAACCATTGAAAAATAAAGGCTGTCCCATACAAAATGTAACTTTTATGAATTTAGAAGAACAACCGAAAATTACACAGAACGTTTGCATTATATAAAACACAAGTATATAATATAATGTAAAAATTAAAATGGTTAACATGACAAGATATTAGAACGTTATAGCCAGACACTTTAAATTTTCAACAGAATATAATAACGAAATAAAAAAAAAATATTAAAGGGTCGTCTTAACATCATACAAAACTATTTGTATGGGAGTAAAACTCTTACTTGATAGATTTATATCGTTGCGTTTATTCCTTTCAATAAATGGTTTTTTACATTGTGTTCTTTTATTGTAAAATAATAACACAGTACTTTAGAATATTAAATAAAACGATTTATTTACTTTCAATACACACGACGGTGACTTTACCACTGTAACGCCTTAAAAGATGCTTTATTATTTTGTTATCTTTTCGCAACGATCTCTCAACTTGAATTAATTCATTCGAGCGGCAAGTGGTGCTGATATAAATAATTTAACCGGTTTTTATACACAGAGTCTATATACAGGATGTCCGACGGGAAGGTATACTACTTTGTTTTGTCGCTATTTTGTTAACATTAGTCTTGAAAGTTAATATTTGGCAGTCGTGAAGTAGACATATGGCAAATTTGTTATAAAAAAGTACTCGTTAAAACATTTTATCAATTTTCATGAATGATTTTCATAAAAAAACCATTTCATTTGAATGGATATGTGAATAAATAGAATAGTCGGTTCTGGGGAATGGGAAACCCTCAAATTATTCAACAGTCACCTTGCATCCATTGACCGTCTGGTGTACAATTTGATCATGAGGAATCATTGGACCTTACTTCTTTGAATATTAAAACGGCCTAACGTTAACTATGAATGGGGAGCGATATCGTGATATGATTGAAAACTTTTTAATGCCACAACTTCATGCTTTGAGCTTGATTAACATGTGGTATCACCAAGACGGTGCCACATCGCATACAGTCAGGATTGCAATGAAATTACTGCAAGACTTCTTTCCACAACAAGTAATTTCAAGAAACCATTTATGCTAATTAGCCTGATCGCCTGATTTGACTACTCCGGACTTCTTTTTATGGGGATATGTGAAAAGCAAGATTTATACAAACAAACCAGAAACGCTTGAAGAACTCAAACAAAATATTTGTATTGAAATTAACGAAATACCGCGTAAAATGTGTGAGAATATAATGAAAAATGTGCTCAAAAGTGCTCGCATTTGTGAGGCTAACAGAGGTGGACATTTATCTGATATTGTATTCCATAAATAATTGCCGGTATTAAATAAAACATTTATAAACATAAGATCCATTCTCTTTTATTTAATAAAAAATTATTAACAAACATATATTGCCTCCCCGCAGATACGCTGTACAAGAATATTCTCCTTAAACATCACCCCACATTGTTGTTGTTATTATCATTTATTGTAGGCGCCTGCTTTGCTGTACGTTTTGTTTTTTTTCTGTGTTAGCTGTTTTTTTTCTGTTATTTAGCTTATTTCGTGGAATTTCTTAAAAGCATGTTAATGTTGTCTTGTGTGTATAAGATTACTAAAAAAAATTACGCAATTTTTAATACATACAATAGGTATTTCGAATACTTTTTTTACTTATAATTATTTTCTTTGAAAACGAAAACAAATCATTTGCGCAACAATACAAATTGTTTTGCATACACTACGAGTTAATTGAGTAAAGATTTAACATAACATTGACATTAACATTTGCAAATTAGGCGGTATAAATAAAAATCGGAAACAAGTGCCATCGCTTACAATCAATGAAATGGGTATTTTCCTTTACTTTACTTAGCATTTATTGATATTAATAACACTTTTGATTCGCTTGCCCGCATTGCCTTACGACAACTCTTGTATATATGCCAAAACATACCAATTGAAATTATATAAAAATTAGTGACATCAAAACAAGTCGAATTTTTAATGAATATTTGGTCAGTGATAAAATAGCCAGCAACTCATTTTCTAAATCTGCGGTGTTAGTTTTAGCATTATAAAGCAAAAGTTTGCAGTTTATATTGTGTTACAGTTTCTACTTTAATCAACCATTGCACAGTGGTAAACAATATTGAAATAGTTCGGTAGTTCATGCGCACCTAGCTCGTGTTATATTAAAATTTTATTAAAATTTTATATGGTTGTAGTAAAGCTGCAGTCGCATTTAGATGTTAAGTGTGAACCTTACATTACTTACGGATGCGACACTTAAAGTTATTTGGATTTGTTCCCCTAGTAAATGAAATACTGTTGTCATTATTTTCTGTCTTTGCTGACTGTTTGTTCGATATGAACGGCAAGCGTTTTCGATGTGATGACATCATTCCCAAGCCGTGTTCTAAATACCGTTTAGAACAGACAGTCAGAGTACTTAGAGTACGGTACTGTCAGATTATTTAGAGTAGAGTTTAGAATACGGTTTGAGAATGATGTCATCACATCGAAAGCGCTCACCGTTCAAGACAACGGTAATTAATTCTTAATTCTTAATTAAACAAATAGCTAAACTTATACATTACCCTTCTCAGTTTGAAAAATATTTAGCTTCGTTTTATTAAAAATTCTTATTTTTCGTCTTAAATTTTACCTAAAATACTTTACTTTTAATTTACACTTTCTTCCTTAAAATATAAGCAAGTTTTCTAGTATTGAGGAAAAAAGTGTTAAAAAATTAGAAAGTCGGTTTATTGTCATTTGTTAGTGAAATGCTTTAACTCTTCTTTGTGAGTTATTGTTTAAAAACTTGTAAGCACTGTTACAATATTTTAACACTACCTCGAGAGCTGTTTTTATATAAAATATTTCCTATAAAAAACATAATAAATTAATTTTGCTTATTTATTCTCGAACCTTAGCCTTTCTCAATATTGGGTATTTTTTAAGAGAAATTTGCTTTAAAATATATTTTCTTTTATTATAAAATTTTCATTAAAATTAATTTTTTCTGAATTTCTTTCTAAGTTATTTCTGTACATAATAATTTTGAAAGAATGCATTCATAAAATCATATTTAAATTTTTGAAAAAAACAACATGAATTCCATTATTTTGGTTTACCTTTACAGCATTTTTAATTTCTTTAAACTTAAAATCATAAATTAAAAGATGACAACTTCCTTTACTTTTTCTTAATTTCTCGGTTTTTACTATCATTCTAAAATGTTAAACATAGTAAAACTTGAATAGCATTTTATATTCTTTTTACCTTTGTGAGCATATCATAAGGCGATAGCTGTTTCACATATTCGATTGACATCAAAATTAAGCACCTCGATTTGACGAAGGAATATAAATTTTTCTATAAGGCAAAGAGTGTAATATAAATAAAAATTCTACTTTCTATTAAAATTTAATCTTTTTACACGGTCCTTTAAATTATAACGATTTATTTTTCTTTTTTTCTCTCAATATTTCGCTTTCCTTTGGAAAGCTTCTTCAGGAAATTATTTTTTATATTTTCAAAAACAAAAATTATAACAATTTTTTTGAAAATATAAAAAATAATTTCCTTAAGAAGCTTTCCAAAGGAAAGCGAAATATTGAGAGAAAAAAAGAAAAATAAATCGTTATAATTTAAAGGACCGTGTAAAAAGATTAAAATTTAATAGAAATTAAAAAAAAAGGTCGAATAAAACTGAAAATAATAAAAATTCTACTTTTATAACACCCTTTAACACTCCAGTGTTATCTTAGGCAGCCCTTTCATTTTTATTGAATATCAAACTGGTTTTTTTGATAACAACAAAAGGATTATAAATTAATAGTTTGCAATATACCTTTTGAAAATTGTAAAAATTTTATAATTTTTATCACAATTTAATTTCGCAACTTTAAAAAAACTGGGACCAGGTAAATTAATAAACAACCCACATATGAGTAGCATTTAAAAAAGGAAATCAAAAGATATAAAAATTTAAAAATAAAAAAAAATATTTTTTTTTATATGAAAGGCCCCCACTGTGCCCAGTAATAATATTTGTTTTTGTTAATACTTCCACCCATATAACAGAGTACTTTTAACTGAGATTAACTTTGGCATAATGAGAGAGTATGCTGCCAGAATAACGGCACTTATTGGGTGAAATAATACTCAATCCCAAGCAATTTAAATAAGTTCTCATTAAAATCTCACGATATTTTTAAATTATTAGCAGATGTTCCTGCTGCTATTGCAGTGATTTTTCAAAATTATTTTATTTATTTATTCACGAATAACTTAATTATTTATAGTCAGAAAAAAATGTTTACACAAATTAAAGATTTAATTTGTTTTTATTTTAAAATTTAATTAAATATGTAATTTATTCGATCATATATTTAATTAAAAAATGAAAAGAAAGTATTTTAATTAAATAATTTATCAAATCAATTATAAATTTAATTAAGGAGAACAGATAAAAAGCAATAATTAAGTAATTAATTGTAGCAATTAAATTCTTGAATAATTTTCACACTGAAAATAATAAAAATTTTTGATAGATTTAAAAACATTTTTTCGCCCTCGAAGTTTAATAACTTTTGCCTTTGTAAAGAAGATAAAACTTTAGGCCTGTCATAAAAATGCTGTTATAATAAAGGCCGTTAAACAATAATCAGAGGTCTACACATAACAAAATAATCTCTTAATTTTAGCTTGATATTTGTTGAGATAAAAACTTATCACAAAATTTATTCCGGCTAAAAAAAGCTGTACAGCATTCAATGCAACCACAAAAAATTCTTTTTCATTTTTTGTTATAATTGTTAGCTGTTATCAGCCGTGTCAATTATGGTATCTCTGTCTACTAAGGCAACCTAGGCGCTAAAACAATATATTTGCCAGCTTTAAAAACAAAACAGTTCTTCAAAAAATTCTCTCACAGTCGCATCCATTTCTTTGGAATTATCATACGCTGTGTTGCTACAGCTTTTAAACTTTCCTCTTATTTCTATTTCCATCAAGCTATTTTTATTAAAAAGTATTTTTAAATTGTTAAGCAGTTGGAAATATTTGCATTTTATGCATCACAAAAATAAAAATAAAAAAAAAAACAAAAATACCATAAAATAGATGTTAAAACACATTTCACGCAAGACAATGACATACAACATGGCTGTCTTGTCTAATAATGTACAACTCATATAATTCAACAATTTCCTGGGTCATGATCTACATAACACAACATCAGAGAAACAAATTTAAAGGCCTTCGTTTTCCTTATTTCCTTTCTTATTAACTCTACACTTTTGGGAATGTATTTCATTCTTGTTTTCCCCTCACTTACCTGATGTTGTATTATCACTGGATGATGCTGTTGAACTTAGTGATGCCTGCCCATCTGGACTGTTTAATGTTTCGAAGGAAGGACTTGTGGGTGTGGGTGGTGTTAATGATGGCGATGCTAAAGATGTTGGTGCCGATGCTGATGACGATGATGTCGAAGATGATGATGATGGCGACGACAATGATGGTGATGATATTCTGTTTGCTGTAGCGGCAGCTGCACCTAAAGCTGCTGCAGCTGCTATTGTTGTTGAAATTATTGTAGTTACAGCTGTGGATGTTGCTGCTGTTGCCAAAGATGATGGCAATGCAAGTGTTGTTGCCAATGATGTTGTAAAATCACAAAGGGGCTCTTCTTGTTGTTGTGGCTTAAAATTAAAATATGCCGCCGAATAACAATTAGAATTATCACTATTATTATTATTCGAATGTCCTCTAAAAATGTAAAAGAAAAATTGGTTTTTATGCAGAAATTACAAAAAAAAAGAAAATTGCAAAAGAGTTTTCATTACAATTCCGTATAAAAAAAAAATTCATTTTTGATAATTAAGCACCACCAAAATATAACGTGTAACTTAAATATTTAGTTGGCATTAAAAACTGTTTGAACTAAAATAAGTGTAGCCGAATCGATTAAATTTATTTGCCTTAGATGGAAATTTATTTTCGATAAATAAGCAGCAGCATAATATACATTAAATCAAATTAAACATTTGCTTAGTATAAGTACTAAACAATGATTTGTACACTAATAACCGATTAAACGACTAAAGTCTTGTTTCCGTAAATTTACCCGAAAAGATTGTTTTTTAATAACTAAGCGCCATCGATTTATACTTGTCTAACCTTAATATTTGCTTTATTTAAAAAACACGTTAAACAAGGATTGTTTTATATAGTCGATTAATCGATTAAATTTGGTTTTCTTAGATAAAGACTAAAATAAATCAGTTTTGGATTACTCAATAAATTAATATATATATTTTTTTTTTGCTAAAACAGGTACTTGGTTTAAATATTTAAAAAGGTACGAATAATCGATTAATCGAATAATAACGCAAATTATGTTTTGTCTAACGTAAACATTTACTTGACATAAAATGCAATTTGATATAAAACAATGATTAATCGATTAAATTCTGTTTCCTTAGATGAATACTAAAAGACTTATTTTTTATAATTATATACCAGCAAACTAAACTGTATTCATAATAAATTGAGCTAAAACAAGATACGAATAATCGATTAATCGAATAATATTTTTCTTTATATGAAGACTTACACATTCATTTCTAATACCTAAGCGCCAGCAAATTATATTTTTCTAATTTAAACATTTGCTTGCCATAAAAAGCAGCAAAAAATAGAATAAGGATTATACGAGTAATAATAGTAATCGATTAAATTTGTTTAATTAAATGAATACTAAAAAATTTATTTTTGTTAATTACATACCAACAAAATATATGTGTCTAAATAAAGCCTGTGCTTGTATTAATTACAGTTTAAACTAAAATAACGACTGCACTAAGAATAATCGATTAATCGTAGTACATATTTCACTGAAGATTAAAAGATTTATTTCTGTGAACTAAACGGAAAATAATATAATTTTCTTACTAAAAGTTTTTTGATATAAAAAACCGTTTGAATTAAAACAAAAATTGTCATTACTTATAATCGATTAATTTACTAAATGGTGCTCGCTTAGATAAAGACTAAGAGTGTAAGTACTAATAATTACACAGCAGCAAAATAATTTTCTTTTAGACTACAACACGAGCTTGATTTAAGTACTAGTTTAAACTAAAACAAGGATTATGGTACGAATAACCGATTAATCGAATATTTTTTTTTTCTTAGATGAAAATGAAAATATTTATTTTTAATATTTAATACAAAACTTTAGTCGGTTTGCAGTTTAAACTAAAGCAAGGGTAGCTATACGAATAATCCATTAATCGATTAAATTTTATTTTCGCAGATAAATTTATTATTTTTTATAAACATCATTTTGCTTTAATGCTCTGAGTTATTTCGAAATTAAAAAAAAGTAAAAGAAACTACCAGGAAGAAGATCAACCTACCTGGCCCAGACTTGATGGACTAACCGGTCAACTATACTAATAAGAGTTTTATTATCTGTGTGCTAAAGGGAGAAAGCTTGTGTTTTTTTAGCACTAGCGTTGGAACGATATGACACAAATTTTTCCATACACAAATCTGTAGGTAGAAAAAATTTATTCCTACAAGGTATATTGCACAGTGGGGCAGAAGAAAAATAATTTGGAGAGAAAAACCGAAATTTTTAAGCTTCTTAACTGCTACCAGCAGAGTAGTATTTGAGCTTAAGTTTACACCAGTGTTTTGTAGAACTTTCGTAAGCGACAGTGTAGGTTTGCATTAGACTTGAAATTTTTTGCAGTGCTTGATAAATTGCATAAAATCAAGCATTAAACGTAAAGTTATCGTCTTTCAGGAATCAGTTGTGCACATTTGTAAGTTCTCAATTTTAAAAGATATTTAACAATATTTTCTAAAACTGACCAGGCTTAAAAAAGCTGTGTATCTCTTATTCTTAGAAGTATTTTTATATACAGGTTGTCCGCCGGGAAAGTATACTACTTTGTTTTGCCGACATTTTGGGAAGCATTAGTGTTGACAGTTTATATTTGGCAGTCGTCAAGTAGAGACGTGCCGTATGGAAAATTTTCGATAAACCAAAGTGTTTTAATCGTAAAAACATTTTATCAAAACCAATCATCGATGACTGTGACGATGAGAACGATGAGAAACAACGTGTCAAAAAAACGCACTATTTATCGTGTAGTGAATGACTTTGAAGAAAGAGGGTCTATTGGTGATAGGCACAAGCATGAATCACAACGTAAGTGTTAAAAACAATCCATCAACCTGAATTTGATGCCGCACTCAGGAGCTTGGTTTTCAACGAACAATTTTGGACACAATTTTGCACAAGGATTTGAGTTTGTGTCCATAAAAGAATCAGTTGACACAAGAGCTTCTTCCACAAGACTATTTACGCCGCCGTACATATGCCAAAAGAACGTTAAAACTCGCCCGTAACAACCCCGATTTTCATGGAAAAATCATAAGTAGTAATGAAGCACATTTTCGTTTGAATGGATATGTAAATAAAGAGAATAGTCGATTCTGGGGTATAGGAAACCCTCAAATTAATCAACAGTCACCTTTGCATTTATTAAAAGTGACAGTCTGATGTGCAATTTGGTCAGAATCATTGGACCTTAATACTTTGAAAATGAAAACAGCGTAACGGTAACTGTGAATGGGGAGCGATATCGTGATATGATTGAAATTTTTTTAACCACAACTGCTTGCTTTGGGCTTGATTAACATGTGGTAACAACAAGACGGTGCCATATTGCATACAACCAGGATTCAGCTTTCCATAACAAGTTATTTTAAGAACAAGAAATGGTGATGTTGGTTGGCCTTCACGGTCGCTTAATTTGATTGCCCCGGACTTCTTTTTGTGGGGATATTTGTAAAGCAAAAAAATATTCATGATGAAATTAATGAAATACCACGTGAAATGTGTGAGAATGTAATGAAAAGTGATCACTTTCACTTAATCAAAAATTATATACAAACAAAGTAGCATAGCTTCCCTGCCGACATCCTATATTAGGGCCACATTAAGATTTTATAAGAAAAATTCTAAAAATTACATTTTTGCGAATTATAATAAATGATTGGGAATTCCGAAGTTTGGTTGGAAGAAACTTGCAGTTTCCAAATAAATATTTTAATAAAGTTGATATATCTGTCGTACCAACGCAAGTGACAATTTTTCCAATAGTTGGGGTAAGTCTCAAAAATCTTTTCAGAGATATTTTGTATCTCAAAGATAAAAAATACAGATTTAAAAAAAAAAGCTGCTACATGTGGGTTTAATGCAGGCTTATTTACAATGTACCTACATTGATGGCAGATGATGCCTTTTTTAAAAGACGTTGCCATAAACTTTACAGTCCTTAAAATCCTTAATTTCTGTGTAAAATTTGATTTTTTTATTGAAGTAAAATGTCTATGGAAACTAAGAGGCTGCTTGAAGGATGAAGTTTATCAAATAAAATTTATCTCATTGTGTGGGCAAAGGAAAACGTAGTATTCTATAGGAAAAATATTCTGTTCAAAAAAGAAGTACATAAAAAAATATTTCAAACTATGTTATGCGTTATTTTTGCACCAAAGATTTGTGCTTTATCCGACACTTTTTTTCTTACCTTTGACAATGTTCGTATGTGTCGCTTAGTAAAGTGGTAGATGTTGGATACTCCATGGATCGCCGGCCCTCATTGGGGCTGGCAGCAAAACATTGAAACGCCTTAAATACATTTAAACAATTTTTAATTTTCTAGTATCAACAACAATAAAACAAACACTTTAGCAAAATTTATGATTTGTGCCAGCAAGCAGTACACGTTCAAAACGAATTAACACACTTTTTTCTTTGTGTTTTATTTTGTTTTAATTATGTTATTTTCCGTTTCCTGTGCAATTTTTAAGTAATTTATTTTTTAATTTAAATAATTTCTTTAATAACTGTTTTTCTAATTTTGTACGTTTTTATTATGCAGAAATTGTTTTCTGTATGTCCACCCGGTTTTATTTTCTTGCATTTTCTTAAATTATTATTTTTTTTCTATTTGTATACTTTTTGTGTCAAAACTTTAATATGACCGCATTTTGTTAGTGTTTTACCATGTACATGAACAAATTGCATACGAAAGAGCTTTTTTCCTACCAAATGCACCACTTTTTCTTGTTTAATATTTTTCCTTTATGTGACTCTTCTGCTCACTTCAATTTTGTTTTAAATTTGTTTTTTTTTTGTATTTGTGTTTTTGTTGTTAAATTTTACTTTTAATTTTTTTGTTTTTGTTGCTCTTTGTCTCTGCGCTAAATAAAGTGAGTTCGAGTACGAAGCTGTGTTTAATTTTCAGTTTATGCCTTACTGTTTGTGTTTCCCGTTGTTGTTGTTGTTGCTGTTTTTCATGTTGGTATTTTTCTTCCTTTTTCTCGATTTATATTTGAATTGCGTTTGGCCTACTCTACTCTATTTTTCGTTGGCCGGTTGATTTTGTTGTGCGTTTTAAAAAGTCTACTGCAACTTAAATTCATACTGTGCTGCCAGATCAAATGAGAACATAGATGAAGAAAATAACGCAACTATTTTTTTATATATAATTATTTCTTTTCAATAGAAAAACTTGGAAATCAATAACTTCCTTATAAAATTATATGAAGAATACTGGAGAAATAGGAGAAATTTCGGAAAATTTAATAAAGTTAATCGTATAAAACAACGAACATAAGCTTATCTAAACTTAAATTCTTATACCGCTAATGATAAAACAACAAAGTTTTCTTTGGCTGCCTTCTTTTTTAATTTTTTTTTTTACTTGAAATAGGTCCATTCAAATGAAAATCTGACAGAAATTTATTCTAATTAGGAAAATAGCAAAAAAGACATGCAAGTCCCACATAAACTGTCCTCATATGTGTTAGGAAAAGTTAAGAAGCTGTACTAAGAGTCTTCAATTAGTTAAAACTAGGTTTAGAATTTCTATTAATTGTGCGTCATCTCTAAATAAATTTGGTTTTATTAATGAGCTGGGTTTATATCATAATCATATTCACTGGCTATGTTAAAGAAAATCTAGACACCTAGCCGAAACGCAGTACTCTCATCATTTGAAAGCTCTTATAGAGTTTATATGATTTTTATTATACTGTTAAGCGGCCTCATAACAGTATAATGGTTATTATGGTAGCCAGGATCATTTCACTATTAATGACACCCTAAGTGATCCAGTCCAGTGAGCATGCTAGATATGTGTTCTGGACAGGAGTTGAAAGTCTCCAACTCTTTAGCAGGGTGTGATGGTTTGCAGCCCTGCCCTGAAATCATTAAAGTTGCAACCAGATGGTTCTGTTGCTTAGAATTATGTCTTCGGCTTCCTAGGACGCATGTATGACGTTCCAAATTATACAATTGTGGTTTGTCCACCATCTGATTAAGGCTACATAGCCAGGTGTGGATGTAAAACGAATCACACTATCTATACTGTTTAACGCTAAAACCGATTACAAAGAGCGGATTGCTTTAATTTTGGTCTTAGACACCATCATTATACATCAGGATTTGTTGAGATCAAAATTTGCAAATGAAAGTCTATATAAGACTCCATACAGCGCGGTAATTGAGTCTATTAACCCTAGAAAGAGAACGTTATTTTTTAGTACGGTAAAGATAACGTTACGTTTGAAAGACCTATGGTTTCTAACATCCTTTTAAGGACTTAAAAAAATAAAAATTGGCATAGGAGTTATTGAGATCATTTATTTATTGAATTTTCTCTTTGATAACCAATAGAAAGCTACTGGGATCAACTAAGAATACTGATCTGATATACATTTTCTCTCACTACAAACTACAAAGATGGAGTATAAAGTTAAAAAGGCATACGTCTGATAGACGTAACTTATCTATGCAGGGCTAAAAGAATGAAATAAAATAGAATTTTATAGAAAAGAATAGAATCGCGTTGCATTCATTAGCGTTATTTTTTACAAGCAACGCACAGCTTGCAAATATCAGAAGATTCTAAAAGTGCCTTTTAACACATTATCCTCTCAAATTGGGGTAGTAATTCTTCAGGGAATTTTCTGGCGATTTTAATAAATTTCAAATTAAGAGTAAAGAAATCCTTGATTTAACACAATAATTCTGGCCATTTGAACCACAACAGAGCAAGTGTAGACACTCAAAATACAATAAAAAATTATTGAAATAATTTTTCTATTAACTTCTAATCCACTTTATTCTTTTTTTTGTTTATATTATTTTTTGCACATTTTCCAAAAAAAAATTTCTTTTGTCTGGCAGCATTAATCAAACAACTAGGTTGTTGTTTATATACATATTTGGGTGTGTATGAGAGCATGTTTATGTGTTTGTGAGTGCATAAATTGTTGTTTTTGCTGCTTGCTTCTGTGTAGCCGGGTCTTCCTTAATTTCTGTTGATTTTTTATACCAACAAAACGATGTAGAAGACTAATTTAAAGGACCAGAAAAAAATGTGTGCGCGTTTCTATGTGTGTGTGTATGGAAAAGCATCGAAATGCAGCTTTTTTATTGGGTTAAAAAGAGAAGAAGAAAATAAAAAGCATGCTAAAACTTAACATTCTAAGGATTTTCAACCATTTTTTGACTTAAATTTTAACGAAATATTGATATTTCCACAATACTATGAAAGATACCGGAATTTTTTAAATAAATTTTTAAAAATTTATTAAAATAATAATTCCTTAGATTCTTTAAAGATTTCACATACACAAACTTATTTTGTTTTAACAATTTTTCTCTTAAATGCACTTTGTACAATTTTAATTTGATTTTTATAAATTTCAAGTTTAAAACATTCTATACTTTGTTTGTTTGTTTTTATTTAATAATTATGTTTTATTATTAGTTTATATATTTATTATTAATATTTTTTACATTTTTTACAATTCTTTTAATTTGATCGAAAATGTGTATTTTTATACAGTTTTTGACAACTGCTTTTGAAATTTGCATGAATGTTTTTGCTTGTTGGTTTATTTTTTATTGGGACACTAACTAATACTCAAAAAGCAACTAAAAACATTTCTTTCAAACCCTTACTAAACAACAACAATAAACACTGACAATCAAAAGCTAACAGTACTGCACTACTGCAAGTTTTACCAATAACAAAATTTCCGAGAGACAGAGAGAAGTAGAATTCAAATAGGTATATAAATAGTACTGTATAACGGTATTAGTAAGTGGCTGCCTGTGTTTGGGCGTGTGTGTAATGAAGAGTGTGTACGTGTGTATAATGACAACTGTATGGCAACATAAACAAACTTGTGGCGGCAGGAAATGCAGAACGAATTATAAACAGAGAATTTATATGTGGATTTATGAGAGATTAAAATCTAAGAGAGCTTAAATTATAAGAATTTAATTGAAAAGGATACGAAACATTATTTTCAAAATGTTAATATTTGAAATTAAAAAATGTCGTAATGTTTTTCTTTTTGCTGCATACAGAACTCAAAATTAAAATGATTTTTAAAAAAATATTTAAGAATAAAAATCTATGCAAATGAAATGATGTTAAGCGCGAAATGTGAAATGAAATTAGTCCGAAAAAAGTTTTTATGAAAGAAAAATTGGAAAATTTAATAATACGGAAAAATCGAACATTCTGTTTTCTGTGTTGGCAACACCAACAACATAATTGTTTTGACATTTAGTTTTCTGACATATTCGTAGTAGTTGCATTGGCAGTTGTTCCAATGAATACAATTTCGCACGAAAATCACATTAATATAATTAAAATCCACTGTGAAAATGGTGGTTTTGTTAAAGTTGCATTTCGTAAAATTCGTGATATTTTCGGACCTTCTGAGACCGCTATTAAGAATTTGGTTGTTTAATTTGAATCAATAGGCTCGATACAATATGTGCAAACACCAACGCATGTTCGAACGGGTCGTTGAAGTGAAAGCATCGCAGCCGTGAGTCACAGTGTTGAAGCATATCCAAATTTGTCAATTCCTCGACGTTCTCATCAATTGGGGTTATCCAAAACCACCACATTGCGTAAGGATTTAAATTTGAAGTCTTACGGGGTTCAACTGGTGCTGGAATTGAAAACGATCGATAATTCGCATCGCCGTAGAATCGCTCAAATCATTCAGGAACAACCGGCTTGCTTTTGAAAAAATCGTTTTTTTTTCAGATGATGCCCATTTACACTTGTCAGGGTATATCAGCAAGCAAAATTGCCTAGAGCGATTATTGAGCCTTTGCATTCTCAACGTGTCACTCTAATTTGCGCTATGTGGTTTGGAGACATGGTTGGGCCGTTGTTCTTTTTTCTAAGAGGAGGCTGGAGATGAGGTAACGATCAATGGATCACGCTAACGAGAGATGCCAACAACTCCATTTTGACATATTATTGACGACGTGGATGTCAGTGACATGTGACAGGAATATGCCACATGTCACACAGTCAAAGAAACGATCAATTTCTTGCAAACCACATTTTCCGATCGCATAATTTCATGATATTCAGCAGTTAAGTGGCCAGCCAGATTATATGATTTAACACCACTGGATTATTTTTTTGCGGGACTTTGTTAAGGACAGAATCTATACGGAGCCAATCGAATCGATTTTTGCCTTGCAACTCATCTCCGTGATGTGATTAACGATATAGGATCGCCATTTTGACAAAAAGCAATTAAACACTTTGACGAAAGAATCGTCATCTGTCAGGGTGGTTGTGGTGGATGTTTGCCAGATGTAATTTTTCGTTCATAATTGCCCAAGTTTTCTCTTCGTAATACAATAACAATTTGAGTCACATTAATTAACCACTAACTTGAGATACATTGTTATATACAGCGGATACAGGAAGATGCTAAGAAGGATAAGACGCATAGGTTGGGTAAATTTGAGGTTAGGAAGTAAATTCTCCTTGAAATGTCATCCACTGACATTTATTTAGTAAAACGTTACACTCTTGAGCAAAGAATTGTATTTGTGAAAATTTACTATTGAAATAGTAAAAATTTCACTATATCACTTCGTAAAATTAGAGCAGCTTTTCCTCGTAATCAGGCTACTTTTGAGTCCGTTCTGCATGATTTTATAGTTAAATTTAAGGCTCACTCTATTGTTGGTGACAATAAACCAAAACAGTACGATCGTAGTGGCCGTAGTCATACAAACTTAACCGTTGTACAGCAAAAAGTTAAGAACTCGTCGATGCTAGCAACAACTGGGTACCACTAGAGACACTTCGTACATCAATTTGCATAAAGATCTTCATCGTCACGCTTATAGTTCAACTCCTTCAAGAATTAAAATCTAACGAAAACAGCACATTTTTCAACAAAATCATCTTCAGTGATCAAGCTCATGTCCAATTAGACGGTTATGTAAACAAAAAAGTGCGTATTCGAAGTAAATTCCTAACTTCAACTTACCTAACCTAAAAATTGCGCAAGCATTATAACACCTTTCAACTTGATTTAAAATGATTAATCATTTTATTAAGCTTTCAGTTTCCCGCCAATATATATTTAAAATAACAAAAGCTTTTGGCTACTCAAAGAAAGAGCTTTTTCTCTTAGCGAAAATAGTAATGCAATAAAAAATATGAGATAAATTTCAGAGAGAACATTAAACGTGTGGTACCAACAGAATGACATAAATTTTATAGATCGCTACAACTTTCATGAGCCTTCTTCAAATAAACTTAAATTCTAAAAAATCATATTTCCATGTGTGTAAGTAGATGAATTGAAGTTATATTGGATTCAATTCGCCTGAAGCTTATGTCAATAATTCTAGACAAGGGCGCGTAAATGGTTTCGAAAGAATATTTAAAAAACAATTTAAGAAATATATTTTTATTTAATTATTTAAAGTTTGATTTCCTCTTAAAAAAAGGATAGGATAAATATGAAGGATTCAATATGCTGCATCAAGAACTGTGCGCATTTGTCTTGCTTTTCTTCTGCTCTAAAACGTTTATTTAATTTATGAAAAAGGGGAACAATACCCTCGGCCGATTAATTTTTGAAAAAAAATTCGAAGAGTTTCCCATGTTATTGCAAAAACAAGCATGCATCTGGTGATTTTGAAGAGGTATAAAACTTTAAGTTCAAAACACTTTTTTAAGCTGGTAGCTATTTGCCATCTGTCAAGTGACTTATGTTTAGTTTAGTTTAGTATTTCAACGTAAATAAACGGACGCCTAAACAACGCTTCCAAATTGTGTAAATTGGACGACCCAAAAAAAAAATTGCGGTTGATTCTGATCTTCATAAGCGAATTTTGTTTAGCAATGAAACTCACTGTGCATGAATGGATAGGTCAATAAACAAACCTCCCCTAGAAAAACTGACTATTTGGTGCGCTTTATCTATTAGTCAATCATTGGCCCGTATTTCTTTAAAAATAAAGTTGGTTAAAACGTTACATTCAGTGGTGACTACTAAAGGGCCATGATTACCGACTTTTTCGTTCATCAAATAAACAACCATGATGTAAAGGAGTTGTGAGTTCAACATGTCACGCGGCTCTTTCCACAATTGATTTATTAAGGGAAACGTCTCGTAATCGCATAGTTTATCGTTTCAAACCCGTAAATTTGCCTCCCAGATCGTTCGATTTAACGCCGCTAGACTATTTTCTCTGGGGATTTATGAAGTCACTAGTCTATGCTGATAAGTCCAAAACGATAGACCAGTTAAAGGACAACATTCGCCGCATTATTGCCGATTTTCGCCATAAACGTTGGAAAAAAATTATCGAAAATGGGACGTGTAGCTTAGGCTACGTCTGAACCAGCTGTGGCGGTCATATGCCTAAAGTAATGTGTTATAGGATTTACATCAGCAGCGAGCAATGAGTCCATAATCGTGGTCTTACCACTGGGCTTAGGAAAGCTATAATATACGCTTTAGTAGAAAATTTCAAGTGCACGATAGCAGGGTCTTGCCCCCACTCCTTGCTAAAGAGTTGGACAATATCCAACCCCTAGTCCTGTTACAAGCGCAACTAGGACATTTATTTGGATGTTAATCTTATCTTCTCGTTAACACCTCTTCGGAACTTTTTTCAAAGCCTGATTAAACCACAGCTACCACGTAAGTTCCGGGCGGGCCTCACCAACAACCAGAACAGAGCAGAAGCCCGTAATAAGTTAATGGCCGGACTTCGAGAGCCCTGTGTATCTTCCAGTAGCGGGTTCCTACTTGCCTTTTACCCCCCGAAGGCATATGTCAAGATAGGGAAGAGATCTATCAAGAATGCGTGCTACCGGGGAATGCCTGAAGTAATACGTGATAAGATTTACATCTCTGCCTTGCTATGTAAGCCATAATCAGATGGTGGATCATACCACTGTAGATGAAATGTAGCGTCATCCTCGACTTAGAAGACCTTCAGATACGTATATCCTCCGGTCACACCTATTTGCAACTTCAAATGCCTGAAGCACCGCAGCCTTCACTCCTTGCTAAAGAGTTGGAGACTATCCAACTCCTGGTCCAGAACGCATGAAGCTTAATATAATTTAAGAACACGACGGCATTCATGGTCACTGGACCTAGACCATTCATTGTGTTCATTGGGAATGATCCGACCCACAAACTCAAACGAGGGCCTCGAAACACACAGCCACCACACTTCTCCCGAAAGGCCGACCTCAATAATCAGTCAGAGAAGAACTAAAACTCTAAAGAGACAATTAACGGAACTCTGGGGCTTACTAATTCCCGCGGAATTATAGTGGATTTTCCAGTTGGCTCCTTGCTAGGCTAAGGGGACTGGGCTGCCATTTACCCTCGCAAGACACAACTCTAGATGGTCGTGTGATCCATAAAGACTTATAATGTGCCCCGGGGGGATGCCTGAAGTAATTGCGTGATATGATTTACATCTGCGCCTGACTATGTAGTCTTAATCAAATGGTGGTCAAACACTGTGCATAAATAGGAACGTCATGCTTATCCTAGGAAGCCGAAGACTAATTCTAGCAACAGGTCTCTCCTAGTTGCAACTTTAATGATTCCAGAGCAGGGCTGCAAATCATCGTTCCTTGCTGAAGAGTTGGAGACTATCCAACTCCTGTCCAGAACACATGTCTAGCATGCTCATTGGACTGGATCATTCACCTAGGGTGTCATTATCGATGATCCTGGCCACTTTATTAAAGAACAAACCTGATATGGGGCCGCGAAACCACAACAACCACGATACTCCCATATAGGGGCCAACCTCAATAATCAGCCAGAGAATAGTTAAATGTCTAAAGAGACAAATAACGGAACTCTGGGGCTTACTGATTCCCGTGGAAATAAAGTGAAGTTCCCAGTTGATCCCTGCTGTCTTCAGGGGACTGGACTCCCTTTTTCCCCCAGTTGCACAGGTCCAGATAGCCAGACCGATAAATGTGCCCCCGGGGGGTTGCCTGAAGTAATATTTGTATTACAATGTCAAAAGTTTGCCATAATGTGCAGGAGCTGTGGGTTCAACAAGACCGAGCAACATGTCACCCAGCTCTCGCCACAAGTTGTTTATCGAGAGAAACGTCTACTAATCGCATAGTTTCACGTTTTAGACCCGTAAAATAGCCTCTACGATCATACGATTTAACGCCGGTAGACTATTTTCTATTGGGATATGTAAAGTCGCTAGTCCACGCCGGTAAGCCCGAAACAAATGATCACTTTTGGGACAACATTCGTCGCCTTACAGCCTAGAAATGGCAACAAATATTGAAAAAATTAACAAAATTGTACCTCCAGATTACACTATATCCGAATTAGCCGTGGGGGTCATATGCTAGAAAGAAGTCTTATTTAATTTATAAATTGCATCTTTCGAATAAAGTAAATTTCATATCAATTTAAAAGATTCATTTTTATTTCATTCCATTTTCAAAATTCTATACCCCTTTAAAAACACTATTTATTTATTGTTTCACCTCTCGATATTGTATTAAAAACAAACATTTATTATTCTGATATTTCGAATGTGTGGGACTCCTAAAATGTTTCATTCATTATTTATGTTTTATGCTTTTCTTTTTCTAAAATTCTCTACAAAACACTTGTAACAATAGCAAGCAGACTCTCAGAGGGTTTGTGGTATTTGTAGACTCTTTATATTTCGCATATATTTTTCTCACTGCTCTTATGACAACAATTGCATTGTTTTTGTTGTTGTCTGTAGTTTGTTAATTTCTTTTACTACCCCAACTCTCATTGAGCCGAAGTAGGTCAGGGACATTGTGCTCATTTTTCAACAAAGCAAATGCAGCACACACTCAACAATAAACCCTTAACACAAATTCCCAAACACAAAATTTTATGCGAGAGCTTACTTTCACATTAAATTTAAATGACAACAGAAAGAGAAACAATTTGTAAATATAAATAAAAAAGAATAATTAAAAGAGTTGTTTAAAATACTGACTGTTAATAGGAAGTTTTTTTCCTTTGTTATGAGCAAAACGAAACCAGAAAAGAAAACTAGATAATGGTCCAATCTCATGAGATGGCCATATTAAAAGAGAAAGTTGTGTTTAAATTTTTATTTTATTATTTGATTAAAAATGTTATAAAAAATATATAAAATTCGTTTTTATTTTCTTAATAAACATTATTAAAATTGTAAAGTATAAATAAAATTAAATTAAAATACATTTTGTTATAAAATGATTGATTAAGGAAAAATAAAACGTTTTTTGAGTTGAAAATAATATTGCTGGCATTGTTAGTAGAAATAAAACATATCGAGCACCTTAATTTAAACTAAAGTTATAAGTGGTATTCTTTTTAATTAAAAGTTTTTAAACAACATTTACAAACATTACAACAAAAAAAAAACACTTAAAAGGCACTTTATGCAGACTTAAAAACAACAAATATTTTGGCAGATTTTTCAACACACTTAATTACTTACACTAAAATTGCAACAAAGTGGGAGAGAGAGAGAGTAAAAAAAAGAGTTTTAAATTTAAATGGAGTATTAAAAATGTTAACGTTTCATTTTCTCTAAAATAGGTACGACCATATCGAATTTGGGTCTTTTACCGGGATCTTCGTTCATGCAAATGTTGATTAGTTTTACCATGTGCGATGAAGTGCCGGGAGGAATTTTTACTCTTAAACCCTCTAAAGCTATTTTCATGCCACACTCCATGGGTGACCATTCGGCGAAGGGTATTTCACGTGTAGTCAATTCCCACAGCAGCACAGCAAAACTCCACATATCACTGGCCTCCCAATTGCGATCGGTAGGTTTACGCTGTAAGGCCTCTGGTGACATCCAGGCTGGTTGATATATACGTCCCTTTTCTTGGAACGAGAATTTTGCATCACCCATATTAATGCGTGCAGTTAAGTCTTCATCAATCTTAAACAGAAACACAAAAAGAATGAACAATAATTTTTATCGCATTTAATAACAAACAAAAAATTATTACCATGACATGATGACTGTTGAGATGATAAGTTGGTATAATTCTCTCCAAAGAGTGTAAATAAGACATACCTCTAGCTATGTCCAAAGCGAAACGTACGGCCTGTGAGGTATCCACCACTACTCCGGTGGCTCCATGTAACAAATTAAATAAAGAACCTCTTGGCATAAACTGGAATTTAAATAAAAAAAATTTATCTAAATGACTCTGACATTAATTTCGGTTCAACTGACTCGTTTAATTAAATTACAAAATATTTCCGGAAAATGAGGCGAATCATTGTGCATCCTAATTTTGCCTATTTTACTTTTACAACAACAGTGTTTACAACAATTTTAATTCTCATCTAAATTTTCACTTTATATAAATTTAACTTTAAATTTTCTTTACTCACTCACCTGACTTATGACCACCAAATTCGGTGGTGAATTGCTGGCTCCTATTATTGGCAAGATGTTGGGATGTGAAAAAATTCGTAACTTTGGAAACTCTTCATTAAAATCTCTTGATATTCTTGAAGTACATTGTCGTACAGCTAAAATTTTTGCTATAACATCATTTTTTTGCCACCTTCCACGCCATGTCTCACCCGAAGGTGTTACCGCCAATTTTGTATGTAAATCCAAATCTCCCATACTGATACCCTTAAACCGTGATAGGGTAGCATCGCGAGAACGTGTCTTAAAGCCTAACCAACTCTGTTCTTTGAAACTTATTTTTTTCATTTCCTGACCATTACGTTCCGCCAGATCCTGTAAACGTTTTGCTAAGCCTGGCTTGGCCTTATCCAACGGTGTGTCATCGTCTTTGTTAGCTATTGTTACACAAGCGCCAGCATTTACCAAATCTTCACAGATCATATCATAACCCCAGAAGCAGGCATAATGCAGGGGAGTATTGCCGTGTTCATTAACCGCATTTACATCGGAACGTTCTTTCAACAGCTTGTGAGGGAAATTTAAGAGAGAAAACTTGTTTCAAATTTGTTATTTAAGAAAAACTTAACAAATACCATTTGTACTACATCACGATGTCCATGAGCTACCGCCAAATGCAGTGGAATATCGTCACCCATATTGGTGGCATTAACTCGAGCTCCTCTTTGCAACAATGTTTCCACCAATTTCGTATGACCCTCTTTTGCACACCAATGCAAAGGACTGAAACCATGATCATCACTAAAAATAAAATTTATTATTTTAACAACTTACAGACATTCGTGTAGTTAAATAACGAGGTTTATTAGATTGCAAAAGCAAAAATTAATATCATCAAAAAATCCTAATTTCTTCATAAAGTAAGAAATTCACCACAAAACAAAAGCAACGAAAAATTGCAAAAATGAAATCCGTTTATTAAAAATCTAAAGATCACAGAAAAAGTCGAAATTTAATAAAGTAGCAATAATATAAAAATTTTCTTTATGGCAAGTAAAATTTTACAAAAGTTTCACTTTAAAATCTTTATTATGTCAAAACACTAATAAAACTTATTTACAGAAACTTGGCAGCTCCGTAGGTTTGTTTACACTACTCTCTGCTAAATTGAATTCAAATCATATTCTCTCTCGCACTGTTGCTCAATAAGCTCATCAAATTTATCTTATTAGAAGCACAAGAAATATATGTTCTTGTTGTTGTATTGTGATATAAAATTAAATTATATCTTTTTTTAAATAATTTTACAAAAATATGACGTCATACATATTCACATGAAAACAATATAGAGCACTAGGATACCATAATTCCTACTTAATTTAAAGGGAACCATTTTTATTAACACTTTTGAAGCACAATGTTTTGTTTTTTAATTTACCCTAAATTCATATCATGTTCTACTTCATCTAGCCACAAACGGACTTGTATGGAATTGCCTTCACGACACCAATGAAATATATCTTCCATTTTTCTTTGACGGTTTTCAAATCAAAAACAATTTATTAACGCAAATTACAATTTTATTAATTTATATTTTAATTAAAACACTAAAATCTATTTATAGCTGCAATTAATTTCTGGTATTTATAAACAGATTGCCAAACAAAATAAATTGCTAATACTCCCAACTTGTACAATAAAAAAAAAATACTAAAATGTCAAATGGCTGTCAGCCAATAATAACAACTCGTGATAGTGTTGTCAACATTAAGTTTTAGAAAAAAGCATATATACAATTTATTGCATTGGTGGTATGCCATTAAAATAAATTTTAAAACTTAAATGTGTAAAAGTTAAAATTTGTGTATTATACATAACTTAATAATAAATGAATGTATTATACATAGCTTAATAATAAATAATAATAAGCAGCAATTTTATTCGTGCTTGATTCCTATTCAAATAAATATTAAGTGATATTCTCACAAAATATTTATTACAAAACAATTTTATTAAAAATGAACATTCTATGATATTCTCATAAAACATTCTTTCAAATAAAAATATTTGAAATGTTTTGTAATGGGGGAGAGCACATCCATATTGCAATTTCACTTTCGCTCACAAAGCTCATCAGTGAATTTTACCCCAATATTGTATAGAAAAACCTAAGAGTCTTATATCCAAAGCCAAACTGATTTTTTGAGAATTTTATTCATAAAATCAACATAGCCTAGACAGCAAGACTCAACAACACTTCTACACAAACATTACAAAACATTTCAAAACAACAAAAACATTGTTTATTTTCAATTTCTACATAAGGGTTGCCATTGGAAACCATTCATATGTAATAAATATTTTGTGAGAATATCACTTAATATTTATTTGAATAGGAATCAAGCACGAATAAAATTGCTGCTTATTGATAATGATTCCGAATAATTATAAATTACTTAATAAATAATAATAAATTCTATAACCTTTTAATATCTTAAAAGGTTATAGAACAAAGTCTTTTAAAATATAATATATATTATATGTCAGCACTCTTTAGTATTATCATTTTATTTCGGGCGTTATTACACTATTATTTTTTACTACGATTTGAAAGTAACTGTGTAATTAATTGTTTACTTTTTTTCAAAGCAAAAACGTGCTGCAATTTCCATTAAAAACTAAAAAGAATCAAAAGTTTTTAAAATAAAATGAAATTAAGCACTTATAATTTCCTGACTTCCAAAGCTATTAAGGGTGTTAAAGTTGGATATCCCTTAAAACTAAAGGTAAGCTGTAATTAATTAAAAACAAACTAAATAACATTAAACTTTTCCATAACAACAAGATCTCCAAAAAGGATGTTGTGGAAGCTGAATTTAATCCAACTTTTATAGAAAGACTCCTACCAAAGCTTGATTGGCCTACTATTCACTTAGCTGCTCAAATGGTTAGTTAACTTATTTCAATTTAATGTACCTATTTGTTTACTATTATCGTCATTTGCAGGTTGAAATGGCAGATGTTATACCGGCTGAACAACCTGCCAACATTGCTGACAACGAAGAACTTTTACAAAAACTGCATCATTTGTTATTGGAAATTGATGTCTTAGAGGGTCAATTGGAATGTCCGGAAACTGGTCGAGTATTTCCTATTACAGACGGCATACCTAATATGTTATTAAATGAAGATGAAGTATAAAATATGGGTTCTTATATTTAAGGTCAGATGTTTAGCTTTATTTATATACATATAGCATTGAAAAATTAAGTTTAAAAAATAAGAGACAAAGATCTTAAAAACGCCACAGTTTTTAAATATAATTTTAAAAATTTTTTAGTAAGGTTTAAGTTGTTATTGTATCTGGTTTTTTATAAAAACTACAGTAAAGCTAAAGTATTGGCAGGATGCTACCTATATACTTTCTGGTTCGTTACAACCTTTGTCTGCATATACATATCTATAAGATATTTATCAATTTTTTTGTGCAACTATTTTAAAGAGTAGGATGAGAAATTATATTTTTTAAAACATCGCAATTGACAATAAACTTAAGCCTCACTGAAGAAAATGCATTTGAAAAAATAGTGCTAATAAAGTACAGTTTTAAAATTAATAGTTATAATTTTTTTTTTGATCTTTTTTAATATTTTTTAGTAATTAATTTTAAGCACGATGATACCAACCAACGGTGTGGCGAAATATCGAAAAAATAATAAAAAATCAAGTTTTTTAAAAATTTTTTATTAAATAATGACCTAGTGCTTAAAATAAATTACTAAAAAAAAACAAAAGTTTTAAAATTAATTTAATAATTAAATTTAAAATTAATTAATTTTAATCAAACTCGTAATTCCGTAGTAGACGGGTTGGTTAACATTTTGTTCTTTGTTATTAGTATCTCATCAGGACTGTTGATGTCAAATATTATTATTTAAAAGCACATCACCACAATCTGTCTTGTGGAAACTTGCTGTGGGTTAATTGTTCTTTAGAAAGTAAATAATAAACGAAAAAGTAATGATTAAAAGTTTTGTGAACTTTTTTATCTTTGATAAATTTTAATACGAATTTCGATTTGTAAAAATCAATAATAATTTTGTTTTTTATATTATAATAATTAAATAGTCTAAGACAAAGTTAAAATGATGACATAAAGGCTACAAATGAATATTTAAATCGCGCTAACCAAGATGTTTTGTTTGTTTTCATAAGTGCTTTATCGGATTTATTTGGCGGTGCAAAAGGCCTTGCGAACATAAGTCTTTAGGGGCATGTTTTAGTGCATTATTAAAACGGGCATTTAAAATTAAACTGTTTTCATTTGCTTAAGAATTTGATATAATTGCTTACACTCTATAAATGTTGCATACCTTAAGGCACAATTATTTCAAAATTAATAGTTTTCAGTTTATTAAACTGTGTGTATAAAAATTTGCTGCTTGCTAGCATAGTTCAAAACCTTTTTAACCCATTTACTTGTGTATTTAATAAGTTAAGTATTTTACAATAAATTTTTACGTTCATTCCTTTGATAAAGGTTTAGGTTATTCAGTTATTTTATTGCAAAATTATTACACACAACTTTCAGAGTTTTAAAATTAATTACAAGATTTATTTACATAAGCTATTTATATTATACAGTAGTTTTACTACTTTAACCCTTAAAAGCTGCTGTATCTACTCCTGTGACTTAACTTAATCACGTTCACTATTAGAAGAGCCCTTGTATTCTGTTTTGAGTATTTCTAGCATTTACTAAAAAATTCTAATTCATCGCATTAAATATGGGTGATGTTGTTATCATTATCCAGTGTTGGTGGTTTAGTTGTGTGCCTTGTTCTCAGTTAGTTGTTTTTATTTTCTGAGGGAAGTTTAATGTAGCTTGTTGTTGTTGCTTTGTGTTATAAGAGTTCTAGAAACTCCTTAATTTGTAAACAGACTCAAATTAAATGAAGAACGATAGTTATCTTTTTATACCTTCGACTAAGCATCTTCAGAACGATATGTATATTTGGAAGTTGGAATATAATTCTGTTTTAAGTTTCCTTTCCATAATTTATTATTTTTTTTTTGTAGATGTCGACCGAATTAATACTAAGGCAAACTAAACGTGTCAACAATTTCAATTTGTTATGGCAATGAAATATATCTTTCTTTGCCCTTCTTTGCTTACAATAATATTTTACACGCATCATGTAAATGGAAATAATTATTAAAAAAAAATATTTAACTTTAATTTAAAATAAATGCAAATCGGAAATTGAAAAAAAAAAAAAATATTTAAATATTTTCTACGTGTTTGAATTTTTACAACACAATTTAATAATATTAAAGAGAATTTTAATTGTGTAATTGTTTAAATGATTTGTTTGAATTAAATATTCCAAGTGTCAAGTAAAATAACACATTCTGCATCATAGATGACAACAAGCACATAGAAAAAATGAGAGAAATTTAATAAAAATTTTTATTGTAATTTCTTTAATTTTTGCTACTTCATATGGACCCTTTGTATCACACAAACTTTGTCTTCAATAGGCAAGAAGAGGTCTGAATGTGTTTTTTGCAGTTTATGACTAGAAATCGTTGTTAAGTGTTTGTTTCCATATAAAATTCAGTTGACACAAGAGCTTCTTTCACAAGACCATTTACGCCACGTTACATAGGCTAATAGGATGTTACAGCTCGCCCGTGACAAACCCGATTTTCATGAAAAAATCATAATGAGTGACGAGGCACATTTTCATTTCAACGGATATATCAATAAACAGAATAGCGGTTCAGGTGAATGGGAAACTCTCAAATTATTCAACAGTCTCCTTTGCATCCAATAAAAGTGACAATCTGGTGTGCAATTTGGAATCATTGGACCTTACTTTGAAAATGCAAACGGAGTAACATTATCTGTGAATTTGGAGCGATATCGTGATATGATTAAAAACTTTTTAACGTCACAGCTGCTTGCTTTGGGCTTAATTAACATGTGGTATCAACAAGACGGTGCCACATCGCATGTAGCCAGGATTACAATGGAATTACTGGTGGAGCTCTTTTCATAACAAGTTACTTTAAGAAGTGGTGATGTTAAGTACCCTCCACGGTCGCCTGACTAGACTGCTCCGGACTTCTTTTTGTGGAAATATCTGAAAAGCAAGGTTTATGCAATTAAACCAGAAACGCTTGAGCAACTCAAAGAAAATATTCGTGATGAAATTAATAAAATACCGCGTGAAATGTGTGAGAATATAATGAAAAATGTATTCAAAAGGGCTCGCTTTTGTGAGGCTAACAGAGGCGGACATTTGTATGCCAATTGCCGACATCAAATAAAATTTTTATTAATATAAGATACAGGGTATTCTGACTGACAGCCTGTATTTACAAATTTAGCAGAAACGCTAACCAATTGGTAAATTGACGCCACCAGCAAAGTGTAGAGCGTTTTTCGCCTCTTCAATGATTGCGAAAAACGGCAAGGGTACATGTAAGTTCTTCTTAAAATAATTACCACAGAAGTTGAAAATGTATTTTTCCAGATGTTTTACCACAGGATTAATACTATAAACAGGCGGCAGAAAACATCGTTTCATCAGATCTTAAATAATCTAGAACCTTTCGCTTACTTGTTTGCTAATATGAATTTCTCCAAAAAAATTAATATTTTCACTGTTTTTTTTAAATTTATTTTATTTTATTTTTAAATGAGCTTATTAATTACATTTATTATTATTTTATTTATGAAATACACACATATAGCGGATTATTTGAATTCTAGTGGCGAAAACTTAAATTTTTGTTAATTTTTGAATTTGTTGTTCATCTTTCAGTGTTAAATTAATTATTGTTTGCTTTTAATTTTGAATATAAAAATAGCTGTCAGATTTTTATGATTATTTTTTAATTAATATTTTTAAATATATTTTGTTAAGCTTAAGACTTAATCAAACAAAAAATAAAAAAAATGTATAAAAACAGAAAAATAGAATTTAAATGGCAGACTATTTGAACACAAATAGATCACTGATTTCTGAGGTCTTTTAATTTAAAATACAGAAAAAAATTGTTTAAATAAAATATTATTTTAAAGAGTTCTTCAACTCAAATCGATTTAATTTAAAGTCACAGAGATTAGTAAAAAATTATTTAATTTTATGAAAAATACAAAATTTATCTTACTTTTCTTAGCTTCAGTTGAGAGATTTTTATTTTATTGTTTATTTTTATTTTTGTTGTCATAATATTAAGTTTTAATGTGTATAAAAAATAACGGTACAAAAAATTATTTTATAAATAAATATCTGTTTACATCATTGTGGTTACAAAAATATTGATAATTATAAATTAAATTTATAAAAAAAAATTTGTTTTTTGACAATTATAAAATGTTTCATATTTAAAAATTCAATAATTGAAATATTGAATATTAAATAATAAAAAATAAGTTTTAACTTATATAATCTTGTAAGGTACTTATAAACTTTTAACTTAAAAAACCAAGGATTTAAAAAAGTCATTTGTATATGCATTTGGAACAAAATGCAAAAAGTATTTTAAAATGGTACCTTTTAAAAGTTTATTTTTTTTATTTTTTTGGAGAAAAAATAACCTTTTGAGAAATCAGCTTTTCGAAAGAGTCTTCAAAAACAAGTCATTAGGGCATTAAGAAATTCTTCTTGATACTCAATCTTTGGTAAATAGTACCATCTTAAATAAAAATAATTTTTATAAGCATGCCTGCCAAAAAAAGTACTTTTACAATATCGATTTCTCTAAAGGATTACACTTTAAAAATAAATTTAATGAATCTACGCTCACAAAAAGTACCAATTTATAAGTAACTTCTTAAAGTAACAATTTAAAAGCATGTTGTAAAATTTCCCCAATTTAAAATTAATTTTTAAAAACTTGCAGTTTAAAAGTACTTTTAAAATAGAACCAGTTGAAAAGTATTTTTAGCAAAGTAACAATTTAAAAGTAACTTTTCAAAATGATGCAATCTAAAATTAACTTTATAAAAATATATTTTAAAAAAATAAAAATATATTTGTAAAAAATAACAATTTTAAAGTACCTTTAAAAAGCTTAAAATTAAAAGTACCTGTTAAAAGAGTAACAATTTAAAATTAATTATTTAAAAAGTAAAAATTTGAAAATGCCTTTAAAAAGTAACCATTAAAGGTACTTTTCAAAAGTAAAAATTTTAAAGTACTTTTTAAAAATAATAATTTAAAAGTACCTTTAAAAAGTAATTATTAAAAGTATTTTCAAAAACTAAAAATTTAAAAGTGCCTTTAAAAAGTAATTCTTAAAAGTACCTCTTAAAAAAATACAATTTAAAATTAATATAAAAAAGCAGCAAATACAAAAAAACTTTGAAAAAGTACCAATTTTAAAGTACTTTGTAAAAAACTGACAATGTAAAAATACCTTTCAAAAAGTCACAATCAAAAAGTAACAACTTAAAAGTATCTCTAAAAAGCACGAATTTAAAAGTACCTTCTAAAAGTGTAATAATTTAAAGTTGCTTTTAAAAAGTAATGATTAAAAGTACCTTGTAAAAAAGTTACAATTTTAAATGAACTATTTAAAAAAGCAGCAATTAAAAACGAACCTTTGAAAAAGTACTAATTTAAAAGTTCTTTTTTAAAAAGTAACAAAAGTAACCTTTTAAAAAAGTACCAACTTAAAAGTACGCTTTAAAATAGTAACAACTTAAACGTACCTCTACCATATAGCAATTTAAAAGTACTTTTAAAAAATAAGAATTCAAAAGTACCTTTTAATAAAGTACTAATTTAAAAGTACTTTTTAAAAGTTTCAGAAGTTACCATTTGAAAAATACAGCATTTGAAAGAAGTACTATTTCAAAATGTACCATTTTAAAATTACTTTTAGAAAAAAGTAAAACAAAATATATATTTAAGAAAGCATCCTTATCTTTCCAGTTAAAAGGAACTTTTCCTAAAAACACAAATCTATTTTAGGGGAATCGTAAGGTTAAGGATTTTGAGGATTTTGTCATTTTGTTAAGCTTAATCATAAAAGTTGTAATTTAAGAAAATATTTATAATTATTCGTTTAGCATTAAAAGGAAAAACAAAGAACCCAAAACAAAGTTTTAATACCTAAATTGACCCTTCTTTCCCCTCTCATTGTGATACACTCTTAAAGGTGAATAGCTGTTGCCATTGCCGGTACCAGCGCCATTGCCATTATGAGTGGCGCCTGCGCTACTATTGCCACCAGCACCGCTAGTACCATTGGCGAAGGTTTGGGAATTAGAACCAGACATTAAATCATCCAGGTGCACCGGTTTAGCAGCACAACGCGGAGCCAATATTAAATTATAAATCACAAAATATATTAGAGCAATAATGCAGGCAATAACCGATAACCATTCAAATTTAATAAGATCATCTTTGTTGTGTATGCCCTTTTTGTCATCATGGACTAAGCCGATCATAGCTCCATAAGCTTTACCCAAAACAAAGAAAGCAATAACAGCCAAAGCTTGGCCGGTGGCGGTGAATTTGCGCGGCATAGCATGACGCATGTATAAAATAATGGTAATCCAAATAATACCCATAAAGACAGGCTCAATTATTTCCATTAGATTGGTTAACCAATCGGTATCCTTGCTGGCCAAGGCCGTAAAACGTATGATAAACATGGCGAAACCGGCTATGAAAATATTTGAGTGACCGCAATATTCAATGAATTTATCGACATTGAAGAACAACACCAAAATCAAAAGTAAACCAGTGAAATAGCCCACCCAATCACCCAAATAGCTCCAGTACAAATAGGTGTGTATGCTTCCCCAGAAGGTGCCAAACAAAATGGCCACTAGGGTTAGAATAAAAATTTCAGGACTATATTTTCTTATGGCGGACATGGGATAGACTAACATGCCAGTCTTAGTATGCCACCACCATTCGGGAGGACTCAAGGGCATTTGGGAGGCAAGCAATAAAACTAAAGCTGCTGCAGTAAAACAAATAATGACCAAAATCAAGGCCACAGTCATGCCCTCAGGGCCATCCTTGAAGAAAAATAAATCCAATGAACAGAATAAAATGACATAACCAACAGCACCCCAGGCATATTGGCGGCAAACTTCTCCTCTGCCTTCAGAAGTTTCTCGTACAGCGATCACAATGGCGGTATTCAACAAAGTCAAGCAGGCTAAAGCAAAAATATCACTCAAAATGCGTATGGTGGTGTAACCAGCCAAAGTAGAATCCAAATCTCCTTCGATCTTAACACATTCGCTATCAGCCAAAACACTGCCTTTGCTGCCATAAGGATCAATAACCTGACATTCAATCATGGGCTTGCAGTCGCTGTTGTTTTTCAATTGAATCATATAATTGGCCTGTTGCAAGGGAATTTGGCATTGGAAACCATCTGGAAAGGTGAAGAAATAATTTACACGTTTATATCCAATTTTTTTTTGTGTTTTAATTCAAAAGGAAAACTTACCCAAAGGATAATTACACCATTCTGCCGAGTGTGTATCATTTTCCAAATTGGTGGCAGCCTTCATTACAGTGTGCACCAAAATGCTAGTGGTATCATCTGTATAAACATGACAGTGTTTCACTACATTCTCGCCATTTTCATTCCTTTTTGTCATACACAAATGTGGAGGTTCTACGTACACCTTTTGAGGTGCCGACTTAAAAGCTCTCTTTTGCCTTAAATGAACTTCGGAACTTGTTATTTCAGCCGCTCCTAATTCTGATGATTGTTGTACTATTTGAATGTTTCTGCGTAATCTTAAACTTTCGGTTACCGCTGCAGTCGATTCATCTTCATAATCAAATTCGGAACTGTGTTCCGTTGAGGGGGAGGGAGTGGGTATACTCTCCAACCAGGGTGTATACATATTTTCATATTGTGTAGGATCTTGACAGGTATAGGTACATCTGGTTAAATTAACACTTCCCACTTTAGACTTCCAGTGATGACATTGATTGTCTTCGGAACAACGTTGTTGGAATATAACAGCTCCATTGGCATCACAACCAAAACTAACGAGAGGTTGGTGAGGTGCACCACGTTTCACTTCGGGCACCGCAAACAGAAAGGCATTAGTTATGGCCGCCAACAGTAGAAATACAGCCGTTAAGATTCTTAAGGTTTTGCCATAATTGTTGGGATTTTTAGCAGCAAATCGATCAGCCAAGGGACCAGCTATTAAAGGACCCAATATGGATACGAAGGTGGCAATAATTGTAATGTTGCGGTATTCATTAAAGTTCAAGCCCAACGCTAAGGGCATACGATTGTTGAGTATATGAAGAGCGGAGATACCTTAAGTAAAAATAACATGATTTAGATATTTGGAAATTATTTAAAAAAAGTTTATACATCGGGTGTTTTTATAGAGGTATACAACTTTAAGCTGGCAACATTTTTTCAACTGGCATTTATTTTGTTAGCTGTCAAGTGATTAATGTCAAGTGATCTATGTGTAATTTGGTTTGGCATTTTTTTACAAATAGACTGACGTCTAAACAACGGTTCCAAATTATGCGAATGGCGGTCCAAAATATAATAAACAAAACAGCCGTATTTGGAGTGATGATAATTTTTAAGTGTATACTGAGAGAGCATGACATTCAGAAAAACCGGCTGACTATTGTCACATTCTGACCTTCCCCCCGGGGGTGCATTGATATGTTTTGATGTGAACGGGGGTTAAAGGGAGCCCAGTCCTCTTCAAGGCTAGCAGGAGTCAACTGGACAATTCCAGTATACTTCCACGGGAATCAGTAAAGCCCCCAGAGTTCGACTATTTGTCTTTTTAGCATTTTAGCTGTTCTCTAAATGATTATTGTGGTTGGCCCTTTGGGTGTATCGTGGTGGTTGTGGTTTCGAGGCCCTCGTTTGAGTTGTGTGGGTCGGATCATTCACAATGAACAGAATGCATGGTCTTCGGGCGTTTTGGTCCAGGAATTGGATAGTCTCCAACTCTTCAGCAAGGAGTGAAGGCTGCGGCCTGCTCCGCTCTTTTTAGGTTGCAACTAGAAGTGACTGGAGGATATACGTATCTGAAGGTCTTTTAGGGCGAGGATGGCATTACATTTTATCCACAGTGGTCCCCCCGGGGGCACATTTATCGGTCTTTATAGAATACTTAACTATTTAGACCTGTGCTGCTGGGGGTATAAGGGAGCCCAGTCCTCTGAAGACAACAGGGGTCAACTGGAAGCTGCACGTTACTTCCACGGGAATCAGTAGCCCGCAGAGTTTCCGCTATTTGTCTCTTTAGGCATTTAGCTGTTTCTCTGACTGATTATTGAAGTTGGCCCTTCGGAAGTATCGTAGTAGTTGTGGTTTCGCGGCCCCATGCAGGTCTCTTTTTTTATGGTGGCCAGGATTATCTCACCTTTAATAACACCTACCTGGTGAATGATTCTAGATCCAGTGAGCATGCTAGTCAGAAGACATGACAGGAGTTGGATAGTCTCCAGCTGTTCAGCAAGGTGTAGTGGTTTGTAGCCCTGCTCTGGTACCGCTGAAATTGCAACTAGGAAAGACCTGTTGCTAGAATTAGTCTTCGGCTTCCTAGGACGTGAATGACGTTGCTTTTCATTCTCAGTGTTTTGACCTCCATCTGATTAAGGCCCACGGTCAGGTGCAGATGTAAATCTTATCCCGAAATTTCATCCACAGTGATATGATTCACCGTCTGCTTATGGCTTACACAGCTAGATACAGACGTAAATCTTATCACGCATGTCACGTTCTGACCATTGGTGATGACCATAGGAAATATAGTCTCAACAAGACGGCCCGACATGTCAAACAACTTGTGGCACAATTGAATTATTGAAGGAAATGTTTTGCATCTGTTTAGTTTAAAGCTCTTGGACCTATTGGCCTTCAATAACTATTTTGATGGGGCCAAACGCAGTCGATAGTCTACGTAGATAAGCCCTAAACGATTGAACACATTCGTGGCGTTATTGCCGATGTATGGTCACTAAAAATTATACCTCCAGATTTGACTACGTGCAAGCGGTCATAAGCCAAAAGAGTATATTTCGAATAAAGTTAACTTTAAGTCAATTTAAAATATTTATCTTTAGTTTCTTACATTCCAAAGTTCTATACCTCTATGAAAACACCCTTTATATTAATTCATAATAATAATAATAATCATGCATAAATCTCAAGAATATTTTCTTAATCTTAATCTTTCTTAAATTTTTTAAGATATTTTAGATAATTCAATTTCCTTACTTACCACTCAGTATAAAAAATGCTACCACTTTTAGTGATATTAGAGTCTTATTGACTCTAGGCTTTCTCGAAAATGCTCCCATTTTGAAGTAAGCGAGTATTCTGCTTAAATAGCTTCTTATTTAAATAAACTTCTTAAAAACAGGAGGAGGTTACGTTCCATACAATTCGTTAGAGCTTTAAAAGCTCAAGGTGGGCGCTACAAACAAAATGTTTAATAAACGCGTTAGTTTTCGTTGACGTTAAGAACAGCAAATTGTTTTAAAAATCTGCAAATAAATTATAAAGAAAAAAACACATTTTAAATAAATTTTAATTTTTTCCTATAAATTAAAGTTTGCTTATGATGTCATTACAAAGTTTAATAGGAACGACTCTAATAAAAAAAAAATAAATAAAATTTTATTTCAAATACAGACAGACATATTCAAAATATATTTTTGTTTTGTTTTTTGTGTTTAGGAGTTCTGAAAAAAACATTTTTATTTTTATTTAAATAAATTCAGGGTTAAATTACAAACATTTGTGTTAACCCTACTAAACTAAAGGGCATATTATATGTTTGTGATGATATATGTAATGCCCTAAAATAATCGTTTCACATAAAGTTTAAAGCGGCGTTTAATCACACAATCTTAGAGGCCAATTTATGGGTGCGTAACGCAAAACTATTAGGCTATCAAATGTTAACTTCAATAAATCAATTGCGACATGAACTGGGTGATATGTTGCACCAAATTGTTGAAATCATGGCACCTGCACATTATGGTTGTTCATTTGATGAACAAAAAAGTCAGTAATCGTGGCTTAATAGAAGTCACCATCAACTGTAACCTTCTGTTCTGGATCTAACAGAGTCTCAACATACAGCTGAGGATTATTATCGGTTCAAATATGGCAGTTTTGTTTATTGGCATGTCTTTTCCAACAAAAGTGAGCTTTATCGCCAAACGAATGATTCAGTGCTTATTGTTATGGCTACTTTCCCGAGCAATTCTCAGAAATAAGTCCCAAAATCGTGTGTTGTACTGTGTAATGCAAAAGCAAAAATTAAATAGACGAATTGATTCCCCGTTGTTTGGTTAAAAAGGAAGTAGGATGTTTGCAGTTGGAACGTATAAATACTTATAGACGTTGTAAGAACGTGTGACATTAATTCTTTATAAGATTTCGCTATAGACGCTGTATTAAGATAAACTATAAGTAAAGCAATAGTATCCAACAGCAATGGTCTACCTAAGAATGATCCCACATAATTGCTTGCATGGAAAGAAACTGTAACTTAAACCACTATTTTTATATCCGATTGCCATATCCCAATGCAAATTTCCATTGTAGTTTTAATTGAAGATATTTTAGCCGCAGTACTAAAACTGCTATCACAATTTCAAAATATTTAAATTCAAGCCTTGTATTTAAATTCCATTTTGGTAATTCGATTTCCTAAAGTAGGTTTACATTATTTGATAGAAAATTGATCATTTTTATTAATATAATTCAGATGTAGGGTAACTGATAGTTACTTTGTATGAGCATTATTCGGTCTTACAATCATATAATGTGAAACTGTTACTTAAAAATGTGTTTAAATGTTCGAAGAACCTGTCTCAAATTAAGAGAGTGTCATTATTTTAGCTCTCTCAATAAATCTATAATTATGACCTGTATAATCTATAAATTTATGGTATAATTATAACTATTTTGTATGGAAAGTACCTGTCGTCCCGTCTTTTAGCGGCAGCATTTATTGGAAAAAGGTCTGTATCAAACTTAGAAAATGTCTTTATTGTAGTTCTCTTGAGCTAGATTTATAAATAATTACACTATCGACAGAACCTCTTTCGCTACGGCCCGTTCAAAAAATCACTCCATTTCAATTTCAAAATCGTTACAATAATAACATTTTTTTATTTATTGATTATTTAATAAAAAACGTTTTATATATTTTTCTCTACCTAAAGATGTCACCCTTTGGTGCGGCGAAATATTGAAAATAAAAATAAAATTTTGAAAAAAATTTTTTTTAAAGAGTTTTTCAACAAGAAGTTTGTTTTCTAAAAAAAAAAAATAAAACAACAAACAATTATGACTGAAATATGTTAACTGGCAAATATCCATCAATACCACGCTGACAGATGTCATTACTTTTATCAAAGTTTTTAATCACTTTTTGGCAAAATAGCGCTCCTATTTCGTTAATTACATCACGGATTTTGTAAGCCAATCAAATCGATCTCAGCCTTTAGGACTACTTATAGACTCTGTCCTTACTATAGCCCCACAAAAACTAATCCAGTGATGTTAAATCACACGATCTTGCTGGCCACTTCACTGCTGTTTGTCATGAAATTATGCGACGGATTATTTTGTGTAAAATAAATTGATCGTTTCATTGGTTGCGAGACGTGTGGCATCGTTCTGTTGAAGTCACATGTCAGTGATATCCACGTCGTCAATAATAGGCCAAAAATTGAGTTGGTAGCATCTCGCGATAGTGTGATTCATTGACCGTTACCACATTTCCAGCCTCATCTTTGAAAAAAACGAAAACAGCCCAATCATGCCTGGAGACCACTTAGCGTACCAACGATGACATGTTGAGCATGCAAAGATTTTTCAATAGTCGCTCTAAGATTTTCAGAAGTCCAAATGCGGCAATTTTGCTTATTGACAAGTGAAAATGGGCTTCGTTTGAAAAAATTATTTTTTTTTAGAAAAATCAGCCGGTTATTCCTGAATGAATTGAGCCAATTTTTAAGCGAATCATTGAAGACTTTTACGTGGCTATATTGTATTTAGATGAATATAGAAATTATTATGTACAGTAGCACATGTATTTTTTTCGTAATTTTGCAAAAAAATAATTTCGTTCTAAATAAATGAAATTTATTAGCTAAAAGGCGTTTAATAATCATATTTTGTATACTTAATACTATTCTTATACAAATTGATAATTATTTGCTAATAGTTTTAAGAATGTACTATTTGGGCCAAAAGTACTAAAAAATGCAACTGTGTGCATATTTGAATTTATAAACAATAAACAAATTAAATTTTATTGCAAATTGTGTATTAAAAAAATGGAAAAAAAAATTAAAATATTTTAAGGCCCTCGTTCCTTTGAATTGCCGTTATAATAAAACGCATCTCTTTTGTCATATAAGATATTTTTTCTCTGTACATTTTCCAATAAATTCAGATAAAATAATTTTTACCCTCCATTGGAATTTTTTTACTATTGTATCTATAACACAATGCAAAATCAGCTGTTTCCGTACGGAATTTGCGCTCAGTTTCGTAGTTTGCTTAAGCAATTGACATTTGACGAAACTTAACGAAAAGTTTTGTTAAGTACATTATAGTTGATATGTGCGTACAAAGAGAACACTGAAGATGACAAACGGCCAAAACCGGTTTGTTCACAAACCAAATTTGACGAGGGTCGACGGAAAACCGTACCCAATTAAATACATTATAGTTCGCCACATATGATTATTAGGTATTTGCACAGTTGTTTAAGTTGGCTTAAGCCTGCATATGCATATTATAGTTGGGCCTTAAGAGTCAGCTTGGTGCTGTGTTTTGTTGTGTTCTGTGTTAGCTGTTTGTTTATTGTTGTTTATCTTATTTGGTAGAATTTCTAATAAGTGTGTTGTTGTTGTTGTCTTGTGTGTATAAGATTTCTTGGCAAACTATGCAGTTTGTAAAATGCACAGTGGGTCGTTTCGTTTACTTTTTTTACTGATAATTATTTTCTTATTAAAACCTAATAAATCATCTTCGTAACAATATTATAATTTTTGTTTTTCCACTTAATGTTTTTAAATATTAAAAAGTCATTAAAAACAACAGCAACAACAACAATATTTTTTTTTTAATTTTTAAATTTGAATAATTTTCCCTTAGCACTACAACAACAAAAATTAGCAGACATTATGACTGTCGATTTCAGTGCTAGAGTGTGTATTACAAAAACAAAACGTTGGGTTCATTAACGTAACAGTAATGAAATACGTTACGCATGCTTAACAACATGAAACTGAAACAAAAAATTAATAATAAAAACACATGGCTGGCAAAAAATTCATTCATACAATATTTTTATTGCGTTTTTATTATTTTTTTCAATTTGTTTATAATTAAATCAGGCCCAAAATAAAAGCTTTGCCTTTTCCTTATGCAAAATTTATACGAAATCCATACCGTTCATAGAAACAATAAAGCAGCATAACAATAATAATAAAATGCTAACTATCATCACTAGCAACGTTACGCCAACGTGTTTAATGTTTCCAAGCAGGGCAGCAGTATAAGAAGCCTCCTCTATTTGATTTCAATATAAAAAATAATTTTTAGCGAAACTTGCACACCTTGAATATAAATGTTGTGCGTATTTAAAAATTTAAATATTTTTATTAAATTTGTCATTAGATTTGAAATTTAATATTATTGTTGTTATATTGAGCACCCAACGGTGCAGTCGGTCGTACTTACTTATAATACGTTTAAATACGTTTTTTAATATTTAAAGGTGAAAAAGGGGACTTAAAGTTATTAAGGGCATTCACGTATTGATTGTAACAACCAAAAAAAAACACACACACACACACAAGTTGAGAAGAAATTCTGTTTTTAAAACATTTTCAAATGTTTAATTTATTTACAATGTGAAAAATTTTAGGCAAACGGTGTTTTTATAGAGGTATAAAACTTTAAAATGGAATAAAACAAAGATGAGATTTTTTAATTGGACATGAAATTTAGTTTCTTCGAAAAATAATATTCTGGCATTAAAATTTAAATATGACTTCTCGCATATGACTGCCAGGACTGGCTTGAACGTAGTCTAATCTGGAGGTCCAACTTTCGATGAGTTTTAGCAACATTTGTAACCGTATATTATATAATAATGCGGGAAATGTTGTCCCTCCAAATGGTCAATCGTTTCGGGCTTGACAGTGTAGACTAACGACTTCATAAAAAATAGTCTGGCGGCATTTAATCGCGTGATTTTGGAGAATAGTTCATTAATCCCGCGCATGTAATTATGCGTTTAGCAAACATTTCCTTCAACAAGTCAATTGTGGCACGATCTGTATACCGTCCTGTTGCACATCACTTTTCAATGATTCAATTGATTAACGAAAAAGTCAAAGTAATCATGGCTCTATAGCGGACACCATTAACTGTAACGTTCTTACCAACGCCGGTTTTTAAAGAAGTATAATCTTGGAGAACAATTCATAGGTCCAACACATGAAATTATGCGGTTGACAAACGTTTCCTGCAATAAGTCAATGGTGGCACGAGCTTTAGGACATGTTGTTAAAACCATGCGCAAGAGCTGTGGTTTTTCAATTGATGAACGAAAAAGTTAAAATAATCATGACTCTATAGCAGTCACCATTAACTGCAAAGTTCTCAACAGCATATTTTTTAAAGAAGTATGAACTAATGATTCCTGCAGCCTATAACACTTGAGAGCCGAAACACTTGAGGAGAATGATAATAACTCCAAATACGGCAGTTATGTTTATTGACATGTTCATTCTAACAAAGAAAAATTGTCTTATGGAAATCGGTATCAATGGCAATTTTGTTTTGGGCTAGAAGTCTTATTCAAGCTTCAGTCTATTCATATTGAAATGCCAAACCAAACATGAACATAAATCACTTGACAGTTGATAAAATGGCGACCAGTTGAAAAGTATTGCCAACTTAAATTTCTATTATTATATATATGTATATATAATTCTACTGTACCGATTTGCATAAATTTTTTTGTATGCATTTTTGTGGCGCCACGGGTGGTTTAGATTTACAATTCGGTCTAATTGGACAAACGGGGCGTGGTATCTCCCATACAAACCACAAATTAAAAATCTATTATTTCTGCTCCTGATAACGGTATGTGCCCAAAATTTGGTAAGTCGGTTTGGTGCGCATTTTTTAAGTGCTGCTGCAAATATGGGCGGGATTGTACAAAGATGCGTGGTATGTCCGATACAAATCTTCTTTATGTATATAATTCTACTGTACATGTGTATGTAATAATAAATTTTTTTTGAATGCGTTTGGGTGCCACCTTGGATTGTTTACATTCACAAACCAACTACATGACTGGATCGACTTGAATGAATTTTTCTGTATTCATTCATTCAATGCATTTAATTTTTTTGTGCGCTGGTTTTAATAATATATGGTATCGCATTTACGTAAATATTGAGCGTTGTTATTCGTCGCCAGCCGCCAACTGTCTCCAATGTGCCTTGGCGGATGACGGGGAAAGGTCCAAAGTAACATGGACTCGATCACTGCCGCCTTTAAAACAGTCGCGGTGGGCATCGAGTTTATTTGTTTGCGTTTTTTCTTTGCGGAATTCGTTCTCAATGGGTCAGCTAGTACCTCTATAAAAACACTCAGTACAGTGCATCGTGTACATTTAAAATATAACAAACGGGACTATAAACATTAAGCTAAGCGCAGTAAAAAAAAGCGTTTTATAATTTTTTAACAAAGTTTCTGGTTTAACACTTTTCCATAACCGATAGTAATGTTTTTTTTAGAAAGACTTACGAACAGAGAAAAATATAAACAATAGCCATTAATTCCTACACTTACATAAATAAAAGTATAATAAAATAACTGAAACAAGTTGCCAGATCTTTTGATATTATTCTAATATAGACGTTTTAAATCGCCTATAAGTTAAAACTGCAGTCACAAGTGGTATAGCATTATTTAATCAATATTGAACGCAGAATTTTATATTGCTTATAGTGGTAAAATAAGTGTTGTTTAACAGTGTCGTTAGCAAAATTATGTAAAGGCGAGAAAATAACGTGACATCAATGCTGAGGTGTTTTATTAACTAATGCGATTTTATTTTTCTCTGTTGCTGTTTATCTGTAGTTATTAAAATATTTGGTGAAATATTTCTGTGAAGTTAACTTTTATGTTTTCTAAAACATAAATTATTTGTTAAAAACTAAAATTATTTGTTAAATTTTAACCATGAATAAACGTCTATAAATCTTCTTTAAAAGTGTTATCAAATAACTGAAAGACAAACGAAAAAACAAAGGCTTAAACCAGATTTTGATCATATGAAGAACTCTATAAATATGTCTTAGATTTAAAATCCCCTCCAATTAGTAACACTTTAGGGTTTTTCGATAATAACATAAGAATTCTTTGAAATATAACTACCGCTAAATTTGAAAACTTATAAAGGAATCGGCCTGAAAACGCTTAATGTAAAATTAAGCTTAAAATTCATTTTTAATTCGGCAGGTATTTTCTTGGATTAGACAGGATTGTTTACGTTTGTGCCGAATTATAAATATTTCGTAATTTCTCCGATGGTAGACTTCTCTATATTTCACTATTTCATAGAAAATTAAAATTTCTAAAGTTTAAAGCAATGCTTAAGGGTTTTTTTTGTAGAAAAGTACTTCTTAGAGAGGTACCTATAATGGTACTTTTTTCATTGTTTCAATTGAAACAATTTTCAGCACAACTTCAAATTCAAGACTCTACGGGACAATTACTTAATCACTAAATGACAATTTAAATAAACATCATTTAAAGAGCAGACAACTAAATTGACACCCACTCTCTCTTTTTCCCTTGGTAAAGAAAAACCAAACAATTCAACTCACAAAAAGAAACAAAATTATGCACTTCATGCAATTATTGTGACTGTTTTTGTTGCAATAAATTGCAGCCCACACTTTATACAAAGTTCATAGCCAATGTAAATTGAAAATGAAGCCCTTAACAAAATCACAGATAAGTGAGTTAAAGAAGAATAATAACTAATGCAGGAATGTCCTACATTTTGTAATGGAGCTTGTTTATTTTGCTCTTGTGTACAAGAAATCTTGCTGGCGGTAATTGATAAATAATGCAGCATAATCGTCAATGGAGAGGAACTGCATTTTAAGTTTATAAAAATATGTTTTTGCGAGAAATAATAAGAAATTTAAGTGTGCAGCAATAACTACAGATGCGCTGCAGTTTCGAAACTATCGAAGGTTTTTGAATAACTTTTTTTTTATAAAATTTGTAATTTCTTAAACGACTGCTTCAGAAATTTTATCAATTATTGAGAATTAATTTTCCGATTCTGTGGAATTATAAACCAGAATGCCAGCGTAAAATTCAACTCTTTTCTGTCAAACAGAAAAATAAGAACCGAATAAGTTGATATCTCTTCGGTAATAAAGTGAGGTATAAAAAATTAATTTGAACAAAAAAGTTACCCAAAGCGGTTGACATACGATTAAAATGCTGATGATGATGTCAAGCATCTGTACGTGTGTGCAATCGCATTGATGTACACATATGGAATGGCCCGTCAAATATTCACTTTTATTTTGTGCTGTCAGCATGGTTGCTTATTTTTTGTGTCGCTTGAAGAACAATGATTCATCCAGATGCCAAAATTCTACATTTTTCTAAATTTTTCATGCAGCGTCATCCCCATAATACGTTCTTACACTTTCACAAATACTACAACTTATACAGCACGAGTATTGTCAATCATGTCTAGATCGCTTGACACATATTGAGTAGTCCATTTAGCTGGATTGCAAGAGGTGTCTGCTTGTTTGTTAAACAGAAACCCATGAGTTCAAATCCCAATAGAACTTTTAAATAAAATAATAAAATGTTGTTGTTTAAGGATCACAGCAAAAAAAAATTATTGAAGGCAAATAAATAGAAAACAGCAATTAAAACCATCCGGGGCCTTAATTAAAAAAGAATAGTAATTAATGTGTAGACACGATAGATTAGGTATTGAAGGTGTGTGCTTTGGAATGAAGATGAAATAATTGAGATATGTTGGATGATAAAATCAGAAAGACTTCCCTAGTTAAGGAGTGAAATATCAGCATAGTGACAGTGTGTGGCTGTCATGACTGCATTGGCTAAAAGGGCCATTTTGCTAAAATTTTGATAAAATGAAAGACTGTAAACAATCGTGTAATATGCATGATAAGATTTACATCTGCACATACATAGATGTGTAAGCCATAACCAGATGGTGGATCATACTAATGTGGATGAAATGTAGCGTCCTAGTTGCAACTTCAAAAGCCCGGAGCAGGCCGCAGCCTCCTTGCTGAAGAGTTGGAGGCTATCCACCCCATGGTCCAGAATGCATGAAGCTTAATAAAATTTAATCACACAACGGCAATCATGCTCACTGGATCTGGACCATTCATTGTGAATGATCGGAGCAGGCCGCAGCCACTCATTCCTTACTGAAGAGTTGGAGACTATCAAACTCCTGGTCCAGAACACATGAAGCCTAATAAAATTGAGGAACCGCAATCATGCTTACTGGGCCTGGACCATTCATTGTGAATGATCCGACCTACACCAACACATGAAGCCTAATAAAATTTAGGAACCGCAATCATGCTCACTGGGCCTGGACCATTCATTGTGAATGATCCGACCTACATAACTCAAACGAGGGCCTCGAAACCACAACCACCATGATACTCCCAAAGGGTCAACCTCAATAATCAGCTAAAAGGCTAAAAAGACAAATAGCTGCATTCTGGGGCTTTACTGTTTCCCGTGGAAATATAGTGGAATTGTCCAGTTGGCTCCTGCTAGCCTTGAAGCGGACTGCGGTTGCTTTTACTCCCAAAGACACATGTAATGCCGGTGAGATTCCGTCGAAACATATCCATGTGCGTCCGGGGGAAACAATAGTGTGATATAGTCTGGATAGCTGCGTAAATGCCTTTTCGTTTAACAAAACATCGAATAGTTCGAGTCTTGCAGAATCATCTATTATTCAAATGTGGCTGATGTAAGATGGTTAAAGTTTTTGTTGGGATTTGAACTCATGCTCATAAACTTCTGTTTAGAAATCAAGTTCATACTTGAAATAATACTATCCACGAAGGGGCTCAAAGGCCGTTTGATTAATTTTTTGTTTACGCTACACTTGTTAGTGGTGTATGTAAGAACTTATTTACCTCCACTTATTTTTAATTGACGATTGAAGGGTTGAGAAATCTAATTTTTAGAACAGTCTTTTATTAAGTTTTATAACTTCCAAAAGATCCTTTCTGGATATAGAATTCAAGAGTTAATTTTTAAAAGATTTAAATAAAAATAGGTCTGTCTGCGTACACATATTTTGCATCATTTTGTGCAAAATCTTGCAAAATGTTGTCTGCCTACTCGAAATCTCTTGCAAAAAGAGAGCTAAAAGATAATTTTTTGACAGTTGAAAGTCAGAGAACTTGCAAAATGTTACTGGAGAAATTTTTGCTTGCAAGATTTTGCAACTACATTGAACAGGTGTTTTCATATAGTATTTGAATTAAATAATTGTTGTGAAGTGAAAATAAAAATTGAAATTTACCAATGGCAAAGGTAAGTAGTTACAAATGTGTTTATTTGTAATGTTTATAATAAATTATAATAAACAAAACATTTTATTTCATGGTAGAAACGTTCAAATATACGGTGAGACCGTGGCGTAAGTGGATTGGAGATGGCAGAAGTGATAGAAGCAGCAGTTTCAATTGTTTACACATCGATCAGCTGTTTTCTTGCAAAATTTCACTGGATACTGTCTGTGTACTTTTTCCGATTTTCTCAGCCGACAGAGTATTTGCTACTGGAAAAGTACGCAGACAGACCTTATGTCGTTGAGTTTACAGCTACGGCTATTTCATGCTACGGCATATTTCATACAATCTATTTCACGAATACTTGGTCCAGGTTGATTATTTCTAAACAGTAACTTTTGGTTCCCCCAATATCAAGTGCCGATCCCTGCAAAAGCCATGAATTGGTCAAATTTATTGTTCCAACAAACTTAACACAATGAAACTGTGCTTTTTTTATAGACTAAACTCACTAACAAACTGGTATTTAGATGTTATTGAATTTAAGTATCACTTTCAATTTTCAATAGAATTTCATATGAAACGACTGAAGGAAACTGAAAACAGAGCTCTTATCGCTTTTTGCTATTCTTAAGTAATAAAAATGGCAAATCATTGAATTTATTAAAATCATTTAATCTGTTTTATTCAAATAAAACTCCTCTATCGCAATTTACTTTTTGGAGTATTCAAATGTTTACTCGCTGCCCATTAAATATAATGGGCGTTTTTTTCGCTATTTAAACTTTAAAGATCTGTTTCTTGTTTTTTTGTCCGTCTTTTTTTTTGTTTGTTGTTTGTAAAACGCGTTTTTCATGCGTAATTGCCTTTTTATTCGTTGTGCTCTTTACGATGATCTGCTCTGTTTCATTTCTACTAAAATAACAACAAAAATACTGTGTTTTTTTTATAATTGTTGTAATTGTTGTGTTGTAGTTATGAATACATTATAATTGTTGTTTTTATAGGGTATGACATCATTAGTGATGTCATTTATATTCACATTGATTTGTTTTCGACTATTGGAACCGGTTAATTTGTTTATTTTTTTGTATTTCTTCGTTTTTATTGTATCAAGTTCGTTTGAAATATTTGAAATGTCTGCGTTAATTAAATTAATTTAGACATTAGTCGTCTTATTGTTGCTTTAATTTCTTTTTTAACAGCTCTCAACATCAAGTTATTTTGTTTGTGATTCACTTTTCTTTTTTTTTTTTGTACAAGAAAATGAAGATTTTACGTCAACCGGTTTTTAAGAAAAAGCAGCATCAAAGCTTAGCACTTAAGTTATAAAGGGTTTTTCAACAAGAAGTTTGTTTTCTAAAATAAAATAAAACAAAAATTGAGCTTAAAATGATTCTCGCATTACGAAGAGAAATGTTCGGCAATTATTAATGAAACATGATATCTGCCAAATGTCGCGACCGCGCTGACAGATTTCGATTTTTCCTCAAAGTTTTTAATCACCTTTTGGCAAAATGGCGATTCTTTTTTTGTTAATCACATCATGGATTTTGGGTTTTAAGGCTGAAATAGATTAAATTGGCTTCTTATAGACACTGTCCTTAACATAGCCCCACAAAAAATAATCCACACGATCTGGCTGGCCACTTAACTGCTGATTGTCGTGAAATTATGCGATCGGGAAATTTGGTTTGCAATAAATCGATCGTTTCATTGCCTATGTAACATGTGGCACTGTTCTGTTGAAACCACTTGTTAGTGATATTCAGCATTGTGCGATAGCGTGGTCCATTGACATGCGACCGCATTTCCAGCCTCATCTTCGAAAAAGAACGGCCCAACCTTCCTGAAGACCACATAGCACACCATACAGTCGCATGTTGAGCATGCAAAAGGTTCTCATAAATCGCTCTAGAATTTTCAGAAACCTAAATCTGGCAATTTTGCTTGTTGTACCCTGACGAATAAAAATGGGCTTCGTTTGAAAAAATGATTTTTTCAGAAAAAGCAGCCGGTTGTTCCTGAATGAATTGAGCGAGTTTACGCCGATGTGAATGATCCGTCGGCATCAACTCCTGTACCAGTAAGTCATAACCCCATTGGCTGAGAACGTCGAGGAATTGACAAATTTGGATCTGTGTGATTCGATTTACATCCGCGCCTGGCCATGAAGCCTTAATCAGATGGTGGACCAAACCACTGCATAATTTGGAACGTCATGCTCGTCCTAGGAAGCCGAAGCTATAATTCTATGCAACAGAACTTTCTAGTTGCAACTTCGATGATTCCAGAGCAGGGCTGCAAATCATCACTCCTTACTTAAGAGTTGGAGACTTTCCAACTCCTGTCCAGAACACATGTCTAGCATGCTCACTGGACTGGATCATTCACTTAGGGCGTCATTAATAGTGAGATGATCCTGGCCACCATAATAACCATTATACTGTTATGGGGCCGCGAAACCACCACCACCACGATACTCCCATATAGGGGCCAACCTCAATAATCAGGCAGAGAACTATTAAATGTCTAAAGAGACAAATAATGAACTCTGCGAGCTTACTGATTCCAGTGGACTTCAGGGGACTGGGCTCCCATTTTCCCCCAGCTGCACTGTGTCTAGATAGTCGAAGTTCTATAAAGACCATATATATGTGCCCCCGGGGGGTACAAATTTGATTCTGTTCGGCACTGTTGCTCACGGCTACCATGCAGTCAGTTGAACGACCCGGTCGAACATGCGTTGGTGTTCGCACATTTTGCATCAAGGCTGTCGACTCAAATTTAACGGTCAAATTCTTAATGGCGGTCTCAAAAGGACGATTGTGTTGTCCGAAAATATCAGGAACTTTACAAAATCTAACGGATTTTAATTATTTTAATGTGATTTTTGTGCGAAATTGAATTCATTGTGACAATTGCCAATGCATCTACAACGAATACGTCAAAAAACTAAATGTCTAAACTATCATTGACAAACTTCTTGTTAAAAAACCGAATAGAAACGGCACATGAAGATGATATCTGCTTCATAAAAAAGGAACACAGGTTGCAACTGGCAGGAGAAGAAAAGTAAATACAAAGATTTTGAATCCTTAAATCATGCGGATATCGGCTTATGGAAACTCTCGTTAAAATCTAAAAACATTTAGGCGAATTTTAATATAAAACTATGTAACTAAGAAGTATAAGGCATGATGATCATGGTGTTTTTACTCACATACATAGTGGAATAAGGGAATAACCCTTAAAATTATTTTTCAAGCTTTATTCTTAGTTAAACCAAATTAGCAATAATTAAGCCAACCGATTTTTATAATTAATCTGATAATATTATGATTACTACCGATTGCGGTATCACTTGAGCCATTGTAAAATCGCTTGGGTTAACCAAGGAAGCCCTCTTGGGCCTTGAAATATGATCCTACTTTTACTGATACGTCATGCGAAAATCTGAAGTAGCACTCTCAAATACACTGCTCCTTTTAGATTTATCTGAGCAGTAACCAGTCACTATCCTGTATCACTTTTCTGCTAAGGGTGAAGTAAGTTTCTTTTATGATCCTTAAAATTCTACAAATTTCTATGCTTCGTCAAAAAGGAGAATACGATTAAAATCTCTTTTGACTGCACTATATAACAGGGTACAAAAATAAACAAAGTAAAACGTTTGTTTTTTGATTTTTGTTTGTCTCTCATTTTCAGCTTTGGCTACAGCTCGTCATTAATTGCGATTAATTGTAAAGAGAAGATTAACATTTAAATACCAGCAGAATGAAGTACTCTTTTTGGTTGGTTACAGCCATTTTCCGCATTCTTTATAACTGCCTACAAGGAAATTATTACTTGGAAATTTTTCTATTTCAAACGTGTGTTTTTTGTTTAAAGAGAAGTAGCACTTCAGGCAACAATGCCTATTTAGTCAAGTACCGTGCTACATTCTTTAGGAAAGGGATATAGAAGAGATGAAACAGGTGGTAAAAGTAGAAGGATAGTCGGAAATTAACTGCCGTATAAGACAGCACAGCGACCAGTGACTATGCCTTCATCACTGAGCAGCCCAGCCAACAGTCAATTTTTATTTGTGTAGTGAAAAAACCAAGGTCTTCGTTGGGAATCGAACCCATCACCCCCATACTGTCAAGCTAGTACGCTACCTACTAGCCTACAGGGGCACCTATACTTCACAGGATCATTTCTGTAGTCAGTCTTCATATATTTTCATTGCAAAATGGCAACACTTTATTAACAGGCAGATGTTTTGACAACTATTTTTAATGAAAGATTAGAAATGAAAGAAACTCTAGATTAGACTACGTCCGCGACAAGCTTGGTGGTCATATGGCAAAAGCCATTATTAAATTATAATGCCAAAAGATTATCTTTCGAATAAAGTATATCTCATGTCCATTTCAAATTTTCACCTTTGCTTTATTCCAATTCAAAGTTCTATACCTCTGTAAAAAACACCCTCTACAACTATTAAAAAAAAACTAATAAGAAATTTTAACTTTAAAGCGTTTAAAATGTCTTTAATTAAATGAGCAGCAACCCAAAAATCTGCATTGAAGCAGCGGTTAAGATCTGCCGGCGAACGTTTTTAAAAAGTGACTAAAATTTCTCAGCTTAAAGACATTAAATGTTTTGGAATTTTTATTTGTAAAATATACATTTGTTTGTTATAACCGAATACCAATGGCTAATTTACGGCAGTTACTCTGTTATAAAATATGTTCGGCACTGAATTTAGTCAGTCACTCAATGACAAAATTAAATTTAAATTATTTGCTTTTTTATTTGTTTTCAGAACGAAACTCATTAAACTGTTGAGAGCACATTGAAATTATACTTTGCTTTTCGTTTTTTGTTTGTTTTTTTTTTTTATTAAAACATGTTTAATTCGTTTAGATTAAAATTATACTAGACACTAATTATAATCAGATACATTCATGCAAAATGTAGCACAGCTACCCAGTTGACCATAGTTTGAAAAAATAGAAATAAATGGTGTCAAGTGTTTGGAGAAAAAAACGGATAAATTGTTGTAAATGTTAAGATCTAGTGGACTGTATAATGCTGGAAAATTATATTTTGTTTAAGTAGTGAATATTTAGAAAAATAAAGCTTGGACCAGGACCTAGAGTATGAGGATTTTGCAAATGCAAAAAACTTCTTAAAAATAATTAATTTTCAAAAGACTTATCGATGGCTTTAAATCGTATGAAAATTAAAGTTTTACAAAAATTTATATTTTTTAAGGGCACAAATTTCAGTCATTTGCCTATAATGGTTTAAAAGAAAAAGCCACGTACGTGAAAATCCATTTTCCATGGCATGGACACCCATTAATATTTTTATTTGTGGCGGTAGTAGCAATAAAAGTAAATCTATTATAAAAATCGTAAGCGTCTATCTATATAAATTCAACAGATAGGGCCTGTATTGGTGAAATGGGCGGACAGATAGATTAGCGATATTAAAAGGGGGTCCTTTTTTATCCTTTGAAAACGGTATCTGAAAATATAATCACTATTCTTCTATATAACGCTTTACACCTCCGGGGGCACATTTATAAGTCTTTATGGATCACACAACTATCTAGACTTGTGCCTTGCGGGGGTAAAAGTGAGCCCAGTCCTCTTAGGCTAGCAAGGAGCCAACTGGAAAATCCACTATATTTCCACGGGAATCAGTAAAGCCCCAGAGTTCCGCTAATTGTCTTTTTAGGCTTTTAGCTGTTCTCTGACTGATTATTGAGGTTGGCCCTTCGGGAGTATCGTGGTGGCTGTGTGTTTCGAGGCCCTCGTTTGAGTTTGTGGGTCGGATCATTCAAAAATGAACACAATAAATGGTGCAGATCCAGTGAGTATGAATGCCGTTGTGTTCTTTATTATATTAAGCTTCATGCGTTCTGGACCAGGAGTTAGATAGTCTCCACCTCCTCAGGAAGGAGTAGTGATTTGCAATCCTGCTTTGGAACCGCTGAAATTGCAACTATGGTTGACCTGTTGCTAGAATTAGTCATCGGCTTTCTAGGACGTGAATGACGTTGCTTTTCATAAATCTTATCATGTAATAACGCTTTACCATCAAAACGCCTCGGAATTGGTTTTTGTTAATAATAATGAAACTTGGCGTTACCACAGAACTTTTGAAGAAAGCTATGACAAAAAGAAAATTTATGACCCGTGTTACAAATTCCATAAAAAGGGAAAAATTGTGAATTGTTCTGAGGTTGACTTAGCCTGCAATAACATCAGACAGGCCTATCTACGCCAATGTGCGTAAAGAAACCAAAGCAACGAAAATTAGCAGGTGGTGAAATGGCAAATTCATTCATCATTCGAAATATCACATTGTTATACAATTTTTTCCAATTTTTTGTGTAGGGAGCAGGGTATGAGAGCAGGTAAAACGAAACGTTTGCTTTTATGCTTTATTATTTGAACGGAATTACAGAGAGAGAATGCTCATTATGAGAGAGAATGCATTAGCGCTTCAAAAGAAACACTTATTTCTAAGAGAATAAAACAAAAACCCGAAACATTTGTGTCATTCCGTTTTGTAATGGTTGGACTCGTGAGCACAAAACGAACTTTAATTTAAACGTTTTCATTTAGAAGAGGAAAACTGAAACGCTTTTAGAATGAAAAGTTTACAGAGTCAGTTGCTCATTATGAGAGCGAATGCATAAAGATTTAAAAGAAGAACTTATTTCTTAGAGCACCACACAATGCAAGCTCCTAAAGAATAGTAGCTAGTGTACTAGCTTGTCAGTATGGAGGTTGTGGGTTCGATTCCCAACGAAGACCTTGGTTTTTTTCACTACAAAAATACAAATTGACTGTCGGTGGTGCTGCTCAGCGATGAAGGCATAGTCACTGGTCGCTGTGCTGTCTTTTATACGGCAGTTAATTTCCGACTATCCTTCTACTTTCACCACCTGTTTCAACTCTTCTCTATTCCTTTCCTAAAAGAATGCAGCACGGTACTTGACTAATAGGCATTGTTGCCTAAAGAGCTACTTCTCTTTAAAAAAAAAAAAGCGTACGTTACTATTAGTGGAGCAAAATAAATATTTGAGCGAATTGCGAATTGTTTCGTTTACGCTCTTTTTCATTCAAAAACTATTTGTTTTAATTGTTTTACTCATGTACAAAATGTTTTTAAAAATTGTTCGAATGTGGGTAGGGAGTGCTTCAGGCAATTAAGCCTATTTTAGTTATCTTGTAGCCGTGCCACATTCTGTAGTAAATGGAAATAAAGAAAAGGCAGGTAGTGAAAGTAGTAGGGTAGAGAAAAGTTGTTGTTTTTATAACACATTGCCCTTGCCTTAATGCAGTGCACATTGGTGAGAGATGGCCTATGTTATTGGTTAGGACTTTTTTAATTTATGAAGCAAATTGCCATTTTATTAATTGTTTTACTTTGCTGTCGACTGCGCTTTACAGTACTATGGGTGAAGACGTCTGCAGTGCTGTAATATGACAAATTCTCAATATGTATTTACAAGAATAGCACTAAACAGATAAAACTCATATGCAAATCAGGGGTTGAACTTTGGTCAAACCGTTTTGTGGTGAACGTGCTTATTACACAGTCGAAAGCAGCCGGTTAGTATGAAGTCTTTGCGAAACATTTTGCCTATTTTCAGACACTATTATAGGATTTAGAAAGATTCTGAAAGTAAACAAATTTATCAATTTCATCCAGCCCGGTGATATATTCAGATGATAGATTCAGGTGAAAAATTTAAGAATGGCTGCAAATGTCAAACCACATTAGAGAAAAATAATACTACTCCGAGAACTAAATTCGAACTTAAGTTTGATAGGTATCTCATTTAAGTATTTCCTCAAATAATAATTTGTCAATTCGAATGCGTTGTTGGCTGTTGAATCGTTTTTCATTTCTTTAATTAATTTTTAATTTATGGTTGGCACTCAAGCAGTGCTTGGATTGCTCTAATAGCTGTTTGTTTCCATTAAATGTGATTTAATTATAGTGATGATGATGTACATAATTGCCGTTGTATATACTTGGCGCACCAAAATAAAAAAGAAATACACACACACACACGCGTATTTAGGATGGATAAAATATGAGTGTTATTTTCTTCGGACTGAAAATAATTTATCTTTTTCTTTTTTTCGTTAAAAAGTTAAAACTACAACGTGTTAAAAATAAAAACTTTAAACTGTTAATTATTTGACATACATTTAACAAAGTGAATATTGGTCGTTAAACAATGCTGGAACTAATTATTAACGTAATTATAGTCGATTTGTTTAAAAAGCATTTCACAAACTTTATTTTCTTCTCCATATTAAATTAAAAAAAAATAAAAATTATAACCACAATAACAATTAAAAAAAAATATAATTTTAATTAAAAACAAAATATTTTTCATCTCATAAAATTTCTACAATTTTATTTTGTTTGGGAATCACTGCATTCAAATTAACCTCGCACGGATATATGTATATGTAAATATTAATATTTATGTTTTACAACATGTGTAGAACAACTTTTCTTTATTGTCTGCTGGGTTAATTAAATGACACGCACACAATGGGAGGGGGAAAACATTGGCCCCTAGAAAGGCTGTGAACAGTTGGACTCCTCTTTCTTTGATGTTAAGCGTTACTAAAACGTAGAAAAGACAAAAACATTCATTCATTTATTGTATTGAAACCATTAACTATTTAATTGAGTAAAGGAAAAAACAAGAATAACAACAACAACAACAACAGCAAAAACAAAAAAAAATAGTTTGCATAATGTTGCATAGAAAAAGTAAAACGCAAAATTTTGCAAAAGTTACTAGAGGATCTTATGAACTTTATTAATTAATCGATGCAAAGAAAAACAGGTCAATGTTGTTTGTTGTTGTTGTTGTTGCTGTTGTTGTCATTTAATATTCATTCATTAAAAATGAATTTATACAGTTAATTGGCAATGGAAAAATAATTTAAGTTTCAATTTCATACAAAATCAAAGGCATTAAATTGAATAATTTTCCAATAGCAAATGAATCATCAATCACAGAATTAATTACACGCACACTGTTCTAAATGATTAATTATGTAGTTCATATGTGTGAGTTAAAGTTAAGTGTTATAGTATATTATATTTCAGAAATATGTAATTTGTTTAGATAAAAAGGAAATGGATAAAAACTATAAAAAGTTTCAATATCAAACAGAAAAGTTCTGTGTGAAAATAAAATGAGATTTGGCAGAGTTGAGGTAACTCACCTCTGTTAACACAGTTAACACAGCTTTATTGTACAATAAATTGTATAAAAATACAATAATATTGTTACGGATGTATCTGGATTTTTTTAATAAAATAATTAAGCAATAAAGCTAACTACTGGGTATGTTGTTTACGAACTGCGTGGCTTGTTAAAAAAACTTGTGGTACAACAACAAAGTTTCTAGTTACAAACTGCGTAGAAATTTTATACACGCAAACAACAACAATTTGATATGCTGTTTACTAACTGCGTGGCATGCAAGACAAAAACAAATTTTTGTTTACTAACTGCGTAAAAATTTTATACGCGCAAGGCAACAACAAAAATGTATGCTGTTTACCATCTGCGTAGTTTTCTAAGAAGCCTTTTTTACACGAGACAACAGCAAATATCTTAAAATAAATTCCAAGAAGAAACTTTGTCAGTACTGACCCCTATACATTGAATAAACAACATACAACAACAAAATGTGATACAAAGGGAGTAGAAGATTCTTAAATTTTTTAGACTTTTAATGGACAAATATAAAAGGGCATCGTCCGAGTGGATAGTTAGTCAGTGTAAAAATAAACCTCTGGAAGTAAAGATGTGCATCGTAAGTTAATTGTTCTGTAGTGTCAACTTTGTGTAGTTAAAGTAAATAAACTTGTTATTAATTTGAAAGCTCTAAGAGCTGTGTTATTTACTTTGCAATTAAGAACTCACAACAAAAAGTTTATAAAAGGTATAAACGTAACAATATATTTAAGCAAATTAGCATTTAATGAGACTATAGATACAGATCGGATTTGATGTTGGAAAATGCTTAGAATCGACATTTCGAAAATCCTTGTCCCCCAAGTTTTCAGCATCTCGAGTTACTTAATACAATATTTTTGGCTACTGGAAGCATATAACAAATAAATAAGTGCCCCTGTAGGCTAGTAGGTTGTATACTAGCTTGTCAGTATGGCGGTTGTGGGTTTGATTCCCTTGTTTTTTTTCACTACAAAAATAAAAATTGACTGTCGGTGGAGCTGCTCAGCGATGAAGGCATAGTCACTGGTCGCTGTGCTGTCTTTTATATGTCAGTTAATTTCCAAATATTCTTCTACTTTCACCACTTGAGATGAACTCTTCTCGATCCCTTTCCTAAAAGAATGTAGTGACTAAATAGGCATTGTTGCCTGAAGTGCTACTTGTCTTTATAAAAAAAATAAACAAAAAAAGTGACTGTTTAATAACTATCAAATTACTCGAAAACAAGACATATTGTAGAAGTTGCCTTGTTCAATGACGTGCTTAAACATTAGATTGACTTATTGTAGGAGATAGATAGTGTGATTCGTTTTACATCTGCACCTAGCTATGTAGCCTTATTCAGATGGTGGACAAACCACAATTGTATAATTTGGAACGTCATACAGGCATCCTAGGAAGCCGAAGACATAATTTTAAGCAACAGAACCACCTAGTTGCAACTTGGAGACTTTCCTACTCCTGCCCAGAACACATATCTAGCATGCTCACTGGAGTGGATCATTTACTTTGCGTGTCATTATCAGTGAGATGATCCTGGCCACCATAATAACCATTATACTGTTATGGAGCCGCGAAACCACAATCACCACGATACTGCCATATAGGGGCCAACCTCAATGATCAGTCAGAGAACTATTAAATGTCTAAAGAGACAAATAATGAACTTTGCGGCTCACTGATCCCCGTGGAAATAAAGTAGAGCTTCCAGTTGACTCTCTGTCTGTCTTCAGGGGACTGGGCTTCCTTTTTCCCCCAGTTACACAGATCTAGATAGCTGTTGCGTACTATAAAGTCCATAAATGTGCCCCCGGGGGGACTTATTGTACGAGAGTAAATTTTTAAATTCTGAGTCAACAAAATTTGATACTAATGGCTACGGTATTAAACAGCCTGTTAGTACGATCGGCGAGCGCTTTCGTTGCGATGACATCAATATCAAGCGGTGTTTTAGATATCACTGTAGATTTAGCATTAGCTCTGGTAGTATAAATAGTGTTGGGTTTATGTTGTTCCTTCATTAGGGTAATATCTATTTATACAGGTAAATTGTCCCCGCACCTGACATTTTTTGCCGAACTGATTTAATATTTCCGTCTTTCTGTTGTCATTTCTTTTCCTCTTTGCAGGCTGTTTGTTCGATATGAACGGTGAGTGCTTTCGATGTGATAACATCATTCTCAAGCCGTGTTCTAAACTGTACTGGTAACTCAGTGTTCGGGTATAGGTAGCTCTTTCATTAAGTTCGCTTCTACCCATATAGGTAGAATGATGGCCACCTGTCATTTTATGCGGGCCTAATTTGCAATATTTACGTTCTTTTATTATTATCTAGGTACGTGTGTCTGTCTGGCGGTGTTTTTCGTTTGCTAGAGTGTATGAGTAGTTTTAGTGGTTTGAAAACTGTTTAACCTGTTCGTTTATAATGTCACTTTTAAAAGTTCGAGTTGATGGTTATCACTTAAAACTTAAAATATAGCAATTACCACCGGTGAAAAGCTACATAAAATTTACTTTCGGCCATTTTGTTTGCCTAAAACAAGTGAAAAAGATAAGGAATGATATTCTGATAGTTTCTTCAAACTCTATTTTATATGCTTAAAATTGAATTAAATGAATGTTGAATAAAGAATTGAATCTGTTCTTGAATCACTTTAGGTATGCAAAAAATCTCGGGATCAAAAAGTAAAAAGCCCCAAAGCTTCCTAGAAGTCGAGAAAATGTTTAAAATTAATTTTTAATATTTTAGTTTTTAATAAAAACAAATCATGCAAATAGATACTCCCGAAGGACCTACCGCAATAATCAGTTAGAGAACAGCTAAATCCCTTTTGTTTGGGTACGGTTTTCCGTCGACCCTCGTCAAATTTTTACCCCGTCGGAGAATCCAAGCACATATCGAACAGCTAAATGCCTAAAGAGACAAATAGCGGAACTCTGGGGCTTTACTGATTCCCGTGGAAATATAGTGAATTGTCCAGTTGACTCCTACTAGCTTTGAAGGGGACTGGGCTCCCTTTTACCCCGGATGACACAAGTCTAGATGGTTGTGTGATCCATTAAGACTTATAATGTGCTTCCGGGGGGATTCCTAGTGTTATATGTAACAGAAAAATTTGGGTCAGTTTTTATTCCTAATCTTGTGGCATTATAATTTTAATTATAACCGGAAACATGCGGTAGTATGCCACCGACACGGTCGCTCGGTATAGTCTAATCTGGAGATGCAATTTTCGATTACATTTACGAACATTTGCTGCCGTATATAGGAAATAACGCAACCTAACAACTTCACATATCTTGGAGGCCAATTCACTGGTCCGAAACGGGGATAGCAAACGTTTGCTTCAACAAACCAACTGTGGCATGAGCTATGTGACATGTTGCGCCGTCTTGTTAATACCACAGCGTCTGTACATCATGGCTGGTCAATTAACGAATAAAAATGTAAGTAATCATTGGTAATGCTTCGGACCCGTGAATTCGCCTCCAAGATAGCGCGATTTGTTGTGGGGATATGTGAAGTACTTGCCTACGCCGACAACATTTGTCGCATTATTGCTGATATGTGACCACAGATTTTGGAAAAAAAATTTTCGAAAATTGGACTAAACTAAGTATAGAGCCAACCGTGGCGATTATATGCCAGAAATCATATTTAAATTATATTGCCAGAAGATTATCTTTCGAATAAATTTAAAAAATTCATCTTTGCTTTATTCCATTTGAAAATTTTACACCTCTATAAAAACGCTCTTTATGCAAAATTTGATAAAAAATGAGATTTAAAAGCTATAGCTTTGTAGTATTAAATTTATACTTTCAAAAAAAGGATAATTTCAGTTGCCAACAAAAAGGTTATAAAAAACTTTATAGCAGGAAAAATATTAATTATAGCAACATCAATTATAATGAAACATATTCCTACAGATTTATTTTATGGCGACTTTCATCATTTATTTTTTGCTTAAAGCTATTTATTAATTTTTTTTAAATTATATTATTTAAATTATAAAAGCTTATACTACTTTTTTTTTAATTTTATTTTAAGTATTTTTGTTTGTTTTACTACTCCCCAGAGGCATGCAGTCAAGATGGATCTCTTCTACATCTTGACATGTTCTTTCGGGGTTAAAAGGCGGCACCGGTCGCCTAGGCCAGAAGGAATCTGAAGATAGAAGAGAAATTAGAAATGTCTTTACGAGGTCCGACCAGTTGACTTAAACACACACTGGTATCTCGGGAACAAATTGCTCGTCAGAGTTACGGCCCTGTACTGGTTATTCATAAAGACCTTCGTAGAGAAACGTGGGGACAGTGGTTTAAAAAACCCAAAGTGGGAAAATCGGTTGGCTTTTTTAAAGCATCCGAAAAGATGTTTCACATGTAACATCTTGTTGCTTGCTCTGACTCTCGAACAAGGAGTGGGGATATGGTCCTGCTTGCTGTGCTCTTACAAATTTCAAACTAAGCCGTGTTTGCACTGAGATATGCATGCGCCTTAGGGCGTTGATGGATGCATTGTTTTCACCCAGTAGTAAGACCACCATCAGATTAGGGCTAAGCGGCCAGACGCTGACGTTAATCTGTCTGACATCTTTTCTATTGTTTAGTCTTTTTTTTATTTTCGTTTTGCGTTTTTGACTTGGCTGTTTTTATGGGTTTTATTATTTAACAGATTTTAGTGTTTTTGGCGATTTTGCCGATTTCTTTTAAATCTTTTGATTTTTATATTTCCTTTAAGATAATTTTAGAGGTTTTTTACAGCTTTTCTCTCATTGCAGTTTATTTTACTTTAAATATTTCTTTAATAACCAAAGTAGTTACTAGTTATTGAAAGAAAATGAATAGGAGAAATTATATTTATTTAAAATTTTTACTTGCAAAAAAAAAACCAACTATTTGCTAAGTTATGCTGTTAAAAGATTTTTTAACTTTTAATTATTCCTATTAATTCCAAAGCAGCTAAATAAAACAACGTGATTTTGTTTTTCGCTCCAAGTGTTATGATGTCATAAATATTAAAATTAATTGCCTTTTATTTAATTTTAACTTCAACTAATGTTTTGTTTAATTTGAAGATTTAGTAAAATAAATAATTTTTCTACACATAAAAACGTGTTGTTTGTGTGTTTTCTTTTTATTTTTTTTTTGTTGTTTTGCCATTTAGCAATGTTTCACAATTGCTTGACATATAAGAAGTGAATGTGTTTAACAAATAGAAACATTTGTTTTTGTTTTTTCTTTTTTTTCATTTATATAAATATTTCTTTAAAATTATTTATAAATTAAACAACTTTTATTGATGCTCTATGGGAAGACGTTTGAAGGAATGCTTTCATAAAATAAAGTAATTATATGAAGTTATGTAATGAAAGACAAAGAAATTGCGGTTAATTGCTACAGGCACAAAATTTGCTCAAAAAGAACCTCACCGCAAACAAGTCTCAAGCTATTAGAATCGTGAAACGCCTCATTTCAATCCCCAAAATGTACTGCACACAGTATAAAAAATAAAAAAAAACACTAAATTAATTAATCGAATTTCGACAAATGTTTTCGTAAGTAACGGGATGATAGAGGTTTCGTTAAAAAACAGAATAGTACCTTGTTTGTGTGTTAAGAAAACAAATAATGATTTTTTGTAGCTTTAAAACTCATATATATTATAGGGGAAAGGGGGAAAATGGTCGCTAAAGGGTGTTTTTATACAAAGTGTCCGCCATTTTGGTAAACATTGGTCTTGATCATATTTGGCAATTGTGAAGTAGACATGTGGCAAATTTATTATGGAAAAATATTCGATAAACCCACTTGTTTTAATCGTTGAAACATTTTTTCAAAATCAATCATCGATTACTGTAACGATGAGAAAGTTACGTTAAATTTGTCAACAACAACGCAGTATTTATCATGTACTGAATGATTTCAAAGAAAGAGATGAAAAGATTACTGCTGCTCAAGAAAGTGTTCAAAACAGGAGCTTGGTATTCAAAGAACAACTTTTCCACAAGACCATTTACGGCACCGTACCAGTAGGATGTTACAGCTCGCCCGTGACAACCCCGATTTTCATTAAAAACTCATTTTCATTCGAATATATTCGTGACTAAACAGAGTAGTCAGTTCTGCGGAATGGGAAACTCAATTCAACAGTATTTCCATCCATTAAAAGTGACAGTCTTGTGTGCATTTTGGTCACGAGGAATCTTATCCACTATATTTCCACGGCAATCAGTGAGCCCCAAAGTTCCGCTATTTGTCTCTTTAGGCATTTAGCTGTTCTCTGTCTGATTATTGAGGTAAGCCCTTCGGGAGTATCGCAGTGGCTGTGTGTTTTAAGGCCCTCATTTGAGTTTGTGGGTTGGATCATTCACAATGAATGGTCCAGGTCCAGTGAGTATGAATGCCGTCGTGTTCTTAATTATATTAAGCTTCATGCGTTCTGGACCAGGAGTTAGATAGTCTCCGACTCTTCAGCAAGGAGTGAAGGCTCCGGCCTACTCCGGGCTTTTGAAATTGCAACTAGGAGTGACTGGGGGCTATACGTATCCGAAGGCCTTCTAGGGCGAGGATGGCGCTACATACCATCCACAGTGGTAATGATCCACCATCTGATTAAGGCCCACGGCCAGGTACAGATGTAAATTTTATCACGTCATTACATCGGTGGCACATCGCATACAGCCAGGATTACACTGGAATTACTGAGATCTCCTTCCACAGCAAGTTTTTTCAAGAAATGTTGAATGGGCTCCACCTGGTCACCTTATATGACTGCTCCAGACTTCTTTTTGTGGGGGTATATGAAAAAGAAGGTGTAGGCAAGCAAACCAGAAACGCTTGAGCAACTCAAAAAAAGTACTCGTGATGGTTAACAAAATACTTGGTGAAAAGTGTGAGAATATAATGAAAAATGAGCGCTAAAAGGGCTCCCATTTGTGAGGCTAACAGGAGCGGACATTTATGTGATATTGTATTCCATACATAATAGCCAACATTTATTATAAAAGATTCATCTCTCTCATTTTTTTCCTTTCCGGCGGACACCCTGTAAATATTTCCTATCCAGCTCGCTTTAGGCCAAAGTTCATCTTAAATGCGCTCAATGCCAATACTGTCTAGAGTTAAACTTTTTTTTCTCTTTAAAACTTTTCAGGCTTGCAGAGCTTAAGTATTGTTAGACCAAAAGGGAAAGAGTTGTGGTACAAAATTACAATTCTACGTTTTTTTTTTCTTATTTTTTTCTTCTTAGCTATTTTTTTTTCTATTATTTTATTTTTATCTCAACTGAAAAAATAGAATTCAACTGACGTTTCCATCTCTGATGCACACACATAACCAGTCAGTGGTGACTCAATAGTCAGCAATAGTAAAGAGTAATTTCCATATTAAGATAAGGTTGCACTTTTCTGACATGCTGCTCGTAAAGATGTCCAATAATAATTCTTTTCCTAATTCATTATTTAAAAATTTATTTTTTTAAGAAAACAATGCTTCAATTAATTTAATTTTCCATTTTAAATCAATTCTCACATATAAATTTTTAACGTCTATTTGAACAAATTGCAGATTGTCGAATTGTACGTGATTATTTGTTGATATTTATTGCTTGTTTTGTTTTTCCATTTTATTATTAATAATGTTTTATACTGTTATTACAGATTTTTCTTGTTGAAATATTAAATAAATATTTAAAATACAATAAATGGCGTCATGGATAGACAGAAACCAACAAATAAATAAAAATTCATGTCTTGATTTCTATTTTTTATTTTCTTTGATATTGTAATTTTGCACATGACATTTTTACAATTAATAAATAAAATTTAATTATTAAAACATGATTAATAAAATGAAATCATTTTGAATAGAATTAAAAAAAAAATTTTAAATATAAAATGAATTCGCTGAAGGTGTTTTGTAAACAAAAAAATAGATGACTCAGTATAACTGCAATTTGTACTTTAATAAAAGCTGTAACTGATAGAAGTATGTTGAGACACATAAGTTTTTTCTTCCTAGGTTTAGTTTTTTTAGTTTTTATCTTTCTTAAAATTACGTTTTTAAAATAATTTTATAAAAATGATTTTCAATAAAGGTACTTTTTATAAAAAGTACATTTTACAAAAGTATTTTTTACAGAAGGTACTTTTTATAAATATACTTTTATGAAAGGTAATTCTTATAAAGGGTATGATTTATAAACAGCACTTTTTATAAAACCTTTTTTTTATAAAAGGTTCTTTTAAATTTGTAATTACGTGAGACATAACGTCACTAAATGTAAATATATAATGACTTAAGTAATTGTTACTAGACATAATCGGTTAAAGATTACGCCACTAAAAGCAAATATATAAGGAGATAATGCATTACGACATCACATGTAAATAGGTAATAGCGTAAGGCATTATGTAACACTAGAAGTTAATATGTAGTGACGTTAAACATTACGTCACTAGATGTAAATATATAGGGACTTTACGAATTGCGCCACTAGATCTGGACATCTAATGGCGTAATGCGTTATGTTACTAGAAGCAAAAGGGAGCTTAGCTTAACCTTAAAATAAACACAAGTGGTCCTTTTTTATCGCAATCATGAAAGGTACTTTTGCTAAAGGATTCTTTTTATAAAAGGTTTATTTTAATAAAAGGTTTTTTTTTTTATAAAAGGTTCCTTTTATAAATGGGTCTTTTTACCAAAGTAACTTTTCTTAAAAGGTTCTTTTTATAGGTGTATTTAAAAATAGGTACTTTTATAAAAATTATTTTATAAAAAGCTATTTGCTTTATTAGCATAAAATGTCTCCTTTTAAAAATAAATGTAATAAAAATATAAATAAATTTAAGTAAATAAAGTATATTTAGCAACAGTCATTTTGTCTAAAAGGTTTTTTTACAAAATGAACTTTTTATAAAATATAATTTGTTTTAATAGTAATTTTATTAAAAAGTACTTTTTTAATTTACTTTTTATAAATGATACTTTATACGTAATGTCTAGTTTTTCAGAGTAAATTTTGATAAAACACTATTTATAAAAGGTGATTTTTATGATAGATTCTTTTTACTGAAGGTACTTTTTTAAAAGGCATTTTTCAGAAAACATATTTTTTCTTTAAAAAATTGTCGGCCACTTTATTAAAATAATGTATATTAAAAATGCTTGGTATAAAAGAGTATTTTTTAACCACATTTTTTAAAAGTTACTTGGTACAAAAAAAAAAGTTTATAAAAAGGTACCAAACAAAAGTACTTGTTACAAAATTTACGTTTATTAAAAATTATTTTAATAGATAATAATGTTAACTACGTTTTTTAAAAGTTACTTGGTACAAAAAAAAGTTTATAAAAAAGGTACCAAATAAAAAAGTACTTGTTACAAAATTTACGTTTATTAAAAAATAATATTAATAGATAATAATTTTAACTACAAAAAAAGTGTATAAAAAACGTACCAAATAAAAAAGTACTTGTTACAAAATTTACGTTTATTAGAAAATAATTTTAATAGATAATAGTTTTAATAGAAAATAAATACAGCTTTATTAAAAGTGGTTATTGAAAATATGGTACTATTTAAAGGTACGTACTTTTGGGTATTTTTTCAAGCAGAACTTTTACTTTCTTATTACATCTACTGTTACCGTTTAGAAAAGGGTGCTTAATATAAAATTATTTTGTATGAAAAATCAAAAGCTAATTTGATTAGTACTAAAAGCAAACAAGTGCTGGAAAAGCCAAACAGGCGTTGCCTGTCTGAAATGTTAAGGTAAAAAATGTTCCTTGGAAAAATTTTAAATATATTTTTCAAATAGAAATTTTGTTATTATTTTGTAACCCCTTCAATTCTTTTGCCTAAATCGAAATTCGAAGCTTTTTTGAAATTTAAAAAAATAAATTTTTCAAAAAAGAAACACATTCACAAAATAAACTAAATCAAAGAAAGGAAATACGATGACACTATTGGCGACCCACATGTGTGTGATCATCAGTGGCACTAAAAATAAATCTTATGCCATAAAACTTATTTACTAATTTTTCATTTAAAACGTTTTAAGTGTTAAACTATTGAAAATGGAAAAACTTTTGCGAAATGATTTTTTAAGTTTGGGGAGAAACGAAAAGAAAAATATTTCATAAATTTAGAAGAAAAATATTAAAAATTAAATTTTTTAATATTTATTTAAATGCGAAGATTTTGAAAGAATTTTAGGGCAGAGTGGATTTTTTTTTGTAAACAAAAATGTTGTAAATCACATTACGAAAGAGCGTATTTCATATAGTATTTTATATTTCTTAAATATCATAAAAATAAATAAATAAGATAATAAAACAAAAAAATAAAAAAAATAAATTTTATAAAAGTAAGTAAATTGCTTTATCTGTGGTTCTGCGTCCGGATGTTCACTTTAATAAAACACACTTTTGAGTCAGAGTTTTAAAAATTTTTATATTCAATATCCCTTTTTATCATTACACAGTTACTGGCTTAATGACTTAATAGTGCTGTTAAGCTACATCACAGAAATAAAATATTTTAAATAAATTGGTCATTTCTAAACTATTTGTGAAAATGAAACAAGCTTTGAAGCACTTGCAATAGAAAAGTATTCGGGATTGAGTTTAAGATACGGAAATCTTCTGATTTCTACGAAATAGTGGGGTAGGTTTTTAAGATAGTGCGTGGGCTACTTAGTCGACTCACATAAGATTCTACGAACTCTTAATAGAGGATATGGAACTCCCTTGACTTCTAAGCAATAGTGCCGAAAGTTCTTAAGATAGTGTGTCTACTACTGAATCGATTCACATTAGATTAAATGAGCTCTTAATAGAGGAGTACTCGAAATTGATTTTAAGATATGTAACTCCCCTGATTTCTAAGGAATGGTGCCGTAAGCTCTTGAGATAGTGTAGTACTGAGTCGATTCACATAAGATTTGGAGAGCTCTTAATAGGGAGTACTTAAGGTTGGATTTAAGATATGGAACTCCCCTGATTACTATGTAATAGTGCTGAAAGTTCTTAAGATAGTGTGTCTACTACTGAGTCGATTCATATTAGATTGGACTAGCTCTTAATAAAGGACTACTCGAGATTGATTTTAAGATATGGAACTCCCCTGATTACTAAGAAATAATGCTGAAAGTTCTTAAGATAGTGTGTCTACTACTGAGTCGATTCATATTAGATTGGACTAGCTCTTAATAAAGGACTACTCGAGATTGATTTTAAGATATGGAACTCCCCTGATTACTAAGGAATAATGCTGAAAGTTCTTAAGATAGTGTGTCTACTATTGAGTCGATTCACATAAGATTTGACCAACTCTTAATGGAGGATTACTCGCGATTGATTTTACGATATGGAACTCCCCTGATTACTAAGAAATAATGCTGAAAGTTCTTAAGATAGTGTGTCTACTATTGAGACGATTCACATAAGATTTGACCATCTCTTAATAGAGGAGTACTCGCGATTGATTTTAAGATATAGACTCCTCTGATTTCTAAGAAATAGTACCATAGGTTCTTAAGTCTTAAGATAAAGTATGGAGCTCTCCTGACATTTGAACAGTAATTCAATAGATTCTAAAAATTGCACTCCAACTACTGGACCGATTAACATAAAACTTCGTGTACTCTTACTAGTGTTCGAGATGGATTTTAAGAAATGAAACTTCCTTTATATCAGGTATTTTTATAGAAATATATCACTTTAGGTTGGTAACACTTTTTTGGCTATCGAACATTTTGTGAGCTATCAAGTGATTTATAACTGATTTAGACTGATGCCGGAACTCTCGCTCGCTTTCAAAACGTGCAAATTTAGCTCAAAACAAGATGGCCGTTGATTCAATTTTTCATTAGCTAAATTTGTTTAGGGCTGAAGCTCACTTTTCGCTAATAAACAAAACTGCCGTTTTTGGAATGACAATAGTCCTCGAGTGTATGTTGAGACATTACATTCAGACAAACCGACTGTTTGGTGCTCTTTGTGGACTGGTGGACATTGCTCTATATTTCTTTTCATCTTGTGAGGTAAATGGAGTTCAACAGGGGAGCGCTCTACGGGTGATTTGCTGACTTTTCTGTCGGAAAAATGGTGCATTTCCATACATCATTACGGAGAGATTAAGGTGGTGGCTTTAGATATTTCCAAGGTGTTTGATAGAGTGTGCCATGATGCACTTCTTTCGAAACTTTTTACATTTGGTGTCGGTGATAATTTATACTCTTCTATACTCTATATACTCTTTCGCAGATGACAGCAACATTTGTCGATCGTATACATTTAGAAACAGACCGGACCAGTTGGAGGTGAGTTCCAAAAGGCAGAACATGAATGCTACTTTTAATCACCATCTCGCAACAATTTCGAAATGGGGTCTTGTAAATATAGTGCATTTTAAAGCCCGTAAGACGCAATGTTGCATGCTTACGCATAGATCTGTGTTCAAAAATGGTGCAACAACTGTTACCATGGGTAATATAGATATAACGGAATCGGACGCTATTGTTTATTTTCTTGGCATGAAAATTCAATTTGATATTCGATGGACTAAACATATTTTTCAAGTTTCTAAAGAAGCTTTCAAGTGCCTCGGTTTTCTATAATGGTGTAAGAAATACTTCACTCCATTCGATCTTCGTACTATTTATACCACCTATATGCATCCAAAAAATGGTATACAACTCTCATGTATGGGCCGGCGCCCCAAAGTCTGTTTTGGAGTTCCTCGACAACGTACAAGAGAGGGCCAAGAGGCTCATTGGGGACAGTAGGGCATCCGACTCTATTGATTCTCTAGAGCATCGACTTGTGGGACATCGATAATGTGGGATGTATTTCACTGTTTTATCGTTACTATAATGGTAAGTGCTCTAATGAAATAAGGGAACGTGTTCCCGCTAGTCGAACGTGTTCGCGTTTAACTTAATTTTCATCGAGAGCGCATCCATTTGAGGTTGATTTTTCGGTGAATCGGGACAATTCGTTTTTTTTTAGCAGAACAGCCCGTATGTGGAATAAACTCCCTCCAGAGGTCTTTCCCGTCACTTTCAATGTAGGAAAGCTCAAATTGAATGTCCACAAACACTATTCCCTCTGTCCTCCTCTTATTACCTAATTTTCTAGTTGTGGCATAATGCATTGCATGTGTAGGGGTCATTTCTTGAGTGCTAGACCGAGAAAAAAAATCGGAACGATTGATCACTAGGAAGATAACACTCCCCGTGTTGTTGCCGCTATACCGCCATTAAAGTTGGAAGAAATCAATAAAAATGGGATGTCCAAATTAGGCTACGCACAAACCAGCTGCAGAGGTCATATGTTAGAAGTCATACTTAAATTATAATGCCAGAAAATTATCTTTCGACTAAAGAAAATTAGTCAAAAAATTAAACTTTGTTTCATATCAGAATCTGATACCTCTATAAAAAAACCCCTTTTTATTAGCAAAAGTGCACGCTTTCTCACACTCCAAAAATCAATTTTAAGATACGAAACTTCTCTAATCTCTTAGTAGTAGTTAAGTGGGTTTTTAAAGTGCGGATCTTTTGAGCTGAGAACATTACATAAATCCGCTTTGACTTCTTTATTTAAACAGTTTTTAATCAACAACAACAACAAAAATTAATATATAAATAAATTTCATCACTTTTAGTACCTTCGTTTTGACAAGCTTTTTAAGGAAACTAATTAATTCATTACAACAATGTTATTGACTATACCATACTTAAATTTATTTTAACCTTAATGTTTAAAATATTAATTAAACTTGACAAACAAAAAAATCAAAAGTATTCAGCCGCCCCCCAAAATTTAAATTGTACGTATCTGCTTACAAGTCTTTTACTTTCATTACGTGCCCCAAACGAACAAAAGTTTAATTTTAAAAGTTTTACAACAAACGACATTAATGAAATTCAATTAATATTCAAAGCCACAAAAAATAATAATATTAAAATAATAAAACAAATATTTTAGCACATTCCTGGAAATAATCAAACACGAAGTAAAACAACACATTCAATACGAGCCATTCATTCATTACGCCATTTTGGGGAAAATGTGAAGCAACACTTTCAGTACGAATATTCGATAAATTAAAAAATAATTTTTTTTTAAGATTTAACAAACGATTGTTAATTGCCGTTTAATTAATTGCTCAATTTCTATTTGAAGTTTGGTTGATGTCTAAAATAGTTTTAAAATAATTAAAGTCATGAATTCGTTTTAAAATATTGCACATAATTGAGCTACAATTACTGTTTGCTATTAAGACATTGTGCATTTAATTAAGATGATAATGATAATAATGAAGTATCATTATCATGTTGTATTAAATAGTGCTAATAAAATCTTATCGTATTAATTTACTGCACGACTGTATGAAATTTTGTTTTAATTAAAAATTAAATTTTAAATTAATTTAAAGACAAATTGTTGTTCATCAATTTATAAATGGGAAATGTTTTAAAATCGACTGTGGATCAAAGCTTAATATATGCTTTAATATAAGCATTAACACCACTAAAACTATTTTCTATGGGGATATGTGAAGTGTACGCCGATAAGTCCAAAACGATTGACCACTTATAGGACAACATTTGCCGCGCTATTGCCCATACACGATCACAAATGTTAAAAAACTGTCATCGAACATCAGATCTACCGATTAGATCACGTCCAAGCTAGCCGTGGGGGTCATATGCCAGAATTCATTTTTAAAGTACAAAGCCAGAATAAAGTAAATTTTGTCAATCGTTGCTTTATTCCATTTAAAATTTATATATCTCTATAAAAGACACCCTTTAAGAAACTTTCAATACAAAAAGAGTCATATTTACTTTGTGTGAGAGAGTGTTGAAGTGGTTGAATTGTTGTTATAGTGTTGCTTTCAATCATTCTTGGCGAGGACGTCACCTGTACACAATTTTAGTATTTCGTGATAAGCTTTACATCTGCGCCTGGCCGTAAGCCCTAATCAGATGGTGGTCAAACCACTGGGAATGAAAAGCAACGTCATTCACGGCCTAGGAAGCCGAGGACTAATTCTAGCAACAGGTCACTCCTAGTTGCAATTTCAGCGGTTCCGAAGCAGGGTTGCAAACCACTACTCCTTGCTGAAGAGTTGAAGACTATCCAACTCCTGGTCTATGAACACATGACCAGCATGCTCACTGGATCCGGATCATTCAAGCATTTGGTGTTATTAAAGGCGAGATCATCCTGGCCCACAAAATCAGTTCATGCTTATGTCCGCAAAACCAAAACTACCACGATACTCCCGAAGGGCCAACCTCAATAATCAGTCAGAGAAACAGCAAAAAGGCTAAAGAGACAATTAGCGAAACTCTGGAGCTTACTGATTCCCGTGGAAATAACGTTGACTCCCTGCTTGCCCTCAGGGGACTGGGCTCCTTTATACCCCCGAACAGCACAAGTCTAGATGATTAAGTAATCCATAAAGACTGATAAATATGCCCCAGGGGGAGAACAACTTTAGTATTGTAGGCATGAGAGCTCTCAAGCGTTTAGTTTGTTCCAATGCAATTTGCAAGTACTAAAGGTAAATTAAACACTATAAGATTCGCTGCTTAAAGGCGACCGATTGACATTGCCAAGATGGCTTATAAAACGACTACCGAAGTTAGTGAGTTATGGAATATGATATGTCATCCTACCCAAAATTAAATGCAATTTGGTTTTTTAACTTTCCCTTAAGTTATAAGTTAGAAAAAGAACAAGACAGAATTTTGTATTATCTTGGCATCTATAGAAAACCAACTACGACGGAGACTACCATCCACATCATCTCGAACCACCCTACCCAACATAAACTAGCAGCATTAAGACATAAGTACTCCTGATAAGTACAACACAGAAATCGACACAATTTATGCCATACCTAAAACTAACGGCTACAAACCCACTGCTATCGACAAACTTCTTAGACAATACAACACTAAAAACAGAAATAAAGAAGACAAAGAGATAACCGATACAACACGACGGCACACTTTTCCTTATACAGGATCAGAAATATAAAGATTAACTAATATTTTTCACTAAGAAGTTCAACTCCCAGCATTAAAAACTGGCAACACTATGAGACACAATCTCAGGACATTGACAGAAACAACCGGCCAACTTAGTTACAGCGGACTTACTTATATCTGCAAACATACTTAAATAGGACAAACTGGGCGAACACTAAAAACAAAACACATACTCTCATACAATCGAAAAAAAGAAGACTCAAACTTTGCATTACACCTTGACACTCACGAACATACATCAAGTTAAATAGATGAATGTATGACACTACTAAAACCTAGCGAAAAAGGACGAAGATCAGACATCCTTGAAAACATGAAAATCTACAAAACCAAAACTTTTAAGACTGACATTATAAACGAACAGGTAAACACGACCTCTGATATAATTTTCATACCACTAAAACTATTCATGCACTGGAACAAGCGGAAAACACTCTTAGACAGACACAAACGCGCCTAGACAATAATAAAAGACGGAGAGATTGAGAATTGGCATTATATAAATTGCCAGGTGGCTGTCATTCTACCTACATGGGTAGGTAAGACCGATACGACATTAAAACTACCTATGCCCGAACCCTGACTCACCAGTACATATTAAAACACGGCTTGAAAATTATGACTTCATATCAAAAGCGCTTGCCGTTCATACCAAACAACCAGCCAGAAAAGACAGAAAAGAATGACAACAGCTATAAAAAATCCATAATCGTAGTTCATTGCAGCTTGAAATTGATCGAAACGGCTTTTTCAACAGCCTTTTTTCAAAAACGTTAAGCCATTGTTGCCACTGCTCAGATTGATGATGAGTCAGTGTAATAGATTGAGTTGCACACTTTCTGGTTAAAGCAACCACAATGAGGCAAAAGACTTTCTTTACCACAAAGCTATACAAAGCTCACTGTCTTACGAATATTGTTAAAAATAAACGAGTACGAAAAGAACGCTGAAGATGGCAAACGGCCGAAACCGGTATGTTCACAAACCAAATTTGCCTAGGGTCGACGGAAAACCGTACCTAAATTAGAGTAAATCTAGCCCCGTCGGAAAATCTAAGCACATATTGAAAATAAATGTTCAAATCTTGATTTGAAAAACAAACAATATTTTTACCAAGTCTCTTTTATCTTATTTAAAGTGAGCTATTTTTAGCAGAAGAATTACTATTCCTTAGCTTTGCATAAAAATCCAATCACATATCGATGGCATAACTTCATTACTTAACATAATTAACTATAAAAATAGCAATTAAAATGGTATGTCAACAAAATGAAAATTAGTTACACATAAAAGAAGACTGTGGCGATGATAGTGAGAATTGTAGTAAATTTTTCACCGATAGGAAGTGGAGTAAAAATATGTTTTTACAAACGAGAAAACGCTATAGATACGAAGATGATTTATTAAGTTTTAAAAGAAAATAATTATCATTAAAGAAGTAAACGAAACGACTCATTGTGCATAATAATAATAAGAATAAATATAAGAAATCTTATACATACAAGACAACAACAGCATGCTTAGAAGAAATTCTACCAAATAAGATAAACAAAAATAAAAAAACACCACTACCAGACAACAAAACACACAACCAAATAGGGGTCTAAATATGGAGTGACGTTAAAATAGAATATTTTAATATGTACGAGAACCGCCTAAAATAACTGTATAAGCACCACTTGCTGGGCAAATGAATTAATTCAAGTGAAGTCATTAGTGAGTTAAGACAATAAAGTTACCATTGTGTTTATTTTGTGTGTATTGAAAGTAAATAAATCGTTTAATTTAATATAAAACTTTTTTGTGTTATTATTTTGCAATAAAAGAACTCAAAATAACAAAACGTTTATTAAAAGGAATAAACGTTTATTAAAAGGAAAATTATTATCGAATTTTATCTAGTTTCTACAATCTTTTACATTTAATAGCGAGTTTACGTCAGACTTAAGAATAATAATAAATCAAAGAAATACGTGAAAATCAAATCTAAAATGGCTTACTACGACGAAGTATGTATATCTTATGGACATTTCGCTACTGAATGCATAACTAAAAAATGGCTTTTATTAAAAATTTTAAATAGTATAAGTTTAAATTCAATTGATTAAATGAGAATTATAAAACAAGCAAGAAAGTAAATACGAAAACTAATAAACTTTTTATTTAAAAAATAACATTTTAAAATATTTTTTCAATTACCTGAATTTATTTTTAATTTAATAAAAATATAAAATATGCAGAACTTAAATGAAATTAAGCTTGGCTTTAAAGTTTACAACAACAATAAATAAGTAATTTTATGATGTCATTACCAAAAAGCCGGCTTTAATTTATAAAACAAAAACTACCAAAAATGTAAAAAATTAAAGCAAAAACAATTACAAATAACCAACCAGTCAGACTTATTAAGTTTTCATAATCAATTTATGTTAATTTAATTAATTAAAATACAAAAACTATAAAAACAAATAGACATAAATAAATAGGCAAGTGGAGAACTAGCAACAATTGCTTGTAAAATCACGACAACAACAAAAATGAAATACTATATGAATGCACTGACAAGTGGAATTGCAACTGCTGCACTAGCGACTGGACTGTAGGCACCAACTGCTAACAAGTGCTAAACATTATGACTGTACTGTGTGCACATACGAGAATTATTTGTTGTAAATCAGCCACTTTGTTAAATTTCTCAATTTAAATAAATTTAATTTCAATTAAAAATATACTCTACAGGAAGTTAATAAGTAAAACTCGAAGTTAGAAATGCAATTTTAGTAATAAAACAAATAATAAATTTAATTTTAGTAATAAAAAAAATAATAAATTTAAAGAAAAATAGTTTCACAAATTTTTGTTTTCTTATTATTCAAAGGAGAAATTTAAAACTACTATAGGGTTTTTCAATAAAAAGTTTGTTTTTCAATTGTGGCAACACCAACAACATGCTAGTTTTGACATTAAATTTATTGACGTATTCATAGTAGATGCATGGGCAATTATTACAATGAACCTAATTTAGCACGGACATCGCATTAAAATAGCTAAAATCCACTGTGGAAATAGTGGTTCTATTAAAATTACATTTCGTAAAATTTGTGATATTATCGGACAACATAAAATTCCTTCTGAGATTGCTACTAAGAGTTTGGTCGTTAAATTTAAGTCGACAGGCTCGATACAAAATGTGTAAACACCAACATGTGTTCGACCAGCTCGTTCAACTGAAAACATCGCAGCCTTGAGTCACATTATTGAAAAAGATCTAAATACCTCGACGTTCTCAACAATTGGGGTTATCCAAAACCAACACATAGCGAATTTTGCGTAAGGATTTGACTTTGAAGCCTTACAAGGTTCAACTGGTGCACGAATTGAAGCCAACCGACTATTCACATCACCGTAGATAAGCTCAATTTATTCAGGAACAACCGGCTGTTTTTTCTCTAAAAAAATCATTTTTTCAGACGAAACCCATTTTCACTTGTCAGGGTATGACGTGAAAAGATTTACATCTGCACCTGGCCGTAAGCCTTAATCATTACCACTGTGGATGAAATGTAGCGTCGTCTTCGCCCTAGAAGACTACAAAAACCCGGAGTAGGCCGCAGCCTTCACTCCTTGCTGAAGAGTTGGAAACTATCCAACTCCTGGTCCAGAACGCATGAAGCTTAATATAATTAAGAAAACAACGGCATTCATACTCACTGGACCTCGACATTTCATTGTGTCCATTGTGAATGATTCTACAAACTCAAACGTAAGCCTCTAAACACACAGTCACCACGATACTCCCGAAGGGCCTACCGCAATAATCAGTCAGAGAATATCTAAATGCCTAAAGAGAAAAATAGCGTAACTCTGCAGCTTTACTGATTCCCGTGGAAATATAGTGGATTTTTCTGTTGGCTCCTTGCTAGCCTTGAAGGGGATTGGGCTCCCTTTTACCCCCGCAAGCCACAAGTCGAGATGGTTGTGTGATCCATAAAGACTTATAATGTGCCCCCGGGGCGACACTTGTCAGGGTATTACGTGATAAGATTTACATCTGCGCCTGACAGTGAGCCTTAATCAGATGGTGGCCATACCACAGGGAATGAAAATCAACGTCATTCACGCCCTAGAAAGCCGAAGACATATTCTAGCAACAGGTCTTTCCTAGTTGCAACTTTGATGATTCCAGAGCGGGGCTGCAAACCACCACTCCTTGCTGAAGGGTTGGTGACTATCCAGCTCCCGTCCAGAACACATGTCTAGCATGCTCACTGGATCTAGGAACATTCCATCAGGTAGGTGTTATTAAAGGTGAAATTTACCTGGCCGCATTAAAAACTGACCTGTTCTGGGGCCGCGAAACCACAACCACCACGATACTCCCATATAGGAGCCAACCTCAATAATCAGCCAGAGAATAGATAAATGTCTAAAGAGACAACTAGCGGAACTCTGCGAGCTCACTGATTCCCGTAGAAATAACGAGGAGTTTCCAGTTGTACCCCTGCTGACTCCAGGGGACTGGGCTCCCTTTTACCACCAGTTGCACAGGTCTAGATGGTCGAGCGTTCTATAAAGACCATAAATGTGCCCCCGGGGGGGGGGGGGCTTGTCAGGGTATGCCAACAAGCAAAATATTCGCATTTGGGCTTCTGAAAATCCTAGAATGATTATTGAGAAGCCTCTGCATGCTTAGTCACTGGCCAGTTACTGTATGGTGCGCTATGTGGTCTGGAGGTGTAATTTGGCCGTTTTTTGTTTTTCGAAATAGAGGCTGGATGTGCGGTAACGGTCAAAGGATCACGCTATCACGAGATGCTAACAACTCAATTTTGGCCTATTATTGACGACGTGGACATCACTGACACGTGGTTTCAACAGGACGGTGCCATATGTCATACAGCCAATGAAACGATTAATTCATTGCAAACCAAATTTCGCAATCGCATAATTTTACGAAAGTCAGCAGTTAAGTGGCCAGCCAGATCATGTGATTTAACACCACTGGATTATTTGTTGTGGGCTATGTTAAGGACAGAATCTACACAGTGCCAATCGAATCTATTTCAGTCTTTTAAACTCAAAATCCGTGATGTGATTAAGGAAATAGGACCGCCATTTTGCCAAAAAATGATTAAAAACGTTGATGAAAAAATCGACATCTATCAGCGTGGTCTGGGTGGATATTTGCTAGATATAATTTTTCATTCATAATTGGCGAACTTTTCGTAATACAATAAAAATTTGAGTCATCTTAAACTAAATTATTTATTTTACTTTGTTTTAGAAAACAAACTTCTTGTTGAAAAACCCCTTTGCCGGGCTCTCATTAAGGTTCAGTAAGGTTTTTGCTTCGAGAGAAGTTTTTAAAGCCATCAATTACAATTATCTTAAAGTTTAGGGCAATTTTGCGTTCACCTGGTCATAAAGCAGCTGACAGACATTCAAATCATTTTATCAAACAGTAACAGGCATTTAAAAATAAATAAATGCGTGTGAGTGCGTTAATGTAAACTTACGTTCACATTAAACGAATTTTACTGCTGCCTGAGAGTGTTTTTGGGTCCCTGTGAAATTAGTTCGTTTTTTGTTAAAAGTGTATTTCCAGAAAGTGGGAAATTGCTACTCAATGTTGATGCCTAAAGTAATGAAACAAAAAAGGTGTTAAAATAATTCTTCTATTTACCTCTCCCTTTCTCGCTCTCTCTCTCTCTCTCTCTCTCTCACACACACACTCTGTGTGGCATAGTAGACTGAATTATAGTAAATTAAGTGTTTTAATTTCATTTTATATTTGAAAAAAAAATTAATATTAAATTTAAAGTGAAAATACTGTTATTTTCAGGAGTAAAGTGTTTTTAGCTTGTAAAATATTTACTACATAATTTTTTATAATTAATAAAACAAATTGTTTAAACAGACAGAAAAATTTATTGTAGAATCATAAAACATAAAATATCTAATTGCTACATACAGCCTTGATACGAACTACAAGCGATAAATTTTAACATTTAATTATTGCAAATAAAAGTCACTTAAAAAATATTATATTTTTTGTTAATTTAAAAAAAAATATCCGACAAAGATCTGCGAGCGCCTGCAAAAACTTAATGAATTTTAAAACTGTCAAACAGACACTGGAAATGATACCAAGTAACTGTACATAAAACCACTTAGACCAAGTAAATAGCGACTAACACTCTGTAAATAAATATTCAGTCAGCTTCTTGACTTAAAAATATTTTTGTGAGTATTTATGTATTTTTATATTTTTTATTGTTTTTAGTTTAATTTTTAAATTTTTTTAATATTTTATAGTTTTCAGTTGTTGTTTTTGCTTATAAGTTTTTATCTAAATATAATTTTCATTAGGTGATAAAAAAATTGCTAACTATTTGTTTAAAATCTACCAAAAATAAATAGAAACAAAAAAAATTGATTAAGTAAATAAAACTTATTTAGCTGTTACAACGTTGCTTAGAGGAGCAACTGAACTAGCTGATATTCTTTAAAAGAAAATTTGTTAATATCACTAGTAGGCCTCTCTAAAATATTTTCACCGTGTTATTAAATATAACCAAAAAATTGTCACTTTAACCGCTTCCCCTGGAATTTTAAAAAGTTAGATACGCCATATGTTCATGCCGGCGACAGTTTAGATGAAATTAAAGGAATAGTTTGCATATAAAATTATAATTAATAATTTTTCTAACTAAATGAGAATTTTAAGGGACGAAGTCTATAAAAAATTATAGAATATTAAATCAATTTAGGGTGGATTGTGCATCCCTTAGTGTTTACATTATCGAAGCAGAGATAAATGAATTTATATTTTTAATATTTCAATATTCTCTTTTTCAAACCTCATTATGCCCATAACAATTTCGGATTACTTTTTACTACTTGCTGAAGCTAGAGCCAACGAGAATTATATAAGTAAATAACCTTAAAGCTTCTTATACAAAGCATCTTATACAAATACAGTAGAATCTCACAAGTTAGAACTACTTTCTGCACCGGGCAGTTCGAATTTCTAGACAGTTTTTTTAAAGATGTTAAAATGATGTTAAAGATGTTAAACACAAAACTGTTAATTGAACATATTAAATTTTTAAAAAATTCTTAAAAAGCATTTTAATTATTGGGGGATTAATTGGTTTTTAACATAAAATCAGTAATATTTTTAATTCCTCCTCTTAACGTCCAGCAAACCCAAACAGTTTATTATGAGTAATATTTGTTTGCTTTTTTAAATTTATTTAAAATGAATAGAGCGATAACGTTATGGATATCCAAAAGGTAAGCCATGGGTTTTTTAGAAAATATATTTGGTTTTAGATTATCTTATAACATTATAGCCTTCAAGGACTTTTAAAAGAGAAATAATTGGGGTTATATAAGACTTCGTATCACTATTTTCTGCATTAAAACCGTCAGTTAAGCAATTATTTCACTCCTCTATTTCATTTATATTTACGGAATTGTTTGGCGCAATTTTATTATTATATTATTATTTTATTTATGTGGATCCAATTGTGCTAGTTGCAAACGATTATCGCTGTCGTAAGTTTTATTCAAGCATGATCAGTTTTATTATTAATCAGCGAAAAAAACAAATAATTTATAAGAAAATACAAAAAACAAATAAATAAAAAAAAAATTCAGATTAGAACTACAGGTTCTAATTTTAGAGCACCATTGAAATGGCCGGTTCTAATTTTTGAACGATTCCAATATATGAGGTACGAAATTGTGAGATTCTACTGTAACAAAAAAAAAAACTAATCTATAATAGAAAAACATGAAATTACCTTTTATTTCTAATTTTGCTTAAGCTATAATATTTTAACAAGTCCTCTTAAAATTCTCATTTAGTTAACAGAAATTTTAACTATAAAAAATTTTTTTTCTTAAAATTTATAAGAAAATATAAAAAATAAATAAATAAATAAATAAACTTTCAGATTAGAACTACAATTTCTAATTTTAGAGCAACCAATGCATTGAAATGGTCGGTTCTAATTTTTGAACGATTCCAATATATGAGGTACGAATTTGTGAGATTCTACTGTAACAAGAAAAACTAATCTATAATAGACAAGCATAAAATTACCTTTTATTTCTAATTTTGCTTAAGCTATAATATTTTAAGTTCTTTAAAAATTCTCATTTAATTAACAGAAATTTTAATTATAAAAAAATTTTTTTTCTCAAAATTATATTTTTTTCTATTATTTATAAAATTGTAAGAATTTGCAATAAAATGCTAAATGTGATATTAACAAAAAAATTGGCATTTTGTTGGTTAAAATTTAAATTTAATATGTTTATATTTTTAACGATCAAGCCATTAAAATTTAATTTCATTAATTCAATTAAAACAAAAAATTGTACTCTTAAATTTAATTTTTTTCATTGATTTGAAAAAATTATTAAAAAAAAACAAAAAATTAAATTAATTGTTAAAGAAACTTTTTAAAAATTAAATTTTTCTAGTTTTAAAAAGAGCTATGTTCGCCTTCATGACAATTATTATTCAATGTAAAATAATGAATGATCAGTAAAGCATAATAGTCATTGTGAACTAAAACAAAAAGAAATTTTATCTGAGAACCATAAAAATAATTTTTGCTCATATCACAATTTTTTTTTGCAGTCACCAATAATACGCTTTAATCGAGAGTAATAGTCACATATATTTCTTAACCTTTTAAATTTAATTAATAATTAAAAAAACTTTTTTGTTAATTAATTTTTTTAATTATACAAACTATAATAAAGAATGTGTATATTTTTAGTGCTGATAAGGAACTTTCACGGTGTGAAACGTTGTTCACCCCTGCCATTTATAAAAGATCGTCAATTAATATTATTTAAAAATCATGTGTCCCCTTGTAGTTTTACTTTCTTAGTTTAAAGTTTATAAATTTGAAACCTGTCAATTGGCTTTATAAAATAATTTCTTATTTCAATTTATTAATTCCTTGTTGGTGTTTTCTATAGAGGTATAGAAATTTAAGTTGGCAACACTTTTTTTAAATCGATATGGGCTATTTTGTCAGCTGTCAAATGATTAATGTTAAGTTTGGTTAAGTCCTTCATCATGAATAAACTAACGTCTAAACAGCGCTTCTAAATCTTACAAATTTTTCAAATTGGGTTCAAAACCGGATTGCCATTTATCCCGGTTTTTATAAACGACAATACTTTAATAAGTGAAGCTGACATATTTGGAGTGAAGATAGCCCTCAAGTGTATGCTGAGATACGGTTTAATTCAGAGAAACTGACTGTTTTTTGAGCTTTATGGGCTGGTGGAATCATTGGTCTGTACTTCTTTAAAAAGGATGCTGGTCAGAACATTAGCATAATTACTTATTCTTTTGTTAACCAATTGATGAACAGCAGATGTGGCTTTAACAATGCGTCACATTTGACTTTTTGCAGGAAATGCTTGACAATCCCACAGTTTTATGTTTTTCACCCGTTAATTCGCCACCAAAATCGTTTTATTTAACATTGCTGAACAATATATGCGAAGTCGCTAGACAACTAAAATAAGCCCAAAACGATTAACCTCTTGGAGAAAAAAATTACCCGTGTTTTTGGCGATATGTGTACATAAACGAATGTGAGAAAAAGTCATAGAAAATTAAACCTCCGGATTAACTAACGGTCGAGCCACCCATGGTTGTCATATGCCAAAAGTTATATTTAAATTAAAATGCCATAAGATTATCTTTCGCATATAATAAATTTCATGCCAATATAAAAATTTATCTCTGTTTAATGCATTTCAAAGTTCAATACCTCTATTAAAAATTACCTTTAATTCTAGTAAAGAATTTTAAGTTTAAATCAGGAATAAAAACATCTTGTTTGTTGTCAATAATTATTTGCCTCAATTGTGTGACTGCAATCAAACAGGTTTAGATAAAAGGAAATTGGTGCAAACAAGCAAAAAACTAAATGGCGCAGCTTATTAAACCTCTTGTCAATCTTATTATTGCTTTGGGACTTTGAAATAATTAAATGTAGGAAAACATTACAATTGTTTTAATCATTCGTTGAAATTTATTTTTAATTTTTTTCCTTTAATTCTTCAACATCACACATCAGAACATCAAAAACCTTAAAACATTAAATTTTGTCGTCATTGTCAGCATTGTCATGATGATGATGATCTCTTAGTTTGTTTGTTGTAAACAACTTCTGTTGCAGGATAAGTAGTTTGGGTATTACAGCGGCAGTTCTACTGGAAGCATCTCTCTGTGCTGACTACGCATATAAAGAATATAAACAAGTGATCTCTAAAAATATTTTTATTGAAAATATGTCTAATAAAAAACCAAAAGTATTAACTCTTCAAGAAAAGTCAGATATTTTAGAGCTTTTATGGAAAGGTTCACCTGTAACTGGTTTGTTGAAAAAGTATAATGTCGTCAAATCGACGACTTGTTCAATAAAAAACAAAAAAGATGCAATTTCGAAATGTGTTAATAATACATTTTCGGGTCCTGAAAAATAGAGATCTGCGAGATCACTGTACTTTAAAGTTATATTTATTATATATTTTTTTTTATTAATAAGCTTTTGAATATTACATATTGAACTAAACATATTTCAAGCGCGTTGGCATACCTCAACTTTGACTTGCTCTAGACCAAAAAATAATGAAGTTATGAGGCTGAAATTTCAGGCAATTGTTACCCATATATCTGTTAATATACTGTAATTTCGTCCAAATTAGACGACACGCCAAAAACCATTTTTTGCCGCAGTTACTATAGGGCTGTCTCACTGTGCGTCGCAGCAATTCTGAACAAGAACCTGTATGGAAAACAGTGCTTCTTTAGTACCCATAGCCTCCCTGAAGCCAAATATATTTTTCACATTTTTTATGCAATCGAATAAATCCAAATTGTTGTAAAGTTAGTTAACTGAAACATTGTTCCCTTTATAATCCAACTTTAGCAAACTAAAAGCAGAAATCTTTGTTTCATCAGGAAATTTTCTGTGTGTCAATTATTTGTAGTCTATTAGATGTCTGGATACCAAATGAAAATTTAAGATTATATTGATTTTTTTATTAAAATGCCTGACAGATGAACCTTAATTGCATTATAACCTTATCACTATCATGCGCACTATATTTCCTTAAATGTTCAATTTTATTTTAACCAGTTTTTATTTTATTCACAGTTGTTGTTATTTGAAGTGATGCTTGTCTTATTGTTGTTTCTGGTATTTGAAGAATAAGCGAAATTGAAGGCTTTTTTCTATACATTTAACAAACACGGATTTATCTGGCTGTCTATCTGTCCGTCCAGCCGTCTGTCTTTCTGTTTTATTTCATTTTTGTGTAAGTTTATGATACCAGTATTTAACAAATAAAATTTTCTTTTTTTTTCTTTTGTTTTTTATTGTTGTTATGGTTGTTTTTTTTTCATTTTGGTATCATTTATTTTATTTTGTTTAGTTGTCTCTTCTTTTTAGTGGTTTTGAACTTAAACTTGAAAATAACACACTCAAAAATGCCACAAAGAGTATTAAAAGCTTTAAATAAGAGAAACACAAGCTAAATAACATCTTCGGTACATGAAAACAGGCCACAAATAAGGCCTTATTAAGGCCAAAGGCTGTTTATGGCATTAAATAGTTTTTTTTTTTGGTTAAATTGTGAACCATGACTGACTGTGAGGAATTAGTTGTTTGTGGTCATTGGAAGCTTAAATGTGGAGAGGAAACATAAAATAGAACCGGATTGTTGTGGCGTCACTCTTGTTGATACAAGTTTTGTTTGTTTGTTTGAGGGATTGATGGGTTTTTGTTCAAGTTGGGAAACGAAAACGATATTGGCCTCTCAAGTATGACATCACTGTTGTGGTTTGTTTTGTTTTTTTTTGCTCTAAAATTTATTTAAATTTTAAAGGAAATGATTGATATAAAATTTCAAGAAGAAGGAAACAATTTATTGCTGCATATTTGAAAATTCTAATTAGTTTCTTTAACAATAAAAAAGTAAAAAAAGGAAGACATCTATTTACTCCAAGGAAAGGCAGTTGCCTTTTTTTTATTGGGGGGCAATGTTAAGTTAAGTGAATGCATCACATTCACTTAACTTAACTTTATTTGACAGTGATGCGCCCATTTTTGACATATCGTAAACAAAATATCTACTAAAATAGTGTTTAAAAAGCTGAACTGTTCATCGTGGGACCAATTTGCTTCTTTTTTTATTTTAAAGAGAAGTAGCACCTTTAGCCAACAATGCCTATTTAGTCAAGTACCGTGCTACATTCTTTAGGAAAGAGATAGAGAAGACATGAGAGAGGTGCTGAAAGTAGAAGGATAGTTAACTGTCCTAGAAGACAGCACAGCGACCAGTGACCATGCCTTCATCACTAAGCAGCCCCACCGACAGTCAAATTTTATTTTGTAGTGTAAAACAGCCATGGTCTTTGTTGGGAATCGAACCCACAACCCCCAGACTAGCTAGTACACTGCTTGCTAGTCTACAGGGGCACCTATTTGATCAATGTATTACTTATAAGCAAAACTTGTTCATTCAACGTCGATGATTACTCAAGATTATATTTGGGTTCACTGCCAAAGCTTATCCTTTAGGGCTGCGTAGGCACGTTTTTAAACTCATTCACAACTCATTTAACAACTATTTTAATTTAAAGCATATTATGTCGTGATGAAACTAAGCGAAACTATGGAAATGAAGTTCAACGTTGCATCAAAAGTTAAATATAAAGTCTTCGGAACTGTAAGGGCAAACGCGTGACCTATTTAAATTTGGCAATGTGATGACGATGTTGCAACACTTTTACCATAAGATATTTGATTTAAACAAAGAGGTCATATTATAGTCACGCATTACGCAGATGCTTAATTTAAGTTATAAAATTATAACTATCGTTATAAAATTAAAGTGAAACAGCCTAAGATGTCTGCTAACAAATCAAGAAGTTTCTAAGAAATCTTATGAATACAAAACAACAAGAACATGCTACATACAAATTTCATGAACTAAGATTAAAAATCAGAAAAGAAAACAAAAAGAAGACACACAATCAAACAAACACCTGCACTGAATAATGATAACTACGGCTTGCGATGAATCAGTTTTCAAGTAAATTCTACAACCACTTAAAACAGTATATAAAGGCTCCCTCTCTTAGGTAAAAATAGTCGAATTGTGAAAATGATCAATTCAAAATACAAAAGACATCTCAAAGCCACAAGTATTTAAAGAGTGCAATTTTCCAGCTCATACGCAAAACTGTGGAGACAGAAGGAGCGTGATACTCGTAAAAAATGATCGAAGTAGTTACTAGAGGAAAGAAGAAAGTCTCGCGTCACTACGAGTTCCAGCGTAATTGCAGATCCATAAAGAAAATATCAAGATCTGCTTCGCCAGCGAGGTACAACAGACGGGCGAACAACACTAATCGCATCGACTCAACATTGAGGGGCAAGAACTAGCTACCACAGGCGCTGGCCATAGAAATTCCATTTCCATTATACAACAGAAAAACATTTACTTTGCTGTTTACGGGCTGATTAACGGAAAGAAGCAAATCCGCTCCATAGACACTGAAACTGTCTGGAACCGTTAATGCACGAATGCGCACCGCTACTGGGGATTCAGTCACCACGTCTTGGAATAGCTTAGGTATGACTGACTATCTCAAACATCGGCGCAGATCACGTTTTTTTGTGGCTGGCATAGTGGATGAGCCATTATCAGTGCAGATATCTTTATAACTCATGGTACTAATCAGTACACAGGCTAACAACGTGTGATTAGATTTACATCCGCGCCTGGCCATGAACCCTTAATCAGATGGTGGATCAAACCACTGCATAATTTGGAACGTCATGCTCGTCCTATGAAACCGGAGCTATAATTCTATGCAACAAAACTTTCTAGTTGCAACTTCGATGATTCCAGAGCAGGGCTGCAAATCATCACTCCTTGCTTAAGAGTTGGAGACTTTCCAAATCCTGTCCACAACACATGTCTAGCATGCTCACTGGATCTGGCAACATTTCACCAGGTAGGTGTTATTAAAGGTGAAATGAACCCGGCCACCATAGAAGCATAGACTGATATGGGGCCGCGAAACCATAACCACCACGATACTCCCATATAGGGCCAACCTCAATAATAAGCCAGAGAACAGTTAAGTGTCTAAAGACACAAATAACGGAACTCTGCGGGTCACTGATTCCCGTGGAAATAAAGTGAAGTTTCCAGTTGTACCCCTGCTGACTTCAGGAGACTGGGCTCCCTTTTTCCCCAGTTGCATAGGTCTAAATAGTAGCTTTTCATTAAGACCCCGGGGGGTAACACGGGCTAACAAATAGTATTCTGGCGCAAAGTCGAGACACCCCTGGACGTTAGATGCAAGAGCAGGACCGCAGAAGGTAGTTGTACGGGCGTTGTACGCCAGAAGATACCACAAGCGGAAACTAGTATTGTGCACAGGAAAGGCGGAAAACACAATAATGCCGATGCACTTTCAAGGTGGCCATGCAATGTACAATAAAAGCACCGCACAAAAGTTAAAAAAAGGAATCCATCATTGATGTACAGCTTACAATATTTGGCTTAAGGGAAGACTGGACTAAGGCCCAGAAAGAGGACCCCATTTTGACAACGATTATATTGGCAAGCGGGACAACAAAAAACTGAGCCGTAATGAAATATTGGCAGATAGTCCATTACAAAACTTGTACTGGACTCAGTGCAGTAGCCTAAAAGTGGTAGAAGGCTGCTTATATCAAACTTGGAAAAGAACAAGCGTGATAAGATTTACATCTCCGCCTAGCTGTAAGCCATAATCAGATGGTGGCCAAACCATTTTGGATGAAAAGCAGCGTCATTCTCGCCCTAGGAAGCCGAGGACTAATTCTAGCAACAGCTCATTCCTAGATGCAATTTCAACGGTTCCGAAGCACTACTCCTTACTAAAGAGTTGGAGACTATCCAACTACTGGTCCAGAACACAAATTTAGCATTCTCATTGGATCCGAATCATTTACCTGTTGTTCTCAGTAAAGGTGAGGTGATCCTGGCCTCCTAATCAAATTCATGAGGGGCTGCGAAACACCAGGATACTTCCGAAGGGCCAACCTCAATAATCAGTCAGAGAAACAGCTAAAAGGCTAAAGAGACAATTAGCGGAACTCTGGGGCTTACTGATTTCCGTGGAAATAAAGCGGAGCTTCCAGTTAATTCCCTGCTAGCCTTAAGGGGTCTGGGCTCCCTTATCCCCCGAACGACCCCCCGGGGGCACATATATCTGGTCTTTGGAGATAGCAACAACTTAGACCTGTGCAACTGGGGGAAAAAGGGAGCCCAGTCCCCTAAAGTCAGCAGGGTACAACTGGAAACTCCACTTTATTTCCACGGGAATCAGTAAGCTCACAGAGTTCCGTTATTTATCTCTTTAGACATTTAACTGTTCTCTGGCTGATTATTGAGGTTGGCCCCTATATGGGAGTATCGTGGTAGTTGTGGTTTGCGGCCCCATATCAGGTCTGTTGTTTAATATGGTGGCCAGGATCATTTCGCCGTTAATGACACGCTAGGTGAATGATCCAGTCCAGTGAGCATGCTAGACATGTGTTCTGACAAGGAGTTGGAAAGTCTCCAACTCTTCAGCAAGTAGTGATGATTTGCAGCCCTGCTCTGGAATTATCAAAGTTGCAACTAGAAAGTTCTGTTGCATAGAATTATAGCTTCGGCTTGCTAGGACAAGCATGACGTTCCAAATTATGCAGTGGTTTGATCCACCATCTGATTAAGGCTTTATGGCCAGGCGCGGATGTAAATCTAATCACACGTTATCCCCCGAACGACACAAGTCGAGATGGTTAAATAATCCATAAAGACTGTTAAATGTGCTCCCGGGGGAGACTTGGGAAAGCACAGATGGCAAAAATGTAACGGACTTAATTGTGATGCCAGCTTCCAAAATAAAAAAGCTATTGAAGCAGTTACCTAATGATCACAACGGCCCTCATCTAGGTGTAGAAAAATGGCTGAAAAGCCAACTGCGAACAGTGCATTACGGCCAAGCGTCCAACAAGAAAAAGTCGTAGCCAGGGTTAAACCGAAACTTGGACGATGATAATAAAAACGCTCTTTCGGGACAAGAAGATATGCACGAATATATTTTTTTCAGTACTTTTCTTTATGGTACCAATTCTAATTGTATTAAAAAGGTACTTTACAATTTTTTTCTTTTAGTACTTTTTTTCTATTGCTACTTTTTGTTAAAGTCTGTTTTAAGTAAATTTTTTTTAGCACTTTCAAATGATACTTTAGCACTCTTTTCTCTTTTCTATATTTATCACGTTTGTTTTGCCATTTTTTTGTTTTTTTTTTTGTCTTCAATTATTTTCTTTTATCTCCACTTACAGGTAATTTTTTATGTTTTTTTTTTTTAAATTAAAACAGGCTGTTTCTAATAGAATTAGTTCCACTGTGTTCTTCTTTTAGTTTTAAGTAGCACGTTCGTATTATGTTTCTTCAATGAGATTACTTTTTGAAACTTTTATTACTATTTTTTACAACAAATTAAAACTTGTTCTTCAGATACATCCTTCAGAAAACATCTTATCCTGTTATTAGCAAAAAGAAAAGAAAATAAATAAACATCTTCTTCTATTCTTATAAGATTTAACTATTTTTCTGTTAAAAAATATTTGCGTTTTTAGTATACATAAGTAGCTACGCATTCATATAATTCTGTATGTATTTAAGTTGTACTTCCATTATATTCCAATGCTAACGTTATTGATCCAAGGACAATAAAATTTATTACGTCTTTCAAATGTAGTAGCGTTTCCTAGTGACCTACATGCACACATACACATACATACACATCAAATACATAAAAGGAAATATACAATTACGCTGTAATATTTTATGGTATGAAATTTTATGTATGAAATCCATGTAAAATCCACCAACAGAAAGAAGCCAGCGGTTAAAGTTCACCAACAGTGAGTCAGAAAATATCACACATTATTTTTTTGCCTGGCAAAATATAAACACATTTGTCCCAGTTTTAATAGTTTTTATATATTTTTTATTCTCTTCATATCTGAATAAGTCAAAATGAAATAAAAGATATTATCTATACTTGGCAGACTGTGACACACACACACACACACATACACAGAGAAATAAAAATAAATTTCTTGAGGAACAAACAAACATGAAATTAAATTGAGACAAAATTTAGTCATGTTTGCTTGTTTGTTTGGGAAAAATCCTATGAATAACAACATGTCTGTCTATCTGTCTATTAAATAAGTGTGTAAATTTCTAAAAAGTCTTACTAAATGAATACAAGAGAATTGGACAGGATTTTATGAAAAGATAAACAGGAATAATTTATTTTTCATAAAGGAGAAGAAAAGAAATCCTCCAATGAAATGTAATAAATTGATGAAAAATATTTTAAATTAGAGTTTTCGTTATTTTAAGGGGAGAGGGTATTACTTGTACTTCTCTTTGTCCCAGCACTCAGGGAATGAGCCCTACACATGCAATGTATTGTTCCAGAACTAGAAAATTAGGTTATGGGAAGGAGGAAAGAGGGTGTAGTGTTTGTGGACATTCGATTTGAACTTTCCTACATTGAAAGTGACAGGAAAGACCTCTTGAGGGAAATTATTTCACATATGGACTGTTCTGCTAAAAAACGAATTTTCCCTGCAATGCGTAGTGTGATTCACTAGCTAATCAACCACATAGAGGCGATCTCAATGAAAATCTCGTTTAACGCAAAAACGTGCAAGTAACGGGAACAAGTTCTCTAATTTCACTAAAGAAAATATCATTGCGGTAACGATAAAACAATAAAATACATCCCATATTGCGTCTCTGCTCTAGAGAATCAATAGAGTTGGATACCTTTCTACCCCCAATGATCCTCTTGGCCCCCTCCTGTATGCGATCAAGCAACTCCAAAATAGACTTTGGGGGGTCCGGCCCACACATGAGAGTTGTATTCTATTTGAGAATGGAAATAGGTGGTATAAATAGTACGACGATTGGATAGAGTGAAGTATCTCTTACACCGTTTTAGAAAACCGAGACACTTGAAAGCTTCTTTAGAAACCTGAAAAATCTCCTTAGTCCATCGAACATCACACTGAATTTTAATGCCAAGAACATCAAAACCATCCAATTCGGTAATACCTATATCACCCATGGTAACAGATGCCATGATTCTGTGCGTAAGCATGCAGCATTACGTTTACGGGCTCTAAAATCGACTACATTCAATCCCATTCTGGGATTGCTGGGAGATCGTGATTGAATGTATTATTCATGGTCCGCCTGCTGCTGAAACTCACCTTCAACTGGTTTTTTCTATTACCAAATGAATACGAATGACAAATGGTGCTGTCATCGGCAAAATAGTAAATAGGGTTGAAAATTTGACAAAGACGGTAATTCAAAAATATAAGAAATAGGGTAGTAGAGAGAACGGAGCTTTAGATATCCCGGAATTTCCCCCCGGGGGCACATTATATGGTCTTTATAAAACTTCGACTATCTAGACCTGTGCAATTGGAGGAAAAAAGGGAGTCCAGTCCCCTAAAGACAGCAGGGGTTAACTGGGAACTCCACGTTATTTCCACGGGAATCAGTAACACGCAGAGTTTCTGCTATTTGTCTCTTTAGGCATTTATCTGTTTCTCTGACTGATTATTGAGTTTGGCCCTTCGGGAGTGGTTTCGCGGCCCCATTACAGACAGGTCAGTTTTCTATGGCAGCCAGGTTCATTTCACCTTTAATAACACCTACCTGGTGAGCATGCTAGACATGTGTTCTGGACATGAGTTGGATAGTCTCCAGCTCTTCAGCAAGGAGTGGTGGTTTGCAGCCCTGCTCTGGAATCACTAAAGTTGCAACTAGGAAAGACCTGTTGCTAGAATTAGTCTTCGGCTTACTAGGGCGCGAATAACGTTTGTTTTAAAATCATTCAAAGTGGTTTGACCACCATCTGATTAAGGCTTCATAGCCAGGCGCAGATGCAAATCTTATCACGTATCCCGGAATTAATCTTTGAGCCGTCTGGCGAAATCCCATCTAAAGGGTTTTTCAACAACAAGTTTATTTTCTAAAACAAAAAACCAAGAATTGATATAAAGATGCTTCAAATATTTATTGTATTACGAGGAGAAAAGTTCGGCAATTGTGAATGCAACATGTTATCTGGCAAATATCCACCACGGCCACGCTGACAGATGTCGATTCTTTCATCAAAGCTTTTAATCAATTTTTGGCAAAATGGCGGTTTTATTTCGTTAATTACATCACGGATTTTGAGATTTAAGGCTGAAAGCGATTCGATTGGCTTCGTATAGATTCTGTCCTTAACATAGCTCCACAAATAATAATCCAGTAGTGTTAAATCACAATATCTGACTGGCCGCTTAACTGCTGATTGTCGTGAAATTATGAGATTGGGAAATTTCGTTTGCAATAAATTGATCGTTTCATTGGCTGTGTGACATGTGGCACCGTCCTATTGAAACCGAACGTCAGTGATATCCACGTAGGCCAAAAGTGAGTAGTTAGTATTTTGCGATACCGTGATCCATTGAGCGTTACCACATTTCCAGCCTCATCTTTAAAAAAAACGGCCCAATCACCCTTCTAGACCACATAGCAGACGACTATACAGTGACACTTTAAGCACGCAAAGGCTTCTCAATAATCGCTCTAGGATTTTAAAAAGTCTAAATGCGGCTACTTCATTTGTTGACATACCCTGACAAGTGGGGATGGGCTTCGTCATAAAAAACTATTTTTCTGAAAAAACCAGCCGGTTGTTCCTGAATGAATTGAGGGAGTCTACGGCGATAAGACTGCTGAGTTGGCTTCAATTCCTGCACCACTTGAACCTTGTAAGGCTTTAAAGTCAAATCTTTACGCAAAATTCGCGATGTGATGGCTTTGAACTCTAATTGTTGCAAACGCCGAGGAATTGACAAATTTGTATGTGCTTCAACACTGTGGCTCGCGGCTGCAATGTTTTCAGTAGAACGACCCGATTGAATACGCGTTGGTATTCGTACATTTTGTGTCGAACCTGTCGACTCAAATTTGACGACCAAATTCTTAGTAGCAACCTCAGAAGGACGGTTATGTTGTTCGAAAATATCACGAATTTTACGAAATGTGACTTAAACAGAACCACTATTTTCATAGTGGATTTTAATTATTTTAATGTGCTTTTCGTACGAAATTGAATTCATTGTAACAATTGCCAATGCATCTACTATGAATAAGTCGAAACTTAAATGCCAAAAATATGATGTTGTTGGTGCTGCCACGATTAAAAATCAAACTTCTTGTTGACAAACTCAATATGTATAGTGCGATTACTGAGAATACCTGATATAAATCTGAAGAAACTATCACCGACATCAAAAGCTTGTTGCGAATTAAAAGAAATAGCTTTTCCGATTTTAGCAACATTTGCGTACGAGACAAATTTCTAACTTGACGATTTTTTGGTCAAGCGATTTTTTAAGTTTTAGCGAGTTTTAACGCTTTTAAATAAGCAAGAAAAGTTAATATGAGTAAGCTGTTTACAACAAAAAAAAATAATAAAATAATAAATAAATAATTTTCTTGTTTTAACCTAGACCTTGAAGGGCAGTCAGGCAGCCAGGCAGCCAGGCAGGCTTAGTTGTACTGAAAGTAGGCAATTATTTTTATTCATTTTATGCTTTAATTTTCTTTGGTACATGGTTTTGTCTTGTCTTGTCTCTCGTTTGTCTTTTGTAAATTAATTTATTTAAAATATTTTTCATCGGTAATATGTTGTTGTTTTTTGTTGTTAAAAATAGTTTTAGTATTTTTGTGTTTTGAGTTTAAAATTACTTTGTGAATGTTTGTTTGTTTGTGTGTGATAGCAGCAAGCACACTACTGGCACAAAGACACAATGACGGTTGTTAAAAGATGTTGTTTATTAATGTTTCAATGTTGGCAGTTTTGCCAGTTTTTGTTTTTTTTGTTGTATTAAACATCCGTATATATTTTTAATGTGCTTTTGTAGCTTTGTATATGTATGTATGTATGTGTGTGTATGTTTCTATGGATTTTTTTATGATTATTAATATCTGATAGTTAATATTTTTGTTGTTTAGTTTGTGTCTAAGTTTTTTGTTGTTATTGTTGAATATTAAATAAAAAAAAAACAACAATAATAAATGTTGTCGGTTGGTTGCTCTGTTGGCTGCTCGGTTGGTTGGTGTTTTTAAATTTAGCGTTTTTGCCGCAGTAATGTTGGAGGTGTCAGTCTGTAAAGAATAAATAAAATGATGACTGGAATGATGTCATACAATTCCACCATCTAATCGACCATCCACTATTTCATGTTTTATAGTTTTCGCCACTTACATGTCTACATTTTGTCATAATTATGGTTCGCTGAGCATTTGGCGTTTGTAAATAAAAAGCCAAAATTCTTTAAATCTTATTTTAATTTTAAAAAATTTTAATTATTTCAGTTTTGTTTTGTTTTAAAGGTGCACAAGAAAAGCTTTATTTTTATGTATAAATTTACTTACATATACATACACACACCAAATTACGTTCTATTTAAGTATTAGAATGTCTTCAGCTTGTTTTGTTTTTTATTTTTATTTTAATTTCACAAAAAAAAACTTCCTAAATTTTCGAACACAAAACAAGCTTTAATGGGTGCTATCTATCTGTTATTCAGGGGTTGTTTTTTATTTTGGAATTTCGTTTTTGTATCTTAATTTTTGTGTGTGTATATGTGACGCTCCTTTTGACTTACAAATAATTTCACTAAAATTTTATTTCAGTTAAGCTAAGGGTTGCTTTTGGTGGTTGCTTTTTTTTAGGAAATAGCAAAAGCCAAATACCTGATAATAATTTTCATATTTATTGCTTCGCACGTGAAATCACATTTTTTATCTTTAGCCCAAGAATTTCTTTCAATAATACGAAAGAAATTCCCTTAAAGTTAGTTTTAGTTTAGGATTTATATTAAACTGTACTAGTGGAACCTTGATTAAGCAGTAAAAGATTTAATAAACAATTTATTTAAAAGTATTGAAAGTTTAAAAGCAAAGTTCGAAAAGAAACACTAAAGTACGCTACGTTACATTAGTGTTTTGTACTATAGTTTTTGCGATCAGTACCCAAACACATTTTTCCAAAGAAATACAAAAAGCACATAAATTTCTTTAGCGTTTGTAATTAAAATACCGTACAAAACGATTCTTGGTTGACGAATAAAAATACTAAAATAACGTATTAATCTTTTTTTTTTATTGCATACTTTAGTGAACTTTTTATGTATGTGTACTGATATCTAAGAGTTTACGTTGTGAACTTTTAGTGGTTGTGTTGTGTTCTTTAAAGTATTTTTAGTGTTTGCGTAGATTACTTTAGCGTACTTTTTAGTGTTTGCGTTATTTTCTTTACGTTATTTTTTATTGATCTTTAACGTACATTTTTAGTGAACTTTTTCTAATGATCTTTAGCGTTTTAGCAATATTGTAGAACATTTTTAGTGGTCGCTTAGAGTATTTTCAGTTACATATAAATTTCTGTTAATTATGAATATAAAAAAATTTAAAATTTTGAGAAAATCTTTTTCTTAATTTAATTAATAAATAAGTCATGTGTTATCCCTGAGTATTTTTGATGTTATACCTTGTAAGCAGTGTTCAGAAAAAAAACTTTAAAATACGCTAAAAAAACAACATCAGGACGTTATTTTGGTGTTGTTTTTGTGCGTACAGTTTTTTGTTTGCATACATATACAAAAACGCTTAGAACAAGTTATACGTTTACTTTCTTGCAACAGTATGCTATGATAGCCAATATGTTGTGAAAACGTACGGTTTATTTTCGAACACTGCTTAAAAGTAAATACTTCAGTACTTCAGAACTAAAAAAAAAACCTAGAACAGCGGCAGATTGCATCGCACATTGCAAATTGAAAGCATTTTTCAGTGTTTCTTTTCTTTACCTTACAGCTGTTCTAAAAAAAAAATTCCCATTCTATTCGAGAGTATTCTTTTAACTGAGCAATCTTCACATCTACAGTGGCTCTGCTTATTTGCGCCCATTGCTTCATGCTCGCAACGACGAGCTATATAGTTTTCCAGATACAGTCTACTGCTCGTGTTGCTTAGTGACTTTTTCGCCTTGCAGTCATGTGGCTATCTTTATGCCGCCTTTAGCTTGTCTCTAAGTCAGCACCTCTCTCTAGCTTTATTGTAGATTCACGCCAACTTTGGCATAATTAAAATATATTTTATAAGAAATCTTGTATTCCATCATTTTTTTCTATAGATATGACAAACCTAATTTAACAATTAATAAAATTTTAAAGACTTACTTAAATAATATTTATCTAAATTTAATTTCAGAGAGATAGGAACACTTCCGGCTACTGTATCTGGGATAGACAGTCCAAGAGAAACGCTAGAAGTTTTATCGTACCTTGTCTTAGCTAACACTGAATTTACCATCACGCATAAGGCGTAAGTGTCAGCAAAGCTCCTTCAAATAATTTATTTTTAAATTGGATGATAATAATTTTTTTCGCATAGTAATGTCTTGCACAAACTTCTATTCTCTTAAAGATATTCTACGTTGTAAGTCCTGTATTTTAAATATTATAAACTCCGTAACTTTTTTTCACTCTGAGTTTTTGAACACCGTTTGTATACCATGCACCAAAAGATATTTGTCTTAGAACAGTTTATTTTGTTACATATAAAAATTGACAAACTTTGTCATTGATTTAATTATTTATTTAATTAAAAATATAATTGTATTAATTATGTATTTTGGGAAAAAAAATGCTTTTTTTAATGGTTCTTTGGGAGTAATTATCCTATATTACTTAACTTGTTAGTGTACTAATAACTCAAATTTATTTTAAATAAAATAACAAAAAAATTTATTGGTGGCAAAGTTAGTTACTACGGCCATTCCATTGATTACTTAAACTTAAATCTTTAGAAAATCTTTAACCACATTTTAAAAATGCTAAAGTAGCTTGTAATATTTTTAAATTTTTTAATTAAATGTGTAATTGAATTAATTAAAAACCTAATAAATTAATCTTAAATTCAATAAAACTTTTAGTAGGTGGATATTTTTTTCTGTAGCCCTCTTAGCATTAGCTAAGTTAAAAGAAGACTCTGAGAATAAAGAAATATGCATGAGGTTTATAGCATTAAGACCAACTACATGACTTGTAAGCCAGCACTAAAACCAAAAATCCAAATTTGCTTTCAACTTTATTTTATCGCAGTAAAAATGCTTTAAAAAAGTTAGTTAAAACTCTCTTCTAAAAGAAAAACAGTTGACAACAGTTTTTATTATAGAACATTTGTGTAAAATCCACTATCCACTATATGAGCAGTAGTGATTTGCTTATGCTATCCCCACATTAATACATTTTAATTTTAAATTAGTTTAATTTTTTATTTTTAAATCATCCACTTCAATTATATACATATTATCTCATTCATAATTGCTGAACTTATCTTTTCGTAGTTCAATTATCTTAGTCAAAATTTTTTGTTATTTTGTTTCAGAAAAAAAAAATCTTGTTGAAAAACCCTTTAGTCCCCAAAATTAGGAGTTTTAGATATATCGAGAGCACTTTCTGATATTTCGCAAAACAGTTAATACTCGAAGGCTAGACAAATATAAAAACTGACAATACCGTTTATAGGGATTCAAAGGAGTTTTATAGAATAAATTCCTTTTAGGGGTTTGAAAAATAATTTTTGTTTTAAATTAAAATTTTAAACTATTGGCTTTTTTGTATAAAGACTCTTTCTTATTCTTAAAATAAATATGTATTTTTTAAAATGTATATTTATGTGTGTATGTGTTAATTTAATCACTGATTAGGTCATGCGGGTGTGTACCAAAGCGTTAATTTAAATTAAAATTGCTATTATTTAGTGGCCAACATAAAAGGAACGAACTAACAGCAATAAAAACATTGTTCAAAATAAACAATTTTTACTTGCTGTCTGTCTATCTGTCTGTCTGTCTGGCTATGTATTATGTACGTCGTTTGTTTATAGATGCAAATTAAGACAAAAATAAAATAAAATAAAAGACAACACATTTTAAAGAATTTGAAAAAAGAAAATTAAAAATTTACGCACATAAATCAGTGACATTTTTATAGAGTGGTGGAGTACCATGTGTGGTACAAGAACAACACATAAAGATTTTTGCACATAGTGCAACAGTGCTGAGTGCATAATACGATATTATGTAAAAATCGAATAAGGCATTTTGTTATTATACTTTGCTAACACTTCTTTATTTGTAAAAGCTTAAGGAATAATTACGTTTGTTGGACTTTTGACTACTTTGCAGTAAAATATTGGCAGTCAGGAAACCAAACAAAAAAAAAACACAAGATTCGGCAGTGTAGGACTACCAAGATGGAATGAATGGATGGTAGCGCAAAAGAAGCTTATTTTCGTTCTTAAATAATTTTCGATTAAATTTAATTTGTAATTATAAATTCGATCTTCACCTGGACCAGAGTTTAATAACAGGACTCGTTTTACAGTGAAACTTTTAGCCTTGGGGTTAATAATGAGTAAATATATCCTTAACTGATATGTAATTTTTTAAAGCGATATTGTCGACAGCCATTTGCTTTGCATCTTTTTTCTGAACTCTTCTTTTTATCGGTTTTAATGTTTTTTGCTTCTTACAAGCATCTCTTTCTCTCCGTCAATCTCTCTCTCGTTCTGCCTTTCTATGTCTTCTGTTTTTCCACAAGTACCTAAACACATAGAAGCGTTTGTCCGGGCCAAACTGCCCGATCCAAACTGTATTCTGGAAAATAGTTACATTCTTAATAATTAACTGGCGTCTATTTCGTAAACGCTCAGAATATATATTTTTTTTCATTTATAAATTCTCAGTTGATGAATTTAAAAGTTGAGCAAGATTTTACTTAAGAGAAGTCTGCTCCTTTTTTTGTCATTATTAAATTATAGCGGTGAGGTTTTAAAGAGACGCTACAACCTCTAGAGATAAGCAAAAAAGCAAACCAAGTTCTTCTCATACACAAAACGCGTAGACCGTTTGCCGTGAAAAGACCCCCCGAGGGCACATTGATATGTTTTTACGGAATTTCACCGTAAAACGGAGTCCAGTTCCCTAATAGTTTAGTAGGAGCCAACTGGACAATTCCTCTACATTTCCACGGGAATCAGTAAAGCCACAGAGTTCAGCTATTTGTCTTTTTAGCTGCTCTCTGACTGATTACTGAGGTTGGCCCTTCGGAAGTATCGTGGTAGTTGTGGTTTCGAGGCCCTCGTTTGAGTTGTGTGGGTCGGATCATTCACAATGAACACAATGAATTGTCCAGGTCCAGTGAGCATGATTGCGGTTGTGTTCTTAAATTTTATTAAACTTCATGCGTTCTGGACCAGAAGTTGTATATTCTCCAACTCTTCAGCAAGGAGTTAAAGCTGCGGCCTGCTCTAAGCTTTTGAAGTTGCAACTAGGAGTGACTGGAGGATATACGTATCTGAAGGCCTTTTAGGGCGAGGATGACACTACATTTTATCCCCAGTGGTGTGATCCACCATCTGGTGATGGCTTACACAGCTAGGTACAGATGTAAATCTTATCACGCATGCTCTGAAAAGAACTGAAAAGTGTTATAATGATATTGTGGATGCGACAAGCCTAAAGGAGGTAAAGAAGGTTAATCTGCAGACGAGGCAGGCCATGGAATCAAAACTACCGATTTATTTAACTAAAAGCAGCAAATTGTAAAAACTAAATGCCTTAATGTTTATTGATAAGACTGCTATGTATCAGGTGATTTTGATAGAGGTATAGCATTTTTAACTGCTTAATATTAGGTGATTTTTATAGAAGTATATAACTTTAAGTTGGCAGCACTTTTTTTTCTAACTAACGACCATTGTTTCAGATGTTAAAAGATTTAGATATAGTTCGGTTTGAAATTTCAACAGGAATAGACTGACACCTGAACGACGTTTCCAGTTGGTGCAAATTGCCAAAAGAGGAGGAGCCTAAAGAAGGTAAAGACCAAGAATATCTGCGACGAGCCAGGCCATGGATTTAGTATTACGGACTTATTTTACTTAAAGTAGAAAATTGTAAAAACTGAATTGATGAACCCTATTGATAAGAGTGGTATATATCAGTTGATTTTTATAGAGGTATAGAACTTTAAGTTGGCAACACTTTTTCGCTAGCCGCCATTTTTTTCAGCTGCCAAGAGATTTACATTGGTTAGGCATTTTAACAGGAATAGACTGATGCCTGAACAACGCTTCCCAGTTGTGCAAATTGGCCTCAAAACAAGATTGCCCTTAAGCCCCGTTTTCATAAGCGAATTTTGTTTAGCGATGAAGCTAACTTTTGTTTTAATGGAGACATCAATGAAGAAAAGTTGTGTACTTAGAGTGACAATAATCCTCAAATGTATATTGTTACACCGTTGAAATTGATTGTTTGGCGTGCTTTATAGCTCAGTGGAGCCATTGGTCTATAATTATTTAAAAGGGATGGGAACGTTACCTTATAGGGATATAATAACTGACTTTTTTGCTCATCAACTGAACACCAAGATGTGCAGGTGTTGTATTATAGTGCTACAATTGATTTATTGACGAAAACGTTTAGTAGTTGCATAGTTTCCAGTTCCGAAGCCATGAATTGGGCTCCAAACTTTTTGGGCTGGTAAAGTCATTGGTCCGTAGTTCTTTAACAACGATACCGGTCCGAACGTAACAGTCAATGGTGGGCTCTATAGAGCCGTGACTTGAACAACCATGATGTATAGTAGTTTTGGTTTTAACAATGAGGCACAAGATGTTGCACAGCTGTCACAATTGATTTATTAAAGGAAATGCTGGGTAATCGTATACTTTCATGTAGTGGACCCGTAAATTGACTTCCAACATCGTGCGATTTAAGATAAGAAACGATTAATCTTTCATGGGTATTTAGGCAAAAGTAAATGCTTAACAGATTCCTACCAATTTTAGGTAGGCCCTCGTAAATTATTTACACTTTATTTTTTTAACGAAATTTAGTATGTGTGTCAAAATGACTGAGTGGCTGACTGACTGCAAGCTTTGCGAATACAACCATTCATGCATGCACCTACAAGACAAATAATACAACAACAACAACAAGTAGTTGGCTAATTATTTCAATTTTTGTTTTTTTATTATTAGAATGTTGTTGATTTATTTTAAAAATTTTCGTTTCTTCAGATATTCCACTTCTTTAAAAAAAATAAAAAAAGAATTTTTCGTTCGTTTTCTTTGAGGGGAAAGAAAACTCTAAAAAATTGTGCCTTCTGCACAAGCAGCTATTAAAGTGCTTCTGGTAGCTATTTTAAGGCACGAGTAATGTGTTTTTATGTAAGAGGAGTGGTTCGATGGTTGTTTTCATTGCTGAAATAAATTAATCACACACAAACAAACAAACATTTACAATGTATTACAAAATCATAATTCGGATAAAATATTTTTTTGATGAGTTCAATTTCATGCATTTCTGCCGCAATTTAATTAATTTTTATTAAATTTTGAACTTTTGTAGATTGATGTTTGTTTACTTTTAAATTTAAAAAAATGTTTGATGGAAAATAAATTGTTTCTTCATGTAAATTTTTCAATTCAAGGATTTTTATGGCGTTGAATATTTAAGCCACTTTTTACACGATTTTGATTAGCAAAACAAAAATATTTTAAAAATTTAGTTGATTTACGATGAATAATATTCGATTAATTAAAAAAAAATGTTTTTGACAACGAGAGATTATAAGTAACAAGTTTTATCGGTTCATTTAAACTACAACTCAACTTAATTAAATTAGTATTATATTATTAGGCGCAAGTTCGAATTTTCAAGGAAATTATTTTTATATTTTTTTTACAAAGGGTTTTTCAACAAGAATTTTTTGTTTTCTAACACAAAATAAAACAAAAAATTTAGATTAAAATGTTTAAAAATTTTTTTGTATTACAAAATGAAAAATTCCGCAATTATGAATGAAAAAGTTTATTACGACCTCGCTGACAGATGTCGCTTCTTTCATTAAAGTTTTTAATCACTTTTTGGCAAAATGGTGGTCCTATTTCGTTAATAACATCAAGGCTTTTTAGTTTTAAGACTGAAATTGATTCGATTGGCTCCGCCTAGACAAGCCCCACAAACAAAAAATCAAGTGGTGTTAAGTCGTACGATCTGGCTGGCCATTGACCTGCTGATTGTCGTGGAATTATGCGATCATTCAACTTGATTTGAATTTTATTTGTTTCATTGGCTGTGTAACATGTGGCGCCGTCCTGTTGAGTTATTAGCAGCTCACTATAGCATGACCCAATGACAGTTACCGCATTTCTAGTCTCATTTTCGAAAAACAAACAACCCGATCACGCCTCCAGACCTCTATAGGATTTTCAGAATCCTAAATGTGTCAATTTTGCTTATTAACATACCCTGAAAATGGGCTTCGTCTGAAAAAATTATTTTTTTTTCAGAAAAACCAGCCGGATGTTCCTTAATGAATTGAGCGAAATTATGGCGATGTGAATGGTCAGTCAGCTTCAATTCCTATACCAGTTGAACCTTGTAAGGCTTCAAAGTCAAATTCGCCATATAGTGGTTTTTCATAACCCCTATTGACAAACTTGAATCTGCTTCAACACTGTGGCTCACGGCTGGAATGTTTTCAGTCGAACATGCGTTAGTGTTTGCACATTTTGTATCAACTCAAATTTAAAATAATTAATAGTTTCTTATAAGGACCAAGGAAAGCGAAATATTGAGAAGAAAAAATATATAAAAAAGATCTTAAAAAAGAAAAAAGATATTTATTAATAAAAATATATATTAAAAATCACTTAACACTAACTTAAAAATTGATAAACTATATTGCTTTTGATATGATGTACGTTACTAACGATTTGAGAGCAATGGGAAATCTCGTTCCACAGTTGTATTGCATAAATATAGAATTGAGAGAGCTGTATCTAAAACAAAGTAGTTTTTTACAACTATTAAGGGTTCAATCACTCATATAAATGCTCGGGGTTTACGCGTGTATATATATTTTTATGCATTAGGATTAAATCCCTTACCTTCAAATAGTCATCAAGACACATACCATAAAGTTTATTAACATAAGAAGTAATATGATCATAGCTTTTCAAACCATATATATAACGAAAGTTTTATATGAAAATAATATTATTAAAAGTCTCATTTAGTTTGATTTTGCTAATACTATTGCAACTCGAAAAAAGTTCACACCCATATAGTGGCATTAAGTATGTTTTAGCGAGAAGTATGCGAATATTTGCCAAAGATTTCTTAACATAACAGATAGACGACCACAAGCAAAATTGACGGTGTTGTTAAAGTAAATTCCCAGATTTTTAACAACGTTTACAATTTCGATGGTTTGACTATTTTAGATTAAAACAGGAATATAATCAAGTTCCAATAAATTCTTCTTGATAATCAAACATTTGGATTTAGTTGGATTTATCTTCAGGCCATTGGCAGCAGCCCATTCAAAGACACGACGAAGATCATCACTTAAAATTCTAGCACAAGCGTCAACTGATTTAATGTTACAAGTTATGTAAAGCTGCACGTCGTCAGCATATATTCTAACAATGTTTATGTTTTGTTTATAGATCATTAACATATGGCGCAAACAGTAGGGGACAAAATATTGAGCCCTGTGGAATACCTCGACTCAAAGGCAAAGTAGTTAATTTTGAGGTACCTGTTTCAACAAGTTGGGGTCTGTCAGATAGGTAAGATAGTGAGATTCGTTTTACATCCGCACCTGGCTATGTACTACAATTGTATAATTTGGAACGTCATACATGCGTCCTAGGAAGCCGGAGACATAATTCTAAGCAACAGAACCACCTAGTTGCAACTTTAATGATTCCAGGGCAGGGCTGCAAACCATCACACCTTGCTAAAGAGTTGGAGACTTTCAACTCCTGTCCAGAACACATGTCTAGCATGCTCACTGGGCTGGATCATTCACTTTGCGTGTCATTATCAGTGAAATGATCCTGGCCACCGTAATAACCATTATACTGTTATGGGGCAGCGAAACCACAACCACCACGACACTCCCATATAGAGGCCAACCTCAATGATCAGTCAGAGAACTATTAAATGTCTAAAGAGAAAAATAATGAACTCTGCGGGTTCACTGATCCCCGTGGAAATAAAGTGGAGCTTCCAGTTGACCACCTGCCTGTCTTCAGGGGACTGGGCTCCCTTTTTCCGCAGTTGCACTGAGTCTAGATAGTGGAATATTCTATAAAGACCATATTTATATGCCACTGGGGGGAGGGGATCAGATAGGTAAGACAGGTAAGACTATTTTCTGTGAAGTCACTAGTCTAAGCCGAAAAGCCCAAAGCGATTGTCAGCTTGGAGAATAACATTCGCTGCGCTTTTAAAAATATACGGCCACAAATATTGAAAAAATTCAACGAAAACTGGATCACCAGATTAGACTATGTCCGAGCCAGGGTTGTCGGCCAGAAGTCATATTTTAATTTTTTTTTTTATAAAGAGAAGTAGCACTTTAGGCAACAATGCCTATTTAGTCAAGTACCGTGCTACCTTCTTTAGGAAAGGGATAGAGAAAAGATAAAACAGATGGTGAAAGTAGAAGAATAGTCATCAATAGTCAGTCGCCACACGGCATTGTTGTTTGAATTGCAACTTCTCGTAAAAAAAAAACATGATTATTAGGTATTTGCACCGGAGCTTAAGTTGCCTTAAGCCAGCTTATACATAATATAGTCGGGCCTTTAATATTCGCAATTTAAAGAATTAGACTCTGGAGCATCTTGACTCGCTTTCTCTTTCTCTATATAATTTTTAATTTCTTTATATTGCTTTTTCTTCTTGTTTTTAATCTAAAGTTAAGGTTTAGTCTAAAACTTACTAATTTCTAGAACTTTTATTACATTATAAAATAGCAAGAGAGAGATGGAGATAGATAGAGAAACAGAAATGGCAGAAAGAAATATCTAAAGTTGGAGCGAAATGTGACATAAACATAACAACTATTACCAAATTCGTTTGCTTATAAGCTTTTGATGATGGACTAACTATTCTGTATCCAGTTATGAAACAGATTCTCCAAACTAGGACAAAGGCGCAGACGGTAGTGGCTCTACCTGAGAATAAAATAACTGCAGTAATTATTCCTAAATTCCAATCTGAGCTAAACCATTAAGGTGAGACACTGTAGAATCTTTCTATCTTTGAATTCCGTAGTAGTGTGTCTATGCTGGCGAATTTTTCTGCCATGCAATTACTCCATGTCTACAGGAATCATATCAAATGTATAACTATTCGATTTTACAATTTTACAAAGACAGACTGGCTAGGATCACATTTATCTTTGGCAACTTTAATGCACAGACTTTTGTGCTTAAGAGTTTTTGGAATTGAAATTGTGTACCTTCTTTGGGGAGTTGATGACGAATTATGGAAATGGACAGAAATTACTGTTAATCGAAAAACAATATAGTAAGCCATTAGATTGCTTACAACAAGCGATGTCGTAATCAAACAAGCAGAACAAGGAATGTATACCATTTTATTAATGTGCACAGTGGTACGAAAGAATAATATTTTTACGATATTTCTAAAGCATTCACGTGCACACGATATTCGAAGTAATTTTAATATTTGAATATTTAATATTTGGTTGGCCAACCAACGAAAAAATAATAAAAAATCAAAGTTTTTAAAAATTTGTTATTAAATAGTGACCTAGTGCTTTATAATTAACTACTAAAAAAAGTAAATTTCAATTTGAAAAATGAATCTTTGTTTGATTCCATTTCAAAGTGATATACCTCTATAAAAGCACCCTATATTTATATTTAAAGCAGGTATTTATTGGAATCAAACTGGCTTTGTTATTTTGCTAATTGAGGCAATTTTTATATGAAAATATAATACATTAAAATCTATAATTAGATATTCAATGGAGATAACCTGATTATATGAAGAAAGGTTCACTCCGTTTAAATTATACCTACATATTTAAAGTATACAAACATACTAATGACGCATTAAAGTAAAGTTGATATTTGTGACCTTGGTAACAATTAAATCGAATGTTAGTAAATTTAATTACATTTTATTTTCATTTCTATATTTTATGATTTCTTTTCTGTTTCAAGTTTAACACAGTTATGAGCTCATCAATTCTTGTCATGAACTCTCACCCTTTTTTGTTTTACATATTTAAAAAAAGTTAAAAGAAGAAAGTTGTTCTTGTAGCTGTCAAAAGTGTACAAAACAAAAGAATAATAATGCAGTTGCAAGAAAAAATGATGTAATAAAATAAAGATGCAACAGATTTAAAACAGAAATGGTGCAAATAAAATGCATGACTTCATTTTATAAGCGAAATGAATAGAGTCCTTTAGTGCAGACTATAAATTGCTGCAGCAAATGAGTTTCTGCTTGTTTATTTTGGAGGGGGGGATTTTTTGTTTCTTGTGCTTTAAAGAAAATATTTAAAGCATTTTATTTTTAATTTAAATTTGCTATGACAATCTGACTGCAATAAAGTGAGAGTGCTGCAGCGGCATCATTAGCAAGACAGCACACAAAAAATGCACTAAAAAGAATTATTGTGTGCATTTAAGCACTTTTTGCTTTTTTTGGGTTTTTCAATGGAATGAGTCATTAAGTGCCTAAAGAAAATTTGGCACAGTGTTTTATGATTTTTTGTGATTTAATAAATTGTTCAATAATTTTAAAAATATTTTTAAATTAACGGTTTTGCAAAAATATTTTCGAGTTGTATACTTAACCCCCTTGTGATTTTTAAATCTTGGGTTGAATGTGTTTTTTGTAAGTGCTCTTTTTTGCACAATGTCACACACACACACACCATTGCAAAAAAAAAATCACAAATCCTTTAAATTTTGCATGCAACATGTGTTGCCTTTCAATATCAAATTTCAAAATTCTTTTCCTGTTGTATTTGGTATGACAGTGTTTTTGTTGTTGTTGTTGTTTGTTTTTTATTTACAAAGAAATCAAATACATTTGTAGGTATTTTTAGTAATTTCGAAATTTAAGTTTCTATTTAAGCGTATTTGTCATTAATGTTGGTGGATGTTTTGAAATGTTTATTTTTATTTTCTTCAATCTAATAATTTGAAGGCCACCACAGTAAATTTTCTTATTCCACTTTTAGTTTTCATTTTAAACAACAAAAAAATAAATGGCCACTTTTGTGTATTTCGTTTTTTATTTTAGTTTTAATTTAAAAAGTCTTAAAAATATACTAACAACAATTGCAAAACTATTTTATTTATTTTTACAAATTATTTAAACATTTTCTTTAAATTTTTATTTTCAATTTTAAATATATTTAAAAAGCTTTTTTTTACATGTGTTGTATTATTTTTTTATTTACATTTCCACATTCTTAAATTTGTTTTATTTTCATTATTTATAATAATAAAATTTTATAATTAATTTTTCAAATTTATATTTATTAAATTTCAACACTATTCACCTTTTTACTTTAGATTCTTATATTGTTGGAATCAACACACGTTTAATTTTTTTATTATTCTTTAAAATTAAATTTCATTCGCTTTCTTTCCTCCTGAAATTCGTACAACCATCAATTGCCACATTTAAATTTAAACTGAATTCTTTTTCATACAAGATTCTTCAAACAGACTGACTGTGTGTCAAATTTGGTGTGTTTTTGTTCCATTAAATATTTAAAGTTGTGTGTGTGTGCATGTGTGTTACTGGTGGCTGGCTTACCTTATTTGAAATTATTAGCGCCATCTTAATTTTATTTTGCTAACTTTAATATTAAACTTACCAAAAACTCTCTCTCTCTCACGCTCTCTTTCAAAAGGGAAACAATTAATCTTAAATTAACAGTTGCCAGATAAAGATATTCTATTGTTACATTTATGCGTTTATAAACGTTTTGTTATGAGTTCTCTATTGCAAAATAAATAACACCAGGTTTTAGAGTTTTTAAATTATTTACAAATTTATTTACTTGAACTACCAACAAAGTTGACACTACAGAACAATTTACTTAAAATACACGTCCTTACTTCACGAGGTGTATTTTTTAACTAACTAACTATCCACTCAGACGCTGCCTTCTTAGATTTCTCTACTAAAAGTCCAAAAAAATAAGAATTTTCTACTCCCTTTGTATCACATTTTGTTGCTGCATGTTATCCATTCAATGTATTGGGGGCCTGTATGTCTGTGTTTATTTTTGTTTTTATGCTGAATTTATTTTAAGATTATTGTTGTTGTTTTGTGTGCATAAGTTTTCTTAGAATACTACGCAGTAGTAAACAGCATATCTAATTGTTGTTTTGCGTGTATAAAATTTCTACGCAGTTTGTAACTAGAAATTTATTGATGGAGTTTTGCGTTTTGCTATTTTGAGTTCTGTTATTGAAATATAATAACACAGTACTTTAGAGTTTCAAACTAATTTAAACGCTTTATTAGTGTTGTCAATTTCTCCTCTATATCACATTTTGTTGTTAGGCGTCTTAATCGAACTGTTTTTTTTCGAAAATGAGCACGAAGACGCAATGATACCAGTTTTTTTTTGCTGCAATTGGTTAATGCGTGATAAGATTTACATCAGTACGTAGCTGTATAAGCCACAACCTGATGGTGGATCAAACCACTTGGATGATATGTAGCGTCACCCTCATCCGTCGGATATCTCTATCCTCTATTCACCCGTAGTTGCAAGTTCGAATCCACCCCCACTCCTTGCTGAAGAGTTGGAGATATTTCAACTCCTGGTCCAGAACACATGACATAACATGCTCACTGGACCTGGATCATTCACCCTATGTTCTTGATCAAAAGTGAATGATCCTGGCCCCTTAATCATTTTATAAATCACAACCACAACGATACTCCCCAAGGGGCCAATCACAATAATCAGACAGAGAACAGCAACAGCTGAATACTGGGGCTTACTGATTCCCGTTGAAATAAAGCGGAAGTTGACCAGTTGGCTCTCTGCTAGCCTTTAGGATACTGGATTCCCCTTTATTCGCGGTGTCACATGTAATGACGGTGACATTCCCTCAAGACATATCAATGTGCCCCCCAGGGGGAGCCACAATTGGATAATGCAAGCCACACAGCCATCCAAACAATTCAGTTATTCCATGAGATAGTCCGCAAAATTTTTCCATATTGCAATGTTAATTGGCTGCCTTGTGATTTTACGCCACCGAATTATTTTGAAATACCGGGTTTATGTTAACAAACAATAGACACTCTAAAAGATAAATTCAGCGCTGCAGTGACGTAGAAAGTAAATTTGTCTTTAACATTTTATAACAAGGGTAGACGTTTGCCGACACGCTAGATTGTGTTTGCCCGAAATTACATTCCTTATCAATGCTTCTACTTTACATTGGCCTCAATAAAACTGAAGTTATCAAAAGAAAAGTTTGCATTTTAAGCAAATTTACTTCTTAGCCTCAAATTTACCCGCCATATATTCAAGGCTATCGCTTTACCTCGTTATTGAAGCCCTGGTTTTGCTTACAAAAAATTAATAAGCTTTGAATATTTACTGTTGACAATGCCTTCTCCATGTAACGTCTTTCCTGGCTGTGAATACAACATTTTCAAGCCACGTCCTATCACATACTGATGAGTCAGTATTTCTGGTCCAGATATTTATCACATAATCGTCCTTTCTACCTACGTCGTTAAAACGTTAGCCATCTGGCATTTTATGTAGGGATTAATCTTAACATTTTTGTCTTTTATTATTGTACAGGTACGTGGGTCCGCCTGACTTTGTAGTCTTAATCAGATGGTGGTCAACGACTGCATAATTTGGGACGTCATGCTCGTCCTAGGAAGCCGAAGACTAATTCTAGCAACAGGTCTCTCCTAGTTGCAACTTTAATGATTCCAGAGCAGGGCTGCAATTCATCACTCCTTGCTAAAGAGTTGGAGACTATCCAACTCCTGTCCAGAACACATGTCTAGCATGCTCACTGGATTTGGGAACATTTCACCAGGTAGGTGTTATTAAAGGTGAAATGAACCCGGCCACCATAAAATCATAGACTGTTATGGGACCGCGAAACCACAACCACCACTATACTCCCATATAGGGGCCAACCTCAATAATCAGTCAGAGAACAGTTAAATGTCTAAAGCGACAAATAACGAACTCTGCGGCTTACTGATTCCCGTGGAAATAAAGTGGAGTTTCCAGTTGTACCCCTGCTGACTTCAGGGGACTGGGCTTCCTTTTTCCCCCAGTTGCACAGGTCTACATAGTAGCTCTCCATAAAGATCATATATGTGCCCCCGGGGGGTAATCCGCCTGAGGCTGTTTCTTTGGTTTGAATTTATGATAAGTTTAAATGGTTCGAAAATTGCGTCTGCGATTGTGTTCACCTGTTCGTTTATAACGTCGCTGTCAAAAGTTTTTGTTTTGTCGTTTTCAAAAATGTTTAGTTTTCGTTCTTTTACTTCGTTCCTTTGCTGGGATGAAGTATTTCCTTTAGTATGTGTCCGTGATTTTCCAGGTATAATGTAAAGTTAAAGTGTTCTCTTTTCTATTCGTATGAAAGTATGTCTTCCAGTCTAGTCACTGGGATCATATCGTTATTTTGGGCTATTTTTTATTAATAATAAAAAGAATTACTTTAAAAATATTGATATTAATTTTATTAAAAATAAATTAATGGAATTATATATTAAATAATAAATTGTATCAATAAAATCTGGCAACTATATCCGTTTAACGAAAACTGGACAATTTACGGAGTTCGCCGTCTATTTAAGAAATCATTTGGTGAATTTTGTATGTACCGAAATGTTTAATAAAAAACTAAAGCATATTTTCCGGAGTAAAATTACTAAATTTAAATTGTTTTGTAAAATATTTAAATTATAAAAGAATTTAGTCAAAAGTAAAGAAATAAGTAAAAAGGTCCAAATTTAAAAATTAATAAAATGAGGTAACTGCTTAACTGGAAAAATTTAGCTGCTGAAAAATTATTATTCAGAAAAGATTCCGAAAACCTAGCAACATTCTTACGATATACAACGACGTATTATGTTTAACATCTCTGCAAAAGGCAGACTTTATGAAGCTTTAAGAACAGAAGCCACCACGGTGATCCGCTCAAAGACTGTGTACCGTCCATCTTTTTCATAATTAAATTTACAAGTCCTTTCACCAGCTCATAGTGAAGCTAATGATTAATTGGGAGTGACGACTGCTACTGAAAATAAATGCAATATTTTGAATGTCAAACCACTCAGGCCTTCCGAAGACAGGGCTATATACACCAAAATTTTCGATCTACTAAGGCGTTTTAATAAGTCGGTGACTTTTTGAACTTCGTTCGTAGTTATATGAAATGTAACACTGTTCCCATCAAGTTCCACCTGTTAATGGACTACTGTAAAATTTGGAATAAGTGTCGTCATTTGCTTTGCGTTCAACAGCTGTTACAAACATACAATCACGTGTATTTTTCTAAAAATGGAGAAAAGTGATTTTTTTTTGCGTAAAAAACCGTCAATCAAACCAAGGAAAAGCTCGATAAGTGCCATGGGGACTCTGCACCATAAATTTCAATGGTAAAAAAGTGGTTTACTGATTGTCGTTGAGGTCGCACAAGTACAAATGACGCTGAATGTGTTGGGCGACCAATTGAGGTCAGTACACTCGAATATGTTAAAAAAATCCACGATATGGTGTTGGCGGACCGAAGAGTAAAAGTGCATGAGATTGTTGATGCCATAGGCATTTCATATGGCAGTGTGATTTCGATTTTAAATGATCAGCTGAGGTTAAGAAAGTTATCTGCATGTAAACGTGTGACACTTTCAAAATATTGTTTGGAGTTGTTTAACCGCAAACTGAATGAGTGTTGTAACTGTAAATAAAACATGTAACCATTCTGGAACTGTACTCCGGAGACCAAGCGGCAGCCTAAACAAAGTGGTCTCCGGGTGAACCTGCTCCGAAGAAGGCCAAGGTAAGTTTAGCGGCCAATCAGGTGATGCCAAAAGTTTTTTGGAATGCACGTGGAATAATCTACATCGATTACCATCAAAAGGGAAACACAATAAATGGCGAATATTATGCTACGTTATTAGACCGATTTAATGAGGATTTAAAAAGAAAACAAGCTCATATGGCCAAGAAAAAAGTTCTTTTTCATCAAGATAATGTACGGGTGCACACGTATGCAGTTTCAATGGCAAAACTTTATCAATTGGGCTACGAATTGGTACCTCATCTGCCATATTCTCCAGATTTAGCCCCTAGTGATCACTCAACTTTACCAGAATTGCGTGCATTAATACCAGTATGTGGTTACAAGAGACGAATGTGCGAAAATGTGGGAAAAAGTATTTTAGAGGCTTTGTACTATTTTTAGATTGGTCTAGGATCGAATTGTAAATAAGCATTTTAAGACTTACGACAATGGTAGGGTTGAGTGCTTCGAATTCCGCTTCCACATGGCTTTCCCATGTTAGATGCCGATTTAGATATATACCGATTTGATATATATATATATCAGGTAGACTCCCGGAGTTACCTTAACGTTTCAGGGCCTTATTTTTAATTATTAATTTAACTAGTCTGCTCTTTTCTTTTAAAAATTTTTGAAAGTGAATGTAAGGCAAATGATGCGAATGCATCATTCTCAAGCCGCGGTTTAGTTTGTACTGGTGAGTCAGTGTTGGCGTTCAGGTAGTTCTGTTATTAGGTCCGTATATATACAGGTAAGCAGAATACCAGCCACCTGGCATTTGTATGCAAAGTGAACTTACCGATACCTCCGTCTTTTACTATTATGTAGGTAGGTGTGTCCGTCTGAGGGTGTTTTTCGTTTGCCCGTTTGCATGAGTAGTTTTAATGGTGTGAAAATTGTGTCTGAGGTCGTGTTTACCTGTTCGTTTATAATGTCGTTGTTAAATGTTTTTGTCTTGTAGACTTCCATATTTTCAAGAATGTCTAGACTTCGTCCTTTTTTGCTAGGATGTAATAATGTCATACATTCATCTATTTCCCTTGGTGTGTGTCCGTGAGTGTCAAGGTGTAATGCAAAGTTTGAATCTTCTCTTTTCCGTTTGTATGAGCGTATGTGTTCTGTAAACCTTGTTTTTAGTGTTCGTCCAGTTTGCCCTATATAGGTTCGTTTGCAGGTACAGGTAAGTCTGTATACCCCGCTGGAATTAAATTTGTCAGTTGTTTCTGTCATTGTTCTGAGATAGTGTCTGAGGGTGTTTCCACCTTTTAACGCTGTGAGTCTTTGCTATACCTTACGGAATAGTTGTTTGATGTTTAATTGCTCAAGCTTGCTTCCGAATCTAAATTAACAATTTATATATCCAATTTTGTTCAGATTTGGGTTCGTCATACATACTCTTACCGGTCAGTACTTCTGTTTTGGATGTCTATTGATCAGCTTGACTTAAACAAAACAATCTGAAATTAAAAAAAAAAAATTTTTTAATTTTAATGGCTCAGTCACACGTAAAAATATAAATTTTTACAACAATAAAAAATCATGCTGGACTTAACAAACATAAAAATTGTCTACGCAGTTGTATTTAAAATAAAAAGTTGCCTTCCAATCCCATTAAAAGTAAAACTCACGCATAATTTCAACCCTCAATATACGAACACCTTTTACACCACAACATTTGATCTGAGACTTATGAATTGGATAAAGGAAAATTAATGGAAGTTTATGTCTGTTAAGGCAAATATAATACACACGCACCCAGCCTGCACCTGATTTATAATGTTTCAACCCCCTTTATTAACTTCATGTTGAAAACCCTGTTCCCAGTTCAAATGTTTTACAATTTTTATAGACTTTCACTCAAACTTTCACCATAGTCGGCTTTACATCGTATAAATACGAATACAAAACTAAACTTGGACATTTTAACCTACAAAATGTGAGAGAGTGTGAAATTTTCTATGCAACAAAACTTTTCAAGTCTGTCGCTTGCCATAAACAGTGGAGATAAAAAAGAAAAAATTATAAGAAAACCAGGTTATGTGCCTGCTCGATAGCTGTTTTAGAAATATAGGAATTTATATCCATGAACTATATTTATATTTTAGGTCTAAAAGAAAGAAAAAACAAATCAGAATTATTACTCTAGGACGGTGCCGTAAGTACAGTAAATTCAGGTCCCGGTGTTCACCGGGAAGGCATACTACTGTGTTTATAATTTTTGATTAAATGGAAGAGAATAATAAATGTTTTATTTAATTTCGGCAATTATGTATGGAATACAATATTAGTAAATGCCCGCCTCTGTTAACCTCACAAATGCGAGCCCTTTTGAGCACATTTTTCATTACATTCTCACACATTTCACGCGGTATTTCATTAATTTCATCACGCATATTTTTTTTGAGTTGCTCAAGCGTTTCTATTTGTTTGTTTGCATAAACCTTACTTTTCAGTTATTACCAGAGCAGTCAAATCAAAGCGACCGTAGAGGCAAATTATCACCACCGTTTCTTAAAATAATTTGTTGTGAAAAATGGTCTCGCAGTAATTCCATTGTAATCCTGTCTGTATGCCGATCTTATTGATACATGTTAATCTAGCCTAAAGCATGCAGTTGTGGCATTAAAAAGTTTTCAATCATATCACGATATCGCTCCCCTTAAAGTTACCGTGACGCCGTTTTCCTTTGCAAAGAAGTAGGATCCAATGATTCCTCCTGACCAAATTGCACATCAAACTGTTACTTTTAATTCCCCTCGGGGGCACATGATAGTCTTTTTGGAACCTAATTTTCGATCTAGACTGGTGTCTTGTGGGGTAAAAGGGAGCCCAGGCCCAGGCCATCTGGACAATCCACATATTTCCATATTTGTCTCTTTACACATTTAGCTGTTCTCTGGCTGATTATTGAGGTTGGCCCCTATATGGGAGTATCGTGGTGGTTGTGGTTTCGAGGCCGTCGTGAGAGTTTGTGGGTCGGATCATTCAAAATGAACACAATGAATGGTTCAGGTCCAGTGAATATGAATGCCGTCGTGTTTTTAATTTTATTAAGCTTCATGCGTTCTGGACCAGGAGTTGGATAGTCTCCGACTCTTCAGCAAGGAGTAAAGGCTGCGACCTACTTCGAGCTTTTGAAATTGCTACTAGGAGTGACCGGACGATTCACGGATTCGAAGGCCTTCTAGGGCGTGAATGGCTTTGCTTTTCATTCACAGTGGTAATGGCCACCATCTGATTATGGCTCACTGCCGGTGCAGATGTAAACCTTATCACCTCATGTCACTTTTAATGGATGCAAAGGTGACTGTTGAATAATTTGAGGGCTTCCCATTCCCCAGAACAGACTAATATATTTATTCACATATTCATTCATATGAAAATGTTTCTCATCACTCATTGTGATTTTTTTTTTATGAAAATCGGGTTTGTTATAGGCGAGCTGTAACATTCTATTGGCATATGTACGGCGGCGTAAATGGTATTGTGTCAACTGAATCTTATATGGAAATAAATGCAAATCCTTGTGCAAAATTGTGACCAAAGTTGTTCTTTGAAGAACAAGCTCCTGAGCACGGCGTCGAATTAAGGTTGATGGATTGTTTTGAACACTTTCTTGAGCAGCAGTAATATTTTCAGCCGACCTTGCATTACATTGTTTTCCATGATGGGGCCCATCACCTACAGACCCTCTTTCTTCGAAATCATTCACTACACAATAAATAGTGCGTTTTGTTAGGACGTTTTTCTCCCAAAAATTTCACGTAACTTCCTCATCGTCACAGCGATCGATGATTGATTTTGAAAAAAAGTTTTAACCATTAAAACGTTGGTTTATCGAATACTTTTCCATAATAAATTTGCCACGTGTCTACTTCACGACTGCCAAATATGAACTGTCAAGACTAATGTTTATCAAAATGGCGGTCAGACAGAAGCGGACAGATTGTATAAATGAGGAGGTTATTATTTAGTCTACAAATTTTTTGGTGCCCTAAAAACCAACCACTTAAAAGTTTCATTACAATTAATAGTTTGCAAACGAGCAGAATGCATTAATTTGGAAAAAAATACATGATGCAGTTGTTAAATTAATGTGTCGAGGAATTATCATGCAATTTAATTAGTCAAAAGTGTCCTAAAATGTCATGATAGTAACTTTTATTTGAAAACTGTTACTGATGTCTAAACAAAGCTTACAAAGCTTTTGAAACTAATGTTGCAGTTTTTCCGGAGAGAATTAGACTTGTATTAGAGGAATACCATCAAATTGATTTTGCCAAACATGGCCTAAAAATATACATGAGGTAATTGTCGTATTGTCATATCTAATAGCAGCCAATATCAGTTTATATTGTTTCGCATCCACCTAACGTTGTTTGAAAAACCAGCAGAAAAGCAATAAATTATCCATTGAAATATAGAAATTTAAAACTCTTAAACAGAGGTACAAACTTCCATAGTGGGGGAAGAAGTCATAACAGTGATATAAGTATTACGGAATCGGAAGCTCTTCATATTCTTGGCATGAAAATACGGCGTGATGTTTGATGAACTAAGCACAGGTTTCTAAAGAAAGTTTCAAGTGTCTTGATTTTCTAAAACCGTGTAACAGTTACTTCACATCATCTGATCTTCATACGTATATCCTTCCAAAATAAAACACAACTCTCATGTATGGGCCGGCGCTTCAAAGTCTATTTTGTAGAAGCTCGACCACGTTTAAGAAAGGGTCAAGAGGCTCATTGGGGACAGTACGATATCCAACTCTATTGATTCTTTAGAGCAATGTGGGTTATTTTTCACTTTTATCGTTATTAAATTGATAGTGCTTTAATGAAATTAGGGAACTTGCTCCGGTTATTCGCACTTTTAACATGTTTCACCCGCTTTTCGTTGAGAAACCATCCATTTGCGGCAGGTGGAGCAGGGCCAATTCGTTTTTTAGCAGCACAGTCCCTATGTGGAATAAACTCCCTCCAGAGGTCTTTCCTGTGGCTTTCAATGTGGGAAAATGTTCACAAGCACTAAAACGTTTTTCCTCCTATCCCTAATTTCCTAGTTCTGCATGAGTAGGGGCCATCCCCTGACTACAGGTCCAAAAAAACTAAAATGTTTCCGATTCATCGTATTTAGAAACTACTGATTAATAAGAATAATAATGAAACTTCTTAGAATTTATTATATTCGACCCATTCAACCCGTTTTATACGTACATCATAAAACACGCCTTTAAAATTATACAAAAAAAGTATAATTTTTAGCATGACAATTTTCTTAGGACACAAAGTTATGGCATTAAAGAGTTACTTCCCTGAAATAATGATGTTTGCAAGTAGACATTTTTTTTAATATTTAATTAGGCGCCGGTTCCACTGTATCATGCACAATTGAGTGTCGGCGTTTGTAATCTTTAAAACTCCAACGTAACAATAACAACATCTGCAAACAGAAACAATTATATTTATTTACATCTACATGACTTATTCACCACACCACACTACAGCATTAAATTTACATATAAGCGCCTGAAAGTATACAATCATTTATATTTACATTTATATTTATTTTCAAGTTTACCAATTTTCCATGCTTGTTTTATTTCTCTTTACTTTATCAGTCTGTCTATCTTATTCCCATTTATTTCAAACACAAATTCCGGTGTTGCTTTGTTCTGGCCGTCTGTGTTATTTTAAACAAAATAGAACAATTGTTTTGATTTAGATAGACAGACAGACAGACAGACAGATTTTACAGCTGCAAAACATGTTTTTGAAGTAAGTAAATAATAAAGTTTGATTTTACAAATATTATTAATATTGTTTAAAACGTTAATGTGAATGAAAGAAATAAATTACATAAAAAACGAGTTAGAGAAATTAATTTGGCCGTAACGAATCAGACCACCAAAACATGTTTAACTTTTGCATACATACATATGTAAATGCGCACAAAAGTGAAAAGGGTGGTCGGCATTGTGGTTTTCAATACGTACAATGCTGTGCAAAATAAAAGCAACAATTGTTTTTATCAATCAAAAATAATATCTGGAAAATGTCCACCACGATTACGCTGACGGATGTTGATTTTTTCACCAAAGTTATTAATCACTTTTTGGCAAAATGGCGGTCATATTTCGTTAACCACATCACGGATTTTGAGTTTTAAAGCTAAAATCGATTTGATTGGCTGCGCATAGACTCTGCCCTTAACATAGTCCCACAAAAAGTAATCAAGTGGTGTAAAATCATGCAAGCTAACAGACCACTTAATTGCTAACTGTCGTGAAGTTAAGCGATCGGGAAATTTGCTTTGCAATAAATTACTCGTTTCGTTGGCTGTATGATATGTGGCACTCTCCTGTGAAAGCCACATGTCAGCAATATCCACGTAGTCAATAATAGGCCAAAATTGAGTTGTTAGAATATCGCGATAGCGTTATCCATTGACAGTTAAAGCATTTCCAGCCTCAACTTAAAAAAAACGACCCACTCTTGCCGCCAGACCACATAGCGCACCATACAGTGACACGCGTGCAAAACCTTCTCAATAATCGCTCTAGGATTTTAAGAAAACCAAATGCGGTCATTTTGCTTGTTGGCATACCCTGACAAAAAAAAAATGGGCTTCGTTTGAAAAAATGATGTTTTCAGAAAACCCAGCCTGAATGTTCCTAAATGAATTGAAGGAATATACGGCGATGTGACAGGTCGGCCTGCTTCTATACCTGCACCAGCTAAACCAAGTATGGCTTAGCTATCCTCCATTATACTAATAATTTACTTGTAAGTATAATATGTAAATAAATAAATAAATAAATTGAATTAAATTTAAATTATTAAATCTGTTATTATTTTTCAGTCAGTCTAAAGTTCGTTATTAGTTGTAGTGCCTTCTATAAATGTAATGCATGCTTTTGTAAGCTACAATCTTCTTAACATTCTTCGTAGCTGCTTAAAAGAAAGTTATTATTTGACATTTTTTTTTTTATTTATTTAATCCTTAACAAGAAATGTTATCCTCTTACGATTTGTTTCAGTTTGAAAAGAAAATAATTAAGTAATAAAGTAAACAACTGGGTATGCTGTTTACTAACTGCGTGGCTTGCTATGAAAACTTATGCACGCAAGAAAACAACAACTGTCTAGTTACAAACTGCGTAGATATTTTATACACGCAAAATAACAACAATTGGGTATGATGTTTACTAATTGGGTAGTTTACTAAGAAAATGTATGCACGCAAGACAACAACAACTATCGTAAACTAAATTCCAGGAAGAAACTTCATAAAAGCAAAAACAAAAATACACACAGACCTACAGACGCCTATACATTGAATGCATAACATAACAACAACAAAATGTGATACAAAGGGAATAGAAGATTCTTAATTTTTCTAGACCTCTAGTGGACAAATATAAAAGGCAGCGTCTGAGTGGATAGTGAGTTAGTTGAGAAATAAACCTCATGAAATAAAGATGTGCATTTTAAGTACATTGTTCTGTAGTGTCAACTTTGTGTGTAGTTAAAGCAAATAAACTTGTTATTAAATTAAAAACTCTAAAATCTGGTGTTACTTATTACGCAATAAAGAACTCACAATAAAACGTTTATAAAAGTTATAAAAGTAACAATATTTTATTTAGAAAATAATTTATTTCTTCACAAAGCTCATTATTAATTATAATAATTTGTTGATAACGAATTATTTATACACACCCACAATTACAATTTATTATTATTTATGACACTTTATTTGTTTTATTACTTTTTTATTAGCGAAATAATAATTTTACTGAGAAATAATTCAAATAAAATTGAATTTATCAAACATTTGAGTTTCGCTGTTTCTTTATTTCATTATTAATATTGCAGCAGCATTCATAATTTTTATTTCAATAAAGAAAAATCCAATATTAACATTTGCATTAGAAAAGTGTGGCTATTAAAAATTAAAATCCATTGTGTTTATTTGCTCTCCCTTTAATTTCTTTCTTTTAAAATTATTTCAATACAATTTTTTCATATCCGCTTTTTAATTATTTTAATAAAATTTTCTTTGTTTTTATTAAATTGTTTGCTTTAAAACACATTTTTGTTACATTAATCACATTTATAAATTATAAACCTGTTGTTTATCAATAAATAAAAATTTTTGTTTAAATTAAGAAAAATTAAGAGGGAGGGATAACAGCTTACTTTAGTAATGTTCAATATTTCCTTCTTTTATTTTTGTTGCTGTAAACAAAAGTTATTTTAATAATTTTATACAAAATCTGTAAATTTCATAAAATAACACTGAGTGTATTTATATATATTTATTCAATATTTATTAAATGTTATAATTAAAATATTTTGGATTATTAAAAATAAAATTCTCTTTCAAAAGAATTTTTGTTTTAATGCGAAATTTCAAACAAATCGCTAATATTTTTTAAAGTGATGTTTTAATTATTAATATATTTCAAGCATTCTTGCTATTTATTATTTATTTTATTTATTTTTAAAATTCACCTCGTCTCAATTCTTTCGCACTCTCTTTACAGTTCAAATAATTCTCACTGGGTCAATAGTAGTAAAATGTTTCCATTTTTGAAAATAAGTTTTCTACTCAAGTTTGAAAAGGAAAACAATTAAAACCCAAAGCAAACTTATTGAATGCCTCAAGAGTCCCGTTTAGTATTTTTTTTCTTCAAATAATCTTAATCTGTAATTATCTCCGTTTTTCTAGTGATGTTAAGGATTTTTCAACAAGAAATTTGTTTTCTAAAACATAATAAAACAAAATAATTTTATTAAAATTATTCAATTTTTTTTTGTACTACAAAGACAAAAGTTCGGTAATTTTGAATGAAAAATGATATCTGGTAAATGTCCACCATGACCACGTTGACAGATGTCGCTTCTTTTGTCAAAGTTTTTAATCACTTTTAGGCAAAGTGGCGGTCCTATTTCGTTAATTACTTCACGGATTTTGAGTATTAAGGTTGAAATCCAATCGATTAGCTCCGTACAGACTCTGTCCTTAACATAGCTCCACAAGAAATAATCCAGTGGTGTTAAATCACATGATCTGGCTGGCCACTCAACTGCCGATTGTCGTAAAGTTATGCGATCGGGAAATTTGGTGTGCAATAAATTATTGGCTGTGTAACTTCATGATAAGATTTACATCTGCACCTGGCCGTGGGCCTTGATCAGATGGTGGTCAAACCACTGTGAGTGAAAAGCAGCGCCACTCACGCCCTAGGAGGCCGAAAACTAATTCTAGCAACCGGTCCTTCCTAGTTGCAATTTCAGCGCTTCCAGAGCAGGGCTGCAAACCACTACTCCTTGCTGAAGAGCTCCAGACTATCCAACTCCTGTCCGAAACACATTAAGAAATTTGGTTTGCTATAAATTGATCGTTGCATTGGCTGTAAGGCATGTGACACCATCCTGTTAAAACTACATGTCAGTTATTTCCACCTTCTCAATAATAGGCCAAAATTGAGTTGTTAGCATCTCGTGATAGCAAGATCCATTGACCGTTACCACATTTCCAGCCTTATCTTCGAAAAAAAGGCCCAATCATGCCATCAAACCACATAGCGCGCCACACAGTGACACGCTGAGCATGCAAAGGCTTCTCAATAATCGTTCTATAATTTTTAGAAGCCCACTTGCAGCAATTTCGCTTGTTGAAATACCCTGACAAGTGAAAATGGGCTTCGTCTTTCAGACCCAGGTTGTTGCTGAGGGAATTGAGCACATCTACGGCGATGTTAATGGTTGGTCGATTTCAATTCCTGCACCAGTTCAGTCTTGTAAAACTTCGAAGTCAAATTCTTAAGCAAAATTCGCCATGTGGTGGTTTTGGATAACGTCAAGAGTTGAGAACGTCGAGGAATTGACAAATTTGGATCTGCTTCAACACGGTGGCTCACGGGTGCGATATTTTCAATTGAAAAACTCGATCGAATACATGTTGCTGCTCGCACATTTTGTATCGAGTCTGTTGACTTCAATTTAAAGACCAAATTTTTAATAGCGATCTCAGAAGGACGATTATGTTGTCGGCAAATATCACAAATTTTACGAAATGTAACTTTAACAGAACCGCCATTTTTATAGTGGATTTAAATTATTGCCCAGATACCTGCAAAAGATGATAATATGAAAACATGAAACGACAAATGGCTGACATTCTGACTACGCAGGTAGATACGACGATTACGGGATAAATACCTGGACCAGAAATACTAACTCACCGGTAGATGCCTGAAGATGATGTATTCATATCGAAAGCGTTCACCATTTGCGAACAAACAGCCAGGAAGGACGTTAAGAAGAGGAATTGAAAACAGTACATCATTCACTGGCGAAACAAACACAAACTATTTAGTACCAAGAAATTGATTATTTAAACGCAATTGGAATCTACCGCTATTTACATAGATTAACTTAAAAATTATTCTAAATAATAAAAAAGATTCCAAATATTTTGATTAGAAACAATGTTCCGCCTCAAATATGGATTTGAAGTTTTTTTAATTTTCTTTAAAAATTAGAAACTTTAGCCTGCTCACGAGTTTAGTTTCCTTTAAAAAATGTTTGCTAAATATGGTCCTATTTTGCTAAGTTTCAAATATTTATAATATATAAAATTCTTAAGAAAGGCTTAAGTTCATGGTTTCTTTGCTTCTTCACATTTGTAAAAATGTGAAGGAATACGAAAAATTTTAATTCATTTTCAATTCAATTTAAGTACATTTAATTTGGCTAAAATTGACTTTGAATCTTACTTTTATATTTAATAACGAACCTAAGTTTAACTAAAGAAGGCTAAAATTTAATAAAACGTAAAATTTCGATCTCATAGCAAAGTAAACCAAGTTTCGGGAATAATATAAATAAGACTTTTTAACAATTCTAGCGAAAGTTCTTGGAGATTTGAAAAGTTTTCCATCATCGTTTATATTTATGTATTAAAATCATTGCTGTTTCCTCCCTCAACACAGAGTTTTTACGGCACTAAAATTTAAATATTTAATTTATATAAAAACTACAACAAATTAAAAAAATTCCATTCGTTTGTTTCATTCTAGAAATGAATTTTCGAATACAGTGAGCGCGCACACATATTTTTCAAACCCACGTCAACATTTTCATACACCAGCTCTCCCAAATACCTCACATTTTTTAATTGAGCAAAAAAAAAAAAAGAAATCAATTTTCAGTGCCGTCTGTCTCCTTTTCTAAATTCCAACCTACCTTAAGAGTTTTTTTTTTTTGTTTTTAATATTTCGGAAACAAAATAAAAATTAAAGAGCAAAAACTAAAAATCAGTTTTATATCATTCACACTACTTCATCATAGAAATAGCAAAAATTGTTTATAAATTATTTATGAAAGATTAAGATGATCGATCATTAAGCAAGTACAAATTTCACCTGTAATTCACGAAATATTTTCATATTGACATGGAAAAATGGCTTTTTATAAAAGTCTGAAAAAAATAATAAATAAAAAAGGAAAACTCTCAAATATTCCATAAAAAGCATGTTAAACTCATCAATAAATTTAATATGCTCTGAAGGTGTAGGGTGTTTTTTTTTATTGACACACAGATATTTAAGTTAGCAACACTTATTTAACTGGCGGCCATTCTGTCAGCTGTCACATGATTTATGTTTAGTTGCATTTGGCATTTCATCATGAGTAGAATGACGCCTGAACAACACTTCCAAATTATGCAAATTGGATCCAAAACAAGATTGTCGTTAAACCCGATTTTCAAAAGCAAATTTTGCCTAGCGATGAAGCTCACTTTTATTTAAATCGATTCGTCTCAACTAAAGGTTGAAACATCTTACATCCACAAAAAGTGACTGTTTGCTGGTCTTTATGGGCTGGTGCAATCATAGGCACTACTTTAAAAGCGATGCTGGTCAGAACGTTACTACAGTACATGGTGATCATTGTAGAGTCATGATTAGTGACGATGAACAATCATGATGTACAGGAGTGCTGTTTTCCATTAGATGGCACATAGTTCGTGTCGCAATTGACTTATTAAATGAAACATTTCTTATTTCGAACCCGCGAAATTATCTCAAATAACGAGCAATTTAAGCTATTTTATGTTGGGGATATGTGAAATAACGCCACGGACCCAAATGGTGAAATATGTCGTCAAAAATTCAGCCTGCAGGTTAAACTACGCTCGAAGTCAGCCGTGGCGGTCATATGCGTGAAGGCGTATTTAAATTATAATGCCAAGAGATAATCTTTCGAATAAAGTGAATTTCATGTTATTTTTTTTAATCTTGACATTACAATAACACGAGGAACTTACTGTTGCACACTTGATATCTATAGAAAACCAACTACGACAGACACAACCATCGAAGTCACATCGAACCATCCTACCCAACATAAACTAACATCATATACAGACTTAAGATGATCCCACTTATTCCAGATAAGTAGAACAAAGAACTCGATACAATCTACACTATAGCTAAAAATAATGGCTACAAACCAACTTTTATCAACAAACTTCTTAGACAATACAACACTAAAAACAGGAATAAAGAAGACGAAGAGAGAACCGATACAATCGATACCTACACAGGACCAGAAATATATAGACTAACTGATCTCATTCACAAAAAAGGTTTACTAACAGCATTAAAAACCGGCAACACTCTGAGACTCAATATCAGGACAGCGACAGAAACAACTTGCAAATTTTGTTCCAGCGGAGTATACAAACTTACTTGTACCTGGCAACATACTTAAATAGGACAAACTCGACGAACACTAAAAACAAGATTTGCATACGCTCATACAAATGAAAAAGGAAAGACTCCAACTTTGCATAATACCTTGACACTCATGGACACACACCAAGGGAAATAGATGAATAGATATAACTTTACTATATCCTAGCAAAAAAGGACGAAGACTAGACATTCTTGAAAACATGGAAATCAACAAAACAAAAAGTTTTAACAGTGATATTTTAAACGAACAGTTAAACACCACCTCGAACTCAATTTTTACACCATTACAACTACTCATACACTCGAACAACCAGAAAACATTCTCACACGGACACACGAACCTTGATAATAATAAAAGATAGAAATGTTAAAAATGAGCCCTGCATTAAATGCCAGGTGGTGGGCATTCTATCCACATGAGTAGATACGATCTTAATAAAAGAACTACCTAAACCCAAACATTGACTCATCACGACAGTTTAGAACACGACTCGATAATGATGTCTTCACTTTGAAAGCGCTCACCGTTCATACCGAACAAACAGGCAGCAAAGACGAAAAGAAATGACAACAATAAAACCTGGCAGATTTGTAGTGATGATAATCTTCCATTGTGTATGTTAAGACGTCACTACATCCATTGTTTTGAGCTTCTTTTAAAACGATGCTGGTCGGCACGTTGCACAGTCAATGATTATTGCCATGGAGCCATGATTACTAACTTTTTCGTTCATCAATTGAACAACCACGACGTACAGGATGGTTTCAATAGGATGGCACAACACGTCGCTCAACTCGTTCCACAATTGGTTTATTGAAGGAAACGTTTTGTAACCGCAAAGTTTTATGTTTCAGTCACCAATATTGTGCGATTTAATGTCTCTAGAATGTTTTCTGTGGGAATAAGTGAAGGACAATATTCGCCCCGGTATAGCCATTATATGGCTACAAATGTCGAAAAAAGTTATCGTATATTGGAGCACTAGCCTAGACTACGTCTGAGCCAAGCTTGGTGGTCATTTGCCAGAAGTCATATTTAAATTCTAATCCCAAAAGATTATCTTTCGAACAAAGTAAATTTAATGTCAATTTAAAAATTTCATCTTTGTTTTATTCCATTTCGAAGTTCTATACCTCTGTAAAAAGAAAACACCCTTTACAACTATTTAAAGAAAAACTGGTAAGAAATTTGAACTCTAAAGCGTTTAAAATATGTCTTTAATTAAATTAGCAGTAACCCAGATCATCAATTGAACAATCATGTTGTGTATGAGTTGCGGCTGCAACAAGACGGGGCAACATTATTGATTGAATGAAATGTTTAACAACATAGTGACATAGTGAAACTATGCGGGCCTGTGAATTGGTGTCCAAGATTGTGCAGTTTAACGACGCTAAACTATTTTCTGACGTAATATGAGTTGTCGCTAGTCTACGTTAATAAGTCCGAAACGACTGATCACTTTTAAGACAACATTTGCCGCATTAATGATGATGTATGGCAAATGGAATTGAAAAATTCATGGAAAATTGAATCTCTAGAATAGACTACGTGCAAGCGAGCCGTTGCGGTCATAAGCCGCAAGTTCTATTTAATTTATAGTTTTAGATTGTCTCTCGGATAAATCTTTGTTTTATTCCATGTAAAAGTTTTATACCGCTACAAATAACGCCCTTTATATTAGTCTGGATTAAAGTGCGTAAATATGTGTAGTGGATTATTTACCCGATTTGCCAATTTTTTTAGAAAATTGCTTATAATCAGAGTTGCATTCCACATTACAATTAAATTTTTATTTTGTTTTTTTAATGAATAATTTAAATCCGGCTTAAGTTCATGTACATATATTTAAATTTTTAAATTTCTGTTATTTCTGTTATTTTTTTTAAAGAATGTAATGCAATATTTTGCTGGATCATTATATTCGGAGTATAATTTTTATTACAAATGGAAAATAAATTTTAATATGAGGTTAGGTCGATAGATCTGTGACTTTTTTTAATTTTCCGCCACTTAATATGGAATAGTTTTTGCGCCATTTCAATACCCTGGACGAAACATGAATCCACGACAGCACACCGGAGACAAAACAGTTTTTTTCGGCTGCCACACAAAACAACGAAGCTTATTAACTGACAGTTGCCTATTGACAGGAGCAGTTTGTCATTTCAGTTAAAGGGTCGGAAATTCTAAAAGTTATGATCTTGTAGAGCAACCCTCATAAGACTTCAAGTTCGAATAAAGTAAACTATGACTCTCATTCGGTTAGAGCTTAATTAGGTATTTTAATTAAACATTTTATATATTCCAAGTGCAAGAAACCATAAAAGTGTATTTATTGTAATGCAACGCAGTGTAGCAATTTGACATATCATTCATTATAAAAATCTATGCTTTTTTATGCCATTTGTAGCGTACTTTTGTTTTTTAATTTAGTTTTTAAATTTTTATTAAGATATAATTTTTCTAGGGGAGAAATTTTAACACATGAATGTATAATTCTAGGTACACAGAAAAGCATATTTTTATATATGTACATAAGTATGTAAATTGGTAGCTGATTGCTCAAACAGAAGAAAGTTGTAGTATAACAACGACAACAATTTTAACGTTATTAGAAAATAAAATAAGTTTTAAAATTTTACATAAAAAATTATTATGGAAAACAAGATTAAGAGAGAGAGAGAGAGAGAGAGAGAAAACGTGCCTCAAATAAACTTCTCTTAAGAGAACCAATTAAATGCTGAAGAGAATTCTGCTCAGGTAACACGTGCAGAAGTATTTGAAAAAATTTTCAAAACAAAGAACAGTGTTGTCACTTAAAGTAAAATTCTATGACAATTGCCGGATTTCACATTAAAAATAAATTTTCTAATGAAAAACTACGGACTAAAATCTCTGACTTCTTTTAATGGAATTAGCAAAATAACATTTCTTAATTACAGACGAACCTTGACTACTTCTGGTTAGAGTAATAAATGGTAAAAGAATCTTTTATATCCTATTTATAGCACACGGGCAGCACTGACAATCTTTAACAATTTTTAGAGCACAAAAAATGAAGTTGACTGCAGAAGACGAAGAAACTAGTACTCGAATACACAATATATTCGATTCAATATTGAAAAAAAGAAAAAAAAAACAGCACAACAATAGTTTAAAATGTTAATTTAATGGCCGAGCTTATGTAGGGGAAAGGAACTGTTATAAGGGCTAAAATTTAATATTAAGCAGTGCTGCCACTGGAAAAATGCTAATGAACTCCTGATGTAACTTAAGCGTTTTTAGTCACAAACTGACGTGGGGTAAAGCTACGACAAGTGCTGCTACGAAGCTGTTGAGTGACTTTTCTGTTTTAAAATTAAAGAGACACATATTTGGTGATATATTTATTGGTGATCTTCAAAAAATATGTGAAAATGTTTTATAAATATGAAGTCAACATATGCAGGTAATTTCGACAGGCTGCCCTAATTATTGCAAACTCAATTATACTAAACAAAGCTCGGCCAAGGCAAACAATATTACTAAGATATTCCTTATCTTTCCGCTTTAGCCGAGCTTTTAGTTGTCTGGCAAGTTCGCAGCTGCCTGTCCATTTCGATGATCTATGTGCAAAAAAGAGCATTCAAGACTGTTGATATCTGTGATGCAGTACTTAGTCATAAAAGCTCCTTCCCCTTAGTTTATCCATGTATGCCTTTCTGATCAGTAGGGTATGTATAAGGGGGCTTGGACTAGAATTTTAAAAAATTAATTAATAACCAGTCCTCGGAAAACCGTACCCAAATAAAACTCATTTATATTGTTTTGTTGTACAGCTATGTTTGAATCAAGAATGCAACTACGAGTCCTCTATTGTCGGCAATAATACCGTGAGCCTCGATTCTAGTGATAAAACAGAACAGATTCTCAGAAGAAGTCTACTTGCGAGGAAATGCCGTGTTAATTTCACGAAGTGATAGTAAATTTTCATAATTAAAATTCTTTGCTCAAGGGTGTAACGTTCCATGCTTAAAGGACCATGTCAAAGAATGACAGCACAATTCTTTACATTCATTCAATTGACAGATACTGTCGTCATTTCCTTCGCTGTAAATCGTCATTGATGACTGTTTGTTCATCATTATCAAACCATGTTGTGTAGTGCATTGATGCATCACGAACATTGAGTACTGGCGAGTTACGGACACTGACTCACCAGTACAGTACAGAACATCGCTTGATAATGATGCCATCACATTAAAAGCGTTCGCCACTAAACACTGAACAAACAGCCCCAGGGGCACATTAATATGTCTTTATGGAATCTCACCATTAAGACATGTGTCATCTGGGGTAAAAGGGAGTCCAGTTCCCTAAAAGCTAGCAGGAGCCAACTGGCCAACTTCCACTTTATTTCCACGGAAATCAGTAAGCCCCAGAGTTCAGCTGTTGCTGTTCTCTGACTGATTATTGAGGTTGGTCTCTTCCGGAGTATCGTGGTGGTTGTGATATTGCAGGCCCTCATAAAATGATTAAGACTCCAGGATCATTCACTTTTGACCAAGAACACAGGGTGAATGATCAAGATCCAGTAAGCATGCTATGTCATGTGTTCTGTACCAGGAGTTGGAAAGTCTCCAACTCTTCAGTAAAGAGTGGCGTTGGTGGCCCTGCTCCCGAAATTGCCACTAGGAATGACTATGTTATATAGTATTATGCTTCGGCTTCCTAAGGCGCAGGTGCACGCGAGATATCACCCACAGTGGTTTCCCCGATGGCACATTGACATGTTTTGACGGAATCTCACCGTCATTACATGTGTCAACGGTGGTAAAAGTGACTCCAGTTCCCTTCAAAGCTAGCAGGAGCCAACTGGACAATTCTTCTAATTTCCATGGAAATCAGTAAAGCCCCAGAGATCAGCTATTTGCCTTTTAGCTGTTCTCTGACTGATTATAGTTGTGGTTTTAAGGCCCTGCCTCGTTTGAGATGTGTGGATCGGATCATTCACAATGAACACAACGAATGGTCCAGGTCCAGTGAGCATGATTACGGCTGTGTTCTTGAATTTCATTAAGCTTCATGCGTTCTGGACCAAGAATTGGATAATTTTCAACTCTTCAGAACGGAATGAAGTTGCAACTAGGAGTGATTGGCGATGAGGGCGCTACATTTCATCCACAGTGGTATGATCCATCTTCAGGTTATGGCTTACACAGCTAAGTACTGACGTCAATCTTATCACGCATCACCCACAGTTATTTGATCCAACGTCAGGTTGAGGCTCACACAGCTAGGTCTGATGTAAATCTTATCCCGTTCTGCGCAAAAAGCCAGCAATGACGATTTACACCGAAGGAAATGACAACAGTATTTTATTTACCGGCGGAACAAATCCAAACAAGTTAGTGGGCATACAATTTACTTGCTAACCTCAAATTTGCCCATTTTAATTATTTAATAAAAAGATTCTAAACATATTTTTTTAACAAAATTTACAATATTCCTCTATTAAAATTTAACCAGTCAAAATTAAAATTCTCTTAAATTAAAATCTATTTTTAATTTATTTTATTTATTCAAAAACAACAGCAACAACCTAAAATATGTATATTTCTTTTTGTATTTAACGTATCTTATAGATAAAAATTTTCTTTTTGCTTTAAAATTAACAAAATAACATATACGATCACATTTAGTACAAAATTTAGCGTTAAAGCAGACAAAACGTTGTTTAATTAAAAGTATAAAAAATTTAAACAAAATTTATATATCGAAAATCAACAAAATTTATGAAAAATTTATGTGTATAATAAAAATAAATAAATAAAAAGAGTGTGAATATGAAATGAAAAATTTGAAGAAAATTTCTTGTATTAAATAAAATTGTTTTGCTAAAATCAAAAGAATTTTAAGTGGATTTAAATAAAATTAAAAGTAAAAAGTTTTCGTTTTTTGTTTTTTGAGGTTTGAACAAGCCACTTGATGATAATTGTTGGGACCAAAATTTTGACATTGAAATAATTAAAATCAACACACCACAGCATTTTAAAACAAACATTAAAACAAAAACAATTGTTGTTGCATTATTTTTCTATATTTCTACAACAAAAACAAATTTATTGTACGTTCAACTTTGCTTACACTATTTTCCATTTTAAAACGGGTGGGCAAATTTAAGGTTAGGAAATGAACTGTCTGTCAAATGGTTAAGTGTCAAGAGTTGAGCTGTCATCCTTTGACTTTTATTTAGCAAAAAGTTAGAAAATTTTAAGCATGAACCGTAACACTCTGAAGCTAAGAATTTTAGTGGTGAAAATTTACTATCGAAATGGTGAAAATTTCGTAAAATCTGACAGCTTTTCGATGTAATCAGACTCCTTTTGAGACTGCTGTGCGTAATTTAATCGCTTACTTCCAGGGTATTATTGCTAGCAAGGAACCAAAACAGTATGCTCTAAATGGCCGTAGCGATCCAAGCATAGCCGGCTTACTGCAAAGTGTTGAGAATGAGCCTGCAACGTCAAATTGTCAACATTCGCAACAATTGGGCTTCATTAGGGGGATTTTGGACAATATCTTTCCTAAAAGCTAATACTATGTTCACACAGGCAGCAAATATTGAGGCTCGCTCTGCCATTCCTGGTCGCGACCGAATTTTGATGAAAACAATATGGTTCGCCATACAAAAATATGAGAGCGAATCTTATAGGTTCATTTTGAATCTTGTTAAGAACGGTTCGCGCCTGGTAAAGAGAACCTTGTTATTTACTGCCGGTGTGAACATGGTATTCACAATGATTTAAAATTTTGTTCCTAAATATTTAAGTTACGCGGCTGTGTGTGCTTGAATATTTTATTGCTTATTTCCATTACAAAGTATGCATCCTTTACAGTCGCTTCCTTTATGAACGAAAGTAGTAAAAAATACAAAAACCCATATTTTGCATAAATAGCATTCCAAACATCAAGAACGTCTGGAGAACAAATAGGATAAATAAGTTTTTTGTGTCTTGCTGGCTTTCCTATGGCTACTCGTGGTTTACGACGTAAAAAATCTACTTTAACAGAATTAAAAATAGCGGTTGTTGGAGCTCCTGGTGTTGGCAAAAGTGGTAAGTAAGTAATAGGTGGACAAATTTGAGGTTAGGAAGTAAATTGTCTATCAAGTGATTAAATGTTCAGAATTAAGCTGTCATCCTTTGAGATTTATGTAGTAAAAAGGTGGGTAGTTTCTTTTTTATTTTTAAAGAGAAGTAGCACTTCAGGCAACAATGCCTATTTAGTCAAGTACCGTGCTACATTCTTTAGGAAAGGGATAGAGAAGAAATGAAGCAGATGATGAAAGTAAAAAGATAGTTACGAAAATTAACTGTCGTATAAGACATCACAGTGACCAGTGACCATGCTTTCATCACTTAGCAGCCCTACCAACAGTCAATTTTTATTTCTGTAGTTAAAAAAAGCCAAGGTTTTTCTTGGGAATCGAACCCACAACCCCTAGTCTTCTAAGCTAGTACACAGTCTAGTAGCCTGCAGGGGCACCTAATTTTAAGCATGTACCGCTACACACAAAGAATTTTGATAGTGAAAATTTGCTATAACGTTTCTTAGCGTAATTATTCGACGCTCACAGTATTGTTGCTGACAATAGATCAAAACATTATACTCGTGGTGGCGGTAGTGATGCAAACATAGCCTTTGTACAGCAAAGTGTTGAAAATGAGCCTGCAACATCAACTTGTCGACGTTCGTATTAATTGATCATCATTAGAGGCAGTTTGCGCAACATTTTCTTTAAAGATCTTCATCTTCACGGTTATAAAGTTCAAAAATAAGCGCCGACCCACCACTGCTTGGATCGAATTTTTGTGAATTGGCATTTTTCAACAAAATCATTTTTAGTGATGAGGCTTATTGTCAATTAGGCTGCCACGTAAATAAGCAAAATATTTGCAAATGGGGCTTGCAAAATCCAGAGTTTTCGAAAAAGTATTACATCTGAAGAGAGTGTCGGTATGGGGCGTTTTGGGGTTAGGCAGCATTATCGGCCCGAATTTTTTCGAAAATAAGCAAGATAACACCTTTACCTTGAGTTCTCTGCGCAGCTAAAACATGATAACCAAATTTTTGTGGCTACAATTGGCTAATGTTGGTATCAGTGGCCTTTTATATCAGCAAGATGGCGCCACAAGCCACCCAAACAATTCAATTATTGCATGAGAAATTTTCAAATCACGTAATTTTTTGTTTGGCGGTGTTTATTAGCCGTCGTGTTCTTGTGATTCAACGCCGCTGGATTATATTTTTTTTTATTCACTTGAGTGAATAACCCACGAATAGCTGATGCTCTGAAAGATTAAATTAGAAGCAGCAGCGATCGGACAACCAAAGTTTCTTGTAAAAAGACGGGACATCTACTGATGTGCTAGAGGTAGACCTTTGCCCGACATCATATTACTTTATTAGTTCTAACTAACTTTAACTAACTTTATATTGATATTAATAAAACTGAAGTGCTCACAAAAGGTGTGTGAGTGTTTTAAGCCAATTTACTTCCTAACCTCAAAAAATTCTACACAGTATTTTAGCTTTACCTTTTGTTGTATTTCCACCCATGTATTTTAAAAAGATTTTTATTCCTTTTTTTATGCAAGCATGTGTTTGCAATTATATCATAAAATTAATATATTATTTTTTTGGTTTTTTTAATGTTAATTTTATTAAATTCTTTTTTACTTTAATGACATTTATAAATGTTAAAGCTTTTTAATATTTTTTTACAACCACCCACCTTTCACTTCAACTGACAGGCTTGGGAACTGCTGTACCATTAAAATTCTTACAGTTATTATTACAAAAATTTATAAAGGGTTTTTTAACAAGAAGTTTGCGTTCTAAAACGAAATAAAACAAGAAATTTAGATTAAGATGATTCATATTTGTATTGTTGTTGTTCGAAAAAAAAACGACTTAACCACGACTCCAGAATACAAAGCTCACCATACAGTGACATGTTGAGCATGCAAAGGCTTCTCAAAAATCGCTCTAGGATTTTTAAACGCCCGCATTCGCCAATTTTGCTTGTTGACATAACCTCTTAGCCGTTCTCTGACTAATTATTGAAGTCGGCCCCTTAGGAGTATTTTCGTGATCGTGGTTTCGAGGCCCTCATTTGAGTTGTGTGGGTCGGATCATTCACAATAAACACAATGAATGGTCCAGGTCCAGTGAGCATGATTGCCTTTGTGTTCTCAAATTGTATTAAGCTTCGTGCGTTCTGGACCAGCAAGGAGTGAAGGTTGCGGCCTGCTCCGAGCTCTTGAAGTTGCAACTAGGAGTGACCGAAGGATATGCGTATCTGAAGACCTTCTAGAGCGGGGATGACGCTACATTTCATCCAGGGTGGTTTGATCGACCATCTGGTTATGGTTTACACAGCTCGGCACAGATGTAAATCTTATCACGCATATCGGCTCTAAACTTCGTGGTAGATATTGAAAAGGAAATGGGTAAAGAACAAGGGTTCCACGGTCGAATGGCCGGCTTGAGTTTACTCATCAGTACGTAACAAAACCCCCCGGGGGCACATATATATGGTCTTTACAGAACTTCGACTATCTAAACACAGGGCAACTGAGGGAAAAAGGGAGCCCTGTCCCCTGAAGTCAGCAGGGATACAACTAGAAACTCCACTTTATTCCCACGGGAATCAGTAATGCCCGCGAAGTTTATTATTTGTCTCTTTAGACACTTAATAGTTCTCTAGCTGATTATTGAGGTTGGCCCCTATATGGGAGTATCGTGGTGGTTGTGGTTTCGCGGCCCCATAACAGTATAATGGTTATTATGGTGGCTAGGATCGTCTCACTGTTAATGACACGCTAAGTGAATGATCCAGTCCAATGAGCATGCTAGACATGTGTTCTGTAAGGAGTGATAATTTGCAGCCCTGCTCTGGAATCATCGAAGTTGCAACTAGAAAGTTCTTTTGCATAGAATTATGGCTTCGGCTTCCTAGGACGAGCATGACATTCCAAATTATGCAGTGGTTTGGTTCACCATCTGATTAAGGCTTCATGGCCAGGCGCGGATGTAAAATTGAATCACACAGTACGTAACAAAGCCAATTACATTCTGAAAAAAAAAGTTGTTTTTGCTGACGATTCAAAATTTAATATTATTGGTTAGGACGGCATTCATTATGTGTAGCGTAAGGCCAATAGGCAACTCCAGAATAACACTTAGAGCCAACTGTTAAACACGGTGGCGGAAGTGTAATGGTTTGGGCTTGTATCGCCGCCTGTGAAGTGAACATTGTATTTTTAGAAGAAACAGTGGGTAAAAATATGTATTTAAAAATATTGAAAGACAATTTGTTGCAAAGTGCCAATGCGCTGGGTATAAGAGCTGGTTTTCGGTATTAGCAATACAATGATCCGAAGCATAATTCCGAAATTGTGTAGTCATGGCTGATATGGAACTGTCTCCATGTCATGAATTCGCCTGCATAATCTCCAGACTTAAACGTAACAGAAATTTTGGATTTAGCGATACGGAAAAGGCAGATTAGTAATCTGAACGAACTAAAAACTGCTCTGGTCGAGGATTGGTGGAAGATACCCAGCGAAACTATTCAAAAAGTTATTGCCTCGATAGAATATCTTGAAGATGTAATTAAGCAAAAGAGAGGCTATACCAAAACTAAACGGCAGCGCACAAAATAAACTGTGACCGGAATTTTTTATATATTTTAAGTTTTCTTGGGTTTCGTCCGAAAAAAGATTTTTTTCAGAAAAACCAGCCGGTTGTTCCTGAATAAATTGAGCGAATTTACGACGATGTTAATGGTCAGTTGGCTTCAATTACTGAACCGGTAGAAGCTTATAAGGCTTCAAAGTCAAATCCTTACCCAAAATTCGCCATGTGATGGTTTTGGATAATCCCAATTGTTGAGAACGTCGAGGAATTGACAAATTTGGATCTGCTTCAACAATGTGGCTCACGGCTGTCATGTTGAACGACGTGTTGGTTTTCGCTTATTTTACAGCGAGCCTGTCGGCTCATATTAAATGACCAAATTCTTAATAGCGGTCTCAGAAGTAAGATTATGTTGTCCGAAAATATCATGCATTTTACGAAATTTAACTTTAGCAGAACCACCATTTTCAAAATGAACTTTTATTATTTTGATGCGATTTTCATGCGAAGTTGAATTGATTGTAACAAGAATACGTCAAAAAAACTAAATGTCAAAACTCTTATGTTGTTGGTGTTGCCACAATTGCAGAAAAAACTTCAGATATAAAGCTGGTGATTACCACTCAAATGTTTGAAATAAATTCGGCGATAATAACAATTCAAAATCATGTATAACAGTTATAATTTCAGTCATTAATGGGATCGCAAGTTGTTCACAGTGACAACAACAAAACAAAAATAATTCACACTTTGGAATTTCCAATTTTTACAAAAACAATTTTCAAAATATTTTCTTATTTAATTAAAAAATTTGTATTAAAACAACCAAATGAAAATTATTGTGCATTAATTTTTTTTTTGGCGCTCTCCAGATATAGTGATCATCATAATAATGTATACATTAATGGCGGCACTGATGCTCAGATTGATCATTTAAGTCATCATCAGCAGCGTCATGATGAAACAACACACGGCGCTGTAATATTTAAATTTTCTTTTTTGTTTTTCATTGGAATGTTTACAAAAATATAAAATTTAAAAGAAGAAAACGATAAATAATTTTCAAATACAAACAATTTTGTTTTTATTTATTTAAGACCGACAATTTTTTTTTTTTTGTTTTGGGCTGATTCGTGTGTTTACGTTTGTAAAACATTTATTTAAATTTATTATTTTGGAAACAATAATTCAAATAAATATTGAAGGAAAGTGAAATAAATATGAGAGGCAATTTTTACGATGACTTTTATTGCGTAATCTTTAACATCTATTTCGTTGTTGTTGTCGTTGTAGCTGTCAAATATTATTAAAATATAAATTATGTACACGTCTTTGCGCCTCACTGCTTCTTAACCTTAAGAGAAAAGATGCCAATGCCATGTCCAGCAGATTCTTAGTATATGCTCCACTTATAACACAAAAAAGAAAGTTCTTTCTTTCATGACAGTTCCCAGATTTCGCTCGATTTACAATGTTTTCCTATAAAGATTTTTAACTTTTAATAACCGTTTTGTTATTTCAATATAATAGCACAGCACTTTGGAGTTTTAAATTAAATTAAGCGATTTATTTACTTTCAATACACACAAAATAAACAAAATGGCAACTTTTTTGTCGTTACTCACTGATGACTCAACTTGAATTCATTCATTTTGACAGCAAGTGATGCTTATATAGTTGTTTTAAGCGGTTCTCGCACATACAAAAATATTTTACTTTAATACTTCTTTAAGCTGGGTCCCTTCCCGAAATAATGCCGAGAGCCGTCTCGGGAAGGGAATATACCCCAGGAAAGGAGGAGGTAATAATTCTTGCTTCTACTTGTTGTTATTATTCAGTTTAGGCGCTTGTTTAGCTGCGTGTGTTGTTTTGTTCTGTGTTAGTTGTTTTTGTTTTTATGTTATTTACTTATTTGGTAGAATTTGTTATAAGCATGTTATTGTTCTCTTGTGTGTGTAAGATGTTTTAGATATCTAAAAAGTTTCTAAAATGCACAGTGTGTCTTTTACTTTTTTACTGGTAACTACTTTTTTTTAAAAAAATTTTATTTATTTTTAAATTTGTCAAAATTTACTTTTATTATTTTTAAAACAAATTTTTTTAAATACAAAAAACAATTTCTTTGAAATGTTATGGTAGATGTTGGTTTGTTTGTTATGAAGTATGTTTACACTTATACTTCCCAATATTTTTAAAAAATATTTAAGCATTTAGAAAAATTTTAATAGACAACGGCATCTCCATTATTTATTACACACACATACATAAATTTTGTTCAAAATGTTATGTTAATAGCCTTGTTGGATGGACACGTATAAAAATGTCCAGAATATCGCAAAATTTTGTCTGTTTTAAAAAAATTAAAAACCATTTTTAAGTCAGCTGCACCTAACGTTTAATATTCATGACGAAGTCTTGCACCGTCTTATTTGCTTTCTGCACCCAGCTTCATTTTTCCATTCTGTAGAGTTCTCTCTTGTGATCATCATCATAGTTACGTTGTAAAGCCGCCACTCGTAATTATTTTTGCAACCATTTGGTACGCTTCCAGGGATCTAGGCTGCTGTACCCTTTAGGGTCAGAGAGTGTGATTTGTTTCACATCCGCGCCTGGCTATGTAGCCTTAATCAGATGGTGGACAAACCACTATACATAATTTGGAACGTCATGCTCGTCCTAGATAGCCGAAGACATAATTCCAAGCAACAGAACCACCTAGTTGCAACTTGAATAATTCCAGGACAGGTCTGCAAACCATCACACCTTGCTAAAGAGTTGGAGACTTTCTAACTCCTGTCCAGAACACATGTCAAGCATGCTCACTGGACTGGATCATTCACTTAGGGTGTCATTAACAGTGAGATGATCCTGGCCACCACAGAACCATAGACTGATATGGGGCCGCGAAACCACAACCACCACGATACTCCCATATAGGGGCCAACCTCAATGATCAGCCAGAGAACTATTATAAGTCTAAAGAGACAAATAATGAACTCCGCGGGCCACTGATCCCCGTGAAAATAAAGTGGAGTTTCCAGTTGTCTCCCTGTCTGACTTCAGGGGATTGGGCTCCCTTTTTCCCCCAGTTGCACAGGTCTAGATAGTCGAGTATTCTATAAAGACCGATAAATGTGCCCCCGGGGGGGGGACCTTTAGGGTCAGAATCGGCTATATAGCTTTTTCTTAATTGTCCCATCCATTTTTGCTGGCCACTGTTTCGAACGGGAACTTCAAAATATTAAAATCCCCCACTTGCAGTTTTAATGCATGTAATTTTGCATCAATTTTCTTTTCTAGGAAGGACCATTTTTCCTCAGGCTCACTAATGGGAAGCGAAATAAATATATAAAAGCCAATTTTTAGGATGATGCTGCTACGATGATGCTGTTTTTGGTGCTATTAAATCTTATTAGCATATACATTTTATACATTTCTTCACCCTTCATTGTTTCTTAACCTTAAAATATAAATTTTCAACGAAAAATAAATTTATAAGAGAAAATCTGCAACAGATTCATTAATGCCCTGCATAGAACATAAATCAATAAGTTCTATTTTAAATAGGGTTGCCAGAGTTCACTTGACTTATAAGAAATTTTAAGTGGTCTTAAAGAATCAAGTCCAAATATTTTTGATCACAATTTTACTTGTGGAAAAGACTTTACATTTTGCAAACTTCGATTTATGGTGAAAATGATTATTTATTGCAATTTTCCTAATTATGATTTCTATAATTGAGCCAGAAAATATAATGTAGCAAATGACAACCCTCGGAATTTGGAACAAGAAATACATTCCCGGAGGGTAAATGTTTATATTGTCGTTAAAACTGATAAACGCTGAAGTTATTAAGTGGCCAGCCAGATCGTGTGATTTAATACCACTAAAATATTTTTTGTGAGGCTATGTTAAGGACAGAGTCGCCTATACGGAGCCAATCGAAACAACTTCAGCCTTAAAGCCCGTGAAATGATTAACGAAACAGGTCTGCCTTTCTGCCAAAGTGATTAAAAACTTTGATACAAGAATCGACATCTGTCAGCGTGGTCGTGGTGGACATTTGCCAGATATCATTTTTCATTCATATTTGCCGAAATTTTCTCTTTGTGAAATAATACAAATTTTAATCATATTTATTTAAATTTTTTGTTTTAGAAAATAGACGTCTTTACTTTTATGTTTATTAAAAATTATTATTGTTTAGGACTAATATAATCTTGGGATCGTGATAGATTATTCCCAATTAATCTAGTCGGACGCTTAGGTAAATGGATGCAAGGAATGCCACTTCTATTTGTATATTTTGAAAAAAATAGTTCAAATTTTAATTCTTTACAACTTTTACCGAAGTACATACATATTTACATAAGTACACACATACATATATACATACATACCTACATACATTCCTTAAAAAATTTTATGAGAGGTTTTTGAAACTATTTTGGAGCAACATTTTCGTTCATTGACTTGTAGCTTTTTATGGTAAAGAATTAAAAACTTTACATTTACCTACCAGAAAGCCAACAATTCAAATAAAATTACAATGTCATGTTAATTGTCGCTTTTATGAAATTATTCAGTTGAGTATTAACAATGGCACACATACCTACAAACACAGTTGCACGCAATATGTTCTTTGTTCTTTCATTTTTATTTTATTTTATTTAATGCAAAAATAATCTTAATGACTGCAATTATATTCAGAGGACTTTAAAATGCCATTAACGTGTTATAGAAAACAGCGAACAATGTTGTTAAAAAAGCAATTTATTAAAAATAATTTCAGTTTGTAAGCAATTCTAAGCAATTCACATATTTACTTCGCTGGCCTTGTCAATGCTTGACATTAGCAAAACTGGGTATAATTTCAAGGGGCGTTTCAAAGTCGATATCTTCGGTATGTTATTTACGTAATGATTTAATTCATGATAATGCAACCGATAATATGTATTCTGGAGGGGCTATTGAATCCTCAGAATAGTTTGCTTATCCCAATAATGGAGACATTGCAGTAGATTCCTTCGAAAGCTGAGACATGATAATAGAGTTTGTTTCGTCGGAACTGCGATACTTCTATAACTTTTTTTTTAAGAGAAGCAGCACTTTAGGCAACAATGCCTATTTCAAGTAGCGTGCTACATTCCTTAGGAAAGGGATAGAGAAGAGATGAAACAGGTGGTGAAAGTAGAAGGATAGTCGGAAATTAACTGTCGTATAAGATAGCACAGCGACCAGTGATCATGCCTTCATCGCTGAACAGCCCCACTGACAGTCAATTTTTATTTTTGAAAAAAAAAACCCAAAGTCTTCGTTGGGAATCGAACCTACAACCCCCAGACTGACACCCTGCTTTCAATACTTGATTTTCAATATTGATTTTCTTTCAATACCTTAGTTTGAAAGACTTTTACTTGAATAAAAATGGATTAGCCAGAGTAGGATCTCTCTTAAATATTTTTAATGCGCAATACCACTGAAAACCATTGAAAGCAGTAGCTTCAAATGCTTTATTAAGAAGGCTGAAAATATATGATGTTATTCGATGTCATGAAAGGCTACCAGATTAACGTATTCCTCTGTAAATGTACGCAACTTATACGAAATTGAAATGATATTTTAAGGTATCTGGCACCAATATAACTCCTTTAATCATTATCACAAAGTCCATTTTTCATTTTCTATTACTAGGTTTGCCTTAATACGGTTTTCTGGGAAACTACGCATTAGTTGACCTTTTAAAAATTATCAGATTTAATACAACTCCCACTATTATGCACATAATCTTACAAATTGTGTGGTCTTGCCAAATCAAGTTTTATTGGTTCCTGCTTAACTGATTTGCCGCAGCCAACTATCACATTAACGAAGCTAATTTAGTTAAAATGCAGTGATAGCTTTTTTCGCAGACAAATAAACAATCTAAAGATATTCCATATAAATTTATATTTTTACACGGGTTACCGAAGCAAACCACAACCTATAAGGATCTTCTACCTGCCATGGCCAGACTAACATTTTCACATCTTACGAAGCTTCTCTATCCATTCCCACAAATGCTTACGGCTGCAAAATTGGTATTAATAGAGAAAACAATATCTCGGACTATGTTACTGACCGAAAGAACTTCTGACAGCATGTTCAGTGATCGCGAGCAATACAAATATGCCTGGCAGCCGTGGATTAATTTTGTGAGTTACTGCATAACTTAAATCGCTCGAAAATTCCCTGTGATAAGTTCTAATTTGCAGAATTTCTTTGGGGAATTTATTCGTTTTTGCTGCGAATTTTTGTGATGCAAGTTATTTCATCTTTATCATAATGTTGTCAATTCCTCCTCTATATGAAGTCCTTCCTGGCTGTTTGTTTGCAAATGGCAAATTTGATTTCATTTTGTCTGTCACTTCACAAAGCTTTTTTATATGACGTTTTTCTTTAGTCATCGATAATCGGCTACATTCTTTAGGAAAGGGATAGAGAAGAGATGAAATAGGTGCTGAAAGTAGAAGGAAAGTCGGAAATTAACTGCTGCATAAGACAGCACAGCGACCAGTTACCATGCCTTCATCACTGAGCAGCCCCACCGACAGTCAATTTTTATTTTTGCAGTGAAAAAAAAACCAAGGTCTTCGTTGGGAATCAAACCCACTACCCCCAGACTAACAAGCTAGTACACTACCTACTAGCCTACAGGGGCACCTTAGTTGATTTTTTTGATAAAGCTGACTGTTCTCCATTTTAAAATAAAAAAATTATTTGGATGCAAAAAGATCTGGTTCGAACGGGTATAGATTCCTATCCATCAAAAGCATAAGTCACTGAAGGTCAAAAAATACTATAAAAATGGTGAAAATTTCACTGTATAACTTCATAAAATTCGGGTAATAAGGCTTTTTCTGACACCGCTTTGTTTAATTTGATAGCTAAGTTTGAGTCTCACGGTATCGTTGCTGACAATATACCAAAACAAGCCCTCGTAGTGGCAGCAAAAACACAAATATATCCGCTGTACAACAAGGTGAATGAGAATGAGCCTGAATTGGGCAATGTGAGCAACATTTTTCATAAAGGTTCTCATTTCTGGCTTATAAAATTCAACTCGTTCCAGAACTAAAGCCAGCCGGCCGATGTGTTTTTCATCGAACGTTTGTGAATTGACTGTTTGAAAAATTGAACGAAAACAATGCATCTTTAGTGGTGAAACTCGTTTTCAAATTAGGCGGTTATGTAAACAAACAAAATTTCCACATATGGGGCGTACGAAATCCCCAAGAAGCCCTCGAAAAACCATTACATGTAAAGAAAGTGACCGTATGGTGCGTTATCGAGAATTCTCTATGCTACCAAACTATGATAAACAAATTTTTGTGATCACAATTGGCAAATCTTGACAGAACGTGACAAGATTTACATCGGTGCCGAACCATGTGGCCATAAACCAATGGTGGTCGTACCACTGGGTGTAGGAAACAGTGTTCACCCATGCCCTAAGACGCATACACACTAGGTGCTTGTACACCTTAGTTGTAATTTTCGAGTGCACGGTAGTAGGGCCGTGCCTCCACTCCTTGCTTAAGAATTGGAGACTATCCAACTCCTGGTCCTGTTACAAGCGCAACTAGGACATTTAAGTGGATGTTAACCTTTTCTTTTCGTTAACATCTCTTCTGAACTTTCTTCAAAGCCGGACTTAAACTACAGCCACCACGTTGTTCCGCGAGGGGCTTCACCAACAACCAGAACCGCGGGCAACTGGTTACCGTGGTACTAGTTGTGTTTTTAAGTGACTGGTCGCACTACAAGAGTCCTATGTCTGTCTTCCAGTATCGTGCTCCTGCTAGCCAAGGCGACTGGTGTCTCTTTTTACCACCAAAGGCACATGCCAAGATGGAAAAGAGATCCATCAAGATTGCGTGCCCCCGGGGGGTCGAAATCAGTGACCTTTGGTTTCAGCAAGACGGCGGCACAAGTCCCACAGCTCGTGTAATTTTTCGAATTGGGGATGTCAAATGGCCGCCGCCTTCTTGTGATTTAACGTCGCTGGATTATATTTTTCAGGGCCATTTGAAAAACGCGGTTTACGTGAACAACCCACAAACAAGCGATGCTATGAAAAATGAAATTACTAGAGATGGATATTCCGGCATGATATTCCATTATTCCCATTTTTCTGAAGTGGTCAGAAAATGTATGTGTTTTAAAGCAATTTCCTTCCAAACCTCAAATTTGCCCAAATTTTACTTCATTTTCTTATTGTTGCTTTTCATGAGCGGGTTAAACATTGTCCTTTTTTTTGCGTTATTCTAGCGAATCTTTTTACTTCTGTCCGCATTTAAGTAATATGTTATAAACACCTTTCTCTATAACTGCATGCACGTATATGTGAGCTAATAGATTTAAGTATTCTCCTCACAAAATTTCACTACTTTTAAAGAAATTTTATCCTTTTATTATGACACAGTTAAAACAACCCCCTTCACATTGGTGTTTTCGCCGTTTTTTTTTTTTTTTTAATTAAGTTTATGACACTTTTTATTTCTTTTTGGTCTTTTGTAATATCACGCAACATTAAGGTGCATTGCACTCCCACGATGGCACATTCATTGTGTGCAATGGAAGAAAGGGTGGCTGTTGATGTCGGGCTGTAAAAGAACAAATTTGAAAACTTTATTTGAAATTTGAAAGGGAGCGATAAACAAATTGTGTTGCATACATGTTTATGCATGCATATTTTCTTGTTGAACGTTTAATAGCCTTTACCTGGCAACCAATTTTTGGTTGGTTAATTAATTGAAATGTGCATTGCAAATTTGAAAAATAATTGTAAAATGGCAGGTGTAGTTTGTTAGACATAAAAACATAACATTCTGTAGTAAGTACTATTTTGAGCAGCTAGTATACATTATGTAAATAATACAGATGTTTTGTAGCACTTCAATTTTAACATACCGTGACCAAAAAGAAATATTCGATTTATTGTTTCTTTTGCCGTTGGAGTTCTGAACGGTATCGAAGTATCGTATTTGTCCACAGAAATTTTATTTATATTAATTTTGCAACACTAGTTATCCAATGGCCACCGTAGACTGCCTTGGCGTGGTAATTGAAAATATAACTAGTTGCTGTACAAACTCCTCTCTAGAGACTCTTTTGCGTTTCTTTTAGAGATGCAAAGAAGATCTAGACCATTTTTTGTCCTAAACCCTATTTTTTACATTTCCACCTCATACTGCAGAATTTCATTTCGGTATAAGATGGCGATCAGGTAAAGAATTTCACTACTGTCCTATTCTCATGTTTAAGTTACAAAGGCAGGAAAAAAGGAAGGAAAGCCGCAGACAATCACTAACATTAAAGCTCTCCTCTGGAACCTATTTTTTCTTCAAAGATTTCACAGAGTTCTGGAATGTCTATATTGTTGCGTTTAATCCAAATAAATTTCACGATTTACTCAGATCAGCTATTTACTTATTTTATATACAAAAATACACGATAGTAACTTTACCACTTTAACGTCTAAAAGCTGCTGTATCTGCTTTAACATCGTCACTTCGACAACGTTCTCGCTTAGACTGTGCTATTTCACAAGATAATGAACTTTTATATTCTATTTAAGCGGTTCTAGTATTAACTTAAAAGGTGTCCCTGTAGGCTAGTAGGTAGTGTGCTAGCTTATCAGTCTGGGGGTTGTGGGTTCGATTCCCAACAAAGACCTTGGCTGTTTTCAGTACAAAAAAAAAAAAATAAAAGTTGACTGTCGGTGGGGCTGCTCAGTGATGAAGGAATTAATTTTCGATAACATTGCCGTTCTAGAAATGAAAGCTGCCACGGTTGGCTAGTAGGTAGTGTACTTAGCCTACCAATCTACCCCTAGATTGTTTTCACTACAAAAATAAGAGCTTGAAGGCTATGTAACTATCCTTCTACTTTCACCACTTGTCTTATCTCTTCTCTATCCCTTTCTTAGAGTATGTAGCACGGTTGTGACTAAATAGGCATTGTTGCCTGAAGTGCTACTTTTCTTAAAAAAACTCTACTTCAACGTTATCGCATATAGATGGCGTTATGATTATCCAGTGAAGGTATTTGTTTTATTGTATTTTCTTGTTCTGTGTTAGTTGTTTTTATTTTCTGATTATTAATCTTAGTTCATAAAATTTTACTGTAGTATCTTATTGTTTTGTGTTTGTAAAATTTCTTAGAAACTACTGAATTAGTAAACAGATACAATAGGTAATTTTGCTTTGCTTATTTTTAAGTATAATTATATTTTTATGACTTAAAATAAGCATCTTCGCAAAAACATTTTAAATGAAGTTAACCAGAATTTGATTTTTTTAACAGTATGCAGACCACCGCCGGTGAGGTTAAATTCAAAAGTCAACTTCTGATAAGATTTAGTGAAGATTGGCCATACCATTGTGCATATTAGCTGATCTCTAAACGAAATACGTTAAGCATTTTCCAACTGTACGTATTAGGATAAGTTAGAAGACTTCTTAGCTGGTAGAAAATTTAATAAATTTGTCGTTTAAATAAAAAACTAAAGGGCGCTCCACACATAAGATAACTTGTGTTTATAAAGACTTAGCGTTTAAGCCCCAGTAGTCAGATCTTTAAAATTAAGAGAGAATTTGTGGCGGCTGTTAGGAAAAAGTATAGAAATATTAAAAGGGTACTCCAGTTTAACACCTGATTTTATACTGTTTGATATATTGTTCGATATTTTCAACCGCAACAGTCAAACACTAGAAATTTTTAACAATAAATAATAAAAATCTAAAATTAAAACTGAAAGTAAAATTCGGACCCACATTAATTTGCTGCAAAAAAATGGCTGGGGAAATTTGAGGTTAGAAAGTAAATTTGACTTCAAATACACACCTTTTTTAAACAACTTAAGTTTTATTGATACCAATGTAAAGTAGAAATATGGAAATTAATAATGAAATGTAAAGTTAGACATATATCCATCTCTAGTACTTCAGCAAACATCCGCTCCTTTCACAAAATCTTGAAGCACATTTTGCAACAAAGCTTTGCTTATCTCGTCAATGTAGAAACCAATTTCATCTTTTAGAACGGCAGTTCTTTATGGATTATTGGCGGAATACTGATCTTTAAAATAACTTCAAAGAAAATAACGCAACGGCATTAAATCACAAATACGAGGCGACAAATTGACATCGCCAGAACGAGAAATTAAGCGACCGGGAAATTTCTCATACCATAACTGAATTGTTGTTGAGGCTTGTCGTGCCGTCTTTCTGAAACGAAAACTCACTGCTGTCAACATCAATTTGTTCGGCGTAAAATTTAAATGCAATTAACTCTGGTAAAAGGGGTATTTATTCCACAATCATTTATGCAGCCAACTTGGCAAAATGTGTGATGGAGAAGTCCTCATTTTGAAGGCTACTTTCATGTGCAATTTTTAAAAGCTGAAAAATTTTGTACTGTGTTAATTAATGTAGGTATTTGTTTGCTTGTGTGTCTTTTTTTCTAATTGTTAAACCTAGTTCATGGAATTTTAATGTAGCCTGTTGTTATTATTTTGTGTTTATAAGGTTTCTTAGAATCTTATCGATTTATTAACAGATGCAATAAGTAATTTCGCTTTATTTATTATTTGTGATAATTGTCTTTTTATAACTTAAGTTAAGCCTTTTCTTAACAATATTATCATGGTAAGAATGAAGTTAAAATTTATAATGAAAATGTTGTATTTTAATTTCCCAGGCTGAAGTGTATATAAGATACGTTATGGCTAAAATTAATGCTTTTAATTTTTACATTACAATTTTACCCCATTTTGAGATACACAATTTAAATCTATTTTGTGTAGAAAAACTTGTGCTACAAAACGAACTATTTGACCTTATTTTTTTGTTTAGAAAAAATTTTAAAAAAAACTTTAATTGTTTTTTGCTTTTAAAGGGAAATTTAAACCTTCAACCTAATGAATATGAAATTTGTAAATTTGTTTATTTTTTTAATTTGTTTATATTTATTCTCTTCTTTCAGCGCTTATTGTACGTTTTTTAACCAAACGCTATATTGGTGAATATGATCATCGAACAGGTGAGAGTTAATGCAAGTAAATGGAAAAAAAAATATTTATTTCCCTACAGTGTTCCATAAGATTTTATGTTTTCTTAACGAGGTCCTTTATTACCTGTATGAATAATTAATTTGCTGCTTTTTTATTTATGATTTTATATATTTTTTTGTTTTCTAATTTAAAATAAAATTTCAATAAATCACCATTTGGATGTGTGTGTGTTTGCTGCTAATATTTCCAAAGTGAATAACCTTAAATTAGGTATATGAAATATTTAAAAAAATGTCCTTCTTAATTTTATTCAAGTGTGGGTGTGTTTTTAAAGTGTGGAAGGAAATACAACAGAAAGAAATTTTGAATATAAATGTTTACACTGAACACAGTAAATTGGATGGGCACATTTGAGGTTAGAAAGTAATTTATTTTAAAACACAAAGTTTGTTGTGACAACTTCAGTTTAATTGATACCAATGCAAAACAGAAATACGGAAAGTAAAAATGGAATATAATGTAAACAAATGTTCACCTACCGACATGCTAACGCCTAAATGCCTATGCGTGAACTCAATTTCTAAGACGTCTGTATTTAGTTTACTCTTTCTTCTATTGCTCTGTAGTTTTCATCTTTTACTTTATGACTCTGTCAGATTTCTTCACACGACCTTTGGTTTTACTAAACATGTAATCTGAAAACCTTATGCAGTTATATACACACCACAATATTTTATGGCTGTGGAAAAACTAGCGCTACTCGATGCCTTATTTATCAATATCCAGCAATTCATGTGAATCCAGCGAGACTCTAACAATTCTTTACGCCGTTGTTACAATTCTCACTAACTAAAACTTAGTCTTGACTATCATAACTCCTGTACTAAACTTAAAGCTTATCGATTAACTTATCCATCGCTTTTACATAATAATTGTTTTCAAACAATAACACGAAGCAATACTAATGCAGCCAAATAGGTGAGTTCGATATGCAGTTTTTAGATTGGTACATGTACTTGACACAAACACAGCCTAAGTACCTTAATATAACACGCAGTTGTAAGTGATATGTTCGTTGCTCTGTAGTTGATGACACAGGAAAGTAACAATAACTCTAACAAATGGGATTTTTTATTATGATTCTTTGAACAGATATTCATAAATCGCCACTATACGTGTGCTGCAGGTATAGAAATATCATTGTACAGAGCTTAAGTTCTCTTTTTAAATAACTCACCAGCCTCAGCTGCTTAAAGTCAATAATTTTTTTTATATACCAAAGCCTTTTTAAATCACTCACCAGCCTTAGCTGCTTAAAGCCAAAAATTTATTTTATATACAAAAGGTTTCGTTGGGATGTAAACTTATATGCTTTGCTTTTGTTAAACATAACACGTAGCACCTCTAACAATTCTATCAATGCGTTAGAAAATTTTTTTTTAATTTGATTTGGACATAGCACACTGTGTCGGGTTGGCAGTATGTAACACACACATAGACACGCCAGGACGATAAAAATTTTACCTCTTGTTGTTGTAATTCTAATTTTTGTAACAAATATATTTTTTTTCTTTTGGTTTTCATTGATTAATGGTGTTCAGAACATTGGCTCGTGATTAAAGAAAATGATTCATAAATAACAACACATCACATATCAAAGCACTATGCCTGTCCTTAATGATACACTGAAGTCAACCATGATATACTAACGTAGTCAGGTCGTAATATTATAATTCTCTTTAAACTTTATAAATTATAAATCGCATTGAAATAATGAAAATCCAGTATGAAAATGGTAGTTCTGTTAAAGTTAAATTTCCTAAAATTTGTGACATTTTCGGATATCACAATCGCCCTATTGACACCGCTATTAAGAATTTAGTCATTAACTTTGGTCGACAGGCTCCATACAAAATTTGCGAACACCAACGCATGTTTGGCCGGCCGTGAGCTACAGTATTGAAGCAGATCCATATTTGTCAGTTCCTCGTTCTCAAAAATTGGGGTTATTCAAAACCACCACATGGCGAATTTTGGGTAAGGATTTTACTCTGAAGCCCTACAGGAATTAAAGCCGATCTGCCATTCACATCGCCATAGATTCGCTCAATTAAATTCATGAACAACGGACTGGTTTCTCTGAAAAAATCAATTTTTCAGACGAAGCCTATTTTTACTTCCCAACAAGCAAAACTGCCGGATATGGGCTTCTGAAAATCCTAGAGCGATTATTGAGAAGCCTTTGCATGCTTAACGTGTCACTGTATGGTGCGCTATATGGTCTGGAGGTCTGATTGAACCGTTTTTTTTTGAAGATAAGGCTGTAAATGTGGTATTTAGCACCACTGGATTTTTTTTGGTAAGGCTATGTTAAGGACAGAGTCTATACGCAGCCAACCGAAACGATTTTAGCCTTAAAACTCAAAATCCGTGATGTGATTAACGAAATAGGATCTCCATTTTGCCAAAAGGTGATTAAAAACTTTGATGAAAGATTCGACATCTGTCAGCGTGGTCCTGGTTGACATTTGCCAAATATCATTGTTCATTCATAATTGCTGAACTCTTCTCTTTGTAATACAATAAAAATTTGAATCATTTTAATCTAAATTTTTTGTTTTCTTTTTTTTTGTTTTTTGTTTTAGAAAACAAACTTCTTCTTGAAAAACCCTTTGTACCCTTTTTTTGGCATTAAGTGATTTTTCATATTTATTAATTTATATTTATATTATTCAAGTTGTTTTACTTTCAGTGTAAGAGGGTAATTTTCTTCTATAAAAGCTTTAAAATCTTTATAACTTTATTCATAAACAAATTTCATACACTAAAGCTCTACTGCACATCCTTCTCTCTTTTTTGTGCCATAATTATTTTATGAAAAGAGCAATAAAAAATAATATTAAAAAATAAATCATTATTTATTTTTGTTCTTACATTTTGTTAGCATGATTGCATTAGATTATTGTTGGTGTTGCGTTTCTTTATAAAAGTGTGTCTGTGTAGTGTGTCTGTGTGTGTGTGTGTGTGTGTATGTGCGTGCGAGAGTAAAACTTCCATTTTGCCCAGTCGACTATTTTTACTTCAATATTATTTTTATTTAACCATTTCAGAAAATCGATATAAACACGAAACCTTGATCGATGGGGAGCCAGCACTGTTTGAAATACTAGACACATGCCCCAAGGTAAATATTTAAATAACAAAGAAATACTCTCTTTCTCTTCCCCTCTATCGTTATGTGTTTCATACAAGCAGGATAATAATTAATAGTGAATAATAAAATTTTACATTCGAACCAAAATAGATTCTAACTACACTGAAAAAAATTTAAAGGAAATTAATTGAAATTTTTCAACTGTAAAAATGTGTAAAAAATTAAATTTTAATTAAAAATTCTATTTAGATAGATCACCGGAAAAGGAATCCTGATTAAAGTTTTGTCAGCCACTGTACACACAATACAACCGAAATGGTACATATTAATATTTTGGTTACGCTGGTAACCATTTGTATGTAGTAATGCACAACTAATAAACTTATTAGAAAATATTGTTGAAACGGGAATATTAACAGGACATCGAAGGACAAGATTTATTTACATTTTAATTACAGACTACACGTTGGTAAATATTTAAGATATAAACAGGTTTTTGTAAATACAATAACAATAAGAAATCTAGCATGACTTTTTAAGAGGAACAGGTGCTTTAGAATGGTACTTTTTACCAATTAGTATTTTTTTTAAAGGCTAGTACTACTTATTTGCAAAAAAAAGTTATCCCCGCAGCTGTATAAAGGAATAAGAAATTGTTTTTGTTACAAAATTTTTTGAGTTATTTTACAGTTAAAAAAGTACTAAATTTCGATATTTATTTTAACTATTTTAAAATAAATTATAACTTTCAGATTTTTCTTTTAAGCTGCTGCTTAAGTTGATAAATTTAGATAACCGCAGCAGCAGAAAGTATATTCATTTAGTTAGTATCTAAAATTTACTGTTCTTTTTCAAATTTATCACAGTTAATAACGAGTGTAAGCCAAAAATCTAAAAATTGTAATTTAGTACTAATTTTCCATTCCGGGTTGATAATACAGCTGATACTGCGTTCGGAACATTTTTTTTATTTTAAATAATGTATGACTTATCTTTTGAAATGGAAAGTAGCTATCTTATCTCTTATTTTACTACAAAGGGTGTTCCAACATTTAAAGTAAAGAGAGAAAAAAACACCAATAAATAAATTAACGGCTCAATATTCGAAAACCGCGAAATTTAAGAATACTTTTTATGCTTAAGAGTTGATATAAAATTATAATATATCATTTTCAAGATTTTGCCAATTACGTTTTTTAATATGCGGATAGCTCTATAAGCCTGGTGAAACTGAGGACATACCGTAGAGTGTTCGAGAAAAAGCCACAATTGAGACAATAAAATTTTGTGCTTTAAAAATATCTGTATTAAAAGAATAATTTATCCAAATTAATATTTTGGACGTTTATACATCGTATTGCGATGCTTAAACAGCTTAAACAAATAACATTTATCAACTAGGAAATATGCAGATTGTAGGGTATACAATTCGAAAATTCTGTCTAAAATTACATAAACTATTTTCAACCTGCCAGCTGTCATAATTTAACAAAATTTCACAGTTATACATTCCTTTAAAAATATATTTATCAGTCATAATTTTTCTATTTAACTATTTCATCAGTCATTATGATTTTATTAAAAATATTCATCGTCATCAATTTTTCCATGAACAAATTGCATCAGTTATAATTTTTGTACAAAGGAATTTCATAAGTCATAACTGTTTTAAAAATAGTTATAATTATTATATAAAAAAATGTTCATCGGCCACAAATTTTCTGTAACAAAATATATTTTCTAAAGACATATGCCATCAATCATTATTTTTCAAAAACAAAAAAAAATGTTCAATCATAACACAAGAGAATCCCATCATACCTTTTCTTAAAAAAATTTATCAGTCGTAATTTTTCTATAAAAATATTCATCAGTTATAATTATTATACAAAATTTCATCAGTCATAGTTTTTCTAAAGAAGAAATTTTATTATTTTTATTTTTTTTATAAAACAAAATTTCATCAGTCATCATTTTACTAAAAAAAATTTACATCAGTCAGAATTTTTTTTTATAAATTTTCATCAGTCATGAATTTTTTTAACAAAAATTTCGACAACGATAATTTATTTTGAAAAAATTTCATCAGTAAAAATTTTTCTTATTAAATTTCATTAGTTATAGCTTTTTTTATTTAAAAAAAATTTCATCAGACACAAAATTATTAAAAAAAATTTGACCAGTCATAATTTTTCTTAAAAATATTTTATAAATAAAATTTTTTCTTAAAAAAATTTCATTAGTTATAGCTTTTTTTATTCAAAAATTTCATCAGTGATAATTTTTTCCAAAAAAAATTTCATCAGTCTTAATTTTTTAGTCAGCATTTTTCTTTAAAAACTTTTATCAGTCATAATTTTTTTAGAAAAATTCAACAATAATAATTTTTTTATCAAAATTTCATTAGTAAAAATTTTCTTAAAAAATTTCATTGTTATAGGTTTTTTTATTTAAAAAGTTCTACAGTCATTACTTTTGCTTTAAAATTTTCATAAGTCAAATTTTTCTAAAAAAAAAATCAAATCAGTTTTATAAAAATTTTTATCAGTCATACTTTTTTTATAATTATCATCATCATTAGCTTTTTTAAACAAAATTTCATCAGTCAATATTTTTCTTAAAAAAAATTTCATTATTTTAAAAAAACTTTTACTTTTTATTATTTTTTCGATATTTCGCCACACCGTTGGTTGGCATCCTAATGATATTAAAAAGGTCGAAAAACTATAACTATTATATAAAATTTCATTAGTTATTCAGCTTTTTTTAAAAATTTTATATCAATTTTTCTTAAGAATTATTTCATTAGTTAAAATTTTTGTATAAAAAAATTTCATTGGGTACAAATCTAACTTCAATCAAAATATTAAAAAAAAATATTAATTATAATTATAACCATTATTATACAAAAGATTTCATCAGTCAAACATTTTTCTTAAAAAATATATATCAATCATAATTTTTCCATAAGTATAGATATAATTAATAAAAAATGAATTTCATCAGTCGTAATTTTTCTTAAAAAAATTCATTATTTATAAAGTTTTTATAAAAAAAAATTATTAATCATAAGTTTTCTTAAAATATTTTTGTTTTTTTTTCTATAAAAAAATCTACAATCATAATTTTTCCTAAAAAGAGTCATCGGTCACAATTTTTTTAAAAACATTTTCATCAGTCAAAATGTTTCTTTAAAAAATTTCAGTAGTTATAATTTTTTAAAATTCGCCAGTCATAATTTTCCTCAAAAAAGTTGCATCAGTCACAATTTTTCTAAAACAATTTTCATCACTCTTAATTTAAAAAAAAAATCATCAGTCAAAATTTTTCTTAAAAAATCTCTATCAGTCTTTATTGTTCTTTAAAAAAAATCCATAATTTGCGTTATCAGTCATATTTGTCTAAAACAAATTATATCAATCATAATTATATTTAAATAAATTTCATCAGTCATAAATTTTCTTAAAAAAACTCCATCAATCAAAAGTTTTCTAAAGAAAAATGTCATCAAGCATGATTTATCCAAAACATATCATCATCAATCATAATTGTTCTATGAAAAAATATCATCAGCTATAATTTTTTGTAATAAAAAAATTTTATTGAAAACTGCTTTAAATCTTTTGTATATAAAGTTTGACATGTCGAGTAATGGCGATAAACAATCTCTTGGAGCCAAAATCTATATCGACATCTTAAGATTGAATTTTGGATTCAGACCATCTAAATTCTACATTTTCTAAACTGCAAATATCCACAAGGCTTAGTTACGACAGTTTTACTTATTTCTTTATTTAATTTTGGTACACTCTTTATATTTTTTATTATTTTTGCAATTTCTTTTTTGTTGTATTTTAAGTAAAAAAGGTGACATTGGATAACAGAAGAGCATGCAAGAAATATTTTATTATTAGATTAGATAAATGCTAGATTTTAATGACAATAAATTGCTGGTAGCCTTGTACATTTTTTGATTGCACACGTTTTGATCTTAAAGTCAGAAAAAAAATCACAAGAAAATATGTGTTGCGATGTCGTATAGTCCAAAAAAAAAATATGAAATTGACTGCAACAGTAATCGCAAAGAAACTATTTTATTATGCATTTTTTAAAAGGAAATTTATTTTGAGGTGATCTGTCACAAAACATGTGACACTTTTTTATAATCTTCTCCACAGATCTAACGATTTAATCCGATAATGGATAATGATTTCTTAAAAATACTTATATATCTGTATTATACCCAAAATATATCTTTTTATAACATTGAATATAGTTTATTGTGTGTTCCCTATAATTACTTAGATATTCTATTAAATATCAAAATGTCATTTTATTAAAAAAAAAAACTCTCGTAATGGCATGATAACATGCATCATCATTTATGGTTTTTATTTACAAATTGGGTCATAGTAAATAGCTGCGAAAATAAAACTAAAGCACTGAAAATGTCCTCGAACACAATACTGACGCGCCTGAAATACAATCATTGAAAAAAATTAAAAGGACAACATGGTGTCATGGCATGTTTGCTTAAGCTTTTACTTTCATTTCAACAACTCCTGTTAACAAGAGAAGCAAAAACAAAAGGGGAATACGAAAACGAAATATAATACATTTATATCCTTCTAATTACAACCTTGTAGAATATTTTTATTTTTGCTCTTTTTTAGTTTCTTTAATAATTTCATTTTTTTTTGTTTTACTTTCATGCTTTTACCATTCCATGTCGCTGCCGCTGACTTCATCATTCAGGCAGACGATGAAGTTTTTAATGCCAACGATTTAATACAATGGGCTGATGGTCTGCTATTAGTCTATTCCATAACAGATCGCAATAGTTTCAATTATATACGTGGCGCCAAGTCAGATCTGCAATCGGATATACCATTACAGCTGGTGGCTAATAAGGGTGATATGGTGCATTTACGCAAGGTCGGGCAGGACGAGGGAGAAAACTTATCCAAAGATCTCAACTGTAAATTTTGTGAAGTATCAGCAGCCGACCACGTGGATCAGGTGGCTGAGGTCTTTAATGATTTATGCAGGGAAATAATTGCCTCCAAACGAAAATCAAAACAAAGTTTATTGGAGCGTATGTTGGGTGGAGCTCGACCCTATAGTCGGGGGAAAAGTGATAGTAATTTGCCAAAGGATTGAAATTTATTAAACGTCATTATAATTATAATTTTGTATTTTTATTATTTATTTCAATAAATTTTGTTATTTGTTTTCTTTTATTTAAAATACAATTTTTCTATAAGTTGTTTAACGTTTTAAATCATGACTAGCACCTAGCACCTGTAGGCTAGTAGATAGTGTACTAGCTTATCAGTCTGGGAGTTGTGGGTTCAATTCCCAACAAAGACCTGGGCTGTTTTCACTATAAAAAATATAAATTGACTGTCGGTGGGGCTGCTCAGAGATAAAGGCATAGTCACTGGTCACTGTGCTGTCTTATACGACAGTTAATTTCCGATAACATGGGCCTTCTAGAAACATAAGTTAATCCGGTAGGTTAGTAGGTAGAGTATACTTAGCCTACCAAGGGATGACTGTTTTCACTACAAAAATAATAGCTTGAAGGCTATGTACTTTCTACTTTCACCACCTGTCTTCTCTCTTCTCTATCCCTTTCCTAAAGAATGTAGCACTTATGCTTTTATGTACCTTCAATTTTTTACTTTACTTACTTAATTCACCTAAAAATAAATTAGTACCGACGAACTGCTCAATATTGTCCACTAAACCCATTTTTATGGGGACATAATTATTCACCTTAAATGATGCATCTTAAACATTACAATTTTTACGCAATATGGCATCGCTATTTGCAAAATTAACAGTTATTTATTAGTTGTCGTCTTTTGAATTAACAAAAGTTTTATTTGCGACAATTAATTATTGGAAAAGTTGTAAAATTTATTTAAATGGAACGAATGAAGAAAGAATCTATACAAGTTATGTTACTCTAGGTGATATAGGTATTACGAAATCGGATGTTCTTGATGTTCTTGGCATGAAAATTCAGGGACCCCAGTCCCCTGAAGTCAGCAGGGATACAACTGGAAACCCCACTTTATTTCCACGGGAATCAGTGACCCGCAGAGTTCCGTTATTTGTCTCTTTAGACACTTAACTGTTCTCTGGCTGATTATTGAGGTTGGCCCTATATGGGAGCATCGTGGTGGTTGTGGTTTCGCGGCCCCATAACAGTATAATGGTTATTATGGTGGCCAGGATCATTTCGCCGTTAATGACACGCTAGGTGAATGATCCAGTCCAGTGAGCATGCTAGACATGTGTTCTGGACAGGAGTTGGAAAGTCTCCAACCCTTAAGCAAGGAGTGATGATTTGCAGCCCTGCTCTGGAATCATCGAAGTTGCAACTAGAAAGTTCTGTTGCATAGAATTATAGTTTCGGCTTCCTAGGACGAGCATGACGTTCCAAATTATGCAGTGGTTAGATCCACCGTCTGATTAAGGCTTCATGGCTAGGCGCGGATGTAAATCTGACCACACTGCATCCGATCTTCGTACTATTTATAGCACCTATATTCGTCCAAAATTGGAATGCAACTCTCATAAATGGGCCGGCGCCCCAAAGTCTACTTTAGAATCGTTCGACCACATACAGGAGAGGGCCAAGAGGCTCATTAGGGACAGTAGGGTCTCCAACTCTATTGATTCTTTAGAGCGTCAATGCAATGTGAAATATATTTCACTGTTTTATCGTTACTACAATGGTAAGTGCTCTCTAATGAAATTAGGGAACTTGTTCTCGTTACTCGCACGTTTTTGCGTTTAACTCAATTTTGTTTGAGAACTCATCCATCTGTGACTGATTTTCCAGTGAATCGCACTACACATTACAAGGAAAACTTTTTTTTTAGCAGAATAGTCCATATGTGGAATAAACTCCCTCAATGTAGGAAAGATCAAAGTGAATGTACACACAGCACCACTCCCTGTTTCTTCCTCCTCATAACCTAATTTCCTAGTTCTGGCACAATGCATTACATGTGTAAGGGTCATCCTCTGAGTGCTAGTACGAGAAGAAAGCTGACAGGAGAATAATATTGATTTAGAAGCCGATTTACTATCTACTGTATAAAAACGCTGTATAAAACGCTTTCAAGATTACACAAATGTAAACAGTCGTCAGCATAGTGGTAAGCCTTGCAAACTGACCACCAAAGAAGAAAGAACTATTGTTCTTAAAATCAAAAAGCAATCTAAAATAATTTCCATAAAGTTGGCTGGAGAGTTGCTAGAAGAAACCGGAAAAGAAATTCATCGCAAAACTCTGCACCATGCTAGTTACAACTCCCATAGAGCATGAAAGAAGACACTCATAAGAAAAGTGAATCAAAAGAGGTTTGACTTTCCAAAAGCATAACCCCACGGGGGCACATATATATGGTCTTTATAGAACTTCGACTATCTAGACCTGTGCAGCTGGAGGAAAAAGGGAGCCCAGTCCCCTGAAGTCAGCAGGGGTACAACTGGAAACTCCACTTTATTTCCACGGGAATCAGTTAGCTCGCAGAGTTCCGTTTTTTGTCTCTTTAGACATTTAACTGTTCTCTGGCTGATTATTGAGGTTGGCCCCTATATGGAAGTATCGTGGTGGTTGTGGTTTCACGGCCCCATATCAGCTCTATTGTTTAATATAGTGGCCAGGATCATTTCGCCGTTAATGACACGCTAGGTGAATGATCCAGTCAAGTGAGCATGCTAGACATGTGTTCTGGACAGGAGTTGGAAAGTCTCCAACTCTTAAGCAAGGAGTGATGATTTGCAGCCCTGCTCTGGAATCATCAAAGTTGCAACTAGAAAATTGTGTTGCATAGAATTATAGCTTCGGCTTTCTAGGACGAGCATGACGTTCCTAATTATGCAGTGGTTTGGTCCACCATCTGATTAAGGCTTCATGGCCAGGTGCGGATGTAAATCGAATCACACAGTTTCCAAAAGCATACTTAAATAAGTCCACTGGGGTCTAGAGCTCTGTGTTGTTTTCAGACGAAAGCAAATGCAATATTTTCCAATCTGATGGATAAGAGAGAGTATGAAGAAAGCCTAACTATAAATTTGAAAGTAGCAATAAAGTAAAAAAAGTAAAACATGGAGCAGGGGGGGTGATGGTGTAGGGCTATATGTCGGCGGCAGGGGATGGTACCTTGGTGTTCATTGGCAAAACTATGGATAAAACCATTAACCTGAATATTTTAAAGGAAAACCTGCAAAGAAGTGTTCAAAAACTTGGTTTTGTTCAGCAGGACGAATCATTGCCAAGCATACTGCCCTTTATGTCCCTATGTGGATCATCCGCCATGTGCTGTACATAAAGGGTTTTCCAGCAAGAAGTTTGTTTTCTAAAACAAAAAATTTAGATTAAGACGACCACGCTAACTTTTCCAGCGAGAAGTTTGTTTTCCAAGACAAAAAATTTAGATTAAGACGACCACACTAACAGATGTCGATTCTTTAATCAAAGTTTCGTTTTGAGTTTTAAGGCTGAAATCGATTCGATTGCGTATAGACTCTGTCCTTAACACCTTAAAACAGCCCCACAAAATATAATACAGTGGTGTTAAATCAAAGGTTTCTCAATAATCGCTCTAGGAGTTTTAGAAGCCCAAATGCGGCAATTTTGCTTGTTGATAAACCTTGACAAGTGAAAATGGTCTTCATTTGAACAATATTTTTTCAGAAAAACCAGAACTGAGCGAATCTACTGCGTTAAGAATGGTCGATCGGCTTCAATTCCTGCACCAACTGAACCTTGTAAAGCTTCAAAGTCAAATTCTTACACAAAATACGACATGTAGTAGTTTCGGATAACACCAACTGTTGAGAACGTCGAGAAATTAACAAATTTGGATCTGCTTTGATCACTAGGGCTCACGGCTGCCATGTTTTCAGTTGGACAACCCGATCGAATACGCGCTGGTGTTTGCTCATTTTGTATTGATCGTGTCGACTCAAAATAAGCAACCAAATTTTTAATAACGGTCTCAGAAGGACGATTATGTTGTCCGAAAATATCACAAATTTTACATTTCGTAACAGAACCACCATTTTCACAGTAAATTTTCACGCTATCGCGAGGTGCTAACAACTCAATTTTAGCCTATTATTGACGACCTGGATATCACGGACATGTGTTTTCAACAGAACGGCGAAACAATCAGTTTATTGCAAACGAAATTTCCCGATCGTATAATTTCACGTCAATCAACAGTTAAGTGGCCAGTGTGATTCAACGCCACTGGATTATTTTTTGTGGTGCTATGCAAGGCAGAGTCTATACGAAGTCAATCAATTCGATTTCAGCCATAAAACCAAAAATCCGTGAAATAGGACTGCCATTTTGCCAAATATTTGTATGAAAGAATTGACATCAGCGTGGTCGTGGTGGATATTTGCAAGATGTCGTTTTTCATTCATAATTTTTCTCTTTGTAATACAATAAAAATTTGAATCAAGTTAATCTAAATTTTTAGATTTTTAGAAAACATACTTCTTGTTGAAAAACCCTTTAGTAGCGCATTTAAAATTGTTATGACTGTGGAAATAACTCTGTCCTTCTGGGTACATATATATGTATGAGTGTCCAAAATAATCAGCTGCCGAACAGCACTAAGAAGAAAATTTCTGAAATCTAAATGCGAGGTAAATTAATTACTATGCGATTGCCGTTGCTGCAATTGCAATTATGATTCATGTATGGAGTCTTACATCTTGAGCAGTCGTGAAAATTACTTGCTATAACGTGATAATTAATTGGCATAGCCGATATTTGTTACACTTTGTTTTGCATTGAGTTTGTTAAAAACAGCTGATTTAAATACCGAGGAACATTAATTAAATTTGTGAAATAAGTTTAAAACACTTTTAAAAAATTCTGATTTTTATTTACACAAATATTTTCACAAAACTTAAATATTTTCTGACGTTAAAAGACCCGATAAACTTCACTGCTGCTTTATTACTTACAACTGTTATGAATTCGCCTTCGCCTTGGTCTTGCATATTAAACAACTGGGACAATGAATGAATTTGCCTTTGTTATGACTATGCAAATAATTCAATTTGATTTCGTAGCAACTGCAAGCAGACGTTTATTTTACAATAAATTGTAAACTTTTTTTAAAAAAATAATAAGTTTTATAAACAATAAACTATTTGTTTCTTTTAAATTTGAATTGAATAAAAAAATTAACTTTACATTAAGTTTGCTTTAGCAAAAGCTTTAATGTAAAAAAGCTTTTGTATTGTTGTGTAAAAGTTTAACACTATGTTGAAAACAAGCGCTGTTGTTATGAACAGTCGTGGCCAAAATATTAAAAATGCAGGAGAAGAAGAACAAATAAATTTAATGAATAGTTTTCTTAAAAAATTACGAAATTGTAAAATCTTTTTCTACAGATATATTTAATTAAAAGTAGTTGTATGAAAAGCATTTAATAAATTTGGTGCCAAGGTGTCACTTTAATATGACATATTAATAATACAATGAGTCTTTATTTACGTACTGCATTTTGAGCTTTAATATTGGCTTTTTATATCCAGTTTTATTTCAGTTTTTATTATCATTATTATTATTATTATTATTATTCTAATTATTCTTTTACTTTAATTTTTATATTTGTTTAAGATTTATAATTGCGTTTTGTATTTTTTGCTTTCTATATTCTTAATAAGAATAACAATGTTCAATTATCATTTTATGCAATTGGCGGCTGTGAGATTTGATGGCTTTTGTTTGCTGGACTATGAATTAAGTTATCGAAATTTTGCCAGGGTCTATTTGCTAGAAATTTTATTCCATACTTAAATCCCCCCGGGGGCACATGACAGTCTTTTTGGAACCTACTATTCCATTTAGACTGGTGTCTTGCGGGGTAAAAGGGAGCCCAGGCCCCTCAAAGGATAGTAGGAGTCACCTGGACAATCCACATATTTCCACGGGAATCAGTACGCTCGCAGAGTACACTATTTGTTCTCTTAAGGCGATGATGTTTTCTGACTGGTTATTGAGGTTGGCCCCTATATGGAAGTATCGTGGTGGCTGTGGTTTCGGACCCTCGTAAGAGTTTGTGGGTCGGATCATTCAAATTAACACAATGAATGGTTCAGGTTCAGTGAGTATGAATGCTGTCGTGTTCTTGATAAAAAAGAGCTTCATGCGTTGTGGACCAGGAGTTGGAAAGTCTCCAACTCTTTAGCAAGGAGTTAAGGCTGCGGCCTACTTCGGGTTTTCGAAATTGCTACTAGAAGTGACCGGAGGATATACGTATTCGATGGCCTTCTAGGGCGTGGTTGATGTCCAATCAACCAAGTGGTTTGACCACCATCTGATTATGACTGTATGGTCGCTGCAGATGTAAATCAAATCACGCTCTCCATACTTAAAATCTAGATAAAATATTAGGTGGGCAAATTTGAGGTTTAGAAGTAAATTGGCTAAAAGACACTTTTTTGACAACTTCAGATTAAAGTAGAATGGGAATTAATAACAGAATATAATGTCGGGCAAATATCTAACTCCAGCACATCGGCAGACGTTCGCTGTTTTCGTAAAATTCCAAAGCACATTTCGCAAAAAAAGCTGCTTGACATGTGCTTCTGGGCATTTGGGAGGCACCAGTTGCCTAGCTGAGGAAACTGGAAGAATTTGACCCTCGAAGTCCGACTAATAACTTACCAACTGGTAGCACATGTTCCAGTAGTCACTGAGACCTGGTACACACCTTGTCATCTTGACATATGCTTCTGGGCATAAGAGGTGGCACCTGTCGCCTGGGTTAGAAGCCTGAAAGAGGAAGAATTGGACCCTCGAAATCCAAGTGACTTATCAACTGGTATCATGCGTTTTAGTAGCCCACAGTGCTACGACCCGGTAATGGGTGAGGCCTTTTGGGGAGCAACATGGTGGCTGTGGTTTAAATCCAAACCTCATGAAGTTGTGGCTTCTAATATTGCCACCTGGGTTGTGTAGTGCACCTTGGAAGTATTGATAAACGCATAGTATTCATCTCGTGGTAAGACCACCGTCAGGCACTGACGCTACTCTGTATCACAAACTTTCAGAGCATCAATTACTTGTGGGTTGCCCAGTTTTTTAAATGTCCCCAGAGCAAATACTCTAGCGGCGTTAAATTACAAGAACGAGACAGCTAACTGACATCGCCAAATTGAAAAATAATCTAATCGGAAAACTTCTCTAGCAACAATTAAAATGGTTGTAAGGCTGTGTAGGTTGAAGCGCTGTCTTTCTGAAGCCAAAGATCACTAATGTAAACATAAGCCAATTGTGGCCACAAAAAATGGTTATCATCCTTTGGTAACGCAGACGGTTTACGGTGTTTTCTTGCTCATTTTAGAAAATTTACGCGCCGATGATGCCGCCTGACTGCAAAACCGCACCATAAGCTAACTTTCTTTGGATGTAACGTTTTTCGAGAACTGTTTCTGTGATTTTGTGAGCCCTTATATACGACAGTTTTCTTTGTTTACTTAACCATTTAATTAAAAAGGAGCCTCAGCACTTAAGATGATTTTGTTGAAAAGAGCCGTGTTTTGCAAATAGTCAATTCCATGTACACAATGGCCGATGGGCTTAATTATTGAATGATTTGAACTTTAGAAGCGTGAAGATGAAGATTTTAATGGAAAATGTTGCGTAAAGTGCCTCTAGTAAGATCCAATTGTTGCAAATATCGACGAATATATGTTCCAGTCTCATTTTCAACACTTTTTAAGGTACAACAGCAATGTTTTCATCACAATGGCCACGACGAGCGTATTGTTGTGTTCAGCAACAATATCCTGAGCCTAGAATTTCGCTATTAAATTATGCATAATGGTAACAACAATAGTTGATTCATTTTGATGAAATGTTTTAATGATTAGAACACGATGGTTTATCGAATATTTTTCCATAATAAATTTGCCACCTGTCCACTTAACGACTGCCATATATAAACTATCAAGACTAATGTTTCCCAAAATTGCGGTAAAACAAAGTAGTTTATCTTCCCGGGGGACACTCTCTACTTTTTAGATTTTTATTAAAATCGTTTAAAATTCAGTGATTAAAGTGATTAAAAGACAGCCTCCATTTTTATTTCCCAATATTTGATATCCCCTTTTGGCCAAATATAGATTTCAAACATTTTAAGAATTGAATTATGAAAAATAAAAGCAAAAAGAAAAATAAATAAAAAGAATAAATAGAAAGTAACTTTTTACAAAATAAGCTTTTAATAAATTTTTAAAACTTAATTATTAAATTAAAATAAATCGAAGCAGAAACTTGTAATTAATAAATTCACCAACTGGAGAATGGGTTTGTTTTGTAAATTTAAATATTTTTATTTTTATTTATATTATTTACGTTAATACGCCTCTTACAAAATATAAAGAAACAAACGATGTCATTTAATGAATCGGGTTTCTAATTTAACCGGCCAATCAGGCGAAAATTAATCGTGATTGAATTTCAAGATTTTATTTGTTCTCAAACTTTCAAAAATAGAAACTACAAATTATTTAATTATTTTTAATGCATAAATAAATATTTTAAACATTTTAGTTTCGATGACATACAATTTTCGTAAATATATATTTTTTTTTATTTTATTCAAATTACACAAAACGGGATTTTTAGTGTTATCGTTTTATGTAAAATTTGTCCTCATTATTTGTTCTCTTAGATATCAAAAATTTGCGATTTAAATAAATGGAAATTGTTGTTAGACGAGCTTAATTTATTTAAAGTACGATGTCATAGACTTTTTTCGTATTTAGTTAAAATTCAATTCTAAAGGGTTTTCGAACAAGAATTTTGTTTTCTAAAACAAAATAAAACAAAAAAATTTAGTTTAAGTTGACTCAATGGTTACGAAGAGAAAAGTTTGGCAATTATAGAAGAAAAATAATATGTGGCAAATGTTCACCAGGACCATGCTAACAGATGTCGATTCTTTCATCAAAGTTTTTGATCACTTTTTGGCAAAATGGCGATCTTATTTCGTTAATCACATCACGGCGATATAATTTACAAATCAAATCAAATAGTGGTAAAGTGAATTTGAAGGGGCCTAAACCTTTTTTTTTTCAAATAGCTGGCCATGACTTGCTCATGCAACTATACGCTGCTAAAATTTATTAGTTTCTAATTAGTAATTGATCGAGATGTATAATAGCAAAATTCTAAAAATTTTAAGTGAAATGGAAAGATTTCGAATTGGTGTGTATTTGTTGTCAAATTATCCTGTCCAACCATCGGAGGCGTAATTAAACAAAAACATAAAACTGCGCTCAGATAAATGTATGAAAAGCAAATCCATGAACAAATTACCAAGCCAAACTTGCAACAGCTTTACTTCTAGAAGAAAGGCGAAAGGTTCACAGTATTGCGGCGAAATTCAAACCTTTCCGTATCAAAAATAAATCGATGATATTTTCAAAGAAATCTAGCACAATTAACGTGGACGATTCATTTCAATGAATTAATGATTCCAATAAAAAAATTTTTTAAAGTTTATTATCTGTCCTCGTATAATTTCAAATAGAATATTTATACTTCGGCCATTTAAATTTGTATCTTTTTCCCATTTGTGTTTGACATATTAAATATACGCAGAACTGATGTATTTTTAAAATTTTTCTTGTGTGTGATTATCTGCCGTTTGTTTTGGAAAAGGAAAATGGAAAAAATAATTATTATTAACTATGTGTCATTTCATGTTGCCTCGTGTGTATCTAACATAATCACCGAAACAATACAGTAAAATGCATTAATCGTCTTATGCAGAATTTAAATTAGTTAGCCAATGTCACGTCTTATTAAAACCACATCTTCCCTAGAAGGACTTGCTAACTGGACTACCAACAAGGCGTGAGACTTTTTTTAATCAATTAGTGAGAATTTAACACAATGATTTTAACATTAATTATCTGGAATAGAACTTTGACGACTAAGAAAGTCTGCAAATGATAATGTTTGAAAAATTTAGCTACAAAATCTTCAAGTTTAACAGTTCAATTAAAACGTTAATCTGCTTTGTAATGCTCCATTTTCGTAACCGAAAAATGCCAGCTGTCAAATTGTACTTTGCAAAGGAAGCCTTTCGGAGTAGCTTTTCTTGAGGTATAAATCCTCGACTCCAAATTCATTTAATATTTGTTATCTGTCTGTTTAAATAGAATATATAACAATAACAGAGTAGCAGGCAAATGCTATTGCTGTTATATATACGTAAATAATAGTTGGGTGGCTCGTGAGTCTATCACACGTATTTGTGTTTACCCAATATCTACTTTTATTTTTTACAACAATTTTCTTACACATTTCTAAAGATCACTTAACTATTTGTTGGGTAAATTTAACAAAATTCACTCAAATATTCTTTAACTTATTTCAATTACGATTTATCTTCACAAAAGTGCTACAAATGAATACTCTGCAGTGCTCTAAATAGAATTTACAATTATCACAAAAAAATAAAATAACACAAAACATCTCACTTCTTTATAATAAATAAAAAAATCTGTCGCCTTTCTCAAATAAATACCGCCAACTTTATTTACGCTTCCATTCTACAAAGAAAATAATGTTGAAAACAATTTAAAATAAATATTTAAATTTGATAATTGTAAATTGTGATAAACTTTTAAAGTGATTTTAACCCTATTTTAACAATATAATAAAAAGTATAACTTAAATTGTTATTTATTGTTAATACGATTTAAGTGTTACCTTGCAGAGATGGTAAACTAAATAATTTTAAAAAATTTATTAAGCTTTGAAAAAGTTTAAAGCTCTTCATAGACCTTATTATTTAATCGAAGGGACCAAGAAAAAGTATTATTAGTCTGCAGGCCATATATTTTGATATTTTATGGTTCAATTTTACTTCCAGCGTATAGTGACCAAAATTTATGACTTTTATAGAAAATACAAAATAATTTATATTTTTTATTTTATTATTTTTTTTTTTATTTTCGGAAGGACAGGGGATGTACTTGGGCATGTAGCTTTCTATGTCGTTGTTATTATCTAATAATATATTGCTTAGTCTATTTACGTATCTTTGACTAAAGTTAACGATACAAGTTAAAAATATGGATCTAGGCAACGTATAGCATAACTATCACATATGATTTGTGTTAATAATAACAGATATGGTATTTTCGAGGGAAAACATTTGTCATTATAATTCAGCATTCAATAGATGCCAAAATATAAACACACATTTTTTTCAATCCCTATAATAATGTTGAATAATGTGAAGTATGATAACCTTAACTGGGGGTATGATTTTACGTCATCCCGCGTCAAATTTGGTTTGTAAACAAACCGGTTTCGGCTATATGCCACCTTCAGCTTTCTTTCTTCTCTATACTGACGTAAAATCATGTCCATTTAAATCAAACCCCGTCGGATAATATACGCACATATGATAACCTTCTTTTATATGAAGAAAACGGCGGCTGAAAGCTATCGATTGTTGGTAGAAACTTAAGGTCAATCTGCGCAAACTGAAAAAACTTATGAACGATGATTTTGCCGATTCAAAAGTGGTGATTACACCATAGAACCCAAGGAGAGGACTGGGCAGCCGAAAAAGATAAGGAATTTAAGTGACATAACAAGCCATTTCCCAACGTTTAAAATTATTGGTATTTATTCAATAGTAAGAAAATTTAGTCCGATACGAATTGAAACCGAGAGACGTCAAAAGGCGATTTTGCATGTCGGAAATGATGCTTGGACGCTATAAAAAGAAGTCATTTTTCCATCGTATGGTTAGTGGTGATGAAAAATAAATACATTACAATAACACTAGGCGCAAAAAGTGTTATGTTATAATTATGCAGTGGTTTGGTCAACCATCTGATTAAGGCTACATGGCCAGGCGCGTATGTAAATCTAATCACACCACCTGCTTTATCTCTTCTCTATCCCTTTCCCAAAGAATGTAGCACGGTACTTGCCTTTCTTAAAAAAAATATTTTGAATAATGAATAAACTCATTTTGTTATTGTAATAAATAGAGCTTTCAAGCAAAAATGAAAAACAACTTGTTCATAGAAATTCAAAAATCAAAATATGGCGCATTTTCTAAAACTCTGAGAGCATTATCTTAAAGTTAGAATTACTTGCTCAATAGTTCCCCAAAGTTGGATGCCGTATGTCCATATCGGTTTTATTATTGTTTTGTATAACAGAATCTTATTTTCTACAAATTGCTGTTAAAATAGCCTTCGATTTTGTAAAGAAAATTCAAGATTCTTATATTTCAAGCCAAATTAACTAAATAAGAATTATATATAACCAACAAAGCAAAAAGGCCACAAAACTCAAAATATCAAACATTTTACAATTTTTTTTTATTTTTCAAATTGCATATAAATGGCTTCCAATGGAAACCTTTATGCAGAAAAATGGTCACTGTATTTTCGTATAAAAGTTTTTTGAGCTTAGTTGTCTTTTTCCCTTGCTGGTTGATAAAAATTCTCATCAAACCAATTTCAGTGGAGATATAAGACTCTTGAGTTTTCTATAGAAAATTTGAATAAAATCCACTGAAGAGCTATATGACCAAAAGTGAAATGCTTTCTCCACAGTAATACATTTCAATTTTGTGAACAATGAATATTTAATGAGAATATTGTAGAATTATTTATAAAAAACCAACAAATATAGTAATAACCCCTTTAACCAAGACTGCTTTCAACCAAATAATACGAGAAAACTGTAAACATAGATACAGACGAGGCAACATAGTATTAAGAAACAGAAAATAAAAAAAAAATTTATATTTTGGGCAGCAAAACCGAAGGGTTAGTTTCAATAAGAAACGTTGCTATAGATGAGAGAACATTTAGTGGAACATGAGAGAATATTTGCTGAAATGTTCCTCCCGTAAGCAACTAGTTTTAACTTGTAGACGTTGTTTGATAGCACTTATTTAAATGGCTAACAACGTAATTGTTGTATACGTGTGGTCATTATCAGTCTTTCTAACCAGCTGTTCCTTTTTTATTTAAATTTTATTACAGTTATATAACTGTTTTTTGTTTTGCTTTTTTTTTTGTTGTTGTTGATTAAGTCTATTTCGCAGTTCTTATATTTAAGATTTTTGCTAACACTTTTTATTTTCATTAAATCTAAATTAGTTAACGTTATTTAACTAAATGAAGTATTTAAAGTAAATAATGACTGTTAGTCAGTACTAGTCTATACTATTGACTGCCCACCCTTAAAACAACTTGAAATACATTTATTTTTTTTAATCTGGTATTAAATAATAATTAAAAATTAAATACACTTTCTTAAACAAGCAACTACAACAGCAAATACACAAGCAGATACTTTATCTGTTGTATTAAAAAAAAAAAAATATATGTATTTTTTAAGAATGTGGTCTTATTTGAATTTTATTTACGAGACTTTAGCTGATAGTGATAATATATACACACACATATGTACATACAGCTGTAGAAGAGAACTTAAAATAAATACTAAAATCATGCGGTTAATAAAACCAGAGCAAATCTGTGCTGCAATGGCTGACTAAATGGAGACTTTAAAATTTGCATAATTATTAGTTTTTTTCTTTTTTTTTGTTGTTTCGTTAATAAATATTTTATTTAAACACTATAATTAATAAAATAAGAAAAAATGCTACAAATATGCAACAAAACTATAAGCCATAGATATTTACATTTAACATCGAGTCAAAACATGTCGCATCAAATCACTTGCAACAGATGTCTTACACTAATGATTGCGAAATATTTAGAATTTTAAGCTTAAAAACTTAATAGTCAATATGACTTGCACTCTTATTTTCATTTATCCAATTAAGAGTCTCAATTAACATTTAATTGATTTAATTAATTTAATTAATAGTGACAGGTTTTTTCTTTTCTTGCTCGTTCGCTTAAAACAAAAGCTGAAACAAATTTTATATTTTTATTGAATTTTTATTTATTTTATATAATTATACGAAATTTATAATATTTATTTCATTTTTAAAATTTTAAATTCCACATCGCTACAAATATTACAATTGTTGTTTAAAATAAATTAATTGAGACTCAAAAAATCAAAAGAGCCGAACCGAAAGTACCAAAGGTTTGATTTACTTTCAGCTAGAAACTAAATACATTTGCGTTATACTGAGTTACACAGTACAATATTTTTCACCTTATTGGTTCGCGACTAAATTTATATTTTGGGACCAGCACTCAGGGGAAGACTCCTCCTATTCATGTAATGCATTATGTCAGAACTAGAAAATTAGGTTATGTCGAGGAGGAAAGAGGGAGTAGTGTTTGCGGACACTTGATTTAAATTTTCCTGCATTGAAAGTGACAGAAAAGACCACTGGAGGGAGTTTATTATTATTAAAAAACAGATTTTCCCGAAAAATGAATGGGCCGTCAACAAAAAGCGAGTTAAATGTGTTAAACATGCGAGTAACAGGAACAAATTGTCTAACTAGAGCACTTACCATTGTAGTAACGATAAAAGTGAAATACAATCCACTTTGCGTCGATGCCCTTTTTTATATGCGGTATGCGCAATTTTTTTTTTTTTTGTTTTTAAAGAAAAATAGCACTTCAGGCAACAATGCCTATTTAGTAAAGTACCATGCTACATTCTTTAGGAAAGGGATAGAGAAGAAATGAAGCAGGTGGTGAAAGTAGAAGGATAGTCGGAAATTAACTGCCGTATAAAGACCGACAAGGTCTTCGTTGGGAATCGAACCCACAACCCCCATACTGACATGCCAGTACACTACCTACTAGCCTACAGGCGCACCCTTGCGGGAGTTTAATCTTACTATGGACTGTTCTGCTAAAGAATAAATTTTCCCTGTAATGCAATCAACCATAAATGGATGCGCCGTCAACAACAAGTGTATTCAACGCAAAAACGTGCGTGCACAGGAACATGTTCCTTAATCGCATTATAGTAACGATAAAATAGTGAAATACAACATTGCGTCGATGCTCTAGAGAATCAGTAGAGTTGGATACACTAATGTCTCCAAGGAGCCTGTCGGTCCTCTCTTGTACAATTTCAAAATAGACTTAGTGTCGTCGGCCCATACATGAGAGCTGCATTCCAATTTTGGACGGATATAAGTGGTATAAATAGTACGAAGATCGAATGAAGTGAAGTATCTTTTACACCGTTTTAGAAAACCAAGGCAATTGAAAGCTTCTTTAGAAACCTAAAAAAATAATATCGAACATAACTGTATTTTCATGCCAAGAACATCAAGAGCTTCCGATTCCTTAATATGGATTTTTCAATTGTCGTAATACCAACGCACAACTCACAACTTCAAACTATTATGTTGTTTTGACATTTAGTTTTTTGACAATATTCGTAGTAGATGCATTGGCAATTATTACAGTGAATTCAATTTCGCACGAAAATCACATTAAAATAATTGAAATCCACTATGAAAATGGTACATGGTTCTGCTAAAGTTACATTTTGTAAAATTCGTGATATTTTCCGAGAACATAAATTAAATATGAGTCTACAGGTTCCATACAAAATATGTGAATATCAAAGCGTGTTTGACCGGGTCGTTCAGCTGAAAGCATCGCAGCTGGGAGCCACTGTGCTACAGCAGATTCAAATTTTTGAATTCCTTGACGTTCTCAACAATTGGGGTTATTCAAAACCACCACATGGCGAATTTTGCATGAGGATTTGACTTTAAAGCCTTAAAATGTTCAAATGGTGCAGGAATTGAAGTCGACCGACCATCCACTTCGCTGTAGATTCACTCAATTCATTTAGGAACAACCGACTGATTTTTCTGAAAAAATCAAATTTTCAATGTCCAAAACTCTTACTCCTTGCTAAAGAGTTGGAGATTATGCAACTGCCGGTCTAAAAGACATGCAACCTTAATAAAATTTCAGAATACAACCGCAAGCATGCACACTAAACCAGGACCATTCATTGTGTTCATTTTGAATGATCCAACCCACACAATTTAACGAGGGTCGCGAAAACACAATCACCACGATGCCACCGAAGGGCCAACCTCAATAGTCAGTCACAGAACAGCTAAAAGGCTAAAAAGCCCAAAAGCTGAACTTCAAAAGCTGAACTGATTTCCGTGGAAATAAAGTGGAGTTGTCCAGTTATCTAGCCTATTGGGGGACTGGGCTCCCTTTTACCCCCGGTGACACATGTAATGACGATCAGATGCCGTCAAGACATATAAATTGGGGGCTGCTATTGCAAGATGCTAACAACTCAATTTAACTTATTATTGGCGACTGATTTGTGGTTTCAACAGGATGGTGCACATGTCACACAGCCAATGAACGATTAATTTATTGCAAACCAAAATCCTCCATCGCAAAATTTCACGATAAACAGCAGTTAAGTAGCCAGCCAGATCGTGTGATTTAACCACACTGTGATACACGCCACTATAGCGCTTTGTTAAGGACAGAGTCTATACGGAGCCAGTCGAATCAATTTAAATTTAAAACTCAAAATCCGTAATGTGATTATCGAAATGGATCCACCATTTTGCCATAAAGTGATTGAAAACTTTGGTGAAAGAATGGATATCTGTTAGCGTGGTCGTGGTGGGCATTTGCCAGATGTCATTTTTCATTCATAATTGTCGAACTTTTCTCTAAGTAATACAATAAGAATTTAAATCATCCCAAGCTAAATTTTTGGTTCTATTTCGTTTTCTTGCTGAAAAACCCTTGACTTGACCGATAATAGCAAATGCAGCATCATTTCCGAACACATATCTATGCGTAAGTATGCAACATTGTGACTTGCGGTCTTTCAAACTCTATTAACACCACCCTATTTGTGAGATTGTGATTGAGCGCAACATTCATATTTTGCCTTTTGAAATGCACCTCAAACTGGTTCGGTCTATTACTGAGTGAATACGAAAGACAAATGGTGCTGTCATCTGTAAATTGTATGTGACAGTAGCTTCAAAAATAATAACTCCTGCATCATTAGTTTTGTTAAGTTGGCTGCATTAGTAATTTAATGGCTGTGGAGTGAACAACCCTTTTAAAGGGAATTGCATTTGAAAACCATAAGGACATGGAATATTTCAAAGTGGAAACTAACAAGTGCCAAAACAAGGTTTGTGGTCATATTGTCTCAATAATAGGCCAACAAGATTGAAAAAACTCCTTTACTGAGGTATTTAAAACAGAGCATTGTCATTTAATGCAACAGATTTAAGTGGTGCAAATTTTATACTTCCACCATTTCGTTCATATAAACAAACAAAGCTAATGATTTTCCAATAGGGAAACAGGCGATATACAATTGACCAGGCGAAAAGCATGGATTTTTCAGGTTAATGCCGGAAATAATAATAAAATAAAAAATTTGTCTTTTTATGAAGATGCCACCCAATAGTGTGGTGTTATATAGAATATAAAAATACAATTTATTTAATACTTATATAAAGACCTTTATATAAAGCCTTGTGCTTCAAAAATTATTTATAAAATTAATATAATTTGCTAATAGCTTATTCATTTTTAATAAAGTAAATATGAACTTAGGCCGAACTAATTAATTATTTTCTTTAACTGTTAACAAGTTAAAGAAAATATCGCCGCTTTTGTACAAAAATGCAAGCAGATGAATACAGAACCTTCCTCCTTCAAATGGCACAGGGCCCTTTTTGACATGCTAACAATGAAATGCGTACTAATTTTGTTATCAAAAATTAAATAAATAATTTAACACGATTTTTACAATTCTAATGATAATAAATATTTAATTTCTATGGCATAACACACAGCCAAATAGCGAAATGTATATGAGTTTTAAACTTGATATTATTAACAAGTCAAGCGTAAAGCCTGCTATGATTCATTTAAATTTATAACTAGTTCTGGTACTCGTTACTTAGTAAAGACCAACCAATAAAGTAACTCAAGAGAACATACGTGCCTTAAGGCACATTATTTACTTAACAACAATCTCCTCCAAGTCTTTCAAATTTTAAGCATAAAATAAGTTAAACATATTTAGTTTAAAACACAAAAGAACGCTTTTAAAGAACTAATAAATACAACAACAACAATAACAACAATAAAATGCTTTAACAATAATTAAAAATTCAAAATTAAATTGCACTTACTTAAACGACTTACTGGTTGGTACTTTATTTAGCCCTGACACTATAAATACTAAAATAATGAATGAAGTTGTATGTAAAATTTATAAATTAATTATTTTTTAAAAAAAGTTTTTAATTCTAATCGCTAGACCTATTTGAAGTCCATTAAATTATTGTTAATACAAAGTTAAATTTGCAAAAATTTCGGCCTTCATTTCGTACCAATTTCATGAAACTTTAAAAAGTAAGATTTTATTGATTTTAGAAAAATCCTTAAAATGGAAAGTGGAAATAAGCATGTTACTATTTATCTAGTAGAAAATACTTCTGTAGAAAGTACTTTTAGTAAGAGTTTTTACTATGTTATTATCCTTTCCAAGGATAGTGGATTTATTTAAATTTAAAAAATTAAAAATTCTTAATTCTTTTAAATCTAATCCTAGTTCTGCTATTTTAGGAAACGGCGAAAATGAATGAGCTCACCATTGCTATTATGCGATACTTAATTCACCTTTTTCTGGTTATTTAAAAGCATTGGACACAATAAGTTGCCATAAAACTTTTTCTTAGTTGGCCAATAAAACATAAACGGAGAATTTCTTAATTGATATGTTATTGATGTCTAACTCTTTGATAGACAATTTTGCCAATTCGCTTTGCTTAATCTGTTACATCTGCACCTATTCTTATTGACAGAAATTTTGCATTTAGCCCATGCTGAAACTGAAATTAGTTTAAAAGAGATTTGTGTATTAAGTCCTAATAGTATTTCATAAATCCAGCGCCAAACGTGGAATTTATAAAATTCCCATTTTGGGATTATTATTCAAAGTAATGGGAATTTAATTAGGAAAGACCGCAATAAGCAAAAGTTTAATTTAGAACAAAAGAAGCCACCCTGGTTGGGGGTCAATTAATAAAAAAGAAAATAAATAATAAAAAATATTGCGCTGAACTTTTATAAACAAACAAACAAACACACTAACAAACAATTTTTGATAAAAACAAGTGATAATTAACTTATCAGAATTATCAGCGACTTTCGAATACTTGTGATGTTTATAGCAACCAGCGTTGCCATTTATTTTGTTTAAAAAAATTAAAGAAAATATCTCACAACACAAGCCAACATTTCCTCTATCATACAACAGCATCACAGTTCAAAGCAAAATTGTATATGTAAAGAGTGTTTTTTTAGAGGTATAGAATATTGAAATGAAATAAAACATTTACTTAATGCGAAACATAACATTATTTGGGTATGATTTGACACGTGTTGACGTAAAATCATACTCAAATAAATTAAACCCCGTCGGAGAATATACGCACATGTCAAAAATAACCTTCTGGCATAAGACGGTCATGGCTTCCTCCGGCCCAATCAGCACAATTTGAAAGCATTGTTCAGGCGCCAGTCTATTCAGGGTGTAATACTAAGTCAAACTAAACATAGATACAAAAGCGTAGCCAACTTTAATAATAAACACACAATATTACTTTTTCTCATTCATTCCTTTCTGGCGAAAAAAAATAAAAGGTTTTCCAAAAAAAAAATTGTTTTCTAAAGCAAAACAAAAAATTTAGATTAAGATGAGTCAAATTTTTATTTTATTACGAAGAGAAAAAAGTTCGCCAAATGTCCACCACGACCACACTGGCAGATGTCGAGTTTTTCGTCAACATTTTTAATCACTATTTGGCAAAATGGAGGTCTTATTTCCTTAATCACATCACGGATTTTAAGTTTTAAGGCTTAAATCGATTCGATTGGCTCCGTATAGACTCTGTCCTTAAAATAGTCCCACAAAAAATAATACAGTAGTGTAGGATTACCGTGAAATTATGCGATCGGGAAATTTGGCTTGCAATAAATTGATCGTTTCATTGCTGCCTGACAAGTGCACCGTCCTGCTAAAATCCACGTCGTCAATAATAGACCAAATTGACTTGTTTGCATGACGTGATAGCATGAACCGTTACCGCACTTCCAGTCTAATTTTCGAAAAAAAAATAGTTCGATGACGCCTCCAGACCATATAGCGCAGCATACCGTTACATGTTGAGCAAGGTTTCTCAATAATCGCTCTAGGATTTTCAAAAACTTAAATGTGGTAATTTCGCTGCACCAGTTGAAGCTTGTACGACTACAAAATCAAATCCTTACAAAATTCGCCATGTGGTTGTTTAGGATAACCTCAATTATTGAGAACGTCGAGGAATTGAGAAATTTGGATCTGCTTCAACCGTGTGGCTCACGACTGCGATGTTTTAAGTTAAACGACCCGATCAAACATGCATTGGTGTACGCACATTTTGTATCCAGCCTGTCGACTTAAATTTAACGATAGAATTCTTAATAGCGATCTCAGAAACATCATTATGTGTCCGAAAATATCACAAATTTTACGACATGTAACTTTAACGAAACCGCCATTTTCTTAGTTGATTTTAATTGTTTTAATGCGATTTTCGTGCGAAATTGAATTCATTGTAACAATTGTCAATGCATTTGCTACGAAAACGTCCAAAAACTAAATGTCAAAAAAAACAAACTTTTTGTTGAAAAACCCGATAAAACGGCATAATAGTTGAAAACAAAATTGTGTATGTACAATTAATTTTTTTAAATTGTCGTGAATTTTACTTTATAAGAAAGATAACTTTCTGGCGTTATAAATTAAAAATGACTTTTGGCAAATGAGGGCTGCGGCTTCCTTCGGCCCAATTTACACAATCTGAAAACGCTGTTCAGGCTTCAGTCAGTTCAAGTTAAAACGCCAAATCAAATAATAAATAAATCCCTTTAAATCTAACAAAATGGCTTGTAGATAAAAAAAAAGTGTAGCCAACTTATAGTTCGATATTCATATCGTTCATCTCTTCCTGGCGAAAAAAAAAATTAATTGAATGAGCGATTTTTAATGCTCTAAAAAACGCTTAAACTATTTTTTTTTAAATAATCCAATTGAGTAAATATGTTACATATCTAATGATAGACTTAACATACTTAAGCCCTCTTAACATTAAGTTAAGAATATTTTGAAAAGTACTAAGTGTTTGCTTAAAATAATAATAAAAAAAAATACTACAACAACAATTAGTATTTTTAAGTCAAGGTTAATTCTAAATAGAGTTTTTACACTTCTTTCGTACAAAAAATTAGCGATAATTAAAACTTTTCATTTTGTTTTTTATGCACAAAAAACAACAACAACAACAAATATTAAACAGAAACTTAAAGAAAAAAAAAGTTAGTCAGTCGTGTAAGAAACCACCACAACAAACAAACAAACAAACGTATTTTAGATTTGCCTAATTAATATGTAAATTGTAACAAAGTTTGAGATTAAAAAAAAATTTATGCAATAATTTTTTTAAAAATAATTTTTAAAGTAAAAATAATTTTAATAATTTTCAAGTGTTAAAATGATGAGAATTTTTATTAACAATTAAGTATGTTAAAAAAATACAAACAAAAATGATAAAACTGATAAACAAATTAAAATTACATACTTACATGAATACATACATACATACATACATATATAAAAATATATAAATACATACATACATTTTTATAGCCATATGTATGGCTGTTGTATTTATGTATGTAAATATCGACAAGGTTTTAAAAGGTTTAATGAACTCTACAGCTTATAAACCGGAAATGAACTCAATTCAAATCTATTAAAAAAAAACTTGAAAATCATTACAATTATTTTCTTATCTTAACAATTACATTTATAATTATAATTATTTTATAAAATTTAATAGAAACAACCACAACAACAACAACAATTCATAATTTTGTTTTCATTGCATTTAACATTGGCTTTGACAATAAATTTGTTAATCAGCCATCAACACCTTTTGAAAAAAATCTTTTTTTTTTGTTGTTTCTTTAAAAGTTTTTCATGTACAATTATTTATGTGTGACATAAGAAATAGATAAAAAGAATTAAATATTATTTATAAGGCAATTATGCTTTTAGCCAAGTCAAGTCAGTTGCATTGACTGCACTTTAAATGCCAGTGTTTTTTTTTTGTTTGATTTTGGCACAATTGTTGAAAAATGTTACATTTGCTATGGTTTGATTTTCAAGAACATTTTAAAGAATTTTTAAATTATACACACATACATACATAAATACATAATTTTTTAACAATTATTTAATATAAGTTTAATTTGACTGCCATTGCTTTTCGATATGTTCAAAATTTTCGTCATGATCTTCAGGCAGAATAAATTTGTTGTTGGTTTTTTTTTATTTTAAAAGCATTAAATTATTATAATTGACAGTTTTTTTTTTAAAATAATTTATTTCAAGGTCACTTCTTAAAATGAGCATAATTTAATGAATCCAAGTTGATTTTGTAATAATTGTTTAAGTTGTTCATATTTTTTTTAATACAAATAATGGGTGGGCAAATTTGAGGTTAAAAAGTAAATTGCATATCAAACGATTAAAAGTTTAAAAATGAGCTATTGTATTTTAACATTTATTTAGTAAAAGGTTGGAAAATTTTAAGCCTGGAACATTGCACTCTTAAGCAAAGAAATTCAATTGTGAAAATCAAAACTATGGCTATTTTACCTCTTTTAAGAACGCTGTGCTTAATTTAATTGCTAAATCCAAGGCCATCGGTATTATTGCTGCTAATTAACCAAAATAATACCCTCTTCGTGGCCGCAGATATGCAAACATAGCCACTGTACAGCAAGGTGTTGAAAATAGGCCTGGAACATCAACTCGTCGACATTTGTAATAATTGGGTGATATCATCTACATGAGTAGAAAATTTATCTTGTGATTAGTCATTTAGAAGAGCAAACGACTTTTCACGGCATTGGCACTAGAAGAAGCCTCGTCAGCATTAGATTGTATTTTAATTTGGAATTTCGAAAATTTTTTAGATTTGTTTTGCTTGAAGACAGATTTCCAATAAGTGTTCAATGATGATTTTATATAAGCTTTCAAAACTAAGCCAGTAAGATCCTTATGACCACTTTCATTATGGCCATTTTGTTTATGGCCACTTTCTTATAACCTGCTTCAGCACTTTCAACATCTTCTAGGTTGATAGTAAAAGAAAAGTCATTAAAAACATAAACTATTGCCCATAGCTCCAAACACTTTTCAAACACAAATTTTTAATTTAAGCCATTTTATTTCACAATGGTTTGTTTAGAAATCCTGTTAAAATCAACGCCATATTCATTAAGTGTATTCTTAAATATCTTGTAATTAAAATAAAAGTGAGTGCAATAAATGAGTAACATAGAAGAAACTAATAATACTCATATATCCACATTCGTATAACAACGCATAAATCATATTGTTACGAAGATCATTTATTAAGTTTTAAAATGACCCACTGTGCATTTTACAAACCGCGTAGTTTTCTAAGAAATTTTATACACACAAGATAACAGCAACATAATTATAAGAAATTCTACCAACTAAGCAAACAACAGAAAACAAAAAGAACTAACACAGAACAAAACAAAACATACAGCCAAGCAGGCATCTAAACTGAATGATAATAACAATAACAATATGGGATGATATTAAAGTAGAATATTCTTATATATATATGAGAACTGCTTAAAACAACTATGTATATAAGCACCACTTGCTGGGTAAATTAATTAATATAAATTGAGTAATCAATGACAACAAACTTACCATTGTGTTTATTTTTTGTAAATCGTATAATTTAATTGAAAACTCTAAAGTACTTTATTATTATTTAGCAAGAAAAGAACTCAAAATAACAAAACGTTTATTAAAACGAATAAACGTAACAATATCTTTTAAAATGTTGTTTGGCTGGAGATTATTTTCTTATTTAATCAGGCTGCCGCCTCCTCGGATAAGGCTGATTATCGCAAACATCAGCGCAGATCACGTGACAGTTGTCGCTGACATAGCGGATGAAGTTATTATCGGTGCAGACTACATGATAGCTCACGGTGTTAATCTGTTGATGGGGCAGTGGGTGGTGAAAGTAAAAGGATAGTCGGAAATTAACTGTCGTATAAGACAGCATAGCGACCAGTGCCCATGCCTTCATCACAGAGCAGCCCCACCGACAGTCAATTTTTATTTTTGTAGTGAAAAAAACCAAGGTCTTCGTTGGGAATCGAACTCACAATCCCCAGACCGACAAGGTAGTACACTGGCTACTAGCCTACAGGGGCAAATAATGCTCTGGGGCAATGTTGAGTTGTCTCTGGATATGGGATATGGGAGTAAGACCGCAGTAATGAAGCTGTTTGCCGTTGAATGCCAAAAATTAACACATCCGGCGGAAACTATAGCTTGGGCACATGAAGAGGCAGATAGTTGTGGATAACCGATTGTGGGTGTTAGAATCAAAGGACATAAAAGACGATATCAGAGCAGCTAAGGTTCTAGTGAAAAACTACGGCGGTGAGAAAGTCCTTGTGAGAGCACATAATCTGTCCAGTTTTTCAAGCCCAACAGGACTTTCGAAACAATTAAGTGTTAAACGAATTTTGACACTAATGATCAGTAATTGCTGGCTAACCATTATGAATAGATTAACCATTAAACTACGACACCAAGGTATTCAGACTTGATTTGATAATTTGACGTCATATCAAATTGTCAATTTTCTGGAAAATTGTATAATCTGAGGAGTATCATTTTTGGCTGGATAGATTTGTAGATATTTTATATTTTATTATTTTATGGAGACTCTATTACACTCAAAAAATTCGCGGTATAATACGCTTTGCACGCTGGTGGCATCTTTGAAACATATTTCTTAAGTATAAAGCGAGAGCTTGCATTGCGCTTGATGCAGATCAATAAGGCAACATGACCCATAATTTTTTGTTTGAACATATAAGTGATATTGATCCGGGCTAGATATGATTTTAACAGAATTGAGTTACGTACCATACTATGACCGTAGCCATTTACTTGTAATCAAAAAAGGCAGTCATCTAAAAGAGTGTGTGTTGTGGTTTTAACAAGGAATGAATTCTAATGAATTCTAATACCGTAGATGGGCAACCATCATGGCAGAGAAAGTGAATAAAATTTCTTAATAGAAAAATGACTGATAAAATTTATCTAGAGAAACATTATGACTGATAATATTTTTCTACAGAATAAATTAAACTGGTAAACGGTGTCTACAGAAAAATTGCGACCAGGAAAAAATTTATGATTGATAAAATTTTTTTATAGATAAATAATGACTGATGAAAAAATTCTACATAAAAATAATGACTGTTTTCTATAGAAAAATTATGACATAATATATTTATACTGCAATAATATAATTGATGTAAATTCTTCTACAGTTAAATTATGCTAGATGAAAATATTTTATAGAAAAATCTTAACTAATAACATTTTCACATATTTTACACAGAAAACCTATTAGTGATGATATTTCTCATAGAGATTTTATGATTGATAAAACTTTATTATTATTTTGCAATAAAGGAGATCAAAATAACAAAACGTTTATTAAAAAGGAATAAATTTAACAGTGTAAAAAGATAGCTGAAGCTTTAGCTACTACGGTTTAAATTATTAAGCGTTATCCGATTTGAAATAAATTAAAAAATTTCACTAAAGCATTTAGTTTTGCAATTTCAAAAGTGAGAGATTTAGCCCGCTTAGGAAGCGATTAATTAGTAAAATATTTTTTCAATATTTATTAACACATTTATTTATTTAATAAAATTTTTATAATTACAAAATATTTTTTCAAGTTAATAATAAAAAGTAGATTGGTCCAAATGCTTATATTCCATATAATAACTATTAGATTATTTATATTAATTAAAATAACAAGAAAAATATTGGTAGTATTGCTTAATATGTAAAGCAGGGTGACATTTAGAGAACATTTTCCTTTCAAATTTATTTATATATTTTTAATAACAAACATTAAGATAAGTTTCTTTTTATATATAAAGCTTTTAATAATTTACATTGTTTTAAGATTGTGTTCATATTTAAAATATAAATAGCTAAATTAAGCTGCCAGACCTTTTCATATTATGACATTGAAGACGGTTTAATTCGCCTAAAAATAGAAAACGCACTTGCAAACATTATACTAGTATTGCCACCTATTGATAAAACGATAAAACTATGAATTGTGGTACTAAAAAAGATATTTAAAATTCCTGATGGAGTTCTTTTTAAAACTAGTTAATTAATTTATATATAATATTTAAATAAGCATTAATTAAAATTAATTAAATTACTTTTATTGGCTTAATTGTGTTTTTTTTGGAATATTTAATATTTTCATAACGAAAAATGTATTATACATTTTATTAATAATAATTTATAATAAATAAATATTTATCTCTTTTATAGGTATTTTTAATTAAATTTAACACTTATAAACTCAATATTTCTTTAAATACTTATTTATTAAAGAAGAAACCAGATCGAGTAAAAATTATATAAAAATAATTTATATATAATTTTAAAACAAACTCCTTTTGAATATGTGTCTTATCTCCATTTTTACTTTAAGGTTTTAAATTAGTAACATTTTATTATTTTTTTTATTTGAGGTTAGGTCGTGTTTTTTATTTTGCATTCTCAAAGAAATGTGGCAATATTATCAGACATGTTTATTGAATTTTTAAAATATTAGTAAAATAAAATGATATTCTATTGAAATAATGCTGGTAAAATATTTTTCAAAAATTGAGGTTAGGTAGAATATAATAAAATTAATTATTTCAATTAAATCAAAAATTAAACTAATAATTAATTATATTTTATTATTGTCCAAACTATTAACCTCTTTTTTTATTTTTTTTTAAATTACTTTATGCTCAATAAAATAATAAGATGTTTATAATTTATTATATATAAATTTTTATTTAAAATATAAGAAAAATAAAAAGTTTAATGGCTTTTAATATTTCAAATATAATTCAATTAATAAAAAATAAATAATATTTCGATGAATTAATTTTTCTTGAGCCAGATTTTTAGTTTTTAGTTTATTTAAAATTTTTTTATACAATATTTTTAAATTAATTTTTGGGCTTTTTCAGATTATTAGGCTGAACTAGAGATTATGAAGAAAGAGAGAGAGAGAGAAAGAGTCTTTTAATATTAAAACTTACCCAACTACTACAACAATAAAAGTGAAAATTCATTTCATATACATAAACAAAACAATCGTATAATATTAAGCAAATTTGCAAAATAAATTTCTTTAAAAAATTCCATTAAATTTTGAGGTTATATATAACTTAGCTTACCAGTAGCGGGATATTTTAAATATTAAAGTTAGCAAAAATTGCATATTATGAACATGAATTGGGAGGAGATAATTTTCTTTACTTAAAATATTTAGGGATTTATGTAATAATTATTTTATTATTTATTTTATTAAATTTTTTATTAATTATTTTATTAATTATTAATTAAATAAAATATTCTTTCTTTATAATTATAATTTGTTTAGTTAAAAAAATTCATGTATATTTATACATGACAGTGGATATGTTAATTTTAAAATTAATTTTTGTTGGATTAAATAATGAGGTGTTTATAATTTATAGTAATTTTTAATTAAAATATCAAATTATAAAAAAATTAAACGGATTTTAGAGGTTAGAATGATATTATTCAATATTGTTAAATTATGAAAAATCTTTAGCTAATATTTTATTATTTTTATTTTAATTTTATATTTTTCTTTTTTAATTAATTCTTTGGATTATTTTAAATTGTTAGGGCCAGCAATTACAACAAATTAGGCATAAATTCCTTTAATTTGAGGTTAGGTAGAATACATTAAGCTAGATAGTAGAGACATATTTTAAATATTAAAGTTAGCAAAAATTTAATCTTATGAACATGAATTGGGAAGAGACAATCTTATTTACTTAAAAAATTAAAATTTTTTAATTTTTTGAATTAAAATAATAAATGTATATTTATATTCCACTGCCACGTCAATTCTAAAATAAAAAAAATAAAATTGACTGGTGGATAAAATAATTAAAATATAAAATGATAAAAAAAATTGAACGGGTGTTAGAGGTTATAATACTTTTCTTAATATTTTTAAATATTATTAAATAATAAAAAAAACTAATAAAAAATATTTCGATTTTTCTTTAATCAATATTTTATTATTTTTAATTTATTTTTATATTTTAAAATTAACTCCTTGGATTAATTTAAATTTTTATCCTGGACTAAAGCTTATGAAAAGAGAGTCTTTAATTACCAAAAATGGGTCAGGAATTACAACAAATAAAGCAAAAATTGCTTTAATTTTGAGGTTATGTATATACATATAACTTTCGTATAATATAAAGTAAGTAAAAGTTTATTAAACAAAAACCTCAAAAAAATCATTTAAATTTTGAGGTTATGTACAATACATTCAACTAGCTCATAGCGAGATATTTTAAATATTAAAATTAGTAAAAAATTGCAAATTATGAACATGCATTGGCAGGAAATAGAATTCTTTATTTAAAAAATCTGGGATTTATTTAATATTTATTTTTAATTAAAATATTTAAAACTGAAAAGTTTTTAATATTTGTTTTTCCCTTAAAATATTTAAAGACAAAAGATTTTTTTTTTAAAATTTTTGCATTTGCAATTCAATATATATTTTTATTTATTTATTTATTGAAAATCTTAAATAATACTATACATAAAACTACATACTTATTTAATACAAAATAATAGTTACATTTTATATAAAATTAATTTACAAAAGAAAAAATCATAAATTGTGTATAAACAAAAAATCTTGTTCTTCTCGAATGTTTCTTTAAAGCAAGAAAAATACAAAGACAAAAAAGACGGAAAATGATACCAAAACAAAAAATTATAATAAAATAATGAAATAAAATATGAAATAAAAAAAAAACTGATCTTAAGAACTAAGAAGTTTTTGGTCCAATAATAGTGTAAGAAATAAAAATAAATATATAAAATTAAATGATAAAAATGCTAAGAAATTTTGAAAGTGAACAATTAATTATTTTCATTGATTTGCTAGGTAAGGAAATTTAAAAAAAATATATATATTATATGTGTATTTAAGTATAATAATAGAAATAATAAAATATTGTACATTTAAAAGAATACTTTCAAGGGATCATTAAGAGTTAAAAAATATATATATATATATATATATATATATAAAATAATAAAAACATTTAATTAATTTGCTTGGAATTTTTAAAAGCTATTAGTGTTAATTTTAATACTTTTTCTTTTTAAAAAAAAATTGGAACAATAAAAAAAAATCATGCCAAACAAATTCATCAGCAACAAACATGTTTAATAAAGCTTGATCACATTAATTTCACAAATATGATACACAAATTAAAAATTTTAAATTTATAAATTTATATAAAATACTTAACAAAAGGGGCATTTAAAAAACAAAAATTGTAGCTACGTTTTAAGGTTAAACTCTCATACACTCTATTTTTCTCTCTTGTTTGCTATTTAACATACTCTTAAAGAGAGTTTAAAAGGGACGACGCATCTTGTTGATGGCATTGGTTAAATGTAAAATTTCGGTGTTCATTTGTTGCAATAAGGTGTCCAATTTTTCGACAGTATCTAAGATTTCTACACGCTCGGTATGGGGATTGAAGCGTACTTCGAAGGGTCTTGACATGGTTGATACCCAACGACGGAATTTATCTTTGGCATCTTCAAAACTTTCGGCTACATAATAAATGGGTTGGTATTCTTGATCCTGATAGGGTTGTACAGCAGTAGAAGCGGGTTCAAAAGCACGATGTTCACATTTATCAGAAATGGCATGCAACAGTTCGCCATAGGAGGATAAGAGACCAGCACCATAGGCCTTAATTTGGCCATGTTCCTTGCAGAGACCGAACTCAACAGTAAACCAGTAGACCTTTTTTTAAAAACAAACAAAATTTAATTATTCATTTAATATTTTAATATTTAATTCGTGTTATTTTAATTAATAAGTTTAATTTAAATCAGATTCTTGTTTATTGTAAGAAATAAAACCTTGATTTTATATCACAGAAATGTAAGCGTTTAATGTTGTGTGTGTTGTTTTTTTTTTGTTGGATTTTTTCAAATGAACATTTAAGTCAAGATAACAAGTACAGTGTTAAGCGTTTCTAATTTTAAAGCATTTAATTTTTCGGATTTAGCAAGTTGGTATTATTGTGTGTGTGTGTGTTAAACTATTATTTGTTTAACCAGTTCTGGTGGTTCCATTGAACAAATTTTCATTTTTTGGCTTTTAAATGCGAACTTGACTTTTAAGCCATTGATTTTGTAGCCATGCCATAGTAAAACTTTAAACTTGGCTTAGAACCTTAATACAATTTCAATATGGCCACACATTTGTACAAAAACAACACACCCAAAATAATTGCTTGAAACAGCCATTTAAAAAGATTTTTTTTTTTTGTTAAATCAATACAAAAAAAATATATAAAACAATTTTGGAAGGCCATTTAACAGAATAGAACATGCTATTCTATTATTTGCAAAGAAATCAAATAGTAATTAAAATTAATTAGCCACCTAACTATACAACAACAACAATAAAAAGCAATAAAATGTTGTGGATATCACATGATTTTACATATTGAAGCTTTAAAGGGATATAAAAAATTTTTTACAAAATTTAAAATAGAACTTTTTGCAAATATTAAATAAAATCAACTTTCAATTTAAATTAAAAAAAATAATAAAAATTTTTAAATTAAAAATTTTAGCTTTTGAGGTTATGTTGCACATTTCTGCCTTAAATTAGCGAACCATTATTTTTTGAGTTATAAATTTTAAAGTAATGTTTGAGTTACTTTAAAATTTATAACTTTTTTTTTAATATAAAAAAAATTTTAGGTTAGATTGAATTTAAAAAAATAGTGTTGTAGCACTTTATAACAAAGTAAAACAAATATTGCTTTGTGTATTTGTTGCTTAATAAAAAATAATTTTAAAGTTTTGATTAAAAAGTGTTTTAAAATTAAAAAAAAAATATTTATTTTTTTTGAGGTTAGGTAGAAAATTTGTGGAAAAAATCTTTTTAATAGTCCAGGAATCTTAAGAAAAAAACAAGGCTACTTTTTAGATTTTAAAATGAAATATTTTTTAAATAAAAAAAAATTTTTAATTTCTTTCAAATTATTCAACTACCCCTTTTTTTGTTGCACACTGTAACTTTTATTTTTTAACTACATTTAAAGCAACTTTCTCTAATTTAATTACTATATTTAACTATATACTACGATTTCAAATAATTATTAATACTTACAGTAGAAAGTTTTTCAATTTCATCATCCGAAGCACCCAATGAGGCTAAACCAATTTCCTGTGAGAATTGTGCAAAACTAGGATCAGCCAACAATGGCATATGACCCAACAATTCATGAATGGTATCACTATAACAAAGAAAGTGCAAAAAGGAAAAAATCAGTTGTTATAAAACTCATTAAAAAATTATAATAAAATTATGTGTTCAAAGTGTTAAAGCTTTTATTCTGTTTGCTGTCTTGCTATACAATTTTCAAAGGCTACACAATAGCATTAAATAACTCAATTATTGTTAATGGAGTTGTCAAGTGGCGTCATCATAAAAATGGTACTTGTTGCTTTACTTGCATGTAACAACTTCACATTAACACATACACAAACACCTAAACACATAACTTATACACTCATAGACACAGTTTAATGTTGTTCTTCTTCATCGCTTTTTAAAAGCCAATTATGAGGTTTCGCTTTGTACTTTTTTGGGGGGAGAGGGGGAAAATAAAATTCAATTGTCAAGGAATAAAGGCTGGTTGGTTGCTTGGTTAGTGGGTTGCTAGATTAAACTAAAAGGAAACGTTATAAGCCAAAGGAAATTATTTATGCTTTAAACAATAGAACAGTTTCCTTTTTATTATTCAGACAGCCACTGCGAATGTCAAGCAAATTTCCTTTTTGGTTGGCAAATGGAAATTTCAGTAAAATAAAAGAAAACTAAGGAAAGTGTTAAAACGTTCCCGCCAAATTTTTTTAGACTATTAAGCATAAATAGGTAAATAATAATATATTTTTTTGGAAAAATTTAACATTTAAAATTTGGCGTTTTTGAGGTTATGTTAAAAAAGCTTTTTGGTTTGCTTTTTAAATGACCTCAGCTTTAAGGCTGTTTAAAATTAAGCCTTGCTTAAATGAATTCAAATATTAAATATTTGCGAAATTTAATATTTTAAAATGATTATTTTTCAGTTTTGAGGTTATGTTCGATTTTTTTTGCTTCAAATAGCTTTAGAGCTAAGCTTTTTGTTTTATAAACACCATAAATTTAAAGTATTATTTTACATATTTAACATATGCATTAGTTTCACAAAAGAAACTTAAATTCCATTTTTAAGGTTAGGTTGAATTTTATATAAAATAAAAGTTCAGAAGCCAGTCCCTGCAAAAAATTAATTCAATTTGTAAATTTTATATTCGAAATTAAACTCTTTTTAAATTTATGAGTTTAAAAATGAACTGAATTTTGTTTCTTTTGTGAGGTTATGTTTAGTTTTTGCACACAAAAACTTGTTTTACTTAGGCAAAGGCAGGGCTTGCCAAATTCAATATACTACCTACAAAAAGCTTAAGAGAACAATATTATAACTGTTTCTTTTCGAGAGCTATGCTAATTTTTTTTTTTAATATTTTTTGGAGGATTAAATCTTTTTAATAAAAAAAATTATACTTACGGTTCTGGTGTGTGGTAAGGTGAATTAACATGACGCACATATTGAGTACTTTGGAAGATGCGGAAAGCCAATGAAGCTAAGAAATCGCGAGCTGTCAATAAACCAGCAGCAGGTCTTAAAGTGAAACCAGTATTTTTGCGCAAGAAATCAGACATTTCTTGCAATTGGGGCAAATGTTCCTCCACAAAGATCTTTTCATCTTCCAATTTCTTGAAAGCTGCACGATATTCAGCGCAAGCATGTTTGGGTGACAGTTCCTTAACAGTACGGAATACTGAACGCCAGGTTTTATTTTCAACATCGGTGTAGTTGATATAAGGAATTGGATCTCCGTATTTGTAAGCAAAAGCAATTTCGGCAATTTCCTTACGACGCTGTCTATAGACTTTATCAGCAAAGCCAGGATGATTCATGTCCAAATCAGGTTCATATTTGGTCATTAAATGATTGCAATTATCCAATTCGGAGGCATGTTTCGGGAACCAGGGCGTCTTAACGCTAATATTATTTTCAGCCAACAAATTAATGCTGCTGAAGGAACCCGATTGGCGTAACGAACGGATCAATTGCAACAAGTTGCCGCGAGTCATATTCAATTTAATCAAAACATCATGATCAGAGCCGTCAGAGCGTGATTGGCGAGATTCAACATGTTGTATGGTGCCATGATAATTTTCAATGGCCTTCAAAATGCGACCCAAAGAGGAAATGCCCTCCTTGAGACGTACAATCAAGGCGGCACTTTGCATAACATTTTCAGCTTCAGCACTCTCTGATACGGCATTGGCCAAGACAATTTCATCTTCAGTTAAACCAGCATCTAAAAATAACACAAATATAATAGAAGAAGAAGAAGTAGAAAAAAAGGATTAAAAACGTATTCATGGAAATGAAAAGGAAAATCACAATACTTTTGTGATAACAATGCTTAGCACGTTTTAAATAAGTTGCCTGACATGACGAATGAGGAAAATGATTATTACTTTTGCACTTAAATATTAAATAAGCGGCAGTATATTATATGAACCAGAACTATCGTTAAATGTAAAAGTAGTAGATTTTAAGTGAATCAAATTTGATGATGTCTTTTCTTTAAAACCCAGCAAATACGGTTATGTATTATGTATGTAATATATTGTAATAAAATAAGATTTTTATAGTCTTATGGTTTTAGCACTCATACATCATCATCATCATGATCATAATCTTTTTGATTTCAAATGTAAAACACACCAAATCACACCACCACACGCATACACAAATCTCATATTGTTCTGTACATTTAACACACTTTATAATGTTAAACGCATTAAAAGGAAACGGAAATGAACAATTTACCATTTGAGCTCTTAGTATTTAAGCGTACGAATGTAAAAGTATTTGTGGTAATGGGAGTGTGTAAGAAATGAAACTGTCACACAAAGAGCTGATTTAAGTGAAATTTTAAGAAGATTTAAAAGAATTGCTTTTATTATTAAAACTAATATTTCTTTTTTCTTTGTTGTTTTTTCTTTTTTTTGGCAGGCTTAAGAAGAAGATTAGAATTTGTAATGAATTTTTTCTTTAATATTTAAATATGCTTTTTTTTAACTCTTACCCTCTGTATTAATTTTATCTGTTGATTCTTGCGAATCATTTTCCTGAGTTTGTTCAGATTCAGCTGGCAAATCCTCTGGAATATCGACTATACATTTTCCATTAAATTCAAATTAAATGAAAATAAAAAATAAATAAAGAAAAATAAAACATAAATTAAAAAAAAATATATAAAAAATTAAATAAAAAAAAAATAATAATACCTTCATTGTAAGTGGGCTGTTGGATGTTATCGGCAACATCAATATTTTCTAATTGTTGTTCATCTTGTAATTCAATATTTTCTTGAGTTGGAACATGTTCACCTTTGGCTTGCAAAATGGCTTCCTCCAAGGTGCCATCTTGTTATTTAAATAAAAATAGTAATTTAGAAAAAAAAATAATAATTAAATAAATTATAAAAAAATAAAAATTTTAAAACAACTAAAAATAAAAACAAAAATAAACAAAAAATTTAATTTAAAAAATATTTTACTGTGGCTCGCAGGACCATAAACTGTTGTTTAAAAAAATTTAATTGCTTTAAAGCTAAGTTAAGATTTTGTTTTATCAAATGGTTTGAAGGATCTCTAAGAAACTTTCATAGAATTTGGCGCTTTTAAAATCTTTAAAGATTAACGTTAAATGAGGTTCGCAGTACCATAAATTGTTATTTAAAGAAAAATGTTATAACTTTCAAGCTAATTTAAGAATATATAAAATTTTGCTCATGTAAATGGTTTAAAGGATTTCTTAAAAACTTTCTTGTTATTTGGCGCTTTTTAAAATCTTTAAAAATTAACGTTTAGCGAGGTTTGCAGGACCATAAATTGTTATTTAAAAAAATTTTTAGTACTTTTAAGCTAATTTTTAAATATATAAAATAATTTAAAGAATCTCTTCATATAATTCGGCGTGTTTTAACATTTTTTAAAATTAACGTTTAATGCGGTTTGCAGGACCAAAAAACTTTATTTTCGGCTAAATTAAAAATATTTAAAATTTTGCTGTAGCAAATGACTTAAAGTATCCCTCAAAAAGTTTCATATTATTTGGTAGTTTTTAATTTTGTAGAAACTAATATATTTAAGGTTCGCAGGACCAATTTATTTACTTATTTTTTAAAGAATTTGTTTATTTTTTATATATTTTTAAATAGAGTTAACTTACCATTTGCCTTATTGCGAGCTTCTTCCAAGACAATTTGTTTCGTTTGTTTAACAACCAAACTTTCAAAACGGGCATCATCCACCAAAGAGCGACGACGAGATGGATAACCATTCTGCAAAAATTATAAACAAAATATAATATTTTTTTTTGCCAAGACTTTATTTTAATTAGCAAATCTTAAGTTGAAGATAATCTGTCTTAAATCTTTTTTTTTAAAAAACATTTTAAATATTTAAGTATAATAAAGCTTGACTTGCCTGATGCTCTGATATTTATTCAATGACATAATAATTTTTATTTATTTTTTTTTTTTTGTTTTTGGTTTTTTATTTTGAAAGCATTTCATTTAAAATAATTTAGCTGTTAAATAAACAAAAATTTCGAGCTGACAACAACAATGTGTGTTACAAAATTTTTTGAAATTTTTTTTGTTTTTGCTTTTTTAACTGAAATCGAAAGTAATAAAAAGTCATTATGATGATTATGTTGTATTTATGAGTATTTCATCAATGAATATTGAAGAAGATTTTATAAACAATAAAACAAGTTTACAAGTAAATGTGTAACTCTGAATGTGCGTGTGTTTGCCATAAGCTTGTTAATGTAGCCGGCTAAAAAAATACTATCGATATAGCAATTGCATCACAGTTTACCGGGTTAAAGGCAGAGCAAAAGAAATGCTCTAAAAATGCGTACGTGCAAATTTAAAACTATATCTTTTTTTATCTTACTATCGCTTATTTCTTGTTTTTCTATATAAAATATTTGAAAATATTTTTTTTTTAGTTTAAGATTTTAAATTTATGTTTACAACTTTATTAACACCTTTAAGTTAATAAAGCATATTTGAGAAAAGTGTGACATGTGGTAAGAAAATATTTACAATTAATTAGCATAAATAAATATTTTTATTTTTACCATTCACTCAAAATCATAAACGCCATTATTTATAGTTTTTAATATTGTAAAGAGTATTAAACTCTTAAGTTAATTAAAGAAAATAACTTTATTAAGTGCTAATGTTAAATTTTAGGTTAGGTTGTATTACAAAAAACAAAATAGTTTTATTTAGCACTTTCACTTCCATTTGTCAATTAAATTTTTTGTGCAAATAACTGCTAATGAAATATAAATTAAGCTTTAATAAAAATTTTAATATACTAATTCTTTAAGAAAATAAGTTTTTCGAAGACAATATTTTCCCACAGAAGAATACTTCATTAAATATAATTTTTATAAAATAAAAATTTCTTTATTACAAAAATTAAAATTTAGTTTAATTTTATAAAAATATTTATTAAGTAATTTTTTTAACTCAAATGCTTTCAAAATTTCAAATTTTAAGAAAATATAAATTATAAATTTAATAAATTAAAAAGTTTTGTTTATTACAAAAATTAAAATTTAATTAAATTTAAAAAAAAAATTATTTAATAATTTTTTTAATTTCAAATTTGAAGAAAATATTTTTTTTGAAGAAAATATTTTCCTACAAAATCTAAGAAATATTTTAAAAATTTTGTTTATTACGAAAATTAAAATTTAATTTAATTTTATAAAAAAAGATTTATTTTATAATTTTTTTAACTGAAATGCTTTCAAAATTTCAAATTAATATTTTGAGGTTAAGTTGAATTTTTTTCATTATTTAAAAAAATTTTACTTGTTAATAGATTACAATATGGTTTTTTATGATTAATTTTTATTAATAATTTTGTAATTTCTATTTTCAAACCAAAACAAAGGGTTTATACAAAAAATTAAATTTTTGAGGTTAGCTTGAACTTTTTGGTTATTTATAAAATAAATTTCAGCCATTTAAAGCAATTGGTATATCTATGAAATTCTTTAATAAGAAATATTTAATTTATTAATTTAAAAATTAATTAAATTCCTTAAAAAAAGTATTTTAAGGCAAATAAAATTTTAATTTTAATAATTAAAAAAAAAATTCCAGTAACACCATTTTTTATTTTAATCTTAATCTCAAATTGATAAAAAATAAATATTTAATATTTTATTAAAAAAAAAACTATATTTTAAAAATAATCAAATATTTTTTTGTTTTAGAAAACCTGTAAAGAAACTCAAAACTCACCTCAATACTGTATGATTTTTTAATGGCGAACATTTCGCGATTCTTTTGAGCAGCAGCTACAGCCATCATTTTGTTAGATTTGTTGTTGTGGTTTTTTTGTAGTAAAAGTAAGTAGTTTTAAAATTTAAAGAATTATTTAAGATTTTCCTAGGATTTGAAATCTCAAAAATTTATTTAGTGCAGACACTTAATACTTTTTGCTGATTAATTTCTTTAACAACTTTTATTTAGCGTTATAAGCCTTCGAAAACTTGTAGAACACTTTGGGTTTTCACTGCTTATTGATTTACAGGACCTGCTTCTATTTGTCGAAATTTCTTCAAATATTTTCTGAGCCGAGACTGAAGTCTAGTTTAGCTTTTTATTTTTTTTTAATGATGAGTTTGAAAATTTTTGTTTTTCTTTAAGTTTAATGAGAAAAACACAATTTTACGATTTTCATAAAATTTTCTTGGATATTTTCACTTGATTTTTTTTCTTCTTAATACAACACCGTTTAGCGTTTTTTTATTTTTGGCGATTTTAAATTAAATACGCGTTTTTAGTATCCTTTTAGTTTAAAATTCGTAAAATATCCAGAGCAATTTCCAAGCTAAGAATTACAACAATCGGCTACAACTTTTTTTTGAAAGAAAATGTTTTAAAATTAAACGTTTTGTTTCAACCAAAGAAGCAAGTTATTAGAGCGAATGATAGCGAATCAATGCATACTTGATGTCCAAGTTCCCAATGCTTTTATACCCTCGACCACTGTATAGAAGGTTCAGTTTTCAGTTAACAGCATTTCAAACAAAAACAAAACAAACAAAAAATAAATAAATAAATAAAAAAGCAGCCGAGACGAACCTTTAAGCCGAACATTTGTTTAACAGAGAGTTTAATTTGCCTTAATAGCAGGCAAATGAGTAACAGCCAAATGCAAACTCACATACATTCGCATCGCGTTTACATTCACTCTCATGTTTATGTTTATGAAAATAAAAATCACCGTCCAATTTAGTCAATGTTAACATTAACTCCAGCGTTCACACACACACACACACACACACACATACAGTAACATGCCGCTCTGTTATTAACAGGTTTTCATTTAACCTGTACGATTTTAATTTGGTTTTTGAAATGCCTGCCTGTTACAGCATCTTTTTTTCTTTTTTTGCTAACGGCGTGAGAGTTTGTTATCCACTGAATTTTATTCATTTATTTCTACGTCACTAACCAACCACACACACACACACATCTGGTTTATCATTCTGATTTCAAATTTGTGTCTCTTTAGGGAATCACCATAAATCGTGCGTAAGAGAACATTTAGAGCGCATGCTTTTGGGAAAAAATGAACGAACGTAAAATCCGTTTGTTCGCTTGTTTATTCCTAACAAAAAAAAAAAAAGTCAAATAATTTAATAATAAAAATTTTACTCATATTTTTTTTTTGGGATTTACCTCTCATTGGCAAAAAATAACATAAAGAAAACCACCAACAACAACAGCAACACCACGTATAACAATTAAACAATCAAGTTCAAGTTTCATTCGAATGACACAAACGTATGCACACACACCTGCACAGCATCTGTTTGGTTTAAGAAGAATGTTACCGACTGAAGGGGACAGATGCCTCCAAGATATTTTTACTACAATTTAATTAAGAAAGTAGAAACCTTGTCACCAATTGTATAAGTACTGTCTCCCCTAGTGTTCACATTTAATATATTTTTGCTGGACTGTGGCTCTTTATGCAGCGTCAGTAGAATATCGCTAAAATTTATTTTGTGACATTAATAGGTTTTTCGGCTGGCCACAGTCTGTAGTTGAAATCTTTCGCAACTTTTATCTTGATCACTTTCACTACCAAAATTATCCACTTTGGAATTTTCTTATTGTACATAAGTATCCCCCCCCCCCCCGGTAGCACATATATATAGTCTTTATAGAATATTCCACTATCAAGACACAGTGCAACTGGGGGAAAAAGGGAGCCCTGTCCCCTGAAGTCAGACAGGGTGACAATTGGAAGCTCCACTTTATTTCCACGGGGATCAGGAAACCCGCAGAGTTCATTATTTGTCTCTTTAGACATTTAATAGTTCTCTGACATATCATTGAGGTTGGCCCCTATATGGAAGAAACGTGGTGGTTGTGGTTTCGAGGCCCCATAACAAGTCTGTTTAATATGGTTGCCAGGATCATTCACTGTTGATAACACCCTAAGTGAATGATTCACTCCAGTGAGCATGCTAGACATGTGTTCTGGACAGGAGTAGGAAAGTCTCCAACTCTTTAGCAAGGTGTGATGGTTGGCAGCCCTGTCCTGGAATCATTAAAGTTGCAACTAGATGGTTCTGTTGCTTAGAATTATGCCTTCGGCTATCTAGGACGAGCATGGCGTTCCAAATTATGTATAGTGGTTTGTCCACCATCTGATTAAGACTACATAGTCAGGCGCGGATGTAAAACAAATCACACTCTGTACACAAGTACCCTCCCCCCAGGGGCATATAAATATGGTCTTTATAGAATATTCCACTATCTAGACTCAGTGCAACTGGGGGAAAAAGGGAGCCCAGTCCCCTGAAGTCAGCAGGGGTACAACTGGAAACTCCACTTTATTTCCACGGGAATCAGTAAGCTCGCAGAGTTCCGTTATTTGTCTCTTTAGACACTTAACTGTTCTATGGCTGATTATTGAGGTTGGCCCTTTATGGGCCAACAACTTCAGTTAATGAAAATTCTTAAGCGACTTTTAAATAAAATCTTTGAAAAAAATTGACCAAGTTCTACGATCCCTGAGAAAAGTAATATAAAATGTCACTTGAGGCAGTACAGTTTGATAAAACTGCACCCTGCCACATGCTACTCCTACTTGGAACAAAGCACCAGCTTTGACTGAAATGAAAGGTTTTACAGAAGCCAGTAGACTACAACTATTTCACAATACAGAAGTGGAGAACGAATAATGATTGGGCAGTTATTCTTTAAATAAAAAAGGTCTATGAAAAACTGCCAACGTCTGCATAGAGGAGAGTTTCAAAACGCACTAAATGGAATATGTGCTTCACTTATAAAAATACTCGTGTATCTCCAAGATTCGTTTGCCTTGCAAAACTCTTTTCTCTGTGTAGTTCTTCCAGTTCGCTTCATAAACAGAGTGTGATTTGTTTTACATTCGCGCCTGACTGTGTAGTCTTAATCAGATGGCGCTTCATAAACAGTAATATTTTTACGAAAATGTGATTTGAAGACTTTTAGCACATTTACAACAAAAATAAACCTAAAAACTATTGATTTGGAAAGTGGTTGCTTCCCCCAACCAACATCCCCAAGATGCATAACGCACTACAGGTTTCAATTTTAAAAGCAAAACAAGCAAGGCAAGGTCCCAATCCTTGTTTGAGAGCTGTCGCCATGCAACTAAAAGCCAACAGCCCATCGGATACGAAAAAGCCATACTTTCCCGCGGTTTTGGTTTAAACCACAGCCATCACGTTATTCCCGAAGGTCTGCACCAATAATCGGTACAGGACCGTAGTCTTGTGAACTGCCGGTTGCCTTGGTACCAGTTGGTAAGGTACTGATCGACTTAGAGTGTCTTCCAGTTTCAGCCTCCTGTTAGTCTGGCGACTGATGCCTTTGTGTGTGTGTGTGTGTGTATGAGTTCAAATCCCAATAGCCGTTAGTAAAAGCAAAATAGTTATTGTTGGATTCTCGCTCTGAATAACTTTTTTTAAGGAGTTTCGTATGGACAAATAATTGCAATGCAATCACGATAAGTGAGTTGGATAGAGTGACTGTGTATTAGAATAGCAGAGTAGTTAAGGTGCCTGTATAACAAAATAAGGAAATCATGATGCAAAACTTAACGGAGCATTAGTTTGTGAGAAAATTAATAACACAGCAAACGTGTGTAACTATCATGGCAGACTGATTTTTAAACCACGAAATCATTACTTCGAGCAATAGAGTATTATGTTTAGAATTGCTATGCAGGTTATAGAAGTATGTATGTATACTAAGCAAGACATTGAGGAGTGAGTGTATCGCCGCATACATAAAATAAACGTGACTACATAAGTTTATTTTGTAACTATGAGTTAGAGGTAACAAGTCAAGCTAGAGCCACAGGATAGAAAAAGGAGGAATAGAGAATGTAAAAATGTCACACACAAAAATATTTTAAGAAACTTCTCGTACTTCTCTCCCTTCCTTGTGTGTTTTTGAAGTCTAAAATAGCAAAATATTAAATTTCAATAAAACCAGCCTGAAAACTAGCAACTGCTTGGAGGGAGGGAAATTCGTGTGGGCATAAACCTAATCCCTGTTGGCCATGAGGAAACAAAAAAGACAAAGCCGCCTAACCTACCCAATTTTTGCAACATAAAGTTTATTTTCTAAAACAAAATAAAACAAAAAATTTAGATTAAAATGATTCAAATTTTTATTGTATTACGAAGAGCAAAGTTCGCTAATTATGAATGAAAAATTATATCTGGAAAATGTCTACCACGACCACACTGACAGATGTCGATACTTTTATCAAAGTTTTTAATCAGTTTTTGGCAAACAGACGGTCCTATTTTGTTAAAATGGATTTTGAGTTTTAAGGCTGAAATCGATTCGATTGGCTCTGTATTGGATCTGTCCGTGGCATAGCCCCACGAAACATGATACAGTGGTGTTAAATCACACGATCTGGCTGGCCAGTTAACTGCTGATTGTCGTGAAATTTTGTTTGCAATAAAATGATATTGGCTGTGTGATATGTGGGATCGTCCTGGTAAAACGACATGTTAGTGATATCCATGTCGTCAATAATAGGCCAAAATTAAATTGTTAGCATCTCGCGGTAGCGTGATCCATTGACCGTTACCTTATTTCCAGCCTCCAAATGGCGCACCATACAGTGACACGTTGAGCTTGCATAGGCTTCTCAATAATCGCTCTAGGATTTTTAAAAGACCAAATGCGGCAATTTTATTTGTTGGCATACCCTGGCAAGTAAAATGGACTTCGTCTGAAAAATTCGTTTTTTTTCAGAAAAATCAGCCGGAATTGAACAAATCTACGGCGATGTGAATGATTGGTCGGCCAGTACCAGCAGAACCTTCTGAGGCTGCAAAGTTAAATCCTTACTCAAATTCACCATGTGGTGGTTTTGAATAATAGTAATTTTTGAAAACGTCAAGGAATTAACAAATTTGGATTTGCTTCAACACTGTGGCTCACGACTGCAATGTTTTTCAGTTGAACGGCCCAGTCGAACATGCGTTGGTGTGTTCGCACATTTTCTATCAAAACTGTCGACTTAAATTTAACGACCAAATTCTTAATAGCGGCCTCAGAAGGGTGATTATGTTGTTCGAAAATATCACGAATTTTCGTGCGAAATTGAATTCATTGCAACAATTGCCGATGCATCTACTACGAATACGTTAAAAAATTAAATGTCAAAACTATCATGTGATTGGTGTTGCCACAAATTTCTTGTTGAAATTTCGAATACTTAAAAAATCCTAAATAAATTTAAGGCGCACCTTCCCTAGAATCACTTTGTTTTAAGGTGAGAATAGTGTTTGTGAGAATAGTGTAAATATCGTAATATAAACAACTTAGTATCTTTAATAATGTATGTAATGTAACATACACTCGCACACAAACAACAATTGGATTCTGTGAACTCGTGCTAATCACGGAATCTCCCTTTCACATTGCAATAAAAATTGTTTGTTGTTGTTATTGTTATTAATATGATTACAATCATATCGATATTACGGTTCAATTTGTTTTAATAATTCTTTTTAGCAAAAAGTAAGTTTTACTTAATAACATTTCCAATAACAAAATAAGAGAAAAAACCCAAATCATTAACAAACATCAAGTAACAAGCTGAGCAATGGCCAGTGTGCTACGACCGTTTAGTGGAATTGACTTTAGACGCAGTGGTTAAGTGATCGTTTGTTAACAGGTGTTGCATTATTGTTGTTGTGTGTTATTTGTATTTATTGTAAAAAAAAATACAAATAAAATAACAACAAAAAGTTTAACATTCTTAATGTTAATACGCCTATCGGTCTGTATATATTTTTTTAAACTTCTTTTTCGCTTTCTTCGCTTGCGCGCACGCTTCATTAACATGAAATTTAAATATTAAGAAGAATACATTTTTAAGTCGAATGCATCTTCACTTCATAATTATAACGTCTTTCTCTTCTGTTGTTAACTGCAAAAACGCACTTGTTTTTTTCCCAAATAACAGGGGGTTTTTTGTTTATAATGACTCATAACAAAAATGTTCTTTATTTTTGTTTTAATTGAGTTCATCTAATAACTGGAAAAAAAGCCAGTTTTAATATTGAACAAACTTTGGAGCAATAACGACGTTAGCACGCGAGTTAAAATTGTTCCTTTATTTTTAAATATTTTTTATTTTACGTCTTTCTTAAGTTTACAAAAAAGTATAGTTTAAATAAATTGTGTTACTCGAGCTAACATTTTTTAGTTTCTGTGTCCTGCCAAAATTGTCGCTTTTTTTTAATTCCACAACAGACATTTAAATTTCTTCGTACGACGCATCATACTAAATATGTATCTCCACACAGCTTTTGCATTCTTCGACTACGAAAAATAATTGTTAATCGCTTGTTTTTTAAGTTCTTCAAATAAGACTCATCGTTTCGTAACGGGCAGTTAGACACTTTACCTTGGCGTACATCTAGTATGAGTAGCAGGAAGCGCATAGTAGGTGTTAAATGGCATAAAAGGGCCATATTCAGCAGAGGCAACAAATTATATTTTACAACACTAGATATTTTCAGCTAAATAAACTAGTGATGCACACGATATTTTCTGGTCTTATGCGAAAAAGCTAACGATTTTAATAAGTCTTGAATCGGAACTGTTTGGATTTAACTCGCGTTAAAGTGTCAAAAATTATAGATTGTTTTTTAAAAAGAGCTTAAACAAATAAATGTTCATTATCCTAGTTATTTTTGGATTTTAATTTGTTAATATATAAAAGTATTTTTTTAATCGAATAAATTTTAATTCGATTATTTTTCATTCGGAAATTTTTCTTGAAAAACACACGAAATAATTAATTGTTTGTTTGTTTTTTTAAACTGTAAACATATTTGAATCATATTTCTATAATAATTTTTATTTACAAGATTTTTAATTCGATTATTTTTATTTTTAGTTAAATTATTTCGTTATTGAGATGCTCAAGCAAATTTAGTCGTATAATAATTTTATGCTATGATTTTTTAAACTTGCATTTTCAGTTTTTACTTGTGTTATTCATTAAATTGTTAAAATTTTGCTTAACTGAGAATTCGCTAGCAAATGTATTGGAATAATAATTTTTTTTTCAAATAGTTTTCAACTTGAATTCAGTGACTCATAATATTCAATAAATTGTTAAATTAATTCGCTAAAGAAAATTCACCATTTATTCAAATAATAATTTTTATTCGAATAATTTTCCGTTCAAATATTTTGCATTTGAAGTTTTTCATTGTTATATCCGCTAAAAAAATCTATTCCAATAATAGTTTTTATTCGAATAATTTTCAATTTGAATGTTTTACATTTTCAGTGACTTACAATATTCAAAAATATTTTTATTTTCAGTTTTTGTTTTTAATATATTTTAAATTGTCACATTATTTCGTTATCGAAATGCTCAAATAAATTTAATCGAATAATAATTTAGTTCTAATTATTTTCAACTTAAATATCTTGCATTTTCAGTGACTTACAATGTTCAATAAATTGTTAAACTAATTCACTAACGAGTTTTTTCAGTTTAAATGTTTTGAATTTAAATTTTCGCTAAGGAGAACTCATCATCAAATTTATTCGAATAATAGTTTTTATTCGAATAATTTTCAGTTTAAATATTTTGCATTTGAAAGTTTTTAATTGTTATATGCATTAAATTGTTAAATTATATCTTAATTGATAATTCGCTAGCAAATCTATCCGAATTTTAATTTTTATTCGAATAAATTTGAATGTTTTACATTTTCAGTGACTTACAATATTCAAAAATATTTTTATTTTCAGTTTTTGTTTTTAATATATTTTAAATTGTCACATTATTTCGTTATCGAAATGCTCAAATAAATTTAATCGAATAATAATTTAGTTCTAATTATTTTCAACTTAAATATTTTGCATTTTCAGTGACTTACAATGTTCAATAATTCACTAACCAGAATTTTCAGTTTAAATATTTTGCATTTAAAGTTTTTGCTTGTGTTATGCATTAAATTGTTAAATTATTTCTGAATTGAGAATTCGCTAGCAAATGTATTCGAATATTTTTTATTCGAGTAATTTTCAAATTGAATGTTTTAAATTTTCAGTGACTTATAATACTCAATAAATTGTTAAAATAATTCCCTAACGAGAAATCACCATCAAATTTTATCGATTATAATTATTATTCGAATAACTTTTAGTTTAAATATTTTGCATTTTAACTTTTTAATTGGATTAAATAAAATTGTTATATTAATTTTTATTCAAATAATTTTCATTTTCAGCTTTTAGTTGCAATATGAAATAAGTTTTAAAAATATTTCGTAATTAAAAACTCGCAAGCAAATGTAATCGAATTGTAATTTGTATGCAAATTACTTTCAATTTAAATAGTTTCATTTACAATGTATTCGTTCTATATGTTGTGTAACTCAATTATTTCTTGACCGATAATTCGCATGCAAATAATCATTTTTATTCGAATAATTTCCAATTTGTATGCTTGGCATTTTCAGTTGCTTTCAATATGCAATAAATTGTTAAAATACTTCGTTATGGAGAACTTGCAACGAAATTAATTCGAATAATTTTCAGTTTAAATAGTTTACATTATAATTTTTTACTTGTGTTATAAATAAAATTGTTAAAATATTTCTTAATCCTAATTGTTAAAATATTCTTAAACTTAATAAAAATGTATTCGAATAATAATTTTATTCGAATAATTTTTCTTTTAAATATTATGCATTTAAAATTTTTACTTTTACCTTTCTTGATCAAGAATTAGCAAAAACAATGTATTCGAATAATAATTTCTATTTGAATATTTTTTAATTTGAACATTTTTCATTTTAAAATTTTTACTTGAAATATGAAGCAAATTTAAAAAGCATTTTGTAGTTAGCAACTTGCAAGCAAATGTATTCGAATGCTAAGTTTTATTAGATTAACTTTTAATTTGAGAAGTTCTATATGTAATTTGTATTTTTGATATATTTCTTTATCGATCATTTGCATCAAATTTATTCGAATAATCATTTTTAAATAATTTTCAATTGCAATACTTTTATTTTCAGTTTTAATTGCACTTAACAATAAATGGTTAAATTAACTCTTAGTGGAGAATTCGCAACCAAATGTATTCGAATAATAATTTTTATTCGAATATTTTTTAATTCGAATATTTTTCATTTTCAGTTTTTACTTGCAATAGGAGTTAATGAAAATATTTTGTACTTGGGAACTCGCAAGAAAATGTATTCGATTATTCACTTTTATTCGGTTAATTTTTAATTTAGTTTTATTTATAATTTGTATTTTTGAATTAATTCTTTATCAAGAATTTGCAACAAATTTATTCGAGTAATCATTTTTTGAATAACTTTCATTTTCTGCTTTTAATTGCACTATGCAATAAATGGTTAAATTAACTCTTAGTAGAGAATTCGCCAAAATAACGTATTCGAATAATAATTTTTATTTAAATAATTTTCAATTCAAATAATTTTCATTTTCAGTTTTTACTTGCAGTAGAAAGTAATGAAAATATTTTGTACTTAGAAACTCGCAAGAAAATATATTCGAATTTTCATTTTCATTAGATTAGCTTTTGATTTGAAAAGTTTTATTTATAATTTGTATTTTTAAATTATTTTTTTATTAAGAATTTGCAACAAATTTATTCGAATAATCATTTTTTGAATAATTTCCAATAACAATACTATAATTTTCAGCTTTTAATTACACTATGCAATAAATGGTTAAATTAGCTCTTAATGAAAATTTTGCAAATAAATTTATTCGACTAATAATTTTTATTCGAATATTTTTTAATTCGAATATTTTTTAAATCGAATATTTTCTTATTTACTTATTTTTAATTAATAAAAATATTCCAAATAAACAAAATTTGTCAGGTTGCTGGGGGTATAAGGTATTTTTACAATAGATTAGGTCAGAAGGAATATGGAATTAGGTTTAAAGAACTTAAAATTGCATACGAAAAAATTCGCTTTAAATAATGGATATTATTTAGAATTATCGAGATTTCATTAAATACTTAAAATTTCATTTTTGTACTAAAAAAGTCATTGTACTAAAAGAAATAAAGAATTCAGTGAAAACGTTGAAATTTTAATCATTTACAATTTAACAAAAAATAAGGAAACTTTCATAAGGGCAAACTGATAGCATTACCACGCCAATTAGTTAGTTTTTGCTCTATTCGTTGGGAACTCCTAACAGTCAAACCCTGTTCTTACGAAATTTATTATTTAGAATCATTGTGTTTAAAACTGAATTCCTTGTAAGTTTAAATTTATCCAGTAGCATACGATTTTGTGTTATTCTCATTAAATAGCCGTCGTTAGAAAACAAACTAAAACTAAGATAACTTTAGAGAAAGCATATTTATTTTGCTACTGATTATACGGCCCATGAGGGAGTTCTGTTTAACTCTATAACTTTTGCAAAACTAGAGTCGAACTTATTATTCTGCTAATGAAATAAATAATTGACGAAGTTTATTCGAATTTTAAGCTCGACAATTATTTAGTTGAAAACTTAAAAACTCTAAAAATGTCATAATGCAAAATATAAAATATTAAATATAAATTTTAAATGTGATATATAATTTTTTATTATGAAAAAAAAACTGCATAATAAATTTAAATACTCAAATAATTAACTTGTTTATTTTTTAATATAAAAATAATTTTTATTTAAATCGTATATAATAATTTTATTTTTCATGTAATGAAATTAAATGCGACTAATTGTTTAAAAATATTTTTAAACTCATTCGAATTGACACCTAAATCCAAATGAACCTAAACGAGTAACGTAATTGTCCGACTTAAAGTTGTTTTTAATAAAAACAAAAACAACAACAAAAAAATAACAACAAAATCTCCATTTCTATTTTTTACAACAGTGTTTTGTGATTAATTAGCATAACTATTATTTGATATTCTATTTAGTACACGTTATCTCATGTGTGGACATTAAACATAATGATTGAAACGGATGCGGATGTTGTAGATTCCATCCATCATTCGCTCCTTTTTTGAAACGCTAAAACATTTTGAATTGTAGTGATGCTTTTAATATTTTTGTTTTCTTTCAAATTCATAAAAATTAAATGCAATAAATTTTTAAACAAGTAATTATTATAATATGTTATTATTATTGTTATTATCTGGTATATTTAACAATTTATTATTATTTATTATTTTAGCACTTAGTTCGCTTAATGTTTTTTGTTATGAAAATACTGAAGATTGACTTAAGAAATTATTTGCCGTTCAGTCGCTGTAACTGAAAGTGACATAAATTAATAATTACTGACTTAATAACACTGTATTCTATGGCAATTTAAAATGTTATTAACACTTGTGCTCACTACTCGTTCTTTTCTTTTTTTCTATTTGTATTTAAATACTTCAAATACTATTCCATAATTAGTTTTGAAAAGCAGCCAATACTAAAATATAATTGTTCTAGTTCGACTATGTAACACCCTGTAATATACAAAATCTTCTAACATACAATTATTTGACTTTCACTTTTGGCAATATTTTAAATCTTATAAATTTTTTAATCATTTGGCACAGGGTGACCAAAATAACACAAAAGAGAAAAGTTATGAATGAAAAATGTTATCTGGCAAGTCTCCACCACGACCACGCTCACAGATGTCGTTACTTTCATTAAAGTTTTTTGTCATTATTTGGCATTACGTTAATCACACCACGGATTTTAAGTTTTAAGGCTGATAGCGATTCGATTGACCGTATAGACTCTGTCCTTAGCATCGCATTTTGAATCTCACATAGCGCATCATACAGTAACACCTTGAGTATGCAAAGGGTTCTCATAAATCGCTCTAGCTCTAGTATTTTCAGAAACACAAATGCGGCAATTTTGCTTGTTGACATTCCCTGACAAGTGAAAATATGTATCGTCTGAAAAAACTATTTTTTCAGAAAAACCAGTCGGTTGTTCCTGAATGAACTGAGCGAATCTACTACAATGTAAATGCTCGGGAAAAGTCAAATTCGTACGCCAAATTCGCCATATGGTGGTTTTGATTAACCCCAATTGTTCCGTTCGGGGGGCACATTTATATGTCTTGACGGAATCTCACCGTCATTACATCTGTCACCTCGGGCAAAAGGGAGCCCAGTTCCATAAAGGCTAGCAGGAGTCAACTGGGCAACTTGCACTTTATTTCCACGGGAATCAGTAAGCCCCAGAGTTCAGCTGTTGCTGTTCTCTGACTGATTATTAGGGTTGGTCCCTATGAGAGCATCGTGGTGGTTGTGATATTGCAGGCCCTCATAAAATGATTAAGACTCCAGGATCATTCACTTTTGACCAAGAATACAGGGTGAATGATCCAGATCCAGTAAGCATGCTATGGACCAGGAGTTGGAAAGTCTCCAACTCTTCAGCAAAGAGTGGGGTTGGTGGCCCTACTCCCATAATTGCCACTAGAAATGACCTGTTATATAATATTATGCTTCGGCTTCCTAGGGCGTAGGTGCCCGCGAGATATCACCCACAGTGTTTGACGGAATTTCACCGTCTTTGCATGTGTCACCTCGGGTAAAAGGGAGCCCAGTTCCCTAATAGGCTAGCAGGAACCAACTGGACAACACCGCTTTATTTCCATGGGAATCAGTAAGCCTTAGAGTTCAGCTTTTTGGCTTTTTAGCCTTTATATCTTCCCTGACTGATTATTGAGGTTGGCTCTTTGGGAGGGCGTCCCTCATTTGAGTTGTGTGAATCGGATCATTCACAATGAACACAATGAATGGTCCTGATTTAGTGAGCACGCTTACGGTTGTGTTTTGAAATTTAGTAAGCTATCATGTATTCTAGACCAGGAGTTGGATAGTCTTCAACTCTTCAGCAAAGAGTAAGGGCTTCAAGCTCTCGGAGTTGCGCCCAGGAGTGAATGGAGGCTAGACATATCGGAAGGCTTCCTGGGGCGTGGGTGACGCTAAAATTATCCACAGTGTTTTGATCCACTGTCAGGTTATGGCTTACACAGCTAGGTACTGACGTAATTCCTTCACGCAATCCCAACCCTGTAATATTTTCATGTGAGAAATTTACTTTTTTTGAACGATAATATTCCAACATTAGAAGTTAAGTATGACTTCTAGCATGTGACTACCATGACTGGCTTGGACGTAGTCTAACCTGGCGGTTTAATTTTCGATATCTTTTTGCAACATTTGTATCTGTATATCGTCAATAATACGGCAAATGTTTTCCTCCAGTGACTTCACATAGCTCCACAGAAACAGTGTAGCGACTTTAAGTCGCAAGATTTTGATGGCCAATTTACTGGTCCGAGACTTAAAACTATGCGGTTACCAAGCGTTTCCTTCAATAAATCAATTATGGTGGCACGAACCGTGTGACATGTTTCACCATCTTGTTGAAGCAGCAGCTCCTGTACATCATGGTTATTCAATTGAAGAACGAAAAAGTCAGTAGTCATGGTTCTTTAGTGGTCGCAATTTGTAGTAACTTTCTGACCAACATCCTTTTTAAAGAAGCACGTCTGAAACCCACCTCGGTGACTCAACATATACTTAAGGATTACCTCTCCCCGGGGGCATGCAGTCCGGATGGATCTCTTCCCCATCTTTTCGGTGGTAAAAGGCGGCACCAGACGCCTGGGCTAGCAAGAGCCTGAAATTAGAAGAGACATGAAACTCTCGAAGACTTTGTTTACCCACACTGGTGCCACGGGAACCAGTTATTCGCAGGGTTTCTGCTCAATTCTGATCATTGGTGAGGCCTCTCGGGGAGTTACCTGGTAACTCTTAGTTTAAAGCTGTAAACAGGTTTAACAAACAATTTCCTAGCTTGCACATGCAACACGACAAGGAGTTGGAAAATTGCGACTAAGTCGTGTATGTGTGGGTGGATGCTTTTTCCTGTGCCCAATGGTAACTGTGTGATTAGATTTACACCCGCGCCTGGCCATGAAGCCTTAATCAAATGGTGGACCAAACGACTGCATAATTTGGAACGTCATGCTCGTCCTAGGAAGCCGAAGCTATAATTCTATGCAACAGAACTTTCTAGTTGCAACTTCGGTGATTCCAGAGCAGGGCTGCAAATCATCACTCCTTGCTTAAGAGTTAGAGACTTTCCAACTCCTGTCCAGAACACATGTCTAGCATGCTCACTGGATCTGGCAACATTTCACCAGGTAGGTGTTATTAAAGGTGAAGTGAACCCGGCCACCATATAACCATAGACTGTTATGGGGCCGCGAACCTACAACCACCACGATACTCCCATATAGGGGCCAACCTCAATAATCAGTCAGAGAACAGTTAAATGTCTAAAGAGACGGATAACGAACTCTGCGGCTTACTGATTCCCGTGGAAATAAAGTGGAGTTTCCAGTTGTACCCCTGCTGACTTCAGGGGACTGGGCTCCCTTTTTCCCCCAGTTGCACAGGTCTAAGTTGTTGCTATCTCCAAAGACCATATATACGTGCCCCCGGGAGGTAGCCCAATGGTAAGATCACCGCCAGAATAAGGCCACTACGACTAGGGGCTGACGTTAACCTTATCACTTACTTGAGGTTTACTATCACCCCAAATGCCGCCGTTATCTTTATTGACTTATCCACTAAAACAAAAGTGAGCTTCATCACTAAATAAAATTTGCTTAGTGAAATCAGAATCAACAGGAATCTTGTTATGGGCACAATTTGGAAGCGTTTTCCTGGCACCAGTCTACTCATGTTAAAATTCCAAATCAAATAAAATATACTCTTTCGTAGATGGCAGCACCATCTGTTATTCGTATTCATTTGGCAATAGACCGAACCAGTTGAAGGTGAGTTCCAAAAGGCGGAACATAAATGTTACGCTCATTTACGATCTCACAACCATCTTCGAATGAAATCGTGTGAATCGTGCCCGTAAGCAGGCAACATTGCGTATATGTTGCCTGCTTACGCATATATCTGTGTTCAGAATTGGTGCTGCATCGGAATCGGACGCCCTTGATGTTCTTGGCATGAAAATTTAGTGTGATGTTCGATGGACTAAACACATTTTTCAGGGTTGTGAGTTCGATTCCCAACAAAGACCTTGGTTTTTTTCACTACAAGTAAAAGTTGACTGTCGGTAGGACTGCTCAGTGATGAAGGCATAGTCACTGGTCACTGTGCTGTCTTATACGACAGTTAATTTCCGTAACTATTCTTCTTCCACCTGTCTCATCTCTTCTCTATCCCTTTCCTAAAGAATGTAGCACGGTACTTGAATAAATAGGTATTGTTGCCTAAAGTGCTACTTCTCTTTAAAAAAAAATATCCGTCAAAAAATGTAATACAACTCTAATGTATTGGCCGGTACCCAAAAGTCAATTTTGGAGTTACTCGATCGCGTACCGGAGAGGGCCAAGAAGCTAATTGGGGACAGACAGGGTATCCAACTCTGGGATGTATTTCAATGTTTTATCGTTACTAAATACAATGGTTGGTGCTCTAAGCTCTAATGAAATTAGGAAACTTGTTACTGTTACTCGCACGTTTTCGTGTTTAAATCGACTTTTGTGGAGAACGCATCTATTTGTGGTTGATTTTCCAGTAAATCGCGCTGTGCATTACAGGGAAATTTCGTTTTTTAGCAGAACAGTTCTTATTTGGAATTAACTTCATCCAGAGGTCTTTCCTGTCACTTCCTCTTTCCTCCTCTTCATAACCTAATTTCCTAATTCTGGCACAATGGCACATTACATGTGTAGGGGTCATCCCTTGAGTGCTGGTCCAAGAAAAAAAAGAAATATAAATCACTTTACAGCTGATAAAATGGCAGCCAGTTGAAACAGTGTTGCCATATTAAAGTTCTAAAAAACTTTAAGATGGCAACATCTCAAATCAAAACTCCCTTTACATCAACCTCGAGACTTCGCTGAGTTTTTGTGTTGGGAACGTTATCTAGAGTTGCAAGATTTAAACTTGTCGAAGAGAGAAATTTCTCACATGAAAATATTAAAGTTTTTTTGTTTTACATCGAGTGAGTTTTTGATTTATGATATTTTGAGTGAAGAAAAGTAAAAGGAAAACAAAAATGATTTTCATGGTTTTCAAGAAATGATACAGTTAAAGAGCTGGTGTAAGAATAGAGAAGGAAGCTGCTGATTTGAATGAGACAATAAATGCAATAAGAAGCCTCATAAAGGAATCATGGGAAAACTTGTATCAAATACCTCTTAAAGCCTTTCAGTAGCATAACTTAAATTATTTATTATTCTCCAGGATTTTACAACACAACAATTTTGTCGGTTTTATTTTGAGGCAAAAGATCATAGAGAACACTGGGTCTGTATGTTCATAAATAACATGTGTAGAATTTAATTGCATATTTTATCAAGTATTTTTTTACATGATTAATATTAAATATTTCAAATATTCAATAGTATAAAAGGAACAAAATGCAGCATAAGTTTAGAAAAATGTGAAAAATACAACAGAAAAATATGTGAAAATTGATTCTATTTTGACATTCAATTGCATTTAAGTGCAAATTAATTTTAAGTGATTATTATTTCAATTATATGTTGATTGATACAACCAGAATTATATACTGACATCGAAACATATATGTATGCAGGTATACTTGCATATGTATGTTCATATGTATGTATGTAGGTATGCTGATATCTACATCATATTTGTATTTATTTATGAAATGTCATTAAATTGATTTTTTTCCATAAAAATATCACACAATCATTTCATTATTTCAATGCTTTTGAAACGCACTAAATACGCTGTCACATTAATCATTTGAATTTGTGATTGTCAACAACTTTGAGTATTTTTACTGTCATTAGAATCAGGTTTGCAAATCACTGATTATGAATTTGAAACAAATAATCTTTTATTAAAATCACTTCAATAACTAAAGTCCATTTCTGCTACAAATTAAAATATTCAAACGGTCTTTTTGTAAATTTTTTCAAAATTTCAATAATTTTTCTTTGTTTTAGCTTAAACTGCCATTAAGTCGTCGGTTTCCTTTGAAACATATTGAAAATAATATTATTAAAAATTTTCCATTTTTAATTTTGCGAATTTCGTAAGCAGTGCCCCTGTTTCATTACTATAGTGAGATATTACTCACATGAACTTATAATAGTCATTCTGTTTTACACAGGGTGTGCTTTAAACTAATAATGAATATTTTTTTTTGGTTTATATTGCAATGTTCATAATTAGCTTCAGCCTAATTTGTGCACCACGGGATGGCTACAATATTTTCATACGCGAAATTTTTCACCTTAAGTACAGAATAGAATCACAAAATTTAGTTGCAAAGTTTTATATGGCTTGAATATAGAGCGTGGCAAATTCTTCTTCAATGTGTTTGAAACATATTTTTACTTACACTTTAAAAAATATGTCGCACCTTGCGTTCGAGAGAAAGTCAGTTTAAAGGATTCAGCAATTAGTCATCGATTAAAAAATTCTAGTTTGAGATCGAGGTATCTCTCGAAAGTTGTAAAAAAGTTGTAGGTGCCCCTGTAGGCTAGTAGGTAGTGTACTAGCTTGTAAGTATGGGGGTTGTGGGTTCGATTCCCAACGAAGATCTTGGTTTTTTTTTTTCACTACAAAAATAAAAATTGACTGTCGGTGGGGCTGCTCAGCGATGAAGACATAGTCACTGCTCGCTGTGCTGTCTTATACGGTAGTTTATTTCCGACTATTATGCTTCTTTCACCACCTGTTTCATCTCTTCCCTATCCCTTTCCTAAAGAATGTAGCACGCTACTTGACTAAATAGGCATTGTTGCCTGAAGTGCTACTTCCCTTAAAAAAAAAACACAGCTGCAATATTTTGAAACAAACGGAATAATTCTTGATTATTATAAACCACGAAAAATAAAAAAATATAAAGGGTGTTTTTATAGAGCTATAGAACTTTGAAATGAAAACAAAAATGAATTTTTTTAAATTGATATAAAATTTACTTTATTCGAAAGATAATTTTTATTTTTTAGTAATTAATTTAGATATTTCGCCACACCGTTGGTTGGCATCATCAGGAAAAACAAGAATAATAATGAACAAACAAATTGAAAAAACTTTTTGATTAACAAATTCAAAATAATCAAAAAATATCGAAAATATAATAAAAAATAAAGTTTTTTAAAAATTTTTTTATTAAATAAGACCTAGTGCTTAAAATTAATTACTAAAAAATATTAAAAAAGGTCAAAAAAATTATAACTATTATAGATAATTTTTATTATAATTTAAATATGACTTTTTCATATGACTGCCATAGATGGCTCCGACCTTAGTCTAATCTGAAGTTCCAAATTTCGATGAATTTTTCCAAGATTTGTGATCATATATCGACAATAACGCAGAGAATGTTGTCCTTCAAGCTAATTTCCATCTTACCGGCGTAGACTAGCGGCTTTTATATCCCCGCCGAAAATAGTCTTCTTGCGATTTAGAAAGCGGAGTTATATAGCTTGATCTTCACGGGTCTGAAAGCTGATATTATGCACGAAACCTGTGGCACAAGCTTAGTGACTTCGTTTGCCTCCTCCTTTTGAAAATTGTTAAATTGATGAACGATAAAGTCAGCTCAGCTATGACTAATAACTGTAACGTTCTCACCAGCATCGTTTTTAAAGAAGTACGCACCAATGCACAGTGGTTTCCCTTATACGCTAAAAATTATAAAAATAATTATTGTTTTTTGCTAAACTTTATTGCAATAAATTTATCGATACCATTATAAATTTGGAAAATCTTCTAAATTTTGATAAAAATTGGAGGTTGCGGAAATTCCAATGCTGCACAGTGGGAATTTTTGTATGGAGGTGAGGAAAAAAATATTATTGTCAAAAATATAGCGATTTTATCACAAATTTAGTTTTATTTATATATTAATACAAAAAAGTAATCAAAATAATGAAAATTAGAGAAATGTAGATCGTTGCTTACAATGTTTTTCACATAACGAACAAAAAAATTTAAATTATTTTTGTAATTTTTAATTTATTATTTATTTTAAATCTATTTTAAATTTATTATTCTAAAAGAGTCTTAACTTCGTCGCTGATAACACTATGCTTTTTTGGTTAAATGACGGCGTCAAAAGTGAAATCATGGGATCTGATGTTACCATCATTCAAAAGGCGTCAAAAGTGAAATCATGGGATCTGATGTTACCATCATTCGGTGCATAATATCTTCATTCGTGGCAATTCGTCTACATTTTATGGAGTTGCTGAGGAGATATTTTTTATAGTCTTTGTTACGACTTTCCTGAGCCTCATCGGATAGAAGGCCTACAGGAAAAATACACTTTTCAATTATATCCTTGCCATGAGTCACAATTTTGTGAAGTGCAGGTGGGGGATATTGTACCACTCGTACAGTGCAACAAATTCTTTTGCCGTCTCCAAACGAAAATCACCAAATGGTTTTGGATCTACTACCTCGGCGATTGTTATAGTTTCGAGAATAATTGAAAACCTCTTGATTATGTTTTCATCTAGACCCGTTATATCGGAAATCAATGCAAGATTCGTAAAGAATCTTCATGACGTTTTTCCTGAATTTGTCGTACCAGAGACTTGCTTAACAGTATCAACCCGTATTCCTATTTTCGTTTTAAGTTCACGCTTTATCAAACGATGGGGCGAGTATTTGAGTCGACTCTCCCACGTTTAAATTCAATATTATAAGCGACATGCAAAAAACACTCCATCAGCTTAATACGCGCATGAAGTGGTGACATACAAGATTGCAGTGCTTGTTCATTTACGGGAATAGCTTGAACTTCTTCGATTTTATTTATCTTGGATGTTGTGGCTCCACAAATAAAACAAGAAGATGCTGCTGCTGTTTCTATTACTGATTGTCTTGTCTTTCCGTCAATCATTGTAAAATATAATTCATGTATTACTGTAAAGTTGCGATTATTCACTGTTAACTCAAATTCTTTTAGTTGAGATATCTCCTCATCAACTCCCCTTTTCTTCTCTCTCTGGAAGTGTCTCTTTAACGTATGCAAAAACTGTAGTGTTCTACAATACTGTGTGGAAGAAGGTTTATTGGTGTTCTTTATGTCATCGCCTAACGATAATTTATGTGCTACAACTGATGTCATGTATAAATAAGAAAAGAAAGTCAGAAATTTGTGCATATCTCGAGCAAATATTTTTATATTCATACCTTTACTTAAATGGGCATAAAAGCGAAACGCGTTCATCGATTTTCATGATTTTCGTGTAACCATTTTGTTAATAGGTTACACGACTTTACGTAAAAGTAAAAGGACTTGACACTTTTTTTTACCGTTTTGGATTTTTTATGAATTAAAAAAAATTAACTTTTTAGGCAAAAAATATTTTTTTTTTCTTCATATATTTATTTATAACTTCGAAACTGTTGCTTATGTAGCGAAACGTTATAAAGGGTGTTTTTTTAAGCCCGATAGAACTTGAAATTGTAAAAAATAACACAAAAAATTAAATTGTAATCAAAATTTCTTTTTTATTCGAAGGATCAATACGTGACATTAACATTTGAAAATGATTTCGGGCATATGGGCACCGCGGCTGTTCTTGACGAAGCGCATTCTGGACGTCCAATTTTGGGCCACTTTTTCGAGCACTGCTGGGCGTATGTCACGAATAACACGAACAACGCTGTCCTCCAAGGCGTCAATTGTTGCTGGTTTATCAGCATAAACCAATGACTTCACGTAGCCCCACAGGAAATAGTCGAGTGGTGTCAAATCGCACGACCTTGGAGGCCAATTGACAGGTCCATTTCTCGAAATCAACTTATCGCCAAATTTTGATTTCAATAAGTCGATGGTTGCGTTCGCTGTATGGCACGTAGCGCCATCCTGTTGAAACCACATCTCGTCCGGATCAATGTCATCCCTATTTTCAAACAAAAAATCATTGATCATGGTGCGGTAACGATCTCCATTGACCGTAACGCGAGCTCCGGCCTCATTTTTGAAGAAATAAGGTCCGATGATGCCACCAGCGTGAAAACTGCACCAAACGGTGCATTTTTCTGGATGTAATGGAGTCTGTAGGGTCTGTTGTGGATTGGTCTCACTCCATATGCGGCAATTTTGCTTATTAACAAACCCGTTAAGCCAAAAATGCGCCTCATCGCTGAACACAATTTTGCGATAAAACAACAGGTCAGTTGCCAACTGCTCTAGAGCCCAATCGGCGAAAGAACGACGCATATAATGGTCTCGTGGCTTCAATTCCTGCACCAGCTGGATCTTATACGGGTGTAGGCCGAGATCTTTGCGCAAAATTTTCCACGTAGTGGACGGACAGAGCCCCAATTCCTGCGACCGATGACGAATTGATAAATTTTGATCTTCTTCCACACTTTCGTTTACAGCGGCGATATTCTCTTCAGTACGCACATTCCTTCGACGTGTTGATGTTATTGCATCCTCTAGAGAGTATGTGGTACGAAATCTATCGACAGTTCGACGAATGGCTTGTGCAGATGCACGATTATGTACGCCATAAAAATAACGAAGTCGTCTATAAGTTGCGCGAATCGACGACTGATTTTCAAAGTAAATTTGGATAATTTCGTAGCGTTGTTCAAGCGAGAGTCTATTCATGATGATTTGTCAGAGTATACTGAAACAAATAAAAAAAAATGTTTCATCAAAATTTCATTTTTTGTGTTACGTTTTACAATTTAAAGTTCTATCTAGCTTAAAAAAACACCTTTTATAAACAGATGAAAGTACTTGTAATTCTTGATTTTTCTAAATTTGTTTAAGTAAAATCCGACTAGTGGTTCTTGAGTTATGTTAAACAAAAGGGCCTTATCATGATTTCCAACTGCAGGAAAGTTAAGCTAAAATTGCAGTTCCAAATGTTTGAAGAAAAAGGGATTTTTTTATATGCTCATAAAAATAAGCCAACAAAAAAAACTTAAGTTCTGCAGAGTTTATTTTTTCGATTTTAGTATACTGAAATATCCTACTTTAAATAGAAAATAAAAAGAAAATTTTTAACTCACATAATAAAATAATATTCCTTTTGAAGTTCTTAGGTTTAAATTAAGTTGGTTCAGTAAAACATACAAGTACTGAGCTTGAGGCGGCTATAAAAGAAAAACTAGCAGTCAGATCGGAGTAATTCTTTTTGATTTGATTATACCATTTAGTCTCAAATTTCAAAAATTCATTGCATATTGCATGAATAGTATGTTGACAATTTGACTTTTTTCCGCGAAATCCCCAGTGTGTACCGGCAACACAAGGCGGAGATTTTTTCAAAATGCTGCTCTTTGAACAAAAGTAACAGAACTCGATAAGGACATTGTTCGAAGATGTGTTACAATTCTGCAAGTTATAAATTCTGAATATGAAATTGATGCTCACACATGTGAAAAATATGCTGTAAAGATAGCCAGAAAGTTATGGAGGAATAACCCTGGTACCCTGGTTCTAGCTTCATCAGTATACAAAATTCTGATCCATGGAGTTGAGGTGATCAAGCAAGCATTAGTGTTAACAGGTTAATTATTGGAGGAAACAACTAAAGCAAAAAATAAGAATATATAACTCGAACAATATTATCCATTAGTATAAACACCGCTCTTTTTAATTTCACATTCATTTCTTTCTGGCGTCCGAAACCTACCAATAACAAAACAAACTGTTCGAGTCAAGAAGTTTTCAATTTAATAAATATTTGAATATATTAACGTTTCATTACCCTATTACTTTATGTTACTTAATAATACCTCATATGGCATTATATAACTTTGTATAACTTTTTAATTTAATTTTTTCAGTGTATATTTTGAATGAATTAAAATGAAATAAAAATTTATAAATACGTCGCTATATTTGTATTAATAATTAATCCCGGCTCTAGATTAATTTCTTTTTTTTCTGTTGTGGAATATGTGGACACCTTAATTCTCACCTTTTTCCTGGTTGATTATGAATAAATGACCAGCAGGTTTAGATATAAATTTCTTCTTTATTTTTTGGGTTATAGGTATAAATGATCAATGGATTTATAATTCAATTGGGTAAGTATGCGTTTACATTTAATATTCCTTCAAGTAAAGTGTTTAGGTTAATTAATTAAAAGTTTTAAGGTAAGTAATTCAGGTAAGTAATTTTAATCCTTTAGTTAAGGTTAAATTTTTTTTGTAAGTATTTTTTTTTCTTTAAGGTAAATTTAAGTTACGTATGTTTTTTATTCTTTAAATCACGTTACTCTAGAAGATTCGAAAAATAACTGGTTAAAAAATGGAAACTTATTATGCCATTTTTTTTTATTACGGAATAAATTTCCCTTTTCTTTTCTTTGCTAGTACTAAATTTTAGTACTGCCAGATGGTTTAAATGTGTGTCCAAAGCTAGTTTGGACAATTTACAAAAAATTATTTTTAACAAACGAATTTCCATTTTGAAATATTTTATTTAAAAAATTTTAAAGCCCAATTAACCCTTTACAGATTAAATGGTTACTATTTGTACTGTTGTTAATATTTTTTCCTAACAGCTTGAAAACTCGAAGTTCTTTGGGTATGCTATGACAAATTTGCAAAACTCTAGGCTGTTTTGATTTTGTAGATATAGATTTTTGACCAACTGTCCACATAAGGGAAACTACTGTGAATTATAGCAATTAGAGCACCAATAAGTTAGTTTTTCCGAATGTCCTCATGCCCACTTGAGGCTTATTATCACTGCAAATACGGCAGTTTAAAACAAAAGTGAGCTTAAGCTAAATTCGCTTATCGGCAATCTAATTTTGGGCCCAATTTTCATGATATGCCAAATCGAAACAATTTACACCAAAGCTACAAATAACGGCTACAGACCCACTACTATCAACAAACTTCTAAGACAATACAACACTAAAAACAGGAATAAAGAAGACAAAGAGACAGCTGATGCAATACGACGGCACACTTTTACACAAGACCAGAAATATATAGATTAACTAACCTTTTTCACAAAGCAGCTTTACTCACGGCATTTAAAATTGGCAACCTGCTGAGACATAATCTCAGGACATGGACAGAAAAAAGTGGCAAACTTAGTTCTAGCGAAATATACAGACTTACTTGTACCTGCCAACATACTTAAATAGAACAAACTGGACGAACACTAAAAACAATATTTCCAAAATACATACGCCCATACAAACGAAAAAGAGAAGACTCCAATTATGTATTACACCTTGACACTCATGGACACGCACCAAGGAAAATAGATGAATGTATGATATTACTACATCCTAGCAAAAAAGGACGAATACTAGACATTTAAAAAAAAAAAACATGAATATCTAAAAAACAAAAACTTCTGAACAGTGACTGGAGGACAAAAGCCTTTTTTTGCCTCTTAAGCGTTGATCGTATTTAAATTTGAATTAAACAAAAATATTTTTTAACATATTATAAGACTTTTAAAACTTTATTACTTTTGTATTTTGTTATTTCAATTTTTTTTTACCTTACTTCTGCAAAGTTTAAAGAACAAGTGGTTGCAAAAGAAATTAATATTACTGAACAAGTAATTGTTAAGTTAAGAATTTCGGTCCGTAAATTTGCATTTTTTTTACATAGACTCTTAATGCGTGTCGCGATAAGCGGTAAATTTGTGTTGCCTTTAAATACTACTGCATTGCAATGTGTTAAATCCTACATATAAATTTGTCATTAAGAATAAAGCAAATTTGGCAAACAATATATGACCCAGTAGGAAAGGTTCTGTAATAAGGATCTTAACAGTGACATTTCTAGGTGGCAGGCATTCTACTTACATGAGTTGATACGACCTTAATTAAAGAACTACCTAAATCCGAAGCTTAGAACACGACTTGAGAATGATGTCACATCGAAAGTGCTTGCCGTTCATAGCGCACAAACAGCCAGCATAGATGGAAAGGAATGACAACAGTAAACCGCTTGCCAGCCGACAAATTGGCCGCTAGTAAAAAAGTAATGCCAACTTAAAATTCTATACCTCTTTAAAAACATTCGATATTTTTAAAATTTACACTTTTTATTTTGCCACCAACGATTAATCGTTTTGAATTAATAAATTGTCTAAATCGCCCATTGCCTTTAAATTCTTAGTTAATTATGCCAACTTGCAATTAAACTAAAATTTAAATTATACATTTTAATATAAATTTAATTTTCATAAAATAATATTAATAAAAAACAAAAAAAAAAAAGATTTTTTATTTACAAAAAAGGCAAAAAACGTTTTGCCATTGATCTACATTAAGTTAAATATATTTAAACGAAATATTAGCAAATGTTGTTATCCTTGTGTGCTTGAAAATAAAGTTGTTAAGCAAAAATAAAAAATAAAATTGAAAATAAAACACGCAGTAAACGCTTGTTTTACCATAAACTAAAACAATTAAACAAACGATAGACTGACTGACAGCCAGCCGTTAACGTTAGATTAGTTAGAATAACTAACTAGCTTTAGCCACCTAACCAAAAGCCTTTTCATATCTATCTGTCTGTCTGTCTGTTCATTTAACAAAAACTATCCATTTGTCTTACGGAAAAAAACAATTGGAAAATATTTTTCTATTTTTATTTGTAGTAAAGAAATGTTCGATATGACGATTGCTAAAAAAACACTACGTCTGTGCAGGTATAGCGTGAAAATAACGGACCTAACAAGGAAAACATAGCAACGTATCCTTTTAAGATTTTATTTCACTGTATTTCAGTGTTAAAAAATTTAATTAATTTTATATTTTTACTAAACATTATTAACATTCCAATTAGTATAAAACACGCTTTTAACTGTGCTATTTGTGTTTTCTAATATTATTTAATTTTTTTTTTGCTTAACAACAAAAATTAATAAAAAAAAATTTTACTAAATTTGTCTAAATTATTTAATTACGTGTTAATTGACACAGCTTAAACATTATGAAGTAAAATATTTATATCAACTGTCACTAAAATATTTTTAATTTTCTTTTTTTTTATAAAATATTTTAATTAATTCAATTTTGTCACAATTGTAACCCAAATTGTAATCGAAACATAGAAAAATTTTCAATTGAAATTCTTTTAAGTGAATAATTTTTTAAAATTAAATTTACTATGAAAAAAAAAATACTTAATACTATAGGGTGATTTTTTCACAGTATTTATGTATCGATACTAAATTATTTGCATTTGTTCCGCCAGTGAATGAAATACTAATGTCAATTCCTCCTCTAGCGTCTTTCCTGGCTGTTTTCGATGTGACAACATCATTTTCAAGCCACGTTCTATCATTAACGTAAAAACCAGCAAAGATGTTAAGAGTATTCATATTTCAATGACTAAGAATTGGAATTTATTTTAAAGGGTGTTTTTATAGACGTATAGAACTTTAAAATGCATTAAAACAAAAATTAATTTTTAAAATTTTTATGAAATTTACTTGATTCCAAAAATAATCTTGTGGATTTAAAATAAAAATATGACTGCTGGCATATACACGCCACGGTTTGCTCGGACATTGTCTAACTTAATGATCCAATATTTCGTGATTTTGATTTACATTTGTACCTGGCAGTTAGCCCTAACCAGATGGTGGTCAAACCACTGTGAGTGAAAAGCAGCGCCACTCACGCCCTAGGAGGCCGAAGTCTAATTCTAGCAACAGGTCCTTCCTAGTAGCAATTTAAATGATTCCAGAGCAGGGCTGCAAACCACCACTCCTTGCTGAAGAGTTGGAGACCATCCAATTCCTAACCAGAACATATGTCTAGCATGCTCACTGGATCTGGATCATTCATCTGTGGGCGAGATGATGCTGGCACCCATTAAAAACAGACCTGCTATGGGGCCGCGAAACCACAACCACCATGATACTGCCATATAGGGGCCAACCTCAATAATTAGCCAGAGAACAGCTAAATGTCTAAAGAGACAAATAGCGGAACTCTGCGAGCTCACTGATTCCCGTGGAAATAACATGGAGTTTCAAGTTGTACCTCTGCTGACTTCAGGGGACTGGGCCCCTTTTTTCCCCCAGTTGCGCAGGTCTAGATAGTTGAGCGTTCTATAAAGACCATAAATGTGCCCCCGGGGGGGTAATTCGATGACATATTCCAATATTCGTGGAAATTTTAAAAAATTTTCTTTTTAAGAATTTTATTTATATTTTTGGGAATTGTGAGATTTAGTATAGGGTCCGCCAAATAACTTCTTTTTTTTTCAAATGCCATAAACAAAACTACACAGCTTCGGCTGTGTGGCACGTAGCCCCGCCCTGTTGAAACCAAATGTTGCCAATATCCTCCTCTTCCATTTTTGGTGAACAAAAATTCATTCAACATGGCCCGATAACGATCGCCATTGACTGTAACGGCCACTACTGAAAAATGGCCCGATTATGCCTCTGGACCGTTTTGGGTGCGTCAGCTTTTCAATGTATGCGTGCGGGTTTTCTATGCCCTAAATGCGACAATTTTGCTTGCTTACCTACCCGCCAAGATCGAAATGAGCTTCATCTGAAAAGATTATTTTTTTTTGTAAAATCGGCATCTTCTGTAAGTCGATCGCAGGCCCACTTAGCGAAGCATTGTTCAAGCGTATACACAACCATATTCGTTCAGCGGAAGGATAAAACTAATTATCTGTCAAACCAAACATGAGCTAAGCACTAGTTGAAAAAAAAATTTATTTCACTCAATTTTTTCACTTATAAAAATCTCTACAAAACTACACAAAAATATATCGGGGTTTTTAACAAGAAGTTTGTTTGTCAATTGTGGCAACAGCAACAACATAATAGTGTTAACATTAAGCTTTTCGAAGTATTCGTAGAAGATGACTTAGCAATTGTCACAATGAATTCAAATTTGCACAAAAAACGCGTTAAAATAATTAAAATCCACTATGAAAATAGTGGTTCTGTTAAAATTACATTTAGTAAAATTAGTGATATTTTTGGACAACATAATCGTTCTTCTGAGATCGCTATTAAGAATTTGGTCGTTAAATTTGAATCGACAGGTTCGATACAAAATGTGCGAACATCGACGCATGTTCGACCGGGTGGGTCAACTGAAAATATCGCAGCCGTGAGCCACAGCATTGAAGCAGATCTAAATTTGTCAATTCCTCGACGTTCTCAACAATTGGGGTTTTTCAAAACCGAATTTTGCGTGAGGATTTTTCTTTGAAGCCTTACAAGGTTAAACTAGGGCAGGAATTGAAGCCGACTGACCATTCACATTAACGTAGATTCGCTCCATTCTTTTAGGTACAACCGGCTGGTTTTTCTAAAAAAATCATTTTTCCACACGAATCCCATTTTCACTTGTAAGGGTGTGACAATACGCATAATTGCCGCATTGGGGCTATTGAAAATCCTAGAGCGATTATTGAGAAGTTTTTGCATGTTCAACGTGTCGCTATATGGTGTGCTATGTGGTCTAGAGGCGTGAGGCTGAAAATGCGGTAACGGCCAATGGAACACGCTATCGTGATATGCAAAAAACTCAATTTTAGCCTATTATTGACGACGTGGATATCACTGACATGTGGTTTCAACAGGACAGTGACCCATGTCACACAGCCAATGAAACGATAAGTTTATTGCAAACCAAATTTCGAGAAAGCATAATTTCACGCACTTAAGAGGCCAATCAGATCGTGTGATTTAACATCACTGGAATATTTTTTATGGGGCACAGTCCATGTAAAGCCATTCGAATCGATTTCGGTCTTAAAACTAAAAATCTCTGCTGTGATTAACGTAATAAGACTGCCATTTTATCAAAAAGTGATTTAAAACTTTTTTGGAAGAATCGATATCTGTCAGCGTAGTCGTGGTGGAAATTTGCCAGATTACATTTTTTTCCTTCATAATTGCCAAACTTTTCTCTCCGAGAGATCCCTTAAGTATTTAAATTATTCTCCAAAAAATCCCTAATTTCCAAACAGGATTTTTTTCCACATTTCCAAACAGAAATCTCCCCAAAATTTAAGTTACCAAAGCTAGATCTCACGTTTCTATTTGGTTTGCGAACAACAATGAATAAAACCTTATTAAGTGTTGCCATAGTTGGTGATATTAGAAAATTAGAAATCTGTCTACTAACCAAAGAGGTCTTTGAGAGAAAAACTAACTTAGTGAGTAAGGATTTGACTTTGAAGCCTTACAAGTTTCAACTCCGCTAAATGTATATTCCATACATAATTGCTCAGTGGAAAACACTATTAATTAAATGTCCGTCTTTGTTAGCCTCACAAATGCGAGCCCTTTTGAGCTCATTTTAAATTACATTCTCACACATATCACGCGGTATGGTATCATGGTCAAGCGTATCTAATTGGTTTGCAAAAACCTTGCTTTTCAGATATTCCCACAGAAATTGATCCGTAGCAATCAAATCTGGCGACCATGTAGGCTAATCAACATCACCATTTCTTGAAATGGCTTGTTCGAATGAAAATGTGACTCGTCACTCAATAATGTTTTTTTCATGAAAATCATGGGCGAGCTATAACATCCTATTCGCATATGTATAGCGGCATAAATGCTCTTGCGGAAGAAGCTCTTGTAGTTAGTACATGGAAACAAATGTAAATCCTTGTATAAAATGGTGGCCAAAGTTGTTTTTGAACACCAAGCACGAAGTCGAATTAAGGTTGATAGATTGTTTTGAACGCTGTCTTGAGCAGCAGTAAGGTTTTCTGCCGATCTTGCAGTATGTCGTTTTCTATGCTGCGGCCTATCACCTACAGTCCCTCTTTCTTCGAAATCATTCACTACACGATAACAAGTGTGTTTTGTTGACATGTTGTTTCTCCCAAAAATTTTACGTGATTGATTTTGATAAAATGTCTAACGAATATTTTTTCATAATAAATTTGCCACGTGTTTAATTCATTACTGCCAAATGTCAACTGCCACGACTAATATTATGTTGTTTATATTATATAGTATGTTAAGACTAATGTTTACCAATATGGCTGCAAAACAAAGTAGGCGGACACCCTGCAGAACAGTTGAGATTAAACAAATTTTGAAGAAAGGATTCCGAGTGAGAGCTTGAGTATGAATGAAGTAATCAAATTTTTCAAAATTCGTTAAAATATATAAAATGCAAGATTTGCTTTTTTTTTATTAATCTTGTTTTCATTGAATTAATGTTTATAAAATTTTTGATTTAATTAAACATTTTTATGAATTTATATGTAATTTTATATTTATTACTTTTTTTCTTTTTGTTTTTGCTAAAAAACATAAACAGTTTTAAACATTAAAAAAAAAATACAACAATTTAATGCATTTTAATTAATTTATTAAGTTGAATTTATGTAAAAACAAAAAACAAAAACAAAAACTAAGCGTTTTTTTCACTTCCAATGTCCTTGGTCTTGAACTTTACGGATGGTTAGATGAGAGCAGATTGGAACAATAAAATAACCTGATACAGAAAATAAAATTGTACAGCAAACTTAAACAAATAAATAAACAAAAAAAAAAAAAAAATAACACAAACTATCAGATAATAATTGAATACTTTTTAACTACTCATGCAATGTGTACTAATAAACGTAAAAAGAATTATTTAATGATATTGAAGTTTCAATAACGTGGCATTTATTTATTTATTTATTATTTTTATTTTAATTTTTTTTATCTTTTTTGAAAATGTCTCAGTCTCATAAAAAGACAAACAATGACTGAATAACCAGTTGAAACATTATCTAATGCAAACTGAAAATTAAATGTTGACTTAGAATACTTTGTAAAGAAGCGAAATGAAATGAAATGGTGATAAGTGTTTTAATATGACAAGAAATAAAATTGTTAAATCGCATTAAAGCAACCACAAAGACTGGCTTAAGAAACCCATTTCAAATACGTGATCATTTGACATGTGATTCCAAATGAAATTTGATCGATCCAACGATCCATCGATAAAGATTTGCTTATGCCTGTGTTTACACATTTAAAAATTTTTTATCTCATTAAAATCAATTTACGGTGGCATTTACTTTTTCATTCTTCATTCCCCACTCTGCAAATAGTAGCAATTGTTTTTATTTGAAAATAATTAACTTTTAATTGTTGATCTTAGAAATATTAGGCTATTATTACATAAGACGGAATTGTTGGTTGAAAGAACCCACTCCAATAATTAATCAAAAATGAAAGAATATTTCATAGAAACCAAAAAAAAAAAAAAACAAAAACCTTAAATACAATTAAAAATATAAAGGGGTTTGGCAACAAGAAGTTTGTTTTCTAAAACAAAATAAAACAAAAAATTTAGATTAAAATTTCAGATTTAACAGAAAAGTTCAGCAATCACAAATAAAAAATGATATCTGCTTAATGTCTACCACGACCACGCTGACAGATATCGATTCCTTCATCAAAATTTTAATCACTTTTTGGCAAAATGGCTGTCCGGTTTTGTTAATCACACCACCGACTTTGAGTTTTAAGCCTGAAATCGATTCGATTGGCTGCGTATAGACTCTGTCCTTAAAAAAGAAATAATACAGTGATGTCAAATCCGTCATGATTGTCATAATCGTCGTGAAATTATGCGATTGGGAAATTTATTTTGCAATAGTTTGATCGTTTCATTGACTGTGTGACAGGTGTCACCGTTCTGTTGAAGCCACATGTCATGTCCACATCGTCAGTAATGGGTTAAAAGTGAGTTGTTTGCATCTTCCTATCTCGCAATGGATTACCATTATGGATTATTGTCCATACCATAACCACATTTCCAACCTTATCTTCGAAAAAAAACGGCCTAACCACGCTTTCATACCACATAGCGTACCATACTGTAACTAGTTGTGTGTGTAAAGGCTTCTCAATAATCGCTCTAGGATTTTCAGAAGCCCAAATGCGGCAATTTTGCTTGTTGCCATACCCTGACAGCTGAAAATGATTCTTTTATAAAAAACCAGCCGGTTGTTCTTTCTCCGTATAGCCACTATACTTCACATAGCCCCACAAAACATAATCCAATAGAGTTGAATGACACAATAAATGGCACAGCGATCGGGAAATTCGTCTTACAGCAAATTTATCGTTTCATTGCCTGTGTGACATGTGGCACCATGCTGTTGAAACCATTTGTTCAGTAACATCCACTTCGTCAATAATAGACCAAAATTGAGTTGTTAGCATCTTGCGATAGCGTGATCCATTGACCGTTACAACATTTCCAACCTCATCTTAACAAAAAAAACGACCCAATCACGCCTCCAAACCACATAGCGTATCATACAGTGACACGTTGAGCATGCAAAGGCTTCTCAATAATCGCTTTAGAATTTTCAGAAGCTCAAATGCGGCAATTTTGCTTGTTGACGTACCCCTACAATTGAAAATGGGCTTCGTCTGAAAAGTAATTTTATTTTTGAAAAACCAGCCAGTTGTTCCTTCTCCGTATAGCCTCTATCCAACACATATCACATCATCACACGATCTCGCTGGCGGCTGAACTGCTAATTATCGTAAAATAATGCTTTCGGGAAATTTATTTTGCAAAAGAATGATTGTTTTATTTGCTGTATGTTATGTGGCACAGTCCTGTTGAAAGTCAAATCCTTACGCAAAATTCACCATGTACTTTTAGTATTATGTAATGAATATGGGTGGGTGACTTTCAAAAATATACACTCTGGCCATAGCAGACAACAGGTCCACTCTCCATCTACTTTAAGCCACAAAAACTTCTCTGCATTAATCTAATCTTATCAGACTATCGCAGCATCTGGCTACATGAATGTTTATGTAAATCTAAAACGAGTTGTACCCAGTTGAACCTTCTAAAGCTTCTGCACCAGTTGAACCTTGTAAGGCTTCGAAGTCAAATATTTACGCAAAAGTCGCCATGTGGTGGTCTTGAATAACCCCAATTGTTGAGAACGTCGAGGAGTTGACAAATTTTGATCTGCCTCAACACTGTGGCTCACGGCTGAGATGTTTTTAGTTAAACGACCCAATCGAATACGCGTTGGTGTTCGTACATTTTGTATCGAGTCTGTCGACTCAAATTTAACAAACAAATTCTTAACAGCGGTCTCAAAAGGTCGATTATGTTCTCAGAAAATATTACGAATTTTACGAAATGTAATTTGAACAGAACCGCCACTTTCATAGTGAATTTTAATTTTTTTTAATGCGATTTTCGTGCGAATTTGAATTCATTATAACAATTGCCAAGGCATTTTCTATGAATTTGTCAAAAAACTAAATGTCAAAACTATCATGTTGTTGGTGTTGCCACAATTCAAAAACAAACTTCTTGTTGAAAAACCTAAATCATTAGTTAAATATTTACTTATTCTCGCACACTTACACTCACACACTTAATTCAATCACATACCTTTCGCAAGTGAAAGGCGGAATTTTGTTTTTTTTTTTTTTATTGAGGCGATTCAAGAATCCCAAAGATTTTGTTTTTAATAAAATAAAATTCTTAAAATAAAAATTATTATTTTAAATAATTTTTTTTGACATAATTTACATAAGACTTGCACCAAAAACTTTAGGAGTTTTCATCATGGGTTGTGCAAACAGTCCAACAACGAAATATTTCAATTTGAGGCTGAATCAGCTTTTCAGTAATCACTCGTGTATTCTCACTTGCCCAAATCTTGCTGGATTTTCTACTTGTTACGAGTTGGCTGAGGGGAATGTGTGCTTTGTCGCTGTCTCTTTAACCAACTATTCGATGTTTTAACGACGCTTGAAATGGTTAGCAGGCTTCAGCTTTTGAGTCAGATGAATCTGGGAAGCATGCAAATTCTAATCTGTGTTCAAAATTTGCACTAGCGAGGTTCGTGAGATGTTCAATTGAGGAAAACGATAAAAAGTCAAGTTTGACGGCTCTTCTGCCATGCTATCGCAAAACAAACCGGGCAAGCAGGCACCGTTTTTTTTCATATTTCCTACAAACTCAATTTGCAAACAGTTCTTCTGATTGTTGACACGATTATGGTGATCAAAAATTACAAAGTGTATGAACGCCTATTTTCGGAAAAGGCCTCATTCAGTAAGCTTCATATGCTGCTCAATTGTGCACCGGTCCATAGTTGAATTTGCCAAACACTTAAATACAGAAATGTGAAATTAAGTTGGGCAAAAAACTTCACCTTAAGGTACGATGTTTGTGAGATGTTCAATTATTAAACTATACGACGAGTTGCGATTGACAGCTTATCTGCTATACTAATGCAAACAACAGTAATGTTTTCCGCAGAACGAAATGGGAGAACATGCACAGGTATTTACCCATTAACATTAACTGAAATTTGCGCATAATTCTCCTGATTCGGGATAAATTTACTAGTCGATTATGCTGACCCAAAAAAGTCACGAAATATAATAAATTCATTTTATTTACAACGTCCATTTTCGTAAAAGGCTTCATTCAGCAATCTTATGCACGTCGCCCTGGTTAAATTTATCAAATACTGCAACAAATTTCTTTATTTCAAATTAAGTTGGGCAAAAAACAAGGCCTGAACATGTAACTCACGAATAACATCGCGCATTACAGTTGGAGCAGAACGTGATAAGATTTATATCAGTTCCTAGCTGTGTGAGCCATAGCCTGGTGGGGGATCAAATCACTGTGGGTGATGTGTAGCATTCACCCATACTCCAGGAAGCCGATGGATATCTCTATATAACAGGTCATTCCTAGTTGGAATTTCAGGAGCTCGGAGCAGGGCCACCACTCCCACTTCTTGCTGAAAAGTTGAAGACTTTCCAACTCCTAGTCCAGAACACATGACACAGCATGCTCACTGGATACGGATCGTTCACCCGGTGTTCCTAGTTAAAAGTGAGATGATCCTGGCCTGCGATGACGGCCTGCGAAAGCACAACAACCACGATACTCCCCGAGGAAAATCAGTCAGAGAACAGCAACAGCTGAACTCTGGGGCTTACTGATTCCCACGGAAATAAAATAGAAGTTGCTCAGTTGGCTCCTGCTAGTCTTAAGGGGACTCGACTCCATTTTACCCCCAGATAACACATTCCATTAAGACATATCAATGTGCCACCGAGGGAAAGTTGGAGCAGAAGAAAGCTTACAAATTAACCATCGTGAAAACCCCTATTGTTTTGTAACAGTAAATAAAAATAAAATAACATTTCGTTGAATGATATTTATTTTATTTGAAGATTTTTAATATTGTCTTTTCACTTAATGGATTGATTATAATTCTCAATTAATAAATTGAAAATTCTTAAGTAAAATCTATAAAAGGACGAAGGCCACTGTAGCCAGTTCCTAGAATTATAATTATTAACTTGTAAATTTATTTACTGTTAATAAATAAATAAATAAACAAATAAAATTTATAAATTTGGGCGAAAGATATTATTTAGTTATTTATTATTATTCATTATTCCTATTTCACAGGTAGCGAACTGGGCATAAGAATTTAACGCGTGGGCAAATTTGAGGTTAGAAAATAAATTGGCTTTGAACAATGAACTCCTTCTGATAAATTTAGTTTTATTGCTACCAAAGTAAATTAAAATTCTGGAAATTAATATTGAAGGTCGAGCAAATATTTGCCACTATCACGTTGGCCGCGGTGCACATTTTGCACCAAAGCTATACTTATGTCGTCATCTTTCAGGGTGCCGTTTGTTTGTGGGTTGTTCAAGTAAAACCAAACTTTCAAATGGTCCCAGAGAAAATAATAATAAATCACAAGAATAAGACGGACATTGATATCGCCAAAACAAACCCGCAAAATGTCTCTTTCAATAATTGAAACCAAAGGTCATGATCTCAACTTTAATATGGTTTGGTAGAGCGCAGAATTCACGGTGAAGGCGTTTCCTAGCTCACTTTCAAATAAATAGGGGCTGGTTGTGCTGCCTGACCACAAATGGCACCACACGCCCACCATACTTTCTGTGGGATATAATGATTTTTCAAGAACTATGTGTAGATTCCGTAAACCGCAAAATTGAAAATAGCCTCATCACTAGAGATGATTTTGTTACAAAATGCCTTGTTTTCGTTTAATTTTTCAAATAACCATTTCACAAAGGTTCGGCCTGAGCAATTGTCCGTCGGCAATTGTCGCGCGGCTTTAACTCTCGAGTTGAATTTTTTAAGCGAGCAGATGAATGTAAGATACTGCTCAAAGTATGAACATCGACGAGTTGATTTTTCAAGGCCACTATGGGCATGTTCTTTTGCAAAAAGGTGCTCAAATTTCCTCTAGTAATGTCCAATTGTTGCAAACGTCGCAAGTTGATGTTCCAGGCTCATTCTCAATACTTTGCTCTATAGTGACCATGTCTGCATCACCACGGCCACTATGAGCATGTTCTTTTGCACTATTGTCAGATACAATAACGTGAGCCTTAAATTTAGGGATTAAATTAGGCACAGTAGTGTCAAAGGAAGACTGATTACGAGGAAAACTTGAACGAATTTTATGAAGTGACAAAGTGAAATTTTCAACATTTTGATAGTTAATTATCACAATTAAAATTCTTTTCTCAAGATTGTAACCTTCCAAACATAAAATTTTTCAAATTTTTATTAAATAATTTTTAAAGGATGCCATGCTAAATTCTTGGCAATTAATTATTTTTTTTTTTTTTATAACGCAAAGTAGTACTTCAGGCAACAATGCCTATTTAGTCAAGTACCGTGCTACATTCTTTAGGAAAGGGATAGACAAGAGATAAAACAGGTGGTGAAAGTAAAAGGATAGTCGAAAAGTAACTGCCGTATAAAGACAGCAGAGTGACACTGCCTTCATCGCTGAGCAGCCCCACCGACAGTCAATTTTTATTTTTGTAGTGAAAAAAAAACCAAGGCCTCGTTTGGAATCGAACCCACAACCCCCATACTGACAAGCTAGTATACTACCTACTAGTCTACAGGGGCACCTGTATTATTATTGCCTTATTTAACAGGCAATTAACTTCCTAACCTCAAATTTGCCCATGAAATGTTAAAAATAGATGGACTGGAATTTCAGGGCCTGGTGCCTTCCATATGTGCAGCTACGCATAGCAGTTCTTTAAAACTTACATAAACAAATTTATTTAAATTACAGTGAGGGCCCTGCACATACTTTCACAGATAAGCATTTAAAAATAATAGGAGCTTGATTAATAGTACTTTCGTACAGCTAATTTTGAAAGTGGCATATCTACATTTAAGACATGTTAAGACTAGTTTTGAAACTCTAGCAAATTTTTTCTAAAACAAATAAAAGACATCATGAGCTGCGGTTTCAAATTAATATTAAAAAGACATAAACGAAACAATAGAAGAACCGCTTTATTAAGACTATAAAACTTAATTAAAGAAATGAAATGAAATGAAATAAAGTGTTTAAAAATCATTTTTTTAAATAAATTCTTAAACACCAAAAATTTGTTTCTTTACCATTAAATCAAAATGAAAGACGGAGCTAACGAACAATTATTAAAAAAAAACAAAAATAATAATACAATAAAAAATAAAACAACCATTTTAAAATAAAGGTAAAAAGGTAAATGTACTTTTGAATGAAAAAATTATATTAATTTTCAATAAATGAACACACGCACATTTCCGGTTTATTTAGTTTTAAGAAAATGTTTTAAACAAACAGTCAACCCTAAGTAAAAAACAAAAAAAAATATTTTAAACACAAAAAACAATCAAATTCCCTTTCTAATTTTAAGAACATTTGACGAATGTTCAGATTGTTTTAATTTCAACCTTTTCTTGACATAATATTTGAATTTTAAATATAAATCACGTTTTTTTGTTGTTGTTTTTGTTTAAATAAATGGGAGTAAAATAAAGCTTAAACCGGCATTTTATAAAACATTTACCCCAATTAATGACAAAATGCTATTAATTATAAAGGTCATTTTATTGAAAAAAGTACTTCCTAAATGGAACTTCCATAAAAAGCAATATTTTTGTAAGCGAAATGTTTGAGACAAAAATCTACTTTCTAAAAAATTACATTTCAAAAAAAGGGCTTAAAACTCATTATAAAAGTACAATTTCTTGAAAAGAACTTGTAAAAAGTACGTTCTGAAAAAGTACTTTTTGAAAAGGAACTGTCTTAAAAAGTACTTTTTTGGAAAGAGCTATTTTTAAAAGTTTTTTTTCATAAATTACTCTTTTTAAAAGAACTATTTTAATAAGTACGTTCTTAAAAAGCACTGAAAAAACCCCTTTTTCAAAAAGTACTTTCTAAGAAAAACTTTTTGGAACAACTAGTTTTTCAAAAAGCACTAATTTAAAAAGTACGTTTTAAAAAGTAATTTCCTGGAAAGAACTATTTTCAGAAGTACTTTTTTATAAATAACTGTTTTTAGAGTATTATTTCAAAAAGTACTATTTTAATAAGTACATTCTTAAAAAACCCTGAAAACCCCCTTTTTCAAAAAGTACTTTTTAAGAAAAATTTTTTGGTACAAATACTTTTTTAAAAAGCACTTAATCATAAAATAGTACTTATGAAGCAATTTCCTAGAAAGAACTATTTTAAAAAATACCTTTTTATAAATTACTGTTTTTAGAAGTACTATGTTAGTAAGTACGTTCTTAAAAAGAACTAAAAAAAATCCTTTTTCAAAAAGTATTTTCGTAGAAAAACTATTCAAAAAGTATTTTCGTAGAAAAATTTTTGGAACAACTAGTTTTTTTAAAAGTATAATTTCTTAACAAGAACTTTTAAAAAGTACGTTCTTAAAAAGTACTTTTTAGAAAAGTGCTCTTTTAAGAAGTACTTTCCTAGAATAAACTTTTTTCACAAGTACGTATTTATTAATAACTTTTTATAGAAGTACTATTTCAAAAAGTACGTTCATAAAAAGCACAGAAAAACCCCCTCTTTCAAAAAGTACTTTCTAGGAAAAAATTTTTTGAGCAACTAGTTTTTTAAAAAGCACTACTTTAAAAAGTACTATTTTATGAAGTAATTTCCTAGAAAGAACTATTGTGAGAAGTAGTTTTTTACAAATAACTGTGTTTAGAAGTACTATTTTAATAAGTACGTTCTTAAAAAGAACTGAAAAAAATCCTTTTTCAAAAAGTATTTTCGTAGAAAAACTTTTTTGAAACAACTAGCTTTTTCAAAAGTATAATTTCTTAAAAAAGAACTTTTAAAAAGTACGCTCTTAAAAAGTACTTTTTGAAAAAGTACTCTTTTCAAAAGTAATTTCCTAGAAAGAACTATTTTCAAGAGTACTTTTTTATAAATAACTGTTTTTAGAAGTACTATTTTAATAAATACGTTCTTAAAGAGAATTGAAAAAAACCGTTTTTCAAAAAGTATTTTCCAAGAAAAACTTTTTGGAACAACTGGTTCTCTTAAAAGCATTGCTTTAAACAGTACTCTTTTAAAAAGTAATTTCCTAAAAAGAACTATTTTTAGAAGTACTTTTTTATAAGAACAGTTATTCTTAAAAGTACTACTTTAATAAGTACGTTCTTAAAAAGCACTGAAAAAAATCCTTTTTCAAAAAGTATTTTTTAAGAAAAACTTTTCGGACAACTAGATTTTTAGAAAGCAATGTTTTAAAAAGTACTCTTTTAAAAAGTACTTTTGCCATTTATATATCATTTTTAGTAAGATAAGTATTTTTTTAAAACGCACTCTTTTAAAAAGTAATTTTGCTCTTTTTGCACCATCGTCATCTGGAACTTTTTATAGCAAAGATTTAATTTTCGGCAAAAAATATGTCATTTTTCAAAAAGTGCTTCAACCCAAAATAAGAAAAAAAATATTAATAGAGCTTTTAGTCCAATTATTTTATTTTTATGTATTTTAAGTATTTAATATGAATATGGGTGGGTAGTTTTTTAAAAAGTACTCTTTTAAGAAGCACTCTTTTAAAAAGTACTCTTTTAGAAAGTACTTTTTTAAAAAGTACTTTTGCTTACTTTTGTTTTTTTTTTGTGAGATATGTTAATGCAGCATTGTCCTCTGGAACTTTTTGTAGGGCAAAGATGTAATTTTTGACAAAACAAATGTTGTTTTTCAAAATGTGCTTCAACCCAAATCTCTGAAAATCGTACGATTTTTGTAATTTGTAAGGAAAAAAATTCTAATACAGCTTTTAGTCCAATTATTTAGTTTTTATATATTTTAAGTTATTAATATGAATATGGATGAGTACTTTTTTAAAAGTACTCTTTTAAAAAGTACTTTTTAAAAAGTACTTTTGCTTTTTTAGATTGTTCTCTAGAACTTTTTGTAGCAAAGATGTAATTTTTAACAAAACAAATGTTATTTCTCAAAGTGTGCTTCAACTCAAATCTCTGAAAGTCGTAACATTTTTGTAATTCATAAGGAAATAGATGTTAATAGAGCTTTTAGTCCAATTATATTGTTTTTATATATTTTAAGTATTGAATTACTTATGGATGGGTTACTTTCAAAAATGTACACTCTGGCCATAGCAGACAACAGCCCACCCATCCTCATCTACTTTAAGCTACAAAAACTTCTCTGTATTGATCTAATCTTATCAGACTATCGCAGCAACCGGCTATATGAATGTTTACCTAAATCTAAAGGAGTGCGCCCAGTTGAACCTTGTAAGGCTTCGAAGTCAAATATTTACTCAAAATCCGAAATGTGGTGGTTTTGGAAAACCCCAGTTGTTGAGAACGTCAAGGAATTTATAAATTTGGATCTGCTTCAAGACTGTGACTCACATGTGCAATGTTTTCAGTTGAACGACCCGTTCGAACATGCGTTGGTGTTTGCACATTTTGTATCAAGCCTATCGACTCAAATTTAACGACCAAAATCTTACCAGCGGTCTCACAAGGACGGTTATGTTCTATGAAAATATCGCTAATTATAGGAAAAATAAGTTTAATAGAACCACCATTTTTATCATTTTCATGATAGATTTTAATTATTTTAATGCGATTTTCGTGCGAAATTGTAACAACTGCCAGATTGTTAAAAAATCTGTTAATGTAAACTTAAGCCGAATTAAAAATTGTTCATGTAATTAAAATTATTTTAAAAAAATTACCCAGATTTACTTCATTGCGTAGAGCAATTTCAAAATGTTTGCGTTTTTATAAAATTATGTTCTTAAACCAAAATCAATTTTTGTCTTTTGTTTTTTTAGTTTTTAATATCTAAAAGATAAGAAAATTATAATCCCATTTTGTTTTAGTCACTAGACAAGATTTTTATTGCATGGGATTCCCATTACACATGTACATACTAATGTATAACAAGGTGTAAATAATTGTAAGCTATTAAATACATTTGACACTAAAATTGAAACTAGAGAGTCATGGCCAAAATAGAAACCGGTTGATTTTGTATGGTAAATCCCAACCAAAAAATAAACAAAAATAAAAACAAAAACAAAAAACTTCTTAACTAACGATACAGAGTACAAAATGCATAACAAAAACAAAATAAACTAAATTAATCTAAAAAATGATTCATAAGAATTAATTTGTTTTTGCGGTTGTAATTTAAATCGTTTTCATAATAAAAGGAACATGTACCGGGGAATTTCCCGAAATGATACGCTGCTACATTACAAATGCAAGAATATTTTGCTGGAAAATTTTAAAATTCTTGTTAAACCCTAAAATAAGCAGGCGAAATTAAATTGGATGGCGTTAAATATTTAATTTGTTTTTGTCTTTTTTGTAGTCACATCACAAAAGGGTTTTTCAACAAGAAAAACAAAATAAGACAAAAAAATTAGATTAACATGATTGTAAAGTTGGGCAATTATGAATGAAAAGTGACATCTGGCAAATGTCTACCACAACCACGTTGACAGAAATCGCTTCTTTCATCAAAGCTTTTAATTAATTTTGAGTTTTAAGACTCTGTCCTTAACATAGCCCCACAGAAAATAATCCAGTGGTGTTAAAAAACACCCTCTGGCTGGCCACTTAACTGCTGATTGCCGTGAAATAATGTGATCGGTAAATTTGGTTTGCATTAAATTGATATCGTTTTATTTTTATTGGTGAGACCACATGTCAGTGATATTCACGTTACCAATGCGTGATAATATTTACGTCTGTATCTAGCTGTTTAAGCCATAACCAGACGGTGGATTATATCACTTTGGATGAAATGTAGCGTCATCCTAGCCCTACAATGCCTTCAGATACGTTTATCCTCCAGTCCCTCCTAGTTGCAACTTTAAGAGTTCAGAGTAAGCTGCAGTCACTTACTCCTTGCTGAAGATTTGGAGACTATCCAACCAGGAGTTGGATAAACCACATGAAGCTTAATAAAATTTAAGAATCAGAGAACAGCTGAAAGGCTGAAAAGACAAATAGCTGAACTCTGGGGCTTTACAGATTCCCGTGGAAATATAGTGGAATTGTACAGTTGGCTCCTGCTTGCCTTAAAGGGGATGGGGCTCCCTTTTACTCCCGTCGACACATGTAATGACGGTGAGATTCCTTCAAAACATATCAATATGCCCACGGGGGAGTGTGATTTGTTTTACATCCGCGCTTGAATGGTGGACAAACCACTATACGTAATTTGGAACGTCATGCTCGTCCTAGATAGCCAAAGACATAATTCTAAGCAACAGAACCACCTAGTTGCAACTTCAATGATTTCAGGACAGGTCTGCAAACCAACACACTTTGCTAAAGAGTTGGAGACTTTCTAACTCCTGTCCAGAACACATGTCAAGCATGCTCACTGGACTGGATCATTCACATTGCGTGTCATTATTAGTGAGATGATCCTGGCCACCATAGAACCATAGACTGTTATGGGGCCGCGAAACCACAACCACCACGATGCTCCCATATAGGGGTCAACCTCAATGATCAGCCAGAGAACTATCAAATGTCTAAAGAGACAAATAATGAACTCTGGGGCTCACTGATCCCCGTGGGAATAAAGTGGAGTTTCCAGTTGTCTCCCTGTCTGACTTCAGGGGACTGCGCTTCCTTTTTCCCCCAGTTGCACAGTTCTAGATAGTCGAGTATTCTATAAAGACCGATAAATGTGCCCCCGGGGGGGATGCCCACGGGGGAGGGGGCGTCTCGCGATGGCATGATCCCGCGTGACTGTTACCGCATATCTAGCCTCATTTTCGAAAAAAAACCGCCGAATGACGCGCCATACAGTCACACGTTGAGCATGCAAAGGTTTTTTAATAATCCCTCTAGGATATTTAGAAGCTCAAATGCGGCTATTATGCTTGTTGACATACCCTGGCAAGAAAAAATTGACTTCGTTTGAAAAAATGATTTTTTAGAAAAAACAGCTGATTGTTCTTGAATTCAGCTACGGCTACGTAGATGGTAGGTGGGCTTTAATTCCTATACCATTTGAACCTTCGAAGTCCAATCCTTTCGCAAAATTCGCCATGTTTTGGTTTTGGAGAATCCCAATTGTTGAGAACGTCGAGGAATTGATAAATTTGGATCTGCTTTAATACTCTGCTTCACGGCTGCGATGTTTTCAGTTGAATGACCCGCTCGAACACGCGTTGCTGTTCGCACATTTTGTATCGACCCTGTCGACTCAAACTTAACGACCAAATTCTTAATAGCGCTCTTAAAGGGGCGATCGATTATGTTGTCCGAAAATATTACGAATTTTACGAAATGTCACTTTAACAGAATAGCCATTTTCATGGTGAATTTTAATTATTTTAATACGATTTTCGTGCGAAATTAAATTCATTGTAACAATTGCCAATAAAAAATATCAAAACTATCATTTTGTTGGTGTTCCCACAATTGAAAAACAAACTTCTTATTGAAAAACCCGGCACATAGACACTGCGTTTCATAATAATAGGTATCTATTTTCATTATTGCATTACATAGATTAAGATGAGGATAACAAAGTATGCCTGATTGCAGGGTTAATGGTAAAACAAGGGGTTTAAAATAAATTGTTTGGGTTTGTTCCGCCGGGAAATGAACCAATGTCTGCAATTCCTCGTCTTTACGTCCTTCTCGGCTGTTTGTTTGCAAATGGCGAGCGCTTTCGATGTGAATACATTATTATCCAGCAACGTTCCTTGATAATGTTGTATTCATATTGAAAGCGCTCGCCGTTTGCAAGCAAACATGCGGGAAGGATGTTAAGAGGTGGAATTGAAAACAAAGGGATTGTTTTAAATTAAAATTTTATATCAATTTCCAGAGTATTAATTTGTTCTACGGCTACCTCTTTAGAATGATGCGAGTTCATATCCCAGCACTACAGTCTTTGGTGGGAAATGAACTCGCACTTTATCGTTTAAAAGTCTGAATTATTATAAACGGTTAATTAAATTAGATTATAACTTTTAATGACATTTTGACATGAAGTCATAAATAAATACAACAACAAACAAAATAAATCATTTTAATTCTGAATGCTTTAAATTCGATTGGCCCAAGTTCAATAAACTTTTTACGTTCTTCTTTTTTTCTCTCTTTTTAATATCAATGTATTTAATAATCTCAGTTATTATATTATTTTTGTTAATACAATTACATTCATTTTTATAAATAAAAAATAAAAGCAAAACCTGTCGTTGTTGCTGTTCGCTACATTTTTTAAAGTTTGTAAAACTTTTGCAGGAAGTAAAATTATTGACCAAAGTTACGAGAATGAAAAAAAAAACGCAAAAGACAGAAATTTTTGATGGTTTAAAAATAATTTTAACGAAAAATTATAACAGCCTCATAATGGTAGAAACGTACTCACATGCATTATTATTATTATTACAACCTTGTGGTTAAGACACAATAAACCAAAGAAAAAGACAGAAAACAAAAATGCAACAACAACAGATTTATTAGTCGGCAGAGAATTGTATGACCCTTGGAGAGGCGTTGCTTTGCTTTTAATAGTTAAAACTTGTTTTGAAGTATTTTTGTTTTTTTTTGTAGTTTGACAAATTTGTTTTAAAAATCAGTTTGGATGAACATCATGTAGCAGCCTTAATTAAGCTATTACAGCATATGGACTTCTTCAAGTAGCCTTTGATTTTAAGTAAAATCACAAAATAATAACGAAAATAACTCCTTCTGTTACTTAAATTATTATTTTCTTTCTTGCGATGCGGCGCCACATTAACTTCACCAAAAATCAGTGATAAGCGATCTTATTAATGTAGCACTTTGATTTCAAACAACCACATTATCAAACTTCATTTATATTAACTCCCACTATCCAAGTGTCCAATTCTCAATACGAAAGCAAGAAACTTGAATGCCATAAAAAGACTCTTTCAACGGAAAAAATCGAGCCCGCTTCATATCAGATTGCGTTGTCGAAAATCAATTACCGTCACTGCTTGCCCAGCCTCATATTCAAACAAAAAGGTTCTAGCGAATTCTCCAACACAATAACGACCATCACATGTGGAACACTTAATATGGTAATTTAGACCATTACAATGCCGCCACGGTTCAAAGTTACTTAAAGCATATTTACTGCAGGTATAGAACTTTTAGTTGGCAATATTTTAACTTGCGGCCGTTTTCTCAGCTGCCATGTGATTAATGTTTAGCTTGGTTCGGCTTTTCGTCATAAACAGAATTGACGCTCGAACAACGCTTCCAAATTCTGCAAATTTATTTTGAAAATCATGGTTCTCTTCGAAATAGCCGATTTCGATTTCATAATCGAATTTTGTTTAGCGATGAAGCTCACCCTTGTTTGAATGGTTACGTCCATAAACAAAACTGCCGTATTTGACATGATGCTAATCCACTAGTGTATGTTGAGACACCATTGCATCCAGACAAACAAACTGTTTGGAATGCTTAATGGGCTGGTGCAATCATTGGTCCGTACTTCTTTAAAAACGATGCAGATCAGAATGTTGCAGTTAACGGTGATCGTTATAGAGCAGTGATGGGCGAACTTTTTGGGTGGCGGGCCAATAAATTAAAAAAAAACTTGCGGCGGGCCATTAAATTAAAAAAAAAACATAGTGGGTCATTCATTAAAAAATTATGGGGTTGCTGTTCAATTAAAAGTTCGGTTAAAGTTGTATATTTATTAGTTCCCCCCGGGGGCACATTTATCGGTCTTTATAGAATACTCTACTATCTAGACCTGTGCAACTGAGGGAAAAAGGGAGCCCAGTCCCCTGAAGTCAGACAGGGAGACAACTGGAAACTCCACTTTATTTCCACGGGGAGCAGTGAGCCGCAGAGTTCATTATTTGTCTCCTTAGACATTTAATAGTTCTCTGACTGATCATTAAGGTTGGCCCCTATATGGAAGCATCGTGGTGGTTGTGGTTTCGCGGCCCCATAAGGGAATATGAAATTTATGGTGGCCAGGATCATTTCACTGATAATGACACGCAAAGTGAATGATCCAGTCCAGTGAGCATGCTTAACATGTGTTCTGGACAGGAATTAGAAAGTCTCCAACTCTTTAGCAAGGTGTGATGGTTTGCAGACCTGTCCTGAAATCTACTAGGTGGTTCTGTTGCTTAGAATTATGTCTTCGGAATCCTAGGACGAGCATGACGTTCCAAATTATGTATAGTGGTTTGTCCACCATCTGATTAAGACTACATAGTCAGGCGTGGATGTAAAACAAATTACACTCTGTATATTTATTAGTTATATTACGTAATTTTTTAAAACAACATAAAAATGTTGTAAGATACGGTTTATTATGATTTTAAGATTTTCCAGATGTATGGGAAGCATGGATCTGTTTCTGACTTGACATAATTTCCTCAAAATCTGGTTCCAGCTGGGAGGATGCGACTTTTAATAAACTAAATAGACTCTCGTCTGACAATCGGTTTCTTATTGAATTTTTGCTGCATTTCAAAAAGGCCTGTTCACATGAATATGAGGAAGCAAATATTGCCATCATTTTCTGCGCATGATTAATTAGCTTTGGAAATTCATCTTTTGGTAAGGACTTATAGAAATTAAGAATATTAAATTAAATTATTATTACATTGCAATTCTCTAATTTCAAGTTGTAGATCAGATGGAACATTCTCAGGATTAACATTAAAAGGCATTAAAAAATATCTAAACATGGTTGGATTTTTTTAAGGTCACCAAATCTGGCCTAAAATTCTGAATACAGTTTTAATAAAGATTGTGAAAAGACTTTTAACTTCTCTTCACCCACAGGCCTCAAAGAATTAAATCTTGGAAAATGAGTCAAATCATTTTTTCCCAGACATTTAGAAAATATAAACAATTGAGTTTTAAAAGACCTCAAACTGCCCAAAGTTTCATCTATAAATTGATTTCTTCCCTGTAACTTCTTGTTCAGTTTATTATAGTGCTCGAGTAAATCCGTGAAAAAAGCAAACTCGATGCACCAATTCTTATCCACCAATATTTCCCATTTTAGAAAAACTTTAATTTCTTCGAGAAGACTCCAAACTCTCGAGAAAGTATGCCCACAACTCAGCCACCTCATCTTTGTGTAATAAAGTACATCTGAAAATTCTGCATCAACTTCCGATAAAAACTCTTGAAATTGTCGATGTAACAAACCACGGGCTCGAATGGTATTAATTAATTTAAAAATAATATTAAGTATGTGGTTAATATCCAAGGCAGCCTTGCAAAGAACATCTTGGTGGATTATACAATGTAAAAAAATTGTTCCGCTTTCAGGATTCTGACTTTTATAAACTCCTGCAAACCCCGTATTTTTTCCCACCATGTTAGGTGCTCCATCAGTTGTTAAATTAATTAACTTGGAAATTGGGGCATTAAGAGATTCCATCCCCTCTCTAAATTCATCATAAATTATTTTTCCTATCGTCTTTCCTTTCAAAGATCTCAAACAAGCAAGTTCTTCGGTTATTACAAGGTTTTCATCGACTCCTCTGATAAAAATTAGAAGTCAACACTCTCGTTCATAGTGACTGAAAAATACTTAAACTTTTTAAGACGTCCATCGAGTTGATTGGTTAAATTAGAAGATATCGCTTCAATTCTTTTTGTGACCGTTCTACGTGACAGCCCTATAGATTCGAAATCTTTTAGCTTTTCTGGACATAATACTTTTCCAATGCTAATTAACACATTCTTAATAAATTCTCCTTCAGAAAACGGTTTGCTACTTTTTGCTATTTTATAGGCAACAATGTGACCAGCTAACGTGGAGGATCGCTGGACACTTCTTTGATTTTTAAATAACATTTGCTGACTAGATATTTTTCTTTTCAATTCCTCTGAATGAATTTTCTTGTCTTCATCTGTCATTTTATAGTACTTCGACCCAAGATGTTTTGAATTAAAGTGCGTAGCGAGATTATAATCTTTTAGTACAGCTACCGGTTCTTGGCAGATAAGACAAATAGGTTTTTGGTTATATTCCATAAAGAAGTACTTCCATGTCCACCCTTGAAATACTCGACATTCCGAATCAATTTTTCTCTCTCTATTTTCGATTGACATTTATGGGGGTATTTACAATACACTTTATTATTTTAACTACACAAATAAAACTGTACGTTGGCTACTTTATAATTTTACTTCACAATTTATTCTTTACGTCACGAGATTTACACTTTTACTGATTAATCCGTCGCTGGCCCTTTTATATTTGTTGCGCATGTTGTCTCGAATATTCAAGAATCTTCTAGATCTCACATATAATAGTTGTTGTTTTGTTATACGTTCAGTTTTCTCTATTAGTTGTTAGTGTTTTATGATGTTTATGTTTCTTCTTGGAATACTGCATCAGAAAGTTGTTGTTCTCTTGCGTGTACAATATTTCCTAGAAAACTACGCAGTTTGGACACAATATAATTTGAAAACATCGCATTTTTTTGCCGTAGTTCGCAGATCACTGCTATAGAGGGATGATTCCTGATGTTTTCGTTTATAAGTTCAACATGTGATGGGTAACAGCTGCGGTTTTAACAAGTCGGCGGCGCATTATGTCATTCAGCTTCTGCCATAATTGGTTTATTGAAGAAAATGTTTGATAACGGCATAGTTTTACTTTTCGTATACACGTGAATTGGTCTTCAAGATCGTGCGATTTAACGCCGCTAGACTATTTTTCTATGAGCATGTGTGCAGTCGCTAATCTACGCTGATAAGCTCGAAACGATGAACTACTTACAGGGCAATTTTCACCGCATTACTGGCGCTATACGACCACAAATATTGGAAAATGTCATCGAATTTGAACCTCCACATTAAATTGCATTCGAGCTAGCCGTGGCGTTCATATGCCAAAGGTGATATTTAAATAAAAGGACTATTTTTCGAATAAAATAAATTTCACGTCACTTTACAAAATTCATCTTTGTTTTATTCCATTTCGAAGTGCTATGCCTCTATAAAAATACCCTATATATTGAAATGCTTTAGCAGTAAAATTGGATTATTCTCTAAGCTGGTCCTGCAGTTTTACTAAACCTTTTATAATAGTTGATCTATTTTAGAGTTAACGACACTATACTGCACAAATTCATGTTAACGGGCCTTCGCAACACACCGCTTGTGGAAAGACAAATGAGATTTGAAATCCTCCACATAATTTTAAGAGGCTGAAAGCTGCTATGTATGTGTGGTAAACAAGCTGCATTAGTTCTTACACTATATAGAGATAATTTGAAACTAGCAAGCACATATTAAGCAGCTATTGTATAAGTGTGAGTTCAAATCCCGGCATTTCATTGAGTAAAATGAAAAATAATTGCCGTTTTTTATAGTCGAGATAGAAGAGTTAATTAAAATAATCAAATAAAAAGCAAATGATAAAAATTAGTTGTTGTTTAGCCGCTGTAGATAAGTTGGTTAAGGAGCCTGTAAAAAAGGAGCACATAATATAAGCAAAAGAACACTAAAGTCGTAATCCTAAACACAAGAAAGTAAATGACAAAATTACCGCATTACAGTATAAGGCATTTATAGCTGATCTGATTAAAGTTATTTAGTTGGTAAGTGAAGTAGATGGGCGAATTCAATTCCGCTGCCGGTGTCGTTGCCCTTGTCGTTGCCATAGTGTATTGTGGTCCGCATCGCTATGGTACTTTTTGAAGAAGAGTAGTTCAAGTCATGACGAATTCGCAAAATTTGCTGCGGCTGATTAAAGTTTAATAAACATGAGATGGAGGGAACTAATCTCAACTCCACCAACCCCACTTTCAACTCCACGCTTGGATGAAAAACACCAAAACAAATGACTAAGTTCTTTTTCAAATAAAAAGCCATCTTCTAAGAAGAAAAAGTCAAACAGACATAGTTCAGCTGCTGATGAAAACAAGCCAAGCAAGAAACCCAGTAAACATTCTGCCAAAAAGATTCCCACGAATAGTTCTCAATGTTATAAAAGTCCCAAGAAGTTTCCTAAAAAAAAATTAAAACTACTGCTCGAATATCGGGTTTTTCAACAAGAAGTTTGTTATTCAATTGCGATAACACCAGCATGATGATATTTTTGACATGTAGTTTTTTGACGTACTCGTAGCAGATGCATTGGCAAATGTTACAATGCATTCAATTTCGCACGAAAATTGCACAAAAAAAATTAAAATTTACTATGAAAATAGAGGTTCTGTTAAAGTTATATTAATTAAAATTCGTAATATTTTTTGACAACATAATCTTCCTTCTGAGACCGCTATTAAAAATTTGAGTCGACAGGCTCGATACAAAATGTGCAAATACCAACGCATGTTTGATCCGGTAGTTCAACTGAAAACATCGCAGCCATGAGTGATAGTGCTGAAGCAGATTCAAATTTGTCAATTCCTCGACATTCTCAATAATTGGGGTTATCCGAAACCACGTCATGGCGAATTTTACATAAGATTTGACTTTCAAGCCTTATAGTTTCCAACTAGTACAGGAATTGAAATCGATTGAGCATTCACATAACTGCAGATTCGCTCAATTCATTTGGGAACTACCGACTGGTTTTTCTGAAAGAATTATTTTTTCAGACAAAGCCCCTTTTCACTTATCAGGGCATGTCAACAAGCAAAATTGCCACGTTTGGGCGTCTAAAAGTCCTAGAACGATTATTGACAAGCTTCTGCATGCTTAAAGTGTCACAATATTGTGCGTTTTGTGGTCTGGAAGCGTGATTGGAAGATGAGGTTGAAAATGCGGTAGCAGATCGCGAAATGCTATTAACTAAATTTTGAGCTATTATTGACGCTGACACATATCACACAGCCAATGAAACGATCAATTTAATGCAAACAAAATTTTCCCATCGCATTATGACAATGAGCAGTTAAGTGGTCAGCTAGATCGTGTGATTTAACACCACGGTATTATTTTTTGTAAGGCTACGTTAAGGATAGATTTTATACTGAGCCAATCGAAAAGATTTTAGGCTAAAAAGTCAAAATCCCTGATGTGATTAACGAAACAGCACCGCCATTTTACGAATAAGTGTTTAAAAACTTTGATGAAAGAATTGACATCTGTCAGCGTGTTTGTGGTCGTCGCCAGATATTATTTTTCTGTCATAATTGTCGAACTTTTCTTAATCAAAATTTTTTGTTTGATTTTGTTTTAGAAAACAAACTTCTGGTTGAAAAACCCTTTACAGTTTATTCTTAACACTCCAACCAGTAAGTTGAGTGCCATCAGATTCATTTTTAACTAATTAATTATTTATAATTTTTAAAATTTAAAGAGGAGGTTGTTGTTAGAAGCCGTATAGAAGTTTAAGGAATCTTGAAGAAGTTATTGGATCTTGAATAAATATTAATTCGCCAACTTATAAGCAAAGAATTGTGTTCAGTGATGAGGCTCATTTTCAGCTTGATGGCCGCAGCTTTACATGAAATTCGAATTATTTAGAGCCACGTAAAATGACTGATAAGCCAGCAACATTTGACGTCTTGAAAGCCTACATTGCTTGTGTTTTTAGTGAGATACAGCCAGTTTAAAATGCGCTCCGTTAAGATCAGTAGAGGTGGGCACTACAAGTGACATCTTGAAGGCCTACATTGTTTGCGTTTCTGGAATGCGCTTCATCAAGAACAGGAGAGGTGGCCGTATGACGGAAAATATTTTCAAATTTTAATTTTGCACTTTTCTTTGGAATAAATATTTTTTATTATTAAAATTTAATTGTTTGTTTGTGAACAATTAAAATTCTATAGGGCTAAAAAAAACAATGTTTGTTTAGTTGCTAATTGAGATTGTTGTAGTAATAATTTATCAAGGCCTAATTAAATTTTTAATTTAATTCTAGGCAAAAATTATTTAACAATTACTAAAGTCTTAGAAAATACAAATTCTGAAGTTTGTTAATAAATTCAATGACTAATGTCACGTGTCAAAGCTAACAATTAAAAATGTTTTTTTTTTGTTTTTTTTTTATTATTTAAGCCACAGCATGACCTACATTAATTTTTATAATTATTTTAGATAGCTATCAAACGGATGTTTGCAATTAAGTTAAATTAAATTTTTTAAATTGAAAAAGCCTAAACTATAATAAATAATAAAAAAAAATAATAAACTTTATAAAAAAAACTGTTGCTTCCCAAGTTCTTAAATTTTTTTTTAAATTTTATTTATAAAATCTTTGGTAAAATCTATAGTAGAGATAATAACACTCTGTCAGTTTCAACGACTTACACACAGAGGCCATAAACATTAAGTGCTTTGAAGACCAAAATGTTTAAAAATAAAATAAAATAAAATAAATAAAAATTAAACAAAATAAAATAAAATGAAAGAAAGGAAAAGAAATGAAAAGAAAAGAAAAAAGGAGATGATGGGTAATTTAAAAAAGCCTTCATGATCATCATAAACATTATTGTCCGCATTTAACTTGTTTTGTTTGTGTTTGAATTGTTTGTTTAAAAAACCCCCCATTTAATTTTGGGTCAATTGAATGTGTTTCAATTTAAACCATCTGGCCAGGTGAAATTGTAGACAAGCCTCTCTACCCTTTCCACTCTCTTCAATTTATTTCTTTTTCATTAAATTTGCTTATGCATACAAATAAATACACACATACACTAACTTACCCATTGCCAAAAAATCATGTTGCCATTGGCCCTGACAGTAAAAACAAAACAAAACAAAACAAAATAAAACACAAGTGTTAAGTCCTGTTTTTGACATCTGTTGACATACATTTACCCTGCCAATAATCCATTCAAACAAAAGAAGAGTTTAATGGTTTTTATTGAAAAACAACAACAACATAAAAAAAATCACACATTTAGAAGAATTTAAATTACACAAGTGTAATTTTACTTAAAAACCAGCAACAACAACAACAAACCAAATTTAAAATTTTTAATATTTAAACTGCATTTTGGCCAATTAAATTAATTCCCATTTAATGGGAAAATTATATTTTTTTTTTCATTTAACCAAATGAATGTTTAATTAAATATTTTCTTAAAAAAAGTAAGTTTATTTTTGTTTCGCAAATTGTGTAATTAAAAGAAAATTTACTTTAAGGCAAAAATATTTTTTATAAAAAAAGTAAAAGAAACATTTTGCTGGTCATAAAAAGCTGGTAATTTTCAAATTGAAAATAAAATATTTAATTTATTATTAAATAATAAATGACAAAATTTTTAAATAAAAATTTAATTAAATTAATTACAATTTTAATTAGTGTGATACTTTAATTATTACGAAACAAGAAGAGTATCACAGTCGCACCTGGTCTGATTGCAGCTACTTGTGTTACACAACTTTCTAAATTTCACCTTAAATCAACATTTAATAATTTTAGTGTTAAAAAACAAAGAGAGACAGAGACAAAGAGAGAGAGAGAGAGATAGTGAGAGAGTCAACTTCCATCTTGAAATTTTTAATGAAGCTAATTGCATGCAATGTTGGGTTATGGTCATGAAGAGCATAAAAGCAAGTGGTCTTAGCAAGCAAATTTTAAGCGGATGTTTTTATTGTTGACATAATTTTGTTCCTTTTGTTCATACACAGCAAGAAATAATCTTATATTTAGAGTACACGAAAGTATTATTAATATACTAAGTTAAGACAGCAAATACACAAAATTAATAAAAACTGTTTAAAGGTTTTTGCATTGCTAACAAGTTGTCGTGTTTAACAAAGAACATTCCAAAAGCACAATGCATGTATGAAGAAGCACCATTCAGATACAAGAGAATGGCGGAGTTATACGCCTTTTTCCCCCAACTGATGTGGCAAATCTTATTTTAACAGTTAGATATTGCGGCACAGTGTAAAAGCACAAAATGTTGTTGAATGAAACTCCATATAGCTTCGAGGAAAATTGGGAGACATGCTCATATCTTTTTAATCTGTAAACCAGGGTTCAGAATTTTTCATTTATGAACATTCAAAAATCAACATTCATGATATTTTTCATAAATGAGATATCTAAAATTGTATATATATTTTTCACGCGCATAAACGAACAAGAAAAAATGTTCTGCTTATGTTCATACATAAATGCGAACAACAAGAATTATTAGTCTTATTCATATGTGATAAATGATAAATCAGCTACTTCTCATTAATGTTCTTTTTCATAAATGTACATGTTCATTTATGAACGTTGAAATTTTATAAAATTTCTTATAAATGAATGTGAAAAAATTTTCTACCTACGATCGCAGTTTACCGTAAAATGTAGTAAAAACACATGGGTACATATTAACACAAAATACAATATTGCAATATATTCTAAAAGAAATAAAAAAAAACATTTTTTTCCTACATACGCCGACAATTGCGCATTAACAAATATGTGCGTTTATGTACGCGAATGCTTAACGCACATATTTTTACGATCTTTTCATTTATGAAAAATTATCAAAATTGTACATATTCAAAAATGAACACTTGTGTGTTTCTCATTTTTTCACTTATGAATAGAAAGAAAAAAATAAATCGTCGCATTCATAAATGAGAAAACGCAAAATATTTTTCAGTCTCTCACACATGTATGAGAAGAAGCGGCTAAAAAATGAAATGTACATATTCATACATGTATGAACAGTGAGTGAACACTTCGCTACTCTGCTGTAAACATACGAAGGCTGCTATATATATTTGTGGCCTAAGTATGATAACACAAGCATTTAAAGACAAAATCTATTTTATTGTTTTTCAAAATACTCTTCATGAAGATTTATACACTTTTGCATGCGTTGGAACTAATTTTCAAAGCACTTTTTCCACTCCGGTTTAGGTACTTCTAAAGCATGGGTTTTGAATGCAGAAACTGCTTCTTCAGGTGTAGGAAACCATTGTCCACGTAGTTTTTTCTTGATGTTCGGAAACAAAAAGAAGTCATTAGGTGCCAAGTCAGGGCTGTACGGCGGATGACCCATCAATTCAATGTTTTGCCCTGTCAAAAACTCCATTGTTTTAGCCGATCGGTGACAGCTCGCATTGTCGTGATGCAGAATGATGCGTCTTTTCTTTGACTTTTCCCGAAGTTTCTCAAAGACTTCTGGCAAACAAATAGTGGTGTACCATGCCGAATTAACCGTCTTACATTGCTCTAATGGCGCAGTCGCCACATGACCGGTAATGCCAAAGAAACAGGCAACCATTTGCTTTGATGTGCTTCTTCCACGAACAACTTTGGTGGGATTTCACTCATCTTGAAAGACGCACACGGTGGATTGCTGTTTTGTTTCGGGATCATATGAATATATTCATGATTTGTCACCTGTGCAGATATTATAAACTGCTTTTGATGCACCTTGAGCGAATTTCTGCAACATTTTCTTGCACCAATCAACACGAGCATCCTTTTGTGCGTTTGTCAGGATTTGCGTTATCCAACGTGAACAAACCTTTTTCACATGCAAATGTTCAAGCAAGATCTTATTGATGCTTGTCATAATAATCCCTACAGATGCCTCAATCTTGCGATATGTTACTTGACGATCATGCTTTATCAGCTCATGCACAGCTGCAATGTTTGCTGGCACAACAACCGTTGTTGGACGACCTTCAAGGGATTCGTCCTGGAGTGATTGTCGGCCACGATTGAATTCGTTATACCAGTTTTTAATGGTGCTGTTAGAAGGTGCTTCATTACCATATAAGGAATTAAGTTCATTTGTGTACTGTTGTTGTGTCAGGCCACGTCCATTGCCTCCTAAGATCACATTTTCAACCTGCTATCACTAACACTAACAATAATAAAATGGGAAAATGTTTAAGTTGGAAACATCAGCTGGTGCCTAGCAACAGTCAGTGTTACCAGGCCAGAAATATAAACAGCAGCCCTCGTATCTAATGATATTGTTGTTTAATACGTTTACCTTTCTTTTACTAGCAGACTTGCCTCCTACAAAGAGTGCGCTACCGTAGATTAATCCACAAACAACACAAGATTTTGCACGAAGTTGTTTGTTTTACAATTGTGGCAACACCAACATCATGCTAGCTTTGACATTTAGTTTTTTGACCTATTCATAATAGATGCATTGGCAATTGTTACAATGAATTTAAATTTGCATGAAAATCACATTAAAATCAATAAAAACCACAATAAAAATGGTGGTGATATTAAAGTTACATTTCGTAAAATTCGTTATATTTTCGTACAACATAATCGTTCTTCTGAGACACCTATCAAGAATTTGGTAGTTAAATTCGAGTCGTCAGGCTCGATCCAAACTGTGTGAACACCAACGCGTGTACGACCGGGTCGTTTAACAGAAAACATCGCAGTCGTGAGCCACAGAACAGACACAAATTTGTCAATTCCGCGACGTTCTTAACAATTGGGGTTTACGTGATAAGACTTACATCTGCGCCTGGCCGTACCCCGTAATCAGATGGTGAACAAACCACCAAAAAACCAACGTCATTCAGGCCCTAGGAAGCCGAGAACTAACTCTAGCCACAGGTCATTCCTAGTTGCAATTTTAGCGATTCCAAAGTAGGGTTGCAACCACTACTCCTTGCTGAAGAGCTGGAGACTATCCATATCCTGGTCAAGAACGCATGAAGCTTAATATAAATAAGAACGCGAAGGCGTACTCGCTGGACCATTCATTGTGTTCATTATAAATGACCCACAAACTCAAACGAGTACCGCGAAACACACAGCCACCACGATACTCCCGAAGGGCCTATCTCAATAATCAGGCACAGAACAGCTAAAAGGCTAAAAAGACAATTAGCGGAACTCTGGGGCTTTACTGATTCCCGTGGAAATATAATGGATTTTCCAGTTGGCTCCTTGCTAGCCTGTTAGGGGACTGGGCTCCCTTTTACCTCCGCAAGACACCAGTCTAGATGGTTGTGTGATCCATAAAGACTTATAAATGTGCCCCCCGGGATGGGGGGACCACCACATGGCGAATTTCAAGTAAGAATCGGACTTTAAAGACTTACAAGGCTCAACTGATACAGGAATAGAAACCAGCCGACGGTTCACATCGCCACAGATTCGCTTAATTAATTCAGGAACAACCGGCTGGTTTTTCTAAAAATTTAATTTTTCCAGACGAAGTCCATTTTTACTTGTTAGGATATGTCAACAAGCAAAATTACCGCATTTGGACTTCTGAAAATCCTAGAGTGATTATTGAGAAACATTTGCATACTCAACGTGTCATTGTATGGTACGCTATATGGTTTGGAGGCGTGATTGGGCGGTTTTTTTTTAGAATAGACTAAAAATGCGGTAAGGGTTAATGGATCACGCTATAGCGAGATGCTAACAACTTAATTTTGGCCTATTATTGACGATGTGGATATCACTGACATGTGGTTTCAACAGGACGGTGCCACAAGTCACGCAGCGAATGAAACGATAAATTTTTTGTAAGTAAAATTTCCGCGTAATTATTATTGACAAGCCTTTGCATGCTCAACGTGTGACTATATGGTGCGTTATGTGGCCTGGAAGCGTGATTGGGCCGTTTTTTTTTCGAAGATGAGCTTGGAAATACGGTACCAGATCACGCTACCGCGAAATGCTATTAACTAAATTTTGGCCTATTATTGACGATGTGGATATCACTGACATGTGGTTTCAACAGAACAGTGAAACATGTCACACAGCCAATGAAACGATCAATTTAATGCAAACAAAATTTTCCGATCGCATAATTTCATGACAATCAGCAGTTAAGTGACCAGCCAGATCGTGTGACTTAACACCACTGTATTATTTTTATAAGGCTACGTTAAGGACAGAGTCGATATGAAGCCAATCCGTGATGTGATTAACGAATTAATACCGCTATTTTGCCAAAAAGTTTTATATCACTTTGATGAAAGAATTGACATGTGTCAGCGTGGTCGTAGTGGACATTAGCCAAGGATTCACTTAGTCTAAATTTTAATTTTTTAGCGACTTCTTTAAGCCGGTTTTTAACCTAAATATTTGATAAAATTCTGACAGGATGTTGTTATTTTTCATATTTATTTATTTCTTACAAATTCCTGTGTGATTTTTTATTAAAAAAAACTAACGTATGGAATTTGATTAAAAAATTTGAGCATTTAACATCCGCCTTATTCTAGCTAATCAAATACAAACAAATATTTAATTTCAAAATTTGTTCATAAACAAAAAAAATGGTATTTCTGATTTAATATTTTTTAGTTCTTTTAAAAGTTAAAATTTTTAATAAAATTTAATGGGAAAAATATTGATTTTATTTGGTCAAATGAATGTTAAATTAAATATTAAGGTTTTCGATATCTCAAGGTTAAGTTTAAATTGGGTTCAAATAATTTTAGATGGGATTTAAAAAAAAAAAGAACGAAGTAAAATACCTTTGTCTTTGACTTAATCACAAGCATCTACAGTTTGTGAACATCGAACAGAACTTGAACATAATAGAATATGTATTGTTCTTTATGTTAACAATTATAAATTTATTATGCTCTAATAAAAAAATTAATTAATGACAGGCGCTCCAGAAACTATGAAATGTCAAAAATTCTGATAACAAGAAAATACTAGTTAATAGCAATGGCGAATTTATTCATATTTGCTGTTACTCCAAATGTCAAACTCCATATATAAACAAACAGTGACAATGGGATTTATTTAAATAAATTCGCCTAAAAATTATTTCGCTATACCATATTATACATTAGTATAATATTCTAACATCCTAATTTAAAATAAATGTCAAAAACTCTGCAATCGGAATTACTGTGACTTTATCGAAAAACTTAAAGACATGAAGATAACCGAAAACACGCGACCCGTTTCCTTTGATATCAAAGATCTATATACCTTAATACCAATACAAGAAACCTTAATTATCGTATACGACACTCTAGACAGTTTATGCGACAACCAATATATCAACGACATTAATGATATTGCAAAGACGATAATAAAACCACTTTTACAATTTACTTGACAGACTCAGTATGGGAAACCCAACTTCAGCTATCTTCATGGAAATTTGTCATGCAACATCTTGAATTACTACATATAAAACATTAATGAAAAAACAGAGAATCACCCTTATTCCGTTTGGCGACGACAAAATCGTCGTCAATTTTGAGGCAACATCACTTTAACACAACATCAATACTAATTTGTTATTCCCTAACAGTCTTATGACGACGTTGACACACATATTTTATATTTGTCAACTGATTCATTTTTGTACTATATAAAATTGTTGTGAAGGAAATATAAACTGTGTGAACAAAAAAAATCTGTACTAAATTGAAACTAAAATAATTAAAAATTTAAAATAAATGAAAATCAAAATTTCCAGCACATTTTTTTTTTAATTTAAATTTTAAGTCGCGCCAAATCTGTAAAAAGAACTTTTCAAACATATATTTGTAAAGAACTGCATTCACCTTTTGCCATCCATCACTCATTCTATTTGGTGGGCCAAAGGCGTTTAGAGCATTCGCAACAGTTTCCTATTGTTCCTTAAAATAAGTAAGAACACTGCCTCTTGGAAATCCCCTGGCAAGGGATGGATTTTAACCCAATGCCTCTACTAATTTTTTAAATTGGTTGGCTTTGTTAATTTATATTTTTGTGTCTTATTTATACTTTTTTATATTTAATTTTTTATTTTTAGTTTTTTTAATCTTTTTAAATTTTTGTTTATAGCAGCACGACACCAAAATCCAGACAACAATATCAACGGCAACTTAAGGCAACATGAGCATCAAATTTTCTTACAGAATACCAAACATGTACTGCCAGTCATCAATAAATGGCAATATTGCCATCGAGAATACAGATTTACAATAAACGATAAAAAAACGAAGTCGTCTTGTATTTACGTAATTTGATTTACATCTGTACCTGGCAGTTAGCCTTAACCAGATGGTGGTCGAACCACTTTGAATGGTTTTAAGACAAACGTCATTCACGCCCTAGGAAGCCGAAGACTAATTCTAGCAACAGGTCTTTCATAGTTGCAACTTTGATGATTCCAGAGCAGGGCTGCAAACCACCACTCCTTGCTGAAGAGCTGGAGACCATCCAACTCCTGTCCAAAACATATGTGAAGCATGCTCACTGGATCTGGATCATTCACTTGTGGGTGTTATTATTGGCGAGATAATCCTGGCCACCATATTAAACAACAAACCTGATATGGGGCCACGAAACCATAACCACCACGATACTCCCATATAGGGGCCAACCTCAATAACCAGCCAGAGAACAGCTAAATGTCTAAAGAGACAAATAGAGAAACTCTGCGAGCTCACTGATTCCCGTGGAAATAACGTGGAGTTTCCAGTTGTACCCCTGCTGACTTCAGGGGACTGGGCTCCCTTATACCCCCAGTTGCACAGGTCTAAATAGTCAAGTATTCTATAAAGACCGCTAAATGTGCCCCCGGGGGGGGGGGGGGGGGGGGGGACGTCTTGTATTGCCGTCGTCAAACAGAATATAAGTGTGAATAACTGATTAGTTTTGATACGTAGATGACATTATATGCATCCTATAACAAGACAACGCCGACTTAAACACAATCCATAATAACACTACATACACAATGGAAAAAGAACAAGACAGAAATTTGCATTATCTTGACATCACAATACCATGAGGAGGTGACTGTTTAACATTTGACATCAATAGAACACCAACTACGACAGACACTACCATCCACATCACCTCGAACCACGCTACACCCCATAAACTAGCAGCATTTAGACATGTGACACGCAAACTTAAGATAATCCCACTTACTCCGAATAAATACGACAATGAACTCGACACAATTTACACCATAGCTAAAAAAAAAAACGATTACAAATCCTCAACTACCAACAAACTGCTTAGGCAATACCACACTCAAAACAGGAATAAAGCAGACAAAGAGACAACCGCTACAACATGATGGTACAGTTTTATTAACGCAGTACTAGAAATATATAGACCAACGAATCCTTTTCACAAATAAGGTTTTTCTTACGCCATTAAAAACCGGCAACATTCTGAGATAATAATCTCACGAGATCGACAGAAACAACTGATAAACTTAGTTCCACCGGTGTATACAGACTTGTTTGTACCTGCAAACATACTTAAACAGGGCAAACTGGACTGGAAGACTAAAAACAGGATTTACAGAACACATACGCTCATACAAATGAGAGAATACTACAACTTTGCATTACACCTTGACACTCACGGGCACACACCAAGGAAATAGATGAATGTATGACACGCGTGGCCGTCTGAGGGTGATTTCCGTTTGTTACCGTGTATGAGTAGTTTTAGTGGTGTGAAAATTGGGTCTGAGGTCGTGTTTACCTGTTCGCTTATAATACCCCCCGGGGGCACATTTATCGGTTCTTATAGAATACTCGACTATCTGGACCTGTGCAACTGGGGGAAAAAGGGAGCCCAGTTCCCTGAAGGCAGACAGGGAGTCAACTGGAAACTCCACTTTATTTCCACAGGGATCAGTGACCCGCAGAGTTCATTATTTGTCTCTTTAGACTTTTAATAGTTCTCTGGCTGATCATTGAGGTTGGCCCCTATATGGGAGCATCGTGGTGGTTGTGGTTTTGCGGCCCCATAACAGGTTTGTTTATTATGGTGGCCAGGATCATCTCACTGATAATGACACGCAAAGTGAATGATCCAGTCCAGTGAGCATGCTTGACATGTGTTCTGGACAGGAGTTGGAAAGTCTCTAACTCTTTAGCAAGGTGTGATGATTTGCAGACCTGTACTGAAATCATTAAAGTTGCAACTAGGTGGTTCTGTTGCATAGAATTATGGCTTCGGCTATCTAGGACGCATGTATGACGTTCCAAATTATACAATAGTGGTTTGTCCACCATCTGATTAAGACTAATGGTCAGGCGCGGATGAAAAACAAATCACACTCTGTTCGTTTATAATGTCACTGTTAAAGGTTTTTGTTTTGTAGATTTCCACGTTTTCAAGAATTTCGGGTCTTCAGTTTTTAATAGGATATAGTAATGTCATGCGGATAAAACTACCTAGCTGTGTAAACCATAACATCACGGTGGGTCGAAGCACTTGTGTGATATGATGCGTGCACTAACGCCCTAAGAAGCCAAAGACATAATTCTATGCTAAAGAGTTGGAGACTATCCAACTCCTGGTCCAGAACACATGACAAATAGTAATGTCATGCTTCATCTATTTTCTTAGTGTCTGTCTGTACTGTACGAATTGAATCACGGCTTGAATCGAAAGCGCTCGCCGTTTACACCAAACGAACAACAGCCAGAAAGGACGAAGAGAAATGACAAAAAGTTTTATACCTGCCCTGCAATATTGCCATCGAGAATGCGAATTTACAACAAACGATAAAACGACGTCGTCTTGTATTGCCGTCGTCAAACAGAATAAGTGTGAATAACGGATTAGTTTCGATACGTATGACAATCGAGAATTTAGGGAAATTGAAAAATAAATCCAATATTGTTGCTGTTGTGTATTTGGTGACGAATTTCGTGTTATTGATGAATGATTTGCAATGAAATAATTAATCTTTGCTGTTGTTAAATACTGTAGTTCACCCTGTTTAATTAAAACAGAATGACTATAATATTTTCATATAAAAAATATTTACACTGTAGTGAGAGAAACGTGTAAGAGGAAATTTCCTTATATTTTCTCAATAAAAATCTGTAAAGTTAAAACTTTAATTGGCCAAGAAATTATTTATTATCAATTAATTCAATTCAGTAGCTAATTAAATAAAAATTATTACTTCAACTTTATCATCAATTCTCAAAATGGAAATGTTTTTAATCGGAAGATTTTTCAAATTTAACTTGAAAAATAATTGTAATAATAACGCACACCATATGTTAAATCGCTATTCTGAGTAGAAGTATGTATTTCTAAGTAAATGAAAACTTGTTAAATAAAACTTTAATGTCTTTAACTTTCACGATACAGTTGCCGGAAAAAAATTATTACAATTATTTTTTCACAATTACAACGAATTGTGTTCTTTGTAAAACCCAAACACCGACCACAAAAACAAATTCTACAGAATTTATTTTTCATTTGCCCACATAAAAATTTATATCTTGAATTATTTTAGCACAAATGACAGCAAATGGAATTATTTTAACACACACACATACACACACACACACGCATTCATTAACACAATCATAAAAAATTATATTTCAAAATCAAGCAATTATCAGCAACTTAATTGAAACATTTAAATTAAATTTCTTAATCACCACAAAGAGACACGATTTGAAATTTTTCGAAAAAAAAACCCGATTAACGGATTTTCATTACGCTTAACACAAAGAAATGAATCACTTTTAGAATTTCCATTACTCTAGTTATAAATTAATTTTGTTTCTATTTTTATCAAACAGCAGTTATTAGCAGATCAATAACTAAATGCTGCTCCTAATTTCACACTGCTTAAGAAAAGAAATAATACAAAATAATAAAACAAATACGAGAGATAAGTGGCATGATGGACTTGTTTATAAAATGATTCGACTAAATTTTCCTGTTAATTTGATTAAAATCATTCAAGCTTTTCTTTCTTCTCGTACTTTTAGAGTGCATGTGGGCTCTCATAGTTCTGTAAGTTATAATGTCGCTGCTGGCTGCCCTCAGGGCTCATGTCTTTCGCCGATACTATACAATATATTCACATATGATCTCCCTGAAATGGATTATTGCACGTTATCAGTTTTTGCAGATGATACGGCAGTTCTCTGCTCTGGAGTGCTTGCGGTAGACATTATTAATAATTTGCAAAGAGCGACATCTCAAATTTTAGCATACTTTAATAAATGGAAAATATTGTTAAATGGTGACAAAACGCAGGCAATATTTTTCACTAGGAAAAGGAAACCTTGCTTTGTTCCCCAAACAAGCATTGAATTGTACACTTCCTTGGTTCAATGGGAGAATAAAGTTAAATATTTAGGAGTTATACTTGATTCTAAGCTCAAGTTTAAAGATCAAATTTCATATGTCAGAAATAAAATAAATTTTATTATTCATCTATTGTATGCGTTTATGAATAGAAACTCGAGACTAAGCGTCAGAAACAAGTTGATTATACTTAAATCGATTTTTCATGCGGTAATGTTTTACGCATCTCCTGTTTGGGGGAAGTGCGCAAATTGTCACATAGCTAAGCTCCAAGTTGCACAAAATAAATTGTTAAAGATGATTTTCAATCTTCCTTGGCATTTTTCTACTCGCAGGCTTCATGAGATTGCAAATATAGAATTAGTGGAGGCCAAGATAGATGGACTTTCGCGTAGCTTTTATCTCCGTTGTCTAAATTCAGAGTATGAGTATATCAATAGTTTAGCGCTAGTTTAGGTAGTAATTAAGGTAGAGTAAGTTATTTAAGAATTTTCAAATGGGTTTTGTTGACAATTTTTCCTTTTATTTGTAGTTTTATGTGTTGTTGAAATTATATATGTTATATTACAAGTAATGATTAAGTAGGAAAAGACATAGTCTTGAACTCTTTGTATATATGTATGTATATTATGGATCTAATGAATGTAAATATTATTTGTCAGAAATAAATTAATTAATTAATTAAATACGAGAGATATCACAGTAAAAAGAAATACAGTTATTATTTTTAACTACTCTGCAGTAGTTATGAGATTTTGTTATTGTAATAAAAATCAAAAAAGTTTAAATATAACAACTGTTATGAGGGCCAAGTTGCCACAATCAAGAACCAACGTTAGAGGTTTCAGCTTATCACGTCAATGGTTGATATTTGACAAAATAAGAGAACCATGGTAACATGCGTAATAAGATTTACGTCAGTACGTAAACCTTAACCTGACGGTGGATCATACCACTGTGGATAACATGTAGCATCACCCTCGCCCTAGGAAGCCTTCGGATATATCTATCCTCCTGTCACTTCTAGTTGCAATTTCAAAAGCTCAGAGCAGGCCGCAGCCACTCACTCACTTGCTGAAGAGTTAGAAACTATCCAACTCCTGGTCCAAAACGCACGAAGCTTAATAAAATTTAATAACGAAACCGCAATCATTGTATTCATTGTGAATGATCCGACCCACACATAACAAAGAGGGCCTCGAAACCACAACCACCACGATACTCCCGAAGGGCCAACTCAATAATCAATCAGAGAATAGCTAAAAGGCTAAAACAACAAATAGCTGAACTCTGGGGCTTTACTGATTCCCATGGAAAAAAAGTGGAATTGTCTAGTCGGCTCCTGCTAACATTTTAGGGGAGTGGACTCTCCTTCCCCCGCGTTGACACATGTTATAACGGTGAGATTCCATCAAAATATATCAATGTGTCCCCAAGGGGATCCCCCCTATCTAGATCTTTGCAACTGGGGGAAAAGTGGAACCCAGTCCCCTGAAGACAGGCAGGGAGTCAACTGGAAGCTCCACTTTATTTCCGCGGTGATCAGTGAGCCGCAGAGTTCATTAATTGTCTCTTTAGATATTTAATAGTTCTCTGGCTGATCATTGAGGTTGACCCCTATATGGGAGTGACGTGGTGGTTGTGATTTCGCGGCCCCATAACAGTATAGTGGTTATTATGGTGGCCAGGATTATCTCACTGATAATGACACGCAAAGTGAATGATCCAGTCCAGTGAGCATGCTAGACATGTGTTCTGGACAGGAGTTGAAAGCCTCCAACTCTTTAGCAAGGTGTGATGGTTTGCAGCCCTGCCCTGGAATCATTAAAGTTGCAACTAGGTGGTTCTGTTGCTTAGAACTATGTCTTCGGCTTTCTAGAACGAATGTATGATGTTCCAAATTAAACAATTGTGGTTTGTCCACCATCTGATTAAGGCTACATAGCCAGGTGCGGATGTAAAACGAATCACACTATCTGTGTCCCCGGGGAAGACTATGGCAGCTTGTCAGCATAAGCATTATATTGGCATAAGTAACGAAACTTAAAAGAATATCAGCCAGCCCCTCAAAACAATTTTGTAATAAAATAGCCATAGAATATAATTTAATTATATGTCACGATGTCATTCCAGAATAATGCTAATGGATCCTATTTTTCAGGCTTCAAATAAACAGTGTGGGTTTGTTTAGAAATAAGTGTTAAAAACCCAGCACTCGAGGTTCATTCCCCATTAAGATAACAATCTCTTACTAAAGAGCATTTTTTGCAAAGACAAAGGATAAGAAGAGCATATATAAGCCAAAACGTTCCAAAACCAAAAATATGGTTATCTAACAACGGAGTGGATATTTTCTATAGAGACAGCAATACTTTTTTAGCTGCCGCCCAAACTATCAAGTGATTTAGGTTTATATCTGACGAAATATAAATATGCTTACGGAACATATTTTTTCAGCCTTCTAATAAACAGTGTCGCTTTGTTTGAAAATAATTTTTAAAAATCCTGCACTACGAGGTTCATTCCCCATTAAGATAACAATCTTCTACCAAAGAGCGTTTTTTGTAAGGAGTATGGATAAGAGGAGCATAGAAAACAGGAACAAAAATGTTTTTGTAGATTTTTTTTTAAAGAGAACCAGCACTTTAGGCAACAATGCCGATATAATCAAGTAACGTGCTACATTCTTTAGGAAAAGATTAGATAAGAGATGCGACAACTGGTGAAAGTAGAAAGATAGTTACGGAAATTAACTGTCGTATAAGACAGCTCAGTGACCAGTGACTATGCCACAGTCAATTTTTATTTGTAGTGAAAAACAAAAACCAAGGTCTTTGTTGGGAATCGAACCCACAACCCACAGTCGTGTAAGCTAGCACACTACCTACTAGTCCACAGAGGGTTTGGCATTTCGTTATGAATAGATTGACGCCTGAACAATCCTGATACGGATTGGTTCCAAAATAATATTAGCGTTGAACCCGATTTTCGCGAATTTTGTTTAGCAATGAAGACCATTTTTGTTTGAATGAAGGCGTTATCAATAAGCAAAACTGACACATTTTGAGTGATTAAAATTCTCAAGTGTATAGTCAGATACCGTTTAATTCAGAAAAGCTGGCTATTATGTGTGCTTAATGGGCTTTATTGTTCCGTACTTCTTTAATGATGCTGGTCTAATAGTTACAATCACTGGTTAACGTTTTAGAACCCCTAGATTATTGACTTTTTCGTCCATTTATTGCAAAACTACGATGTGCTGGAACTGTGTTTCATCAAGATGCCCCAAAATGCCACATAGCTCCTGTCACAATTAATTTATTAAAGGAAGGGAAACGTTTAGTAACTTTTTAGTTTAACGTTTCGGATCCGTAAATTAGCCTTCAAGCCTAGTGCGATTTAATGCCGCTAGACTATTAACTGTGGGGATATGCGAAATCCCTAAAGAAGTCATAAATTTTTTGAATCTCCAGATTAGACTACGTCCGAGCCAGTCGTGGCGGTCCTAGCATATGACCGTCTTATTTAAATTATAATGCCAAAAGATTATCTTTCGAATAAAGTCAATTTCATGTTAATTAAAATTTTCTTCGTTATTTTATACCATTTCAAAGTTGTATAACTCTACAAAAACACCCTTTATATACATGCATAACTAAATACACACATAGATGTATGCATATGTATAATACATTTTAGCTAACGATGTTATTATAAAATATTAAATTTTTTTTAGGCTTAAATTGGTTTGGGAAGCGCTGCCTTAAAGAAAGGATATTGTTTGAATTAAATACTTAGGACGAATAACAACAATTACAACAATTTTCAAAAATCTTTTTATACGTCTATTTAGGTTTGTATGCATTATGTTGGCTCATTATTTGCTTTGATTGATAGAATTACTCCGGCAATACTCTTTAAGAACACTGAAGCTCACTAAATGGCACTGAAAATAAATGGCTACTCGAGGTAGCTCTGCTAGTCTTCTATTACCGATTTTTTCTATACCTTGAACTTTCTTAAGATTTATATTAATAATTGCATTTTGTACATCTTAAATACTGAATGGCGGCCATTGAACTGCTTCATCGTCACATCTGTTCAGAGAAAATACATTTCTGAAATGGTAAGCAAATAACAGAATTGCTTCCAGCTCAGTCACCATTTAGATAATACAGGGGCGGCTTATCCACCCCTTCCCCTAGTCGCCCACCATAAACCATAGTCTTACTGAGGAATACCGTCAAGGCCTTCCAAATACCATTTCAGCGATGCCGTTTTTTGGACTTCAAGTGAATTTATTAGCCCGTTTGCGCATTCTCGCAGCTTATTTTTGAGCTGGAGTGACGTGCAAGTTTGCCAATCTCTTCTTACACTTCACTTTTCCGCTAACAGTTGTTCGATAACAGCGAAATAAATGCCATTATTCATATATCTGTGTACTTTATGATTAGTAGTACCATATTATGCAGCCAGTATAAGGTAGCGATAAAGTCTCTTATCGACACATCAATATCTCTAAGAGTTTCTGACCCGATATCTTCCATACAGTGAAAGTATAAATATTTTTTTGTATTTCAGGCAAAAGGACAACATGGCTCATGAGGGAAGCAATCGGAAAGCATAGTAGGAGAGTAGGACGAAAATAAGTCTAATGAAGGCTTCATTATTATCCACTCCGTTGGAACATTTTTCTAAACAACGAAATCTATCACATCAGGGATCCTTCGCCAGTCTATTGGCCAAAAAGTAGGATGCCCGCTTTAAACAACATCTAGTCGCAATTCAGAGATGCTTCCAAAAAGTACACGACCCTCCCAGAAAATTAAGCGTGGTTTCTTTGGTGGCATTATACTCACCAGCTGCCAAAATTCGATATCCAATTGGAAAAATTTAAATATTGATCTTCTGTTATTGAAAACCAAGGTGGCGAGTATATAGAAGCAATAATCAGATAGGTTTGGAAAAGTTTTCTACTAATATCGGGTTTTTCAACTAGAAGTTTGTTTTTCAATTGTGGCAACACCAATAACATGGAACACCGCATAGAGCCAAAAGTCTTATTGCGTTCAGTATTACCCATACGACACAATGTTACCTGGAGGACACAGCACTGCTGTAGCACTTAACATATACGAGTATGAATTGGATGAGTCGAAAATAAGATTTTATAGGAAATTACTATCACGCATGCGAGATTTTCACATTTGACATTTATTTTTTAAATATTATAGTCAAAGAAGGATTGAAATGCTTATTATATTAGCAAACGATCACCAAATTATAAGCGCAAAAGTAATTGACGTTTATCAAATATTATCAAGACGTTCCAAAACATACAAACAAAATACATTTGTTCTTAATAAAAAAATATTTTAACTTATTTTTTATAGGTGACATTTTGATTTAGTACTTTGTTAGTCTCTGTTTAAAAATTCTCATTTAATTCAATTTAAACTATAAAATATTTTTTTATTAATTTTGCATATATAAATTAAATTATCAACTTGTTTTTGTCACACTACGCACCATATAGACATTTTTATTTATAGCGCAACGCAACTATAAAATTTTTAGTTGAAGCTCATGTGCCAAAATATTTGTTTTTGTTTTGACTACAAAAATGTTGGTTGTCAATTTTTATTAGCGTGAAAAAAAATTGACATTGACGTCAATGAATATTATTTTAGCGAGAAAGAAAGTTTTCAAAGATATTTTGAAAAAATTATTTTCTAAGTGGTTTCGATGTTTGATCAAACAAAAGGTCATAAGTTCAACTTCCATCGTAAATTATACTAGCCAGCATCAAAATGAAGAGGGGGCGGTAGAGGGTCATTATATATAATATAAAAAGTTAAACTCTGTTTAAGTTTAAACTTGGTTTAAATTAAAATTTTCCGTCCATAATGACTCATAAATAACGTCAGTAAGTAAGTCGGTCTAATGGAAGGAAGTACGAAGTTTGGAAATAAAATCTAATGATTCCTCCTGACCAAATTGCACCCCAGACTATCACTTTTAATAGATGCAAAGGTGACTGTTGAATAATTTAAGGGTTTCCCATTCTCCAGCACCGACTATTCTATTTATTCACATATTCATTTAAATGAAAACGTGTCTCGTTACTTATTATGTTGTCATGTCCTATTGGCATACATATGGCTGCATAAATGGTCTTGTGAAAGAAGCTCTTCTGTCAACTGAATCCCCTGTGGAAACAAAATGCAAATCCGTGTGCGAAATTATGGCCAAAGCTGTTGAAGAGCAGCAGTAACGTTTTCAGCCAACCTTGCAGTACTATAAAGCCTATCACCTACAGATCCTCTTGCTTCAAAATCATTTACCACACGATAAATAGTGCGTTTTGTTGCTACATTGCTTCTCTCAAAAATTTCACGTAACTTTCTCATCGTCACAGCAATCGATGATTGATTTTGATAAAATGTTTTAACGATTAATACACATTGCTTTGTCGAATATTTTTCCATAATAAATTTACCACATGTCTACTACACGACTGCCAAATATGAACTATCAAGACTAATGTTTACCAAAATGGCGGCAATACAAATTAGTATACCTTCCCGGCGGATATGCTGTAATTTAAAAAAAAAGTCCCACAAGTCAACTGATGTCAGCTATGGGAACACCCTTAAATATTTAAATATATTTCTTTCTTACTTGCTATTATTATGAGCTATAGTAATACCAAATTTGCTAAAATTTTTAATGGGTCCATTAGGATTTAATAGATGTAAAAATTATACATATTTTATGGGGGCTGCCCGTGCAAAGATTTTTTTAATCAGCTATAGAGACACCCTTTAATATTTAATGATATTTCTTTCTTACTTTCTGTTATTATGAGCTGTAGTAATACCAAATGTGCTAAAATTTTTAATGGATTCGTTAGGACTTAACAGGCATATAAAAATTAGGCGTGCTTTTTGGGGGCGGCCCATGCAAAAGATTTTTTTGTTCGCTTTTGCAATTTGGCAAACGAAGATTTTATTTTTATTTGCTAACAAAATTTCCTTCCCACCCTGTATGTAACTTTAAAAATACTGTTTGACATTTACTTTCCATAATTTCCGACATGACCAGCAACAATAACAATGATGTGTAGGAAGCAAAGCTTGTTATATCAAGGAAACATTTAGTAAATAAATTTAAAAAATTTTCTAGCTGTTTAAGGAACAGTACACAGCTGCTTTAAAACCCGAAATTGAGTGAACAAGATGCAAATTTTCTAGTCACCACGAAACTCACTAGTACTCACTTCGTACTTTGTTTGTTTGCAGTGACTGAGACTTGAACTTAAGCACATTAAGGCATGCTAAAATGACATAAAATATATTTTCTGCTTTTCCTTAAATATTAAATACTTCGTATTGTTATCTAAATACAAACACGACACTTGTTATACTTCTAAAATGTCACGATAATTATGGTCATACAAGTCATCATTCAATTACAGTACTCTTATTTGGAAGTTTAATTATTGTTTTAATGATCGTGACAAACAACAAACGAATGTTTCAAAACTTTCTAAAGTATAACAACAACAACAACAATAACAACAAAAAATATGGAAAAATTTATAAGAATTTAAAATAAAATATAAAAGTTTGTTCCCGTAAATGCAAGTTCAAACTTTTAAAATGTCATTCCTTTTATTTCCAGTTTATTGATTTTTGTTGTTGTTGTTGTTAATTTAAAGTAAAGTTTAATATATTGCTAACGTTCGAGAAAACACATAAATCAAAAAAAAACAAACAAAAATTATTTAGTAAAAGTTGTAACAAGTGAGTGTAACGAATTCGAAATGCATCTTTTTTTAATGAAGATGCAATAAATTTAATATCTCATTAAATGATTAACGCAACTTGATATTAAATAAAAAATAATTTAAACACAAAATCGTTTGGAAATGTGCTTTAAAATAATATAAGGGTCACTGCATATTCTTAGTGTTTGACTTGCATAAGGGAAAGGAGAGTTTGTATTCAGCTTTATCAAACGCTATTTTAGATAAAATTTATTTCAATGCCCTTCCTAAGACTGAACTTAATTGTAATCATACCAGTGACCACTTTTCTTTCTATACATTTTCCAATACTTCATCTCTTACAATAACACAAGTGTGCTTAAGACATAAAAGCGATTCTCCATAATTGGAAAAAGTGATTAAAATTCACCTTGAGCAAAAGAATTCGTATGGCCATTAGAAATTTGGTTACTAATTTGATAACCAATAAACTTTTGGGTCTTTAACTAAATGACAACAATCGAAAGTTTTCGTTAGGGGCTGTTTTTTTTACACTCTTGTATATTTACGTATGGAGACCACAAAAGACAAAATCTCCCATTTCTTGGCGGCTCAAGAGATACAAATTTTTAAGTCATTAAAAACGAATTAAATTGTGCTGCAACATTATTTCATACGCTTAAACCAGAATTGCTGACTGGTAACACCTCCCCCCCGGGGGCACATTTATGGTCTTTATAGTACGTAACAGCTATCTAGATCTGTGCAACTGGGGGAAAAAGGGAGCCTAGTCCCCTGAAGACAGGCGGGGAGTCAACTGGAAGCTCCACTTTATTTCCACGAGGATCAGTGGCCCGCGGAGTTCATTATTTGTCTCTTTAGACATTTAATAGTTCTCTGGCTGATCATTGAGGTTGGCCCCTATATGGGAGTATCGTGGTGGTTGTGGTTTTGCGGCCCCATAACAGTATAATGGTTATTATGGTGGCCAGGATTATCTCACTGATAATGACACGCAAAGTGATTGATTAAGTCCAGTGAGCATGCTAGACATGTGTTCTGGACAGGAGTTGAAAGTCTCCAACTCGTTAGCAAGGTGTGATGGCTTGCAGCCCTGCCCTGGAATCATTAAAGTTGCAACTAGGTGGTTCTGTTGCTTAGAATTATGTCTTCGGCTTCCTAGGACGCCTGTATGACGTTCCAAATTATACAATAGTGGTTTGTCCACCATCTGATTAGGGCTACATAGCCAGGTGCGGATGTAAAACAAATCACACTCTGTCTGGTAACACGATAGCTTATTTGGTTTATTTAACACAAATTTTGTAATGGAAATCCTCAAACAATTGTGCTGGGAAATCAATTCGCACGCGTAAATCAAAATTGCTGTCTGGTAACAAGAGAGCTAATTTTGTTTGTTGATTTTAACAATCCATGGGAATTGTTATTTTGGCATAATTATTATAGAAAGATTAAATGCGTAAAAATGGGAAAGAACGATTGCTGGAATACAATTTCCGTTTATTTTATTTTGTATTCTTTTTCTTTTTTTTATTATTATTAATGTGTTATTAATGTACTCAAGTGTTGTATATCACTCGCGTGGAACAAATTTTTATTTCGAAGTTTTTAAGCTTCAGTTCAGAAGACGAAGAATACCTCAAAGGTTCCTTGTTAACAACTTCTTGCTCTAGTGAAGATATGCGAGAAAACGAGGGTCTCACGGAATATTATATATAATATTTTGTCACAATTGAATAGTTTTCATCCGGATATTAAATTTACAATTGAAAGAGAGTTAGAATCTAGACTTCCATATTTAGATATATTAATAATAAAAAAGAGAAATAAGTTAGTATTTGATTAGTATAAGAAACCAACATCTTCTGGAATAATTATTAATTTTTATTCAAAACATCCGAGAAAAATGATAATAAACACAGCGAAAAATATGATAGACAGAATATTGACTATAAGTAATAGAGAATTTCAGTTGAAGAATAAGGACACAATAAGAGATATACTTAATGACAATGATTTTCCAGTAGAATTAACTAACAGATTAGGTAGTTATAGGCATAATTTAGGAAATACCACGGCAGGACCAAGAATTTATAAATAATTAACTTATGTTCCTGGAATATTAGAAAGATTAGGAAAGTCTAAAATATATGACACAGATAGATAATAATTGCACACAAAACCATATAACACATTAAATAAATTATTTAGCCGTATGAAGGATAACATAGGGAAAATGGAAATATCTGATGTAGTATACAGTATGCCATGTGGAGGAAATGACCAGGTGAACTGTGACAAAGATTATATTGGGACAACAAAAAATAAACTTAAAACAAGATTAGCTGGTCACAGATGTGACCAAAAATATAGGAATATTTCAACATAGAGGACATCTTTATCTTCACATTGTAAGAAATATAATCATTATCCAAAGTTTGAGGAAGCATCAATATTAGATATAGAAAAAAACTATAAGAAACGTTATATGTTAGAAATGTTAGAAATTGTTAATGTACCAAATGTAAGGAGAATAAATTTCAAAACAGACACAGACAATTTAGCGCAGAATTATAGGTATTTAATTCAAAAGACACATAATTTGTTATAATTATTTCATAAGAGAGAATTTGTTATTTCATTTCCGTTTCCTTGTTTTTGTATGTTTAAATATTTGAAATTTGATTTTGTATGTATGGAAAAAATTATTTTATATGTTTTTGTCAAATGTTTTAAAAACTTTTTTCAATTTGTTAATAATTTTTGTTGTTAAAAATTTTTTTTCCTGAAGAAGCTTTTCATAGGAAAGCGAAATATCGAAATATATATTGTTAAATTAATTAAAAAAGACCGTTGAATAGAATAACAGATATTTATTTAAAATATAAAAACGTCGATTAAAAAAAAAATAAAAAAAAAATAAATAAAAACTTTAAAAATTCAATTTTCAAATGTTTCATATTCGCTTTAAAATTTAAACAAAAAGGCAGCTTTTAAAAAAAAAAACTATGTCGATAATTTATGATTATCTTTATTATCTTTCTTCTCAAAGAGCTTAGCTGGAATGTCTTCCTTAAACATTTGTTTGTTTTAAATAAAAATAAAATGTCGCTTAACAACAATATAAAATCAACCAATTTTTTCCATTATTTTTTCGTTCTTTGTTTTTTTTTTTTTTTATTACAAACATTTTATGACACCATAAACAACAAAAATCGCACAAAACCAAAAAAAAAAAACAAACAAAACAAAAACAAAAGCAGCTGCAGTGCAAAGTTTGAATATTATTTTTAAAACTATATTAAAAATGCAAATGGAAAATTTAATCAAAAAAAGAAGATAAAAAACCAATTTTTTTTAAAGGGCAAAAAGAAAAAACCACTAATCAAGTTAAAATTAATTAAAGAGAAAGGCTAAAGAAAATTTTAAATTTAAAACTAAAAAACACCCTGACTCATCACATTCGAAAATAAACTGAAACCCAAACGCAAACCAAACTCACTTAACTGTCTAAAATTAATTTAACAAATTTTTATTTCATAAAATTGATAACTAAACTTCGATATTCAGCAAAATGCTCATGTCATGATTATGTTAAATATGATCATAATTAATTTAAATTTTATTCACATTTAATAATTAAGATTAATGTTAAATTCTCATTATAATTAGTTAAAGCAACATTTACAACTTAGAAAAACAAAATAAAATAAAAAACAAAAATAAAAATTTCTAAACACTTAGGATGTTAACGATTAAAATCTTAAAGAAAACTAAACATGACATGAAAATTACATAAAAACTTTGTTTAGTTAAAAAAAAAACAGCAAAAATAAAGAAAATTTATAAATAAATAAAAAATTTTAATTATATAATAAAAAAGTTTTTATTTAGTATTTTTAAATTTTATTTTAATGTAATCATTTTATAAAAATCATTCAAGTTTAATTAATTTATAATAATTTTTAAACTCGACAAATATGACTGATGATTTTATTTAAATTTTTCGAAATGTTGAAAAATTTAATTGATCCAAACAAAAGACTTAAGATGCAAACTTGTCATCAGCTTTCAACGTTTTAAATGAAAAACCGAAAGATTAATTAAGAGACATAAAAATGATTGATGAAAGGTTATTTTAAATACTTATCAATAGCTAAAATTAAACTTTTAGCAGTCACATAGTCTGTGGTTGTTAGAAGATCAAGCGTGACTTGAATTGAATAGAAGAGATGTGTGATAAGGTTTACTTCAGCACCTGACCACTTGACTTTACCCTGACGTTGGTATCACCACTGGGTATAGACGCAAGCACACCTACGTGCATACTCGTTTTAATCGCGGTTTTTAAGATCACGATAGCAGGAGGGGTGCCCCCACTCCTTGCTGAAGAAACTATCCAACTCTTTACCCTGTTTCATGTAGGCCAACGTTAACATCTCTTCGGAGGCTTTTTAAAAGCAATAAATTTAAACCAATGGCCACCACGTTACTCCTCAACCAATAACCAGAATAGAGATGTAACCTTACGGGCAAGTGGTTCCCATGGTACTAGTGGGTGTGTTGAGTCATTGGTCGGACTTTGATAGTTCTATATCCCTTTCAGTTTGGGCCTCCTGCTAGTTCACGCGACTGGTACTACCTTTTTTCCCCAAAAGCACATGTCAAGATGGGGACGAATTGAATGAAACAGAAAGTCACAAGATTTATATCAGTACCTAGCCATGTGGCTGTAATCCGATGGTGGTCTTACCACTGGGTGCAGGAAAAAGCGTCCACCCACGCACTAAGACGCATACACACTAGGTGCATATACACCTTAGTTGCAATTTTCGTGTACACGTAGCAAGGCCATGCTCCCACTCCTTGCTTAAGAGTTAGAGATTATCCAACTGCTGGTCTTGTTGCAAGCGCAAGTAGGATATTTATTTCGATAATAACATTTTCTTTTCGTAAACACCTCCTCGGAACTTACTTTAAAGTCACTGGTCTAACTTCGAGAGTCCTATGTCTCTTCCAGTATTGGGCTCCTGCTAGCTGAGGTGACTAGTATCAACTTTTACGCTCGAATTCACATGTCAAGATGGGGAAGAGATCCATCAAGACTGCGTATCCCCGGGGGAAATTGAATGGAACAGAGACGTGACTTGATTTACATCCGCACCTGGCCATGAAGCCTTTATCAGATGGTGGTCAAGCCACTATGCATAATTTGGAACGTCATGCTCGTCCTAGGAAGCCGAAGCCATAATTCTATGCAACAGAACTTTCTGGTTGCAACTTCGATGATTCCAGAGCAGGGCTGCAAATCATCACTCCTTGCTCAAGAGTTGGAGACTTTCCAAATCCTGTCCAGAACACATGTCTAGCATGCTCACTGGACTAGACTATAGGGACCAACCTCAATGATCAGCCAGAGAACTATTAAATGTCTAAAGAGACAAATAATGAATTCTGGGCCATACTGATCCCCGTGGAAATAAAGTGGAGTTTCCAGTTGAACCACTGCTGCCATCAGGGGACTGGGATCCCTTTTTCCCCAGTTGCACTGTGTCTAGATAGTGAAATTCTATAAAGACCATATTTATGTGCCCCCGGGGGGATTGAATGGAACAGAGTGTGATTCGTTTTACATCCGCACCTAGCTATGTAGCCCTAATCAGATGGTGGACAAACCACTATTGTATAATTTGGAACGTAATACAGGCGTCCTAGGAAGCCGAAGACTCTAAGCAACAGAACCACCTAGTTGCAACTTTAATGATTCCAGGGCAGGGCTGCAAACCATCACACCTTGCTAAAGAGTTGGAGACTTTCCTACTCCTGTCCAGAACACATGTCTAGCATGCTCACTGGACTGGATCATTCACTTTGCGTGTCATTATCAGTGAGATGATCCTGGTCATGACTGCTAATGCAGTCATCAGTCCATACTTTTTTAAAAGTGATTCTGATTAGAACGTTACAATCTAATAGTGGAATTAATAGAGCCATGAATACCAACTTTTTCCTTCGTTATGATCCACTAATAGTGGAAGCAATAGAGCCGTGAATACTAACTTTTTCGTTCATGATGATCCCGTACAGATCCACACTTAACTCCACCTTAATATCGTGCCATTTCACATCACTAGGCTGAAACGATTAACCACTAAGAGGTCAACATTCGCCGCATTGCTGCATATATACGGCAGCTAACTTTTCAAAAAAACATCGAAATTTGGATCTCCAGATTAGACCACATTCGAGCCAACAAAAGCCGCTTACATGCAGAAAACATATTAAAATTATGATGCCAAAAAGTTGTCAGCATAATCGATCATTGTCTGAGACCACTATTCAGAATTTGATCAATAATTTTAGTCGACACGCTCGCTACAAAATAGGCGAACATCAACGCTTATTCGACAGGGTCGTTCAACTGAAAGCATTGCAACCGTGAGCCACAGTGTTGAAGCAGATCCAAATTTGTCAATTCCTCGACATTCTTAACAATTGGTGTTATCCAAAACCATTATATGGCGAATTTACCTTACGGATTTAATTTTGAAGCCTTACAAAGTTCAACTGGTGCTGGAATTGAAACCGACCGAGCATTCACACAGCTGTAGATTCGCTCAATTCATTTAGGAACAACCGAACACTTGTCAGGGTATGTCAACAAGCAAAATTTCCGCATTCGGGCTTCTGAAAATCCTAAAGCGATTATTGAGAAGCCTTTGCATGCTCACCGTGTCACTGTAGGGTGCGCTGTATGGTCTGGAAGCGTAATTGGGCCATTTTTTTCAAAGATAAGGCCAGAAATGCGGGAACGTTTAATGCATCACGCTATTGAGGGATGCTAACAACTCAATTTTGGCCTATTATAGACGATATGGATACAACAGGCTGGTGCCACATGTCACACAACCACACAATTTAATGCAAACCAAATTTCCCAATCGCTTAATTTCACAACAATCAATAGTTAAGTGGCCAGCTAGATCGTGTGATTAACCACCACTGGATTATATTTTGTGGGACTATGTTAAGGACAGAGTCTATACGGAGCCAATCAAAAAGATTTCAGCCTTAAAACTTAAAATCCGTGATGTGATTAATGCAATAGAACCGCCATTTTGTCAAAAAATTATTAAAAATTTTGATAAAAGTAACAACATCTATCGGCGTGGTCATGGTGAATATTTGGCAGATATCATTTTTTAGTCATTACTGCCGAACGTTTCTCTTCGCAATAAAATAAAAATTTTGAATCATCTTAATCTAAATTTTTTAATTTATTTTATTTTAGAAAACAAACTTCTAGTTGAAAAACTGTTTATTTTAATACTCCTTACGTTTTCAAATCTAAACCTCTACACATATTAAAGAGTAGTTGAATAGTCTCAATTTATCTCCTCCTTAAAAAATGCAATTTTAGTATGACGAGTTGTTAACATATTAATCGACCAGCTTCATAATGGTTCTCTTCTCTTTAGGCCTAATGCTTTCGCACGTGTATAAAAATACCCAGAGAATGTTGAATTAAAATAAAAAAGAAATTAAAGCCGCAAAAGTAATAAAAATAAATTACCTTCCCATAAAAGTATTCGAATAACAACTACAAATACCCTTAAATTTATATTCATTTTATCGCTGGACTTTTGAAATATTTCTGGATTACGTTTTGATTTGGCAAAAATATTAAAAGTGTTAAATTAAAATTTATTTCATATTTATTTAAATTTTAATTATTATTTTTCTTTTTATTTTACTATTAATTATACTATAAACTTGTTTTAAAATATACAAAGTATTTATTTCAATTTGAAATTCTCCATATGTTTCAGATTGTTTGTAGACATTTTATAGAAAAAATTTTTTTTATTTTATTTTTGTAAACAAATAAAAACGAATAAAACAGAAAAAAAACAAAAACAAACACCTGTTTTCGTATTAAAGAAAATATTATTAAAGAAATATTATTATTTTATATTTTTTAATAAAGGACGTTTTATATAGGTATAGAAATTTAAGTTGGCAACACTTTTTTAACCGGTGGCCATTTTGTCAACTGTTAGGTGATTTATGTTCAGTTTTGTTTGACATTTCAACATGAATAGGCTGACGTCTGAACAACGCTTCAAAATTGTGAAAATTGGTCCCACAACAAGTTTGATGAAGTTCACTTTTGTTTAAATGGACAATGAACAAAACTGCCAAATTTGGAGGGAGGATAAACCTCAAGAATTTGTTGATATAGGTTTAGATCCGCTTTATGGGCATTGGATATTTGAAATCAATGACCCGTTCTTCTTTAAAAACGATAGTTATCAGAACGTTACAGTCAATGGTAGCCCACTATAGAGCCATGATTACTGACCTTTTCGTTCATCGATTGAACAATTATAATGTGCAAGAACTGTAGTTTCAACAAGACAGCGCAAGACAGTTTCAACCCAAAACTAGTGCGACAATTAAAATATTGGAATAGTTATACGTTTTGGACCTGTGAATTGCCCTTCAAGATCGTGCGATTTTACACCGCTGGACTATTTTCTATGGGAATGTGTGAAGTGGCTAGTGTACACCGATAAGTCCGTAAAGATTGGGCACCTGGAAGACATGCTCCGCGTTAGTGATAATATACGGCCACAAATGCTTTTTGTTTATCGCGGACCACCACTCAGGAGATGACCTCTGCACATGCTTTGCATTGTGCCAGAAGTAGGAAATTAGGTTATGGAGAGAAGGAAAGAGGGAGTAGTGTTTGTGGATATTCGATTTTAACTTTCCTACATTAAAAGTGACAGACCTCTGGGGGGAGTTTATTTCACATACGGACCGTTCTGCTAAAAAACGAATTTTTCTTGTAATGCATTGTGCGATTAACCGGAAAACTAACCTTAAATTGATGCGCTCTCAATGAAAATCGAGTTAAATACGAAAACATTCGAGTAACGAGAAGAAGTTCCCTAATTTCATAAGAGCATTTATCATTGTAGCATCGATAAAGCAGTAAAATACACCCCACATTGCGTCGATACTCTAGAGAATCAATAGAGTTGGATGCCCTACTGTCCTCAATGAGCCCTTTGGCGCTCTCCTTTACAAGGTCGAGCGACTCCAAAGTAGACTTCGAGGCGTCTGCTCATACATGAGAATTATATTCCATTTTTGGACGGATATAGGTGGTATAAATAGTACGAAGATCAGTTGGACGGAAGTATGTTCTACACCGTCTTAGAAAACCGAGGCACTTGAAAGCTTCTTTAGAAACTTAAAAAATGTGTTTAGTAAAAGGTGTTTTTTTAAGCTAGATAGAACTTTAAAATGTAAAAAGTAAAACAAAAAATTAAATTTTGATGAAACATTTTTTTCTATTTCTTTCAGTATACTCTGACAAATCATCATGAATAGACTCTCGCTTGAACGCCGCTACGAAATTATCCAAATTTACTTTGAAAATCAGTCGTCGATTCGCGCAACTTATAGACGACTTCGTCATTTTTATGGCGTACATAATCGTGCATCTGAACAAGCCATTCGTCGAACTGTCGATAGATTTCGTACCACATACTCTCTAGAGGATGCAATAACACCAACACGTCGAAGGAATGTGCGTACTGAAGAGAATATCGCCGCTGTAAACGAAAGTGTGGAAGAAGATCCAAATTTATCAATTCGTCGTTGGTCGCAGGAATTGGGGCTCTGTCCGTCCACTACGTGAAAAATTTTGGGCAAAGATCTCGGCCTACACCCGTATAAGATCCAGCTGGTGCAGGAATTGAAGCCACGAGACCATTATATGCGTCGTTCTTTCGCCGATTGGGCTCTAGAGCAGTTGGCAACTGACCCGTTGTTTTATCGCAAAATTGTGTTCAGCGATGTGGCGCATTTTTGGCTTAACGGGTTTGTTAATAAGCAAAATTGCCGAATATGTAGTGATACCAATCCACAACAGACCCTACAGACTCCATTACATCCAGAAAAATGCACCGTTTGGTGCGGTTTTCACGCTGGTGGCATCATCGGACCTTATTTCTTCAAAAATGAGGCCGGAGCTCGCGTTACGGTCAATGGAGATCGTTACCGCACCATGATCAATGATTTTTTGTTTGAAAATATGGATGACATTGATCCGGACGCTACGTGCCATACAGCGAACGCAACCATCGACTTATTGAAATCAAAATTTGGCGATAAGTTGATTTCGAGAAATGGACCTGTCAATTGGCCTCCAATGTCGTGCGATTTGACACCACTCGACTATTTCCTGTGGGGCTACGTGAAGTCACTGGTTTATGCTGATAAACCAGCAACAATTGACGCCTTGGAGGACAGTATTGTTCGTGTTATTCGTGACATACGCCCAGCAGTGCTCGAAAAAGTGTCCCAAAATTGGACGTCCAGAATGCGCTTCGTCAAGAACAGCCGCGGTGCCCATATGCCCGAAATCATTTTCAAATGTTAATGTCACGTATTGATCCTTCGAATAAAAAAGAAATTTTGTTTACAATTTAATTTTTTGTGTTATTTTTTACAATTTCAAGTTCTATCGGGGTTAAAAAAAAACACCCTTTACATCGAACATCACACTGAATTTTCATGCCAAAAACATCAGGAGGGTCTGATTCCATAATATCAATATCACCCATAGTAGCAGATGCAGCATCATTTCCGAACACAGGTCTATGCATTGCGTCTTACGGGCATTAAAATACACTCTATTTACAAGACCCCCTTCTGAAATTGTTACGAGATCGCAAATAAGCGTATCATTTATGTTCTGCCTTTTGGAACTCAACTCCACCCGATCCGGTCTATTACCAAATGAATATAAATGACTAATGGTGCTGTCACCTGCGAAAGAGTATAAAGAGTTGAAAGTGTGATAAAGAAGGTCATTTAGAAAAATAAAAAATAGTGTAAGAAAAAGAGAAAACTTATCAAAAACTAAACCTCTAGATTGGACTACGTCCGAGACAAAAGATTATCTTTCAAATAAAGTAAATTTCAGGTCAGATGAATATTTTCAATATTCATCTTTATTTTACTCCATTTCCAACATAAAATAATAACACAATTTCAAATTTCTATACCTCTATAAAAAATACCCTTTTAAAGGGGGGGGAAATTAATAACTTTATGTTTGCTTAGTTGAAAAGTGTAACACATAACATTTACTTTAACCGTTTAATATTTAATAAATTTATTATCGTTAGTAACTAAAATTATATTTGCTTGATTGTAATGCCTGTCTGTGTTATGGCTTTGATAATACGGATATTAAAATTAGAAAATCAAGGTCTTTATTTTGTTTTTTTTTCTGAACTGAAAAGTGCGTTTTGAAAATGTCATACGATTCGTTTGTGTTCTTGATCACGTACTCGCTGACTTTCACATTATGATAATGGAAGGAATATTTTATTAACTTATGCACGATATTGTGACACATAATTGGTTTATTAAGTTAGAAACGTTATCATTTTTGTTTTTTTTTTGTTTAGTTAGTTCAAGGCTATTTGAAATAAATTACAAACTTAAAAATGAAAAAGAAACAATTGAAAGCGTCTAATTTAAACTCAGGAACAGCTATTGCGAACATTGGGAACATGTGTTGTGGCTTTAGATAGAAATTGCATATTTCTCTTTTTTGAGGTTAGGAAGTAAATTGTGTGTTAAGTGATTAAATGTTAGGAATTCAGCTGACATCCTTTGACATTTATTTACTAAAAAAAATAACAAATTTCAGGTATAGAAAGTTACACGCTTGAGAAGAGAAGAATTTTAATTATGAAAATTTACTGTATCAGCTTTTCTTCCTAATCAGGCCCCATCTTAGTGAGTAACTTAATCTCTAAATGTTAGGCTCACGGCCACAACAATGCGCTCATAGTGGCCGTCATGAAGCAAGCATAGCCGCTATACAACAAAATGCCGAGAATGTGCCTGGAACATCAACTCATCCTCGTTCCAAACAATTGAATATCACTAGAGGACCATTGTGCAACATTATACACAAAGATCTTCATCTTCACGTTTATAAAGTTCAACTCGTTTGCTATATGGGAATTGCTTGTTTAGAAAACTGGAAGAAAAGAACGCATTTTGCAAAGTTAGTAACGAGGCTCATTTTTAATTAGGCGGTTATTTAAACAAACAAAATTTTCACACATGGGGCTTATAAAACCCACCAAGAGTTTTTGAAAAACCTTGACAGTGATCATATGGTCAGGTGGCATCTTTCCCCCGGGTGCACATTTATCGGTCTTTATAGAATACTTGACTATCTAGACCTGTGCTGCTGGGGTGTAAGGGAGCCCAGTCTTCTGAAGACAGCAGGGGTCAACTGGTAGCTCTACGTTATTTCCACGGGAATAAGTAGCCCGCAGAGTTTCCACTGTTTGTTTCTTTAGGCATTTAGCTGTTTCTCTGACTGATTATTGAGGTTGGCCCTTCGGAAGTATCGTGGTGGTTGTGGTTTTGCGGCCCCATACAGGTATTGTTTTATGGTAGCCAGGATCATCTCATCTTTAATAACACCTACTGGTGAATGATCCAGATCCAGTGAGCATGCTAGTCATGTGTTCTGGAGTTGGATAGTCTTCAGCTCTTCATCAAGGAATAGTGGTTTGCAGCCCTTCTCTGGAACCGCTGAAATTGCAACTAGGAAGGGCCTGTTGCTAGAATTAGTTTTCGGCCTCCTAAGGCGTGGTGCTGCTTTTCACTCACAGTGGTTTGACCAACATCTGATTAAGGCCCACGGTCAGGTGCAGATGTAAATCTTATCACGGAATGTCAAGCGGCATCATCGACCCGTATTTTTGCGAAAATGAGCAAAGAAATGCGGTCACCGTGAATTCTCTCTGCTTCCAAACCTTTATAGTCAGCCTTTTGTGGCCACAATTGGCTAATGCTAATCTAAGTGACCTTTGGTTATAACAAGACGGCTTCAGTTGTTGCATGAGAAATATCCCGACCACGTAATTGCTCGACTTAGGTATGTAAAATGGCCGCCTCGTTCTTGTAATTTAACGCCGCTTGATTAATTACTTTTGGGGCCCTTAGAAAGACCCGGCTAATGTAAATAATTCACAAACAAGTTAAGTTCTGAACGTGAAATTTGGTGCTATATTCACGAGATGAGTGAAACTTTGTTGAAAAACGTGCTTTAAAGTTTTGTGAAACGAGTAAACCTTTGTCGACGTGCTACTAGAGATAGGCATTTACACGATACCATATTTCACTATTAAATTCCCGTATTGCTCCTTGATACTGGTGTCAACAAAACTGTAGTTTTCAACAAAAATGTGTGTTTGAAGCTAATTTATTTGCTAACCTCAAATTTGTTCAGCCTTTAATAAGCCTCCTGTGAAAATTTAAAATTCTTAAAAAAAAGAAAGAGTTTCGCCATAGAGTATCGCCTTAAAACATCAAAATTTCAGCGAAAAAGTTCACAAGCTGTACTTAAACAATTAAAGATTTAAAGGTCCACTCACCCAACTGAAGCCAGAGCTCACCAAGATATTTCCTAGACACTCCATCTCTTATGCCAACGAACGAACTTTCGCGGAAAACGTATCAAACGAAATTTATTGACGTTACACCTTACCTTGGGAGATACAAAAAGTGCAAAGTTGCATTTCAGTATTTAAAAGAACATGTATCTATTTGGGAAAAAAAGAACAACGCATCATAAGCAAAAAAGTTCCGTTTTCCAGCCCCAGTTGCCATATTGCTCAGCGATCTCAACGAGTGGTAATTTAATTTTTGACTACATTCCCATCATTTAGTCTAGTGATGTTACCAGCCTCCTTTATTTTTCACTAGTAGTTGTCACCAAGAGTTGCCGGATGGCCACAATTTTATGCTTGGTTTTTATGAATTTTTCATGGTCTTTAAAAATAAAAATAAATTTATTTCTATTAAAAATGTTAATTTTTCAAATGCACAAATGTGATAGAAATCGATTGATTTAAAAGCCATCGTTCTTAGAGGGTGGTAGGGATTTCTATCTGAAACCTAGAGTTGCCAGTTCTTAATTTGAATGAATTTTTCATGGTCTCTAAGAATCCAAAAAAGTTTATTTTTGTTAAAAAAATTTTTTTATAAATTGATTGATAGGAGCCGTTCTTAAGCGGAGTTCTATTTTTTATAATTTCCAACTGAAATTTCTAGTTGCCAGATGGTCATGGTTTTTTACTTAATTTGAATGAATTTTTCATGGTCTCTAAAAATCCAAAAAAGTTTATTTTTGTTAAAAAATATTTTTATAAATCGATTGATAGGAGCCGTTCTTAAGCGGAGTTCTATTTCTTATGATTTCCAACTGAAATTTCGAATTGCCAGATGGTCATGGTTTTATGCTTGATTTGAATGAATTTTTCATAGTCTCTAAGAATCAAAAAATATTTATTTTTGCGAACAAATTTTTTAAAAAATTTTTAATTACACAAATGTGATAGAAATCGATGATTTCGAAAACGGTTGTTTTTCAAGGAAGTTTCGAGAATTTTTCTACAATCTAATACAAACAAAAAATGTTTTTAAAATATATGAAAACAATTATTTTTGCAAAGCAAATAAATTGGAAAAAGATTTCTTTAAATTGAGCTATTTTCATCACGTACTTTAAGTTTCTTAAAATGTTTATAAAAAATTAAATAAACATTTTAGCGAAATAAAGGGGTTTTCAACAAAAAGTTTGTTTTCTAAGGCAAAATAAAGCCAAAACATTAAAATTAAAATGATTAAAATTTGTGTTTTATTATGTAGAGAAAAGTTTGGCAATTGTAAATGCAAAATGATATCTGGCAAATGTCCACCTCCACCACGCTGACAGATTTCGATTCTTTCATCAAAGCTTTTAAACACTTTTTGGCAAAATGGCGGTCATATTTCGCATCACGGATTTTGACTTTTAAGGCTAAAATCGATTCGATTGGCTTCGTATAGACTCTGTCCTTAATATAGGCCTACAAAAATGATCCAGTGGTCTTAAATCACGTGATCTAGCTGGCCACTTATCTGCTGGTTGCCGTGAAGTTATGCGATCGGGAAATTTGGTTTGCAATAAATTGATCGTTTCATTGGCTGTGTCATATGTGGCACCGTCCTGTTAAAAAAATGAAAAAAAGGATTTTTTCAAAAAAACCAGCCGGTTGTTCCTAAATGAATTGAGCGAATCTGCAACGATATGAATGCTCGGTCGGCTTCAATTCCTGCACCAATTGAACTTTGTAAGGCTGCAAAGTCAAATCCTAACGCAAAATTCGCCATATGGTGGTTTTGAATAGCCCCAATTGTTGAGAACGTCGAAGAACGTCATGGCTGCGATATTTTCAATTCAACGACCCAGTTGAACATGCCTTAGTGTTTGCACATTTTGTATCGAGCCTGTCGACTCAAATTTGACGGCCAAATTCTTAACAGCGGGCTCAGAAGGACGATTATGTTGTCCGAAAATATCACGAATTTTATGAAATGACACTTTAACCGAACTACCATTTTCTTAATGGACTTTAATTATTTAAATGCGATTTTCGTGTGAAATTGAACTCATTGTAACAATTGCCAATGCTTCTACTGCGAATATGTCAAAAAACCAAATGTCAAAACTATCATACTGGTGGTGTTGCCACAATTGAAAAACAAACTTCTTGTTGAAAGAACTGACATTTAAAAATTGTTAGGGTTAATTAAGAAGCTTTGAGGCTTGTAATTAGTGATTTATTTGTCCACTTCTCAGTCGGGCAAAGCTTTCCGAAAATATGGTTAAAGGTTCCCTGACGTTTGTTTTCTTTGCATAGGTATATATATATGTGTGTGTGTGTGTATGTATGGGTATAATCTACACTTGAGTATGAGTAATGAAAAATTCATAGAAGCGTAAGGGTTAAGTGCCCCTGTAGACTAGTAGGTAGTGTACTAGCTTGTCCGTATGGGGGGTGTGGGTTCGATTCCCAACGAAGACCTTGGTTTTTTCACTACAAAATAAAAATTGACTGTCGGTGGGGCTGCTCAGTGATAAAGGCATGGATACTGGTCGCTGTGCTGTGTTATACGATAGTTAATTTTCGTAACTATCCTTCATCATCTGCCTCATCTTCTTCTCTATCCCTTTCCTAAAGAATGTTGCACGGTACTTGACTAAATAGGCATTGTTGCCTGAAGTGCTACTTCTCTTTAAAAAAGACTCTAGGGAGTCTCCCCTAGAGGTCGAATGCAAATAGGTTAGCTGTGTGCATTTCTTAAAGGAAGTAAAAAGCAGAAAACTGAATTTTTGTTATTTCTATTTCCAAGCGCAACAATATTTGCTAACGAACACTCAACAATTTTAAAAAATATTTTTATTTTTTTTTCTTTTTAACGATCTTTTTTATATATATTTTTTTCTTTTCGATATTTCGCTTTCTTTTGGAAAGCTCCTTCAGGAAAAAAATTTTTATTTTAAAAAATAAGAAGAAGCAGAAGAAGCTTCCAAAGGAAAGCGAAATACCGAAAAGAGAAAAATATATATAGAAAAAGATCGTTAAAAAGAAAAAAAGATATTTATTAAAGATAAATAAAAAAAGATCGTTTAAAAAAACTATAAAAATTATCAAATATTTTTATTTTTAAATCCATTGAAATTACTAGGAATTGATGAATTCATTAGTTAACTGCTCTGTTGCCTTAAATTTACACAGCAACTCTAGCGCTATATTTTTCCGTAACTATTATGCATGTTGTTGGTGTTGCCACAATTGAAAAACAAACTTCTTGTTGAAACACCCGAATTATTGTAAAGATTTTTCTCTTTTGTCAAGCAATTTTTTGATGAATTCCAATTGTTGGGAAAATTCTTATCTGGCGAGCTCAACTTCTATCTGATCAAAGGTTAAAAAAATTAATTTTAAGGGAAATGAAAATTCTATAAATAAAAATAAAATATCACTTCTGTTTATTTTATTTGTGTTATTCAAAGTGCAGCAAACTGCTGCAGGCAATGAGTCAAAAGTCTATATTAAACTCTAGGTGGAAAAAAAAGTAAAGAAATAATAAAACTTATTTTTTTTGTTTAATTATACAAAAAAAATTAATGTTAAAAAGAATGAATGCTAAAATAATTCAAGATGCTAAAGTTAACAATGAGAATTTTATGAATGAAAAAAAAAAGAAAACATGCAAATAATTATTGTTTATTGTTATTTATTTAAAACCTTTGCAGTGTGAGTGAACGAGCGAGTGAGTGAGTGATTGTCTGGGAAAGAAGTTTGTACAGTCTTGGATTTTTATTGACATTCACTTTAAGTTGTTTACCTCGTTTCATAGAACTTTTTTTCTTAACTGAACTTGGAATAAAATAATTAGCAGCGGCAGCAGCAGCAGTAGTGCAGCAGAAAATATGTATTGCAGCAGCTAATTTTTTTTAAAATTAATTTTAATTATTTTCAATTAAAATCAGCTTCCAACTATTTATAATATATAAACTAAATACCTGTTATAAATATTTCAAACATTTCTCGTAAAAAACCGATAAAAGAAAGAATAACAAATTATGAATATTTAAGAAAATACAACATGTTTCTAAGCAACTTGTTTAGTTTTAGTTTTTTTATTGTTATTGTTGTTGTTACTAAATTATTATAAAATTCCAATACCAGATGTTTAAAAACGCCTGCAACCAAAATACTTGATGTCGATATTTAACTCAAGTCTAATATCACGTGTTATTATTTAAATTAATAAATTGCTCTTACTTTGTTTTTATTATTTAGTATTTTATCTGTTTTTAAAGGCTGCCTGTAAAAATACGAACGTTTCAAATACGTTAGACTGATTTTAATATTCTAATGCATCTAATTAATATTTTTTATATAAAAAATAGTTAATTTAGTTGAAATTCCTGGCGGCAATTAAGATCAACAAAATATTGAATTTTTTTAAGTTAAAAAATTTAAATAAAAAACAAAAATTCACTAAGTTTAACACAATAAGACATTTTGATTTTCTTGGACCAGCACTCAGGGAATGACCTCTACACATGCAATGCATTGTGCCAGAACTAGGAAATTAGGTTATGCGGGAAAGGAAAGAAGGAGTAGTATTTTTGGACATACATTCAAATTGAACTCTTCTACATTGAAATTGACAGAAAAGACCTCTGCAGGAAGTTGATTCCACATACGGGCTGCTAAAAAACGAAATTTCCCTGTAATGCGTAGTACAATTCACTGGAAAATCAACCACAAATGGATGTGCTCTCAATGAAAATCGAGTTAAACAAGTTCCCTAATTTCATTAGAGCACTTACCATTGTAGTAAAGATAAAACATCCCACATTTCATCGATGCTCCAGAGAATCAATAGAGTTGGATCCCCTAATGTCCCCAATGGGCCTCTTGGCTCTCTCCTGTACGCGGCCGAGTAACTCCAAAATAGACTTTGAACTGCCGTTCTCCAAACATGACAGTTGTAGTACATTCTTGGACGGATATAGGTGGTATGAATAGTACGAAGATCGGATGGAGTAAAGCATCTCTAACACCGCTTTAGAAAACCGAGGCACTTGAAAGCTTCTTTAGAAACTTGAAAAATGTGTTTAGTCCATCGAACATCACTCTGATGTCTCATGCCAAGAACATCAAAACCGTCCGGTTCCATAATGTCTATATCACCCATGGTAACAGATGCAGCACCATTTCCGAACACAGTTCTATGCGTATGCATGCAACATTGTGTCTTACGGGCATTTAAATCGACTGTATTCACACGACCCCATTTTAAAATCTGTCTAAAATAAATGAATTTATTCCAATGGCAACCCTTGTGCAGAAAATTTAAAAAGAAATACATTTTCAAATAGTTCTTGTTGTCTCTTTGTTTTGTTAGTTACACACAGGTCTCATTCAGTCAATTTTGCTTCAGATATCGGGTTTTTCAACAACAAGTGTGTTTTTCAATTGTGACAACACCAACAACATGATAGTTTTGCCATTTAGTTTTTTGACGTATTCGTAGCAGAAACATTGGCCATTGGTTCATTGAATTCAATTTCGCACAAAAATCGCATTAAAATAATTAAAATCCCCTATAAAAATGATGGTTCTGTTAAAGTTACATTTCATAAAATTCATGATATTTTCGGACGACATAATCGTCCTTCTGAGAACGTATAAGTCTTTTCACCGCAAGTCAAGTACCGTTGCAAAGTCGCGGTGTATTCAAATTACGCAATATCATAATAACTGAACCAACTTCGAGTTGCAAGTTATGTGGTGGAAATCCTGGTAACTCCAGAGATTTCAAAAACTTCGTTGGATAATTTACTGCATCATCGGGATTTGTTGTGAAATCAACGGATTTGTATGTCACCAAATCGCCATCGATTTTTGATTGAATGGTGAAATTCAGTGCATGTACAACATCATTATTCTTTGCGTCGAGAATTGTTCGTTTACTTAACCAAGCATAATTCTGATAATTCTCACTAATGTTTGCGAAAACATTTTCAATAAGAGCTAATTGAGGGTCCACAAATCGGCAAAAGTCGTTGGTAAGAGTAATTAATCCAGCTGTCGCATCAACTGGGACTTTTCCATTTCCAACAGCTAACAATTGTTTGGAAAATTGTGCAGCACTCTGATCATTTTGATGTCGAACTCCATATTAGTGGTTAGCGATAATGTTTTGACGTTATTCCACAAAGGTGATGCCTTTAGGCAAGCATTCAATTCATCTGCAGGCGTTGCATGTAAAATACCTGGCAACGTCTGCCTGAAAACGCCTGCCAACAATATCATTAAGCCGCCAAAGGTGTTGTTATTCCGCCGAAGATCCTTCAGTGTGAAGTTAAGTGCTTCAAGTGATTTCTTATGTGCCATTGTGCACTCATTCTAAACAATGAGCTTGCATTGCATCTACAATCTTCCCATTGTTCTGAATCGGGAAATATTGCATGTTGGGGTATCAATTGTGTTTAAATTGAGTGGCAACTTAAGCGCAGAATGTGCAGTACGACCGCTATCTAAAAGAGTCGCCGCAATTCCAGATGATGCTAACGCCAAAGCTTTGTTACATCTTGATCAAATAGTGGCCAAAATCAATAAAATGACAAATCTTTTCCCTGTTCCTCCAGGTGCGTTCTGAAAGAATAGGCCACCAGTATTATTGTCCACCGCTTGCATAAATGTTTCGTATATTTGTTTTTGCTGTTCATTCAGCAATGGCACATTATTTAAAATAAATTACTGCAATGTATCAACATTGTATTGCAGCTCTCGATTTAATTCTTGCTTGAATGCATCGTGCATCGTGCATCGATCGATATGGCGCAATCATTCCTACTTCAATCAGTAGCTTGTTTGCAATATTCAAGCATTGATTCCCAATCAGAATCAATCCTTCATTATATATTTCATCGGTTATTTGCATGTCGGCATTATTCGTTCGAATGCGCAAGCGATGCAAGGTATCTTCACATATGTCGTCTTTGTATTTGTTCCATAACTGAGTTGGTTGTGAGGGAAAACATGTGGTTATGATAATAGTGAACAGCGTTCGTATTTGGTACGCATCTGATGAAACAACTAAACCCGCAAGTGTTAAAGCCCAATGAGAATTGTTCTTCAGCAAACCCAATAGTTGACATGCTTCTCGATATGTTTGGCATTGGTGGCCACTCACAGTTTTCAAATGCGCAAATAATAATAAATAAATAATTTTGGTCCACGTACATTTACCAACAGCAGTCGCAAATAAAAACATTCATCATTTCTAGGATGAACAGTACATATGCAACCTACCGCACGGCGTCATCTACTTAAAATGAACGTACCTATTTTCGTGAGTGGTACTCACACACCACGTACTGGTGCCGTTGTAGTACATGCTATGTATCAGAGACGTCGCTGTATGTGAAAAATGATTTTCTCTGTTTTCCTGCTTTTCTCTTAAAATTTTTCCTGAATTTTCTTTGCTATAAACCTCGAGGAGCCCGAAACCTTTCCAACGAATGCCAAACCGTGGAAATCGGTTCGTGCGTTCTGAAGTTATAGCGTCAGGAAGGAAAACCCGACTTATTTTTATATTATAGATGATGGGTTGCAGTTGGTAGCCTCCTGTGGCGAATGTATTTAATGCTTAAGTTGCGGAATCAAGATATTTTCCAAATATTATAGAAAAGTATTAGTAAGGAATTTATTTTTATTAAAAAATATTTTTAATAGAACATAATCTTGGAAAAGAAATCTTATGCTAGTTCCTTAACTTATGTTAGTCTCAACTGGTTCATAGATTCTCTTTCGTGGGAAATCACGGGTGCAAGCTTTCATGAGCGTAACTGATATTTTTTCGATCTCAGGTTAGCTTTCGTAAATGTGAGTCAATAAAGTACGGTTGTGGATTAGCAGACATAAGTAACATTTTATTTCTATTAAAATCACAGTAAAATTTGAGTGTTTGACGAACCAAAGAGGGTAAAATAGTTAAGGCCAGTGCCACATTCGCGCATTTACTAATTAAAATTTTGAAAAAATAAAGGGTGTTTTTTTAAGCCCGATAGAACTTGAAATTGTAAAAAATAACACAAAAAATTAAATCGTAATCAAAATTTCATTTTTATTCGAAGGATCAATACGTGACATTAACATTTGAAAATGATTTCGGGCATATGGGCACCGCAGCTGTTCTTGACGAAGCGCATTCTGGACGTCCAATTTTGGGCCACTTTTCCGAGCACTGCTGGGTGTATGTCACGAATAACACGAACAATGCTGTCCTCCAAGGCGTCAATTGTTGCTGGTTTATCAGCATAAACCAGTGACTTCACGTAGCCCCACAGGAAATAGTCGAGTGGTGTCAAATCGCACGACCTTGGAGGCCAATTGACAGGTCCATTTCTCGAAATCAACTTATCGCCAAATTTTGATTTCAATAAGTCGATGGTTGCGTTCGTTGTATGGCACGTAGCGCCATCTTGTTGAAACCACATCTCGTCCGGATCAATGTCATCCATATTTTCAAACCAAAAATCATTGATCATGGTGCGGTAACGATCTCCATTGACCGTAACGCGAGCTCCGGCCTCATTGAAGAAATAAGGTCCGATGATGCCACCAGCGTGAAAACCGCACCAAACGGTGCATTTTTCTGGATGTAATGGAGTCTGTAGGGTCAGTTGCGGACTGCTCTAGAGCCCAATCGGCGAAAGAACGAAGCATTTAATGGTCTCGTGGCTTCAATTCCTGCACCAGCTGGATCTTATACGGGTGTAGGCCGAGATCTTTGCGCAAAATTTTCCACGTAGTGGACGGACAGAGCCCCAATTCCTGCGACCGACGACGAATTGATAAATTTGGATCTTCTTCCACACTTTCGTTTACAGCGGCGATATTCTCTTCAGTACGCACATTCCTTCGACGTGTTGGTGTTATTGCATCCTCTAGAGAGTATGTGGTACGAAATCTATCGACAGTTCGACGAATGGCTTGTGCACGATTATGAACGCCATAAAAATGACGAAGTCGTCTATAAGTTGCGCGAATCGACGACTGATTTTCAAAGTAAATTTGGATAATTTCGTAGCGTTGTTCAAGCGAGAGTCTATTCATGATGATTTGTCAGAGTATACTGAAACAAATAAAAAAAATATTTCATCAAAATTTCATTTTTTGTGTTACTTTTTACAATTTAAAGTTAAAAGGTGTTTTTTTAAGCTAGATTAAAAAAACACCTTTTAATTTTGTATAGAAGAGCGATCAGGCGTCAAATTAGTTCATAGACGTCAAACGCTACAATGCAGCAATTATATTCAATACATACATTGCTTAGAGCCTTTTCTATCGAGATCCTCATATTTTTTTAGTAAGATACAGTTGGCACACATCATTCGAAGTAAGAACCTAACAGAGTCATGTGTTTTTTAAGGTAAGTCCGACCCGCAGATAGCAAGAAGTGACCTTCCATTAAAATAATACCGGGTGAATATCTATGCGATTTTATTAGAAATTTCGATTTGTTATCGCATCCAGCTAAATATTCAGATTGAGCTTCCACTGCGGACAGGTCATGTTAAACTTAAACTTTTATTGAAAACGCTGCTCTAAATTGCTCAATCAAGAATTATTAGCGGAAATATATAAAAAAGCATCAGGAAGCTTTTAAAAGGGCAATGCAAAATTGGTTATAGTTTCCTTGACTAACTATAACTGCAACTACTTTTACAAATGACACAAAATTATCAACAGAGAACGTATTTCACTTAAATGCGAAGCCTTTTAGCTTTTCAGCAAAACAAACTAATATTAATTTTTTTTAAGAAATTATTAATTTCGCCTTAAAGCCATTGGCAACGTGTTAAGAAAACCGTTAACATTAACATTTGTATAAATTGTTTGACTTATCGTTTTTATAGATGTCGCCTTGATTGAAAGCACGTGTGAGTGCGCATGGGGTTATTTTTTTTTTTTTGCAACTGCTTTCAAATGCTTTTCCTTCAACCACCTGCTACACGATGCCAAAGAATTCTTTTTTGTTTCCTACAGTTATCTTAAAAACAAAATTAATTTTTATAATTTCAAAGTTAAGCAGGAAATTCAATTAGCATTTAATTACCTGTAGAATAAACGTTTTAACATTTTCTTTCACCTTTGCAAGTGTGAATTTTTTGATAATGCAATGATTGATAAGTGTTTTACAAAGAAATTTGTTTTTGTTTTATAATTTATTATTTATTAAGAAAAGCCAGCCAACCATCTGTAAGTTAACTTACAAGTAATTAATTTTCCAATTAAAGTGTTAAATAGATTTCAACGGAGATTTGTATACAAACAATTTAAAAAGAGAAGGTCATAGCAAAAAAAAAAAAATTATTTATCATAATTAATAATTAATACCACAGAGAACATAATAATAATTATAATTTGATTGCATTAAATATTTAGTGATACTCAAGCAATTATTGTAAATTGAACTTTCGTTTGTGTCGATTAATTTAATTGTGATTTACTTCTAAAGAATACTTTCACTTCTTGATAATTATTCTAACTAGAATTTAGTATTACAAAGTGGATAAGAAATCAAATACTTTGCAAATAATTCAGAAAGTTAAATTCCAAAATAGTTTTGTTTGCAACCCACTAAGTTAAACGCTTATCGTGTTAATGGTGTTTTTATTATTATTTATTCATGTCATAAAACGTTGCAATTCTTTTTATTCTTATTCTCAACTAGAATTGGATCTTTTCTTTTAACTGGTGGCCATTTTGTCAGTTGTCAAGTGATTTATGTTTGGTTTGACATTTGAACATAAATAGACTGACGTTTAAACAACTCTTCCAATTTATGCAAATTCCACCCCTCCCCACCCGGGGGCACATTTATAAGACTTTATGGATCACACCACCATCTAGAGTTGTGACTTGCGGGGGTAATAGGGAGCCCAGTCTCCTAACAAGCTAGCAAGTAGCCAACTGAAAAATCCACTATATTTCCACGGGAATCAGTAAAGCCCTAGAGTTTCGCTAATTGTCTTTTTAGCCTTTTAGCTGTTCTCTGACTGATTATTGAGGTTGGCCCTTCGGGAGTATCGTGGTGGCTGTGTGTTTCGGGGCCCCCGTTTGAGTTTGTGGGTCGGATCATTCACAATGAACACAATGAATGGTGCAGGTCCAGTGAGTATGAATGCCGTCGTGTTCTTAATTATATTAAGCTTCATGCGTTCTGGACCAGGAGTTGGATAGTCTCCTACTCTTCAGCAAGGAGTGAAGGCTGCGGCCTGCTTCGGGCTTTTGAAGTTGCAACTAGAAGTGACCGGAGGATATATGTATCCGAAGGACTTCTAGGGCGAGGATGACGCTATAATTCATCCACAGTGGTAATGATTCACCATCTGATATTGGCCCACACAGCTAGGTGCAGATGTAAATCTTATCACGCATAACTTTGTGGTTGTGGAGGAATTTGTGTATGTCGGGTCATCCATAAATAAAAACAACAACATCAGCCAGGAAATACGAAGAAGGATAATATTGGCAAATAGGTGCTACTTTGGACAAAACAGGCAATTTAAAAGTGAAGCCCTCTCTAGAATTACGAAAATAGTACTCTACAAGACACTCATTCTACCGGTGCTTTCATATGGCGCAGAGGCATGGGTATTTACGCAAGCAGATGAAGCTGTACTTGGCGTATACGAGAAAAAAATCCTTCGTAGAATATGCGGACCAGTTTGTGTAAGTGAAGACTATCGGCATCATATGAATCATGAACTGTATGAGCTGTTCGCTGACATTGAAATTGTCAAACGCATAAAATTGCAAAGACTGCGCTGGCTATGACATGTTATGCGAATAAGTAGAGAAGCTCCGATTAGGAAAATTTTGAATATGATAACGAAGCTGTCTGGAGGAGAGGACAATCGATGGAAAAATCAGGGCCAACGATATCTCTCAAACCTAAATGTTAGCAACTAGAGCAAAAGCGCAGAAGACCGAAGCGCATGAAATGCTTTCCTCTCTTGGCCCTAAGTCTCACCAGGGTTGTATATGGCCATTTAAGAAGAAGAAGAAGAATTTTAATTGTTAAAATTCAGTAACATGAGCACACGAAAAATGTCATTATGATACTATGGGCGATAATCATTCCCCATATATAAAAATTTTCCCTTCGATTTTTATGATAAAATAAAATTAATTTAATTTTTTTTTATAATTTCTGCAATTTGTTTTAATAAAATAGTAGCAGCTACTCTGAAGCAGTTAAAAGAATTAAATATCCAGTTCGTCAGAATTGTATAGTCAACCAAGCCAATAAGGTAATTTTAGCTAAAACTTTATATTTATAAGTAGAAAAAATAGAATATTTTTTTTTATTTCAAATCCATTTTTATTGAAGGTTAAACACTTTTCCATTAAACAATTGTTTTGTTTTGTTTTTATTTTTTTGTTTAATTTTGATTTTAAGTGAATTGTTTTATGTTCTATTCTATTCAATGGTAAATTTAAAGCAAAGGCAAATCTTTTTCTTATGGTTGTAGTTGGTGTTGTTGTTGTTGTTGTTGTTTTAAGCTACTATGAAGCAATAACAATTAATACAAATTGTATACTTTAAGTCTAGATTGCGGTAGAATTTTTTACTTTTGTTTTTTTTTTTTTTTGTTTTAACTTGATAATAATTATTTTAAAAAATTTTTTACTAAAAGCAAAAAATATATTTTATTTTAAATTATCGAAAGTTTTTTTTTTTTGTTTTGTGTTTTACAAATTAATGTTTAATTAATTGCTGTCACATTTAATTTAAAATTTTTTAAGTGCATTTTTCGAACGGAAAAGTAATATTTATTTTTTGGACTTTTAAGTTAAAGGCTTAAAAATTGGTAGAAAATATACTCATTTCATTTCGGTCAGATTCAATTTTTTAAAAACCAGAACCACTACAGACAGGAGGTTTTCAGAACAATGAAAAGTATTTCTTCTTTGGACTGCTAGGCAGCATTCTAGCGTATTCAAGCTCTATACTAGTACGACATCTTCTATTATTCTTTTTGATCGTCAGCAATATCTCAATTAGGGCAACACCAACAACATGATAGTTTTGACATTTATTTTTTTTTTGACGCATTCGTAGTAGATGTATTGGCAATTGTTACAATTAATTCAATTACGCACGAAAATCGCATTAAAATAATTAAAATTCACTATTAAGATGGTGGTTCTATTAAAATTATATTTCGTAAAATTTGTTATATTTTTGGTCATGTAATCGTCCTTTTTAAGACCGCCATTAAGAATTTGGTGGCTCAAAATTTGAGTTGACAGGCTTAATACAAAATGTGTAAACACCAACACATGTTTGACCGGGTCGTTTAACTGAAAACATCGCAGCCGTGAGCCACAGTATTGACGAAGCCGACTTTCACTTGTCAGGGTATGTCAACAAGCAAAATTGCCATATTTGGACTTATGAAAATTCTAGAACTATTATTGAAAAGCCTTTGCATGTTCAACGTACCACTGCATAGTGCATTATGTAGTCTGCAGGCGTGATTGCGCCGTTTATTTTTCGAATATGAGGCTGGATCTGCGGTGACGGTAAATGGATCACGCTATTGCGAGATGATAACAACTCAATTTTGGCCTATTATTGACGACGTTAAGCGACCAGCTAGATCATGTGATCTATCATCACTGTATTATTTTTTGTGGAGCGATATTAAGGACAGCGTCTATACGGAGCCAATCGAATCGATTTCAGCCTTAAACCTCAAAAAAGATAATGTGATTAACGAAGAAGAACCGCCATTTTCCCAAAAAGTGGTTAAAAACTTTGATGAAAGAATCCACATCTGTCAGCGTGGTCATGGTGGACATTTGCCTGTTATCATTTAATTAATATTTTCTCTGCTTACTTTCATCAAAAATATTTTTACGTATGTATTTATTTATTTATTTACAATAAATATTACAAAGTAAATTTTCAAAATATATAAATAAAAGGCGCAGGTTACTAGACCATATGCGCACGTATTAAAGTTAAACTTAGAATTTAAGACTCTTATATTCTATTTAAGACTATTTATATAAATTGAAAATTAGATAAACTTAGGTGGAATATTATGTACGTAGACCAGAGAAAAAAAAAGAAATAAAAAAACAAAAATAATATAAAAACAAGAAAGAAACGGTTCCATTTGTAATAATAACAATTTCCAAGAGTCTTGCCTCTGCTGTATTAGTTTTGAAATTTCAGGGTTAAACCAGATCGGGTTATTCTTCCCCTTAGTTTACCGGCTTAATGGAATAGTTTCATTAGCTGTTTTTCTTATAATTCGCTTCGACTGAACAGCTTCCCTGTTTATATTCGGAGATATTGAAAATTGTTAACTAAGTTCTGTAGCCTTGTTTTGAAAAAGACCCCAGTCAGCATTTTTATCCAGAAATCGGGGTGAAATTTTTTTCTTAAATAGACTTTTATTGTTGAAGATAATGATGTGAAAATGGTCTCCCACATCTGGCAAAGGCAGGCAGTTCCAGCTTAAGCTGGGTGCAATGTCTAGAATCGATTCTTGACTTGACACTGAAATGTCAACCGCTGTTAAAGTGTTCCTAGTGCTAAGCAAGGTTGGAGAGTCGTCGTTTAAATAGACTAAGTCCTGATCGTTCGCAAAAACTTCTAAAATCCTTCCGTTTGGTAAATTTGAGGCAGATCCCCACAAAACATTTTGTAAGTTTAAGTCTCCAAGCAGAATATTGTGCACGTTCCTGGCAAATGGTATATTATTTTTACCATCAAAGCTATGCCCGATTTGGCATACGTGTAATCGTAGTTATTATGATATATTCTAAAACCCGGTAAATGTAGTAAGTGTAAGTTTTTTTGAACGATATGGGTTTCTTGCAACGCTATGATGTTAGGTTTGTATTTATTATTAATGAAACCTTGTATGTTCCATTGGAGAATCGTTATGTGTTGGTGAATAGATATAAATTATTTTCCTGAATTGCCCTCTTGGGCCTGTTGTTGTGTCGTGTCTTTAAAAGTTGTAGGAGTAATGAGAACGTTTAGCAATGGGAATTTGTTATAAAGTGCTATTGTCGTTCGAGCAGCTTTGCCCTGTTCTCGGTGGCGAATTTAGATCTAAACCATCAGTAAATTCTTCAATCATACTTTCCTCAGTCATTAAGAAATTTTTTTCCAAACTATCAGTGAACGATTTGTCGTCACTGAATATGACGTCGTCAATATTGCCATCAGAATTTGTATTGTTTTTGTCTGCTGCCTTAACATGTTTTCCTTAATAACTTTTTTGGATGAGTGCGGTTTTTCTGTTATTGTTTATGTGTTCTTTGAAATTATTTTTAAATATGCATTTTTTATCGGGACGATAGAGCTTTCGTCGGTTGGTTGTGTGTTTGTGTTAGTATTTATGTTTGTAGTGGATATATGTTGAGATTTTGTAGTGGAATTGTTTAAATTTGAGAAAGATAATTGAATTTTATTTTCCATGGTGGTTTGCGTATTTTTTTGGTTTTCTGCATGCTTGATTGTGTCCAGCGATTTTTACGTATGTATTTTGGAAAGCTATTAAAGTCGTTGCATTATTGTATTGTTAACAAAATAGCACTCTGCTGCTCTTAATAACTTTTTTAACTGGCTTATGCCTTAAACAAACTCAGCCCTGCAGATTATATCTGTGCTGCAGCTCCGGTAATCTTCAAGTTCGCTTTTTTAATTAATCAGATATGTATGTACTCTAACTATATAACCCACGAATTTTATTCCACAATACTATTTTATTTTTCTTTGAATTAAATGCTGTGTTGGGATGTGAACTCATGATCTTATTTAGCTCTATTTACCACACTGTCAAAATTTAACATCTTTTAACCATATTAGCTTTTCTATTACAAATATGTTAAGGGTTGCCAATCTTTGTTTTAAACAATATTTAGTTTAGCAATTTCAGATACAACGAATTTTAAAGCGTTTACTATTATCACCTTAAAGAACTTGATATATGGAATTTTAAAATAATATGCTTGTAGTGATCGGCCAAATTTGAGGTTAGGAAACCAATTGTCTGTTACATTATTCCAAAAATTGAGCTGTTATCTTTTAAAATTTAATTAGTAAAAAGTTGGGAAATTGGAAGGATGTAACATTACATTTTAAAGCAAAGAATTCTAGTTATGAAAATTTGCTATTAAAAATTGTAAAAATTTCGCTATATTACTTCGTAAACTTCCAGCAGCCTTTCCTTGTAATCGGGCTGCTTTTAAAACTGCTGTACGTAATTTAATCGCTAAGTTCGAGGCTCAAGTTATTGTTGCTGAAAATACACAAAATGAATACGCTCCCAACAATTTGCAACAATTGGCCATCATTAGAGGCACTTTGCTATACATTTTGCATTAAAAATTTCCATCTTCACTCTATTAAATTTCAGCTCGTTCAAGAATTAAAGCCAACCGACCATGGCTTGCATCGAACGTTTGTAAATTGGCTGAACGAAAGCAACGCATTTTCAATAAAATCATTTTTGAAAATGAGCAAGGAAACGGTTCACGATGATAAATTTTCTGCGCTACCAAATCATGATAACCAATTTTTTATTGCCACAACTGGATGATGTTGATATCAGGGAATTTTGGAATTGTCGCAAGCCATGCAACCACTCAAACATTTTAGTTATTGCATGAGAATTTTCCCGGTCGCATAATTTATTGATTTGGTAATGTTAATTGGCCGCCTAGTTCTTGTGATTTATGGCCGCTGGAATATTTTCATCTTGGAACATTTGAAAGATCGGGACTAGGTTAACAACCCACAAGCAAAGGAAGCTTTGTAAGATACAATTTGACACCGCATTGACGAGATAAGCAAAGCTTGGATGCAAAATGTGCTTCAAAATTTTGTGAAATCAGCGGACGTCTGCCAACCTGCTTAAAATAGGCATTTTCCCAATATCATATTCCGTTATTAATTTGCATATTTCTACTTTATTTCGATATCAACAGTATAGAAGTTATCAACAAAAAGCGTGTGCCTTAAGCCTAATTACTTCCTAACTCACCAGGATATATGCATGTTTGTGTACGTACAACATTGGTCAAGTAAAATTCCAGATAATTTTATATTATCTTTTCATGTTAAAGTTGTTGTCGTTAAAGCGGCTAAATGTGTTAGGCAGGCTCAGGAACAAATCAAATAACCGTGAAAGGGAATAAAAAGGTAAAAGCTCTTAAGAAAGAAAACAACACCTAAAAAGTACAAAAAAAAGAAATTATTTAAGCTTCTGATAACTGTGTTATCGAAGAATATAATCTATATATAAATATAAAAAGAAATGGTCCACGTATGCAATGAGTTGGCGTGAGAACGGCTGGAGCGATTTGGCTGATTTTTGTTTTATTCGATTCGAAATTTTTAGGAGATGATTTGTATGAAAATAAAAAAAATTATAAAATTTTCCGGAAAACTTAGAAAATTCATTTAGTAATTTTCTTCTGTTGTTGTTGTAAACACAAATAAGTTATTCACGACTCGACATGTTCGTTCGAACTGGTTGGATGAAGCTTATGGTTGTTTGTATGCTTATGAGTGTGTATACGTGCAAACTCACGTATCCATTCTTAGCATATACTAAAAAAAACCATAGATCAAATTAAAAAAAACACATCTTTAACTTCGGCGAAACCAAACATTGTTCTAACATGTCAACAGTCAAAAATGTATTTTTTTGTTTGACATTTTTTTTAAATCTTTACTATACATAGCTGCCAGATTTTTTAGAGATAATACCGTCACAATTTTGGGGAAAAATCTTACTTCAATTAAAATTCGCAATAAAGTCACATGTACATATGTATGTATGTAAATAGATTGCATGTTTTTCAATAAAGTTCAATTTCTTTGGTGAATTTGTTTTCAATTTAGTGAAATATGCATTTTTAGTTCCATTTTTTAAATTTTTTTTCCTTAAAGTGTATAAATTTATAGCAAAAAAGTATAATTACATATATAAAAAATTGATTTACATATGTACATATACATACATACGTTTTAATAAACATCAGCAAGCTTTGCTTATGTTACAGAATTTGCCAGAAGAGCCCAACGAACATGATACGTTTTCAATAACTAGACTTTATTTCGAAGTAATTTTTCTTCGCATGAGAAAATTTAAAGAGCAACTCGGAGAACTAAAGTTTTTAACACATTACATGAATTTTTAAGAAAAAGTATTAATTTTTTATACATGTTTTTATTTTCACTTTTCAATATACTATGTGTTAAATCATGTTAGTGAAAACATAAATAAATCGTTTTCACTTCTCAATTTTTTTACTTAGCCTACGTTTTAACTTTATAAAATTCCTAAACAGAGCTCAGTGATTTAATTTAGACGTGTTGGATAATACTAAAAGTGAAAACTTGAATATATATTCTACATACAAATGCACGTATGTATGTATGCACATTACCCGTGTTTTAAAATTTGTCGTGCGATTTGATGCACATACTTTTAAAATTCATAGTTTCTATAAGAGAAAAAAACCTCGAAATATTGGATAGTGCGGGTTTAAAAATATTAAGTCACCGACAATTACACTTCACTTTGAAGTTAAAAAATAATTTTCTATTCAATACAATTTTAACGAAATATACGTACATCGCTTATACGTATATCGCTTATATGCTGAAAAATCCAATATCAAAATTCTTTTGTTCTAAAATTTTATTGCTAAAGTAAAAACTTCTCTTAAAATTTGAATGATTATCTACATCTATTTATTCTTATATATTGTTACACATTGGCAGTGGAAAAATACCGACTGACTCTACAACAGGCCAGATTTCTTTTCCAAAGGCGAGCTAATTGCAAAACTGTTCACACACATTGCTCAAAATTACAGCGATTAACTTTGGTTAAGTGAAAGAGCCATTTTAGCTGCAAAACACAAATACGTTGATTAAATAAATTTAAAAATCCAAAGCTTAATTAATTACCGACCCTTATAATATTGTTACGAAAATGTCTTGCCTAAGATTTAAAATAAAACAATTAAGCGATATGGAAAACTACTGGTTACAAACTGCGTAGAAGTTTATACACACAACTACAATTTGATATGCTTTTACTAACTTCCTGGCATGCTGTTATCATTTAAACGCGCAAGACAAAAACTAATTTTACAACAATAAATATACAGTTGTTTATCATTGGCGTAGTTTTCTAAGAAACCCTTTTTTTTATAAAAGCAACAACAAATGTATTGCAATAAATCCCAAGCAGAAACCTTATCAGCATACAAACAAAAACAACTATACACACAGGCAAGCAGGCGCATATAAAATGAATAAACAACCTACAACAACAAAATACACACAACGAGAGTAGAAAATTCTTACATCTTCTAGAATCTAATTGGACAAGTATAAATAAGGGAAGCGTCTGAGTGGATAATCAATCAGTAAATTAAACCTCTACAGTGAAGACGTGCATTTTAAGTAAATTGTTCTGTGTCAACTTTGTGTAGTTGAAAGTAAATAATAAAATTGTTATTATTTAAAAACTCTAAAACTGGTGTTAATTTATTTTGCAATAAAGAACTCACAGCAAAAACGTTTATAAAAGGTATAAACGTAACAGTATTGTTAACTACCCCGTCGAGTTCCTGATTTCATTGGACTTACCGGAAATGCCACCACATAACCTGCAGCGGTAATAGTCACGTTACGTAACCCGAATCAGCCAACACTATGCAATGGTACTAGATTGGTTCTTAAAATACTGATACCAAATGCGATTAAAGCAATAATAATTATAGGAAAGTTTGTAGGTAAAGATCTGCTTATACCAAGTGATTTACTATTAAAGTCCAATTTCCCGTTCGCCTTGCATTCGCAATGACGATTAATAAACCCCAAGGACAATTACTAAAAGTATGTGGGTTAAACCTAGAATCCCAATGTTTTTCCACAGGTAGTTGTATGTTGCATGCTCGAGAGTTGGTGCAACGTCAGCATTATTTATTTTCTCTCCCAACAGAAAAACAAAAAATATTGTTTACTATCAAGCTTTAAAATAAACTATATGCTTATCTTTTTTCTTTGTTTATTTTTAATGAATTGCCTTCAGAGCTATTTAAACAATAAATTGAAACAAATTTGTGTCGTTTCTTCTTTGTACTAATTTTTTTTTTCAACTCCATTTGAAATATTAATCATTAGCAAATATTTTCCGAGCGAAGCTGGGTCGTACAGCTAGTTTTTAATAAAATTTTTAAAGTTTTTATTTTTTACACAACAAATATTTTTATTTTACTTATTAAAGATTTTTTTACACTTAGTCAACAATTTAATTACAGAAAAGTACAAATTTAGACGTCAACCAAAAATTAATTATTTCAGCTCATCCAAGAAAGGATAATATTTATGCTTGGCAGCTTCTCTGTAAAAAATAGTGATTTTTTTTAAAATAATAATTAAAATTTGTATAAAATTACATTCCAGCACTTACTCAATTTTTATAACATAACGATGATTTTTATTCATGTCCAACAACATATTCATGTCACCTGGTGTCAACTGCCAATCGAAAATTTGTAAATTGTTTTCCAAAAATTCTTTTGTCTCAGCTTTTGGTATGGCAATATTGCCACGCTGTACTTGGAAACGTAACAGTATTTGAGCGGGAGATTTCTTATTACGTTCAGCGATTTCAATAATCTGAAATGAAGAGGAAAATAATAATAAAAAAACAAGAATTTTTGTTTTGTGTGAAACAAATTGTACCTTTTTAGATTGCAATAAACGTTCTTCGTCCTTTACGGCATAGGGCCTTGTACTCCAAGAGCCTAAAGGACTATATGCTGTAAATGCAATATTCATAGCTTGGCAATATTTCATAAGAACTTTTTGATTTAAAAAGGGATGACATTCACATTGCAACATGGCTGGCTTTATGCGGGCCGCTTGCCACAAACGTTCCAATTGCTGTTTATTAAAATTTGATACGCCAATTGAATTGGTTAAACCCCGATCTACACACTCCTCCATACCTTGCCAAGTCTCTATATAATCGATGTCGGAAAATTTTGTCTGGCCTTTATCATCACGAGGAAATAAAATGTCGCCTTCCTGATAGGCGGTGGGCCAGTGCATTAAATAAAGATCCACATAATTAAGTTGTAAATTGTTTAAAGATAAACGCATTGCTTTCAGCACCAAATCTTTCGGATGAAATGTATTCCATAGTTTTGTTGTTATAAAAAGGTCACTTCTAAAGTTTTGTAAACGAAAATGTTAGAAAAACCAAAAAGAAATTGAAAATAAATCAGATGGTTATTGGAATGAAGAAACCTTTTAACAGCTTTCTCTTTTATCATTTTTTGAATGGCCTGGCCCACAAACTTCTCATTTTCATAGACATAGGCTGTATCAATCATGCGATAACCACAGCCAATAGCTGTTTCCACAGCATATTGTACATCGTTTGCTAAATTCTTAAATATTAAATTAATTTAATAAAACCATTATAAATTTATTTTTAGCTTAACTTACTCCCCAAGTTCCCAAACCTATAAATGGAATTTGGCATCCATTGTATAGAGCTTTTTTTGGTATTTGAGGCTGCTCATTTTTTGCTTCACAAGATCTTTTAAAAGCAACATTTTTAATTTCTTTTTCTATTATAAATATTTAACTGACTTACTTTCCTCTTATTGCAGTGGCATAAATAACACGGACATATTTAATTAATTTTAAAGGAAAATTCATAATTTTTTTTAGATTTATTTCAATAAAAATAATATAATAATTTTTTTTTTTTACTTTATTTCAATTTGCACACACATGTTTCAAATATTTCAATAATAATACAATAGTTAATTGAAACATTTTTTTAAAAGTAATCGATATCAATATTTTTCCTACAAACTTGTATTATCGTTTGTTACCAATAAGACTTGCTAATTGTTGCTAATTGCCATATTATTTAAAATATATAACAACTCTTAAAGTCTTAATTATAATTCATATTATACACTTTAGTTATATTAATTGTTGCCTATCTTCAATGAATTGCAGTACTCCAACCACATTTTTAAAATTAATTGTTAATAAATTATTGATAAAAATTCCTCTTACTTCCTCTTTACTTCCTCTTTACTTTACATTTACACATCTTAATAAAAAAAAATTAAAAATTGGATTTAATTAAAAAAAAAAATTATTTTATATTTTATTTCCTACGGAATATGCAATAAATTACAAAACTAATTAAATATTTCACAATCCTATGAAATATTAATCTAAATGCTTTATTCCCCTATATGCCAGATTTATGTCACCATGACTTTTATATTTTAAGTTTAGGAATCCTGCACTTGATCTATAAAAATGTTTAAATCAACTTAAAAAAAAATATTTTTTTCGACAAGTCATTCTTAATTAACAACACAAATATTAAACAGATTTCTAAGCCCCTTAAAGTCTCTCCCAGACTAAGTTGTACACAGTGTCACCTGACAACAATAGATAGAATGGATAATACACGTACTTTACTATTTTGTACCACACATCTAGGCCTTAAATGCTGCTAAGTGACTAAGTTTAGCCGTCGATAAATGTTTAAAGCTGCCGTCATTTGAAAATATCTGTTGGTTTTCTTCTAAAATCTTTTAATATATATATTTTACAATGCTTTATGCCGATCATTAGAGGCTTTATCCTGCCCCTAACAGTTTTTAGCGCAATCGAAAATTTAAAATATTTTTTAAGGCCTGTTATTCCTTTAGAAAATAATTCATAATTTTTTTAGGGCCTAGCGGCGTGTTTGCTCATGTTAGAAATTTGAAATATTAATTATGCCCTCTTTACAAAACAGGCTAAATATAGGGTCCGCCATCTAAGGTTTTTTTTTTAACTAGTGCTTATTTCGTGAATGGTAACACTTATCTCATGTTTGATTTGACAGATAATTAGTTTTATTCTTCCGCTAAACGAATATGCTTGTGTATACGCTTGAACAACGCTTCGCTAAGTGGGCCTGCGATCGACTTACAGAAGATGCCGATTTTGCAAAAAAAAAAACATCTTTTTAGATGAAGCTCATTGATCTTGGCGGGTATGTAAACAAGCAAAATTGTCGCATTTGGGGCACAGAAACCCAACGCACCCAAAACGAGTCACTGTTTGGTGCGGATTTTGATCCAGAGCCATAATTACAATCGTGGCCATCGATCGTTATCAGGCCACATTGAACGAATTTTTGTTCACAAAAGTTGAAGAGGAGGATATTGGCAACATTTGGTTTCAACAGGACGGCGCTACGTGCCACACGAAGCTGTGTAATTTTGTTTATAGAATTTAAAAAAAAAAAAGTTATTTGGCGCACCCTATATATGTAATTATAAATAAATATAAATTGTGATCCATTAAAGTCCTACTTTTTTTCGTTGGGGCCAGTACTCAGGGGATAATCTTTACTCATGCAATGCGTTGTACCAAAACTAGGAAATTAGGTTATGGGGAGGAGGAAAGAGGGAGTAGTGTTTGAAGACATTCCATTTGAATTATCCTACATTGATAGTGACAGGAAAGACCCCTGCAAGGAGTTTATTCCACGTATGAACTCTTTTGCTAAAAAACGAATTTTGCCTTTAATGCGTGATATGATTTACTGGCCAATCAACTACAAATGGCTACGCTCTCAACGAAAATCGAGTCAAAGTCAAAAACATACGAGTTTCGGGAACAAGTTCCCTAATATCGTTAGAGCACTTAACACTATAGTGAAATACAGTGAAATACAACCTACATTGCTTCGATGCTGTAGGGGATCAATAGAGTTGGATACCCTACCGTCCCCAATGAGCCTGTTGGACCTCGCCTATACGCGGTTGAGCAACTCTAAAATAGACTTTGGGGCACCGGCCCCTACATGAGAGTTGTATGTCATCTTTGGACGGCTATAGGTGGTATAAATAGTACGAAGATCGCATGGAGTTAAGTATCTCTTACACCGTTTTAGAAAACCATGACAATTGAAAACTTCTTTAGAAACCTGAAAAATATGTTTAGCCCTCTGAATTTTCATCACAAGAACATCAAAAGCTTCCGACTTCGTAATATTTACATCACCCATAGCAACAGATACAGCATCATTTCCGAACACAGATCTATGCGTAAGCATGCAACATTGTGTCTTACGGGCATTCAAATTCACTCTATTCACACGACCTCATTCCAAGATTGTTGCAAGATCGTGATTGAGCGTATCATTCATGTTCCACCTTTTGACAGCCACCTTCAACTGATTCGGTCTATTACCAAATGAATACGTTTAACAAATGGTGCTGTCATCTGCGAAAGAGTATATATAGGGTCGAAAGTTTGACAAAGAAGGTGATTTAGAAAAATAAGAAATAGGGATTGGAGAAAGATCAGAGCCTTGCGGTACCGCTGAATTAATCTTGAACTCGTCTAATTAAGTCCAATTTTTAACAATTTATATAGTGCTTATTGGCCCCTTAATATATGTCACTGGCCCCTTAAAAGGCGACTTTGGCCTCCTAAAAAGAGTCAGTTGACTGTTAAAAAGTATCATTGGTCCCTTTAAGGTATCATTAGCCCCTTAAAAGGTGTTAATGGCTCCTTAAAAGTCATCAGTGATCGCTTAATTGTATTACTGGCCCCTTTGAACGTGTCATTGACCCTTTAAAACGTGTTATTGGCCTTTTAAAAGGCGTCATTGGCCTCTTAAGATACAACGTTGGACAGTTAAAAAGTGTCATTGGTCTCTTAAAGGTATCATTGGCTCCTTAAAAGATGTCATTGGCACCTAAAAAGGTGTTTTTGGCCCTTTAAAAGGTGCCAGTTTCCCTTTTAAAGATGTCATTGGCTTCTTTAAAGATTTATAAGTCCGTAAAAAGATCAATTGGTCCCTTAAGAGATATAATTGGTCGCTTGAAAACTGTCAGTGGCCCTTTAAAATGTATGATTGGCTCCCTATAAGGTGTCTTTGGCCTCTTAAAAGGTGTAATTTTCCCTTTAAAAAATGTCATTGGCTTCTTAGAAGAGATACTAGTCCCTAAAAAATCAAAATTGGTCCCTTAAGGGATGTAATTGGTCCTTTAAGAGACGTAATTGGTCCCTTAAGAGATGTAATTGGTCCCTCGAAAGCTGCCAATGGCCCTTTAAAATGTCCGATTGGCTTCCCAAAACATGTCATTGGCCTTCTAAAAGGTGTCATTGGCCCCTTAATGGACGAAATTGGCTCTTTAAGAGGTATCAATAGCCTATAAAAAGGGATCATTGAACCCTTAAAAATGTAACACTGGTCCCTTAAAAGGGGTACTTGGTCCCTTGAAAGCTGACAGTGCCTTTTTAAAAGTTGCCTTTGGCTAAAAAAGGTTCATTGGTCTGTTTGATATACTATTTCCTGTTTGTTATTTAATAGAGTTTATGTTTAAATAAATTTTAATTCGAACCTCGTTATACGGTGTTTTGCAAAGAATTGTAAAACGAATTATTACATCACAAAAAATGTTACTTTGTTGAAGAATTTTTGTTGTTTTAAAGATTATCACAATTTAATTATGCATTTAAATCGTGATAATCGTGTCAATATAAAAATTTTAAATTAAATAGCAAATTGAGCGAACTTAAATAAATCTTAAGATAGTGGAGAATTTGCTATTTAAAATTAAACTATTTAAATAATTCTTTATGTTTTAATAAAGTTTAGCATGTTATTATGTAAGAGAGTGTGTTGTTAATAAATTATTTAAAAAATAAAAGTTAAATATTAATAGTTTGCTATTTAACTGATTAACATATAATTGTAATTTAAAATAAAGCACCACCACTAACACCATCAGGCAGCAGTGGCAGTGGCAGTAGCAACAGTTGCGAAATTAATATCAAAATAGTTAAATAATCATTAAGCTAATGCTAACGAGAAAACAAAATTAGAATATAATTAAACAAAAGCAGGCGTGAGCAGTTGTGAAATGAGAAAAAAAAACGAATTTTTTTAATATTAAATTAGTTGCAGCAAAAATCCTCACCGGAATCAATGAAAAAGTAAAACTTTACAATCAACTACATCTGTCTAAATAAATATTTCATTTGATTTTATTTAATATTATTCTACTTCAATATTATTAAATTACAATAAACACTTGTTTCCCGCCGTTAGAACATGATATTTTTATACAACAAAAAACAAACAAAACAAAAAAAATGCATGAATTATAGAAAATAGATTTATTCTATAAACTCCAGATGGCAAACTACAATCACCTAATACAGCTCGCCGTTTCAAAGTGTTATAAACTCACAAGAACAACAACAAAAAAAGTAAACAGTGAAGAGAACATTTAAGCGGCAAGACGTAAAATTAGTACAGCAGAGAGTTTAAGTCGATAATAAATTAAACAGCCAGTAGACAGTAGATAAAGATATTATGCAACTTTAAAATCTATAACCCTTTAATTTAAGACATAATTCCAGAAAATCACGATTTATTTTATTTTATTTTTTTTATACTTTTTACAATAATATTTAGTGCCAGAACTTTTCTTTTTAAATTTTAAACGACTGTTTGATACAAAATAACAAAGAATTTACATTTACTTTTCACATTATTGACACAAAAAGAGCTTTAGAAAAAAAAGTTAGTCATGAAAATTTTGTTATAATTCCGTTTCAATAGTATCGTTATATTTACATAAATACAACAATTAGAGCAAAAAAAAGGTACTATTTAAAATTGACGTCATTTAGTTATTCGTAACATAAACAAAAGAATTAAGCTACAAACTTAAATACTGCATGTCTGTTAAGTGTTGGTTGTGGTTTCTTCTATGAATTGAAAGAAACTTATTTAAATATTTGACCACTTTATAATATAGATAACACGATAATATACGAGGGGCAAATATTGTAAATCTTTACAGAAAGTAAAACGAGTGTTGTGATTGCTGCAATTTTAAAACTCAAATTGTCAAATCTATACGTCCGAATAAATTAAATAAGTTGCCACTCAAAGCTTAACTATTATGGAATATTAATTGCGTTTTGGCTTTAAAATTGCCTTTTTTCTACGCTTAAATAACCATTTCATTTGTTAAGCAATTTTCAGTCGTTGTCTAATCAAATAACATTTTGTATCCTAATTTACAGCTAAAGAATGTTAGGTAAAAAGGACATTTGTTCTATTATTATTATCAACACCATTTGTTATTCGTATGAATTTAGTAATAAACCGAACCAGTTGCAGGTGAGTTCGAAATGGCGGAACATTAATGATACGCTCAATCACAATCCCGCAACATTCTCCGAATAATATCGTGCGAATAGAGTCAATTTGAATGCCCGTAAGATTCAATTTTGCATGCTTACGCATAAATCTGTGTTCTGAAATCGTGCTACACCTGTTACTATGGGTGATATAAGTATTAGCGAATCGAAAGCTCTTCATATTCTTGGCATGAAAATTTAATGTAATGTTCGGTGGACTAAACACATTTTTCAGGTTTCTATAGAAGCTTTCAAGTGCCTTGGTTTTCAAAAAAGGTGTAAGAGATACTTCACTCCATCCGATTTTTGTACTATTTGTACCACCTATATCCGTCCAACTCTCATGTATGGGCCAGCGTCCCAAAGTCTCTTTTGGACTTGCCCGACCGCGCACAGGAAAAAGCAAAGAAGCTCATTAGGGACGGTAGAGTATCCAACTCTATTAAATCCCTAGAGCATCGACGGAATGTAGACTATATTTCACTGTTTTATCGTTACTACAATGGGAATAAGGGAAGTTGTTCCCGAAATCAAACGATTTTGCGTTTGACTCGATTTTCATTGAGAGCGCATAAATTTGTGGGCGATTGGCCAATGTACCATACTATGCATTACAGGGAAAATTCGTTTTTTAGCAGAACATTTCGTATGTGGAATAAATTTACGGTTTTACAGTTTTAAGAGAGACTAAGGTGCCCCTGTAGGCTAGTAGGTAGTGTACCAGCTTTTCAGTGTGGGGAGGTTATGCGTTCGATTCCCAACGAAGACCTTGGTTTTTTTTCACTACAAAAATAAAAATTGACTGTCGGTGGGGCTGCTCAGCGATGAAGGCATAGTCACTGGTCACTGGTCGCTGTGCTGTCTTTTATACGGCAGTTAATTTCCGACTATCCTTCTACTTTCACCATCTGTTTCATCCCTTCTCTATCCCTTTCCTAAAAGAATGTAGCACGGTACTTGACTAAATAGGCATTGTTGCCAGAAGTGCTACTTCACTTTAAAAAAAAATGTGGAATAAACTCCCTCCTGTCACTTTCATTCCAGGAAAATTCAAATCGAATAACCACAAACACTAGTCTCTCTTTCCTGCTCTCCATTACCCAATTTCCTAGTTTTGGTACAATGCATTGCATGGGTAGGGGTCATCTCCTGAGTGCTGGTCCGAACGGAAAAAAAATGAACTGTAGAAGTGACAAAATTATGCTAAATCAAGTTAAATGAAATGAAACATACCTGAGCATGTGGTTCATTTAAAGTAGTTGGCAATAAAAGCAAATAAAAGGAAATTTTCAAACGTTGTATCCTTAAAATGTTATTAGGAATATTATTCGGAGCTGCTGGCTACCTACATTGGATATTAATTTTATATAAAAGTTTTTTAATTACCTAAATTGTTCTCAAATTCTAACTGAAATTTCCAGCTTGAGGACCCAATTTTTATTTATATTTTTTAATTTTCAATATTTCGCTTTCACATAAAAAAGTTAAAACTATAAACAAGAGAATAATTAATTAAGCAAGCATAGGTTCATATTTAATTTTACGAAAAAAAAAATTATAATTACTCACTGAGTTCTTTCACTTGCAAAATAAAACAAATAAATAAAATAAAATTTATCCCGCAAACACTAAGCGATTGGCCTTGCGAGTTGTTAATTGTCATTGCGAACGCAAGGCGAACCCGAAATTGCAATCGTTAACCTGCGTACTTTCCGTTAATAATATAATACCATAATATCTGAACCAGAGATTTCAAAAACTTCGTTGGATAATTTACTTCATTATCGGGATTTGTTATGGAATCAACGAATTTCTATGTCACCAAATCGCCATCGATTTTTGATTGAATGGTGAAATTCAGTGCATGTAGAACATCGTTATTCTTTGCGGCGAGAACTGCTCGTTTACTTAACCAAGCATAATTCTGATAATTCTCGCTAATGTTTGGGAAAACATTTTCAATAAGAACTAATTGAGGGTCTACAAATCGGCAAAAGTCGTTGGTAAGAGTAATTAATCCAGCTGTCGCATCAACTGGGACTTTTCCATTTCCAACAGCTAACAATTGTTTGGGAAATTGTGCAGCAGTTTGATCATTTTGAAGTTGAACTCCATATTAGTGGTTAGCGTTAATGTTTTTACGTTATTCCACAAAGGTGATGCCTTTAGGCAAGCATTCAATTCATCTGCAGGCGTTGCATGGGGAATTACTGGCAACGACTGCCTGAAATCGCCTGCCAACAACATCAAGCCGCCAACGGTGTTGTTATTCCACCGAAGATCCTTCAGTGTGAAGTTAAAAGCTTCAAGTGATTTCTCATGTGGCATTGTGCACTCATCCCAAACAATGAGCTTGCATTGCATCTACAATTTTCCCATTGTACTGGATCGGGAAATGATACGTGATAAGGTTTACATCTGTACCTTGCTATGGAGCCTTAATCAAATGGTGGTCAAACCACGGTGAGTGAAAAGCAGCGCCACTCACGCCCTAGGAGGTCGAACTCTACAGGTCCTTCCTAGTAGCAATTTCAATGATTTCAGAGCAGGGCTGCAAACCACCACTTCTTGCTGAAGAGACGGAGACTTTCCAACTCCTGTCCAGAACACATGACTAGCATGCTCACTGGTTCCGGATCATTCACCTGTAAGGTGTGATTAAAGGCGAGATGATCCTGGCCACCATAATCAAATTCATGCGACGACCGTAAAGCCAATCACCACGATAATCCCGGCCATTCTCAATAATCAGTCAAAGAAACAGCAAAAAGTCTAAAGAGACAATTAGCGGAACTCTGAGGCTTACTGATTCCCGTGGAAATAACGTGGAGCTTTTCAATTGACCCCTGCTGCCTTCAGGGGACTGGGCTCCCTTATGCTCCCAGCAGCACAGGTATTCTAAAAACTGCTCACAGGACTGGATCATTCACTGAGGGTGTTATTAATGGCGAGATGATCCTGGCCACCATATTAAACAACAAACCTGATATGGGGCCGCGAAACCACAACCACCACGATATTCCCATATAGGAGCCAACCTCAATAACCAGCCAGAGAACAGCTAAATGTCTAAAGAGACAAATAGAGGAACTCTGCGTGCACGCTGATTCCCGTGGAAATAACGTGGAGCTTCCAGTTGTACCCCTGCTAACTTCAGGGGACTGGGCTCCCTTTTTCCCCCAGTTGCACAGGTCTAGATAGTCGAGCGTTCTATAAAGACCATAAATGTACCTTGGGGGCGTGATTGGATTTACATCTGCACCGACTATATAGTCATAATCAGATGGTGGTCAAACCACTTGGATAATTGGACATCACCTACGCCCTAGAAGGCCATCGAATATGTATATCCTCCGGTCACTTCTAGTAGCAATTTCAAAAGCTCGAAGTAGGTCGCAGCCTTCAGTCCTTGCTAAAGAGTTGGAGACTTTCCAACTCCTGGTCCAGAACGCATGAAGCTCTTTTTTATCAAGAACACGACAGCACTCATGCTCACTGAACCTGAACCATTCATTTGTGTTAATTTGAATGATCCGACCCACAAACTTTCACGAGGGTCCGAAACCACAACCACCACGATACTCCCATATAGGGGCCAACCTCAATAACCAGTCAGAGAACAGCTAATTGTCTCAAGAGACAAATAGTAAACTCTGGGGCAACTGATTCCCGTGGAAATATGTGGATTGTCCAGGTGACTCCTACTAGCCTTTGAGGGGCCTGGGCTCCCTTTTACCCCGCAAGGCACTAGTCTAAATGGAATAGTAGGTTCCAAAAAGACTATCATGTGCCCCCGGGGGGACTGTGCGACTGGATCGGGAAATATTGCATGTTGGAGTTTCAGTTGTGTTTAAATTGAGTGGCAACTTAAGCGCAGCATGTGCAGTACGACCGCCATCTAGAAGAGTCGCCGCAATTTCAGATGATGCTAACGCCAAAGCTATGTCACATCTTGATCGAATTGTGGCCAAAATCAATCAAATAACAAATGTTTTCCCTGTTCTTCCAGGTGCGTTCAGGAAAAATAGGCCACCAGTATTACTGTCCACCGCTTGCATAAATGTTTCGTACATTTGTTTTTGCTGTTCATTCAGCAACGGCACATTACTTCAAACGAATTCGCACAATGTATCAACATTGTATTGCAGCACTCGATTTAATTCTTGCTTGAATGCATCGTGCATCGGTCGATCATTCCTACTTCAATCAGTAGCTTGTTTGCAATAGTCAAGCGCATTGATCCTCAATCAGAATCAATCCTTCATTATATATTTCATCGGTTATTTGCATGTCGCATTTCGTTCGAATGCGCAAGCGATGCAAGATATCTTCACATATCGTCGTCTTTGCATTTGTTCCACAACTGAATTGGTTGTGAAGGGAAACATGTGGTGATGATAATTGCGAACAGCGTTCGTATTTGGTACGCATTTGATGAAACAACTGAACCTGCAAGTGTTAAAGCCCAATGAGAATCGTTCTCCAGCAAACCCAATAGTTGACATGCTTCTTTATATGTTTGGCAGTGGTGGCCATTCACATTTTTCAAATGCGCAAATGATTTTGAGCAGTCGCAAATAAAAACATTCATCATTTCTAGGATGAACAGTACATATCGCACGGCGTCATCTACTTAAAATGAAACGTACTTATTTTCGTGAGGGACACTTACACACTACTCTTGTACTGGTGACGTTGTAGTACATGCTATGTATCAGAGATGGCGCTGTATGTGCAAAATGAATTTTCCTGTTTTCTTGCTGTTTTCTTGAAATTTTTCCTGAATTTTCTTTGCCCGAGACCTTTTCAACGAATGCAAAACTGCGGAAATCGGTTCGTGCGTTCTGAAGTTATAGTGTCAGGAAGGAAAACCCGACTTATTTTTATATTATAGATTTTCAAAAATCATCTCATATAAATGAAAATTGAGAAAGACGATAATTGTTGGATGCACCTTAAAGAAGCTGTGATTGTAGCGCACCACTCAGGTTTTATTAACAGCACGTTGAAATTGTGCAACGGTTTTAACCAACACTAAAAGCAAATTCTTGCTGGTTATCCAACATAACGCTCAATTTATTTTATTTTATATCGCATGAATAGATCCGCAAGTGAACCTAAATTTATACCTCTGAGTGTGATTTTATTTTATTCAATTACAAATTTAATAATAGTTCGAATTCTGAACAGATGTATGATTTTATTTTGTATTATTTATTTAATGAATTAATTGATTTTTAATTTTTTTTTTATTTTATTTAATTGTTTTTTTTTTAATAAATAAATAATTTATTTACTTACACAATGTATTATGTAAATTGTATTTTTTTAAGGTGTGACTTTTAACATAACAGTCACTAGTTTTTATTTTTTTTTTTTTTGTTTTTTTACTAAAATTAAAGTTTTGATTGTTTCCTAGAAGAGCCGCAGAATTTGTTGCTGAAATGTTATTTATTTGTAAATATTAAATTTTTTATAATTAAATAAAAATTGTTGGTATTTTTTCCCGTCATTTCTGGCTGTTTGTTTGGTATAAACGGCAAGCGCCGAGTTCGTATTTCGCGTTTAGGTCGTTCTGTTGTTGTTAACGTCGTATCTAGTCATGTAGCTAAAATGCCAGCCACCTGCAAGGCTGATTTTCACTATCTCCTTTTTTTATTATTATTTAGGTACGTGTTTACCGTTTTTTTTTTTCAGTGTATGAGTAGTTTTGGTGGTGTGAAAATTGTATCTTAGGTTGTGTTTAGCTGCTCGTTTATAATGCCGCTGTTAAAAGTTTTTGTTTTGTAAATTTCAATGTTTTTTAAAAAATGTCTGGTCTTTGTCCTTTTTTGCTAGGATGTAGTAAAGTCATACACTCATCTATTTCCTTTGGCAAGTGTCCGTGATTTTCACGGTGTAATGCAATTTTGGAGTCTTCTCTTTTCCGTTTGTATTAGGAAATGTGTTCTGTAAGTGTTCGTCCAGTTTGTCCGACATAAGTGCATTTGCACATACAAGTAAATCTGTATATTCCGCTGGAACTAAATTTGTCAGTTGTTTCTGGCGTCGTCCTAAGATTATGTCTTAGAGTGTTGCCGTGAGTTAACCTTCTTTGTAAAAAGAGTTAGTTGGTCTATATATTTCTAGTCCTGTGTAAGTAAAAGGTATGTCATCGCGTTGTATCGGTTGTCTCTTTGTCTTCTTTATTTCTGTTTTTAGTGTTGTATTGTCTAAGAAGTTTGTTGATGGTAGTGGGTTTGTAGCCATTATTTTTCGCTATGGTGTAAATTGTGTTGAGTTCTTTGTCATACTTATCTGGAGTAAGTGGGATCTTTTAGTTTTGCTTACTGTCAAGCATAATATCGCATCTGCACTTTATAGTAACCGATTTTGAATAAAAAAAATTTTTAATTTTTATACTTTAATTAATAGAGATAAAGAACTTCACGAGTTTTATAAATGGTTTGTAAACAAGAAGTTGGTTTTCTAAAACAAAATACAACAACAAATTTAGATTAAGATGATTCGAATTTGTATTGTACGAGTGCTGCTATTTACATTTGTGGCCGAAGGATGAAAACACAAGCATTTAAAGACAAAATCTATTTTATTGTTTTTCAAAATATTCTCCATGAAGATTTATACACTTTTGCATGCGTTGGAACCAATTTTCAAAGCACTTTTTCCACTCCGATTTAGGTTCTTCTAAAGCATGGGTTTTGAATGCAGAAACTGCTTCTTCAGGTGTAAGAAACCTTTGTCCACGTAGTTTGTTCTTGATGTTCGGAAACAAAAAGAAGTCTTTAGGTGTCAAGTCAGGGCTGTAGGGTGGATGACCCATCAATTCAATGTTTTGCCCTGTCAAAAACTCCATTGTTTCAGCCGATCGGTGATAGCTCGCATTTTCGTGATGCAGAATGATGCATCTTTTCTTTGACTTTTCCCAAAGTTTCTCAAAGACTTCTGGCAAACAAATAGTGGTGTACCATGCCGAATTAACCGTCTTACGTTGCTCCAATGACACAGTCGCCACATGACCGGTAATCCCAAAGAAACAGGCAACCATTTGCTTTGATGTGCTTCTTCCACGAACAACTTTGGTGGGATTTCGCTAGTCTTGAAAGACCCATACGGTGGATTGCTGTTTTGTTTCAGGATCATATGAGTGTATCCATAATTTGTCATCTGCGCAGATATTATAAACTGCTTTTGATGCACCTTGAGCAAATTTCTGCAACATTTCCTTGCACCAATCAACACGAGCATCCTTTTGTGCGTTTGTCAGGTTATGCGGTATCCAACGTGAACAAACCTTTTTCACATGCAAATGTTCATGCAAGATCTTATTGAGGCTTGTCATACTAATCCTTTCAGATGCCTCAATCTCGCGATATGTTACATGACGATCATGCTTTATCAGCTCATGCACACCTGCGATGTTTTCTGGCACAACAACCGTTGTTGGACGACCTTCACGGGATTCGTCCTGGAGTGATTATCGGCCACGATTAAATTCGTTATACCAGTTTTTAATGGTGCTGTAAGAAGGTGCTTCATTACCATGTAAGGAATTAAGTTCATCTATGCACTGTTGTCGTGTCAGGCCACGTCGAAAGTTATGAAAAATTAATGCACGAAAATGTTCACGAGTTAATTCCATTTTCTCCTAAGATCACTTTTTCAACCTGCTATTACTATCACTAACACTAACAACAATAAAATGACAAAATGTTTTGGTTAAGGTTACGTTTAACAATGTGAAGATTGCATTGTAAACATCAGCTGGTGCCTAGCAACAGTCATTGTTACCAGGCCAGAAATATAAATAGCAGCCCTCGTATTACAAAGAAAAAAATTCAGCAATTATAAGTGAAAAATTATATCTGGTAAATGTTTACCACGACCACGCTGACAGATGTCGATTCTTTCATCAAAGTTTTTAATAACTTTTTGGGCAAAATGGCGCTCCTATTTCGGATTTTGAGTTTTAAGTCTGAAATCAATTCGATTGGCTGCGTATCGACTCTGCCCCATAAAAAATAATCCAGTGGTGTTATATCTCACTATCTGGCTGGCTACTTAACGGCTGATTGTCGTGAAATGATGCGATCGGGACAGTTGGTTTGCAATAAATTAATCGTTTCATTGGCTGTGTGACATGCGGCACTGTCCAGTGTCAGTGATATGCACGTCGTCAATATAAGGTGAAATTTGAGTTGTTAATATATCGCGATAGCAGAATCCATTTCCACGACCGCTACCGCATTTCCAGCCTCATCTTCGAAAATTACCTAATCACGCCTTCCGGCCACATAACACTTAATACAGTGACACGTTGAGCATGCAAAGGCTTCTCAATAATTGCTCTCGAATTTTTAGAAGTCCAAATGCGGCAATTTTGCTTAATGACACACTCTGACAAGTGAAAATAGACTTCGTCTGAAAAATGATTTTTTCAGAAAAACCAGCCAAATGTGCCTGAATGAATTAAGCGAATCTGCGGCGATGTGTATGGTCAGTCAGTCATTTCCTGCACCAGTTGAATCTTGTAAGACTTCAATGTCAAAGTCAAATCCTTAAACAAAATTCGCCATCTGGTGGTTTTGGATAACTGCAATTATTGAGAACGTCGAGTAGTTGACAAATTTGGATCTGCTTCAATACTGTGGCTCACGGCTGCGGTGTTTACAGCTAAACGAACCATGCGACCATGCGTTGGTGTTCGCACATTTTGTATCAAGCCTGTTGACTAAAATTTAACTAGCAAATTCTTAATGGCAGTCTCAGAAGGACGTTCATGTTGTACAAAAATATCACGAATTTTACGAAATTTAACTTTAACAGAACCACCCACAATTTTCATTGTGGATTTTGATTTCTTTGCAACAATTGCCATTGCATCCACTATGGCAACGTCAAAAAACTAATTGTAAAAACTGTCATGTTGTTGGTGTTGCTACAATTGAAAAACAAACTTCTTGCTGAAAAACCCGATAGTGGCCGATTTAGAATTTTAAAGAATTGTTTAAAATTTAAATGTTTTAATAAAAAGCGATAAAGAACTTTATGAGTTTTATAGTTTAGCGTTACCATTTACCAATTTTTTTTTCTTTTCGAAGGTTTTTTTGAATTAAATTTTTTTTAATTGGTTGGCTTCGGGGAAAGTTCTTTTTTTTTAATTTACAAAGTTTATTTAGTTTTTTTTTTTATAAATCAATAATTTAAAATTTGCTTACTCCCTTATTACTGCAACAGTGTATTGTGTTTACTGCCTTGTAATTACAACCATGTTGAACATTTGTAGCTAACCATGGGTTATCCATTATAACTGAATGCCTACGGGTGATTCGCTTTTTTAATTGCCAGATAACTGAGGCGAAATTTTACAAAAGCGAATTTCTTTCGAAGCTAATACAGCCAGACCGAATTTACATTGTACGATTTTTGTCGCTGCAATTCTTAGTTTGTAGGTAAATAAGGGGTGTAGAAAGAATAGGGGAAAAGAGGAACTAAAAAAAGTACACATGCGAGTGTACTCTTGCAATTCGTTTTGTCCACAATTCGTAATTTTAAATGTGAAGTTTGTGTGTATATGAATACAAAATCATCAAATGTATACGCAAATGCAACTTTTAAGAAAGAACGACAAAAATTAAAACGACAAAAATCGTACAATGTAAATTGGGACTCATCTGTAATGACTTCGCCATGTAGCTACAGAACACACATAAAATAGCTGAACAACTATTTGATACAATTTTTTGGTTACAAAATTTTTAATGCCCATTTTTGTTTAATAAAATCGCCAGTTTGGGGATAAAACGCTTCGTTTGATTAGAACATGCCTAAAGTAATTTTAACATTTGTTGGCCAGTGTTATTTGTAATTACAGAGTATTAAGATATTTGAGTCATTAGGTCAATCAATTAGAATGTTTCTTTTGTTTTAAATATAATTTTTCAGAGTCATTAGCATAAATAATAAATCAGCTTAAGATTAAACAAATCGAAAATAGCAAAAAAAAAATACGAATTAAAATTAAAAAAAATTAATGGAAAAGCGTTAATATATTAATTAAAAAATACTTTCAGTTTTTTTTAAATCAAAACAAATATTATTAATCATTTAAATAATTATTAATTGTGATTCCAGGCAATTGGAACATTCAATTCAATCATCAACAGGAATAGACAGAAATTGCAACAAAAAAAAAAAACAAACAATTTATAATATTCATAAATTAAAACTATTAATAGTTATTATTCTTAAATCGCAAATTAAACATCAAAATAAAAATTTATAAAATGAACTATGGCCTCGATCTCAGGCTTGAAAAAATTAAAAAAATATATTTAAAAAAATTAAAAAAAAATAAATTTTTATTTTGATATTTTTATTTTATTTACACTTTTATAATTTTTATATTAAAATAAATTATTTATTATTATTATTATTCTTATAACTGATGATGGTTTTTAAATGTAATAGCGACTTAACAAAAATAAATATGTTTTGTATGAAAAATGTGACGTCAAGTTTGAAATAATTAAATTTAATAAATAAACAAACAAACAAACAAATAAACAATTTAATTTTGAAATAATCGATATTTTAAGAACATGTTCTATTTACAAAAATCCAGTTGTTCTGTTAATGGTAAAGAGCATTTAACAGTCGTCACAGCTCAATATAATCGCATTCTTATTTATTTTTTATTTTTAATTTTGTTATTTAATATTTTTAGAAATTCCCACAATATGCAAAAACAAAAACAAACATATCAGTCATAGATTTGTTGTTGTTAAAGTTCATATTTAATTATTTTCAATAATTCTTTACCACTTTTTGTAAAAAAAATTATTAAAAAAATTTAAATCGATTCAAAATGATTTCACTCTCAGATCAACAATAATTCATTCAAATGTTTTTTTTTTTTCAAATCGATATAAGGATATCCGCTAACAAAATGATTGACACTACACACACATACACACCCACACACACATACACATTAATGGACATATTATTTAACACTAAAAATGGATATTTACAAAATGCTTGTAGCAATTTTTTTTTAAATTAGAATTGTATAGGGTGTTTTTTTATAAAGGTATACAGCTTTTAAATTAAATAAAAAGTTTTTCAGCAAGAAGTTTGTTTTTTAAAACAAAATAAAACAACAAATTTAGATTAAGATGATTAAAATTTGTATTGTATTACGAAGAAAAAAAATTCGCCTATTATGAGTGAAAAATTATATCTGGCAAATATCCACCATGACCACGCTGACAGATGTCGATTTTTTTCAAAAAGTCTTCAATCACTTTTTGGCACTTATTCAATTACTTAAGGCTGAAATCAATTCGATTGGCTCCGTAAAGTCCTTGTCCTCAACAAAATAATATAGTGGTGTTAAATCACACGATCTGGCTGGCCACTTAACTGCTGATTGTAGTGAAATTATGCGATCGGGAAATTTGGTTTGCAATAAATTGATCGTTTCAGTGGCTGTGTGACATGTGGCTCCGTCCTGTTGAAATCACATGTCAATAGTATCCACGTCGTCAGTAATAGGCCAAAATTGAGTTGTTAGCATCTCACGATAGCGTTATCCAATGACCGTTACCACATTTCCAGCCTCATCTTCGAAAAAAAACCTGATCAATCACACCTACAAAGCACATAGCACACCATACAGTGACACGTTAAGCATGTAAAGGCTTCTCAATAATCGCTCTAAGATTTTCAGAAGCCCAAAATGCGGCAAGTGAAAATAGGCTCCGTCTGAAAAAATGATTTTTTCGAAAAAACCAACCAGTTGTTCCTGAATGAATTGAGCGAATCTACGGCGATGTGAATGGTTGATCGGCTTCAATTCCTGCACCAGTTAAACCTTGTAATATTTCAAAGTTAAATCCTTATGAAAAATTCGCCATATGGTGGTTTTGGATAACCTCAATTGTTGAGAACGTCGAGGAATGGACAAATTTGGATCTGCTTCAACTTTGTAGCTCACGGTCAGTTAAACGATCCGCTCGAACACGCACTGGTGTTGGCACATTTTGTATCGAGTCTGTCGACTTAAATTAAACGACCATATTCGTAATAGCGATCTCAGAAGGACGATTATGTTTATCTGAAAATATTACAAATTTTACGAAATGTAACTTCAACAGAATCACCTACCATTTCATAACGGATTTTATTTATTTTAATGCGATCTTCGTGCGTAATTGAAATCATTGTGGCAAACTCATCCATAATGTTGTTGGTGTTGCCATAATTGAAAAACAAATTTCTTGTTGAAAAACCCGATATATAATAATATTCTCAAGATAATCTTCTGGCTTCATAATTTAAATAGGACTTGCGGCATCTTACTGCCACGGCTGGCTCGGACGTAATCCAATCTGGAGGTACCATTTTCGATGAGTTTTTTTAACATTTGTGGTCAATTGTTTCACGCTTAGCGTCGTAGACTAACGACTTTAGATAGCCCCGCATAAAATAGTCTAGCGGCATTCAATCTCACGATTTTTTAGTCTAATTTAAGGGTCCGAAACGTGAAACTATACGGTTACCAAACATTTCCTTCAAGAAATCAATTGTGGCATGAACTGTGTGACATGCTGTGCCGCCTTGTTGAAAGTACAGCTGACTTTTTGTTCCCTTGATGAGTGAAAAATTCAGTAATTATGGCTCTATAGCTTTTAAAAAAGGTATAGACCAATTTTTCCACTAGCCCATAATCAACACCAACAGTCAGTTTTTCTGGATGTAACGGTGTCTCAACATACATTTAAGGATTCCAGCAACACAAATACGCCAGTTTGGTTTATTAACGTGTCCACTTCAACAAAAGTGAGTTTTATCGCTAAACAAAATTTTTTTAAGAAAATCTGAATCAATGGCAACTTTGTTTTGTGAAAAATTAGCACAATTTTGAAGCGCTGTCCAGGCATCAGTCTATTCAAGTTGAAATACCCATCCAAAAAAAGCATAAATCATATGACAGCTGACGAAATTGCCAGTTAAAGAAGTGATGCCAACTTAAAGTTTTATACCTCTATAAAAAACACCCTTTATAATAAATTTTATTGTTATTTCAAATAAAAGTCTATCGGCTGTATGCATAAAAACTTAAAGTAGGTTTAACTGCCGTTGTTAAGCACAATTTCCTAAAGTTGTGTTCATAAAACACTTTTACCTTAAAATACCTTTGTTAACTTTAAAGTAGGAAAAACCTACGTTAAACCTACAATAAACTGACAGTTCAATTTTATTATTGAAAGTTCAAAAACAAACCAAATTGTGTTTACAATAAACTGAGCCGTTTATTTTAAAGTGGCATAAGTTACTTTTTTACAGTCATCTTTTTATTTTAAATTAGTTTATAAAACATTTTAATTTTTGGCCATTTCAACTAGTCTGTATTTAGTTTTCTTTCTGAAACGGATTTTTCTAATGATTGTGTTGAAATAAAATCTTTTTTCTCCATGTTGTGTACTGTGAAGGATATTTTCGACAGGGAGCTATTACTACTATTACTGTTTTGTCCTTTACATAAGTCACTATGTGCAGTAATATGCTTTTGAGTTGTGACATTCTTAGATATTTTATACAACACGAAACAACCGCCTGAGAATAAAAAAATAAAATAATGGTAATTATGTGTAGTATATTAGATATCACTATAATGTTGTTCCATAAACTGCACTATTCTTTCGAACTAATAAAAATAAGTCCAATAATCACAACAATACTTCACACACACTTATTACGTGTTTCCATTTATTTCACACTAAGCTTCGTAATTAATTTCCTAAGTACAGCGACTAACGCCATTTTCAAAATAAGCATTTTTATTACACCGTTAATTATCAAAACTCCTCTCAAGCAAATCTCAATACTTCTTAGTTCTTACCAAATCTCAATACCTCTTAATTTCAAATTTATTAAAAATGAAAAAAAAAACTGTTCAGTTGTGACTTATGCCACTTTTAATGTAAACGGCTCAATTGACAAATATACTTTGTTATTCCAAAAATTTAAAAAAATATTTATTTAAACAAATTGTAGTATACAAATAATATTAAAAACTAAAATATAACATGCCATTCAATATAAAACATTTTTACATCTTTATTTTATTTTTTACAAAAATATAATTATAATTAATTATTTTAAACAAAAGTTTTATTGATGTACATATAATCACAACAAAGCTCGTTATCCGAATAATTATTTTTTTAATATGAACAAATTCTTTGTAAGTTCTTCGTAAGCCTTGCAAATTAACCTTTTTTGGGTGCTTTGCTTTTTATTAAAAAGATTAATATAAAAAAAAACAAAAATATGTTGATTTTGCTGAAAAAAATGAAAAACAATAAAAACATTTTTTATGGATCTGACTACCCGGATAAATAATATTCATTTTTATACATCGTTAACTACAACGTGACAACTGAAAATAGTGGCATTGCCAGAATCAAAATACTAATTTTACTAAAGCATACATTAGCTAAAGTACTGTTTATGAATACCATTTTTTAACAAACGTCTGTTAGCCTTAAAGTGTTTGTTAACTAACGTGTACTTTAAAGCTCAAATAAGCGTTTTTTATGCATACAGCCGTATATTTATAACGATTATAAGACTGTTAATTTGATTTATGATCCCTCTTAAATAAATTGTAAAAGTCTTATTTGTGTTAAACAAAGAATTAAATAATAAATATCTTTTTTCTTTTTTTAGATCTTTTTTTATATATTTTTTCTCTTCAATATTTCGCTTTCCTTTGGAAAGCTTCTTCAGGAAAAAATTTTTTAAATTTGAAAACAAAAAAAATTATTATTATTATTATTATTAATTTTTTTTTTTTTTTGTTTTCAAATTTAAAAAATTTTTTCCTGAAGAAGCTTTCCAAAGGAAAGCGAAATATTGAAAAGAAAAAATATATAAAAAAAGATCTAAAAAAAGAAAAAAGATATTTATTAAAGATAAAAAAGGTCGTTTAAAAAACTATACAAAGAATTAAATAAAATTCCCATTCAATCAATTAATGCGCACGGTGCGCACACACACACGTCTCAGTAATAAGGTCGCTTTGTTTTTTAACCGAAAACCGTTCAGTTGATCGGTAAATCAAGATTTCACTAAAAACAAAAGTTGGATAAAAAATACTTTCACTTCAAAATCACATATCACAACAAATTCATTCACAATAGCAAGAGATTTAGGCAAAAGTACTGAAAGGCGAATGGAAAAAAAGTCCTTTCCTAAAACACTGAGATTTTACCAACAAGAGTGTGAAGGATCCCTACATGTGTACAAAATATTTTTATAATTGGGATTATGTATAACATGACTTTGCCACAATGCGACTTTAAGCTGGAAACAATAAGGGGGAAACAATAACTACGTCCAAAATGTTGCTGTGCAAAAAGTAAATGCTGCTGCTGCTGCCCGCTATTAAGCAATAATAAAAACTTGAGAAAACTACGAGTTTTTGGTAAATTGAATTTTAATAAAATGAATTAATGCACAGAAAGAAAAATAGGTCGCCAAGAAGGTCATTCATTGGAAATTCAACAAGTCTTGTATTTTTACTTTAGGCCTACTGATTATCACAGCTATAAAAGAATATTATCAGGAAGACTAAAGTTCAATTAGAGAGCCGACATGATTTGGATAAATGTGTGATATAGATAAACGTCAATGCTTCACTAAAAAATCAAATTTCACTAAAAAAATATGCAACTAAATTAATTAACAGCAAATCGAAATTTTATAATATCGGGTATTTCAAGAACAAATTTCTTTTTCAATTGTAGCAACATCAACAACATGATAGTTTTGACATTTCGATTTTTGACATATTCGTAGTAGATGCATTGGCAATTGTTACAATGAATTCAATTTCGCACAAAAATCACATTAAAATAATTAAAATTAACTATGAAAATTGTGGATGGTTCTGTTAAAGTTACATTTCGTAAAGTTCGTGATATTTTCGGACAACATAATCGTCCAATATTAAAAATTTGGTCGTTAAATTTGAGTTCGACAGGCTCGATACAAAATATTCGTATACCAACGCGTGCTCCACCGGGTCGTTCAACTGAAAACATTGCAGCCGTAAACCACAGTATTGAAGCAGATCCAAATTTTTCAATTCCGCGACGTTCTCAACAATTGAGGTTATTCAAAATCAACACATGGCGAATTTTGACTTTGAAGCCTTACAAGGTTCAACTGGTGCGAGCATTGAAGCCGATCGACCGTTCATATTGCCGTAGATTCGCTCAATTCATTCAAGAACAACCGGCTGGCTTTTTTGAAAAGGACATTTTCTCAGACGAAGGCCATTTTCACTTGTCAGGGTATGTTAACAAGCAAAATTGTCGCATTTGGGCTTCTGAAAATCTTAGAGCGATTATTGAGCCTTTACATGCTCAACATGTCACTGTATGGTGGGCTATGTAATCTGGAGACGTGATTAGGCCGTTGATGAGGGTGGAAATGCTGTAAAGATCAATAGATCAATTTTGCCCTATTATTGACAACGTGGATACCACTGGCATGTGGTTTTAACAGAACGGTGCCACATGTCACACAGCCAATGAAACGATCAAATTATTGGGTGCCTGTGTAGGCTAGTAGGTAGTGTACTAGTTTACCCCCCGGGGGCACATATACGGTCTTAATGGAGAGCTATTATGTAGACCTGTCCAACTGGGGGAAAAAGCGAGCCCAGTCCCATGAAGTCAGCAGGGGTACAACTGGAAACTCCACTTTATTTCCACGGGAATCAGTGACCCGCAGAGTTTCGTTATTTGTCTCTTTAGACACTTAACTGTTCTCTGGCTGATTATTGAGGTTGGCCTTTTATGGGAGTATCGCGGTGGTTGTGGTTTCGCGACCCCATATAAGTCTATGGTTCTATGGTGGCCGGGTTCGTTTCACCTTTAAAAACACCTACCTGCTGAAATGTTCCCAGATCCAGTGAGCATGCTAGACATGTGTTCTGGACAGAAGTTGGAAAGTCTCCAACGCTTAAGCAAGGAGTGATGATTTGCAGTCCCGCTCTGGAATCATCGCAGTTGCAACTGGAAAGTTCTGTTGCATAGAATTATAGCTTCGGCTTCCTAGGACGAGCACGACGTTCAAAATTATGCATTGGTTTGATCCTCCATCTGATTAACGCTTCATGGCCAGGCGCGGATGTAAATCTAATCGCTAGTTTATCTATCTGAGGGTTGTGGGTTCGATTTCCGCTGGCTGTTTTTCACTACAAAAATAAAAATTTACTGTTGGTGGGACTGCTCAGTTATGAAGGCATGATTACTGGTCGCTGTGCTGTCTTATACAACAGTTAATTTTCGTAACTATCTTTCTACTTTCACCACCTGTCTCATCTCTTCTCTATCTCTTACCTAAACAAGGTCCTTGACTAAATAGGCATTATTGCCAGCAGTTAAGTGACCAGCCAGATCGTGTGATTTAACACCACTGGATTATGTTTTGTGAGGCTATGTTAAAGACAGAGTCCATACGAAGTCAATCGAATCGTTTTCAGCCTTAAAATTGAAAATCCGTGATGTAATTAACGAAATAGCAACGGTGTTTTTAAAAAAGTGTTTAAAAACTTTAGGAAAGAGTGTGGTCGTGGTGGACATTTGCCAAATATCGTTTCTTATTCATAATTGCCGAACTTTTCTCTTCCTAAAACAATATTTTTTGTTTTGAAAAACAAACTTCTTGTTGAATAACCCTTTATATTTTTGATAAATGACTTATAGAAAAAGGCGGAGAAAAAGAAGAAGGCATAAATAATGTATGTATGTATGTGTGTTGCTACAGTTCCGAACAGATCAGAGCAGAACAAAAAAATTTGTCTTTATTTTTTTAATGCGCACCTTACAAATTTCCAACTTATTTTTGTTTACAAACATTTTTATTTACAAACAAAAAAATTTATTAAAAAATATATTTTACACATTTTAATAAATTAATATATTTTAATCCAATTAATTATATTAAATAAATGTTACTGATAAGCTGTCATAATTTATTAAATAATAATCACTTTTTTGTTCTTTTCTTATAAAAACAAACAAAACCTTACAAACTGGATTTGTTACCAAAAAATTGAGAATTTTAAACAATCACAGATCTTGAAAAATTAATTAATTAAGGCAAAAAATGTTTAATTCATTCATTTTTAAACTGCTTAACGCTGAAAAATTTAGTTAATTTTGTGTCAGTCATAACATTTGTATTTAGTTGATAAAACTGCAGCATACATTAGGGAGTTACTTAGATACGTCACTAAAGCTGCCAGATTATTATTATGGAAAATTTAAATTGAATTGATTGCAATAAGATTTATTCGCGCGAGCCGATAAGGCAAGAAATTCCCAAAAATTAACCAAAATTTTTCAATTTTCCTCTTACAGTAAACAAATTTGCATCGTTAAACAGCCAGTTACGGAAATGCAATAATTATTTAAGTTATTTTAACAATTAAGATAAAAATTCTATTAAGAAAAACTGTAAAATGATAAAAACCCACAACAGTTCCATTGCGATTCAATTTTTCGTTACACATTTTAACCCCTTTTTTATACTCTCTAAGGTGATTTTGTTTATAAAATTCGCTTTCACTGGTCTAATGCTTAGCAATGGCACCGCAATAGTTTTTACGCCTTAATTTTATTTTTAGTTTTTTTTTTGTGAAATCCAGCAGCTTTCTTCTGGTTTATTGAAAATCTTAATATTTAAAAAAATTTATAATTTTATAAAGAACAAAAAATTATAATCCAAAAGCTTCCTGCATATTTTTTACGAAAATTTTACTTGCGGGAAAAATCGTTTAGAACTATTGCGTTTCGAAAATTGTTCAGATCATAGAAAACCCGCGGCGAATATAGGGCTCCAAAGGGTCAATCGTTTTGGAATTAGTCTAGCCGCATTAAATCGCACGATCTTGGAGGCCAATTAACGGGTGCAAAACGTGAAGCTATGCAGTTACAAAAAAACATTTCTTTTATTAAATCAATTGTGACACCAACTGTATGACATGTTGCACCGTTTTGTTGAAACACAGCCATCATGCACATCATGGTTATTCAGCTGATGAACGCAAAAGTCAGTAGCCATGACTCTATAGCAGTCACCACAACAAAACATAACACTCTGAAAAGCATTGTTTTTGAAGAAGTACGGTCCAATGGATTTACCAGCTTATAAAGCACACCGAACAATCAGGTCATATGAATGTAACGGTGCTTAGCACACTTTTCAGAATTATCATCACTCCAAAAAGAACAGTTTTATTTAATAACATATCCGTTGAAGCAATAGAGATGAAGCTCTCTTATGAAAAGCTTATGAAAATCGATATCAATGGCTCTCTTGCTTTGGTCACAATTCACACAATTTGGAAGCGTTATTTAGGCGTCCATCTATTCACATTGAAATGCTAGACTAAGCTAAACATAAATCACTTGTCAGCTGACAAAATAGTCGTAAGGTAAAAAGTGTTGCAAACTTAAAGTTCTGTACCTCTTTAAAAACAGCCTTTACTTTATTTTTACTTTTCCTATTACAGAATAAAAGTGTATTATGTCCATTTGAGGACGATTTTATCTTGCAGCTATTTTGTCAGCTGACAAGCTTGATTTGGCCTTTCAATGATTAGACTGGCACCGGAACAACGCCTTCAAATAGTGAATATTTTCTCGATTTCATAGACAAATTTAGTTTAGCTATTAAGTCCACCTTTATTCAAATGGATCTTAATAAACAAAACCTTCCTTATTGAAGTGATAATAATCATCAAGTTTATGACACTGTTACTGTTTGGTATTTTTCATGGGCTGGTGGAATCATGATTGCGTACTTTTTTAAAAACAATGCTGTTCAGAATTTACAGTTAATAGTAACCGCTATATAGCCAAGATTACTGACTTGTTGGTTCATCAGTTTAATAAGCATGATGTACAGGAGCTGTGGTTCCAACAGGATGGATCATGGCGCAAAGCTATTGCCTTAATCGATTTATTGAAGAAACCGTTTGTTACTTGCATAGCTTCAAATTAAGGACTCGTGAATTGGCCACCAAGATCGATCTAACGTGGCTAGACTATTTGCTGTGGGAATATGTGAAGTCACGAGTCTATGCCAAAAATCCCGCCACGACTGACTACTTTTAGAGCAACATTTGCTAATTTTTTGCCCATACATGGGCAGAAATATCAACAACGAATATTAGACCTTCAGATTGGACTAAGCCGTAGTCAACCGTGACGGTCATATGCCAGAAATTACATTTAAATTATAACGCCAGAAGTATATATTAAGAATAAAGTAAATTTCATGTCGATTTAAAAAAAATCATCTTTGTTTTATTCCATTTTAAAATTCTCTACCTCTACGAAAACAAACTTTACTTTTTACCACTAATATTATGGTATTTTATTTCTCCTATAAAAAAATAAATAGAAACTTAATAAAGTCAATTTGCGTTTTAGGTGACGATAAGTATCGTTACCCGTATTTCTATAATAAACGTTTTGTTATAGTAAGTTCTTTTAATATAAAATAACATAACACAACACTTGGGAATCTTTAAATAATATTACACGATTTATTCAGTTTAAATACACACAAAAATACAAGATGGTAACTTTACCACTATAACGCCTAAAAGATTCTTTATTATTTTTATGTCTTTACTCAACGATGCTTATACTTGAACCCACTCTATTGCCCAACAGCTGGTGCTTATATATCTGTTTTCAGCGAATCTCGCATATAAAGGGTTATTCAGCAAGAAGTTTGTTTCGTAAAGCAAAATAAAGCAAAAAATTTATATTAAGATGATTCAAATTTTTTAATGTATTACGAAGAGAAGAGTTCGGCAATTATGAAAAATGATATCTGGCACATGTCTACCACGACCACGCTGATAGATATCGATTCTTTCATCAAAGCTTTTAATCACTTTTTGGCAAAATCGCCAAAAGTTTTAAAACTGAAATCCATTTCATTGACTGCGTTTAGACTGTGTCCTTAACATAGCCCCAAAAAAAAATTATCCAGTGTTAAATCACACGATCTGGCTGGCCACTTGACTGCAGATTGTCGTGAAATAATGTGATCGGGAAATTTGGTTTGCAATAAATTGATTGGCTGTTTGACATCTGGCACCGTCCTGTTGAAACCACATTTCAGTGATATCCACGTAAGCCAAAATGGACCGTTGCCGTATTTCCAGTGTCATCTTCGAAACAAAAAACGCCCCAATATCGCCTCCAGACCACATAGTGCACCATGCAGCTTCTGGATAATCGCTCTACTTACTTGTTTACATGCCCTGACAAGTGAAATGGGCTTCCTCTGAAAAAATTATTTTTTTCGAATCTACGGCGATGTGAATGGTCGGTCGGCTTTCAATTCCTGCACCAGTTACACCTTGTGAGGCTCCAAAGTCAAATCATTACGCAAAACTCGCCATGTGGTGGTTTTGGATAAACCTAATTGTTGAGAAAATTGAGGAATTGACAAATTTGGATCTGCCTCAAGGCTATGACTAACGGTTGTGATGTTTTCAGTTGAACGACCCGATCGAACACACATTGGTGTTCGTTCATTTTGTATCGAGCCTGTCGACTCAAATTTAACGACCAAATTCTTAATAGCGATCTCAGAAGGACGACTTTGTTTGTCCGGAAATATCACGCATTTTACGAAATGTAACTTTAATAGAACCACCCACCATTTTCATAGTGGATTTTAATGGGGGGCGCATTTATCGGTCTTTATACAACTTCGACTATCTAAACTTGTGCAACTGGGGAAAAAGGGAGCCCAGTCCCCTAAAGTCAGCAGGGGTACAACTGGAAGCTCCACGTTATTTCCACGGGAATCAGTAGCCCGAAGAGTTTCCGCTATTTGTCTCTTTAGGCATTTAGCTGTTTCTCTGACTAATTGTTGAAGTTGGTCCTTCGGGAGTATCGTGGTGGTTGTGGTCTCGCGGCCCCATAACAGGTCAGTTTTATATGGTGGCCAGGATCATTTCACTTTTAATAACACCTACCTGGTGGAATGATCCTAGATCCAGTAAGCATGCTAGACATGTGTTCTGGACAGGAGTTGGATAGTCTCCAGCTCTTCAGGAGTAGTGGTTTGCAGCCCTCCTCTGGCATCATTGAAATTGCTACTAGGAAGGACCTGTTTCTAGAATTAGACTTCGGCCTTCTAGGGCGTGAGTGGCGCTGCTTTTCACTCACAGTGGTCTGACCACCATCTGATTAAGGCTCACTGCCAGGGGCAGATGTAAATCATATCACGAGTGGATTTTAATTATTTTAATGCGATGTTTGTGGGCAATTGAATTCATTGTAACAATTGTTAATGGGTCTAATACGAATACGTCAAAAAAGTAAATGTCAAAACTATCATGTTGTTGGTGTTGCCACAATTGAAAAACAAGGGTCTTGTTGAAAAACCCCATACTTTAACATCATCATCTATTGTCTTTCTTAGCATCATTCAGTCTAGGCGACTTTTTTGCTGTGTGTTTATTTTTTGTTCTGTGTTAGTTGTTTTTTTTTCTGTTATTTAGCTTCTTTCCTGGAATTTTTAATAACCATGTTGTTGTTGTCTTGTGTATATAAGATTTCTTAGAAACTGTGTAATCTGTAAAAAGATGCAATAGGTCATTTCGTTTACTTATTTACTGATAATGATTTTCTTTTGAAACTTAAATGAAGCTGTTTGTTATGTTTTATCTTAAGTATGTTTTACACATAACGGTGCCCTAGTGAAATAAAAAAAATTGTAATTTTTATTTTTTTTATAAATTTTTATATATATATATTTGTTTTTTCTTAATATGTCAATATATGTGTAATTAATTTTTATTACATTGTTTTTATTTGTATGTACTCAAACTTATTATTAAGTTTTGCAGAGTAAAACTGCCGTTAATTTATTTTTTATTTATTTCTTTTTTTTTAATTATTTTTTAATATAAGCCAACTATATATTGTATATTATATAAGTTTATTATATATTTTTATTGATTTTGTTTTAAGTGTTTTGAGTAAAATGTGTTTATTTGAATTGTTATATATAAATATTTATTTTATTAATATTATTTTAATTACTATTATTATATTATTATTATTTATTATTTTTATTATTTTTGAAATTTTATTTTACACTAAGGTACGTTAACTGGGATTTTTCTTTTATATTTTTAAATTAATTTTTTTTAAGTTATAGATTAGAGGCAAATGAAATATAAAGAAAAACATTTACTAAATTATAATTATCTAACGAGTTGTTTAATAGTTTACAATATTTTTCAATAAAATTAAATTAATATTTTAAATTTATTTTTATAAAGTATATAACAATAAAATAGCAAATTAGTTTTTATACATAAAATATAATACATTTTAAAATATACAGTAATACCTAAAATATTAAATATAAAAAAGCAGAAACTACTAAGTACGCATATGCTTTTTTAATTTTATTCTTTACTTTAGAATGAAGCGATTTTTTGTTTTTAATTTTTTATTTAAAATTTCTAATGACTTGGTTGTTGTTTGTTGATATTTATTTTTAATTTTCTTCTTTTTTTTTTAAATAACGAAAACTAAGACACATTTGTTTTTTAAAGACTTTTGGGGAGAGCTTCTATTTTGAGGACTTGTTTAGTTGCTTGTGTAAGAACTTGTTTTTTAAGCTAAAGCTTGTTATATGACATGAGTTTAGCATTATTTTTTTATATATAAAAAACCACTTTATTTAAAATTTTGATTTTGTTTATAAAATATTTGTTTTAAAAAAATTTGTTTTAATTTTGCGTGTTAATTTAAAAGTTAACAAAATAGTATGTTTTTTTTTTTTTGTTTTTCAGATTACTGCCAGGAATGTTAACTTTATTTACTTTACCTGGTGTTAACGAAAATTTGTCCCAGAAAATTTAACCGTTTTAACTACTGATATTACTGATCACTAATGATTAAAATAAATTTACATAATTATATTTTGTTCTTTATTATTTTAATCTTAAGTAAAATAAATTTAAAATTATTTTTCATAAATAATTTTTTTAAACACAAAATATTTATATAACAAAATAAATAATTTTCGTATCTTCAGGAAAAGAAAAATGTATAAATAAATTCAAATCAAATCAGCTAATAATAAAAAATAAAAATAAATTTTATTTAATTTTTACATAAATTATTGAAACCTAAAAATTATTTATTTTACATTTTTTTCTGCATGTGCCATCCAATGGTATGGTGTAGTAAAGAATATAAAAATAAATCAAAATAAATTTGTTTTAAATCAAAAAATATTAAATATAAAAATAAAATTTATATTTATAATTTTTATAAAAAAAAAATTGTTTATGAAGTTTTTTATTAATGCATTAAAAATAAATAAAGATAAATCAAAATAAAATTATTTTTATTAAAAAAATATTGAAAATAAAAATGAAATTTATTTAATTTTTGTATAAACTTTTTAAATAAAGAAAAAAAATTGCCGCTCAATGATGTGGCGAAATATTGAAAATAAAAATAGGTAAACCAAAAATAAAATTGTTTTAAAATTAAAATTTAATTTTTATATAAATTATAATAATAAAATAAATATCTTCGGGAAAAGAAAAATGTATAAATAATTTCAAAAATAAAAATAAATTTTATTTAATTTTTACATAAATTTTTGAAAAAATTCACATTTATTTTACATTTTTATTTTTTTTGTCTGTAGATGCCACCCAATGGTGTGGCGTAGTAAAGAATATAAAAATAAATCAAAATAAATTTGTTTTAAATCAAAAAATATTGAATATAACAATAAAATTTATTTAATTTTTATATAAATTTTTGAAATATAGAAAAAATTGTTTATCAAGTTCTTTATGAATGCAGGTGTCACCCAATGATATGGAGAAACAAATCACAATAAAATTATTTTTTATTAAATAATATTGAAAATAAGAATGAAATTTATTTAATTTTTGTATAAAAAAAAATTGCTACCCAATGATGTGGCGAAAAATATTAAATTTTTATATAAATTTTTTAAATAAAGTATAAATTTTCTGAAGATGCCACCCAACGATGTGTTAAAATATTGAAAATAAAAATAAATAAATATATTTGTTAGTAGTTAATTATAAAGCACTAGGTCATTTAAATAAAAAATTTTTAAAAAACTTTTATTTTTAATTTTTTATTATTTTTTTGATATTTCACCACACCGTTGGTTGGCATCCTGATAATGCCTGATAATGCCAACCAACGGTGTGGTGAAATATCGAAAAAAATAATAAAAAATTAAAAATAAAAGTTTTTTAAAAATTTTTTATTAAATAGTGATCTAGTGTTTTATAATTAACTACTAAAAACTATTAAAAAGGTCAAAAAACTATAACTATTATATAAATAAATATAAATCAAAATAAAATTGCTTTAAATAAAAAAAAAATATTGAAACTAAAAACAAAATTTATATAATTTTTACAAAAATTTTTTAAATAAAAAAAAAATGGTTATACATTTTTCTTTTCCTGCCACGAAACGATGTGGCGAAATATTGAATATAAAAACAAAATTTTTTTCATTTTTATTTAAACTTTTCAAATAAAGAAAAAATTATTAAATTTTTCTTATCCTGAAGATGCCACCCAATGATGCGGCGAAACATTAAAAATAAAAATAAATAAAGATAAATCAAAATAAAATTATTTTTAATTAAAATATATTGACAATAAAAATATTTTTTTTTTAATTTTTATTTTATGAAGTAAGAAAATTTTTTATACGTTTTTGTTTTCCTGAAGATGCCACCCAATAAAGTGCGCAAAAATTAAAAATAAAAATAAAATTTATTTAATATTTATAAAAATTTTTAAAATAAAAAAATGTTTATACATTTAGATTTTCCTGTAAATGCCACCGAATGTTGTAGCGACATATTGAAAATAAAATTTATTTCATTTTTATACAAAGATATTGTGCTTAAAAAATTATTTATAAAGTTTCAAAAAGCTTAATTAACTATAATTATTATTTTTAAAATTATTTTGTACAAATGAGTTTAAAAATTAACATATTCTATTTTTCAACAAAATACAAGGAATAACGTTCAAAAACTCTAATTTATGTTTATAAAACTAAAATATGTTGAAAATTTTGAACTTAAAATTTATAAAAAAATATATTTACAAAATTTATAAATTGCGAAGAGGCCGTGGAAAGTTCAAAATTGTATCTATATATATAAAAGAAAGTGATGTTAGTTACTACGCTTATAACTCGAGAATGCCTAGACCGATTTCGGTGATTAGCACCAATTCGGACAGGTCTCCGGCCAAATAAGAAGAATACACAAGAAAATTTTGGAAAATTTCCCAAAAAAAAAATTATGAAGAAAATTCATTTTCACATACATTTTTTTTACAACGCTATCTTAACTCAAGAACCCATAAAAAAACATGATTGTAAATGCTATATTGCCAGTAGATGGCGTTGTATGCACACTTGGCAGATGCAATGACATATGTGACTGGAGTTTTAGTAACATAAATATTGGAATTTTCTTCAGCTTTTATCAGCTTTCCTTATTTATTTAAATTAAATTTGATTTAATACAATATTTTGAAGAAAATTTTGGAAAATTTCCCAAAAAAAAAAAATTATGAAGAAAATTCATTTTCACATACACTTTTTTTTTACAACGCTATCTTAACTCAAGAACCCATAAAAAACATGATTGTAAATGCTATATTGCCAGTAGATGGCGTTGTATGCACACTTGGCAGATGCAATGACATATGTTAGTAGTCAAAAAAGTCATGAAAAATGTGATTGAAGCAAACATTTTAAAAGAAAAATATAAGGGCGATGTGTTGAAACCACGCATTCCTATGATTCCTCCAGATTTGCCGTTTAATTTAGAATGGCTTCAGTTCCCCATACCTGTTGCTTTTCAATGATCCCTGTTTTTTGCACTTTCAGTTATATGTATCACGTTCACGTGCTTTGTTTTTCAATACCGCGAACCAAAATCGATCAAAAAATGTCGAAGAAATGACTTGCAAAGCAGTCACGGGCACGCTAGTTTAAAATAAATTTTGTAATTCATAAATTTGAAACATTCCTATAATTTTAAACCATTTTTTTTAATTATTTAATTTTCAAAAACTATTTTTTTACTCTAAACTCAGCTCAGGTATTCTAAAATTTTGTAAGAAAAAATTTCAAATTTCACAAAATAAATTAATGAAATTTTTTTTTTTCATTTTAAAACAATTTTAATTTTTTTCGAATTTTATATAATTTTCGAATTTTTTCTTTGCTCTTTGATGCTGTACAAAGGAGTAGCGAAATGCGGGCAGTTCAAGTAAATGGCGACCTGTAACTTGTTAAATGAATATTTTACACTTTTTCCTCCATAACCTTGCATTTTCCCAAAAAACAAATAAAATTTTAAAGCATGAAAAAAGCGTGAAAGCGATGACAGTAACTACACCCAACTGCTAGATGGCTTTGTTTATGATTAGAACTACGACGGTATCTGATTACCTTTGAACCTCTAACTTTCGTTCTTGAATAATGAAAATATCTTTGGCAAATGCCTTCGCTTAAGTTAGTCTTACATAGCTTCAAGACTAAGTTATTACTAATGGCCCCAAAAGGCTTCTATTAATCACTACCTCTTGATCCAGAAAAATAAAAAATAAAAGTATAACAGGGGTCCATACACCAAATATTCAGGTATTTAGATCCTGCTTTAAGCAGACTTCAAATGTTTTCTTTCTTAAGATTTCTAATTCATTTATTTACAATATCCTTGAAACTAGTCAAAGTATACCAAACTTTTAGATATAATTCCACAGTAAGCCCAGATGAATGGAGATAAAAATATTACTGTATGACAGCCTATTCTGTAAACTATATCGAAATAATTTTTCAGAAAAATTTATTTGTTTTGAAATTGCCTAAACAAATCTTACACATCTCCAGACGTTTTAAATTGCGTAAAAAAACCTAATTAAAATTTAATCAGGTAAAATTTAGTACGAAACTTATTAAACAACATTTAGTATTAACAATTTCATGCCGTTTTAAAAAACTTGATCGAAATTAAAGGCAAAGCAATAAAGTGCACTATGATATTGCAATTAGTACTAAAAACCAACGTACTTTAAAATAGCCATAAATAAAAACTTAATAAAAAGTAAATTGAAAGTTGTTTAAAAATTTAAAAACGCCTAAACAAAACACAAAAAATTAAATCGAAAAATATTTAGTTCAAAATGTGTAAAAACAGTTACTTCTAAAATTCTAAGGCCGTTTTAAAATAACGTAAAAGACTTATTTGAAAATTAATCAAGTGCCATTTAGCGAAATATTAAAAAAAATTGGAACTCGCGGAATTGGATTTGAAAAACGTTTTAGGATCCCGTAAACAAATCAAAATTAAATCAAGGGCTATTTGGCGAAAATTTTAGTAAAAAAATAATTAGTATTAAAAATCGAAAGATGTTTTAGGATCGCGTAAAATGTCTAATCAAAAGTAAATCGAGAGCAATTTAGAAAAAATTTTGGAATAAAAATAATTAGTACTAAAAATTTTTAAAAATTTAAAACTAATAATTAGAACTAAAAATCGAAAGATGTTTTGGGATCGCGTAAACATATCTGTTCAAAACTAAATCAAGGACTATTTAGTAACATTTTAGAATAAATGAATTAGTACTAAAAATTAACAGATGTTTTAGGAACGCGTAAACAAATCTATTTTAAGGTAAATCAAGAGCAATTCAGTTAAAAATTGTAGAAAAATAAAAATAAATTAAAAGTAGTTTAAGAATCGCTTAAACAAATCTGATCAAAATTAAATCTAGGTCTATTTAGCAAAAAATTAAAAAAAATAACAATAATTAGTACGAAAAATAGAAAAGATTTTTGGGATCGCATAAATAGATATAATCAAAACTAAATCGAGGACTATTTACTAACAATTTCAGAAAAATCTATTTAGTACTAAAAATTTTTAAATGTTTTAGGATCGCATCAACAGCGCTGTTCAAGTAAAATTCAGGTAAATCGAGGGCAATTTAAATAAAAATTTTTACAAAAACAATAATTAGTACTTTATATTAAAAGTAGTTTTAGGATCGCGTAAACAAATCTAATCAAAATTAAACCGAGTGGCTATTTACCAAAATTTTGGAAAAAAAATTAGTACTAAAAATCGAAAGATGTTTTAAGATCGTGTATACAAAACTGATCAAAATTAAATAGGGGCTATTAAAAAATTTTTAGAAAAAAAAAATGTAGTACTAAAAATTTTTAAATGTTTTACGATTGCGCAAACAAAGCTGTTCAAAAGTAAATCAATGACTATTTGATGAAAATTATTAAAAACCAGCAAGTAGTACTAAAAATTGCATGCGGTTTTTGAAACATAAAAAATTGATGGAAACTTAAACGTGAGGCTGTTCAAACTTAAACGTGAGGCTGAAAAAATAATTAATTCTAAACATTTAAGCCATGAAAAAATAGCTTAAATATATCAATCTAACGATAACTCATCACTTTCTTGGTACTAAATAAATTTTTCTTCGATTCTAAAAATAGTTTAAATGTTAAATTTTTGGCGTTTAAATCTTTGTACGTTTCAAAATAAATCAAGTGAGATTTTTAGAAATCGACTCGTTTTATGTATTTAGAAAAATGTTTTCATTATGCCTTCGCCAAAAGCAGTCCGAAAGCGAACAGTTTAATTAACAAATCAATGATCCTTAAATAAAATACTAACGAATGCGCAAGGACTTAAGTATTTCTAGTTTAATTTAATATTTCAGTTTTAATGGGCAAAAGAATTCCGAACAAAAACAGGGTGATGACAACTTTTTAATTAATTTTTTTTTTTTTTTTGGTAAAGACAATATAAAGTCTTTCAGTAAAATTCCACAAAAATTCGATTTGAAAAAAAAATCCACACAAGCATTTAAATCCGATTGATGTTTTTTACGAGTCGAAACACAAAAAAAATTTACCCAAACCCAACTTGGATGTGTTACAATAATCGCAATTTTTTTGCGCATTTTCAAATATGAAAACAGGTTTTGTTCCAAAGGTTCTGCTGTTTAATGGAGCTTGTGGGAACGACATAAAGTCTTTACAATAAATTTGCACAAAAACTTATATTTATTTAATTATTAATTACACCATACAAACTGTGAGTACCCCTAGTATTTTTCGTGTTTAACTTCCTTATGCTTATGAATTATGCTTTAAAATTATTGATTTGTGCTAAAAAAATCTTTTTTTTTATAAAAATAATTTAATTGAATAATGAATAATAAAAAGAATTAGACATTAGTTGTTTTGCCTATTGAAGGCTTATTTACGCAGCACGAACACTAGTGTGTTGCTGGGTGTAGGCGTGGCTAAATATCTTTTGTTGTTTTTAAAGAGATTCACAATGGACCCTGTCGATTTCTTTGTAAATGTGGTATAACTTTATAACCAGTGCTAATCTGATACTTTTGGGAATGCACTTCGTATATTTCGCAGTGTTGCTCTTCCTAAACTCACAATGCTGACGTTGTTTCAGGCTGATCTTTTTATGGCAATAAAATACAAATACGTTAAAAATTCCCTGAATTAAAGTCAAGCATTTTTCCCACTCCGTTATATTTCTTTTTAATAAAACGAAATTTAAGCATAGATGTTTCTTGAATAACACAGGGAATTGCACGTTAAAGTAGCTCCAGAATTAACAAATTCTTCATCATTCGTTTTGTCAAGTTGGCTGCATTAATTAATAACTTGACGGCTGTGGAATAAACAAGGCTTTTTTTAAGAGTGACTTACATTGCAAAGCCAGAAGGACATTGAATATTTCAATATGGGAAATAACAAGTGGCCAAATTTGTACAGCGCATATTATCGAGATAATTTACAGACACGAGTGGACAAGTGCTGTATTATTTAAAAAAAAAATCAATGCATCCAAGCATTTCCACCTTAATACTTTTTTGGAATAATTACGTCAGGAATCGAACGTACAAAGAGAGATGATCCATCAGTTGACCATGCTAATGGAAAAGCTATTCAAAGCCAAAAATTTAGATGCATTGCTTGCGGAGGTTTCTTGCTGCAGCTCTAAAATTATACAGTTTGAAGATGAAAGCACCGAAGATGAAATTGGTGGACAAAATGAAAAAGATGTGCCTTGGAATCCCCCCCTCGGGGGCACATTGATATGTTTTGATGTAATCTCACCGTCATCACATGTGTCACCGGAGGTAAAAGGGAGCCCCAGTCCCATAAAAGACTAGCTGAAGCCAACTAGACAATTCCACTTTATTTCCACGGGAATCAGTAAGCCCCAGGATTTAGCTTTTTGCCTTTTTAGCTTTTTATCTGTTCTCTGATTGACTATTGAGGTTGGCCCTTCGGGTGCATCGTGGTGGTTGTGGTTTCGCGGCTCTCGTTTGAGTTGTGTCTGACGTAAATCTTATCACGCATGCCCTTGAATACTGTGCCTAACTCGAACTCAGACAATGAATATGAACATCCTACGAAGAAAACAAGATCATCAAAACCACAAGCATCAACTTTAACGAGGATGGTTATTGACAAGAATTGAAAATGTCAAAAATTTTGTTGCCATCCAGAGATAAGAAATAAAAATCTCGTATTTTTATGCAAAATAAAATTTAAAGTTTAAACCAAGAAAATATTCGTGGATTTTTAATGCAGTTATTAAGCGAAGAAGATGCAACCTCGGCATTTTTGCGATTTTGAAGGTGCTGGATGAACTTTTTTTTGTTCTGTTTTTTTTTCTGTTATTCCATATCTATAAATTTGCTTCCTTTAAAAGAAGACTTAGAAGTTTTTTTTTACTTTTGGCGCTACTTCTCAGAATTGAGTCTCCAAATCATATGTTGTACAGTGTACAATTAGTTTGCTTAGTTTTTCGAAAATCAAAATTTAAAAAAAAACAATTTCGAGTATTCTAATTTCAAGGTTTTTTAGCATTAAAAATCTTTAATTCATTTAGATAAAAAAAAATTATTTGCTAAAATTTATTCAATTTCGACAATTTATTTTAAATGTTCTTAAAACAAAAACAAAGGCAAGTAGTTTAAACAAAAAATAATAATAAAAAAAAATATTTAAATTTTGAATAAAATAACACACACACACATAAAAGTTTTATAATTATAAGAGAGCGTTATAAGGGTGTTTCAAGACATATTTAACAACGGCCAGTAGAAAGAAAAGTGATTTCAATTATAATTTTTTATTCAAATGAAATCAACTTAACCACCCTTTAAAATATGTTTTGGTGTTTTTTTTTAATTTTTTGTTGTTGTGTTTTTTTTTGTTGTTTTTGTAAATAATAACAAAAATATTTGAATTATTGATTATTAATTAGCTTAAATTATTTATAGACTTTTTATAATATAAAAACATATTTTTTGAAATTCAACAGTTTATAATTTAAAACTAAATTATAATTTTTTAAAATGTCTTAAAACTATTTTTGAATTAAGGATAAGTAGAAAGTTTATCTTAAAACTTAAGAGTTATTTTATTTATATAATTTATTAATAAAGTTTTGGTTATTTTTTTGCTTTCTTTCTTTCTTTCTTTCTTTTTTTTCCCCTAAAATTAATTTTGTTTTTAAACTAAAATCTAAAATTTTTATAATAAAATTAATCATAAAAAACAACTACAATAATAATAATAATAATAATATTTAATAAAGTGTTATCATTATTTTTGTTTTACTTGTTATCTGCTTAACTAATGAGTTGAAATTGTTGTAAGATTTTAAACTTTAAACTTATTTGAAATTTAAGTTTTTTTTTTTTTGGTTTGTCACGTTTTTTTTTATGGAAAATATTCTTTTACAAAAAAACTTACAAAAGTCATATCTATGTATGTATTTGTTTTATATATTTACTAGTGTATGTAAGTATGTATGTATGTACGTATGCATGGATATCAATTTAAGCAATTTCTATATTTTAAAATATAAATAAATAATTTGTTTTACGGCTCAAAAATTGCACTTGGAAATATAATTGACAAAATAAAAAATTAAAAGCAAAAAGAAAAAAAAATATTAAAGTCAAACTTTACAATTTACCTGACTGATTTCACAAAAGAAAACTTAAATTTATAATTAATATGATTTAAGTGAATAAGGAAAACATGAATAAACAGAAGAAAAAATAAATTTTTAATTAATTTTTTAACTCATTGAAATTTTAAACAACTAAAGATGCGCTGTTTTTTCAGTCACGTATACCGCAACATTGTTTCAGCATCATTTGACGTTTATCAAACACATTGATGTGAAAGAAGTGTTTACGAATTTCAATGTTTTTTTCTAGAATTATATCACGTTTGAAAATAACCTACCGAACATTTGCTGCAAAAGTGTCTTAACTTAAAGTTATAAATTTCGGCATAAAGGATGATACAGAAATATTCTTCAGTGATAAAATTCTGTTTCAAATGTGTGAATTCTACAGCTAAAAAAAATTATTTTAATCGCGTTTAGCTTCAGATTTTTATATACGTTTATGTGATGAAATTTAACGGATTTCAAAACTAAATCAAATTTTTAAATTGCAAAAATGTGATTCATTTCAATTGATTAAATTTTTATATTTTGTTTTTAATTTCATTGGAAAGAATAATTTTATATGAAAATAAAAATAAAATTTATAAATCAGCAACGGGGTAACTCTGTAGTTCAATCCGAAAGAAAAAAAATTTACAGACCTTCTCAAAAGGTTAATACGAACATGTAAATTCTCTTTCTCTACCCCTCTCTCTCTCAATTTTTTGAGATATTCATTTTTATTAACACACATTTTTCGATTGGTCTCAGTGTTAATCAGCCTTAAAGGCCAATATTTTTTAGAAAATAAAGAAAGTTTTATTCATTTTCGAGCGGCGGCTTTGGAAGCCATAGTCCAAATGATGTTCTTTTCGAATCGAAATACAAAATATATTGTCCCAAGCCCGTATTGGATGTATTGAATTCATTTCTAATTTTTTATATATTTGCGAATAAGAAAACCTATTTTATTTTTATCTAAAAGGGTTCCAAAGGTTCTGCTATTTAAGGAAGCTTTTGGAAACGGTAAAAAACCTTTTTTGCTCTGGCACATGACTGAAAGGGTTTTGTAAGCACAAGGTTAGTCATATATTTTATAAGTCTCATGCTACGTTTAAACGTCATTTACAAAACATGCCTCGACCAGGAATTATATAGAAAGACTTATTAAAAGAAACATTTAAGGATCGCCTCAAACCGTGAAAACTTGAAGCAAAAAGTTTGTCTAAATTTTTATCCAATTTTTTAATAAAAGCTGAATATCAGCAGACAATGCTGGGGCTGTGTATTGAAGACGACAAACCGAATAATATTTTTACAAAAAAAAAAACAAATAAGTCAATGAGAGCAAGAACTGAATAACTCCATTGCTAACATATTTACTAAGCTGAAATTCCTTTTTGTTTCGAAAGCACATTCCATCACATAAGTCTTTGTACGCGAATCTTAACGTAAAATTTGTGATTTCATCAAAAGAGAGTATTTTTTTACAAAAGCTCAAATTTAAAACAGCAATGAGTGAAAAAGGGAGAAAACAAAAGTTTAATAAAATTCCTACGACCAGCGTTGAAATCCCCAACAATTCGATAGTGATTTATTGTAATTGATTGTTCTGATGGGAGTGATGAGAATGTGTACTGTTGTCTGATTGTTGTTGCTGCTGCTGTTGTTGTTGTTGTTGGTGTGCTGCTATCATGCTCATTTGATCGACTGTTTCCGTATCTAAGGATGTTGATTGCTGTGGTTGCTGCCCATTTTGGGCGCACTGCTAGAACCATGATCGGGGATTTGCAGCATCATATGGTTTGGGCATACCCAACGATGAAGGTCTATATGCAGTTGGAGGCGGTTGACCATATCCAGCTGCCGCTGCAGCAGCCGCTGCTCCAGCCGGTCCTCCCAGCAATGAAGGATTAAATATCATGCGTGTGTGGTAGTCGTCACGGCGTAAATATTGTTGATATAATTGACTATTCGCAGCATCTAATTGCGAGGCAGCATTCATAAAGTAGGGAGAGGCTCTTGTTGAGGGATGTGCCGCTAGAAAGCTGTATGGATTGGGTGTTGCGGCGGGATTTAAGGTTGCCTGTGTTTTATCTATTACACTGGCCGCCGTAGAGGCCGAAGCATCATTGGCTGTTGTACTTCTGCTATGAGCAGGTGCAGGTGGCATATAATATGAATTGGAGGCATCTCTGAACTGATCCAAATAACTTGAACCTGTCTGATCGCCATATAAGCCTAGAGTACTGGCTGTGTGGCCAAAATTAAAAGCACTTCCTGGTACCATTCCAGCAGCAGTTTTAAGCGATATTGCTGCAGCATCCAAAGCGGATGTCGCTGACGACGATGTCGTAGATGAGGAATTATTATTAGCATTTGTACTGGAGTTTTGAGATCCTACAGTTGCTTGAGAAGAATTCGAGGTGGATAAAGGCGAACCAACACCGGTTGATTTGAGGCCAGCATACAATTGGAAGCTTTGTAGCGCTTGTAACTGATGAGCCGTCGAAACTGTGGCAGTAGGATTTTGTGTGTTTGGATTTGTATACTGTGAGGAGTGTAGACTTTGCTGTTGTTGCTGCTGTTGTTGATGAGCAGTCTGAGATTGATGATGCTGGTGCTGTTGTGACTGATGTTGTTGCTGCTGCTGTTGCTGTTGTTGCTGCTGCAATTGTTGAGCCTGTTGTTGTGCTTGTTGCTGAGCCTGTTGCTGTTGAGCCTTGGCTGCAGCAGCCGCCTGTTCCGCTGCTATAGTTGATGCTTTCTTCTTACGCCCTCTCTTTGCTGGTGCTGGCTTTTGTGGCTCAGCATGTTGTTGATGCTGTGGTTGTTGCTGTTGCTGCTGCTGTTGCTGTTGTTGTTGAGCTTGCTGAACAGCATTTGCCTGGGTATTATTTCCTGCCAAATTCTGTAAATAACTTGATGCTGTTGGTATTTGATGTGGATTTCCATAAATACTAGCTCCGGCTGTACTCGACGCATTTCCTGTAGTTTGCATAGAATTTAAGTAAAGCTGTGAAGCAGCAGATGTTAAGCCTTTAGAGGCTGCAGCCGATGTCGATGAATTGTAGGTATGAGCTGCGGGTGGCATCGCTTTATCGTAATAACTGCTGGCAGCCGTAAGCATCATTAATGAAGGATCTTCTAATGGATGTAAAAGAGAGGAAGCTGGATTATTGTAAGTTTGTGTCGATGGTGGTGGAGGTGTTGGTTTGTTATAGGCGGACAAGTGATGAGTATGTGAAAGGTGATGAGAGGCTGCCATGGCGTTCAGGAGAGGATTATTGGCAGTTGCCACTGTATTAGATGAGACGGTCTCATGACTATTTCCTGAAGAGGCAAGAGATGAACTATTGGAACTCGAACCTGAGCTTTTATCGTTAGTAGACGTATGTTGTTGGCTTTGAGACTGATGCTGCTGTTGTTGTTGTTGCTGGCCATAGCTGTGTGATATTTGTTGATGTTGCTGTTGTGCACTTTGTTGTTGTTGTTGCGAATTTTGTGCTAATTTACCAGTGGTATTGTATAAACTATGCTGCTGCTGTTGTTGCTGCTGCTGCTGTTGTAGCTGTTGGTGCATTGTATGATGTTGCTGATGTGCCATATAGGTGTTGTCATTATTAGACATATTTAATGGTTGCTGCGTTGACGATTCTGCTGTATTTTTTTGTTGTTGCTGTTGTTGATTATGTTGTTGCATCATACTGCCAGTTGAACTACTGTTGGTTCCATAACCCATCGGTGTTTTATTTATCATATCTAGGGAAGATTTGTTTTGATGTGGTTGTTGTTGTTGTTGTATAGTTTGATTTTGCTGCAAAGATTGTTGTTGTTCTCTAGGCTGTTGTTGTTGTTGTTGTTGCATTAAATGTGAATTTAAATGTTTATTTTGATCCTGTTGTAGCGTCTTATGTGATTGCTGCTGTGTTTGTTGCTGTTGTGGCTGCATTTGACACGATTGCGTTTCTTTGGTGTAGTCCTTGGGAAAACCCAATGATGCCGCATGGTTGTACATGGCAAAAGCTTTTTCCGGCGCTATGTTACCTAAATGTTTACCAAATGCCATAGAACCCAAGAAAGTGTCAAACATTTGCGAATATTTACTTAGCTGTTGCTGCTGTTGATCTTGTTGAGAAGTTGTAGCTTTACTTTGTTGCGCTTGCTGCTGTTGAGTTTGGGCTGTTTGTTGTTGCAACTGTTGCTGTTGTGATTGTGAGGGTTGCTGCTGCAAATGCAGTTGTTGCGTTTGCGTCGGATTCTGACTTAACAGTGCCGAAAGCGTTGACTGCTGCTGTGGTTGTGGAGCTTGCTGTGTGTTTATTGTTTTGTTTTGTTGTTTTGATTGCTGTTGTGTTGTGAGTTGCTCTTCACACTTCTGCAACTTTCTGGGCGTTCCGCCACTGTAATCCATTCCCAGCATATCGTCGCCTTGTCGCTTCTGTGGGTTTGATAGATGTTGCTGACTTTTTTGAGCATGTTGATGCATTTGCTGCATAAATGCAGCCATGTCACTTGAATTAGAACATGAACTTGATTGCAAGCCATAACTTTGGACCCTTGGCGATGCAACTGATGGCGATGAGTTAGAAGAGGCATTATTATTGCTTGTTTTATTCTCTAAATTCATCTTATCAATTGAAGCTGTTGTGGCGGCTGCTTGTTTACTTGCCGTCTCTGCTTGATACTGTGCATAAGTGGGATAAGCCGGCTTCGGTATTAATAACTGTTGCTGTGTTATATTTGGCAAAATGTTGTGCTGTTGTTGCGACTGTGGCTGCGGCTGCGGCTGTGCCTGCGATTGTTGTGAAGTCTGATTTGATGGGGTTAATAACGTGGATTCTCTCCAATCGTTTGATTTCGCTTCATCTGTAGATTTGCTGTTTTCTTGCAACAAAGACGAATTATAAAGATTTTGAGATTGTTGAGATTGCTGCATTTGGTGTGTTGCCTTAGAGGGGGGTGGCACGTATGAGTTATTGTTAGCATTAAGATTTTGTCCCATATGCTCAGTATTATCCGGCATTTGAGAGGAAAATAATCCAGATGTTTGATGCTGCTTCTGTTGGTCCTCTATGCTCGTGGTTTGTGGTTGCAGTGCATTTGCAGTGCCCTTATTTGATTCTCCATAACCTACATTAGTTGCAGAAGGAGAAGTAGTATTGTTATAATTAGGTGTGACGGTTGTCAATGAAGTTTGACTATAAGTTGGCGGTTGCGGCTGTTGTGCTATTGTCTGTTGCTGCTGCTGTTGTGAACCAACACTTGGTGGTTGCTGCTGATACGGTGACATTACTGGTTGTTGATATGGTGAATGTTGTTGGGGTTGTTCTGCTGGAGAATTCGCTAAAGGAGTTGGGGGCTGGGTTGCCGCTGAAGAGGCTGGAGAGCCTATACAGGCTAAGGGACTATGTTGCTGTTGATTCAGAGGCGAGTGAACACTGGAAGCTGCTGAGCCGCTAACAGCTGCATGTGATACCGGACTATGCGCGTTATTGGAGGCGGTGTAAGGCGATTGTTGTGACTGTTGATATGGTGAATTTGGTGGATGGTACGGACTTTGGTGAGGCTGTGGTGTGGTGTGCGGTGTTGCATATGGAGAACTCTGAGGGTGCTGATAGGGAGAGTGAGGGTTTGGCGTGCTCGGACTCATTGAACTATTATAATCGGATTCTTGTGAATTCGGTTGCTTATATTGATCGTATAAATTTGGCAAGGGTGATGTGGAAGAATAAACTGGTGTCTTGGAGGCTTCCGATCCAGAAGGGTTATAGCTGTTGGCTCCACCATAGGGAGAAGTACCACTTAGTTCTGGTGTGGAAACATTTGGTGAAGATGCTGAAGAGTAAATGTGCTGCGAGTATTGAGGATATGGAGAAGGCATTTCTCTTGGACTGCAACTTTTGTCAGGACTGCTCTTGGTGGTAGTATCCTGATAGAAATTCACTTTAATGGTGCCATTTAATGGATAGGGAGATGTAGGTTTGGTAATTTCATCTGGTTTAGGTGACACCATTATTGGGGAGGCACCTATAGGTGAAGCACCAATTGGCGAAGTGTATGAGCCAGCATTGTAAGAGCCATAACGATCCTCTATAGGTATACGCGGAGAATCGGGATCTTGGGAAAAACTGGATCTCTCCGATATGGTACTGCCTGTACTGGTTTTGCGTTGCCTTGGAGCGGAGGGTAAAGAAAATGTTTCTCCTATTAAAGAGCTAGAATTAGGACTTTTGGCTACAGTTGCATTATTTGAAATTGAAGATATGGAGCTCTTTTCTTGGGACTTTTCTGACGAGTTTTCATTACTCTCAGGTTGATGTTTTTCTTCCTCCTCTGATTTTTTGGCCTTTTTAGGTGCTCCAAACGCTTTAAACCATGCACTCAAATTTGGTTTTTCCTTAGCTGAATCGGCTACTGACGAAACAGCACTGTTAAGAGAATCCAAAGTTTTATCAGCTCCTGGTACATTTACCAAAGTATTTGATGACGTCAGAGAAGTGGAATTAATAGAAGACAGTGTGGCTGTTAGTGTTTCAAAGGGTCTTGGCTTTTCATTGTTCCCAGCTGACTTTAATTCATCTTCAAACTTTTTGTCTCTATCTTCCGTTGCCAACAAATGTGCTGCGCTGCTAAGTGTAGAGCCAATTTTAGGAAAAGGTAATAAACCCTCTAAAATCGTTTCTTTTGGTTTGGATTTTTCATCCAATTCTTTATCTTTTTCTGTACATAAAACTGGACTTGATGCCGCCTTATTTACCGTCTTGGAAGCCAGTTCATCAATGAAAGACGGTGTAGAGCCCATAGAAAAATCATCCGTTTTTATAACACTACCCAAGCTCAATTTAGGGACATTATCAGCTGTTTCCACTATAAGGGAGTTTTTGACTTCTTTGGTTTTTGGTACGACTGGACCTAAAAGAAACAGTTCATCTGGTTTGTTGACATTTTGTATAAGATTCCCTTTGGCCTTGCCCGGTTGTAAACGGTCTATGGTACGCAATAAATTATCTTTTCTTCTTGTATTGGCAGCAGCCTGAAGTTTTTCCTTCAGGGATTTCCTTTTATCTTCTTTAGCCATTTGTTTTTTAATGTGCGGCGGTGGTGGGGGATGTAACAATAGTTGAGTAGTTGATGGTTCTTTTGGTTTTGGCATTGTTACCGTAGTCAAGCATGGAGCTATTGTTGTGGGTGGAGGTATTAGAAGCGGAGTATTAGCTACTGCTACAGAACTTAAAGAAGCTATTGAGGGCGCATTTATTATGGATGAATTCGAGGAAGCATTCACCGATGTACTGCCAACTGAATTTCCGGAAGTAGTTGAATGAGGTGGAGATGTGTTTAGTCGTGCAGCTGCTGCAACTGGCAGTAATTCGCTAATGATATCTTTTTTCGGTAAATTGGAGTCTGATGATGAATTATTGTCAGCAACTAGCTCATCAAATGCCTCCTGAAGTTTTACAGGCATTAGGTCATCTTTGGTATTTGAGGGACCATCCAATTTACTCGTTATAGTGTGATCAAAATCATCCATCATATAACGTGAGGGTGAATTAGAAGCTGATGAGAATTCTGAGAACCGGGGTGTATGTTCCAGCCAGCGATTTATGTCCTTAAGAGTCTGCTCCGTTTCAACATCTAAGGCTTCTAAGTTAGCGGAATTAGAAGCAGTGGGCTTTTGAGCATTCGAACTAAAACCAACATTATTTTTACCCGCCTTTTTATTGTTGTTTTGATTTGCAGTTGCCTTTTTCTGCAGCGCTTTTTTGGGTGGGGGAGGAGCTTGAGGTTTCTCTTTATCCTTTTCCTTCTCTTCCATTTTTGGTTTCGTTTTTATTTCCCCTACTTCCTTCATAACATCACAAACTGTCATAGACTGTAGATTTGTCACGGGTGACAGAGTTAGTGAGTCTTCTAATAATGCTGCGGCCTTAAGTTTATCTTTCTTTTTTGGAGGTAGTTTGTCGATAGAAAGTTGTTTTTTATCTTTTGGATCAGGCGCTGCAATAGCTGGTAATTTAAATAATTTTTCCTTACACTCGTCCTTTTCATTGGTTTTTATTTTTTCAATTTGTTCTTCTGCTATACTTTCTACTGGATTTTCTACAACAATCGATCTCTTGCATTTGTCAGCAGGTTTTTGCTCCGAATATGCTTCTTTAACCGTATTTTCAGCATCTGGCTTAGATTGAGATTTAGGCTCTATTATTTCTAGTGCCTTGTCTAAATTCTTTTTAGCCTTTTTATTATCACGGCATTTCCTTCCTCTTGTCGTCTCAGCTTTCTCGGGAGTTTTTTCGGAAGATTCTAAACTGTTCTTACTAGAGGAATCTCTTTTCCTGGAGCTCTGTGATTTTGTGGTTGTTTTAGTTTCCGTGCTGCTCACATTTTGTTGGCTAAGCAAAGCTCTACTCCTCCGATACTTAATAAGTTCATATTTGTCGAGAAAGGGCAATAACATTTCAAGTTCTGCTTGCTCAGCAGCTGCTGCTGCAGCAGCCTTTTCTTTTTCTGACAATGTTTTCTTTTCACTAGATGTCGCTGTTGTATTTGCGGTTGAGGAAGAGGAAGTAGATCTTTTACGTTTGTTTTCTTTTTCCTTTTTAGTGGCTTTACTCGTTTTTGGCGGATTTTTCTTTTTTACGGGTTCAGGGGAATGTTCTCTGGATTCCTCGGATGTTTGACTAGAAGTGATGGATTTTAAATCTTCATTATCGGATTCGGGAGATTTTTGTTGCAAATTGTTTAGAGAAGTGCTTTGCACTTTTTTCACGGTTGTTAAAAGTTCAGAGAGATCCTCATTAAGGGCACTTTTTGAGTATTTTTTATGTAAATCTACTTTAAAGGGTGACATACTGCGGCTGTCATCGTCTAGTATATCTTCTTCTAATTCCGAGGCAGAAGCATTTAAGGCAGCTATAGCGGGTGGTGGCAAATCCTTGCTGGTTACCAACGAGGACTTTCTTTTATTTGGAGGTTTAACATGCGTAGGCAGCACTTGTGCTTGCGCTTGCGGTTGATCTTCTTCAGGTTCTGATTTTAAATCTTGGTCATCGTCTTCTTCTGTTGAAGAATCTTCCTGCTCATATTCTAACACTTCTGCTTTTGATTTATATTTTCCACTAGCTTTCGTTTTACTTTTGCTTTTAATATTTTCTTTTTTCTTTTTGATTGCAGCTTTTTTCTTTGGATTTGCCGATTTTCCCAACTTAGCATCTTTCGCTTTAGATTTTCCTTTTTTCGCCATCTTCAGCTCAAAATTTTCATCATCTTCATTATCCGGTTCCTCTTCAGATTCTAAGTTCATATCATCATCGTCTTCAGACACATCCATATCGTCTTCTTCTACCTTTGGCTTGGATTTTATAGATTTTTTTGATGACTTTTTCGATTTTGCAATCAATTTCGTATTTTTCTTATCATATTTAGATTTCTTATCCCTTTTCGAAGTGCAATCCTTGTACGTTTTGGTTTTCTTTAAAGAATTTTTTTTCTCCTCCAATTCTTTTATCTCGTCAAAATCTTCTTCATCATCTTTAAATTCATACTGATCTTCTTCCTCACTTTGCTTGTCCTCTTTACGGGTTGTTTTCGATTTTCTTTTTCGTTTTTTATCCTTGTCCTTTCTCTTTCTTTTGCCATTTGAGGTTTTATGATCACATTCATCTTCATCCACTTTGTCATCATCTTCAGTTTCCTTGCCGCCCTCTTTATCATCCTCATCACTAGTTGCAGCATCTTTTGATTTCTCTTTTTTACCATGCTTCTTCTTGTCTGCGGACTTGTGAGTGGTTTTCTTGTTACTCATTTCTTGATTTTCCTTATCTTTAGCCTTTTTATTGAAATATTTTTCACGGAAAACATTCATTTTCGCATCTGCCGCTGGATAACTTAAATTCGGATCATCTTCATCGTCGTCCGACAAATGATCGAAATACTTTTTTGTAGCTTTGTCAAAGGCTTCTTGTAGCTTATTAACCATTTCTGTGTATTCTGAAAAGTAAATTTTCACGCTTGATATCGTTAAAGCAACAAAAAGAAATGCTTGAACTTACCATTGTCGTTGCCATTATACAAACGGCAGTTGTTGACAATTAGTTTAAAATCATTCCGAAAGTCACCAAATTTCTGATATTCGCCATTATCGAGTTTATCTTCCATTTTTAAGAGGTCCATAGGTCTAAAAAAAAATAATCAAATTATAAAAATGGTTTCAATAATAAAGGATTCTTAGAATTTTTTAAAATTTCGGAAATGAACGATCATAAAAGCACATTTCTTCGTCACAAACAATACTATCGTCGTTGTTTTTCACATTGTGATTACCGACATTTGTTTTCGAAGAATTAATTAAAGTGAAAATGCAATAAATCAATCTGGAAATGAAGTGCTTGAAAGAATATCAAAATGCTTAAATCTTAAGACCTCAATATTTAATGACGGATGTCACGAATCAAGGTAATTAATTCCAAGTTTTAATTTGGACTTTAACGAACTCGTTTCATGATTTAATTTGAAATAATTGTTTTGAAATACATTTCAGTTTTGCACAGGAAAGGGAAGATAAATTTGTAATTTCAAATAGCGTGGGTTTTTTTATTTTGTTTTTTTTTTTTTTTTATCTTAATTTAATTTATTTGAAATTTAAATATGAATCAATTTAACAAGGTTTTAAGAGTTTAGGAGTTTGTTTCCTTTACTACTTAATTACATATAACAATATTTTAAAATTTATTTTCATTTAAGTTTAAAATTGTTTTAAGGAGGAAAAAATTTTCAAAAAACCTTTCTGAACATTTTTTGTTTTAAATAAAACTTAAGTTAAGAAGATAAAATTACGATGAGGTCAGCTCATTGATATGGTTAAACTCAGAGTCGCGACATCTGCTTTCAAAATTTATTGTCAGCCTGTGGATACGTGTGTTGACAAGTTCAACTAGAGCCAGAGCGTGAAGTCGCTCTGTAGAATAATGCCAAGGCAGGTTGTGTGTTTAAACAAAATATTTTTGTTTCTTTGATTTTCAACTAGGGATGAGCGATATTTCAGAAACTCTAATTTATTCACTGTGATTGCGTGTTTACTTACTTTACTTTAGTGAGTAAGTTCCTTAAGTACTTCAATATGAATAGACTGAAGCCTGAACAAGGCATCAAATTAAACCCAAAACAAGATTACATTTGATCCCGATTTTCATGAGTCAATATTGTTTAACGATGAAGCTTACTTCTGTTTGAATGGATACGTCAATAAACAAAACTGCCGTATGGAGTGATGTTAATCCTCAAGTACGACGCCGTTACATTTAGAAAACTAACTTTGGTTTGGTATGCTCAACAGGCTAGTGGAATCATTAGTCCGTTCTTGTTTAAAAATGATGCTGGCCAGAATTTTACAATCAATGTTGACCGTTTTTCAGCCATGATTCTGACTTTATCGTTTATTATTTAAATAACCATGATGTACAGGAGCTGTGGTTTCAGATAGCCTACTCAATCTGTACCCCAATTTATTTACTGAAAATGTTTGGTAGCCGTATTCAATCACATTTCAGACCCTTAACTTCGCCTTCGATGTTGGGATATGCGTGATAAGATTTACGTCTGTACCTAGCTATGTAAGTTATAGGCTGTGTAAGCCATAACCAGATGGTGGATCATACCACTGTGGATGAAATGTAGCGTCATCCTCGCCCTAGAATGCCTTCAGATACGTATATCCTCGAGTCACCCCCAAGTTGCAACTTCAAGAGCTCGGAGCAGGGGCGTTGGCCACTACTTGTTGAAGACCATCCAACTCTGGTACAGAACGCATGAAGCTTAATAAAATTTAAGAGCACAGCCGCAACCATGCTCACTGGAACTGGATAATTCATGGTGTCATTGCGTTCATGTGTGAATCATCCGACCTAAACAACTCAAACGAGGGCCTCGAAACCACAACCACCACGATACTCCCGAAGGGCCAACCTCAATAACCAGTACGCGAACAGCTAAAAGGCTAAAAAGACAAATAGCTAAACTTTGTGGCTTTACTGATTCCCATGGAAATATAGTGGAATTGTACAATTGCCTCCTGTTAGCCTTGAAGGGGACTGGGCTCCCTTTTACCCCTGTTAACACATGTAATGACGGTGAGATTTCGTCAAAACATATCAATGTGCCCCCGGCGGGGTATCGTGGGATATACCGCCGGTAGACTAATATCTGAAATCGCACAGATAAGCGAGAGAGGATTGACTGCTTTAAGGACAACATTTGCCACGTTATTGCCGATATACAGTCACATTTGTAGGATAATATCATCGAAAATTTAAGCTTCAGAAATTAGACTACGTTCAAGTCAGCCGTAAACTTTATATGCCAAAAATTATATTGTAATTATAATGCCAAAAGATTATCTTACGAATAAAGTAAATTCCATGTGAATTGGAAAAATCCATCTTTGTTTTATTTCATTTCAAAATTCTATACCTCTATAAAAAACACCCTTTAATTTCTCTTTTTTTTCCCTTATTACTAAATGCAGTTGTTGTTTCCACGCACACACACCTAAAAAATGTTGTCAAATTTTTAGTATCCAGCTTCTCATCAGTGTTACCGTTTTGATTTTCAAAAAAATATTATTTACAAAGAATTTTTATGTACTAAAAAATTGCATTTATGTTTTGTAACAAATTAATTTTATTGTTGACCTTTAGTGCTTTGAGTTAATTAACCGTTTTTTATTCTTTAAATAACTTTTTAATGAAATCACAACCAACATTACCTAAGACGTGTGAAGAAGTTTAGCGACTGAATAAAATGATCAGTTTTCATAGTTGAAAGCAGAGTTTAATTTTCAACTATTCTTTTGTCCTTTATAAATAAAAAAAATATTTTTGTTCCTGGTAACACTGTCTTATTGTTTTCCAAGGACAGTAGAATCTCCATACCGTTACGGACGTCCGAAAGATTAGGCATGTGTTTAGTTGAGAATTAATCACGGGTTTTGCATAACTGTACCCACCACGAATAACTCGGTAATTCCCCATTTTATTTTTACATTAATGAACAAAAAAAATAATTCGTATTAAATATATTGAAACGGCCGGTTTTTATTTCTAGAAGGTTTTAATTTGTGAGATTTTACTGTACGAACGGTGTACTGCACGGTGACTTAAATATTATGTTCACTGGTAACGACGTTGCTCAAAAATTACGGGACCGCTCGCTCAACTCTATTTTAATTCAATTTCAACTAAAAATTTTGTCAATTGTTTTGTTAAACTTGCGTGCAAGCAATCGCGTGAGCTTTAAAACATGGGCGATAATTTAATTAAATTTGCACAAAATGGAAAACATATATTTTTTTATAATTATATGGGAGATTCCTATTTTATTGGTTACCGTAAATTAAAACAATCACTAACAAAGCCAAATTTAATGTGAAGTGTTTTAAGAAGGTTGCAAATAGTTTAAGCAGTTTGCACAGCCTACGGGAGTCATCAGTACGGAACAAGCAATTATTTCAGAAACAACTAGACTATAAAAGTCGTCATCTCTCGAAGATTATAACTTAAATTTTATTATATGTATTTCGAATTTTTTAATCACATTTTGCTAAATTCGATTGGCTCCATATAGGCTCTGTCCTAAACATATCCCCACCAAAAATATCCAGTGGTCTTAAATCACGCGATCTGGCTGGCCACTTAGCTGCTGATTAGCGTGAAATTATGTGGTCGGGAAATTTGGTTTGCATCACGCGGTAACGTGATCCATTGACCGTAACCGCATTTCCAGCCTCATCATAAAAAAAAATGACCCAATCACACCTGCAGATCACATAACTACCAAACAATGACACGTTGAGCACGCATACTCAAAAAAAAACGGCCCAATCACGCCTCTAAACATCAATGCACAACATACAGTGACACGTTGAGTCTTCTCAATAATCGCTCTAGGATTTTCAGAAGCCCAAATGCGGAAATTTTGCTTGTTGACATACAAGTTGACTGACAAGTGAATATGGGCCTCGTCTGAGAAAATGATTTTTTCAGAAAAACCAGCTTGTTGTTCCTGAATGAATTAAGTGAATCTACGACGCGCCGTAAACCGGAGCAGTAGTTCAACCATTATAACAAAATAATTCCCCCCCGGAGGCACATTTATCGGTCTTTATAGAATACTTGACTATCTAGACCTGTGCTGCTGGGGGTATAAGGGAGCCCAGTCCAGCAGGGGTCAACTGGTCAACTCCACTTTATTTCCACGGGAATCAGTAAACCTCAGAGTTCCGTTTTTTGTCTCTTTAGACATTTAACTGTTCTCTGGCTGATTATTGAGGTTAACCCTTCGGGAGTATCGTGGTGGTTGTGGTTTTGCGGTCCCATAACAGACAGGTCAGTTTTATGTGGTGGCTAGGATCATTTCACCATTAATGACACGCTAGGTGAATGATCCAGAAAAACCTGTTGCTAGAATTAATCTTCGGCTTCCTAGGACGAGCATGACGTTCCTATTTATGCAAAGTGGTTTGACCACCATCTGATTAAGGCTCCATAGCCAGTCGCAGATGTAAATCTTATCACGTAATAACATAATGATTCCCCTCTGGGGCACATTTATTGGTCTTTATAGAATACTTGACTATGTAGACCTGTGCTGCTGGGGGCATAAGGGAGCCCAGTCCCCTGAAGGCAGCAGGTGTCAACTGGAAAGCTCCACGTTATTTACACGGGAATCAGTAAGCCCCAGAGTTTCCGCTAATTGTCTCTTTAGACTTTTAGCTGTTTCCCTGACTGATTATTTAGGTTAACCCTTCGGGAGTATCGTGGCGGTTGTGGTTTTGCGGCCGTCGCATGAATTTGATTATGGTGGATCATCCCGCCTTTAATCACACCTACGGGTGAATGATCCGGATCCAGTGAGCATGCTAGTCAAGTGTTCTGGACCAGGAGTTGGATAGTGTACAGCTCTTCAGCAAGGAGTAGTGGTTTGCAACCCTGCTTCGGAACCGCTGAAATTGCAACTAGGAAAGATCTGTTGCTAGAATTAGTCTTCGGCTTCCTAGGCCGTAAATGACGTTGCTTTTCATTCACAGTGGTTTGACCACCATTTGATTAAGGCCCACAGCCAGATGCAGATGTAAATCTTATCACGAAAGAACAAAATAATTGAATAATTTCGAAAGTGTGTTCTAAAAGGCACTAGGTCACGTTTATTTCAGTTGGACTTAAAGAAATGATAACACTTTCCATACATAAAGCTAAAGAGAGGAACATTACCATTCATTTGATGCATAGATCGTATGATAGATATTAGTCTTTGAAGTGAGCAAAAAATCGTATTTTTCGAAAATTTTACCGCCCGGTGTATTAACGGATTAACGTTCTCCGATCTTGCTAACATTTCAGCTATCTAATTTTTTGCATAGATTGAATAATTTAAAGGGTTCGGAACGACAACGTTCTGACATTTATGCACCTATATGGTTAGCGGTCATACAGATTTCAGTTGTAACAAGTTGCATCGATCTTTACACACATGAAGTGTGAAGGCGGCAGATTTCCAGCAACTGCGATTTACAGACACCAATTTTGCAATTTGAAATCGTAATCGCCAATTTCAAGTGATACATACATATGCCAGAACATGAACGGACAACAACATCGATAACGGCAAATTGAATAAGTGTGAGAATATAATATATACAGTGACGAAAAGTTGAAACAACATAATAAGTCCTGTTACGATTTTTTCTACAATAATTTTAGGATTAAATATTTTTTATTTTTTTTTTATTTTTTAATCGACCTTTTTTTATTTTAATTAAATATTTGTTATTCTTTTCAACGGTATTTTTTAATTAACAATATATATTTTTTTTCGATATTTCGCTTTCCTATGGAAAACTTCTTCAGGAAAAAATAAATTTTTAACAATTTGTTAATAATTTTTGTTGTTAAAAATTTATTTTTTCCTGAAGAAGCTTTCCATAGGAAAGCGAAATATCGAAAAAAATATATATTGTTAAATTAATTTAAAAAAACCGTTGAAAAGAATAACAGATATTTATTTTTTTTTCTTTTAAAATACAAAAAAAAAATTAATTATAAAATAAAAGAACAACAAATTTTATAAATGAATGGGTAAAAAAGCTCACCTTCTTATAATGGAATAGTATCTGGGAGCAATATCTTCCTCTACAGGATCCATAAATGGCCATGCGTCACGATGATTTTTGACATACACCAGTACCTTGTGCATACCAATTTGTAGAACTTCTTCGGTTTCGGTAAAGCTAAGAACATTTGGTGTGATCGATTTTTTGTTCAAAAAACAGTTGTTGTAGAAAGTATTATTTTGATGGTGATGGTGGTGTTGGTGATGTTGGTGATGTTGGTGATGTTGGTGGTGTTGGTGATTGTAATTATGATTGTGGTATTGGGATGTTGATGTTGTTTTAGATGACGTTTTGGTTGTTGGTGGTATGTGATGATGATTATGATTGTGATAGTGTTGGTATTGATATTGTTGTTTTTGTTGTGTTTGATATTTAAGATACGAGGTTGATGATTTTTTATGTACATAAGAATCAGAGGATATTGTAGAGGAATAGAAATTGTGTTGGGAAAAATGTGCATTATTATTATTATTATTATTGGTAGATGTTATATGGATACAATTATCATTAGAGGTAGTATTGTTGTTGTTGGTGTTGGTGTTGTTGTTGTGATTTAAAGAACTAGTGGGAGCAGTGGTAGTAGTGCTGTTGTTGTATGTATGATTATTAGTATTGTGCTTTAAATAACGTTTAGTTGGTGGAATAGCGGTAACTGAAGTTGTTGTTGTTGTTGATGCTGTTGTTTCATTTACATTTTTGCTCTTATTATTTTTATTACTATTATAACTGTTACTATTGTTACGATTATTGATCGTGACATGGTGTTGTTCTTGGTCTTGTTGTTGTAGTAGTTGATACTGCTGGTTGATGTTGTTGCTACATTTTACATTTCTACACGGATATTGTTTTTTTTTTTTTTTTTTTTTTTTTTTTTTTTTTTTTTGTTTTATGATACGAATGTTTGTTTGGAATGGTTGGTTGTTTTATTTTTAAGGAACAACATATGCATTTTTGGTGGTTTGGTTTAATTATTAATTTGATTTTTTGATGATTTAAAAAAAATGTGGAATAAAAATTCAAAAAGGGAAGGAGCATAAAATACAATTGGATTTCTTTTAATGACTGATTATTTACAAATGGAGTTTTAAAATTTACTTAAAAAGAAAAATAATTAAATAAATGCATGCAATTAAGGAGCAAAAGCTATATTTTTAAATTTAAGTTTAACTTGCAAAAATAAAATGTATAAAAAAATAAAGCAGAATTTTGAAGCAAAATTAAAAAAGCTACTGAAATGAAGCCAGAAATATGGTATACGGTCAGGTCAGTCTTTGGTTTTTTTTTTTGCCTACAAGCAAGTGTTGTAAAAAACTCTTAATATCAAAGAATTGCTTGTAACAGATTAAAGTTTTAAGTACCCTGTAGACGATCAAATCAGTACGTCATATGTGAGTCACAAACGTACAAAAACCACCTCAATTATCATTTGCATGTTCATTTCGCAGCGTTCGTGTGTAAGCATGTCAACTTATCAGTTATTGTTATGGCGCATGGTGCAATTTTGTTAAACAAAAAAGAGGAGAAAAATATAAAAAAAGGAACCCTGAAAGTGAAGTTTGTACAAAGAAACGGAACCGAGGATCATTATTGTAGGCTTTTCTTTAAGAATTCGTAGGATAATTTGCATTGCATTCTCTAGATACGAATCTATTTGTTCTTCAAGATTTAATCGTATATAATTCATTTTTTCTCGTAACCTTGCTCCGGTTCCAAAACTACATATATACCACTGCATTCGATTGTGTCATTAAGATCGGATCAGAATTCATAGGGTATTCCATTCTCTGGATATAGATCTATCTTTTCTTCAAGTTTTAATGCTATACGAGGGCTGCTATTTATATTTGTTGCCTAATGATGGAAACACAAGCATTTAAAGACAAAATCTATTTTATTGTTTTTCAAAATATTCTCCATGAAGATTTTTGCATGCATTGGAACCAATTTTCAAAGCACTTTTTCCACTCCGATTTAGGTACTTCTAAAGCATGGGTTTTGAATGCAGAAACTGCTTCTTCAGGTGTAGGAAACCGTTGTCCACGAAGTTTTTTCTTGATGTTCGGAAACAAAAAGAAGTCATTAGGTGCCAAGTTAGGGGTGTACGGCGGATGACCCATCAATTCAATGTTTTGCCCTGTCAAAAACCTCATTGTTTCAGCCAATCGGTGACAGCTCGCATTGTCGTGATGCAGAATGATGCGTCTTTTCTTTGACTTTTCCCGTAGTTTCTCAAAGACTTCTGGCAAACAAATAGTGGTGTACCATGCCGAATTAACCATCTTACGTTGCTCTAATGGCACAGTCGCCACATGACCGGTAATGCCGAAGAAACAGGCAACCATTTGCTTTGATGTGCTTCTTCCACGAACAACTTTGGTGGGACTTCGCTCGTCTTGAAAGACCCATACGGTGGATTGCTGTTTTGTTTCAGGATCATATGAGTATATCCATGATTCATCACCTGTGCAGATATTATAAACTGCTTTTGATGCACCTTGAGCGAATTTCTGCAACATTTTCTTGCACCAATCAACATGTGCATCCTTTAGGTTATGCGTTATCCAACGTAAACAAACCTTTTTCACATGCAAATGTTCATGCAAGATCTTATTGATGCTTGTCATACTAATCCCTACAGATGCCTCAATCTCGCGATATGTTACTTGACGATCATGCTTTATCAGCTCATGCACAGCTGCAATGTTTGCTGGCACAACAACCGTTGTTAAACGACCTACGGGATTCGTCCTGGAGTGATTGTCGGCCACGATTGAATTTGCTATACCAGTTTTTAATGGTGCTGTAAGAAGGTGCTTCATTACCATATAAGGAATTAAGTTCATCTGTGCAATGTTGTCATGTCAGACCCCGTCGAAAGTTATGAAAAATTATTGCACGAAAATGTTCACGAATTAATTCCATTTTCTCCTAAGATCACTTTTTCAAACTGCTGTCACTAACAACAATAAAATGACAAAATGTTTTGGTTGAGGTTATGTTTAACAATGTGAAGGTTGCACTGGAAACATCAGCTGGTGCCTAGCAACAGTCAGTGTTACCAGGCGAGAAATATAAATAGCAGCCCTCGTATAAATAATCGTTTTTCTCTCGTTTCGCAGCTCCGTATTCAAGTTTTTAAAAACTAAATATCCTACAGCATCCTAATAATAGGAATCTTAATATGTTTCAAATATCATTAAGATCGGATAAACGATATAAAATAGTCTATTTTTTCCTTTAATGTCCATTCCGAAACAAAGTTTTGTAAAATATTGCGTAATATTTTATAGTTCTTATCGAATGCCGAATTATAGTTAAAAAGAGAAAATTTGGATCGATTCGAAATGGTAAGATATTATTAAGAATTTAAGAAAGATATAATGATATATGCTTACGATAGAACCTGTGTTCGGAAATGGTGCTGCACCTGTTACTTTGGGTGATATACGTATTACGGAACCGGAAGCTCTTGATGTTCTTGGCATATAAAGCGAATTTGGTATCGAAATTTTATTTGAAAATACATTTCAAAACCAAATTAATTTTAAAAAATCTGTCAATATATCATCAATCGATCTGAATGTTGGGTGGGCAAATCTAAGGTTAGGAAGTAAAATATCTGTCGAATGATTAAATGTCAAGAATTGAGCTGTCATTCTTTGATATTTATTTAATAAAATGTGCGGAAATTTTAAGCATGAAACAAAACCCCTGAAATTTACTGTAAAACGCTTTAAATTTTACTGCATCACTTGGTAAAATTCGAGCAGCCGTTCTTCGTAATTAGGCTCCTTCTGAGACCGAATTGAATCGCTAAATTCGAGGCTTACGGTATTATTGCTATAAATAGCTCGTAGTGGCCATAGTGAAGCAAACATAGTCGGTGTATGATAAAGTGTTTAGAATGAACCTGGATCATCAACTCATTGACGTTCACAACAATTGGGTATCATTGGGCACTTTGCTCAACACTTTGCATTAAGATCTTAATCTTGACGCTTATAAAGCAGAGTAGCGAAGTATTTACTCACTGTTCATGCATGTATGAATATGAACATTTCATTTTTTAGCCGCTTCTTCTCATACATATGTGAGAGACTACGAATTATTTTGTGTTTTCCCATTTGTGAATGCGACGATTTATTTTTTTTCTTTCTATCCATAAGTGAAAAAATGAGAAACACACAAGTGTTCATTTTTGAATATTTACAATTTTGATAATTTTTCATAAATGAAAAGGTCGTAAAAATATGTGCGTTAAGCATTCGCGTACATAAACGCACATATTTGATAATGCGCAATTGTCGGAGTAGTAGAAAAAAAATGTTTTTTTTTATTTCTTTTACTACATTTTACGGTAAACTGCGATCGTAGGTAGAAAATTTGTTCATGTTCATTTATGAGAAATTTTATAAAATTTCAACGTTCATAAATGAACATGTACATTTATGAAAAATAAAATTAATGAGAAGTAGCTAATTTATCATTTATCACATATGAATAAGACTAATAATTCTTGTTGTTCGCATTCATGTATGAAAATAACCAGAACATTTTTTGTTGTTCGTTTATGAGTGTGAAAAATAAATATAAAATTTTAGATTTCTCATTTATGAAAAATATCATGAATGTTGATTTTTTAATGTTCATAAATGAAAAATTCTGAACCCTGTTATAAAGTAAAATTCGTTTAAGAATTATAGCCGACAAAGTATTGTTTGCGTCAAATGTTTGTGGATTAGCTGTTTGAAAAACGGAATGAAAACAAAGCATTTTTCAATAAAATCATCTTTAGAGATGAGGATCATTTTCAATTAGGCGGTTATATAAATAAATAAATTTGTTGCGTATGGGGCTCACAAAATCCACAAGCAGTCCTCGATAGCCAGTCTTTTTTTTTTTTTTTGGACCACAATTGGCTAATGTTGTTATTATTGATCTTTGGTTTCAAAAAGTTGGCGCAGCAAGCCACACATCCACCCTGTTAGTGCATGAGAAATATCCTGATAGCGTAATTTCTTGATTTTGCGATGTCTCGTTGTTGTGATTTGGAATACAGGTTTTAGGTGTACTCACGCCATGAAAAATTTATGCGGCGCTACATTAATGAGATAAGCGAAGCTTTGTTCCATAATATGCTTCAAAAAATTTTGTGAAAAGGACGACATTTTGTGAAAAGGTGGACATTTGCTCGACATCATACTTTATTATTAATTCGTATATTTCTCTTTTATGCCGGTAGTAATAAAACTGAAGTTATCGCAGAAAGTGTGTGGTTTAAGTCAATTTAATTTCTAATTTCTAACTGCCTACCCGCTAAATTTTTGAAAGGTCTGTCCGATTTGCAAGATTTTCAATTGAATAATTTTTGTGTGACAGAGTCTGGCCCAACCCTTTTACGGTTTTTTCTTTTTTTTTTGTTCTTAGTAGAAAATACAATTCTATGAAATTTTCTTGTAAATAAACCGGCCTTAACAATAACTCACATGCTTAAAACTGGTTTTAACAAAAAGTGTAAAGGACATTTGCATTAAACAGCTCAAAATCGGTCCAGGTTTGAGAAAACTTTTTAAAATTATCGGGAATATACTCGTATTTAACCCTTTGACACCATCTATGTGAGTAGATAAAAGTACTTAAAAATATTTCATATGTTATTCGCTTAAGCATTAATGATTAAAAAAACCTTTAAGAGTCTCATATTAAGTCATTAACTGATTAGTTAAGCTGAATAATTTCTTACGTAAAGGCAGGCAACAAAAGACAATGAACGAGTAGTGAATATTGAAATATTACAGAAGCAATTCAACATGCATTTTTGAAAGTGCTAAATTTCGTTAGAAGCAAAATAAAACCACAAGCAACAAAGAAAATAAACGAAAAGATAACTGCTTTAGCATGATAGTTTTTTTGCTAGATAGAGAAGTGAAAAATTTGGATAGTTTATGAAACTGAAACTACAAGGAAAAATCTAAAAAAATCTATAAAAAAAATATGAAAACAAAAAACAAAAAACTCACTCATCACCACTTTTATCCGAACTTTGAGATGACGATATGTTTGATTTGTTTGTTGTTGAATCTTCACGATCACGTTCAGTTTCTAGCTTAATGGAGGCAGCAGCGTTATTAACCGTTTTCTTTTTAAGGCCTAAAGTTCCTTTTACAGCTGCATTTAAGCTATTTTCATTGGCTTTTTGTTGTTTTTTGCTTGCCATTGTGGAGTTTTTTGTTTTATTTGTATCTTTAAGAGATTGTTGATGTTGCTGCTGCTGTTGTTGTTGTGTTATGCCCGTTGATGTGGATGTTGTGGCTGAGGTTGAGGTGGCTGTAGTTGAATCTTGTAAAGTAGTTGTTGGTATAAAAATATTGCCCGTTAATGAAGAAAGAGAATTATTTGTTTGACGTCCCGGCAATTTCATATTTGTAGCTGGTGGCATATCATAAAGTGTTACACTTTCTTTTTCCTTTTTAATAGCTACAACAGCTGGATTCAGTTGCAGCTCAATATTGTTATGCTCCTGTACAGTTGAGTCCAAATCGTTAGCGGTATTGTGATTATTGTTGTTGTGTAAATGTAAAAGACTTTCTGTGGGCACAACACCAATGGCGCGACAAAAATTTTCTTTATCTTCTGGACTTAATGCCGGCTCTTCCTCATCAATCGTTTGATATTGTGACAATACTTTAGTGTGTTTCGAAGAACGTGTAGTGGGCAATAAATTGTGTTTACCCTGTTGTTGCGTTGGCTGCTGCTGGTGTTGCTGTTGCGTTTGAGTTTGTTGCTGTTTAGAATTTATTTCAGCAGCTTGCAGACCTTTTGTAGACGTCAATTCGTTTTGATGTTTATCGGCGTGTTTATGTTTTCTACGATGTTCTTTAGACTTTTTCTTTTGCTTTTTCTGTGACTTTTTCTTTTTGTGATGATGATGATGATGGTGGTGGTGAGACTTTCTATTGGATTTTTGATTATTAAGTTCTTTTTCTTCAAGTTTTTCCTTTTCTATGATTTGATTTGTAATTTTTGTGCTTTGAGTGTTTGCTGTTATTTTTGTTGTATTGTCTTCTATATTTTGATTATCGTTATGGTTTTGTTGTAAAGCTTTATATTTACTAAATACGTTTTGTTCAGTTTCTTCTTCTTCTTCTTCTTCCTCCTCTTCACCAACCGCCACCAAATTATCAACCGGCTCTAATTTAATATTTTTCAAAAGATTCAAATGTTCATCGGTCAATAACGTACAAGTATTTTCAATTGGCCGTCTTTGTTGGTCATCCAAATCAAAATCACCTGTTTGTGTATAATTGTAATTATGACAATATTCGTTATCTAAATCTTCATCGGCCTCGTCTTCCTCCTCCTCTTCGTCGTCTTCGGGTGTTAGGCAAAATGTTTCCCGATGTCCCAAAAAATCACTTGAATTAGTTGTTATGGTTCTTCTTAATGAGCTGGCATATGTTGAAATGCCACTAGCAGTTGATGTGGATTGTGAACTAAATAAGAGTTGCAAAAGAGAGACAAAAATTTTGTGATGAATTTGTGATCATATCAAAAACAAAAAAAAAACAAACAAACAAAAAAAAACGGAAAACAACATAAATTTCAAAACTCAATTATAACAACATGCCGTTAGTGTTTGATGGTAAATGGTTTTTAAAGAAGCATATAAAATGTTTATGTATTTTCTGTGGGTTTTAAGAATTTTTGTTTTAGTTTATTTTTTTTAATGAAACGAAAAAATTTTTTTATAAAATGAAAAAAATAGACTTTTGGAAATAAGAAAAACTAAGCAAAAATTATATAAAGACAAAAAAAACCCAGCTTCTGCTAATACTCGCAACCTACTATTGTGTGTTGCAAAGCCTTATTTTTCGTGTTAGAAAATTATTCAAGAGATTTTGCAAAAAGAAATTATCTGATTTATTTTTTATTATTTGCTGGCAGTATGACTCTAATAGGACCTTTCGTATCGAAAAAAAATATAGTTTGACTTTTCAGCCTAATTTACATTTCGGTAAGACGACATTATTGCTGAAGCGTCAAAACTTTGTAATAAATCAGTCTTCACAAACTCACCGTACCTAGCCCACATTAAGAATTTTTGAGCCCTTTTAGACTTGGCAATAGGTAAAAGGCTGCTGTGATCTCTCTGTGATCAAGGTAACTACTCATTAAATTCTCTTGCCTTATTCGAAGATCGTTTCTTTAAACTTATGTGATTAAACAAAAGGGTTTCCAAAACCTTCGGAAAGGAACTGAAGGCAGCATACGAAATACGCAGTGATAAACGTTTTTCGTATACTTCGAGCTCTTGATAAATAAATATTTTAAAACAATATAAAAATATGAATATTATTTTTAAAATAACCTTTTTAATATTTCATCATAAGTTTTTAAGAACGAGGTCTATATACATTCAAAGTCATATATATTTGCACACATTAAAAATTTTAGTATGTCTAGAAATAAAACAAAATATTGGTGCTTTACGAATAAATTTGCAAATGAAAACTTCTCAATAGTAGACCTTAAAATGTATAGATTATGCTAGTTTAAAATGTTTAGCAATAAATTTGATAGTTCTTGATTAAAAACACAAAACAAGTCTGCACCTTATCTTTCAAAATTATTTGCACACTTATTTTTTATGTCAAAAGTATTTACACATTCGTGAAATTAAGTTAAAAACGCTGCAATCTTTTAAAAAACCTCATTTGTTTTGATAGTTAACAAATTTATATTGCATAAAAATAAATAATTATAGAAAAGTCGCTAAAAAAAACGTTAAAAATGGTGAAAATAAAAGAAATTTCCATCGAAACGCGAGTTCAGATCGCAACGAAGTTTGGAATGGGTTCCTCGGCATCAGACTTGAGAAAACAGTACGGAATATGTCGGTAAACAGTGTACAATTTAGTAAAGAAGAAAGCAACCTATGGACGCCTCCAAATAAAATATTCGCAGAAAATCCAGTCGCAAGTGCGGTTAAAGTTGCTGCAGAGGCAGAACACATCATAGGAAAACCTGTAAGTGAATCCACAATTCGGAGAATATTAAGGACGTATGATACAAAGACGTACATCGTGAGAAAAGTAATAGACATATCTGAAAAAAACAAAAAAAAAACGTCTAGAGTTTGCCATGGAGTTTATCCATAAGCTAATGGAGTTCTGGCATAATGTATTATGGACGGATGAGTCCTCTTTTCAATTTGAAGGGTCATTTGGAAAAATTTATATGCACCTTTCCAAAGGATCGAAGCATAAAGGAGTACAACCTCTTAATCGTTTCGGCGGGGGTTCAGTAGTGTTTTGGGGATATGTCTAATACAATGGATTCGGAGATCTAGTACCAATACAAGATACTCTAAACCAGGCAGGATATATAGATATTTTGCATGACCATGCTTTTACTTCGGCTCGGAGATTATTTCCTAATGAAAATTGGATTTTGCAGCATGATAATGCTCCATGCCAGAAAGCATGGTTACCAACAGCGTTTTGGAAATCGAGTTGGACAAGATGTTCTTTCATGGCCCAGATCTAAACATAATAGAGAATGTATGGGCATTCATAAAAAGGCAGAGATCTATCCAAATGGGCCAAAAACGAGAGGCAACTATTGATGAAATAATAAATATCTGGAACAGCTTAGAAATCGAGTTTGTAGGCAATTTGATTGCATCTACTCCAAATAGACTACAAGCTGTCATAGATGGTGAAGGAAATTTATCTGGCTACTAATTATTTTTGTTTTTTTTTTGGTATTTTACAATGGTTTTTCTATTGTGTAAATACTTTTGAATGTAAATAAATTTGTGTAAATAATTTTGAATCTGATGAGGTGCAGACTTGTTTTGTGTTTTTAATCAACAACTATCAAGTTTATTGCTAAAAATTTTTAACTAGCATAATCTATACATTTTAAGGTCTACTATTGAGAAGTTTTCATTTGCAAATTTATTCGTAAAGCACCAATATTTTGTTTTATTTCTAGACATACTAAAATTTTTAATGTGTGTAAATATATATGACTTTGACTGTATGTAAAAATTAATTAATTTTTAAAAAAAATAAAAATAAAAATTAAATAAATTTAATTTTTATATATATTTATTTATAAATTTAATTTTTATTTTCAATACTTCGCCACACCATTGTGTGGCATTTTTAGAAAAAGAAAAGTGCAGAAGAGGTTTTTTAAATAACACACTTGATTTTGGTACTCAATTACAGAAATTGCACATGAAAGTAGTCCCAAAAATAAAAACATCTGCATCATTCGTTTTCTTCGTGGTTTGTTCATATTCATGTTCCAAATCTGCATTATCATCCGATTTAGATATAATACTCAATAGCATGCTATCTTCAGTATACCAACTAATTTCACTGTCATCTTCAGCTTCAGTGTTTTTATCTTCAAGCTGGATTAATTTAGAACTCCACCAACAAGCCTCCGCAGGCCATTGAATCGCCATTCCGTAATGTTAATATTATCTTGAGCTCTGGAGTTCTTTCTTTCCAATCTGGGTATTGCGAATGCCAATTACACAAAAAGGAGAAGTATTTTGGAAGTCCGCCCTTTAATATAATGCCTTGTAATGTGTTGACAACCTTTACCTCACAACATATCTTTCATTTGTGTATATTGTATTTCTCTGCAATTTCGAGCACTGTTTCATAGGTTGTCTTCATAGTTGTGCTGAACCCCAATGGATGGACGATATTTTCTTTGTTTTGTGGTATAATAGAGCCTTCAAATTTGAAACTGAACCGTCGATGATTAAACGGAAAGCAGGAAAATTAAATTTAGCTTGGTGTTTTCAATACGTTGTGGCGCTGACCATTTTGGTCTGTGAATTTTTTACGCTTCAAAAATGATGTCAAAAATTTTGTAATTTCTTCGTAATAGTTCCAATCTTAGCCACAATGTAATCCATTTCGATTTGTGTTACTGATTGTGCTGCAATTATTTTCAATATCGGCTGTTCAATCTGTATCGTTCACCTTAAACGGATTAGTAAAAAAAAATGTTTCGACTTGCTGCGACACAGTATCCAGACTACAAGGTTTAAGTAGATCGGATAACATTAGCGCATTATATTGGAAGTGTTGCTGTAAAAGCGGCAATGTATACTTTTGTTTTCGATTGTTATCAATCTATAAACGGTGTTTATTCATACGTAACACCTGGATTCATCATCTCCAGTTATATCTGGCACCCAAATTACTGGCTTTTTAAAAGAAAACTGTATACCTTTTCTATGTAACCACATTATAAGGGTATTAGAACAACTTTTCCACACTGTGTTCGGCGTAATATTTATACTACTTAAATCGGTTTTATCAAAATAATGACAACACGCTGTTTTAAACTCTTTAGTAACATGTTTTTCAATCCTTTTTTATATTTAATGATGTTCTGGTTTTATAATGTAATTCACTCTGAACAAAGGAGTTTTTTATTAATACTCTGGGGACTACTTTAATGTACAAGTCTTAGAATTTAGTCCTAAAGCAATGAGCTAAATAATACTGTAATCATTGAGTTTGTGAAATCATTGACTTTTTAAATAAAGTTTTTAATAATCAAACATTTTTTGTAGTTTTTTTAATCGATCTTTTTTTATCTTTAATAAATATCTCTTATTCTTTTTTACGGTCTTTTTAAATTAAATTAACAATATATATTTTTTTCCTAAAGAAGCTTTCCATAGGAAAGCGAAATATCGAAAAGAAAAAAATATATATTGTTAATTTAATTTAAAAAGACCGTAAAAAAGAATAAGAGATATTTATTATAATCAAAAATATTGAAAATAAAAATAAAATTTATGTAATTTTGTTGTAGCGATCATAATAATAATAATAACGGATAAGGAAATCTGAGGTTAGGAAGTAAAGTACACACTTTCTTCTTAACTAATTCAGTTTTATTGATATGCCAATATAAAGTAAAAATATGGGAATTAATAATGGAATATGATGTCGGCTAACAGCGAAATTCACAAACATTTGACGGCAAACAATGGTCGGGCCGTCTTGGAAATGTTCACCATTTTGGTAATAAATTTTGAAAATTACAATTCTTTGCCATGGGGGGACGGAATCTCATCGTCATTACATGTGTCAACGGGGGTAAAAGGGAACCCCAGTTCGCTAAAAGTCTAGCAGAAGCCAACTTGACAATTCCACTTTATTTCCACGGGAATCAGTAAAGCTCCAGAGTTCAGCTTTTTAGCTCTTCAGTTTTTTAGCTGTTCTCTGACTGATTATTGAGGCTGGCCCTTCGAGAGTATCGTGGTGGTTGTGGTTTCGAGGCCCTCGCTTTGAGTTGTGTGGGTCGTATGATTCACAATGAACACAATGTATGGTCCAGGTCCATTAAGCATAATTGCGGTGGTGTTCTTAAATTTTATTAAGCTTCATGTGTTCTGGACCAGAAGTTGGATAGTCTCCAACTCTTCAGCAAGCAGTGAGTGACTGCAGCCTGCTCCGAGCAATGAGGAGTGACTGGAGGATATACGTATCTGAAGGCTTCCTAGGAGGAGAATGACGCTACAATTCATCCACAGTGGTATGATCCACCGTTAGGTTATGGCTTACACAGCTAAGTACTGAAGTAAATCTTAATACGCATTACAATTCTTTGCTTAAGAGTGTAACGTTCCATCCTTAAAATTTTACTAAATAAATGTCGAAGGATGACGACATCTCAGTTCTTGACATTTAATGAGTTAACAAAAAATTTACTACCTAACCTCAAATTTGTCTATCAATTGGAAGGCATACTATTTACTTTAACTGCTTTAGTGTCTGCCTTTAACAGTTGGAAAGATAATGTCATACACGCTTAAATCCCAGCTCTATGGCTAAACGATTTTGTTTTTAATTTAATATTGTTCTTATAGTGGAGATAGGGCACAAGTAGTTTCTGTCTATAACGATTTTAAAGATCAGATTGTAAACGCGCAAATAATGTTTCTATAGGAACACTTATTAGTTTTTAACTTTACATAAGTTTTTGTTGCTGCAGTAATAATAGTACTGTGACAATTGAGAGAGTTTAACTATATACGGTTATAGAGATGAAGACCTGTGATTGATGGAAAAGCTTACAAATGGACAGGACATTGTAGCAATAATAATACGGTTACAAACAATACTTCTTACGTTACTTTTTAAGGACATTGCGAAATAGAAAACGTTAAGTTTTTTTTTGTGTTTTTCAATTGCAAACATAAAACTTCTCTCAAATGATTGTAAAATTTAACAATAAAATGTAAAAATATACAAAAATATGATATTGCGAGACTTTTTCGAAACTTAATGTTAAAAATATGTTTAAAAAACGATTTTTTGCAGTGACTATAAAAAATTAAATAAAAAAAAATCAAACTTAATTTACGAAAAACAAAACAAAAGAAAATAAAACAAAACAAAACAAGAAATTATTATTAAAATAATTATAAATAAAGCATGCTTACATAATTTGTTAAAAACCAAATCTTTTGAAACTGTAGAGTCAATCCAATCATAAGCCGAAACAAGATGATGTTAAGAACACAATTGTAAAATTAATTTTATAAAATTATTATAATTTTTATTTTTTTGTTGATAAGTCAAAGAAATACAAAATAAACGCCGGCCACACTTGTTTGTCGTTATTTCGATATTAAAGCCACTTTTAGTTGATACTAGGAAGAAGTTGCCAAAAAAGAAAAATAAATTAAAATGGTAGCAATAATAAACCGTGCTATTTTATTTATTTACTTTCAATAATTAAATAAATTACATTAATTTATTTATTATTTATTTCTTCTTTGTTTTTTTTTTAATAAATTTTTTAAATGATTTTGAAGATTAATTTGTTCTGTTTTGAATGACTGTGATTTTATGACGATTTATTTTTTTTTTTCAATTTTAACAAATTTGTTAAGGTGGCGGCATGTATTCTTTTTCTTAATATGAAAAAATTTAAGGAAAAAAATAATTAATAAAAAGAAAGGCCAAATTAAACTGATGGATAAAATATGAAGGAAATAAAAACAAAACAGTGCGCAAAAAAATTCGTATGTAATGTTTGCATGTATGGAGGGGGGGGTGGTTTGATTTAAATGTGTATATGCAATAATTTTCTTGTCTTTTATGATTTTCAAAGTTTGGCTTTAGTTTTATGATTTTCTAGAGGAGTTATATTTGTCGTTCTAACCATCTGCGTGCTCTAGTTTGAGGGCATGTTGTTGTTGTTGTTATTGTTGTTGTTGCTGTTGTAGAAGACGGTACAGGCAAAGATGTTGTTTTAGCAGGTTGTGGCTGTGGCTGTTCAAACTGATAACGTTGACGTTCTCTTTGCTGGCGTTCTAAACGTTCTTGTTCTTGGCGAGCTTTTAGTTCGGCAAGATTGCGAATACGGCTAGAGTTGCGTACTTGAAAGAGTCTATAATTGAATAAAGAAAATTATAAAATAATTCGAGTTTCAATTAAAAGTAAGAATTAACTTTATAAGCAATTACGGCCAATATGATAACAAAAACTAAGCGTTAGGTTAGGCTGGAAGAGTCTCAGCGTGTACGGTTTGGTACTAAAAATCATTGCGAAGGGTGGGCAAATATTAGGTTAGAAAGTAAATTACCTTAAAAGACATGCATTTTTTTGACAACTTCAGTTTTATTGATGCCAATGTAAAGTGGAAATATAGAAATTATTAATGGAATATGTTGTCGGCCAAATATACACCTCTAGCACGTCAACAGACGTCCACTCTTTCCACATAATTTTAAAGCACATTTTATGAAAACCCAATCTTTCAAATGGCTCCCCAGAAAAAATAATCCAGCGGCAATAAATCACTAGAAGATGAATACTAGGCAATTTCTCATGTAGTAACTGAATTGATTAAATGGTTATATGGCTTACGGCACCGTCTTGCCGAAGGCCAAAGGTCTCTGATGCCAAAAATTAAATATCATGGTTTAATATGGCAAATTATACACGCTGACGACGTTTCTTTGCTCATTTTTGAAAAAAATACGGGCCGATGATGCCGCCTACCCACAAACCGTACTAGACCACTACTTTTTTTCAGATGTAATGGTCCTTAGGGGACTGCTTGTAGGATTTGGGAGCTCCATATGCGACCATTTTGTTGGCTTATATAAACGCCTAATTGAAAATGAGCCTCATCACTAAGGAATTCACAAACGTTCGACGTAAACAATGGTCGGCCTAAAACGAGCTGAACTTTACAAGCGTACAGATGAAGATCTTTATTGAAAATATTGCGCAAAGTATCTCTCTAGTGATACCTACTTATGGTAAACGTTATCGAGTTGATGCTTCAGGCTCCGTCGCAACACTGTGGTATATAGAGAAGCTATGTTTGCATTACTACAGCTACTACGCAAGATCGTATTCGTTTGGTCTGTTATCTTTAACCTCGAATTAAGCGATTTAATTACGCACAGCGATTTCAAAAGAGCGCTGTTACGAGGAAAAAATTGCTCGAATTTTACGAAATGACACAATAAAATTTTCACATTTGATAGCACATCGTCACAATTAAAATTCTTTGCTCAAGAGTATAACGTTCCAGGCTTAAAATTTAATTTTTGACATTTAATCATTTGACAGACAATTACTTTCTAACCTTATTCCTTATTCTATGGCTATTTTAAGTGTCAAATTAGGTTGATGATGTTATACACGAGTGAAGTGTTATTTTATTGCTGTTGATAAGTTGAATAGTAAAACGTTTGGGTGCATTGAAACATTCATTGTGGGAACATCAAACTGGTTAGAAATGCTAGCTGAGACCTTGCTGTGTTTCGTCGTTCTGACCAACCTAAAGCTTAGTTTTTGTATGATTGTCTTTCTGATCACTACAGGCCTGTTCGAATGTGCGTCAACTTAGAAAGGTGATAAGCAAATAATACAATAAAAAAAGTACCAACAGTGACGCACAGTGTTTTGACGTAGAACAAATTCTGGCAATAACAGGAGAAAACTTTGCAAAATAAAAATTTGCACGATGATTTTTGTCATTTTAGAGAGAATCCGGGGAAAGGCTACAGGTGCCTTCCACACAATTAAAAAAATTAAGATTTCAATCGAATATTCTTTTTTAAAAATTGGGATTTCAGAAATAGGAGCAAAAACATGATTTCTTCTTAATGGGATTTGTTCATGCTAAAGTTAAGTGACATCTAGTGGCGTTAAAGCAAGTTAATTTAAAAACCTGTTTACGTTATTGAAAATCAAATGAAAATTAAATGAAGATCAAATTTCATTACTTTGCCAAGGATCGGAAATAATTTTTTTTCCTTAATTGTCAATTGATTAAAGCACTGTGTAACGCCTTTTCGAACAGGCCCAGGACAAAGGGCACATAGCACAATCTGGCAGGTATTGTACGGGCTGATTAAATTTAATTTTAATATATATTTTTTTTATATGATAACTTTTATAGTTTTTTTAAACGATCTTTTTTTATTTATCTTTAATAAATCTCTTTTTTCTTTTTTAAGATCTTTTTTATATATTTTTTCTTCTCGATATTTCGCTTTCCTTTGGAAAGCTTCTTTAGGAAAAAATTTTATATTTTTGAAAACAAAAAATTATTAACAAATTGAAAAAAATGTTTGAAAACATTTGACAAAAACATATAAAATATTTTTCAGTGAGAATTTGTTATTTGTTATTTATTTGTTATTTCCGTTTCCCTGTTTTTGTATGTTTGAATATTTGAAAATTTAAATTTTTGTATGTATGTATGAAAAAATATTTTATATGTTTTTGTCAAATGTTTTGAAACATTTTTTTCAATTTGTTAATAATTTTTTGTTTTCAAAAATATAAAATTTTTTCCTGAAGAAGCTTTGCAAAGGAAAGCGAAATATCGAGAAGAAAAAATATATAAAAAAGATCTTAAAAAAGAAAAAAGATATTTATTAAAATATTTTTTTATATTTGTTTTTTTTTTATTTTTATCTGCAATAATTGGCAATTTTTATTCACCACTTACTTTCTCCTTCTTAAACGTTCTCGTTCACGAAAAAGTTGTGGCAACTTTGGTAAAAAATTTTCGTCTAATATTTGATAAAGTTCCTTTTCTTTAGCATTTGTAGATGTTTTAAATTTCGTTGATAGATTTTGCCAATCCTCCTCGGTAAAGCAAATAACTTGCCAAACGGAATTTGATTTGAAACTATTTGAAGCGGCTGGTTTATCTTCACGATATAAACGGGTACCATAAAAATACCAATAGCCAGAATTTTTTGAATCGTAACCCAATGGTTCGACACGTAAACTATCGGACTCTAAATTATTTAAAATCACTTGTACATCGGCCGAGTCGAGACGAAAGTGACAGAGATCGTATAAAATTAAAAGACGTTTGCGTACGGGTAAAGATTGAAAATCAATATCGGTATCAAAATGATTTTCAGTATTATGAAGACGACACTGTTGGCGTAAGAAACGCCTTAAAAACATTTGATAATTACTATGGGTTATTTCTTTTGCTACCGAACGTAAAGCATCGCAACCCTTTAACAAGCGTACAATAAGCTCAGGCACTAAAGAAATATGATGTTCATCATCTGTTGTTGTACCATCGGATAATAAAGCGGATTCTAAATCCTGCATAAAGATATTAAACACAAACAATTATTAATTAATTAAAGAACACAGTACAACATTTTTTAGTTCCATAATTTGGGTTTCAATTCTGAGAATTGCACGTGGAAGTAGCCCCCCAAAAAAACAATAGTTTCTTCATCATTCGTTTTGTCAAGTTGGCTGCATTAATAATTTAATGTCTGTGGAGGAAACAACCCTGTTGTTCAGAGTGACTTACATTTTAAAACCAGAAGAACATTGAATATTTCCATAGGGAAACTAAGTGCAAAAAATTAGATGATTTTCGTTACGTCTGTAGTCAAATCGTTACGGAATTTAAGACAGCGTATTTGTCATTATTTCGATGAAAGAGATTTAGTACAGTGTGCAAAAATTATTTTAACACCCTTATTAATGTAGTAATTTGGGTTCAAGATCTAACCGGGCATGATGAATCCAGGTTTAACAAATGCATAAATTCTGGTTATGTATGTGTATGTGATAAGTTTCAAATCAGCGCCTGGCCGTTTGGCCTTAAACTGGCGGTGGTTTTACCACTGGGTGTAGGAAGAACAAGTAATTTTCGATTGCACGGTAGCAGGGTCGTCCCCCGGTTATGGATCGAACAGAAAGAATTTAAAACAAAAGTATATACAATCGACTTTTGATAATTTGAAACTCGTTAATTTAAATCTCGCGATAATTTTAACTGTTTTCTAGATCCCTTTTTTTGTTTTTTTAAAGAAAAGTAGCACTCAGCCAACAATGCCTATTTAGTCAAGTACCGTGCTACATTCTTTAGGAAAGGGATAGAGAAGAGATGAAACAGGTGGTGAAAGTAGAAGAATAGTTGGACTATGCCTTCATCGCTGAGCTGCCCCACGGACAGTCAATTTTTATTTTTGTAGTGAAAATAACCATGGTCTTCGTTAGGAATCGAACCCACAACCCCCATACTGACAAGCTAGTACACTACCTACTAACCTACAGGGGCACCCTTGAAGAACAAGTAATTTTCGATTCGGTTATGGATCGAACAGAAAGAATTTAAAACAAAAGTATATACAGTCGACTTTTGATAATTTGAAACTCGTTAATTTAAATCTCGCGATAATTTTAACTGTTTTCTAGATCCCTTTTTTTTGTTTTTTTTAACACTAAGGCAACAATGCCTATTTAGTTAAGTACCGTGCTACATTCTTCAGGAAAGGGATAGAGAAGAGATGAAACAGGTGGTGAAAGTAGAAGAATAGTCGGAAATTAACTCGCGTATAAAGACAGCACACCGACCAGTGACTATGGCTTTATCGCTGAGCAGCACCACCGACAGTCAATTTTTATTTTTGTAGTAAAAATAACCAAGGTCTTCGTTAGGAATCGAACACACAACCCTCATACTGACAAACTAGTACACTACCTACTAGCCTACAGGGGCACCCTTAAAAAACACTCAATATATTGAAAAAAATCTATGTAATTTGAAATTATTTCAATCGAATTTTAATCGCCGACTCTCTATAATTTGATTTTTTTAGCGCTACGCTCTATAATTGAAATTGTTTTTGGACAATTGCACGGTGCACAATAATCCAGGTCATGTGAAATTGATTTATTTTCCGCCTAATACAAGATCTAAGTTGCAGTCTTTAGATAATGCCTTGGATTTTCCAAAATTTTAAAACCCCCTACTGCAGAGAAATTGTTTCCAAAATGTTGGATAGCTTTGAAAAGGGTGGGTGAGAAAGTAACCATAACAATTTTAACAGCTATAATTATGATTAAATAGGCCTGGAAAATGTCAGTTCTACAACTATTTTTCAACTGCTTTAAAAAGAGCGGGTTTTCGTTAACATCTTCAGTTCATTTACCAGAGCCACCAGAAGTTACGCACTCTCATCCAACATGACAACTTCTACCTAACTCTGAAGAGGTGAGTTTTGAGAACTAGGTTCAGGTAGACAATAACATCAGTGTCCATGGTGCACTAACCGATGGTTAACTGTTGAATTTCACTTCTTTGGATGAGGAAGATGAAGTAGACGAGGATGGCCAACCACCACTTGCAGTGTCATTAAGCCAAGTAACGACAAGTCTTAGCCCATTACGCTCCTATGCTCTCAGAACGTATACAAGTGATGATTTCTTTTCTTTCAGCTCTAATCACAATTGAAAATTCATTAGACAATGACAGATTGAAATATTTAGCTACAAAAAAAATGACGGACTTTTTTTCATTATAAATTGTTCGTATGCTAGATATGTATATATGCAACTGTAAGTTCACTATAACAAATTTTAAATAAGCTCTTGTTAATTTGAATGTTTTTCAATCTTTTTTTTTATATTTTGAAGTCTCGGTAAACTCGATTATTTTGGTCCCTTGAGTTTCAAATTATCAAGAGTCGACTGTATTATTTGACTGCAACAGTTCCAGTAGAACGGTGATCCACCTAAACCTTCGCCACAACTGCCAACACAAATCGAAATGGATAACATAGTGGCACAAAGTAACTCAGAATTTTTCACATAATTTTTAAGCTTTTTTTCTATAACTTTGTTTCACACACAAAGGATCTATTCTGCACCATGATATAAACGTGTGAAAATATATAAAATGAGATCCACCTTGAGCAACAAAATTCGAATGGCCATGAAATTATTAATGCAGTCAACTTGACAAAACCAATGAAGCAGAAGTTCTTATTTTTGGAACTACTTGCACCTGCAATTCTTAGAATTGTGTTCCAAAATCATGTGGTTGTACTGTGTAATAATTTTACAAAGGACAAACAAAAAAATTTTGGAATTTTTACCTCTATATCAATATCGGGCAAATCAAATGCTGAACTAAACAATGAACAAAAATGTGAAATGCACGGTATCTCCCACCATGATTGTATATCTGCAATAAATTAAAAACTTTAAATTGCTTTTTGTTTTTTGTTAAGACATTGACTCTACTTACCCAAAAGTCCTATGAAAGTAGAAACCATTTATGTTTACTTTCACAATGTTTTTAAAGCTTATTTTCTTAGCGATGAGCGAGCGAGCGAGTGAGTATGTTGTAAGTAAAAAATGATGAATAGACGTCGTCGTCTCTAGTTATTGTTGGCTTGGATGATAAATGAATGAGTCCTTCAACTATTTATTAGTTCTAAATTAAATTGAATGTCTTCTTTTGTTTTGTATTTATCAAATTATCTTTGGTTATTTCTTTTAAATTTATTAGCTTTTTTGCATTTAATGCATTTTCCAGCAAAATTTTATTTTTGTTCTTTAGAAATTATCTAAAAATATATTGAGGAAAATATTTATTAATAAAAAAAAAAATTATATAAAAAAAGGAAGAATTCTACTAAAGCTGATAAGCAGCATTAACTGATAAAAACATTTTGTCATGTGTTGTAGCCAAAAGACACGCAATAACCGAAACGTTAAAACTAGTTCCCAAAAAGGCAGTTGAGAAACCACCGTGGAAATTTAATAAACAAATAAGTAGAGCTCACACTATGGAACATCAAAAAAGATGCGACCTCAGAATACTAATATTTAAGGCTGCTAGACGAAGAGAAAACAATGTTAAAAAATAACAGCTGCAGCTTTATACACATCGACAGTATCAAACCTCTCCCTGCTTACGCTGCAATGGACGACGTTGGTAACTGTCTAGCTCTCTACATTTTAAGCGATCTTTACAGCTGAATCATGTGCTATATATCGAACTAGTAGTACGTTATAAGATTGTACCTAGCTGTGTAAGCCATAACCAGATGGTGGATAATACTACTATGGATGAAATAGTGTGATTCGTTTTACATCCGCACCTGGCTATGTAGCCTTAATCAGATGGTGGACAAACCACAATTGTATAATTTGGAACGTCATACATGCGTCCTAGGAAGCCGAAAACATAATTCTAAGCAACAGAACCACCTAGTTGCAGCTTTAATGATTCCAGGGCAGGGCTGCAAACCATCACACCTTGCTAAAGAGTTGGAGTCTTTCCTAATCCTGTCCAGAACACATGCCTAGCATGCTCACTGGACTGGATCATTCACTTTGCGTGTCATTATCAGTGAGATGATCCATAATAACCATTATACTGTTATGGGGCCGCGAAACCACAACCACCACGATACTCCCATATAGGGGCCAACCTCAATGATCAGTCAGAGAACTATTAAAGGTCTAAAGAGACAAATAATGAACATTGCGGCTCACTGATCCCCGTGAAAATAAAGAAGAGCTTCCAGTTGACTCCTTGCCTGTCTTCAGGGGACTGGGCTCCCTTTTTCCCCAGTTGCACTGTGTCTAGATAGTGGAATTCTATAAAGATCATATTTATATGCCCCGGGGGGAACTATGAATGAAATGTAATGTTATCCTCGCCCTAGAAAGCCTTCAGATACGTATATCCTCCGGTCACTCCTAGTTGCAACTTCAAAAGCAGGCCGCAGCTTTAACTCCTTGCTGAAGAGTTGGAGACCATTCAACTCTTGGTCCAGAACGCATAAAGCTTAATATAGTTTAAGAATACAGGTCCTTCTGTAGGCTAGTAGGTACTGTGCTAGCTTACATGACTGCGGGTTGTGGGTTCGATTCCCAACAAAGACCTTGGTTTTTTTCACTACAAATAAAATTAACTGTCGGTGGGGCTGCTCAGTGATGAAGGCATAGTTACTGGTCACTGAGCTGTCTTATACGACAGTTAATTTCCGTAACTATCCTTCTACGTTCACCACCTGTTGCATCTCTTCTCTATCCCTTTCCTAAAGAATGTAGCACCGTACTTGACTAAATAGGCCTTGTTGCTACTTGTGCTTCTTCTCTTAAAAAAAAAAACAAAAAGAACACGACAGCATGCTCACTGGACCTGGACCATTCATTGTGTTCATTGTGAATGGTCCGATTCACAAACTCAAACGAGGGCCTCGAAACACACAACCACCACGATACTTCCGATGGGCCGACTCCAATAATCAGTCAGAGAACAGGCTTTACTGATTACCGTGGAACTACTGTGGATTGTGCAGTTGGCTCCGGCTAGCCTATTAGGGGACTGGGCACCCTTTTACCCCCGAAAACACATGTAACAACGGTGGATTTCCTTCAAAACATATAAATGTGCCCCCGGGGGGCAACTCTAATCTTCACAGACAGAGCATCTGTGCTTAAAACTATATCGAATCCTTTTAACATCGGCTGGATGACAGTTATAAAAATCAGAAACGCTCTTATTAGCAACGAAAATTAAATACGAATACATTGGATCCTTAGACATATTGACATTTTGCTTAATGAATATACAGCAAAATTTGCGTCTGAGGCACCGTTTCTACACTTGAAAAAATTAATATTCGTCGGCTTCATAAGAACTAAAATTCAACCACACCACCAACATTAATACAACATCATTCCAAACTTCGAAACCCTTATCTACTCAACAACAATCAATCGATAAAAGAAAAATAAAAATATTTTCAAGACTTTGCCTCGGGCACACAACATTTACAGAATTGACAACACCAATATGTCCTAGATGCACAGCAGCAACATTACGGTTAAACACATAATCATTGAGAGTCTTTCATAAAGCGCCTTAAGAGGAAATTTTTTATGGTCACGAGTCACCTTATAATATCCTCCAGGATCCATCCATATCAAACATCAACAACATCTGCTCCTACATAAAACAAACGAAGCTAATCTGAATCTAACCTAATATTTAATAAAGCAAAAGAAAATACTAAAATGCGTTTTTTCTATTTATCTATCTATGATAGGAGATCTAATCCGCTTGTAGTTAGTAGAAAAATACCACAGGGCTCTATATTCGGTCAACTTCTTTTCTGTCTCTACATAAATGACCTACTTGACATTTCTAAAAGCAGTAGGATGCACATGTATGCTGACGGCGTGCAGGTTTATAACAGTAGCTGGATTAATGACGTTCCTATGTGTGTGAATGCGATAAATGACGATTTGCAAATGATCAATCGCTGGGCCATGTCTAATGGATTGTATATCAATGCTTCGAAAGCGAAATCTAGGAGAACTTTGGTTAACATTAATGTGAGAATTGACAGGAATGTGATCGAATTGGTAATCGGCATCTAATTTGGGCGTAATTTTTAATTACCTTTGTCGTTGGTAGAGTTTACAGTAAACTTGGCACCCTATGGTCGTTAAAGGACTCTACGATGTTTACTATTTGCATGCTTTTAGCAAAGACTTATCTAATCCCTTCACTTCTTTACGGCTGTGAAATCCATGCCAATTGTGACAGTACGGATTAACGCAGACTGAAAGTCGCAAATAACAATATTGCCCGTTATATATTTCACAAAGACCGCCGCACAGTGGATCATTTTACGAGAAGGCGACCAAAAGTCCTTTTTTTCATGGTCCCCAATTGTAAAATTTTAAAGTTCGTTCGAAAGTAGATACTAGTGTACCTCGGGAGCCAAAAAATTAGAACTTTATTTGAACTATATCACACTGAACAGGGTGATTCAAAATAAGCATTTTCAGTATTTTGCCAAAATGAGAAATTTCTTAGTAAATTTTTGATTTTTAAACATCTATAACTCTTTTGTTGTACATGGTTTTTAAACGACACAAACTTTGTATAATAGCGTAATTTATTAGTTATTAGTATAAGGAAACTAAAATGTTTTTGATTGATCCAATATTTTCTAAATTCTCTTACTAAATAGAGCATAACTTCTACAAGGCAAAAATTGACGTAATTGAAGCAATAATAGAAGCAAGTCCAAGGCGTACAAAGAGGATATTAAAAAAAATTCCTACACCAAACGAAGAGAAGAAATTAACTCAAGAAGAAGCGTTAGCACTATTTTTGGATTTAAAGTTAACTAAAATTCGGTACAAGGAATTGCGGAAGCGAACAAATGAAAAGAGTTCTTGGATTTTCCCACAGTATAGATATTTAGTCGCTGTCAAAAAACAATGCCTACCTTCACAAACCGCTATAACTGTCACTTCTACTTTAGCAGAAATAAAATTGCAAGACCTTCTTGAACACACTGCCGAACGGTTGTTAAATACTTTTGATTTTAATCGCTTGAAAAAACTTGGAAATAGCAGCTTTACTTTAATTTATAAATGGGGATGTGTTGGATCCTCTGGTCAGAGGCAATACAAGTAATTTCGTGATAAGATTTACATCTGCACCTGGCAGTTAGCCTTAATCAGATGGTGGTCATACAACTGGGAATGAAAAGCAACGTCATTCACGCCCTGGGAAGCCGAAGACTAATTCAAGCGACAGGTCTTTCCTAGTTGCAATTTCGATGATTTCAGAGCGGGGCTGCAAACCACCACTACTTGCTGAAGAGCTGGAGACTTTCCAAATTCTGTCCAGAACACATGTCTAGCATGCTCACTGGATCTAGGATCACTCCACCAGGTAGGTGTGATTAAAGGTGAAATGATCCTGGCACCCATATAAAACTGACCTGTTATGGGGCCGCGAAACCACAACCATGACGATACTCCTAAAAGGGCCAACCTAAATAATCAGCCAGAGAACAGCTAAATGTCTAAAGAGACAAATAGCGGAACTCTGCGAGCTCACTGATTCCCGTGGAAATAACGTGGAGCTTCCAGTTGAACCCCTGCTGACTTCAGGGGATCCCCAGTTGCACAGGTCTAGATAGTCGAGCGTTCTATAAAGACCATAAATGTGCCCCCGGGGGGGAATTGATGTGATGTGATTTACATCTGCACCGACCAGGTAGTCATAATCAGATGGTGGTCAAACCACTCTGAATGATTTGCAAACGTCATTCACGCCCTAGGAGGCCATCGAATACGTATATCCTCCGGTCACTCCTAGTAGCAATTTCGAAAGCCCGAAGTAGGCCGCAGCCTTCACTCCTTGCTAAAGAGTTGGAGACTTTCCAACTCCTGGTCCAGAACGTATGAAGCTTAATATAATTAAAAACACGACGGTATTCATACTCACTGGACCTGAACCATTCATTGTGTTCATTATGAAAGATCCGACCCACAAACTATCACGAGGGCCTCGAACCCACAACCACCACGATACTTCCATATAGGGGCCAACCTCAATAACCGGTCAGAGAACAGGTAATTGTGTAAAGAGACAAATAGCGAAATCTGCGAGCGTACTCATTTCTGTGGAAATATGTGGATTGTCCAGGTGACTCCTACTAGTCTTTGAGGGGCCTGGGCTCTCTTTTACCCTGCAAGACACCAGTCTAAATGGAATAGTAGGTTCCCCGGTGCCCCGGGGAATACAAGCAATGTAATTCATCAGACGCTGATTTATTTATGATATCATTCGTTCCATTGCGATTAATAAAAAGTTATACCGAGTTAGAGCCGTCAACTAGTACAGCAACAAATTGATATATGGAAAAAGGAAATACTCTCGTTAAAAAAAATTTTGCAGACCAATAAAATTTACTCACAAAAAAGGAACAAGAAATGTCATAACTGAAGAAATCCGAAAAATAAAAGATGAAATTGAAGATGTTCAAGCTGTAATATTAACTGTTGACGAACAGGAAATCGAAGTAAATTATAAATTGTATCTCACAATGATTGATGGAAAAGTTGCACATGCTTTAAGTGATACAAAAGCATCATCAAAGACATCAAGTTAATTAAGCCATCCAGTTCCAGAAGATGAGACTTTTAAATCAGCATACGAATTTGGATTGTCCCCTCTTCATACTAGAATACGTTTTATCGGGCATATTCTTAAATTGGGTTATGATTTGGATTTTGGTCCGTTAGGCGAAACAGTGAGAAAAAATAAGGAAAATGAGGAAAAGAAGAAACAAAAAAAAAACAAATTCAAGAAAAGTAATTAGAACAAAACAAGAGGCAGGGAACACAAATGATGGAAACACTGCAAGAAGATTTTTTTCAGATACAGAAAGTGCAGCATCTATCACAGGAGTAGATTTGGAACTAATAAGGAGACTCAGTATTATTTTACAAGTTCTAGCAAAATGCAACAAAATTTGGAGAGTACGCAAAAAAAATAAAAAACAGCTAAACTTTACAACGAACAATATTCTTGGAAATATATGCCATCCACAGTTCATTAAATTTTGTACCATGGGAAACAAATAAGTCAGCACAATATTCTACTAATAGGAGATCTATCGGAAGAGGCGCAAGAAAGACGAAACAAAGACTATAGATTCCTTCGCGAGCACAACACAAGAAAAATTTCTAGATATTGTACTAATAAAAATTTGATTGTTATTTTATTATTTTTAATCTGTCCAATAGCCGGCAAAAATGGAAAACTACTTCTATTGAACTAGACGTAGAAGCTAAACTATTTCTAGAAGGTGAAAATCAAGGCTATTTAGAAGAAATATTTACTAAAGTTGTTTAATTAATAGTAATTTTTCCAAACGCAAGAGTTATCTGTATGTATTTCATCCTTTTAACAGAATGGAGTTACGAGGCAGGGTGCAGAAGGCAAGTGAGACGCTGCAAGATTTTGCCATGAAGATTGAACGTTTGGTGCAGCTTACTTATCCAGGTGAACATCATCCATTCCTGGATCAGTTCAAAATAGAGGCATTTGTGAATGGCATAAGAGATCCAGATATTAAATATGCAGTTTGTGCAGCGCAAAAAGCATCCTTCACCGAAACAATCTCGTACGCGCTGGCTCAGGAGCCCGCGAAAGTTATCTCTTGAGGCTGATACGGAAAGCTACGGAGACAAAAGAAGCTTGAGCAGCTACTACAAGAAAGAAGTAAGTCGCGTGCAAAATGCTTCAACTGCGGTAAGGTCGGACATTGGCAGCGCAACTGCAGATCTGTTAGGAAAATGTCAAGATCTGCAAACAATACGAAATCGCACAGAAAAGACGGAAAACACCATAATTCAGACGCCCTTTCAAGGCGCCCATGCAACATAGAAAGCAGGCACTGCACAAAAGTTGAGAAAAAGGAGTCCATTATTGATGTGAGGTGTATCCAAATTGCCACACGCGAAGACTGGCCTGAGGCCCAAAAGGAGGATGAAAGATCTGTTGAGAAAAGGTCAAGATCTGCTTCACCTCCAAGGGACAATAAACGAGCAAACAACACGAAATCGCACAGGAAAGGCGGAAAACACAATAATGCAGATGCCCTTTCAAGACGCCCATGTAGCGTAGAATGCAGGCACTGTACAAAAGTCGAGGAAAAGGACTCCATCACTAATGTGAGGCGCATCCAAATTGGCACAGGAAAAGATTGGTCTGAGGCCCAAAAGGAGGATCCAATTTTGTCAAAAATTATAACGGCCAAGCTAGAGAACATAAGACCGAAACGTAACAATATGTTTGCTAACTTTTCGTTTTATTCTAGTCATACATACATCATTTTGCCGCTTGTTTGCTGATGATGCAAACATATGTATGTGTACATATACTTTTTGAGAGAATATTCCATTGAAGTTGTTTATTAAAAAAAATTCTTTTGAAGGAATCAAGCTGTTTTAACCTAATCTAACCTGTTTTAAGCTAACTCAAGCGATTTACCTTTAATAACACTTAAGAGTGATTTTGCACTTACTTACTGTATTAAATAATGAAATTCCTAAAGAGCAGGGTTTGAAAAATTGGTACTTGGTACATAACAGCGTAATTCGATTTATGTCAATTTCCCTTTAAACATGCGATAAAACGTAACTTAAGTGAAAATCAAAAATTCCTGAGCTCCAAAAGCTATTTTTACGATCGTCAACCGCGAGAAACAAGAAAATATGAAAATTAGTAGAGCGAGCACTTTATTCTTAACAGCCTAAAATAAAAATCTATGAAAGGGCCAAATGCATAATAAAGATCTATTGCTACTGGAAAAGAATCAGCAGGTAAAATAGGACTTTTAAAACATCCAATGAAAATTTTAAAGATTTGCTTAAACAACTGCAGCTATTAAGAAACAAAATAAACAAAAACAAGGGAAGACGGACGGATATAACTGATGCTTTCTAGTTTTTCGTTGTTTAAGAAATTATTTCGGAGACTTGTGAGATCCTAATTAACACAATATTAAAACACGGTACCGTGAAGTAACGCCCAAATGAAAAAACTCTCAACTAAAAATTCTAAAATTCCATAAATAAATAAAACAACTCTAAAAAATTCGAAAATTATATTGAATTAAATAACTTTAAATAAATATTTTTGCAATTTTAGTCAAATGAAATAACTCCCAATAAAATTGAAATAATTCCCAATTATCGAAATAAATGTTCCATATACTATAGAGCCAACATAGAGCTATTCCGGTCTGTGTAGATGGAAGGGTTTAACCTCTATAGTATAACAAACCCCGGCTCTGCTCACCAATATGAAATAACTTCCAAATGAAATAGCTCCTTATTGAATTCCGTTGCGAGTTATTTCATTTATTTTGATAATTGGGGGTTATTTCATTTTTATTAGGAGTTATTTCATTTCACTAAAATTGCAAAAATATTTATTTGCAAGTTTATCAATATAATTTTCGAGTTTTTTAGAGTTGTTCTATAATTAAATATGCACTAATCTTTTAAACGGTCTTTTAAATATTTTAACGATTTTTTTTCCGATATTTCGCTTTCCTGTGGAAAGCTTCTTCAGGAAATTATTCTTTTTTTTATAATTAAAAATATAATAAATATAATAATAATTAAATATAATAATAATTATAATAAAAAAAATAATTTCCTGAATAAGCTTTCCACAGGAAAGCGAAATATCGGAAAAACTAAATTCGTTAAAATATTTAAAAGACCGTTTAAAAGAGTAGTGCATATTTAATTAAGTTAAAAAAGGTCGAATAAAAATAAAAGTAGTTGTTCTATAATTTTTTTTTAATTTCTCCTCCATGGTATATTGAGCTTCGGTTTCGCTTACAAACTTTTTCTGTATTACCAGCCTTCGGCCGGGCTGAAAGATTTTCTCCTCTATGATATTTCAAACACCGGCTTTGCTAACAAAATATTTTCCTCCTTCAACCTTTAGGTATGGTAAAGAAGTTATTTCATTTTAATTAATTAAAGACCTATTATTTGAAGTCACCTAATAGAAGCTATTTAATTAGGAGTTTTTCCATTATTCTGGCTACAGAGAAAACTTCCGCCGAAGGCTAGCTATGCAGAAAACTTTTGGTTAACGGAGCCGGGATTTGTTATACTATAGAGGTTAAACGCTTCCATCCGTCCGAAGGCCGGCTACACAGACCGGAATGGCTCAATGATCGCTCTATGGTATATGGAAGACCATCTTTGCTAACAAAATACTGTCTGCATAGCCGGCCGTTAGTCATATATCTATAATATATGATATGATATCGGGAGTTACCTGGTATACCATAAAGGTTAAAACTGTTAAACACTGTTCGGGTGCAAATATAATTTGGAGTTATTGGTAATTATTTCATTTTTGTTGGACCTTATTTCATTTGGGAAAGAATATGAATTAACAGTTAAGATTTTTTGTGTTATTTCATTTTGGCGTTGGGAGTTATTTCGTTTTTTTGTTTTTAATTTGGGAGTTTTTTTCATTTTTGTTGGGACTTATTTGATTGGTAGTTATTGCATTGGGAGTTATTTCACGTTACTTTAAAACACTAATAAATGTTTTTATGCCGCGTTTTATATAGCCTGGGTTTGGTATGTACCACATAAGATTGTTCATTTGGTTTGGATCACATTATTACCCAAATATTAATAGACTGACTGACACTCAAACACAAAAATTTTTGCGGTTGAATCTTAGCTGACAAATATTAAGCGCTACTCTGTCAATCAACAGAAACTTGAGTGAAAACTGCTACTCCATTTAGCACCTGATTTTCTTTAGAAAATTCAAGCCTAAACATTATTATTAGAAACAAAAAATCAATCAGAACACACCTTTTACTTTTCAATTAATTAGGTTAAATATTAAAAAAAAATTCTTAAATACAGGGTGGCTGATGAAAGCTGCAAACAACAAAGAAAAACGTAACTTATTTTCTGTGTACCCAACCTGTTCCATTTTTATTTTATTTTATAGACAGATTTTTAAATTTAACTAGAATAGAGAATTGGTACAATGAAACAAGAATTTGGATAGTGCAACGCTTTAACGCTTTAGATTCCTTAGTGTCCGTTCAAAGAGAATATAGGTGCACGTTTGGGGACACTCCTCCTAGCACATGGACTATAATGAGGCTCGTTAAGAATTTTACCGAGCGTGGCACAATCACAAGAAGGTCTTATCATCGAGATCCCTCAGTTCGCACGCAGTAAGTTTACTGCTGTAACTGCTGCCATATCATAAAATCCAATCCTCGTGTTTCGACAAGGAGCTTATCTGCTCAAATGAGTGTCAGCAGACAGTCACTGCAGACAATTTTGCTGTAAGATTTAAACTTATTTCCATATAAGATTTAATTAACAAACTAAACCCAAGATACTTCCCGATTCGCTTGGATTTTTTTGAGAAGATCATTCAAATGGCGTCAGAGAATGAAAACGTGTTGAAATGCATTTTTATGTCTGACGAGGCACATTTTGATGTAAAAGACAATGTTAACAAACAAACAAAATTATAGAATATGGAGTAATTCTAACCCACAGATACTCCATCATATGCAGATCAGAAGCGTTACAGTGTGGTATGCAGTTTCTTCAAGATTCATTGACGGGCCTTACTTTTTCAAAGAACACTGTCTTACTGTTACGATCAATGCGGACCGTTACTTGAAGATGTTGAAAGAATTTGTCTTTCCGAATTTAGCATTACGCCGAAATAGAATCCCTTTCAACTTTGTTTGGTTTCAATAAGATGGAGCAACTTGTTACATAGCCACGGCTGTTATGACAGAATTGCGGCAAAAATTCTCTCACTAAACTGATTTTAAGAAACTCTACATTCCGTAGGCCTGCCAGGTCTCCTGACCTAACTGCACTTGAAATTTTTTTGTGGGCTTATTGCCAAGAAGAAATTTACAAAAGAAACACAACAAATCCATTCGAACGGTAATTGAGGCAATTCCCGCTGCAACACTCCAGGTAGTAATGAATAACCTTTTGATAAGATGTCACACATGTGTCACCGAGAGTGATGGCCATTTGAATTAAATTTTTTCAAAACTTCATGAATTACTTTAATAAAAATGTATTCTTTTTCAAATCAATTACTAAATTAAATAAATTTCATAAACTTTACCAAAAAGTTATTTGAGTTTCTTAATGTAGCGAAACTGATCAGCCACTCGATATTTGCTTTTATAGCAAACTACCGCTATATGCTCTTCATTAATCCATAAACTTCTTTTATTTATTTCTTTAACTCCTTTGAGACGACCATTAAGCACATGTCAATTTGTTGGAATTAATTTTAAAACTGGCAACTTTGATCAGCCACCCGATATTTAAAAAAAAAACATCTTTTAAAAAAGAAGAGACATTGGATAAATGTGGTGTAAAAGAATTTGGCGCAAAATATTTATTTATTATAATCGTAATAATTAAATAAAGCGCGGGAAAAGATTTGATTAACAAAAGGTATGAGTATTTCATGATTGAAACTAACACAATCAAACAGGTGCGAAAAGGGGGGGAAGACAATAATACAAATTTCAAGGGGTTTAAACTTTATGTAAACATACAAACAAAAACATATGGTCGAACACACAACCTCACAAGTAGCAGTAAATTTTAAATAAACAATATTTTTGCCTAAAACTAATACAAATCAAAGACTTGATGGTTAATAAATTCTGCCAACTTTGTGGGCAGCAAAATTGCATTAAAACTCTCTTAAAGATATAGAAAATAAAATTTAAGCTACAAAACATAACATGTGTTTATCAAAAAAAAAAAAAGTGGCATGAGGAATTAAAAAAAAAATAAGATTGTTTTGGTTTTTTTCTTATCATACAAAAACAAATACTATTTGTTTTTTTCACTCTCATTCTTTCTCTCTCACCGCATAAACAAGGAGCACAATATTCATAACATAACGAAATTGTTATTTACATCTCTTTCGTTTAAAAAAAATAGAAAGAGAAGGAAACAAATAAATTAATAATCATTTACATTTTTAGTTTCACTGATAATAAACCAAAATAGAGAAACAGAACCAGACACTGTTGAAGGAGCGAGTGGCCTGACAGTAATATCAAAGTAACATATGTTTGATTTAACATTAATATACAAGAATAGAAGCACTATTGCATGAAAATGTATATTAAAATATATAAAGTATATTTATGTTTCCCGTTTGTTGAAAAAAAATCGAAGTGAAATTTCTCTGCAATCAATTATTTTTTGTTTTCGTTTGTTTTTAAAAAAATTTTTTTTTTAAATACATGTGATATTTTTTAAAAATATCGTATAACATACATTTTAATCGCCCTTAACTATCTATGTTTTATACCTTTAAGTTTAATTTGCTGCTATCAATTTTACATTCCTTAAATCTCAGTCTAATATGTTTAAAACAGTGCTGACCACATTAGCGGATTTTATTAACAGTAATTTTTGAGAAAATAATTGAAATGAGTATTAAAATTCAATAAGATTGTTGAACAACAGAAATTACTTTCAAAATATCAGACGGGTTTCAGAAAAAACCCGACTGATATTATAGTTCACTGTTGTAAATAGGTGGAAATTTATAAAGGGGAATAACAAGATAATGGCAATTTTTTTAGATTTTAAAAAAGCATTTGAGACGATTGATAGAGATATTTTATTAACGGAAACTTTATAAATATGGAATTCAGGATAAAATATCGCAGACAATTTACGAAGGTGAATAACTCATTATAAAATACTGCGATAAATGACTTCAAAGTACCACAAGGCTCAATTTTAGGAGCGCCTCTGTTTGTTATATACATTAATGATATGGAAAAAGTTTTAAAGAAATGTGAAATTGTTTTATATGCAGACGATACGATGATTTTTACTGAAACGGCAACGGAGGATATATGTCACGCTAATTTATCTGATGATATGGATAACATTATGAAAAAGGTTGAGAATGAATAAACTAAATTTAAACGAGAACAAAACTAAAATAATCGAAATAAATATGAATACCATAATAATATAAAATATCTGGGTTTTCTGATAGACAAGGACTTAAAATTTAAAGATCATATAGAATACATGTCAACATTTTCGTAAAAAAATTCGGCTTTTTTTTTAAACGTATTAGGAACAAATTATCCATAATAACAGCAGAATGTGGAAAATTGTGTTATATACATGCTGTACAGAACAGCAGATATCAAGTATGCAGAAACTACGAAATAAGACTATGCGCACAGTAATGAAATGCAAGCGATTTACCTCAGTGGAACATATGTTGGATATGCTTAAATGGCTCAATATACGACACAGATTAGAATTGAACACAATTCATTTTATTCAGAAAATAAAACCGGGGGAGACACCTGATTATTTAATGAGAACAATTCAGATACGTTGGTGATATTCCATACCATACAACTTGAGAAATGTTATAGATTTTAGACTACAACGACCCTATAACAACAGAATGCGAAAATCACTGTTCTACATAGGATTAAAGCTATACAATATGGTGCCAAATATTATTAAGTGTGAAATTAATCCAAATATATTTAGAAGAAAATTTGTAATTTTTATAAAAAATATTTAATTTGAAACAGAGTTGATGTAACTTGTAAGAGAATGTGTAATGTTATATTAAAGTATTAAAAATACTACTAATAAATAAATAATAATAATAATTTTTAATTAAAATCGAGCGTTCTTAGATCGCGAAAATATCAACTTCTTTGAGCGATGCTCTTAAAGATTTTCGCCTTAAATTTCAAATGCATCAAGCTAAAACAGTTCGTCGCAATATTTTTTTTTATTGTTAAAAGAGTAGTAGCACTTCAGGCAACAATATCTTATAACAATAGACTTGCTTTAATTAAACTTCCGACGCTTAAAAGTCGTAGAATGTGAGTTTCGTTCTTAATCTTGCCCTGCCAATTTGTAGTAAGTAATATCTGTTTTAATGCTTCACTACGTCCTTTACGTAATTTTATCCCGCTATCCATACAAGTGTACAGAGCTAACGATCCGTTTTCAAGGATTTTTTCTGAATTTAATAAATATTACAGATTTATTACAGAACATGCACATTGTTAAGAAAAATATTGCTGTCTTTTTGATTAATTAATGTTGTAAAAATGTATTAAATGTTGTTATAGTCTGTAACGATATTGAATCTATAGACTTAATAAATAAACATTTGGGAAGTATTATAAATTAAATTAAAATTCGTATTTTGTTTAGTACAATATTGTGAAAATTAAACCAATATTAATTCAAGGTTTTAAAATTTTGAACCACGAGTCAAAATAATTTTTTTCACATCTAAGTATTATAAGTATACCTATGTTTTTCTTACTCCTCTTGAGATTTCCTATTAGAGAAGTACATTTCAGAAGGTTAATTGACATTTGCAATTGGTACTTACTTAAAATGGCTCTACAATTTGTATGTTTGTGCCCCTGTATGCTAGTAGGTAGTGTACTAGCTTCTCAATGTGTGGGGTCGATTCCCAATAAAGGCCTTGGCTGTTACATATTCCAGTTCAGGCTACGATGGCAAAAGAGCAAAAATTATCTCTGAACAGAATTGACAGTATTAATATGGACATTGTAGGTTGGGTCCCAAACTATAGAACCATATTCCAGAATAGGTCTAACTAAACATGTTTACAATTGCTTTGTTATATAGGGGTCAGTAAATTCCTTAGCCCAGATTTTTATAAATCCCAAGATAGATCAGGCTTTATTTACCGTAAATAATATATGACGTATAAAATTCATTGTAGGATCAAATAAGACACCCAAATCAGAAAGTGCTTCAATTTTATTGAATAGAGTTGTCTTGTGTATTAGATTTTTACTTTGAAAGTGGTCTTAAATCGTATTTTAATATTAATAATAAAAATTGTGCCACACCATTTTCTAACAACTTTTAAACACCGGCTGCGGTTACCACCCACTTTTTGAAAATCTTTTCCTTGCCAAGTAGCCGCAAAAACAAGATGTCTGCATGCTGTCCTAATAACATAATTTTTCTACACATTAATGTTTAAAAAATCAAATTATGAGAATTTTTATTTCATAATATCCTAAGTTTAGAGTGTTTTTTATGTGTTTGCTAAATAACGCTTTTTTGCCTGCCGACAAAAGTTGACAACACACTCATGTACCTTTTCACTTCTTGCCTTCTCTGGATGCCTAATAGGTTGCTGACTTTTTCCTACACTTCTTCTTCTTCGACGGGCTGTTTTTTTTTATTATTTTTTTTTTGCTTCTTTTCTTCTTCAATACACACACTCCTTTTAGAAGTCAGAAAAAAAATTAATTGCGTTTATTGTTATTTTGCTTTATTTGCACTTTAAATTCACTTAAAATCTAAAACTATTTATTTACAAACTATTGCTTTATTTAAAAAAAAAAACTTCCAGCATATTTTTGTATTTTTCAATTAAAAAAAATTAAAACATTTAACGATTTTTTCCTGTACATTGGTTCAGTATATGTATGTAAGTGTGTGTGTGTGTCGGATTTTTTTTTTCTTAAATTTTATTTGCCACAAAAATTCACTTTTCACTTCTTATTTATCTACTGCTTCTTTAACGACCACACAACTGAATACGCGTAGAACAATTTATAAACTGAAGAAATTTTATAGTTGTTTTAAAACTTTTTTAGTTTTCATAGTAAATGCAGTGCGTTAAAAAAGGACAGCAATTGCAATTTATGAATTTGGCTTTGTTTTGCTTGCAAAAGAGAGAAAATATTACTCAATCAGAGTTGCCCAACTTTTTGTTAACATATGTCTGTTTAGCAAATCGGAATGGTACCCTTAAAATTTTAAATGTACCAAAAAGCCCAACAACAACTATTAGAACACACTAATATTATTTGATGCACTGTGTGTGATACAATAATAAGAGATAGATTCGTTTATTTTGTTTCCTTTTTAAATTTATTTTTAAAAAATTTATTATTTTTATTTGTGTCTTTTCCTTTTATCTATTCGTTTTTAAAGTAAAAAAATTAAATAAAAGAGTGGAGAGGCAATAAAATAAACATAATTTTCCATAGGAACATCTGTGAAAAAATTCGAATAAAATTGCGAATTGCTCTGCAATGCGTTGGAAATTAGTTTACGGTAAGGAGGAAAGAGGGAGCAGTGTTTGTGGATATTCAATTTGAACTTTCCGACATTGAAAGTGACAGGAAAGACTGCTGGACGGATTTTAGATTTCACATACGAACTGTTCTGCTAAAAAACGAATTTTTCGCTCTAATGCGTAGTGCGATTCACTGGCCAATCAATCTCAAATAGATGCGCTCTAAACCAAAATCGAGTTAAACGCGAAAACGTGCGAGTATCGGGAATAATTTCCCTAATTTCATTACAGCACTTAACGTTTTAGTAACGATAGAACAGTGAAATGCATCCCACATTGCGTCGATGCTCTAGAGAATCAATAGAGTTGGATACCCTACTGTCTGCAATGAGCCTCTACTGCTATTTGCTTGCTATTAAACGTGATATGATGTAAATAAAACATTGAAAGACAGATACTAGCGGAATGAAATACCCCTTCTGGACCGCTAAAATCCGCTAAGCTTATTTTTTGTCACTTTGAATAGACCTTAAAAGTATAAACAAGCAAAGGAAAAGTACAGTGGGATATATAACATTATTCAATCATTCCCAACAATAACCCTGAATGATAAACTTTCTAAATTTAAATTGTGTTAGAGAATAACTAAGAATAACTTCATTGACGCAAAATTAAAAATGGAGTCACACTAATTTGTCACCAGGTTACAAAGCAATAAAGTCATATTAAAAGAAATGAAAGTGGAAAGCGAGGTTGGTTTGGAAATGATTTTCTTAGCGTCAAGGAATTGACTATAGTGAAACATTTGTACCTGTTGTAAGATATGACCGAACCCGTTGTCTTTTAGCATTGCTATTAATACGATTTGGAATGAAATACTATAATCCAACTTCAACACCAATAGGCTACAATAACAAACTCTTAGCCAGCATGTGTCTCAAAATTGAAGAATATAAAGACGTCCGGACACTTGCAATGCTGTGATCTTTTTAGGTTGTTTTGAAACTAATCCAGGCAAATTCTATTAGGAAACAGTAAACCGTGTGATTTGTTATGTGATTTGGCATAATGAACACAGGTATTCTATTGTCATTCCTTTCAGCGTAAACCGTCATTGTTGACTGATTGTTCGGTATGATCGACGAATGCTTTCGATCTGTGTACAGTCTTAAACATGGCTTGATAATTATGTCATCATATCTTTACTAGACAACGTTCACATTTAAAATAATTTATTAATTTTTGTATCTTCACTCGACAACGTTCACACATAATCTGCATTATTGATCAAATGAGAGAGTACATATATTCTGTTTGAAGGGCTTCTAGCATTCAATAGAAACCGTCATTGTTGGCTGATTGTTCGGTAGGATCGACGAACGCTTTCGATCTGAGTACAGTCTTAAACACGGCTTGATAATTATGTCATCATATCTTTACTAGACAACGTTCACACTTAAACTAATTTATTACTTTTGCATCTTTACTCGACAAATTCAACACTTAAACTGCATTATTGACTAAATGAGAGAACTCATATATTCTAAATATTTGAAGTGCTTCTAGTATTCAATAGAAATCATCACATATTCTTGATGTTATTATTCAGTACAGGTGTTTGTTTGGTTGTGTACCTTTTTATTCCGTATTAGTTGTTTTTATCTCAGTTCATGGAATTTTACTTTAGCATGTCTATAATCGACAACTTTCACACTTAAAGTGCTGTATAAATTTTTGTGCCTTCACTCGACAACGTTCACACTTAAACTGCATTATTGACTAAATGAGGGAGCTGATATATTATGTTTGAAGTGCTTCTAGCATTCAATAGAAATCATCACAGTGAAGGTGTTTGTTTTGTTATGTGCCTTTTTTCTTTCGATTTTGTTGTTTTTATTTTCTGATTGTTAAACTTAGTTCATCGAATTTTACTTTAAAGTATAAGATGTCTTAAAAACTTTTTAATATATAAACAGGCCTCATAGGTCATTGCCTTTACTTTTTTTGTGCTAATTATCTTTTTATAACTTAAACTAACCATCTTCATAGAAATGTGTTAAATGAAATGCCTTAAATTAAGTTCCTCGTTTCTTTAACTTAAGAGAAAAATATTTCAAATGAAAATATCGTAGTTGCCCTATACAAGACTAGCTGAGTTAGAGTTTTTGAAACAATTTTCATATAAAGTAAAAATAAAAGTTCAAGAGTAACTGTATCTTAGCCTGTGTAAAATAAGATCACTTAAAGATTTTATATGAGTTACAGAATTAGTATTTTTCTTAACTGAGGCGATGTGAATTATTCCTAAATTAAGTTTTTTAAAAGCAAATATTCTGAGCTTATTTCATTTGCAAGCAAAAGCAGAGCTTAAATAATTAGGTAAAGCGATTACGTCAAATATAGGGTGGGTAAATTTGAGGTTAGGAAGAAAAATGGCTTAAAACACAAATGTCGGGTACAGAATAATTTCTAGTACGTCGGCAGACGTCTACCCTTTTTACAAAATTTAAAAAAACAATTTACTTTTTTCGGTAATGCAACACTGAATTACATATATCATTTTGTTTGATAACGTCTATTGTGATGTGGTAGACAACGCTGGCCACACTTTCTTCAAGTGCAACCACTGGTGTGGATACCATGCGGAGGCACAAACTGGGCGAACGACAGCAACGAATATAGTGAACAAAATGGTTAGCAGTCGCGAAAACTAGACTGCCGTGGTGAATTATGTGGAGCGAGTACTTCGCATGAAGAAACGTGGCCTGGGCATGGTGATTTAGTGTTCAAAGTAGATACCTGGACGCAGGCTTAGTGGGATAGGGCCATATAGGGATCAATAGGGAGGTCAAAATATCTTGGACTTAAGGTGGGTTTTTAGCCGGCAGCTGCAACGGAGTCCGGCATACGGCGGAATAACGATTCTCGCCAGATACGTAACATATTTTTCCATTTTAAACCCCGCAAACAAAAAAAATTGTTTGTTAACGTGAACCCAGAATTTCAGAATAATTCGGTGGCGTAAAATCACAAGCATGAGGTGGCCAATTCATATTGCCATTATCGAAAAATTTTGCAATAACTGAATTGTTTAGGTGGCTGTGGGGCTTGTATCTCCCAGCTGTGGCCGAAAAAATTAGTTATCATCACGTTTCCTTGCTCATTTTCGAAAAAAATACGGATCGATTATGCCGTCGGACAACAAAACGCATCATACTTTCTTAGAGTATAATGATTTTTCTGGACTATTTGTAGGTTTTGTAAAGTCCATGTGTGAGAGTTTTGTTTGTTTACATAACTCCGTAGCTGGAAATAAGGCAAATCATTAAAGATGGTTTTGTTGAAAAATGTATTGTTTTCTTTCAGTTTTTTAAACAACCAATTCACAAAGCTTCGACGCAAAAAAACCGTCGGGCGGCTATAATTCTTGAACGAGTTGAACTTTATAAGCGTCAAATATTAGGAAAAGTACCTTTACTAGTTTCCAATTTTCGTGAAGGTCGAGGAGTTGATGTTCCAGGCTCATTCTTAACACTTTGTTATACTACGGCTTCACTATGGCCACTACGAGTGCAATGTTTTAGTTTACTGTTAGTAACAATAACTTGAGCCTCGAATTTAGCGAATAAATTACACTTAGCAAACTCAGGATGAGTTTAGTTATGATGAAGAGCAGCTCAAATTTTACCTAGTGATACAGTGAAATTTTTACAAATAAAATATTTTGAACAATCCATTCTTATATTACAGGAAATTTACTTTACAACCTCAAATATTTATAGCTGCTTTCTAGTGTAGTCTTCTAGACCAGTCTAGTCTTTAACACCTAAAAGCTGGTATAAGTATTAGAGGTTAGAAATTAAATTTGCTGTAATATAGGAATGGATTGTTACACTGTTAGGCAAAGAATTTTATTATTTTATTTAGATAAAATTTATTTCAATAAAAAACTATAAGTCCGCAGAAATTTCATAACTATGTATCTTATCTTGTGCCGCGCACATAAACGAAAAACGAAACTTGAATTCGGCGTTGTTTTATCAAAACAGCGGTTAATTACAATTATTGCTGGTCGGACTAAAAAAATCATGTGATTCCTTAAAAATTAATAAATAGACGGACATTGCGAGAAATATATATTTAAACTGTTTAAAAATTTTATATTTGTTTAAGTTTTTTACACCTCATAGTATTAATAACATTATTTTTAATATTTATTTCTCTTTTTTATACTTTGTATTTCCAAAACTCACCACCTGTACAGTACTAAAATATACAAGTAAGTGTTATGTGAATATAATTGAGCAACTCTGCAACTTTTTTTTTATCTACATAACAGGGAAGTAATATTTTGGTAATTTACTAAATAAATTATTTCGTACGCAGAAGCCGGAGGAAAACGACGTTAGTAATAGATAGCGCGGAAAAAAGAAATAATTTTCACACTGCATTAATGAATAAAAAAAAACAAAAGTTTTACTATTTTTTCTCTATACAGTTAAGGAAAAATTGTATTAATACTTGCAAAATGCAATTTACAACAAAAAAACAAACAAGTGAAAATTAGTTGATTTAGTAAAGAGATTAGCGAGTTAAATTTTAAATGTATTAATAAATAATTGAGTGTTTACGAGATAAAGTGTTAAATAATGCATTAACGACTATAAATTAAAAAAAAAAAATTTTTTTTGCTAACGGGTGTGACAAATAAAAACATAGGCAAAATTTTTTTAAAACAACTTTGTTATAGTGAAATAGTATAAATTAAAACAAAATTTGGTTAAAGTTTGTGATAAACATTTTCAAAAAAGTATTAATGATTTAAATTTTTTTGAATAAAAGAAACACCAACAGGCAAAAGGAATATTTTCTGGTTTTAACATTCATTCATTCATTCAGTTAAAAGGTAATAATAATCAAAAATAATTCAGTGTAATATTTAAGTACTAAATGTGGTGGTTGTTGTTGTTGTTATCGTTGCTCCAGCTAAACCAGTTTGCAAAATTTTATACTGCAAGAAAAATAAAAAAAAACAGCCCCAGCAGCATTAAATATTTTATTTGCTGCACAAATGTGACAGCAAAAGTATTGCAGCAACAAAAAAATACGCTTAAACTTAAAAAAAGAAGAAAAGAATGTGTGTGAATTACCAAAAAAAAAATTAATAGATTCATTTTTAAAGAAAGTGGTCGTTGTTGTTCTTGTTGTTGTTGCTTCTTTTTCTGCAATTATTATTAAAGACACAATTTTTTTTTTGGTTTTGCCATAATAAAGAAAAGAGAAATTTTGGCAAGAAATTATTTATACTCGTTTTAAGTGTTGCCAATACATAATAATATTTCTTCTTAATGTCCTTTTAAATATTAAATTAACCCTTTGAAAAACAACAGCCCAAATAATGGTTGGTAAGTTGTTGTTTGACCCCTAAAAATTGCTGCAGATGAAAACTTTTAATGTGAAATTTAAAATATTGAATAACAAAACGTAACATAAAAGTGAATTTATTAATTATTTATTAAAATTTCTATTTGTGGTTTATTTATTAAAGTTGCCAGTTTGAAAATTAATTCTAACAAATTGAAATGTGTTTAGGGGTCGTCTCAAAGGAGTTAAAGAAATAAATTAAATTAAATATGTACTAATCTTTTAATCGCTTTCCAGCGAAATATTGAAAAAATGAATCATTAAAATTTAATTAAAAAGACCGTTTAAAAGATTGGAGTACATATTTAATTAAAATAAAAAAGGTTGAATAAAAATAATAATGATATAATTTAAAGGATTTTATGGATTTATACAGGGCATATAGCTGTAGTTTGCTATAAAAGCAAATATTGAGTGGCTGATCAGTTTCGCTTCATTAAGAAACTCAAATAACTTTTTGGTAAAGTTTATGAAATTTATTTAATTTAGTAATTGATTTGAAAAATAATACATTTTTATTAAAGTAATTCATGAAGTTTTGAAAATAATTTAATTCAAATGGCCTCCACCCTCGGTGACACCTGAGCGACATTTTATCAAAAAGTTATTCATTACTGTCTGGACTGTTGCAGCGGGAATTGCCTCAATTACCGTTCGAATGGATTTGTTGAGTTTCTTTTGTAAACTTCTTCTTCTTCTTGGCAATAAGCCCACAAAAAAATTTCAAGTGCAGTTAGGTCAGGAGACCTGGCAGGCCTACGGAACGTGGAGTTTCTTAAAATCAGTTTATTAAGGGAATTTTTGCCGCAATTATGTCATAACAGGCATGGCTATGTGACAAGTTGCTCCATCTGTTGAACCCAAACAAAGTTGAAAGGGATTCTATTTCGGCGTTAATCTGGAAAGAAAAATTCTTTCAACATTTTTAAGTAACGGTTTCCATTGACCGTAACAGTAAGACCGTTTTCTTTGAAAAAGTAAGGCCCAACAAAGAACCTTAAAGAAACTGCACACCACACTGTGACGCGGAGTGGTTGTAATTGCATCTGATGGAGTATCTGTAAGTTAGAATTACTCCATTTTTGACAATTTTGTTTGTTTGTAAACTTTGCCGTTTAAATCAAAATGTGCCTCGTCAGACATAAAAATGCAGTTCAACACATTTTCATTCTCTGACGCCATTTGAATGATCTTTTCACAAAATTCCAAGCAAATAGGGAAGTCTTTTGGGTTCACTTTGTTTGTTAATTGAATCTTATAGGGAAATAAGTTTAAATCTTGAAGCAAAATTGCCTGCAGTGACTGTCTGCTGACACCCATTTGAGCAGATAAGTTCTTGTTGAAACTCGAGGATTGGATTGTATGGTATGGCAGCAGCTATAGCAGCCATAGTTTCCTGCATCCGAACTGAGGGATTTCGATGGTAAGGTACTACTTGCGATTGTGCCACGCTCGGTAAAATTATTCACGAGCCTCATTATAGTCCATATGCTAGGAGGAGTGCCACCAAACGTGCGCATATATTCTCTTTGGATGGAAACTAGTGGACGCGTTAAAGCGTTGCACTATCTAAATTCTTGTTTCATTGTCCCAATTCTCCATTTTAGTTAAATTTAAAGATCAATCTAAAAAATAAAATAAACATGGAACACATTGGTTACACAGAAAATAAGTTATTACGTTTTTTTTTTGGTAGCAACTTTCATCAGTCACCCTTTATAAAAAATTTTAATTATAAGGTGCACCAATAATAGCGTTATTTTCAGAAGGCCCTGTTAACCCAAAGAATGTCTGTTGTTACAAGTTTAAAGAATTTAAATGTTTACTCATACGTACATTGTACAAAATCATTCTTATCTCAGTCCAATACGCCTTTGGCAGAGTTATTTATTTTTTGTTTAAATCATAAATTTTAAAAGCAATATATTTTTAATAAATAAATTTAATAAATTTTGTATAAAGAATTTGTTTATTTATTTTATTAGTATTTATTATACTTTTAAATACCTTTTCAATAATAAATTTCAAAATTATAAAGCCTATATAATTTTCTATCCGCTGTTCTTCACAAAATCTCCACATCTTCTCCTAAATACAAAATAATTCCGTTTCGTTTTCCTGTCACTTATGAGTGCATTAAATGGTATTATGGCTTTATAAAAGAAAAATCTCTGCAATGTTGTTGTAGTCGCCTTCCTTAACCTGAAGTCTTTTGTATTCCGTAGCCCATGCGGTTGTATTTCAACGACATATTCTATCTGTTTACATAGATATTTCAGAGCTTTACCATGTCTAATTTTATGTATACAGCTGAGAGTGTTAAATTCGAGCCGTTGTCTCATGTTCATCCATTTAAGTGTGTTAAGCATAGCTTGTATCGATCGATGTATATCTGCTGTATTTTAATATAGTCCTCATTGCCTTGTTCTGTAATCTTTGTAGTCTTTCCAATTGTGATTCGTTGCGCAGCATGTACTTATATATATTGTCGATTCGTATTCAATGTGAGATTTTATCATCATCCTATTGTAAATATTCACCGCTGTCCTGAGAAAACCAATTTTTTTTACCAATTTTCCTACATATGTATTCCATGTGATCCTTAAACTTCATATCTCGATCTATTATAAATCCCATATATTTTATATTTTTAACTTTTTTTCCGCTATTCATATTTATCTCTAGGATTTGAGTTTTTTCTCATTAAGTTTGTTCATCTTCAAACATGTGTTAACATTGTTCATATCACGTGTCATATTGTTCCGACACTCTGCTGAAAATCCTTCTACGTATATGAGTATATCGTCCTCACATTTATCCAGTATTATCGACATATCGTTTATGTATATGATAAACAGTAGCGCATTTAATATTGAGCCATAAAGAAGTCCGAAATCGTTAATTATTGTATCAGATTGTATTCTGTTGACCTTAGTGATATGCCTTCTGGAAAATTCCAGAGATGATTTAAACCATTCGAGAGCTCTACTCCTTTGATACCATACATGTATAGTTTATGACCGAATATTTATCTGTCATTAGTTTCAAAAGCTCTTTTAAAGTCCAAAAATATAGCCATGATCTTTATATTTTTCTCTATGTTTTTCCATTTTCCAGCCGTTTCGCACGAAAATTTCTTCCTAGAAAAAAATTCCTCAATAAAAAATGTATTAAAAGCAAGTTGTGGATATTTAAAAAAGAACGTCTTAAAAAAAGTTTGTTATGGCAACTCATATTTATTTATTTTTTCATACAAACTACAAAAGAAAGGAAATGGAAACACACAAAAAAAGGTATATTCATATTTTTATTCACTTTTTAATGCACTTTTACATTTCATTTTCTTTCTTTTGGAGACATAAAAAACAAACGAAAGCCCAAAAAATTAAATACATACAGAAAAATATAACACTCACACTCATCCATAAATACTCTCTCAAATATTGTATCATTTTAACCCCCATTTCAAACATGATATAAAAAACAAACAAAATAACAACAACTACAGTTGTAAAATTAGCAAGTAAAGCATTGTTGTAGTAAAACAGTTAATTGCATAAATTTATACACGTACATACATGAATATGATGTGTGTATATGATATGTGTGTTAGTAATAACATTTATTACATCAAAACCGCTATCATGTTCTCTTTTTTTGTTTTTTTTTTTTTGTTTTTGTTTCTTTCTACATTTGTATTAATGAGTTTGTAATTGATGTTTTTCTGTTTTTTAGCTTTATTTAAGAGAACGTCTTTAAGTCAAGGACATTTTAATAAGATTCTTTAAAATGTACATCATCTACACATGTTTAAATACAGTTGAGAGCAAAAAAACAAAAATTCCATTGTGATAATTAAGAGCGTCTTAATAAATTTTATTAAAATTTTTTGGGATTTTCGATTTACAATTTAGGAAGAATGAAAAAGAATAAAGAATAGAAAAATACAAGTTGATTGAAAATTTAAATATATCGTCTCTTACGGCACAACATTGCCATAGTAAAAAATATACAGCACTTTAACGTGGCTTGTAAATGAAAAGGCCTACCCTTAATATACAGAGGCGGACAAAAATATACACACAGAAATCAATTTTGTTATTAATCTTCTATATTATTGAAATAAAAAGATATAATAGTTTGATTTTTTACAAAATTATTTATTCACATGTTAATTATCTCTTTTCTATCCCTTTCCTAAAAAGAATGTAGCGCGGTACTTGACTAAATAGGCATTGTTGCCTGAAGTGCTATTTCTCTTTTAAATAAAAAAAAGCACTAAGTCTTTATTTTATAAAAAATTTTTAAACTTTATTTTTTTTAATTTTTGACCAATATTTCGCCATCCTGAAAAAAATTTTATAAAATGAAGACCTAGTGCTTAATAATAAACTACTAATAAAATATTAAAAAGTTCAAACAACTATAATTATTATATAAAAAGTTTTAAATAAAAAACACAAGTATTCATAAGTATTCATATTAAGGTAGTAACAGAAGTAGACAATAGTATTCACACATTATTAGAAGTTAATATAAAAATTCGAATTCAAATGAATTTAATACTTTGTAGAGTATCCCTTATTTTTTTACGACTTCTTTAAAATCGTTTTGTGCTGGAATGTGCTAGTTTTTTTATGACATCGCTATCAGTATTATTCCATTCTTCTGTCAGGATGTCCATCCTTAAGTTGTGTTTTGCTTGTTATGTTGCACTTTTCTACCCATCTACCCAATTCATTCCAAAGATGCTTAATGGAATTCATATGGTTGGCTAGGATTGTGGTGGGTGGCTAGGATATGGGGAACATGGTAACCAATCCACATCATGCGCAGTATGTTACGAGTCATTGTCCTATTGAAAATAGAAATTTTATTCTATACCAAGCTTTTCGGCGCTTTGGAGCAAATTTTCTTTTTATATATATTCAAGCGAACGGTCTTGTCCATTGTACTGTTGATAAAAACTAGGTTTCCGTGGCCTACTGCAGCCATACAACTCCACACCATAACTCCAGCATTGCCATATTTGACAGTAGAAATAAGTTTGTTTTTTTTTTAATTCGGTATTCGGCTTTCTCCAAACTCGTGTCATTACTTCGTATTGGAAAATATTAAATATGCTCTCGTCAGAAAACAGCCTGTCATCCTAGAAGGTTACGTTTTTTTTTTCATACTCCTTCGCGAAGTTTAAACGTCTTGTTTTATACACTTTACCAGTATACCCTGATATGCTAAAAAGTCTTAAGGTTGTTCCGATTCCTAAGGAAGTAAATTCTAATACAGTTGATATGTTTAGACCTGTTGCGGTACTACCATTAATAGATAACATTTTTGAAACAATGTAAATGAAAACTTAATGTATTCGAATCAATACGGTTTTCGTAAAGGTTGTGGTACAGAGGAAGCCGTAGTCAACGTAGTAAATTATATTTGTGATAGTTTGGATAGAGGTTTCAAAGGGGTCGCTGGTTTATTTTATGATTTCTCTAAAGCTTTTGACCTGGTTGACCACTCAGTATTAATTAAAAAGTTGAAGTTTTATGGTGTTAGAGGATGTAATTTATAACTATTTACAAGTAATTTATCAAACCGAAAGCAATATGTCCAGATAAATAGTTCATAGAGCCCATTAGTAAATGTCGAACTTGGAGTTCCTCAGGGAAGTGTATTAGGGCCTTTGTTCTTCGATATATATCTTAATGATATTGCTAATCTGAGTTTAAATGGCAAAATGTTTATCTATGCAGATGACTTTGTATGTTTGCTCTACCCTTACAAAGGAGATTTAGTTTTAAAAATGAATGGTGAAAGGGATGCAGCTCTTATTTTAGAGTTTGCAAGAATTAACAAATTGGTGTTGAACCCAAATAAAATAAAATTTATGAGATTTAGGCCGCAACCAACTCGTAATTTTCAGAATTGCGAAATATTGCTAAATGTAGAGAAAATTGTTGAAGTAGAGTCAGTCAGTCAAGTATTTAGAAATTCATCTTCAGAACAACTTGGGTTGGCAAAAACAAATTAAATATATTCGTTCGAAAATATCACCAGCTCAAGGTATCCTCTATAAGCTGAGATATAGACTAAATGCAAATACTAAGCTTTTAATTTTTCAAGCTCTTGTGCAAAGCCACCTTTATTATCTTACACTTGTCTATGGTTATAAGAAAAACAGTGATTTAAAATCTTTGCAAATTATCCAGAACAGATCCTTCAAAGCTGTTTTTAATTTACACAACCGGCACCCCACTTTGTTACTCTACAAAGAAGCTGACAAAAATGTAATGCCAATATATGGAATTTACAAACAAAAACTCTTAATATATGTTTTTATAGTGCTACATTTCGTTTTAACACAAACCAAACCGTTTTTAACACACAAGCAGAGAATTGAACATGTCATTGCTTTGGAATATAACAACTTGCCAGAGTACTTAAAAGAAAATATGTCAATATCTTCTTTTAAGAATCTTTTAAAAGTTTATTTGTTAAATAATATTGATATGCTTTTAATGTAATTTCATAAATTTATAAAAACAAATTTATTAAAAATTATTTTAAATTAGTGTACCTTAATTATCACAAAATTCTAATTAAGATCAATGTTGCCAAGCCTGTCTTAAATAAAGCCCTAGTGGCGCTGCGACCATTAATTATTCATTATGTTATGTAACTATAAATATGTGAAATTTTAATAAATACAGAAATACAGAAAAATACTTATCGCTGTTTTTTTGCTGGCGACTCTAGAGTTCTAACCGACACGGTGCAAGGTTCGGCAGACAGCTTTTGAATGAAACGCAACTACATATCACCCAAGTGGTTTGATCCACCATCGAATTATGGCTTGCGCAGCTAGGTACCGACGTAAATCTTATCACGCAGCCAATTTAATTGATGTTAGTTTAGGGTTTATTATTATTCTTCTTATGATTTTCATCTCTTCTCTTGATATTGATTAACGTTTTTAAAGCAGACGCACTCAAAGGTCATATCGCTTTGTGTTACATTTTTTTCCCAACTGTTTATTTTTATTTATGTATATAATTTTGCCTTTTTCACATTTTCTTCGAAATGAATATTTATTATGTTTAAATGCTTCTTCTTGTACTTTGTAATTATTAAATTCAAAATTTCAAACAGCATTTTTTATTTTTTTAATTTTTGTGGCCTTTTTACGAAATGATTGCCAATTAAAGGAAAAACTGCAAAACATTGAAATGGAACAAAACAAAAATGAATTTTATATATCGAACAATATTCTTTGGGGAATATAATTTAAATATAACTGCTGGCATATGACCGCCCTAGCTGGCTTGGATGTAGTTAAAACTTGAGGTACAGTTTTCAGTGACAATTTACAACATTTGTGGCCGCATGCATATTCTTCAAGTGGTCAATCGTTAAGTGTGTGAAGATAGCTCCACTGTTAGCTTCCTTTTTACAAACCCTGTTATAGTTAACATAACTCTCATTCAAAAAATGTTAAGTTAACATAAAAATTTTAACCTTTACAGTTCTGAAATATACAATGCTATTGGCTTTTGCCCCCATCTTTCCAATTTTGATCCATTTTTTGGCGTTTATAAAATGCCTTTTTTAAATTTGTGTTATTTTAATTTTTTGTGTTTTAGCATAATATAGGGTGTCCGACGGGAACCGGGAAATTGTTTTGCTGCAATACGGTAAACATTAGTTTTGAGAGTTCAAATTTGGCAGTCGTGAAGTAGACAGGTGCCAAATTTAATCGTTAAAACATTTTATCAAAATCAAGCATCGATTACTGTAACGATGAGAAAGTTACCTAAAATTTTGGAAGAAACAATGTGCCAATAAAACGCACTATATATCCTATAGAGAATTATTTCGAAAAAAGGAGTTCTGTAGGTGATAGGCCCAAGTATATGCCACAACATACTGCAAGAACATTACTGCTGCTCAAGAAAGTGTTCAAAACTTTCTCCGTGCTCAGGAGATTGGTCTTTGGCCACAATTTTACACAAAGATTTGTATTTGTTTCCTTATAAGATTCAGTTAACACGAGCTTCTTCCATAAGACTATTGACGCCGCCGTACATATGCCAATAGGACGTTACACCTCGCCCATGACAACCACGATTTTCATTAAAAAATCATGATGAGTGACGAGACATAAACAAAGTAGTATACCTCCACGGCAGATACCCTGTATAATTTTTTAAAATAGGTGGCTCATATGTAGCACAGAAAGTCCAAAGCAGCCTTAAATTTACATAAAAATTATGTATTTTTTACATTTTTCAATAGTTTCTGAAAGGCGGAGTGCTAAAGTGAAATTTAGTCTTGTTTTTAGATAAAAGTGTAAAAACACTAAAAGCGAATTTGAGAAAAAGTTTTAATAACACAAATTTATAGTTGAAAATACAAATATAAAATAATAATAAGGAAATTAATTACTTTTTTTTAATACTTAGCGAATTATAGCTGAATTCATCTACTACAGCATTTGAATGGATCGAACAAATTTAAGTGACTTAAAAAAGAACGAAAAAAAAAATAATGAATTGGAATTTTATTTGAACGCAACTGATAACTGAAAGCCGTTAATCAGTTTGTTAGGGCAATCTGCTTTCTTTCATACGCATTGCATTCACATGCAAATACTTGCAAAACTGTTTTCAAGGGAACTTCAAAGAGACAAATTTAATTTAATTTATAGGGCGTGTTAAACGTTATGGAAATCATTTTAAAATTTAGTATCAAATATACAGGGTGTCCTGCAGGAAGCTATACTACTTGGTTTGTTTATAATTTTTGATTAAATGAAAAAAGGAAACTTTTATTGATTAGTTTTTTATTCAATGTCGGCAATTATGCGTGGAACAAATGTCCGCCTCTGTTAACCTCATAAATGAGAACTCTTTTGAGCATATTTTTCATTACATTCTCACATATATCACGCGGCATTTCATTAATTTCATCACAAATATTTTGTTTAAGTTGCTCAAGCGTTTCTGGTTTGTTTGCATAAACCTTCTCACATATCCCCACAAAAAGAAGTCCGGAGCAGTCAAATCAGGCGACCGTGGCGGCCAATTAACATCCATCACCATTTCTTGAAATAACTTGTTGTGGAAAGAGGTCTAAAAGTAATTCTATTGCAATCCTGGCTGTATGCGATGTGACACAGTCTTATTGATACCACATGTTAATCAAGCCCAAAGCATGTAGGCAGTATGCATGCATTGCTGTACCTTCCCGAGTACATTTCGTGATAACATTTACATCTGCACCTGGCTGTAAGCCTTAATCAGATGGTGGTCAAACCACTGGGAATGAAAAGCAACGTTATTCACACCCCAGGAAGTCGAAGACTATTTCTAGCAACAGGTCTTTCCTAGTTGCAATTTCAGCGGTTCCAAAGCAGGATTCCAAACCACTACACCTTGCTGAAGAGCTGGAGACTATCGAACTCCTGGTCCAGAACACATGACTACCATGCTTGTTGAATCTGATTCATTCACCCGTTGGTGTGATTAAAGGCGAGATGATCCTGGCCACCGTAATCAGTTCATGCTTGGGGCCGCAAAACTACAACCACAACGATACTCTCGAAGTGCCAACCTCAATAATCAGTGGGTGATCCCAAATTAGGCTTATTTTTGCGAAATTCCTCTTATTTATTCATATAAAAATCGATTTTTTGTGTGTGATCCCAAATAAGGCTTATTTTTGCGAAATTCCTAAAAGACTAAAGAGACAATTAGCGAAAACTCTAGGGCTTACTGATTCCCGTGGAAATAACGTGGAGCTTCCAGTTGACTCTCTGCTTACCTTCAGGGGACTCTGCTCCCTTATACCTCCAGCAGCACAGGTCTAGACAGTCAAGTATTCTATAAAGACCGATAAATGTGCCCCTGGGGAGGGCCTTCCCGGGTACAATTTGAAAATCCTGTCTAAAAGAAAAGTTACTTTCTTGTGTGGCTAAAAAGAACGAGTTTTGAAATTATCAGAGTGAATTACGTGAGTGCTTATGATTAAATACATTTTATAGCGAAAATTCATGACCATGCGAAACTAAAAACTATTTTAAGTGAGCTCGTGAATGATTTGTTTTCTGATGAATGTAGGTGAGGAGAAAAAATGTCACTTAACAGATAGACGGTTAAATATTGAAACAAACAAAAAATACGAAAAGTGGTCCAGTTGTTTCTTTGCTGTAACAATTTTCGGCACAAAATTCTCAAATTATCAAAAGCAGTGGAAGTGATTACGAAGAGTCACGTTGGCAAAAGAAACGCCAACCCAATTATGCAAATTAAAATTACATTTTGCTGTTAGATGATATTTGCAAACAGTAATTTTTTATTATTTATTTTTAATTTTTTTTTTTTTTTGTTTTTGCTTTAAAAATCAGTACAAAACATTAATTACAAAACGTTAACATTTTTTATTTCTTGCTATTCAGCCTTATGGTATTAAATGTTCGAAGTAATAAAAACAAAAAATTACACCAAAATTTTTAAATCAAAAATTCAAGAGAGAGAAATAACGGTCAATTTTTATCTACATCATCTCAGTTGTTTAACCAGCCACAATAGAACGTGTTTAAGAAGCATCATCTCCAGCTGTATGGCCAGCAAGCAAGTTTTATTATTTTGAAAACAATTAAATTCAAGCATACATATTTACATACACTAGTATATATGTATGTATTTTTGTATATTACTATACAAATATAAGCTACGAGTATTTTTAAAAATTTTGCTATGTATATTTTGCGTGCTACTTATTCATTGTGTTGTTGTTTTTACAACAATAGAATGAAATAAAATTAAAATTTTGTAATTAAAGTTTCAAATAAAAGTGCAAATAAAAAGTTGATTCAACAATTTTCTAAAACTTAAAAAGCTGAGGTAATTGGCCCTTACATGTCATTTCTCATTTGATTCGTGCCCTATTATTCAATAGTTTTTTCAAAAAGTGTTTAAGTTAAAATTAACACGCTTTTAATTGTTCTTGGAAGTGAATAAACGTTAAAACGTTAAGCGTCAGACTTTTAAGTCTTGCAAAGTTATATATAAAGGGTATTTTTTATAGAGGTATTAGAAAATTTTTGGAAAAATTCATCGAACATTTTACTCCCAGATTTGACTACGTCCGAATTAGCCATGATCGTCATATGCCAGAAGTCATATTTAAATCATAATGACAGAATATTAAAAAAATCATCTTTGTTTCCATTCCATTTTTAAGTTCTACGCCCATATATTAAACACCCTTTATACGAATTAAAGTTGCCAGAGTTGTTATCCGTTTGTTTTAAATCTTCAAAAGTACATGTGTGATAGGATTTACATTAGCACCAAGCCATGGGGCCGTAATCTAATGGTGATCTTACCACTGGGTGTGTATGAAAAAACGTTCATCCACGCCCTAAGATGCATACACACTAGAGTTGGAGACTATTCAACTCCTGGTCCTCTTGCAATCGCGATTTAAACCACAACCACCGCATTGCTCCCAGAGGGGCCTCACCAACAACCAGAACAGGGCAGTAGCCCTGCGGGCTAGTAGTACCGATGTGTGTTTATAAGTAACTTGACGGACTGCGAGAGTCATTTATCTCTTCCAGTATCGGGCTGCTGCTAGTCTAGGCGACTTTTATCCGCGAAGGCACATGTCAAGATGGGAAATCGTGCCCCGGGGGAATCTAAAAAGTATAGCCACATAATTTAAATGTCGTTTTAAATAACCTCATTCGTAATTTTTGAACAAATATTTTTGAACAAATAATCTCCATAATTGAAACACTGGATGAAGCTATCTTCACACACTTCAGTTGTCAACCTAAATAGCTGCGAGCATTTTGTATGATTAAGTTGGATTTTTGTTTTGGCTAAAATAAACATTCAATACTTTTTGCACTTCCTGGATGGTTTTTACAAATTTCGCCAAATGCTTTTAATTAAAACTCCCGCAGTATGAACTGTTTGAATAAACTATTTTGAACAAAGTAAATTTCAAGTCAATTTAAAAAAAATCGTCTGTATTCCCATTTAAAGGTTCCACACCTATATATAAACCCCCTTTATATAAATTAAAGCTGTCAGAAATTTTATCCGTTTTTTTCAAATCGTAAAAAAATACAGTCACATATTTTAAATGTCGTTATGAATAACCTCAATAGTAATTGTTGAACAGATATTTTCATGGCCACGTTTGGTGGCAAATCGCCATAGTTGACAACACTCGATGAAGCTATCTGCACACACTTATTGATTATTTATTAGTGTAAGAAGTTGTCAACCTAAATTGGCTGCGAGTATTTTGTGTGGCTGAGTTGCATGTTTACTCCAGCTAAATTAAACATTCAATACCTTTTGCACTTCCTGGATGGTTTTTACAAATTTCGCCAAATGCTCTTAATAAAACTCTAGCAATATGAACTGTTTGTTGTTTACCTGCCTGCAGATATTGCAATCAAGAAAAGTCTTCTTCTAAAAACGGACAGGACTACAACACTCACAAACACATAAAAAATCCAATATTTTTTTTTTTTTTTGGTGATAAATAAGTGTCTCTGTCCACAGGACATATAGAAAACACAATTCTCATTTCTCTTAAAATTGTCCGCACAAAGCGATCAAAACCAAAATAATTAATTATTAAAGTTCTCCTACATGCATTTTAAGATGAAGCAAAAATTATGGCTACACATAATATTAAATATACACATAATATTATATATATATTATGATAATACCAATAATATATAGAACACATTTGCTTTGTAGATAATTTTTTTTTATTTTTATTTTCACCACCAAACTGGAGGACCAGCCATTGCAATGTCTGTCGTTGATGAATCATAATTTTTTTTCACTTGAAAAAAAGATAATTTTTCAAATATTTTTGTTTTGGCAAAATAGCTTTTTTAAATGCTCTTCTTCTTCTTCTTCATGTTTAATTTTTATACACTTATTTTTCAAAAATTTATTTTAAATATAAAAACCTCTACAATTAATAACTATTTATATGACAGTTTGTAAGCAGCAGGTTTTTAAACCTTTTATCATAAAGAAAGGGGTTGAAACTTATTTATTCTATCTGTGTTCTGTGTTTAAAATCAATTTATGCACTACACGTTGTTCCAAAATTTATCAAAATGTTTTATCAGGCTGATGAGGATGACTCATTTTTAAAAGTAAATATGTTTTCTTTTCGCACCCTTAATGAATACTAGTTTTGTTTGTCATTTATGCCTGATTAGGGTGGTTACAAAAAAAAAATAAATTTTTTCCATCGGCTCTAAATTTTTTTTAAAGAAATTTGAAATCGATACATATTTTTTTAAATACTGATTCTGGTGTATAAGTCGAAATTCAACATAATTTAAGAGCTAAAAAAAATAGTGAACGGCTTAAGATTAGTTTAAATGACACAGTTGAGAGAGGAGTAAAATTAATCCCAGACTTTAACTCATCCTTGACAAAAATTGAAGAACAACGACAGTTTTTATTACCAGTGGCATGCGAATGTAGACATCTTTTTCCAGACTCTACAGTGGCTACCGAATGTAAGCCATTATCACCATAACATTTTATTTTTTAAATATCATGATATGCAATTCAATATTATAATTAATAAAATTTATTTTAACACTATTCAACAATTGAATTAATAAAATACCTTTCAAATAGATATAACTGATTAATGTTCTGGGAATGGAAATTCCCATATGAGGAAATTTATAACGAACTGAACTGGTAAATGCTAAATGCCCATAAAAATTTCCTATCAAATAAGACTAGATATGTATTCCTAAAAAAATAGTTTTGATTTTAAAGATGAAGAACTGAGATTTTTTTTAAACAGCTGTTTTTCTTAACTTTAACCTCAATTAACCTCAAGTTTCTAGTCAACTGGCACATTTTAGAGCGGTTAGTCGAAAGATAGCATCACTTTTTTTTTATTTCATATACCTTGTAACCACTCTAATGCCTGGCGATAATACTCGTATCGGTATTATTATATTAAATTTTGGGAAGAAAAGGTCCAATACCAAAAATTAATTTTTTTTATTTTTTATTACCTTCACCCCCCGGGGGCACAATGAAATGTTTTGACGGAATCTCATGTCATTAAATGTACCCCCCGGGGGCACATTTTTATGGTCTTTATAGAACTTCGACTATCTAGACCTGTGCAACTGGGGGAAAAAGGAATTCCAGTCCCCTGAAGGCAGCAAGGGTCAACTGGGAATCAGTAAGCCCCAGAGTTCTGTTATTTGTCTCTTTAGACATTTAACTGTTCTCTGGCTGATTATTGAGGTTGGCCCCTATATGGAAGTATCGTGGTGGTTGTGGTTTCGCGGCCCCATATCAGGATTGTTGTTTAATATGGTGGCCTGGATCATTTCGCCGTTAATGACACCCTAGGTGAATGATCCAGTCCAGTGAGCATGCTAGACATGTGTTCTGGACAGGGGTTGGATAGTCTCCAACTCTTCAGCAAGGAGTGATGATTTGCAGCCCTGCTCTGTAATCATTAAAGTTGCAACTAGGAAAAACCTGTTGCTAGAATTATTCTTCGGCTTCCTAGGACGAGCATGACGTTCCTATTTATGCATAGTGGTTCGACCACCATCTGATTAAGGTTCCATAGCCAGGCGCAGATGTAAATCTTATCACGTAGTTGTCATTATATGTGTCAACGGGGGTAAAAGGGAGCCCAGCCCCCTTCAAGGTGAGCTAAAGCCAACTGGACAATTGACTATATTTCCACGGGAATCAGTAAAGCCTTGGAGTTCATTTATTTGTCTTTTTTTAGCCTTTTAACTGTTCTCTGACTGATTATTGAGGTTGGTCCTTCGGCAGCATCATGGTGGTTGTGGTTTCGAAGTCTTCGGTTTGAGTTGTGTGGGTCGGATAATACACAATGAATGGTCTTCGTTCAGTGAAAATGATTGCGGTTGTGTTTTTAAATTTTATTAAGCTTCATGCGTTTTGGACCAGGAGTTGAATAGTCTCCAACTCTTCAGCAAAAAGTAAAAGCATTGACCTGCTCCAAGCTATTAAAGTTGCAACTAGCAGTAACTGGAGGATATGCGTATCTGAAGGTTTTCTAGGACGAGGATGACGCTACATTTCATCCACAGTGGTATGATCTACTGTCTGGTTATGGCTTACACGGCTAAGTACAGACGTAAATCTTATCACGCCTTACCTTTTTTGCAAGATACCTTAAAATCAGGCTTCGATTTTAAAGTTTGAAATTAATAGGGGTAAAAAATAAAACCGGCAAATGTGAATGGAATTCATATACGAAAGGTTCCGTATCATGTGTTGGCCGTTCTTCAATATTAAGTTTATGTTTTAATGCCGTTAAAACAACATTGCTACCATACCGATGTCATTCATATTTTCAAACAAAAAGTCATTGATTATCATGGAGCGATATCGCGATATCGAACCCCGGCTTAATTTTTACAATGATGCCACCAGCGATTCTAGAGCCTTTTCTTTGGACTGATTTCACTCCTTACGCGATAATTTTGCTTACTTACAAAACCGTTAAGACACAAAAAATATTACTCATCGCTGTACAAGATTTTGAAATAAATAACACGGATAAATCATTTTCAAACTAAATCTGAATAATTTGATTGCACTGTTCAAGCGTTAATTTTTCTGATCATAAACAATTTTTTTTCCATACTTTTGCAAAAATTTATGTTTCTGGTTTATGTTTTGAAATTGTTCGAAATTTATTGCTGCACCCTTCAAAAATTAACACGTTTAAAACTAGAAAGCAATCAACTTAAAAATAATATTCTACTTCTTTGTTTTTTCTAAAAACTTATGAACCTGACATGGTAAGAAACTTCAAAGAAAATATGTTTGTTGGCAAAAAAAAAATAAAAAATGGCTTAATAAGAACTGAGTGCACTCAAGCGTTTAAGCTAGCAATTTACCCAAAAAACATAAAAAAAAACTTGACAAGCTTGACAAAGGATTCATGGTCTGCAATCATACACAATTAAAAATAATTCATAATTTTTGAGTTTGTTTTCCCTTACATGCATAATATTGCAAAAATAAAAAATGGCAACTCTCGATATATTCGTAATTTTTTTTTTTATTAAAGAGAAGTAGTACTTCAGGCAACAATGCCTATTTAGTCAAGTACCGTGCTACATGCTTTAGGAAAGGGATAGAGAAGAGATGAGACAGGTGGTGAAAGTAGAAGGATAGTCGGAAATTAACTGCCGTATAAGACAGCACAGCGACCAGTGATCATGCCTTCATCACTGAACAGCCTCACCGACAGTCCATTTTTATTTTTGTAGTGAAAAAAACAGCCAAGGTCTTTCTTGGGAATCAAACCCACGACCCCCAGAGTGACAAGCTAGTGTACTAGCTAGTAGCCTACTGGGTTTATGTTGTCTTTTAAAGATATTGGGTTGTAATTATATTAAAAAAACAATACTTAAAACAACAACGCTGTTAAATGCACCACTAGCAAGTGGGGTGTGTGTTAGTAGAAAATGCGAAAATGTTAAGTAATATATGATGAGCAACCGGGGTAGCTGGGTCAGTTAAAAAAACATTTGTGCAAAGTGGTCAAGCAAAAGGTCATGAGCTCATATCTCGACAGAACTTTTGAGAATTAAGAAAAATAATTGTTGTTAAGTTGCTGCGGTTAATGTGATCGGAAAAAAAAGATAACTCGGGAAAGGCGACAGCATACTGGAATAGCAGATGAGGTTGCTAAGGCCCGTCTATAGTTGAAAAGGAAAATCATGGTCCCAACAAAGCCTTAGGTAGAGAGGCACTAATAACGAAAAAAATATGTGTCAGTCGTGGCTGATATAGATGAGGAGACTGGTTTTTAAACAATATATTAAGTAATTCGACTTTGGACCTATTAAGGTGCAGCCAGGTCACCTTAATTTTGCACGTATTTACAAGAATATTTGATAATCGCCAAGACACAAGAAAAAAAATACTTTTCGTCAAGTTTTTTTTAAAAACCAATGACAAACGAACAAAAAATATTTATTTTTTAAAAATTTAATTTTTTAAAAAATTTAAAATTTTTTTCAAACAAAGTCTTGAAAAAAGGGAAAGAACACGTTTTAGGTAGTAATCATTTTCTTTTATATTTTTTTCTTGTGCGGTTATTATAATTTTTGTAATCAAGAAGTTTTATATAACGGATATCAAGATTTATGTTTTCCGACGGGGTATGGTTTTACGTCATCCCGCGTCAAATTTAAGATATTCTGAATCTGGCAACGCTAGTATAACGAATGCTATGGAGTAAATACCTGTGTAAATTTGTAAAAGCGCATGTTTAATAAACAAGAGATCGTGGGAACAAATCCAAAATACAAGAAATACTAGAGACTAGGATAAATAAAAAGAGAAAAATAACATGCGGGTATTTTTAATCAAAAGAACCTCTACATAAGAAAAGGGGCAAAAACGCAACAATACAATCTGCATTCCACGGTATATACTCATGTATGTATGTGTATAGAATATGCATTTTTCATCGTGTATAAATGTATGTCTAATGCAGTTCTAATGCTGACCTTTTAATTACTTTACGTCACTCATAATAATTCCACTGAATTTTTTATTATAATTTGGGTTAAAAGCTTAATAAAATATTTATTTTTTGAATATTCTTTTTATAGCAAATATCAAGTGTTATAAGTCATTACACTAAAAATACTTTTCTGAGTATCTTTATCTCAGTTCACCACAATACATTTTTAATTACTTAAATTTCTATTTGCTATTTCTTAATTTCACGTTTTAGTTCATGTCCTAAAATTTAATCTTTTTCTAGGAGAAACAAAAAAAAAACTTTCTTTTCAAATCATTAACATTTAGTTCAACAAGAAATAAATAATCAGTATTTATTTATACATTGTACAAGTGTTTGTTTGTTGCCTTTAACGAGGTTCTGTGTTTACAACTTTATATTTCCATGAGACGCTGTTGTCTTTTGTTTTTGTTAAGTAAAATATCTTATCACTTGAAGCAAAATATACAATATTATAAAGTCAACTAGTATTTTTTTTATTTCATTTAAAAATATGCAATCTTATATTAATATAGAAAAAATATAATAGAAAAATATTAAAAACAAAAGAAATCACAAACTACACTGTAAAAAAATAGGTTATTTTCAATAGCATAATTATCAATGCTTAACAATTTCTCTAAGAATTTGGCTTTATCAGTCATTATTTTTATAAAAAGTAATTACATGAGTCAAAAATTTTCTAAACAGAAATTTTATTTTATAATTTTTTTATAAAAAAATATTTTATTTATTTTAGGTGTAATTTAAAAAAAATTATCAGTCATAATTTTTTTATAGAACAATTTCGTCAGGTATAATTCTATAGAAAATTTATCATTAGTCGTAATTTTTCTATAGAAAATATATCATTAGTCGTAATTTTTCAATAGAAAATTTATCATCAGTCATAATTTTTCTATAGAAAATTTATCATCAGTCGTAATTTTTCTACAGAAAATTTATCATCAGTCGTAATTTTTCTATAGAAAATTTATCATCAGTCGTAATTTTTCTATAGAAAATTTATTATCAGTCGCAATTTTTCTATAGAAAATTTATCATCAGTCGTAATTTTTTTATAGAAAATTTGTCATCAGTCGTCATATTTTTCTATAGAAAATTTACCACCAGTCGTAATTTTTCTATAGAAAATTTATCATCAGTCGTAATTTTTCTATAGAAAATTTATCATCAGTCGTAATTTTTCTATAGAAAATTTATTATCAGTCGTAATTTTTCTATAGAAAATTTATCATCAGTCGTAATTTTTCTATAGAAAATGTGTCATTAGTCGCAATTTTTCTGTAGAAAATTTGTCATTAGTCGCAATTTTTCTATAAAAAATTTATCATCAGTCGTAATTTTTCTATAGAATATTTATCATCAGTCGTAGTTTTTCTATAGAATATTTATCATCAGTCGTAATTTTTCTATAGAAAATTTATCATCAGTCATAGTTTTTCTGTGGAAAAATCTCACCAGCTGTAATTAAAAAAAAATTATCAGTCATAATATTTTTTATAGAACAATTTTGTATAGAACAATTTTTCTATAAAAAATTTGTCTTCAGTCGTCATTTTTCTATAGAAAATTTGTCATCAGTCGTAATTTTTCTATAGAAAATTGTCGTTAGCACCAATTTTTCTATAGAAAATTGTCGTTAGCCTCAATTTTTCTATATAAAATTGTCGTTAGCCTTAATTTTTCTATTGAAAATTGTCATTAGCCGCAAATTTTCTATAGAAAATTGTCATTAGTCGCAATTTTTCTATAGAAATTTGTCGTAAGCTGCAAATTTGCTATAGAAAAATGTCATTAGACGCATATTTTCTATAGAAAATTGTCGTTAGTCGCAAATTTTCTATAGAAAATTGTCGTTAGTTGCAAATTTTCTATAAAAAATTGTCGACAGCCGCAATTTTTCTATAGAAAATTGTCGTTAGTTGCAAATTTTCTATAGAAAAATGTCGTTAGTCACAAATTTTCTATAGAAAATTATCATCAGTTTTACTTTTTCTATAGAAAATTGTCTTCAGTCCATTTTTTCATCAGAAATAATATTCATTAGCCATAATTTTCTAAATAAAATTTTCCATAAGTTATAATTGATCTATAAAATGTTTTCATCAGTTGTAATATATTCGCAGAAAATTTTCATCAGTCCTAATTAATTAGTCATCATTTTTCTGCAGGCAATTTTTATGTCAAAGTTTTTCTATACAAAATTGTCATCAATCGTATTTTTGCTATAAATAATTTTCATCAGTCGTAAATTTGCTATAGAAAATTTTTATCAGTCACAAATTTTTCTTTAAAAAAGATTGCAAAAAAAATAGAGAACCCCTTTAAAACACTAAAAACCAAAAGCTTATTTTGATTTCACCAAAAGTCCATCCTCCAAAAAATAGAGTATTGCAAATTTTCCAGTTTGGTTCCGCTAATACCTCTCTGCCTCTCTTTTGGTTTGTACCAGCATTTAGCGAAAGACACCTATTCATGCTGTGTACTACGCCGGAACTAGAATATTTGTGTATGGACAGAGTTTGTGAACATTTGAATAGAATCTTTCCATATTAAAAGTTGCAAAGGCTTCTCTTGTAGAGAGTTTGTTCCACAAAGTTATTTGCGAATTTGAAAAAAAAAAAATTTTCTATTCGCAACTACAATGAAGCAAGGAAAGGCAGCATCAGTATTATGGGAATTTCCATTGTAGCTAAGTAAATAAAGATTTTCGGGTAGACACAATAGCACAAGCCCATGTCTTAGGCTCAGGCTACTCAAAAGAGAAAGTCACAAGACAAATCGTTAACGCAATAAAATGAAACCGTTAATGAGAATGGGGTGGCTGAGGTTAGAAGCCTTTTGTGTGGGCTACTGCAGGTCAATTGCTTTCCCCGTTTTTTTTTGTATTGCTGGCTTTTTTTTGTAAAAATTGAATTGATTATAAAACTCGGATTTTATTTGTTATATCTTAGTTGCAAATATTTTTTCTCAAGTGTATTGCTATCTCTTTCATATGTTTGAGTGTATGTCAAACAATTGTTCTACTTCAATAGACATTTTAAATATTTTTCTTTAGTTTCTCCTTCACTATGATTTATTCTTTAAATTTGATATATAAACATGTGTATGATTTTTTTTTATAATTTTGATTATACAAACATTATCAAATGTCAATAAATATTTATAAAGTTAAAAGTATTTAAATTGTTTCTTTTTTTTGTTATTTAAAAAAAAACTAAAAAAATTTAATTGCCTGATTGATTCGCAAATTGTTAATTGTTTAAGACATAAATAAGCATTTTGATATATGTAGCGATAAGTAGGGTGTGTTACAGTATTTAATATTCGCCCATTAACTCATCGTTATTCACATATTTGTTTTAATATCTTTTTCAATTTTCTCTAACTCAATTTAGACAATATTATTTTTGTTGTTTTTATATCTCAAATGTTTGTATTCTGGCAGGTAAATACATGTCATTTGGGTGTGAACAATCGTGTGAATAATTTGAAAAGATAATCTGTTTAATTAATGTAGAAGTAGTCATTTCTATGTTATTAGTAAAACATATCAGGTATTTTTTTTTTTGGAAATTATTTACATATTTCATTTTTTAAAGAAATTTTTTAGTTGTTAGTTAATGGTCGACTCTACTCTGGCAGCAGAGTGTTAAGGATATACAAATGTGATCGAAATAATAGCACCATTAAAAATTTCTGTATGTTTTGTTGTTATATTATAGAAGAAATATGTTAATCGGGAGGCTTACAATATCAAATATTGCTTTTCAGTTAAAAAAAAAAGTCCATTTCAAAGAGCATTTATGTACCAAAATTAATATTCTGTTGCGTTGCCTCTTTTTTTAAAAAATAACCGAACAAATTTAATACAGCGAAATGACTGGCATTTCACGGGAACAATTTTGGTTACACACTCTCGCTAAAAGTTTTTGGGTCCAATTAAGCTCATACGTTATCACTAGAAAAAATATTTGGTAATAAACACTCTTTAGCTTCAATACCTGACAACTTTAAAACACGCTCTTTTAATCCTTAATAATTTTTCTTTAGATTCACAAGAAACAAAGTTTTGTTTTAAGCAGGATATTATTTGCAAATTTTGATTTTCGAGTTGCAGATTGTAAATTTAATTTTAAAAAACATGAAGAGAAAGCGCCACGTATCAGTTTGTCATTTGGTCCGCCAAATAACTTTTTTTTAAATGCTATAAACAAAACTACACAGCTTAGGCTGTGTGGTACGTAGCGCCGTCCAGTTGAAACGAAATGTCGCCAATATCCTCTTCTTCAATTTTTGTGAACAAAAATTCGTTCAACATAGCCCGATAACGATCGCCATTGACTGTAACGGCCACTCCTGAAAAATGGCCCAATTATGCCTCTGGATCAAAATCCACACCAAACAGTGACTTGTTTTAGGTGCGCCGGCTTGTCAATGTATGCGTGTGAGTGTTCTGTGCCCCAAATGCGACAATTTTGCTTGTTTACATACCTGCCAAAATCAATAATGAAAAAGAAAAGATACTTTTTTTTTGCACTCCCGCCATCTTCTGTAAATCGACCGCAGGCCCACTTAGCAAAGCGTTGTTCAAGCGTATACACAACCATATTCGTTCAGCGGAAGGATAAAACTAATTATCTGTGAAAACAAACATGAGCTAAGTGTTACCATTCACGAAATAAGCACTAGTTGAAAAAAAAAACGTTAGATGGCGGACCCTATAGTTGTCGAGAAAAATAGGTGAACTCTTAAATTTTGATAGCTTACTTTTCAATTAAATTTTACTAGGGGCAATATCTCAAAATATTAATTCGTACCTCTCTCACTTATTCTTTTCTCACTTAAGTTTTTTCGATCTAATCGAACCGTTCATTCTGTTCTTTCTCTTACCATATTTCTTATTTTTTTAAATGACGTTCTCTGTCAAACTTTCAACCCTACATAATCTTTCGCAGATTACAGCACCATTTGTCATTCGTATTCATTTAGTAATAGACCGGACCGGTTGAAGGTGAGTTCCAAAAGGCAGAACATGAATGATACGCTCAATCTTGGAATGGAGTCGTATGAATAGAGTAGATTTCAATGCCCGTAAAAAGCAATGTAGCATTCTTACGCATAGATCTGTGTTCGGAAATGCTGCTGCATCTGTTACTATTGTTGATATAGGTATTACGAAATAGGAACCTCTTGATATTCTTGGCATTAAAATGCAGTGTGATGTTCGATGGACTCTTTATACACATTTTTTAAGCTTCTAAAAAAGCTTTCAAGTGCATGGGTTTTCTTAAACGTTGCAAAAGGTACTTCACTTCATCTGATCTCCGTACTCTTTATACCAACTATATCCATTCATCCGCCTCAGTTAGCCTTATAAATGCGAGCTCTTTTAAGCATATTTTTTATTACATTCTCATACATTTTACGTTTGAGTCGCTTAAGCGTTTCTGGTTTATTTGCATTAACCTTGCTTTTCAGATATTCCCACAAAAAGAAATTCCGAGCAGTCAAATCAGGCAAACGTGGAGGCTAATCAACACCACCGTTTCTTGAAATAACTTGTTGTGGAAAGAGGTTTGCGCAGTAATTCCATTGTAATCCTGGCTGTATGCGGTGTGTTATCTTACCGTCTTGTTGATACCACATGTTAATCAAGCCCCAAGCATGCAGTTGTGGCGTTAAAAAGTTTTCAATGATATCACGATATTGCTCCCCATTCACAGTTATCGTTACATCGTTTTCTTTTTCAAAGAAGTAAGGTCCAATGATTCCTCCTGACCAAATTACACATCAGACTGTCACTTTTAATCGCTTTAAAGGTGACTGTTGAATAATTTGAGGGCTTCCGATTCCCCAGAACCGATTATTCTGTTTATTCACATATCCATTCAAATGAAAATCTGCAAATCTGCCTCGTTACTCATTATGATTTTTTCATTAAACTCGGGGTTGTCATGGGCGAGCTGTAACATCCTATTGGCATATAAACGGCGTAAATAGTCTTGTGGAAGAAGCTCTTGTGTCAACCGAATCTTATATGGAAACAAATGCAAATCCTTGTGCAAAATTTTGGCTAAAGCTGTCCTTTAAAGATCAAGCTCCTGAGCACGGCGTCGAATTGAGGTTGATTGAACACTTTCTTGAGCAGCAGTAATGTTTTCAGCCGATCTTGCAGTACATTGTGGTCTATATTTTCGCCTACCACCTACAGACCCTCTTTCTTCGAAATCATTCACTACACGTTAAATAATGCGTTTTGTTGGCACGTTGTTTCTTTCAAAAATATCACGTAATTTTCTCATCGTGACAGTAATCGATGATTGATTTTGGTAAAATGTTTTCACGATTTAACGAATATTTTTCCATAATAAATTTGCTACGTATCTACTTCACGACTGCCAAATATGAACTGTCAAAACTAATGTTTACTAAAATGGCGGCAAAGCAAAGTAGTATACCTTCCCGGCGGATACCCTCTACATTATTTGCTTAATTTTAAAAGAATTTTTGTTGTTATAAAACTTTGGTTTCAATTGTGTCAAGGTATTAAATATATATCCGTGGCGACCCCCCGGGGGCACATTTATGATCTTTATAGAACGCTCGACTATCTAGACCTGTGCAACTGCGGGAATAAGGGAGTCCCTGTCTTGAAGGCAGCAGGGGTCAACTGGGAACTTCACAGGTCAGTTTTATATGGTGGCCAGGTTCATTTCACCTTTAATAACACCTACCTCGTGGAATGTTCCTAGATCCAGTGAGCATGCTAGACATGTGTTCTGGACAGGAGTTAAAAAGGCAAGGAGTGGTGGTTTGCAGCCCTGCTCTGGAACCACTAAAGTTGCAACTAGGAAAGACCTGTTGCTAGAATTAGTCTTCGGCTTCCTAGGGCATGAATGACGTTTGCTTTTCATTCCCAGTGGTATGACCACCATCTGGTTCCATAGCCAGGCGCAGATGTAAATCTTATCACGTAATATATCCGTGGCGACATGAGTTTTAAAAATACTTTCGATAACACTTTTTTACTGGTTATTTACGAAAACTAATTTAAGAATTTTTAAAAGCATTATATAAAAGCTTTTAACTGGGTTTCTCAGCAATAATTACAAATCAATCAAATCATAGATGAAGAGAACAACTTATAAATCCGTTTTCAATAATTTAATTAATATTTTCTTAATAACACTTGCTAGTAATAAATGGCAGGTGATAACACTATACCAGAAGAAAAAATGCACATTATTATTATTATTATTATTATTATTATTATTATTATTATTATTATTATTAAAGAAATTAACTTACAATTCAAATTCTAAGCTAATTTAAAATAGAGGCAATAGCAACTAAGGCCTTCAGCTCACAAACAAATAATAATTATTACTTCTACAACAAAGTTGAAATAGGATAGGATTGGTCTGTTTCTATATTATAAATTTTAGTAATCAAATCTGGTGGTACAGATTAATAGACTTTAAGTAATTTACTATTATAGATATGTTCTTATCAGTTGGATCGGCTAATAGTTGTAACGGATCTTCGCTTTTGAATATGTTGGCTCTTTGCGTCGAGAAGAAAGGACAAGCTGTTAATAGATGTGTTGGATCAGTCGGGTAGGAAACGCAGCAACTGCACGGTGGGGTGATTGGTAGATTAAGAAGGCACCCATGTGTTATTTTTGTGTGACCTAGTCGAAGCCTGGTGAATTTGATGAGATCAATTCGGTTCGTGTTCTTAATTTTATCAAATATATGGCCTAATTCAGCGCTATTATTAACTTTTTTGTACCATTCCGATGTTTTTTGAAGAGTGGTGTTTTTACTTATGTAATATGAAGTAATATATCGGCATAAGTCCGTGGGGTTAAAATTGAAAAAATGCACATATATTATGGTCTTGTATAATTATTTAATAAACTAATAGTGCTTTTTGTTCTATGTTAATTATATTTGAATTATAATTATTATAATTTAAACTTAATTTGGTATTTGAAAGATTTTTTTTTTATATAAATTTTTAGTTTATTCTTGGAGACATAAATTAATCTCTTGTTAGCTTAAATTTTGTAAATAATTTTATTCATCATCATTTGAATATTAAAAGTGCTAATGACTGTTAATCTTTAGTTAAGTAAAAACTTTTTCTATACGATTATTAAGTTATACAGAAATTTTTTTTTAAGTACTTCTCCTACACAAACACAAAACCATAGAGCGGTTTTCAATAAAAACCACCGCCACAAAGATAAATATTTGTCTCAATCATAACATGTGTATAATAAAAATAAAATTATAATAAATAAAATTATAAATGCGCAACAAATTTGTGATTAATACTTGTAATCATAACCGCAAAAAAAAATATTTTTTTATAACAAAAGATTTATAGAAGAAAAAAATTACAAGAACAAATGAAAATTACATTTATACGAGTATTCGCTTCTATCTTCTTTAAGCTTAACAATTAACAACTTCATTAACATTTAAATACAAAGACCTGCTGTATGCCTGCTTTGTTTTATATTGTTGTTTTTGTTAATATTGTGTATAAGCGGCGGTTAGAGGCGAAACATAAACCTGAAAGAAATTTAAACCCTGCAGCAATCATACGACTGTCATTGTAACATTTCTCTTGTTAATACTCATAATAAACAGAAATTCTATTAAAAATTTATTAAATTTTAGAAGAAATTTTCCACATGAAATTTGTAGTCAACAGGTTTTACTAAGAGAAAGAAATGGAGCGTTAATATTGACTCGTAAGATTCAGAGTTTGCAAATCTTTATTTTTATATCGGATTTTTCAGCAAGAATTTCAGAAAGATTTCGCACGAAAATCGCATTAAAATGATTTAAATCTTCCGTGTGATTAGATATACATCTGCGCCTGGCCATGAAGCCTTAATCAGATGGTGCATCAAACCACTGCTTAATTTGGAACGTCATGCTCGTCCTAGGAAGCCGAAGCTATAATTCTATGCAACAGAACTTTCTAGTTGCATCACTCCTTGCTGTTGGAGACTTTCCTACTCCTGTCCAGAACGCGTCTAGCATGCTCACTGTATCTGGAAACATTTCTCCAGGTTGGTGTTATTAAAGGTGAAATGAACCCGGCCACCATAGAATCATAGACTGATATGGGGCCGCGAAACCACAACCACCACGATACTCCCATGAAGGGCAAACCTCAATAATCAGCCAGAGAACAGTTAAGTGTCTAAAGAGACAAATATCGGACCTCTGCGGGACACTGATTCCCGTGGAAATAAAGTGGAGTTTCCAGTTGTACCCCTGCTGACTTCAGGGGACTGGGCTCCCTTTTTCCCCCAGTTGCACAGGTCTAAGTTGTTGCTATCTCCAAAGACCAAATATATGTGCCCCCGGAGGGTAATTAAAATCTTCTATGAAAAATGTGGTTCTGTTAAAGTCATATTTCATAAAATTTGTGATATTTTCGGACAACATAATCAATCGTCCTTCTGAGACCGATACAAAATGTGCGAAAACCAACGCGTGTTCAATCGGGTCATTCAACTGAAAACATCGCAGCCGTGAGCCACACTGTTTAAACAGTTTTAAATTTGTCAATTCCTCAACGTTCTCAACAATTAGGGTTATCCAAAAACACAACATGGCGAATTTGTAAGACTTTGACTTTGAAGCCTAGCAAAGTTTAACTGATGCAGGAGTTGCAGTCAACCAACCATTCACATCACCGTAGATCCGCTCAATTCATTCAGAAACAACTGGCTGGTTTTTCTAAAAAAATCATTTATTCACACGAAACCCATTTTCATTTGTCAGGGTATGTCAACAAGTTAAATTGGCGCATTTGGGCTTCTGAAGATCCTAGAGCGATTATTGAGAAGCCATTGCATGCTCAACGTGCCATTGTGTGTGATGCTATGTAGTCTGGAGGCGTGATTAGGCCGTTTTTTTTATCGAAGATGAGGCTGGAAATACGTTTAATGGATCACGCTATCGCAAGATGCTATCAATTTAATTTTGGGCTATTATTGACGACGTTAATGTCACTGACATGTTGTTTCAACAGGACAGTGCCACATGGCAAACAGCTAAAAAAACGATCAATTTATTGCAAACCAAATTTCCCGATCGCATGATTTCACGACAATCAGCTGTTAAGTGGCCAGCCAGATCGTGTGATTTAACACCACTGGATTATTTTTTGTGGGGCTATGTTAAGGACAAAGTCTATAAGAAGCCAATCGAATCAATTTTAGCCTTAAAAATCAAAATCCGTGAGGTGATTAATAACGAAATGGGACCGCCATTTTGCCAAAAAAAAATTCTTAAAACATTTGGTGAAAGAATCGACATCTGTCAGCGTGACTGTGATGGACATTTGCCAGATATTATTTGTAATTCATAATTGCCGAACTTTTCTCTTCGTAATACAATAAAAATTTTAATCATCTTAATTCAAATTGTTTGTTTTATTTTGGAAAACAAACTTCTTGTTGAAAACCCCTATGATGAGGTGAGTCCAGGGCTGGTAACTGTTATATAATGGTATAATTCTAAGGTTTAATATGATCTTATAAACAACAATATTATTATTATTATTATTATTATTATTATTATGTGTAACCATAATATGGTTTGAGTACAATAACATAATTATCTCATAATATTTTACTCTCAGATTGTGGTTGCCTCATGATTTTTTTTATGTCTTAAATTTGTTTTATTTTTTAACATTTTAGTCATTATTTTGCATTTGACACAATTAATATTTCTGAAACCTCACTTTTTATTATAATTAAAGCAAAATCATATAAGGAAGCGCTTAAAGCTTAAAGAACAACAAAATAAAATTATTAAAAAAAAATACTTCAACGCCCTTTCATACAGCAAAAACTAAAATAATTGAAATAAAAATGAAAAAGCAATTAAAAATAATAAAAATCGTAGCATGTGGAGGAGGAAAGTCCAATACAAGCAGATTCGTCAGCACATGTAAAATGACGTCAGTTTTAAAGAAAAATTCATAACAAATTATCATTAAAAAGGCAAACGGTAGTTGTAACACAACAATTAAATTAAAATAACTTTATTTGGTAAGAAAAACAAAATACACGCACCTAAATTAATTAAATTAAACAAATTATAGTGAATGGTGGTAGTGAGTGGTTTGCGCAAATCTAAAGTCATTGTACCTTTATTTCATTTATTTTGTTTTTTTTTTTTTTTTTGTTAATTTTACTTAATTTTACAACTGGTTTTTGTGTAACTACCTAATTATTATTTTTCTTAATTGTTTAATAGCGTAAACAAATTTGTTCTGGTTTTTTAATTAATTTTTTTTTAAATATTGTTTCATTAAACAAAAAGAAAAACAAAAACACCTAAATATGAAAACAATAAATTGACTAATTTGTTTTTCAAGGATATGAAAGTCAATGTTGTTGTTATTGTTGTTGTTTTTTATTATAAAAAATAATCAATACCTTTCAAGCACTTTTTTACTTAAGTATTGGCCAATTTAAGCTAAAGCAATCATTAGAGTCAAGAGTCCAAATATTGAAACTTGTAAAAGAGCAACTAGCGAATCCGTTCATTTTGTATTAAAAGAATAGAACTGAAGATTTCGTTTATTTTTTTTAGTACAAAAAACTTTCAGAATGATACAACTTTTGAGAGTCCAAAATAAAAGTCAAATCGCAAAGCCACTTGAAACAATTGTGAAATAAATACGAACTACTCCAATTTTGTGTGCCGTTTTAAAGTAACTACATGTAGGCATGCAAATATTTAGGAAAGCCACATCCTTTCACATACGATCCATTTCACTAGCCTTCTTTTTACACTCACAACTGAAAAAAAAGCACTGAACGAACAATGCTCTGTGCATTCAATTCGCCTTTCATACTGAACAAAAAAAATGTTTCAATTGAACATGCACCATTTTGTTGTCCAACTTTTAAACTAAATGTGATTTTCCATGTGATTTTTTTCGAAAAAGTTAGCCATATTGATTGAAAAGTAAGATTTGGCAACCCTTTCCATTTCTGTTGCAACAAAATCTTGTGTCGTCTGTTATAAAAACGTTGCATTGTCCTTGATAAAAACAGCCAGGTGGCCAGGATCATCTCACTGTTAATGACACCCTAAGTGAATGATCCAGTCCAGTGAGCATGCTAGACATGTGTTCTGGACAGTAGTTGGAAAGTCTCCAACTCTTAAGCAAGGAGTGATGATTTGCAGCCCCGCTCTGGAATCATCGAAGTTGCAACTAGAAAGTTCTGTTGCATAGAATTATAGCTTCGGCTTCCTAGGACGAGCATGACGTTCCAAATTATGCAGTGGTTTGGTCAGCATCTGATTAAGGCCTCATGGCCAGGCACGGATATAATTCGAATCACACAGTTGTGCCTACAGTCGCTATTGAGAAAACCAGAGCATTGTGTTCTAATGTTATTACCCTGCACAATTTCCGGTGTGCTGGGTATTTCGCTCGTACACTAACTATTATCTCGTGGTGCTGTGCTGCCCATAGCAGCAACGGTGCCATAAACTAGTGTAGTAATTTTTTACCCAGCCTGGTTTGTGTCTACCGTTGCTACTGCGAGTGACTAGAGCAGCGTTAAGTTGTGTTCTAATGGTTTTTACCCTGAACAATTTTCGCTCCTCTGGCTATTTCCCTCCCTCGTCCACTAACTGTGTATACGTGTTATCTAGCGCAGAGATACCATTGCACAGCACACGGAGTAAAGAGGGTGAGCCTGTCCTTAAGAAGTTTAGTGGCAAATAAAGGCTGAAGATTTATACCGAATCAACCAGTCGTCTTTTAATTTAACCCCAGCAATTAGGGAAACCTTTTTCCAAATTATTGAAAGATTTTTCTCTTGTAATTTTTTCTCCAATCCAATTTTAACAAGGAGCAATGACTTATTTTGTAGGTTAATGAGTTAGCAGCAAACTTGCTTGCATATTTTAGATTAAGAAATATTTTATTTATCGCCTCTGTTTAATATACTAACGTATGCATTACGACAGGAATAATATCTTAACATTGTTTTTCTCTTAGCTTGTAATCTTATGTTTGGTATGGGGGACCTTAGGCTAGTTTTCCTTACAAAATAATTCCTATTCCTTCAAGTTACTCGCTTTTACTTTAGGCTACAGATTTCTTTTGCTTTTTTAAACGACAAACGGATACCTCCCTCTAAACAAACTATTTCATTGATATATACGACTATTTGAATGTTAGAAGTGATAGTGAGGAGCTTTCTTGTGGCATAAAAATCTGATAATATAGCTGAAGACGATATTAAGGAACTTTAAGAATAAACTGAAGATATTTATTCTAAAGCAATAACTAGTTACAGGAGTACACACACATTCAATCATCTTATAACACGAAACATATGAGCAGCCGCTAATGTGAAAATGTCGTAACTACAAAATTTGCTGGTGTTAATGATAAAACTTCCAGGTGAAAATGTAGAAATAAATTAAGCTGCACGAGCTGTATTTTTTTGATTATTAAAATTAAATGCTGTAAACTTAATTACGTAATATTTTTTTTGCTTTACAAAAACCAAGTCATTTTTCATGGAGACGCTAAGGGTTAAGGCAAAACAAAAAAACAATGACCAATTGGTTTTCAGTTGTTGTAAACATATTTTCAATGGCATAAGTATTTCATCAACCCCAAATTATAATCGAATTAATTAATTCAAATGTGTTTATAAATTTGAATGAAATAAAACGATTATCTGTATTGGCGTTCATGCTAATTACATCGAAATCTATAGATATTAAAAAAATATTTATTGTTTGTTTTGAAAACAACAAATAAAAAAACATTCAAAACACGCATGTCTTAACTTCTCACTTTATTATCATTCACACGTTTCGATTCATTCAATGTCACCCACCACACGGCAATAACATAAAACCTACAGTTACATTGTGGTAAATCATCCATACGATGAAGCAAAATCACCTTAAGTCACATATTTTCTCCTTTTTTATGTATCGTCGTTTTTTTTTATTTTTTTATTTTTTAATAGTTTCGGTGGTAAATTATGGATTTAAGTGTTTTAAGGTGTAAACGATTGATACCATAAAACGAGTATAAAAAAAATTTGAATATAATCGGGAAAAAGTGTTAAGATTTATAACATTTATAAATTCAAAAATTTGAAAGGTTTACTTATTTCACATACGAGGACAGGTCAATATGTATTTATAAAAATCATACAAGGAAAAATTTGAATAAAACTTCGCTTTTAAAAAACTAGGCGTTTTAGAAAGGATTTTAAATGGTTGAGAAAATTAGGAATAGTTCAGGAAATTGAGGCGTCCGCTTGACCGTGTATTTTGTTTTGTTCTATGTTAAGTTGTTTTTGTTTTCTATTGGGACTTATTTGGTAGAATTTCTTATAAGCATGTCGTTGTTGTCTTTCTTAGAAAACTACGCTGTTTCTAAAATGCACAGAACGTCGTTTATTTTTTGCTGTTATTATTTGCTTTTAAAACTTAGTAAATCATCTTCGTAACAATATATATATAATTCCGATATAGTTTTGATTGAACGTTAAGTGCCCGAAGTGAAGTCAAATAATTTCATTATTGTAAGTTTGGACCAATATTTTCTTATGAAAAAGATCTCGACTAGATTACAAACGCGACAGGAGTTTGCTAAAAACTGAGAGTAATGATTACGACATCCATTTTTTTTTTTAAAGAGAAGGAGCACTTCAGGCAACAACGCCTATTTAGTCAAGTACCGTGCTACATTCTTTAAGAAAGGGATAGAGAGTAGATGAAACAGGTGGTAAAAGTATAAGGATAGTCGGAAATTAACTGTCGTATATAAGACAGCACAGCGACCAGTGACTATGCCTTCATCACTGAGCAGCCCCACCGACAGTCAATTTTTATTTTTGTAGTGAAAAAACCAAGGTCTTCGTTGGGAATCGAACCCACAACCCCCATACTGACAAGATAGTACACTACCTCCTAGCCTACAGGGGCATCCATGAACTAACTTGCTGTTAGAAGACTATTAAAACGGCTCTATAAGAAATAAATTTCAGTGCAATAGATTTTACCAAAAAAAGAAGAATTAAAAAAATTAAATGTGGGGTTAAGGTGTTTGTCAAGCTGTTTTTGAAAAGTTGCTTACACAAAGAAAAAAAAAACAAAAATATGGTTGCGATGATCATAATCTAACAGCAATATATGATTATAGGAAACCAACATTATTGTTATACGTAATAATATTGTTGATATTAAAGAAATGTTGTTGTTATTGGATCCTTATAAAATTATTGTTTAAATTTTGAGAAAAAAAAGGTACCAGAATTTTTATAACTTTTGAAAAATTAATTCTACTTCAATTTATGCTAGATTCCTCTATTTAACATTTTATGATATTCTCATAAATTATTTTATTATTCTAAAAATATATTTGAAATGTATTACTGCAGGGGAAAGCATATCCATATAGCCATTTCACTCCTACTTAAATAGCTCATCAGTGGATTTTACAAATTTTAAGAGTCTTATATCTCAAATCAAATTGACTAAGCGAGAGTTTTCATTTAACCAACACAGCAAAAAGATAACAAAACCCAAACAACACTTCTTCTACACAAAAACACAGCAAACATTTCGATAACAAAAACACTTTTGTAAAATGTTATTTTTAACTTAATTTTGCCTAAAATAGATTTTTTGCTTAAATTAAACCTTCGAATCGATAGCAGGTGATGCAAAAATTATTTTTCTTTTTAATAAATTAAATTTCTTTTAATACTTTTTTTGTTGCAAAAATATAATTTCAATTATAAATTGAATTAAACACTTTTCTGGTCAATTGAATTCTATATCCCAAATTTATACGAAAAATACATTCGGTAGACCGTGCCATATCACTTTTTGTACGCAATAAACACTTAATGGTCAAATGTTAACAAAAACGTGTTTATCATAACTATTGAGTTGTTTAAAACCACTATTATTTATTCACTCCAACTATATATATTGTTGCTGCGACCACTTTTTCTTAACGAGATTGTGGAGTAAATTAGATTTTACCCTACAATCTGCAGAGTAAAAAAAATTAAGAATGAAATGTGATAGAAGAGCAAAATAAAAAACATTTTCGTCCTTGAATTTGCAATCGAAAGGACCTCTGCTTTTGTAAATGAAAAGATGTTACATCCTTAAATCTTTTTTAATTCTTCTTTATTTTAGAAACTAAAGCCAAATAAATATAAAATTTTTGATTAAGATGACTCAAAATTTTATTGTATTACGAAGGGAAAAGTTCGGCAATTATGAATGAAAAATGATATCTGGTAAATGTCCACCACGACCACGCTGATAGATGTCGATTCTTTCGTCACTTTGGCAAAATGGCGGTCCTATTTCGTTAATCACATCACGGATTTTGAGTTTGAAGGATGAAATTGTTTCGATTGGCTACGTATAGACTCTGTCCATAACGTAGCCCCGCCAAAAAATTATCCAATGAAGTTAAATCACATGATCTGGCTGGCCACTTAACTGCTGATTGTCGTTAAATTATGCGATCGGGAAATTTGGTTTGCAATAAATTTATCGTTTCATTGGCTGTGACATATGACACCGTCCTGTTGAAATCACATGTCAGCGATATCCATGTCGTCAATAAGAGGCCAAAATTAAAAGCGAAATGCCGATAGCGTGATCCATTGACCGTTACCGCATTTTCTGTCTCATTTTGGAAAAAAACGGCCCATTTACGCCTCCAGACTACATAGCGCACCATACAGTGGCACGTTGAGCATGCAAAGGCTTCTCAATAATTACTCTAGGATTTTCAGAAGCCTAAATGCGACAATTTCGCTTGTTGACATGCCCTGACAAGTGAAGATGGCCTTCGTCTGAAAAATGATTTTTGCGGAAAAACCAGCCGGTTGTCCACGAATGAATTGAGCGAATCTAGGGCGATGTAAGCTGTCGGTCGGTCCTGCACCAGTTGAACCTTGTGAGGCTTCAAGGTCAAATCCTTATATGCAAAATTCACCATGAGGTGGTTTTGAATAACCCCAATTGTTGAGAACGTCGAGGATGTAGCACTGTGTCACACGGTTAGGAAGTTGAACGACTCTGTCGAACACGCGTTGGTGTTCGCATATTTTCTATAGAGGCTGTTGACATTTAACGGCCAAATTCTTAATAACGATCTCAGAAGGACGATTATGTTGTCCGAAAATATCACAAACGAAACCACCATTTTCATACTGGATTTTCATTATTTTAATGCGATTTTTGGGCGAAATTGAATTTATTGCTAATGCATCTACTACGAATAGGTCATGTTGTTGGTGTTGCCACAATTTAAAAACAAACTTCTTGTTACAAAATCCGATATTAATTTTTAAATTAAAAATAATTTTTTTGTTAAATAAAACAATTTTATTAAAGAGGAATAATTTAGATATTAGCAGGAGCAAATCTAAATATATATTGTTCTCTTAGCTTTTCACCTAGTGTTTGGAGAGGGATACTTTAGATTCCTTAAACTTTTGAAATAATTCATTTCTGCTTTTTTTTCCTTTGGGTAGTTGAAGTTTATTTTTAACACTTTTAAAAACTTATTAATGGCATTCTGATATTAATTAATTTATAATTATAAGACAAGTCAGAGTTTTAAATTTGCCTTGGAAAAATGATGGTTTATGAACATACAAAAAACTTAACACAATTATTGCCCCTATGAAACGTAAAACCAATAAATTAATAACGACAATCAAAACATAATAAAATTTTATATTAAATTAAGTTTTTTTTTCTGTTCAAGAAGAACTGTGTAGCAATTTAAAGGTTCATATTTGTATTGAAATGCTTAATTTAATTAAATTCAAAATGAACATGGGAACCAAAAGAAAACAAACTAAATTTTGTCTTGTTAAATCAAAATTATTTAAATTAAGTTTTTTTTTTTTTTTGACTTTAAATAAAGTTTCCATAGCAGAAGCAAAAATTAGTTTTTTGTCAGCAAAGTTGAAATCATCGTTTTTAATAATGTTATGTATGACATTAAGACACTATTTTGTGAAATTTGTTTTGCCAAAAAATGTTTTTCTTTTTTGCAATTCGCCGCTTGGAAACAAAAGGCTGCTCCCTTAATTACAGCTGATTAAAACATTTCTTTAATATTATGTCACTTGTGTTGTCAAGTTAAACACTTTGACTTTTTTTTTACTTAATTATTAAATAAAGAACAACAACAAATAAAAAAAAGAGAAGTGAATAAAGTCAACTAAGGCAATGAAATATATTTTTGGAGTTGCTTTCTTCTTAATTTTTGACATGGCCTTGAGTGATAATGGAATTTTGTTTTATTTATTTATTTATTCTATCAATGCTACAATTAAAAATATTTAAATATATTTCTATAGTATGATCAGGTTTGAGAATTTACTTATAGTATTGCACCACATAAATAACATAATTATTTTTTGTTAAATAGTCATCTTTAGAATACTGTAATGAGGTAAAAAAAGATGGCGATAAAACATCCTCTTAAAATTTTAAGAAATTTTATAGCAATCAATTTACTTCAATTTCTTTTAAAGAAGTGAGAAAAAAGATTTGCGATTTTACAAATTCCTTAATGACATCCTATCGTAAAGTTAATTTTTCAATAACAGATTTTATCATTTCTTGTTTAAAGTTTGTGTGAAGAGAGACAGTCGAGTATCTTCTAGGGAGATTAAAAATAGCTTTTAGATTTAGATTATCTTGAGAGAAGTTTTTACACATCTTGATGACCAGATCTGTTGTGATTTGTCGGATACATATTTTTTTTTAAAGCGAAGTAGTACTTCAGGCATTAATGCCTATTTAGTCAAGTACCGTGCGTACGCGTATTTTATTATGCGATGCCTGCATAATAAAATACACGTATTGAAATCTGTTATGGCATCAACAATTTTTTCTAGCCATTGCAATGGTCGGTAGTATACTCTATATCGGTGTGTGGGTCAGAGTGTTGAACTACAGAGTGTTAAAAACAAAGTGCTATACTAACTTGCCCTCCGATTATTAAATATAAATAAATTAAAATAAATAAAATAATTATTTAATAGTTTGCGGACAGACGAATGAAAATTCCTAAAGCCTAGAATTTCTTCTTCACCGCCATTCAAAAATTTTCCAAAATTATTCTAAGCATTATACATCATCCTTGTCATACTCATATATGAGTATATACATATGTATGTGTGGAGGATGATGATGTAATTCAACAAAGAGTTTCTATAGATGTTGCAATCATAAATTGATTTCTTTTCTTATTTGAAATTGTTATTTTACATAAAACGAAGGCTAAAACTTATAACGAACGGTATGTTTGTATAATTTTATAATATTTTTCTCTAATTATAAAATAATACCTTTTGTTATTGTTTATGGCTTTACATAACCAAATGATTATTAATCTAATTACAATAGAATTTGTTAAAAAAATTGTGTTGTCTTTAACAATAAATAATTATGTACAAAGAGAAAAAAAATATTCATAACTTTATTTATTAATGCTTTAAAGTAGGTTTTTTTTAAAACAATTTTAAAAAATACAAAAAAAAAAAAAAAACAACTAGAGAAAATTATTAGAGCACATATATTTTTTTTATTGTGGTTGTTGCCGTTGTTGTTATGTTTGCTCTTGTTTTAAAAAAAATTTTTGATAGAAATCTCCATTTAAATTAATTTTAACAATCAAACACTTCTACTTGAATTTCTGTATAAACGTTTTCTATTGTTAATGTTTCTTTTATTGCCTACAATTTTCATAATTAACTTTTGCTGTTTGTTTTTTTTCCTTTCCTCGCTGTTTATTTTAAGACCATAAGAAAAATAAGTTTTTTTTATTTTTTTATTTTAACTCCACTTAAAAAAGCAATTGATACCAATCAGGCTGATAATTCAGTTGAATTTTCAAGTGAATTATTAGCCTGATTTATTTATTTATTTTCATTTTCTTTGTAACTTGAATACCTGTGTGTGTGTGTGTGCTTGATTTTTATTTTATAAACAGATTTAGGTTTATAAATATTTTGCTGGTTTTGTTTGTAAAAATATTTTCTTTAAACAAAGAAAAAGTTTTGTTTTCTGTTTTTTTTTGCATAAACTTTCATTATATCACTTTTACTTGTTTCTGTTTGCAAAAAGGAATAATACGAGTTATAATTATATTTTTCAAAAATACCAAAGACAAGTGATTAAGTTAAGCGTAATCGCCTTAAGGCGATGAAAACAAGTAATAAATTCAAAATAGTTTATAATTAAAAACAATAATATTAAAGAAATAAAACAGCTGATAAATATTTAAGTGTAAACACAGAAAAAGAAATAAATTAATTAAGTTTATTGTTGTTGTTGTTGCTGCTGCTAATGAAAAGTTCATTAATTTAACATTTCTTCTATTGGAATTCGAGCTTTTAAGGTCTTTGTTTACTTTTAATGGAAAATGTATAACGAATTTAATAGTTCGAGGGCGGCTCCATAGAAATATATTTTTCAGTTTTATTAGCTAATCTCTTTAAGCTATTATAGGCAGAGTATAAAGGTGTCCCGCACAGGTCGCTACTACAGGCTTCTCGTTTAGACCGCAATAGTCAGAACTTTAAAATTTTATGCTGAGAGTGGCCGCATAAGACAGTATAAATAATAAGCGTGAGCCCATAGAAAAACAATTTTTGTACCGCAATGGGTTGAGTTAGCAAAATAAATATAATAAAAAAATTTAATTTTGCAAAATAAAGGGTGGTCACATAGATACTTGTTTTTCACGAATATCTTATCTTTTAAATGGTTAAACGTAAACACTTGAAATCTGCACAGAGTGGCTAATGAAAAGGTCCCTAAATTAAAGTTTCTTCTATTGGAATCCGAGCCTTTAAGGGTTTTGTATACTTTTAATTCAAAATGTATAACAAAGTTAATAGTTACAGGGCGGCTCCATAGAAACTTATTTTTCATTTTTGTGGGCAGAGTATAATGGTGGTCCGCACAACTCGCTACTAGAATAGTTAAAATAGTTTAAAATTTTATGCTGAGAATGTGGCCGTATAAACAATAAGGGTGATCCCATAGAAAAGCTGCTTTTAAACTGCTGTCTGCTTTATTAACTCTATATACTATTATAGGCAGAGCATAAAGGTACTCCGCACAAGTCGCTACTTTGACGTACATATATAGGATTATCAGTTAGACCGCAATAGTCAGAACTTTAAAATTGTATGCTTAGAGTGACCGCATAAGAGTGTTTAAGTAATAGATAATAAGGGTAACCCCATAGAAAAACTGCTTTTGAACTGTAATGGGTTAAGACTTTAAATTAGTAAAACGCAAATAACAAAAAAAAATTATTTTACAAGTTAAACAGTGGCCTTAAAGAGTCTTATTTTTCCACCAATATCGGTTAAACCTAAGTACTAGAAATCTGTGCAGAGCGCAAGAGCTCTAATACAAAAAATAAAATCTACAGACAGATGTGAAGTGCCTATAAAACATCTGATTGTGATGAGCATATTCATACCTTTTAAACTATAATAGACACACATTTAAAATTTTTAACAACAACGAATAATAGACATATAAAACTAAAAGTTAAAGGGTGAACCCGCTGACTACATTTTTAGCTATATATTCTATATAACTTTTTAACATTTAAAGACAAAAACTTAAAATTTACGCAGAGTTTGTGTCGGCTATAACAATTAGTTTAAAAAAATTAAACCTAAAGGACGAGTCCGTAGAAGCCCTTATTTTGGCTCATATTTTCATATTTTGAATTGCAAGAGGAAGTTAATCTAAATTTTAAACAAGAAAATGTAAACAAAAACTTAAAAGGTGTCCCCATAGAAACTTGAGTAACACGTTTGTAGCCTAATCTTTTAAAATCTTAAAGGTAAAATACTTAAATTTTACGCAAAATGTGCGAAAGCTAAAAGATAAAACATAAAGTGCTGCCGCCTAGAAAACCGATTTGCAGTCAATTGTTTTAATTTTTGACAAAGACTTTAAATTTTTATTAAGAAACAATTAAAAGAAAAAATTAAAATTAAAAAAATTAAAATATGAAAATTAAAGGTGGCTCCATACAAAATACGAAATCATTCACTCTCAAGTCTATTGCGCGTTTTATTTATTTATTTTTTTAAGTTTTCATACAGAACAACTCCACGATTTCCACGATTAATTTTTTAAATTATTATTTAAATTATTTTAAAAATTAAATATGTATTAATCTTTTAAACGATCTTTAAATTTAATTTTTAACAATTTACTTTTTCAATATTTAGCTTTTCTATGGAAAGCTTCTTCAGGAAAATTAATTTTAATTTTAATTTTTTTTTTAATTAAAATAAAAAAGGGCGAATAAAAATAAAAATTATCATTTAAAATTTTTTGTTTTAATAATTAATTATTTTAACAAACGCTCAAATTTATGTTTTGATACAGTGGCAACATCGACATATATGTGGACATTCAACTATGTTATGGTTAATGTGGTCGCTATATATATATTTTGTTTTTTATAAATTATATTTTTAATTAATAAATTGTCAACAAGCAACCAAAGATTTTATGGTCCTAAAGTGTAATTTTGTTTTCTCCTCGCAGTTATATATGCGTTTTTAGTTTCCTTTTACAAATAAATTGCTCCTTTGCAGTCTTAACGCCATAACAATAAAGTGTGCGTAAACGAGATATGCGATTTCACTTTAATAATAAAAAAAATAAAAATTTCAATGACACGAGGAGCATAAGTGAAAATAAAATTGTTTTCTTGGAAATAGTTTCAGCCAAACAAGATCTTTATAAACAAAATGTTACAAATTTTGTTAATTTTTTCGTTTTTTTTTTTAAATAAATATATCTGTCCGTACAAGTACATCTGTATCTGGCTGTATGCAAAAACAAGAAAAAAAATCTCTGAACTTATTTTCAAGTCAATCAAATTCATGTTGTTGTTGTTGTTGTTACACTACTGTGGCTGCTACTTGTTTTGTTTTTTTCTCTCTTTGTATATTTTACATTGTTGTTGTTGTTGATATTATTTTTTATGTGGCATATCTTATAAAATCATACTACACTTGACACTGAAGTAGATATTTTCATTGCTGCTGCGGCTGCGGCTGCTGTGTTTGCGGCAAGTGTAGATGGCGAAACCATAAACCAAACTACACACACACAATTTGATCACTTTTACATTGAAAACCGAGAATGAGAGAAGCTATTTAAAGTAATAATAACGGCAACAAAAAGGCAGCGACAGAATATATCGCATTAATAACAAAAATGTGTTGGCAGACGTTATCGCATTTTCTTGACAAATTTATTTTTATTTTAAGCAAATTAAGTTTTCGGAATCATTATTTAAAAGAGTGACAAAAAAAAGTTGTTATAGTTTTATAAGGATTCCCTGACAATATCGTTGTAATTTTAACACTTGCTAAGAAAAAATTAATTTCCTTAATAATAATTATAGTTAATTGACTAATATTTTATATAAAAATTTTTCTTTTCCTAAATATACCACCCAATAAAAATCTTGTTGTGGTTTATTTATTCTTTTTTTTTGTTTAAAGAGAGGTAGCACTTCAGGCAACAATGCCTATTTAGTCAAGTACCGTGCTACATTCTTTTAGGAAAGGGATAGAGAAGAGATGAAACAGGTGCTGAAAGTAGAAGGATAGTCGGAAATTAACTGCCGTATAAGACAGCACAGCGACCAGTGACTATGCCTTCATCGCTGAGCAGCCCCACCGACAGTCAATTTTTATTTTTGTAGTGAAAAAAAAAATCAAGGCCTTCGTTGGGAATTGAACCCACAACTCCCAGGTTGACAAGCTAGTACACTAGCTACTAGCCTACAGGGGCACAATGTTAAAAAATTCCTTAATAAAAAAAAAAAACTCAATTGCAATTAATTGCCCTTTTAAAGTACAGGGTGTCCGCTGGGGGGGTATACTACTTTGTTTTTTTATAATTTTTGATTAAATAAAAGGAATGAATCTTATGTTGATAAATGTTTTATTTAATGTCGGCAATTATGTATGGAATACAATATCAGATAAATGTCCTGTTTCTGTTAGGCTCACTAAGGAGACCCCTTTTGAGCACATTTTTCATTACATGCTCCTCACAAATTCTACGGAGTATTTCTATGATTTTATCAGGAATATTTTTTTTGAGTTGCTCAATGTGATGCATAAACCTTGCTTTTCAGATGTCCCCACAAAAAGAAGTCGTCCGCAGCAGTCAACTCAGGCGACCGTGGAGGCTAATCAGCATCACTATTTTTTTTTAAATAACTTGTTGTGGAGCCCCTTGCGATCCCCTTTCATTAAATTTAACGTAATCTTGGCTGTATGCGATGTGCCACCGTCTTGTTGATACCACATATTAATCAAGCGCAAAACATGCAGCTGTCGCGTTAAAAAGTTTTCATTCATATCACGATATCGCTCTCCATTCACAGTTACCGTCACACTGTTTTCATGTTCAAAAAAGTAAGATCCAATGATTCCTCCTGACCAAATTGTACACCAGAATAATTAGAGGGTTTCCCTTTTTCCAGAACCGACTATTCTGTTAATTCATATATCCATTCAAATGAAAATGTGCCTCGCCACTCATTATATTTTTTCATGAAAATCTGGGTTTTCATGGACGAGCTGTAACATGCTGTTGGGGCATATGTACGACAGCGTAAGACATTGGAAGAAGCTCTAGTGTCGACTGAATCTTGAAATAAATGCAAATCCTCGTGCAAAACTGTGACTATAGTTGTTTTCTGAAAACCAAGCTTCTGAGCGCGGCGTCGAATTGAGGTTGATGGATCTTGCAGTACGTTGTGATTCATGCTTGGTCCTATCACCTACAGACCCTCTTTCATCGAAATCATTCACTACACGATAAATAGTGCGTTTTGTTGGGACGTTGATTTTCCCAAAAATTTCTCGTAACTTTCTCATCGTCACAGTAATTGATGATGGATTGTAATAAAATGTTTTAACGATTAAAACACGTTGGTTTATCAAATATTTTTCCATAATAAATTTGCCATGTGTCTTCTTCGCGACGACCAAATGAACTGTCAAGTATAATGTTTACCGAAATGGCGGCGAATATCCTGTATTTAATAGGATGTGTCGCCTCTTTGAAATTTCAGCCCACTTTTGTTTGTAATCATAGAGAAATAAATTATTTATCAGTTTCAAGCCCTCCCGGGGGCACATATATATGGTCTTTATAGAACTTCGACTATCTAGACACAGTGAAACTGGAGAAAAAAGGGAGCCCAGTCCCCTGAAGTCAGCAGGGGTACAACTGGAAACTCCACTTTATTTCCACGGGAATCAGTAAGCTCGCAGAGTTCATTATTTGTCTCTTTAGACATTTAATAGTTATCTGGCTGATTATTGAGGTTGGCCCCTATATGGGAGTTTTGTGGTGGTTGTGGTTTCGCGGCCCCATATCAGGTCTTTTGTTTAATATGTTGGCCAGAATCATTTCGCCGTTAATGACACGCTAGGTGAATGATCCAGTCCAGTGAGAATGCTAGACATGTGTTCTGGACAGGAGTTGGAAAGTCTCCAACTGTTAAGCAAAGAGTGATGATTTGCAGCCCTGCTCTGGAATCATCGAAGTTGCAACTAGAAAGTTCTGTTGCATAGAATTATAGCTTCGGCTTCCTAGGATGAGCATGACGTTCCAAATTATGCAGTGATTTGATCCACCATCTGATTAAGGCTTTATGGCCAGGCGCGGATGTAAATCTAATCACACGTTATTAGTTTCAAGTTTTCCTCGAGGGCACATTGATATGTTTTGACGGAATTCCACCCTCATTACATGTGTCACCGGAAGTAAAGGGGAGCCTCAGTCCCCTAAAAGGCTAGCAGTAGTCAACTGGACAACACCACTTTATTTCCACGGGAATCAGTAAAGCCACAGAGTTCAGCTTCGACCCAGAGTTCTCATCTGGAGTATCCAAAAATGAAGGAGTGTGCTGTTTTCTGACGAATCTAAGTTTAATTTAAAGGATTAAGATGGCATATGACGTGTAGGCAGACCAAATGGCCAACGATTGAATTCTAAATATTGCAAAGGCACTATAATGCATGGAGGCGGCAACATAATGATCTAGGGTTGTTTTTCTGCGCGAAGGGATTTGGCCAATTCATAATATTGATGGAATTATGATGGATCGTTTCATGTATCGTGACATATTAAAAGACGTGATGCTGTCTTATGCTAAAGAAGAGATGCCACTTAAATGGAGATTCCAGCAAGATAACGACCCAAAACATATGTCAGAAGTGGTTAAGGAGTGGTTCTAGAACAATTTGATAGAAATTCTCCGTTAGTCTGTCCAATCTCCCGAAATTAACCCAATCTAACACTTGTGGGGGATCGTTAACTTAAAAATCAAGCGAGAAATTTGCAAAACCAAAAAGAATTTATTTCAAGCCACAAAAAAAGCCTGGGAAGCAATATCACCTGTTATAATTAATAATTAATATCCTCTATGCCTAAAAGATATGCTTGTGTCATCCAGAATAAAGGATTCGCAACGAAATATTGATTTCAATAGTTTTTTTTTGTACCCTAAATTGGGGGACTTTAGTTTAGGCCGATACTGTAGATATATATCTCAAATAAATCCTATAAAAATTATAAGCAGAATGATAACAGCCTATATTTAATAAACAAACTTAAATATAAAATAATAGCCAGCTGTAACATAATCTGACAGTAATGAAAATAAATCCAAAAAAATATTTGTATAGAATAACGTTACATTGTATAAATGCATGTTTAGTTTAGCCTTAAATCACATCTAATAATAGAATTTATAAAACTTTTCTATAAAAAAAAGCATTAAAATTATTTAATATTATAAAAATATACTTCCCTACGTGTGTAGAATATTTTTACAAATTTTCATTTGTTTACTTGTTTTGTTTTGTTTTTACTTTAATATAAAATTACAAATTGTGAAAATATTTATGCCGTTAAATGAAAATACAACAACTACAAAAAATTACATCATCGTGAAAAATTTCAAACAATAAAAATGAATGGATAAAATTATACTAAATACATGTTTTATCATAGGGCTGCTAAGATGGCCAGTTTGCTGGCTTGGCTGACTGTCGACCTTAAATCCAAAATTGTTTTTCGGAGAAACCATTTCATAAAATTTTAATTTTTTTTTTTATTAATTTTAAAATACATCAATAAAAATGTGGGCAATTAATCAATACTTTTCCGCTTCTACTCACATGTATTTTTTTTGTATCTAAAAAACTTATTATTATTTAAATTCAATATCCACTTGTTTAATGGCCTACGATGAATTTTATTTTAAAAATTTTTTGCTGTTTTGGCTAGCTGGAATCGGGTGTTTTTTTATAGAGGTATAGAATTTTAAGTTGGCAACACGTTTTCCCACCGGGGGCATATTGATAGGTTTTGGCGGAATCTCACCGTCATTACATGTGTCAACGGGGTTAAAAAGGTGCCCAGTCCCCTTCAAGGCTAGCAGGAACCAACTGAACAATTCCACTATACTTGCACGGGAATCAGTAAAGCCCCAGAGTTCAGCTATTTGTCCTTTTTAGCCTATTAACTGTTCTCTGACTGATTATTGAGATTGGCCCTTTGGGAGTATCGGAGTGGTTGTGGTTTCGAGGCCGTCGTTTGAGTTGTGTGGGTGGGATTATTCACAATGAACACAATGAATCGTCCAGGTCCGGTGAGCATAATTGCGGTTGTGTTAAATTTTATTAAGCTTCATGCGTTTTGGACTAGAAGTTGGATAGTCTCCAACTCTTCGGCAAGGAGTGAAGGCTGCGGCTTGCTCCGGGCTTTTGAAGTTGCTACTTGGAGTGACTGGAGGATATACGTATCTGAAGGCCTTCTAGGGCGAGGATGACGTTACATTTCATCCACAGTGGTATGATCCACCGTCTGATTATGGCTTACACAGTTAGGTACAGACGTGAATCTTATCACGCAACGCCATCAGCTGTCAAATGATTTATGTTTAGTTTGGCTTGGTATTACAACATGAACAACGCTTCCAAATTGTGTAAATTTTCTGTGAAATTCCTAGTTCTGTGCGAAATAGCTGATCCCGATTTCATAAGCGTATTTTGTTTAACGATAAAGCTCACTTTTGTTTGAATAATTACATCAATAAACAAAATTGCCATATTTAAAGTGATTTTAATCCTCAAATGTATAATAAGGCACCGTTGCATCCAGAACAACAAACCATTTGTGGGTGCGCTTTATGGGTTGATAGAATAAGTGGTCCAGTCCACACTTCTTTAAAAACAACGCTGGTCACAATATCACAGTCACTGGTGATCGCTATAGAGCCAGAACCATGATCACTGACTTTTTCGTTTATCAATTGAACAACGAACCATGATGTGCAGCAGCTGTGCATTCAACAACACAACGCTAAATACCCCACAGCTTATGTCACAACTAATTTATTGAAGGAAACGTTTAGTAACCGCATAGTTTTACATTTCGGAACGATGATTTGATCTCCAAATTCATACGATTTAATGCCGCTAGATTATATTTTGTGGTCATATGAGAAGTTGCTAGTCCGCGCCAATAAGCTTGAAACCATTAGAGGACAACATTCGTAACGTTTTTGCAGTTATACGACCAATTAAATTATAATTCCAAAAGATTATCTTTCGAATAACATAAATTTCACGTCAGTTTAAAAAAATTCATCTTTGTTTTTATTCCATTTAAAAGTTCTATACCTCTACAAAAAAATACCCTCTGCAATTAGTAGTTTTGTCACGAGAAATAAACAAGAAACAAAACAAATTGAGGCAGGTTCCTTGTACTCGTGCATTTAAAAAAAAAAACTAACTTGTGCGTGTTTCAAAAATTATTAAAACACCTTTAGACAAACGAGTATACCACGTAAAACCATCAATAACAACAACTATAAACTTAAAATTTACTTTAAAAAAAAACCATAAAGATATTGGATATGAGAAAAAATAATTTCGAAAATTTTTTTTGATGTAAATCAATTGTCAATTTGTGATTTGTGATATTTGTCAGCATTTGCTTTTTAAAGGGTAAACATGTAGGGTGGGACAATGTAGGCGTAATTTGCACGTAATTCATAATAAGTCGACATACTAAAACTTATACAGACTATGTCGTCCGCTATAACAACAAAAAATATAATTTAAAATGAAAAAGACTTTTAAAAGTAGACACACGAAATTCCCTGGAACTGTAGTAAATATTTTAAGCTCGAGGGTCACTTTATGTTACTTATGAAATCAATCAGCTGTTTTACAAAATTATCACTAACATATGCAGTTAAGAATTAAAAACACAAGTAATCGATTTATTTTATTCGTATGGGTTCTGGCTTTCGCAGTCTTCTAAAACTATATGAAGTCAAAATTTCACCTGAATATATAAATGCAAATAATTCTTATTTGCCGGAAAGCAAACAACCACCGTCCAAGTTCGATTGAAACTCCGTTACTATGCCGAAGATATTTTTTCGAGCTTGAGCCGTTAAAAAGGTTTTAACAGATCTCAACAGCAGCAAGTCTCCTGGGCCAGATGGCATTCCAGCACTGATCTCGAAACAGTGCTCCTATATGCTGGCGCGTTCGTTAGCAGCTCTCTTCAGCATGTTGTATCTTGCCGGTGAAGTTCCAAAGTGTTGGAAGGTTGCTAATGTAGCGCCGATATCCAAAAAGGGTGAGACTAACAATCCTAAAAATTACCGCCCAATTGGATTTTGTTTGGCACTTTCTAAGGAGATGGAAAGTATGATTAATTTTAATTCTGTGAGGTACCTGGAGTCCAACAGCTTACTTAGTGGCCGAGAGTATGGTTTCCGTAGGGGAATGATAATTTCTCCAGATTTATATCGAGTTTTCTCAGAAATCACCATATACGAGTTGTTATAGATGGGATTTCATCAAACGAGTGCAAGCTTAATTCAGGGGTACCGTAAGGTTTCGTTCTCTCTTTGACTCTATTTCTTTACTTTCAACCTTAAATGTTCTTTCGCAGATGACAACACTTTTTGTCATTCGTATTCATTTAGTTATAGACCGAACCAGTTAGAGGTGAGTTCCAAAAGGCGGAACATGAATGATAAGCTCAATCACGATCTCGCAACAATCTCGGAAAGGGGTTGTGTGAATAGAGTGGATTTTAATGCCCGTAAGATACAATGTTGCATGCTTACGCATAGATCTGTGTTCGGAAATCGTGCTACACAGGTTATTATGGGTGATATACGTATTACGGAATCGAAAGCTATTGATGTTCTTGGCATGAAAATGCTGTGTGCTGTTCGATGGGCTAAACATATTTTTCAGATTTCCAAAGAAGCGTTTAAGTGCCTCGGTTTTCTAAAACGGTGTAAGAGTTACTTTACTTCATTCGATCACCGTACTATCTATACCACTTATATCCGTCCAAAGATGGAATACACAACTCTCATGTATGGGCGGGCACTTCGAAATCTATTTTTGAGTTGCTCGACCGCGTACAGCAGTTCTCCAAGAGGCTCATTGAGTACAGTAGGGCAATGTGGTTTGCATTTCACTGTTTTATCGTTACTATTATGGTAAGTGCTCGAACGAAATTAGCGACCTAGATCCCGTTGCTCGCAAGTTTTTGCGTTTAGCTCGTTTTTCGTTGAGAGCACAACCATTTGTGGTTCATTGGCCCATGAATCGCACTATGCATTAGAGGGAAAAATTCTTTTATTAGCAGAACAGTCCATATGTGGAATAATCTCCTTCCAGAGGTCTTTCCTGTCACTTTCATTGTCGGAAAGTTCAAATTGAATATCGGCAAACACTACTCCCTCTTTCCTCCTCCCCATAACCTGTTTTCCTAGTTCTGACACAATGCATTACATGTGTAGGGGTCATCTCCTGAGTGCTGGTCCGAAACGAAAAAAATAAAAATTCGGTGTTTAGGCTTTCACAAAGTTTTGTGGAATATTTTTTTGAAAAATTCCTTTTTTATTAATTTAGTTCCAAAATTCTTTAAATTAAAATTTACATTTCTCATATAAAGTAAATTAAAATTTGCTGATACAATACAGCGGGACTGTCGCTTGACTAGATTTCTCCAGATCTTCTAACGAGCAATGCAGCCAAAGTTTGAACTCTCGCAACTTTTTGAACATATTACATACATTTTTGAATTCGCTTTGGAGTGTAAAAATTTGGGGCTCTGAAACGTTTTTAAACTCCGTAGACAGATTGAATTTGGTCAATAGATCTGTAAAAAAATTGAATATGTACTGAAAATGTGTGGATTGAGAGTGCATCCTATTAATAAATGTAAAGAAATACCAGGTTCTGAGCTTTCCGTTTTGATTTTGAGCAAATCTAATGTGTGCAAATTACATTGAATGATTCATCATCAGGCCGGCCATTGTATTTTAAGTTTGAAAATAAACCGTAATAGTACAATGGTACCAACTTTACCATCCCTGACATGTGTTAATGACGATGGCGTTATGCTTATTAAGCTTAAGTGTAACTCAACTATAAATTTTGTCATGTCATATACTTTGCACCGCATGAAAACACATCAGAATCACCACCACCACCACTACCATCACATTATGTTGATGATGATGATCTTCTATTAAAATATATTCGTCAGAAAAATACGAACAACAAAAAAATTTACTGTCAAAATTTGTCAAATTTCATTTAATAGTTTGACTTGTTTGTTTTTTCAAATATGTTTTAAGTGGTTTTATTTATTGTTGTTCTTGTTGGTTTTATGTTGGCTTCCAAAGCGTGTTTGTTCTGTGGCCGGCAGTGGGTCGTATCATCGCGTTGCAATTTTGTTGTTGGCGTTATTTTTGTTACTTTTTTGGTTAGTAGAAATTTTGTAAGTAGGTTAGTACTTTTCATTTGTTTAGTAACAGGGTTTCCAGATTTTTCTAAGTGGATTTTCATAATTGAAAGTTTTTATATAAAAATTTCCAATAGTCAAAATCTTAAATATTTTCCTGAAAATAAAAGTGTAATTTTGCTTGTTCGAAATAATTCTCATTTTTTTTTTGGCTGATTTGCATTCACTGTTAAAAAAGGCTTTTTACAGGTCTCCTTGGTCTGCAAATAGTCTTTTAATCCAGCAGTACGAGGGCGAATCAATAAGTCCGCGATTTTTTGAACTTGGCTCATAGTTATATGAAATGAAACACTGTTGCCATGAAGGTACCACCTGTTGATAGACTACTGTCAAAGTATATCACAACACTTGTGATATACTTTGCGTTTAACAGCTGTTCAAAACATACAACCACATGAATTTTTGCTAAAAATGGGAAAGAGTGAATTTTGAGTGCTCATTAAATATTATTTTTTGCAAAAAAAACCGTCAATCAAACCAAGGAAATGCTCGATAAATTCTCGGGGATTCTGCACCATTGATTTCAACGGTAAAAATTGGTTTACTGAATTTCGTTGTCGGTCGAATAACTACAAATGACGCTGAACATTCTGGACGGCCAGTTAAGGTCAGTACACCAGAAAATGTCGAAAAAATCCTCGATATGGCGACCGAAGTGTAAAAGTGCGTGAGATTATTGATACTATAGGCATTTCATATGGTGGTGTGGTTTCAATTTAAAGTGATCAGCTGGGTTTAAGAAAGTTGTCTGCAAGATGGGTGCCGGGTTTGCGCTCAATTGACCATAAACGTAAACGTGTGATAACTTTAAAGGATTGTTTACTGTTGTTTAACCGCGTTTTTGCGGCGTTTTGTAACTGTGGATGAAACATTAATCCATTACTGTACTCCGGACACCAAACAGCAGTCTAAACAATGGGTTTCTCCCGGTGAACCCACTCCGAAGAAGATCAAGGTAAGTTTGTTGGCCAATAAGGTGATAGCAGCAGCAGCTTTTTGGATGCACGTGGGATAATCCACATCGATTACCTTTTAAAGGGAAAAATAAAATACGAACTTATTAGACCGATTTAATGAGGATTTAAATAGCAAACGACCCTCTATGGCTAAGAAAAAGTTCTTTTTCATCAAGCTAATGCATAGGTGCACACGTGTTTAGTCTCAATAACAAGTCACTATGAATTGGGCTACGAATTGATACCTCATCCGCCATATTCTCCAGATTTAGTCCCTAGGGACTACTTCCTATTTCCAAACCTAAAGGAAAGGCTCGGTGGAGAGAGATTAAGCTCCAACGATGAAATTATTGACAGAACAAATGTCTGTTTTCAGGACCTCGAAAATTGCTATTTTTTTGAAAGGGATACAAAAACTGGAGAAACGCTGGACTAAGTGTATTGAGTTAAAAGGTGATTATGTCTAGAAAAAATATATTTTTGTTTTATTCAAAAACTCACAGACTTATTGATCCGCCCTCGTATCTTCATATATAACATTTCTCAAAAACTTTCCTAAAAATATTAGCTGTTTGTTATTTGGAGTTGACTGTTTATATGCTTTGAAAAATAAGATAAGGATTTTGATGGAAATCGTGTTAACGTGAAAAATAATGTCAAAATTATAACTATATCACATGCTTTTTAGACGTTTAGAACACTTCTTTAACTAGCGGCGATTGTGACAGCTTTCAAGTAATTTATATTTATTTTGGCATTTCAACATGAATAGACTGATGCCCGAAGAAGGCTTTAAAATTGTGTAAATTGGACGCGATTTTCATAACGAATATTGATTGACAATATAGCTTACTCTTGTTTGAATGTATACATCTAGAAGTCAAATTGCCGCATTTGAAGTGATGATAATCCACAAGTGTATGTTGAGCTATTGTTGCATCCAGAAAAACTGACTGTTTGGTGTGCTGGGTTGTTTGAAGGGTGGCTACAATATTACAGCCATTGCTGGTCGCTATAGAGCCATGATTACTGACTTTTTATTCATCGATTGAAGAATTATGATGTGCAGTAGCTGTGGCTTTAAGAAGTTATACAGCTCATGCTAGAATTGATTTAATAAAGGGAACGCTTGCTAGCCGCATAGAAATGTTTCGTACAATTGGCCTCCAAGATCGTGCGATTTAACGACGCCAGAATATTTTCTGTGGGTAAAGTTTCCAGCAAGCAAAAAACTATTAACCACTTAGAAGACAACCACGTTATTGTAGATATACAGCCAAAAATGTTAAAAAAGCCATCGGAGATTGGCCCCTAGATTAGACTATATACGGGGCAGTTGTGGCTGTCATATGCTAGAAGTCTCTAGTCTCAACCTGCCCTTGTAGGCTAGTAGGTAGTGTAGTAGCTCAAATGACTGGTGGTTGTGGGTTCGATTCCCAACCTTGGTTTTTTTTTCACTACAAATAAAAATTGACTGTCAGTGGGGCGCTCAGTGATGAAGGTATAGTCATAGTCACTGGTCGCTGGGCTGTCTTTATACGGCAGTTAATTTCCGACTATCCTTCTACTTTCACCACCTGTTTCATCTCTTCTCTATCCCTTTCCTCAAGAATGTAGCACGGTATTTGACTAAATAGGCTTTGTTGCCTGAAGTGCTACTTCTCTTTAAAACAAAAATAAAAAAAAATTATCTTTGTTTTATTATCTTTCAGGTATAGACAGCTATAGGACCTGTTTAAAAACACCCTTTAGTTTACTGACCTTTTTATTATGGTGTAATTAATGTTTTAAGCGTAAAGTCTTCGTAAAAATATGTTTAATTTTTACTTTCGTATATTTTGCCACACCTTTGGGTGGCATCATCAACTTCTTGTGCTTAAAAAATTATTTGTAAAATAAGATAAAATACAAATCTTCAAAAAATATTCAAAGCATTTAAAATTTTTTCCGATTCCCAAACAGTATTTTTTAATCCCCATTTTGTTAACAAAATCCCCCTTTGGGAGGAAATCTTCTAATTTGACAACACTGATTACTAATTTGGTTTTAGTTCGTTTAGCTCTCTTTAACGTAGCGGAACAGTTGTGTGTCACCTTAACACGCAGCGGTTTAATTTTCCCTTTTTTTCTCCAATAATTATTTTGAATATATTTGATTTAAAAAAGAAATTTGAGTTATTTGAAAATTTCAACTATTTGTATATTAATTTGATATTTCGTTATTAACCTCGTAATATAAAGTGACTATTTTTCTTTGTCGATCTAAACAGAGCAAAGCATTACAAATGATATTTATTTGTTTGAATTTAAAAAAAGTTGTATTGTATTTTTAATGTTAAATATTAAATAAATATGAAGCAATTATTGTGAAAATAAACAAATTTAGTTGCTGGATATCGCATGCTTTTTTTTTTGTTTTAATACGTTAAATGTTTTAGTTCGTTGATTTTGTGGAAATTCAATATTTTGTAATTGTTAATATAAATCAATAATTAAAATTCTAAGAATTAAAAAATCTGTCGATATTTGCTAATGAATTAAATTAGTTTTGTTAAATTAAATGTTTTTTTTTGTGTTAAGAAGTATAATGAATGAAAATAAGTTCATAATTTATACAGCTTTTGCTTTTTGTTTAATAAAGATGTTTTGGTGTTATTTTTTGGACCTACAGCTTTAATGAAGAACCTCCTTTACAAAAGCAGTTTGTAGGTTAGTAACTGCACTCACAGTTAAGTACTGTAAGTCCTCGCTAGATTCTTAATGCGTTTCCTTAAGGCACACTACAATACCTCATTGCATAAGCAATTTAGTTTACAGTACAGCAGTAGAGGTATTAGGGAGGAGCCTGGTCTCTAAGGGCCTGGACGAAAAAGTTGCCTGTAGTGAACGACTTTTTACTAGTTGTCTTGAAGCTGGTGTATATTTAGAATAGAGTATTTTGTAATTGAATCATACAGAAGAATAGTTGACAATAGATAAGTTATTGTAATTTATAACTAGTCGAGTTTTTTTTCTGAGATGGTAATAAATAGCCAATCATCTCGCAGAACCTTGTGACAACGATACTCAAATTGAAAAACATCGTTACATTAAAGTTTAAAAAGTTTAATTTCTATTGAATCTTTTCAAAACTGTCATCGCTCTTATTTTAAACTATATGACAAATTAGAATATTTGTTTTATTGATATTTTAGCGTGTATAAATATAGATTTTTATGACGGCAATAAATTCTTTTGCGAGCTTTAGTGTTAAAATATGTTTGAAGTCGTCGTTATGCTGTCACACTGTCATAAATTTTCTAATTCTAGTTTAAGACTTAATAAAATACACCAAAAGGCTACCGGCAGCGATGAATGTCGGTATTAAAAGAAAGCAAAAAAAGAAGTGTAAATTAGGTCACCGAAAAATATATAAATAAAATTTTGGCAAAGAAAAAAGACTCATTTGCCTTACAGAGGTCCGAAGCTTCAATGAATGCAAAACTGAAACAAAAGATGTCATTGATGAAAACATATTATTTTTTTTGATGTTAGAAAATCCGCAGTGAAGTTGGTTTTACCTTTAATCGCTTTCTTTTCTGTGTACAATAATACTTATTAAGGGCTTTTCAACTACGGCGGACACTACCATCCACAATGCCTCAAACCACCCTACCCAACATAAACTAGCAGCGTTTAGACATATAATACACAGACTTAAAATAATCCCACTTACTCCCCCCACATTTATCGGTCTTTATAGAATACTTGACTGTCTAGACCTGTACTGCTGGGGATATAAGGGAGCCCAATTACCTGAAGGCAGCAGGGGTCAACTGGAAGCTCCACATTATTTCTACGGGAATCAGTAGCCCGTAGAGTTTCCGCTAATTGTCTCTTTAGGCATTTAGCTGTTTCTCTGACTGATTATTGATGTTGGCCCTTCGGCAGTATCGTGGTGGTTGTGGTTCTGCGGCCCCATACAGGTATTGTTTTATGGTGGCCAGGATCATCTCGCCTTTAATAAAACCCATTGGTGAATGATCCAGATGCAGAGAGCATGACAAAGGGACAGCCGATACAGCACGACGGTACACCTTTACTTACACAGGACACGAAATATACAGACTAACTAACCTTTTTCACAAAGAAGGAATACTAACTGCATTAAAAAACAAACTCATATAGGCCAAACTGGACGAACACTAAAAACAAGGTTTACAGAACACATACGCTCATACAAACGGAAAAGAGAAGAGTCTATAGGACGCAATCGAATCAATTTCAGCCTTAAAACTTAAAACCCGTGATGTGATTAACAAAATAGGATCGCCATTTTGCAAAAAAGTGATTAAAAACCTTTTTAAAGAATCGACATCTCTCAGCGTGGCCGTGGTCACTTTAATAGTAGCACTAAGGAAGGTGGATTATTGTCTTAAACCGCTATATTAGGGACATATCGCTTCTGCTTAAACACATTTCAGATTTAGTTTAGTGTGGCTGCAACCGAGTCTTAAAACTTGAATTCGGATTCATTGTGGCACTGTGCTAGATGGTGGCTGTTATTGGAGTGGTAATTGCATTCGAAAAGCAACCCGCCCTTGTTTTAAAGTCCTTTAATATTTTGCTTTTTTTAAAACATAATTTTTAGGCGTTGCATTGTTTTATTTTTAATTTTATTATTTTTATTTTTATTTTATAAAAACAAAACAAAAAAATTAAATTTATGAAGTCATTCATTATCATTTTTATTAATTTTGTTTGTTGTTGTCAAATATATAAGTCAACGAAGCTGCCATTTTTTGTTTTCTACTTATTGTTAATTCCATTGGCAGGTAGTCAAATATATTCTCCATCCCTAAACATGATGGCATTTTCTATTAAATCTACACAATTATTTATCACGAATACGATGTTAAATCATTAATATTATTTCAGATTATTTATTTTATTATTTGAATAAAATAAAAAAAAAAAAAAAAAACAAAAACAAAACAGATCGCATTTTTCGATCATCTCACTTGATGTGACTCATCAATAATATAAAATTATTTCATTTTGATTTCTGAATATTTTGTTCATTTGAAATTCTTCAATAACGTAATACTTTTGAATTTTTATTACGAGATTTCAAATAATTTCAAAGCTTAAAACTTAAGATATCAAAATGGACGGTATAATGTTGTGTTATGCACAACAAAGATCTCATTTTTATTTTAAATGTGCATCTTAACAATAATGAAAACAAAAAAACGAAAAAAAATATTTTAATAAACAAAATTCACATAAATTTCAAGGGCTTTAATAAATTAAATACATTTGACGCTTGACTGGAGTTTCAAATAATCTACAATCAAAAGGCTTAATTTAAATATTCTGCCGATTCAAGGAAGGTATTCTAAGATTTGTGTGAAAGAATGTGGGTATTAAAGCAGTAGGTTTTGTAAACAAAATTAACGTTTTTTAACAGACTTGTAGTCTAAAAAAAATTAAGAGTCGGAATAATTTAATCTGTAGCAAGTGCTACCTAGAAGTGCTAAAATCTGCTATTTAAGATTTAATGACAATATAAAGGGTGTTTTTTATAGAGCTATATAATAAAACAAATTGTCATGATATTTACTTTATTTTAAAAATAATCTTCTAGCATTATAATTTATGATTTCTGGCATATAATCGCCGCGGCTGGCTCGGACGTAGTCTAATCTGTAGGTCCATTTTTTATAATATTTTTCAGCACTTGTTATTGCCGTATATCGGCAATATCGCCGGGCTTCTCGGCGTACTCTAGAGACTTTACATATCCCCATAGAAAATAGTCTAGCGGCATTACATTACACAGTGTCCCCCCGGGGGCACATTGATATGTTTTGACGGAAATCCACTGTCATTACATGTGTCTTCGGGGGTAAAACGGGTCCAGTCCCCTTCAAGGCTAGCAGGAGCCAACTGGACAACACTACTTTATTTCCACGGGAATCAATAAGCCCCAGAGCTCTAACTGATTATTGAGGTTGTCCTTTCGGAAGCATTGTGATGGTTGTGCTTTCGCTGCCCTCGTTTGTGTTGTGTGGGTCGGATCATTCACAATGAACACAATGAATGGTCCTGGTTGAGTGAGCATGCTTGTGGGTGTGTTCTGAAATTTCATTAAGCTTGCATGTGTTCTAGACCAGGAATTGGATAGTCTCCAACTCTTCAGCAAGGAGTGACGACTGCGGCCTGCTCCAAGCTCTTGGAGTTTCGACCAGGAGTGGCTGGAGCATAGACGTATCCGAAGGCTTCCTGGGGCGTGGGCGACGATAAAATTCATCCACAGTGGTACGAACCACCATCAGATTATGACTTACACGGCTAGGTACTGACGTAAATCTTATAACGCATTATATCACACAATCACGTCCGAAACATTCCACTATGCTTTTCTCAGACATTTCCTTTATTTAATCAATTGTGGAACAAATTGTGTGACATGTCGCTTCGTTTTGCTTAAACCACAACTCCTGCACATCATGGTTATTACATTGATAAACGAAAATGTCAGTAATCATGGCTATATAGCGGTCACCATTAACTGTAACCTTCTGATGACATCATCGTTTTAAAAGAAGTATGGACCAATGATTGCACCAATCCATAAAGCTTACCAAACAGTCAGTTATTCTAGATGTAACTGTGTCTCAACACACATTTGAGGATTATCATCACTTAACATACGGAAGTTTTGTATATTGGCGTATCTATTTAAACGAAATTGACTTATGAAAATCGAGATCAAAGGCAATATTGTTTTGGCCCTAATTTTCACAATTTGGAAGCGTTGTTCGGGCGTCAGTTTATTCATGTTAATATGCCAAACAAAACTTAATATAGGTTCTTTGACAGCTGACGAAATGGCCGTCAGTTGAAAAAGTGTTGCCAACCTAAATTTTTATACTTTTTAAAAAAACAACTGATATTTATCGTATTTAAGTATTCCATTTAAACCTGAATTCAAGTTTTTATCAAATCTCTGTCTAAAGGTTATCATTAAGTCAAAGGTTTGACTTCAAAATTTCAAGACTTTTGAATTCAGTTTAGATAAACTCAGCTCAAGTAGAATACATGAATTTGCTCTACTAAATAAAATGTAAAACTTTATAGGAGGCACTTTTTGTATTACATTATTATTATTATTATTATATAAGAAATATCAAAACATTTATTTAAAAAGAAAAAGACAGAAAACATGTCAAGTAATTAAAGGCTTCAAGTTTGCTTACCGAAAAGAGGGGTGCATAAAAAAATCAAGTAGAAAAACTACTTAGAATTACTTTTTAATAAATATATATTTTTAAAAATCTTTTTTTTTATGAAAGTACTTTTTTTGTTTAGGTACCTTTTGAAAAAAAAAAATTCATACAATATGTGTAATGAAAAAATAAAGGAAAGATATATTATAATACATATTGTTTTAAAAATGTATTTAAAAAATTTGGAATTTTAAACAAAAAAATAATGTGTGAAAAAATTTTACTTTTTCTAAAATAGTAATTTCAAAATGGTACTTTTTAAAAAATTCATAATTGTGAAAATATTTTTTTTTTTCATAATAATATGAATATTTTATTAATACTAAAAAATAGTTTTAATTACAAATATAATGGGTTTTTCAAGAAGAAGAACACACGTACCTATATAATTATAAAAGACAGAGGTATCGATAAATTTACTTTGCATACAAATGCCAGGTGGCTGGCATTCTGCTTACCTGAATAGATACGAACCTAAAAACAGAACTGCCTGAACGCCAACACTGACTCACCAGTACAAACGACAACGCGGCTTGAGAATGATGCATTCGCATCGAAAGCACTCGCCTTCGAGTACAAACCAGCCAGTTAGGACAGGAAATAGCAATATTATGTCTTTTCAGATCAGTTCAGCATTTTACTGTTCAAAATCCGCAAGTTCATGCTATTATTTAGTTATAACATGTCAGCGTTACTCTTGAACGCCTGTGCTTGCTGTCAGAACACAAGACAGCAGAAAGGCAGAAGGGATATTGTGTTAAACATTTATTTCATGTCTTTCAACAAGAAGTTTGTTTTTCAATTGTAGCAACAGCAACAACATGATAGTTTTGGCATTTAGTTTTTTGATGTATTCATAGCAGATGCATTGACAATTGTTACTATGAATTCAACTTCGCAAGAAAATCATTAAAATCCACTATGAAAATAGTGGTTCTATTAATTTTATATTTCGTAAAATATTTCCTTCTGAGACTGCTATTAAAAATTTGGTCGTTAAATTTGTGTCGACAGGCTCGATACAAAAAGTGTGAATACCAACCAAGTAGTTCAAGTGAAAACATCGCAGCCGTGAGCCACTGTGTTGAAGAAGATCCAACTTTGTCAATTTTTTGACATTCTCAACAATTGGAGTTATACAAAATCATGACGAATTTTTCATAAAGATTTGACTTCGAAGCCTTACAAGCTTCAACTGGTGCAGGAACAGCCGGTTTTTCTGAAGAATTCAATTTTTTTAAACGAAGACATTTTTACTTGTCAGGGCAAAGAAAATTGTCGTATTTGGGCGTCTAAAAATCCTAGAGCGATTATTGAGAGGCCTTTGCGTTATGTGTCACTGGTGCGTTATGTGGTCTGGAGGCATGATTGGGCCGTGTTTTTTTCGAAGATGAGATGCTAACAACTCAATTTCGGCTTCTTATTGACGACGTGGATACGATGACATGTGCTATCAACAGGACGGTGCCACATGCCATGCAGCCAATGAAACTATCAATTTATTGCAAACAAAATTTCTCGATCGCATAATTGCATGACAATCAGCAGTTAAGTGGCCACCCATATCGTGTGATTTAACACCACTGGATTATTTTTTATGGGGCTATGTTAAGGACAGATTCTGTGCGGAGCCAATAGAATCGATTTCAGCCTTAAAACTAAAAATCCGTGATGTGATTAACGAAATAGGAGCACTATTTTGTCAAAAAGTTATTAAAAATTTTAATGAAAGAATCGACATCTGTTAGCGTGGTCTTGGTGGACATTTCCCAGATATCGTTTTTCTTTCATAATTGCCGAACTTTTCTCTTCGTAAAACAATAACAATTTGAGTCAACTTAAATTTTTTGTTTTATTTTGTTTTAGAACACAAACTTTTTGTTGGAAAACCCTTTACTGCTTCTCTTTTTAAAAATGTTGCGCTGCTAAAGAGATACTCTTTTTGTATAAAAACTTTTTAAAGAAAATATAAAATGAGAATTATTTGAAACTAGTATTTTTATTGTAAAAGTTAGGTCTGCAACTATTGTAATTAATTTTAAAATTAGAAATAAAACAAATTCGATTTCAAGGAACTTTTCATTACTTCCCTCGTTGGAAGATTCATAGCATTGCCATGCACATGCAATTAGACGTTTTTTTTACTTATTTATTTTTTTAAATATCAAATATCATGCACATGTGTGTGTATGTGCAATGATAAATGGCTACCCATAACTAACATTTTTTTATTTATTTATTTTTTATTTTTTTATTTTTTTTTGCAACTCAATAAAAAAATATGATATCTTAGTTATGTTTTTTGTAACTTCTATTTTATAAGAAACGACCGTTGATGTTATTTAATATTTTTTTTTTGTTTTTGATTACTTTTGTAATGTTTTTTATTAGAATTTATTCTATTACAATAGAAGCCACAGCTTTAAATTTAAATTAATTTATGAAATAAATGCTCTTTGAACTTGTTTTTTTATTGTTTTGTTTTTTTCTTTCCTTTATATTTTACTTGGCGTTTCATTAATTTGTTAAGTCTTTCTAAATGTATTTCTCTTGTTCTCTTCACTGCTTGTCTTTAATCTATTTAAACAAAAAATATTTTTTTGATAAAATCGTGCTTGATAAAGTAAACACAATTCTAATTAATAATAACCATTCTTTAGAAAAATCAATAACAATAATCTCTTCATTATAAATGGATTTGCCAAGGAATTAAATTCATTTCTTAATTCTTGTATGTTCTTTTCTTCCCAGATTAAAGTTTGGCCTTCGTATTGCAACACGTTTTAATTGTTTAAAATACGAGGGTAAGGGAACTTTTATTTTGTTTTTAAAATCATAAAAAAGCTGAATTGAAACAAAATGAATAAACCAACAAAATTCTTCTAACGCTCACTATCGATAATAATAGTGCCGCACTGTCTACTGATAAAGCTGATCTTACCTCGATTTATATACAAATCGAGCACGTTTACTGAAGGTTATAAAAAAATGTATTTCGTTAATCTAAACCTAGTGAAAATATGACAACGTGTGATTAGATTTACATCTGCGCCTGGCCATGAAGCCTTAATCAGATGGTGGATCAAACCACTGCATAATTTGGAACGTCATGCTCGTCCGAAGCTATAATTCTATGCAACAGAACTTTCTAGTTGCATCACTCCTTGCTTAAGAGTTGGAGACTTTCCAAATCCTGTCTAGAACACGTCTAGCATGCTCACTGGATCTGGGAACATTTCACCAGGTAGGTGTTATTAAAGGTGAAATGAACCCGGCCACCATAGAACCATAGACTGATATGGGGCCGCGAAACCACAACCACCACGATACTCCTATAAAGGGCCAACCTCAATAATCAGCCAGAGAACAGTTAAGTGTCTAAAGAGACAAATAACGAAAAACTTCAGGGGACTGGGCTCCCTTTTTCCTCCAGTTGCACAGGTCTACATAGTAGCTCTACATTAAGACCATATATGTGCCCCCGGGGGGTGAAATGACATGACAGAAGAGATTAAATCGGAGCGATAAAATTATTGAAGAAATAAATATTTACAGGAAGCTTTAACGTCTTGATATATGCAGGGTGTTCGCCGGCAAGATATCTTGTTTGTTTATAATTTTTGATTAAACGAAAGAGAATTGATAAATGTTTTATTTAATGTTGGCAATTATGTATGGAATAAATTATCAGATAAATGTCCACCTCTATTAGCCTCACAAATGCGAGCCCTTTTCATCACAATTTTCATTGCATTCTCACACACTTTACGCGGTATTTCATTAATTTCATCACAAATATTTTGTTTGAGTTGCTCACGAGTTTCTGGTTTGTTTGCATAAACCTTGCTTTTCAGATATCCCCACAAAAAGAAGTCCGTAGCAGTAAAATCAGGCGACCTTGCAGGCCAACCAACATCACCATTTCTTGAAATAACTTGTTGTGGAAAGACATCTTGCAGTAATTCCATTTTAATTCTGGATGATGCGATGTGGCACCGCCTTGTCGATACCACATGTTTATTAACCTCAAAGCATGCAGTTGTGGCGTTAAAAAGTTTTTAATCATATCACCGCATCGCTCCCCATTCACAGTTACCATTACTATGCCCTTTTCATTTTCAAAGAAGTAAAGTCCAATGATTCCTCCTGACCAAATTACACGCCATACTGTCACTTTTATTGAATGCAAAGGTGACTGTTGAATAATTTGAGGGTTAAGCCAAACCTAGTGAAACAACATGATAGAAAGTGGTGAGTGGTAAGATTTACGTCGGTACCTAGCGTGTGTATACTATAACTCGACGGTGGTTAAACCACTGGGACGATATGATGCATTCGCCTACGCCCTAAGAAGCCGATGACTAATTTCTAGCAACAGGTCATTTCTAGTTGCAATTTCGGAGGTTTCGCAGCAGGACCGCCACCCCACTCCTTGCTAAAGCGTTGTAGACTATCCAACTCCTAGTGCAGAACATATGACAAGCATGCTCACTGGATCCGTATCATTCACCCATTGTTTTCAGTAAAGGTAAGATGATCTGGGCGCCTTAATCAAATTCTGAGGGCCGGTAAACCACAACCACCACGATACTCTCGAAGGACCAACCTCAACAATCAGCAGATAACAGCTAAAGGGCTAAAAAACCGAAAAGGCTGACTCTGAGGCTTACTGATTCCCGTGGAAATAACGTGGAGCTTCCAGTTGACTCTTCAGGGGACTAGCTTCCCGTTTTTCCCCTGGTGACACATGCAATGACGGTGAGATTCCGTCAAGATAATAAATGTGCCCTCGGCGGGGAGAAGGTGACGGAAACAGATTAAATTGGAAGAATAAAATTACTAAAATTAAACTTTTACCATTTTTATATATATTTTCCAAGACTTTTATAACGCCACACCTTTTTTATACAGCATACTAAACAGTTTTTAATAAAAAAGTATTTTCGCTTTTAAAACTTCCGCCTCCTCCCCTCGTATTTTGTCTTACTTCGATCTCTAATGTGATAATTTCAAATAGAACACAACTAATTTTAATTTGTTACGCACAAGCTGTATAAAATGTGGCTGTTCACGCTTTTGTTTCTTAAATTAATAACACATTTTTTAAAATAGACTTTCGAAAATATTATGGTTTTTTTAATTTGAGTATTTAACAATTACCAATTATATTTTTTCTATTCTTTTATTCTTAAAATCCTTAAAATCGCTTTCAAATAATTCAAATGACGTCATAGCAATAACTTATTCGTCTGCTTAAAATAAAAATAGTCAACGAATTTTTTGCCAAACTTTAAATAATTGAATTAAACAACTTGACTTGATAATTGTGTCAATAGTATTTCTTTTATAAATTGAATTTTAATAATGCAGGAGTAATTAAAAATGCACGTTTTGTTATTGAAATCATATTTCAGTTTTCGTTTTTCTCTTCTTTGTTGTTTACAATTCTTAAAAATTTTGAAGCGTTTTAATTTTTGTTTGTAAATTTAAATTTTTAAATCCATTAAAAAAAGTATTTTATTTTTTTTTTCATGTTTGTATTCATATTTCATTTGTGTTATTGTTTGTTTAATTATTATGTAAATATTTGAAGTGTCATGTTTTATTATTTTCTAAAGTCAATAAACTTAAGACATTTTTTTTTCTTGTGCCTCGTACTTTGTTTCACCCTAATAATACACATTTAACTCTTGCAGCGCTTTCAAATTCCAAAAAAAAAAAAATTAATATAAGGTGTTTTTTATAGAGGTATAGAATTTGGAATTGGTATTAAACGACGATGCATTTTTTTAATTGAAATGAAATTTACTTTCCTGGAAGGATATGATTTAAATAAGACTGGCTGGCTGGCTGGCTCGGACGTAGTCTAATCTGGCGGTCCACGACCGATGACTTTTTACAACATTTGTGGCCGCATATCGACAAAAACGCGTCGAGTGTTGTTCTGCCAGTGAACAATCGTTTCGGTCTAAGTGACATAGACTAGCGACTACAACCCACAGAAAATAGTCTAGCGGCGTAAAATCACACGATTTTGGAGGCCAACCCAAGAATCTATGCGTTTACCAAACGTTTTCTTCAATAAATCAATTGTGGTAGGTGTTGTGTGATGTACTATGCCGTCAACATTTCCTGCTCTTGGTTATTTAGCTGAAGAAGTAAAAAACAGCAGAACTCATGGCGCTATAGCGTTTGCCATTGACTGTAATATTTTGATAACGGAATAATGACTCTACGAACCTATAACGTGCATTACGTGATAAGATTTACATCTGCACCTGGCAGTGAGCCCTAATCAGATGGTGATCATACCACTGTGAGTGAAAAGCAGCGCCACTCACGCCCAAGGAGGCCGAAGTCTAATTCTAGCAACAGGTCCTTCCTAGTGACAATTTCAATGATTGCAAACCACCACTCCTTGCTGACGAGTTGGAGACTATCCAACTTCTGTCCAGAACACATGTCTAGCATGCTCACTGGATATAGGATCATTCTACCAGGTAGGTGTTATTAAAAGTGAAATGATCCTGGCCACCATATAAAGCTGACCTGTCTGTTATGGGGCCGCGAAACCACAACCACCACGATACTCCCAAAAGAGCCAACCTCAATAATCAGCCAGAGAACAGCTAAATGTCTAAAGAGACAAATAGCGGAACTCTGCGAGCTCACTGATTCCCGTGGAAATAACGTGGAGCTTCCAGTTGTACCCCTGCTGACTTCAGGGGACTGGACTCCCTTATACCCCCAGTTGTACAAGTCTAAATATTCGAAGTTCTATAAAGACCGATAAATGTGCCCCCAGGAGGGACCTATAACGTGCAGTCAGTTGTTGTGAATGTAACGGTGTCTCAATACTCGCTTAAAGAAAAGAACATGACAAGATTTACACCAGAACCAAGCCATGTGGCCATAATCTGATAGTGGTCTTACCACTGGGTGTAAGAAAAAGCTCCTACCTACGCCCTAAGACGCATACACACTAGGTGCATATACGCCTTAGTTGCAATTTTTGAGTACATAGTAGCAGGACCGTACACCCACTCCTTGCTTCATAATTGGAGGAGATCCAACTCCTGGTCCTGTTGCAAGCGCAACTAGGATATATATTTGGCTGTTAGTCTTTTCTTTTCGTAAACTCCTCTTCGTTACCTACTTCAAAGCCCGATTTAAACCACAGCCACCACGTTGCTCCCCGAGGGGCCTCAGCAACAACAGGGCCGTAATCCTGCGGGCACTTGATTCCCGTGATACCAGTGAGTGTTTGTTAGTCACTGGTTTGACTTCGAGAGTCCTATGTCTTTTCTAGTATCGGGCTCCTGCTAGCTCAGGCGACAATTGCCGCATTTTACCCCTAAATCCACATGTAAAGATGGGCAAGAGTTGCATTAAGACTGCGTGTCCCCGCGGGGGATGCACTTGATGATTATCAGCAATACAAAAACGTGAGTTTTGTTTGCTGATCTATCCAGCTTAACTGGTAAACAAAATTTGCTTATGAAATCGGGATCATCGTGTATTATTTCAAACAAAATCGTGATTTCCAAAATAATTTTGCACAAGTTGGAAGCGTTGTGCAGGTACTAGTGGAGCTCATGTTGAAATGCCAAACCAAGCTAAACATAAATCACTTGAAAGCCAAATTAGTGCCAGTTAAAAAAGCGTTGCCAACTTAAAGTACGATACCTCTAAAAAACACCCTTGATAAGAAGTTTAGGTATTAAAATTTGACATCATAATGCGGTGGTATTTCAAAACAGATCTCGGTACTTATTCGTTCCATTGTACAGAAAATGTTCCTCAGTTTTGAAATTGCTATTGAAAAATGCCATCTTTCAACATTTTTATAAAGAAAATTTCTATCAGTCGTCATTTCGCTATAGAAAAATTTAATCATTCGTAATTTTTCTATAATTTAATAAATATAATAAAAAAAATATAATTTCATACAAGATTTTTTTTTGTAATTGCAGAAAAATCGATATTTATTACTCGTTTTTCGATTAAGCGTGGCAATCGGCCACAAAAGGCAAAGGAATACAATTTTTAAATTTTCAACAGTTTTATTAATTAGCCAGGCCACACCTTTAATTTTAAAATTTAAAATTTTAAATCGTGACAATATTTAAATCACTTCGCTAACATCTCTACTCAACACAACTTTAATGGCAAATAATTAAAAGTTTTAGATTTTTTTTCAATAATAAATATTTTTGTTTATTCCAACCTTCTATTGTGCTGTAATGTGCAAATTAAGTAAAAATAAAAAGTTGGCTGTCGGATTTGTTATATAATTTTTTATAACGAAACGTTATAGACGTAATAATTAAATGAAAAAAAAAATAAAAATTAGAAACTTATAATAATTGAGAATCACCTCCTGAGTGTTACAGCGCAGGTGATTGTGAATAATAGCGTCAAACTATGATTGCTTGTTGTGCGGCACTGTTGAATTAAAAAGAAAACTAAAAACGGGACCAAAAATATTTTTGTAGATTTTTTTTATAAGAGAAGTAGCACTTTAGGCAACAATGCCAATTTAGTCAAGTACCGTGCTACATTCTTTAGGAAAGGGATAGAGAAGAGATGAGACAGGTGGTGAAAGTAGAAAGATAGTTATGGAAATTTACTGTCGTATAAGACAGCATAGCCACTGGTCGCTGGCATGGTCATCATCACTGAGTAGCCTCAGCGATAGTTAATTTTTATTTTTGTAGCGAAAAAACAGCCAAGGTTTTTATTGGGAATCGAACCCACAACCCCTAGACTGATAAGCTAGTACACTACCTACTTACCTACAGGGGCACCTATTGAAATTGGAAAAAGGTTTAGACTTTTTTTTGTTTGTTTGCAATTATTGTTTTACAGGGTGTCCGCCGTGAAGGTATATTACCTTGTTTTGCCGCCATTTTTGTAAACATTAATCTTCACATATTTGAAGTAGACACGTGGCAAATTTATTATGGAAAAATATTTGATAAACCAACGTGTTTTAATCGTTAAAACATTTTTATCAAAACCAATTATCGATTACTGTGACGATGAGAAACACGTGCCAACAAAACCCACTATTTATCGTGTAGTGAATGATTTCGAAGAGAGGCTCTGTAAGTGGCAGGCCCAAGCATGGACCACAACGTACTGCATGAACGGCTGAAAACATTACTGCTGCTTAAAAAAAATGTTCAAAACATTTCATCAACATCAATTCTACGCTGTGCTCAGGGGCTTGGTCTCTAAAGCACAATTTTGGCCACAATTTTGCGCCAGGATTTGCATTTGTTTCTCTATAAGATGATTCAGTTGATACAAGAGTTTCTTCCACAAGACCATTTACGATGCCATACATATGCCAATAGGATGTTACAACTCGTCCATGGTAACCCCGATTTTCCTTAAAAAATTATAATGAGTGACGAGGTACATTTTCATATGAATGGATATGAGAAAAAACAGAATAGTCGGTTCTGGGGAATGGATAACCCTCAAATTATTCAACAGTCATCTTTGCATCAATTAAAAGTGACAGTGTGGTATGCAATTTGGTCAGGAGGAATCATTGGACTCTACTACTTTGAAAATGAAAAGGGCGTAGTAACGGTAACTGTGAATGGAGAGCGATATCGTGATATGATAGAAAACTTTTTAATGCGACTGCTGCATGTTTTAGGCTTGATTGACATGTGGTATCAACAAGATGATGCCACATCGCATACAGCCAGGTTTACAATGGATTTACTGTTATTTCAAGAAATGGTGATGTTAATTGGCCTTCACGGTCGCTTTATTTGAGTGCTCCGGACCTTTTTTTTTGTGGGGATATCGGTAAAGCAAAGTTTATGCAAATAAACCAAAAACGCTTGAACAACTCAAACAAAATATTCGTGAGGAAATTAATGAAATACCGCGTGAAGTGTGTAAAAATGTAATGAAAATTGAAGGGCTCGCATTTGTGAGGCTAATAGAGTCGGACATTTTTCTGATATTGTATTCCATACATAATTGTCGATATTTAATGAAACATTTATCAATATGACATCCATTCTCTTTCATTTAATCAAAAATTAAAAACAAACAAAGTATCATGCCTTCCCGGCGGACACCATGTATGATTTTTGATTTTACTGCAATTTAATTATTCTGGCCATTAAATATTCACTTTTCTTAATGTCGTTTACCATGAACAACAAAAACATGGTTTATGATTAAAATGTATACAAGTGCTGCTATTTATATTTCTGGCCTGGTAACACTGACTGTTGCTAGGCACCAGCTGATGTTTCCAGTGCAACCTTCACATGGTTAAACATAACCTCAACCAAAACATTTTGTCATTTTATTGTTGTTAGTGTTAGTGATAGCAGGTTGAAAAGGTGATCTTAGGAGAAAATGGAATTAACTCGTGAACATTTTCGTGCATTAATTTCTCATAACTTTCGACGGGGCCTGACACGACAACATTGCACAGATGAACTTAATTCCTTATATGGTAATGAAGCACCTTCTTACAGCACCATTAAAAACTGGTATAACGAATTCAATCGTGGCCGACAATCACTCCAGGACGAATCCTGTGAAGGTCGTCCAACAACGGTTGTTGTGCCAGCGAACATTGCAGCTGTGCATGAGCTGATAAAGCATGATCATCATGTAACATATCGCGAGATTGAGGCATCTGTAGGGATTAGTATGACAAGCATCAATGAGATCTTGCATGAACATTTGCATGTGCAAAAGGTTTGTTAACGTTGAATATCGCATAACCTGACAAACGCACAAAAGGATGCTCGTGTTGGTTGGTGCAAGAAAATGTTGCAGAAATTCGCTCAAGGTACATCAAAAGCAGTTTATAATATCTGCACAGGTGACGCATCATGGATATACTCATATGGTCCTGAAACAAAACAGCAATACACCGTATGGGTCTTTCAAGACGACCAAAGTTGTTCGTGGAAGAAGCACATCAAAGCAAATGGTCATGTGGCGACTGTGCCATTAGAGCAACGTAAGACGGTTAATTCGGCAGGGTACACCACTATTTATTTGCCAGAAGTCTTTGAGAAACTTCGGGAAAAAGTCAAAGAAAAGATGCATCATTCTGCATCACGACAATGCGAGCTGTCACCGATCGTCTGAAACAATGGAGTTTTTGAAAGGGCAAAACATTGAATTGATGGGTCATCCGCCGTATAGCCCTGACATGGCACCTAATGACTTCTTTTTGTTTCCGAACATCTAGAAAAAACTAAGTGGACAACGGTTTCCGACACCTGAAGAAGCAGTTTCTGCATTCAAAACCCATGCTGTAGGAATACCTAAATCGGAGTGGAAAAAGTGCTTTGAAAATTGGTTCCAACGCATGCAAAAGTGTATAAATCTTCATGGAGAATATTTTGAAAAACAATAAAATAGATTTTGTCCTTAAATGCCTGTGTTTTCATCCTTTGGCCACAAATGTAAATAGCAGCCCTCGTAACTGATAGGTTTTGCAAATATAATTGAGGTAATAAAGTTTGATTTGCCCTAATTATCGTTAAATTTAATTAATTAATTTAAGGAACAAACTTAAACTGTAGTTTTGGCTTCGTCATTAAAAGTACAGAAGAGAAATACCTCGTGGTTAACGACGATTTAAGTCAAGTTTCTTTGTTCTTGTATCAGGCCGGTAAAATAAAGTTACGAATGAAAGCATGGTATATATTTCTCGCAATACTATTACTACTATTATTTCTGCTTGTATGATCTTAAAGAAACTAAAACACTGATAATGTGGCCTAATCGCCTTTAACGACAACGATTAGGTTAACAATTTTGCATGGTGTGCATTCCCTGTTGCTGGTCAAAAGTATTACCAAGTGTCTTTATTAGAACTTATGTGGCTTCCAAGATCCTTTTATTTCTTTTCAAATAAAGTCTTTGATTCCCTCAAAAGTCAGTTATAAAATATAACATTTAAAAAGAAAAATGGACTCACAATACTCAACTTCAAACATCCTCTTTTTAAATATGAAATTTTTGCTTTAGTAATTTTTGATAATCTTTTATTCATTTTAATAATAAATAACTTGTTATAATAACTTTACTTTGAAAAAAATTATAAGACAACATTATTTCATACAGATTTTTTTACGCTTGAAGCGAGCGGCAATAAAATTTATTAAAATTATTTTATCGAAAATATATTTTTAATTTGACTAAATTTTTATATTTAATTCTCCTCTAGTCTTATATTTATTTTTTAATTCTACTATTTATTTTAATACAATATTTTCGAATTGTATTAATGTTTTGAATTTTATTTTCAGTTTCTTATTATTTCAGGTACTGTGCAGGCCACACAACCACTGCAATTTTTGGGAGGGACGTATTTATTTCAGTGGCAAGAGAAATTGCTATAAATAAAATGCGAGGGTAAGTCATTATGTCTTTACAAAATTATTTACAGATTATTAAAAATTTTAAGTTTTTAACAATTAAAGTGGGTTTAAGACGAGCACAGACAAGTTTTGTTTTTTTATTTGTAGCAAAAACTATACTTCAATTTTTTTTTATTTTTTGTTTGATTCGGACCAGTACTCAGCGGATGACCTGACCGCTACGCATGCAATGCGTTGTGCTAAAACTAGGAAATCAGGTTATGGGGAAGAAGAAAGAGGGAGTAGTGTTTGTGGACGTTCAATTTGTACTTTCCTATATTAAAAGTGACAAAAAAGACCTCTGAAGTTCCACGTACGGACTGTTCTACTAAAAAACAAATTTTTCCTGTAATGTGCAGTGCAATTCACTGGCCCATCAACCCATAACACAAAAACGTGCGAGAAACGGGAACAAGTTCCCCAATTAGAACACTTACCAATATAGTAACGATAAAACAGTGAAATGCAACACACATTGCGTCAATGCTCCATAGAATCAATAGAATTAGATACCCTACTGTACTCAATGAGCCTCTTGGAGTACAAACTAAAACGCGGCTTGAGAATGATGCATTCACATCGAAAGCGCTCGCCATCGAGTACAAACCAGCCAGTTAGGACGGAAAATGGCAGTATTATTTGATTTACTGGCGGAGGAAAAACAAACAACATAATACCTCTTGGCCCACTCCTGTACGCGGTCGAGCAACTCCAAAATAGACTTCGTGGCGCCGGCCCATACATGAGAGTTGTGTATTCCATCTTTGGACGTATATAGGTGGTATAGATAGTACGGTGATCGTATGGAGTAAAGTAACTCTTACACCGTTTTAGAAAACCGAGGCACTTGAAAGCTTCTTTAGAAACCTGAAAAATGTGTTTAGTCTATCGAACATCACACTGAATTTCCATGCCCACAAACATTAAGAGCTTCCGATTCCGTAATACTTACATCATCGATAGTAAAAGAGCATTACCGTTTCCGAACACAGATCTATGCATAAGCATGTAACGTTGTGTTTTACGGTTATTAAAATCGGCTCTATTCTCACTACCCCATTCCAAGATTGTTGCAAGATCGTCATAGATCATTTATGTTCTGCCTTTGGGAATTCACTTCCAACTGGCTCGTTCTATTACTAAATAAATGCGAATGACAAAAGGTGCTGTCATCTGGGAAAGAGTATATACGGTTAAAAGTTAGAAAAATAAGAAATAAAGTAGGAGAAAGAAGGGAACCTTGCGGTACTCCTGAATTAATGTAGAACTCGTTTGATGAAATTCTATCTATAACAACTCGTATAGTCGATTTCTAAAAAAAACTCGGCATAAATCTGAAGAATTTATCATAATGTTTGCAACCATTTCCGCTATGGCATCGACATTATTGTTCAAGAAATATAATTTCCCATTAAATTGCCTAAAGAAATTCGTTGAGCACATCCCAACGAGCCTTCTCATAAATATATTTTAAACGTTTAGTAGGTGATTTCGAAATGTTGTGAAGTTCTGAATATAAAAAGGAGGTAGAGATGGTGTAGTGATCGGAATTACCGAAAGGTGCACAAACACTTACTTCATACTTTTGAGGGCGTGAAGTTAGAAAAAGGTCGAGCGTATTACTTTGGTATCCTTCAACACAGGGAATGTGTGTTGGTTCATTCACTAATTACACAAGGTGGTTGTGCTAGGCAACTTAACTTAACATACTGGCCTTTCGTAGTTGTAGGACTTGAATGGCGAAGTCAAGAATAGTTGTGGACAATGAAATCACCAGCAACAACAATTTCACTGTTCGGGTAACTGTCGAAAATCTTCGATATGAAGTCAAAAAGAGAATGAATCCTCATATGAAATAAAATTTTATAATTAAAATTTTTCAATAAAAATTACTAGTAATTTTAAATTGTATTAAAATGCAACTGATATGACAATACAACTGATATGATACTTTAAGGAGCTTATGAATTGAACAAATCTTTCGTTTAAGAAAAGTGCTTTTAAATGTCAAAATTAGAGTTCACGCAAATGTTTTTTTTAAATAAAATCACTAAAATTTATTCTTGGTAGCAAATCTAGTTCCTTTGGCCATTCCCTTAATTATTTAACTCAACTGATCAGGGAACCATTAACCACATTTTAGATACGTAAAAGAAGTTTGTTGTATTAAATTTCTTTTCTTAACTGAGAAGTGGACAAAAAATCATCTAAATGAAACACAAATAGCAATAACTATACATTAGCGTTAACCATAAACTCAAAAATACACTGAGATTGCCACAGTTTATTACACGGTCAAAAAAAAGCATTTAAGTTTCGTGCTTTCGTTTTTAAATTATCCAAAATACAATAAACAAAACTGCCGTATTTGGAGTGATGGTGATTCTCAAGTGTATGCTAAGACACCGTCACATCCAAAAACAAAAAGAGTCGCAAATTGTTTCTCCAAATTAGGTTATGTCAGAGCCAGCCGTAGCTGTCATATGCCAGAAGTCATATTTAAATTATGATGCCAGATTATCTTTCAAATAAAGTAAATTTAATGTCACTAAAAAAATACATCTTCAGCTCATAGCATTTCAAAATTTTATACCTCCACAAAAAACACGCTTTATAAAACTTAAGTTCACTTAATTTTTTGTTGAAAGAACACGTGGTTGAACTCAATATATTTTGTGCATGTTTGCAGAGATGGTCAGCTAATTTTAAGAGCGAGTAAAAAATTACTCGTCATGAAAAACGCTTAGCTTTAACCGATTATAGCATATAGCTTCTAATGCCAGTAGGGTTATAGTACTAAAGCACGATCTTAATTGCAAAACAACTTCTGGCCTATTATTCTCAATGGTTTCGTTGTACAGGGTGCCCGCCGGCAAGGTATACTATTTTGTTTGTTTATAATTTTTGTTTAAATAAAAAATAATGGATGTTATATTGATAAATCTCTTATTTAATGTCAGCAATTGTGTATGGAATACTATATCAGATAAATATCCGCCGCAAATGCGAGCCCTTTGAAGCACATTTTTTATTATTCTTCTTTTTTTTTGTTTGTTTTTTAAAGAGAAGTAGCACTTCAGGCTCTTGTGCCAACTGAATCTTATGTGGAAACAAATGCAAATCCCTGTGCAAAATTGTGGCCTAAGTTGTTCTTTGAAGATCAAGCTCCTGAGCACGGTGTCGAATTGAGGTTGATGGATTGTTTTGAACACTTTCTTGAGCAGCAGTAATGTTTTCAGCCGATCTTGCAGTACATTGTTGTCCATGCTTGACCCTATCATACGATAAATAGTGCGTTTTGTTGGCACGTTGTGTCTCCCAAAAATTTCACGTAACTTCTCATCGTCACAGTAATCGATAATTGATTTTGTTAAAATATTTTAACGATTAAAACACGTTAGTTTATCGAATATTTTTCCGTAATAAATTTGCCACGTGTATACTTCACGACTGCCGAATATGAACTGTCAAGACTAATGTTTAGCAAAATGGCGGCAAAACAAAGTAGTATACCTTCCCGCAGACACCTTGTACTTCTTTGAAGTCAGCAGAATTATTAATTGTTTGAAGTACTTTTTTTGTGGCATTTAGACATTTCTTAAAAGAAATAGTAAGAGGAAAAAATAAAACCCAAAGTAAAGCAAAATTTGAATCAAAAAATCTATAACATAAAACTGGAAACTTTTTGAAAATTGAGTCATTGGTACCAAACAAAAGTACAATAGTACTTTAGACTTTACCATCCCTGCTGCGCAGCTACACTTCCCACGAAATAGTTAAATTTGACTTTGTATTTTGTGGTGCGTATAAGCTACGTCGTATCTAATACTACTAGTATTTTCATTGAACATTACAACATTTTTTTATAAATACTTTTACAAATTACAAGTGTAAATTTTGTTGATTGTCAGTTACAAAATTCTAACAGCCTTCAGTGGCCCTCAAAATTCTGTTTCGCTTCGCTTTAAAAATGTTTTATTATATTTTCCTCTATGTACACATTAGTATGTGTGGTTTTTTCGTTTTTCGATTTTTCGCTTTCCTTTTCTTTAGCTGCTACTTAAACCATAAAACACAGCCAAGCCAACAAGTCTCTCTATTTGTTTGTCTGATTGTTATAACAGCAACTTGCAACATAATATAATACTTTAAGTAAGACCTACATTTCTATATGCGAGTATTTTTTTTTCTTTGCATTATAAGTTTGCATGATTTGCTTTTTTTATGTTTAAATAAAATATAACAAAAAAAAAAACTAACTTGCCATAATAAAAGGGTTAATTGGTGCTAAGTAGCGAAAATAACAATAGATATTTTATTTCATTTTTGTTTTTTTGCATAAAATCACTTTTTCATCAAGGATTTTCGTTGCAACAATGAACATTAAATATAGAAATTTAACATCAAAGCAAGGACTCGTTTGTTTTTCGTTTTCAGAGCAGATAAAATCTTAAAAAAATTGTGTGAAAAATCCTTTAAAATAAAGTTTAGTAATATCTTCTATTTAACGCATACATATACTCGTACACATGCGAGTATTGTTCAAATAATAAAGTATGTAAACGAAAAAGTTTTTACATATTTGTTTACTAGCTACTTTAAACCACAACATTAAATTCTACTTCACATTACAAAATCATTATTCCTAGGTTTTTTTTAAATTATTAAAAAATTATAATTGATATTTATGCAGTGCGAGTCCTAAACACTATTAGTTCGTACATAGAGTATTTTACATCAATGTGCTATTAAAATATGTATGCTTTCGGAACTATAATGACTACAGAAAAACTTCGTTCTCTTTCATTATCTTTTCATTAAAAATGTTACATATTAAAAAGAGGACTTTTCTGGGGTTATTATTGAGCCCCAAAATTTTTTGAATTGTAGACTTTAACCCGTCAACAGTCGGTTGGGGTTCATTTCGAATTTTGTCTTTAGTCCACAAATTTTCTATCGGATAAAGATCTGGACTAGAAGATGGCCAATCCAGGACCTCGATTTCATGTTCTTGAAGCCACTTTTTCGTATTCGGGTGTTTTGTAATATGAGCTGTTGAAATCGGATTTGAGGATCACAGCGGACCTGTATTGAAGACAATTGGTTCGCTTGAAGAAAGCAATCATGAAAACTTACCAGAATATTCGATCAAACACGAAATCATCATGATAACGCTCTGCCACATATTGCAAGACCGGTCAAAAGCTATTTAGAATACAGTGGATGGAAAGTTTTACATCAGCCGCCTTATAGTTTAGACCTTGCACTTCTAGCTATCATTTGTTTCGATCCATATAGAATGGAATTATAGGGATGCGTTTCACTTCAAAACAGAGTTGTAGAAATTGAATTGATTTATGCTTTACCCTAAAAGCGCAGCAGTTCTTTTGGCGCAGAATCCTTATGCAACCAGAAAGATGAGAAAAATCAGTGGCTTGGGATATTGAATATCAGCTCATTTTGTTATTATAACAAATGCATTTTTCAAGCAAGAAAATTTACATTATTAACTTGTAAATATAACTATAATAAATACAAAGCCAAAGGAACTGTTGACCTTTGTTGCTCTAGATTTATTTGAGCTACTCTTTTCGGCGATTTATTAAAAGGAAACAGACAAGCTTACGTTTTCCCCTGGTTCGTTTTGATTTTCCATTTGCTAAAACATTTAACGGAATAATCAACTTATAATGGCTGTGTCATCTGCGTAGAGAGCTATGTGCTGGTTTTTTTGTAGGTTGTAGTCTGACGTGTATATGGAATACAGAGTAGGTAACGAAACTGATCCTTGCGGAACATCTGCTGGAATATTCTTAATTGTTGAGGATACATTTCCAATAAAGACTTTTAAAGTTTTGTGATATGTGCTTAGAAACAACCGAGACAAATATACTAGATGGACGAGGAGTGTACAAATTAACTTATACATGCCATCATAGTTATATCGAGCAAACAGGACGAAAGATTAAGACCGGTTTTAGGGAATACATTAGAGACTATAACAGGAAACTACGAGGACCAGAATCAACTCTGGAATCAAATTTTGCGAACCATATAGTCAACAACAAATGTACACCAGGACATATAAAAAAAAGGTTAAACTGTTTCATACACAGCACAAAGGAAGGAGACTAAATGTATTAGAAAACATGGAAATATACAAACAGAAAACATTTATAAGACGAATAATAAATGAACAAATAAACACTGCTTCGGACACAATATTTGAACCATTGGAACATTTTTACAAGAAAACAAAGATTACACGAACACAAACACGTTACGCAGGTGCACCAGACCAAAGCAAGAAAGAACATCATAAACGTACAATTACAAATTATTATGTCACATACAAAAAAAAAACCAATAGGTTCGAACATAAACACAAACGGACAACAAGCATGATCGTAAAAGGATTTAGTTAGGAAGAAAGACGAATGAAAAAGGGAGCGACAAATTAGGTAAAAAGAGAGAGAGAGAGATACAGGCAAAAAGAAGAGAAAGTGACGAATGCAATACTACGAAAGGAAACACGAACAAGACGAACTATATAAACACAGCTGACAATAGAACGCAACTAGTACGTAAAGAACACTGAAGATGGCAAACGGCCGAAACTAGTGTGTTCACAAACCAAATTTGACGAGGGTGGACGGAAAACCGTACCCAGATAAGAGTAAATATAACTAGTGAATTGTAAAAATTTGTGCGTTCACATGCTTTAAGTAATAAGGTTTTTTTTTAATATATTATATAACAATAAAACTATGTATTAAGAGCATACGCAAATTCAGGTTCGGTGACAGTGTAAAATTGTTCTTTAATGGGCTGAAATCAATCTTTCTTGTGTCTTGGTTGTTTGTTTTTTTTTTGAAAAATCTCTATGATTTCTTTCGCATATGGCAACGTTGTATTTTCTTCATTTTTTTTATTAAAGTTGAGTCATAATATTTTCTACTTTACACTTGAAATTACATAAAGTAAATTTATGCTTAGTCAGCTATGACCACAAGTATAAAAACATAAAATTTGTGGGTGCTCCATACAAAACCATCCTTTAAAAAACATATATCCTGAGTCGCATGCATCTCTTTGAATGTTTACTTAGAATGTTTGCCCGCTACAATAACAAGTATAAAGAATAAAGTGAAAACTAAAATATTTATCTTATAAATATCTTTAAAATATTTTGGCAAATTATAAAAATGTTTTTTAAACATCAATAGACTTACTAACTACACTGTACCGCGTACTTCTGCTGTTTTATCATTTGTGTAGATGCACGTAAACAAAATACCGTATACAACAATTGAGAACTGATGATTACGTTAGTGTTCTTTTAGTATGTGTATACTTATCTTAAGTTTTAGTAATCTTCAGCGTACTTTTTACTGATCACAGAGATCACTTAAACTTAGTTTTCTTAAGATCAGCTGCACGTACACTAGAAAAACATTTTTACGTTATCGTAGTGCTTGTACTTATCAGTTCTCAATCATTGCGTATGGTTTACACTTATCTGAAAAAAAAACGATAAAGAAGCCTTTGTGTATTTTGTATTTTTGTGTTTGTGTACTAATCATTAACAGTTCAATATAAAACTTTAACGTAGAGTTTCTTATTGTTTTTTTTTTCAAACACTGATTGATACCTATCAGGGTTAAACAGTTTCATATATATCGGGAAAGTTGTATTGAATGCGAACCTAGGACTAACCTATTAAATTGACTAACTTGAAAGCTTACAATATATATATCATTTCCTAGTGAGAATCAATTTTAGTTACATACTAAATTATCCTTGACCTATCATATGCTCTTTTTAATTTAAGCAAAAGTCTGAAATACTTATATATACGGAATTGCCCCGCTTTCCCGTTTGTACTAATCATTCGATAAACACAATTACTTTATTTCAGCAGGTGTTTTAAGTTTAAAAATACATTCTTTTTTCCAAATTTTATTTGCTGGATTATTGTTATCTGATGACTAAAGCGATATCAATATGAAATATTCCAAATGCTTTGTTAAATGTAGACAATGGTTTCGAAGTACTGATAGAATTTTTATTTAAATTTTAGACGACAAGCTTTGACCATACTCGTATATTATGGACAATTGACGAAATATTGAGAATTTGTATTGTTTGCTTTTATTAAATTTTTTCTGTTGATATTTTAAAATTATTTGTTAAATTTTTAAATAAAATTCTTTTTTGTTTTGCCTTTTTTTATTTATTTATTTATTTTCGTCATAAGCAAATTTAAACAAAGATAATGCAACTGATCAATCAATTTTGCATTTCTTATTATATTTATTTATTCCTTATCCATTCTTGGTCTTTTTGCTTTTGTGTACACTCTTCTTTATGCCCATAGAGGAACACTTTTGTTGAAGCTCCTATATATGTATTTCCCTGAAAGTATGTTTAATTGTCGTTTATTGTTAAAGACCATAAAAAGGAATCTACGAGGGCTGCTATTTATATTTCTGGCCTGGTAACACTGGCTGTTGCTAGGCACCAGCTGATGTTTCCAGTGCCACCTTCACATTGTTAAACGTAACCTCAACCAAAACATTTTGTCATTTTATTGTTGTTAGTGTTAGTGATAGCAGGTTGAAAAAGTGATCTTAGGAGAAAATGGAATTAACTCCTGAACATTTTCGTGCAATAATTTTTCATTACTTTCGACGTGGCCTGACACGAGAACCGATGAACTTAATTCCTTATATGGTAATGAATGTATGCTAGTAGGAAAGCTTGTCAGTCTGGGGTTTGTGGGTTCGATTCCCAACGAGGAACTTGGTTTTTTCACTATAAAAATAAAAATTGACTGACGGGTGAAGGCATAGTCAGTGGTCGCTGTTGCTGTCTTTAAACGGCAGTTAATTTCCGACTATCCTTCTACTTTCACCACCTGTTTCATCTCTCCTATATTCCTTTCATAAAAGGATGTAGCACGGTACTTGACTAAATAGGCATTGTTGCCTGAATATGCTACTTCTCTTTTAAAAATAAAAATAAATAATAAAAGCACAGGCTCTGAGAAGCAATTAGACTTGATATATTTTTTTTTTCTTGAGGTAACACAGTCTATTACAATTTAGAAAATTAGAGAGAAACACCCTTTAATTTTATATATTTATCTGACAGTAGTGTACAAAAGTGAACATTTAATATTCAATTTGACTATTTTCCAAAAGCTAAGCCCATATACGTCAGAATCACGCTTCTATAGGCATACTCTTGTCGCCTTATATTTTAAGTTTTATTTTTGTTGAATTTTTTTACCCGAAGCAATCATGACACACGCTTTAAGAAAAATTGAAATGTCTACCCAAAAAGCATGAATAATATATTGTATGGGGGACACCATTTAATTAGTCACTATTATTTTTTTAAAGGCATAAATTAAGCGAAATTTTATGCAAAAAACTCTTTCCATTAAAAATTTTTTACTTTCAATCCATTACAAAAGAATTAATTTGTTGTGCTAAATATGGCAAACGAATGACTTTACTTTCTAATAAAAAGAAAGTTTATGTCATCGTTAAGAAGAATTTATAAGAACTCTAATACCAAAATAAAAATATTCAATCGTAAAATTGTTATCATTATTGCTAACATTAAATAAAAACAAATCAAAAAACTGAATACACTAAGACCAAAGCTTCACTGCAAAAATATCAACTGGCAGGGTCTCATTGACATACTTTAGGTATTGGAGTCTTAAAAATTAGAATTTATTAAAAAATTATCAATTAATACTGAGATTTAAGGGAAAATTGGGCAAGGTAACAACATTTTAATATTGTCTTTTTAAACATTTAATTATGAGCCGCTTTCTGTAAAAGTGGCATAAGTCCATTTTAGACAAAAAGTCATATAATAACATAAAAAATAATTTGCTTATATGTCTTCGTATCTTATCTACAAAAATGTCCTTCAAAACTGTTATTTAGTCAATAAAATTACCAATTTTATTAATCACAATTTTAAATACAGGGTGTCCGGCGGAAAGATATGCTACTTTGTTTACAAATTTTTATTAGAGAATGGATTTTATGTTGATAAATGTTTTATTTAATGTTGGCAATTATGTATGGAATACGATATTCGATAAATGTCCGCCTCTGTTAGCCTCACAAATGCCAGCTGTTTTGAGGTTTTTCTTACACATTTCACGTGACAACGTCTTGTTGCTACCACATGTTAATAAAGCCCAAAGCATGCAGTTGCGGCTTTAAATAGTTTTCCATCATATCTCGATATCTCCGTTCATAGTTAACGTTACGCCGTTTTCATTTTCAAAAAAGTAAGGTCCATTGATTCCTTCTCACCAAATTGCATACCAGACTGTCACTTTTAATGGATGCAAAGGTGACTATAGAATAATTTGATGGTTTCCCATTCCCCAGAACCGACTATTCTGTTTATTCACATATCCATTCAAATAAAAATTTGCCTCGTCACTCATTATGATTTTTTCATGCAAAACGGGATTGTCATAGGCGAACTGTAACATGATAATTGGCACATGTACGGCGGCGTAAATGATCTTGTGCAAGAAGCTCTTGCGTCAACTGAACAATATTGTGGCCAAAGATCTTTTTTGAAGACCAAGCTCCTGAGCATAGCGCCCAATTGAGGTTGATGGATTGTTTTGAACATTGTTTTGAATCTTACAGTACGCTGTGGTACCCCCCGGGGGCACATATATGGTTTTAATGGAGAGCTACTATGTAGACCTGTGCAACTGGTGGAAAAAGGGAGCCCAGTCCCCTGAAGTCAGCAGGGGTACAACTGGAAACTCCAGAGAACTTAACTGTTCTCTGGCTGATTATTGAGGTTGGCCCTTTATGGGAGTATCGTGGTGGTTGTGGTTTCGCGGCCCTATATCAGTCTATGGTTCTATGGTGGCCGGGTTTATTTCACTTTAAATAACACCTACCTGGTGAAATGTTCCCAGATCCAGTGAGCATGCTAGACACGTGCTCTGGACAGCAGTTGGAAAGTCTCCAACTCTTAAGCAAGGAGTGATGATTTGCAGCCCTGCTCTGGAATCATCAAAATTGCAACTAGAAAATTCTGTTTCATAGAATGATAGCTTCCTAGGACGAGCATCACGTTCCAAATTATGGAGTGGTTTGGTCCATCATCTGATTAAGGCTTCATGGCCAAGCGCGGGTAAAAATCTCATCACACAGTACGCTGTGGTCCATGCTTGCGCCTATCACCTACAGACTCCTTCTCTTCGAAATTATTCACTATACGATAAATAATGGGCTTTCTTGGCACGTTGTTTCTCCCAAAAGTTTCACGTAACTTTTTCGTCGTCACAAGAATCGATGATTGATTTTGATAAAGTGTTTTAATGACTAAAACACGTTGGTTTATCGAGTATTTTTCCATAATAAATTTGCCATATGGGAGTAGACTCCCTTCACGACTGCCAAATATGATCTCTTAAGACTATTGTTTATCAAAATGACGATGTCCCGGCTATCACCCTGTATTTTTTCCATTTTTTTTTATTTACTATAAAGAAGAACTTTTTAAATTGCATCGTTATAGTAATAGTGTAAATATGGTTATATTAGACTTATACCACTTTTAAAGAAAACGGTCATGTCATTAAAATAAAATAAAGCAATAATTCAATATTTTTATTAAAAAAAAATATTAAAAATTTAATGCGTTCAATATCTCAATTACGATACAAAGGAGTTTGATACGGATTTACGTTAATTTCGATCCGTGACGGTGGTCCTACCACTGAGTGCATACAATGAGTCTACTAGCGATTCGAGGCGCTTAGCAACACTCTGGGCTATAATTTCAGGAACAAAGCTAGTAACACTGTACCCCCTTGCTGGAAAGCTGGAGGCTAACTAAATTCCCAGCAAAACAATCTTTGTCGCGATTCGAGTCTAAAGCAAAGCCACTTCGTTAACAGTCTTATGCTATCGGCTCTCATGGTACCATTGGTTAAGCTTCTGATCGGGCTTTGAAATATTTTATCTTCCAGTTTCGGACCACTAAAAGTACAGGCGACTAATGTCGCCTTTTATCCCCAGAAGCACGACGTCAAGAAGACCGCCAAGACAGGTATGCCACCGAAGAGAATTCGATAAAAAATATAAAAAATAGTAAAAAAAAACAAAAACTTCACATTAAATGTTCTACAACGTATTTATAATCATTAAAATATAAATCGGGTTTTTCAACAAGAAGTTTGGTTTTCAATTGTGGCAACACCAACAACTTGATAGTTTTGACATTTAGTTTTTTGACGTATTTGTAGTAGATGCATTGGCAATTGTTACAATGAATTCACTTTCGCACGAAAATCGCATTAAAATAATTAAAATCCACTATGAAAATGGGGGGTGGTTCTATTAAAATTACATTTCGCAAAATTCGTGATATTTTCGAACAACATAATTGCCCTTCTGAGACCGCTATTAAGGATTTAGTTGTTAATCCAAAGCGTGTTTGACCGGATTTTTCAACTGAGAACATCGCAGCCGTAAGCCACAGTGTTGAACCAGATCCAAACTTGTCAATTCCTCGACGTTCTCAACAATTGGGAATATCCAGGATTTGACTTTGAAGCCTTACAATTTTCAACTGGTGCAGGTATTGAAACCGAACGACATTCACATCGCCGTAGATTCGCTCAAGTCATTCAGGAACAACCGGCTGGTTTTTTCTGAAAATATCATTCTTTCAGACAAAACCCCCCGGGGACATTGATATGTTTTGACGGAATCTCACTGTCATTACATGTGTCAACATGTGACAATTCCATTACATTTCCACGGGAATCAGTAAAGCCCCAGAGTTCAGCTTTTTGGTTCTTTAGTCTTTTAGCTGTTCTCTGATTATTGAGGTTGGTACTTCGGGAGTAACGTGGTGGTTGTAGTTTCTGGGCCCTCATTTGATTTGTGTGGGTCGGGCTACAGTTTTCTCGGAGTTCTTGAAGTTGTAAGTAGGGCTGACTGGAGGTTTTACGTATCTGAAGGCCTTCTAGGGCGAGGATGAGGCTTCATTTCATGCACAGTGGTATGATCCACCGCCAGGTTATGGCTTACACAGCTAGGCACGGACGTAAATCTTATCACGCACACATTACTGACATGTGGTATCAACAAGACGGTGCCTATGGATTATTTTTTTTATTTTATTTCATTCATCATTCCCGAACTTGTCTCTTCCCTTCAATAAAAATTTGAATCATTTTAAACTAATATTTTTGTTTTATTTTGTTTTAGAAAACAAACTTCTTATTGAAAAACCCTTTATATAAGAAAAAGATTTCTAATTTGTTACTAAGTTCACACATAAGTTAAAATGCAAAATAGCAAGAACGCACATAAATTTTATCTGTGTGATTAAAAGATTTTGTTTTTTATTTTATAATTTAATTTATTCTTTTCAATTTCTATTTAAAAATAAAGTGTGTTCATATGCAAAATATTTAAAAAAATAATTCTCACACCATCAAACAAAAAAAAAATATTTATTTCCATATTAAATTCTATAAAAGAAAAATCAAGTGTAAAATATGTCTGTTTGTCTATCTGTCTGTTTGTTTGTCACACAAAAGTACGATACGTAATTTGTGAGTGATGTTTAGCCGAATATATTTTTTATCTATAAATACATTCATGTTTACAGGGGTTCGCAAATGAGTTTTAGATTGCAACAACAGTGTTACTACCTACTACAATTCAAAAATAATATCACAGAGACAAAACTGGTATGATGCGTGTCGAAGCTTGTTGAGTGTGCAATCTTGGATGTTGGTTAAATTTTGGCAGTTTTTCTTTTCCTCTCTAAAGCATAACTTTCTTTCAATTGTACCCGTGTCTTTTAAGTCTTTTTCATTCCTGGCGAATAGAGGTGCCATTTATAAAATAAGCAACAGGGACAAGAAGATGTACGCTGTAGATCACCAAAGCAAACATGCCCACGATTGTTTTAAAACATCAGATGAAGGTTATTTCGTGGCGGGAAACTCTTAACTAAAATTTAAGTGTTGCCTTAAAACATCTGTGTCGTTTTTCAAAAGTGAATATTTAAATGGTTGATTTTTATTTTCTAGCCAATGTACACAATACAATAAAATTGTATGCTGGAAATACATTTTTGTTTTGTTGTTTGAAAACTTGTTAACATGTTTTCTTGCCTTTAACTAGAATGCGTAGGTTGGTGTTTTTGTTTTTTTTCTTAATTTTTTTTTGTCTGTGTAAATTAAATACATAAAAATCTAAAACAGATGTAAAGATGTAAAGACGTAATATTTACTCGTACTTTGTTGTTTACAAAGAGGCTTGATTTATTTGCTTATTTTCTTCTGTAGATTCAATTTGTTTTACGTTTTTGTCAATGTAGATGCAAATGTCGTTTTTTTTTTTGATTATTTTCAAGGTTATGAGGTTTGGTAGTGACCTTAATGAAATCCTAAAATAAAAGGAATTGTGTTTTACTAGAGGCTAGTTAAGAGTAGAAAGAAGGTTTACTTACCTGGAAGGTTTTAATCAGCTATTTTTTTTCTGATTCAAAAGCTATTAAAATTTGAAACAAGAAATATAAAAAAAATAATTTGTTATATGACAAACATAAATTTTATAAAGTATAAATTAAAACAAAAGATTATAAATTCGCCAAATCTAATTCAAGATCGATTACATACATCTGATCAGCAATTATTCAGTTTAAAGCGTAATTTGAAAAAAAAACAAAAATTTTATTTAAATGAATTTTTAAAAGACTTTAAAAGGGAGCTGGCCCCTACATCAATTTGTGTGTTTTATTATACTGGGTGTCCATCCGGAAGATATACTACTTTGTTTGTTTATAATTTCTGATTAAATGAAAGAGAATGGATATTTTATTAATAAATGTTTTATTTAATGGCGGCAATTATGTATGGAATATAATGTCCGCCTCTGTTAGCCTCACAAATGCGAGCCCTTTTGAGCACACTCTTCATTACTTTCTCACACATTTCACGCGGTATTTTATTAATTTTATCACAAATATTTTGTTTGAGTTGCTCAAGCATTTCTGGCTTGTTTCCATAAACCTTGCTTCCCAGATATCCCCACAAAAAGAAGTCGGAAGTTTTTAAATTAGGCAACCGTGGAGGCCAATCGATATCACCAATTCTTGAAATAAGTTGTTGTAAGTTAAACCTGGCTGTATGCGATGTAGCACCGTCTCGTTGATGCCTCATGTTGATCAAACCCAAAACATGGCAGTTGTGACGTTAAAAAGTTTTCAATCATATCACGATATCGCTCCCCATTCACAGTTACCGTTACGCCGTTTTCATTTTCAAAGAAGTAAAGTCGAATGATTCCTCCTGACCAATTTGCACACCAGGTTGCGAAGGTGATTGTTGAATAATTTGAGTGTTTTCCATTCTATTTATTCACATATCTATTCAAATGAAAATGTGACTAGTGATTTATGATTTTTTCATGAAAATCGGAGTTGTCATGGGCGAGCTGTAACATCTTATTGGCATACATACGGCAGCGTAAATGGTTTTGTGTCAACTGAATCTTACATGGAAGCAAATGCAAATTCCTGTGAAAACTTTTGGCCAAAGTTGTTCTTTGAAGGTCAAGCTCTCCTGAGCACGGTGTCGAATTGAGGTTGATGGATTGTTTTGAACACTTTCTTGAGCAACAGTAATGTTTTCAGTCGATCTTGCAGTACGTTGTGATCCATGCTTAGGCCTATCATCTTCAGACTTTCTTTCTTCGAAATCATTCACTACATAATAAATAGTGCGTTTTTTTGGCACCTTGTTCCTCCCAAAAATTTCACATAACTTTCTCATCGTCACAGTAATCGATGATTGATTTTAATAAAATGTTTTAACGATTAAAACACGTTGGTTTATCGAATATTTTTCCATAATAAGTTTGCCACGTGTCTACTTCACGATACTGCCAAATATGAACTGTCAAGATAAACTTTTAGCGGGAAAGTAAAGTAGTATACCTTCACGACGGACACCCTGTATTTGCTATTTCCGAATTCCGTTATTTCCAAATCAATCAATGAAATCTTTTTTTGTAAAGGCCATTCTTACAGGATCATTTCACCTTTAATCACACCTACCTGGTGGAATGATCCTAGATCCAATGAGCATGCTAGACATGTGTTCTGGACAGAAGTTGGATAGTCTCCAGCTCTTCAGCAAGGAGTGGTGGTTTGCAGCCCTACTCTGGAATCATCGAAATTGCAACTGAAAAAGACCTGTTGCTAGAATTAGTCTACGGCTTTCTAGGGCGTAAATGACGTTGCTTTTCATTCACAGTGGTTTGACCACCATCTGATTAGGGCTAACTGCCAGGTGCAGATGTAAATCTTATCACGAAATATACCTCATTGTAAAAAATAGATGTCCCAATACAACACAAATTAAGTGGTAAACATTCCAACTTTTCACATAGTGTGCACCGACACGACCCCTGATAATAAACAGAGGCATCACATGTAGTAAATGGCTTTATTTTTTAACCTTAATAGACTTTCGCCAAAAATATACAAAGAGTGTAAATTAGTAAAATTATTAAAAAAAAATTGAAAGTGTGTACCGTGGAAGGCATGATTTTGACATATTATATAATAAGCAGGCAGGTAAAATTTACACAGGGTATGTATAAGTTGTTATCGAAATTTAAAATAACACTTCATTAATAAGCGATTTTGAGACATGCATATGATTTAATCTTTAGAACTATAACAGGCAGTCAGATGAAATTTACATAGAGTATGTAAAGGTTTTTTTGGAGATATATAACTTTAAGTTGGCCCCTTTTTTTTACTGGCGGCCATTTTGCCAACTGTCAAGTGATTTATATTTACATTACAACATGACGCCTAAACAACCCTTCCATATAATGCAAATTTATTTTGAAAATCGGGATTCTGTTCGAAATACCTGAAATACCTGATCCCGATTCCATAAGCGTTTTTACTTTAGCGATGAGGCTCACAAAACTGCCTTATTTGGAGTGATGATAATGCTAAAGTTTATGTTGAGACACCGCCACATCCTGAAAAACTGACTGTTTGATGTGCTTTATGGACTGGTATAATCATTTGTCCACACTTCTTTCAAAACGATGCTAGTCCCGTTACATTTAGTCAATGGTGACTGCTATAGAAACATGATTACTGAATTTATCGTTCATCAATTGAACATCCATGATGTGCAGGAGCTGTGGTGTCAACAAAACATGTCACACAGATAGTGCCACAACGGATTTATTAAAGGAAACGCTTGGTAACACCAAAGATTTATGTTTCAAATCCATGAATTAATCACCAAGATTTTGCGATATACTTAGTGAGACTATTTTCTGTGGGGATATGGTTGTCGCTAGTACGAAACGTTTGAAAACATTCGTCGCATTACTCCCCATATACGGTCACAAATGTTGGAAGAAGTCGATGAAAATTGGACCTCCAAATTAGACTGCGTCTATGCTAGCCTTGGCGGTCATATGCCAGAAGTTATACTTAAATTATAATACCATAAGATTATCTTTCGAATTAAGTAAATATCATGTCAATTTAAAAAAATCATCGTTGTTTTATTCCATTTTAAATTTCTAAACCTCAATAAAAAAACACCCCGTAAATGGCATTATTTTTTAGCCGTAATAGACAGCCACAAAAAACTTACACACAATGTAAACTGCTAACGTTGTTATAAATAAGTTAAAAGTGTGTCCCATGTATGACATGATTTTGACATATGTATTTGTATGATAAGAAGACAGGTGAAATTTATACAGAATTTGTATTAGTTGTCATTGAGACATGACTTTGAAATGTGCATACGATTTTATTCTTTGAATCGTAACAAGGAATCAAATTAAATTTACACAGAGTATTGTATGTATAATTAGAACCGCTACAACATGAAGTATAAAATTAAAATAAAAATTTAAGGGAGTCCCTTAGAACTGATGATTCTGAGGTACATTTATATAAAAATCTTATAATTAATCCCCAAAAATTAGGATATAAAAAATACTATTAAAAGGTTTCTCTAATTTTTGGCGTGTATGAGGTATATTCGTACGATTGCGTAGGACACCTAGTACTTTATGCTGATTATTAGTTGATGAATATTTCGCAAATGCCTAAGAAAATTTTACTTATTAGCCGCAACAACAACAAATTTCTATATAGAAAAAGATTATGACGTATGTGACCTTGGAATTTTTTGCTCTTTAGCAACTTTAAGAACGTTTTTTTGCGTTCATTACACCGATTTAATTTTAGAAAGTAAATGATTTTACTATAAATGACCCTAAGGTATGGTTTTCATTTAAAGTGATGCGATTCCATTAGCTTCAGAAAAACTTCAATTTTTTTTTGTATTATTTTTAATTAAATTTCTAAAATAAGCAGTTTCTGAGTCTCTGCAGTAGATTGATAACCACCGCTGTATCTTATCTATTTAAAAATAGCGTATCGTCTATTTTAGGAAATAAAATTCATAGCAGTTATTAGATGTGATGTCTTTAATTAAGGTCATTATGAAAAGTATCGACAAGCATTTTTAAAAAGAAATAGAAAAGTGACTGCCTTATTCAGGGTTTTTCACGAAGATGTTTGTTTTCTAAAACAAAATAACACAAAAAAATATTAGATTAAGATGATTCAAATTTTTATTGTATTGCGAAGAGAAGAGTTCGACAATTATGAATAAAGAATTATATCTGGCAAATGTCCACCACTATTTGCCAAAATGTTGGTCCTGTTTCGTAATCACATCACGGATTTTAAGTTTTAAGGCTGAAATCGATTGTATTGGCTCCGTATAGACTCTCTTCCCACAAAATTTAATCCAGTGGTATTTAATCGCACAATCTGACTGACCACCTAACTGCCGATTGTCGTGAAATTATGTGATCGGGTAATTTGGTTTGCAATAAATTGATCGTTTCATTGGCTGTGTGATATGTGGCACCGTTCTGTGGAAACCAGATGTCAGTGATATTCACGTGGTCAATAATAGGTCAAAATTGAATTACTAGCGTATGGCGATAGCGTGATCCATTGACCGTTACATTTCCAGCCTCATCTTGGAAAAAAAAAGCGGCCCAATTACGCCTTTAGATCATGTAGCGCATCATACAGTGACACGTTGAGCATACAAAGGCTTCTTAATAAACCCTTTAGGATTTTCAGAAGCCCAAATGGCGTAATTTTCAAAATGAGCTTCGTCTGAAAAAATAAGATTTTAAGAAAAGCCAACCGGTTGTTCCTGAAGGAATTGAGTGCATCTATGGCTATGTGAATGGTCGATCGACTTCAATTCCTGCACTAGTTGAACCTCATAAGGTTTAAAAGTCAAATAATTACGCAAAATTCTTTATGTGTTGGTTTTGAATAACCCAATCATTGAGAACCCCGAGAAATTGACAAACTTGGATCTGCTTCAACACTGTGGCTTACGACTGCAATGTTTTCAGTTGAACAACCCGCGCGAATACGCATTGGTTTTCGCACATTTTGTATCGAGACTGTTGGCTCAAATTTAACGACTATATTCTTAATAGCGGCCTCAGAAGGACGATTATGCTGTCCGAAAATATTACGAATTTTATGAAATGAAAATTTAACAGAACCACTATTCTCATAGTGAATTTCAATCATTTTGGTGTGATATTCGTGTTAAATTGAATTCATTGTAACAATCTCCATTGCATCTCGTATGTATGCGTCAAAAAACTAAATGCCAAAACTATAATATTGTTGGTGTTGCCACGCTTGATAAACAAACTTCTTGTTCTTCTTGTTAATCCTAAACTACATTTTTCTCTAATGCAACATTTAAATTTTTGTAAAATATTTCGCTATGATTTTTGATAACAATCTAAAAGTTCAAATTTTGTTATCCTCACAACTGTTGATCGTGTTATTTTGTGTTTTCTGCAAAGCAAAATGATCAGTCTATAAGCAAAGAGACCGTAAGAGACTGTTAAAACCAGGTTGTAATAGAAATCGAGATATACAACAAAATCTAAAAAAAGGATCTTGTGTGAACAACCTCAAATCGAGATTTAGTAGACAAATATATAAAAGGTAGTAGCAAAGTTGAAAATATTGTTACTTTCGTGCTGGAAGTAAATGATGTATAACTATCTCGTGACATCTTATTCAGATCTAAAGGCAATTTTTAGGTTTGTAGTAAGATGTGAGTCTTTCAGCCAAATGCGAATTGCTTTTAACACCACTTTTAAATTCATGTTTAGGGATTTCTTTTAGCATGTTTCAGGTATACTGGAGGCCCATTTATAGGACTTGTAAGGAGCCTTATTATGGAAAAAAGTTTAAAAGTCAGGTTGATGCCAAATTCTTATTTGAACAAATTCTCTTTACACTATTATTTTGCATTGAGAGTTATTTGTGTAAACCGGTCGTTTCCTGGATTAGAGATTCTAGTAGTACAGGGTGTCCGCTGGGAAGGTATACTACTTTGTTTATAATTTTTGATTACATTAAAGAGAATGGAATTTACATTGATAAATGTTTTATTTAATGTCGGCAATTATGTATGGAATACAATGTCCGCCTCTGTAAGTCTTACAAATGCAAGCTTTTTTAAGTTTATTATTCATTGCACATTTCACACGAATATTTTATTTGAGTCGCTCAATCGCTTCTAGTTTGTTTACCAGAATTTTGCTTTTCATATGTCTCCACAAAAACAAGTCCGGAGCAGTCAAGGCAGGTGACCGTGGAGGCCAATCAATATCGCCATTTCTTGAAATAACTTGTTGCGGAAAGAGGTTTCGCAGTAATTCCATTGTAATCCTGGCTATATGCTATGTGGCACCGTCTTGTTGATACCACATGTTAATCAAGTCCAAAGCATGCAGTTGTAGCTTTTAAAATATTTTAATCATATCACGATATCGCTCGCCATTCACAGTTACCGTTACGCCGTTTTTATTTTCGAAGAAGTAAGGTCGTCCCGACCAAATTGTACACCAGACTGTCACTTTTAATGGATGCAAAGTTGATTGTTGAATAATTTGAGGGTTTTTTACTCCCCATTCCATTCAAATGAAAATGTGCTTTGTCACTCATTATGATTTTTTTCATGAAAATCGGAGTTGTCATGGACGACCTCTAACATCCTAATGGCCTATATACGGTGGCGTAAATGGTCTTATGGAAGAAGCTTTTGTTTCAATTGAATCTTCTATGGAAACAAATACAAATCCTTGTGGAAAATTGTGGCCAAGCTGTTTTTTGAAGACCAAGCGCTCCTGAGCACGGCATCGAATTGAGGTTGATGGATTGTTTTGAACACTTTATTGAGCAGCAGTAATGTTTTCAGCCGATCTTGCAGTACATTGTAGTCCATGCTTAGGCCTATCACCTACAGACCTTCTTTCTTCGAAATCATTCACAATATGATAAATAGTGCTTTCTGTTGGCACGTTGTTTCTCCCAAAAATTTCACATAACTTTCTCATCGTCGCGGTAAGTGCGATGATTGATTTTAATATAATTTTTTAACGATTAAAACACGTTAGTTTATCGAATATTTTTTCATAATAAATTTGCCAACAGTCTACTCCACAACTGCCCAGTATGAACTGTCAAAGATTAAAACAAAGTATGTAGTATAATTTCTCGCCGTACATCCTGTATATCAAACCAGTTGTAACATTTATGATGGCATAAACCCTTGATAAGGGGTCGCGTATACCAAATGAATTAATGGGTTGTTTTTTGTTAGTTTTAATAGCAATATGTCTTCCAAATTTTCTGAAATTTAAACAAAATTGTAAAAAGTATTTATTTATCTTTTACAGAACTCGATTATAAAATTAAAAAAATGGCAAATGAGTCATTTTACTATTAACTTAAATGATAATAGTTTTAGTTTATTGAAAATGTTACTTTACAAAACATTTTAATCCTATAGTCGTATGTATATTTATTACATGATCCTAAAATAATACTTTTAAAGATTTTTGCGTTTATAAAGCAGCCAGTTTTGATTAAAACATCTTTTAAATTAAATAAGACAACTTGATGCATTTGTTGATTAAGCAAAGCAAACAGTTGACACTTGAAGCAAAAAAAAAATATTTGTTTCTCTTGTTTTAATAGTTATGTATGTTTTATTTTAATATTATAAATTTTAATATATATTTTTCGAAAACATAAAGTTTTAGAAAACAAAAATTTACTAATTGAAATCTATTTTATGATTCGACTCATTTTAGATGCAAAAACAAAATGATTGTAAACACAACGAAATAAACGAAAAATATTAACAAAAACAAAAAATAAATAAATAAACAACTTCATTGCGAGTAACAACACATACAAAACTTATTATAAGTAAACGGCAATATTTATGGATAAAATAAAAGAGTTTTGTAAATATACAAAAATACCTCATCATCCTCAGAATCAGTAACACTAGCAACAGCACCAGCACCAGCATCAGCACTAGCAACAGCAACAGCCACAACAACCTCATCACTGTTATACACATAACAAACGAAAAAGTGACGTTATAAGTATCTTGAAGATTAACTAAAAACATATTCAAAATGTACTTAAAATAGCAAATCGGAATAAAAATCACGCCGGGCAAATATATTAAAACAAAAACAGAATTTGGAGTATAAAACAAGAGGAGCCAGGCCCATTGAAACTGAAAAAGACACACAAGAAAAAAAAGCAACGTCTCCTTTAGAAAAATATATACTAAACAGCCAGCCCCAGCCAGCCGTACATCTTTCTCGCTGTTAAAACAAATAAACAATTAAGTGTTATTTGTGATTTTAGAAAGGCACACTCTCACACAAACACCCATTAAAAGAAATGAAATCAACGATAAGAGAAATTGGGTGCTAAAATGCATAAAAGATATAAAATAAATTGTTTAAAGAGTCATTGCTAGATCCAAGGTGTTTAAACAAATTTAAAACAACAAATATAAACAATTAGTTGTTGTAGCTCTAGAGTGGAACTTTCGAGCAAAGTAACGACGAAATTTATGAGTGTGAATGATAACATAAAAAATTAAAACTTAAAACTAATTTTAATGTTCGCAATTTTTCAAATGTAAATCGTTCAAAACCTGGGCCAACTTTAGCCACAATTAAAATAAATTTATAGCGAAACAGCGGCCGCAATTACTTAAGCTGTGCACCACCAATCTTCAAAAAAATTGCTATGTTATCATATAGTGTTGCAAGTTGCAATAATATAATATTTTTTCTACTTCACATTATCTTGCAACAATAGAAATGATGGGACGTTATTGAACTGAGTGCTTTTTTGTTATTGTTTTTCATTTCCTACATAGACAAGTTTTTGTGCATGCTTCAACTATACTTGTCTGCGATAACGAAACGAGAAAAAAAAATATTTATATATATAAAATATAAAATAAAAAGAAGAAACAAACTAGCAAACGTTGCCAATGTAAAGTTACAGCAATTGTAAAATAAATTTTGCCTATTTTACTGGAAGAACAAAAACGATTCCTTTTACGTAAAGAAAAATATGTACTTATATGCATGTATAAGTATTTACATAAGCATATTCATAAATTGGAAAAAATATTAATAAATAAAAAAACAAAAAAACTAAACAAAAAGAGTTAAGAGCCAGTCATTCTTCTTAGCTTAAAAAAAAATTATTGGAAATTGTTTGTTGCTCCTCACATGCAGCGCATTTATATACGAGCGCATTTATATACAAAGCAAATAGCTCATTGTTGATTCTAAGCAGAAATAGCAGCCACCACAACGAACAAATAATCAAAAATAACAGCAACAAAAATAAATTATAATAAATAAATACATATATTTAAAACTACTACTTCCCAACGTCCCATAATAAAGCGTCACCGTCCGACCGGCAAGTAACAAGCGACCACATATAACACTACACTTGATTTTTTCAAATGCATTCATAAATAACACACTAGTTAACAGCATGGATAAAAGTAATAATAGTAATAATAATATGACTACATCCTTAAGTCCAGATATTTGCACTAGTTCAAGTTCTAGTTCCTCGGCTCCTCAGTACAGTGATGATATTAGAAGGCCATTAAATACTTTGGAATTACTGCCCCGACAGGGTTCAATTTCCTCAAATAAAATATGCGAAGTCGATTTGGGAGATGAAGAACGTGATACATTTTCGCCTGTCAGCAGTACCAATAATAGTCCCAGCGATGATCATATTTTAGGCACTTCATCTAATATAGTTAATGCAGATGCTTCTGCCTCAGCATCTTCAAAGGATAATAAACACATGGATGGCTCTCTGCCACCACTTAAATTAAAAGTCAACAATTCTTTAACAAATAACTTGCATACCACACCTTCAAAGGAGGAAAAGCAGCGACAAAATGAGGAAATTGTTATACTAGAAACATCATCGATTTCATCGGAGACTGGTTCTTGGGAATCGGTGTTTCCTCAGGCGCCAACAGCTACCACAGTTAATAATATTATACCCCAAACAGATGTAGATTTAACAAACTACTGTGTTGGTTTGTTGGAGAAGAATTTTGGCACCAAAGATAATTGTAAAGCGCATAAAGAAGAGCCGACTTCTTCATTTGCACATCAAGCCAATAAAAATAAAGATCTCGACTGTTTACAACCTTTCACCAGAGAACGTACCTACTCTGCTGGACATTCAATAACTGCGGACACCAGTTCTCTACTAAAAGGCAGCAGTACTTGTTCGCTACAACGCGATATATTATTAAATAAAGTTGAAAATCCAATGACTAACTCTCAGAATAGCGCATGCTTTATTGACGCTTCTTCGCTGTGCGATGAAGATGAAGTGGGGCCATTTAAACCCACAAAACAAATACCGGGGGGTACTATATTAGATGACGATTCGCCTACAAAGAAATTAGAAACATTCCATAAAGCCTTTGCCCGGTGCAAAGTAAAATCTAAAGATCTAGCCGATGATGCGTGTAATAGTGCATCGCCACACAGACCTAAATCCTCATCATCGTCTTCTTCCGATGATAATGCAGAAAATGGCCATAAAAATGATACTCAATTGTCAAATGAATCGGTTAGCAATTTATCTGATGAGGAGAAACTATGGAAAAGGGATCACAATAATCCCAGCGAAACGGCAAATAAATTATTGGAAAATCATAAAAATGGTCTAATAAATGTTAACGATGATCCTACCGAGGCCTCAGTATCATTATCATTAAATCATGATGTAGACTCTTCGGATTCCTCGGAAATATTTAAAATGCGTCATTCCTTGGCGGAAAGAAAATTTGCAAATTTCTCCTCTTATCATACACCACAAAATCCAACTCAATATACAGCACTACCGCTACAGCATACCAAACTGTTGAACACCCATTTTGGTTCTTTAAATCATCACAATCAAACCGGAGCGCATAGTGATGTTAGTTATACTACGGATTATTCATCATCAAGTCCGGCTCCTAGTTTGGTGTGGTCGGAGCATGAACATAGACCCTGTCACACAGGTCAAGTACAGCAACAATCATCACGACATCATTTAGAAGATTATGAAGTGGCAAAGCTTAAATCTCACCTGTTGCCAGACACTCCCCACAACTCAATAGTTCATATCGAAGCAAATACATCGTCCAATAACTCCTCGATACATAGGGACTATACACTATCGTCGTCATCCTTTTCACATCATCGTGATTCTGGAGCTTATTGTAGTGACGCTACCGATTCTCCTATTCCCATGCCCAGAACTCCAAAACGTTCAAAGTTTGACGAAGCTAATCCTATTATTTCGGGTGGTTCCTGCATATCCGACTATCAGCCAAAAAAATGCGATAGTCCCTCCTTGAAAAGGCAAATAGAAACATGTCCCATTGTATCTGGTGGTTTTACATCGCTGGACTTTGAACCCACGCGACCTATAGGCGATGGCTGCGATGAAGAAGTTGAGTTAAGGCATAAACCAAAACCTCGAAAACTTTTGCCAGGTATAGCGTCTTGGGTAGTAGATATGGGTGATTGCCAAAAGGAAAGGCGCAAGAGCACAAGTTCAACCTCAAGTTTGGAGACGTGTCACACCAAATTTAGAGAGAGAACAGATTCCAATAGCTCAAGTAAAAGTGGTTGCGGCTTTTTTATATCCTTAGACGACATGGATAAAAAGCCCAAAGAAAAGAAAACCAACACCGAATCCCAAATGAGCAAATCATTTAACGGACCATCGAACTCAAAGTTTTTTGTTAATCTTTCAACAAGTGAGTATAAAGCAAAAGAAGATAACGATCTGCTTCAGCAAAAATCTACAGAAAAACAAGACGTATCTTCCAGCAACAATTCCCAAAACAATATTTTTAGTATGTTTATTGACTTTGGTAACAATGATAAAAATGGCAAAGCAAAAACACGCAAAGAACCCTTCAATTTAGCACAACGTTTAGGCAGCTCTTTGAATGCACAAAACCAAAAGAAACAAGAAGTTGAGAATGGAAAGTCGACAGCCAGTTCTACTGAAACTTTAATGTCTAAATCTAATCAACTAAAAAATCCAACGGAAACAGAATTAGCTCATAATGGTGAATCAAAATCCTTGGATTATAAAGCGAATTTAGAACCGCCGATTACAGTAGCGGCAATACGACGAATATCCCTACAACAGAGAGCGCAACATGAAGCAAATAAAAGACATTCATGGAGCAACAACAATAGTAATAATTCGAATGGAAGTGTAGAATACAAACGTTCCATAAGCTTAACTAACAATGACGATGGAAAGGAGAATGGTAACAAAGGACTAATGAGTATAATTGATAAAATACCCATAATCTCGAAAACTTCATCGCTATCTGTGGATAGTTCACTGTCACCTTTTGATGAATACACTGGCTCGAAATCAGAAATAAGTACAAGCTCTGGAGGGGAGAGAGAAGAAGAGGGTGGAGGTGGTCCCGTTGCTAATCGTATTAAGAAACGTAGAAGAGATGTACAAATCAATGAAACTTTTGATAAATCTAGTTTGGCCTCTATAACAGACGGCATTCTTTCTAAGGACCTTTCGCCTATTTCAACTACCGACACCGATGACTTAACTTTCCAACAAGATGAAGAGCAAGCAGCTCGTGAAGCCGTGGAGACGTTAAAAGGTCTACAACCCTCTTCAGCAACTCCATCCCAAATACCAATTTCAACACAAAACTTAGCGTCATCAGCGTCCTCCTGTCGCATGTCCAACATCATAATGGAAACAATAGTTGAAGCCAAAGAAACATCTTCCCCAAAGAAAATACCCTCAAATATAACAATGGATTCTCTGCAAGCCACAATTGAAAAGCAAAAAATGTTGTTGGAAACAGTAAATGAGCATGCAGAGGCTGATAAGGGTCCATGTAATTTAACAACAACAGCAACAACGTTTGTTAAACTTTCGGATATGGATAAGCCGGTCAAATTGGACTTAAAATCTCCCGAACGTATGAGCACAAGTGTAGGTGGCAATCATCGTCAAATAAATCGTTTATATCGTGATGATAATCGAACTAGACCACATTCATGGTCAATGTCTAGATCGACAGGAAACAGTTTTCAAAATTTTACAAATTCGGTAGAGAATCTTCGCAGTCTTTCGCGGTTGTTTCCCAACTTCTCTAAAGAAATATCAAATTCTCTACCCAACGATATGGCCCTAGATCACATGGAATATATTCAAACTGATTTAAGTGCTGATTCCAGTTTAGCTTCTAGCATTAGCAGATCGGGTATGGATGAATCGTCAATATCGTGCCGTCAGCCCAGAAGACTAGGTGAAGATTTGCTGAAGATGTTCTTGCAAGAAATAGCTACTGATATGATAGTTGAAGTACATGGCAGGCGTATAAAGGCACATAAATGCATTTTACGTTCACGTTGTCAATATTTTGCCGCCATGTTGGCGGGCAATCAATCGACTAGCGTGGTATCCTTACAGGGCTATTCATATTCCTCAGTACATTTTGCCTTGTGTCACATCTATTCGGGTGCCTCACATCCGCCCGATGGCATTAGTCTTATGGAATTGGCCGCTTTGGCTGATCTTTTGGGTCTGGAAGGTCTAAAAGAAGTAACTGCTCACGCTTTGAAAACAAATTATTGTCACAATTTCCACAAACCTTGTTCGGGTTGTATAGATGGCATTTTACAAGTGCTGCCAGTGGCTTTAAATCATGCCTTGGATGATTTGTATCGCAAATGTTTAAGATGGACCTGTCGCCATTATTTAAAGGTTTGGCCCACCAGACAATTCGCTCAATTGCCAGGAGATATTTTGGGCAGGTGCCGTCAACAAATTGTTGCCTATTTGGTAAGTGAAAATATTATTAATAAATAATACTCTCTTAAATATCACTAATTTTACACTGTTCTTAGACCTCTGAATCGGTTTTGGATTCCGTACTGGATTGCGATAATTTATTAGCTCAATTGGCTACTTATCGGTGGGGAGGTGTTTGTGAAAATCTTGTGCGAGACATTTTAGACGCCGCCTACACTTACATAGCAGAACATTTCGCCAGCTTAATAGCAAGTGATTCGTTCCTGTCCCTAGGGCATGATCGCAGTTGCCATATACCTCGACTCGAAGGAGTTCTGTTAAGAACAGCTTCTTCTTTAACGCCCGACCAGGCCTGCCGAAGTTACCAACGAATAACTCGACTTAATACTGTATTGCAAGCCAAAGTCATACAAATGCCGGCTGGTTTAGGTGAACTCGCCAAAGAGTTGCAGGGCCTTCAAGAGGAAGACCTGGATTGGGATGTCGACTATATACGATTAGTAAGTTCATTGCTGTCGGCCGTAGAACAGTGTCTTATAAGGCAATGTTCACGCGCCATGAGAGTCACAGCATGGCAGAGGATGGATTTGGATTTAAGAAAGAAAATACAAACTTTAGCCAGATTAACAGAACCACTGGACTTAAAACGGAGCAAACCGGTTTCTAAAGCATTTTCCTTTGGGGGTAGTACCAGAAATCAAGACCTGCAACAAGTTAAATTGGCAATACAGGCACATTCGAAAAAAGCTTTGGCTGGCGATACTCAGCTTTATAAAGCCACTCAGACTAATGATGCTGTACAGACAACTGAACGAGGTGTACAAGCCAATCATGATATAAGAGAAGGTACAAGTGAGTAGTATATCAATATTTTAAATAAATTCATAAAATTTCAAATCTCGTTTTTTTCATTTTCAAGGTCGAGTTTTAAAATCAAATTCTCGTGCTCATGTTCCACAACCTTTAAGAGGAATTTCCCAAAGTACAGTTGCCTCCGAACGTAACAGTGTAACGTCTAATTCTGCTAACCATCGCAGAACAAAATCAGAGGCTACTAAACCACCAGTCAATGGGACGAAAACTAGTGAACCAAAGAAATCCTTTGAAGCGAAAGCAACGGATTCTACAACAAAGCAAAAACTGCAACCTCTTAAGTTGTCCGATGTTAGACCTCGTTATATGGAGCCTAAAAAGACTCCAGCGTCACAAGGTCCAGTTCGTAGTAGTACAAGTTCGAGCATACCAGCGACCGTAGTAAAGAAGCAAAATTACCAGCAATCATCTAGTGAAAGTTCAAGACATTCAAGTCCAGCGACCCGTAAGCAAGTTAATGGTAAAGTAGCCACAATTAAGTCCACCAACAACATGTCCTTAGATAGTTTGGCTTCAGCTTCCTGCCGTCCGGCAAGAAGTAAAACCAGCAAGTCTTCCGATACTGAACGATTCTCTGACATTGGCGTCGATTCATTAAACGAAAGCATGAAAAGTTCAGTAATAACCAACAAAACGGCATCCCGAGAATCACTAACGTCCACACGATTGGCTCGCCCAAAGAATACGAAATCAGACACCACTAATCAAAATCAAAAGAACAAAACTGTAAACGCCACAACCAAACCATTAAGACCCACAAGTTTGGGTCCACGAGCGCCTAAGTATTTACAACAAAAAATTACTTCTACCGGCTCTAGTCCTTCATCGGTTACCACTACAAAATCAGCTCATAGTCGCCTGTCGTCAGTGTCCTCTAATCAGTCATCAAGAGATTTTTATAAACGTTCTATTTCTGTGCCTGGTAAAAACGACAACCCACCAGCTACAAAGCATAGCTTCCTTTCAGCAAAATCTCGCGAAATCTTGGCCAGGCGAGCCGAAAAGGAAAAGAATAAACAAGAACAAGAAGTTGTTAAAAATTCACAAGAAACTCAAAATTCAAAAGACGAAATAACAAAATATTTTGGTGGGCATCCAGTAATGCGCTCAACTTCTCATTCATCGGTTATGTCCAATCGAAATGGGCAACCATCAAATATACCCACGCGTAGACCGAATACATTGCATTTGAAGAAAACTCATGGTTTCACTATAAATAAAACCAATTTAAATCAAAATCATCAGCAGCAGCAGCAACAACAACAACAACAGCCAGCCAATAATAAAAACCGCACACTACAAAATTCCAATGAGATTTATCACACTGCACAGGCTGTTAAGCAAAAGATCGAATTGCTTATAAAAACTTCCAATAATCACAATATGAGCAATAATAAAAATAATGATATTGATAATCATCATCATTCTCATCATCATCATCATCATCAAGAAACATCTATTGTGGTCGCATCGAAATTAGAACGTTCTAGCACATTCTGTAAAGATTCAGCCGATGTCGATATTAATGAATTGCAAATAATCGAATAAATATCAAAAAAGAAAAAAGTAAAGGAGGATTGAGAGGAATGGATGAAAAAACTATTGAAGAATCTTAACACGGTTAAATGGATAAAAACTCTTAAATTAAATGAGGTAACAAATACAATACATAAATAAATAGTTTTCTCTCTTTTGACTTCTGGCATATGACCGTTACGGCTAGCTCGGCCATAATTTTGTTTGGAAGCCCTATTTTCGATGACTTTTTACGACATTTGACCTCCTCCTCCTCCTTCGGCTTTAGCGGCGTGGAACTAACGACTTCATATATCCTCAGATAAAGTAGAACAGCGGCATTAAATCAGCGGCAAAATCCGAAACGTAAAATGATGCCGTTACCAAACGTTTTCTTCAATTAATCAATCAAGCTGCTGTCACAGCTCCTGTAACAAATACAACACATAAATAGTGTTTTTCTTAACAATAATTTGCGCAAAATCCCAAAAACCTATTAGAGCAGTACAGTATTAAAACATTCTTAATCTATCAAATCTCGAGTCAAGCAGATGCTTTGCTGTCTCTCTCTCTTTTTTTATATTGTTGTTTCTATCTTTTGCTATATCATAGCTTTTTCAATGGATCTTCGTTATTTTTTTTTTGTTTTCCTAAACCCTCTAGCCTAAGCCCACAGAAATTTTAATATTATGATGGTAGCGTTGATGGATTGCAATTTACCTGCTCAAAACAAGTGAGAACCAGATCTTACTAATTTATTCAAAAAATTTAGAATTTCGTATTGTCGGATATGCGTGATAAGATTTACATCTGCACTTAGCCGTGTGGGGCAATATCAGATGGTGGATCATTGCCACTGTGGATGAAATGTAGCGTCATCCTCGCCCAAGAAGGCCTTCGGATACGTATATCCTTCGGTTACTCCTTCATCTTCAAAAGCCCGAAGCAGGCCGCAGCCTTCACTCCTTGCTGAAGACTTGGAGACTATCCAACTCCTGGTCCAGAACGCATGAAGTTTAATATAATAAGGAACACGACGGCATTCATACTCACTGGAAATGGACCATTCATTCATTGTGTTCATTGTGAATGATCCGGCCCACAAACTCAAACGAGGGTCTCGAAACACACAGCCACCACGATACTCCCGAAGGGCCTACCTCAATAATCAGTCAGAGAACAGCTAAATGCCTAAAAAGACAAATAACGGAACTCTGGGGATTTACTGATTCCCGTGCAAATATAGTAGATTGTCCAGTTGGCTCCTGCTTGCCTTGAAGGGGACTGGGCTCCCTTTTACCTCCGCAAGACACAAGTGTAGATGTAGATGGTTGTGTGATCCATAGACTTATAATGTGTCCCCGGGGGGAATTGTCGGATATAAAAGTACTACCGAAATAAAAAAAAAATAGTAACTTTATCGGGTTCCTATAGATTGTCGTGGTTTTCGAACCTTTAGCGATTTTAAAGTCTCCAGGACAATACATTGATCCTTGGCCTAAAAAGTTTTGTTATTGACGTGTATCATTTTTTTTTTCAAACGCACTGTAGACGTTTGCTTCTTTTTTTACCAACAAAAACTTATGTTTTTCTAATTGTCAAAACTGTAGCCGTTTAACAATATTACGCCTATTGATATCGCTACAATGTCTGGTCGTCTAACACATACCTCTGTATCTGGAACCGCAACAGAAATTATATTGTAATGGGCGTGATAATAACAAACTATCACCCCTATTTTACATTTCGAACCAAGAGAAATTTTCTCTCTTTAACAACTTTGGCATATCATGGTTATTCAATTGACGAACGAAAAAGTCAGTAATGATGTTACCAATGATTCTGCTAGCCCATAAAGCAAACAAAAAAGACTTTTCAGGATGTAGTGGTTTCTTAATATACTCTTGTGGATTATCATTCCAAATACGTCTGTTTTTGTTTATTGACGTATCCGTTTAAGCAAAAGAGAGCATCATGGCTAAACAAAATTCGTTTATGATAATCAGGATCAACGACAATCGGGCTCAATTTGTACATATGTGATAGGATTTACATCAGCACCGAGCCATGTGACCATAATTTGATGGTGGTCTTACCACAGGGTGTAGGAAAAAGCGTGCACCCACGCCCTAAGACGCATACATACCAGGTGCGCATACGCCTAGTAGAAATTTTGTAGTATACGTTAGCAGGGCCGTGGCCCCACTCTTTGCTAAAGAGTTGGGGACTATACCACTCATGGTCCTGTTACAATTGCAACTAGGACATCTATTTGAATGTTAACCTTATCTTTTCGTTAACACCTCTTCGGAACTTTCTTTAAAGTCCGATTTAAACCACAGCCACCACATTGCTCCCCGGGGGGCCTCACCAACAACCAGAACAGGGCCTTAGTCCTGCGGACAATTGGTTTCCGTGGTAGTAGTGTGTGTACATAAGTCACTGGTCGAACTTCGGAAGTCCTATGTCTCTTCCAGTATCGGACTTCTGCTAGTCCAGGCGACAATTTGTACAGTTTTGAAGCGTTGTTCAAGCAATAATCACGGCGATATGTCAAACCAAACCAAATGATTTGACAACTGGCAAAATGGTCGCCAGTAGAAAAGTGTTGCCAACTTAGAGAATTATAAAAAAACCGTTATTCTGCCGAATAAAAAACGTTTTGTATTATTATTTTGTATTGCGATGTAACTAATTTTTTATAAATAAAAAATTAAACAAATTTTAGTTTTATTTTCAATATTTCACCACACTATTGGGTAGCATCGTCAGGAAAAGAAAAATGTATAAACAATTTTTTTTTTCCAATCAATTAATGAAAAATTGTTGTCAAACAAATTAAAAAAAATTTAATAAATAATAAAACATATAAAAAAAATTTTTTGTTCTTTTAAAAAGATTTCTTTTTAAATTTCCGGAAAAAATTGTTTTTAAAGAAAATTTGTTTCTGGCATTTTTTTTCATATACAATTTTTTTAATAGATATAAAAAAAATAATGAATATCTTTTGCTTTTCCTGAAGATGCCTTCCAATGTTGTGGTGAAATATTAATAATAAAAATAATTTTTTTTTTAATTTTTATAAAGAAATTGGTCCCTGTTTCTTTCCTGTCACTTTCAATGTAGGAAAAATCAAATCGAATGTCCACAAACACTACTCCCTCTTTCGTCCTTCCCATAACCTAATTTTCTAGTTCTAGTACAATGCATTTAATGAGTAGGGATTCATCCCCTGAATACTGGTTCGAACGAAAAAAAACGATGGTGGTCAGACAGAACGTTACAGTCCGTGGTAACATGCTTACTGACTATGGCTTCAGCAAGATGGGACCACGTGTCACACAGCTCGTGCCACCATTGATTTATTGAGGGAAACGTTGGCCACATAGTGGCCGTATAGTTTTAAGTTTCGGATCGATGATTTGGCCTCCCAAATCATAGGATTTAAAGTGACTAGTCTATCTCCTTTGGGGATATATGAAATAGTTAGTTTGCGCCTCTAAGCCCGAATTGATTGACCTCTTGGTCGTGCTTAAAATAAATGTTTATAAAATATAAAAAGGTCAATTAACAATTCGGCCGTTTATACCGAAGGAGTAGCAGTCAGAAAAGACAGAAGAAAGTATTTTATTTAGTGGCGAAAGAAAATCCAGCTCAATAGCAATTAACTATAACCACTTTTTATAATATTTTGTAGATTTTAAATAATTTAATAAATTTAAATAATTTATTATTTTTCCTTCCATTGCAGATTATTGTTTTAAAGGCAACCGTTTTTGTTTTGGGTTATTGGATTCTTTCAATTTGACTTCTCAACTTCTTTAATAGCAACCCTAGTCAAAATGTAATTAGTTGCTAGTTGGGAAAACCCCTACTTAGCAAGCTTAAGTTTTACACTTTACAAACTGAAAACAAAGAAAAAATATAAATTTAAATAAAAAAAGAAAATGTTATTAAAAAAGAATATATATATATACCATATATATATATATATATATATTTATATATATTTACTTAAGCACAATATAAAAATTACAGAATTAATAAAATAAAATTATAATAAAAATGCTGCAAAGGAAAAAAAAAAACAAAAAAAAAACCCGCCCTTTAAAGGAAAGAAAATGAATTATTGAAATCATAAATTAAATAATTAAAATAAATAGAGATTAAATTGGAACTCAAACAAAACTTGTCAGGGTGTAAGTAAATGTTTGCAATAAATTCTTACACTAAAAAGCAAAATAAAAATAATAATAAATAAATAAATAAATAAATAAGTGTTTTTTTAGCACATAAGTTTACAAATACAGCAAAGAAAAAAAAATTATAGAAAACCATTTGGTGATATATTATTTAGGTTTAACAATATTGAAACACAACAAAATTTATATTCAATAAATCAGTTTTATTTGGCTAAAATTATGTTGATTAAAATTAAAAACAAACAAAAAAGAAAAAATTATGTATTAATTATTATTATTATTATTAAGTAAGAGAACTTTAGGAGTTTCAATTATAAAATGATCTCTTTAATTTTTTTTTACTTTATTTCAAGTTTTAGCTCCTCCAATGTGCTTTTGCATTTGTTTTCGCCTTTTTTTCTATTTTAGTTTTTAAATTGTTTTATTTTTAACCACAAAATTGCTTTGCATGTTAAGAAAATAATATTAAGATCTATAACTGCCTTACGGCTTTAAGACTATAAAATAAACTCTTTACAACTTTTGCTAAGCTTTTTTACATAAAATTTCTTTTTTAAGTTTTTCTCTGTTTTGTTTTGTTTAATATTTTAGTTTAAGGCCTGATTAAGGCTTTCGTTAATTATTGAAATTTATTAATTAAAATGTATTAAAATTTTGATCAACTGATCGAAAGCCTTAATAGGTCTCACTCTTTTGAACTATGGCGTCCGTTTTGTTTTTATTTATACATTTTTAGATATAAAAAGCAGAGCATTCTTAACAGGCAGCAGCTTCACTGAGAGAGAATTAAACTTTAATTATTTTATTATACTTAGCTTACTATGCATTTAATAAAGCTAAAGTAGTTAGTTTTTGCGCCGCCAATTTCTTTGTGTGAAAAAACAAAATAAAGTTTTTTTCTCTCCTTGTTGCTCTCCTGCCAGCCAGCAATGCCCTGATAAAAAACCGTATTTGTTTTTTATAATTTTTCTTTACAAAACAATTTTTATAAAAGAAATATTTTGACATAATCTGTAAGCTTTCTAATTCACGCACACTTTCTCAATCGCTTCCTTCGCTCATCTCTTCTTTGTTATGCAAATAATTTTGAAAATAAGCAATTTTTTTTTGTATAATTTAAATTTTTTTTTATTTTGATCGTTCAGTCTAATTAAAAATTGTTGTTGTTATTTAACTTACATTGTTTTATTTTTTTGTTCTCGAAGGTTTCTGCAATACGATTTTGTTACCCCATTTAAAATTTGCATTTTCATTTTATTTCAAACAATCAAAACCATATTTTTTTAACAACTTCAAGTGTCTTAAGTTGCAAGTGATTTTTAATTATGTTGGAATTTTTTTTATACCTTAAAATAACTATTTAAAATATTTTTTTTATTAATTATTTATATATTATTATATTAAGTATGTCGTCTATTTTAAATATTTTTAATACATTAATTATAATCATGAATTAATTATACATCGTTTTTCCCCCCTAATACGTATTTACTCTATAATCTTTACTATATTTTAATATCTCTTGGCTTCTTTTTTTTTAAATAAAAATATTAAGCAGAACATCAAATTTTCAAAATAAATTAAAAGAAAATTATGTACGAATACAAATAAAGAAAAACAAGAAAATAAAAATTATATTTAGCAGAACAAAAATTTTTGTTTTAATATGAAGTAACATTTTTTAACTTTTAACTAATAAAAGCCTCATAATTCTCTTTAAGTAAATATCGGGGTTTTCAGCAAGAGGTTTGTTTCTCAATTGCGGCAATACCAACAACATGATAGTTTTGAAATTTAGTTTTTTGACATATTCGTAGTAGATGCCTTGGCAATTGTTACAAAGAATTTAATTTCGCATTAAAATAATTAAAAATTCACTAAGAAAATAGCAGTTCCGTTAAAGTTACATTTCGTTAAATTGGTGATATTTTCGAATAACATAATCGTCTTTCTGAAATTTGGTCTTTATGAATTTGGTCGTTAAATTTGAGTCGACAGGCTCGATACAAAATGTGCGAACACCAAAGCGTGTTCGATCGGTTCGTTCAACAGAAAACATCGCATCCGCAATATTCTGAAGAATTGAGGTTATCCAAAACCACTATATGGCAAATTTTGCATAAGGATTTGAATTTGGAAGCCTTACAAGTTACAATTAGGGCAGGAATTGAAACCGACCGACCACTTATATCGCCGTAGATTCGCTCAATTCGTTCAGGAACAACCGGCTGGTTTTTCTGAAGAAATCCTTTTCTCAGACGAAGCCCATTTTCATTTGTCAGGGTATGTGAACAAGCAAAATTGCCGCATTTAGGCTCCTGAAAATCCTAGATTGATTATGGAGAAGCCTTTGCATGCTTAACGTGTTACAGTATGCTGCGCTATGTGGTCTGAAAGCGTGATTTGGCCGTTTTTTTTCGAAGATGAGTCTGGAAATGCGGTAACGACGGTCAATGGATCACGCTATCGTGAGATGCTAACAACTTAATTTTGGCCTATTATTGACGACGAGGATATCACTGATATGTGATTTCAACAGAACGGTGCCACATGTCACACAGCCAATGAAACGATCAATTTATTGCAAACCAAATTTCCCGATCGAAAAATTTCACGACAATCAACAGTTAAGTGGCCAGTCAAATTGTGTGATCTAACACCACTGTACAATTTTTGGTATGGCTATCTTAAGGACAGAGTCTATACAGAGCCAATCTAATCGATTTCAGCCTTAAAACTCAAAATCCGTAATGTGATTAACGAAATACGACCGCCATTTTGCCAAACTGTGATTAAAAACTTTGATGAAAGAATCGACATCTGTCAGTGTGATCGTGGTGCACATTTGCCATTTTTCGCAATACAATACAAATTTGAATCATCTTATTTTAATTTTTTTTTTTGTTTTAGAAAACAAATTTCTTGTTGAAAAACCCTTTACAACAACATTAGTCTTGTGAGAAAGTGACTTTCGATATTTCCGAGGTTAATTCGTTTATTTCGAGTTTATTTTAAATTTAAACAAAGTGACCTGTAATGGGACCTTAATTCGTTCTTCAGCGTGTCGTCTACCGAAAGCTGTCTTACAGCTATATATACAGTATCGGCCAAAAGTAAAGCACGATCTTTTTATTTGACGAAAAATGTTATCTTTTAAATAACTTACATTAAAAATTAGTATAAAAAAATTTTTGTTTGTACAGGGTGGCCGCCGGGACTGTCTCTTGGCAGTTCATATTTGGCAGTCATGAAAAATATTTGATAAACCAACGTGTTTAATCGTTAAAACATTATATCAAAATCAATCATCGATTACCGTGGCGATGAGATAGTTACGTGAAATTTTTTGGAGAAGCAACAAAGACGAGCTGTAAAAGTTGATTTAAAATTTTCTAAAAGTGCAAATTAAGTCACATATTAATTGAATCACCACATAAGGGAAAACCGTACTTTTCTCCGATGAGTCGAAGTTGAATTTTGAAGGATCTCGGTATATTAGAAGATCCAAAGAGCAATGTAATTATTCGCGTTATATAAAAGTTACTGTGAAACATGGTGGAGGAAGTGTTTTTGTGCTCTGGAGACGACTTTTAGACTGTGACGTAGGACCGATTCATAAAAGAAATAGAATAGTGGGTTGTTTCGTTAATAAATATATATAATTAAAATTGTCAAGCCTCCATATGCAGAGGGGAGAATGTCTCTTAAGTAAAGATTCCAGCAGGATAACGACCCCAAACACACATCTAAATGTGTCACATAGTTGTTCATAGACAACAAAATTATTGTTTTAAAGTGGCCGGCACAATGGGCGTAACTTAATCCCGTAGAAAAATCCATGGAAAATTGTAAATCAAAAAATAGACCACTGTAACTGTAGACATATTCTTACTTTTATCCCTTAAATAACATTTATTATATTATTGCGCAATAATTATTCACAAGTTTTTAGAGTTTTTAATTAAATTACACGATTTATTTAGTCAAGCCATTGACTTACTCGCGTTTATACGCACAAAAATACACGATGGTAGCTTTACCACTTGAACGCCTAAAAGCTGCTTTATTAGCTTTATGCCTTTACTCGACAACGTTTGTACTTTTTTGCCCAATGAATAGAGCTTGTATATATTCAGCTATGAACGGTCTCGCATATACAGGGAAATTTTACTTTAACATTATAGTATATATGTAGTTGTTGCTATTATTACACAATGTAAGCGTGTGTTTGCCCGTGTATCTTTTTGTTTTCTGTGTATTTATTTCAAGGAATTTTTAATGAACATGTTGTTGTTGTCATGTGTTCATTAGATTTTTTAACGTATGAACAAACACAATAGGTCATTTCATTTACTTTTTTACTGATAATAATTTCTCTTTATAACTTAAACTAAGCATCTTCGTAAGAATATGGATGAGCTTTTCAAAAACGTGTTAGCTGCCTTTAATGGAATTTCTTAGAGGAATTCTCCAGTTAATTGATTCAATGCATCGAAGATGTACTGCAGTCTTAAAAAATAATGGATGCACTACAAGATATTGTACTACTCACCCAGTATTGACTATGTGCCTTAATTTTGGCACCTTAAAATGATGCCTTTTATTAATTTTCTTTGATTTTGAATGGTTTTTTTAATATATTAAAGATTATCTGTTACAATTTAAGAATGTATTCAAAAGTAGCAGTTTCTGCTTAGTTTTGTCCAACACTGTATATATATATGTATATATATATATATATATATATATATATATATATATATGTATGGTCTACAAAATCTTAATATTTGCTAATTAAAGCTTAAAATAACGGCCATTGGAGCAACAAAGAAAAAACATTTTTTAATTGTTAACTGTACTTCACCTGCAGCTTCTGTTTATAAGGTCTTTTAAAAAATTACTTGAGAAACACGGATATATTTTTATTTTTCTAAAAAGAGATTGTGACACAGTCGTTTCGATTGAACTTTGTGATATGGAGGATGGTAAAAATCCAAGATATTTATTATTAATAACAATATGCAGCTTCTGAAATTGCAAGCAAATTGTTAATTATTTGTGGGATGTTTTCAATTGACAGAAATTAGGGTATACCTTTAGGATGAAAATAAAAAAGTTGAAATTATTACTCCAAGGCCTCCATATTGAATTTGCTGTTTCCATACCTTAACTTTTTCCTACACGAATTTGCTACAATTATACAAAAGTACTGAAGTGTATTTTTTAAAATAATATTTAATTTTAATAATATAATTTAAAATTAAAGAAATGAAACTATTTCTTAAATACTTAAGTGTTTTACAATTAACTTTAAATATAAAAGAAAATATCAAAACTAATTTAAGAAGTTTTAGTTCGTTTTTGTTTCCTGCTGCTGCTGTTGTTTAGCTTCTAAATTAGATTGAACCCAAGAATTGAAGACATTACGACAGTGTATTATAACACATTCATTGCTACAGTACTCATCCTCCCAGTCGGGATTAATTATAGCACGCTTATTGCAATTTTCTCGTGTACACTTTTGTACTGAACCCGCCTCAGTTAATAAACGAATTTGATCATCGGATGGAGCACCAGTATTCGCACTTGTTGCTGTTGCTGGGATAGTGTTAGTAGCAGTTATTAAATTGCTATTTGCAGTTTCGGTATTTTTCTGAACATTAATATTATTTGTTACAGGCTGCGGTACTTGCTGAGCCGTTGATGGTCTTTGAATATTCGCTTCAGTTTGTAAATTTTCATTAGCACTTGAATTCAATTGTTCCTGCTTAAGCAGCTGTTGCTGCTGGTAGATTCTCATTTGTTTTAGATACTCAGTTCTAGCCAATTCATTCTTTTTGTTATAGACTCCCTTATGCGCGGGATCCAAAGCATCCCACATAGAGGCCACAATTTTTGACAATTCCTGAAATGAACATGTGGGATTTTGTTGCTTTATAGCGCTAACAGTATCACGAAAGAAAAGTGCGTAAGCTGACAAGGGCTTAGCAGGTTCATTTTGCTCTAATGTTGTCATTTGTTTACGAGCCGCCATTGTCGTTGCCGTTGTAGGTGTTGTCAATCCTGTTTGTCCTGCCGGCAGAACATCGCTTTGGCTACTAATATTCTGATGAATGACTGAAGTATTCATTGAAATGTTCGGTGTAACGTTAAAAGTTTCTTCGTTAGCCGTATGGTATTCATCTGATGTATTATAAAGACTAATCATACGTTTTGTCTAAACAAAGAAAAACAAAGTACAAATAGCGTGATAAACATATGAATATAAAATGCTAAAACAATAGAATGACAGAATTGATAAATTATCGTATAATGAAGGTACTTTAATAAACCAACAATAAAATAACAAATAAAAAAAGTAAACAAATAGGAAAGAAGATATTTTATGAAATGTAGAAAGGAAGTAACAAACAAAAGGTTAAAGAAAAGTAATTTAAATTTTATTAAGTTTATAAATAGCAATGAAATTTAAACGTATAAATTTGTTTGAGTTAATTAAGCGTCACGCCATACCGATGGCGGTGTCTGTTGATATGTAGAGGAATTGTTATTAACAGAAGGATCTCCTGATACGAAGTTAGAATTTGGAGTTGAAGTAGAAGCATCACCCAATTCAAATACTTCATCACCAAATGAAGGAGTGTGGAATTGTGAATTCATTGCAAAATGATTATTTATTATCTGGTACAAATTCTTAATAGTTTACATTACAAATACAAATCACACTGAATAACACTAAAAGAAATCACAAAAAAATATTTCTTTCACTTTATTAGACATTTGCTTTTGCAGTGGTGTTGCCAATATAAAATAACAAGAAGATTTATAAAACTTGGCAGCACTCACTTAATAAACTCAATAAGCCGAAGTGGTGAAAAACGAAGCATATTTCTAACAGTAAATACAAACATTTTGTGCATTATTGTGCTTTAAGATATTGTCTACGTTGTTTATTTAAAATAAATAGTTGATTTATTTACGGGATTTATGAATAATTCATCTAAATGTTTTAATAAATATTTAACGATATTATAGTAATCTTCATTACGAAAATATTTAGGTAAGCTGCTCTAGTTAAAATTATTTCGAATATAGAACTAAATTAAAACCTGAATAATAGAAAATTTAAACACCACAGAATAACCAATTATAAGTTTTAAATTTCTTTCTTTCCAAATAAATTTAGATTGTCTCTATAGTGGCAAACGCATGCTTTACGACTTCTCTTTTTTTTTGCTGGAGATAACAAAATTCGACGGCCTGTTTGTTTACGTAAAAAAAGTGTTCCAAAAATTTGAAAAACCTTCACAAAAATAAATAAATTCTGTAAGCTACAGATCAAAAAATTTAATTAATCAACTCAAGTTTTTAATTAGAAAGTAAATTGTCTTTCCTTTGATTAAATCTTAAGATTTGAAATTTAAAACATTGAACGTAACACTCTCGAGCAAAAAGAAATTTAATTGTGAAAATTTACTATTTAAATGGTTAAAATTTCATTTATCGCTATGTAGAATTCGAGCAGCTTAATTCGAGGCTTTCGGTATTGTTGCTAGACCAATAGACCAAAACAATTTGTAGGGAAGCAAACATAACCACTGTACAGCAAAGTGTTGAGAATGAGTCTGCAACATCAACTTGTCGATGTTTTTAGCAATTGGCCATCACAAGAGGTATTTTGCATACAAATCTTCACACTCACGCTTATGAAGTTTAAATCATTCAAGTATTGAAAGCGATCGACCATTGTTAAGGCCCAACTATAATATGCATAACCTGGCTTAAGCCAACCTAAACAACTGTGCAAATACCAGATAACCATATGTGGGAAGCTATGTATAATGTACTTAACAATTTTCGTTAAGTTTCGTCAAATGTCAATTGCTTAAGTAAAATACCAAATTGATCGCAAATTCCGTACGTAAGCAGCTGATTTTGTATTGTGCATTGTGTTATAGAAACATTAGTAAACAAATTGTAATAGAGGACGAAAGCGAAAATATATTTTACCTGAATTTAATAGAAAACCTACAAAGAAATAATTGCTTCTATGACAAAAGAGAGTCGTTTTATTATAACCGCAATTCAAAGGTACGACCATGGAAAGAAGTAGCAGAAAAATGCAGTAAAAGTGGTAAGTATTACCTTGAATAATTTTGTTTGCGTGGCCAACTATAATGTACTTAACAAAACTTTTCGTGAAAAGTCAATTGCTTAAGCAAAGTTCGAAACTGATCGCACATTCCGTACGGAAACAGCTGATTTTGCATTGTGTTATAGATACATTAGTAAAAAAATTCCAATGGAGGGCAAAAAATATTTTATCTGAATTTAATAGAAAATGTACAGAGGAAAAATAGTTTGTATGACTAAAGAGACGCTGTTAAGCAGTACAAAGGAACAAGGGTCTTTAAACATTTCATTTTCTTTTCCATTTTTTTAACACTGTGTGTAAATAAAATTTAATTTTTGCAATAAAATTTAATTTTTTTATTGTTTATAAATTCAATGATGCACACAGTTGCACTTTTTAGTACTTTTGGCCCAAATAATACATACAGCGATATGTGTAATTTTTCTTTCGTAATTTTCTTAAAACTATAAACAAAAAATTATAAATTTGTATAAGGATAGTAGTAAGTATACAAAAAATGATTATTAAACGCTTTTTTGCTAATAAATTTCATTTATTTAGAACGAAATAATTTTTTTGCAAACGTACGAATAAAATAAATGTGCAACTGTGCATAATAATTTCTACATTCATGTAAGTACAATATAGCCACGTAAAAGTCTTAAATGATTCGCTTAAACATTTGACAGACTTTTTTTTCAACTTTTGACATTAGCATAAGCCAGATTATGCATATTATAGTTGGGCCATAATGATTTGCTTAAGCATTTGAAAGACTTTTCGTTAAATTTTTGACATTAGCTTAAGCCAGCTTATGCATATTATAGTTGGGCCTTAATGATTTGCTTAAGCATTTGAAAGACTTTTCGTTAAATTTTTGACATTAGCTTAAGCCAGCTTATGCATATTATAGTTGGGCCTTAATGATTTGCTTAAGCATTTGAAAGACTTTTCGTTAAATTTTTTACATTAGCTTAAGCCAGCTTATGCATATTATAGTTGGGCCTTTAGCGCTTAACGTTTGTGTATGGGTTTTTTGAAAAACTCAACGAAACCAATGAATTTTTTAACGAAATCATTTTTACTCGTAGTGATTAGACTAATTTTTAATTAGCCAATTATGTAAACAAACAAAATTTTTGCATAAGGAGTTCGAAAAAACCACAAGTAATCCTGGAAAAACTATTACATCGAATGAAAATAACTACTTTTCTGTAGTCACAATTAGTTAATGTTGGCATCAGTGACCTTTAGTTTCAGCAAGACGTTGCTACACAGTCACACGAACAATTCAGTTATTGCATGAGAAATTTTCCGGTCGCCTAATTTCTTGATTTGGCGACGTCAATTGGCTGCCTTGTTCTTATGGTTTAATACCGCTGGATTGTTTTTTCTACAGCCGCTGGAAAGACCGCAGTTACATGAAATAACTGACGCTCTGAAAGCTAAAATACTGCGCTGTATTGACGAGATAAGCGAAGCTTTGTTGCAAAACGAACTTTAATATTTTGTGAAAAGAACCGACGTTTGCCGGCCGTGTTAAAAGTAGACATTTACCCGACAGCATATTCAGTTTTTAATTCCCATATTTTTACTTTACATTGGTATCAATAAAACTGAAGTTGTCGAAAAAAGTGTGTTTTAAGAAAATATATTTTCTAACCTCAAATGTCCCCACCCTTTAGTTATTCCTCTTAATAAAAATTTAACAAAAGCGGAATTGATTAAAATTTCCTCCCTCTTTTTTAACGATGTTAAGGAAGAAATAATTTTTATCCTGCATAAAAAGGTTCACGTTGAATTCCGATTGTGATAGACTGAGTGCTGATGGAACACATATGTTAATTTGGAGGAATTTTTGAAAACGTTGGGAAAAAGTTAAGCGTAATTTGTTATATTTTTAGTCTTTTCAGTAATTCAAAATTTTTTTATAAAATTATATCCCTAATAAAAATATTAATACAAATTTTAAAACAATATAATATTTGCATATTATTTAAAAAAAAGAAAAATTCGTTAAAAGGTTTTTCTTTTTTTACTGTATTATAATGTTTACTTAATTTATTACATTAACGTATTAAATTTACATAATTTCTGTTTCTAGTTTTTTCAAAATACTTCATTATATTATAACATATGACTTAAAGTTATTGTTATTTCGCAAAGATACATATATAATATTGCAATTTTAAATAATTATAGAAGTTTTAACTTTAAAATAATTTCATATCACATTTTCCTAAATAATTTATACATAAAAACAAAAATACAGTTACATTTTACAAAAGCACATTCATATAATTGACGACTATAAAACTTTAAAAAATATTAGTTTTTATTCGTTTTTATTTTATCTCTAATACACATTTAAATATACAAATTCTCACTGTTTGTTTTATGAACTAAATTGTTATCCTAATGGAAAAATATACTTTTTGATCATTTATTGCGTTTTTGTGATTCCAGATATGTGGCGGTGAATGTGAGCAATCGATGTCTTTGTTTAAGATTACGGGCTCGAACATGAACGGAATTAACTTCTTCTGTATAACTGCCAGGAAACCAGCCAACGGCACCATCACGTATACGCTCGCCTTTGTACCAACCTTAGAACAAAAAATAAAAAAAAAATTTCTTTTAATTTGCAGAAAAAAATTTTTATTAATTAAAGCAGGCATTTACCATCTGGCAATTTACGTGTAACATTAACCACATCTCCCACATCTAAATTCAATACATCTGGTTCATTATTCTCGTAGGCATGCTTTGCTATAACCTGAGGACAATCCCATTGCTCGTATAACTTTTCACCAGGAGTTTCTGATTCTGGTGGACGCATGGCTTGCAACCATCTTTCTTGTTCTGAAACTGAGGGACAAGATAAAAGCTAAAAGCAAAACAAAATGTGTTCTTCTTGAAGCAAAAGTTTATATTATTTGAAGGCTGTCAAGGGTCTTACCAACTCCACAGTTTTACGCTCATGATTTTCTAGCAAAGTCATTAAAATTAAATTTTTACTAGTTTGACTATTTAAATCTTTGGTTGGTAATTGTGGCAGTGAATCGCCCGAAGTAATCGTCAACATATTTCGTGGACAGTAGTCAAATACTGAAAATTGTTCTTCTGCTTTACGTTTTGTCAATACCAATAAATCGGAAAATAGAAACGCAAAGATGCTGGTCTTTGAAAACTTTTTACCAAATGTCAACTTGGCATCATCACCTCGCCAAACAAGATGTGTTAGCTCACCCTTTTTAACTAAATAACGTGGCTTAGTGCCGGGAGCCAAAACACCTGCTGGCGCTATTGCTAAAGGTCGTATCAGAGAGGGATTAAATTCTAGTTGGCTTGATATTCTCTCAATCTCATAAGCCTGTTCACTTTTATTAGCCGCCTCATTACACTGCGTTACAATTTTATTCATTATGGCCAAACACATTTTCCAATTCTCATACTCATCATCATTTGGATGGCATTTGCTGAAAACGGCATCTATTAACAGTGGCAGTCTTGTTATTCTTTGCATAGGCAACATTAAAAATGAATGTAAATTGAGGCCACAACAGGCTGGGCTCGATTCGAGTAGTTCCAAGTTTTGTGCAAACAGACCTTTGCTTTCACGCAAACGCTTTAAAGTTCGATCCATACGACCTTGATGTTCACAGAAACCCACATAGACATGGAAATGCCTTTCAGCAACAGTATAAATACGTTTACTTAGTCCTATTAACATAATGTTGTCCTGCCAGCAGGACTCCAATTCTGTGAGGAGTTTTTCTGAGCACTCATGTACGGGAACTATGTGAGAAAATAAAAATTTTCTATCTCGAGAATTTACGACATTTTGATCACGAAACACCGGATGATTCATGTAATGTGTACGCAATAAATTAAGAGATTTAAGATAACTGGCTTCCGATGTTATAATTTCAAATTTAGCCTCCATCAATGCTCGTTCCCGTGGTGTCATTGTAGCTGAAATGGACAAAATTATTTTAAAGCAAAAATTGTTTGAAACGTTGCCTTTCGTTTAATAATCAATAGAAAATGTCACTTGAAGGCCATTTATAAAAGCAAATGGAAACATACTTGGTTAAAACTAGGTTTAGCTCTTAAGCTTACAAGTACTTTCAGTATTTCAACGCAAACCTTCTCTTGATAATGACAGGTGGAAGTTTCTTTCTTTGTTGAGAGCGAAGTTATATGCAGAAAAAGAAGGAAAACTTCCCCAGTTTCCAGCTTAACTTAAAGATTTCATCACTGTCAACTCTGGAAACCACTACCGTGATATAAAACTCTTTCGGATTTTTTTTGAAAAGAGCCAACGGCGAAGTGAACAGAAAAAGTCGAAAAATGAATCCTTTTGCAATTATTCAGAAGTGGAATCTGAATTCTTAAAAGACGCTTTGCAAAACTTAAACTCTTTTGACTTAAAGTCACCACAAGCTAAATGTTGAGTAATTCGTTTCTAGTGTTCTGGCAACAAAAATCAATTGGTTGATCGGCTCGAAGATCACAATGTTAAAGGCACAAAACGAATCGCAGGATTTGTCGACACGATTTGTTGTGTCGAAAATACGAATTCAAGTAAATCTCATTAGAACTCCAGAAATTAATACATCAATAGCGACCTCGTCACAAAAAATGTTACAAAAACCCAGAGGGTCCTCATCTAGTTATTTCCAAATATATACTAATTCCGTCACTACAAACATTTAAAACTTATACAGGGTGCCCCTGTAGGCTAGTTGTTAGTGTGCTAGTTTACATGACTGGGGGTTGTGGGTTCAATTTCCAACGAAGACCATGTTTTTTTCACTACAAATAAAAATTGACTGTCGGTGGGGCTGCTCAGTGATGAAGGCATGGTCATTGGTCACTGAGCTGTCTTATACGACAGTTAATTTCCGTAACTTGCCTTCTACTTTCACCACCTGTCTCATCTCTTCTCTATCCCTTTCTTAAAGAATGTAGCACGATACGTGACTAAGTAGGCATTGTTGCCGGAAGTGCTGCTTCTCTCTAAAAAAAAAATCTCATGCCATCTCAATTTGCTTATGGCCATCAATAATCGACTGTCAATATTGATGTGATTTGATTTACATTCGCGCCTGGCCATGAAACCTTAATAAGATGGTGAACCAAACCACTGCATAATTTGGAACGTCATGCTCGTCCTAGGAAGCCGAAGCTATAATTCTATGCAACAGAACTTTCTAGTTGCAACTTCGATGATTCCAGAGCAGGGCTGCAAATCATCACTCCTTGCTTAAGAGTTGGAGACTTTCCAACTCCTGTCCAGAACACATGTCTAGCATGCTCACTGGATCTGGGAACATTTTACCAGGTAGGTGTTATTAAAGGTAAAATGAATCCGGCCACCATTTAAAACTGACCTGTCTGTTATGGGGCCGCGAAACCACAACCACCACGTTACTCCCATATAGGGGCCAACCTCAATAACCAGCCAGAGAACTATTAAATGTCCAAAGAGACAAATAATGAACTCTGCGAGCTCACTGATCTCCGTGGAAACAAAGTGGAGTTTCTAGTTGAACCCCTGCTGCCTTCAGGAGACTGGGCTCCCTTTTTCCCCAGTTGCACTGTGTCTAGATAGTGGAATTCTATAAAGACCATATTTATGTACCCCCCGGGGGGCGACTGTCAATATTGTAATAGTCCGCTCTAAGGGTATAATGTACTACCGCCGGCAAGCTTTAGTTAGTAGAATGTAGATTGTCGGCCACAACTATTCAAAACCCGCCACTGAGCTGCCGGAAAAAATGCTATCTGTTCGATTCAGCGACACCACTTAATACGGTGGCGGTAACCCGTTAAGAAAAATCAAATATTATAAATGCCACAATTTGGTCATTACTTAATTTAGTGTACCGAGGCACAAAAGCAACCGCTGTGTTAACTGCAGTCGTACATCCCATAAGAACAAACGGCAAATAAAAAACAAAATAGATACTACAAACTCAAAGCCGGACCCTTGCAAAGTCGTCAGCATAAATAAAAAATAGAAGTAGCACTTCAGGCAGCAATGCCTATTTAGTCAAGTACCGTGCTACATTCTTTAGGAAAGGGATAGAGAATAGATGAAACAGGTGGTGAAAGTAGAAGGATAGTCGGAAATTAACCGCCGTATATAAGACAACACAGTGACCAGTGACTATGCCTTCATCGCTGAGCAGCCCCACCGACAGTCAATTTTTATTTTTGTAGTGAAAAAAACCAAGGTATTCGTTTGGAATCGAACCCACAACCCCCATACTGGCAAGCTAGTACACTACCTACTAGCCTACAGGGGCACCTTTAATAAGAAAGTCGTTTTTAGGGAATAAAGGATTTCAGAGCGATGAGTTCACAAGCACGGAGCGAACAGAAAAAGTTGAAAAATTAATTTTTCGACACAGCTAATAGAAGCTTCTTTTGGGATGCCAATCTCTAGACTGATCTGCTTAATGTAAAACTTTAAATAGATCGAATTGCTGGTCTGCTTAATGTAAAACTTAAAGCAGTTCGAATTGCTGGTTCATTTACCACGAATTGGAATGAATCGAACGGTCCGGAAAAAATATTTAAAGGAACTCCAGCAGATGAACAGTGAAATCATTACGGAGGAAAGGAGAGAAAAGCTGAACCTAAACCAATACTAGATAATGGTAGAGTTGAAGCTTACGTCTTTTTTAACTAAGCCTTTCCCATAATGCGACGTTAGTAGAAGCCGTGTTCGTATATCCAGCATGAGCTAAAATTAGTCTATGGATTACAGGTAGATGCATTGGGTCTAATTGTAGACCTTAGCTTTAAGTCTGGAACGGTAATACGTACTTAATAATAAAGAAGCAGATTTACAGCTGTAAATCACTTAAGCCGAAAAAGTGATTTTTACGCGTATGTTAATGAATAATAGGGGAAATTGAGAGAATAACTCAAAGAGTACTAATTTTCTTTGGCTATCTGCAATTATTATTTAACTGCATTGAGCCATTTATACATTTTTCAAATTTTCATGGCCTTAAAATTTCCGGTATACTCGACTTAATAAACTTTCGAAAACGAAAAACTTACGTAAAATATAAGAATTAATAACTTCGGGAATTTGACTCCACAAAGTACGCTCCGGACCACTTTTTGGCTCAACTAATTGTAAAGCGGATGGTCTTAAAGACTTGCGAACAGCTTCTGTAGCATTGCCATTCTTAAGGCGATCACCGATTTCTTCATAACCATCGGTTGAATTCTCATCTTGCATGTCACGTGATATGGCCTCTAGCTTAGCAGCGCTATAGATTTGATATAAAGGCTCATTGCTAAACATACTATGGGACATTTCATCGGCTGGTCCAGCCTCGTTGCTAGTTGAAACACCAGAACTACCACTGCTGCTAGCCACAGACATGCCGCTCGTTTGATATAAGCCCGCTTCTTCATACCAAGTAGAACCAGCAGCAATGCTGCCACCCGAACTATTGTTTTGACTATTTAACACATTAGAATCATCACACACTATGTTGGTACTGCCGTTTTTAAACACACCACATTCAGCATACCATGAGGTATTGCTTTGGCGTCTGGTTTTAGAATTATTATCTGGTGGCGGAGGTGGTGGCGGCTCATGAGGCCTAATGCCAATTGTGGTACGTCGTCGCTGTGAATTGGCTAGTTTGGCTTCTTTCTTTGACTTGCGGCCAAGCGTGGATAATTTTTGTGTTTCGGCCGAGGGGCTAGCTGTTAAAGTGGCCAGTTCTCCTGATAAAGCTTTTTCTGAAAATCCAGAATCTAATTGTCCATTACTATCATCATTTGCAGGATCTTCAATATAGAATGTACTTCTGGTTGGCGTTATTGTGGACAACTGTTTATTATCAAATCCCACCAAACTCTTGCGTAAACGTGATCTTAAACTTTTGCCCGACTTTGATTTTCTGGGTGTTGTTGAAGTATTTACGGAATGTTGTGTAGACATTGTACTTTGTGCCAATATTAAATTCTTTTCCGAAGTGCTTAATTCTTTGGTTTCTGTTACCTGCAACGTTGACGATGATGATGATGTTAATTGTGGCTTTTCCTCATATTGACCACCTGCATAGAATTGTGATGAACTATCATAGATTTTTTGATGACTACCGCTGTGCTTCGAGCTATTGGGAGATTTCTTATTCACTATGAAATTTTTGAATTTCTTAACAAATGAATACATTTGATTCGATGATGATGGTGGATCTGGCAATTTGGTATTTCTTATATCTACGCCGCTGTCATTATGAGAATTTTTAAAATGCTCACTTTCATAATAGTCATCGGTATCGGAGTCAAATGAATCGTCCGATATATGCTGACCCAAAGCATGAGCTGAATAAGACATTTGCTTTCCACGCTTCGAAACTCGTATCGCATCTTCATTTCGTTTCAAACTACTGGTTCGAGTTTGATCTAGCAAAGAGTGTCGTTTGGTAAAGGCTAGCGGTGATAGTTGTTCGTAGAAATGTTCGGGATCATCTGTAAAAGACAGAAAAGTAAAGAATCAATTGTTATTAAGATTCATTCGTAATTTTGAAATATTATTATTGCAAAACATCTAACTGCGAGTTATCGAGAGTGCGTGAATAAGTCCGTGACTTTTTGAATTTTTTTTTCTCCTCATAATTGAAATAGAAGCACTGCTCCTGTCAATAGGGAACTATCCAGTTGACTTCTGTTAAAATTTGAACAAGCTGTGTATATTTAGTTTGTGTTCAGCAGCCGCTGGTAGCTGACTACCTCGCGTTTCGAGATGAAAATTGAAAAACAGTGAATTTCGTGCTGTTTGATGTTACTCTTTGGTCTCCAGTGTGCTCTGGAAGAATCACACAATACGGACGATTTTTTTCATGGTGTAGTAACCATGCGCTTTTTGGACCACTCTCGTACCATCCAAAGACTAAAGCACGAGACTATTTTTTTTTGCTGATTTCAAATCTTATTCTAGTTCTAGTATCTATTGGCAGATTTGTCTTTTTCACTTGCCGATCTAAAAACAGTCAATGGCATACTATGGACTATGTGATTTTTAGGGTTGCGAGATTGCTTGAGATCATTATCTTAAAGAAGTTGCGAACTGAACAATTATTTAGAACGAATGGATCACGGTTTGAAAATAATGTCTTCACATCGAAAGTGCTCGCCGTTTACACCGAACGAACAACAACCAGAAAGTATAGAGAAAAATGACAACAGAAACGAACACCTTTCGTTAGTTTATTTACATGTGAAACTAAATATCGTAGTAAAGTAAATAAAGATTGATTTCGCCGCAACACCAGAACTGCTGTGACTAGTGTTGAAAAAATTGACTACTTTCAACTCCTGGATACTATTCAATAATTTTCCGTCGGATATTCGATGCTATTCGATACTTTTAACAGGTTTTTATAATTTGAAAAATATATAAAGGGTGTTTTTTATAGAGTTATAGAACTTTAAGTTGGGAACATATTTTGATATTTTGAGGCGGCCATTTTGTCAGCTGTCAAGTGATTTATGCTTAGTTTGCTCTGAAATTTCAATATGAATAGACCGATAGTGTGAACAACGCTTCCAAATCATGTAAATTTATTTTGAAAATCACGGTTCTGTTCGAAATACTTTATCCCGATTTCATTAGCGAAATTTGTCTGTGAAGTCCATTTTTGTTTGAATGAATATGTTCATAACAAAACTGTCGAATTTGGACACTAATGATAATCCTCAAGTCTGTGTTAAGACACTGTTTAGTCTGCTTTATGGGCTGGTGAAATCATTGATCTGTACTTCTTTAAAAACAATGCTGGTTATTATCAAGGGGAGTCATGATAACTGTCTTTAACTTCAGTTGAACAACCACGACAATACAGAAGTTTGGTTTCAACAAGACGGCACAACATGTTGTGCCACAATTGATTTATTGAAGGCAACTTTTGATAACTGCTTAGTTTAACGTTTCAAACTTGTGAATTGGCTTTCAAGATTACGCGATTTAACAACGCTTGACTATTTTCTGTGGGGATATGTGAATTCGCTAGTCTACGACGATAAGCCCGAAACGATTAACCACTTGGAAGAAAACATTCGTCGCCCTTTTACCGATATACTGCCATAAAATGTTGGAAAGAGACATCGAAAATTAAACCTCCAGATTAAACTATGTCCAAGCCAGCCATTGTGGTCATATGTCGGCAGTTATATTTAAATTATAATGCCAAAATCCTATCTTTCGAATAAAGTAAATTTAAAGAAGTATGGACCAATGATTTCACCAGCCCGTTTTACTGTATGTAATGGTCTCTCGACGTACACTTAACGATTACTATCACTCCAAATATGCAGTTTTGTTTATCACATAAATAACCGCCAGTTAAAAGAGTGTTTCCAACTTAAACTTTTATAGCTCAATAAAAAACATGCATTATTTACTAAGTAAATGAATATTGCTAAAATGTTATTAGAGCTCATAGCTAATTGCATTCAAGTTATTAATGATTCACTTTTTGTCAGCAATGGACTTACAGCACTTTTAATGAGAACGACTTTTTAAATCGTCGCCAGTTATTGTTATATGTATCATTTGAAACGAACGTCTCAAAAATACATAGCGGGTGTCCCCTGAAAAGGTATACTACATTGTTTTGCCGCCAGTTTGGTTAACATTAGACTTGACAGTTCATATTTGGCAGTCGCGAAGTAGACACGTGGCAAATTTATTATGGAAAAATATTCGATAAACCAATGTGTTTTAATCAGGGTTCCGAATTTTTCATTTATGAACATTCAAAAATCAACATTCATGATATTTTTCATAAATGAGAAATCTAAAATTTTATATTTATTTTTCACACTCATAAACGAACAACAACAAATGTTCTGGTTATTTTCATACATGAATGCGAACAACAAGAATTATTAGTCTTATTCATATGTGATAAATGATAAATTATTAAATTTTTCATAAATGTACATGTTCATTTATGAACGTTGAAATTTTATAAAATTTCTCATAAACGAACGTGAAAAAATTTTCTACCTACGATCGCAGTTTACCGTAAAATGTAGTAAAAACACATGGGTACATATTAAAACAAAATACAATATTGCAATATATTCTAAAAGAAATACAAAAAAACATTTTTTTTTCTGCAAACGCCGACAATTGCGCATTATCAAATATGTGCGTTTATGTACGCAAATGCTTAACGCACATATTTTTACGACCTTTTCATTTGTGAACAATTATCAAAATTGTAAATATTCCAAAATGAACACTTGTGTGTTTCTCATTTTTTCACTTATGTATAGAAAGAAAAAAAAATAAATCGTCGCATTCACAAATGAGAAAACACAAAATAATTTGTAGTCTCTCACACATGTATGAGAAGAAGCGGCTAAAAAATGAAATGTACATATTCATACATGTATGAACAGTGAGTGAATACTTCGTTACTCTGGTTTTAATCGTTAAAACATTTTATCAAAATCAATCATCGATTACTGTGACGATAAGAAAGTTACGTGAAATTTTTCGTGTAGTGAATGATTTCGAAGAAAGAGGGTCTGTAGATGATAGGCCTTGGCCTTGATTAACATGTGGTATCAACAAGACGGTACCACATCGCTTATAACCACGATTACAATGGAATTACTGCGAGTCTTCTTATCACAACAAGTTATTTCAAGAACTGGTGTTGTTGATTAGTCTTCACGGTCGCCTGTTTAACTGCTCCGGATACTTTCTGTGGGGATATCTGAAAAGCAAGGTTTATGCAAACAGACCAGAAACGCTTGAGTAACTCAAAAAAAAAATATTCGTGATGAAATTAATAAAATACCGCCAGAAGAGAGAATGTATTGAAAAATGTGCTTGAAAGGGCTCGCATTTATGAGGCGAACATTTATCTGATATTTTATTCTAAACACAATAGCCGACATTAAATAAAACATTTATCAATATAAGATCCCTTCTCTTTCATTTAATCAAAAATTATAAACAAACAAAGTAGTATACCTTCCCGGTGGACACCCTGTATTTCAAAAATACCTAATTTAAATTAGAGTTTTTATTACGGGAATTTACTTGTTACATAACCCAATAAAACTAAAAAAAAAACAAAAAGAGACTTGTTATATTTTGAATTCACAGAAAATTTCATTTTATACCAACCTACGAAAGTACTCATCACTACACTTTCACGCGTTTCATCTACTTCTGCTATGGTGGCACGTATAAATGTCAAATGTATTCTCTGACGTTGGCGTACATTTTGAATTTCGTTGGCTGGCTTTTGAACACATTCCAGCTTGTCTTTCAGCTCCTCTAGGCAAGTGTTCTGATAAACAGGCTCTATTTTATTTGAGGCATTATCTATCTCCTTACTCCTTTCATCATTTAGGTATACACAGCTAGAAGGACAAGTTATTGAAACTTCACCAACTGCACGAGGTCGCCGTTTACGTGGTAACGTACGTAAAACGTTTGTTGTATTGTAATTGAATGTTGTTGTAGTGGTTTCCATTTTGTGTTTACAATTCTTTTGGAATCTACATTTTCTTCTGTTGTGGATTTTATTTATGAGTATGAGTGAGTTTAAACGAGTTTTAGATTATTTGTATGGTCCATTTAATATTTTTTCTTTTCGTTTGTTTTATCGATCATTGTGTTGCACTAAATGAGTCATGCATTCGCTTTGTTTTTTTTTTTTTTTTATTTTGTGTGAATTCTTGGGCAGTTGTGGTCTTGTGTTGTTAATTGATGTTGGTTTTCTTTTAATTGATTACAATTAACATAAACTGATCTCTGGAGTCCGTTCTTTCTTACCAGCCCCTACTTTTTATAAATTTCTATTAAAAATATATTTTTTTAATATTCAATTTATTTGCTAAGAAATGGGCAACCGCTGCCTTTTGTTGTTTTATTATTTTTAACTTTTATTCTTTTAATGCCTCCCTTACAGAAATTTATATTTTAATAATTTAATTTTAGTTCACTAATGTTTTATTCTGTTTATAATGTTACGAACGAGTGAATAAGTGAACAAAAAGTATATTTAATCGTCCGGCTTGTAGACCGGTTATTTTTTTTTATTAATAATTTTGTTTGCTTTTTATTTCTGAAATGATTAGCTTTTTTTTTTCTTACTTTTAAACGTATTTAACTAGTCGACACTTGTTCTTGTCATTTAAAGTGGGAGTCTTTTTATATCATTTTGTTTTTTTAAACTTTTAAAAAAAAATTATAATTTTCAGGTAAAGGGTTTTTCACTCAGAAGTTTGTTTTCTAAAACAAAATAAAACAAAAAAAAATTAGATTAAGATGATTCAAATTTTTATTGTATCACGAAGAGAAAAGTTCGACAGATGTCGATTCTTTCATCAACGTTCTTAATCACTTTTAAGCAAAATGGCGGCTCCATTTAGTTAACAATTTCACAGAGTTTTAAGTTTGAGTTTTAAGACTAAAATCGATTCGATTGCCTCCGTATAGACTCTGTTCTTAACATAGCCCCACAAAAAATAAACCAGTAGTGTTAAATTACACGATTTGGCTGACCACTTAACAGCTGGTTGTCGTGAAATTATATGATCGGAAAATTTGGTTTCAACTAATCGTTTCATTAGCTGTGTGACATGTGGCACCGTCCTGTTAAAATCACATGTCAGCGATATCCACGTCGCCAATAATAGGCCAAAATTGAATTGTTAGCATCTCGTGATAGTGTGATCCACTGACCATTGCCGCATTTCCAGCCTCATTTTCGACAACAAAAAAAAACAGCCCAATCACTCCAACTAGCGCACCTTATAGTGACACCTTAAGCTTGCAAGGGCCTCTCAAATTTGGTTTGAAATAAATTGATCGTTTCATCGTTTCATGTCACATCGCCCTGTTGAAACCAGGTCGTCAACAATAGACCATAATTGAGCTGCTAGCATCAATTGACCTTTACCGCATTTTCAACCTCATCTTTGAAAAAAACTGCCCACTCACGGCTGTAGACCATATAGCGCACCATATAGTGGCACGTTCAGCATGCGAAGGCTTCTCAATAAGCGCTCCAGGATTTTCAAAAGCCCAAATGCGACAATTTTGCCTGTTAACATACACTAACAAGTGCAAATAGGTTTCGTCTGAAAAAATTTTTTTTCAGAAAAACCAGCCGGTTGTTCCTGAATTCGCAAATCTATGGCGATATGAATGGTCGATCGGCTTCAATTCCTTTCAATAGTTGAACCTTGTTAGGCTTCAAAGTCAAATCCTCACGCTAAATTCCCCGTGCAATGGTTTTAGATAACCCCAATTGTTGAGAATGTCGAGGAATTGGCAAATTAGGATCTGCTTTAACATTTTTCGTGATAAGATTTACAGCTGCACCTGGCCGCGGGCCTTAATCAGATGGTGGTCAAACCACTGTAAATGAAAAGCAACGTCATTCACGTCCTAGAAAGCCGAAGGCAAATTCTGGCAACAGGTCTTTTCTAGTTGTAATTTCAGCGGTTCCAGAGCAGGGCTGCAAACCACTACTCCTTGCTGAAGAGCTGGAGACTATCCAACTCCTGTCCAGAACACATGACTAGCATGCTTACCAGGTAGGTGTTATTAAAGGTGAGATGATCCTGGCTACCATAAAAAATAGACCTATATAGGACCGCGAAACCACAGCCACCACGATACTCTCGAAGGGCCAACCTCAATAATCAGTCAGAGAAGCAGCCAAATGCCTAAAGAGACAAATAGCGGAAAATCTGCGGGCTACTGATTCCAGTGGAAATAACGTGGAGCTTCCAGTTGACCCCTACTGCCTTCAGGGAACTGGGCTCTCTTATACCCCCAGCAGCCCAGGTTTAGATAGTCAAGTATTATATAAAGACCGATAAAGGTGCCCCCGGGAGGAGATCTGCTTTAACAACGTGTGATTAGATTTACATCCGCGCCTGGCCATGAAGCCTTAATCAGATGGTGGATCAAACCACTGTATAATTTGGAACGTCATGCTCGTCCTAGGAAGCCGAAGCTATAATTCTATGCAACAGAACTTTCTAGTTGCAACTTCGATGATTCCAGAGCAGGGCTGCAAATCATCACTCCTTGCTTAAGAGTTGGAGACTTTCCAACTGCTGTCCAGAACACATGTCTAGCATGCTCACTGGATCTGGGAACATTTCACCAGGCAGGTGTTATTAAAGGTGAAATGAACCCGGCCACCATAGAACCATAAACTGATATGGGGCCGCGAAACCACAACCACCACGATACTCCCATATAGGGGCCAACCAGTTGCACAGGTCTAAGTTGTTGCTATCTCCAAAGGCCATATATATGTGCCTCCGGGGGGTAAATCTCTGCTTTAACAGTGTGGCTCACGGCTGCGATGTTTCCAGTTGAACGACCCGGTCGAACACGCGTTGGTGTTCGCACATTTTGTATCGAGTCTGTCGCCTCAAATTTAACGATCAAATTCTTAGCAGTCTCAGAAAGACAGTTATGTTGTTCGAAAACATCACGAATTTTACAAAATATTACTTTAACAGAACCACCATTTTCACAGTGGATTTTAATTTATTTAATGCGATTTTCGTGCGAATTTTAATTCATTGTAACAATTGCCAATATACCTACGAAGAATACATTAAATAACTAAATGTCAAAACTATAATGTTGTTGGTGTTGCCAAAATTGAAAAACAAACTTCTTGTTGAAAAACCCGACATTTATATTAATTACCATTCAGTCACCGCCGTTTATTAATTCTGAAGTTTGGTTTTATGAATCCTACAACTATTTTTAATTAAGTGGGGGGGTCTAGCAACAAAAAAAAACGGGCGAAGATAAATTGACTCTTTAAAGTAGAGCCCTAAATCACCATGCGGTAATATACGGCAGAATTTTGTCGCTAGGATAATCAGATGGGTAATCTTCGAGTATAGGAGCTTTGCCTTTAGTGTGGCAACTCTAAACAATTGCCCATCAATACTCGTTTGACACAGATTAAAAATATTATTAGTGACGAAAAATTTTGGCGAGAATATTTTAAAAAAGATAAGTAATCTTCGAGATTACAACAAGGATGCTGAAGTAAAGAGGAGCCAAGCTTGGCGTGGAAAAAAGCTAAGCGCTAGTAATCCTGAAAAGCAGAAAGAAGAAAATAATAGCTAAATGAACGAGGATTCTAAAGTGAACAAGCCGTCTAAACAGTTTAACGGTAGTAACGGCGACATTTGCGTAACAAAAACGTTAGCAATAGGAGTGTCAAACCATCAGGTCAGCCAAGAATGGCGAATTACGTTCGACGTAATAATTGTGCTTTTATTCAGGTACACAAATATGCTTTAAGCAGCGAGTATATATCAGGCCATCTTCCCCTCCCCGGGGGCACATATATATGTCTTGACGGATTCTCACCGTCATTACATATGTCACCGGGGGTAAAAGGGAACCCTGTCCCCTAAAGGCTGGGAGCCAACTGGACAACTCCACGTTATAAACACGGGAATCAGTAAGCCCCAGAGTTCAGCTTTTTGGCTTTTTATTCTTTTAGCTGACTGATTATTGAAGTTGGCCCTTCGGAAGCAGCGTGGTGGTTGTGGTTTCGCAGGCCCTCAGGAATTTTAAGTAAGGGGTCAGGATTATCTCACCCTTAAGTAAGGGGTCAGGATTATCTCACCCGGATCAAGGAGGAATGATCCACCGTCGGGTTATGGCTTATACAGCTAAGTAGCGAAGTAAACCTTATCACGCATACCAAGCCAGCTTTTTTTACACAAGGTTTTTAAAGTTAATAATCTAATGCTGTGGAAAAGAAGTATTTTTGTCAACAAATTCAGATTCATTTGTTGATTATTTATTCTTTTCCTGAATATGCCACCCAATGGTGTAGCAAAATATTGAAAATTAAAACAAATTTATTAATTATTATTTGAAGACCTTGTGTTGAAAAAGTTTATTTTTAAAATTAATAATTTGGTAATAACCGAGAGAGTTATAATACTTTCCATTATATTGGTTAACTTAATGCGTTACACGAGTTTTAATAATTTTTTCCTCTTAGTGAACATTTTTTTGTAGTCTATAATATTCTCGTTTCACTAATGCCAATAACAATATTATTCTAGGGGTTATAATATATAATTGTTATTGCGCTGGCTTTTTTTTTTTTGTTAATTCTGATACAAAATTATTCTGTTTTACTGATCTTGTTTATGCTTCAATAAAATTGTTTAAATTCTTTGCTGTAGTTTCCCATTGCGGAAGTTTACGTTTCTAGTCGAAAACTTGTTTTGACAACAAACGATCTTCACACATTCGAAATAATGTTTTTTTTCTTTGTTGTTTTTAAAAGCTTTTTAATATTTTAAATAGACATACGAGTGGTGGTACATGCATACATACACACATTTGCAAAAAATATTTTTTTTTCTCTTCAAAAGTTTTTAAATTAAAATTGTTTTTTGCTTATGCTCGTGATTTATAACAGAATATTTTTAAATCCATAAATTTGTTGAATTGAAATTTTTCAAAATGAAATTTTTATTTAGTGAATGAATCAAATAACAAAATACTTTTGTTAAAAAATCAAAGTAAAATTTTTTTAAAGGGCTTTGAATATTATATTTAATGGATTAAGGAAAATCGAATATTTACACTCAAAAGTAGAAAGTTCATGACACATTTTAACGTGCGTACGAAATCCCCCTCATATCCCCGATATTTGATAAAGCTATGGAAATAATTATAGAGTTTTCAAAAGCTTAGCCCGTTGACAGATGATCGACTCTGCAGCATTTCTCTTTTCACCCACGATTCAAAAATTTCGGAATATTACTACAGTCAGAATCAAATCAATCAAGTATCAAAGTGAAAAGTTTTCTACATAAAAATATTACAGTCAGATTATTTTACACAGTGTAAGCGACAGAAAGTTTTTTTATATAAAATAATAAAAACCTAAATCATAATGACTAATATTTTTATGTGAGAAATTTCTCACTTAAATTATATAAACAAGATACTGGATCCCACCAGATGGTTTACTGATCTGAGATGTTTGACAGCATTAATTATTTGGCCTGAGTTGAACTGATGAGGGCACAGTTTCTAAGAAATACAAATTCGTGAAATGGTGGCTACGACTACTGGGCACTACATATCTATGACGAGCATAACGATCTCCTGTAATGACTTTTGGAGAAACTATCACGATAAGAAAAAGAAAAGATTGTACATCTGATTTGCATCTTCCGTGCTTTAAAACGCTTTCGTTTTCAATATTTAGGGCAAAGAAACTTTGTGGACCTAAAAAACATAAGTGCGTAACTTGGTGGCTACGACTACTGGGCACCACATATTGGCAACTCATGACCATCTATGACGAGGATGTTGATCTCCTGTAATAACTTTTGGAGAAACTGTCACGATAAGAAGAAGGACAAGATTGTACATCTGATCTGCATCTTTCGTGCTCTAAAACGCTTTCGTTTACGATATTGAGGCAAGGAAACTTTGATAACCTAAGAAACATGAGTGCGTGACTTAGTGGCTACGACTACTGGACACTACATATTGGCAACTTATGACCATCTATCACGATCATGACGATCTCCTGTAATGACTTTTGAAGAAACTATCGCGATAAGAAAGAAAAGATTGAATCTGCATCTTCCGTGCTCTAAAACGCTTTCGTTTCCAATATTTAGGCCAAAGAAACTTTGAGGACCTAAGAAACATAAGTGCGTGACTTGGTGGCTACTACTACTGGGCACTGCATATTGACAACTCACGACGATCTATGACGAGCATATTGATCTCCTGTATTGAATTTTGGAGAAACTGCCGCGATAAGAAAACGGAAAATATTGTACATCTGATCTGCATCTTCCTTGCTCTAAAATGCTTTCGTTTCCGGTATTTAGGGCAAGGAAACTTTGAATGACCTATTTGCTATAGGATTGCATAGACTTGATTCCTTTTATCTGAAGTTGTAGTTAGTTTTAGGGTTAATCATCATTCATACTGCATGGACTGAATATTATGTCAAATCAAGATTGCAATATGGCTGGGATTCTGTTATCGAATTATCGGGTGTCTGCGCTTAGCTTAAGCATTTCAAAGTTTTACATAAAAATTGACTGGTGGGTAAAGCAATTAAAAAATTATTTTTCTAGAAAATAAAACGGATCAATTTGAGGTCAATTGCCTTTTGTGAATAAATTGATTTGACTTCGCAATATAGATTTTAAAAAAGTAAAGGGTGCGCCATCTAACTTTTTTTTTAAACAAGTGCTAATTTCGTGAATGGTAACACTTAGCTCATGCTTGATTTGACAGATAATTAGTTTTATCCTTCCGCTCAGCGATTATGGTTGTGTATACGCTTGAACAGCGCTGGAAAATATTGCGACATTACTTTGAAAATCATGGTAATATTGCAGAATGTGTGTGCGAAAATTGCGTACGGGTTTTCGAAGAAGAAAAGTATCGTCAGCTTTGTATGTTCGTTATCTTGTGAAAAAAGTGAAAGAAACTGGCATCCTCATCGATAAACCAAAGCGTGAAAAGCTAAAAATAGTGCATACACTGGAGAATATTGCTGCTGTGGCAGAAAGTGTGCGTGAAGCGCCATCAGCATCAATTCACCGTCGTTCTCAACAATTGAACATTTCAGAGACATCATTGAGACGAATTTTGCGTAAAGACCTTGGTATAACGCCATACAAAGTCGAATTGGTTCAGGAGTTTGTAGCCAAGTGACCATCCATTGCGTTGTAGCTTCGCTAAGTGGACCTACGATCGACTTACAGAAGATGGCGATTTTGCAAAAAAAAATCATCTTTTCAGATGAAGCTTCCTTTTGATCTTGGTGGGTATGTAAACAAGCAAAATTGTCGCATTTGGGGCACAGAAAATCCGCATGCAGACATTAAAAAGCTGACGCACCCAAAACGAGTCACTGTTTGGTGCGGATTTTGTTACAAAGACATAATTGGGCCATTATTCTTCGAAAATAAGCAAGGAGTGGCCGTTACAGTCAAAGGCGATCGTTATCGGGCCATGTTGAACAGATTTTTGTTCACAAAAATTGAAGAGGAGAATATTGGCAACATTTGGTTTCAACAGGATGGCGCTACGTGCCACAAAGCCGAAACTACACTCGATGTTTTGCGCCCTATTTTTGAAGATCGCATTATGAGCCGCATAGCTGATGTCGTTTGGCCACCTCGGAGCTGCGATTTGACACCGTTGGACTATTATCTGTGGGGTGCCGTCAAAGATAAGTGTTACGCCGACAAGCCAGAGACAATTGACACTTTAAAGGACAATAATCGTGAAGCCATTGGTGAAATACAGCTGCACACAATCGATAATGTGCTTAAAAATTGGACCGATTGTGTAGGTTACTGCATGGCCAGCCGAGGCAGCCATTTGAATGAAATTATTTTTCATTATTAACTGGAAGGATGTAGTTTCAAATAAAAACAGAAATTTGCGAATATATTCAGTAGTTTTGTTTATAGCATTTAAAACAAAAAAAGTTATTTGGCGGAACCTTTAAAACATATAATTGGTGTGTTCCGCTAATTTGTGGATTTAAGCTCTAAGGAAACATTATTATTCACTAGAAGCAGCACAACTAAGGTACTCCCGCCCCGGGGGCACATTTATGGTATTTATAGTACGTAACAGCTATCTAGATCTGTGCAACTGGGGGTATAAAGGGAGCAGTCCCCTGAAGACAGGCAGGGAGTCAACTGGAAGCTCCACTTTATTTCCACGGAGATCAGTGAACCCGCAGAGTTCATTATTTGTCTCTTTAGATATTTAATAGTTCTCTGACTGATCATTGAGGTTGGCCCCTATATGGAAGTATGGTGGTGGTTGTGATTTTGCGGCTCCATAACAGTATAATGGTTATTATGGTGGCCAGGATCATCTCACTGATAATGACACGCAAAGTGAATGATCCAGTCCAGTAAGCATGCTAGACATGTGTTCTGGACAGGAGTAGGAAAGTCTCCGACTCTTTAGCAAGGTGTGATGGTTTGCAGCCCTGCCCTGGAATCATTGAAGTTGCAACTAGGTGGTTCTGTTGCTTAGAATTATGTCTCCGGCTTTCTAGGACGCATGTATGACGTTCCAAATTATACAATTGTGGTTTGTCCACCATCTGATTAAGGCTACATAGTCAGGTGCGGATTGAAAACAAATCACACTCACAACTAAGGTACAACTTGTCATAGGAAGTTCTTTTAATGGAAAGGCTCGGCGGCATTTTCATTGGAACTAGGCACTGTTGTAATACTATGTGACAGGTGTCAATTGTAACATTTGCAAGCCAGTTCAGAGCTGGTAATTTCAATACTGTAGCCAGGACGTTTAAATCAAACTAATTTTATAATTAATCGACCTGGATTCACCTATGGACAATGTTGAGAAATTTCTGATGCTTATCATAGTTCTATAGCAATTCTTATTGAAAGTATCCCAGTTAACTTTTTCATTAAATGAATGCTGCTGAACAAATGTTGTTGATCATTGCAAAGCTTTTGCAATCAAAAAATTTTCCTTTTCTGCTTATTTTTTGCGAACAGCATTATGCAGTTTTTAACCAGAAAACAGACCCAAGCCTGAAGTATTACATTACATACATGTACACCAGTTGGAATTTATGAAATATTTAAAAAAAAAACATAGACATGTAAGCGTTATGTCAAATAATCTGTCTTTTGCGCAAGTTGTCTAATAAAAACTGACACTTAAATTGATGGCCATATATTTTCTGTGCTACAAATAGCATGCATACGCACGTACGAGTACATATTCGAATAATTGTGTAATCAAGTTTGCTTAAAAAATAAAAGTAATTAGGGAATGGAAAATAATTAAAAAAAATATATAAAATAAATTTTAACATGATGCATGAAGATGAAGTGGATGATAATTATCTTTATGTTATCTATTTAAGTATCTGTTATTGTCTAAATCTCTAGAAGTTAAATAATGATAAAGAAAGAAAGAAAGTCTAAACAATAAAAAAATGATGACCATCAGTAATTACATACAACAAAACATAAATATTTTCTTCCCCTCTTTAATAAAGTTTTCTGTTTTTTATTATTATTTTTTTTAACTTGATCACTTGCCATTGTCTGTTATATATCTTTTGTCTTGACCAAAACAGTTGTGAAACATACACATACACAATTTATTATTATAAACATACTTGCAAGTGCAATTACTACAGCCATTTATTTAACTTTTTGTGTTTTGTATCTATTATGATTTTTATTATTTTGTTGTGTTTCTATAAGCAACTACACTTTAAGTCAATAAATTTTAAAACAAGGTTAAATGAATAAGATCATGAACTTTAGCTCTGTTTGCCGTAATCAATAAACTCAAACGTATTTATTGAAGTATTGAAAATCGAAACTAATCTGTAAATACCCATTTCAAAGTACGAATACATAAAAACGTCAAATAAATATCAATTTATTTCTTTACAAAATCTATAATCCACTAATAATACCTTGAAGAATGCACTCACAATAACGATTATTCTGGCAAAAACAAAAAAAAAAAAATAATTTAATTTATTTATTGATTTTAACAAGGAAAATTTTCTTTGCAAAAGCTTAAATAGAACTTCGAACAAATTCATTGATATTTTTGAAACCGTAGGTGCTACTAAACATCTGTTTATGTCCCACAATTGCTTTTACTTTGAATGTAACAATATATTTTAAATCAAATTGTATCTTGTCTACGTGCTCTTTTTACCTTTCTTAGTCCAGCAGGATTGACATGGGTCAAAAATCGGCAATTCTATAGTAATCAACCGAATACAGTGAACTCGCAGAAACGTAAACACCCAGTAACATGAACATCCAAAAACATGAAAATTTTTTTTCTTACATTGGCTACTCTTAAACGTGACCAAAGGCTGAAGGCTCTAAAACGTGAACTTTTTATCGACCGTTAAAATTCAATTTTGTAAGCTTATTTAACATTTTGGGATTCCCCGCAGAAGAATCTCGTAGTTTGTTTGTTGTAAACAACTTCTGTTGCAGGATAAGTAGTTTTGGTATTACCGCGGCAGTTCTATTGGAACCATCTCTCTGTGCTGACTATGCATATAAATAATATAAACAAGTGATCTCTAAAAATATTTTTATTGAAAATATATCTAATAAAAAGCCAAAAGTATTAACTCTTCAAGAAAATTCAGATATTTTAGAGCTTTTATGGAAAGGTTCAACTGTAAGTGGTTTGACGGAAAATTATAAAATCGACGATTTGTTCAATAAAAAACAAAAAAGATGCAATTTCAAAATGTGTTAATACATTTTCGGGTCTTGGAAAACGGAAAACACTGCATTTTTCGGAGCTTTCAAAAATGGAAAGATCTCTGTACTAATTTAGAAATTAGTATCTTAGAAACCCTTTTGCAACCCATAGTAGCATAGTACATTTATTAAAATATGGTAGGAACTTACAAAAAGTAGAATCAAAACATGTCTCATAAATAACGTACTTTATTTTACATAAAAGATAAAAAGAGATTAAAATATGTTATAGAAAAAATGCAATCTAAAACGTGAACAAACTCGAAAACGTGAACACCCTCGGTAAAAATTAGTTCACGTTTCTGCGAGATCACTGTATGGTGAAATAAAAAGATCCTTGCCTAAAGGGTGTTATGGTTATGTGGCCATAATCTGATGGTGATCACTGGGTGTAGGAAAAACCGTCCACCAACGCCCTAAGATGCATATACGTCTTAGTAACAATTTTCATGTGCACGCTAGCAGGGCGGTGCCGCCACTCCTTGCTAAAGAGTTGGAGACTATTCAATTCCTAGTCCTGTTACAAGCGCAGCTAGGACATTTATTTGGATGTTAAGCTTATCTTTTCATTAGCACCTCTTCGGAACTTTTTTCAAAGCCCGATTAAACCACATCCATCCAGTTGCCACCAGAGGGACCTCATCAACAATCAGAACAATTTCCGTGGTACCACTGGTTGGACTTCGAGTATCATATGTCTCTTCCAGCATCGGGCTCCCGCTAACCCAGGCGACTGGTGCCGCCTTTAACCCCCAAAGGCACAAGTCAAGATAGGGAAAAGATCCATCAAGACTGCATGTCCCCGGGAGGTCTTAAAGGGTGTATAAGGTTCTCCCCCAAAGAAAAGAGTTTTATATCGTTAAGCCGATCTTAATGAAATTTATAATATAGATGTGAAAAATACTCTACCGCAGTTCGAAACTTGAATCTTGTAAGATAATGACTTTTGGCATATGGCTGCCACCACTCAAACGGACGTATGTAGTCTAAGCTGGAAGGCCAATTATTTTTAATGACTTTTTTCAACATTTGTGAATGTACATCGGCAATAACGCGGCAAATATTGTTCTTTACTGACGTAGACTAACGACTTCACATTTTCCCACAAAAAGGTGCCCCTATAGGCTAGTAGGTAGTGTACTAGCTAATCAGTCTGGGGGTTGTGGGTTCGATTCCCAACGAAACCCTTGGTTTTTTTCACTACAAAAATTAAAATTGACCGTCGGTGGGGCTGTTCAGCGATGAAGGCATAGTCACTGGTCGCTGTGCAGTTAATTTCCGAATATCCTTCTACTTTCACCACCTGTTTCATCTCTTCTCTATCCCTTTCCAAAAAGAATGTAGCCCAGCACTTGACCAAATAGGCATTGTTGCCTGAAGCGCTACTTCTCTTCTCTTCTCTTGAAGACCAATTAACAGGTCCGAAAGGTAAAACTATGCACTTCAATAAATTAATTTTGGCACAATTTGTGCAACTGTCTCACCGTTTTGTAGAAACCTTAGCTCCTGCCCATCATGTTTATTTAACTGATGAACGAAAAGGTCAGTAATCATGGCTCTATACCAGTCACCATTGGCTAGAAGGTTTTGAAGTTTGTGACCAGCATAGTTTTTAAAGAAGTACGGACCAACGATTCCATCAGCCTATAAAGCATACCAAGCGGTCAGTTTTTCTGGATGCAATGGTGTCGTAACATACACCTTATTGACGTGAGCTTCGTCCTTAAAAAAAGTTCGCTTGGTTTTGCTCCAATTTGGAAGCGTTATTTAGACGTCAGTCTACTCATATTAAAATGCCAAACCAAACTTGCCAGCTGACAGAATGGCCAACATTTTAAAGTTCTATACCTCTGTAAAGGGAGAAACATGAAATTTATGCACACAAGAAACTGACTTTTTTTTGTTTTTTTATCGACTAGTGCCAGTAGAAGGCACCATTTCTGTGATCTTAAAATATGTGTTTATGAAAATAGTGTCTCTGTTTAAAGAATTGTTTCCTTTGAGTGTTGTTATTGTTGTTGTATTCATTTTTAAGCTTGATTCCTTCAAAGTATGTTGTGATATTCTCACAAAATTTCGTCCAATAGAGAATTCCGAAGGAGACGAAAAAAGAGTTTCTCTCAATATGGAGGCGGATCCCAAGGGTACTGTTAAGCCACTCGCTCCTAAGGGAAAAATCTAGATAAATGCTTGAATATTAAAGCGGTGCATTAAGCTTGATCATGAGTAAGTAACAGATCATGGCCATGATGAAAATCAAAGAACACAATACTTGCAGACTTCGTAAACAGAAGCTGAGGCAATAGCGTACACTATGCCAAGGTTTAGCAACAATTACGCTTAGATCCATAAACAGATAGACACAACTTCAATGTGAGTGCTATGTGAGCTGTGGTACTAAGAATGGTTAACTGTTATCAATTCACAATTGTGATAGTGATTTATGTTAGACCTTGTCCATGGTAGCTCTAAACTTATAGTGATTTCGTGATAAGATTTACATCTGCGCCTGGCCGCAGGCCTTAATCAGATGGTGGTCAAACCACTGGGAATGAAAAGCAACGTCATTTACGCTCTAGAAAGCCGAGGATTAATTCTAGCAACAGGTCATTGCTAGTTGCAATTTCAGCGGTTCCAAAGCGGGGTTGCAAACCACTACTCCTTACTGAAGAGCTGGAGACTATCCAACTTCTGGTTTAGAATGCATGAAGCTTAGTATAATTAAGAGCACGATGGCATTCATACTCACTGGACCTGGATCATTCAATGTGTTCATTGTGAATGATCCGACCCACAAACTCAAATGAGGGCCACCACGATAGCCCCGAAGGGCCTACCTCAATAATCAGTTGGAGAACAGCTAAATGCCTAAAAAGACAAATAGCGGAACTCTGGGGCTTTACTGATTCCCGTGGAAATATAGTGGATTTTCCAGTTGGCTCCTAGCTAGCCTAAGGGTACTGGACTCCCTTTTACCACCGCAAGACACAAGTCTATATGGTTGTGTGATCCATAAAGACTTAAAAATGTGCCCCCCCGGGGGGGGGGACTTATAGTAATATTACTATATTACTCTGGGATGCAGCTCACACTGATCTATAAGCGGTGTTCTTTGGTAATGCAAAAAAATGCATAGAACATAACTAGCCTTGCTGCAACGTCAATTTAAGTCAAATTTACCACGTTACACTCTGAAAGGCTTCACTAATACAGTGAGCATAATCCTGTGGACTACCAGTAGTTAGGCACTGGTTAGACTTTTCGCAGTTTTAGGCTCCTACAAGCGACTAGTGTGGCCTTATAACAATGCGCGAAAGTTAGGTAGTGTCTCTAAAGCAGACATTCCTTCAAAAGGAGTTGCCAGTCGATATTCGAAAATCACAACGGTCGAAAGTTAGCGCTAGTGAGACAGCCCTGGACTCTTTGAAAGTATGGTTATAGTAAATTACCAAAAGCTTATCAGCAATCTTAGAAGAACGAAGAGGCCTGGAAAGGACACCATTATGTTACTGTTATACTTTGGCAGGTAAGTCAGGTAAAAAAAACAAATTAAATTTAAGTATTCTAAAATGCTAATAACGTAATCTGCTGCACACAACTTCATAACGTTAAAGAAAATCGTGCGAAAGTTACCAGAATTATTTTTTTAGCCATTTATTCCTTGTTTAATGAGCTCATATTTTTTGAATTTTATTTTATAAAATAAAAAATAAATTTTTTTGAGGAATTTTTATTTAAGACAGATTAAATTTATTTTTTATTTAGTTTTGCTGGGTTGATTTTTTTATCTAAAATTAAACATTTTGCGAAATTTTTTTAAGTGAATAAAAACAAGTTTAATTAATTAAATATAAATTAATTTTATGTTAAATATCAGTTTTTTTTAAATTAATTGCTTTTTGTACTCGTCTATTAATTATTCCCATAGTTATTTTTTTTAGCAAATATTTGAAATATTTAAAATCAAATTGAAACATGTTCGGAGTTGTGTTGTATCTTTTAAGTAGGTGTTTCGTGTACAATGAACTTTAAAGTCTATAAAGTGTATTTTATATTTGGAAGTATTATTGTTTAATCGTTAATTGTAGTGCACAGATGTTATTTATTTCAGCATTAATTTTATTTGTTTTTTTGTTTGTTTCCTTAAATTATTTACGCGGAAGCCCATTAACGCTATGTGATCACCGATCATCCAGCCACATATAACATATAACACATCAAGTTGTTTGTGCCTCACTTAGTGTTCAGGCTTTAGCCATCACATTCAATGGGGGAAAATTAAACGTGTTGTTCATTAGTTGCAACGTCTTTTATTTGTTTTTCTTTTCTATATAAAATTATGTTATTTGTTGCAGTCATTGTTATTTTTCTATTGTTGTTATTCATCACTGTTTTTGGAAAAGCTGTAGTTGCCTTTCCAAAAAAAAAAAACGAAAAAGACTTCATGATAATGTAATTTTTCAATTGCATAAATTTCAAGCTTAAATTTAAATCTTCATATTAGGTTTGCAGCATTATGATCGATAACCCAAAATTACATAAAGTGCAAAATTGTTTAAGGATACGACTAACTATTTTACAGAATCGTACGCTTCCATACAAAAGAAAATTTAATGGAAATTTGTTCTAACGGGTGGGCAAATTTGAGTTTAGAAAGTAAATTGGTTTAAAATACACACACTTTGGTTTTGACAGTTTCAGTTTTATTGATGCCAATGTAAAGTAGAAAGCTGGGAGTAAATAATCGTATATGATCGGGCAAATGTTCACCTCTAGCACTTTGGCAAACGTTCGCTCTTTTTGTAAAATTTTGAAGCACATTTTGTAGCAAGGTTCGCTTATCTCGTCAATGCAATGCCAAATTTCATCTTTTAGGGTATCAGTTTTTTTTTGGATTATTCATGTAAGCCCGCTCTTTGGAGCTCATTGGGGACGATAGGATATCCAACTCTATTGATTCCCTAGAGCATCGACGCAATGTAGGTTGTATTTCACTGTTTTATCGTTACTACGAAACGAAATTAGAGAACTTGTTTCTGAAATTCGTACATTTTTGGCGTTTGACACGATTTTCGTTGAGAGTGCATCGATTTGTGGTCGATTGGCCAGTGAATCGCACTACACATTACAGGGAAAATTGTTGTTTTTTAGCAGAACCGTTCGCATGTAGAATAAACTTTCTCCAGAGGTCTTTCTTGCCTCTTTAAATGTAGGAAAATTCAAATCGAATGTCCACAAACACTACTCCTTGTGTACTCCTCCCCATAACCTATTGTTTTAATGCACTTCATGAGTAGGAGTCATCCCCGGAGTACTGGTCCGAGGGAAAAACAAAAAAAAAACGCTTATTTAAATGGCTTTAGAGAAAGTAATCCACAAGAACGGACGGCCAAGTGATATCGCTAAATCGAAATTTTCGCAACCGGAAAATTTCTCATGGAGTAATTAATTGTCAGGCTGTGTGGCTTATGGCACCGCATTGCTTAAACTAAAGGTCACTTATGTCAACATTAGCCAATCGTGGGTAAAAAAAATTGCTTATGATAATCCTTTCTCATTTTCGAAATAATACGGGGGCGATGATGCCATATAACGACAAATCGCAGCATGCGGCCACATTCTTTGCATGTAATGGTTTTTCGGGGACTGTTTGCGGATTTATGGGACAATTTTGTTTACATTAACGCTTAATTGAAAATAAGCCTCATCGATAAAGATGATTTTGTTGAAAAATGCCTTAATTTCATTCAGTTTTTCAAACAGGGGATTCACAAAAGTTCGACCTAAACAATGGTCGGTGGGCTTTAACTTTTGAACGAGTAGAACGTTGAAAAAATTTACGCCTAATCTTGCGCAAAGTACCTTTAGTGATGTTCAATTGTTGAAAACGTCGTTGAGTTGATGTTTAAGGCTCATTCTTAACTATTTACTATACAGCTGCATCACTACGGCCACTACACGGACATAGTTGTAGTCCTTTGTTGGCAGCGATATCGTGAGCCTCGAATTTAGCAATTACATTACTCACAGCGGTTTCAGAAGGATTCTGGTTACGAATGTGTCCCCCGGATCATTCACAATGAACCTAATAAATGGTCCAGGTCCAGTGAGCATGAATGCCGTCGTGTTCTTAAATTATATTAAGCTTCATGCGTTCTGGACCAGGAGTTGGATAGCCTCCAACTCTTCAGCAAGGAGTGAAGTCTGCGGCCTGCTTCGGGCTTTTGAAGTTGCAACTAGGAGTGAACGGAGGATATACGTATCTGAAAGCCGTCTAGCGTGACGATGACGCTACATTTTATTCACAGTGGTGTGATCCACCATCTGATTATGGCTTACACAGCTAGGTACAGATGTAAATCTTATCACGTATACGAAGAAATACAGGGAAATTTCCACTACTTTTTTACATTCCACAATTCTTTGCTCAAGAGTGTAAGGGTTCCATGCTTAAAGTTTCCTAAGTTTTTACTAAATAAATGTCAAAGGATGCACCTTAATTCTTAATATTTAATCATTTGACAAACAATTAACTTCTTAACCTCAAATTTGCTCACCGGTTCTAAGAGACTTGAAGTTTAAAAATAGCTTGCAAGTTGAACGAAAATTTTGTAGTAAATTAAAGAGTTTTTTCTTGAATTTTTTATAATAAATTGAGTAATTCTAAAACCGCTTTCGTAATTGTTTATTTTCCCCCCTTTTTTTATTCTCCGGCAACCTTTAAGTGAACTTAAGTTATTGTTGTTTTCAATTTTCTGAAGACTGACCGACAAAGCAACCATCTGCCTTATTCACAAATTTTTATTTTACACGATTTTTATTAGTAAATTATTGCATTTGTTGTTGTATTTATTTCATTTTCATTTTATTTAGTAGTTGTTTAGTGGGGTAAAACAAAAAAAAAAAACAAAAGTTATGTTTCATTTTAAACGTTTTCAAGGTTTAAACAAAATTTTACTAGTTTCACAGTGTTTGATTACGTACAGGTTTCATTCGGATTTAAGCTTGTATTTTTTTTAATATTTATATACATACGTATATAAGTATATATTTTATTTATGTATTATTTTAAGCTAAACAATAAATTTCGTCATCTTATTCACTGGTTCACGCTAGTGATCAGCAACCAACAACAGCAACCAATAACTAAGGCAATAACAACTTTTGCTAAAATGACGGACAATTTTCCTCTATGAATGCAGACGATCGAGTTACGTTTTATTTCCATATAAAATCTAAATAAGACTATAATTCACAATTACAAAATATATTTAACAAAAACGCAAAACACGGCACTGAACGTTTTAATATTTTTATAAATTAATAATTTTTATTTTTTTAGCAAATTTTTTTCTCACTATTTATTGGCGTTATTTCGAAAAAAAATTGCCTTTTTTTACAAAACAAGTTTCTTTTTGTGTTTTGCATACAAAATATTTTAAATATTCCGAAATTCAAATTGATAACTGCACTCTTCTTTCTTTCTTAAATTTTAAACATTTAAGAATCCGTGACTCACACACGTCTTTTCATTGCATTACTTTGCTCGCAACTAAATATTTGCTCATAATATCTGTAAAAGTTTTGCTGTCTATAATTTATTGTTGTTGTTGTTGGTTTGATCATTGGTGATTGCAGTTTTTTTAAAACAATCCCCACTATAATAAAATAAAAAATATCATGCTACTTGTATATCAAGTTTTGTTTAATGTTTGAGGTTTTTTTCATTACACTCTTCGTTTAATTTTATTCTCAATTACAGCAGAAGTTGCCAGACAGATATTTTTATATAATAAAGCGGTGTGTGTGGTAGCAATGCCAACTGTGCATAGCAAAGTAGAAGACATGATTTGGGATTCAAGTTGGCTGCTTTAATAGTTTAATGGCCATATGAACTTTTTTGCTCAATATGGTGTTGTCTCAGCATACCGTATGGAATATTCCTTTTATTTGTTAAGTAAAGTTTGAGATATTGAATGCGTTCGTGATATGTGACCGCAATCTCAATAAGATTGCGGTGACTCTCATCAGCATTGTCACGTACTCTCCAACTAAAGATATAAGATGCACAGCTGTATTATTTGCAACCTTAACATCTACATCACTAGCACCGTTTGGATCATCAAAAGTGTACAACTCACTGGTCTCGATTAACACCGAAGCACCTTTAGAGAGTAGTACAACCCACTGGCCTCGTTTAACACCGAAAGCGTCTTTAGAGAGCAGCCATTTACTAAGCACGGCGCTTCGTATGTAGTTCGAATACGCAGGCGCAAGCCTGGGCATTTCACAGAACCATATGCGAGAGCATGAATTCGCGTCCAAGTCTAGAATATTCGGAATGTTATTCGCTAGTAATAACACCATATCCATGCACCCGATATAACGGTCCAAAGTATAACTAGGCGGAAAATAGATGCTCGCCAGAAATAAACGGCCGAAAGGGCCCTCTATGGTCACGCAAACCCCCCAATGAGCATGACTCACGATCGTACAGGCAATGTGAGAATCATTCACGGCCATCGCAGAATTGCCCACCAGATTCGTAAATACCCTAATTGCAGCCGTTAATTCCCCAATTCGACCATTCGAAAAATACGGCTCCTGGAGAAGGGAAAAAGAAGCGCGTCACTGCCTCGTCTGCCCAAAGGTCGCCCGCTAAAGATTCTGTTGCAACTATGGCTCCGTAAATTGGGTAAGCCATCGACTACATCCTGTGATTCAAAGGTAGGCCCTTGAATCGGCAGCACACCTCACAAGTGCACCTCGATGCTCGATGACCAGGCACACCGCAACTCGAGCACGTTTTCTCCACCATCTATTATTTCTGCATCGTGTGGTCCAACCCAGACATCCATAGCACGACTAGACAGCATCCTGCGGCCGCACCTGGAACTGGAACTATTTGATGAAGGAACCCGGCCTCATGCAGTTTTTCGGCCACTCGTCCCATGTACTCCAACACCACGTTCACACTACCGCCATCCTTAACCCGCCATGAGGCGCTGACCAGCCGCACACTCGTACTAAATGCCTCTCTGGTCATCGAGTCCTTCAAGTTTAGCTTGAACTCGGTCGGCATTACCTCCGCATGCTCATGCTGCGGAGGAATATTTAATGAGATATAAAGTGTGTATATTGAAAAGAATCAAGCATAGCGAATGTGTTAAAAAAATTATTTTTATTCAGAGAAAGTTAAAGTTAAGTTTGAGCAAAATATTTATATAAGTTAACTTCACTAAACACTTGTAGTTAAAGGCCGACAGATTTGTGATTTCTAATGGATTGGTGCTGATGGATTTTCTTAAGCCTCCGGGAAACAGATTATTCAATTTCTTCGCATCTGTAGTTATTAATACTTATTTTCTTAAACTAATTATGTCTTGTTGTTCTGTTCAGAAGTTTTTCTTTATTTATAAGTGTTCAACAGTAAAAGCTATCATTTTATATAAATTATTTTTTTAATTATATAATTAAAATTAAAAAGTAGCCTGTAAATCATGCGGTATTAGTAAAATATATTTGAATTGATGCCATTTTACAAACAATTTTTTGACCGTTTACATAAATGGCCATATAGATATATTTGGCTCGTACTAATATATGTATCTCATATTTATATTATATTAAATGAAATAAATTTTTATGAGAATATTATAAAGTTTTGATTTGTAAAATATTCAATTATAACTAAGGTTAAGGATCCAGTGCAATTAAGGCTTAAAGAAATTACTTTTATATCAGAAATCATTAAAAACTTGGTAGTAAATTTTAGTTTCATAAAGTTTTTCTTATTTTCATAACCCTTATTTAATATATTATAACTTGGAGTTAAGCGTTAAAAGGGTTACCTAAATCCTTAAGATAAGTTAACAGTCGCCCACATTCTGACATGCATTTACTTTTCATATCGCCAAACATATACTAAAGATTTTTTCTTAAAAATTTAGTTGGAACAAAAAAAACTATATATATCGAGTTAAGGCCGATAGATTTCTGATGGTTGCGATTTCCGAAAAATTTTTGTTGATAGATTGTATTTGAAGCATCATGACGTACCAAAAACTACAGTATTGAATTTCACTGCAGCCGTGTTTACTTGTAATTATTTCCTTTTAAACTAAGTTTTTTTGAACCATTTTAGATTACAAATCTTAAATATGCAGAATACATTTTTACGTACAAATAAATCATGTGCTCTAAATTGTAAACGATTATTCTTTGTCAGCTTTAAAATGAAAAATTATTGTGATTTTTTCCAGTGCAAGCTTGTAATAAGATAAAATTAAAAATTTTGAAAAATTGCAATTCTCAAAAATCGTAAACTTTAGCAAAAAAATCGTTAACTGATCAAGTTTTTTTCAACAGATAAAATCGTCAAATGTTAATTAATTGTCTGGCTATTATGTTTGAGACTATTGTAAATGCTCTTAAATATTTAGTACAGTTAAGAAATTTCTCTTTGAAACAGACTGACTCCCTTTAGATGTCTACCAACCAGAGATGTGATCTTATATGGAAATTGCTAAAACTATGTCTGTTACTTGTAGTTTAACATAAGCTTTCAAGAGCTTTAAAATCAGAATGGTAAAAATCAGTTTAAGCTTTAGTTAAAGCTTCAGCAGTTTTTAATGTTAAACTATTGACCGTTATTTTTTAGAATTGAAAATACCATTTTGAATCCAAGACTATTCAAAATTTTATGCACCATAAGTTTGTTATGAGATTTGTATGTTGACTTAAATGTTTAATAAAATTAAAATGGATAAACTGAATTTTCTTTTTTAGGTAATTTTCTTCTTTTGAAATATACTGCTAGAACCAAGATGATGGTAGATATCGACTTTATTTGTTTACGTGATTATTAATTAATCGATTAGATGTTACCGTCACAGGTGAGTATCTCGCACATTTTTGTAGTTAATTTTATAATAATTATTTTGTTATTTTTTTGACAAGTGTTTTTGTGTCTAGCTTTCCTTAATATGAAAATTGTTGTTAGCTGAAATTGTGTTCATTAATTTCCGTATAAATTGCTTTGGGTGCAGGTGAGTTTTTATTACAATTTCTCTTCTCTGAAAGAGGATAATTCTAACAGTTTTTTGATTTAATTTTTAGTAACTTTCACATCGCACTAAATCACTTTACCAAAAATTTTAAGGGTACTAAGTTATTAAAAATGAACCCACCCTATTTATGTTTTTCCTCATAAGCAAATAATCGAACTAAATTGTTTGGTATGTGTATATATTGAGTGTAGAAAGAACACTGAATATGGCATATAGCCGAAACCGGTGTGTTCACAAAGTAAATTTGACGCGGGTTGACGTAAAATCATACCCAAATAAATTGTTTGGGTTTGTTTCGCCCGTGAATGAAATACTGATGTCAATTTATTCACGTTTTACTCATGGGAATAAAAACCAGGAACACTATGCGACATAATATCAGAAAAGTCTGATATATAACATCAGCACATCGACAGAAACAACTGGCTAAATTAACTCCAGCGGAGTATACAGGCTTACTTGTACCTGTAAGCTTATTTATATAGAACAAACTGGACGAACGCTAAACAAATGATTAACAGAACACATACGGTCATGCAAACGGAAAAGAGGAGACTCCAACTTTGCATTACCCCTTGAGAATCATTGACACTTGCCAAGGGAAATAGATGAGTGTATGACATTACTGCATCCTAGCAAAAAATGATGAAGACTAGACATACTTTAAAACTTGGAAATTTAGAAAACAAAAACTTTTGGACAGCGACATTATCAACGATCAATTGAACACAACGTCAGACGGAATTTTCACAGCACTTAAACTAAGCATAAACTCAAAAAAACAAAAAACACTCTCAGACGGACACAGGTACTTGTGTAATAATAAAAGACGAAAATATTTATCCCTACATAAAATGCCAAATGGCTGACATTTTAACTACATAGGTAGATACGTCGATAATGGGTTAAATAAAGGGTCCGCCATCTAACGTTTTTTTTCAACTAGTGCTTATTTCATGAATGGTAACACTCAGCGCATGTTATTTTTGACAAATAATAGGTATTATCCTTCCATTGAACGAAAATGGTTGTGTATACGCTTAAGCAGCGCTGGGAAATATTGCGACATTACTTTGAACATCATGGTAATGTAGCAGAATGTGTGCGAAAATTGCGGATTTACGAAGATTTACGGATTTTTGGAGAAGAGGAGAAGCACCGTCAGCTTCGTATGTTCGTTATCTTGCAAAGAAAATTAAAGAAACTGGCATCTTCATCGATAAACCAAAGCGTGAAAAGCCAAAAACAGTACGTACACCCGAGAATATTGCTGCTGTGCCAGAAAGTGTGAAACGCATGTCATTCTCAACAATTGAACATTTCAGAGAAATCATTGAGACGAATTTTGCATAAAGACCTTGGTACAAAGTCCAATTGGTTCAGGAGTTGAAGCCAAGTGACCATCCAATACGTTTTCGCTTCGATAAGTGGGCCTGCGATTAACTTACAGAAGATGCCGATTTTGCAAAAAGATTCATCTTTTCAGATGAAGCTAATTTTGACCTTGGCGGGTATGTAAACAAACAAAATTGTCGCATTTGGGGCACAGAAAACCCGCACGCATACATTGAAAAGCCGACGCACCCAAAACGAGTCACTGTTTGGTGCGGATTTTGCTCCAGGGGCAAATGGAAATGAGCAAGGAGTGGCCGTTATAGTCAATAGTGATCGTTACCGGGCCATGTTGAACGAATTTTTATTCACAAAAATTAAAAAAGAGGATATTGGCAACATTTGGTTTCAACAGAATGGCGCTACGTGCCACACAGCCGAAGTTTGGCTACCTCGGGGCAACGGTTTGACACCGTTGGACTATTATTTGTGGGGCGCCATCAAAAATAAGTTTTATGCCGACAATTGACGCTTTAAAGGACAATATTCGTGAAGACATTGGTGAAATACAGCTGCACACAATCGATAATACGCTTAAAAATTGGAACGATCGTGTAGGCTACTGCATGGCCAGCCGAGGCAGCCATTTGAATGAAATTATTTTCCATTATTAACCGGAAGGATTGTAATTTAAAATAAAAAAAGAAATTTGAGAAAATATTCAGTAGCTTTGTTTATAGCATTTAAAACAAACAAAAAAAAGTTATTTGGCGGACCTTTAACCTATACCAGATATACTGACTCACACGTACGAGATAGAACGTGGCTTGAAAATTATGTAGTCACATCGAAAGGGCTCGCTATTCGTAAACAAACAGCCAGTAAAGACGTTATATAGAGCAGGAATTGACAACAAGCGAAGCAAACTGAGGAGAGGAGTATTCATCAATCCACCACATCTAGCCGTTTTCCTCTAGTATCAAAAGAAGTTTTGGATTCCAACTTCACCATCTTAAAATTGAAGTTATATTTTTTTTTATCAAATTATGGAATTAGTCGCTTTATGGTTTAACGGCTGTTCTCCACACAACAGTGTTTACTTAAAACGGGGTGCTTTAAGGTAAGTGAAGCAAAATCCTTTTTCAAAACAATAAAAATCAGGAAATCAATCTTGGAATATATAATAGAGAATCCGAAATAAGTTTGTCGAAGTTTACAATTAAGGTATTAAACCAATCAAACCAGCGAAGGAAGAAAATGCTGGGCCTGTCTGGTAAGCCACTTTAAATAATGATGATAACGTATGCGTTGTGCTTTAGATTTGAAGAAGTATTTTGAATATATTTATTATATTGTGGCAATCCGTTTTCTGGTAAAAACTTTTTTACATTTTTCCAGTATTGAAATTTTTTTTACGTTTTCACTTTCACTAATTTAATAAATTGTTTCGAGTTCGCCGTTATGAAATTTCAATTTCGTTTATGCAACTAACTTGGCAGTGCTACAAAGTCTCGATAATTTTATTTAAATTTTCCTTTCGAAACTTAAGGACTATTTAAACTATTAAAGTATGTTTTAGATATAAAATATTTAAATAAATAAAAGTACCTACCATCTTCAATGCAACTTTTTGATTTTCTTTGGCGTTTATCACGAACTCTTCTAGACCAATCAGGACTTTTATGGACTTTGGAACGTTCGCGTACACTATAATTAAAAAAAATTATTAACAATTTAAAGTAGTTCATTTATTTTTAAATAATAATAATATTTTACATACGCATATTCAAAATGTGTTTCTAAATAAATTGTGCTCATTGAAAATATTAGTTAAGAAAATTATTCCTCCTCCTTTGCTAAACAAAATATCAAACGTTACTATTGATTTAATTGTAACTAAACTTTGTGGAAGTTATGAAATTTTGTACACAAAAATAACAATTATTATCATTCGTAAAAAATAAACAAATTTCTAGGTTAGTGGGCTTTCTCATGATAAATAAAGAAGTCATAGAAGAGAGGGAGAGAGAGTGGGAGAGTATATGAGGGAAAAACTAAAATTATAACGGCTGAAAATTTGTAGATAAAAAAATGTGTCATCATGGCAATCTAAAATGTTAAAAAAAAAACGGTTCTTTCAAAACCCAGACACAGTACTCTCTGAAATATAACACCTTTGGCAACATAGTTTTAACACAAGTTCAAAATCTGTTTTATTTTTAATATGAGAGATGAAGTTTTATCAAAAAGTATATGAATTAAGAAGTAGAAAAACAGCGTTTTTTTAGCGATGAGTTCAAATTGAATCTAATCAATACTGATGGTATGTGCACTGTCGTCGGTAGCCTGTAAAACGTCTTGAAGAACGGAAATGCAAAAGAATATTTCAAACATGGTGGTGGCTCCGTGCTGGTATAGATTTTTGTTTGTCAGCGGACAAAGTTAGGTGCCCCTGTAGGCTAGGAGGTAATTTACTTTTTAGCATCGCCTCATCTTCAAAACAAGCCACATAGAATACCACACAGTGAGCATGCAAACGCTTCTCAATAATCTTTCTAGGATTTTCAGAAGCCCAAATGCAAGTATTATACTTGATGATTTTTTTAGAAAAAAGCCAGCCAGTTGTTCCTGAATGAATAGAGCGAATCTAAGGCGATATGAATGGATGGTCGGCTTCAATTCCTGCTGCAGTTGAAGCTTGTAAAGCTTCGAATCAAATCCTTACGCAAAATTTGCCATGAATTGGTTTTGGATAAGAATTGAAAATTTTTGATCTGCTTCAACACTGTGGCTCACGGCTGCGATACTTTCGGTTGAACGACCCGGTGGAATACGCGTTGGTGTTAGCATATTTTATATCGACTCAAATTTAACGACCTAATTCTTAATCGCAGTCTCAGAAGGGTGATTATGTTGTTCGAAAATATCACGAATATTACAAAATGTAACTTGAACAGATTTAAATTATTTTAATGCGATTTTCGTCTTTAGGTCCCTCAACTAAGACAGGTGAATATAGGAAGGCGATGAGAGAATATAATAACACCAACAACATACTTCAGTAGAATGCATGGAACTGGGATCTACAATTGGAAAATAATAACAACTAAAGGGTCCGCCATTTAACGTTTTTTTTTTCAACTAGTGCTTATTTCGTGAATGGTAACACTTAGCTCATGTTTGATTTGACAGATTAATTAGTTTTATCCTTCCTGAACGAATACGGTTGTGTATACGCTTGAACATTGCTGGAAAATATTGCAACATTACTTTGAAAATCATGGTAATGTTATACGAATTTTGGAAGAAGAGAAGCACCGTCGGCTTCGTATGTTCCTTGTCTTCTGAAAAAAGAGAAAGATACTGACATCACCATCGATAAACCAAAGCGTGAAAAGCCAAAAACAGTGCGTACAACACCCGAGTATATTGCTGCTGTGGCAGCAAGTGTGCGTTAAGCGCCATCAATACCATTCACCGTCGTTCTCAACAATTGAACATTTCAGAGACATCATTGAGACGAATTTTGCATAAAGACCTTGGTATGACGCCATACAAAGTGTAATTGGTTCAGGAGTAGAAGCTAAGTGACCATCCAATGCGTTTTCGCTTCGCTAAGTGGGCCTGCGATCGACTTACAGAAGATGCCGATTTTGCAAAAAAAAAACATCATCTCTACAAATGAAGCTAATTTTGATCTTGGCGGGTATGTAAACAAGCAAAATTGTCGCTCTTGGGCCACAGAAGGCATAATTGGGCCATTTTTCTTCGAAAATTAGCAAGGAGTGGTCGTTACAGTCAATGGTGATCGTTATCGGGCCATGTTGAACGAATTTTTGTTCACAAAAATTGAAGAGGAGGATATTGGCAACATTTGGTTTCAATAGGACGGCACTACGTGCAACACAGCCGAAGCTACACTCGATGTTTTGCGCCCTATTTTTGAAGATCGCATTATCAGCCGCAGAGCTGATGTCGTTTGGCCACCTCGAAACTACGATTTGACAACTTTGGACTATTATTTGTGGGGTGTCGTCAAAGATAAGTCTTACGCCGACAAGCTAGAGACAATTGATGCTTTAAAGGACAATATTCGTGTAGACATTGGTGAAATACAGATGCACACAATCGATAATGTGCTTAAAAATTGGACCGAACGTGTAGGCTACTGCATGGCCAGCCGAGGCAGCCATTTGAAGGAAATTATTTTTCATTATTAACCGGAAGGATTGTACTTTCAAATAAAAAAGAAATTTAAAAAAAAATATTCAGTAGTTTTGTTTATAGCATTTAAAACAACAAAAGTTATTTGGCGGACCCTTTGTATGTGATGACATTGAAGTAGAGCTTCCGAGTGAATGCTTGAACCATTCCAAATAGACATTGTGGGTATCCACTTTTAGCCAATAGCGAGCGCAGTTTAAGTGTGAACATTGAAAACATAAAGTCGATACAGTAGATTTTAGGCGTTAAAGTGGTAAAATAGCGCGTCTAAATAAATCGTGTAATTTAATTTTAAACTTTAAAGTGCTATGTGCAATTAGTATGCAAGAAAAGAATTTAGTAAACTAAAGGTTTATTAAAGGGTGTCATACTTAAGACTTATGAAACTCTAACTTTCTATCTAAAATTATCTGAAAGATATTGATTTTGGATTTTAAGGGAACAAACAGTTCATTATTTAAACTAATAATTATAAAAAATAAGACGCCATATGAAATTTTTTCAAAAAAAGAAGGCCAAATAAGCTGACGTTAGTTTGTCTTAGAAGTTTAGAAATAAAAGGAAGAATTAGACTTTTAACATTTTAGAGAAATTAAAATTGCGACGACAAAAACCTATAAACTGCAAAACGATCAAAAATATAAAAATTCTCATTTATAATTTCAACACGTTAAAAGTACAATCAGTTGCTTAACTGCTATTTCAAAGTCGATTTCGCCTTATCTTAATTTCAAAATCAATATTTTGCTTAAACATAAAACAAAGCAAAGCAAAAACCTTGATTAGATATAGATAAACTGATTAAAAGAGAATAAAAATTGATATGTGCGTATATTGTCCGACGGGATTTGATTTATTTGGGTATGATTTTACGTCATACGATTTGTTCATAAAACAAATTTGATGCGGGTTGCCGTAAGGTCATACTCAAATAATAAAAATTGTTCACTTACATGATAAACTGTGGTTTACTTTCCATATCAGCATTTTCATTATCTGTGACATCAGTCCACTCGTCACTCGTATCTGTTAAGCGACTAATGGAACCATCAACATAACCATTTACATTTTTTCTATCTGCCGTCGATTTTCTAATTTCAATGTGGGTGGGAGTATTAAAGCGATAGATACGTTTACTTGAATAATGTAGACTAGAGATTAAGGAGTCTTCATAGAGACTATTGGTTTTATTTTCTGAAGAGATGGTTAGAGTAGAACCATTACTGCTGCTACTGTGATGACTATGATGACCTACAATATTTATACGTTTGTATTGTGAAATACTTTCATAACAATTTGATGATAATGATACACAGTCAGAATTTTTAGTTCTTAACAGAGGTGGAGAATTTTGTATTGTGTTGTTGCCAACCGATTGAAGAGTTTCATAACAATGTGAACTTTTAATGGTGTCATAAATATTTTCTTCATCCGCGGAATCCTCCCCAGCACTTTGAAGTCTATGTATGGGAGGTTTTGGTGCTGATCTACAGGGTTTCGGTGATTTGGGTAGAACTCTTTTGGGTTTAGGTAAATCGGGCAGTTCATCAGTAACTTTACGTACACCACTAGTAGTCGCAACTAGTGATGTCATTTCTACTATTGGCGTATACTCTTCGTAACCATCAAAATGTATAGGAGGAGGCAGCTTTGGTAAAGTATCATTGATGCAGTTTGTTAAAAGTATTAAATCATCGGGATTTTCAATTGGTTCATAACCATCTAAATCCGAAACGATGTTTTTAATAATTTCCGGTGGTTTTTTAGCATTCATATGATCATAGTCATTTTTAGCTTCCTCTACAGTTTGATAAATATCCTCTTCTATGTTAAGAGAATTTTCGGTAGATGAGTTCGAATTGTTTATTTCAACAAGTTCTTTGTTGTTATAGGAATGTTCAGTCTTAATCTCAATTATTTTATCTATATAAATGGGTTCATAAAAAGGCTCTTCTTCTTCTGCTGCAGCTGCTTCTTTGTCGGCAGTTTTCTTTGGAGGTAATAATGGAGGAAATGAGTTAACATTTGTTTCATGTTCATGTTCGTGCTCATCTTGCTGTTGTTCACAATTCTTCTCTGTTTGTTCTGTTTGTATCTCTTTTTGTTCCATTATCATTTGTTCCCCTTCTATGGCATTGACTAGTGTCACATTTACCGCTTGTAAAACTATAGATGATTTTGGTGTTATATCTTTGACTTGATGTAAAAATGATGAGTTTGGTATTAAAGGTTGGCCATAATCATCCGATTCTAAAATTTTCTCATTTCCATTGTCGTGCGATGATAAATTTTGTAATCTTTTATCGACTTGTTCTAAAGCATCCCGTAGCTTGGCTTCCGGATCATACATTATGGAATAGACATCGTCGGCTGGCAAAAATTCTTTTTTCGGTGTAGAAGAGCTCATTGGTGTGTATTCTCCACTTTTTAAAAGTTTTAGTTTTGTCTTTTCCTCAGATTTGGTTAAGTCGCTGCTGTTGGTGTTTAAGTTTTCCATTTCATTTAGTTGGAAAGGGTCTACACTATTTGGACTAGTAGGGGTTAACTTTTGCTTTTTATTGCTATGAGAGAAAGGTGTAAAGAATCTTAACTTTTCATAGATTTTGGCATATTTGTGTTTACGTTTTTTCTTATCCTCATCCTCCGAAGGTTCTGGAGATGTAGAATTTTCTATAATTTTGGTATCATTTTTCATTTCCTCAAACAAACAGGGTGTAACGTCAATCTTACAAGTTTTAAGTGGTTTATCTGTGCTATTATTTGCATTGATTTCAATGTGTTCCTTATCGTTAACGCAACTATTCGTAGAAATTTGTTGTAATTTATTTTCATCTTCAGAACAACATTGTGTTTTAGTTTCCTTATTTTCAATTTGTGTCTCAAGATGTTCAACTTTTATGTCATTCTTATCCTCTTCTTGCTGTTCTTCAGCAGAATTACTACTATCTCTCGAAATAAAACAGTTGTCATTTGGTGTTTGTGTGTTTTCTCTGTTTTCTTTAATTTTTTCTATTTTTTCTGCTTTCTTTTGCTTACTTTTCTTAATACTTTTATATATGACACTGTCTATTTTTGGCGGTAGAACAGCTAAAAACTCATCTTGCGTAGAGATTTCTTCCATTGGAAAACTTGTAGTTACTTCATTTTCATTGCAGGCTTCTGTCACATTTTTAATTTCATTACTTTCTATGGGAGTTTTGACTTCTTCTTTAACTATTTCCAAAGTTGTGGAAAGCGGCAGCGTTTGTGGTTTTATATCTGTTTTCGTTTCTATATCTTTTTTGTTGTTATTCACCGTCCTGCTTGCATTGAAACGTGCACTTGTTATTGTTTTGTTTGTCACCAATTCGTTACTTTTTCTCAACACTTGAATACTTTTTAAAGGCACTTTGGGCTTCAAACCTCTCGATTCACTTTCAAATTTCTTAATATTCTTTTGCACTGTTGAAGGGCCATTAGAAGACCTGGCTTCAGCACCCTCTTGTTCTTTCAAATCATTACGATTGTTAGTGGGAGTTGGATTGCGATTTAAAGAAGTTGTATCAACCACCTTGTAGACATGTCCCTTGTGGGTCATGAGCACACCATTTTTACGTTTAATTTCAGCCAAAAGTGTTTTATCTTGTTGTATAATTTCATTAAATTGTTGTGTTAATTTTGCTACCAAACTGTTGCTAGAATTAACAACAATTCCCGTTCCACCACCAACCGTATCTTTGTTTGTGTGCATTTTGCGCGGCACATGATAAGAACGAGTATGAGTTTTGAAACTGTATTTGCGGGCGGAAGAATTTCTTTTAACAACTGTCCTATGGCTATTAGTACTGGCCGCCAGTGACGTTGTAGAAGAATCTCTACTAAAACTACTTGCGCTGGCTAAAGTTGTTGCTGAATCTTTTCTTGCTGTACTCTTGCGACGACTGACTGCATGTTGTGGTGAATTTTTAGCCGTAAGTGTTGGCGTAGAGGTTTCACTGCTGTGATTAGTGTTGCCAATTTCAGCTATATTTTGACCAATTGCCGCCGTTGCCAAAAAGGCACTATCTTGTTGTTGTAGGTCTTGTGTTTGCATTTCGTTTTCATTAATAATATTAATGTTGTTATTATTTGTAGCGTCGTTATTAGCGATAAACTGTTCGCTGTTATCATTTAGTTTTGTGTCTTTTGTTATCTGGTCTGCGGGGCAGATTGTTGTTGTTGTCAGTTCTATAGATTTTTTGCGTATAAATTTATCATGCCGTCTCAGCCAATCAAAACGTTCAGCTTTTTGTCCAACTGATAAAATGATACCGTTACTTAGTTTTCTATTTGTAGAATGCTCGCACAGTTGACGCAGCTTGGAGGCCTGCTCAGCCGTTTTATATTTATAAAAATTATCTTTTTCCAAATGTTTTTGTACTTCGATGTCTGATAAGGAAACTTCATCGAAATCTGGTGAATTTCTTGAACAATCATGCAAACTTAAAGCTCTCAATTTGCGAGCTTTTAAAAGTTCTTTCTCTCTAAAAAGTGTTGAAGAGGGTGAGGAGTAGGAAGATGATAATGGTGGTGGTGGTTCTCCTGTATTATCAATAGCATTTACCAAACAACTCACCGATTTGGTGAATTGTTGTTGTTTTGAACCTTTAACTCTTAAGGCCGATTCTCTATTGGCAGTGATACGTTTATTCCAGAAATGTTTTAAGGTCTGTACCCCTCGATATTCTTTCAATGTATCGTCTTCTTTAGTTATAATTAATTTTGTTGTTGGCAGTGTAGTTAATGATTTTGTTTCTTTATGACAAGTTGTGCTATTTAGTTTTTTAGTCTTTGGACACGTACAATTTGTTGTATCAATTTGATTATGCTGGCTGCATGATTTGTCACTTTTAACAAAATTCTTTGTTTTATAATTAATTGCGTTTAAGTTGTTATTATTATTAGTTGTTGTTGTTGTTGTATTTTTTAACCAGTTTAAAATTGTTTTTGTTTTGTTAGTCTTTGTTGCAGGTGCACCACCAGCACATTGCTGATAAATGCTATTTGTTGATATTTGTATTATTTTATCGTCACCGTGTTTGTTATGTTTGTTGCTGATTTTAGCATCTGCCAAAATTTCTATTGGCATCGCAGCCATACAATTTTCGGTTACAATATTGTCCAACATTTTTAATAATTTCTTCACGTTCTTCAATGTCACACTTGCAGCTAATGTTATAAATGCTGTTGTTGTTGTTGTAAGTGTTTTGTATACAATATATGCATTTTGTTATTTTGTGGTTACCTTTGGGTTTAGTAAACCCACAAATTAGCTGGAAAATTTTAGCGGACCTTAAAATACAAAAAAAGCAAAAAAAAAAACAATATAGTGAAAGTTTAAATAAATGTTTTTTTTGTTTTAAGTTCATAAAAGTTGTTGATCATTTTATTTTATTTTATTTCTTATTAATGAATTTTTCCATTAACAAATACTTTATTAAAAAAAATGAAAATAAAACTTCAAAATCATGCTAGAAAAAATCAATGAACTTTTTTAAAAATATATTTAAAAAAAGTCTATTTATTTCCAATAGAACAATAAAGAACAGTATAGAAAGTTAAAGGGGCACCGCATATTAGATATGATTTTGACCTTTATGGACTTATATTTTTTATTTGCAGTAGAAGGTAACTTGAAACTATATCTACAACTGTGTGATTTGATTAACATCCGCGCCTGGCCATGAAGCCTTAATCAGATGGTGGACCAAACCACTGCATAATGTGGAACGTCATGCTCGTCCTAGAAAGCCGAAGCTATAATTCTATGCAACAGAACTTTCTAGTTGCAACTTCGATGATTTCAGAGCAGGGCTGCAAATCATCACTCCTTGCTTAAGAGTTGGAGACTTTCCAACTCCTGTCCAGAACACATGTCTAGCATGCTCACTGGACTGGATCATTCACCTAGCGTGTCATTAACGGCGAAATGATCCTGGCCACCATATTAAACAATAGACCTGATATGGGGCCGCGAAACCACAACCACCACGATACTCCCATATAGGGGCCAACCTCAATAATCAGTCAGAGAACAGTTAAATGTCTAAAGAGACAAATAACGGAACTCTGGGAGCTTACTGATTCCCGTGGAAATAAAGTGGAGTTTCCAGTTGTACCGCTTCTGACTTCAGGGAACTGGGCTTTTTTTTCCCCCAGTTGCACAGGTCTAAGTTGTTGCCTTCTCCAAAGACCATATATATGTGCTCCCGGGGAGTAAACTATATCTACAGTAAGAAGAATATAATTTTAATCGCAATTTTGTCTTTCTTTGAAAGCTTTAACTTTTAATCCCAAGCCCACAAACTTTTAAATTGTGTGGAGTTACTGGCGCCCATTAAACTTTTATTTTTAAGCATACGAATGCTATTGTTAAATTTATACCTTTTATAAACGTTTTGTTGTGAATTTTTTATTGCAAAATAAATTACATCAGTTTTTAGAGTTTTTTAATTGATAACAAGTTTATTAATTTTAACTATATAAATTTAACACTACAAAACAATTTACTTAACCAGATTTAATTTTACACTGACTGACTATCCACTCAGACGCTGCCCTTTTTATACTTGTCCATTAAAAGTCTAGAAAATTTAAGAACCTTCTACTACCTTTGTATCACATTTTGTTGTTGTATGATGCTTATTCAATGTATAGGCGCCCAGTATGTCTGTGTTAATTTTTGTTTTTGTTTTTATATTGATAAAGTTTCTTTTTGGAATTTATTTTAAGATATTTGTTGTTGTCTTTTGTAGAAAAGGTTTCTTAGAAAAGTACGCAGATGGTAAACAGCATACATGTTTGTTGTTGTCTTGCGCATACAGTTAGTAAACAGAAGTTGCTGTTGTTCACGTGTATAAAATATCTACGCAGTTTGTAACTAGAAATTTTGTTGTAGTACCATAAGTTTTCTTAGCAAGCCACGCAGTTCATAAACAACATACCCAGTAGTTCGCTTTATTGCTTAATTATTTTATTTTAAAACTTAAGCACGACACATCCGCAACACTGTTTTATATTTTAGATTCAATATATTTCTATATAACAAATAATTTCTTTAGGCACAAGATCTTTGTATAAAAACTAAATTTATTTAATTTTAAGATGAATATAAAAATAAATAAATAAAAATATTTAAGCAATTTTTTAAAATAATAAATTAAAAAAAAAGGATTATTTATACATTTTTTTCCTTTCCTTAAGATGCCACCCAATGGTGTGGCATCAAATTAAATTTGTTTAAATTTTATTTTTAATATTTCACCACACCAAAAATAAATTTATAAAAAATCTTTTTATTAAATATTAAAAAAAAATTTCTTATATATTTTTATTATTTATTTTAAATTATTATTTTCTTTTTATTTTTTTAATCGACCTTTTTATATTTAAAATAAATATCTGTTATTCTTTTCAACGGTCTTTTTTAATTAATTTAACAGTATATATTTTTTTCGATATTTCGCTTTCCTGTGGAAAGCTTCTTCAGGAAATAATTTGTTATATTTTAAATTAAAAAAGACCGTTGAAAAGAATAAAAGATATTTACTTATTATTTTTTTTATTATTTTTTTTTTATTTTTTTTATTTATTTTTTTTTATTTATTATTTTAAGAAAGTTGTTTATACACTTTTTCTCTTTTCCTAAAGATTACACCCAAGGATGTTGGTGGCAAAAATAAAATTATTTTAATTACAATTGATGAATTTTTTATATTTACTTTCTTTTTTTGTTTTTTTTTTTTTAATCGAAATCCTTCTTAAGAAATATCACAATTATAGAAGGTGGCACCTCTTAATCTGAATTTGCATATTTATTACGAACTCATTAAAACAAAATTTTAAAACCATAACACGGAGATTTTTCTCTTGAAAAGCGACATTAAAAATTTTCCATATGAAAGATGGCCAAGCAATTTTTCTTTGGCCAACCTTTTCGCATTATTGGAGATTTAGGCATATCAGCCCAGGCAATTCCTGTTATAGCATTTCCAATATTCGTCGCAACATGTTTCTTTATTCCAAAAATTTGTTAAATTTAAAATACAACGCTTATGTGGACCTTTCTGTGAGCTAGTCCGTCTTGCTTTTGAACAAATGTTTTATATCTTTTATATTCATACAAAAGTAAATAAAGGTAGTCCTCCCAGCGGTTAATCGTCTCGGGATTATGGCCGTAGACTAGCGACATCACATATCCTCATAGAAAATAGTCTAGCAGTGTTTAATCGCACGATCTTGGAGGCGAATTCAAGACTTAAAAACATGAAACTATGCGTCTTCCAGCTCCTTCAATAAATTAATTGTGACATGAGCTGTGTGATATGTTGCGATGTCTTAATGAAACTACGTCACCTGTACATCATGGTTAATTATATCAGTAGTCATGTCTCTATAGCGGTCACCTTTGTCTGTAACGTTCTGATGAGTATAGTTTTAAAACATGTACGGACCAATGATTCCATTAGGCTATAAAGCCTACTAAAGAGTTGGTTTTTCTGAAAGTAACAGTGGCTCAGCATGCGCTTGAGAATTATCATCACTCAAAATATCCATTCAAACAAAACTAAGCTTCAGTGCTAAACACAATTTGCCTATGAAAGGCAGGATCAGGGACAATCTTATTTTGGGCTCAATTTGTAAAAAGCGTGGTTCAGGATTCAGTCCATTCGTTTTGAAATGCTAAAACAAGCTAAACCTCAATCATTTGACAGCTGATAAAATGGCCGTCAATTAAAAAAGTGTTGCTAACTTAATTTTATATACCTCTTTTACAACACTAGACATTTGATAATAAAATAATCTGGCCGCTAGAGGTAAAACTAACGTCTTTCCATTTACTTCTCAAAATGCGAGGTAGTGTACTATCAATGGTTGTCTTATTGACCCCACTCACGTATTTAGCTAAAGTTGTGTAGATTTTAAGAACGCATTAAGTATTCAACCTTTAAAATTTCCCCTTTTTTGTAATCAGTCTACAAAATATTATCGTCTTTAAAATTAAGACTGTTTATTAAGTTTTTTAGAAGAATTTTTTAAAAAATAAATGCAAAAAGCCACAAGAAATTTGTTTTCAAACTTTCCTTGAAAAAGTGGCATGCAACCGCAGCAAGTTCAAATATTTTCGTTTGAAATTATTTTTTAATCAGATATTTAAAATGCTATTTGCCTTTTTGGTAGACACTAAACCTCAAAGGAAATGTACGACTACACATTAGAAATTTGATTCAATTAACAGAAGACGTGTGAATTTATGTATTTGTGAAAATCAAGTAAAAGATAACATGTAAAAATGTGTAAAAAAAGCAAATGCATAGTTCTGAGTGCATAGACAAATTAATTTCTTTTTTTTGTAGAAAAATAAAAATCGATAGGTGTTGTTGGCATACACACATAAGCCAATCTTAAGATACAAATTTGCTAATCGCACAAGATTTAAAAAAAAAATAAATAAAAAATAAATATTCTTCATAAAGGCTTTTAATATCTGGGAATTATTCATGACACAAGACAGAATAGCACGGTTAAATGTTTTATTCGAATAGAAAGTGCAGATAAGTAAAGAACTAAATTTTTACATAAAATTGCAAAATTAAAAAAAAAATTAATTGCGCTATAAAATCACCATTTTACAAAAGAACATATTCGAAGTTCATTATAACCTTTACAAGAAGTTCAAAATTCAAGCTCACCAATTTGGAATATCTAATATAAACTATCTACAGCCCAAAGTAATTTTAAAATATTTTTAATTTTTAACGAAATTTTGTGTGTTTTTATCGTGTTAATAATCGAATATCACTTTAATCGAATATTTTAGTTGCTTAAATTATTTACAGTCAATTTTGATATCAATTTTGGATTGTTTCTTCACATCTTTGACAACCTCTCGAAAATGTTTGTTATATCTGTCAATTGATTTTTTAGGTTAGAATAAAATTTGAATTCATAATTAAACTGAAACTTCTATAGTCACTTAAGTTCTTTGGGTTTAATCGAAATAAAAGACTTTTTTTTAAAAACTTCACTAGACAAAAAAAAGGATTACTTTTGAGAATTACAAATTTTTTAGTTAAAACTACATTATATTTTTCTGCAGTTAATTGCCTTTCTTAACTCCTTTGTGTATTCAAAAAGACAATTTACTGGTTGACTTGCAGTAACAGTGAAAGTTTACTGAATAAGTTGCATTATCACTACTACTACAATCTACTGATTAAGATTGATTGATTGATTACTGATTAATTTGCAGTTAAAGTAAAAATGTACTGATTAAATTGCAGTATCAGCAAAAGTTTACTTATTAGGTTGCAGTATTAGTAAAAGTGTACTGCTTATATTGCAATAACAGTTTAAGTTTGCTAATTAAATTTCCGTACTAAAAATGGTACTCTTTAAATTACAGTGTCAGTAAATGTTTACTGATTAAGCTGCAATCTGAGTAAAATTTTACTGATTACATTGCAGTATCACTATAAATTTACTCATTAAGTTGCATTTTGTAGATTAATTTGCAGTTAAAGTAAAAATGTACTGATTAAATTGCAGTACCAGTAAAAGTTTACTGACTAAATTGCAGTATAAGTAAAAGTATACTGATTAAATTGAAAAGTATGAATTTACTGTACTGATATTAAATTTTAGTATCACTATAAGTGTAAAGTTTAATTGCAGTATCAGTAAAAATTTACTGATTCAATTGCAGTATCAGTAAAAGTTTACCGATTAAGTTGTAGTACCACAAAAAGTTTACTGATTAAATTTTAGTATTAGTTAAAGTATACTGCATAAATTGAAACATCAGTTAAAGTTTACTAATTAAATTGCCGTGCCAAGAAGGGTAATGCATAAATTACAGTGTCAGTAAATGCTTACTAATTAAGCTCTAGGATCAGTAAAAGTTTGCTGCTTAAATTGCAGCATCAGCGGAAATTTACTCATTAAGTTGCATTTTGCAGATTAATTTGCAGTTAAAGTAACAATGTACTGATTAAATTGCAATACCAGTAAAAGTTTACTGATTAAATTGCAAAGTAAGAATTTACTGTACTGATATTAAATTGTAATATCATCAAAAGCGTAAAGTTTAATTGCAGTATCAGTAAAAATTTACTGTTTGTATTGCAGTATCAGCAAAAGTTTACTAATTAAGTTGCAGTACCACAAAAAATTTACTGATTAAATTGTAGTATTAGTTAAAGTATACTGCATAAATTGCAACATCAGTTAAAGTTAACTAATTAAATTGCCGTGCCAAGAAGGGTAATGCTTAAATTACAGTGTCAATAAATGCTTATTGATCAAGCTCTTGGATCAGTAAAAGTTTACTGATTAAATTGCAAAGTAAAAATTTACTGTACTGATATTAAATTGTAGTATCAGTAAAAGTGTACAGTTTAAATGCAGTATCAGTAAAAATTTACTGATTGAATTGCAGTATTAGCAAAAGTTTACTGATTTAGTTGCAGTACCACTAAAAGCTTATTGATTGAATTGTGGCATTAGTAAAAGTGTATAAGTGCATAAATTGCATAATTGAATTGCCGTACTAAAAAGGGTACTGTTTAAATTACAGTGTTAATAAACGTTTGCTGATTAAGCTGTAGTATCAATAAAAGTTTATTGATTACTTTGCAGCAGCAGAAGAAATTTACTCATTAATTTGCAGTTAAAGTAAAAATTTACTGATTGCATTACAGTACCAGTAAAAGTTTGCAGATTCAGTTACAGTAACAGTAAAAGTTTACTGATTAAATTGCAGTATAAGTAAGAATTTACTGATTAAATTATAGTAACAGTAAACGTGAAATACTTAAATTGCTGTATCAGCTAAAGTTTACTGATTAAGTTATCGTACCAGCAAAAATGTACTACTTAAATTACAGTATCAGTAAAAGCTCATGGATTAAATTGCAGTGTAAGTAAAAATTTACTAACTAAGTTGCAGTTTACTGATAAAATTGCAGTAACAGTAACAGTAACAGTAAAATTATACTGATTAAATTGCAGTACCAGTAAATGTTTACTAAGAACTACATTATTTCAGTCACCAGCAAAATATTTGCTCATTAAGAACTTAAATTGCATTATCAGTAAAAATTTATTTTTACTGCAATTTTACTGCTACTTTTAAATGCCCATGTATGCTAAATATATTACTTCTTGTAAACGCTAAGAATAATAACAAATTAAGTTATAGAAATAATATTTTTCAGAACATATGTAAATATTTACAGACATTCGTTATGTTTTAATGCATTAATTTAATACTTTTAATTGTAGTACTGTTTTTGCGAACATTGTAATCAGAGCAATGGAAGCAGTGTTGATTACCAAACAATTTGCTAAATAGTTGTTTTACCTTCTTGCAGCTTTGTATTATTTATATTTTGTTTTAATTTATTTTTATTATATTTATTATATTTTGTTGGCTAACCACGTGTTTATAAGAGCATTCAGCTTATTGCTGCATATGCTTTCGTGTTTGATAACGTAACTACTTTTGTTATTTATTTGCTTAAATGCAATTATTACTACATGATAACACACAAACAAAAAATATTTGATTAGTTTTTATTGTTTATTTGTTTATATAAAAGACATAACGAAATAACTTAAACTTAACTTTAGCCAAACTAGCAGCAATAAAGTGCCAACAGTTGTTCTCATTAGTATTCAGAAGAAGATTGTTATTAATTCATGGTTGCGATATTGTTTTGGTGGCGTCCACACCTCTGGTTAAATTATTATAATTTTTTTTCGGTTAATCCATAGACTTTATGTGTATTTCTACTCATTTTGATTTTTATTTAATTATAAATCTGAGGTTGAATTTTATAGTATTTTAAAAAATGTTGTTGTCTTCTCCTTGTTAGTTATGTTGTTTTTTGTTGGTCGTGTCAATAAGAGAAATATGTTTATTAAAACTTCTAAGACTCAGTGGAGTAACCTTGAATTTATTATGTAGAATTAAATTTTTTATAATAAAAAAATTCCCTCCCCGCATTATTTTGACTTTAACAGCAAGTGAGTTGTTAGGATTATAGCAGCAGTGTAACAGAACTCCCCAAGAATGGTGGATAGTCGATGACTGGTTACAATAATTCTTGATGGAACTGCATATGCACTATCTCAAGGTTATTTCTATCATTGCTATTTAGAGATCTGAATGATCTATTGAATAATGCCAACCGAAGATGAATGTGCATAAATATACATAAGTGTCAGAGAAGTAAATATTTAATGAAGCTGCATTGAAAAAAAGGAAATCAGAAACATTTATAAAGGGTGCCGTCTGAATAGTAGAACTGTGAAATGGAATATAAAAAATAATGAATTATTTTAATTGTTTTTATGCGAAAGATAATCTTGCGGCATTATAAATTAAATATGATTTCTGGCACATGACCTACATGGCTGGTTGTGACATAGTCTAATTTGAAAGTCCAATTTTAGATAGCTTTTTTCAATATATGTGGCTAAATTATCGACAATAACGCAGCTAATGTTGTATTCGAAGAGGTTAAACGTTTCGTTACTTAAAGGCGTAGACTAGCGACTTTTTATATCTGGGTATAATTTTACATCAATCCGCGTAAAATTTGGTTTGTGAACATACTGGTTTCGGCCGTATGCCAGCTTCAGTGTTCTTTTTTCTCTATACTTTTTATATCCCCACAAAATAACCCCGGGGGCAAGCAGTGTTAATGGATCTCTTGCCTATCTTGACATGTGTCTTCGGTGGTAAAAGGCGGCACCAGTCGCCTAGGTTAGCAGGAGCCCGATACTGGAAGGGACATATGACTCTCGAAGTCCGGCCAGTGACCTAGGATACACATGGTGGTACCACGGAAACTAGTTGCCCGTAGCGCTACGGCCCTATTCTAGTTATTGCTTATGCCCCTCGGAGAGCAATGTGGTGGCTGTGGTTTAATCAGGCTTTGAAGAAAGCTTCGAAAAGGTGTTAACGAAAAGATAAGGTTAACATCCAAATAAATGTCCTAGTTGCGCTTGCAACAGAACTAGGAGTGGAATAGTCTCCAACTCTTTAGAGCGGCCCTGCTATCGGGCATTCGAAAATCGCTACTATTGTTTATGCGTCTTAGGGCGTGTGTGGCCGCTTTCATACACTTAGTAATAACACCAATATCAGATTATGACCTCATGGCTCGGTGCTGATGTAAATCCTATCACACACAACCACACAAATTAGTCAGCGGTATTAAATGACATGTAAACATGAAACGTTAAAATATGCGGTTTCCAATAAATCATTTGCGGCACGAAATGTGTGATATGCTGAGCAATAGCTCCTGCACCTCATGGTTGTTCAATGGATGAACATCAAAGTAAGTAATCATGGTGCTATAGCAGTCCTCATCGTCTGTAACATTCTAAAAAGCATCGTTTTTAAAGAAGCACGAACCAGTGATTCCACCAGCTCATAAAGCACCCCAAACAGTCAGATTTTTTTTTTGCTGTAACGGTGTCTCAACATCCACCTGAGGATTATCATCATTCCTAATGTGGCAGGTTTGTTTATTGGCCTGTCCATTTAAACAAATGTGAGGAGCTTTATTGCTAAACCAAATTCCCTTATGAAAATCGGGGTCAATGTTTTGGGCTCAATTTGCACAATTCGGAAGCGGTGTTTAGGCGTTAGTCAATTCATGGCAAATCAAGCTAAACGGAAACTACCTAAAAACATAACCGCAAAATAACATAGCGCTGCAAACTAAATGTTCTATACCTCTATAAAAACATCCGGTATAAAATTCTTTAACGAATGCCCTTTTAGTCACTTATAAAGCAAACAAGTAATATAAAAAAGACTAATAAGAGAAATAAAATTCTGAAACAGAATAGGCTAGGTGAATCAGTTGTGTTTATATAGCTTCTTTCAAACCTAAACACGGAAAATATCAGTGTAATGAGTCGATTTTAGTGAGCTAAGGAAGTGGTAGCTACTTATAGGCAGATTAAAATTCCATTCGAGAAGCTTACAAATGCCATATAATTTCTGAAGAAACGCAACGTATATAGAATCAGTAGCATAGAGGTAGGTACCCATATAATAAAGGGGGCTTCAGCCTAAAGTCTAGGAGGTACATCGACACTTAGACTGAGTAACGATATTTTGAAGTGCTACGTGATAAGATTTACTTCTGCGCCTGGCTATGGAGCCTTAATCAGATGGTGGTCGAACCACTTTGCATAAATAGGAACATTATGCTCGTCCTAGGAAGCCGAAGACTAATCCTAGCAACAGGTTTTTCTTAGTTGCAACTTTAATGATTCCAGAGCAGGGCTGCAAATCATCACTCCTTGCTTTAAAGTTGGAGACTTTCCAACTCCTGTCCAGAACACATGTCTAGCATGCTCACTGGACTGGATCATTCACCTAGGGTGTCATTAACGGCGAAATGATCCCGGCCACCATATTAAACAACAAACCTGATATGAGGGCCGCGAAACCACAAACACCACGATACTCCAATAAAGGGCCAACCTCAGCCAGAGAACAGTTAAATGTCTAAAGAAACAAATAACGGAACTCTGCGGGTCACTAATTCCCGTGGATATAAAGTGGAGTTTCCAGTTGTACCCCTGCTGACTTCAGGGGACTGGACTCCCTTTTTTCCCCAGTTGCACAGGTCTAGATAGTCAAAGTTCTATAAAGACCATATAATGTGCCCCCGGGGGGGAATTTTGAAGTGCTGATATTTTAGACCACATATTCTAAACAAACAATTTTTTTATTTCTTCAAGGTGTCCGAAGGGAAGGTATACTATTTTCTTTTGCCGCCATTTTGGTAAATATTAGCCTTAACAGTTCATATTTGGCAGTCATGAAATAGACACGTGGCAATTTTATTATGGAAAAATTTTCGATAAACCAGTGTTTTAATCGTTAAAAATATTTTTATCAAAATCAATCATCGATTTTCATGAAAAAATCATGATGAGTGACGAGGCACATTTTGATTTGAATGGATATGTAAATAAACAGGAACCTTCAAATTATTGAACAGTCACCTTTGCATCCATTAAAAGTGACAGTCTGGTAAGCAATATTTTTTTTTTTAAGGAGAAGTAGCACTTCAGGCAACAATGCCTATTTAGTCAAGAACCGTGCTACATTCTTTTAGGAAAGGGATAGAGAAGAAATGAGACAGGTGATGAAAGTAGAAGAATAGTTACAGAATTTTACTGTCGTATAAGGCAGCACACTGACCAGTGGCCATGCCTTCATCACTGAGCAGCCCCACCGACAGTTTATTTTAATTTCTAGTGAAAAAAAGTCTTTGTTGGGAATCAAACCCACAACCCCCATTCTTGTAAACTAGTACACTACCTACTAGCCTACAGGTGCACCTATTTGCCCCTATGTGTAATATGGTCAGGAGGCATCATTGGACCTTACTTTTTTGAAAATGAAAATGGCGTAACGGTAACTGTTAATGGTGATATGATTGAAAACTTTTTAACGCCACAACTGCTCGCTTTGCCCTACATGTGCTACATCGCATACAGTCAGAATTACAATGGAATCACTGTGAGATTCTTTTCCACAAGTTATTTTAAGAAATGATGATGTTCATTGGCTTCCACGGTTGCCTGATTTGACTGCTACGGACTTCTTTTTGTGGGGATATCTGAAAAGCAAGGTGTTTATGCAAACAAACCAGAAACGCTTGAGCGATTTAAACAAAATATGCATGATGAAGTTAATGAAATACCGCGTAAAATGTGTGAGAATGTAATGCTCAAAAGGGCTCGTATTTCTGAGGCTAAAAGTGGCGCACATTTGCCGACATTGAATAAAACATTTTTCAATATAAGATCGATTCTCTTTCTTTTAATCAAAAATTATATACCTTCTCGACGGACACTCGTAAATAAATTTTGGAAAACGGGCACAGTGCACATGAAAATTATGTTTCCATGGAATTTTTAGTACCCCAGAAGGAAAAGTTTTCATTATAAATTTTAAGTGAAATTTTTGTTCCCTCTTATTTTGGACATTAAGACTTAGTGAGAAGAATAAAGTAGGTAAAATTTAATGAAAACAAAGGTTCTAGACAGAACAAATTAATTATTAATTCGGGGAATTCCCAGAAATGCAATCCATTTTTCCCCTTTCCCAAATACAAAATTAAACATAATTTCAAACCCTAACTGTAATCAATACTTTAATTCTAATTAGTCCAATAGTAGTTCAATAATAACTAACTGCAGGAAGCCTTTTAAATGCATTTTAGTAATGGTCAAGTAGATGGGTTAACCTTAATAGCATTTGGATGACATAAAAAACAAACGAACTGTTCAACACTTAATAACTATTTAAATGACAACTAAATACTACGAAGAATTTTAAACTGCATGACGAAATGCAAACATTCAATAGCAAACGTTTGCTTGGCTTAATTACAATTGTTGTCGTAATAGAGCCTGCCTGTATTCAGGGAAACCACCTTTGGCTTGGTTTCATTTGATTTCACGTATTTAAAATTCTGTAAGCGTTAATGACAAATAAAAACCATTTTGTTTCAAAAAAAAAAACTAAAAAAAAATTAATTAATTTGCATTTGAAAGCATCACACTAAATAGGAAATAGCAGTTGAATAAGATGTGCTGTGAGAAGAAGTCTGGCCTGAGAGACAATACAATTTAATCCAATCAATTGATATTTCTTTTGTTTAGTTTTTATTTAAATTTTTAAATCTATTTCCATTATTAAAGTATTTAACAAATAATAAGACGACAGTTCGTGAGACACTTCTGAACTTGGATTTTAAATTTGTGGTGGGGATTATGATTTATATGCGTGTAGTGTTTTGTGATGAGATTTTACAGACAGGTGGCAGTTTAATATTTATTTCACTTTTTTCTTAAATTATCATAACTTAAATATGCAGTCGATAGTTATGTTAATTTTATTTTTTTTATAGTTTTTTAAATGAAAAATTGTTCGATTAAAATCAGAAATTATAACGTCTGCAAAAATATTGAAAAAAGTTTATGCAGAGAAAAATTATTTAATGAGACTAATTTTCCTGCCATGGCTTTTATCTATTTCAATAACAGGATAACTAGTACAGAGATATTTTACAATACGCGCCGTATTGTGCCACATAAAAAGAGAAAAGATCACTTAAATTATGGTATATGCTTTACTTTGAAGAATTGTTTGTTAAATGGCTGGCGCAATTTTTTTTGATCTGAATTCACCAGATAGTCTTAAGATTATTATAGTTCATTAAATAGAAGTGTAAAATATAAAGTTTATTTATTATTTTCTAAAGCGCAACATATTAAAGCAGGCGAAATATATTAAACTGTCGTGCCGTTCCGGAGAAAATTTGTATATGGGCTGCAAAAATAATTCTCATTGAGTTTATTCAGTTTTCTTATTTAAGGAAAAGTGTTTTTCAGATTTTCACCATATGAGCTGTCGAAGCAACTGGCTAAATAGGCATAAATATCAGCTTTTCCCAGCAAAGAAATAAGACAGTGTTACAAAATTGAATGAAATAGAAAAACCTGGGACGGGCTATTATTTTTCTTGTAGGGCCTGGGTTTTAGAAGCTCTTAAAAATAAGGCCTGTGTAACTGAATATTATTACGAAGTTTAGATGAAATGGCGTTTGCTTTTTTTTTTTTAAAGAGAAGTAGCACTTCAGGCAACAATGCCTGAAAAAAAACTAAGGTCTTCGTTGGGAATCGAACCGACAACTCGTATACTGACAAGTTAGTACACTACCTACTAACCTACAGGGGCACCTACTCGAAGCATTCAAATGTTTGAAATCATAGTTTTATAAATTCTATAAAATATACTATTGAATTGACTAGAATTTTGTTAACGTTGCCGTTAGTGACGAATTAATACAAAAAGGAGGTTTGTAAAAAAAAATTTTGCCATTTATTTTATGCATTTCCAGTAAAGATTCATGTAGATCTGGTAACGCTTAATATCAATTAAACACGATCATGGTATGCATAATCATATTAAAATTTTATTAAAACACCTTAATGTGGAATTAGGTGCCCCTGTAGGCTAGTAGGTAGTGTACTAGCTTGTCAGTATGGGGGTTGTGGGTTCGATTCCCAACGAAGGCCTGCTTTTTTTCACTACAAAAATAAAAATTGACTCTCGGTGGGGCTGCTCAGCCATGAAGGCATAGTCACTGGTCGCTGAGCAGTTAATTTCCGAATATCCTTCTACTTTCACCAACTGTTTCATCTCTTATCTCTATCCCTTTCCTAAAGAATGTAGCACGGTACTTGACTAAATAGGCATTGTTGCTTAAAGTGCTACTTCTCTTTTTACAAAAAAAAAATTCAATGAGATTAAAGTAAAATGAAAATAGTGCAGACATTAATGTGAGGGGAAAAAATATGTTGTGCCTGGATTTTAAAGGAACTTTAGTTTAATCTGTCTGGTATGCAGAAACTGTTTGAATACTAAAACTTTTAAAACATTCACATTCCTAGTTTACGCTACGTATGTGAGAAAAATAATTCAATATTTGTATATAAATTATAAAATAAATAAATTTATAAATAAAAGTTAATGTCTTTGTTAGCAACAACAGTTTATATTTAAGGTTTCTAAAGACTTAAATATGGAAATTTTCAATTGTTTCATATTAAAGAAAACGGCCTTATAAGAAGCTTAAAAAAGTAGCTATTTTAAGCAGCTGTGGTTGGAAAAACCCAAATTGAAATTTTATTTTCATTATTCTCGTCCTACCGTTATTCATGCCTGCTTTATTATTTATACTAGCTTCTCCACTCACTTTAAAATTAACATCTGTTAAGCGATACCATATAGTACTCCACAATGAATTGTAGTGTCGTGTTTTTGGAAATTTTTTTTTAAATTTAAACAAAGCAAAAACAGTGCTGTTGGCGTTGCCAGACTAAAGGCCACGACTTACTATCGTACATAATCGTACTATTTATTTAAAAGATATTTTTGTAGGACTCCAGATTAAAAAAATCGCAAGAAAAATGCGTTAAGAAAGATACACAAGAAAGATACTAGTCAAAATGCAACTCTGATTTTTTTTTGCAAATTTAAGGCTAACCGGCATTTATGTCACTTATGTAATATGTATTTTGGTGATTTGAAAAATAAAAATGAGTGGGAGTGCACAAAAACCCTCCATATACAGATAATAAAAAATAATAGTTAACGTCTCTGTCGGTGACTTTTTTATGAAAATGCGCTTTTTATTCTGAGGTTTATGTACTGAAGGTAGCGTGCAAAAATTTCTGTGGATGTTACAAAGGGAGTTTTTATAAAATTTTAAACTTAACGATTTCTGACACGGCTTGTCTTTCAAATAAGTTCTAAAATGAAGATAGACAACGAGTTTTATTTCATTCTGAAAAGTATTCTTACGATAAATATCACAGTCTGATTTTTAGGCCCTGGTGGCAACAACTAGAAGCTCCAGGTTAAAAAGATGACTGTTTAAATCGACAAAAGAAAGTTAAAAATATAATTATCCTAATCCAAAATGGAATAGCAAGCAACTACGTATCACTTTAGGTTTAGTGAGTGGACATTAGGTGCAACTTGTTTCCTAGACTTAATGCAGGCATGTTTGCTTATTTTGGTATTTTTGTGATGATATTTTTTTCCTCATGAAAATCAAATAAGACAAAAATTAAGCAAATGTAAAAGTTATGCTTTCAGATATTTCAATATGTTGGTTTCTATAAACGATACGCCATCCCGAGGAGGAGTCTCCCTATAAACTAACCTAATTTGTGAAGATAAGCTGAAAACCTTTTAATACGCAGTTGCAAAAACAGGAAGTTAGAGCTGAAATTCAAAAGGTACTTAATTGCAATCCGCCTAAGAAATAGCCACAAAAAAAATCGCCTCTCTTGTTTCTTATTTCAATTTTATATATCGAGTTTTCAACAAGAAGTTTTTTTTTCAATTGTGACAACACCAAGAACATGATAGTTTTAATATTTAGTTTTTTGACGTATTCGTTGTTGATGCATTGGCAACTGTTACAATGAATTCAATTTCGCACACAAATCGCATTAAAATAATTAAAATTCACCACGAAAATGGTGGTTCTGTTTAAGTTACATTACGTAAAATTCTTCAATTTTTGAGACAACATAATCGTCTTTTTGGGACAGGGTCAATACAAGATTTGCAAACACTAATGCGGCTCGTTCACGGTGTTAAGGTTCTCAATAATTGGGGTTATCCAAAACCACCACATGGAAAGTTTTGCGTAAAGAATTATTTATGAAGCCTTACAAGGTTTAACTGATGCAGGTCCATTCAGATCGCCGTAGATTCGCTCAAATCATTCAGGAACAACCGACTGGTTTTTCGTAAAAAAATCAGTTTTTTCAGAAACTGAAATCCATTTTCACTTGTCAGGGTATTGCAACAAGCAAAATTACCACATTTGGGCTTCTGAACATCCTAGAGCGATTATTAAGATGCTTTAGGATAATCAACGTGTCACTGTATGGTGCGCTATGTTGTCTGGAGGCGTGATTGGGCCTTTGTTTTTTCGAAGATGGGACTGGAAATGTGCTAAGGGTTAATGTATCATGCTATAACGAGATGCTAACAACTCAATTTCGGCTTACTAATGATGACGTGGATATTACTGTTATGCGGTTTCAACAGGACGGTTTCACATGTCACACAGCCAATGAAACGATCAATTTATTGCAAACCAAACATCCCGAGCACATAATTTCACGACAATCAGCAGTTAAGTGGCCAGCCAGAGCGTGCGATTTAACATTACTGGATTGTTTTTTGTGGAGCTATATCAAGGAGTCTATATGGAGTAAATCGAATCAATTTCAGCCGTAAAGCTCAAAATCCCCGATGTGATTAACAAAATAGAACTACCATTTTGCCAAAAAGTGATTTAAAACTTTAGTGAAAGAATCGACAAATTTGTTTCTTTGTTTTCGTTTGGAGCAGCACTCAGGGAATGACCTCTACTTATGCAATGCATTGTGCCAGAACTAGGAACTTTAGTTATGGGGAGGAGGAAAGTGGGAGTAGTGTTTGTGGACATTGGAATTAAATTTCCTTTTATTTTACATACGACCTGTTTCCTGTAATGCGTAGTGCGATTCACTGGCCAATCGACCACAAATGGATGCGCTTTTAACGGAAATCGAGTCAAACGCAAAAACTTGCAAGTTTCAGATACAGGTTCCCTAATTTCGTTAGAGCACTTACAATTGTAGTAACGATAAAACAGTGAAATACAACCTACATTGCATCGATGTTCCAGGAAATCAATATAGTTGGATACCTTATCGTCCTTAATGAGCTTCTTGGCCCTCTCCTGTACAGGATCGAGCATCTGCAAAATAGATTTAGGGGCGACGGCCCATATATGAGAGTTGTATGCCATCTTTGGGCGGATGTAGGTGGTATAAATAGTAACAGATTTTTTAAAATCTCTCTGTAAGCTCTCCTGTAACTTGATTGTTCACATTCATTACTGTGGAAGTTTCTTATAAAGCTATTAAAAACCATAAATTATGAGTCCTAGACATCTGTCAGCGTGGTCGTGGTGGACATTTGCGAGATATCATTTTACATTCATAATTGCCGAGCTTTTCTCTTCGTAATATAATAAAAAATTGAATTATCTTAATCGACATTTTTTGTTGAAACATTCATTTAACCAATAAATGAATGAATTAATTCTATTTTGGATACAGAGTTCAATGACTAATTTTGATTATTGATATTTTTAATCATATTTTATTTCTCACAACACTGTGTTCGTTACAAACAATCGAAAGGTTTCTTCTTCAAAACCCTTCACTTTTCTTTAAATGTCCATTAAAAACTTTATTTAATAATAATCTAATTATAAGTTATACTGAGTTTTTGTAATTTATTTTAATATATGATTGAATATTTTATTTATTTCAATTTGAGAAATGCGCGATTGAAACTTTCACCTTTAAAAATGATATTTAATTTTTTTTTTTTACAAATAAAAAAGTAAAAATAAATGAGAAAACTAAGCGAAAATAAATATTTTTCTAATGATGCATAATTTTTAATTATTTACTTTTGTTAAATAAACAAAAGAAAAATAGAGCAGATAAGTAAAATGTAATTTGTTAATGTCTATTATACCACTCAATTACAGACGTTACTTAAATATTATTAATTTTAATGCGAGTAAAAGAAAATATTATTAAAAAATAAGTTTAAACAAAATTAAAATTTTAACGAAGAAAGATAAATTTTTTTATTTGGATTTATATTCGTGAAATATTATCATTAGAAAAGCAGGAAATGTTATTCATTCATTTCTGTCTGCAAGGAAATTATCATTGGAAAATTTTAATTTTTTTTAATATAATAGTTATAGTTTTTTGACCTTTTTAATAGTTTTTAGTAGTTAATTAGAAAGCACTAGGTCAATTTTAATAAAAAAATTTTTAAAAAACTTTTATTTTTTATTATTTTTTCGATATTTCACCACACCGTTGGTTGGCCAACCAACAAAATATCGAAAAAATAATAATATATAAAAGTTTTTTAAAAAAATTTTTATTAAAATTGACCTAGTGCTTCCTAATTAACTACTAAAATTTTTTTTTAATTTATAACTTTATTTTTGTATCATTCATTTTGCCGACAAACATTATTAACCGCTTTAGTTTGAATAATTTGACACACCCACTAACCTGGCCTCTACTTGTGCTAGTGGTTTTCTTCATTTAGAGTTCACTACGTTAAAGTGGTAACACCACTTACAGGATTTATGATGGAAAATAATTCTTCTTTAAATAAGGATACAAAATAATATTTGGCGATCGGAGATTTGGGATCTATTTTTCGGAGATATATTTGAAATGTTAACTGCTTGGTGCTATTACATTTTTTTAATTTTTTTACAGTTTTATTTTATATTATTTTTATATTGTCGTGTAGTCACTCCATTAAATGTAAAAGTTCAAGTTTGATTCATTGTACCTGAATACTGAGTGTATATAAATTTTCAACTTTTACTTTTAGGTGTAAACGCCAGGGTCCTCTGTTTATAAAGTTCTCTTAAGAAAAAGTGTTGCCTTTGTTATTGCTAAAGTCGAACATTTATATTTTATTTTTGTATTATAGAAATAACTCCAATTATTTTGTTAAATAAACAAGTATTAAAATTTCAACTGTTACTTTTAGGTGTAAACGCCAGGGTCCTCTGTTTAAAAAGTTCGTTTAAGTTAAAGTGTCGGCTTTGTTATTGCGAAAGTCGAACATTTATATTTTAGTTTTGCATTATTGCAATCATTTCAATTATTTTACGTTTAATGCACAAGTGTTGAAATGTTCAACTTTTACTTTTAAGTGTAAACGCTGGGCTACTCTGCTTATAAAGTTCATTTAGATTTCATTAGATTCGCATTATATTGCAAAGCAACAAGTGCATCCATAACGTTTAATCATTTTAAAGTGCATTTTGAACTAAAGGCTCTTAAATTCAATGAACATGAGGGGAGTTGGTCCTGATTATCACTGGTTTTAGATGCCTACAAGGAAAGTTCATCATATTCTGCTGTCTGCAGTACTATGCGTACTTTGCCGACATTTGATCATTAAAAATATTTCCTTATATTTTTTTGTTATAATTTCTTTTGTCAGGCTCCATACCACGCCGCAATTAGACGAAGCATAGGTGCTCTCCGAACAAGCCCAATTCAAAATATGTTGGCTGAAGCGGGCTTGGCATCAGTAGAAGATCGATATCTCTTCCTAACATTAAAATTAATTCCAAAGATTTTTGTATGTCATAATAAAAATATCTTTAAAGCAGCTACCAAAATTAAAAGTCGCAATAGACCGCTCAAGATTAAATCCGTTATAGCAAGGTGTGTCGAATATTCCAATAAGATCATTTTGAAAAGTTTTCCACACTTCCCAAAATGTGCTTCCGAACCACTTTGGCATCTTAATGAAACATCCTTCTTGGATAAATTATCTTTCTATCTCTATCTTTCTATAACCTACAACAACACCATTAATATATAGAGACATTTTCTATAACACTGCAGATGATCTATCAAATCTTGGATGGAAAATTTTATTCACCGATGGTTCAAGATCAAATAACATGACTTGCTTTGCTGGGGTACTTTGGTCTACTTCACAACTACTGCTCCAACTTCACGGCCGAAGCGTTAGCTATATATACAGCAGCCGAATTTGTATCCCAAAACCAAAACAAATCTGTTATAGCCACTGATAGTCTTTCGTGCATTTTGGCGATAAAGAATACTTGGCACGATTCTCCCCTGATTTCCAAAATTAGAAATATTTGCATAAAAAAGCCTAACCACATGAAGGTTATGTTGGTCCCATCGCAGGCTGGAATACTAGGTAATGAACAGGCCGACGCTGCGGCTGCGCAGGCAAAGTATAGGCCTTTACACTGTGTCCAGACTTTTGAGAATCATGATATTTTAAATCTAATTTCAAACTTCTATACAAGCCTGAAAGACATGCAATGGTCCAACTACCAGCATGCTTACAAAAATTTAAATCCAAGTGGAAAACGACCAAGTTACCCTAGAAACTGCCCTAGGAAGATTTGCAGGCAACCTTATAGTTAAAATGAGATATGGCCACAGCAGATTAACTCACAACTATTTAATAGTTGTGAGTTAATCTTCCATTTGCTCCACCTGCAATACGCAACTTACTATTTCCTATATTTGTTACGAATGTCAAACTTTTCACAATATTAGAACAAAATTGTTCCAATTTATTCAACCATCAAAAATATTAATGATCACAACATTGAAATTTTCCATAAATTCATATTAAATTGTAATTTTCTTCACAAGTTTTAAATAAGCTTATCTAATTTTACGCGACGAATGCCTTAGTAGCTAGTTCTCTTTTGCTTTGTTAGTTACTATAATTGTATTATTGTAATTAGTTATTAATAAATAATAAAATAAATTTCTTTTGTTCTCATTATATTTTTAAATAAGTATCCTGATGATGCTACCAAAAGAACAGTGCAATATCAACAACTTCAAACAATAATATTATTTAAAAATAAATTATTTAAATCTTGTGATAAGACAATCAAAGAATGACTAAAAACGAACAAGATCCGAGTATGTTTAGTTTTAGCTGAAAGATTTTCTATTAGCTTTAGAATTATTTGTAAGCTAACAATTTATTTATGAAACGTAAGCCAGGACCTTACAAAATATGATTAGTAATTCAGCAAGGAGTGAAAGCGGTCGCCTGCTCCGAGCTCTCGGAGTTAAGACCAGGAGTGACTGGAGGATAGAGATATCCGAATGCTTCCTGGGGTATGGGTGACGCTAAAATTTTTCACAGTGGTTTGATCGACCGTCAGGTTGTGGCTTACACAGCTACGTACTGACGAAAATCTTATAACGCACATCTACGCTATTAAAATAAGTGTGAACAATAAATGAAAAATACAGGGCGCTTCTATAGAGGATCTGATTTTCAAAAATAGGGCCTGATCTTTTAAAGCCTTATAGGTAGAGGCTTAAAATTTGCGCAGAGTATGAATGTCTATATCTGCTACAAAGTAAATAAAATAAAATTTTGCATTTATAAAGAAAAAAATTACATGTGCACTTACAACAGTTTTATGTTTAATTTTGATTAAAATTTTTCAAAATTAACTTTTTTATGTTTTTATTTTTTTTTTATATTTTGCATGTCCTTATTACTTAATGTTATCACTTAAAATGTTTTTTTAACTGAAACTTTTTTCCAAACAGGCGTTAATGAATTGGTGTTGTAACGATATATTTTGTTGCTGTAATATTTTGTAAGGGGTTCCTTTTGACTTGCACCTTTGCCTCTTTTTTTTTGTATTATTGTTATTGTTGTTGAATTTATATTATTTGTGGAAACTATAGCAACGAAATCAATAAAATTTCACTTTAATTTTTAAATATTCCCGCAATTTTTACTCTGTTCGATGTAACATGTATGGTGGCGTGTTGTGTGGTATGAAGTGTTTACTTACAAAAAGGCTAGACTAGAGCAGACTTTTAAAATGCTTTTATTGGCAGTGTATACGAACGTAATGTTGTTTTTTTTGTTATTAAATAATTTATTAATAATAGTAAACTTCTTTTTTGTTTTTCATTTGTGTTGATGCGAAAGCTCCGACTGATACGCGACAATTGCGACGGCGTACTAAATTGTGTTTGTTCTCGTACTTGGCCAGAGTTCTAGTTGTTGGCTGCACTTATATTACGACTAAAGTATTATTGTTATTATTAATGGTTGACCTCTGAAGTGCTATCTTCTAGTCTATTGGCTACTTAAAGCCGTTTTAACGAAAAATAAAAAAAAATTTAATCTTGTCAATAGAATAAAGAAAACCAAACAAAAAAATTATATAAGAAAGCAAAAACAAAACTACAGAAATCGTTTAAATGCGTATTTGTTCTTGGCGAATTAATTCGCTTTAAAGGCACGTAGGGCTTGATTACAAGTATTTTGTTAGGAAGTGAGATTGTAATAAATAAAAGCTGTTCTGAATATGTTCGTTCACATGTATAAAATATTTTGACAGATTTATGTTGATATTCTTAACACAGCACAAATTTAAAAATTTAAATATCAACCCGGTTTTTTAATCCAAATTGATAAACGTTTTATTAAATAAAATAAGTAAAATATTATTTCAATAAAAAATTGTTCAATACACGGTGTCCGGTGGGAAGGTACACAACTTTGTTTTGTCGCCACTTTGCTAAAAATTAGTCTAGACAGTTCATATTTGGCAGTCGTGAAGTAGACACTTAGCAAATTTATTTTGGAAAAATATTCGATAAACCACCAAGTTTTAATCGTTAAAACGTTTTATCAAAATCAATCATCGATTACTGTGACGATGAGAAAATTACGTGAAATTTTTGGAAGAAACAACGTGTTAACAAAACACACTATTTATGGTGTAGTAAATGATGTCGAAGAAAGAGGGTCTGTAGGTGATAGGCCCAAGCATGGACCACAACGTACTGCCAGATGGCTGAGAACATTACTGCTGCTCACGAAAGAGTTCAAAACAATCCATCAACCTTAATTCGACGCCATGCTTAGGAAGTTGGTCCTCAAAGAACAACTTTGGCCACAGTTTTGCACAAGGATTTGCATTTGTTGCCATATAAGATTCAGTTACAGACACAAAGAAACTCTTTCTTTCTTATATGTGCTTAGATTTTCCGACGGGGCTAGATTCACTCTTATTTGGGTACGGTTTTCCGTCGACCCTCGTCAAATTTGGTTTGTGAACAAACCGGTTTCGGCCGTTTGCCATCTTCAGTGTTCTTTTCACAAACCAAATTTGACGAGGGTCGACGGAAAACCGTACCCAAATAAGAGTGAGTTTCTTTCTTCTTCTTCTTAAAGGTTAATGGGTGGGCAAATTTGAGGTTAGTTAGTAAAATGCTTGGAAAGTTGAGAAATTTTAAACATGGAACGTTACACTCTTGAGCAAAGAATTTTAATTATGAAAATTTCCTATCAAAATGGTGAAAATTTCACTACATCACTTTGTAAAATTTGAGCAGATTTTCCTCATTATCAGGCTCCTTTTGAGACCGCTGTGCTTAATTCAGTCGGCAAATTCGAGGTTCACGATTGTAGTGCCGACAATAGACCACAACTATATGCTCCTGGTGGGCATAGTGATGCAAAGATAGCCACAGCACAGTAAAGGTTCCCCTGTAGGCTAGTAGGTAGTATACTTGCTTACAAGACTGGGAGTTGTGGGTTCGATTCCCAACAAATGCCTTGGTTTATTTCACTATAAATAAAAATATAATGTCGGTGGGGCTGCTCAGTGATGAAGGCATGGTCACTGGTCACTGTGCTGTCTTATACGACAGTTAATTTCCGTAACTATCCTTCTACTTTCACCACCTCTATCCCTTTCCTAAAGAGTGTAGCGCGGTACTTGACTAAATAGGCATTGTTGCCTGAAGTGCTACTTTCCTTAAAAAAAAAGTGTTAAGAATAACCTAAAGTCCATAGCGTTCGCTTAAAAAAAAGGTGTTAAGAATAACCTAAAGTCCATGGCGTTCGCTTATAAAGCTCAAATCATTAAATTAAAGCCGACCGCCATGGCGCGCCATTGTTTGCGTTGAAGGTTTGTGAATTGGCTTTTTGAAAAACTTAAAGAACAAATAACGCATTTTCAACAAAATCTTTAATGATAAGGCTCATTTTCAATTGGGCGTATATGTAAACAAACAAATTTCTTGCATATTGGGCTTACGAAATCCACAAACAGTTATCAAAAACTATTACATCTAAAGAAAGTGGCCGCATTTTTTAAATGAGAAAGGAAATGCAGTCACCGTAAATTCTATGGGCTACCAAACCATGAAAACCCTTTTTTTGTGTTCACAATTGGCTAATGTTAACATCAGTGACATCACTTATTGCATGAAAAATTTTCGGATCTTGTAATTTTTCAACTTCGCGATATCAATTTTCTGCCTTGTTCTTATAATTGAACGCGGATGGATTATTTTCTTTGCGACCATTTAAAATACCCGATTTACATGAGTAACCCACAAGTAACTATTGTTCTGAAAGTTGAAATTCGGCGCTGTATTGACAAAATAAGCGAAGCTTTGCTACAAAATGTGCTTCAAAATTTTGTCTAAAGAGAGATGTTTGCCCGTTGTCACATTCCGTTATTAATTCCTATTTCTACTTTTCATCGTTACCAATTTAAGGCTCCCCAAATTTAATTAAAATCAAAAGACTTGATGTTCTTAAAAAAAATTAAATGTTTTTAATCAAATGGCGAAATAAAATTGCGGAATAAAATTGAAGTTGTAGGGGCTGCTAAATCCAAAATTTTTTGCTGGAAAAATATTTTTCTTTTAGGGATTGTTGAAATAATTAAAAAAATCGAAAAAAAAATATAAAGCAATTTTTTATTGCTTTAACTGTATAATAAGAGGAGTTCCTACGTTCATGTGAATTTTAAGTTATGCAAATTTTTTTTGTTGGCTAACTTTTTGGAAGTTTTCAATCAATATGATCAAGCCCATTAAAAATGTTTATTAAGTTTGTACAGTTTAAAGAAAACAAAGTAAAAAATTAGCGCTCAAGCTCGTAAGTATTCATTAATAGTTACAATAAAAATAATTAAAAATTACGTTATGGAGAAATGGTAAGAAAAACTTATGGCAGCAGCAATTCATTATAGATAAAGGAAGGGGTCGTTCTATAATAATTTTTTGTTTAACACCTTCACTTTTTGTGTAATATGAAAATGGCCTTAATCATAGCGCTCAGATGTTAAAGGTTGAAATCAAAGCCGTGTTTTGTTTTGTTTTGGTCTTTATTACAATGAGCAAACCATATTTGCAATAAATACTTTATGTTTAAAAAACATTATTGACACTAAAATGTATTATTTTTTGAAATTTTTTGCAATAAAAAATTGCGTCAAACACATGATAAAAAATTGCATAAATAAAAAATTGTTAGTCTGCGCCTTGCCCAATTCAATCATACAATTATATTAAAGAAAGAATAATTTATTTACATCATTTTCATTAATCTTACTTAATCATAGTGTTCTGATGTTAAAGATTGAAATCGAAACAGTATTTTTTTTGTTTTGGCTTTTTATAACAACGAGGAAACCATATTTGCAATAAATATTCTTACTTATGTCTTAAAACCGAAAACTGTAAAATTTTCTGAAATTTTTTGCAATAAAAAATTGCGTCAAAAATTGCATAAATTTAAAATTGCTGGTCGGCGCCTAACCTAATGTAATCATATTAAAGAACGGATAATTTATTTTAATCATTTTCTTACTTAATCTTACTTAATCATAGCGTTCTGATCTTAAAGATTGAAATCAAAACAGTATTTTTTTTGTGTTGGCTTTTATAACAACGAGCAAACCATATTTGCAATAAGTACTCTTACTTACGTTTTAAAAACGTAAAATGTAACATTTTTTGAAATTTTTTGCAATAAAAAATTGCGTCAAATAAAACATGATAAAAAATTGCATAAATTTAAAATTGTTAGTCGACGCCTTGCCCAATTTAATCATACAATTATATTAAAGAACGGATAATTTCTTTTAATCATTTTCATTAATCCTATTTAATCATAGTGCTCTGATGCTAAAGATTGAAATCAAAACGGTATTTTGTTTGTATTGGCTTTTTATTACAACTCATATTTGCAATAAATACTCTTACTTAGGTCTTAAAAAAGTAAAATGTAAAATTTTCTGAAATTTTTTGCAATAAAAAATTGCGTCAAACAAAACATGATAAAAAATTGCATAAATTTTTAATTGCTAGTGGGCGCCTAATTTAATTTAATCATATAATTATATTAAAGAAAGAATAATTTCTTTTAATCTTTTTAATAAATCCTACATTTTTTTTTAAATTTCAATTTCAATTACAAACCACCCAGGCTTCTGTAAGTGCTTCTCTGTTATCCTAAAGTTTCTTAAATTATTTAGTTTATCTTCAATGTTAAATTAGATTCCAGCAAACACTACCCCCTCGACCTTGTGTTTAATTTAATTTGTTATTGTTTCATTTGTTATGTCTGTTTTGATTTTGCTGTTCTTACTACAATCTGGGTGTTAAATTTTGTTGTTGTTGTTGTTACTATTATTATTATTTGCTAGTTGTATTGCATTACAACCTTTAGCTTATTTTTGCTTTTGCTCTTTTTTCATGGTAATTAAACGGTTTTTTATAGTTTTTCTTGTAATTTTCTTGCATGCTTTAATTTATTTTCCATTTCTTATTTTTTTTGTTTTTCTGCTGCTTCTTAATGTGAGAAATTATGCTGATGGCTTAAGGTGTTATTCTGTTTTCTTCTTTAGACTGCTGGCTTGAGATTTAAGTTTTTCTTTATTAAACAAAAAAAAAAAATAAATAAAATTAACACTTGTACCTGAAGTGTGTGGTTTTGAAAGCTCAGCGTTTCTTTTTTTTAGCAATTAGTTGGAAAATGTTAACTAACGAAAATAACACACTAAAAGAGAAATAAAGTTGTATTGCTAAGCAATTTGCTGTTCTATTAACATTTAATTGCATTTTAGCTCTTAAAATTTCAAACCGTTAGCTGATTAACTAAAAATCAATGAAAACTTTAAACTATCGGGTGGCTGATTAATTTCGTTTCATTAAGAAACTCAAATAACTTTTTGTAAAATTTATGTTATTTGTTTTTTTAAGTAATTCTTTTGAAAAATAACACATTTTTATTAAAGTAATTCATCAAGTTTTCAAAATAATTGAATTTAAATGGCCTCCACCCTCGGTAACACATGTGCAATATCTTATCAAAAAGTTATTCATTACTGCCTCGACAGTTGCAGCGGGAATTGCCTCAATTACCGTTCGAATGGACTTGTTGGGTTTCTTTTGTAAACTTCTTCTTTGCAATAAACCCACAAAAAAAAAAAAATCAGTTGCAGTGTGGTCAGGAGACCTGGGAGGCTAAAGGAATGTGTTGTTTCCTTAAATCAGTTTATGGGAGAATTCTCTCATAACAAGCGTGACTATGTGACAAGTTGCTCCATCTTGTTAAAACCAAACACAGTTGAAAGGGCTTGTCTTTCGGCGTATTTCTGAAAAGAAAAATTCTTTCAACATCTTTAAGTAACAAGCTCCATTGACCGTAACAGTAAGACTGTTTTCCTCGAAAAAGTAATGCCCGACAAAGAATTTTGGAGAAACTGCACACCACACTGTGATGTGGTGGTGGATGTATCCATATTCGACAATTTTTTCCGCCGTTATAAATCAAAATGTGCCTCGTCAGACATAAAAATGCCGCTTCAAGACGTTTTCATTCTTTAACGCCATTTGAATGATTTTCTCACAAGATTCCAAGCGAATCAATCGGGAAGTCTCTTTGGCTCAGTTTGTTAATTGAATCTTATATGGAAATGAGTTTAAATCTTGGTACAAAATTGTCTGCAGTGACTGTCTGCTGACACCCTTTTGAGCAGATAAGCTCCTTTTCGAAACTCAAGGATTGGATTGTATGGCAGCAGCTACAGCAGCGATAGTTTCCTGCGTTCAAACTGAGGGATCTCGATGATAAGGCCTTCCTGCGATTGTGCCACTTTCGGCAAAATTCTTCACGGGCCTCATTATAGTCCATCTGCTAGGGGGAGTCCCCCATCAAAAGTATGCCTGTATTCTCTTTGAACGGAAACTACGAACTCTAAGGCGTGAAAGTGCAACGCTATCCAAATTCTTGTTTCATTGTCCCAATGCTTCATTTTAGTTAAATTTAAAGATCAATCTATAAAATAAAATAAAAATGGAACAGGTTGGTTACACCCAAAATAAGTTGTTACGTTTTTTTGTTTTTGGTAACAGCTTTAATCAGCCACCCTGTGTAAAAGTAAAATAATTTCTAACTTTAGCTTTCGAGCAGTTAATTAACATGAAGTACTTATCAAAGTGATGCTCGGTTTATGACGAATTAAATGAAAGTTTATGTTCTAATTTGTTTGTGGAAGATTTTTATGGTATTTATTCTATTAAAATTTTAGAGACTTAGATTTTAAAAATATCTCAAGACGAAATGACCGGTAAAGTCAAAAGAAAAGAAAAATCGATGCTGTAACTAAAGCGGTAAATGCTTGAATAGGAATCTCATATGCCGCTACAAGTACATATATTAAATCAATTATTAATACAATTTTTTTACGATTATTGGCTTTTAATCAAAGCAGGGATGGTAAACGAAATCCGAAACTGTAGCAAATGTCTGTTTAAATTGGTACTTTACACATTTAAATTTTACAAATCGTAAAAAAATATCACTAACGTTCATTAGACTATATTTCGTTAACATATTCTCAATAATGTGTTCTATATTTTTGCTTACACTCCCTACTTTGACCATGTAAATCTACCAACTAGATCTTGTTGCTAGTTTCTTTATAGTGACATCTGCTTGTGGTCCTACCTTCCAATTAATCTTTTTAGTAATGATGGGAAACATAAAACAGATAATGGAAAATGTGTTAATTTTCTTAAGCGAAAGATTAGTGCAACATGATATCAGAACTTTAGTGGTATAAATTGTTTTTAAAAGAAAATTCGATTTTAGAAATATACATTTTTTTTGTTCAATATTATGCCACACTATTGAGTGGCATCTTGAGGAAACAAAAAAACAAACTGTATAAAGAATCAACAAATGAAAACTTTTTGTTAAACAAATTATCCGCAATAGGCAGACATTTCATGCCCATTTTTTATGTGTATTATTGTAGCCACCACCATATAAAATAAAATTAAAAGGTGTAGCAGAAGTAACGTGATAGGTGTATTATTACACCTTATTCTGTTTAGCGATAGCAATACAAGACGACGTCGCTTTTTATCGTTTGTTGTGAATTCGTATTCTCGTTGGCAATATTGAAAATGGAAAAAATTAAAATTACCAAAGTCAACCAATTTGAAAAGTTAGTGGAAAAATTGGGAAAAATCCACCACTTGTCAGGGAATTTCGAAGAGGCAGTGCTTCTACTAATTTTAAGGAACAATGGGATAATGTTGCGAGTACTCTAAACGCCCTTGAACCACCAAATAGAACCAGTGATGGGTGGCAAAAGGTATAGTAGTTCTTATGTAGTTCTGACAAAATTTATTTTACAGATTTGGCGCGACTTAAAACTCAAAGTAAAAAAAAGATGGTAAAAAATAATGTGCTGAAAATTTTGATTTTAATTTATTTTCATTTTTAATTTATTTTAAGTTCTATTTAATACAGATTTTATTTTATTTTTTTCACAACAAAATTATCAAAAATAGTACACAAATGAATCAGCTGACTCACATATAAGATTTTATATTTTATTAAAATAATCGATAAACTGGCAACGTCGTCATAAGACTGTTAGGGAATACCAAATTAGTATTGATGTTGTGCTAAAGTGATGTTGCCTCTAAATCGGCGACGATGTTGCCGTCGCCAAAGAGAATAAGGATGATTGTAACCGCTATATTGAAAATTAAAGTGTATGCCAAAAGTAACCTGATTGGTGTATTATTGTAACAGCTATATAAAATAAAATTAAAGGGTGTATTAAAACTAACCTGTAAATTTTCGAACTGTATGTACATCAAAATTACATACTGAACGCAAAACTACTTGTATGTCCGCTTTAGCAATACGTATAAAAGATAAATCTCTAAAGGGTATTGCAATAGCGACGTAGTTTTAACAAACGTGGCTTTATTTTGGCCTTATTTTGAACCGAAAGTTTAAGTATTCAAATGTCTGCTTTAGGAAGAAGTAAACAAAACAAAATTATAAGTAAATCAAAAATATAAAGACTGAGAATGGCATAAATAAATTTAATAAAATTTAATTTTTCTTTTGCTGAAGATGCCACTCAATCTAGTGGCGAAATATTGAAACTAAAAATAAAATTTATTTAATTTAACAAGGTCTTGTTATTAATAAAATATTAAAAAGATCAATTTACTATAATTATTATTTTAGAAAATTCAATTGTTAGAACCTTCCCATGCCTGATTCGTATGAGAATTTAATAATGTCTGGCTTCGCCTAAATTTCCAGGGAACGAAGGGGCCGAAAAATAATTTATCAAATCTCGCTATTGTCAATTTAAATTAAAATGCAGCACAGACACCAATGCAGCACAGCAGCAGTGTCATACACTATATTTTACATAAATACACTCCTGTTCATTTGATTAGACTCATATCTGATGTTGTTTATTAGACCACATATATTTTGATATTTTGCTACCAGCCGTTAGTTTTTAATTTTAATAAGTAAAGTGAGCGGATAGTTTTGATATCACTTTTTCGAAAAATAAAAAAAAAAAAGTTAGGAACAGCAGAACGTATCGGTCAGTCCAACTCCTTGCTATCCTGCTAACATTTTTTTGCAGTTTTTCTGGCTGAAATATTTTTTTTCGATTTTGTGATAACTTGACAGTATACGCTTGTGTTGAAATTTATTTAGTATAGTATTTGCTTAAGGTATCGCCAGCCATTACGGAAGCGATTTTGGTTTCCATATGAAAATCTTCTTTCTAATCTGAGAGTATTCACTAAAACAATCTGGCCATTCGACACAATTTTTTTCAATAAATAATAAATAAATTTTACTTAAGTCGCAAAAAAAATTTTAGCTTATGGCATATGATAGTGATGCTAGTTGACACATGTTTTTCACAAATTCCAAATTTGTATTCTATGATTCATGCTCATAAATCCAAGCCTTTTGATTTAGCTCGAATTATTTGGGATGATGGTTTAATAGCTTAAACAGTTAAGCTCACCCAAGAACACTCTATTCTGATCAAATAGCACTTTTAAATTAATTCAAATAAATTTTTATTTTTATATCAAACGACTAATTTCTTTTGCAATTTCGCGCATCCTTATTAGTTATTCGAAATATGCGCGAAATTGACTCTTATTCAATAAAACTACTTCCTCTTAAATTAAAAAATGCCTAAACAAAAATTTTACACCGGCACTCTTGCAAAAATCATAGTTTTTATATTTTCGATTACAAATAATGATTGACTAATGAGCAAAAATAATTTTTAAAAAAGACGTAACAATTTTAAATGGCGTCACTTTGTACTTTCACTTAAAAAAAAATAAACAAATTTATTACTCAAGTTTAAAGGAAAAATGTTTTACTATGAAATGGAAAGTTTATTGTTTAGATATTTTAAATGAGTTTAAAAAATGCAATTAAAAATCACCTGCCCTCTCGCTTATAAGAAAATTATTTCAAACTGCTGTTGTTGTAATACCTTTCACGAACAGGTGGAAATTGTATGAATACAGTAAGAAAAAATTTTATTCTTAATTTAAGTAAAATCTTGTTGTTAGTTTTTGTCAAACAAAATTTTACTGTCAATAGTGACTACCATAGAGCCACGATAATTAACTTTGTGTAGAAGCAAATACAATATGTCACAAAGCTTGTGATACAGTTGATTTATTGAAGGATACATTTGGTAATCGCATAGTTTCACGTTTTGGACAAGTGTGGAAGCGTGGTAAGATTTACGTCAGTACCCAGCGTGTGTAGGCAATAACTCGACGGTGGTCAAACCACTGGGACGATATGATGCGTGTGGCCGCGCCCTAGGATGCCGAAAACTAATTCTAGCAACAGGTCATTCCAACTCCCACTCATTGTAGAAGATTTGGAGACTATGTGGGAATAGAAGTTATTATGTCGCTATATCAAGCACCAATAACAGTACTCTTCGACCCAAAAACGTCGCCAAACAATTATATGCTGTAAAAGTAATTGTTTTTTGACAATTATAAAAGAACCATTCGAAAAACCAGAACCAGAACGAAAAACTTTCATTACTTTTAAAATAAATTTCGGCAAAAAGGTGACCCTTTATATATGTATAACAACAAAGCCAATGTGTGGTAAACAGACCTTCCAGCACTAATAAGTGTGGTGTGTAATAAGAACAGTAAGGATAATAGTGAATATATGTTGAGCAGCAGCAATGGCTGTTTTCATCAGATGATCTTAAGTTCAATACCCACCAGAGGCAGAGAATTGAAAAAGTAGTTGAAAATAAATTGAAAACAACAGTTAAAACTTTTCGAAGAGGCACCTGTGTATATGAGAGCCTACATAGAAATTGTTTTCCAAAATTCATTCGAGCGTTAGTTAGAGAGAAAGGTGACATTACGCGATAGGTTTATATTAGCCAACACCCCCACTCCTTGCTGAAGATTTAAAGACTACCAACACCTGGTCCAGAACACATGACAAGCATGCTCACTGGATCCGAATCATTCACCCAATCTTCTCAGTAAAGGGGAGATGATGCTGGCCTCTTAATCAAATTCATGAGGGCCGCGTAACCACAACTAACACGATAATCCCGAAGGGCCAAACTTCAATAATCAGACAGAGAACAGCTAAAAGGTTAAAAAGCCAAAAAGCTGAACTCTAAGGCTTACTGATTCCCATGGAAATAACGTGGAGCTTCCAGTTAACTCCGTGCTGTCTTACAGGGGACTGGGCTCCCGTTTATCCCCCGATAGCACATGTAATGACGGTGAGATTCCGTCAAGACACATCAATGTGCCCCTACTGGGGAGGGCGGTATTTTTATGTGAAGTTGGTAGTCTACTCTAGTAGGCCTGAAGCGATTAATCCCTTAAAGTATGACATTCGATCCGTTGTTGCTGAAAACGGCCGCAAATGTTGCAAGAAGTCATCGAAAATTGGAGCAACAAATTAGACCACATTCAAGCCTGTCGTGGCGCTCATATGTCAGCAGTTACATTTAAATTATAAGAACAGAAGATTATCATGCGAATAAAGAAAATAAAGAAAATTTCATGCCAATTTAGAAATTAAATCTTTATTTTATTTCATTTCATGGTTCTAAAACCCTATAAAAACACCCTACATTTACCGGAATATAAAGCTAGCGAATGTAAGAAATTTAAAAAAAATTCTTCGACTCAGTGCATTTGTGAAATAGTCACTAAAAATTGTGAATGAATTGTTGAGAAAGAAAATACAGACTTGATATGTGTGTTTTAACATAAACAGAACCGAAAAGTACGTGACTTTGTCACACTTCATGTTAAAGATATTACGATCGAAAACACTGCCAAACCATGCAAAAACATTTCTATTAAAATGTGGATTTTTATTGTCCATGATACGACTGCATTATCTAAAGAAGTACTCCAAAAAGCAAAAAAAAGACGTGCCTTTAACAATATCAGAATTACCAAAATATGTGGTTTGGATTTCAACTCATCTTTTGAGATTTGCTGCCAAATCCTAAACGAAGCTTGATAATGAAATCAAGTTTTTTTTTTTATTTTTTGTTTTGGGTTTTGTGTTCTGCTTTGACATGATTTTCGTTAGCAAATGATCTCCTGTTTACATAATAGGTGCATTTAAGAAACTTACGCATCCACTTTTTATAGTTCTTCAAGCAGTACAGCCATGCATGCCGCCATATGCAGCGGCTCCGGAGACAATCGAAATCAATATCTCTTATTTTATTCAAAAGGCAGTTTAAGTCAACTGTCCTGTCCAAAACTGCACACTGTTATACTGTGTCCTTTCTCTCTCCCCCCGGGGGCACATGATGGTCTTTTTGGAGCCTACTATTCCATCTAGACTGGTGTCTTGCGGGGTAAAAGGGAGCCCAGGCCCCTTCAAGCAGCCATCTGGACAATCCACTATATTTCCACGGGAATCAGTGGGCTCGCAGAGTTCACTATTTGTCTCTTTAGACATTTTGGTTGTGGTTTCGAGGCCCTTGTGAGAGTTTGTGGTTCGGATCATTCACAATGAACACAGTGAATGGTTTAGGTGCAGTTAGTATGAATGCCGTCCTGTTCTTAATTATATTAACCTTCATGCATTCTGGACCAGGAGTTGAAAAGTCTCCAAGTCTTAAGCAAGGAGTAAAGGCTGCGACCTACTTCGAGCTTTGAAATTGCAAGTAGGAGTGACCGGAGAATGCACGGATTCAAAGGCGTTCTAGGGCGAGAATGGCGCTACATACCATTCACAGTGGTAATGGCCACAATCTGATTATGGCTCACTGCCTCTCTCACTCCGGGGCACATTGTTATGTTTTAACGGAACCTCACCGTTATTATTACATGTGTCAACAGGGGTAAAAGGGAGCCCAGTCCTCTGCAAAACTAGCAGGTGCCTACTAGACAATTCCACTTTATTTCCACGGGAACAAGTAAAGCCCCAGAGTTCCACTATTTATCTCTTTAGCCTTTTAGCTGTTCTCTAACTTATTATTGAGGTTGTCTCTTCGGGAGTAACGTGGTGGTTATGGTTTCGAAGCCCTTGTTTGGGTTGTGCGGGTCGGATCATTCACAATGAACACAATGAATGGTGCAGATCCAGTGAGCATGATTGCGGTTGTGTTCTTACATTTTATTAAGCTTCATGCATTCTGGACCTAGAGCTCAATTCTTCAGCAAGGAGTGAGTGGCTGCGGCCTGCTCCGAGCTCTTGAAGTTGCAACTAGGAGTCACCGGAAGATATACGTATCTGAAGGTTTCCTAGAAGGAGAATGACGCTAAATTTCATTCTAAGTAGTATGATCCACCGTCAGGTTATGGCTAACATAGCTAGGTACTGACGGAAATCTTATCACGCGTGTCATCTTCCTTAACAATTTCTATGTAGGCCTTCTTATACTGTATACTACAACAGTATATGAAGGCGCCTCTACAAACTGACGCAATAATTTTTCTTCGAAAAGTTTTAACTATTGTTTTCAATTTATTTTCAGCTACTTTTTCAATTCGCTTCCTCTGGTGGGTATTGAACTCAACACCACCTGATGAAAAAAGCCACCGCTGCTGCTCAACATGTATTCATGTATGTAATAAAAGCAGTAAGGATGATCCTTACTGTTTTTATTACACACCACACTTATTAGTGCTGGAAGGTCTGTTTACCACATCATATCGTCCCAGTGGTTTGACCACCGTCGAGTTATGGCCTACACACGCTGGGTACTGACGTAAATCTTACCATGCTTCCACACTTGTCCAAAACGTGAAACTATGCGATTACCAAATGTATCCTTCAATAAATCAACTGTGTCACAAGCTTTGTGACATATTGTATTTGCTCCTACACAAAGTTAATTATCGTGGCTCTATGGTAGTCACTATTGACAGTAAAATTTTGTTTGACAAAAACTAACAAGAAGATTTTACTTAAATTAAGAATAAAATTTTTTCTTACTGTATTCATACAATTTCCACCTGTTCGTGAAAGGTATTACAACAACAGCAGTTTGAAATAATTTTCTTATAAGCGAGAAGGCAGGTAATTTTTAATTGCATTTTTTTATACATAAGATGCTATTATCGCGCATGAGTCTTTACGTGACATAAAGCCCATGAAACAAATAAATTAAATCAAATATTTTCTTGTCATATTCAATGCTAGATTCAGTGATCAGTTATGTGGTTTAATTCAAATAGAACATTTAGCTTGGAGTTATTAAAGGGCCAAAATATACGCACCAACAGATCTACAAAATCCAGTTGAATTGGATTACTGCAGGTGGGACACAAATATTTTTCCCTTTAACTCAAAGCGTAGAAGCACAATGCTATAGTTATCGCTAAAATGTCAATCTGTACGTTTGGCTATCTGGAACTCTGCTATCTTACATGCCATACAACCCATTAAACAAGTAAATGACAAAATCAAGCATTTTTCTGTCGGATTCAATCTTCGATTTAGCGAGCCAATATAAAATATGTGGTTTGATACAACTGAAATTTTTAGCATGGGGTTATTCAAGGACCAATATGTATATCTCAACAGATCTACAAAATCCATGCTTAATGCTACAAAAATAATTGACTTGGATTACTTTAGGTTGGGCACAGTTTTTTTTCTATTTAACTCAAAGCGTAGAAATCCAAAAATATCGCCGGTAAAATGTCAGTCTGTGTGTCTGACTGTGGGAAATTTTTTAGAAGTAGTAGAGCTATAGCTGTTACCAACTGCAGCTAAGAAATGTATATTAATGCTTTAACGGTATTCCCATAGAAATGGTCCTTTCTTTTATATAAACGTATCTCTTAAAGTTTTATAGCAGACTCTCAAAATTAACACCGAGTTTTTAGCACTCTGTCTACTTTTAGCAAAAGTAAATTGTAAATTAAAGGGCGTCCCTAGAGAAACGCCATTTTCACGCATAGGGCTTAATCACTTAAATTTTTATTAGGAAATAAAGTTTATATAGAAAATAAAATTTTAATTGAATATAAAAAATCAGATTTTTGAATATTCTCTTAGCTTAAGATTCGTAAAGGGCAGGTTTTTAAAGTTTGGTTAAAACCGACACTCAAAATTAACACAGAATTTTCAACACGCTGTCTACTTTAACAAAAGTAAATTTTAAATAAAGGGTTTGCCTAGAGATATGTGATTTTCATGTATATGGCTTAATCACATAAATTTTTTTAGGCAGACATTTGCAATTTTACATAAGAAATACTTTCCAGAAAAAGAAATTTGAAAAATAAAATTTCAAATGAAAGGATGTTCCTGTAGAAAATCTGAAATTTTAAATATTCTCTTAGGATAAGATTCTTAATAGGCAGGTGCTTAAAATTTTGGTTAAGCCTACACTCAAAATTAACACATAGAAATTAGCACTCTGTCTGTTTTAAAAAAAAGTAAATTATAAATTAAAGGGTGTGCCGAGAGATATGTGATTTTCATGTATATGGCTTAATCACTTAAATTTTTATAGGCAGACATTTGCAATTTCACATACGAAATACTCTATATAAAAACAAGTATATATATATGTTCCTATAGAAAAACTGATTTTTTAAATATTCTCTTAGCTTAAGATTCGTAAAGGGTAGGTTTTTAAAATTTTGTTATAGGCGACAATTAAAATTAATAAAGAGTTTTTAGCACGCTGAGTAAGTTATAAATTAAAGTAAATTATAAAATAAAGGGTGTCCCGAGAGATATGTGATTTTCATGTAAATGGCTTAATCACTTAAATTTTTATAGGCTGACATTTGCAATTTAGATAAGAAATACTTTCCATAAAAAGAAATTTGAAAAATAAAATTTCAAATGAAAGGATGTTCCTGTAGAAAATCTGAAATTTTAAATATTCTCTTAGGATAAGATCCGTAAGAGACAGGTATTTCAATTTTTTTTACAGTCAACACTCAAAATTAACACAGAAAATAAAATTTCAAATGAAAGGGTGCTCCTAAGAAAATCTAATTATTAAATTTTCTCTTGACATAAGATACGTAATAGGCAGGTGCTTAAAATTTGTAAAAAAGTACAATTAATTTAAATTAAAGAAGCGCATTATTTGGAAAGAACTTAACTTGTTCTAATTACAAGGAAGATTGGGGGCAAATTGAAATGTTTGTATTTTCCCTACAGAGAATTAATGCCTGAAATGAGTTTTTGTTTCTTTTTTGGTTTAAAACTAATTGTTTGACATAAAAAAGTTTTTTAAAAATTTTATTACACTAACTTGACTATACACCTTTTTTTTTAATTATTATTTTGTGTTATTTAAATGAAATCCAAGTAGAATTGTTGTTGAGTTTGTTTTGTTTTATAAATTTCCTAGGAAGAAATTTTTATTTTTATTTATTTATTTATTTTTGTTTTTGGCTTTGCACCTATAAAAAAAAACAAAAGAGAAATCTTAAGTTTTAAAATAACACACATTTATCAGCACTTAAATTGGTATACAATTTCTAAGGAATAACACAGATTTATTTCTATTTCGCATATTAATTTTCCTGGTTTATATTTTATTTGTTTCTCCAAATTTTTTGTTGGCCTTTTTTCAATTCTTTTTTCTAATTTGGTTATGGCGGTGATAGTGACAAATTGAAAGATATATTCTTCTTCTTCTCTTTTGTTTTTCTAAAATCAAAGAACATTGACTTGTAAGTGAATTTCTTTCACACAAACAAAGATTCCCACCTTAAAATGTTATAAGAAAACACGTCTTCACCTTAACAATAACACACCTATTTTGTTGATTATTAATTTGTATTTATTTTCACTTAAAGAAATTTCTTTTTTTCTAACACTTCATTAAAAAAAAAGTTCTTTTGTTATATTTTTAATATTTATTATTTTTTGTAACTGTGAAATACATATTTTTTTGAAAATTGAAACAATTACAAAATCGTAATTTAAATAAAAAATATTCACGTCGTGTTGTTTAGTATCAGGGTTTTAACGCGTTTTTTTGTTTTACTTTTGTACGATAAAAACGTCTCACTTAACACACGTCTGAAAGAAAACTGAAAATAAAAATTCCAAGAGCAAGTTTTAGCTTGATTGTAAGAAACTCCTATTTCCAACATACGGAATACAAAAAAGAAAACAACAACTGCATTGATACCAACAAAACAAATTCACACTTAAACCCATCTCAATATCAAAATATACTCGTACTAATAACAACAGAATACAAACACACAAACAACTACTAAAGTTTTAAGCAAAAGACTGTGCACAAACAAGTTGTACGCAAAATAATTGCTTCCATCAATATTGTTACGAAGATTCTTTATTAAGTTTTAAAAGACAATAATTAACGGTACAAAAAAAATTTAGCGACCCACTGTGCATTTTAAAATCTGTTCTAAGAAATCTTATACACTCAAGACAACAACAACATGCTTATAAAAAATTTTACCAAATAAGTTAACAACAGAAAACGTCAACAAGTCTTCTGTGCCGGATAATATACCAGCACGGGTCTTGAAGCAATGCTCTTCGACACTAGCGCATCCATTAGCAAACCCTTTTCAGCAAGTTTTATCATGCCGGTGAATTTCCAAAATGTTGCAAGGTTGCTAATGCAACGCTAAGGCAGTTTCTAAAACATATGTCGCTCGATGCTTTATATTTGCTAAAAAGAAAGTAATGATTTAACGAATAGAAAAATATTCTCGTCAATCTGTTCTCTGCAATAACATTTTTCGTTGCTGGAGATAGCCGTTTGGGCTCTGTGACACTAGTAATATAGTAGGCATTTCAAGCACATTTTGCAGGAAATTTCAAATACCACGAGCATCCCATTTTTTATGTCCTATTATGTTTGCATTATCTGTTTATCGACTTTTATCTCCCTAGATTTTGAACATATATTTTCCTCGCTTCTAACGGCTACGCTAACAACGTTGAAAATTACCGCCCAATTGCAATTGGTTTTGCACTTTTTAAAGTCATCATTAATTTTGAAATATGATTAATTTTCATCTTGTGAGTTACCTGGAGTCCAACGGCTTACTTAGAGACCGACAGTATGGTTTCCATAGGGGGCGCTCTACGGATGATTTGCTGGTTTTCCTGTTGGAAAAGTGTTCCCACTCCATACATCATTTCGGAGAAAGTAAGGTGGTGGCTTTAGATATTTCCAAGGCATTTGGTAAAGTGTGGCATGATACATTTCTGTCAAGACTAGTTGCTTTTGGTGTCAAGTTTTCTCAGGCAATGCACTATACGAGTTGTTATAGATAGGATTTCATCCGACCAGTTTAAGATTAAATTCAGGGGTACCGCAGGGCTCCGTTATTCTCCTACTGTATTTCTTATTTTTCTAAATGACCTTTTTTGTCAAATTTTTTTATTTGGGTATGGTTTTAAGTCGACCCTCGTCAAATTTGGTATGTGAACAAACCTGTTCGGCTATTTGTCATCTTCAGTGTTCCTTTATAAGAGAAGAGAACACTTTATAAGAGACGAGAACACTGAAGATGGCAAATAGCCGAAACCGGTTTTTTAAAAAACTAAATTTTACGAGGGTCGACGTAAAACTATACCCAAATAAAAATAAATGAAACCCCATCGGAAAATATATCCACATATTTTTTTGTCAAACTTTCAACTCTATTTACTCTTTCGCAGATGACAGCACCATTTATCATTTATATTTATTTAGTTATAGACCGAACTGGTTGGAGATGACTTTCAAAAGGCGAAGCCTGAATGAAACGCTCAATCACAATCTCGCAGCAATCTCCGAATGGGATCGTGAGAATAGAATAAATTTTAATGCCCGTAAGTGGCAATGTTGCATGCTTACGCATAGATATGTGTTCGGAAATGCTGCTGCACCTTTTACTATGGGTGATATAGGTATTACGGAATCGGAAGCTCTTGATTTTCTGGGCATGAAAATTCAGTGTGATGTTCGTTGTACTAAACAGATTTTTCAGGTTGCTAAAGAAGCATTCAAGTTCCTCGGTTTTCTAAAACGGTGTAAGAGAAACTTCACTCCATTCGATCTTAATACTATTTGGAATACAACTCTAGTGTAAGGGCCGGAGCCTCAAACCCTATTTTGGAGTTGCTCGAACACGTACAGGAGAGAGCAAAGAGATTCATTGGAAACGGTAGGGTGGCAAGGTACCCAACTCTATTGATTCTCTAGAACATCGGCGCAATTTGGGATGTATTTCACTGTTTTATCATTTACAATGGTAAGTTCCCTAACGAAACTTGCAGGTTTTGCGTTTGATTCGGTTTTTGTTGAGAGCGGCTACATTTGTGATTGATTGGTCAGTGAATCGAATTAAACATTACAGGAAGTATTCATCTTTTAGCGGTTCGTATGTGAAATAAACTCCCTTTAGAGGTCTTTCGTATCACCTTCAATGTAGGGAAGTTCAAATCGAATGTCCACAAACACTACTCCCTTTTTTCTCCTCCCCATAACCTAATTACCCAATTTTGATACAACGCATTGCATGAGTGGGGGTCATAACCTGATAGTCCAAACGAAAAAAAGAACAACTTACAAAGAACACAACAAAATACACAGCCAAGCAGGCGTCTAAACTGAATAATAATAACAACAACAATACAGGATGATTTTAGAGTAGAATATTAATTATGCGTATTTCACATTTTAATTATTTTTATCATAAATACTAGCAAACAATATCGGCTTACTGCTGAACTAATGGTCTAAATAGGTTATCAGTTTATATATTTTTTCACTCTAACGATAGCTTCATGTTTTCAAAAAATCCTCGAAAAAATAGTATGGAAAAAATAATTCCAGGGATCTTATATTTTTCGGGTCTAATCACCAATTTGTTGTAGGGATAAATGGTCTACACGACAATCCGAAATTCTCTTTGCTATTTTAGTCCACATATTATCACTTGCTATTTGAATTTATTTACATAATTTCGTTCTAAATTTTATTTCTGTACAATCTTTGGCACAGTGCTTTCGCACATAAATAAAAAAACTAATTTCGATTTTAATACAAATAATCTGTTTCATAATAATTTGGCTGTTTTTTGGTTTACTCTTTCTAATGCCTCTAGGTATCATTGGAATTGATTATGAAAGCAATGAAAAAATCAATTTTTTTCTGAGAAGTTAACTTTGGGCTACTTTTGGTCAGATATTTTTTCCCAAAGTAAATAAAACTGATTTTATATTTTCCTTTCAGTAAAAACCGGTTTAGTTTTTGATTGTAAAATTAGTCTTTAACGGTTTTGAACAATTTGTTATTATCATAAATAAATATGTTGAATTTACTGAAGTATTTAAGTGTTTTTCTAATAGCCAATGAACTTTAATCCTCCTGAACTTCCACGTATATTTTTATTTTTAAATTTGAATTCATGCTGGAAGAAAAATTAGTTTTAACATTTTTTTTTTAAACAAAGAGGATCGCTATATCTATCATCAGTTTTCCTTGCACCTATCTTCTTTAAAGTATCTACGTTTAAAGAAATCATAATAAGAGGAATAATTCATATTTAAAAAATATTAATTTCATTAGACGCAGTTCCCACATAACCTTATTTATTGTTCTCTCTATGAATCGTTACATAGATTTCTTCTTGCTATTTGGTAGCCATATGTTTATCAACGAACGACATTTTATATTTTTTGGCTTACTATTTAAATTAGGCATCTGCATTTCAGGAGATCGGCGAATGCTAATCCAAAAATAATTTTAGAAAGTAAGCTGAGAAATGGTCGCGGAGATCCTTCTAAAATATATAGCGAGCAATATGGTCGTATACCACTATCAATTTGTTTTTGTGTGCTTAGTGTAACTTAAAATATTTTGCGGAGGATAGATCCGTTGAGTTGTCACAAAAATTAAAAGAATTGTTAGAGAGGATTATTTATATGGAGATATATAACTTTATGTTGGCAACCTTTCTTGAACTGGCATCCATTTTGTCGGCTGTTTATGTTTAGTTTGGTTTACCATTTCACATGAATAGACTAAAAGCCTAAGCTACCCCCCAAATTGGGTAATCTGGATTCAAAGCAAGATTGCCATTGATACCGATTTTTATAAGCGAATTTTGTTTAGCGATGAAGCTCATTTTTGTGTGAACAGACACGCCAATAAACAAACTGCCATGTTTGAAGTGATAATAATCTTCAAGTGCATGTTTAGAAGTCGTTACATCAAGAGAAGCTGGCTGTGGAATCATAGTTACGTATATCTTTAAAAACAATGCTGGTTAGAATGTTACAGTCAATAGCGACTGCTAAAGAGCCCTGATTACTGACTTTTTCGTTCATAAATTCAACAACTATGATGTGTAGGAGCTTGGTTTCAACAAGACGGCACAATACAGCTCATACTGCAATTGATTTATTGAAGGAAACGTTTGCTAACCCCATAGTTTCATGTTTTAGAGCCTGGAATTGATCTCTAAGATCATGTGATTTAACACCGCTAGACATATTTTTTAAGAAGTCTCTAATCTACACCGATAACTACGAAACGATTAACCAATTTGAGGGCAAAATTCACAGCGATATTGCCGATATACGGTGACAAATGTTGAAAAAAGTCTTCGAAAATTGGACCTCCTAATTGGAATACTTACGAGCTAGCCGTGACCATTATACAAGATGCCAAATTTTAACTTAAAGCCAAAAGTTTATCTGCCGAATGAAGAAAATTTCATGTCAATTAATAAAATTCATTTTTGTTTTATACCATTTTAAAGTTCTATTCCTCTATAAAAAACTTCAATTATCAAGCCTTAGGTATTGCCAATGAGTTCTCAAAAACTGTTCCTTAATTTAAGGATAACCCTTATTATGATTATTTTAAACTAATTCTTTTTATATTTTACTGGTCAGTTTTTGTTTCCTGGCAATGCTGCACAAGAGAGTAGCGTCATTCTATTGATGCTAAAATTGCTAAACCAAACTAAACGCAAATCACTTGATATTTGACAAAATAGCCGTCGGTTAAAAAAGTGTTGGCAAGTTAAGGTTATATACCTTTATAAAAACACCCTTTACAATAAGTAAAATTAAATTTTATTGATTAGTTCCTTTATTAAATTTTTGTTAACATTTTTATTGCAGACATTGTACTGTGCGTTGTTTTATTGCTGCTGCTTCTGCTGCTGTTGAGAGTGAGAGCTCTTTACAAAAACACATTGATATGTATGAATGAATGTTTGTTATATTTACATACGCATACAAGTATGCTCCTGTGTGAAAAAACATACAGTTTTGTGTACTCTTGATAAAAACAAACTAAGAACACAAATATTTTAACTTAAGTTTAGCTTTTATAACTCCCCCTCTCTCACTCCTGGCGGTTAATATATTGTTTTGTTTTATATATTTGATGTTTTTTTCTTCTTCTTTTATAGACTTCTGTGGCTAATAAATAACACAGCTACTTCTAACTACTTTAGCTAAATACTAAATACACAGTTGTACACACACACACCCAAACCCAAACACATAATACAAATACCGAGTAGATATGTACATACATACATAGAATAATCATCTTTGCCAATTTTCATGTCTACATGCATTTCTTTTTAAAGTTTCTCAAATGCATTTCTTTTTTGTGTTCCTTAGGCATCGCATTCGTATATATTTCTTTTGATTTCTGATTTTTATTTCTTGCAGTTTTTGATGTTCTTTGCCTCCATTGAAGACCAACTTTAACACACCAATTAATGTGTTGTGGTTTCTGCTTTGTTTTATTTTTTGTTTCTGTTTTTGGTGGTTCTGCTCTGCTTTCTCCATGCGCTCACTCTTTTGCGCAAATGTAGAAAGAAATATGTGCATACATATGTATGTACATATGTCCGTACGTATATACTTTACTGATGTTTTAATCTAGTTCTATTTAATTCTAGGTTTATTCTTCATTGAGCATTTAGCTGTTGAATTCCTTCATGCAACAAAATGTATTTTTAACGCTTCTCCATCTATAAGGCCATGCAATTAACTAATAGAATGTTGCATTTTTTCCTTTATCTTGTAGGTATGTTGCTTTTTTATTATGATTATTATTTAGAAAACTGTAAATTATAATTTGTTAACTTTTCTTTAATTTATAGTTGCTGGTGTTAAATAAATTTAAAACAGAAATAAAATAGTTTTGCGAAAGAATAAATCATCTAATCAAAGTGTTAACTGTTATCCAGTAATTGTAGTTTATTTGCACGTATTCTAAAAGTGCTGTCCAATTGAAATTAGCATACGAATAATAGTGTTAAAAATAGGCAGAGTATTAAAATATCAACCTTTTAATTATTTTAAATAAAAAAATAAAATATTGAGAAAGAGAAGAGAAAATTAGAACAGGTGGGGTATGGTGTTACAAAGGAGATATAGATTGAAAGGTTGGGAGGTACATTTAAGGGCAGACAAATACTGCCAATATATTTGTTTATTTTGTTTTGCGAATAATTTTGGTTACTTCATTTTCATTAGATAATTGTTTTTACGAGCAGGCTACTCAGTGAGGAGTAGCCTGCCCTCTGGAAAATGTTACCATTCAGGAGCTTGTCGGAAGCCTAAAGGCGATGTCAGATAAAACTTTGTTGCTTTGCGTGACATTTGAAACTTTAAAGCAAAAGCGTAGATCAAGTGGTGTATGTCACAATAAACTTTGACAACACTCATGAATTTTTTGTTTACATAAAAAAGTTACATATTTTCAATTCTAGTGCTATTTGTTTTGTTTAAAAAAATACAAGTTAAAAATGTTAATTTTTACGCCCACACACAAATACACAAACACAAATAATAAAAGTCAGGTGTTTGTCAAAGCGCGCAAAAAGTTGAATGTTGGTTAACTATTCGCTTTGCGCTGCGTCAAAAAAGCTTTATGTGGCAACTTTCATACATTTACGTACATTTTAACTCAAATGTCAAAGCGAAACTCTGACGCAACGCAAAGCAAAAGTTTTATCTGGCACGGCCTTAATGGTCAATAGGACAGCTACATTTTATATCGAGATTGAAAAATTTGTAAGCCTAGTAAAAGTTTTTTAAGTTTCCTATCGAAATTTAACGAAATGTTTAATTAATTCAATTACTCTGTGTCACGGAAAAAAATGCTTTCAAAACAGCTTCATAGAAGTTGTAGGTCTTCTTTAGTTAACAAATGTTTGTAGATTGAGAATTTTCAATGCACCTTCAAATAAAACGCGATTTAAGAAAAATTGCTACTAAGAAAATAGTCGGTCCGTTGACCGTCATAATTAAACAAAAGGAAGAACAAAGTTTTTATCACATCCCTTACGGCCATATAAAATATACCGGGTGGGCAAATTTAAGGTTGGAAAGTAATTTATCTGTCAAATGATTAACTGTCAAAAACTGAGCTTAAATTGTAAGCATGCAACGCTACACTCTTGAGCGAAGAATAATAATGAAATAATGAAAACTTACTATCACTATAGCACTTCGTAAAATTCGAGCAGCTGATAATAAACCAAAACCTGGAATAATAACTCGCCACATTTGGGAATCACAAGAGGCACTTTGCCTAATGTTTTGCATAAAGATCTTTATATTCACGCTCATACAGGTCAAATCGTTCAACACTTAAAGCAGACACACTATGGTTTGCGTTCAACATTTTGGAATTGGTTGTTTGAATAACTGAATGAAAACAACGCATTTTCAATTAGACGATTATGCAAAGAAACGAAATTGTCCCATATGGGGCTCATAAAACTCCCAAAACAGTCACCAAAAAACTATTCAAAGAAAGTGAGTGTATGGTGCGGTTTCTAGTCAAGCGGATCATCGTATTGTATCGAGAATGACCAAGGAAACGACGTCACCGGCAATTATCTGTAAAACATAATACCACATTTTTAGTAGCCACAACTGGTTAATGTAACATATGGTTTCAGCAAGATATCGTCACACAATCACCCAGTAATTGCATGAGAAATATTTCGATGGCGTATTTTTTGGATTTGAAGATGTTAATTGGCCGCCTTGCTCTTTTGATTTAAGACCGCTAGATTATTTCCTCTAAGGCCATTTTAAAGACCGGGTTTATGTGCATAATCCATAAGCAATTGATTCTCGGAAAGCTGTGCTTCAAAATTTTGTGAGAAAAAGTAGACATTTGCTCAATATCATATTCCATTTTTAAGTCCCATATTTCAATTTACATTGATATCAACAAAACAAAAGTTATGACAAGATGTTTGGTTTGATCGGCGGGCGCTTTCGATGTGATCACATCATTATATCGGTGTAAACTGTTATTGCTGCCTGCCGCCCCGGAGGGGTTACATTTATCGGTCTTTACAGAATACTTGACTATCTAGACCTGTACAACTGGGGGTATAAGGGAGCCCAGTCCACTGAACTCACAGGGGTACAACTGGAATCAGTAGTCCGCAGAGTTTCCGCTATTTGTCTCTTAGGCATTTAGATGTTTCTCTCACTCATTATTGGGGTTGGCCCTTCGGGAGTATCGTGGTGGTTGTGGTTTCGCGGCCCCATACAGGTCTGTTTTTATGGTGGCCAGGATCATCTCGTCTTTAATAACACGCACTGGTGAATGATCCAGATCCAGTGAGCTTGCTAGTCATGTGTTCTGGACAGGAGTTGGATAGTCTCCAGCTCTCCAGCAAGGAGTAGTGGTTTGAAGTCCTGCTCTGGAGTCATTGAAATTGCTACTAGGAAGGACCTGTTGCTAGAATTAGACTTCGGCCTCCTAGGGTGTGAGTGGCGCTGCTTTTCACTCACAGTGGTTTGACCACCATCTGATTAAGGCCCACGGCCAGGTGTAGATGTAAATCTTATTACGAAATTGCTGGCTGTTTGTTCGGCAAGATCGGGGAGCGCTTTCGGTGTCATGACATCATTATCAAGCCGTATTCTAGACTGCCAGAACTGTTATCATTTCCTTCGCTGTAAACCGTCATTGTGGCTGTTTGTTCGGTATGATCGGTGAGCGCTTTTGATGTGATGACATCACTTTAAAGCCCTGTTCTAGATTATTAGAACACTGTTTGACAATGATGTCATCACTTCGAAAGCGCTCGGCGATCATACCGAACCAACAAACAGCAATAACGGTTTACACCGAAGGGAATGACAACATTATTGTGGCAAGGAGTGTGTGTTTTAAGTTAATTTCTTTTCTAACTTCAAATTTGCCCACCCGTTATATGAACGAAATTTTTATGCTCATCTGAAAGAAACCAAAGACGCCATAATAGTAACGCCGTCCAATACAAAATTGTTGCAAATGGGTTAGTGCATAATTGTGTATATATTAATCTACGTCATTTAATTCTTACTGCCCAAGATCTTTCTGCCCCAATTTTTAATATTCAAACGTGTTTCGATGGAAGTGGAATGAAGCTTTCTTTTAGAAACAATTTTTGGCTTAACAATTTTTAATGGAAAATGTTTAACTTGTAATGGAAAGAGGTCTCGCAGTAATTCCATTTTAAGGCAGCAAAATCGCACCGCCTTTTTGATACCACATGTTAATCAGGCCCAAAGCATGCAGTTGTGGTGTTAAAAAGTTTTCAATCATATCACGATATCGCTCCCCATTCACAGTTACCGTTACCCCATTTTCATTTAAAAAGAAGTAAGGTCCAATGATTCCTCCTGACGAAATTACACACCAGACTGTCACTTTTAATGGATGCAAAGGTGACTGTTAAATAATATGAGGGTTTCCCATTACCCAGAACAGACTATTCTGTTTATTCGCATGTCCATTCAAATGAAAATGTGCCTCATCACTCATTATGAATTTTTTATGAAAATCGGGGTTGTCATAGGCCGGCTTTAATATTCTATTGGTATATGTACGGCGGCATTAATGGTCTTGTAGAAGAAGCTCTTGTGCCAACTGAATCTTATATGGAAACAAATGCAAGTCCTTGTGCAAAATTGTGGTCAAAGGTGTTCTTTGAAAATCCAGCTCCTGAGCACGACGTCGAATTGAGGTTAAAGGATTCTTTTGAACACTTTCTTAAGCAACAGTAATGTTTTCAACCGATCTTGCAGTACGTTGTGCTTCATGCTTAGGCCTATCATCTACAGACCCTCTTTCTTCGAAATCGGCGGCCCGGCGGGCAGCCTATATTATACAAAAAGGGAAACCTGTACTTAAACAATATAAAAGGTGTTTTTTTAAGCTAGATAGAACTTTAAATTGTAAAAAGTAACACAAAAAATGAAATTGTGATGAAACATTTTTTTTTATTTGTTTCAGTATAGTCTGACAAATCATCATGAATAGACTCTCGCTTGAACAACGCTACGAAATTATCCAAATTTACTTTGAAAATCAGTCGTCGATTCGCGCAACTTATAGACGACTTCGTCATTTTGATGGCGTACATAATCGTGCATCTGAACAAGCCATTCGTCGAACTGTCGATAGATTTCGTACCACATACTCTCTAGAGGATGCAATAACACCAACACGTCGAAGGAATGTGCGTACTGAAGAGAATATCGCCGCTGTAAACGAAAGTGTGGAAGAAGATCCAAATTTATCAATTCGTCGTCGGTCGCAGGAATTGGGGCTCTGTCCGTCCACTACGTGGAAAATTTTGCGCAAAGATCTCGGCCTACACCCGTATAAGATCCAGCTGGTGCAGGAATTGAAGCCACGAGACCATTATATGCGTCGTTCTTTCGCCGATTGGGCTCTAGAGCAGTTGGCAACTGACCCGTTGTTTTATCGCAAAATTGTGTTCAGCGATGAGGCGCATTTTTGGCTTAACGGGTTTGTTAATAAGCAAAATTGCCGCATATGGAGTGAGACCAATCCACAACAGACCCTACAGACTCCATTACATCCAGAAAAATGCTCCGTTTGGTGCGGTTTTCACGCTGGTGGCATCATCGGACCTTATTTCTTCAAAAATGAGGCCGGAGCTTGCGTTACGGTCAATGGAGATCGTTACCGCACCATGATCAATGATTTTTTGTTTGAAAATATGGATGACATTGATCCGGACGAGATGTGGTTTCAACAGGATGGCGCTACGTGCTATACAGCGAACGCAACCATCGACTTATTGAAATCAAAATTTGGCGATAAGTTGATTTCGAGAAATGGACCTGTCAATTGGCCTCCAAGGTCGTGCGATTTGACACCACTCGACTATTTTCTGTGGGGCTACGTGAAGTCACTGGTTTATGCTGATAAGCCAGCAACAATTGACGCCTTGGAGGACAGCATTGTTCGTGTTATTCGTGACATACGCCCAGCAGTGTTCGAAAAAGTGGCCCAAAATTGGACGTCCAGAACGCGCTTCGTCAAAAACAGCCGCGGTGCTCATATGCCCGAAATCATTTTCAAATGTTAATGTCACGTATTGGTCCTTCGAATAAAAAAGAAATTTCGATTACAATTTAATTTTTTGTGTTATTTTTTACAATTTCAAGTTCTATCGGGCTTAAAAAAACACCCTTTATTTTCTATTCGATGGTAATACATTTCAATTGAGCTACGCATTATAAGCAGTTTTTTACGCCGAAAACACCATTACGAAAATCTTAAAGCGCAAATAATATTTTTAAGAATTTATTTTCTTAAAAATATCCAATTTTTATTTCTTATGTTTATCTGCGTACTCGTAAACATGATTTTAAATTTATATCATGGCATGCAACAACAAGCAACAACATGCAAATAGCGGTCAAGTATTTCACAGAATATCATGTGGCAACAAGTGTTAATTTCCAAAACTTCACAAATTACATTTCCTTTAAAGAGATTCTTTCATTATTAAAAACAAGTAAACATCGTTTGAATAAAAAAAATATTTATTAATTAAAATGTTGATTCTCAATTTTCTAGCGTACGAGTAGAGTACATTATTGGACTTTGTTCTTTATCTTCTAGATGCAAACTATAGAATGACCCTTTTTTCATTCTTTACTATATTAGCATATATCAGCATATGCTAAAACTGCATATAAATATGTTGGGGCAATTAAACAAATATAATATTTTTTTTTATTTAAAGTTGAAAATTCATTATTTGCGTAGTTGTTAGTTTAATCTCAATTGCAAATAAAGCTCCCAAAAGAGAAATGTTCGGCGGAGGAGGGGAGTTTGTTTTGAAAGGGAAAACCATATTCTTGCAGTTCAAAGGCAGATATAAAGAAGCAAAGACGTATGAATATAAAAGCATTTTATTTATTAAAATTCTTGCTGGCAGAAAAAATGTGTTGAAATTAAATTAAAGTCTGTAAAAGCAATCTACTTACAACAGATAGAAAGATGTAAAGATAACTTCATTCATTCATTCATCTATTTATTTACTCATACATTTGTACATCTACATAATGTGAAGGTATAGACACAAAATAGTGCAAGGCGGCTTTTTTTTAGAGCTACAAATGCAACAACAGGGTTTTTCTCTTATGGAACATAGGTCTCCTTTATTTACAACTGCAAGTAAGTCCATTTTTATTCTTTATTTTTCTATTTTGTTTTTTCTACTTCAAGTTATATTTGCACTCACTAAATCTCATTTACTAAGCATGCGCTTTAACAATACGCTGTGAGGCCGGTAAGACACCATCTACTCGATGTCTTACTGCAAAGAAATAGTCTGAATGCATTAGAGCCACATCAACCGTATAACGTTTCCGGTACCAATATATGGTTGCGAAGAATAAATTATAAATTTTCTGAACAACACTATGGTCGCGGTATGCAGACTATTTTTATTTATTTTAGTTATTTATATTAATTATCATTGATATAATTTTTTTAAAGAAAAATTGTTTTCTGATACAAAATTTAGGCAGGCAAATAATGACTCTTGATATTTTTTGTATGGAAAAATTATGCTAATGAAAATTTCTGTAAGAAAATTTTTTATTTGAAAAATTATGACTGATGGCAATTTCTTGTGAAATAATTATGGCTGTCTACAGAAAAATTATTTTAAAAAAAATTATGAATGATGATATTTCTTTTGTTTAGAGAAAAATTATGGCCGAGGTTTTTTTCATAGAAAATTTATAACTAATGAAAATTTACGCAGAAAATTTTGACGTGATATATTTTATGGGAAAATTATTTTGGAAAAATATTGACTAATGCCATTTTTTAAGAAAGAAATATGGCTTATGACAATTTTTAATAGAAAAATTATTTTTGAAAAATTATTACCGATGTTTTTTGTATGAAAATATTATTAATTTTAGAAAAATTATGGCTGGTGTTTTTTTTCATAGAAAAATCATGACTGATCATAATTTTCAACAGAAGAATTCATTTTAGAAAAATTATGACTACTGTTTTTTCATTAGAAAAAAATGACTGATGAAAACTTACACAGGAAAGGTATGACGGATAACAGTTTTGTAGTGACAAAAAATTATGGCTGAAAGAAATTTCCTATACAAAAATTAGTTTTAGAAAAATTATGACTGATTTTTTTTAATAAAAAAATTTTGACTGATGAAAATTTTCAACAGAAGAATTATTTTTAAAAAAATGCTGAATGATGATATTTCTTTTGTTTAAAGAAATATTATGGCTGATGTTTTATTTTTCATAGAAAAATTATGAATGCTAAAAATTTCCACACTTATTTATGATGTGATAATTTTTATGTAAATTGCTTTAATTTATTTTTAACAAAATTTTGACTGACGGATATTAAAAAAAATCGTGGCTTATGAAAATTTTCTATAGAAAAATTATTTTTGAAAAATTATGTCTAATGTTTTTTGCATAAAAAAATTATGGCCCATGATATTTTAGAGAAAAATTACAAATTTTTATTGTACAAATTATGGTCCAGAAAAATTTTCTACAGAAAAAATAATTTTAGCAAAATTATAACGGATGAAAATTTCTACAGGTAAATTATGACTGATGACGTTTTGTAATAAAAAAATTGTGACTGATGAAAAGTTTCTGCAGGAAAAATATTTTAGATAAGTCATGAGTGATAACACTTTTTATGAAAAAAATATGGCTAATGAAGAGTTTAGGCAGAAAATTGTTTTGGAAACATTATGACTGATGATATTTTTCAGAAAAAAATTATAAATTATGACTAATGAAATTATTGTATAGACACACTATGCCTCATGAATTTTTTTTATATATAAATTATGACTGCATGAAAGTTTATTTTAAAGGTTATTTTTGTGGAAAAATTGTGGGCGTAAAATAAGCTGGTGAAACTTATTATTGCCACGATACAACTTTTCGTTGTTTAGTAAAATTCTACTTTATACCGAAATAATCAAAGATAATTTTAGAACTGTAAATAAAAATGTGTCACAGAAATATCGAAGAGTTTTTAAAAAAATTTCCCAATTATTATCTGTCCAGGTTTCAAGCCAGCCCTGGCAGCTACAAACGTTCAAATACAAAAAAAAAAAGAAATTTGAATTCTTGTCTTGGGAAAAATCACCCGTTTTATTTGTTTGCATTTAGATATTAAAACTGATACAGTTATTTACACACTTGTTTTATATCTAATAAATATTTACACATAATCCACCAGTTGTTGTATTTTACATATGGAGGAATTAGCTGTAACGCAAATTCACTATGTGATTATGTTTCTTATCGGTTGCGAGTAATTCGCTTGTTTATGATTTTAACTCATATTAATGTTCGAAGAATTTCTTCTGGGTATAACATGTATCTTTTGTGTGTAACATGGACTTTGTTGAGATGCTAGCTAGAGTCGCAATTCTTTACACGTTTTGAATTTCGTTTTATTGCTTAATAGCTTGTTTAATTATTATATATTTGTTAAGCCTACCTCTTATGTAATATATAAATAGTACTTTGTATAGAGAAGATACTTTTAATGGAAAAGGTATTTTTGATTTAAAAGGTTCTTTTTATTTAAAAGCTTCTTTTATTTGAAAGGTACTTTTTATTTGAAAGGTACTTTTTATTTGAAAGGTACTTTCTATTTAAAAGCTTCTTTTATTTGAAAGGTACTTTTTATTTGAAAGGTACTTTTTATTTAAAAGGTTCTTTTTATTTAAAAGCTTCTTTTATTTGAAAGGTACTTTTTATTTGAAAGGTACTTTTTATTTGAAAGGTACTTTTTATTTGAAAGGTACTTTCCATTTAAAAGCTATTTTTATAAGGCATTTTTATTAAAAGCACACTTTTTTGTATAAATTGGTGTTTTATATAGAGCAGGTGTTTACATATAGCAAACATGCTTTTTACAGAAAAAATACTTTTTACAAAAAAAGTACATTATAAAGAAAAAGTACCTTAAAAAAAATTTTTTCAAAAAACCAACTTTATAAAAACTCCATTGCGCTGTTCGTATCATACAATAATTTATTTAATGTCTGCGTTTTTTTCAAAGGTCTTTTTTTCGCTGAGGTCATATTTTTAAAACATACTTTACGCTCAAGCGTTTCTGGTTTGTTTGCTTAAACCTTGCATTTCAAATATCCCCACAAAAAGAAGTCCGAAGTAGTTAAATCAGGCGATCGTGGAAGCCAATTAACATCACAATTTCTTGAAATAATTTGTTGTGGAAAGTGATCTCGCAGTAATTCCACTGTAATCCTGACTGTATGCGATGTTAATTAGGCCCAAAACATGCAGTTGTGGTGTTAAAAAGTTTTCTATCATATCACGATTTCGCTCTCCATTCACAGTAACCGTTTTTTCATTTTCAATGAAGAAAGGTCCAAATTGCATATCAGACTGTCACTTTTAATGGATGCAAAGGTGACTGTTGAATAATTTAAGGGTTTCCCATAACCCAGAATCGACTATTCTGTTTATTCACATGTTAATTCAAATGCAAATCTGCCTCTTCACTCATTATGATTTTTCTCATGAAAATCGGGGTTGTCACGGGCGAACTGTAACATCCTATTGGCATATGTATGGCGGCGTAAATGGTCTTGTGGAAGAAGCTCTTGTATCAATTGAATTTTATGGAAAAATTGCAAATCTTTGTGCAAAATTGTGGCCAAAGTTGTTTTTTGAAGTCCAAGCTCCTAAGCATGGCGTCGCATTGAGGTTGATGGATTGTTTTAAAGACTTTCTTGAGCAACAGTAATGTTTTCAGCCAATCTTGCAGTACGTTGTGGTCTATGCTATCATCAGCTGCAGATCCTCTTTCCACGAAATCATTCACTACACAATTAATAGTGTGTTTTATGAAACGTTGTTTCACGTAACTTTCTCATCGTCACAGTAATCGAAGATTGATTTTGATAAAATGTTTTAACGATTAAAACACGTTGGTTTATTGAATATTTTTCCATAATAAATTTGTCAAATGTCTACTTCACAACTGTCAAACACGAACTGTCAAGACTAATGTTTAACAAAATAGCGGCAGGGTGGATACGCTTTACAAAGATATGAAAAGATTTAAAATTTACTTAAGGAACTAAACATTTAAAATAAGGTATCTGGATCAAAGAAACATTTCTTTTTGCTGAACAGTGTAATTTCTTTCACTGTTATAGTCAAACGCATTCAATTTAGAAAAAGGTAAATATTTGATCAACTAGCAACAACAACAATAATAATAATAAAAAAATGTGTTTTATTGAACATTTGTATAAACAGAAACATGGAAAATTTTAAGGAATGCGAAAAATCATCCAGATATTTCGTCATTTATTAAATATTACGTTGAACTAACATTTTTCATCCAGTGTGGCCTGGCGTTTATTTCTAAAATCTGTGAAACTTTGTATGAACTTCTATGACTCTCTTCCATCATTTGGTTCCACAAAACAAGAGCAGCTTTTGGGCTTAATTAAGTAAATGATAAAAGACATACAACTGCTATGTTTCTTAGGAATCAGTTTGGATAGTTCCGCCGAAAAAATCACGTAATATTTAATTTTTCACAAATTAAAATTTTTTTTCTGGTTTCACTGGAGGCAACTTTAACACCATTAAAATAAAATTCCCTTAGACAAGAAAGTTTAAAATATACACCAGTACGTTTGTTCATTCGATTAAATTAGTTTAAAAATTTGTTCTATTAGAAAACCGAATCTTAACCGAGTTTGTGCTTGGGTAGGAAAGTACTGTTTTTTATTTTTAATGCAATTAACATTTTGAATAAGTTGCCTTTCGTCTCAACTAGTTCTCTTTTCCTATGTTAATTACTATAAATGTATTATTGTAATAAATAAATAAACAAGTTTAAAAGCCACTGCAAATGATTTAAAAAAAATTGAAAGCTTTTTATTTTTTTTCTACTTTTCCCATTTTCAATGCTTTCATAACTTTCAGCAATCAAACAAATGCGTTGTGCCTGTTGTTTGAATTATTTGTTGCAACTTATTTTGTACATAAAACCCGTTTTGAAAATTATAGTTTTGTTTATAATAAAAGGCAGAGATGGTAAGGTACTATTTTTTGGGTACATTATCCATGTACATGACTTAGTTGACTAAGGGTTGTTCAGCAAGAATAATGAATGAAATATAATATCTAGCATTGTGAAGCCCTTTTAAAATACAATATTGAATTCCAATTGAAAATTCCAATAACTAAGTAAAGGGTTTTTCAACAAGGAGCTTGTTTTCTAAAACAAAAAATTTAATATAAGATGATTCAAATTTTAATTGCCTTACGAAGAGGAGAGTTCGGCAATTATGAATGAAAAATGATATCTGGCAAATTTAAACCACGACCACACTATCAGATGTCGATTCTTTCATCAAGGTTTTTAATTACTTTTTGACAAAATGACGGTCGTATTTCGTTAATCACATCACGGATTTTTAGTTTTAAGGCTGAAATCGATTCGATTGGCTCCGTATAGACTCTGTTCTTAACATAGCCCCACAAAAAATAATCCCGTGGTGTTAAATCACACGATCACGGCTGGCCACTTAACTCTTGATTGTCGTGAAATTATGCAATCGGGAAATTTGGAATTTGATCGTTTCAATTGCCGTGATATGTGGCACCGTTCTGTTGAAACCACATGCCAGTGATATCCACGTCGTCAATAATAAAATTGAGTTGTTAGCATTAGCATTGATCATTTCCGAATTTCCAGCCTCATCTTCCAAAAAAAAACGGCCCAATTACGCCTCCAGACCACATAGCCCACCATACAGTGACACGATAAGCATTCAAAGGCTTTTCCACAATCGCTCCAGGATTTTCAAAAGCCCAAATGCGGCAATTTTGCTTGTCGACATACCCTGAGAAGTGAAAATGGACATCGTCTAAAAAAATGAGCCGGTGAATGAATTGAATGTACGGCGATGTTAATGGCCGGTCGGCTTCAATTCCTGCGTCAGTTAAACCTTGTAAGGTTTCAAAGTTAAATCCTTACGCAAAATACGGCATGTGGTATTTTTGGCACCCCCCCCCCTCCCCCGGGGGCATATTTATGGTCTTTATAGGACGCTCGACTATCTAGACCTGTGCAACTGGGGGTATAAGGGAGCTCAGTCTCCTGAAGTAAACAGGGGTACAACTGGAAACTCCTCGTTTTTTCCACGGGAATCAGTGAGCTCGCAGAGTTCCGCTATTTGTCTCTTTAGACATTTAGCTGTTCTCTGGCTGATTATTGAGGTTGGCCCTTTTGGGAGTATCTTGGTGGTTGTGGTTTCGCGGCCTCAGAACAGGTCAGTTTTTAATGGGGCCAGGTTCATTTCACCTTTAATAACACCCACCAGGTGGAATGTTCCTAGATCCAGTGAACATGCTAGACATGTGTTCTGGACAGGAGTTGGATAGTCTCCAGCTCTTCAGCAAGGAGTGGTAGTTTGCAGCCCTGCTCTGGAATCATGAAAGTTGTAACTAGGAAAGACCTGTTGCTAGAATTAGTCTTCGGCTTCCTAGGGCGTGAATGACGTTTGCTTTTCATTCCCAGTGGTATGATCACCATCTGATTAAGGCTCACTGCCAGGCGCAGATGTAAATCTTATAACGTAATATGGTGTTTTTGGAAAACCCCAATGTTGAGAACGTCGTGGAATTGACAAATTTGGATTTGTTTCAACATTGTGGTTCGCGACAGCGATGTTTTCAGTTGAACGACCCGATCGAACATGCAATGGTGGTGTTCGCACATTTTGTCGATTAAAATTTAACGATCAAATTCTTAATAGCGGTCTCAGCAGGACGATTGATTATGTTGTCTGAAAATATCACGAATATTACGAAATGTCACTTTAACATAATTATTTTAATGCGATTTTTGTGCGAAATTGAATTCAATGTAACAATTGTCAATGCATCTACTACGAATAAGTCAAAAAACTAAATGCCATAGTTATCATATTAGTGGTGTTGCCACAATTAAAAAACAAACTTCTTGTTGGAAAACCCTATATTTTAAATTTGTTGTTGCCGGTCTGTCATGGTAAGATTTTTTTAATGAAGTAAATGCGTATTTTTTTCGTGAATATGATATTTAAAAGTTTTCACAAAAGGTGTTTCTTATGGAGGTATAGAACTGTTGAATGGAATAAAATAAATTTAAATTTAAATTTTTGATTTAAAATGTTTTGACATTCATAACTTAAGTGTGACTTCTGGCTGGCAATTGGAACAAACAAAACTATTATGAGAAACTTTTTCATCAAATTATCCTTTTAAAGCTCAATAAGGTATTGATTGACTGTAATGCAAAAGTCTATACTAACAAGTCATCATTATTGCAAAAGGTGCTGCGAGGCCGAAGTATATTCACATTTATGCAAAATGATCAACAAAATAATTATTTATTTATTGGCAAATTTATGAAATATTTGAAATTCTTTAAGCAAAATTCCATGAATCAAAATTTTATCATGAACTCGTTTTTAAGCAGTTTTAAGGAGTTTGTTTAAAAAAAAAACTTTATTAATAGATTGTTAATGTTTTCTTAATGTTAATGTAAAGTTGACGTAATGAAAAATTGAATAGTTGTTGCCATAACTAGCCAATACTGTCACAGTCATCACCTTGATTTAATTTTTGCTAAATCATCGCAAACCAAAACTTAAACAGAAAAAATTAAAATTGTGTTAAATGAAACATAATTGCATAATTGCTGAAATCAACTTTTCAATATGTTTGTTGTTATTTTATTTCATTTTAGCAGTTACAAAAAAAACTACATTTTTGGAAATTTTAAGAAAAAAAAAAACTAGACAAAAAATATTTTGTTTGGATTTAAAAAAATAAAACTTTTTGGCCATAAATTGCATTGTTTTATTCAATTTTAAATTGCTAACACGTTTACAGCTCATAAACTAGTTTTTAACATGTTTTATCATTCAACTTATTTATGAAAGAAAAAAAAATGTTGCTCAAACAATTTTAAAATTCTTTAAGCATTACTACACTGACAGAAATAGTAGGTAGCAATACTAAATATTCAATAAGTCTATTAATGCTTAATTCTAGGACTTTGAGATTTGAACTTTAAAGTCTTAAAACATACGACCTATATGCAAACAATCTTAAGGTATTTTAAAAAGCAACCTAGGCGTCACTAAAAGCAGTAAAGATTTTCAAAATAATTAATAAAACATTTTTTTATTTTATTTACAAAAATTATCTCAAGCTCTTTATTTTTTTAATAACCTCTTCTCAAGCGTTAATTGCGGTAAAAGTTTCATATTTTGACAACAGAGTTCTACGCGCCTAAATCATTTGATATTAAAATATCGAGTTTTTTAACAAGAAGTTTGGGTTTCAACTGTAACAACGCCAACAACTTGATACTTTTGACATTTAGTTTTTTGACGGATTTTGTAGTAGATGCATTGGAAGTATTTGCAATGAATTTAATTTCGCACAAAAATCGCATTAAAATAATTAAAATCCACTATGAAAATGGTGGATGGTTCTGTTAAAGTTGCATTTCGTATAATTCGTGATAAATTTGGACAACATAATCGTACTTCTGAGACAGCTATTAAGAATTGGAGCGTTACTTTGGAGTCGCCAGTTTCGTTAAAAAATGAGCGAAAGCCAATGCGTGTTCGGCCGGGACGTTCAACTGAAAACATCACAGCTACGAGCCACAGTGTTGAAGCAGATCCAAATTTGTCAATTCCTGGACATGGCGAACTTTGCGTAAGGATTTGACTTTGAAACCTTACAAGATTCAAATGATGCAGAAATTGAAGCCGACCGACCATTTACATCGCCATGGATTCGCTCAATTTATTCAGGAAAAATCGGCTGGTTTTTCTGATAAAATCATTTTTTTAGACGAAGCCAAATGCGGCAAGCAAAATTGCCGCATTGCGGCTTCTAAAAATCCTAGAGCGATTATTGAGAAGCCCTTGCATGCTCAACGTGTAGTTCAATGGTGCGGTATGTGGTCTAGAGGCGTGATTGGGCCGTTGCTTTTTCCAAGATGTGGCTGGAAATGCGAAAACGTTCAATGGATCATGCTATCGCTAAATGCTAACAACTCAATTTTAGTATTGATGACGTAGATATCTCTGACATGTGGTTTCAACACGACAGTGCCACATTTAACACAGCCAATAAAATGATAAATTTATTGTAAACCAAAATTTCCGATAACATAATTTCACGACAATCAGCATTTAAGTGGCCAACCAGGTCGTGTGATTTAATACCACTGGATTATGTTTATGTGGGGCTATGTTAAGGACAGAGTCAATCTAATCGATTCCAGCCTTAAAACTCAAAATCCCTGATTTTATTAAAGAAATACGACCGCCATTTTGTCAAAAAGCGATTAAAAAGTTTTGATGAGCGAATCGACATTTGTCAGCGTGGTCGTAATGAACATTTGCCAGATATCATTTTCCATTCATAATTGCCAAACTTTTCCCTTCATAATACGATAGAAATTTGAATCATCTTAATCTAAATATTTTGTTTTAGAAAACAATTTTCTTGTTGAAAAACCCTTTAGAACAAGGCGTCAAAAAGCCTGTTAAATAACTCTCTGGATTCATTAAGACTTTTCTTTTTATGAGCGTTTTCGTTTTGGCGAATTTAATTATGTCGCTTACATTGTTGGAATTGAATCTCTACACGAAGCAGCATAAAGTTTTTCCATTAAGGTTGGACATTTAAACCTTCAAAGAAATTCAACCAAATAAAAAATTCGGAAAAAAATCGTATGTGCAAGCAAAGCAATCGGTTGGGCATGATTTTTCATATTAAACTCTTTGCTGAGCAGTAAATAATTTAATCTTAACAAGAGTTACATGTTTCTGTTGAATTAAAATTTTGTGTAAATTAAAACACCAGCCTCACAAGCAGGGCCTTTTTTTGGCAGTGTATAAAATGCACTCATTTTCAATGCACTTCTGCATATGCAACATTTTCACGAATCATTAGCATTAGGTTTGTTTTCATGAATTACTTCATTGTTTGTTTTTTTTGTTATTATTATTGTTGTTGTTGTTTATGGGAAATTACCATAAACATTAACATAAAATCTTGTTGTTTTTTTTATAACCAATAAAATTTTCCTTCAAAATTTGTGTGTTGCACATTTATACTTGATATGATGCAATTTTTAAAATACTTGTAGCAATATATCACACACATGCACACACACACACTCACAGGCACACTCATGCAAACCTCAATATGTTAGTTTAGTTTTAATCTGTGAAACACATCTTTTGTTGTTGGAAATGTTATTTGACATATTTTTTTCAATCTTAATTTATGAGATATTTTGCTGTTGTTGGCATCACAAAAAATCTATTTTGAAATTTAAGGTTTATTTGTTTTTATTTGAAAAATTATTGGCGGAAATAAAATTTCAAATTTTGCTTCAACATACTGCAAATAATTAATTTATCGAAATAAATATTTTTTTTAAATAAGCAAAAGTAAAAAAAAAATTTTTTTTCTCCTAAAGGTGCCACTTAATGGTGTGGCATAATTTTGAAAATAAAAATTAAATATTGTAAATTATCGGCAAATAATATGTTGACGACTCACTGTGCATTTTTCAAACTACACAGTTTTTTAAATACACACAAGAAATTAAATACACAAAGAAATTCTACCAAATAAGATAAACAACAATAAACCAAAACAACTAAGACAGAACAAAACAAAACACACGGCCAAGCAGGCGCCTAAACTGAATGATATGGGGCGATGTTAAAGTAGAATAATCTTGTATGTGCGAGAACCGTTTAAAACCACTATATAAGCACCACTTGCTGGGCAAATAAATTAATTCAAGTTAAGTCATTAGTGAGCAAAGATAGCAAAGTTAACATCGTGTTTATTTTGTGTGTATTGTAAGTGAATAAATCGTTTAACTTAATTTAAAACTCTAAAGTGCTGTGTTATTATTTTGCAATAAAAGAACTCAAAATAACAAAACGTTTCTTAAAAGGAGTAAACATAACAATATTTAATTTTTATATAAAGTCCTTGTGGTTAAAAAATTATTTATAAAAATAGAATAAGTAATCTACGTTAATATGTGCTAGATACCACTAATAAATATTTTATAATATTCTCATAAAATAATTATTATTCAAAACAAAAAATATATATTTGAAATGTATTACTGGTGGGCCATTTCACTCCTGCTCATATAGATCATCAATGGATTTAACCCCAAATTTTATATACAAAATTCAAGAGTCTTATATCGTAAACCAAATTGATTAAATGAGAGTTCTTACTTAAACAACACAGCAAACAACAAAACTCAGGAATACTTCTATACAAAAACAAAGCAAACATTTCGAAAACAAAAACACTTTTTTATTTTTTATCTTTCTGCGTGAGGGTTTTCTTTAGCAGCCATTCAAATGTAATTTGAAAAATAAAACAAAAAATATTTTTAAAGAAATTACAAAAACGCAACGTGTATAATGTCTGGGTCCTGATAGAGACCCCCATTAATTTTCAACTTTATTTAAATTTATATTTATTATTTTAGCAGACACATAGTTTATGCAAGTTTTAAGGCCCTCCTTCTTTCGTGTGAAAAGGTAAACTTATATGCCCTAAAGTTACCACTTTTCTATGGAGCATCCTTTTACTTTTATGTTTTCATACTGGTCGTATATTCCTTAATACTCGGTATAAAACTCAAAGGTTTAACTTTCTTTTTATATCGGGTTTTTCAATAAGAATTTTGTTTTTCAAATGTGGCAACACCAACAACATGATAGTTTCGACATTTAGTTTTTTGATGCATTCGTAGTAGCTGCATTGGCATTTGTTACAATGAACTCAATTTCGCACGAAATCCGCATTAAAATAATTAAAATCCACTATGGAAATGGTGATTCTGTTAAAGTTATATTTCGTAAAATTTGTGATATTTGTGGACAACATAATCGTGCTTGTGAGACCGCTATTAAGAATTTGTCGTTAAATATGAGTCGACAGACTTAATACAAAATGTGCGAATGCCAACGCGTGTTCAATGGGGTCGTTCAGCTGAAAACATCGCAGCCGCGAGCCACAGTATTAAAGCAGTCCAAATTTGTCAATTCCTCGACGTTCTCAAGAATTGGGGTTATTCAACCACCACAAGGCGAATTTTGCATAAGGATTGGACCTTGAACTCTTACAAGGCGCAGGAATTGAAGCCAACCGACCATTCACATCGCCGTAGATTCGCTCAGTTCATTCAGGAACAATTAGCTGGTTTTTCTGAAAAAATCATTTTTCAGACGAAGCCGATTTTCATTTGTATCTCAATAAGCGAAATTGCTGCATCCTAAAGCGATTATAAAGAAACCTTTACCTGCTCAACGCGTCACTTTTTGGTGCGCTATGTAGTCTGGTGTGATTGGAATGGAAATGCGGTGACGATCAATGGATGCTAACAACTCAATTTTGGCCTATTTTATTGATGACGTGGATATCACTGACATGTGGTTTCATTAGCACGGTGCCACATGTCACGCAGCCAATGAAAGGATCAATTTATTGCAAATCAAATTTCCTGAACTCAGCAGTTAAGTGGCCAACCAGATAGTGGTATGTAACACTACTGGATTATTTTTTGTGGGGCTATGTTATGGACAGAGTTTATACGGAGCCAATCGAATTAATTTCAACCTTAAAACTCAATATCCCTGATGTGATTAACGAAATAAGACCACCATTTGGCCAAAAAGTGATTAAATGCTTTGATGAAAAAATCTAAATCTGTCAGCGTAGTCGTGCCGAACTTTTCTCTTCGTAATGCAATAAAAATTTGAATTATCTTAATTAAATTATTTGTTTTTTGTTTTTTGCTTAAAAAAAAGGTCTTGTTGAAAAACCCTTTATTTGTTGTTCTGAGGCTTGTGACAAACGCATAGACATTATAGAGATAATATTAGAATTATCCATTGGGTAACACTGAACACTAGAGCCCATGCATCTCACCAATGTTTTGTAAGTTCTCGCTAAATTTTTCGTTTTTAATTTAGTTTAAAATTGTTAAAGCAGCTGTTGCAAAAACGATTAACTCCATTGAAAATTAGCTGAACTACATATAGTATTTAGAGTTCAGATTTTTTTTAATAAGACTTATTATTAGAAAAGTTGGCTTTTAAAAAGAATACAGTTAAGAGTAAAAATTAGTACACGCTCATAAAGCAAGTAGAGTTAATCGATTTGGCAAATTCTGCATGTACGAGTATGCATATATCTCCGCTATTCAAATGAGTGACTGTAACTTAGCAAATAAAAAAAAACTAAAGCCAGCGACGACAATACATCACAAAATAAATTTATAATGACGCTCATTGTTTTTTTTTTATTTTTCACAATCTTTGTTTAGATTTGTTACTTCGTGTGTTGCTATTAAAGACGAGAAGTAATGAATACCCACACGATATATTTATTGACGTTTCTAAAGAATTATTAACGTAGAACGAAAATATTTCTTTGTTCGCTAAATCTAATCAACGGTTTCAATTTCAAACTCATTGTTTTCTACCTGATTTATTTCTGTTAAGAAGAATAATAAAATAAAACACAAGAAAATTAAATTTTACCCACAAATTAGAACAAATAACCGCAGTTATGATGTGATTAAAAAATATAATTTTTAAATTATTTGTATAAACAAAAAACCCTTATTTTGTTAAATTCTCTTGGTCAGCCTATAGCTAAATAAAGGGTGTTTTTTTTTTTGGCAGAAATAAAGAACTTTAAGTTGGCAGCACTTTTTAATTGGCAGCCATTTGTTCAGCTTTCAAGTGTCCACCGCGGGACCTTGTATATGGTTTATACTTTTTAATTAAATGAAAGAGAATGGATTTTATATTGACAAATGTTTTATCTAATGTCGGCAATTGTGTATGGAATACAATTACAGATAAATGTCTGCCTCTGTTAGTCTCAGAAATGTGAACACATTTTTCATTACATTCTTACATATTCCCCGCGGTTCCCCCGGGCGCACATTATAAGTCTTTATGGATCACACAACCATCTAGAGTTATGTCTTGCGGGGTAAAAGGGAGCCCAGTCCCCTTCAAGGCGAGTAGGAGCCAACTGGAAAATCCACAATTTTTCCACGGGAATCAGTGAGCTATTTATCTCTTTAGGAATTTAGCTGTTCTCTGACTGATTATTGAAGTTGGCCCTTCGGGAGTATCGTGGTGGCTGTGTATTTTGAGGCCCTCGTTTGAGTTTGTGGGTCGGATCATTCACAATGAACACAATGAATGGTCTAGGTCCAGTGAGTATGAATGCCGTCGTGTTCTTAATTATATTGAGCTTCATGCGTTCTGGACCAGGAGTTGGATAGTCTCCAACTCTTCAGCAAGGAGTGAAGGCTGCGACCTACTCCAGGCTTTTGAGGTTGCGACTAGGAGTGACCGGAGGATATACCTATCCGAAGGCCTTCTAGGGCGATAATGACGCTACATTTTATCCACAGTGGTAATGATCCATCATATGATCACGGCTTACAGCCAGGTGCAGATGTAAATCTCATCACATCATATTCCGCGCGGTATTTCATTAACTTCATCAACAATATTTTGTTTGAGTTGCGGATATCCCCACAAAAGGGCGTCCGGTGCAGTCAAATCAGGCGACCGTGCAGGCCAATTAACATCCCGTTTATTGAAGTAACTTGTTGTTGAAAGAGATCTTGCAGTAATTCCATTGTAATCCTGGCTGTATGTGATGTGGCACCGTCTTGTTGATATCATATGTTAATCAAGCCCAAAGCAGGCAGTTGTGGCAGTTTCAATCATATCATGATATCGCTCCCCATTTTTCAAAGAAGTAAGCTCCAATGATTCCTCCTGATCAATTCGAACACCAGACTGTCACTTTTAGTCGATGCAAAGGTGATTGTTGAATAATTTGAGGGTTTCCCATTCCCCAGAACCGATTATTCTGTTTATTCGCATGTCCATTCAAATGAAAATGTGATTTGTTCATGAAAATCGGGATTGTCATTGACGAGCTGTAACATCCTATTTGTACGGCGGCGTAAATCGTCTTATCGAAGAAGCTCTTGTGTCAACTGAATCATCTTATATGGAAACTAATGCAAAACCTTAAGCAAAATTGTGCCCAAAATTGTTCTTTGAGGACCAAGCTCCTGAGCATGGCGTCAACTTGAGGTTGATACATTCTTCACTTTTTTGAGCAGCAGTAATGTTTTCAGCCGATGTTGCAGTAGGTTGTGGTCAATGCTTAGGCCTATCACCTACAGACCCTCTTTCTTCGAAATCATTCACTATACGATAAATAGTGCGTTTTGTTGGCACGTTGTTTCTTTCAAAAATTTCACGTAACTTTCTTATCGTGACAGTAATCGATGATTGTGTTTGATAAAATATTTTAACGATTAAAACACGTTGATTTACCGAATATTTTTCCCTAATAAATATGCCACGTGTCTACTTCACGTTTGGCAAATATGAACTGTCAAGTCTAATATTTAACAAAATGGCGGTAAAAAAAAAGTAATATACCTTCTTGGCGAACAGCCTGTATATTTAGTTTGGTTCAGCATTTCAACAGTGATAAGACTGATGCCCGAATAACAGTTCTATTTTATGCAAAGTGAGCCCAAGAATAAGATTGCCGTTGATCGCAAATTTTATAATAAATTTTTTTTTTAACGATGAGCCCACACATGCCGCATTTGGGGTGCTAATAAATCTCATGTGTAAAACTGACTGTTTGGCTTGCTTTATGGGGTGGTGGAATCATTCGTCCGTATTATTTAAAAACGATCCTGATTAGAACTTTACTTTCCAGGGTGACCCATATAATATATAGTCATGATTGCAGAGTTTTTTGTTCATCAATTGAACAGTCATAATGTGCAAAAACTGTGGTTGTAATAAAACATCACAAACTCGTGCCACGGAGTGTGATTTGTTTTACATCCGCACCTGGCTATATAGCCTTAATCAGATGGTGGACAAACCACAATTGTATAATTTGGAACGTCATACATGCATCCTAGATAGCCGAAGGCATAATTCTAAGCCACAGAACCACCTAGTTGCAACTTTAATGATTCCAGGACAGGGCTGCAAACCATCACACCTTGTTAAAGAGTTGGATACTATCTAACTCCTGTCGAGAACAAATGTGAAGCATGCTCACTGGACTGGATCATTCACTTTGCGTGTCATTATCAGTGAAATGATCCTGGCCACCATAATTTTCATAAATCCCTTATGGGGCCGCGAAACCACAACCACCACGATACTCCCATATAGGGGCCAACCTCAATGATCAGCCAGAGAACTATTAAATGTCTAAAGAGACAAACTCTGCGGCTCACTGATCCCCGTGGAAATAAAGTAGAGCTTCTAGTTGTCTCCCTATCTGACTTCAGGGGACTGGGCTCCCTTTTTCCCCAGTTGCACTGTGTCTAGATAGTGGAATATTCTATAAAGACCATATTTATATGCCCCTGGGGGGACTCGTGCCACAATGGATTTATTAAAGCAAACGTTAGGTAAACACATAGTTTCTCGTTTCGGACAATTCGCCTCTAAGATTATTCGATTTAACGCCGCTGCTTTATTTTCTATGAGGATATATGAAGTCGCTAGTTTACGTCGATAAGCTCGAATTGGGGGACAAAATTCCCCAAGTTATTATCAATAAACGCCCACAAATGATGGAAAGAGTCAGCGGTAATTGAACCTCCAACTTAGAGTATGCCCGAGCCAGTAGAAAACATACTGAACTTATAATGCCAGCAGATTATCTTACAAATAAAGTAAATTTCATAACAATTTAAAAAATACATTTTTATCTTATTCCATTTGAAGTTTCTATACCTCTATAAAAAATACCCCATACAATGCTATGTCAACAGCAAATCAAATTCAAATAATGTTGTGTATATTTTGTTTTTTGCCAATGTTGCACAGCATAATCATACATTTTACCAATAACTGTATTTTCTGCTGCTTGGTTTATTTCTTGCATTTGTTTGTTGTTGTTGTTGTTGTTGTTATAAATTAATTCTCACAGATTGTTTTTAAATAATTTTAAATCACGAAGATGAATGAATGTCTTGACTGACATCAAAATCGTGTTTGTCATGTGTATTGTAGACTTGAATTGTGCAAAAACAAAAAAAAAAAGAAATATAAAATAATAAAATATTTAAACATTTTTAAACAATTGTCTGCTGTTGTTGTTGCTTGTCGTCTTTACGCCAATCGTTGTCATACAAAAACCAATGTCCTAAAGAGAAATTTATATTTTATTTATAAGTGAAATCGCTTTAATAATTTAACAATTAAACAAAAAATAAATTAGGGGATCTCTTTACACTGCAGCTGTCCAGTGTTAACAGATGGTGTTCAAAAATTAACACAAGATTTTAAATTATAAGAAAAATCAATTTTTTTAATAAGGAATTGTTGTTTTTTAAATGATTTCGGATACTGGATGTGGTTATATATACAGTGGCTCAGAACTGGCATATGTATTCATAACGTTTAGTGTATTATATTACACGCTCTAATGAGCTAACTCCGATTTATACAGGAAGCAATTACAGAATCCGAAAATTTCGCATTCAAATAATCCTGGCAGATATCAAAAAACTAAAAGCCACAGAGTGAATTAACTATCGAATAAGCTATATAGGTCCCTTGTTTATTACACATATAAAAGGTGTTTTTTATAGAGGTATAGAACTTTGAAATGAAACAAAACAAAGATGAATTTTAAAAATTGACTTGAAACTTACTTTATTCGAAGGATAATGTGCTGGCATTAAAATTTAAATATGACTTCGGGCTTTTGACGTCAAGGGCTGGCTCGGATATAGTTTAATCCGGCAGTCAAATTTTCGATGACTTCTATAATCACTTGCCGCCATATATCTGCAATAATACAGCAAATGTCCTCCTTCAAATGGTGAATTATTTCAGACTTATCGGCGTAGACTAGTGGCTTCACATATTTTTGTAGAAAATAGTCTAGCGGCGTTAAATTGCACGATCTTGGAGGCCATCCCAAGGAGCCGAAACATGAAACAATGTGGTTACAATAAATCAATTGTAGCACGAGCTGTGTAATAAGTTGCACCGCCTTGTTGAAATCACAGCTCCTGCCTATCATGGTTGTTCAATGGATGAACGAAAAAGTCTCTATAGCGATCACCATTAACTGTAGCGTTCTGACCAGCATCGCCTTTAAATGATTCCAATGATTCCACCAGCATATAAAACGGTCAGTTTGCCTGGATTTCACAGTATCTCAACATATACTTAAGCATTGTCAATAGCCTAATAGTCCTCCTCGCTAAACAAAATTCGTTTATGAAATCGGAATCGGGTGTTTCGAACATTACGTGATAAGATTTACATCTGCACCTGGCAGTGAGCCTTAATCAGATGGTGGTCATACCACTGTGAGTGAAAAGCAGCGCCACTCACGTCCTAGGCGGCCGAAGTCTAATTTTAGCAACAGGTCCTTCTTAGTAGCAGTTTCATTGATTCCAGAGCAGGGCTGCAACCCACCACCAGCACCAACTCCAGAAATGTAAAGACTCTTTTTTCAGGCTAAAGCCGTTTCAATACTATTCTAAGAATAAACGTAAAATTATAGGAATGTGAAAAATCAAGCTGTCTATTTTTTACGCATTATCATCAGTTATCTCATCCAATCTATACCTTTCTTAAAAAAATTTAGCATAATTAATTTTTAGCCATAATGTTGGCTAGTACTTTTCTTGTAAAAAAAAGTCCTACACTTAATTAAAGAAGAGAAGTTCCATCTGTAGAAAATGCTGGCTGCACTAAAACTTTCTATTTTTATTTATTTCACTTTAAATTCTTTTCATAATCACTTTAAATGAATAATAACGCATCTAATTTCTGTTTTTTTTTATCACCACTTTACTCCCGCTTCAAGTACCATTTCCTGAAAAGCACACAATACTTTAGAAGAGACGTTTCATACAATTACAAATTGTTTTTGTTTTTTTTTTTAATATTTTTTAACCACAAGAATATATAAAAAAGAAAATATTTATAATCAAAAAAAATATATATATATTTTGTATCATTAACTTCTCGGTATCAAGTTAATATTGAAAATGATTCATAAGTGTTCTTATAGAATTGTGTGTTTTTGTTCAATGTTCGTACAGTATTTTTGTAAACATTTGGAAAATAATAAATTATTTACAAACAAAATGCAATTAGTAGTAAAAACAATTTATAAGATAAGAATTATCAATAGAAAACAAATACTTAAAAAAAACTTTCAAATTTGTTTCTAATACAATTAGTGTAATTTTAAAGGTATTTATTATTGAATAAAAAATCTCATATTTAGGTTTTAGAATAACTAAAAACGTTTCTACACAAAGTAGAAATTAAAATTGTTTTAAAGTGACTTCAAATTGTTGTTAAATTCAAAAAGAAAATTCTATAACAGGGCTACGAAAAAACTTCATATCTGTATGTTTGTTACAACCTGGACATAAACCTCATACTTCAAATAAACCTTGGGAGAATTTTAAAAACTCATTTAGTTGATCATAACTGAAATGTATTTCCGTTTTCCTTCTTGGAGAAAGTGCTCCCTCAGTAAATTAGCTGTAGAAATAGAATTTAATTCGTTAAGATTGAGGACGAGCCGTAGCATTAATTTCTTTATAAAGGGTTTTTCAACAAGAACCGTGTTTTCTAAAAAAAATAAAACAAAAGATTTACATTAAATGATTCAATTTTTTATTGTATTACAAAGAGAAAAGTTCGGCAATTACGAATGAAAAATGTTATCTGGCAAATGGACACCATGATCATGCTGACAGATATCGATTCTTTTATCAAAGTTTTTAATCACTTTTTGGCAAAATGGCGGGCTTATTTCGTTAATCACATCACGTATTTTGAGTTTTAAAGCTGAAATCGATTCGATTGGCTCCGTATAAACTCTGTCCTTAACATAGATATTCCCACAAAAAATAATCCAGTGGTGTTAAATTACACGATCTAGCTGACCACTCAACTGCTGATTGCAGTGAAATTATGCGATTGGAAAATTTGGTTTGCAATTAATTGATTGGCTATTTGACATGTGGCACAGGCGATATCCACGCCGTCAATAATAGACCAAAATTAAGTTGTTAGGATCTCGCGATAGCGTAATCCATTGACCATTACCGCATATCTAGGCTCAGATTAAAAAAACGGTTTAATCACGCCTCTAAATCAGATAGCGTACTATGCAGTGACACGTTGAGCATACAAAGGCGTCTCATTAATTACTCTCGGATTTTCAGAAACCTAAATGCGGTAATTTTGCTTGTTGACAAGTGAAAATGGGCTTCGTCTGAAAAAATAAGTTTTTCAAAAAAAACAGCCGGTTGTTCCTGAATGAATTTAGCGAATCTACGGCGATCTGAATGATCGGCCGGCTTCTATGCCTGCACCAGTTGAACCTTGTAAGACTTCAAAGTCAAATTATTACCCAAAATTCGCCTTATGGCGGTACTGGATAGCCCCAATTGTTGAGAATGTCGAAGAATTGACAAATTTGGATCTGCTTCAACACTGTGACTTACGACTGCGATGTTTTCAGTGGACCGACCCGTTTGAACACACGTTAGTATTCGCATATTTTCTATCTAACTGTCAACTTAAATTTAACGAAGAAATTCTTTGTAGGCGTCTCAGCAGGATGATTATGTTGTCTGAAAATATCACGAATTTTGGGAAATGCACCACCATGTTCATAGTGGATTTTAATTATTTTAATGAGATTTTCGCGAGAAATTAAATTCATTGTAACAATTGCAAATGCATCTACTACGAATACGCCAAAAAACGAAATGTCAAAAATATCATTTTGTTGGTGTTGCCACAATTGAAAAACAAACTTGTTGTTGAAAAACTGATTAAAATGAAAAACCTGATGATGAACAGTTGAGATTTGTAATGTGATCCACATTTTAACATGTACCGAAATAATGGGTAATCAAAGTCATGAACTAAGAAAAATTCTTAGTTTGTATCGACATAAAGACGAATATGGCAAGTATCATATTTAAAATAATAAAATCGTCGGAGGAATAACCCTAAATGGAAAATTGTTTTCAAATTGTTAAAACCAGAAAAATCACTTATTTAGAATCTACTATCAGTGATGTCAAATATATAAAACTTGTTGTAAAATATCCTCCAAAAAAAGGATGAAGAGACGTTTTCCCGCTGTAATAATTCCAAACAAAAAATAGAAATTTCTTTTGCTTATTTCTTCAACATAAAATTGTTTGAGCTCAATACGTTTAATGTAGCGATTGCTTAGCCCTTAGAATATTTTTCAGCGTTGCCACATTTATAAATTTTCAAGTAGTGGAAAGTGGCTAAAACTTCAATTGGGAAACAAACGACAGAGATCTAAAAAATGTATCTGACCAGAACGCTTATTGTGACTTTGTCATTCTCTAATCGAATATCTAAATTACAGAGCTGGTAGATAGGCTAATGTGCTATTTCTGTGTTATAAGCCATCAAATCGTTTGAACATTTTGAGAGCTTTTTAGGTAATTTTTTTAGTATAAATCGCTTATAAAACAGAAACAGCATCTTACAAAAAAAAAACCGATTCAAAACAAAGAATTGACCATTCAATCCCAAAAAATTGGAATTCAAGAGCATAACTAAAATAGTGATAACAAAATACAAAATACTGATCATAATAATTAATCAATAAAAAATAAATAAAGACTCCAGTTTAAGCTTCAAATTAAATTTTAAGATATCCACACATTTAAATCCAATACCAACGAATTCATATTAATTTTTTTTGGGAGAGTAACTCTGAGAATGGAAACTTTCCCGTGAGTTTTAAGAATATAAATATTCGGTTGAATTCAGTTAAATTTAGTGCAAAGTGAATGCCCACTTACTTTAAAATTACATCTTGTATGGAGTACCCTAAAATTTATATTCAACTTAATTGTTGGTAAGGCAGCTCTAGGAAGTATTACACATGTTGTACAAATTTCTTTTAAGCATAATTGCTCTTTGTAAATTTTAAGTGTCTAGCCAAAATGATTAAAAAGGCCATTAAAAGGGTATTTTTTGTAACTTTGGAATCAAACTAAGATGAATTTTTTCAAATTGACATACAATTTTCTTTATTCGAATTATTATAATTTAAATATGACATATATTTATCAAATATGATATATAATCATCATAGTTGGCTCGGACGTAGTCTACTTAAGAGGTTCAATTTTCGATAACTTTTTCAAAAATTTGCCCTCCTCGTCTCGGCCTATCGGCGTAGACTAGCGACTTACATATCCCCACAAAAAAAAATTCGGCGCCGTTAAATTGCATGATCTTTGGGGGCCGTGAACAGTTCTAAAAACACGAAATGTAAAATTACAATGTTACTAAACGTTTCCTTCAATAAATAATTTGTGGCACGAGCTGTATGATTTGTTGCATTATTATGTTGAAACCACAGCTCCTCCACACCATGGTTGTTTAATAAATAAACAAAAAGGTCAGTAATCATGGCGCTATAGCACCCACCATTGACGTTTTTAAAGAAGTACTGGCCGATGATGCCACCAGCCCACAAAGCAAATCAAATCACTTTTTCTGAATTTTTTTTTTAAGAGAAGTAGCACTTCAGGCAACAATGCCTTTTTAGTCAAGTACCATGCTACATTCTTAAGGAAAATGATAGAGAAGAGGTGAAATAGGTGGTGAAAGTAGAAGGATAGTCGGAAATTAACTGCCGTATAAAAAACAGCACAGCGACCAGTGACTATGCCTTCATCGCTGAGCAGCCCCATCGACAGTCAATTTTTATTTTTGTAGTGAAAAAAACCAAGGTCTTCGTTGGGAATTGAATCCACAACCCCCACACTGAAAAGCTAGTACACTACCTACTAGCCTACAGGGGCACCTAATTTTTCTGAATTTACCGGTGTCTTAACATACACCTAATGATTATCATCGCCTCAATTGCGGCAGTTTTGTTTATTGGCGTATCCATTTAAACAAAAGTGAGCTTCATATTGTTTTGGGCCTAATTTGGACTATTTTGAAGCGTTGTTTAGGCATCAGGCTATTCATGCTTAAATGCCAAACCAAACGTAATATAAAACCGTACCCAAATAAAAGTAATATAAATCACTTGACAGTTGACAAAATGGTCGCCAGTTAAAAAAATAGTGCCAAATTCTATACCTCTATAAAAAACATTCGATACAAGTAGAAAAATAAAGTCTATTTGAAGGACACCCTGTTCTTTTAACTTTTATATTTAATTTACTTAATGCTTTTTTGTTCTCTAAAAGTGCCATTACGGTTCCAGAGATAGAGACTTGTAGCAAACCCCTAAGCCTTGTAGCGAGAATAGTAATATTAGGGTTTCGTTTATAAGGCCCAACTATAATATGCATAAGCTGGCTGAAGCTAATGTCAAAAGTTGAACGAAAACTCTGTCAAATGCTTAAGCAAATCATTAAAGACTTTTAAGTGGCTATAATGTACTTATTATTAATTTGTTTCCTAATGTATCTATAACACAATGCAAAATCAGCTGTTTCCGTACGGAATGTGCAATCAGTTTCGTACTTTGCTTAAGCAATTGATATTTAACGAAACTTGACGAAAAGTTTTGTTATTTGCACAGTTATTTTAGTTGGCTTAAGGCAGATTATGCATATTATAGTTAAGTATACGGAACACTAAGAAGATAACCTTCATTTCTTGGATGTCGGTTCATATTATTAAATAGTAATTTAATTCTTCTAATAGTTAAATAGAAATATTTTATTATTTTAGAATGACCAAAATTCTTATCAATAAATTAAACAAATAAATAATAAAATTCTTTTCTATGCAGTTTTTTAGCGTTAAGTTTATGCTATCACTGTAAAGCAACCTTGGGAATATAGAATTTGCTATAATCTCCGGTGACATGTAAAAAGCATTTGTTTAAAAATTGGATTGGAATTAGTAAAGTAAAAAAAAATAACAATAATAATATAAATTAAGGCTTAAAAATTATTGATAAAATTTTAAATTAATTAATTTTAATTTTAGTTTAAATATATAAAAAAATACTTACATTTTGAGGCGTTATTCCAATTAAATAAAAAAAAATAAAAATAATTATAAATATTCGAATTTCACTATTTCAACATTCACTAATAATATAATTTTAAATTTATACCTAAAACGTTTAGCAACAACTTTTCTGAGAATTAATTATTTCAACTTAAAAAAATTATCTGTAATTGTTTTTTAAAAAAAAGATTTTATTTTTTTTTAATTTCCTTTTTCAAGCACTTGTACAATTTCCGTTACTTAAGGTTAAGTTAAAAAAAAATAATCTAAATTTCACCAACATCAATTTTTTATTGCACATCTTTAATTTAATTCTTTTATGTTGAATCAACAAATTATTTTTAAACAAAAATATTTTTTATCTGTTTCATTAACATTTTTTTTCTCCACTGAAATATTTACTTTCTTAAAAGCTTTAATTTTTTAAACAAAAATATAATTTCCTAAGATTGTAATAAATATTTTTTTGTAAAACTTGACTCGAATTAAAAAATCAAACCTCATTAAAGAGGAAACTTTATACGAACGCGATCGCCATCAGACTAAAAAAGTTAAGCATTTTTTTTAAATGCTGAGAAAAAAAAACAACAACAAAGTACAATACTAGTGTATTGCACAACAACGACAACAACAAAATCGATAAATAAACGAAGTAAACAACAACAACACATTAAAAAACTTAAGAAAGGAAAAAAGCAACATGAACAATAAAACGCAAACAATAAACCCAACTCGGTGTTTGCAGAGTAAAACTGTAAAAAAGGCACGATCTGCTTGTCGTCATCATTGTATTTATGTAATGCAACAAAAACCCGGAGTTCAAATTAAACGTTTCAGCGTTTCAATATGCCCTGCTCCACAGTTGCTGCTCATGCTTGGCTGTATTCGGTCACAGTTAAATTGAAATTAAATCTTAAGGAAACCCAAAAACTTCAGAAGCAGGGCAGTAGCAATGGTGGTGGTGGTGGTGGTAGTGGTAGTGGTGTATACAAGCTTTATGCTGCTTGTCTTATTGTGACATAAAAACACATTATGCCACACGTGAGAGTTGGCAGAATTTATTTAAAAACTTAAATATTAAATAAAAAACATTGAAATCTATTCTTTCTATTCTATTTATTAATTATTAAAGCTCTTTCTCACTATTTTGTTCGCTCTCAGTTTCAATATCTTTCTCCCTCTATTTTACATTTATTTATTTTGTTTTTAAAACTTTGTATTCTTAATCTTTTTATTTATTATTATTGTTATTACTGCTTAGATGGTTAAAAAATAATTAAAAACACTGTCCATAGACAATTACTCTTACGAAAATGTATAAATAAATAATTAAAGCTTTTTGCCTTTGAGTGACACAGCCATCCATCACTTGCCGCAGTTTATGAAATCTTTCCTTTCATAAAAAAATATTTTACCATGTATGAGTAAAATATAATAAACAAAGAAAAAAAATAATAAAAATAATAAAATAAAATCTATTTTGTGATAGTCCATTTTCGGAATTTGTATTTTAATTGTTTCTTTTTTTAAATATAAAAGAGTCGTCTTTTATTATTCATAATTCATTTTAATATTTACACCCAGGCCTAAACTGTGTATAAAAATCGCCATCATTATATTTTAATTGAGGCAGAACCGCCGTTTGTACTAAGTGATGAATTAGGAAATCTATTGATATATGATGTCTTAAGCATCAATGAAATTCCATTAGCCATTACGGTTGAAGGTGATAGGTCTTGTTGTTCGCTTAGTTACTGTGATAAATTAGCTTAAAGTTCGTGTTTGTTAGTCAAAAAAGTAATTTTATTAAATTATATAAGAAATCACAAATTAATGCCCTTATCCTTAAAGAGCACTTAGTTATCAATACATATTTTTTTATTAAATTTTATAAGTGATCACAGGTTAAGACCCTTTTCCTTATAGACCGTTCCGTTCTCGATTAAATGGTTTTTGAATTTCATTAAAAAAAACGAATTTAGTAGTCAGCAATAGAATTTTATTAAATTTTTTAAGTGACAGATTAAAGTCAATTTCTTCGCGGAGCAATAAGTTGTCGACCAAAAACTTGGTTTTTCCATTAAAAAACTTGCATTTATTGTTAGAAGATCGAATCATAATTAACCTTCTGAGATCACAAAATTAAGCCCCTTTTCCTATAAAAAACCTTTATTATCGAGGTAAAAAAAAATTGAATTTATTACTTAAAAATTTAATTTATTAAATTTGTCAATGATCACAAACTAGAACCCATCTATCTGCTTATAGGACCCTTAGTTATCGATAAAAAAATGAATTTTATTATTAAATTTTTTAAATGGTTACAAATTAAAGCCCATTTACCTCTAACGCCGTTTGTTATCGATAAACATTTTTTAGATAAAAACTGAATTTATTAAATTTGCTAAATGACGACAAATTAATATTCATTTGTTTGTAGTAGTCTTAGTTATCGATAACAACTTTTTGGACAAAAATTTAATGTTAATAAAAGTTTTGGTTATCAATACAAAGTTTTGAGATAAAAATTAAATATATTAAATTTTTTAAGTGATCACAATTTAAAACTTTGCATATTTTTCATTTTGCAATGAAAGTAGATGAATACTGACTACAGAAATGATCCTGTGAATTAAAAATTATTTAATTTTCTAAGTGATCACAAATTAAGACCCTTATGTGTCGTTCAGTTTTCGATTTAATGGCTCTTAAATATTTCCTTTAAAAAACGTTTAAGTGATCACAGATTAAGACCCGTTTCCTTGTGGGTCGCTCAGTTTTCGATTTAATTGCTATAAAGGACTTAAAGCAATCGAATTTATTGGCCAAGAATTAATTTTTATTACATTTTTTAGTGATGACAGATTAGAGCCCTTGTGGAGCACTAAGTTGTCCACAAAAATTGATTTAAATATTTTCATTTAAAAAATCCTATTTATTGCTCAAAAATCAATTGTTAATAAATTTTTTGAGATCACAAATTTAAACCCCTTTTTCTGTAGAACCCCAAATTATCGAGCTAAATAATTTTAAAGCTTTTCATTTCAAAAATCTAATTTATTCTTCAAAACTTCAATTTATTAAATTCTCTAAATGATCCAAAACTAAAAGCCATTTGCTTATAGCACTCTTAGTTATCGATAAAAAGTTTTTCAATAAAAATAAAATTGACTAAATTTTCTTAGCGATGACAAATTAAAACACATTTTCTAGGACAGCTAGATATCGACAAAAAGTTTTTGTACAAAAACTGAAATTATCAGATTTTCGATTTAATGGCTCTTAAGTATTTCCTTAAAAAATAAAAATTTTCTTAGATCATAGAATTAAACCGCTTTCACTGTAGAACCCCTAATTATCGGCTTATTAAGTTTGAAGTTTTTCATTTAAAAAATTAAACTTATTAGTCAAATATTGAATTTATTAAATTCGTTTAACTAAAACTTATTTGCTTATAGGATCCTTCGTTATCGATTGAATGTTATTAAATTTTTAAACGGTTACAAACTAAAGCCAATTTACTTTAAAGGCCGTTTGTTAGCGATAAAATGTTTTTGGATAAAAATTAAATTTATTAAATTTTCTAAAATATCACAAATTAAAACCCATCCTACAAGACTCGTGGTTATCGATAAAAACTTTTTGGACAAACATCGAATGCTAATAAATTTTCTAAATGATACAAATTAAAGCTCCTTAATTTGTAGGGCCGTTTGTTATCGATAACAAGTTTTTTGGTAAAAATTGAATTTATTAAATTTTCTTAATAATCACAAATTAAAGTTGAATTCATTTTGGGATCCTTAGTTATCGATGAAAAGGGTTTGGATAAAAATTTAGTGCTATTAAATTTTTTAAGTGTTGACAGATTAGAATCCGTTTACCTTCTAGGAGGCTGACTTATCAGTGTAAATTGCTTAAAGGTTTTCCATTGAAAAAATAAAATTTATTTTTCAAAAATCAAATTTTATAAAATATTCCTAATCATCACAATCACGCTTCATTGTGAGCCACTTAGCTAAATGGCTAAGATAACGGGCTTTAAAATTTTTAATTTATAATAATTTTTGTAATAATTATTTTAAGGTCTTCACAAATAATTTTCTGCTTCCTTGTAGGAAGCTTAGTTACCGGAAAAAACTCATTCAAAGGTATTTTCTTAGAAAAATACAATTTTATGAAATTTTTCAAGTTATCACAAATTAAAGCATAGATGTAGAAAGCTTAATTATCAAGGCAAGTCTTCAACATATCGCGTCTAAAAATTTTAAATTTTAAGGGATCACAAATTAGACCACATTTATTGAAAAATAACAGAAGTGATAATAATAATAACTAAAGTGACATTAAGCTTGAAAAATTAAATGTATAAAATTCTTAACATTCTTTTTTTTTTAATTTTTTCACTACTATAACAACAACAATTTATAATTATTTCTTTAATCTGTATGACGGTTATCAATTTGCATGTTCAATTTTGTTTTTAATTACAGACTCTATGAAAATGCTGCTGCTGGTAAAAATAGAAAGTTTCTTAATTATGAATATTAAAATGCAAATCTTCTGCAAACCACTGATAACCTAACCGGTAATAAAACTATTAGACTTGTTAGTAATAACGCCATCGCCATCCAAACTTAAACAGAAATAAATTTCATTCTCAACAACTTGTCTTTAATAACAAAAAACAAAGTCTAACCATCAGTCGATTAAAAAGAAGAAAACAACAAAAAACAACAAAAACTATAAATGAAAGTGGCGGAAAAAATCTAGGTCTTGTATTCATAAGACGCAATATTGAAAAATAAAAATAATTATAGACATCAGCCAGAATAAAAATTGATGTAAAAAGGCTATGGACTGCATTAGCTTCTGTGTAATAACAACGCGAAATTAACTGCCATTAGAAAAAGTTCGGTAAGTGAGAGTATAATAAAGAAATAGAGATGCCATATTTTTCAATTCACTAAAGTTAAATATGATGGAAATATTCAAATTTTGACTTTATATTTTTGACTTTAGTGAAATTTTTTCGTCCTTAGGTGTTTTAAGGTGGTTGGAAAAATATACTCATTTTGAGGCGCACAAGATTAATTTAGTCTCTTGGCAGCTTTTTATAGGAGAACTTATGCACTGTCGAGTATTAAATAACGAAGAGCAATCTTATTTAAACTTCAAAATATGATATAAAGTTGCCAAGCGCGAATTCTGCATGTATGTAGGAGCCACCCTTTAGGTATTTATATTTAACTGTTTACTACTTATTTTGATGATAGTCACCTAAGCATAATAGTATTACGATATTCTATAGAAATAGTCGTTGAAGCTTTGCCGCAAGAGAGGCATATATAAAAAACAAGTCGAAGTGACCTAAATGCGTTTAAAGATCTAAAATATGTTCGATTCTTTGCGGGCCATCATGGCATTTCTATCGGCAGAATTCACAAGAGCGAAGTTACGCTTTTTTGCTGAGCTAGAGATTTATAACTGAAGAACATTTCTATTTGCTTAGAACTTATAAAATTTGAGTTATGACCTTCTTGCAGCAAAGGTTCTTTATGCACACGTATATTAAGTTAACGCTTACAATAAGACCGCGGAAATATAGGGTGTTCTTATAGAGGTCTATACCTTAAAAATGGAATAAAGTAAAGCTAAATATTTAATATTGACATGAAATTCAGAAGATAATCTTCTGGCATTGTAATTTAAATATGACTTCCAAAATATGGCCTATTGTGTCTGTTTACAAATTAACAAGTTTGTAAGAAATGTTATGAACACCTGACAACAACAATATGCTGCAATAAAATTCCACGAACTAAATTTAATAATTAGAAATTAAAAACCACTAACACAGAACAGAGTGTGATTTGCTTTACATCCGCGCCTGACTATGTAGTCTTAATCAGATGGTGGACAAACCATAATACATAATTTGGAACGTCATGCTCGTCCTAGATAGCCGAAGCCATAATTTTATGCAACAGAAACACCTAGTTGCAACTTTAATGATTTCAGTACAGGTCTGCAAATCATCACACCTTGCTAAAGAGTTGGAGACTTTCCAACTCCTGTCCAGAACACATGTCAAGCATGCTTACTGGACTGGATCATTCACTTAGCGTGTCATTATCAGCGAAATGATCCTGGCCACCATAAATTTCATAGTTCCCTTATGGGGCCGCAAAACCACAACCACCACGATGCTCCCATATAGGGGCCAACCTCAATGATCAGCCAGAGAACTATTATAAGTCTAAAGAGACAAATAATGAACTCTGCGAGCTCACTGATCCCCGTGGAAATAAAGTGGAGTTTCCAGTTGACCACCTGCCTGTCTTCAGGGGACTGGGCTCCCTTTTTCCCCAGTTGCACTGAGTCTAGATAGTGGAATATTCTATAAAGACCATATTTATATGCCCCTGGGGGGAAACTAACACAGAACAAGAATACACAGCCAAATAGGCGCCTACACTGAATAATGATAACTACAACTAAATGTGAAGTGGATTTTTTATGTACAGGGTATCCGCCGGGAAGGTATGCTACTTTGTTTGTTTATAATTTTTGATTAAATGATAGAGAAGGGATTTTATATTGATAAATGTTTTATTTAGTGGCGGCAATTATGTAGGGAATACAATATCAGATAAATGTCCGCCTCTGTTAGTGTCACAAATGCAAGTCCTTTTGAGCACATTTAGCATTACATTATCGCATTCCCCCCGGGGGCACATTATACTCTTTTTGGAACCTACTATTCCATTTAGATTTGTGTCTTGCGGGGTAAAAGGGAGCCCAGGCCCCTCAAAGGCTAGTAGGAGTCACCTGGACAATCCATATATTTCTACGGGAAATCAGTTGCCCCAGAGTACACTAATTGCTCTCTTTAGACAATGATGTACTCTGACTGGTTATTGAGGTTGGCCCCTATATGGGAGTATCGTGGTGGTTGTGGTTTCGGACCCTCGTGAGAGTTTGTGGGTCGGACCATTCAAATTAACACAATGAATGGTTCAGGTTCAGTGAGTATGAAGAAGTTGGAAAGTCTCCAACTCCTCAGCAAGGAGTGAGGGCACGGCCTACTCCGGACTTTCTAAATTGCTACTAGAAGTGACTAGAGGATATACGTATCTGAAGGCCTTCTAGGGCGTAGTTGGTGTCCAATCAACTAAGTGGTTTAACTACCATCTGATTATGACCTCGCGGTCGGTGCAGATGTAAAACAAATCACACATTACATTATCGCACCTCCCCCTGGGGGCACATGATAGTCTTTTTGGAATCTAATATTCCATCTAGACTGGTGTCTTGCGGGGTAAAAGGGGGCCCAGGCCCCTTAGGCTAGTAGAAGCCACCAGGCAAAAATATGACTACTTCCGGGTCAGATGTGGCGACCCGGAAATAGTCTAATTTGGAAGTCCATTTTTCGATAATTTTTCCAACATTTGTGCAATATCGGTAATAACGCGGCGAATGCTATCTTCAAAGTAGTCAATCATTTCGGGCTAATCGGTGTGGAGTAGAGATTTTTTTTACAGAGAAGTAGCACTTTAGGCAACAATGCCTATTTAGTCAAGTACCGTGAATAGATGAAACAGGTGGTGAAAGTAGAAGGATAGTCGGAAATTAACGGCCGTATATAAGACAGCACAGCGACCAGTGACTATGCCTTCCTCGCTGAGCAGCCCCACCGACAGTTAATTTTTATTTTTGTAGTGAAAAAAAAAACCAAGGTTTTCGTTGGGAACCGAACCCACAACTCCCGTGCTTATAAGCTAGTGTACTACCTACTAGCCTACAGAGGCACCTGTCCTCACAAAAAATAGTCTACCGTCCATGAAATTTTAGGATTACAAAGCTTTTTATAAATCTTTTGGCACGAGCTGTGTAATTTTGCGTCATCTTGTTGAAAGCACAACTCCTGTACATCACGGTTATTCTATTGATAAATGGAAAAGTAAGTAATCGTGGTTTGCTTGCAGTCATTATTGACTGTAGCGTTCTGAGCAGTAAAAATATGGACCAATTTTTCTAGTAGACCATAAAGCACATCAAACAGTTTGTTTCTCTGGATGTAACAGTGTCTCAACATACACTTGGCAATTTCAAAATACGCCACTTTTGTTTATTAATGTCTGCATTTAAACAAAAGTGAGCTTAAACGCTAAACAAAATTTTCTTATGATAATCAGGGTCAACGGCAACCTTATTTTGGGGCTAATCTGAAAGCGTTGTTAAAGCATTACTCTATTCATGCTAAAATGTTGAATCAAACTAAATATAAACAGCTGACAAAATGGCCGCCAGTTGAAAAACTGTAGACACTTTAAAGTTCTATACCTTTATAAAAAAACACTCTATAAAATAAATTAAAATATTTTTAGTTATTTAGCTAAGTGTTTGAATTAAACTTTTAAAAAACTCACATTTTTATAGTTCCAGCTCAAGTTATAAATTTAAATCAATAAAATAAAGTATTTTAATTGTAATGGCAACACTCGATTGGTCAGCATTTTTGTAAAAATTTAAAGTGAAAATTTAATTAAGAAAGCTTCCTGTTTGTCATACCAATAAAGAACTGGTTAAATGCAATAAGATTTGCTTTTTAGAAAAATTACCCACAACACTACAAAGTATTTCTGAGACCAGAAAATAACAACAATACTTACAATAATATGATGGTCAGCAACCAGTTACCATTGCCATCAGCATCTTTTTTATCATCTCTCCCTCTCTCTCTCTCTCTCTCTCTCTCTTTCTGTCTTTGCAAGTTAGCGTGTATTACCAATAGTTAAAAAAAAAAGTAAAAATTCAAAGTTTCTATAGTCACACCGACAACTCATAGCGGGGACATACCAAAGAGTGAGTCATTTTCTTAGTGTCACAAATCTATAATAAATACCTGTCAAGTAGAGTTCTCTTAAAATCTGGAACCTTTGTAGTTTCATGATTGTAGGGAACTGTGCTTAAATAGTTTAGTCTAAGAATTTTTCCTACTTAAATGTGACTATGAAATATAGCAGAGGTAAAAATATTACTTTTATTTGGGTACGGTTTTCCGTCGACCTGCAGTCCATATTTGTTCTCTTCGTACTGAAGATGGCAAACGGCCGAAACCGGTTAATTCGTTAACCAAATTTGACGAGGGTCGACGGAAAACCGTACCCAAATAAAAGTAAATTAAACCCTGTCGGAAAATTTACGCACATATCGTAAAAATATTACCTTCTGCCAACTTATGCCCAGTAAAGTAACAGTTTTTATACGAAACGAGAATTAAATAGGAAGAACGTAGAAGAAATATGAAGATTAAAATAAGAAGAAAAAGAAAACAAACTGTCGTACTTGTAGTAGATAAAGACTGAAGAAGAATCACAAGTAAAACTATTCAGTTTCTAATTTTTAAGCTGCCTCAAAAAAATTTCACGTTTTGAATGAAAATACTTTTTAGCCATGTTGCCGTAACCTGACGGTGATTGTACCACTGGATGAATGCGATGCGTCTACCAACACCCCTAAGGTGCGTGGCACACCCCAGGTGATAATTTCAGAGGCACAGCACGGAAGACCGTGCCCTCATTGCTTGCTTGGTAGCCGGAGACCATTAAGTTTCTGCCGCCCCGCGACATTATGTTGCAATGCAAGAGTGCATCACATATGCAAAAGACACACCTTCCCGTGGTTTGGGTTTAAACTACAGCTATCACGTTACTCCCCGAAGGGCCTTACCAATAACCGGTACACGGTTGTAGGCTTGTAGGCTACTGGTTTCTATAGTACTAGCTGGTAAGTCACTGGTTGGACATCAAGCGTTCAATTCTTCTAGTTTCAGGTTCTTGAGACCGGTACCGCCTTTTACCTCAGCAGCTACATGTTAAGATGACAGACGGCAGACAGTCGAACGAGTAATTCAGGGTTAAGTTTATAGATAATTATAACAACATAGAAGAGCTTACAGACTCTGATTTAAATTCCTAAATATGGACTGCAGCCAGCTGTGGTATTTTAGTTCTTCAATTCTTTTATGTAAATAGTATGTAGTTATTAATAAATTTCAAATAGGGCAAGTTGCCAGATTTTTTCGATTAGAAGAATTTAGACGTTTTAAATCGCCTGCGTATGGAAAAAGCAGCTGTGTGTAAATAGTGCTGTTAAAAAAATATACAAAGCTTAAACAAATAAGCAGACATCAAAGAAAATAGTAAATCATGAGTCTTCCTTTGCAATAAAAACAACGTAATCAGTAAATAGTAATAAAACTTGCAATAGCTTCTATGTAATAAGCAAATGATTTTTTAGGCGCCTTTAAGACAACAATATGGATTGTTCCTAAAAGAACCATTTTCCATAGTTAATAAGTTTGTTTTTTTTATGGTGAGGTACTTTTAAGTAAGGTACTTTTAAATAAAATTAAAAAAAAATAAATCTATTCAGGGTAAGTATTTTTAGGAACTTAATACATTGCAAAATTTCGATTGTTTTTAAGAGAAACATTTTTCGCAGATAATAATTTGGTGTTGTTTACGAAGAGGTACTTTTAAGAAAGGTACTTTTAAATAAAATTAAAAAATACTAAATTTTCTCAAGAGATTTATATTTAGGAACTTTATCCATTAGAAAATATAAATTGTTTCTAAGAGAACCATTTCCCATAGTTAATTTGTTTTTTTTTTTTTTGTGGAGACGTACTTTTAAAAAGGTACTTTTAAATGGAATAAAAAAAAAAAACTTTCTTAGGAGATGTATTTTTAGGAACTTAGTGCATTAGAAAATCTCAATTGTTAACAAAAGCATATCCTACATTTATTAGTTTATTGAGTACTTTTCATTTAAGTTAATTAAAAATTGAATGTTTAGAATCTCTCGATTGCTTTTAAGAGAAAGATTTTCTACAATTAATAATTTTGTTTTTTAAATAACTGTTGTTTTTTATGACAGTTCAAGTTAAATGTCTTTGAAACTTTTGCTTATTCGAATACAAATTAACCCACGTTAGAACTAAAACTTTCATTTGTTTTAATGTTTAATTCTATGACAACACTTTCATTTCGAAAACTAAAAAAATATACGGTTTGAGATAAGATTTTTTTCTCAAAGCTGAAACAAGATTTTTCTGTTTAAAAATTTATTTAATTTAAAGATCTCAATATGATTTCGCGTAACAAACAATGGAGACAATAGAAAGTAAATTTTAATTGAATTGATTTCTAAATAAAGAATCTCTTTATGAGTTAAATTTTTGTGTCGAATCATTAAAATGAATAATGAAAAATAGAACAAAATAAATGAAATTTGAGGAAGAAATTTTATTAATGATACGAAAAATCTTGAAAAGAATTTTTGAGCTGCTTATTTTTTGACATGAAATTCCTCATCTTAAATTTCATTTTGGTACTTTTTTTATTACAAACTGTATTTGACTTATTTTTTTATGTTTTAAGATTGGTGCTGTTTACAGATAATAACGAATTTTATCATGCGCGATCTATATAAGAAAATATTGCCTTAATGCCATGTGTCATATTAACGTCAAAATGTTTAATATAAATTAATTACTCTATGGTGATTAGAAGTGATAAAAAGGAGAAAAACAGACCTAAAAGTTTTTAATATTTCCGACTTATATTTTTTTTCTTAAAAAAAAAATAATTTATATCCGCATTTTAAAAGAACTGTACTCTTAAACAAAATTTTTTTATGAAAGTAAATTACCGAACTTGAAGCTGTCCAAAAATCAGCACTCGCTTAAGCGCATACACCTTAACACGCAAGAAGTAAACGATTTCAACGGGTTTCGATCAAGTAAAGATTGGCTGCAGCAAACCATCAACATTATTCTCATTTTAGGTTAAAATCTGCACTAATAACGAGAGTTATTTTATTTTGATGTGATAAAAAAATAAATAAATATTTTTTTAAAGTTTTTTTTTGATGCTTCTGAACGTATTTCAAATATTGGCACGATCCCTGTATTAAAACTAATTATTTGTTTTTCTGACTTGAGCAGTAACCTACTTTAGCGTTTATCATTCTCTCTAATGGATCTGTTTTTTTTTCACAAATATTTACTTTTTAATCATGGTGTTCTTCGGTTTGTTTAGTGGTTTACATCCGCAGGTGTATGGCTGTGTGCGTGTTAAGGTGGCTAAAAAGAGATTTTTGTGGTCAAAAAAAAATATTTTTTTTTAGCTTTCACTTGTCCGGATTTATTTGTGGCTTTAAGAAATTATAAAATATGGACAAGTCAAAAGACAATTTGGGTGTTAGAAAAAAATACACAACCAACAAATAAATAATATTGAAGTGTCTCTAATTAGCTGTGTAGATGCAAGATTAAAAATAAATAATTTCATTTAGCAGTCGTTTTGGTAAATAAGTTTGTTATTTCAAAACAAACAATTAGATTTGTGTAGAAATCGAGTTTTAAAAAATCACTTTTGTCATGTTGTTTTATTTATTTAGTAAAATGAATGGCAACAATATTTTTAAGGAAAAATTTTTTTTATAAAAATTCAAAACAATTGATCCTCTTTTTCTTATCGATCTTTTAACACAACTTAGAAATACTTAACAGTTTAATAGTGCTAAATCAAAGAGAATGATTTAAATTCTCTGAACTAAAGGATGTTTTTTTAAGCCCGATAGAACTTGAAATTGTAAAAAATAACACAAAAAATTAAATTGTAATCAAAATTTCTTTTTTATTCAAAGGATCAATACGTGACATTAACATTTGAAAATGATTTCGGGCATATGGGCACCGCGGCTGTTCTTGACGAAGCACATTCTGGACGTCCAATTTTGGGCCACTTTTTCGAGCACTGCTGGGCGTATGTCACGAATAACACAAACAATGCTGTCCTCCAAGGCGTCAATTGTTGCTGGTTTATCAGCATAAACCAGTGACTTCACGTAGCCCCACAGGAAATAGTCGAGTGGTGTCAAATCGCACGACCTTGGAGGCCAATTGACAGGTCCATTTCTCGAAATCAACTTATCGGCAAATTTTGATTTCAATAAGTCGATGGTTGCGTTCGCTGTATGGCACGTAGCGCCATCCTGTTGAAACCACATCTCGTCCGGATCAATGTCATCCATATTTTCAAACAAAAAATCATTGATCATGGTGCGGTAACGATCTCCATTGACCGTAACGCGAGCTCCGGCCTCATTTTTGAAGAAATAAGGTCCGATGACGCCACCAGCGTGAAAACCGCATCAAACGGTGCATTTTTCTGGATGTAATGGAGTCTGTAGGGTCTGTTGTGGATTGGTCTCACTCCATATGCGGCAATTTTGCTTATTAACAAACCCGTTAGCCAAAAATGCGCCTCATCGCTGAACACAATTTTGCGATAAAACAACGGGTCAGTTGCCAACTGCTCTAGAGCCCAATCGGCGAAAGAACGACGCATATAATGGTCTCGTGGCTTCAATTCCTGCACCAGCTGGATCTTATACGGGTGTAGGCCGAGATCTTTGCGCAAAATTTTCCACGTAGTGGACGGACAGAGCCCCAATTCCTGCGATCGACGACGAATTGATAAATTTGGATCTTCTTCCACACTTTCGTTTACAGCGGCGATATTCTCTTCAGTACGCACATTTCTTCGATGTGTTGGTGTTATTGCATCCTCTAGAGAGTATGTGGTACGAAATCTATCGACAGTTCGACGAATGGCTTGTTCAGATGCACGATTATGTACGCCATAAAAATGACGAAGTCGTCTATAAGTTGCGCGAATCGACGACTGATTTTCAAAGTAAATTTGGATAATTTCGTAGCGTTGTTCAAGCGAGAGTCTATTCATGATGATTTGTCAGAGTATACTGAAACAAATAAAAAAAAATGTTTCACAAAAACAAAATTTCATTTTTTGTGTTACTTTTTACAATTTAAAGTTCTCTCTAGCTTAAAAAAACACCTTTTATTTTAAATAACTAAACATACCAAGCAAATTCAATAGGAGAGTATTACGTCTTCCTAGAGCTCCTTTAATTTAATCGAGAAATATTGCAATATGATCGTGCTTTAAAAAAAGACTTTCGTTGAAGATTTTAATTCCCCGTTTCATTAAAAACTTTTACTGCGTAGATGCAGCAACAATTTGAAACAATACGACGAAGCCGACGACGACGTGAAAATATTTCAAACATATAAGTGTCACGCTGATCGTATTCTCCTGCAAAGAAACTAAATACATCTTAGTTTCTGGTGTAATATTACCCTTATGGCGTTGAACCTTAAAAAGTGCAAACACATGTGTTTCTTCCGCAGATGTTTTGCAAACGTGCAATATAATGGACTTTTCACAAAAGAAGTTTGTTTTCTAAAACAAAATAAAACAAAAAATTTTAAATAAGATGACTAAAATTTTTTTTTTGTATTACGAAGAGAAAAGTTCGGCAATTATGAATCGAAAATTGCATCTGGTTAATGTCCACCACGGCCACCCTTTTTTTGTTTGTGTTTTTAAAGAGAAGTAGCACTTCAGGCAACAATGCCTATTTAGTCAAATACTGTGCTAGATAAAACAGGTGGTGAAAGTAGAAGGATAGTCGGAAATTAACTGCCGTATATAAGACAGCACAGCGGCCAGTGACTATGCCTTCATCGCTGAGCAGCCCCACCGACAGTCAACTTTTATTTTTGTAGTGAAAAAAACCAAGGGTTTCGTTGGGAATCGAACCCACAACCCCCATATTTACAAGCTAGTACACTACCTACTAGCCTACAGGGGCACCTTACCTTACCTAACAGTTGTCGGTTCCTTCACCAAAGTTTTTAATCACTTTTTGGCAAACTGGCAGTCCTATTTCGTTAATCACATCATGGATTTTGAGTTTTAAGGCCAAAATCGAAATCGTTACCGCATTTCCAGGTTCATCTTCGAAAAAAAAAACGGCCCAATCATGCCTCCAGATCACATACCGCACCACACAGTGACACGTTGAGTATGCAAAGGCTTCTCAATAATCGCTCTAGGATTTTAAGAAGCCCAAGTGATGCAATGTTGCTTGTTGGCATACCCTGACAAGTAAAAATGGGCTTCGTCTGAATGAATTGAGCAAACCTACGGCAATGTAAATGATCGGTCGGTTTCAATTTCTGCACTAGTTGAACCTTATAAGGATTCAAAGTCAAATCTTTAAGCAAAACTCACCATTTGGTAATTTTGGATAACCTCAATTGTTGATCTGCTTCAACACTATGGCTCACGGCTGCCTTGTTTTCATTTCAATTGATCGACCCGGTCGAACATGCATTGGTGTTCGCACATTTTAACAGCGGTCTCAGAAGGGCGATTATGTTGTCCGAAAGTATCACGAATTTTACGAAATGTAACTTTTACAGAACCACCCACCATTTTCATAGTGGATTTTAATTACTTCAAAGCGATTTTCGTGCTAAATTGAATTCATTGTAACAATTGCCAATGCATCTACTACGAATAATTCAAAAAACTAAATGCCATAACTATCATGTTAGTAGTGTTGCCACAATTGAAAAACAAACTGCTTGTCGAAAAGCCCGATATAAATAATTTTTTTAAATAACGATTTCCTTTAAAATAAAATCTTTCATATTTGAACGAACAATATTTTTGAAAGACTACATTTGTTCAAAAATTATCTGAGTCGCCCTGTGCAAAATTTATTAACCTAAAAATTGTAACCTACTTTAGGACATAACAAAAATTGCATTTAAATTTTAGCCTCAGAGAATATAACATTGTAGTAAATGTTTAATTAGTCACTCAATTTATATGCGTGGAATGGAAGAGCTATCTGCATTGGGATCTAGAATGTTTCATACTAAAATGGCTTAAGTTTGCTAAAAAATTAATAGAAAGATATAAAACGTGTTTTGAAAAGTAGGGTGTTTTTTTTATAGAAGTATAGAAATTTAAGTTGACAGCACTTTTTTAACTGACGGCTATTTTGTCAGCAGTAAAGTCAAGTTTAGTTTGGTTTGGCATTTTAAAGCTTGAACAAAGTTTAAAAATTGTGTAAATTGAAGCCAAAACAAGGTTGCCGTTTATCCCGATTTGCATAAGCGAATTTTGTTTAGCGGTGAAGCCCACTTTTGTATGAATAAGTGATAATAAATCTCCAGCGTATATTAAAACACAGCTAAATTCAGAAAAACTGCCAGTTCTCAATGCCTTAGCGACTGAAGGAATCATTGGTTCTTACTCCTTTAAAAACATTGCTGGCCACAACGTCACAACCAATGATAACCGCTATAGAGCAACCATTAACTGTAAGCGCTGTGGTTTCAACAGGAAGGAACAAAATGTCAGACAGCTTCTGCCACAATGTATTTATTGTAGGTACCATACGCTAAAGCTTCACGTTGTAAGCTTGTAAATTGGCCTTCAAGATCGTACGATTAAACGCTATTAGACTACTTTGTATGGGGAAGACGTGATAAGATTTACATCTGCACCTGGCCGTGGGCCTTAATCAGATGGTGGATCATTACCACTGTGTATGAAACGTAGCGTCATCCTCGCCCTAGATGTATATCCTCCAGTCACTCCTAGTTATAACTTTAAAAGCTCGGAGTAGACCGCAGCCTTCACTCCTTGCTGAAGAGTCGGAGACTGTCCAACTCCAGGTCCAGAACGCATGAAGCTTAATACAATTAAGAACAGCATTCATACTCACTGGACATGGACCATTCACTGTGTTCATTGTGAATGATCCGACCCACAAACTTAAACGAGGGCCTCGAAACACACAGCCACCATGATACTCCCGAAGGGCCAACCTCAATAATCAGATAGAGAACAGCTAAATGCCTAAAGAGACAAATAGCGAAACTCTGGGGCTCACTGATTCCCGTGGAAATATAGTTGATTGTCCAGTTGGCTCCTACTCGCCTTGAAGGGGACTGTGCTCCCTTTTACCCCGCAAGACACAAGTCTAGATGGTTGTTGTAGGATCCATGAAGACTATCATGTGCCTCCGGGGGGAACTTTCTATGGGGATATGCGAAGACGCTGGTCTGCGCCGACAAGCCTGAAACGATTGACCATTTAGAGAATACAATTCGTAACGCTATTGCCGATATACAGCCACAAATGTTGGAAAAAGCCAACCTCCAGATTGGGCTACGTTCAAGCTAGCTGTGGTTTTCATATGTCAGAAGCCCTATTTTAATTATAATGATAGATCGCCTTTTGAATAAATTTAATTTTATGTCAATTTAAAAAATTCATGTTTATTGCATTCCATTTCTAAATTATGTACCTCTTTAAAAAACACCCTTTATAAGGTACATATTAATATGAAAAATTTTTATAAATATTTTTTTAAGCACCAGGTCTTTATATAAAAATTAATTAAATTTAATTTTTATTTTCAATATTTCACCACACCATATCGAGTGGCATCTTCTATATATGAACTATAAATAAACAATTTTTTAAATAATAAATTAATAAAACTTGTTAAGAAACGACTTCAAAATAATTAAAAATAAAAAATAATTAAAAATAAAATATTAAAAAGGTCAGTTAATTATAATTATTATTTATGAAAAGTTTTTATAACAAAATAATTAACAAAAACAGTCTACCGCCTTGAAAACAAACTTAAAAATTCTTAGGGTGTTTAATTTCCCAGCTCCGAAGAATTACAAAATCATAATTTTCTTACAATTCTTGAAATTTTAGTCGATTTTATTAGCAGTTCGACGAGCTGCACTGAGTGTACACAACAAAATAAATACTGTCGCATGCAACTCTTTGCATAAATAAGCAACACTGTGGTAAACAAAACCGTTACTAAGGTAAACAAATAAGAAAACACAGCAAAGCATTTTCACCGATTAATTTATACAGATCATATTTATTTTTATTTAAATATTAAAGAAGAAAAATAAATTAAAAAAAAAAAATCATGAGCACACCAGGCAATTGGTTGCAAGTTATAATTAATGAAACAGAGAAACCCAAGTTAACCACTTTACCATCATGTATGACGGTCAGCGATATCAAATCAGATAATTATGTTAGATTAATAGCAGCTGATATAACACTAAATGAAGAACCAACGTTGGCAAAGTTAAAAGTATTTCGAGGAATTGAATTGGAATCGGAACATGAAATTAAAAATATTCCAGCGGCGATAGAAAGTCTTTACATAGATGAGTCGGAGCCAAAAACGCCAAGTAAGTAGCACTTGTGATATTTATAGAGAATGTTTACGTTACGCTTATGTTTTCCTTATGAATAATAAATGCAACGTTTTGGTATAATAAGTGAAAGAATACCTTTTCAGTTCGGCTGAGGTTTTTCTATATTTTAATTTTTTAATTTATTTAAGAAGAAAAATTATTTACAAACTTTTGTGTTTAGAACGTAATCGAAAAGTATCTAGATCGCTACATCCATTATCAGCATTCTTTACCTTAGGCTGTATAAAAGTCATTAATTTGACCAATTAATTTTGTAACTAAGAATAATAGGAATATTTATTTATAAAGCGGGTTTTTTTAGAGAGGTATAAAGCTTTGAAATGGAATAGCATAAAGGTGCATTTGTTTTGATATGATATTTACTTTATTCGAAGGTTCATCTAAAGGCATTATAATTTAAATATGACCTCTGGTATATGACGCAGTTCGACTTGCTCGGACTCTTTCCAACTGTTTATTATTTATATCCGTCCAAAGATGGAATACAACTCTCATGTATAGACCGGCGCCCCAAAGTCTATTGTGGAGTTGGTCGACCTCGTGCTGAAGAGGGCCAAGAGGTTTATTGGGGAAGGTAGGGCATCCAACTCTATTGATTCCCTAGAGAATCGACGCAATGTAGGTTGTATTTCACTAATTTATCGTTATTACAATGGTAAGTGCTCTAGCGAAATTAAGGAACTTGTTCCCGAAACTCACATGTTTTTATGTTTGACTCGATTTTCGTTGAGAGCGTAACCATTTGTAGTTGATTGGCCAGCGAATCGCACTACGCATTACAGGGAAGTCTTCGCTTTTTTGGCAGAACAGTTCGTATGTGGAATAAACTCCACCCAGAGGTTTTTCCTGCCACTTTCAATGTAGGGAAATTCATATCGAATGTCCACAACTCCATTACTCTCTCTTTCCTCCTTCCCATAACCTAATTTCCTAGTTCTGGTACAATGCATTGCAATAGCAGGGGTCATCCCCTGCGTTTCGGTTCGAACGCAAAAACAAATTGATACCTTCTGTCGCCAATAATGCAAGGAATATTATCCTCCAAGTGGTCAATCGTTTCTGGCTTATTGGTGTAGAGTTGCAACTTCACATATCCCCTTAGAAAATAGTCTAGCGGTATTGACGTGATAAGATTTACATCTGCACCTGGCCGTGGGCCATAATCAGATGGTGGATCATTACCACTGTGGATGGTATGTAGCGTCATCCTCGCCCTAGAAGGCCTTCGGATACGTATATCCTACGGTCACTCCTAGTTGCAACTTAAAAAGCCCGGAGTGCGCCGCAGCCTTCACTCCTTGCTGAAGAGTCGGAGACTATCCACATCCTGGTCCAGAATGCATGAAGCTTAATATAATTAAGAACACGACGGCATTCATATTCCAGGACCTGGACCATTCATTGTGTTCATTATGAATGATCCGACCCAGAAACTCAAACGAGGGTCTCGATACACGATACTCCCAAAAGGGCCAACCTCAATAATCAGACAGAGAACAGCTAAATGCCTAAAGAGACAAATAGCGGAACTCTGGGGCTTACGGATTCCCGTGGAAATATAGTGGATTGTCCAGTTGACTCCTACTCGCCTTGAAGGGGACTGGGCTCCCTTTTACCCCGCAAGACATAAGTCTAGATGGTTGTAGGATCAATAAAGACTTATAATGTGCCCCCGGAGGGAAGTCTAGCGGTATTAAGTCACACAACCTTGGAGGCCTATTCACGGGTCCGAAACGTTAAGCAATAAATTTATCGTGATATAAGCTGTGCGACATGTGGCGCCGTCTTGTTGAAACCACAGCTTCTGCACATCGTGGTTGTTCAATTGTTGAACGAAAAAGTCTGTAATCATGGCGCTATAGCGGTTATTTACTACAACGTTCTGGCCAGCATCGTTTTTAAAGAAGTACGAATCGGAAAACGAAATTTGTATAATTTGGACCCAATTTTGAGAATTCGGAAACGTTGTTTAGGCATCGGCATCAGTATTTATATGTTGATGTGTCAAACCAAACCCAAAACAAATCACTTAACAACAGGCAAAATGGCCGCCAGTTAAAAATGGCTGACAATTTAAAGTTCTATACCTCTACAAAAATATCCGTTATTTATAATCACTTCCTTAAAGTAATGTAGCACACTACACCAGTCAAACAACAACATATTTGATTCAAATTGATTTTTATTTATTTTAGTTTTAGCGGTGGCTGTCAATGAGTCTGTGTTATTCTATCGTCATATGAAACCATATTTTAAATACACTTTACCAGAGCTGGACATTTTGGAGGAGGAAAAAGAAATATGGCGCAAATTGAATATTGTAAGAACTGAAGATCATGATGGTCTCATTGAGGCCCTGAAAGCTTTAGAACGTCCTAAGCTAACAAGAAAATCTCAGCATTTGCTTAATCTGTTGCCGCCGGAGAGAAATGTAAGTTTAAAAAAATATATTTATATTTAATATTTAAAATTATTAATAGAACTTTACATTAACAGCAAAAATTAATTAATTAATGTTTATTAAAATTTAATTTAAACATTTTTTTTATTTATAAAGTATAATTATTATTATAATGATAATTATTATTCAAAAGAAGACAGGTTATGTGCATTATAATGAACATTTATTTAATAAACTAATTTTATAATTAAGAATATGAGGAATATTAATATTCACGCAATATTTTTCTGTTCACTTTATAAATCGTCACATATATGTTGTTGATTTCTTCCAATTGTCGGCTCAAGCACGAATGCAATTCTTACAATTTCAAATTTTTATGCTGTTTTCTTCCCATCACATTAGATGTAAATTATGCCACTTAGAGTTGAGGCGCAACATTGCGATAATTTAGGTACCGTTTCTGCGCGAACAGTTCAAAACGTGGATACGTTTGGTTTGATTTTAAAAATATTAATTTGAACTGTGTGATTCGATTTACATCCGCACCTGGCCATGAAGCCCTAATCAGATGGTGGATCTACCCACTGCATAATTTGGAACGTCATGCTCGTCCTAGAAAGCCGAAGCTATAAGTCTATGCAACAGAAACCTTCTAGTTGCAACTTTAATGATTCCAGAGCAGGGCTGCAAATCACCACTCCTTGCTTAAGAGTTGGAGACTTTCCTACTCCTGTTCTGAATACATCTCTAGCATGCTCACTGGACTGGATCATTCACTTTGCGTGTCATCATCAGTGAGATGATCCTGGCCACCATAAGAACCATTTAACTGTTATGGGGTCGCGAAACCACAACCACCACGTTACTTCCATGTAGGGGCCAACCTCAATGATCAGTCAGAGAACTATTAAATGTCTAAAGAGACAAATAATGAACTCTGCGAACTTACTGATTCCCGTGGAAATAAAGTGGAGTTTCCAGTTGACTCCCTGCCTGTCTTCAAGGGACCGAGCACCCTTTTTCCCCAGTTGCACTGTGTCTAGATAGTCGAAGTTCTATAAAGACCATATTTATATGCCCCCGGGGGGTATTAATTTGAACTTCAAGAATTAAATTGGCCGTTCATCGCGTAATTTACGCGAAGTGAAATTGGGGAAAAATACCCACTAAAGAGAATTAAAGGGTCCGCCATCTAACGTTTTTTTTTTAATAGTGCTTATTTCGTGAATGGTAACACTTAGCTCATGTTTGATTTGACAGATAATTAGTTTTATCCTTCCGTTAAAACAAATATGGTTGTGTATACTCTTGAACAACGCTTCGCTAAGTGGGCCTACGATTGACTTTTAGAAGATGCCGATTTTGCAAAAAAAAATTATCTTTTCAGATGAAGCTTCCTTTTGATCTTGGTGGGTATGTAAACAAACAAAATTGTCGCATTTGGGGCACACAACACCCGCACGCATACATTGAAAAGCCGATGCACCCAAAACGAGTCACTGTTTGGTACGGATTTTGGTCCAGAGGCATAATTGGGCCATTTTTCGAAGCTACACTCGATGTTTTGTGCCCATTTTTTGAAGATTGCATTATCAGCCTCAGAGCTGATGTCGTTTGTTCACCTGGGAGTTGCGAATTGACACCATTGGACTATTATTTGTGGGGTGCCGTCAAAGATAAGTGTTACGCCGACAAGCCTGAGACAATTGACGCTTTAAAGGACAATATTCGTGAAGCCATTGGTAAAATACAGATGCACACAATCGATAATGTGCTTCGAAATTGGACCGATCATGTAGGCTACTGCAAGGCCAGCCGCGGCAGCCATTTGATTGAAATTATTTTCCATTATTAACCAGACGGATTGTACTTTCAAGTAAAAAACAGAAATTTGAGCAAATATTCAGTAGTTTTTTTTATGGCATTTAAAACAAAAAAAAGTTATTTGGCGGACCCTTTATAATTAAACTAGCTGACCCATTGAGAACGAATTTGTGAGATCGCAAAGAAGAAACACAAACAAATAAGCTCGATGACCACCGCTACTGTTTTAACGGCGGCAGTAATCGAGTCCATGTTAGTTTGTGCCTTTCACCGTCATCCGCCAAGGCACATTGGAGGCAGTTGACGGCTGGCGACAAATTTATGACGTATGTGTATTTTTGAAGTAAACAACGCTCAATTTTTACATAAATGCGATACCATATAATATCAAAACACAGCGTGCAAAAAAATTAAATGCATTGAATGAATGAATACACAAAAATTCATTCAAGTCGATTCAGTCGTGTAATTGCAGTGTATTTGAATAATTTGGATACCGGCTGCAGCGCCATCTGCCGGGCTGATTTGTGAATGTAAAACATCCAAGGTGGCACCCAAACGCATGCAAAACAAAATTATTCAGTGACATATACATGTACAGTAGAATTATATATATAAAGAAGATTTGTATGGGAGGTACCACGCGTCTTTATCAAATCCTGCCTATATTTCCACCAGAACTTAAAATATGTTCACTCAACCGAAATATCAAATTCTGTTTAAATATCAAGCAGAAATATTGGATTCTTAATTTGTGGTTTCTATGGGAGGTACCACGTCCCTTTGTAGAATCCCGCCCATATTTGCAGCAGTATTTAAAAATGTACACCGAACCGACGTACCAAATTTTGTGCAAATACCGTTATCACGAGCAGAAATAATAGATTTTTAACTTGTGGTTTGTATGGGTGATACCACGTTCTTTAATCCAATTAGACCGAATTGTAAATCTAAACCACCCGGGGCGCCACCCAAACGCATACAAAAAACTTTATGCCAATCGGTCCAGTCGTCTAGGAGGAGTTCAGTCACTACACACTTATCGTAGAATTATATATATATAAAGATATTTGATTGAATTGACATTAAGGATATAAAATGTCAAAATGTAAATAAACAGAAGTATAGACTTCTTAAGAAAGCAAGAAATTTTCAAAATACCCCCCAAAATTCTGTCAAGAGTAAAGAGCGGATTCTTTTCATTGTAAATATAAGCTTCTTCTTGTGTTATATAGCTCAGGATTGATAATCTTTCCATGTGGGCATGTTGTCTAGGTGAACTTTGACAGCTTGACGGTTTGCTTGTGGGAGTATAAAGCATTACCGATCGTTTGGACTTGCAGGAGCCTAAACTGGCCGATGATAAATTTTCGAACGTCGATCAGATGTTTAAGAAAGCAACTGGTAACTGTAAGGTGGCTGTAGTTTATTTGGCGTAGCATCCTCAGTAGCATACAACCAACTGTGGAGCCTCTTACATTGTGCTTTAACTTTTTTTTTTTTTTTGTAAAGAGAAGTAGCACTTCAGGCAACAATGCCTATTTAGTCAAGTACCGTGCTACATTCTTCAGGAAAGGGATAGAGAATAGATGAAACAGGTGGTGAAATTAGAAGGATAGTAGAAAATTAACTGCCGTATATATAGGACAGCACAGCGACCAGTGACTATGCTAAGCAGCACCACCGACAGTCAATTTTTATTTTTGTAGTGAAAAAACCAAGGTCTTCGTTGGGAATCGAACCCACCCATATTTACAAGCTGGTACACTACCTACTAGCCTACAGGGGCACCTAAACTTTAAACTTAACTTTAAAGCATGACATGTTTACGATTTTGAAAATCATGTTATAGAAGTTATTATTTGAAAAATCGTTGCTTAAGTAAGGCTTCATGTTTTGCTTTGGTTCCCAGTAGGACGAATATTCTATCTGGACATTGAGAAATTGGAAGAATTTTCCATTTATCAGTATTTTCAAATGACAAATATCACGGCTTTAACAATCAGTTAGAAAAGTATAACTTAAGTTTTTTAATTTATTTACAGGCTTTCATACGTGAGCAAGGAGAACAAAATCTAACCCGTTATCCATCGGTGATAGCACTAAAATGTCTCGCCCGTGTTTCCAGCGGAGTAGCCCAGCCGCCATCAAATTTAGTTATAGGCACCGACAATGGTGAAATTTTAATACTGGAACCCCAAAGTTTTGGTATACTATATCGCGCCATGGCTTGTCCAGACATAACTCCAAGCATGCTTGCTGTTAACGGTTGCTTCGAGACGGATTTTTGTATTGCCGTAGCCACAAGATATGGATCGGTTTATCTATTGCGAAAATCTGCCACCGAGGGTCAAGAGATATTTAAACTATCTTGTCCCCTGACTGGCCTTGTACTTTTGCCTATCGATCAAACTATAGTAGTGTCATCAATGGAGAAACAATTACTGTGCTACTCGAAGAAAGGAAAACAATTATACATGGTGCCTTTAGAAGAGCAGCCGATGTGTATGAGTATGATAAATCTAAGCCATTTGGGTTTAACTCTTATATGTGTGGCCTTGCAGGGCGGTTTGGTACAATTTTATATGCAAAAGTACTTGGTCGATGAATTTCAAATTTGCGGCACCGTTAGCTCAATGATATTTGGCTATTTGGGACTGGAAGAGCATGTTCTTTCTCTAACAACAATTGAGGGTGATTTGATAATAAAAATCTTAAAGAGAACAGCATCATTCGAACCGAATCAGAAATTATGTAGACGTGGTGTAACACACGCATCGGATATGGTACAAAATACCGTTTTGGAACAACCTAAAAAAAGTTCCATATTTGTAGAACAAGTCGCTAGAGAGAAACAAAATGCCAAATGTTTGTATTTCTATAATGAAATCCACTTTGAATTGATTTTAAAATTTTTGATTATAAAATTTATTACAGCCACCTACGGCAGTTTTCAGGTGGAATTATGGCGTCTTAGACATACTGCCGCCAGAGCTACCGTGGAGGCCTTAAATTCTTCAGAGCGCGCTATATCGGGCGATATAACTCATGCACCTGTTAAACTGTCAGCAGAAGTTTGTGGAGCTGGTCCTATTTTTCGTTTATACTTAACAATACAAAACTTATCGACTTACAAAATGGCTTCGAATTTAATAGTTTTATTGCACGCCGATCGCAGACATTACACTATACAAAAGTCTTTGGCAAAGGTGGGTGTACGAATAAATTGTTTTTAAAATAAAAATATTCAAGAGAAAAAGTATTATAATTTTCCATATTGCAGCTACCCAGTATATTGCCGGGAGTTCCCTTAAAAATAGATTTTGAAGTAGTGGCTGTTTTGGACGTTAATGATAAGTTGCCACCGCATACCCTTACACCAGACAACTCACATATACGTGTAATGGTATTGAAAGCCCAACAAACAAAGCCATTAATAGCGGCTGTCATAGCAATGCCACAATCAGAAGCAAATTTTTAAAGTATAAAATAAGGTAGAAAATCAAAACACATAGTTATAAAAGGGAACGAAAATGGTGTAAAAGATTTTTATAAAAATCTGTGAAAATAGGTTTTTGGAAAAATGTTCCCTCCCTAGAATAACACCTAAAATAATACTTAAATAAATTTTAAAATAAATTGTTAATCGATCGAAGCACATGGTAGTCAAAAGGCGTAATGTCCGCTGTACAAGGCGGCTGTGCCAAAACTTAATATCTACTGCTTTACAAATAGTTCTTGAACGGTCTTGTAACATGTGCCGGGCATTGTCATGATAGAAGATGGTGGCCTCTTCAGGTCTGTACGAATATTCTATTCATTTTTTGTTGTTGTTATCGTCTTACCCTTCAGATCTCATCAAATACAGAGCATTTTACCTTGGCGACATGAATATTTGATTTGGGCGTAGATTTAAATGATATTGCCATTTTCCTTCCTTACTGGCTGGTTCGTATTCGATGGCGAGCGCTTTCGATGGGAATGCATCATTCACAAACCGCGTTTTAGTTTGTACTGGTGAGTCAGTGTTGGCGTTCAGGCAGTTATGCATTACACCTTAACACTCACGGACACACACCAAGGGAAATAGATGAATGTATGACATTACTACATCCTAGAAAAAAGGACGAAGACTAGACATTCTAGAGAGCATGGAAATCTACAAAACAAAAACATTCAACAATGACATTATAAACAAACAGGTAAACACGACTTCAGACACAATTTTCACACCATTGAAACTACTGATGCAAACGGGGAAACGAAAAACTCCCTCGGACGGATACACGTACCTACATAATAGTAAAAGACAGAGGTTTCGATAAATTCACTTTGCATACAAATGCCAGATGGCTGGAATTCTGATTACCTGAATATATACGAACCTAATAACAGAACTGCCTGAACGCCAACACTGATTTAAATGGTTGGTCGGGGTTTATATCTGACTTTTTGCCATTGCGGTTATCGTAATGTATCCATTTCTTCATCATTAGTAACAATACGATGCAAAAATAGCTTCTTTCGAAGCTATTTGAAATCGCCTTTTAATGTCTCTCGGTTTCAATTCATATAAGACTCAATTTCCTTGATTTTGAATGAATCCTAATACCTTTAAGCATAGCGAAATGGCTTTTCGTGTAACTCCCAATGATAATAAAAGTTCTTCTTGCATTTGTCAACAATCTTCATTGAATAATGTTTAAAATTCCTCAACTTCAAAATTTTTGGCTGATCAGGCCTTGCCTTGTCTCCAGTGTGGAAATCACCACTTTTGAATCCCGCAAACCATCGTTCACGAATTTAGTGTATGTTGACCGTAAATCTTTACCGGCAATTGATAACTTCTAGCAGCAGTTTTCTTCAAAAAAAAGACGGAAGTCTGAAACCTCGCAAAATATCAAAATTAGGTGGCCATGTAGGCTAGTTGGTACTAGCTAATAGTACTAGCTTGTCATTATGGGGGTTGTGGGTTCGATTCCCAACTACAAAAATAAAAATTGACTGTCGGTGGGGCTGCTCAGCGATGAAGGCATAGTTACTGGTCGCTGTGCTGCCTTATACGGCAGTTAATTTCCGATTAATCTTCTACTTTCACCATCTGTTTCATCTCTTCTTTATCCGTTTCCTAAAGAATGTAGCACGAAACCGTGACTAAATAGTCATTGTTGCCTGAATTGCTACTTCTCTTTATACCAAAAAAAAATTCCACATTTTTATAGCGATTGAAAAATATGTGTGACAACACTTCACTTTGGCGTCTATCGAACGCATAATTATAGCAACAGATGTTTACCTTCCAAAATACCATATTTGTTATTATTGATATAAAGCATAATTATCACATATTCTACCATATGTTGCGCAAATCGACCAGAAAATAATTCCTTAACTCCTTAAACATTAAATTAATTCGTATAACTTTAATAAAATCCAATCCACTCCAAATAAAAAATCTCTACCCCTATAAAAAATACTCTGTATACTAAGTTTGATTATGTGGAAGAAACATAAGCAACCTAAGTAAGAAAGACCCTATGATCAGAAACACTCTATGATCAGTAAAAACAATTATCAGTCGAAATCTAAAATAACTTCAGCTGGAATCGAAAATAACTTTAATTGAAGTAAAACCTGCCTGGTAGCAGGTGGGCTTAGTAAAAGTAAGGAGGACTGGTACCAGAAAGCATTAAGAGGGGAGTAGGGGATCGATAAGACACTCATAATGAGTACGAAAGAAGTTTATTTAAGGAATACACTAGAAATGTTAGAATGGGTTGAATGTCAACAAGAAGGGGGGCTGATATAGTAAATAAATACGCAATTAAAGTTGAGGATTCATTCGCTTTAAGAAAAAGGCCATCAATTTATCTGTACTCCACTTATTTGCTCAGGACTTAAACAAAGAGATTGATAAGCAACCTATAATGCTAAATAATACTTTGCTTCGCTATCCCTTCATTCTTCATTCTTGCAGAAGAAGTTTATACTGGTGAAAACAATAGTCACCCAGATTTAAGGAACATACAAAATTTTTCGGGTTGGGTGTCAGCAAGAACAGTATGATCACATAACATGTGGCAAGACACAGTAGTACGAAGTTATGGGTGATAAGATTTACATCTGTACCTAGCTGTGTAAGCCATAACCAGATGGTGGATCATACCAATGTGGATGAAATGTAGCGTTATCCTCACCCTAGAAGGCCTTTAGATACGTATATCCTCCGGTCACTCCTAGTTGCAACTTCAAAAGCTGAACTCTGGGGCTGTAATGATTCCCGTAAAAATATAGTGAATTGCCCAGTTGGCTCCCTTTTACCCCCGAAGACACATGTAATGACGTAGGGATTCTGTCAAAATATATCAATTTGCCCCCGGAGGGTGGTATGAAGTTATGATGTGATAAGATTTACATCTGCACCGGCGGCAGTGAGCCATGATGGTCGAACCACTTTGGATGGTATGTAGCGCCATTCTCGCCCTAGAAGGCCTTCAGATACGTATATCCTTCAATTTCGAAAGCCTGGAGTAGGCAATAGCCTTCTCTCCTTTCTGAAGAGTCGGAGACTATCCAACTCCTGGTCCAGAACGCATGAAGCTTAATATAATTAAGAACACAACGGAATTCATACTCACTGGACCTGGACCATTCATTGTGTTCATTGTGAATGACCCGAGCTACAAACTCAAACGAGGGCCTCGAAACACATAGCCACAACGATACTCCCAAAAGGGCCTACCTCAATAATCAGCCAGAGAACAGCTAAATGCCTAAAGAGACAAATAGCGGAACTCTGCGAGCCACTGATTCCCATGGAAATATAGTGGATTGTCCAGATGACTTCTACTAGCCTTGAAGGGGCCTGGGCTCCCTTTTACCCCGCGACACACCAGTCTAGATTGAAGAAGTAGGATCCATAAAGACTATCATGTGCCCCCGGGGGGAAGTATGAAGCTATGAATTTTCTCACTTTAAGAAGAGATTGACATATTTTGTGTCTAATGCAGGGTGTCCGCTAGGAAGATATACTTTGTTTTGCCGCCATTTTGGTAAAAATTAGTCTTGACGGTTCATATTTGACAAACGTGAAATAGACACGTGGCAAATTTATTGTGGAAAAATATTCGACAAACCACTGTTAATTAATCATTAACACATTTTATCAAAATCAATCATCGATTACTGTGACGATGAGAAAAATTGTGAAATTTTTGGGAGAAATAACGTGCGGACAAAACGCATTATTTATCGTGTAGTGTGTGATTAGATTTACATCCACGCCTGGCCATGAAGCCTTAATCAGATGGTGGATCAAACCACTGCATAATTTGGAACGTCATGCTCGTCCTAGGAAGCCGAAGCTATAATTCTATGCAACAGAACTTTCTAGTTGCAACTTCGATGATTCAAGAGCAGGGCTGCAAATTATCACTCCTTGCTGAAGAGTTGGAGATTTTCCAACTCCTGTCCAGAACACATGTCTAGCATGGACTGTATCATTCACCTAGCGTGCCATTAACGGCGAAATTATCCTGGCCACCATATTAAACAAAAGACCTGATATGGGGCCACGAAACCACAACCACCACGAAACTCCTATATAGGGGCCAACCTCAATAATCAGTCAGAGAACAGTTAAATGTCTAAAGAGACAAATAACGGAACTCTGCGAGCTTACTGATTCCCGTGGAAATAAAGTGGAGTTTCCAGTAGTACCCCTGCTGACTTCAGGGGACTGGGCTCCCTTTTTCCTCCAGTTGCACAGGTCTAAGTTGTTGCTATCTCCAAAGACCATATATATGTGCCCCCGGGGGTATTTATCGTGTTGGTGATAGGCCCAATCATGGAGCACAAGGTACTGCAAGATCGACTGAAAACATTACAGCTGCTTAAGAAAGTATTAAAAACAAACCATCAATTCGACGCCATGTTCAGGATCTTGGTCTTCAAAGAACATCTTTGGTCAAAATTTTGCACAAGGATTTGCATTTGTTTCTATATAAGATTTAGTTTCACACAGCTTCTTCATATGCCAATACGATGTTACAGCTCGCCCATGACAATTCCGATTTTCGTGAAAAAATCATAATGAGTGACGAGGCACATTTTCATTTGATGGAAGATGTGAATAAATAGAATAGTCGATTCTGGGGAATGGGAAACCCTCATATTATTCAACAGTCACCTGTGCATCCATTAAAAGTGACAATTCGGTCAGGAGGAATCAGTGCACCCTACTTCTTTGAAAATGAAAATGGTGTAACGGTAACTGTGAATGGGGAGCGATATCGTGATATGATTGAAAACTTTTTAACGCCACAACTGCATGCTTTGGGCTTGATTAACATGTGGTATCAACAAGACGGCGCCACATCGCAAACAGCCAGGATTACAATGAAATTACTGGGGGACCTCTTTCCACAACAAGTTATTTCAACACATGGTGATGTTGATTGGCCTCCACGGTCACCTGATTTGACTGCTCCGGACTTCTTTTTGTGGGAATATCTGAAAAGTAAGTTTTATGCAAACAACGCTTGAGCAACTCAAGCAAAATAGTCGTGATGAAATTAATAAAATACCCCGTGAAATATTTGAGAATGTATGGACGAGCTCAAAAGGGCTCGCATTTGTGAGGCTAACAGAGGCAGACATAAGTGATGTTGTATTCCATACATAATTGCCAACATTAAATAAAACATTTATCAATATAAAATTCATTCACTTTCAATTAATCAAAAATTATAAACAAACAAAGTAGTATACCTTTCCGGCGGATACCCGTTATTTTGCCCTGCTCTTTGATGTATATTGATTTATATAATTAAAGTAATAAACTTCTGATATCGTTATATACCAGAAGACTAATGAATAATTTGGGTGAATGGTAAATTTTGCGAAAACTAAACTTTCACTAAATAGAATCAGTAGTTAATAAATTAAGAAAAGCTGGAACATGTGTTGGTAACCACAAAGCACATAAAGATAAGCAGCTATGAAATGAAATTGGCACTCGTCCTCCACACCGAATATTCAGTTTGTGTCATAAATAATAAACTTCAATTGATAAGATTTGCCAAATTTATTTAGGCAACAACACACAAATCGTTGCATATAAGAAGAACCTTAAAAAATATTTGAAAGTTATTAGTGATTTGCCAGTAGCGACTTAAGCAGCACTAAATTAAAATGCTCACAGTAAGAAGAGAATATCTTGTTTATTTAATTTTTAATAATATTTTTGGAATTTTTTATATCAATTATTGCAGTTTGAGGAAATCGTTGAAAGAGCCAAGAATTTTAAGAAGAAGCCCGCACAAGAGGACTTTTTGAAATTCTATGGCTACTACAAACAGGCAACAGTTGGTGACTGCAATACGGATGAACCTGAAGATCCTATCAAAAAAGCCATGTGGAATGCTTGGAAGGAAAAGGCTGGCACAAGCACAGAGGAGGCCAAAGCCAAATACATAGAAGTCTATCATAAATACGCTCCCAAATATGAATAAAAAATTAACTTGTTTTATATTTTATTTATTTTTCTTTAGTTTTTTTGTTTAACGTATTATAACTGTGAAAATTTAAATAATAAAATTAATTAAGTTAAATATAAGTGAAATCTAAATTATTTAATATTTTTTTTTTTAAATATATTTTTTTTCTTTTTTAAGATCTTTTTTATATATTTTTTCTTTTCAATATTTCGCTTTCCTTTGGAAAGCTTCTTTAGGAAAAAATTTTTATATTTTTGAAAACAAAAAAAATTATTAACAAATTGAAAAAAATGTTTCAAAACATTTGACAAAAACATATAAAATATTTTTTCATACATACATACAAAAATTTTAAATTTTCAAATATTCAAACATACAAAAACAAGGAAACGGAAATAATAAATAAATAACAAATAACAAATTCTCTCTTATGAAATGATTATAACAAATTATGTGTCTTTTTAATTAAGTACCTATAATTCTGAGCTAAATTGTCTGTGTCTGTCTTGAAATTTATTCTCCTTACATTTGGTACATTAACAATTTCTAACATTTCCAACATATAACGTCTCTTGTAGTTTTTTTCTATATCTAATACTGATGTTTCATCAAACTTTGGATAATGATTATATTTCTTACAATGTGAAGATAAGGATGTCTTCTGTGTTGAAATATTCCTATATTTTTGGTCACAACTGTGACCAGCTAATCTCGTTTTAAGTTTAATTTTTGTTGTCCCAATATAACCTTTGTCACAGTTCACCTGGTCATTTCCTCCACATGGTATCCTGTATACTACATCAGATATTTCCATTTTTCCTATTTTCTCCTTCATACTGCTAAATAATTTATTTAATGTGTTATGTGTTTTGTGTGCAATTATATTTTTTTCTGTGTCATATATTTTACACTTTCTTAATCTTTCTGATATTCCAGGAACATAAGTTAACGATTTGTAATTTCTTGGCTCTGCCGTAGAATTTCCTAAATTATGCCTATAACTACCATATTGTCTAATTAGTCTGTTAGTTAATTCTACTGGAAAATCATTGTCATTAAGTATATCTCTTATTGTATTCCTATTCTTCAAATGAAATTTTCTATCACTTATAGTCAACATTCTGTCTATCATATTTTTTGCTGTGTTTATTATCATTTTCCTTGGATGTTTAGAATAAAAATTAATGATTCTTCCAGAAGATGTTGGTTTACTAATCAAATACTAACTTATTTTTCTTCCTTATTATCAATATATCTAAATATGGAAGTCTAAATTCTAACTCTCTTTCAATCGTAAATTTAATATCCGGATGGAAACTATTCAATTCTGACAAAATATCATTCACTGCATCTTCTGAAGTTATACAAAATAAATCATCCACATATTTTGTGATTATCTTAGGTTTAATATGCGAAATATTGAAAAGAAAAAATATATAAAAAAATTCTTAAAAAAGAAAAAAGATATTTATTAAAGATAAAAAAAATCGTTTAAAAAAACTATAAATATTTTTTTAAAGAAATTTAGAAAAAAAAATTCCTTTAAATTATTATTTCATTTTTTAGTTTTAATTCCGCCAGAATTAATAATTGAAGGCAAACTTTTCGAAATATTTATGATTGAGTTTTTTATACAAGGTTTTCTAACAAGAAGTTTGTTTTTTAAAACAAAGTAAAACAAAAATTTAGATTAAATTAACCTTGAGTCGATACGACCTTAACAACAGAACTACCTAAACGCGTACACTGACTCGCCAGTATGGCTGAGAACACGGCTTGAAAAGGATGTCTTCATATCGAAAGTGCTCGCCGTTCATACTGAACAAACAACCAACAAAGAATGACAAAGTTCGGCAATTATGAATGAATAATGACATCTGGCAAATATCCGCCACGACCACGCTGACAGGTGTTAATTATTTCATCAGAGTCTTTAATCACTTTTTGGTAAAATGGCGTTCCTATTTCCTTAATCACATCAGGGATTTTGAGTTTATAAGCCTGAAATCGATTCGATTGGCTCCGTATAGACTTTGTCCTTAACATAGCCCCACTAAAAATAATCCAGTGGTGTTAAATCACACAATCTGGCTGGCCACTCCTGATTGTTTGGAAATCAGAAAATTTGGTTTGCTATAAATTGATCGTTTTATTGGCTGTGTGACATGTGGCACCGTCCTGCTGAAACCACATGTCAGTAATTTCCATGTCGTCGATAATAATTGACTTGTTAGCATCTGGCGATGGCGTGATCCATGGACCGTCACCGCAATTCCAGCTTCATCTTGGAAAAAAAATGGCCCAATCACGCCTCCAGACCACATAGCGCACCATACAGAGACACGTTGAGCATGCAAAGGCTTGTCAATAATCGCTATAGGATTTCAAAAGCCCAAATGCGGCAGTTTTACTTGTTGACATACTCTGACATAGGGAAAATGAGCTTCGTCTGAAGAAATGATTTTTTCAAAAAAACCAGCCTTAATGAATTGAGCAAATAAACGGCGTTATGAATGGTCGATCGGCTTCAATTCCTGCACCAATTGAACTTTGGAAGGCTTCAAGTCAAATCCTTCCGCAAAATTCGCCATGTGGTGGTTTTGGTCCCCCCGGGGACACATTTATCGGTCTTGCTAGAACTTCGACTATCTAGACCGGTGCAACTGGGGGAAAAAGGGAGCCCAGTCCCCTGAAGTCAGCAGGGGTACAACGGGAACCAGTGACCCGCAGAGTTCCGTTATTTGTCTCTTTAGACACTTAACTGTTCTCTGGCTGATTATTGAGGTTGGCCTTTAATGGGAGTATCGTGGTGGTTGTGGTTTTGCGGCCCCATATCAGTCTATGGTTCTATGGCAGCCGGGTTCATTTCACCTTTAATAACACCTACCTGGTTAAATGTTTCTAGATCCAGTGAGCATACTAGACATGTGTTCTGGACAGGAGTTGGAAAGTCTATAAGTCTTAAGCAAGGAGTAATGATTTGCAGCCCTGCTCTGGAATCATCCAAGTTGCAGCTAGAAAGTTCTGTTGCATAGAATTATAGCTTCGGCTTCCTAGGACGAGCAAGACGTTCGAAATTATGCAGTGGTTTGGTCCACCATCTGATTAAGGCTTTATGGCCAGGCGCGGATGTAAATCGAATCACACAGTTGTGGTGGTTTTGGTCCCCCCGGGGACACATTTATCGGTCTTTATAGAACTTCGACTATCGAGACCGGTGCAACTGGGGGTATAAGGGAGTCCAGTCCCCTGAAGTCAGCAGGGGTACAACTAGAAGCTCCACGTTACTTCCACGGGAATCAGTAGCCCACAGAGTTATCGCTATTTGTCTCTTTAGGCATTTAGCTGTTTCTCTGACTGATTATTGAGGTTGGCCCTTCGGGAGTATCGTGGTGGTTGTGACTTCGCGGCCCCACAACAGACAGGTCAGTTTTTATATGGTGGCCAGGATCATTTCACTTTTAATAACACCTACCTGGTGTAATGATCCTACATCCAATAAGCATGCAAGTCATGTGTTCTGAACAGGAGTTGGATAGTCTATAGCTGTTCAGCAAGGAATGGTGGTTTGTAGCCCTGCTCTGGAGTCATTGAAATTGCTACTAGAAAGGACCTGTTGCTAGAATTAGACTTCGGCCTCCTAGGGCGTGAGTGGCGCTGCTTTTCATTCCCAGTGGTATGACCACCATCTGATTAAGGCCTACGGCCAGGTGCAGATGTAAATCTTATCACGTAATGTGGTGGTTTTGGATAATCCTAATTGTTGAGAATGTCGAGGAATTGACAAATTTGGAAATCCTTCTATACTATGGCTCACAGCTGCGATGTTTTCATTTGAACAACCCGATCAACACACGTTGGTATTCGCACAATTTATATCGTGGCTGTTGACTCAAATTTAACGACCAAATTCTTAACAGCGGTTTCAGAAGAACGATTATGTTGTCCGAAAATATCACGAATTTTACGAAATGTAACTTTTACAGAATCACCCACCATTTTCATAGTGGATTTTAATTATTTTAATGCGATTTTCGTGTGAAATTGAATTCATTGTAACAATTGCCAATGCATACGAATGCGTCAAAGAACTAAATGTCAAAACTATCATGTTGTTGGTGTTGCCACAATTGAAAAACAAATCCAATATTTCTCTCATAATTTATAACACCCACTTTTCTCTCTTTACGCTGTAAATAAAAATAGGGAAAAAATTTGTGATTGAAAAAAAGGAAAATTGTCAAAACCAGCAGGGAATTTCCGTTTATGATTCCGGTCATTTGAATAACGAAATAAAAAGTTATTTCTTAAGGATAACATATCTGCTTCTAATACACCAAATTAACAGTAAATCAAATGCAAAAGTAATAACGTAAATTTATATTCGATTTTTAAACCAAATTGTATCGTAACGTAAAAGCTTTGCCACAAAGAGAAAAGCACCTCCACCAAAAGCTTTACTATCTTCCAAGTAACTTATTCAGGTAAATTATTAGTCATCTTGTGTGTATAAAGATCGTTTTTAGCGACACAGGGATGGCAACGTTAGTGCAATTATACATTTATGGTAGAATTTAAACTAGTAAATGGCTTAATTTTCTAATTTTGAAAACTGAAAGAGAAACCATTTTTTGGGTTTTCCATTATTCACAACATCAATGCACCAATTTTCGGAAAATAATGCCTGTCTTAATGTTAAGCTTACAAGAAGTACGTTACGCCACGCTTGAAATTGTCTTTAGGTTACCTGTAACACACCAAATTTTTATTAGAGCGTCTACCGCAACGTTGACTAACGCAAAACACCGTTTAAGGCACTGAATTAGATTTAACTGCAAGGAAATTATAACTGATACCCAGCGCACCAATACGCATAGTTAAACTGTACTGCGTAACTGTTCAATTAAATTTTGCGAGTTTACAAAATACTAACATGGGAATTTACTGCCTACTGAGAGAAAGACTGAAAGCCGTGCTATTTTTCACTTAAGCGCGTAGTTTGTTTTGCTGGTAAAGATAACTGGAACTGCCTCCTTTGTATAAAAAATTTAGGCGCGATTAGAACACAAAAAGCCAAATAATACGTAAATTTTTCTTGACTGCTAATACGCTTTTAAGCTTGCTAAACACCGTGCAACATTTTTTATTTCATTGACTGCATTTCATGCATTAATACCTTTCTGTGACGAGGAAGTTGAAGTAATGAAAATTCTCAAGTGTATGTGGAGATGGCTTTGCGTTCAAAAAAAATTTACTAACTGATGTGCTGGGCTGGTTGTTCCTAAAAAAACGTTACTGATCAAAACATTACCGTCAATGGTGACCGCTATAAAGCCATAACTAAATTTTTTGTTCATCATTTCAACAACCATAACCATGATTTAAGCAAGACGTTGTGTACTACTTTGCACGTACACAACTTGTGCCACAATTGATTTTTTTAAGGAAACTGCATAGTTTCATGTTTCAGGGCTCTGAATAGTTATCCAAGATTGGGCGATTTGACGGCGGCAGACTATTTTCTGTGGGGCTTGTGAAGTCGCTAGTCTACGTCAATAACGATTGCTCACGTGGAGCGCAACATTCCCCGCAATATCACAGATATATAACTTCCGAAGTGGTGTATATATATATATATATATATATATATATATATATATATATATATATATATATATATATATATATATATATATATATATTATAATGGCTCAAGATTATTTTCGAATAATGTAAATTTCGTGTCAATTAAAAAAATCGTCTTAAGTTTTTCCACTTCAATCTTCTGTGTCTCTATAAAAAATACCTTCTATAAAAACCTGTCGCCAACATACGGCTGCAAATGATAATTAAAATCCACTATGGAAATGGTGGGTGGTTCTGTTAAAGTTACATTTCGTAAAATTTGTGATATTTTCGGACAACATAATCGTCCTTTTGAGACCGCTATTACGAATTTGGTCATTTAATTTTAGTCGCAGCGTTCTACTGAAAACATTGCAGCCCTGAGCTACAGTGTTAGGGAGATCCAAATTTGTCAATTCCTTGACGTTCTCAACAAATGGGGTTATCCAAAACCAACACGTGACAAAGGTTCAACTGGTGCGGGAATTGAAGCCGACTACATTGCCGTAGATTTGCTAAATTCATTCAGGAACAACCGACTGGTTTTTCTGAAAAAATCGGTTTATTAGACGACACTTGTCAGGGTATATCAACAAACAAAGCACCGCATTTGAGCGTCTGAAAATCCTAGAACAATTATTGAAAAGCCTTTGCATGCTCAATGTGTCACTGTATGGTGTGCTATGTGATCTGGAAGCATGATTGAGCCATTTTTTTTTTCGAAGATGAGGTTGGAAATGAGCTAATGGTCAATGGATCACGCTAAGGAAATGCTAACAACTAAATTTTGGCCTATTATTGTCGACGTAGATATCCCTGACATGTGCTTTCAAAAGGATGATAACATATGTCGCACAGCCAATGAAACGATCAATTTATTGCAAATTAATTTCCCGATTGCATAATTTCACGACAATCAGCCGGCCAGTTAGGCCAGCCAGATCGTGTGATTTAATATTACTGTGGAGCTATGTTCAGGACAGAGTCTTTACTGAGTCATTCGAATCAATTACAGCTCCGTGATGTAATTAACGAAATAGCATCGCCATTTTGCCAAAAAGTGATTTAAAACTTTGACGCAAGAATCAACATCAGTCAGCGTGGTCGTGGTGGATATTTGACAGATATCAAATTGCATTCATAATTGTCTAACTTTTCTCTTTGTAATAAATCGGTCCGCCATCTAACGTTTTTTTTTTTTTAAATAGTGCTTATTTCGTGAATGGTAACACTTAGCTCATGTTTGATTTGACAGATAATTAGTTTTATCCTTTCGCTGAATGAATATGGTTGTGTATACGCTTGAACAACGCTGGAAAATATTGTGACATTACTTTGAAAATCATGGTAATATTGTGTGCAAAAATTGCGTACGGATTTTGGAAGAAGGAAAGCACCGTCAGCTTCGCATGTTCGTTATCTTGTGAAAAAGTCAAAGAAACTGGCATCCTCATCGATAAACCAAAGCGTGAAAACCCAAAAAACAGTGCGTACACCGGAGAATATTGCTGCTCCAATGCGTTTTCGCTTCGCTACGTGGGCCTGCGATCGACTTACAGAAGATGCCGAGTTTGCAAAAAAAAAATCGTCTTTTCAGATGAAGCTCATTTTGATCTTGGCGGGTTTAAAAAAAAAAAATTGTCGCATTTGGGGCACAGAAAATCCGCACGCATACATAGAAAAGCCGACGCACCCAAAACGAGTCACCGTTTGGATTCCTCCGGGGGCACATTTATGGTCTTTATAGTACGTAACAGCTATCTAGATCTGTGTAACTGGGGGTATAAAGCGAGCCCAGTCCCCTGACGACAGGCAGGGAGTCAACTGAAAGCTCTACTTTATTTCCACGGGGATCAGTGAGCCGCAGAGTTCATTATTTGTCTCTTTAGATATTTAATAGTTCTCTGACTGATCATTAAGGTTGGTCCATATATGGGAGTAACGTGGTGGTTGTGGCCAGGATCATCTCACTGATAATGACACGCAAAGTGAATGATCCAGTCCAGTGAGCATGCTAGACATGTGTTCTGGACAGGAGTAGGAAAGTCTCCAACTCTTTAGCAAGGTGTAATGGTTTGCAGCCCTGCCCTGGAATCATTAAAGTTGCAACTAGGTGGTTCTGTTGCTTAGAATTATGTCTTCGGCTTCCTAGGACGCCTGTATGCTGTTCCAAATTATACAATAGTGGTTTGTCCACCCTCTGATTAAGGCTACATAGCCAGGTGCGGATGTAAAACGAATCACACTCTCACCGTTTGGTGCGGATTTTGGTCCAGAAGAATAATTGGGCTATTTTTCTTCGAAAATTAGCAAGGAGTGGCCGTTTTAGTCAATGGCGATCATTATCGGGCCATATTGAACAAATTTTTTTTCACGAATATTGAAGAGGAGGATATTGGCAACATTTGGTTTCAACAGGACGACGCTACGTGCCAAACAGCCGAAGCTACACTCGATGTTTTGCGCCCATTTTTTGAAAATCGCATTATCAGCCGCAGAGCTGATTCGTTTGGCCATCTCGGAGCTGCGATTTGACACCGTTGGACTATTATATGTGGGGGTGCCGTCAAAGATAAGTGTTACGTCGACAAGCCAGAGACAATTGACGCTTTAAAGGACAATATTCGTAAAGCCATTGGTGAAATACAGCTGCACACAATCGATAATGTGCTTAAAAATTGGACCGATCGTGTAGGCTACTGCATGGCCAGCCGAGGCAGCCATTTGAATGAAATTATTTTCCATTATTAACAAATAAAGAAAGAAATTTGAGAAAATATTCAGTAGTTTTGTTTATAGCATTTAAAACAAAAAAAAAACAGTTCTTTGGCGGACCTTTTACAATAAAAATTTGAATCATTTTAATCTAAATTTTTTGTTTTAGAAAACAAAATTCTTATTGAAATATCCTTTACATCTTGATGCTATATAGTTATAGGAATATGGCCACTGTCAACTGAACGGGGCATTCAAAACAATCATTTTTTGTAACCTGGCCATGCTACGCCATGTAGGAGCGAAATATAGAAAATAAACAACTAAATAATAATAATAATAATAATAAAACAAATAGATAAATAAAATTATTTTATTCATTATGAAACAAGCCAAAAATGCATAAAATGACGTTTGGTACAATTTCAAGTCATAAAAGTACAATTTGAAAATCGGCATTTACCAGCCCTGAAGTAAATAGAAAAACGTATGAATTTCGTGTACTCACCAACATTAGATTAGATTCGGTTCGGTTTTAACAAATCTCAACACGAACAGTGTGAAGAAAACAAAATATTGAACGCAATTTGAAAGAAGTTTTATGAATTCAATTCAGAACGATTTGTATTGTTTTGAAGACAAGTAAGTAGAAATTTTGGCGGCTCCTTTCGCAAGCGTTTTGTGCGTTTTGTTTGCGAATGTTTAATTGAGGTGAAATGCATATTTGAAAAAAAAAATATTGCAGTTAAAAAGTGAAATTTTTAAAACTTTTTTTAATTTTATTTAAGTTTTAAAGTGGAAGGGAAACTTAGAAAACAAAGAGAAAATAAAAAACTCAAATAATTATTAAAACCTGTGTTAACAATAATAAAGTGTTTAATGGCGTGATGTAGTGAGTACATACGTGTCGTTATTTGACTTGCATATCTGTCTTGCTATTCAATAAGCTTTTTCTAAACAATGCAAATAAAAATTATGACTGATAATTGATAAAAAATTAACAAAATTTTAATTCAAATAACAGAATTAACAACTAAAGTTAATAAAAAAAAGGTGCCGGTACGGGCACGTACTTTATGAGAATTCAACTGCTAATTAAAAACAAGATAAGATTTCGAAATCGGAACCAAAACAAGATGGCTTCTAACTTTTTATTAAAAAAAAACAAACATTTTTAAAATAAAGTTTTTAAAGCAAAATTTTGAAAATAAACCCCCTTTTCGCTCTTGTCTCTCTGTTAGAGGAGTGAGTATTTCTCAAGGTTTAGGTCTGAGAAATTAAATTTAGAACAATAAAATTTTTTTGTTAAAAACTTTAAAAGTAGACATTTTTGCATAAACACAAAGTACACAATTTTAAATTTATTGAAATATAAAACATCGTTTAGAGTCCTAAAAACAATCTTAATGAACTTGTCCGCACACCAAAAAATTATAATCAACCTTTGGCTTAACAATGACGGAAATAAAATCAAGGCTGTTAACCAAAACACATGAAAATACGAAGGTCACTCACTATACAACGTATTATATTACAATTTAATTATTAATTAAAACTATATTAAAGTGTTAAAAATAATGTTTTTCGTGGTGTAAAAAACTGCAGTGTCATATTTCAAATCATCAACCAAAAAAAGTTTTTCAACAAGAAGTTTGTTTTCTAAAACAAAATAATACAAAAAATTTCGTTTAAGAAGATTAAAATTTTTAATTTTTATAGTTTTTTTCATCGATCTTTTTTATCTTTAATAAATATCTTTTTTCTTTTTTTCAATCTTTTTTATATATTTTTTCTTCTCAATATTTCGCTTTCCTTTGGAAAGCTTCTTCAGGAAAGCGAAATATTGAGAAGAAAAAATATATAAAAAAGATCTTAAAAAAGAAAAAAGATATTTATTGATGATTAAAATTTTTATTGTATTACGAAGAGGAAACTTCGGCAATTATGAATGTAAAATAATATCTGGCAAATAGCCACCACGACTCCGCTGACAGATTTCAATTCTTTCATCAAAGTTTGTAATCACTTTTTGGCAAAATGGCGGTCCTATTTCGTCAATCATATCATGAATTTTGAGTTTTAAGGCTGAAATCGATTCAACTGGCTCCATATTGACCCTGTCAACATCGTCCCACAAAAAATAATCCAGTGGTGTTAAATCACAGCTACTTCAATGTTGATTATCGTGAAATTATGCGATCGGGAAATTTGGTTTGCAACAAATTAAACGTTTTATTGACTGTGTGTAATATGGCACCGTCCTGTTGAAACCACATGTTAGTAATATCCACGTCGTCAATATTAGACCAACATTGAGTTTTTAGCATCTCACGCTAGCTCCCTTACACATTAAAATATTTTGACGGAATCTCACCGTCATTACATGTGTCAACGGGGATAAAAGAGAGCCCAATCCCCTACAAGGCTAGCAGACAATTCCACTTTATTTCCAGAGGATCAGTAAAGTCCCTGAGTTCAGTTATTTGCCTCTTTAGCCTTTTGGCTGTTCTCTGACTTATTATTGAGGTTGGCCCTTCGGGAGTATCGTGGTGGTTGTGGTTTCAAGGCCCACGTTTGAGTTGTGTGGGTCGGATCATTCACAATGGACACAATGATTGGTCCAGGACTAGTGAGCATGATTTCCGTTGTGTTCTTAAATTTTATTAAGCTTCATGCGTTCTACATCAGGAGTTGGACAGTCTCCTTAGCAAAGAGTGAGTTGCTGCGGCCTGCTCCGAGCTCTTGCAGTTGCAACTAGGAGTGACTGGAGGCTATACGTATCTGAAGGCTTCCTAGGGCAAGGATGGCGCAACATTTCATCCACAGTGGTATGATCCACAATTTGGTTATGGTTTACATAACTAGGTACTGACGTAAATATTTTCACGCACGCATTTCACGCTAGCGTAATCTATTGACCATTACCGCATTTCCAGCCACATCTTTGAAAAAAAACGGCTCAATTACGCCTTCAGACCACATAGCGCACCATACAGTGACACGTTGAGCATGCAAAAGCTTCTCAACAACTCCTGTAGGATTTCTAAATCCGACAATTTTGCTTTTTGTCACGCCCTATCGAGTGAAAATAGGCTTCGTCTAAAAAGATGATTTTTTTCAGAAGAACCAGCCGGTTATTCCTGAATGAACTGAGCGAATCTATGGCGATGTGAATGGTCAATCGACTTCAATTCCGATACCAGTTGAAAGTTGTAAGGCTTCAAAGTCAAGTCCTTGTGCAAAAATCTTCAACTGTTGAGAACGTTGAGCAATTGACAAATTTGGATCTGCTTCAACGCGGTGGCTTGCGGCTGCAAGGTTTTCAGTTGAGTGACCCGGTCTTGCACACATTTGTGTTCGCACATTTTGTATCAAGCCTGTCTACTCAAATTAAACAACCAACTTCTTAATAACGAACTCAGAAGGACGATTATGTTGTCTAAAAATATCACGACTGTTGCGAAATTATTTTAATGTGATTTTCGTGCGATATTGAATTCATTGTAACAATTACCAATGCATCTACTACGTATACGTCAAAAAACTAAACAAACTTTTTGTTGAAAAACCCCATCGAAAACTGTAGTGTCATACCTCAAATCATCAACGATACGATCTAATCGCTAATTTTTAAAACGAAAAAATTTCGCCAAAACCGATTTTAAACGAAACGTTATTTGAATAGTTTTTTCAAAAATAAAAATTGTTTCGTAACGGTGGTTCCCAACTTTAAAAAAATAATTTAATAAATTTTAACAATGCGTTTAAAATTTCTGTTAAAAATCCATTATATCTTTTCACACGTAAATTTATTTTTTGCGACATGTCTTTGCGGTGCTTGTAACAAAAATATTAAGCATTTTCTTTTTTGAGGTTGCACCACAGGAAGGTAAAAACGTGACAAATAATATCGTTATACGTATCCGTTTGTCAGGGGCATTTATGTGCGTAATAGCAAAACACTTTCACGGAATGTTGGTTTTAATAACACAAAAAAATAGTGATAATTAAAAAAAAAAGAAGTTAAAGGGTGTCCCCACAGATATCTAAATTTTAGATTGCAGACGTAATATTAATACAGTTTTTAATTCCATATTCGCTATAATGACAAGTAAAAATACAACACAAACAAGAAAAAAAAAATAAAATAGTAGAAGACCTGATTTTCACAAATAATGTCTTTTCTTATAAAAATTAAAAACTCTTCGTGTGTGAGACATGCTAGTGCAACTTCTGCTCTTCTTAAGGGAGAGTTATACAAAGAAATTAACAAAACAAGCCTTTTAGTTTTGGGATACGGCTTGAAAACTGTTAAAAAAGATTTTTTTTAATCCTTTAAGTAGCTCCAGACACTGGTATTACAAAAAAAGATGACCCAAACCAAGTAATGTTGCCTCCCTGGGGTAGCAACGTGACATCTTCGGCATTCTAAATGCTTTTCCATGCATGCTAGCCAACCCTCGCAATAATTCTCACTTATTTTTGCTTGTGATAACGCCTTTTTGGCTCATTTATTGTTTAAAAATACTTTATTGAAAAAGAAATCAAACGATCATAAACAATTTAAACACTTTTACAGTTTATTTTTCGGTAACGATAATAATACCTACAAAATTTTTTAAACGAAAATAAAACTGTTAAATGGGTTTTATTTATATAATTAATTTTTTGTAAATAATTTCTTTAAGCAAAAACTCTTTATATAAAAGTTAAATAAATTGTTTTTTTTTCAGTATTTCGCCACACCATTGGGTGGCATATGCAGGAAAAGAAAATATGTATAATTTTTTTTAAATAATAAATAAAAATAAATAATATAATAAATAAAAAATAATAAATACTTTTTTAATAAAATTTTTTTTAACGACAAATAAAAATATATAAACAATTAAAAAAAAATTGTTTAAAAAAAATAATAAATAAATATAAATAACCTAATTAACATAAAAAATAAAACAATAAATAACATTTTGTTAAATAATAAATGAAAATAAATAAAGGAATAAATAAAATGTTTAAACAACTTTTTTAAAGTAATATTACAAATAAACATTTTTTTAAAATAATTAATAAAAAAACACGAAAATAAATAATAAATAAAAATGTATAACAATTATTTATTGAATAGTTAGCAATAACTTTTTTCAAATAAAAATAAGAACAAAATAAAAAATATATAAACGATTTTTTTATAAATAATAATTCAAAATGATAACAATAAATAACCTAATATACAAAAATAATAAAAAGAAAAATTAAATTTGTTTTAATAATAAAAAATTTAAAGTGTAAAAATAATAATGTATGAAGCATTTTTTTAAATTAATATAATTTTTTTAAATAAAAATAAATAATATAATAAATAAAAATAAATAATATAATAAATAAACATGTATACAATTTTTTTTAAAAATACTTATTTAAAAATTCACAAAAATAAAAAATAAATAAAAATAATAAAGTTGTAAGTAATTGTCTTTTATATAATAAGTAATAATTAATAAAAACATAATAAATAAAATCATAAAAAAATTGTATAAAATTTTTTTTAAATAGTAACTAAAAAAATAATGCAAAATTGATAAATAAAAATAAATAACATAAAAAACAAAAATAATAAATAATAATAATAATATATTATTTATTAATAATTAATAGTAATAAATAACGATTTTTTAATTAAAAAAAAACACAAAAACAAATTATACAAAAATAAAATAAAAAATAATAATGTATAAACAATTGTTTTATAAAAAAATAAATAAAAAACAATAAATAAAAATAAATAAAATTATATTTAAAAATGTATAAATTTTTTTTAGATAATAAAAATAATGCAAAAATGATAAATAAAAATAAATAGCATAAACAAAAATAATAAATAATAATAAAAATAAAATAAAAAATAAAAATGTATAAACAAAAAAAATATATTATTTATTAATAACGTTTTTTAAAGTAATAAAAACTATTATTTTTATAATAAAAAATGGAAAAAAAGCTGGAAATATAAAAAAAAATTAAATAAAAATGTTTAAATAATTGTTTTTTAAGTAGTAGGTAATATTTTTTGTTAAATAATAAATATACAAAAAACAATAAATAAAAATAAATAAAATTATAATTAAAAATGTGTTACATTTTTTTTAAAATAATAAATAAATATATTGTGCAAAATTGATAAATAAAAATAAGTAACATAATAAACAAAAACAATAAATTAAAAATATATTATTTATTAATAATAAATCATCTATAATTTATTGGAATCATTTTCAATTTAAACAATTTTAAATCGTGCTTGATTCCTTCAAATAAATATTTCATGATATTCTCACAAAATATTTATTAAAAAATAAACATTTTATGATATTCTTACAAAACATTTATTCAAATATAAATATTTGAATATCATAAAATGTTTATTTTTTAATAAATATTTTTTTCATGAATATTTTGAGAGAATGTCATGAAATTATTTCTTTGAAGGAATGAAGCACGAATTAAAATTGCTTAAATTTATTAATAATATTTTTTTTAAATAAATAGCAAGTTTTTCAAATAATAAATAAAAAAATTCACGAAAAGAAATTATAGAAAAAAAAATAACTATGTATAAATAAATATAAATATGTATAAACAATTGATTTTAAAATTAAAATAAATTTAAATAAAATTTATTTTAAAAATAAATAAAATTATTAATAAAAAAGTATATTTTTAAATTTAAATAAAAATGTGTAAACATTTTTTTTAATAATAAATAAAAAACACAAAAATAAATAATAAATAAAAACAAATAAAGTAATAAATAAAAATGTATAAACATTTTTTTTTTTAAATAAGAAAAAAAATAATACATAAAAATAAATATAATAGTAAATAAAATGTGTAAAAAAATTTTTATAAAATTTATTTTTCTATTTTACTAAAGATGCCACCCAGTGGTGTAGAGGAATATTGAAAATGAAGATAAATAAATAATAAATTATTTTTTTTATAAAGACCTTGTGTTTAAAAAAATTATTTGTAAAATAATAAAATGTTAAATAACGAAAAAAATTCACAATTTTTGAAATTAAAATTTACAATTTTTTTTATTATTTTTAAGTTTTGATTTTAGTTTAGTTAAATTATTTTTATTTAATTTTTTAATTTTTTGGCAATGAAACGAATTTTCTTCTCGCAAAAAACCGACTGTATTTATATTTATAACTCCTATATTTTTTTATTTATAATTAAAAGCAAAAACGCTTTAGTTTGAAGGTTCAGGATCAATAAACCTCTCATGTAATTAATTAAAGTTTTCGGCTTGAATGCCATCCTTGGAAAATCACATTTTAACCACATCAATCTTCTACAATTTAGACAGAGAGAGCTCTGTCAATTTCTAAGAGCTCTATGACTGACAACAGTCAGACGCAAGCTTATTTGAGAACACATACGAAAGTGACTTATTAAAGCTTCTAACTTAAAATTAACCCCGGGTATTGATAAGTTTTAAAAGCCTTTGCTAATTGATATTTGCGTGTGATTATACGGATTTTCAGGGATCTGTTCCTCTCCCAAAATTAGCATCCATCTTCATATGCAATAAATCGATTAAAAAGCATTAATCTTTAGTACAACGCTGTATCTTTACAAAACCTAAGAGACGTAGCCAAAATAAGGCGAAAAGAAAGCTTGTAATTATTGTGATATACAACAAGCTGAGATAAATTACCTTGTCGCCATTTAATAATCAGGCATGTGATCAAAATCGATCGTTTTAAAAATAAACATTTTTCATTTTGTGTTAATTTTTAAAAATTTTTGTTTTTTACATTTTCATAAATTTTATTTTTCGCTTCTATATTAAAATCGATCGGAATGCATCGTACCTATTTAAAAACGAACATTTTCAACTCGTTGGATTTCCATCACATACCTGAATATTTTTTCTATTTTGAATTGTTAAGAAGTTTTTCTTAATTTTTTTTTTAGAACACGAAGAATATTTTCATTTGCTATCAGAGGAAAAAAGGTAAAATTGTTTTTCATATTTTTCCCCAAAATGGATTTTTTTTTAATTTTTATTACAAAACTTGGCCGACTTTTACAATCTCTGGGGGCGCTCAAATAAGCGTTGGCATAAAATTGTCACTTGGTATATTTGTACCTCGAAGCGCAAATAGGAATTTTTTTTTGCATTTGAGTGCTTATTTCTCTAAGTGTACTTTATAATTGTATCTATAAGTGTTCGTGTAAACCAAGAAATGTAATTAATTTTTTCTTTGCATTGTTTTCAATAGCGTCTTACAATCCATTTATAATTTAATTCAAGCCGACCGCAAAAAGTAATGCGAACTAAAACATCAATGAATATTGTACTTGTATATCTTATTGTTGTTGTTTTTTTTTTCATAATAACAAAATATTACATGTTGGAGAGAAAGCTGATACAATGGCCAAAATAGGCAAATTATTTTAACAAAAGACTGTAATAAAAGCAAACATCTAAATAAAAATAATAAATAAATAAAAAATAGTTTAAAAAATATTTGCAACCTAAATTAATAGAAACAAAGATTAAAACACTAAGATATTTAATTTAATTTATTATGTTAATATGTTATCAACAATTTATAACACTCAATTTATTATTGGTAATTTTTGAAACATTTTTTAAAGCATAAATCAAGGTTATCAACGAAAATGACTCAAGATATTGATATCTCTCCTAGTTAACAGTTTGAAAAATTTTAGATGTTGTTATTTTTATTATATCGCGTTATCATTGTAGATCGTTACTAAATTTCGTATAATGTATCAAACCATAGGAAATGGAATTACTTGTGGTTTTTCCCAAAGATTATATTTTATATTTGCTTACATTACAATTTTTATAATTTTTTTGGAACGATGTATGTTGTATGTTGTATGATATACAACAAGAGAAGTTGTGCTCATGATATTATATATTTCTATTGTTAATTAGCTAAAAATATCAAAATTTTTTACATAAAAAAAGTAAAATATAATTTTAAAAATAAATATGAAATGAAAACTCAAATAGAAGTTAAAAAAAATATTTTTTAAATACATTTAGTGACAACCTAAATGCAGGTTGTAAGTCTTGCAACAAATATTTATAACAACTTAAATAATTATTAGCAATGACGCTTGAACAAATTGCAGAAATTGGACCCGAAATGGAATTGCCGTTGACACCGATAAATTTGGTTTGCAATAAATTGATCGTTTCATTGACGGTGTGACAGGTGGTACTGTCCTGTCGAAGCCACATGTCAGAGATATCCACGTCATCAATAATAAGCCAAAGTTGAGTTGTTAGCATCTCGCGATAATCTCTCCCCCGGGGGCACATTTATCGGTCTTTAGAGAATACTTGACTATCTAGACCTGTGCAACTTGTGGAAAAAGGGAGTCCAGTCCCCTGAAGGCAGCAGGGGTCAACTGGAAGCTTCACGTTATTTCCGAGGGAATCAGCAGCCCGCAGTGTTTCCGCTATTTGTCTCTTTAGGCATTTAGCTGTTTCTCTGACTGATTATTGAGGTTAGCCCTTCGGTAGTATCGTGATGGCTGTGGTTTCGCGGCCCCATAACAGGTCTGTTTTTTATGGTGGCCAGGATCATCTCGCCTTTAATAACACCTACCTGGTGAATGATCCTAGATCAAGTGAGCATGCTAGTCATGTGTTCTGGACAGGAGTTGGATAGTCTCCAGCTCTTCAGCAAGCAGTAGTGGTTTGAAATCCTGCTTTGAAACCGCTGAAATTGCAAGTAGGAAGGACCTGCTGCTAGAATTAGTCTTCAGCCTCCTAGGGCGTAAGTGGCGCTGCTTTTCTTATCACGAAATCTCGCGATAACCCCCCTGGGGGTACATTGAGATGTTTTGGCGGAACCTCACCGTCACTGCATGTTTCAACGGTGGTAAAAGGAAGCCCAGTCCCCGTTTAAGGCTAGCAGAAGCCAACTGGGCAATTCCATAGGAATCAGTAAAGCCCCAGAGTTCTCTTTAGCCTTTTAACTATCCTCTGACTGATTATTGAGGTTGGCCCTTCAGGAGTATCGTGGGGGTTGTGGTTTCGAGACCCTAGTTTGAGTTGTGTGGGTCGGATCATTCACAATGAACACAATGAATGGTCCAAGTTTAGTGAGCATGATTGCCGTTGTGTTCTTAAATTATATTAAGCTTCATGCATTCTGGACCCGGAGTTGTATAATCTCCAACTCTTCAGCAAGAAGTGAGTGGCTGCAGGCTGCTCTGAGTTCTTGAAGTTGCAACTAGGAATGACCGGAGGATATACGTATCTGAAAGCTTCCTAGGGCGAGGATGACGTTACATTTCAACCACAGTGGTATGATCCACTGTCTGGTTATGGCTTACACTAGCTAGGAACAGACGTAAATCTTATCATGCATCTCGCGATAGCATTTCCAGCCTCATCTTCGAAAATAAAATGGTTGGATCACGCCTCCACATACAGCACCAAACAGCGACACATTGAGCATACAAAGGCTTCTCAATAAAGGCTTCTAGGATTTTCAGCTGCCCAAATGCGGAAATTTTGCTTGTTGACATTCACTGACAAGTGAATATGGGTTTCGCCTGAAAAACTGAAATTTTTCAGAAAAATTAACCGGTTGTTTCTAAATAAATCGAGCGAATATGCGGCGATGGGAATGGTTGGTATACTTCAATTACTGCACCATTTGTGCCTTGTAAGGCTTCAAAGTCAAATCCTTACGCAGAATTCACCATGTGGTGGTTTTGGTTAACCCCCATTTTTGAGAACCTTGAGGAATTGACAAATCTGGATCTGCCACAACACCGTGGCTCACAGCTGCTATGTTTCCAGTTGAACGATCCGGTCGACTACGCGTAGGTATTCGCACATGTTGTATCGAGCCTATTGACTCAAATTTAAGGACCAAATTCTTAACAGCGGTCTCAGAAGGACGATTATGTTGTCCGGAAATATTACGAATTTTATGAAATGACACTTTAACCGAACCACCATTTTTTTAATGGACTTTAATAATTTTAATGCGATTTTCGTGCGAAATTGAATTCATTATAACAATTGCTAATGCATCTACTACGAATACGTCAACAAACTAAATGTCAAAACAATCATATTGTAGGTGTTGCCACAATTGAAAAACAAGCCACTTGTTAAAATCCCCAATAATACAAAATGTCGGATCAATAGCCAGCTATAAATGAAATTTCAGAAGTTTCTGATAATTCCAAAAACACAACCAACAACAATTTATAAAAAAATGTTTATTCATATAAATTTCCAACTTTAAAAGGATCACAAACAACAATTTAATTTAAAATTAAGAATTAAAACACACTCATCCAAACAACTATCAGATGGGGTTAAGATTATATAAAAATATAATTTATTTTGATAATAAACCTTTTCTTAAAAAAAAGCATAAATTTATTTTTTTTTTAATTGTTATAAAAACTATCAAGATTTTTAATTCGATTTTATGATCACTTCTTTTTAGAACTATAATGAATAATACAATAACAAATTCTATTTATTTCTTTTACAATTTCAGATTAAATCAAACTTTTAAACTAAAGCCAACATGTCTTTGGAAGAGGTGAGTTATTTTTGATAACAAACAAAATGACATCAACTAATTTAAAAGTTATTAAAATTCAATTTCTTTTAGCAATTTAATGCTGCCGCTGAACGTGTCAAAACATTGACAAAGCGTCCCACCGATGAAGAATTCTTGGAATTATATGCTCTCTTTAAGCAGGCTACTGTGGGCGATAACAACACCAGTAAGCCTGGTTTATTGGATTTGAAAGGCAAAGCCAAGTGGGAGTCGTGGAACAAGCAAAAGGGAAAATCCCAAGATGATTGTAAAAAGGAATACATTGCCCTGGTTGAAAAGCTAGTGGCCCAATATGCTTAAGTGATAAAAAATATTAAAAGTTATAATTTTGTTATTATTTGTATGTTTTTACAATTTTATGTTATCAAGGGGGAACAAATAAAACTAAAATGGAAATAATTTTTTTTTCTGTTGACCAGCACTTAGGGGATGATTTCTACTTATGCAATGCATTGTGCTAGAACTAGGAAATTAGGTTATGGGGAGGAGGACATTCGTTTTGAAATCTCTTACATTGAAAGTTACAGGAAAGACCTCTAGAGAGAGTCTATTACATATTCGGGCTGTTCTGATAAAAAAACGAATTTTCCGTGTAATGCATGGTACGATTCAGTGGCCAATCAATCACAAATTGATACGCTCTCAACGAAAATCGAAATAAACGCAAAAACGTCTGAGTAACGGAAACACGTTCCCTAATTTCTGTAGAGCACTAACGATTGTAGTAACGATAAAACGATGAAATATAGCCCAAACTGCGTTGATACAATAAAGAATCGATAGAGTTGGATATTCTACGGTCGCCAATGACCCTCTTAAACCTCTCCTGTACGTGGTCCAGCAACTCAAAAATAGACTTTGCTGAGCCGGCCCATACATTAGAGTTGTATTTCATCTTTGGATGGATATAAGAGGTATAAATAGTATGGAGATCGAATGGAGTAAAGCATCTCTTACACCTTTTTAGATAGCCGAGGCACTTGAAAGCTTCTTTTTTATAAACCTGAAAAATATGCTTAATCCATAAAACATCACTCTGAATTTTCATGCCAAAAACATCAAGAGCCTTAAATTTCGTAATACTTATATCACCGGTAGTAATCATAGTTCCGAGCTCTGAACTATGAGTAAGCATGCAGCATTGCTTCTTACGGCCATTAAAATTTAAAACTATTTTCTTATAGTTTATTGACTCCTAGATTTTTTGGCCTCAGTATTTCTATTATAACTTTGCCAGATCTTATTTTGGTAAAAATTTTAAGGATGTTTTAAATTATAGAATTATTTGATAACATGAAAAGTAAAAGCAAAATTCTCGGGTAAGTTGATTTTTAAAACCAAAATGTGCGACTAATTTTACGAAGAATTAAAATGTTTCGAGGAGCATAAGCATGGTTTCACACATTTTTTAGCATTTTCGTTGAACTTAAGATGGAACCAGCAAAATGGTTTATCCTGCTTACCTAATGAGTTGTCTCTTAAATACAACCTTTGAATGCCTCGGCTGCAGCTCTTTCCACGATATAGACTTTGAGATAATTCTTGGGTTTCCTTTAATTTGTTTTTATTAGTGTCGCTGGTAGATGTGGCATTTACCTACCAAAAATACAAATTACAGTTTATTAAATAAACTCTTAATGGATACTAACTGGAATAACATATTATCTTGCACTGATATGGATCAAATGAATAAAGCATTCTACAATAAGTTGTATTCCTTTATGGATCTTTGTATTCCGAAAAAAATAACCAAGCAAAAGGTTGGACCTCCTTGGAACAATAAACAATTATCGTACACTAAAAATAGGAAGAACAAACTATATAAAAAATTCAAACAGTCTGGTGATTCTACTGATTATTTAAGGTATTCTCTTAGCCGCGCTACACACTCTTCGCTTAATAAACTATCTTATAGTATTTATATGCACAAATTGAAAGTCAATTTAAAACGCAATCCAAAAGCAATTCACAGATTTGTTAATCAAAAAAGGAAAATAGATGGATTCCCTTCTACTTTAAAGTTCCAACGAACCGAATCTAGTGATGAAACTGTTATATGCAATTTATTCGCTGACTTTTTCTCGACAAATTACTCAGTTGCAGATTATGATGAATGTTTTAAGTACCCATTTAATATTGCAAAATCTCAAACGATTAATATACCATTTATCGATATTTTGACAATCTCCAAGGAATTGAAAAGGATTAAATTTTCATATAATTGTGGACCTGACAACATTCCCAGTAATATCTTGATAAATTGTGCTGAAAGTAAAAACAACAAACTGACGTTATATATACTGCAGCAAGGCATTTGATAAAATAAATCATATCCTCCTAAAGAAAAAATTGGAATTAATAGGTTTTGCCGATTTAACTGTCAAATGGATTTACTCTTACCTAACGAATAGGAAACAAATGGTCCGTTTTAATAACGCCTCCTCTAGATGCGTAAAGGTTCTATCTGGAGTACCACAGGGAAGCCACCTTGGGCCGCTTCTTTTTTTGCTATTTATTAATGACTTGCCTGATGTCATTCGATTATCCAATATTTTGGCGTATGTTGACGATGTAAAAGTTTTTCTTAGTTATTGCCAAGTAACTGACCAGCAACGCCTCCAAGGTGACCTTAACTCGTTTCACAACTGGTGTAGAATAAATCGTATGGAGCTAAATCTCAAGAAATGTAAATATATGTGCTTTGCTAGAAAGAAACCGATAACTGCATGCTACTATATCGATGACCATCATTTGGAGGAAGTTGACAAAATACTAGATCTTGGATTGCTACTTGACTCCAAACTCAATTTTATTGCACATATCAATTTGACAGCAAACAAAGCTAGAGGTGTACTTGGATTTGTGAAACGTTGGGCTAAAGAGTTTGATGATCCATACGTTACCAAAAGCCTTTATATGTCCCTTGTCAGGCCTATTCTAGAGTATGGATCCGTCATTGGGGACCTTATATATAGAAAATACTCAGATGTTCTCGAATCTGTTCAAAAACAGTTCCTGCTTTTTTGCCTCCGTGGTTTGAACTTTAACCCATTGGACTTACCTGCCTATTCAGCTAGACTTTCTCTTATTAAGCTACCAACTTTAAGGAGTCGTAGAACAGCACTTAATATTTCGTTCATTTTTGGTGTGATAATTGGCGATGTTTCTACTCATTCACTTATTAACAGGATTACTCTAAATGTACCGCAACGCCCTACACGACATTTTATACCTTTAGCAGTGGAATTCTTTCGAGCCAATTATGCTAACGCGGACCCTTTTAGGAGAATTTGTGCAGATTTTAATAAATATTATAATTTCGTAGACAATTGATGATAAATAAATAAATAAAAAAAAAGATTCTGAAGTGTCAGCAACTTTGTCTGCCATAAGTGCCAGCTTGTTTAGTGATTCACTACTTAATATAGCTTGCATTTGTTTTGGTAGACCCTGCATCCACAAATTCTTCAGTAGATAGTCCGACGAAAAAACGGACATCTCTCGAAGAAGCGCTGAGGGATTCTTGTCTCCCAACTCAATATCGCGCAACAGTTTCTTCAGTTGCTTTTCCTGCAGCCGTTACTTGAGTATTTCGTACATATTGCTTCTCGGGGTTTGCAAAATAATATCGTTTACCTCACAAATAACATTAGCTTCAATGGACCGGAATTTCGTTGAATCGGAAGTAATTCCAGTGGTGATAAATTGTCTTTCAACCTGCTTAAACCATAAAGTCGGATTCGTCTTTCAAAACGGCGGCACCGTAACAGAAACTCGAGGTATTTTATTGCTTAATGGAAGCGATGCAAACTCATCCTTTGAGCTATTATGCGGCATGTTTGTGGTTTACAATATGCGTATTCAATGCACGGGGCCACCAATTTTAGTAATGTATGTGTTAGTAAAACAAAACGATTTAAATAAAACCCAAATAGATGAATGCATGACATTATTACATCCTAAAAAAAGGACTAAGACTAGACATTCTTGAAAACATGGAAATCTACAAATCAAAAACTTTCAACGGTGACATTATAAACGAACAGGTAAATACGACCTCAGACACAATTTTCACACCACTAAAACTAGTCGTCCACACGAACAAACAGAAAACACCCTCAGACGGACACACACACTTTTATTTTGCATAAAAGTGTCAGATGGCTGGCATTATACCTACCTGGATAGATACGAACTTAACAAACGCGAACACTGGCTCACCAGTACGAATTGTATCACGGCCTGAGAATGATGTGTTCACATCGAAAGCACTCGCCATTAACACAAAAAGATGAACAACCAGATAAGACGGGAAATAATAACAGCAAGGTGTCTTGCTTTTTTTCTGGAGTTTTTAATTCTCACTTAGTCATTCAAATTTACGTCATAGGAATCTGGATTTTGTTTTTTATTTTTTTCAAAATATTTATACAATAATTATATTAACCCTTAAGTGGCCATGTAAATATACTTTTCCCACTATAATCCATTTTACTGCTCACCTTCGGATAATGGTATTCCCCTAAAATATTTCTTTTATACATTTTTGAGCGAACTAGTATCTCTATGGTGGGCAAATTTGAGGTTAGGATGTAAATTGTCTAAAAACACTCAAGTATTTTTCTGACAACTTCAGTTTTATTGACCCCACAGTACAGCAGAAATAAAGAAATTATGAATGAAACATAATATCACGTAAACGTCCACCTCTAATACATTGGCAGAAGCTCATTCTTTTCACAAAATTTTGAAGCTTAAAATTGCAACAAAGCTTCGCTTATCTCGCCAATACAGCGCCAAAATTCATTTTTCAGGATGTCAGTTTTTTGTGGGTTGTTAACATATCGCCGCTGTAAACGAAAGTGTGGAAGAAGATCCAAATTTATCAATTCGTCGTCGGTCGCAGAAATTGGGGCTCTGTCCGTCCACTACGTGGAAAATTTTGCGCAAAGATCTCGGCCTACACCCGTATAAGATCCAGCTGGTGCAGGAATTGAAGCCACGAGACCATTATATGCGTCGTTCTTTCGCCGAATGGGCTCTAGAGCAGTTGGCAACTGACCCGTTGTTTTATCGCAAAATTGTGTTCAGCGATGAGGCGCATTTTTGGCTTAACGGGTTTGTTAATAAGCAAAATTGCCGCATATGGAGTGAGACCATTCCACAACAGACCCTACAGACTCCATTACATCCAGAAAAAAGCACCGCTTGGTTCGGTTTTCACGCTGGTGGCTTCTATCGGGCTTAAAAAAACACCCTATATTTCAAATGGCTCCAGAGAAAATAATCAAGCAGCGCTAAATCACAACGAGGCGGATAATTGACGTAGTCAAATCGAGATATTACGTGACGTGCTGAAATCAAAAATCACTAATATCAACATTAGCCAATTCTGGCCAAGAAAATTGGTTACCATTTTTTAAAGGGAGTAACACTTCAGGCAACAATGCCAATTTAGTCAAGTACCGTGCTACATTCTTTAGGAAAGGGATAGAGAAGAGATGAGACAGGTGGTGAAAGTAGAAGGATAATCGGATATTAACTGCCTTATATAAGGAAATTGACTGCCGTATAAAGACAGCACAGCGACCAGTGACTATGCCTTCATCACTGACCAGCTCCACCGACAGTCAATTTTTATTTTTGTAGTGAAAAAAAAAGCAGCCAACGATTTTGTTGGGAATCGAACCCACAACTTCCAGACTGATAAGCGACTGCACTACCTACTAGCCTGCAGGCGCACCTCATTACCATGTTTTAATAACACAGTGGCAGCATTCGCTTGCTCATTTTCAAAAAAATAAAAGCATGTGCCGATGATGTCGCTTGACTACAAACCACACTATACAGTCACTTCCTTTTGATATAACAGTTTCTGGAGGATTGTTGTGAAATTTCGCCTAACTGAAAATTAGTCTCATGCCTTAAGACGATTTCGTTGAAAAATGTTTTTTTTTTCGTTTAGTTTTTCAAACAGCCAATTTACAAGCGTTCGAGGCAAATAATGGTTGGTCTGCTTCAATTCTTGAATGAGTTAAAGTTTATAAGCGGGAAGATGACGATCTTTAGGCAAAATATTTTGCAAAGTGCCTCTAGTGATGCCCAATTGTTGCAAACGGCGTCGCATTGATGTTCTAGCCTTATTCCTAACACTTTGCTGTACGATGGCTATATTTGAGTCACTGCGGCCACTATAAAAATATTGTTTTGTTCCACTGTCAGCGCGTTTCAAATTTAGTTACAATATTAAAATACGCACAGCGGTCTCAAAAGTTCTCTGATTGCATTTCGTCGTGAAACGCTGCTTGAATTTTACAGGAAAGGATGCAGTAAAATTTTCACAATTTTTCTTAGTAAATTTTCACAAAAAAAAAATTCTCTGCTAGAGTGTAACGTTCCATGCTGCAAATTTCCCAACTTTTTACTAAATAAATGTCAAAGGATGACAGTTCAATTCTTAATCATTTGATAGACAATTTACTTTCTAACTTATTTTGCTATTTATAGGGTCCGCCAAATCACTTTTTTTTAAATGCCATAAACAAAACTACACAGCTTTGGCTGTGTGGCATGTAGCGCCGTCCTGTTGAAACCAAATGTTGCTAATATCCTCCTTTTGAATTTTTGTGAACAAAAATTCTTTCAACATGGCCCGATAACGATCGCCATTGACTGTAACGGCCACTCATGAAAAATGGCCCAATTATGCCTCTGGTCCAAAATCCGCACAAAACAGTGGCTCGTTTTGGGTGCGTCGGCTTTTCAACGTATGCGTGCGGGTTTTCTGTGCCTCAAATGCTATAATTTTGTTTGTTTACATACACGCCAAGATCAAAGAGCTTTATCTTAAAAGATGTTTATTTTGCAACATCGGCATCTCCTGTAAGTCGATCGCAGGCCCACTTAGCGAAGCGTTGTTCAAGCGTATACACAACCATATTCGTTTAGAGGAAGGATAAAAGTAATTATCTGTCAAATCAAACATGAGCTAAGTGTTACCATTCACGAAATAAGCACTAGTTGAAAATAAAAACGTTAGATGGCGGACCCCATATTATTCTGTTTTTGATATAACGGTAAAAGTAATTAAGGATATGAATAATATTTCAAAAATATTGAAGCAAAGGTATCGCCTTTAACTAAAGGTTCTGGAAAATTAAAATTTTTTTGTCTCCAGCTCAATTATTGCTGAACTGGCTATTTGCGCACGAACAAAGTGACAATTATAATAACTTATAGTGATCTGTGTCAAGTACCAAGTAAAACTATTATTTTAACACAATACACTATCACAATATTTATTATTTATTCTTATTATTTTTAATTTACAAAAGTTCTCTGATTTTTCTTATGTGTCTTTTGTGGCGCTTGTGGTTACAAAAACGACTCTCGATATAATTGTTTGTTTTCTTCTGTGTTCTTTTTTTTTTTAATTTGCCAGTTTGTCCGTCTGATCTGACGGTTGAAAAAGGGGCTGCCACAAACTTTATAATCGTTAGAAACAAAGACACACAAAAAATAATTCATATTTGCAAATACATTTTTTTTTTTTGCCAAACAATTGTAGAAAAATAAACTAAATTTTAAAGTTTCTAAAATAAGCTCTTGAATTATCATTGTAATTGATTGAAGTAATTTAAAAATCGTTTTAACGGAAACCACAACAAACCAACTAAAATGTTAAGCTGGCAATGATGTTTTAAAAAAAGACTCTTTAGCAGCAATGTATATCAACATTGTGTCAATGCTACTACTACTGTTGCATGATGAAGCACGATAATATAAAAATCAACTACACAAAAACAAAAAACACAAGAAGAAAAAACAGTTACATGACTTATTATACAAATTATTTTATTTGTATTATATGTATACAGTGATGGACATTCATTTGGCCGCACTTACTTCTTTTTTAAGTTGTTTTTTTAAACTCTTTATAAGAACAGTTATTTCATTTTTCTTTTTTTTATTTACATTATTAAGTGCAGTTTACAAAACAATAACAATTATTAGTGTAACGGTTATTTTATAGAAAATTTGCTTTCTTTTGTAAAATTGTTGTTGTTTTTCTTGAGACAATCGTTTAAACGCATTAAGAGAAAATGTTATTTAATTTGTGAATTTTGACTTGTAAACACGTGTTTTCATACTAATTTAATATAAAAATTTATCAAATATAAAAAATTAAAAAACAAATTGCAAAATTTTTATAAACCGATTAGATATGGGCTCAGGAAAGCGGTTAAATGATACCGAAAAAGATTTAATCGATAACTGTATTACTGTAAGAGTAATAAGAAATTATTTAAAACTTGGCAAAAAGTATGGCATTAAGGCTTCAACGAAGGGATCATTCAAAATTACGACCCATCAGGACAAGGACAGATTCGTTATGAAGCAACTTGAAAGCGCTTATCCTGTCAGGAAATAAAGGACAAACTTGATCTTCCAGTTACTATGCGAACCATAGCCCGTGTTTTGAATGCCAGCCGATCGATAAAATGGAAAAAAGTAAAGTCTAAACCACGACTAACTAAAGTACACAAGGAGATACGTCTTAGCTTTGCCCAAGCACACATGTCATGGACTGATGAATGGCAAGAAGTTATTTTTTCAGATGAAAAAAAGTTTAACTTGGATGGTCCAGATTGCTACAGTTGTTATTGGCATGATTTGAGCCAATCGAACGTAGTGCGATCAAAGTTAAATTGGAAGCTTTATCGTGTGGGGAGCATATAACTTCAAGCTTCGTGTTTGTTTTATAACCACCAGAATGAATTCAGAAATGAACCTGGAACTTTTGGAAGATGCCCTTATTGCAAAGCTTGACAAAAATTCTGACAATGAGTATATTTTCCAACAGGACAACGCGGCAATACATGTCTCGAAAAAATATTAGGGAAGCTTTTCTACTAATACAGTCCCGATTGTAATCTAATCGAAAACTTATGGGGAATCCTTGCAGCTAAGGTATACGAAAAGAGAAGGCAGTTTTCGACTGTTAATGAGCTGGAAGAAAAAATCAAAGAATGTTGGTTGGGCATTGAAATTAAAATTTTTCGAAGCCTTGTAAGCTCAATGGCGAATAGAATATTCTCGGTCATTCGAAGTGAAGGTGGTGCTACTAAATATTATTACGTAATAACTTTTAGTATTTTGTAATACATTTTATTTATTTTTTTTTTTAATTTTAAGGAAGGTGCGTTCAAACGAATGTCTCTTAATTTTTTAGCTTTTTATCGATTACGTATTACGAATATGAAATATGTCTAATTTTTGTTTACTACTTTTAAGCTAATAAATCATCTAATCGTTTTGCTAAAAAAAATAATTAAAGCCCTTTTAGTTTCTTTTAAAATAGAAAAAAACATGGTGCGGTCAAACGAATGTCTATTACTGTATAAAGCTCAAATAGCAACATACCTTTTTTATTAAGATATAAACAAAAGGCTACAAACGTCTGTTATTAAGCCCGAAAAATTTACATTTTGTTTGTTTGTTTGTTTTCCAATGCGTACGAACAGTACTTTCCAACATTTAAATGAAAAGAAAATGTTAAAATAAAAAGTGTTTTGATTTTTAATATAAATATGCGAAAGAAATGTTCGCTCATATTTACAGCAACAAGCCTTTAAACTACTTATTAACAAACTTTCTTTTATTGTAATATTTAATTAGGTTAATTTTTCGAATTTTAAATAAACAAAAATTAATAAATTAATTAATTGGGAAAGCGAGCAAGCAATTGATATAAATAATGAACTAGTTCATATTAATGAGCCTTTCTAAAAGCACTGTTCACTAAAAGAGCTAATAAACTCTACTCTATTACTCACCATTCCTCACAAAATATGTGCAGCTGATATTAATTTGTAGTTGAAATAAATTGTTGCCAGCAACATTCTGCTGTTTATAAACATGCAAACAAAAACCATATTTAAATTTTCAACAAATTGAATTTAGCAACATTTATGTTTTACTTACGCTTAATTCATACAAATGTTTTAAATAGTCGTTTTTGTTTGCAAGAAATGCTGAACAGAATGATAAACTTTATATGACACACATCTAGTGTACAGCAAAACCTGAAAAATAAAATTAAAGGAGTGTAGAAATTTTAAGTTAGAAAAAAGTGAAAAAAAAACATTTTCGGGCGACAAGAGGTTTTTCAACAAGAAGTTTATTTTCTAAAGACAAAAATTTTAATTAAGATGATTAAAATTTTTATTTTATTACAAAGAGAAAAGTCCGGCAATTATGAATGAACAATAACAACTGGCATATGTCCACCACGTCCACATTGACAGATATAGATTCTTCCAATAAAGTTTTTAATCACTTTTTAGCAAATTGGCGCTCCTTTTCGTAATCACATCACGAATTTTAAGTTTTAAGACTGAAATCGATTCAATTCGCTCCGTAAAAACTCTAGCCTTAACATGGCCTAACAAAAAATAATCCACTGGTGCTAAGTCACATGAGCTAACTGGCCACTTAACTACTGATTGTCGGGAAATTTGGTTTACAATAAATTGATCATTTCATTGGCTGTGCGACATGTCACACCGTTCTGCTGAAACCAAATGTCAGTGATATCAGCGTTGTCAATAATAGGCTAAAACTGAGTTGCTAGCATCTCGCGAAAGTCCCCCCTTCCCGGGGGCACATTTATCGGTGTTTATAGAAAACTTGACTATCTAGACCTGTGCTGCTGGGGGTATAGATAGTGTGATTCGTTTTACATCCGCACCTGGCTATGTAGCCTTAATCAGATGGTAGACAAACCACAATTGTATAATTTGGAACGTCATACATGCGTCCTAGAAAGCCGAAGACATAATTCTAAGCAACAGAACCACCTAGTTGCAACTTTCATGATTCCAGGGCAGATATGCAAACCATCACACCTTGCTAAAGAGTTGGAGACTTTCCAACTCCTGTCCCGAACACATGTCTAGCATGCTCACTGGACTGGATCATTCACTTTGCGTGTCATTATCAGTGAAATGATCCTGGCCACCATAAAAACCAATATACTGTTCTGGAACCGCGAAACCACAACCACCACGTTACTCCCATATAGGGGCCAACCACAATGATCAGTCAGAGAACTATTAAATGTCTAAAGAGATAAGTAATGAACTCTGGGGCACACTGATCCCTGTGGAAATAAAGTGGAGTTTCCAGTTGAACCCCTGCTGCCTTCAGGAGACTGGGCTCCCTTTTTCCCCAGTTGCACTGTGTCTAGATAGTGGAATTCTATAAAGACCATATTTATGAGCCCCCGGGAGGATGCTGCTGGGGGTATAAGGGAGCCCAGTTCCCTGAAGTTAGCAGGGGTACAACTGGAAGCTCCACGTTATTTCCACGGGAATCAGTGAGCTCCAGAGTTCCGCTATTTGTCTCTTTAGGTATTTAGCTGTGCTCTGGCTGATTATTGAGGTTGGCCCTTTTGGGAGTATCGTGGTGGCTGTGGTTTTGCGGCCCCCGCATGAATTTTATTTTGGGGGCTAGGATTATCTCGCCTTTTATAACACCCACTAGTGAATGATCCAGTGAGTATGCTAGTCATGTATTCTGGACAGGAGTTGGATAGTCTCCAGCTCTCTAGCAATGAGTAGTGGTTTGCAGCCCTGCTTTGGAACCGCTGAAATTGCAACTAGAAAGGACCTGTTGCTAGAATTAGTTTTCGACCTCCTAGGGCGTGAGTGACGCTGCTGTTCACTCACAGTGGTCTGACCACCATCTGATTAAGGCCAACGGCCAAGTGCAGATGTAAATCTTATCACGAAATCTTGCGATAGCTTGATGCATTGATCTTTTCCGCATTTTCAGTGACACGTTGAGCATGCAAAGGTTTCTCAATAATCGCTCTAGAATTTTCAGAAGCCCAAATGCGACTATTTTGCTTGTTGACATACCCTGACATGGGGAAAATGGGCTTCGTCAAAAAAAAAGATTTTTTTAGGAAAACCAGCTGGTTGTTCCTGAATGAATTGAGCGAATCTACGGTGATGTGAAAGGTCAATTCCTGCGCCAGTAGAAACTTGTAAAGCTTTAAAGTCAAATCCTTATGCAAAATTCGCCATGCGGTGGTTTTGGATAACCCAAAATTTTGAGAACTTCGAGGAATTTAAGAGGAATTTTGGTTCAACAGTTTGGCTCATGGATCCGATGTTTTCGATTGATCAAACCCGGTCGATTTTTCTTATTAAGCTTGTCGATTCAAATTTAACGACTAGATTCTTAAACTATCACGAATTTTACGAAATGTAACTTTAACAGAACCACCATTTTCATTGTAAATTTTAATTATTTTAATGTGATGTTCGTGTGAAATTGAATTTATTGTAACATGCCTTGGCATTTGCTACGAATACGTCAAAAACTAAATGTCAAAACTATTATGTTGTTAGTGTTGCCGTAACTGAAAAACCAACTACTTGTTGATAAACCCGGTATATGACTTGTATGCAATCTTTCAACTGATTCATGATAAAATACGTCAAAATCGATATCGTAAAAACGCTTATCAAAAGCATTTAAAGACTATGGGAAATTCTTTCTCATTAAAAATTATTGATGAATAAAAATTAAATTTTTAGATCGCTAGTCTTTGGCTGGCCTTTTGAATGGATATATTTAAATATGGCTTTAAAAATAATTTTATAGTCTTTAACAAGTATTAAACATAATAATTTTAAATTTAAAATGTTAAGGCGTCTAACTTGGACGACTATTGGGCAGCTCTTTGCGGAAATAAAATTTGTTGTCTGTTTTTCTTTTTGTAAAATAAAATTGTAAATTGATAAAAAGAAAAATTATGAATGAAATCTAAACTTAAACAGGGAAATGAAATAAAAAAAGAAAATATAATCATAACGTGAAGATAACAAACCAACAAACACTTGACACAAACAGGTGTATGAGAAACAAATTAGTAAGAGAGTTTGATAAAAATGAAAAGAGAAATTAGCGAATGTTAAAGGAACGCCTGAGACCAGTTAATGAGTACAAACTGTAATTGCGAAAGAGCCAAGTCTACCGTTCTTTTGAGACTTTTGAAATTGGCTTTAACGTAGTTGTTTACTCGCCTATTGCCATCAGTGGTTGTTGTCGTGTCCACAGCGCTGATCGTGATCATTTTATTCACAAAAGATAAGCGGATAAAAATTAACAGAAAACACAAAAAGAAAAAATTTCAATAAAAAAAGTGAATTTACTACTTTGAAAAGTAAAAATAAAATTTCATAAAAATTAAAAAATATAAAGTCACAAAATACCTACAGAGCCAACGAATAAAAAATGGTGTTTTTTTTTTAAAGTGAAATAATTCTTAAACGCAAAATAAAAAACAAGCAAAACAAAAAGTGAGGTCAACAATATTTAAATAAATAAAATAACAAAAAAAACAACACAACAAGAAAATATAATTAAAAATTTTAAAACACAAATACTCACTTAAAATTGCAAACGTCAACAGAAGTTATAGACGTAAAATTAAAAATAAAAAAAATATATAAAAAAAAAATTGCTCATATTTTGCGAAACTCTGTTTTATTTTATAACAAACAAACAAAAAAGTATTGAAAAACCCCACCTTTACCGCAAAAAAAAAGCCAAGCGAAAAGAATTTAACCAGTTTGAAAACAAAATTTTAAAACAAGTTTTAGTGTTTTGTATGATTTCTTTCTACTTCACAAAAGGCCTCGTGGTCTACCTTAACGAATAACAAAAACAAAATATTAAAAAGAAAAAAAAAACAAATAATGAACAAAACACAATAATATACATAAATGTATACATGTATATGTATGTATGTGTGTATGTATATCCATTGTTGTTGCTGCAGATCTTTTAAACCAGTTAAATTAAGAAACTTACACTGAATCTATGAAAACATGTTTCATCAACAATCAGCAACAACAGCGACAACTGCAACAACAACAGCAGCATTAGTAAATGTAACATCATAAAAATGGTAAGTACCCCGGTATTGCTAACGGTAAACTTATCGTCACTTTTGTCTATTTATTTACCTTGTACTACAACAACAAAAGCTCAAATAATTTTAGCTGCATGCTCGCTCTTGAAGAATGACGGCGGTGGTAGTGGTTGGTAGTTGGTAGTTTTTGTTTTTACGATAAATAATTGAAGATCTACATTCATACCTCTGTATGGTTGGATGTCTGTATGTATGTGTGTAGGTTCATAGATTATATTTATTCAAACGATTGGTGACAGGGTTGTCAGTTTTCTTCACATTTCACTCTTAAGAAGGCAAAAACGATATTTTGTTGTCATCCGGCAAGCCGTTTTGATGCGATGACATCATTTAGCGCCGTATAAAATGCCAGGTGGCGAGACCCAACACTAACAGACTTAATACTAACTCTTCAGTAATATCCAGACACGCGACTTGAAAATAATGTCACTGCATCGAAAGTCATCGCCGAATAAACAGCCAGTAACGACGGTTTACACCGAGGGGAATGACAACAGTGTTTCATTTACTGACGCAATAAATCCAAACAATTTAATACCGAAAAGTTTTTAAGAATAACAAAAAATATCGGGTTTCCCAACAAGAAGTGTGTTTTTCGGTTATGGCAACACCAACAAGCAACATTATAGTTTTGACATTTAGTTTTTGCACATATTCGTTGCAGATCCAGTGGCAAGTGTTACAATGAAATATGAAATTTCGTATGAACATCGCTTCAAAATACTTAAAAACCGCTATGAAAATGGTGGTTCTGTTAAAGTTACATTTCGTTAAATTCGTAATACTTTCCAACAACATAGTCTTCCATCTGAGACCACTATTAAGAATTTGGTCGTTAAATTTTAGTCGACAGGCTCGATACAAAATTTGCAAACACCAATCCTTGTTCGACCGGGTCCGGCAACTGAAAACAGTGCAGCCGTAAGCCACAGTGTTGAAGCAGATCCAAATTTGTCAATTCCTCGGCGTTCTCAGCAATGGGTTGTCAACCACATGCGTAATAATATTTACAGCGGTACCTAGCTGTGTTATCCATAACTCGACGGTGGATTAAACCACTTGGGTGATATGTAGCGTACACCCACGCCCTAGGTTTCCTAAAACGGTGTAAAAGATACTCGATCGATATCTACTACGATCTCCGTAGTATTTATACCACCTATATCCGTCCGAAAATGGAGTACAACTCTCATGTATGGGCTGGGGCGCTCCAAAGTCTATTTTGGAGTTACTCGACCGCGTACAGGAAAGGGCCAAGAGGCTCATTGGGGACGGTAGGGTATCCAACTCTATTGATTCTCTACAGCATCGACGCAATGTGGAGTGTATTTCACTGTTCTATCGTTACTACAATAGAAAGTGCTCTAATGAAATTAGGGAACTTGTTCCCTATACTCACACGTTTTCACGTTTAACACGATTTTCGTTGAGAGCTAATCCATTTCTGGTTGATTGGCCAGTAAATCGCACTACGCATTACAGGGAAAATTCGTTTTTTTTAGCAAAAGAGTCCGTATGTGGAATAAGATCCCTCCAGAATTTTTTCCTGTCACTTTCAATCGGGGAAAGTCCAAACTCTATGTCCAACCTAATTTCCTAGTTCTGGCACAATGCTTTGCATATGTAGGGTTCATCCCCTGAGTGCTGGTCCGAAAAAAAAGACATAATTTTATGCAACAGGTCATTCCTAGGTGCAATTTTGGAAGTTTCGGAGCAGGGGCTCTAACTTCCACTCCTTGCTGAAGAGTTGGATAATATCTAACTCCTGGTCCAGAACATATGACAACCTGAATCATACATTCATTCAACCTCAGTAGAGGTGAGATGATCCTGCTCTCTTACTTAAAATTCATGAGGGCTTGGGAAACCACAACCACCGCGATGCTCCCGGAGGGCCAAGCTCAATAATAAGTCAGAGAAGAGTTAAAAGGCTAAAAAGCCAACAAGCTGAACTTTGGGGCTTACTGATTACCGTGGAAATAATGTGGAATTGTCCTGTTGGCTCCCTGCTAGCCCTTAGAGGACTTGCTTCCCTATTACTCCTGGTGACACATTTAATAATGGTGAGTTACCGTCAAGACATATAAATATGCTTTTCTTTGGGTACGGTTTTCCGTCGACCCTCGTCAAATTTGGTTTGTGAACAAACCGGTTTCGGCTGTTTGCCATCTTCAGTGTTCTTTTCGTACTAGTTGCGTTCTATTGTCAGTTGTGTTCATATAGTTCGTGTCACCTTCGTGTTATTGCGTTCGTCACTTTCTGTCCTTTTTGCCTGCATCTCTCTCTCCTTTTTCGTTTGGCTTTTTTTACCTAATTTGTCGCTCCCTTCTTCATTCGTCTTTTTTTTCTAACTAAATCCTTTTACGATCATGCTTGTCCGTTTTCGTCTATGTGCGAACCAATTGGGTTTACACCCCCCCACACACTCCTTTTTTTTTATGTGACATAATAATTCGTAATTGTACGTTTATGATGTTCCCCATTGCTTCGGTTCCGTGCACCTGCGTAACGTTCTCGTGTTGGTGTAGTGTCCGTTCTCCTGTAAAAATGTTCCAACGGTTCAAATATTGTGTCCGAAGCAGTGTTTATTTGTTCATTTATTATTCGTCCGTCAAATGTTTTCTGTTTGTATATTCTGTTTGTATATTTGTATCACGCACCGGCGCCATCTACTTAAAATGAAGCGTAGTAATTTTCGTGAAGGATACTCACACACCACGTACTGGTGCCGTTGTAGTACCTGTTATGTATCAGAGATGGCGCTGTATGTGAAAAATGATTTTCCCTGTTTTTCTGCATTTCTCTTGAAATTTTTCCTGAATTTTCTTTTCTATAAACCTCACGGAAATTAGTTCGTGCGTTTTGGAGTTATAGCGTCTGGAAGGAAAACACGACATATTTTTTATTTATATAGATTAACTAATTTTATGTTTATTCAAAACCAACTAGAAATTGGTCTTGTTACATTCGCTATAAATAATTTAGCTGGAAACACTAAATACAGATTCCACGAAATTTAATCAGCTCATCTAGGAAATATGAAATAGCGACTTAAAATATCCCAGTTAAATGAGAATTTCCATAAAATGAAAACTCTTATTGCTTTCATGCATCAGCCTACATATGTGTGTATATACATACTTACATCCAGACAAATGTAAGTATATTTTTTTAATAAAAGTCATTCTTTTTTATTATTAATATTGTTGTTACGTTGGTTTATTTTTGCTGTTGTTGTTGTTTTAATGTGAGCTAACACCTTAAACAAAACTCTGCTCAAAACAATACACAAACCGACACACACACACACAATATATATTCTTCTCTTTCTGTCATTTTAATTACATTTTCGTTTTGTTTTGTTATTCCAACAAAAACAAAAATCATAATAATAATAAGCAAAATAAGAAAAAGAAAAAAACAAACTTAACTGTTTTGATAAACAGGTAAAATTTTAATTATACAAACATGTTCATGTGCTCTTTATTTGTTAATCGATGAAGTTCTATTCTCTTAAAATTGTATTTCGCCAACATGTTGTAACTCTCTTGCTTGACTCTCTTTTTGTTTGTTTTTTGCTTTTTGTCTTTTTTTTTTTTGATAACTTGTTTAGTTTTTATTTTCAATATTTTGGTCTTTATTTAATATAAAAAAAAGAAGAAAAAAATTGGTTGGCTAAGTTGTGTTTTAGCCACAAAGTCTAGCTTTTGCTTGCAAGATGGTGCAATTAAAGTACGGTGGCGGAATAGACCGGCTGGTGGCAGCTATAACCACGATCTTAATTAAAATTGAATTATATATGTACATAAGTAGTATATACAGTGATTTTATAGAGGTTGTAGCTTCTACATCTTATTATTTAGGAGGCTGATCGATTAGGATTTTGTTTTACTGTTATTAATTTTTTTCATCAGGAGGCTTCTCAGCCTCCCTCCATATTCGCTTTACTTAAATCCATGTGATTTTTTCCTCTTCCCAGTGCTGAAAAATCATTTCAAGAGAACTCATTTCGGGACAATCGAAAACATTCAAATGGCTGTAACCGACTGGCTATTCCAGTATAGAAGTTCCAGCACTGCTATGGGAAGTGGAAGAACCGTCTCCAGCGCTGTATGGCTTCAGAAGGAAATTATTTATATTTGTGAATCGAGAATTTTAGTTTATCCTTCCGATCGAAAATGCAGCAGTATTTATCAATGCAGTTTTGATGGAGCAGCAATTAATCATTAAAGTAGCATTCACTTGCCAAAGTACCGGTTGAAGTCACTACTTTTTTTTCGTTTTGCCTTTTTAAAATCTTGACCGGCACATCAATTTTCATTTTATTTTTCTGAAGCAGTTAATTTATTATATATTTCTTATTCTATGGCTTTAGTTAGAATTCTTCCTAGGATCTATTGTTAACCATCAAGCCACTATAATTCCAGTAAAGCAAACTACTCGATATTTTCTGTAGATAACATGTGACTTTAGCTCACCCAGCTATCCAGAAGGAATGATTACGTTCACTTTCGCTATGCATTGTTCAGGGTGTTCTCTTTTGCATTAAAAATTACTGGGATTTTGGTAAGAGTTTTCTTCTCGCTAATGGACTCATTAAATCAGCAGTTTTAGTAGAAGTGTGACCGTGATGTTCAAAGTCGAACTCCTAACTATATATGCAGCCACAATCTGTAGGGTGTAATCATAACAATGACTAAATAAATTTTGATAAAACATGTCTGATTTTGCTTACTTGAATTTATTATTTTTATTTTGTTTGTTTCTGTCGTTTTAAACCAGTTCTGTTTGTTAGCCAACAAACCAAGAAAATAAAGCAATAACGAACAGAACCAACACACAGACAAAATATCAAGACAACAAAGAACGGCACAAACAGCACAAATGCAGCTTTAGGAGGCTTTCAAATTCAGTCTTAAATTAACACGAAAATATTAAAGTTGTTTTAATTTCGATTTTTATTGAAAATTAAGCAAAACAACGTCAACAACAACACAAACATGTTGCAAATAAAATACTAAAATTGTTGAAATAGATTTGATTTCGTTGTTACTAAAATTAGTGGTGTGAACTAAAATTAAATCGTTAATAGCCAATGCCAAAACGAAAAACTTCAACTACAAAGAAATAAAAAGCCACAAAAACCATTCGAAATCTGTGTAGAATTAATAAAAACGTGTTTTTAGAATGTTTTTTTGTTTTGTTTTATTTCTATTCGTGAATGTTTTAACAAAATCAATTTGAATTCAATTTAAAAATATTGCACTAAATTGCAACAAAAAAAAAAACAACAAAAAGTCACTAAACCTAAATTATACAGCACCTGATCTAAATTACTTAGTTAACACTAAAAGTACTGATTAGTGATTTTAAGAAAATACAGGGTGTCCGGCGGGAAGTTATACTACTGTGTTTGTTTATAATTTTTGATTGAATGAAAGGGAATGAATCTTATTACTGATAAATATTCTATTTAATGTCGGCCATTATTTATGGAATTTAATATTGGATAAATGTACGCCTCACTAATGCGAGTGATATTGAGCCATTTTTCATTACGTTCTCACACATTTCACGCGGAATTTTATAAATTTCATCACGAATATTTTGTTTGAGTTGCTCACAGGTTCCTGGTTTGTTTGCTCAAACCTTGCTTTTCTGATATCCCCACAAAAAAAGAAGTCCGGAACAGTAAAATCAAGTGACCGTGGAGGCCAAACAACATCACCATTTCTTCAAATAATCTGTTGGGGAAAGAGGTCTCGCAGTAATTCCATTGTAATCCTGGCTGTATGCGATGTGGCACTGTCCTGTTGATACCACATCTTAATCAGGCCCAAAGCATGCAGTTGTGGCATTAAAAAGTTTTAATCATATCACGCTATCGCTTCCTATTCACAGTTCCCATTACGCTATTTTCGTTTTCAAAGAAGTAAGGTTCTCCAGAACCGACTATTCTGTTTATTCACATGTCTCTTCAAAAGACCCCCCGGGGGCACATTTATCGGTCTTTATAGAATACTCGACTATCTAGACCTGTGCAACTGGGGTATAAAGGGAGCCCAGTCCCCTGAAGACAGGCAGGTGGTCAACTGGAAACTCCACTTTATTTCCACGGGGATCAGTGATCTCGCAGAGTTCATTATTTGTCTCTTTAGACTTATAATAGTTCTCTGGCTGATCATTGGTGTTGGCCCCTATATGGGAGCATCGTGGTGGTTGTGGTTTTGCGGCCCCATATCCAATGGTTTTCTATGGTGGCCAGGATCATTTCGCTGATAATGACACGCATGGTGAATGATCCGTCCAGTGAGCATGCTTGACATGTGTTCTGGACAGGAGTTAGAAAGTCTCCAACTCTTTAGCAAGGTGTGATAGTTTGCAGACCTGCCCTGGAATTATTCAAGTTGCAACTAGGTGGTATCTGTTGCTTAGAATTATGTCTTCGGCTATCTAGGACGTTTGTATAACGTTCCAAATTATACAAAGTGGTTTGTCCACCATCTGATTAAGACTATATAGTCAGGCGCGGATGTAAAACAAATCACACTCTGTCTCTTCAAAAGATAATGTGCCCCGTCACTCATTACGATTTTTTCATTAAAATCGGGGTTGTCATGGGCGAGCTGTAACCATCCTATTGGCATATATACGGCGGCTTAAATGGTCTTGTAACAGAAGCTCTTGTATCAACTGAATTTTATATGGAAACAAATGCAAATCCTTGCGCAAAATTGTGGCCAAAGTTGTTCTTTGAAGACCAAGCACCTGAGCACAGCTTAGAATTGAGGTTCATAAATTATTTTAAACATTTTCTTAAGCAGCAGTAATGGTTTTCAGCCAATCTTACAGTACGCTGTGACTCATGCTTGGGCCTATCATCTACAGGCCCTCTTTCTTCGAAATCATTCATTACACGATAAATAGTGCGTTTTATCGGCTCGTTGTTTCTCCCAAAAATTTCGCGTAACTTTCTCATCGTCACAGTAATCGAAGATTGATTTTGATCAAATATTTTAACGATTAAAACACGTTGGTTTATCGAATGTTTTTCCGCAATAAATTTGCCACGTGTCCAGTTCACGACTGCCAAATATGAACTGTCAAAAAATACTTACCAAAATGGCGGCAAAACAAAGTAGTATACCTACCCGGAGGACACCCGTTATTGAGCGCGACTAAACAATAAAACTATTTAAATGCTGAATGACAGGTATAATGCCATTTTTGTTGATAGCCGATAGTCTCTGCTCTCACCCGCCCGGGTGCTCATTTATGGTCTTTATAGAACTTCGACTATATAGACACAGTGCAACTGGGGGAAAAAGGGAGCCCAGTCCCCTGAAGTCAGCAGGGGTACAACTGGAAACTCCACTTTATTTCCACGGGAATCAGTAAGCTCGCAGAGTTCATTATTTATCTCTGTAGACATCTAATAGTTCTCTGGCTGATTATTGAGGTTAGCCCCTATATGGGAGAATCGTGGTGGTTGTAGTTTCGGGCCCCATAACAATATAATGGTTATTATGGTGGCCAGGATCATCTCACTGTTAATGACACGCTAAGTGAATTATCCAGTCCAGTGAGCATGCTAGACATGTGTTCTGGACAGGAGTTGAAAGCCTCCAACTCTTTAGCAAGGTGTGATGATTTGCAGCGCTGCTCTGGAATCATCGAGGTTGCAACTAGAAAGTTCTGTTGAATAGAATTATGGCTTCGGCTTCCTAGGACGAGCATGACGTTCCAAATTATGCAGTGGTTTGGTCCACCACCTGATTAAGGCTTCATGGCCAGGCGCAGATGTAAATCTAATCACACAGTCTCTGCTCTGCAGGCATTTTCTTTAAACGGTTAATCACAAAGCATTAATTACAAAGTTAACACGTCCATTCTAACAAAAAGGGCAACAGATATCACCTTACCGGAAGGTGCTATAAATGGCGGTGAATGTCATTACGTTTATGAAGTATAAATACATTTACAAATACTTCGGATATAATTAAAAAGGTATAGAACTTTAAGTTGGCAACAATTTTTTAGCTGACGGCCATTGCGTCGGACAACTTTTCATTGAAAATCATATCGATTAACGAGGGCCAATTCCATGTTTATGGAAACATAAATAAACCTAATTATCGATTTTAAGGAAAACCTGTGTGTAACACAGGAACAACGTTCCAACCGCCTAAAACAATGTGGGCAAAGCGACTATAATTTGCAGTAATTTAAGGTATTGAATTTAATTATTTCTATTTATTAATGCTTAATAATGTTACCTTTTTTATATAATTCCATAACCACCGGAAGTTTATATTAATTCGAAATATATCGTATTTCTTGCTTCGTGTGATTTTACTTTGCCTCCTTTATTGTGTTGCTTTTGAATATTTAATGGTAATAAAGAAGGTGTATAATGATAAATTGCATTGGCATTGCATGATGAAACGCTAATGACTTTTTCAAACATTTTTATTGAATGCTCACACACAGATTTTGAATACGGGGGTAATTTAAAAAAAAATATAATTTTTATAAATTTTTTTGAACTAAAAAAATATAAGAAAATAACAAATGCTGACATCCAGCAATTGTATTACTGGCTTTTGAACAGGGTGCTTCATTTAAGGGCATATTCCACTTTCCTATGCTCCTAAGAAAATTACCGTTCAGTTCAATATTTGAAATACTAATTTGTGCACCTTGTAAGCCATTGCCAATCAGTATTTTTTTTATCACCAGCAATGAACTTCTTTTTATTGAAAAAATATGAAAAATTGTTACCGATAATATTTTTCTAAAGAATAGATGATTTCTTTTATAGAAATGTTATTACTAATGATATTTTGCTATAAAAAATTATTACTGATAACATCTTTCTATAGAATAATTATTACTCACAACATTTTTACAACTGATAAAAATTTTCTATAGAAAAATTATTATTGATATTATTTTTCTATACAAAAATTATTATTGATATTATTTTTCTATAGAAAAATTATTATTAATTTTATTTTTCTATAGAAAAATTATTATTTATATTATTTTTCTATAGAAAAATTATTATTTATATTATTTTTCTATAGAAACATTATTATTGATAATATTTTTCTATAGAAAAATTACAATTGATATTATTTTTCTATAGAAAAATTATTATTGATAATATTATTCTATAGAAAAATTATTATTGATATTATTTTTCTATAGAAAAATTATTGATATTATTTTTCCATAGAAAAATTATTATTGATATTATTTTTCTATAGAAAAATTATAATTGATATTATTTTTCTATAGAAAAATTATAATTGATATTATTTTTCCATAGAAAAATTATTATTGATATTATTCTTCTATAGAAAAATTATTATTGATATTAATTTTCTATAGAAAAATTATTACTGATAATGTTGTTCAATAGAAAAATTATTACTGATAATATTGTTCTATAGAAAAATTATTCCTGATAAAATTATTACTGATAACATCTTTCTATAGAATAATTATTACTCACAACATTTTTACAACTGATGAAAATTTTCTATAGAAAAATTATTATTGATATTATTTTTCCATAGAAAAATTATTATTGATATTATTTTTCTATAGAAAAATTATTATTGATATTATTTTTCTATAGAAAAATTATTATTGATATTATTTTTCTATAGAAAAATTATTATTGATATTATTTTTCTATAGAAAAATTAGTATTGATATTATTTTTCTATAGAAAAATTATTATTGATATTATCTTTCTATAGAAAAATTATTATTGATATTATTTTTCTATAGAAAAATTATTATTGATATTATTTTTCCATAGAAAAATTATTATTGATATTATTTTTCTATAGAAAATTTATTATTGATATTATTTTTCCATAGAAAAATTATTATTGATATTATTTTTCCATAGAAAAATTATTGATATTATTTTTCCATAGAAAAATTATTGATATTATTTTTCCATAGAAAAATTATTATTGATATTATTTTTCTATAGAAAAATTATAATTGATATTATTTTTCCATAGAAAAATTATAATTGATATTATTTTTCTATAGAAAAATTATTATTGATATTATTTTCCTATAGAAAAATTATTATTGACATTATTTTTCTATAGAAAAATTATTATTGATATTATTTTTCTATAGAAAAATTATTATTGATATTATTTTTCTATAGAAAAATTATTATTGATATTATTTTTCTATAGAAAAATTATTATTGATATTATTTTTCTATAAAAAATTTATTACTGATAATGTTGTTCAATAGAAAAATTATTACTGATAATATTGTTCTATAGAAAAATTATTACTGATAAAATTATTACTGATAATATTTTTCTATAGAAAAATTATAGCTGATAAAAATTTTCTATAGAAAAATTATAACTGATAAAAATTTTCTATAGAAAAATTATAACTGATGAAAATTTTCTATAGAAAAATTCTAACTAATGAAAATTTTGTATAGAAAAATTATAACTGATGGAAAAATCCAATAGAAAATTTATAGCTGATTAAAGTTTTCTATAGAAAAATTATAACTAATGAAAATTGCTTATAGAAAAATTTTTCTATAGAAAAATTATAACTAAATATTTTCTGTAGAAAAATAATAGCTTATAAAAATGTTCTATTGAAAAATTATAACTGATGAAAATTCTGTATAGAAAAATTATAACTGATGAAAATGTTCAATAGAAAAATTAAAACTGATAAAAGTGTTCTATAGAAAAAATATAACTGATGAAATTGTTCTATAGAAAAATTATAACTGATGAAAATTTTCTATAGAGAAAATGTAATTGATAAAAATTGTATGCAGAAAATTAAAATTTTCTACAGAAAACTTAGACTGGTGATTTTTTTATTGAAAAATTGACTGATAAAAATTTACAATAGAAAATTTCTTTGACTAAATGAGAATTACAGAAATCAAACAGAAATTACGTCAGCTTCCAACTGGACATGTGTGGAGTCGTAAAACACTTCTCCGCTAAGGACTTCCTTTCAAAGATTATTGGTTTTTAGGAATTAATACTTTGGATTTTTTTCTTGGTGAGTTTTTATGCGAAAGTAAGTCTCATTTAATCAATGGAATTTGAAATAGTTTAATAAGCAGTAGCCGCATTTTATATTTTATTCTTTGTTTATAAATACTTTATGGGAATTTTATATAGGGTCCGCAATGTAACGTTTTTTTTTCAGTTAGTGCTTATGTTGGATTTGAGAGATAATTAGTTTTATCCTTCCGCTGAACGAATATGGTTGTATATACGCTTAAACAATGCTACGCTAAGTGGGTCTGCGATCGACTAACAGAAGCTGCCGATTTTGCAAGAAAAAAACCATCTTTTCAGATGAAGCTCATTGATCTTGGCGTGTATGTAAACAAACAAAATTGTTGCATTTCGGGCACAGAAAACCCGCACGCATACATTGAAAAACCGACGCACCCAAAACAAGTCACTGTCTGGTGCGGATTTTGGTCCAGAGGCATAATTAGGCCGTTTTTTAGGAGTGGCCGTTACAGTCAGTGGCGATCGTTATCGGGCCATGTTGAACGAATTTTTGTTCACATAAATTGAAGAGGAGGATATTGGACGGCGCTACGTGCCACACAGACGAAGCTGTGTAGTTTTGTTTATAGCATTTAAAACAAAAAAAAGTTATTTGGCAGACCCTATATATAATACCAAAAATTTTTTATAGAAATCAAGCACAACTTAAAACGGCTGTAAAATTAACTGTTGCGAAAAATATGTGGCAGCTCAGTTGAAAGTTATTATGGGATTTTACATATTTTTATATTGTTGTTTTTTTTAAATTTAGTTATTTATTGTTTATTTATTTATTTATTAAAATGAACACAAGTTTGTATGTGAAGAAAATCGTTTGAATAAATGAATAAGTGAAGCTTATAAAATATATTTTCAGTAATGCGTGAAAATGTTGAAAAATAATTAATACTCGTATTAGGTTTTACCAATCCGGTTTGGGAGGCAAAACAGCAGATGCCAACATTCACATACATTAACACACACACACACACAGACATACAAACAAGTCTGCAATATGATCATAGACCAGTAACTGAACTCCTTAACAAACTGTCTACTAATCAAATAGTCACACAGCACCGACTAGTTTTTTGAACTGTTTTGCAATTATTTCTGTATTAAATAAGACTGTCTGCAGTTCATTCCTATGCATGGTATTGTTGGCTATATGCAGTTGGATGCTTAGATAGAGAGGATATCAAATTAAGATGCTGAAAAAAATTATTTTAAATGCATTTTAGTTTAAGTCTCTCTGACGGCTTTGAAGCACTCTGACAAAGTCATTTGTTGTTCATTTTGATAGGTTTTTGCCTTATGAGTTTTATAGAGAGTGTACCAAAATTTACATTTTTCATTTAAGTTATTAATGTAATATATCAGGAGTTTTTTTATAGATTAATTTCTTTCATGCAGCATTGAAGTCCATTGGGCAACAAGAAGAAAAATAATAAATGCTTTCATAGTTAATCGATTGGTGATGTGTAGCAATAACATATGGGTGGATGTGCAAGTAATAAGGAAAACAAATAATTTCCTCTAATCAAATAACTTCCTCTATTAACCGTCATTTTAGATAATAAGTTCTTCCTCTATTTAAATCGATTGGTTAAACAGATTCTCTACGAAAGCTCGCTTAGATGCCAGGAATGTTTAATTTATTTACTTATTAATTTATAGCAAAATAATTGTGTCTGCTTAGACCAATAAAACTTTTTACAAAGATAAAAAAGCCTGATTAACAATAGATTTAATTTATAATAACAATTTTATAATACTTAATTAAATCCAAATGGCACCCAACTAACTAAATAGTAAAATCGAAAAACTAAAAAATAGAAGTGTTCAATACTTTTCAGCTTTAGGAAACTAGTAGGGCATCCTTTATAAACTGATATGCTGTGCCCTATTAACATATTGTTACGTTTATTCATTTCAATATACATTTTGTTATTTTGAGTTCTTTTATTGTAAAATAATAACACAGTAGTACACACAGTAGAGTTTAAAATTAAATTAAACGATCTTTTTTATTTTTTTAATCGACCTTTTTATATCCTAAATAAATATCTGTTATTCTTTTTTAATTAATTTAAAATTAATTTTCCTAAAGAAGCTTTCCATAGGAAAGCGAAATATTGAAAAAAATATATATTGTCAAATTAATTAAAAAAGACCGTTATAAAGAATAACAGATATTTATTTGTTAAAAGATTTATTTTACTTTCAATACACACAAAATGAACACGAAGTTAACTTTGTTGTCTTTACTCACTGTTGACTCAACTTTAATTGATACATTTGCTAAGCATGTTCTCGCATTTACAAGAATATTCTGCTTTAACATCACTCCACATTGTTGTTGTTATTTTCATTCAGTTTAGGCGTCTGCTAGGTTGTTTGTTTTGCTTTGTTCTCTGTTAGTTTGTTTTTGTTCTCTGGTGTTTATCTTATTTGGTAGAATTTCTTATAAGCATGTTTTTGATGTTTTGGGCGTATAAGATTTTTTAGAAAACTACGCAGTTTGTAAAATGTACAGTGGGTCATTTCGTTATCTTTTTTCTTTTAAAACTTAATAAATCATATTCGTAACAATATAAAAACATTTTCGGATATACAACATTATTTGAGTGAGACAAAAAGTCTAAGTAAAAAAAACAAGTTCCAAAGATGTATTTTCTTTACAATAAAAGATTTATAAAATGTTTAATATAAAAATGCAATTAGAAGCTGGTAATCCTCTACAAATTACATAACTCACAGTAACAACTGAAAAGTCTAAGACCGTATTAAAACCTGCGGCTTTAATGGTCCATGCCCCTGAGTTGCAATTTAATACAAAATATATTCGCAAAATAAACACGTCGCAGAAAACCCAAAATCTCTCAGCTGATGTTTTTAATGTGACTCACATAACTAAGACGCCTATCCAGAAAAAAATCATCCTCGCATTTTCCTAATAAACTGAATATTAAATGTGATAATAGGATATGTCAAGAGAAGATGAAAAAACGATGCCAGGAATACCAAAACTAGATTTTCGATATTACAACAACAAAAACAAGCTGTCAGTAGACCTAATAAAAAAACCATGAAAGGTATCACTGACATTCAATTGGCATATACCAAACGACGACTGCAAACGTTATCTGCAAAAAGCCAATAATATAAAGACCAAAGAGAAACGGACCTAAAACAAAGCCCTGATAAATAAGTTATTATGAGCATCAACATCTACTAAACATGATCAGCCGAATCCGAAAAAAAAATCAATTTTCCTGCAGTTGACGCAAATTTCAAAACTTTTTCTCTTAACCACCAAATCTTAAAAGGGGAGTTAATAGAATTAATAGCCTTAGGTAAAGCAAGCGAAACTTTAAATGCCATTCAACTTTTGGTCATTCAAAGCAGTGATTCAAATCAGGTGCCCCTGTAGGCTAGTAGGTGGTGTACTAGTTTACAAAAATGGGCGTTGTGGGTTCGATTTCCAACAAAGAACTTGTTTTTTTCTCACTACAAATACAAATTGACTGTCAGTGGGGTTGCTCAGTGATGAAGGCATGGTCACTGGCCACTGTGCTGTCTCGTACTACAGTTAATTTCCGTAACTATTCTTTTGCTTTCACTACCTATCTCATATCTTCTCTATCCCTTTCCTAAAGAATGTAGCACGGTACTTGACTAAATAGGCATTGTTGCTTGAAGTGCTACTTCTCTTTAGAAAAAAAAGACTCCATCTATTGGGTCAAGTAATAAAGATGTTGAGTTATGATCGCAAAGAAAAACATACGGCGAAGGCGTTTTATTTTTTTTTTACAAGCAACAACATCTGATCCTTTTTGAACGTATTCAGCTGACTTAGAAGCGAGGCAGGCGGAAGTGAAATGGTACTTAAGTTTTTCACTCAACGAATAGCATTAATTTTAGATACCTAACCGGGCTTGCCTTCATCACGAAGAAAGAATGCTAAAATTAAAATATTGTTATGGATAAGTCTTGTTTAAGTTTTAAAAGAAAATAATTAAGCAATAAAGTAAACAACTGGGCATGCTGTTTACTAACTGCGTGAATTGCTAAGAAAACTTATGCACGCAAGACAACAACAAATTTCTAGTTACAAATTGAGTAGAAATTTTATACACGCAAAACAACAACAATTAAACAGCATATCTATGCTGTTTACCAACTGCGTAGTTTTTTAAGAAACCTTATGTACACAAGACAACCCCCCCCCCGGGGCCACATTTATAAGTCTTTGAAGATCACACAACCCATCTAGACTTGTGCCTTGCGAGGGTAAAATGGAACCCAGTCCCCTTCAAGGCTAGCAAGGAGCCAACTGAAAAATCCAACTATATTTCCATGGGAATCAGTAAAGCCCCAGCGTTCCGCGATTTGTTTTTTAGCCTTTTAGCTGTTCTCTGACTGATTCTTGAGATTAGCCTGTAAAGGATGTTATTATGTAGGATCGCCATGTAAAGGATGATATTATTCAGGATCGCCATGAAAAGGGATGATATTATTCAGGATCGCCAAGTAAAAGGATGTTGGTGTGATTAAGAGATCGTCATATAGACGAATACCATATGAATAATAGAAAAGATAATTTTTATAAATAAATTCCCTAACGTCCTCGTTTATATTTACCCAGCTGTCGAGGATAACAGCTCCACAAATAGGCGTTCGAAAGAACTGCCAACAGTAATTTTGAGTAATTAAAAAGAGCTAGGCACGTTGATGCCGCAGAAGTGTTCAGTTTAATTCTAATTTTATTTACAATTTTTTTCAAGCTTATATACTAATTTCTTATTACCTAAATTGAATGATTTTTGCCTTTACTCAATTTTATTTCCACATTTCTTATCAATAATTGTTATTTAAAAATGCATATGTCAGCAACATGTAAGTGGACAACCATAAAGCAAATCAAAGGTGTTTAATAAATTTGACACTTTTGTTTTGATTTATTTTGGTGGTTTTCGCCACATTTCAATAAGTGTAATTCAAGTAGTTGTTGCACTACACTATTGAGGTTGGTATGTACACACTTACATGTCAAATGACGTTCCGTGCACACTACAAGCCCTTCGGTAGCATCGTGGTGGCTATGTGTTTCGAGGCCCTCGTTTGAGTTTATGGGTCGGATCATTCACAATGAACACAATGAATGGTCCAGGCCCAGTGAGTATGAATGCCGTCGTGTTACCCCCCGGGGGCACATATATATGGTCTTTGGAGAAAGCAACAACTTAGACCTGTGCAACTTGGGGAAAAGGGAGCCCAGTCCCCTGAAGTCAGCAGGGGTACTTCCACGGGCATCAGTGACCCGCAGAGTTCCGTTATTTGTCTCTTTAGACACTTAACTGTTCTCTGACTGATTATTGAGGTTGGCCCCTATATGGGAGTATCGTGGTGGTTAAGGTTTCGCCGCTCCATATCTGTCTATGGTTCTATGGTGGCCGGGTTCATTTCACCTTTAATAACACCTACCTGGTGAAATGTTCCCAGATCCAGTGAGCATGCTACCCATAAGTTCTGGACAGAAGTTGGAAAGTCTCCAACTCTTAAGCAAGGAATGATGATTTGCAGCCCTGCTCTGGAATCATTAAAGTTGCAACTAGGAAAGAAATGTTGCATAGAATTATAGCTTCGGCTTCCTAGGACGAGCATGACGTCCCAAATTATGCAGTGGTTTGACCACCACCTGATTAAGACTACATAGTCAGCCGCAGATGTAAATCTAATCACACAGTTGCCGTCGTATTCTTAATTATATTAAGCTTCATGCGTTCTGGACCAGGAGTTGGATAGTCTCCAGCTCTTCAGCAAGGAGTAGTGGTTTGTAACCGTGCTTTGGAACCGCTGAAATTGCAACTAGGAATCACCTGTTGCTAAAATTAGTCTTTGGCTTGCTAGGGCGTGAATGGCGTTGCTTTTTATTCACAGTGGTTTGCCCACCATCTGATCAAGGCTTACAACCAGGCGCAGTTGTAAATCTTATCAAGTAATGTACACAAGACAACAGAAAAAAACTTCATCAACATAAAAACAAAAATACACACAGACATACAGGTGCCTATAATATAACAACGCCAAGTGTGATACAAAGGAAGTAGAAGATTCTTAATTTTTCTAGACCTCTAGTGGACAAATATAAAAAGGCACCTAATGAGTGGATAGTTAGTTAGTTGAAAAATATCTCGTGATATAAAGACGTGCATCTTAAGTAAATTGTTGTGTAGTGTCCACTTTGTGTGTAGTTAAAGTGAATAAGCTTGTAATTAATTGAAAAACTCTCAAATCTGGTGTTATTTATTTTGCAATAAAGAACTCAGTAACAACGAAACGTTTATAAAAGGTATAAACGTAAAACTATAATATAAGTTTAGTGCATAATAATCAGTTAATGATCAAAGGTTAAGAAAAATTTGTTTATGGTAACTGAATTATTGCTAAAAAAAACAGCTATAATTTGTTCATTGAAACTATTTATTTTGGCAAAGAACATATTTTGACTTTATTTTAAGCCAAATTTTTTCTTTAAGTGTATTCTAAACTAATTTACATTTATTAATTCAAACTAAACCGAATAAAGGCCAAACGATTGTAAATAGATTCCGCCTTTAAATGTTTTGCTTTTTAAGTAAAAGTTTTTTTTTGTTTTGAAAAGTTTATAGCCAAAATTCCACTGAATCAGTCGTTTGCTTCGACTAAACTCATCGCCTGGTTTTGATGAGGAATTTTTTCAAAATATTTCGTCCTTTGAAAAATTCAATTTTTCAAACACTCTTTGGTTTAAAATCTGTTTTTTGTTCTCGAGGTATAATTTTGTTAAGCCTTATTGGCCTACCCTCGAATCTTTTTTTCTATGTGGTTATACAGAAAACAAATATAGAATAATAATGTTTTCATATCTTGGACTAATTGCAAATTATCCTATAAAATCGAACAAATCATTACAAGTAACCACTTTGAGTTGCCTGTACAAAATTATCGAAAAAAACTGGTAAAATTTAAAAATGGCTATTGCTTTTAAAATAAGACTTTAACACATTAAATAATAAAAAAAAATAAATAAAATAAACAGGTATTTTTTTTTTGGATTAAGTTCTTTTAATCAGAGTATCTAGGGAATCCCCATGAAATAATTAAAAGCACAAATAACAAATAAAAATGTGTGTGTGTTTGTGTATGTGTGTTATACTCGTAGGTGTATTCAATGGAACATCTATTATCCAACATTATTGACATTGTTTACAAAAGAATTTCATTACCTCAGCAAAACAAAAGTGAAGAATTTAAATTAAAACTGAAACAGACAAAAGAATTGAGTGCAAATTTATTTTTATTTTTCACTATTTTTGCAACACAATTCGTAGAGTCGTCATCACATTCAAAGATGCAGAGTACAGCGTGTTAAATAAAGTCTATGGACAAGACACATTTAGATAACAAATCTTATACACAAAGCGATAATAGTGAGGCAACAACTATAAATTGTCTAGAAGACAGACAGACAGAAAAACGGCCATTCTTTTACCTCGAGAATAAAGGCAATTTGTGATCACAGTTGTTGCCATTAAAGTGAAGTGTTGGCAGCTAATAGAACGAGTAGCAACTAAAAGATAAACTGGCGAGAGCGGTAATGGTAGTCAGTCTAACACAACTATAGTAAGTAGTTATATGTATATTATGATTTTGTTTTATCTATCGCACTCTCCGCTGAATAACTATAAATACTCTTCAAGGTACACTCTGTACAAAAAGAACAAATTATCAAAATCCTAAAATTTTGAAAAGTTTACGTCACAATTCATTTGTAGAGAAATAATTTCAAAGTCCATTATTAAAAGTTATAAATCACTTTATTAGTTTTATGTTACACTTTAATTTAATGTTCAAGTTATTTGCCTTTTAACTTATCAGACAACTTAAATTGAAATTGTAAACGAAATTGAATTATTTATGCTGGAAAATTCGTAATTTAACTATTGGAAACTTCTAATAATTGAACTTACCTTCATCAGGAACCCGCCAAAACAAATTTTGACTACGCAAAGCTTTTAATTCATATGAAATATCCTTTCTTTCCTTCGAAAAATTTAAACCGTTTTTCAACAAAAATCTTAAAAACATTCATATTCTGAGCCAAATTTGCTTGGATTGTTTAAAACCAGGAGGCGATTTCAATGTTAATTCTAGAAAGCATTTCGGCCGTGAACGTGTGAAGATGAAGAATATTAAGGAAGCCTCGCTTGAACGAAAGTCTAGCGAAACGCTAAAGCTGCTTTTAAAAACATTTGAAAAGAATAATAAAATTTCAAGACAGTTGACAGTACTTGAATCCATCTAGATGTAACGAATTGGATGTATTTTTGCATATGTGAAATGATGTAAAAACACCATTCAAAATCATAAAAACATTTTGGTGAAATACTTTTTTTTTATTAAATCTTGCTTTCCTGTTCTAAAAGGTTTTTCAACCAGAAGTTTGTTTTTTAAAACCAAATAAAACAAAAAATTTAAATTAAAATGATTCGAATTTTTATTGTATTGCGACGAGAAAAGTTCGGCAATTATGAGTGAAAAATGATATCTGGCAGATGCCGATTCTTTCATCAACGTTTTTTAACACTTTTTAACAAAATGGCGATCTTATTTCCTTAATCACATCACGGATTTTGTATCTTAAGGCTGAAATCGAATCAATTGGCTCCGTATAGTCTCTGTCCTTAACATAGTCCCACAAAAAATAGTGGTGTTAAATCACACGATCTGGCTACCCATTTAACTACCCCCCGGGGGCACATATATATAGTCTTTATAGAACTTCGACTATCTAGACACAGTGCAACTGGGGGAAAAAGGGAGCCCAGTCCCCTGAAGTGAGCAGGGATACAACTGGAGACTCCAATTTATTCCCACGGGAATCAGTAATGCCCGCAGAGTTCATTATTTGTCGCTTTAGACATTTAATAGTTCTCTGGCTGATTATTGAGGTTGGCCCCTATATAGGAGTATCGTGGTGGTTGTGGTTTCGCGGCCCCATAACAGTATAATGGTTACTATGGTGGCCAGGATCATTTCGCCGTTAATGACACGCTAGGTAAATGATCCAGTTCAGTGAGCATGCTAGACATGTGTTTTGGACAGGAGTTGGAAAGTCTCCAACTCTTAAGCAAGAAGTGATGATTTGCAGCCCTGCTCTGGAATCATCGAAGTTGCAACTAAAAAGTTCTGTTGCATTGAATTATGGCTTCGGCTTCCTAGGACGAGCATGACGTTCCAAATTATGCAGTGGTTCGATCCACCATCTGATTAAGGCTTCATGGCCAGGCGCGGATGTAAATCTAGTCACACGTTGGCCACTTAACTGCTGAGTGTCGTGAAATTATTCATTCGGGCAATTTGGTTTGCAATAAATTGATCGTTTCATTGGCTGGGTGGCATGTGGCACCACCGTCCTGTTAAATTGACATGCCAGTAATATCCACGTCGTCAATAATAGCCCAAAATTGAGTTGTTAGCATTTAGCGATAGCTCCCCCCGGGGGCACATTATAAGTCTTTATGGAACACACAACCATCTAGACTTGTGTCTTTCGCGGTAAAACGAAGCCCAGTCCCCTTCAAGGCGAGTAGGAGCCAACTGGACAATCCACTATATTTCCACGGGAATCAGCACAGCCCCAGAGTTCCGCTATTTGTCTCTTTAAGCATTTAGCTGTTCTCTGACTGATTGTTGAGGTTGGCCCTTTGGGAGTATCGTGGTGGCTGTGTGTTTCGAGGCCCTCGCTTGAATTTGTAGGTCGGATAATTCACAATGAACACAATTGTCCAGGTCCAGTGAGTATGAATGCCGTCGTGTTTTTAATTATATTAAGCTTCATGCGTTTTGGACCAGGAGTTGGATAGTCTCCAACTCTTCAGCAAGGAGTGAAGGCTGCGGCTTGCTTCGGGCTTTTGAAGTTGCAACTATGAATGACCGGAGGATATATATATCCGAAGGCCTTCTAGGGCGAGTTTGACGCTACATTTCATCCACAGTGGTAATGATCCACCATCTGATTAGGGCCCACGGCTAGGTGCACGTCACGTGGCGATAGCATCAATGGATCATTGGCCGTTACCGTATTTTCAGCCTCATCTCGGAAAAAAACGACCCAATCACGCCTCCAGAGCACATAAAACACCATGCAGTGATACCTTAAGTATGCAAAGGCTTCTCAATAATCGCTCTAGGATTTTCAGAAGCCCAAATGCGGCAATTTTGCTTGCTGACATATCCTGGCAAGTGAAAATGGGATTCGTCTGAAAAAATTGATTTTTTCAGAAAAACCAGCCGGTTGTTTTTGAATGAATTGAGCGAATCTATGGCGATGTGAATGGTTGGTCGGCTTTCATACCTGCACCAGTAAAACCATGTAAGGCTTCAAAGTTAAATCCGTACGAAACATTCCGCATGTGGTGGTTTTGGATAACCTCAACTATTGAGAACATCGAGGAATTGACAAATTTGGATCTGCTTCAACACTGTGGCTCACTGTTGCGACGTTTTCAGTTGAACGACCCGGTCGAACATGTGTTGGTGTTTGCACATTTTGTATCGAGCCTATCGACTTAAATTTAACGACTAACTTCTTAATAGCGATCTCAAAAGAACGATTATGTTATCCGAAAATATCACTACTTTTGCGAGATGTAACTTTAACAGAACCACCCACCATTTTCATAGTGGATTTTAGTTATTTTAATCTGATTTTCATGCGAAATTGAATTTATTGTAACAATTGCCAATGCATCTACTACGAATACATCGAAAAACTAAATGTCAAAACTATCATGTTGTTAATGTTGCCAACGAATTCTTTTTTAAAACCCGATACATTCTGTTTGTTGAGAAATCTTTCGTAATAAAACGTATTCTGAATATTTTATTCTGCTCGATGAAAAAGGTTATTGAAGTCAACTAGCGGACTACGAAGATCAATCAACTCTTTAAGACTCGCCTTTTTCTTTCTGCAAAAAAATCGCATTCCATTGAAAAAAAACATATTTTAAAAGCCTAAAACTTCGACATTTTTATTTTCTTTTAAAATTAAGTCGTAAATACTCCCCAATTTAGATTTACAGAATATCATTTTTTAGTTCTACAATATTTTAAAATTTTGACGCATTTCGTCCTTCGTTTTGCCTTGCAATTTTCATTTTTAATAAATTTTTTCAAAAATTTTCCTTAGACGTCAATATGTTTTTTGTGAGCAGTTATAAATTATTCTTCAAAATACAACTCTGATCGTGCAGTTTTCCCTCTTCGCTTCTTTGTCTTAACCTATTCACAAGCAACAAACTGCATGGTATACTTTGGGTCTTGCAATTATTTCACTATAATTCCCCGTGATAGTGCTAGCGTAGTTGATTATTCCACTCCTGTTTCTTTTAGAATGTTTGCTTTATAACTGGGGAGTTACTGTAATAATTCGGGGTAACTTTATATTTCGATTCGGAAAAGAAACACTTTTAAAACAATGTATCAGGTGTATTTTTTATGGCTGTATAGAAATTTAAGGTGGCAACACTTTTTTAAATGCCGCCGATTTTGTTAGCTGTTAAGAGATTTATGTTTAGTTTGGTTTGGCATTTCAATATGAATAGACTGACGCCTGAACAATGCTTCGAAATTGTGCAAATTGCCTCTGTAGGCTAGTAGGTAGTGTACTAGCTTACGAGACTGGGGGTTGTGGGTTCGATTCCCAAAAACGATCTTGGTTTTTTCACTACAAAAATAAAAATTTACTGTCGGTGAGGCTGCTCAGTGATGAAGGCATGGACTCTGGTCACTGTGCTGTCTTATACGACAGTTAATTTCCGTAACTATCGCTCTACTTTCATCACCTGTCTCATCTCTTCACTATCCCTTTCTTAAAAAGAATGTAGCACGGTACTTGACTAAATAGGCATTGTTGCCTGAAGTGCTACTTCCCTTACAAAAAAAAAAATTGGGCCCAAACCATGATTGCCCTTGATACCGATATTCATAAACGATTTTGTTTAAGCGATGAAGCTAACTTTTGTTTGAAAGGGAACGTGAAAAAATATTGGAGTGATAATAAACCACAAGTGTATTTTACACAAGTGTACAGACACCGTTACATCCGGAAACACTGACTGTTTGATGTGCTTTATGAGCTGGTGGGATCATTGGTCAACCATAGAGCCATAATTCCTGACATTTTCGTTCATTAACTGAACAACTGTGACAGGAGTAGTGGTTTTAACAAGACGGCGCAGCATGTCACGCAGCTCGTGCCACAATTGATTTTTTGAAGAAAACGTTTGGTAACCGCATAGCTTCACATTTCGGACCCGTAAATTTGTGCGACTTCGAGCCGCTAGACTATTATCTGTGGGGATATAAAAAGTAGCTAATCTACGCCGATAAGGCCGAAATGATCGACTATTTGGAGGCCGCAAATATTGTAAAAAGTAGTCGGAAATGAACCTCCAGATTAGGCAGAAATCATATTTAAATTATAATCCCAAAAGATTATTTTTCGAACAAAGTAAATTTTATGTTAATTTAAAATATTTCATTATTGTTTAATTTAGCTTCACATACCTCTATAGAAACACCCTATATAAACCATAAAAGTTTTAATTTATTAATTAATTCTTTTCGAATTTTTTTTTGTGGCAAAACTTGTGATATAATCCTTGAAACCGATTATGTTTAGCAATTTCACAAAAGCACAATTTTCATTCAAAAATTCTATACCTCCATAAAAGCACAGTGTATAAACCATAGAAATTCTTATAATTTTTATTAATCAATTCATTTTTTTTTTTTGAGTCGACATCCATACAATTACCCCAGATTTTTTGGTTGCAAAATTTGTGATAAAATTGTGATAACAGACTATCTTTAACAACTTAAGGAAATGTCTGTATAAAAAAAATTAATTCGTAACCATGATACTTGTGGATAATCCGCACAATTTGTTTGATTTATTTTTTGCAACTGGTAACTCCTTAAGCTGAAAAAGGAAAATAACTGCAGTATTGTCACATAAGATTAATTTTCGAACAAAGTAAATTTTATGTTAATTTAAAAAATTCATTTTTCTTTCATTTAGTTTCAAATACCTCCATAAATACACCCTGTATAAGCCATAAACATTTTTATAATTTTATTATATTAATTAATTCTTTTCGAATCGAGATTTTTTTCTAACAAAACTTTAGCAATTTCACGAAAACATAACTTCCATTCAAAAGTTCTATACCTCTATACAAAATCACAGTGTATAACACATAGAAATTCTTTTAATTTTAATTAACTAATTAATACTTTTTGAGTCGAAATCCATACAATTCCCCCAGGTTTTTTGGTTGCAAAATTTGTGATAAAATTGTGATTTTTTGGTTGCAAAATTTGTGTTAAAATTGTGATAACAGACTATCCTTTAGCAACTTAAGGAAATGTCTGGATAAAAAAAATTTAATTCATAGCCAAGATGCTTGTGGATAACCCGTACAATTTGTTTAAATTATTTTTTGCAACTGGTAACTCCTTAAGCTGAAAAAGGGGTACTAAATGCAGTGGTGTCATATAAGGGAGGTTATTTTGGAAATGTGTATAAAAAGGTCTTGTTTTGAGATTTTTTATGATTATATTAGGTGTATTTAGATTTGTGATACGCAGTGTTATAAAATATGTAGCCAACATTTTGATAAGATAACAAATAGACATAAAAAAAAAAAACATTTACAGCAAACATTCGCTTAATGAAAACGTTTTTAACAACTGGCTGACACAGACTCTTTGGCTGTTTATATTGACAAGAAATAAAAACTGGCAAAACTCCCAATAGCAACAATAATATGAAAGAACGAAATAAAACCAATAATTTATATGTATCGTCTGTGTGTGTGTGTGTTTGAATAAGAACATGATATTGACAATGAACGCAATCATTAAAAACAAAACAATGATCAAGAACAAACTCTAATATCGTGTTCTCATGCCACAAACCACAAAACAAAAATATTTATTCGATCCAATAGCCTTTTTAACAGAAACTTATACTAGAACCGTGAGAATTTTTTTGTTTTCATTTCGTTTGTCAATGTTTATTTTTGGTACTTTTTGTTTGGTTCCTTTTTGTTATTTTTGTGCAAAAACACAACGATCAACTGCAGAACAAAAAAGTGAAAAATGCCGTCATTTATATTTAGAAAGACATTATTTAAAGAATGTTTTATTTTATATCTTGCAAAAACATGTTTTACTTGATTTACTCAATTTTCTTATTTATTTTCTTTAATTTTATTTTAGAAAATTTTCAAAAGTATTTTTGTATCTTAAGAGGGCAACAAAAATTGCAAACGCTCTCTTTAATTCTTGCATAGGTACTAAACCTAAGAGTACTTTTTAGTAAAGTGAGCATAAAACTAGAAAGAGAGTGAGGAAGAGACAGAGAGAGAGAGAGACAGAAGGTGAAAAATGCATGAACTTTTTACAAAAGTACTCTCGAAACGTGATCTATCCAGGGCTGGTGATTTATTTTCAGTGCCAGACAATGATATTGTTAATGATATCACTGCTGTGGTGAGTAGTAGACGTTCCCTGAGTCATTTTTTTCAACAATAAAAACAAAATTTAATTGATGTTTTTAATTATTTTTCTAGCTTTCTGACATAAATGCCATAATTTCTTTGGCCGATTACTTAAAAAATAACAATGATCAATCGGTGGTTGAGATTTGTGTCACACGAGTTCTATCCTGCATACGTGAAACAAAAACAGCGGAACGTTACTGCAGCGCTCTGATTGATTTACTAAAGACCTGCTTATTATGGAATCTCCAGCCAAGCAGCAGCAGCAAAGATGATCCTCCACATGCTAAAATTGCGGCCGATATTATATCAAGTATTTTTTTGGTTGGTATCTAATTGTATTTATTTTGCATTTTAAATTGCCTTCTAAAATCCCTACATTTTTTCCCCCGGTTTTTCCCGAAAACTTAAGAGAGCGACGCCAAAGTAAAACTATCAATTTCATAGAAAAGTTATGCAGACTGAAATTACGATTCTTTATTAAATCGTTATTGAGACCGAATTTGTAGTGTTTTTCAAGTACACTGAAAAAAATTAGCAAGAGAGAGTCAATAAAAGTTATATGTGTAACACAAAATCGCTATATAATTGACATAAGTGACAGCATTTGGTAGAGTGTGTTATAATAAGCGCTTGTATAGAAAGGTGCCCCTGTAGGCTAGTAGGTAGTATACTAGCTTGTTAGTATGGGGGTTGTGGGTTCGATTCCCAACGAAGACCTTGGTTTTTTTTCACTACAAGAATAAAATTTGACTGTCGGTGGGGCTGCTCAGCGATGGAGGCATAGTCACTGGTCGCTGTGCTGTCTTTATACGGCAGTTAATTTCCGACTATCCTTCTACTTTCACCACCTGTTTCATTTATTCTCTATCCCTTTCTTAAAGAATGTAGCACGGTGCTTGACTAAATAGGCATTGTTGCCTGAAGTGCTACTTCTCTTTTATATAAAAAAAAACAAGTCCGAAAAGGAAAATTAAATTCTTTTGCAGACGCTCGGATGAAATGTTCAAGAGACATGTGTTCAGAATGGGCCAAATTGAGGTTAAGAAGAACATTGGCTTAAACTACACATTTTTTCTAACAACTTGGCAGTAAAATTACGTAGAAATATGGAAATTATTAATTGGGTACGATGTCAGACGAATGTCCACTACCAGCACGTTTGCAAACGTTCGCTCTTTTCACAAAATTTTGAGACACATTTGAAATTTATCTTTCAGAGAGTCTGTTATTTGTAGGTTGTTGACATAAACGCGGTCTTTTAAATGGCCCCAGAAAAAATAATCCAGTGGCGTTAGATCGAATGATGGTTAATTGATAACGATTAATTGACAAATTACGCGATCTAGAAATTTCTCATACAATAAGTGAATTGTTTGTACTGGACTGTACCCCCCGGGGGCACATATATATTGTCTTTAAAGAACTTCGACTATCTAGACACAGTGCAACTGGGGGAAAAAGGGAGCCCAGTCCCCTGAAGTCAGCAGGGGTACAGCTGGAAACTCCACTTTATTTCCACGGGAATCAGTAAGCTCGCAGAGTTCATTATTTGTCTCTTTAGACATTTAATAGTTCTCTGGCTGATTATTGCGGTTGGCCCCTATATGGGAGTATCGTGGTGGTTGTGGTTTCGCGACCCCATAACAGTATAATGGTTATTATCGTGGTTAGGATCATCTCACTGTTAATGGCACGCTAAGTGAATGATCCAGTCCAGTGAGCATGCTAGACATGTGTTCTGGACAGGAGTTGGAAAGTCTCCAACTCTTAAGCAAGGAGTGATGATTTGCAGCCCTGCTTTGGAATTATCGAAGTTGCAACTAGAAAGTTCTGTTGCATAGAATTATAGCTCCGGCTTCCTAGGACGAGCATGACGTTGCAAATTATGCAGTCGTTTGGTCCACCATCTGATTAAGGCTTCATGGCCAGGCGCGGATGTAAATCGCATCACACAGTTGTACTTGACTGTCCCCCCCGGGGGCACATTTATCGGTCTTTATAGAATACTTGACTATCTAGACCTGTGCTGCTGGAGGTATAAGGGAGCTCAGTCCTCTGAAGGCAAACAGGGAGCCAACTGGAAACTTTACGTTATTTTCACGGGAATCAGTAAGCCCCAGAGTTCCGCTAATTGTCTCTTTAGACTTTTAGCTGTTTCTCTGACTGATGGTTAGCCCTTCGGGAGTAACGTGGTGATTATGGTTTTGCGGCCCCAAGCATGAACTGATTATGTGGGCCAGACCTTTACTAGCACCAACGGGTGAATGATACGGATCCAGCGAGCATGCTAGTCATATGTTCTGGACCAGGAGTTGGATAGTCTCCAGCTCTTCAGCAAGGAGTATTGGTTTGCAGTCCTGCTTTGGAACCGCTGAAATTGCAACTAGGAAAGACCTGTTGCTAAAATTAGTTTACGGCTTCCTAGGGCGAGAATGACGTTGCTTTTCATTCCTAGTAGTTTGACCACCATCTGATTAGGGCTTACGGCCAGGTACAGATGTAAATCTTATCACGAAATGTACTGAACTCGTGGCGCCATTTTGCCGAAACCAAAGGTCACATTAACCAATTGTGGTCACAAACAATGGTACTCATGGTTTTGTAGTGCAGAGAATGCGCAGTAACGGTATTTCCCTGCTCAGTTTTCGAAAAATTACATGCCAATGATGCCACCTGGCTTCAAACCGCATCAATGTAATGTAATGCTTTATCGAGATATGGTTTGTGAGTATCGAATTTATCCAGAAGAAATTTTATTACGAGGAAATAACACTTGAATTTAACGAAGTGATACAATGAAATTTTCACCATTTTTATATTAAGTTTTCACAATTTAAATTCTTTGCTCCAGAGTGTAACATTCCATTTTAAATTTTTTGCTAAATTAACATTGAAGGATAACAACTCAATTCGTGCCATTTATTCACTTTAACGACTATTTGCTTTCTAACCTCATTTCATATAATAAAAACAATAAGAAGCATTAGTTAGCAATTAGAACTGTGGAACTGGTTTAAGTCTTGGCTTTAAACCGTTTATCTGGCACCCTCAAAGCAAAGGTGTGGGGTTTAATGCAAATTTTTGTTAAGCAAATCACCGAGTAGTTTAAGTCTCGCCGGAATAACATAATCGCAAGTTTCTAAAAGTGCCTGTATAGTAAACAAGAGCTCGGGGAAAAATCTAGCCATGTCTAAAGAAAGAGACATAACAGAATTAATATAGTGACTGGTGTTTTGAAGGAACCATCACCTTACTTAGCCATGTCAATAGTGTGTTGATAACTCTGTTTCGCCAAAGTTATTCGTTACGAAATAAAAGCTTTAATTAAAACACTGAATCAGTCACACCTTTGCGTTTCTACATATGGTAAGGAAAGGTGACAGTCGTCTAGCTATTCAGTTCAATTTACTGAACCATTTGATATGTTTATAGGCCTCAACTACATCACGTGACAAAACTTAGAGGTCACATTAATCTTGAAATGGGGTCGTGTGAATAGAGTAGATTTTAATGCTCGTAAGACGCAATGTTGCATGCTAACGCATAGATCTGAGTTCGGTAGTGGTGCTGCATTCTGGTGTCAGGTTTCTAAAGAAGCTTTCAAGTGCCTTGGTTTTCTAAAACGGTGCAAAGGATACTTCACTCCATCCGATCTCCGTACTATCTATACCACCTATATCCGTCCGAAAATGGAATACAAGTCTCATGTATGGGCCGGCGCTCCAAAGTCTATTTTGGAGTTACTCGACCGCGTAAAGGAGAGAGCCAAGAGGCTCATTGGGGACGGTAGGGTATCCAACGCTATTGATTCTCTAGAGCATCGACGCAGTGTGGGGTGTATTTCACTGTTCTATCGTTATTACAATGGAAAGTGCTCTAATGAAATTAGGGAACTTGTTCCCGATACTCACACGTTTTCGCGTTTAACACGATTTTCGTTGCGAGCACATTCACTTGTGGTTGATTGGCCAGTGAATCGCACTACGCATTACAGGGCAAATTCGTTTTTTAGCAGAACAGTCCGTATGTGGAATAAAATCCCTCCGGAGATCTTTCCTGTCACTTTCAATCTGGGAAAATTCAAACTGAATGTTCATAGACACTACTCCCTCTTTCCTCCTTCCCGTAACCTAATTTCCTAGTTCTGGCACAATGCTTTGCATATGTAGGGGTCATCCCCTGAGTGCTGGTCCGAAAAAAATGGCGTGTTTTCTACTAAAAAATTGATCATGTAAATTCCTTAACTGAAAATCAGAGATGAACATCTTTGAGTATTTACAGAGGACAACATTTTTTAGCACATTGACTTCGGACTCACTTCTAGATTTTTCAGTACATTGATGTGGGACTCAATTCTGAGAGTTGCACGTAAAAGTAGAACCAAAATGAAGAACTACTGCATCAATCGTTTTGTCGAAGTGACTGCATTAATAATTTGATGGCTGTGGAACAGCCAGAGTGAATTACATTTTAAAAGCAGAAGAAGTCACAATTTTTCTGAAACAGATTTAAGTGGTGCAAATTTTACGCCGAACGTAGTATGCTAAAGTTGTCATAATATCCTTATTGGCCATGCCAATGGAAAAGCGATTCAAAGGCAAAAATTAGTTACATTCCTTGCGAAGATTTATTGGTGGAATTCTAAAAGATAAAAGAAGATAAAGATGCCACTGAAATTGGTGGGTACATTGAAGAAAACATGCCCTTGAATATTAATGTCTAACTCGGATGATAATGCAGACAGAGAATATGAATATGAGCAAATTACGAAGATCAAGCACAAGATCATCAGAACCACAAGTGTCAACTTCAACGAAGATGGATATTGACAATAATTGCAATGTTCTGAATTTTGTTTCCATACATAGACAACAAATTAAAATCTCGGATAGGTTTGCTCCATTTCTGTTCTGCTGCCACTGCAGACACAAAAGAGCTATGACCGTGTTAAACTGTAGAAAAAGTAAAAAAGATCCATTAATGCAGCCAACTTGATAGAAGGAGTGACGCAAAGCACTCTTATTTTTGCAGCTAACTTCACATGAAATTCTCAGAAAATAGTCCCAAAATCATGTGTTGTACTGTGTTATTCTCTCAATTAAATTATTTTTATTTCAAGCAACAATTTTGTGCTCATACATGCCTCATTTCAGAATTACGATAAAAAAGATGTCATGAAATTAGCGCTCCCAGTTGCTGTACAATTTTTGCCTAAAGGAAATCGTGAGCTATCACGTAACTTAGCAAGCTATCTATCATTGGCCGCCATTGATTATGCCTACTTGCTAAGTCCTCACATAGATTCCATAATCAATTCGATTTTGGCTGGTAATTATGGTCTACTTCGTGTCCTCTCACAAATATATGAAGTGTCACCGGATACGGTATCACCACATGCACCCCAATTAGTTGCTCTGCTGCCAGAATGTGATTCTCAAGAAAGATTAGCCGTATTTCAATTGTATCTATTAATAGCACAACGTACACCTTTAGTTTTAGAATCGTGTATTTCGCTGTTGTGTGAATTTCTTTACGATAGCGAAACAGCAGGCACTACAATGCAAATTCTATTGAAGTTGGCTGAACAGCGTCCACTGTTGGTGGCAGAACATTTTGATAAAGTGCGTTTGGCAACGAAAACTAATCCAAATACGGTGACATTGGGTGCACAGGTTTTAGCAACGGCGGGACGTACAAATAAGGAAAATGCTCAATATGCATTGGATTTTGTTTTGGAGCAATTGCCTCATGCGGACAGATCATCGCAGGCTGTGCTGTTGCAAGAGGCAACAAGATTGTGTTCATCGTTTCCCATATTGTTTACAGACAAAGTATTGGCCTGTGTAAGACAAAAGAATGCTTTAAGGTAAAAACCCAACAATAACAACAACAACCACAACAACAAAGACAACAACAATATAATGTTGTAAATAACATTTTCTTTTTGTTTGGTTTCCATTGTTTTTTTTTACTGCAGCCAGCAAAAATTATCTTCCTCAGAGACGAGTGTTGATGTTGGTACCAAAACATCGGGCGGTGTTACCATAGTTAATCTTAATAGTTCCAATGATCAGAATGTTGCTACACCAACGATTGCGCCAAAAACTTCGGGTATAGTGGTCAATACTTTGGCGGGCAATTCATCGAGCCAACATTCCACAATTATTAGCGCTGACCCAGCCACAAGTACCACTACGGTTTCGGTAGCTTCTTCCAATACTCATGCTACCACAGGACGCAATCATAAAAGCAAACAGAGTCGTAGTAGTCCAAGCAGTCCCAAGGATCCGTATAGGAGAACTATAACGACAGGAAATATTAAAATACGTAAGTGGCGGCGTTTTTTGTTCAAGGAATTTTGAAACAGATTTTAAATACAACTTTTCTGTCTTTTAGCACCACTATCTGTCAATTCTAATGCCACACATCCCATAAGCCATCAAATTCCCGCCACAGCAAACACAACAACAACAACAATACCACCAACACCACCCCATACTGGATACACAAGACGTGTGAAATTGGGAGACTCTCGAAGTACGGGCCGCCTTCATCCATCCGGCAATACACATCGCAGCATGACACGCCTAAATGTAGCAGGAGGTTCTGTAGGAGGCTTACACAAAAGTATGACACGTCTTAGTTCTTCACAACATATCAATCAAAATGGTTCTGCTTCAGGTTCAGGTTCCAATACAGCAAACAATTCAACATCCAGCAGTAATGTGGTGGTACAAACCGGAGCCATGTTAAAAACACCAACAACACCAAACAGTCCCGGATATGTAACACCAGTGCCACCGCTGAGCAACAATGTCATCATAACGGGTCACAACAAATGGGGCATACCATCAACACAGGTAACATCGGGAGGAGTTACGGTGACAACATCACCCACAAAACTGAGACCCCAATCGCAAGGTCCTACTACATTGTTAAATACCAGTACGGCTTTATTGAAATATAGTACCGATGCCCTAAATCAATCAATAGGATCTATAACATCACCTATCAATCCGGTTTCAGTACATCATGCCTCTCCAGCATTGCCACAACAGAACCATGGCAATCAAAAATCTGTAATGAAGTTGCCAGTAAATGGAAGCGTAAGTAGAGTGATGAAGCATAAAAGTCTTTAGTTAATCTCAAAAAAATATTTCCATTATAACCTTAACAGAATGATCATGAAGTTATAGTATCTGGGCCCACTACAAATGTTACCCCGCGCCGCAACGACAATACCAGTCGCACTCTACTAAATGCCAACAATAGCATCTTAGATCAACGCATGAGTACATTTGAGCCCTATCAAATAATGCGAGATCCGGTACAGCAATTCTGCGAAAAACACTTTACTTCGATCAGCAGTTATATGGATGAGGTTTCGCAAATGTTGCCGCCTCCTACACGTTGCAGCATTGAAGGTAAACGCTTAATGTGTGAAAAAAAAACATTTCAAGGTTACAAATTTCGATTATAAATTTAAATTTTTTTTAACGTTTTATTTTGCATGATTATAATTTGTAATTTTTTTTTCTTGTTTGTTTTCCTTCCATGTTTCTCTTAACATTTCCAATTGGCTTTCACTGCATGTAATCGTATAACAATCGTTTATGTTGCGTTATGCTGCTCTTTTTAAAATATATTTTCTCTTTTCTTTATTTTCTCTTTTTTTTAATTTCCTCTTTCTCTTTTTATTTTATAACTGTTTTTCCCGTCACCACTTTTTCTACAATTTATTTTACACAAACAAGTTTCCAATGAATTTGCAGAGAGGCGCTCAAAAAAAGTAGCCAAACTACATTTTGCCTGTCAGATACGAGGACCTCATTGTTTGTATTCTAAAGCTTGTTTTACAATGAGAACACGTAACCCTAAAACCTGGATCCATTTAATGTTTTTAGACTTTCAAGTTCGTCATTATGTAAGTACATAAATGAAAGTATAATTTTGATTCGAAAATTATTTAATTAAACTGTTTTGATATTTTTGCTTTAAAGGTTAAAGAGAAAAGTGTTCTTAGTACTCGCGAGCCTGGCATCAGTAATTTAAAAAATATTTGGCAAATACTCAAGTGTGAAAATCGCAGCTTTACTGAATTGGTAACCAGTCAATTTCCTAGCATAAAGGTATAATTATACTCAAGTTATAATGGGGTTTTTCAACAACACGATAGTTTTGACATTAAGCTTTTTGACGTATTCGTAGTATGATGAATTTAATTTCGCGCGAAAATCACGAAAATCGTGAAAATCGCAAAATCCATTATAAAAATGGTGGTTCTATTAAAATTACATTTCGTAAAATTCGTGATATTTTTGGACAACATAATAGTCTTCTGAGACCCCCCCGGGGGCACATATATATAGTCTTTGGAGAAAGCAACAACTTAGACCTGTGCAACTGGGGAAAAAAGGTAGCCCAGTCCCCTGAAGTCAGCAGGGGTACAACTGGAAACTCCACTTTATTTCCACGGGAATCAGTAAGCTCGCAGAGTTCCGTTATTTATCTCTTTAGACATTTAACTGTTCTTTGGCTGATTATTGAGGTTGGCCCTTTATGGGAGTATCGTGGCCAGGATCATTTCGCCGTTAATGACACGCAAGGTAAATGATCCAGTCCAGTGGGCATGCTAGACATGTGTTCTGGACAGGAGTTGGAAAGTCTCCAACTCTTAAGCAAGGAGTGATGATGTGCAGCCCTGCTCGGAGTCATGGAAGTTGCAACTAGAAAGTTTTGTTGCATAGAATTATAGCTTCGGCTTCCTAGGACGAGCATGACGTCCCAAATTATGCAGTGGTTCGATCCACCATCTGATTAAGGCTTCATGGCCAGGCGCGGATGTAAATCGAATCACACAGTCCTTCTGAGATTGCTATTAAGAATTCGGTTAAATTTGAGTCCCTTTCGACTCGATACAAAATGTGTGAACAACAACGCGTGTTAGAGCGTATCGTGCAACTAAAAACATCGCAGTCGTGAGCCACAATGTTGCAGCGGATCTAAATTTGTCAATTACTCGACGTTCCCAACAATTGGAGTTGTCCAAAACCACCACATGGCGAATTTTGCATAAGGATTTGACTTTGAAGCCTTATAAGGTTCAACTGGCGCAGGAATTAAAGCCGACCAACCATTCACATCGCCGTAGATTCGCTCTGTTCATTCAGGAACAACCAGCTGGTTTTTCTGAAAAAATCATTTCTTTAGAAGAAGCCCATTTCCACTTGTCAGGTTATGTCAACAAGCAAAATTTAAGCATTTAGTCTTCTGAACATCCTAGAGCGATTATTGAGAAGCCTTTGCATAGTCAACTGGTCACTGTATGGTGCGCTTTGTGGTCTGGAGGCGTGATTGGCAATACTTTTTTTTTCGAAGATGAATCTAGAAATGCGGTCAATAGATCACGTTATCGCGAGATGCTAACAATGTACTTTTATTTGGGTACGGTTTTACGTCGTAAAAGTAAATTAAACCCCGTCGGAAAATCTACGCGCTAACAATTAACTTTTGGCCTATTAGTGACGACATGAATATCACTGTTCAACAGAACGATTCCACGTGTCACACAGCCAATGAAACGATCAATGTATGGTTAAGCAAATTTCACGATCGCATAATTTCACGACAATCAACAGTTAAGTGGCCAGTCAGATCGCGTGATTTAACACCGCTGAAATATTTTTTGCGGGGCAATGCTAAGCACAGAGTCTATACGGAGCCAATCGAAACGATCTCAGCCTTAAAACTCAAAATCCATGATGTGATGAACGAAATAGGAACGCCATTTTGCCAAAAAGTGATTAAAAACTTTGATGAAAAAATCGACATCTGTAGGCGTGGTCGTGATGGACATTTAGCAGATATTATTTTTCATTTATAATTGCTGAACTTTTTCTCTTCGAAATACAATAAAATTTTGAGTCATTTTGATCCAAATTTTTGTTTTATTTTAGAAAACAAACTTCTTGTTGAAAAACCCTTTACAATATTATATTGAATTTATTAAGATTTTTTAGGCAGATAACTGAATATATTTTGAACGAAATTAACTTTAGCTTAAGAGTCTTAAGTTTTATTCTTCTCATAAGTCAAATATTAATACATTCTTTAGAGGATACAGCTGTAGCAATCACCGTCTGTCTATTTTCACTAAAAAAGAAAATTTTTGTTTAGAAAAGCTCTTGGATCTTAGTGAACTTAGGGGGGCTTCTCAATCATTTACAGTTTTTATAAGGAATGAACTATAGTCGATAGCGGTATAGACGAATCTTATAGTAAAAAAATCAAATGGCATCGTAATGCCAGTTGCTGGGTCGGGTCCATATATTTGCCTATCTTTCCAAGCACTAGCACTTAAATTGTCAATGACCTAAAATTATGAACTAATCTGAAAATTTTGAGAAAATATAAAATTAAAATAAACTGATTCCAGTGCATAAACCTGGGAACATAATACGGTTCAAACGGACTATCTTAGATGGGCAATAAGCAGGTATAGAAATCATTAGTGAGAACATTTTACTGGAGTTGCTTATATCCCTAAACACAAAGGAAAGTTGTATCATGTATTAGAAATTCCATACGAAGGGCTTGGCTCTTTCCGGACAAGCCTAGCTATGACAACATCAAAAATAGATTGCAAAGAACGTGAAAGTTAATAAAGTTAAATGAAAAAAACAGAATGTGAATCAAAAGACTAAAACAATAACGTAAAATGGAAATTAACTTTTTAAACTTCCATGTTGTCCTGAGGTACCGGTTCGCAGTTACTGCGAAATTAGAGAGCACAGGCATGTGACCATCTTTATTATGCAACCTACATATGCCTAAATGGTCAGAAGATAAATTTTCCCAGCAAGTTATTTATTTTATAGTATCCAATAGCTCTAACAATTAAGTCAAGTAGTTAAATTTTTGTAGTCCCTGTACTGTTTTTGGCTACAGTTTAGTCAAAATTATACTGTACTAGCTGACCCATTGAGAACGAATTTGTGAGATCGCAAAGAAGAAACGCAAACAAATAAGCTCGATGCACAATGCGACTGTTTCAACGGCGCGGCAGTAATCGAGTCCATGTTACTTTGGACCTTCCCCCGTCATCCGCTAAGGCACATTGGAGGCAGTTGGCGACTGGCGACGAGTTAATGGCGTGTGTGTATTTTTGAAGTAAACAACGCTCAATATTTACCTAAATGCGATACCATATAATATCGAAACACAGCGCACAAAAAAAATAAATCCATTGAATGAATGAATACCCAAAAATTCATTCAAATCGATCCAGTCGTCTAGTTGCAGTGTAGTTGAATAATCTGGATACCGACTGCAGCGCCATCTGCCGGGCTGGTTTGTGAATGTAAACAATCCAAGGTGACACCCAAACGCATGCAAAACAAAATTATTCAGTGACATACACACGTACAGTAGAATTATATACATAAAGAAGATTTGTATGGAAGGTACCACGCGTCTTTATCAAGTCCCGCCTATATTTGCAGCAGATCTTAAAATATTTTCACTCAACCGAAATATCAAATTTTGTTTAAATACCGAGCAGAAATATTGGATTCTTATTCTGTGATTTGTATGGAAGGTACCACGCCCCTTTGTACAATCCCGCCCATATTTGCAGCAGTACTTAAAATTGCACACCAAACCGACGTACCAAATTTTGGCCAAATACCGTTATCGGGAGCAGAAATAATAGATTTATAATTTGTGGTTTGTATGGAAGGTACCACGCCCCTTTCTCCAATTGGGCCGAATTGTAAATCTAGACCACCCGGGGCGCCACCCAAACGCATACAAAAAAATATATGCAAATCGGTCCAGCCGTTTAGGAGGAGTTCAGTCACAACACACGTACAGTAGAATTATATATATGTACGAGCAAAACCGGCGAACTCCGTAACCAAGCATAATTCTAATAATTCTCACTAATGGTTGGGAAAACATTTTCAATTGAGAGTCTACAAATCGGCAAAAGTCGTTGGTAAAAGTAATTAATCCAGCTGTCGCATCAACTGGAACTTTTCCATTTCCAACAGCTAACATTTGTTTGGAAAATTGTGCAGCACTTTGATCATTTTGTCTCATATTAGTGGTTAGCGATAATGTTTTTACGTTATTCCACAAAGGTGATGCCTTCAGGCCAGCATTCAATTCATCTCCAGGCATTGCATGGGGAATTACTAGCAACGTTTGCCTGAAATCGCCTGCCAACAATATCAAGCCGCCAAAGATGTTGATATTTCGCCGAAGATCCTTCTGTGTGAAGTTAAGTGCTTCAAGTGATTTCTTATGTGCCATTGTGCACTCATCCCAAACAATGAGCTTGCATTGTTTCAATCAACAATTTTCCCATTGTACTGGATCGGGAAATCTTGCATGTTGAATTGTGTTTAAATTGAGTAGCAACTTAAGCGCAGAATGTGCAGTACGACTGCCATCTAGAAGAGTCGCCGCAATTCCAGATGATGCTAACGCCAAAGTTATGTCATAACTTGATCGAATAGTGGCCAGAATCAATGAAATGACAAATGTTTTCCCTGTTCCTCCCGGTGGGTCCAGGAAGAATAGACCACCATATTGTTGTCCACCGCTTGCATAAATGTTTCGTATACTTGTTTTTGCAACTCATTCAACAACGGCACATTATTTCGAACGAATTCCTGCAATGCATCAACATTGTATTGCAGCTCTCGATTTAATTCTTGGTTGAATGCATCGTGCATCGATCGATTTAACGCAATCATTATTCATATTTCAATCAGTAGCTTGTTCGCAATAGTCAAGCATTGATTCTCAATCAGAATCAATCCTTTATTATATATTTCATCGGTTATTTGCATGTCGGGATTATTCGTTCGAATGCGCAAGCGATGCAAGATATCTTCACATATGTCGTCTTTGCATTTGTTCCATAACTGAATTGGTTGTGAGGGAAAACATGTGGTGATGATAATAGCGAACAGCGTTCGTATTTGGTACGCATTTGATGAAACAAGTGAATCCGCAAGTGTTAAATTCCAATGAGAATCGTTCTCCAGCATGCTTCTCGATATGTTTGGCATTGGTGGCCATTTACAGTTTTCAGATGCGCAAATGATTTTGGTCCACTTACATTTACCAACAGCAGTCGCAAATAAAAACATTCATCATTTCTAGGATGAACAGTATACGGCGCCATCTACTTAAACTGAAACGTACTTATTTTCGTGAGGGATACTCACACACCACGTACTGGTGCCGTTGTAGTACATGCTATGTATCAGAGATGGCGCTGTATGTAAATAATGATTTTCCCTGTTTTCCTGCTTTTCTCTTGAAATTTTTCCTTTCCTTTGCTATAAACCTCACGGAGCCCAAGACCTTTGCAACGAATGCAAAACCGCGGAAATCGGTTCGTGCGTTCTGAAGTTATAGCGTCAGGAAGGAAAACCCGACTTATTTTTATATTATAGAAGATAACGATTGGGCATTTTTGTATATATATATAGAACTTAAAGTTGGCAACACTTTTTATCTGGTGGATATTTTAACTGTTGTCGAGTAAGTTATTTATTTTTGATTGGTTTGGCATTTCAACATGACTAGAGTGACATCTAAACAACGCTTCCAAATTATGTAAATTGAGGCTAAACAAAATTGACGTTGATCGCCATTTTCATAACGTAATTTTGTTTGAACGGATAACCCAATAAACAAAACTGCCGTAATTGAAGTAATGATAATCCTCTAGTGTATATGGAGACACCGTTACATACACAAAACTGACTATTTGGTGTGCTTTATGGGCTGATGGAATCATTGCCGCGTAATTTTTTTAAAAACGATGCTGTTCAGAACGTTACAGCCAATGATGATCGCCATAGAGGCATTACTGACTTTGCCGCTCATCAATTGAACAATCCCCATGATCTGCAGGAAACAGCACAGCATGTCACACAACTTGTGCCACAATTGATTTATTAAGGAAACGTTTGGTAACCGCAAAGTTGCGGACCAGTAAATTTGCCTCTAAGATAGTGCAATTTAACGCCACTAGAGTATTTTCTGTGGAGATGATGTGATTTGATTTACATCTGCACCGACTATGTAGTCATAGTCAGATGGTGGTCAAACCACTTGAATGATTTGCAAACGTCATTCACGCCCTAGGAGGCCATTGAATCCTCCGGTCACTCCTAGTAGTAATTTCGAAAGCCCGAAGTAGGCTGCAGCCTTCACTCCTTGCTAAAGAGTTGGAGACTTTCCAACTCACTGGACCTGAACCATTCATTGTGTTCATTATGAATGATCCGACCCATAAACTATCACGAGGGTCTCGAGACCACAACCACCACGATACTCCCATATAGGGGCCAACCTCAAGAACCAGTCAGAGAACAGCTAATTGTCTCAAGAGACAAGACAAGAGACGCTAGTCTGTGCCGAAAAGAGCAAAACGATTTTCTAAGTGCTTTCCGATAAACGGTCACAAAGTCACGATACCCAGCCGTGGCGGTCATATGCCTGAAGTCATATTTAAATTATAATGTCAGAAGACCATTTTTCGAATAAAGTGAATTTCATGTTAATTTGTTTTATTACATTTCCGAGTTCTACACCCCTATACAAAACACCCGTTATTTATTAAGAGTATTAAGAGTAAGCAAAGTGAAACAGGTCTAAGCTGGTGCAAACTTAGATATATCGCTAATCTAGGCCGATAAGCCCGCAAAGATTGACCATTTGGATAACAACTTTCGCCGCTTTATTGCCGATGTACCGCCACGAGTGTTGGAAAAATTCATCGAAAATTAGATCCCCAGATAAGTCCAAGCCAGTCATTACGGTCATATGCCAGAATTTATGTTTAAATTATGGATTATAATTTAAAAAAAAAATCATTTTTAAAAATTCTACACCTCTATTCAAAAGAACCTTTATTACTCCATTTCACTATGCCGCTCCAAAGTAGTTAACACAATCAGTAGATAGGCATTACTGCCTGTCAAAAGCCTACAGATTTTAATTTCGAAATTTGTTATCGTTAAATTTTATTGCTCGCAAATCCTTATTGTTAAAAAGGATACGCATTATAAATTAAAAAAAAATGTTTCCTCAATTGTTACAGGATCGTGAAATTTTGGTCAATGAATTAAGGCATTCGGGCTTTCTAGATGTATTCGAAGTCTCCAAGACTGATAAATCAAATCCAAATTGTAATGAATTGGAATACCAATGGGGTTGTTTTCTGTGCAATCATCCCGATAAGGCAGTTGGTTTTCTCAATGGTAGTAATCAGCCCATGATCGAGGGACAACTTAAGGAGAAAAAGGGAAAATGGCGTTTGTTTCGTAGATGGCGTACACGCTATTTTACCTTATCGGGAGCACATTTATCCTGCAAAGGATCGGTAAGTTTTGTTAAGCAACTCAATATAAAAATAAACTATCATTTTGTTTAAATTCCCTACAGAGTGGTGGCGAAAGTATTGATGTTAATCAAATACGTTCCGTTAAGGTATCACGAGGTGCCCGTAATATACCCAAAGCTTTTGAAATTTTTACTGCCGACCAGACCTTAATACTCAAACCAAAAGATGGTAAAAATGCTGAAGAATGGGTCCAATGTCTCAGCATAGTGGTGGCCCATTCTCAGGCGCGCGATAATCCACAAACAAAAACAAATAGTTTACCAGCTCGTGGCATGGGCAACAGTAAACCTTCATTTTAAGTTGTAAGAAGACACTAATTTAAGATGATGTTGCTAAATTTAATTAGAAATGCAGCTTTTTAAAAGCTTTTGTACTTAATCACTGAATCCCTCGAAGCAATTTTTGTTGCTAATGAGCGATTTTATTTAAAATGTAATTTTTTTTTGGTAATAAATTTAAAAATTAAACAAAAAAATATATAATTAGAAAAAAGAAAGTTTTGTACTTAAATAATTAAAATTGTTTTGTTTTTATGTCGACATAAGTTTTCATTTTTAGTTTAGTTTAAGATATTATTTTTTTTTTGTAAAATCGATATTTATTATAATGATATTATTAATGATAAAAGCAAATTAAAATAAAGACATTTTTATACAAATAAATAAATAAATAAATAAGAAACAAAATATATTTTTAAATTGATTAATAAATTAAAAAAAAAATTAAGTTTTTGCATTCGTATTGAACGAATCTTGATTCGAACTGCAAATGGGCTAGTTTGAAAAAATGGTGAAGTTACATCCCACTCTGTTGTCTTATTATTTTCATGTGTTTAAAAATTCGCACTTAATTTCGAAAAAGAATAAGACAAATATTGCTTTCTAAATAAAGCATAAACAAATAATTTACAAAAAATATCATGTCGTTATTTCAAAAAAAGGACCAAAAACCAAAAATTATAATAAAATATTAATTTCTGAAGTGTGTTCGAAATTTAAAATTTTTTTTTATAATTTAAAATTTAGGTTTTAGATATATATAAATATAAAATTAAAAGTAAACATTACATAAAATTTATAATTTAAATAAAACAATTGGTCTATTATATTCTATTTTAAAATTCGAACTTAATTTCCAATTTGATAAAAATCATTTTTATTAAAAATTATAACACAAGCTGGTTACCAAATAAAGTGCCAAAGAATTTTCTACAAATTTTATGTCGTTATTGCAAAAGATCTGAAAACATTTTAATAATAATTTAATTATAAGTGCCGAAGTATATTCGAAATTACCAGTTTTATTATATTTTAAAATTGTTATTTAAAATTCGAATTTTATATTATATTTTAAACTTTGAATTCAATATCGACAACAAATTTTTTAAAAATTGTATGTCGTTATTGCAAAAGCTCTGAAAAAAAATTAATAATAATTTATTATTAATTGACGAAGTTTATTTGAAATTAGCAGTTTTATTATATTTTAAAATTTGAATTTAATTTCGAATTTTCGTGAAAAGTATAAAAACTATAACGACATACATAGCTTTGCTAATAAAACTTTAAACAATATTCGAACTTAATTTCGAATTTCATATCTATAATAAAATTAAAAATAGAACTTCCGCAATAAGAGGAAAGAAAATCTTTTCAGAAAAATTTCGCAAATACTAAAATAAATTAATAAAAAAATTATTAAGTATAAAAGTACAGGGTGTCCGCTGGGTAAGTATACTACTTTGTGTAACCGCCGTTTTCCAAAACATTTGTTTTAACAGTTAATTGCTAATTTTTTATAGAAAAATATTGATAAACCAACGTTTTTTAATCTTTAAAACATTTTATCAAATCAACCATCGATTACTGTCACGATGAGAAAATTACGTGAAATTTTTAGGAGAAACAACGTGCCAACAAAACGCACTATTTATCGTGTAGTGAATGATTTCGAAGAAAGAGGATCTGTAGGTGATAGGCCCCAGCATGGACCAAAACCTACTGCAAGATCGGCTGAAAATATAACTGCTGCTCAAGAAAGTGTTCAAAACTATTCATCAACCTCAATTGGACGCCTTCCTCAGCAGCATGATCTTCAAAGAACAACTTTGACGACAATTTTGCACAAGGATTTCCTTATTTCCGTATAATATTCAGTTGACACAAGAGCTTTTTCCACAAGATTATTTAGGCCGCCATAAATATGCCAATAGGATGTTACACTTCGCCCATGACAATCCGAATTTTCACGAAAAAATCATAATGAGTGACAAGGCAAATTTTCATTTAAATAGATAATGTGAATAAACAGATTAGTCGGTTCTGGGGAATAGGAAACCCTCAAACAGTCACCTTTGCATCCTTAAAAAGTGACAGGCTGGTGCGCAAGAGAAATCCTTGGACCTTACTTTTTTAAAAATGTCTTGTCTAAACAAACTGTTAACCTCAATTCGACACCGTGATTACGAGCTTGGTCTTCAAATAACAATTTTGACCACAATTTGGCACACAGACTTGCAATTGTTTCCATATAAGATTCAGTTGACACAAGAGCTTCCACTACAACATCATTTACGCCGCCGTACATATGCCCATGACAAACATGATTTTCATGAAAAATTCATAATGAGTGACGAGGCTCATTTTCATTTGAAGGGATATGCGAATAAAAGAGTCGGTTCTAGGAAATGAGAAATCCGCAAGGTTTATGCAGACAAACCAGAAACGCTTGAGCAACTCAAACAATATATTCGTGATAAAGTTAATGAAATACCGCGTGAAATCTGTGAGATTGTAATGAAAAATGTGCTCAAGGGCTCGCAGCGGCGGACATTGATCTGATTGCCGACATTAATTTAAACATTAATCGATATAAGGTCCATTCTCTTTCTTCTAATCAAAAATTGTAAACAAACAAAATAGTATACTTTCCCAGTGGACACCCTGTGTGTTCGAAGTCATGAGCTTTTTTAAAAATATATACATTTAAAAAGTTCTAAACTCTAAGTTGGCAACACTTTTCTAACTGGCAGTCATCTTCTTAGCTGTTAAGTGATTTATACTTTAATTGGTTTGACATTTCAACTTGAATAGACTGGCGCCTGAACAACGCATTCAAATTGTGTAAATTGATCCTAAAACGTATTGCACACAAAGTCAATTTTACTGTCACCATAGTCGTCCATCAGAGCAATTAGTTCGATTAACTATGGAACGTTTTTGCATCACATTTCCTCTAAATAATAATACACATCCACAGAGTCGTCGTACAGTGGGTATAAAAGAAATCAGTGATGCTGTTGTTAGTATGATAGAGGAAGAATCGGTCTATCCACCATCGTTCATAGGAAATCAATATGTTTCCATCCACTTAATAGAAAATTTGACAGAAAAATCTTGGTTTGCGTGCTTTTAAAATCCAACTCCTGCAAAAAATTGAGGAAGAATGGGACCCAGAGCCATGATTTTTTTTTTAAAGACAAGTAGCACTTCAGGCAACAATGCCTATTTAGTCAAGTACCGTGCTACATTCTTTAGGAAAGGGATAGAGATGAGATGAAGCAGGTGGTGAAAGTAGAAGGATAGTCGGATATTAACTGTCGTATAAGACAGCACAGCGACCAGTGACTATGCCTTCATCGCTGAGCAGCCCCACCGACAGTCAATTTTTATTTTTGTAGTGAAAAAAAAAACCAAGGTCTTCGTTGGGAATCGAACCCCCAACCATAAACTACCTACTAGCCTACAAGGGCACCTATGATTACAGGCTTTTTCATTCATCAATTAAATAACCAGGTTGTAGAGGAGCTGTGATTTCAACAAGACGGCGCAACATGCCGCATAGCTCGTACCCACAATTAATTTATGGAAAAAAACATTTGTTAACATGAAGTGGACTCCATGATTCTGCTATCTAACGCCGCGAGATTGTTTTCTGTGGGGATGTGTGAAGTAGCTAGTCTACGCCGCTAACCCCGACACGACTGATGACTTGAAGGAAAACATTTGCCACGAAATTGTCTATATATTGCCACAACGTGTGATTAGATTTTAGATTAGATTTCCTCGCCTGGCCATGAAGCCTTAAGCAGATGGTGGATCAAACCACTGCATAATTTGGAACGTCATGCTCGTCCTAGGAAGCCGAAGCTATAATTCTATGCAACAGAAACCTTCTAGTTGCAACTTCGATGATTCCAGAGCAGGGCTGCAAATCATCACTCCTTGCTTAAGAGTTGGAGACTTTCCAACTCCTGTCCAGAACACATGTCTAGCATGCTCACTGGATCTGGGAACATTTCACCAGGTAGGTGTCATCAAAGGTGAAATGAACCCGGCCACCATAGAACCATAGACTAATAAGGGGCCGCGACACCACAATCACCACGATACTCCCATAAAGGGCCAACCTCAATAATCAGCCAGAGAATAGTTAAGTGTCTATAGAGACAAATAACGGAACTCTGCGGGCCACTGATTCCCGTTGAAATAAAGTGGAGTTTCCAGTTGTACCCCTGCTGACTTCAAGGGACTGGGCTCCCTTTTTCCCCCAGTTGCACAGGTCTAAGTTGTTGCTATATCCAAAGATCATATATATGTGCCCCCGGGGGGTTATATATCGCCACAAGTGGAAAAAGGCATTGAAACTTGAAACAGTGGTGACCGCTATAGAGCCATTACTGCTGACTTTATCGTTCATAAATTGAAAAGCCATTTTGAGTAGGAACTGTAATTTAAAAACAAACGGCGCAACATGTCGCATAGCTCGAGCCACAATTAAGTTTTTTAAGCAAACGTTTGGTATCCGCATAGTTTCACGTTTCGGACCCGTAAATTTGCTGCCAAGATCGTGTGTTGTAATGCCGATAAGCTATTTCTTGTGGGAATATGGGAAGTCTACGTCAAGAAGTAAGAAACATTTGATCATTTGGAGGACGACATTCGCCGCGTTACTGCTGATATAAGATGACAAGTGTTGGAGAAAATCATCAACAATTGAAGCTCCTAAGAAAACTATGTCCCAGCCAGCCGTGGCGGTCATATGCCGTAAGTCATATTAAAATTTTAATGCCAGAAGATTATTTTTTTAGTTAAGTAAATTTCATGGCAATTTATTTTATTCCATTTCTATACCTCTATAAAAACACCCTTTATTAATTAACAGCTTGCAAAGGGAAACAGCTTTAATCTAGTGTAAACTAAGATGTATTTATTCATCATACATTTTTAATTTACTTATTACCCATTGTCTGTTGAAGCTCAGTTCAAATAGATGATTGGCCCTCAAAGAACAATCAGCTTTAAATGCAATAAATTTTCTTGTGAAAGATTATTTACTTTCAGCCTTAGCGAAAAAAATGCGCTTAATCGCATTGCAATAAATCGCGTTTTCGCTGATAACAGAAAAACAAATTATATTTAATTAAAACAGAAATTATAATCGAGTGTCAATCACAAACTAACTTTTGCATGAAGACAAGAATATGATTGTCAATGTTTCGTCACAGAATCCACAGCATGAAATAATTTGTTATTTATTGCGGCATTATTATAAATAACGCGGCAGTTATAAATAAAAAAAAATACTTAAAATTTTACCATTAAAGATTTGAAATTTGTCTAATTATAGAATTAAAACGGGACTAATAATAGTGAAAGTAAAAGGCCATATGTGCCAAAACCTTATCGGGATACTCTACAATACTACTTTTAAAAATTATTATTACGCTCTATGAAATTTTGTGACCTTGCCTGCTCTTCTAAGTCAAAATAATGTTTTGTATGGTGCGCCCTTTATATTTTTTTTTTGATCACTTCTTATTAGTTCGATTTAAATACTAAAGCCAATTACTTGTGTCAAAATCACATCTGAATGAGCATAAACTTTAATTTGAAAGTTCATTTTTCACTGCTTTCTGTGTTAAGGAGCCAAGGCGATACACACTCTAAGCAAACATTTGGATTATCGTTCAATTATGCTTAAAAATGATGCGCAAAGCGGCTGTAGTGATGCCCAATTTTTACGAACGTCGACGAATTGATGTTCCAGGCTCATTTTTAACGCTATACTACTACGTCACTACGATTATACTGTTTTGGTCTATTGTCAGCAACAATATCGTGAGTCTTGAATTTGATGATTCAATTACGCACAGCGCTCTCAAAAGCAGTTCGTGCTTGCCGATATACGGTCACAAATGTTAGAAACGATATCCAGCCGTGACGGTCATATGCCTGAAGTCATATTTAAATTATAATGTCAGAAGATCATCTTTCGAATAAAGTGAATTTCATGTTAATTTGATTTACTACTTTTCCTAGTTCTACACCCCTATAAAAAACACCCGTTATTTATTAAGAGTAAGCAAAGTGAAACAGGTTTAAGCTGATGTAAACTAAAATATATCGCTAATCTAGGCCGATAAGCCCGCAAAGTTTGACCATTTGGATGTACGGCCACAAGTGTTGGAAAAATTCATCAAAAATTAGATCTCCAGATTACTCCAAGCCAGTCATAACAGTCATATGCCAGAATTTATATTTAAATTATGGATTATAATTAAAAAAAAAATCATTTTTGTTTTATCCCATTTCAAAATTCTACACCTCTATACAAAAGCCCTTTATTACTAATTTTCACAATTAAAATTCCTTCCTTTAATTCCATGCTTGAAATTTTTCAACTTTCTACTAAATAAATGTCAAAGGATGACAGCTCCATTTTCGGCCTTTAGTCATTTGTTAGGCAATGTACTTTCTAACCTCAAATTTGACCACACTTAATGTATAATTTTTGTTTACTTATTTTACAAAATACTTTTATTGAGGCTGTCTTCAACACTCAAACTAATATTCGATTCATTTTGTTACGAAGATGATTTTTTTTAATAATTATCAGTAAAAAAAGTAAACGAAACGACCCACTGTGCATTTTAAAAACTGTGTAGTTTTCTAAGAAATCTTATACACGCAAGACAAGAACAATACGCTTATAAGAAATTCTACCAAATAAGATAAACAACAGAAAACAAAAAAAAAACTAACAGAGAACAAAGCAAAACGCACAGTAAACCACAAGCCTGAATGCTAAAAACAACAACAACAATATTGGATGATGTTAAAGTAGAATATTCTTGTAAATGCTTAGCAAACGAATTAATTCAAGTTGAGTAAAGACAACAAGGTTGCCATCGTGTTCTTTTTTGTGTGTATTGAAAATAAATAAATCGTTTAACTAAATTTTAAACTCTAAAGTACTACTGTGTTATTACTTTACAATAAAAGTATTCAAAATATCCAAATGTTTATTAAAAGGAATAAACATAACAAAATTAGAAAATATTGGATTATCGAAGTTATTTTCGATTCGAAAGCAATTTTGATCACGATTGCCAGTATTAGCCCTCTGAAAATATTTTATGAAATTTTGTGTTAAATTAAATTAGCACTTGGTAATTTAGACATGTAAAAATATTGGAGTCACTTGCCACATTTATTTCGAACAACTTTCGGAGAGAGGATTGACAGCTTTACTCAAAGCAAGGCGATTTTAAAATAATTTTTTAATAAAGAGTTTTTCAAGAAGAAATTTGTCTTCTACAACAGAATAAAGCAAAAAATTATGATTCAGATAATTCAAATTTTTATTGTACAACGAAGAGAAAAGTTCGGCAATTATGAATGAAAAATGATATTTGGCAAATGTCCACCACGACCACGCTGACAGATGTCGATTCTTTCATTTAAGATTTTAATCACTTTTTGGCAAAATGGCGGTCCTATTTCCTTAATCACATCATGGATTTTGATTTTTAAGGCTGAAATCGATTCGATTGGCTACGTATAGACTCTGCCGTTAACATAGCCCCACAAAAAAAAATCCAGCCAGATCGTGTTAAATCACACGTATGATTTAACACGATCTGGCTGGCCACTTAACTGCTGATTGTCATGAAATCGTGCGATCGAGAAATTTGCTTTGCAATAAATTGATCATTTCACTGGCTGTATGACATGTAGCACCGTCCTATTGAAACCACATGTCAGTAATATTCACGTCATCAATAATAGGCCAAAATTGAGTTGTAGACGTCTCGCGACAGCGTGACCGTTGCCGCATTTATAGCCCCATCAGGCCTCGAGACCATATAGCGCACCATACGGTGGCACGTTGGGCATGCAAAGGGTTCTCAATAATGGGTCTAGGATTTTCAAAAGTCCAAATGCGGCAATTTTCACAAGTGAAAATGGGCTTCGTCTGAAAATACGATGATTAAAAAAAAACCAACTGGTTGTTCCTGTGAATAAATTAAACAAACCTGCGGCGATATGAATGGTCGGTCGGCTTCAATTTCAGCACCAGTTGAACTTTGTAAGGCTTCAAAGTCAAATCCTTACGCAAAATTTACCATGTGGTGGTTTTGGATAGCCCCAATTGTTGAGAACATCGAGGAATTGACAAATTTGGATCTGTTTCAACACTGTGGCTCACGGCTGCGATGTTTTTAATTGCACTAACCGCTCGAACACGAGTGTTGATGAAGAACACCGAAGGTTCTTCGAAAATAAATAACGTTTTTCACTGTGAGTTAAAACACAAATATGAGTTTTATTTAAATAAGAAGTAAATAGAAATTTTTCGCGGCTCTAATAATTATAAATACACGATACAAAAGGCAGATTGGTTCATCGAAAATATTTTAAGGCTTGCCAAAATATTTTGCGTTTTTAAATTTATTTAAAAAATATTTATTTATTTATTTATAATTTTATTATTTATAAAAAGAAGCCATAACTGGTATATGAACTAAATTCTTTTCGCTTATTATACATAATTGTATGTAAATGTATACATATTTTTATCACAAATAGGTGACTATAATTAAAAACTAAACGAGAAAAAAATATATATATTGTATAACAAGTCATAGTAAAAAATAAAATAAAAACTAAAAAACGATAACACATTTTGAAAATACATAAAGTTTCTTTTTAAGAATAATAACTATTAAAAAAAAAACTCTATTATTAACAATTAAATACTTTTTAAGTACAGACATTTTATACAAAAATAGTATTTCTTAAGTTGGTTTTCAAAAAGGCAAAAAAGTTAAATAACATGAGCAGCTTTAACAGGGAGGGGGCCGAAAAAAGTTGTTTCAGTTCTTCTTAAAACTATTTATATTTTGTTACATATTTCAATTAAATTACAATTGTCACTGTTTAGTGATTTAAGGTTTTCTAAATTACATAATTTATAAATATATTTCTTTAAGCACAAGGTCTTTATATAACAAATAAACAAATTTTAGTTTTATTTGTATTTTCAATATTTCGCCACACCATTGGGTGGCATCTTTAGAAGAAGGAAAGGGTATTAAAAATTGTTTTAAATCAATCCATAAATAAAAAATTGGTGACAACAAAAATACAATTTCTTCCAAAATTTATTTATAAAAATTTTTATTACAAAAATTTTTAATTGGTGTAAAAAGATATTTTTTCCTAAAACAAAAACCCGTTTATTTTGAATTTTTTAAAAAATATATTATTTTTCAAAAACAATTTTGATTATCTTGCATTTAAAAAAAAAAATCTCAAACACAAAATTGATTTTGTTCAACAACATAGTTAATTTTCTTCAAAAAAATTTCGATTATTTTGAATTTGTTGAAGGATTATTTTTTCTTAAAAATTTTTTTTTTAAAAATTTGATTATTTAGAGTTTGTTAAAAAATTTTTTTTACCTAAAAATAAAAGTTTGATTATTTTGAATTTGTTAAAAAAATATTTTTCATCAAAGCAAAAAAAAATTTCTTAAATAATATTTGGATTATTTTGAATTTGTTAAAAAAAATTTTCGAAATTTTGAATTTCTTAATTTTTTTTTAAACAAAAACTGCAATTATTTCGAATCTCAAAAAATTCGATTATTTTTTTCTTAAAAAAAAAACTTTGTTAAATAAAAATTTTCTTAAAAAAATTTGTGATTATTTTGAATTTTTTTTTATTTATTATAATTATTATCAATTATTTTTTGTTTTTGATTATTTACAATTTGTTTGTTAATAATTTTTTATTTATTCATTATTTTTAATTTTAATTATTTTAATTTAACAAAAATATTTTTTTTTCAATAAATTTCGGTTATTTGAATTTTTTTAAGAATATTTTTTCTTAAAAACAAAAAGTTTGATAATTTTGAACTTAAAAAAAGAATTAATTATTTGAATTTAAAAAAAAATATCTTTTTCTTACAAATAATTTTTAAGTTATTAAAAAAAATATTTTTCTTTGAAATTTCTTAAAAATAAAAATCCATTACTTTGCATTTAAAAAAATATTTTTATCTTAAAAATAAAAAATTCGATTATTTTGAATTTGTCAAAAGAAAATTTTTTTCGTCAAAAAAAATATAATCGTAATTTTGAATTTCTAAATTTTTTATATTGAATCTCAAATAATTCGATTATTTTGAATTTGTTAAGAAAAAATATTTTTTTCTTAAAAAAAAGTTTGGATTACATATTTTAAATTTCTTAAAAAAAATATTTACTTAAAAAATGTTTGATTATTTTCTATTTGTTTATAATTATTATTATTAATTATTTTTTTGTTTAGTCTTTGTTTGTTAATAATTTTTCATTTTAATTGCGATTATTTTAATTTAAAAAGAATATTTGTTTTATTTAAAATTTTGGTTATTTGATTTTTTTTTAAATATTTTTTTTAGCAACAAAAATTCTGATTATTCAGCATTTGTTAAAAAAAATATATTTCTTTAAAAACAATTTCGACTATTTAGAATTTGTTAAAAAAACTTTTTTTCTTAAAAAACAAAAACTTAAAAAAAATCGATTACTTCGCATTAAAAAAAAATTTTTTTTCTTAAAAATAAAATATTCGATTATTTTGAATTTGTTAAAAAAATTTTTTTTTCGTTGTGATTTTTTTAATTTAAAAAAAATATTTATTTTAAAAAACATTTTGGTTATTCGAATTTTTTTAAGAATTTTTTTTCTAAGAAGCAAAAATGTTGTTAATTTTGGATTAAAAAAAAATATTAAAAAAAATCACTTATTTTTAACTTAAAAAAATATCTTTTTCTTAAAAAAAATTTAATTTCTTAAAAAAAATATTTTTCTTTAAAAAGGATTTTTTTTTGATTATTTAGAATTTTTTTATTATTATTTATAATTGGTTTATGGTTAAGGATTTGTCAGTAATTATTTAATTTACTAGTTAATGTAACACAATTATTTATAAATGTTCTTTTCCTAAAGATGCCATCCAATCGGGTGGCGCGATATTAAAAATAAAAATTAAATTTTTAAACTTTTATATAAAGAACTTTTACTTAAAACAAATATTTATAAAATATAAAATATCTCAATTAATTATAATTATTATTTTAATTTCTTTTTTTTTAATTAAAGGTAAAAGAAAAAAATATTTATAAATTCACCTAAAATCACTGTAACTTTACATTTCTTAGGGAATGTGCCAACATAGCAAATGTAGTTATAAGGAATAAGCTACCAGGTACTGATGATAACATACGATATCTTTCTTCTGTCATTGATTTCGTTTTGCCACGATCTGCCCAATCAAAACTGCGCTCCACGGCCTTTTTCCATTTGCCATACCTATGAGCACGCTCCTCATCGGTGCTGGTTGGCAGAAAAGTATCATAATAAATATTGTCATAGTGGCGCTTTTCTGGATCAAATTTACACAATTCGATGCCTTCAGCCTGTGCCGCACACATGGCTGCACCAAAGGCAGTCGAATCTAGAAGTTGTGAACGAAATACTGGCACACCCGCTGTATCAGCCTGTAATTGCATTAGAACATTATTGGAGGATAAGGCACCATCGGCATGCAGTTTATTGAATTTAAAGCCACCCTCCTTATACATGCACTCCAAAATATCTCTCGACTGAAAACAAATGGCTTCCAGGGCAGCTCTTACAATATGATGTTTAGTGGAAAATTGTGTTAGACCAATGATAATACCGCGGGCATCTTTACGCCAGTAGGGAGCATATAGACCGGTAAAGGCGGGCACAAAATAAACATCACCTGTCGTTATAACTGCTTCGGCATATTTTTCAGCATCTGAAGCATTTGGCACTATGCGTACTTTATTTTGTAGCCATTCCAAGGCATGTCCAGCCACTGCTACAGCTCCTTCTAAGGCATATACTGGAGGTATATTTTTTCCTAATTTATAAGCCACCGTTGTTAGAAGACCTCTAGAGGATATCACCGGTGTTGGGCCTGTATTGCAAAGTAAAAAACAGCCAGATCTGTAAGTATTTTTTGTTTGTCCCGGCTTGATACACATCTGTCCCAGCAGAGAGGCCTGTTGGTTACCCAAAATACCACTAATTGTCATGCCTTTAAGTACAGAACGATCATCCAAAACTTTGCCATAAATTTCGGAACAACTTTTTATGTCAGGCAACATATCGGGATGTATGGAGAAGGTTTTTAACAAAAGTGGATCCCATTCCAGGGTTTCAATATTCATCAGCAGGGTGCGGGAAGCATTCGTAACATCGGTTATATGAAGAACACCTGATTATATGACATTTAAAAGTAAAATTTATTAATAAATTTCAATTGCATTGAATACGAATGGAGTTCATGAAAACAAGAACAAGAGCAGCTGTGAAGCTTTCCAATAGTTAAAGTTTAAAATTTTACGCTTGAAATATAATTAAATTGATCTTTAGTCTAGAGGTTAAGATGCATGCTTCTCGAATTCTCTTTACTACTACTTACTCACCCTTGGTTAAGTTCCACACTATCCAACTGTCAATGGTGCCCGCCTTACAACGTTTCTCTCGACAAGCTTTACGCACTGCTGGCACATTATCTTTTAGCCATCTTATTTTTAAGGCTGAAAAATATGGTGACACTGGCAGACCCACAATATTTTTAAAATGATTTTTATTTTGTTCTGGTATTTTGGCCAAAATTTGATCCACTGTGATATTCGTGCGAATATCATTCCATACGATTGCATTGTATAAAGGTTTGCCTGTAGTACTGTCCCACACCACAGTGGTTTCACGTTGATTTGTTATGCCTATCGTTAAGATATCTTCTTTGCGATAGCCAAGGGAGGGCAGCTTACTGACGGCCACTTCACAGCAACGATAAATATTGTTAATGATGGCAACGGGATCCTGCTCAAACCAGCCATCTTTAACTGTAATTATTTGCTTTTCAATGCGATGGTTGGCAATTTCTTTAAACTCGGGTGTGGTGTAAATTGAAAAACTAACGGTATTTGTGCCCTCATCGATCACGCCCACCAAACGATTCAGGCTTAACGATGGCTTACGAAATTCTCCCATTCTTCGAAATGGCACTTCAGCACTCGAACCTGGCTGCGGTGTACTGGGTACATTTTTGCCTTCAGTCATTTCACTGTCCGAATCGTCCAAGTCACTATTCAGTTCACGTGAGTCTGTTGAAGTTTCTAAAATTTGATTTGCAAAAATTTCATGCATTAAAATTGGTGAATTTCCTTTTAAAAATTTTTTATTTATCGTTAGTTTAATTTAGCATAAACAGAATTAAGAAGAAGAAACAAAAGCAGGTTATCGGATGATCAGAAAACACAAAAAAATTTTTAAAAATAACAAATTTTTAATAAACATATTAAACTATCACAAACAGAAGTGAACGAAATATTCTCTTTTATACTTTTAACTTTTTTCTTTAAAAATTTAAATACTTAGATTTTTGCTATTAATAAAATTTAACCATTTGCAGTTAAATTGTCATAACTCTAAATTGAAGAAAAAAAAATTTAATTGTCCAGATTTTTTTTCTTATTTATATATATGGTGTTTTTTATAGAGGTATAGAAATTTGAAATGGAATAAAAAAAAACAAAAATGAATTTTTGAAATTGATGTGAAATTTACTTTATGCGAAAATAATCTTCTGGTATTATAATTTTAATACCACTTTTGGTATATGACCGCCATGACATGCAGATACAATTTTCGATGACTTTTTCCAATAATTGTGACCTCATAACGCGACAAATTTTGGGCTCCAAGTGGTCAATCGTTTAAGCTTACCGGTATATCCCCACAGAAAGATCAATTAAATTCCTTTAAAATATCAATTGTGTCACAAACTGTATAAAATGTTGCCTCCTCTTGGTAAAGCAGCCCTTTAACAGCTCCTGCACATTATGGTTGTTAAGTTCATGAACAAAAGAAATCAGTAATCATGGCTCTATAGCTGTCACCATTGGCTGTAACGTTCTGACCAGCATCGTTTTTAAAGAAATGCCGACCAATGACGCCACCGGTTTTTAAGGCTTATCAAACAGTCAGTCTTTCTGGATACGGCAGTTTTGTCCATTAAAAAAAAGAAGTGAGCTTCATTGCTAAACAAAATTGGCTTATGAAATCGGGATCGGCTATTTTGAATAGAACCACGATTAAAAAAAAATTCATAATGTAAAAGCTTTGTATAGACGGCCAGTCTATTCATTTTAAAATTCCAAAACAAACTAAAAAATAATCACTTGACAGCATAGCCACCTGCTAAAAAAAAGGTTGAGAAATTAAAAATCTACACCTCTATAAAGAGCACTCTTTACAAATATTGTAACGAAATTATGATTTGGCAGCAGTTAAACAATAAAAGTATATCATGCCGATGGCTAAAAAATGGTTATTCTATTTAACGTTCAGTTTCGAGTCATGAGTTCAAGTCCCATTAATGAACTAAGTATAGAGAAAAATAATCGCTGTTGAGTAGTCGCAGTTTAGGTTGTTTAAAAAACAGTTCAAAAATTTTCCCAGTGTTCAAATTAGAAAAAATCGAAGAGTTATTGGGTAGCCGCGATGGATGCCGCCTTTACCCCAAACGCAATAGAGCCTTAAGTGCAAAGAAAAGTGACTGTACATTAATTGTGTTGCAGTAATGGCTGAGCTGATTAAAAAAGAGTTTGGTGTCGTAGGGAATTCGAAACTCATCGGAGCCACAGAGCATTCCCGTTCAGATGTCTGTGCTGGTTAATAACGCATGTTAAAGCTTAATAAGACCTAGAGTCTCGCAGTCTTGCAGAACGTTGTGTTATGGACAATTGTGTGGTTTAAAAAGATTATGGGAACAAGCCAATGACCAAGAGTAAACGAAGAAATAAATTTCCAGCGCAGAATCAAATAAAAGTTGAGGCATTTAAGTCAACTGGGAAGAACAAACGGGGAGTAAATGTTTTTTAAAAATAAGAAATGCATTCATGGGCCCCCTCTCCCCGGGGGCACATTATAAGTCTTTATGGATCACACAACCATCTAGACTTGTGTCTTGAGGGGGTAAAAGGGAGCCCAGTCCCCTTCAAGGCTAGCAGGAGCCAACTGGACAATCCACTATATTTCCACGGGAATCAGTAAAGCCCCAGAGTTCCGCTATTTGTCTCTTTAGGCATTTAGCTGTTCTCTGACTAATTATTGAGGAGTGAAAGCTTCGGCCTGCTTCAGGCTTTTGAAGTTGGAACTAGGAGCGACCGGAGGATATACGTATCCGAAGGCCTTTTAGGGCGAGGATGACGCTACATTTCATTCACAGTGGTAATAATCCACCATCTGATATTGGCCCACACGGCTAGGTGCAGATGTAAATCTTATCACGCATTACGCCATGGGCCAACTTGTGATAAAAAATTTAAAAAACAGAATAAATATTTTATTTTTTAACGTTGCATAATTTAAGCTTGATTACTGATAGTTTTATGTACTTATTTCAAGCCCCCCGCAAAATAAGATTACGGAAAACATTCAAAACAAAATCTAGTTTTAGAGACACACATTTTTCTTGCGATTCGTAAACTTTTTCGAAGTGAATGCTGGGAGTTAAACCTATAGCAAAATGTCTTGGCAGCAACAGTTCTTAATTTTAATAGAGCAGTTTAGTTATCGATATCGCATTCGCTGAATTAAACCAAATTTATGGAAAGTCAAACCAAAAATTAATAATTCTCATTGCATTGAGAAAACAGTCGATGGTAAAAAGCAAGCGGAAAACAGAGTTGTGATTTCAGGTTAATGCCATTATGTGTGGATAATGATAATAGATAAACAAAAACTAAAGGCAAATAATAATAATATTCAATAATATCATTAACCAACTTTTTCATAAAAATGGACTTATACTACTTTAAAAGGAAACGGCTAAAATAAAAAAAAAATTAAATAAATGAAGAAAAGACTGTAAAACAGCTTAAAACCCGTTTTATAGAAATAAAATAACATCAAGAGAATAAAATTGTCAAATTGCAAATTTTTCAATTTTAATTAATAAGTTTTTATGCAAAATTTTAACTAAGAGCAGATTAATAAACATTCAGCTTTATAACAATTAACACAAAACCAGATCATTCAAACTACAAAATTTAACTCAAATGTCATAAACAGAGACAGGCCCCCTTGACGTAAAACGAAAACGAGGAAAGAAATAAAATAAAATTAATCTAACGCAACTCAACTCAAAAATATTATTGAATTACAAATATTGCAAAAGAAAACCAAAAAACATTTTTTTGCTTAAGAAATTATTTATTGCTCGAACTGGTTTAATAAAAAAATAAAAACAAAAACTAATTAACCAAATACTTCTTCAAAACCCGCTAAAAAAAATTAATTTATCAGTTTAGACTTTGAAACTTATTTTTATTTTTAATCTAAAAGCTTTTACAACCACATTTTTAATGACTTTCAAAATATTGGATGACAGAAACAAAAAAGCATGAACAAATTTATATTCCATCTTAAGTTTCAAAAGGGCTTATCAGGCGGTAGACGAATACAAAACAAAGAACAAACAAAAAATGTGTCAATAAAATAATCAAATACAAAATTAATTATACAAGCAAAGAATGCATTATTTGTTATTCTATAAATAAATTACATATTGCCGCTTATGTATAAAATAATTTAAGTACATAAGGGCGCGATAGCAAAATTTCGGAACAATTGTAATGTGACAAAGCAAAAATTTGAGATAAAAATTAATTTATATTTAAGCTTAGGTTCGGTTTCTAACATTTAGGGAGCAATTCCAGATTTTTTTTATAAATAATTTATTTTCACAAAAAACTTTCGAGTACCACAAAATAAGCGATCGTTTCACTGATGAAATTCATCGTATGAAACAGATCTTTGAAAACATAACCATTTCTAAAAGATCAGTTCATACCCCAACTGATGGATTTCTATAAAAAAAAACTTTCGCATTTTAATGATACAATATCACATGTTATGTATCCGCACGGCTGATATACAGGCTAAGCCCTTGAATGTTCCAATTGTTAAATATTACTCCATAGATTTTAGCACCTATTTTTGGCATGATGGCACCTCTTAGTATCATTTGTGCTGCTATAACCACAGATGACTTTAATAAACTAGTTATTAAAGTTGGTGATACAGAGTCAGTTACAAAAAAGTTGCGGATTACCTCAATACATTATACATTACTTTATATTACAGAGTATAACAATTGGGCACAAAAAGATTAAATATGAAGTTACGCTCTAAAAGGTGACCAGAATCTAAGAAAAAAGATTTTCAAGGCTCTCTCAAGCGCTCTCCAAAAATTGCGCTCCATTTGATTGACTTTCTGGTTATCGTCTTAAATCTATTGTCGTGGAAAATGTTCGCTTCTTCACAAGAATTTTGTTTTTCAATTGTGGCAATACCAACAACATAATAGTTTTGACATTTACTTTTCTGACGTATTCATAGTAGATGCATTGCAATGAATTCACTTTTGCACGAAAATCGCTTCAAAGTATTTAAAATCCACTAGGAAAATAGAGCTTCGGACAACATAATCTTCTTCGTTAAATTTCAGTCGACAGGCAGACTAAATACAGATTCGACACTTTAAATCGTTAAAACGTTTGATTAGTTCCGTGTTTATTATATGTACTATGACTGAAAATAATTTTGCGATAAGAAATTACATGGGGATTCCCATTTTTCATATCAATAATGTTCAGAAAAAAATGGAAAGAAGAAAGAAGACAGATATATAGACTTTTAATTTTAGTGTAAAACACTTTTGACATTTCTTTTGACAAATAAATTATTTTAACAAAATTGTGCGTAAAAAAACTCAACATTTTGTTTTGTTTAAAATTAAATAAAAGCCATAAAGTATCCAAAATCTATTAAAGGGAAAAAAATTTTTTTTTTGATACCAAAATGGGTCAGATTTGACCCGAAGGTTCTATGAAGGTTAATTTATTTATCTAATACTTAAAAATTTATTCTCATTTTATACTTGTACTCTGAACTTCATTACATTTTTAAATGTAAACAAAAAAGTAGCGCCGCCCTAATTTATTCATATTGTTGCGTACGCAAACAAAAGTGAAATTGATTTAATTTTTTTTTTGGAAAAATTTCAAAATTAAAATCAAATTTTTATATTATATAAAATATATAAAAATAAAGCAAGACAATGACTACATAAGGAGACATGCACAGAAGAGTATAGATTTTTAGCACAATTATTTAAAAACAAAAATAAGAAATAAAATTTGTGTGAATTAGTGTGGTCTTGTTACATTTAAAACAAGTTCATTGAAAATCCGGTTGCTTGAGACGTTAATTAATCTAAATTTTAAAGTTACAGTTATATTTGTATTTAAGATAATTTTTTAATCTACCTACAAAACCCACGCATTGAACACTGTATTATAATTTTACTGCATTCCGAATTACAAAAATTTTTACTGATAATTAAAATTAAGTTGGCATTACCAGTAAATTTTTACCGATTACTTTAAGAAAGGAGTAATAAGAAAATTTTTCAAAATCAAAATTGCAAAAAATGTTTTATTGGCAATATCAGTAACAATTTATGTTTTTAATGGAAATTAAGTAATACTGTAGAGTGTCCATCTAGAAAGACGTTACGAAATGATCAATTTTTTATCCATTAACGACGGATGGGTAGAAAAATACTCAATAATAAAGTTAAATGAAAAAAAATTCTTTTTCAAGTTTGGTAAGAGATACTCGTATAACGAATGGGGTTTCACAGAAATATAAACAAAGAATTGAATAATAAAAATAAGTCATCGGATTATATAGGACTCTAAATGAGGGGGAAATTAGTGGATCAAAATGTAAAAAATTTTTATTATTAAAATCTACAAAATTTTTAAATATGAACGAGTCTCATAAAGGGGTTATAACCTCTTGGGGTCGCATAAACCTATAGATCCTCTGTTGCGAACAATTATTTACTTTATTTGGCCAGCTTATTTGAAATATAGGTGCCCTTGTAGGCTAGTAGGTAGTGTACTAGCTTGTCAGTATGGGGGTTGTGGGTTCGATTCCCAACGAAGACCTTTGTTTTTTGTTCACTACAAAAATAAAAATTGACTATCGGTGGAGCTGCTCAGCGATGAAGGCATGGTCACTGTGCTTCTTATACGACAGTTAATTTCCGACTATCCTTCTACTTTCACCACCTGTTTCATCTCTTCTCTATCCATTTCCTAAAGAATGTAGCACGGTACTTGACTAAATAGGCATTGTTGCCTGAAGTGCTACTACTCTTTAAAAAAAAACGGTCGATATTTTTTGCATGGCTATGAAAATATCGACTTTGATAGTAAAGGGTTCTTCCCCTTACTAAAAATAATGTTTTGCATGTTTTGGAAATTATGTAATATTTACTGAGATTTTCCTATTTTAATCATAATTTTTGGAACCTGGTTATAAAGCTGTGTGAAACAGTTTTTTGTGAGAAAGTAAATCTTAGATTTTGGGCAGCCGAATTCTGTCTTGCCTCCACACTGCCCACATCAGCTTCATTGTCCAATCTTACAATTTTTTGTTCATTTGTTACAAGATTGCCGGACTTCATCGGCTTTGTTGTATTGATGTACCGCAGGGGAAATTCCGAAATAAACTTGAACTGTATAGCCGCTTATCAAAGTTCGAAATGCATATACCAAATAAGATTAAGGACAAAAAAATAAAGTTACTACGCCAAGTTAGTTATATGAAACCCATATCATTTGGAACTCCTAACAGTCAAACTCTGTTTTAAGAAAATTAAAAATTTTTTGGTGACTTTTTAGATGTTAATGGAAAAGTAAAACGTTGATATATGTCATGCACACCAAAGTGGGTACAAAAATACCATACAGCTGCTGATATCATAGACTAAAAAAAATTTAAGTCCAGATCAATATAAATAGTCTTAGACAAGAAATTCTTTCTCTAACTTTTCATCATCAGTATGCATCGCGTCAATTAGTTTTTCGTAGCTAAGCCGTTGGTTTGACATACGCAACGATTTGGTTATTTTAAAATTTTTAATGAATTTTTTAAAAAGTTGTTTTTTCATGAGCTTCTTTTTATTTATTTTATATCGCAATCAACTAAAATATCTCCTGGAGAGTATACAGACTTACTTGTACCTGCAAACATACTTATATAGGACAAACTCGATAGAGACTACAAACAAGATTTCCAGAACATGTTTATAGAAACGAAAAAGAGAAGACTCCAACTTTGCATACCACCTTGCCACTCATGGACACACACCAAGGGAAATAGAAGAATGTATGACACTATAATATCCAGGCAAAAAAAGGACATAGACTAGACATTCTTGAAAACATGGAATCTACAAAACAACAACTTTTAACAGTGACATTACAAACGAACAGTTAATTACGACCTCAGTTACAATTTTCCCATTATTAAAACTCGAATAAATTAAGACTCGAACAAATGCAAAATGCCCTCAGACGGACACACGTACTTGGATAATAATAAAAGAAGGGAATATTTAAATTTACTCCGGCATAAAATGTCAGGGGGCGGGCATGCTACCTACATGAGTAGACTTGACCTTAATGGAGGAACTACCTAAACCCGAGCACTGACTCACCAGTATGGAGTGGAACACGGCTTGAGAACAATGTCATCACATCGAAAGCGCTCGCCGTTCATGCCGAACAAACAGCCAGCAAAGACGAGAAGGAATGACAGCAGTAAAATATCTATTTTTAATTTTGAATTTTATTAGTTAAACTGTTTAAGAAAGGGTTTTTCAACTAGAAGTTTGTTTTATAAAACAAAAAATTTAGATTAAGATGATAGAAATTTTTATTCAGAAAAATTCAGCAATTATGAATGATATCTGGCAATCGTCCATCACAATCACGCTAACAGATGTCGATGCTTTCATCAAAGTTTTTGAAAAAATGGCGGTCCTATTCCGTTACTCACATCACGGATTTTAAGTTTTAAGGCTAAAATCGATTCGATTGTCGTCGTATAGGCTCTGTTCTTAACATAGAAGTCTAGTGGCTGGCTAGACTTCTTGTTGAAAAACCCGATGAAATAATTAATTCGTCCCAAGTTAATTTTTATTTTATTTTTTAATTTTTATTTATTAAGGGAAAAAAATTATTTAAAATTTTTTTAACGAGAATATCAGAAATTATACACACTAGCACAATGAAGGGCAGTATTTTCTGTGTCGCTACATCCAGCATCAGCATTTTTTGAATATATCTACCTAAACATTATCTATTTTAATAACTAATTTCGTATTAAAAAAGATGAAAAATATTTTTCTTTTTTGATAAGAAAATTTAAAAAATAAAATTTATTTATTTTTTTATTAACAGTAAATAAATTTACAAATTAATAATTATAATTATAGGAATTGGCTACGGCGGCCTTCGTCCTTAAAAAAAATTAAAATAAAAATGAACTTAAGCCGAACTAAGAATTTATTTATTTATTTTAAAATGCCTGTAGGGAATTAACCGGATTTTAAAAGAACACTTCTTTAATTTTAAATTGAAAACACATAACTTGAACCTACTTTGGAAACACCAACTCCGTGTGTGCAGTTTTTTGTTCTGAGGGGTTTTGAATTTTTTTTTTAAATATATCGTTGAAATCGTGATATTCCTTTTATTTTTAAATGGAATTTGATTTTTTTTTTATATATTTAATATTCTTTTTAACTTATTTTTAATTTATATTTTAAATTTCTCTAGCTGTCAGGAACATATTTAATTAAAAACACTTGTATGTTGCAGTTGTTCTTCAATTCAATTTCTTTTATGTCTTCAAGTCACCAACACCACGTCCGCGCAGTTTAAGAGTCGTTGATTATCTGAAGTTAAAAAAAAACAACCGAACGAAAATATTCACAAAAAACAAGCCTTCATTTTTATTATACGAAATATGAAGTAACAAGAAAACCGGCTGGTGTGTTATCAGACAACGAAATTGGAAACAAACAAACTTAAAGATAGACCAGCCCAACATTGACGGCGACTCTCACAGATAATAATTTTTATATTTATAATAAAATAAAAAATAACTCTAAAAAAGCCAAATACTCTTCTGAGCAGTTGTTGGGGTTAAAGATTACTTTTATACTTTCATGTCATTGAAAAAAAAAACTATTAAATACTTTACAGATTGAGGGAAATACATATTTTAAAATAAAGAATTAAAATTAAAAAATAAAACAAGTTTAAGATTTATCAGTTTACAGCTTACAGCCAGGCGTAAGCAATCGTTGTTCATAAATAAACAGTGTTTTCCAGAGAGGTACAGAACCCTTTTAAATATACATCAAATTTACGTTATTCGTAAAACTTCTGTCATATAACCACTACGACTGACTCGCCATGGAGGTCCCATTTTCGATAACTTTTTCCTATATTTGTAGCCGTTGACCTGCAAGTGGTCAATCATTTCTAGCTTATCTGCGTAGACTTCATATATCCCCACAAAATATAGTCTAGCGGCCTTACATAGCACGATCTTCGAGGCCAATTCATTTATAAGAAGCGTAAAACTATGCGGTTACTAAACGCTTCCTTCAATAAATCAATTGTGCCATGAGCTAGGTGGCATGTTGCGCCCTCTACGTTAAATCACAGTTCCTATACATCATGGCCGCTCAATTGCTAAACAATAAAGTCAGTAATCATGGCTCTTAAGCCGTCACCATTGACTGTAACATTCTAATGAGCATCGTTTTTAAAAAAATACGCATCTTTGATTCCACCAGCTCATAGAACACACCAAACAGTCAAGTTTTCTAGATGTAACGGAGTTTCAACATTATCTTGAGAATTATCAAATACGATAATTACGATAATTTCGTTTATTGACGTATGCACTCATTAATTCGTATCCATTCGTTAAACAAAAATCGCCTATAAAAATCGCCATCAACGGCAATCGCGTTTTGGATGCATTTTGCTCAATTTGGAAGCATTGTTCAAGAGTCAGTCTATTCATATTGAAAAGCCACACCAAATTACACAAAAATCGCTTGACAGCTGACAAAATGGCTGCCAGATTAAAATGTGTGACCAACTTAAAATTTGATACCTCTATAAAAAACACGCCATACAAATGAAAAAAGTATGCCGTTACAAGTGGAAGACATGTTTGTGACACAGTAACCCGGATATTTTAATTGTATCATCAGGCTGACTTTTAATATCCGCAGAGAATTTATATCTTTTTTTTTCTTAAATATGTCAAGGGTACCGTTATATGGGATTTATATCCAGAGGATTAATACAGGGGATTTTTGAATTTGGAAGTAAAAATTATTTTTAGAGATTAATTATTATGTTGCCCTTAAGCTTAAAGTTATAAATACAGAGTGTCCGCTGAGAAGGTATACTACTTTGTTTTGCCTCCATTTTAGTAAACACTAGTCTTGAGATTTTATATTTGGCAGTCATGAAATAGACAAATATTCGATCAACCAACGTGTTTTAATTGTTAAAACATTTTATCAAAATCAATCATCGATTACTGTGACGATGAGAAAGTTACGTGAAATTTTTAAAAGAAACAACGTGCCAACAAAACGCACTATTTATCATGTAGTGAATGATTTCGAAAAAAGTGGGTCTGTAGGTAATAGGATCAAGCATGGATCAACGTACTACAAAATCTACTACAAAACATTACTGCTGCTCAATAAAGTGTTCAAAACAATCCATCAACCTCAATTCGACGGCGTGCTTAAGAGTTTGATCTTCGCATTTGTTTCCATATAAGATTCAGTTGACACAAGAGCTTCGTCCAGAAGACCATTTACGCCACCGTACATATGCCAATAGGATAGGCCCATGACCACCCCGATTTTCACAAAAAAAATCATAATGAGTTACAAGACATTTCACTTGCATGAACAGAATAGTCAGTTCTAGGGAATGGGAAACCCTCAAATTATTCAACAGTCACCTTTGCATCCACTAAAAGTGACATTTTGGTATGCAATTTGGTCAGAAGGAGTCATTAAACTTTTATTTGGGCACGATTTTCCGTCGACCCTCGTCAAATTTGGTTTGTGAACAAACCGGTTTCGGCTGTTTGCCATCCTCAGTGTTCTTTTCGTACGAAAAGATGGAAAATTGTACCCAAATAAAAGTAATTTTAACCCCGTCGGAAAATCCAAGCACATATCAAATCATTAAACCTTACTTCTTTAAAAATAAAAACGGCAAAGCGCAGAGTGTGAATGGAAGTGATATCGCGATATGATTGAAAACTTTGTAACGCCACAACTGCACGCTTTAGGCTTAATTAACTTATGGTATCACCAAGACATCTAAAATATCCCCTCCGGGAGTACATTTAAATGTTTTACCGGGGGTAAAAGGGAGCCCAGTCCCCTAATAGGCTAGAAGGAGCCAACTGGATAATCCACTATATTTTCACGGGAATCAGTAAAGCCCCAGAGTTCCGCTATTTGTCTGTGGCTGTATGTTTTGTGGCCCTCGTTTGAGTTGTGTCGGTCGGATCATTCACAATGACCAAAATGAATCGTCCAGGTTCACTAAGCATGATTGTGGATGTGCTCTTAAATTTTACTAAGCTTCATGCATTCTGGACCAGGAGTTGGATAGTCTCCAACTCTTCAGCAAGGAGTGAAGGCTGCGGCCTGCTTCGGGCTTTTGAAATTGCAACTAGGAGTGACCGAAGATATACGTATCTGAAAGCCTTCTAGAGCGACGATGACGCAACATTTCATTCACAGCGGTATGATCAACCCTCTGATTATGGCTTTCACAGCTAGGCACAGATCTAAATCTTGTCACGTATCACCAAGACACACTTTTTGGGAATTAACTGAACTTATTTACTAAAAATCAACAACAAATTGCAAATTAAATATTTAACAAAGTACAGATTAGAACACGGCTTGAAAATGATATCTTCACATCGGAAGCGCACGCGGCTCATACCGAACAAACAGCCAGAAAAGACAGAAAAGATTGACACAGTAAATTTAACATTTTTTTTTATATCAAAGTGAAGCACTTGAGCGACATTCAGAAATGGTTTAACGTTTTAATTCTGGAAATGGGAAGAGAGGAGGAGCATTCATTTTCAGGACAACTTTCATAAATTAAAAGCTGGATTCTGGAGATATTTTGGTGATAAAAACTTTTTATTATAGGTGTTGGTTGGAAAATAACCAGAAAATTATATGCAACAACATCGGAGTTATCGTTTTGCATTGAAAATTTCAAGGAACAGAAAAATTAAAAGTTGTCTAAATCAAACGATTGGCAAAGGACCCCATTTTATAGGCTTGTCCTTACTCATGTTCAAAAATCTATTTTGAGAAATGCAAACTCTACTTAATACTCCGTGCAGTTCTGATTGAATATTTTTAGTTTACGAAAAAGACAATTCAATTTTAAGCTTCATAAAAAATGATATAGAACCCACCTGTTAAGGTAGCTTTCTTTGGGGTCATTGTTAATTTCCTAAATACGTTTATAATGACAAGCTATACTCTCTTATATAGAGTTTCTAACAAAACATATCGAGCTGTAAGGCAGTCAAAACTCAAGATGTCTTAATTAAGCATGCAGAAATATTCTTCAATAATAAACTTTTATGCCCGCAAAAAAGATTAGACTTATGAAGTGTACGGATCAAAATGTCATTTTGGCCTTCAAAGAGTTCAAATAATAATCACAAGTTTAAATGCATCTTTCTCAGTTAAAGAGTTTCTTTTATGTAAATATGACTGACTCTCCCTTGCAGCAAACGATAGTGAAAACAAGAGTTTCTGTTTTATTTGCATATAAATTGATAAAACGAAAACAAAAGTCTTAACAAAATCAATTTAATAATCCTCTATTTGTAGTCAATTTGACAACAAACACACACACACACACTCAAACCGTATAGACAGACAAACTAACACATGAAGAAAGAAATAATTTAAATGCAGGAATCAATACTGGCTCATATCAATTTGTTTTAATTAAAAACATTCTTCGTTTGTTGCAAAAACGACATAACTCACAATTTTGAAATCTCAAATTAAATTGAGTTACGCTTTTAATTTATACTTTATAAGAAATAAAGGAATTTTTTTTAATTTAAGATACTCTCATAAAATATTTGTTATTCAAAAAATATATTTGAAATGTTTTGCTGCGGAGGAAAGCGTAGCCATATGGCCATATCAATACAGCTCATAAAGCTTATCAGTGGATCTAACCCCAAATTTTATATCGTTTAAAATTTTTTTTGTACCGTTATGAGTTGGTCAACTGTTTCAGAACAAAATAACTAACAATTACTTTTAAACACTCAGGTATTCTGCTCAGCGGTTAAACGACAACATTTGTGTTGTTGTAAAAATCGGAACCAATGCTGCACAGACAGCATTTTTTTTGCACCTATTACTCGTTTTATTCGTTTTCAGTTTAACATTTTAAACGTTTTAATTTTTTAATAAAAAAATTATTTTCTTCCTTTTTTGTTGCTTCAAGTTACAAGAAGATCCGTCGCAAGCTCTTCTAACAACTTTTTTCCAACACATACTTCGGAAGTTCTAAAACCTTCTATTTCTAACGTTTCCGCGTTTCTATAAACAATTCGTCGACTGCAAATACTCAACCATATTTATATTAGTTTCCTATTGACAAACTCTGTTGGGATGTGAACTTAATGTCATGACCTTCTGTTAAGCAAAGATACAAACACCTCTATATACGCTGCCATTACGGCAGCCCAACATGTTTTAGCTCACTTTGTTTTTTTTATCTATTCACAGACGTATGAACAACAGCAAGATTATATTTTGTTGCTAAAGATATACAGTGATAGACATTCGTTTGACCGCACCTATTTCTATATTATATATTCTATTTTAAAAGAAACGAAAAGGACTTTTATTATTTTTTCTTAGCAAAACGATTAGATGATTTATTAGCTTAAAAGTAGTAAACAAAAATTAAACATATTTCATATTCGTAATACATAATCGAGATAAAATTAAAAAATTAAGAGACATTCGTTTGAACGCAGTTTCCTTTAAATTAAAAAAAGAATTAAAATTATTTACAAAATATTAAAAGTTATTATGCACTAATATTTAGTAGGACCACCTTCACTTCGAATGACTGAAAATATTCTATTCGGCGTTGAGTTTACAAGGCTTCGAAGAGTTTCAATTTCAATACCCAATCAACATTCTTTGATTTTTTCTTTCAGCTCATTAACAGTCGAAAACTGCCTTCCCTTTTCGTATACTTTAGCTGCAAGAATTCCCCACAAGTTTTCGATTGGGTTACAATCGGGACTGCATGCCGGCCATGGAAGTAAATTAATGTTATTGGTAGAAAACCATTCCTTACAATTTTTCGGTACATGTATTGCCGCGTTGTCCTTTTGGAAAATATACTCATTGTCGGAATTTTCGTCAAGTTTTGTAATAAGGACATCTTCCAGAAATTCCAGGTACATTTCTGAATTTATTCTGATGGTTATGAAAGAAATACGAAGCTTGAAGTTATAAGAGAATGCTCCCCACACCATAAAGTTCCACCACCAAAATTTCGCTTTGATCGCACTACGTTCGATTGACTCAAATCATGCCAATAACAACTGTAGCAATCTGGACCAGCCTAGTTAATTTTTTTTTTCATCTGAAAACATAACTTCTTTCCATTTATCAGTCCATGACATGTGTGCTTGCTAAGACGTCTCTCCTTGTGTACTTTAGTTAGTCGTGGTTTAGACTTCATTTTTTTTTCCATTTTATCGATGGGGTCGCATTCAAAACACGGGCTATGTTTCGCGTAGTAACTGGAAGATCAAGTTTGTCCTTTATTTCCCGATAGGATAAGCGATTTCGAGTTGCTTCATGGCGAATCTGTCCTTTTTGACAAGTCGTTGGGGCCTTAATGCCATACTTTTTGCCAAACTTTAAACAATTTCTTATTACTCTTTCAGAACGCATTATTATTCCAGCAATTTTTCGATTTGATAGCCTTTTTTTCTTAAATTTTCGATTATATCTTTTTCGGTAATATTTAACCGCTTTCCTGAGCCTGAGCCGCTTTCGGTTTATAAAAATTCTGCAATTTGTTTTTTATTTTTTATATTTGAATTAAATTTTTTTATTAAATTAGTATGGAAACACGTGTTTACAAGTCAAAATTAACAAATTAAATAACATTTTCTCTTAATGCGTTTAAACGATTGTCTCAAGAAAAACAACAACAATTTTACAAAAGAAAGCATATTTTCTATAAAATAACCGTTGCACTAATAATTGTTATTGTTTTGTAAATTGCGCTTAATAATGTAAATAAAAAAAAACAGAAAAAGAAATAACTGTTCTCATAAAGACTTTAAAAAAACAACTTAAAAATAAAAAATAAGTGCGGCCAAACGAATGTCTATCATTGTATCAAGGGTTGCCAAATATTATTTTCGCAGCATTTTAACTTTTTTTCCATGGCAGGCTGTGGGGAAAATACAATAAATAATAAGAAAATTTATTTTAAGCTGTTGATTAGCAGCATATCAAAATAATTTAAAGATTCCCAAAAAAAATTTTAAAATTTCCAAAAGTGGGATTATTCACTTTTCGTTTTTTTTTTGCTATAAAATAAGCAAAGCAGCTAATATTTCTTAAGCTATAAGGGATAACCTGTATGTAGTTTTTAATCTAGCCTAACCTTTGCGTATGTTGAAATTTTTAACATTACAAGGAGCTGCTGAAGCTTTCGTATATGTTTAACTTGAAATCCTTGATGCGTTGCTTAAATTTTATTCAGAGACAGTGTCCCAATACAAAGAATCATGACGTATAATATTGTACTCCAAGCTAACACTACAGTGACAGTCAATAAGGCAGTTTCGTTTCTGTGTGGCGCTTCTCTAAATTAAACACATTTTGTATCGAGATATTTGTCTTTCACAAAGTGGATTATTATTCTTTACCTTTTCAAATAACGCGGAGGATTTAAAATTTACTGCAAAATCGTAATGATTCACCCTAAATTTTTACAGTGGGCCATGTTTCAGCATTTCTATTACTACATAGTTTTTTTTTTTTTTAATAATCAGAAAATGACCGACGAACATATTGTTCTATTCTAAAGGGGTTCTTCAACAAGAAGTTTGTTTTCCAAAACAAAATAAACCAAAAAATTTATATTAAGATGATTAAAATTTTTTCTATATTACGAAGAAAAAATTCGGCAATTACGAATGAAAAATGATATCTGGCAAATGTCCACCACGACCACGACCATGCTGACAGGTGTCGAATAGGCCAAAATTTAGTTGCTAGCATCTCGCGATAGTTCCCCCCGGGGAGACATTATAGTCTTTATGGATCACACTTGTGTTTTGCGGGTTAAACGGGAGCCCAGTTCCCTTCAAGGCGAGTAGAAGCCAACTGTAAAATCCAATATATTTCCACGGGAAGCAGTAAAGCCCCAGAGTTCCGCCATTTGTCTCTTTAGGCATTTAGCTGTTCTCTGACTGATTATTGAAGTAGGCCCTTCGGGAGCATCGTGGTGGCTGTTTTTTGTTCGAGGCCCTCGTTTGAGTTTGTGGGTCGGATCATTCACAATGAACACAATGAATGGTCCAAGTCCAGTGAGTATGAATGCCTTCGTGTTCTTAATTATATTAAGCTTCATGCGTTCTGGAGCAGGAGTTGAATAGTCTCCGACTCTTTAGCAAGGAGTGAATGCTGCGGCCTACCCCGGGCTTTTAAAGTTGCAACTAGGAGTGACCGGGGGATTTACGTATCCGAAGGCCTTCTAGGGCGAGGATGGCGCTACATGCCATCCACAGTGGTTTGATCATCATCTGATTATGGCTCACTGCCGGTGCAGATCACATCTCGCGATAGTATGATCCCTTGGCCGTTACCGCACTTCCAGCCTCATCTTCAAAGAACAAAAAAAAAAACGATCCAATCACGCCTCCAGACTGATTATGGCTCACTGCCGGTGCAGATCACATCTCGCGATAGTATGATCCCTTGGCCGTTACCGCACTTCCAGCCTCATCTTCAAAGAACAAAAAAAAACGATCCAATCACGCCTCCAGACTGATTATGGCTCACTGCCGGTGCAGATCACATCTCGCGATAGTATGATCCCTTGGCCGTTACCGCATTTCCAGCCTCATCTTCAAAAAAAAAAACGATCCAATCACGCCTCCAGACTGATTATGGCTCACTGCCGGTGCAGATCACATCTCGCGATAGTATGATCCCTTGGCCGTTACCGCATTTCCAGCCTCATCTTCAAAAAAAAATAAACGATCCAATCACGCCTCCAGACCACATAGCGCATCATACAGTGAAACGTTAAGCATGCAAAGGCTTCTCAATAATCGCTCTAAGATTTTCAGAACCCAAATGCAGCAATTTTGCCTCTTGACATATCATGACAAGTGAAAATGGACTTCGTCTGAAAAACTAATTTTTTTTCGAAAAAACCATCCGGTTGTTGGTGAATGAATTGAGCGAATCTGCGGCGATGTAAATGGTCGGTCGGTTTCAATTCCTGCAGCAGTTAATACTTATAAGGCTGCAAAGTCAATCCTTAAGCAAAACTCGCCATGTGGTGATTTTGGATAACCCCAAACTGTTGAATACGTCGAGGAATTGACAAATTTGGATCTGCTTCAACAATGTGGCTCACGGCTGCGATGTTTTTAGTTAAACGACCTGGCCGAACACTTGTTGGTGTTCGCACATTTTGTATCGAGCCTGTCGACTCAAATTTAATGGCGGTCTCAGAAGGACGATTATGTTGTCGAATTTTACAAAATGTAACTTTAGCAGAACCACCATTTTCGTAGTGGATATGAATTAATTTAGTGATATTTTCATGCGGAATTGAATTCATTGTAACAATTGTAACGAATACGTCAAAACACTAAATGTCAAAACTATTATGTTGTTGGTATTGCCACAATTGCAAAACCCATGAAATATGACCGTAGTTCTTAGCCGACCAGCAAACATTTGAAGGTCAATATTAGCTCGACTATTTGAGTTAACAAACTCCAGGCAAATGCCTGTAGAAGCAGGTAGGTGAACTAAAGCATATATTTTACAGTCATAGAATTGACTGCACTAAAATTTGTAAATTTTACTTTACTCTGTAAAGAAAAAGTTCCTTCATACAGTTTATTATGTCAGCACATGTTTAGTTAACAAACAATTTCGTCTACGACATTCAAACCCTTAAACAAATGAAACAAAACTTATCAGTCGCTTGGGTAAATATATTTTTTTTAGTTGTTATTAATTTTCTAAATGGTTTTATAAAAATTCTTTTAGATAAGACTTCCAAAGTCTTTGAAGGCGATATCAGGTTATTTAAGTTTTGAATAACTTTTATACAATTTTTGCAATTAACCGCGCCACACATCATGTGTTGAAAAGTTAAAAATTTTATTTCACTTTTATTGCTGCCATAATAAAATCGCAATAAACAAAGGAGGAACCGTTTTTTAAAAAAAGTTTTAAAATTTTAAAGATTAGATATGCAAGAACAGGTTGTTAGAAGCGGAGACAAACCCTTTAGTTTTTATTTATTTAATAATTTGGTTTATTGTCGTTATTTTCTTGTATAAACGACTGATAATGTGACCTTAATGACAAACAAATATGTGTTCGCCTCCAGAGCCACGACGTAAAGTGAGTGGTTGGCATGACTGTGCAGCGTGACGTCGCCTAATTCGAGTATCAGATATGTGTATGCCTTGATACAGTGAGACATTGACTAGCCACGGTAACGCCGGAGTAAAACAGCAGCTTAGCGCAGATGGTTGGATAAATTTGTTAAAGTATAAATAAGGTAAACGATAACTCGTGAAAACAAATCTACTAAAAGAATAATAAATAGAAGAAAACTAAATAAAGAGCTACAAAAGCGTAAAATAAAAGTGCACATAGTGCTATTTGCAACTAAAGGAACCCCTAAATTTTTAAATGAAAAAGAAATAAAGTAAAATTTTCAAGTAGTGAAATAACATATTATAAATCTTTTATCTCATAAACGTTTAAATTCGAAAATAAATTTTTAAATCCTAAATGTTGAGTTATGACGTTTTGTTGTTTACAATGTGTTTACATTTTATTTAAAGCTAAATGTTTTCAAAATATTTTTCTTTATAAAAATAACTGGATATTTGCATAATTGATAAGCGAATGCATAATTAAAATTTTAAATATTTTTATACAAAAAAAAATAATAAAAAGATCGAAAGAAAATGTCACAAATGCTTTTTTTAAGATCTCGCTATGACAATTCATTTACCCTTTAAGATAAATTCGCATAAGAATAAATTAGCATACAAACGTTTTAAAAGTCTACTTCTTCTTTTAAATGTAAACCAAAAGATGTTTTTAATTTTAAGTTGAAATCAGCTGTCTAACTTTTATTTAAATTAAAGAAATCATATGATTTTCATTTTTTAATGTGACTTTTTTTTGACAACATAAATATCATGGTAAGCAAAGCGAAAGTTTGAACAGCCTTAAAATTAAATATTCTTGCGCTTTGTCATGAATTCTGAATGCATTAGAACTTTAGTTAATGAAAAAAGAATTCTACATGTCATAATAGATATCCGGTCGATCGCGTCAACGGAGAATTTAAAAATCATTCAACATTTCAAGGCCGGGCATAGAGTTAAAATTATTAAAAAATTTGGCACTCGGACAATTTCCAGGACTCCCAGATGTTTTTTCAATTGTGGCCACACCGTGATACTTTTGACATTTAGTTTTTTTTCGACATATTCGTAGTAGATGCATTGGCAATTGTTACAATGAATTAAAATCCATTAATAAAATGGTGGTTCTGTTAAAGTTACATTTCGTAAAATTCGTTATATTTTCGGACAGCATAATCGTCCTTCTGGAACCGCTATTAAGAATTTGGTCGTTAAATTTGAGTCGACAGGCGCGACACAAAACTTGCGAATACCAACGCCTGTTCGACCGGCTCGGTTAACTGAAAACATTGCAGCCGTGAGCCACATTGTTGAAGCAGATTTAAATTTGTCAATTTCTCGACGTTCTCAACAATTGGGGTTATCCAAAACCACCACATGGCGAATTTTGCGTAAGGATTTGTCTTTGAAGCTTTACAAGGTTAAACTGGCGCAAGAATTGAAGCCGATTGACGTAGATTCGCACCATTCTTTTAGGTACAACCGGCTGGTTTTTCTGAAAAAATCCTTTTTTCACACGAATACAATTTTCACTTATAATGGTGTGGCAACACGAAAAATTGCCGCATTTGGGCTTCTGAAAATCCTATAGCGATTATTGAGAAGTTTTTGCATGTTCAACGTGTCAGTATATGGTGGTCTGGAGGCGTGATTGGACAGTTTTTTTGGAAGATGAGGCTATCGCGAGATGCTTACAACTCAGTATATTCGTATATTATTGATGACTCTAACATGAAGTTTCAATAGGACGGTGCCACATGTCACACAGCCAATGAAGCGATAAATCTATTGCAAACTAAATTTCGAGAAAGCATAATTTCACGCCAATCAGCAGTTAAGAGCCCAATCAGTTCGAGTGATTTAACATCACTGGATTATTTTTTATGGGGCACAGTCCATGTAAAGCCATTCGAATCGATTTCGGTCTTAAAACTAAAAATCTTTGCTGTAATAAGACCGTAATAAGACCGCCATTTTATCAAAAAGTGATTTAAAACTTTTTTGGAAGAATCGATATCTGTCAGGGTAGTCGTGGTGGACATTTGCCAGATATCATTTTTTCCCTTCATAATTGGCAAACTTTTCTCTCCGAGAAATCCCTAAAGTATTTAAATTATTCTCCAAAAAATCCCTAATTTCCAAACAGAATTTTTTTCCACATTTCCAAACAGAACTCCCCCCAAAATTTAAGTTACCAAAGCCAGATTCCACGTTTCTATTTGCTTTGCGAACAACAATGAATAAAACCTTATTAAGTGTTGCCATAGTTCTTGATATTAGAAAATTAGAAGTCCTTCTACATAACCAAAGACGTCTTTGAGAGAAAAACTTAACTTAGTGAACAAAGCCAAAATTTGAAAGGTATTTTTGCACGCTTAAATTCACACCCTTCACTTTAAAGCACAAGAGTCACAGGAGAGGACACGCCACATCATTTTGGTAAAACCATTGATTCGCGGTTGAAAGCAAACCATTCACTTTTAAACCCAACAACCACAGGAGAATACACAACACATCTCTTTGGTAAAATCATTGATTCGAAATGGAAGGCACAATCCGTATTTCGAGCCATGCTTTTACTTCTTTTACATTACAGAGGTGTTGTTCATCTAGACCATACATCGCTTGATATAAATAAGTAGTAAACAGCAGACGCAATACCTTAATGACAAACCCTGAGCTTATTCTTAAGCCATTGACCACCAGCTTTCCTCACGATTTTTGGCGTCAATCAACATTGTTTGAAAACATCTTTTCAGAAGACTCGTAATTAAATGCTTGAAGCAGCAGCTTTCCTAAAATATCTGTTTTCATCAACAAAACAAAAAATTTGTGATAAGCTTTATTCACTTTAATGAACTTAAAATTGTGGACCATTATGCCGATATGAATTTTGTAACGAATAATAAATTTCGATAAACCAAAGCGTGAAAAGCCAAAAACAGTGGGTATACCCGCGAATATTGCTGCTGTGGCAGAAAGTGTGCGGGATTCACCGTCGTTCTCAGCAATTGAACATTTCAGAGATATCATTGAGACGAATTTTGTATAAAGATCACCCCCCGGGGGCACATATATATGGTCTTTGGAGAAAGCAACAACTTAGACCTGTGCAACTGGGGGAAAAAGGGAGCCCAGTCCCCTGAAGTACAACTGGAAACTCCACTTTACTTCCACGGGAATTTTTGACCCGCAGAGTTACGTTATTTGTCTCTTTAGACACTTAACTGTTCTCTGGCTGATTATTGAGGTTGGCCATTTATGGGAGTATCGTGGTGGTTGTGGTTTCGCGGCCCCATATCAGTCTATGGTTCTATGGTGGCCGGGTTCATTTCACCTTTAATAACACCTACCTGGTGAAATGTTCCCAGTTCCAGTGAGCATGCTAGACATGTGTTCTGGCCAGGAGTTGGAAAGTCTCTAACTCTTAAGCTAGGAGTGGTGATTTGTAGCCCTGCTCTGGAATCATCGAAGTTGCAACTAGAAAATTCTGTTGCATAGAATTATAACTTCGGCTTTCTAGGACGAGCATGACGTTCCAAATTATGCAGTGGTTCGATCCACCATCTGATTTAGGCTTCATGGCCAGGCGTAGATGTAAATCTAATTACACAATTTGCATAAAGACCTTGGTATGACGCTATACAAAGTCCAATTGGTTCAGGAGTTAAAGCCAAGCGAACATCCAATGCATTTTCGCTTCGCTAAGTGGGCCTGCGATCGACTTACAGAAGATGTCGATTTTGCAAAAAAAATCATCTTTTCAGATGAAGCTCATTTAGATTTTGGCGGGTATGTAAACAAGCAAAATTGTCGCATTTGGGGCACAGAAAACCCGCACGCATACATTGAAAAGCCGACCCACCCAAAACGAGTCACTGTTTGGTGCGGATTTTGGTCCAAAGGCATAATAGGGCCATTTTTCTTTGAAAATGAGCAAGGCGATCGTTATCGGGCCATATTGATCGAATTTTTGTTCACACAAATTGAAGAGGAGGATATTGGCAACATTTAGTTTCAACAGGACAGCGCTACGTGCGACACAGCCGAAGCTACACTCGATGATTTACACCCTATTTTTGAAACTCGCATTATCAGCCGCAGCTGCGATTTGACACCGTTGAACTATTATTTGTGGGATGCCGTCAAAGATAAGTGTTACGCCGACAAGCCGATGAGAATACTCGTGCAGCTATTCGTGAAATACAGGTGCACACAATCGATCGCGTAGGCTACTGCATGGCCAGCCGAGGCAGCCATTTGAATGAAATTATTTTCCATTATTAACTGGGAGGATTGTACTTTCAAATAAAAAAAGGAAATTTGAGAAAATGTTCAGTAGTTTTGTTTGTAGCGTTTAAAACAAATAAAAAGTTATTTGGCGGACCTTTTAATAATAACGTATACTCTTGACACCTAGAATAATACATTAAGACATAATAATGATTAAAATCATTCATACTTTAAGAAAATATTTACAATTTTAAAAGTGCGAACAGGAATGGGCTAAAATGATGGCCACCACTGTATCTTCAATCACTATAAAACCACGTTTATTCACAAAAAAATTTAGCAGCTGTAAAATGACTTGCATTTTGTTATTATTTAATGATCTTTAGAATGTAACAAAACTCATATTTTCTTATGTCTGACGTTACGTCAAATAATATTAAACTTCACACTTAAATATAATTTACGCAAACCGTTACGTAAAATAACACATCCACACACAGTATAGGTCTACAAAAACAAATGTCTAAAATAAAAACAAAAACATTTGTCAAGCAGACACATGTGTCGAGCCCCTTCACAAAAAACCAAAAAATTATCTATAGCATCTATAACAGAGTGATATCCACATGTGTTTTGGAAATAATCAAAACGAAAACAAAGGAAACAACAGCAATTAGCAGCAAAATTAACAATTACAACAATTGTATGGGCGTCAAAAGCTCTTATTTCACTTACCCATTGTCGTAGATTATTTTTTTTTTCAACAAAAAATTCCTATCGGAAGTTGATCTATTGTTGTTGACTGTACACAGTATTAAAGATAACTGAACGCCAGAATATGAAATGAAACGTTCATTTGAATAGAGACGACAAAAATCACACAAATAATTATTAGTTTCGCTTAGTTTTGATTTTATTCACAGAAATAACATGATTTAAGATTAAAGACATCAACCAACTATGAAGAACACTATAATTTTATAAATTTTTTTTTTTTTTAAATCTAAACTTGTTTATCAACAGCAACTATTTAACAGCCCTTAATTACGTAAATTCTACGTAATTATTTTTTGTCAATTATTACATGTTGTTTATAAAATCTAATTTTTATTTCTCTTATCGCCTTTAATTGTATTGAAAATTAAAGGGAAATTTAATTTAAAAGATTTTTTCAATCGCATGAGCATTTTTAAATTGTTAATTGCACAATTGTTCCGTATTTACAATTTAAATTTATTCATCTCATCTTAATACGAGGGTAAACCAATAATTTTCAAAAAAAATATTTGACCTAACCAAAATCGTTTTCTAATTGCCGTTCAAGTTTTCTGCTTAAACTAAAGGGTGTCTTTTCTAGAGGTATAGAACTTTGAAATGATATAAAATAAAGATAAATTTTCTAAAAGTTAGGGTGTCCGCTGGGAAGTATTCTTCATTGTCTGTTTATAATTTTTGATTAAAAGAAAGAGAATGGAGAATGGATATGGATAAACGTTGAACCGCTTGTTCATATATCCATCCCCCCGGGGGCACATGATAGTCTTTTTGGAACCTACTATTCCATTTAGACTGGTGTCTTGCGGGGTAAAAAGGAGCCCGCTCGCAGAGTTCACTATTTGTCTCTTGAGACAATTAGCTGTTCTCTGACTGGTTATTGAGGTTGGCCCCTATATGGGAGTATCGTGGTGGTTGTGGTTTCGAGACCCTCGTGAGAGTTTGTGGGTCGGATCACTCAAAATGAACACAATGAATGGTTCAGGTCCAGTGAGTATGAATGCCGTCGTGTTCTTAATTATATTAAGCTTGATGCGTTCTGGACCAGGAGTTGGAAAGTCTCCAACTCTTTAGCAAGGAGTGAAGGCTGCGGCCTACTTCGTGACCGGAGGATATACGTTTTCGATGGCCTCCTAGGGCGTGAATGACGTTTGCAAATCATTTAAGTGTTTTGACCACCATCTGATTATGACTACCTGGTCGATGCGATGTAAATCAAATCACATCATGTTCATATATCCACTTATATGAATTATATGCCTCGACACTCATTATATTTTTTTTTATGTAAATTGGAAAATTTTCATATAAATCGTGGAAGAAGCTCTTGTGCCAACTGAATATTATATGGAAACAAATGCAAATCCTTGTGCAAAATTGTGGCCAAAGTTGTTCTCTGAAGACCAAGCGTCTACGCACGGCATCGAATTAAGGTTAATGGATTGTTTTGAACACTTTCTTGAGCAGCAGTAATGTTTTCAGCCGATGTTGCAGTACGTTGTGGTCCATACTTAAGCATATCACCTACAGACCCTCTTTCTTCGAAATCATTCACTACATAATAAATAGTGCGTTTTTTTTGGCACGTTGTTCCTTCCAAAAATTTCACGTAACTTTCTCATCGTCATAGTAATCGATGATCGATTTTGATAAAAATTTTTAACAATTAAAACACGTTGGTTTATCGGATATTTTTCCATAATAAATTTGCGACGCATCTACCCTACTTGTGCTAAATATGAACTGCCAGTACTAGTTTTTACCAAAATTGCGGCAAAACAAAGTAGTACACCTTACCGGCGGAGACCCTGAACTAGATGACAATTAAGCCTGCTGAATAATCAACTTAATATCCCTCTGTCAACTTAATATCCTCACCATCATTACATGTGTCAACGTGGGTAAAAGGCTAGCAGGGAGCCAACTGGACAATTCCACGTTATTTCCACGGGAATCAGTAAGGCCCAGAGTTCAGCTTTTTAGTTTTTAAGCCTTTATTTTTCCTCTTTTTTTTAAAGAGAAAGTGCATCACATTTACTCTATATGATAATACACATTCACAGAGTCGTCGTACAGTGGGTATAAAAGCTATCATTGTTGCTGTTGATAGTATCGTAGAGGAAGAATCGGTCTATCCCTCATCGTTCATAGGAAATGAATATGCTTTCTATCTATCCACTTAATAGAAAATTTGGCAGAAAGATCCTGGTTTCCGTGCTTTCAAAATCCAGCTCCTGCAAGAATGGGACCAAGAGCCATGATATTTTTTTTGAAGAGAAGTAGCACTTAAGGCAACAATGCCTAATTAGTCAAGTACCGTGCTACATTATTTTTAGGAAAGGGATAGAGATGAAACAGGTGGTGAAAGGTAGTTAGAAGGGTAGTCGGAAATTAACTGCCGTATAAGACAGCACAGCGACCAGTGGCTATGCCTTCATCGCAGAGCAGCCCAACCGACAATTAAATTTTATTTTTGTATTGAAAAAAACCAAGGTCTTCGTTGGGAGTTGAACCCACAACCCCCATACTGACAAGCTAGTACACTACCTACTACAGTGGCACCCCTGTTCTCTGACTGATTATTGAGGTTGGCCTTTCGGGAGCATCGTGGTGGTTGTGGTTTGGCGGCCCTCCTGAATTTGATTAAGGCCCGAATCATTTTACCTCTACTCATAACAAACTATTCTATGATCCGAATCCAGTGACATGCTTGTCATGTGTTCTGGACCAGGAATTGGATAGTCTCCATCTCTTTAACAACGAGTGGGGGTCCTTGCGACCCTGCTCCGAAACTTCGGAAAATGCAACTAGGAATGACCTGTTGTTAGAACTATGTCTTCGGCCTCGTAGGGCGTTTGGCCACCGTCAAGATATGGCTTACGCACGCTAGGTACCAACGTAAATCTTATCACGCATGATCAACTTAATAATGGAAACATTAACTGATTATTGGCCCACCAGCTAACAAATACTTAAACGGGCAAAATTGAGCACACTTCATTTTAACTAGATTAAAAAAATATTTTGTTTCTGCCTTTTAGCTAGATCAATTTGGTCAGGCGGAATCATTACACCCTACTTCTTTGAAAATGAAAACGACGTAACGGTAACTGTGAATGGGGAGCGATATCGTGATATGATTGAAAACTTTTTAACACCACAACTGCATGCTTTAGCCTTGATTAACATGTGGTATTAACAAGACGGTGCCACATTGTATGAAGCCAGGATTACAATGGAATTACTGCCAGACCTCTTTCCGCAAAAAGTTACTTCAAGAAATGGTGATGTTAATTGATCTACATCATCATTTGTTGGTCGCCTTATTTCATTGTTCCGGACTTGTTTTTGTGGGGATATCTCAGAAGCAAGGTTGATGCAAGCAACCCAGAAACGTTCGAACAACTCAAACAAAATATTCGCGATGAAATTAATGAAATAATGAAAAATGTGCTCAAAAGGCCTCACATTTGTGAGGCTTACAGAGACGGACATTTATCTAATATTGTATTCCAATCATAATTGCCGATATTAAATAAAACATTTATCAGTAATAAGATCCGTTCTCTTTCATTAATTCAAAAATTATAAACAAACAAAGTAGTACTACCTCCTGACGGACACCCGCTACAAGTGAGAAAAAGTAAATATTAACGCAAAGAGATGCTCGGGTCGGGCGAATATCATAAAGAAGTTAGTAAGTGAGCAGCGTGCAGGGTGTTTGAGAAAAAAGGACTCAGCTCAGCTTTATATGAAGAATTAAAAATTGCTGAAAAACCTGCCTGCAATCAACCCAGTACAAAAACAAAGTATGCGCTTCCTTAATTTTTTAAAGACCTGCTGAATTTCTCTCGTATTTTTTTTGCCTGCAATCAAACCAGTACAAAAACAAAGTGTGCGCTTTCTGAATTTTTTAAAGACTTGCTGAGCTTCTCTCGCATTTTTACTTTGCATGAAATCAAATAAGAAAAATAGAAAGTAAAATTAAAGAGTGTTTGGAACACTTATTTATTTATTAGAAAAACCCATCAGAAAAAAATTCCCTTGATTTGTTAGTGTAAATGATTTAATACCAAACAAACAAAAACAACAAAACAAACTGTAAATTATATATTTCCTAACCTTTCTTCTTCTGTTGCTACTAAAATACACCACCCTCACCACAACCTCTTCCTCACACACACAATCTACTTTTAGCTGTTTTTTTCCGCTAGTTCTAGTACTCGTTTAGTGTACTGTGTTGTTTTTGTAGACGAGCCTTCGTTTTAGTTGCAGCTGATTGGTTGTCTTACCACGTTTGTGGGAAATGAAAACAAAAAATGAATAAATAGAAATAAATGTTAAGAACTTTTGTTAATAATGCTACCAGATCGCTTAAAAAGTTAATGGAAAATAATTTGTTTTGTAAGAATAACGTTACACAATGGAATTTTGTATGAATTTTCTGTGTAGACAAGAGGTGTTTAAAAACATCTATAAATAAGAAAATTGAAAAGCAATTTAGAGAAAAAAAAAGATAAACATTAATCGTATCGTTACGTTTATTCCTTTTAATAAACATTTTGTTACATTAAGTTCTTTTATTGCAAAAAAATAGGACAGCACTTTAGAGTTTTAAATTAAACAAACGATTCATTCTTCTTCAATACACGCAAAGCACAATATTTACTTCACTACTGGATATCACTGACATGTGGTTTCAACAGGACGGTACCACATATCACACAGACAATGAAACGATCAATTAAGTGCAAATCAACTTTCTCGATCGCATAATTTCAGTAGAATCAGCAGTTAAGTTCAGCCAGATAGCGTCGTTTAACACCACTGGTTTATTTTTAGTGGGGTTTTGTTTAGGACTGGGTCTATATGGAGCCAAACCAATCGATTCCAGCCTTAAAATTCAAAATCCATGATGTGATTAACGAAATAGGACCAGACATCTAGGACTGTAATGCCTAAACGATGCATTATTATTTTGTAGCTGTTTTAAGTGGGTCTCGGATATACAAGAATATTTTACTTTAACATCACCCGATATTGTTGTTATTATAATTCAGTATAGGCGCCTGCTTGGCTATGTGTTTTGTTTTGTTGTTTTGTGTTAGTTGTTTTTCTTTTCTGTTGTTTAGCTTATTTGATTGAATTTCTTATAAACATGTTGTTGTCTTGTGTGTATAAGATTTATTAGAAAACTACACAGTTTCTAAAACATACAAGAGGTCATTTCGTTAACTTTTGAAAACTTAAACAAGTTATCTTCGTATCAATATATATTTGATTTTATGCTTGAATTCTTAGGATATATTACCTATGGAGATATTAACTGATAGATTTTCATAGAGGACATCACTTGTTTCTTTTTAATTTGCTTTTTGTTAGCAAACGGCACTATTTTTTCCAATAAATAATAGAGAAACAAATACATTATCAAGCATATGAAAGCAGAACTGCAATCTTGTGGTGCTAAAAAACAATATATCCCATCTTATGGTCGTATATACAGTCGTTTCTTGAAGTGTAACTTAAAAACTTAATGCGATTAACGTATTCGCAGCGAGGCATATAAAATAAGGTATTTGGTAACTGCCAAACTGTATCGGTACTTCAAATTAATGGAGATAAAGTAAAGCGTTGGCAAATTTGAAGTTAGAAAGTAAATTGGCTTAAAATATGCCCTTTTTTCAGCACCTTTGGTTTTATTGCTACCACTGTAGAAAACTGGAAAACAATACGGGAATATGATGTCGGGCAAGTGACTATCTCTAGCCCATTGGCTCTTTTTCCTGCTTCACAATATTTTTAAGCATATTTTGGAACAAAGCTTCATTTATCTCGCATTTTATCTTCGCCAGTTGTTTGTGGGTTGTTCATGTAGCTGTGTGGCTTGTTGCGCCATCTGGATGAAAACAAAATCCCTGATGCCAACATTAGTTAATTATGGCTACAAAAATTTGTTATTATGGTTTGATAGCGCAGAGAGTTCACGGTGGCGATGTTTTCCTGCTCATTTTCAAAAAAAGCGAACACAAATCGCACCATGCGATCACTTTCTTTAGATGTAATGGTTTATCAAAGACTGTTTGTGAATTATGTAAGTTTAATTAAAACTGACCTGCCTCATCACTAAAGTTTATTTTGTTGAAGAATGCGTTGTTATCGTTTAGTTTTTTTTTTAACAGGCAATTCAAAAAAGTTCGACGTAAGTAATGCTCTCGATCGGCTTGAATGAGTTGAAATCTAGAAGCGTGAAAAAGAAGATCTTTGTAGCAAAGTGCTGCCCAATTGTTTCAAACCTCGACGTGCATGATGTTCCAGGCTCGTTCTTAATACTTTGCTATTTTCTTTCTTTTTAAAAAAGAGAAGTAGCACTTTAGACAACAATGCCTATTTAGTTAAGTAGCGTGCTACATTCTTTTGGGAAAGGGGTAAAGAAGAGATGAGACAGGTGGTGAAAATAGAAGGATAGTTACGGAAATTAACTGTCGTATAAGACAGCACAGCGACCAGTGACCATGCCTTCATCACTGAAAAGCCTCAACGACAGTTAATTTTTATTTTTGTAGTGCAAAAAAAAAAACAGCCAAGGTCTTTGTTGGGAATCAAACCAACAACCCTCACACTGATAAGCTAGTACACAACCTATTAGCCTACAGGGGCTTTTTGCTGTTTCTATCACTATGAGCGTACTGTTTTGATCTATTGTCAGCAAGAATGCCATAAGTATACGAAATTTAGCGATTAAATTATGCACAACAGTTTCAAAAGGAGCCTGGGTGCAAGGAAAAGCTGCTCGATTTTAACCATGTGATATAGTGAAAATTTTATCATATTGATAGTGAATTTAAAAAAGTTATTTGGACAAAATAGTTCCTTGCTTACGATTTCCCAATTTTTTATTAAATTAATATCAAAGAATGACAGCTCAATTTTTGACATTTGAAAAAGCAATTTACTTTCTAATCCACTTTCCCAATTATTTTAATACAGCCATTTCACATGAATAATTTTAAATGAAATTCTCCTGTTATTTAGTTATTATATTTTTTACAGTCTGGCAGCACTTACGTTACTCATGTTATAATTCTTATAGATTTTAATAGTAACACTAAATGCTCTTTCGAAAACAATAACAAGTTAAATATTAACCATAAAAAATAAATTTTTGAGAAAAAAAAGGAAAAATGAAAAATACATTTTAAAACCAAAATCAATTGATTGTTGCGTAAACAGCTAAATAACCTTGACACTACACGAACAAATATTTAAAGCTGTACAAAAATATTTTGAAATTGTAAACAAAATTAATGCAACATATGGATGCTGAAAAAGTACCTATAAAAAATAAATATTTTTTAAAATAAACATAAAAATAACAATAAAATAATTAAAGATACACTCACCTTTTAACTTATAATTTGTCGCGTTTTGCCAACGTTGATATCTGAGAAATTTTGTTTATTTTCTTTTAGAAATTTTATTGCTGATGCTTTTTTTTTTAAACAAGCAGCTACAGAACAATAACACACCACACAATCTTCATTGTTTTTCTGGATTTAATATCTGTTTTTTTTCTTTCTTTTATTGTCTATTCCCATTCATTGACAAGACGTGCCCACTTTGTATCTATTTATATTCAAAGAATTGTTGTTGTTTTAGCTAATAATTTGTTACTTGATGTCAACTTTATCTTTAATTATATTTTGCAATTGTTTACAAAAATAGAATTCACAAAAGTTAATATTGCTTGTCACTTTCACTTTTTGTTACTTAAACTTTTAAATATTATATTTAAAATAAGCAAATAACACAAATTTAAAACATCACGTTCCCTAATACCACATTATTTAAGAAAACAGCTGTGTATGAAAGCTTCAGTACACTGAGAAAACTACTACCGTAAATGATGTGTGAAACACCCCGTTGGTACAAAACAATAAGTTGCCAGTACGAAATTTAATGAATGATGTTGCCAGTTTAAAATTTGTTCTGCCCATTAAGTGAAAATAAACTACTTTTGTTTATGCGTTTCTGATTATATAAAAATAATGAAGATTTAGAAGATGTTTTTTTGTTAAAAACTCTAAATACCAAAATATTGTTTACGACAGTTATTAACCGATTATAAGTTCGCCGAAAACTACTTTTATATGAAGAAGTAACCTTTTTTAAATAACAGATTAACAATAATTGCAATCAAGAAAGTTTCCTAGCCTGATTTTTAAAAAGGATTTATTGAGATAGTGCAAAATAGACCAACGTCTTGGAATGCATCACGAAAATTCGAAAGTACTACTGACAATACGTCAACAACTAAGGGCTAAAATATTTTAAAATAAAACCAAATTTAAACAGACAAGTGACAGAGACAACCTCCGGACGATATAACTAACGGTTGCAATTTAAGCGTAACCTGTCACCGCTATGAAATAAAATCGATCTAAACATTATCAATAAAATACTTTAAAAATATTTATCTATTTTAAATAAAAAAATAATAATTTAATTATTCTGAGTTTTAAAAAATTTTTAACAATTATTTATTAAAGCGCATAAGAATATCGTTGTACTGGCAATCACAGATTTTCTGTTATGCTTCCGTAGTAGTGAAAAATACTTTTAAGTAAATAATAAAGAAATTAGTAAGAAACGTTTACTAATGCTTTAACACATTCTATATGGCAGGTAATACGGCTAAAAATTCCGCCAGCTACATTTGCCGCCGTATCGCCAGCAACTTAATAATTTTGTGAACGACAGTATGTTTATTTTCTGTTTGATTATAAATATTAAAAAACCCATATTTTTCGTCTGAGTTTTAGCAATAAAAATTATATACTTTGAAGGGGCACTAGACAAAATCCACAATTGAAATAAAAACTTGAAAAATAAAAACAGCTGTTTTTAGTGGTGCCACTACTTTAAAATCTTTTCCGGCGTTTTTTAAACATTCAACTGCTTTACAAAGAGTTAGCAAAAGCCAAAATTCATGAAACATATTATTTGAAGAAAAATTTGTTTAATAACCAGACCTTGTTGGTGGAGCAGACAATTCGTTTGTCCGAAAAACTAAGTTTTAAACAGCCCCGTGATTTATAAACCAATGAACGGTGGTATGTTTTTAAACGAATTATTATTAATACCATAAAAAAATTAAATTAAAACTTAAAATGTTAGAAAAACTTGTCAAAGTTGTTTAAAATTAAGTAATGGGGTCATGGACACTCATAGATCTGTATTTGGAAATAGTACTGCATCTGTTATTATTAGTGATGTAGGTGTTACGCAATCTTAAGGATTAAATTCACCGCTACATTGAAGAAATAAACGAAGCTTTGTTGCAATATGTACTTAAAAAATTTGTAAAAAAAGCGGACGTCTGCCGGAGGGAGAAATTTGCCCGACATCATATTCCATTATTAAAGTCCGTATTTCTACTTTATAGTGGTAACAATAACACTGAAGTTGTCAAAAAAAAGTCAATTAAATTTTTAATCTCTAATTTGCCCGCCCAATACTTTCAGATAGTGTGTTTGTCTCTTTAACTCGCTTTGCAAAAGGTTTTAAAGTGTTTTATTTTTCAGGCGTTACTATTATATCCATAGAGCTGCCCATATGATTCCTTGCTTTAAAACTTAAATGTTTTCTAGACATAATAATAACTTAATTTTAATCGATTTCTAATAAAACTTCTAAAAATAGTGCATGCTTACGCATGAATCTGTGTTCGTAAATGGTGCTGCATCTGTTACTATGGATGATATAGGTATTACGGAATCGGAAGCTCTTGGCATGAAAATTCAGTGTGGTTTTCGATGGATAGAACAAGAAAGCGAAGTGTTCTAGATTCATGCTTTAAACAATTATCCGAACTCAAGGAAAAACTTTCCACTTGTTTTAATAAAAACAAAATTATCGTTTCAGCTGTGTAATAACAAATGGAAATTTACATAATGAATTTATCAACTCAGCCTTAAGTAATTATAATTAATTTTTTTTAAACATTTGGTGTTTTTATTTGACAGTCCTACACGAATTGACATCAATAATTTTTATTTTTTTAGTCAACAGAAATTAATCTAAGCTGGCGGCAGCTATAATGTTGTTTATGTAGTTATTTAGTTGTGTTGTCGCCAAACTAATTGTTTCCAAAATAATGCGCGCATTATAATTTTTTCAGCTTGTAGTCGGTAGCTTGCAGTTTGAAAGAAATTTATTAAGAAAAATTTTTCCCTGTGTCTAATATTAAAATACCTAAAAACTTTTAATATCTTATAATTTTTTCGATACTGGCAACTCCATAATTTTCTTTATTCTTTTTTACAAACTCGTTCGTTTCAGTCAGTTCTTTGAGAATTGTTGAGCAGATAGAAAGTGGTTGGAGAATACGGGTTGTTTATAAAGTAGAGTGTTAATTGAAGTTAATAATTTATTATTAAGTAAATTAAATAAATGTAAATCATTACTACGCAACAAATTTAATTTAAAGAAAAAAAGCAAAACGACTTAAAAAAGAAATTGAATAAAATATGAACGTGAATGTGTAAAAGCAAACGGAAAATTGTTACAAAATAAATCTTTAAGAATAATAATTACTAAACTGTTATTAATGTGGGTGTTGTATGTGTGTTTGTAGTGAAAAATTGTTTTATAAAACCCGTCACTAAAATAGTTAAATGCTAATTAATGTGCTGATACTTCGTTTTGGTGTAAAGTTTTTAAGACAGAAGTAAAGAAAATTTCACCATTTTTTATATAAAATATTTTTGTGCATGTATTTGTTAAAAAAAATATTTGTCGAATTTCTTTTAAAGCATAAATTAGTTTAATTTCATTGATTTAAAAATAACAAATGCATTAATAAAATAAATATTATTTATTTACACTTGTGTGTTCGTGAGTGTGTTGTTTGGGTCAGTGCAAATATAAAATTTCCTTTGGTCCAATAAGAAAAAAAAACACAATGATTATGATGATGCCGTTAATTATCATTTGTGTAGAAGAATAAAAATCATGATAAAACGTAAAAATTCTTTAAAGAAAAATTTGTTTTATTCATGCGTAATGTACCTAAATTGTTTAAAAAAAATCATTTGTATTCGTTTTTAATAAATTATTAATTGTTTCGTTTTTTAATTGTTTTTCTAGTAAAATACCTGTAATTTATTTGTTTTTACATTGAATATTTGTGTTGAGTGAGTGTGTGTTTTAGTTGCTTGTTAACAATATTTATACACCGAAGCTTTTTTGTTTCTATTGTGCATTTAAAAACATTTTTATGCTGTTTTCATGAGATCTATTAATAGAATACGAATTCATTCAAGGTAAGTTTCCAAGCAAAAAACTTAACTAAACTTAAGCATATAAATAGTGAATTTAATAATAATTCTTCAATAAATTTAGGGGTTTAAGGCAGCCTTCATTAAATTTCTTTCTTTGAGATATTTTTTTTTTGATATCTAAGCTGGAACACAACCTTTCTGAAATTGCATCTTAATAAAACGCTCTCATTAAGAAAGCAAAAATAATAAAACAAATTAAGATTAAATACTCTGAACAGAGACGGAAAGTTTAGTCCAATTTGGTACCTAATATGCTTGATTGTACGCTTTTGTAATCAACCGAAGAATAATAGCACGAACATATATGGTGTGTGTTTGTGTACTTAAAAGATTTCTTCAGTTCTCTTTTTTACATTTGGAAGTTTTTTTTTCTTTCGTTCGGACCAGGACCCTAGGGATGATCCCTACTCATGCAATGCATTGGCTATGGGGAGGAGGTAAGAGGGTGTAGTTTTTGTGGACATTCGATTTGAATTTCCCTACATTGCAAGTGACAGGAAAGACTTCTAAAGGGAGTTTATTCTACATAAGAACTGTTCTGCTAAAAAACGAAGTCTCCCCGTAGTGCGCTTTACTGGCCAGTTGACCACAAATAGATGCGCTCTCAACGAAAATCAAGTCAAACGCAAAAACGTGCCAGTAACGGGAATAAGTTCCCTAATTTCATTAGAGAACTTACCATTGTAGTAACGATTAAACAGTGAAATACATCCCACATTGCGACGATGCTCTAGACAATCAATAGTGTTAGATATCCTACCTTCTCCAATGATTTTTTTGGCCCTCTTCTATACGAGGTTAAGCAATTACAAAGTAGATTTTGGGGCGCCGGAACATACATGAGAGTTGTATTCTGTCTTTGGACGCATACAGGTGACATAAATAGTAAGAAGATTGGCTGACATGAAGTATCTCTTACACCGTTTTAGAAAACCGAGGCACTTTAAAGCTTCTTTAGAAAACTGAAAAATGTGTTTAGTCCGTCGAACATCACACTGAATTTTCATGTCAAGAACATTAAGAGCTTCCGATTCCATAATACTTTTATTACTCATAGTAACAGGTGCAACGAAGGTTGGATAGAGTGAAGTATCTCTTACACCGTTTTAGAAAACCGAAGCACTTGAAAGCTTCTTTAGAAACCTGAAAAATGTGTTTAGTCCATCAAATAACACACAGAATTTTCATGCCAAGAACATCAAGAGCTTCCGATTCCGTAATACCTATAACACCCATAGTAACAGATACAGCATCATTTCCGAACACAGATCTATGCGTGAGCATGCAACATTGTTAGAAGTTATTTTAGAAATCGATTATAATTAGTATAATTATAATTATTATGCCTAATAAACACTCAAGCTTTAAAGTACGGAATCATATCGGCAATTCTATATATATATATATATATATATATATATATATATATATATATATATATATATCAATAACGCCTGAAAAATAAAACACTTTCCAAACGAGTTAAAGAGACAAACACACTATCTAAAAGTATTGGCTTTGCAAATTTGAGGTTAAAAAGGAAATTGACTTCCAACACACATTTTATGTGACAACCTCAGTTTTATTGTTACCACTGTTAAGTAGAAATAGGGTTATTAATAATGGTATATGATGTCGGGTAAATATCTTCCTCAAGTACGTCGGCAGACATTCGCTATTTTCACAAATTCTTTAAGCATAGTTTGCAACATAGCTTCGCTTATCTCATCAATGTACCGCCGAATTTAATCTTTAAGAACGTCAGTTAGTTGTAGGTTGTTCACGTAAACCCCATTATTCAAATGTCGCCAGAGATAAGCAATCAGAGGCATTAAACCACAAGAACGAGGTGACTATTCGAAATCGAACAATTAAGCTGAAGAAATTAAATACTAACTGCTGTTTGCATAAAAAACGCTTATTTGAGCTTTAAAGTACACGTTAGTTAACAAACACTTTAAGGCTAACAGACGTTTGTTAAAAAATGGTATTCATAAACAGTACTTTAGCTAATGTATGCTTTAGTAAAATTAGTATTTTGATTCTGGCAATGCCACTATTTTCAGTTGTCACGTTGTAGTTAACGATGTATAAAAATGAATATTATTTATCCGGGTAGTCAGATCCATAAAAAATGTTTTTATTGTTTTTCATTTTTTTCAGCAAAATCAACATATTTTTGGTTTTTTTTATTAATCTTTTTAATAAAAAGCAAAGCACCCAAAAAAGGTTAATTTGCAAGACTTACGATGAACTTACAAAGAATTTGTTCATATTAAAAAAATAATTATTCGGATAACGAGCTTTGTTTTGATTATATGTACATCAATAAAACTTTTGTTTAAAATAATTAATTATATTTATATTTTTGTAAAATATAAAATAAAGATGTAAAAATGTTTTATATTGAATGGCATGTTATGTTTTAGTTTTTATTATTATTTGTATACCACAATTTGCTTAAATAAATATTTTTTAACATTTTTGGAATAACAAAGTATAATTGTCAATTGAGCCGTTTACATCAAAAGTGGCATAAGTCACAACTGAACAGTTTTTTTTTTTAATTTTTAATAAATTTGTAATTAAGAAGTAATGAGATTTGTTAAGAGTTAAGAAGTGTTGATATTTGCTTGAGAAGAGTTTTGATAATTAACGGTGCAACAAAAATGCTTATTTTGAAAGTGGCGTTAGTCGTTGTACTTCGGAAATTAATTACGGAGCTTAGTGTGAAAGAAATGGAAACATGTAATAAGTGTGTGTGACTTATTTTTATTAGTTCGAAAGAATAGTGCAGTTTATGGAACAATATTATAGTGATATCTAATATACTACACATAATTACCATTATTTTATTTTTTTATTCTCAGGAGGTTGTTTCGAATGTCACAACTCAAAAGCATATTACTGCACATAGTGACTTATGTAAAGGACAAAATAGTGATAGTAGTAATAGCCCCCTGTCGAAAATATCCTTCACAGTACACAACATGGAGAAAAAAGATTTTATTTCAACACAATCATTAGAAAAATCCGTTTCAGAAAGAAAACTAAACACAGACTAGTTGAAATGGCTAAAAATTAAAATGTTTTATAAACTAATTTAAAATAAAAAGATGACTATAACAAAGTTACTTATGCCACTTTAAAAAAAAACGGCTCAGTTTATTGTAAACACAATTTGTTTGGTTTTTGAACTTTCAATAATAAAATTGAACTGTCAATTTATTGTAGGTTTAACGTAGGTTTTTCCTACTTTAAAGTTAACAAAGGTATTTTAAGGTAAAAGTGTTTTATGAATACAACTTTAGGAAATTGTGCTTAACAACGGCCGTTAAACCTACTTTAAGTTTTTATGCATACAGCCGTAAATTTTTTGGCTGGCTGTGTGGCTTGGGATGCCAACTTGCTGAAACCAAAAAGCACTGATATCAACATTAGTCAATTGTGATAAAAAAAATGGTTATAATGATTTAGTAGCGCATTTCCTTGCTCATTTTCAAAAATATATGTATCGATGATGCCACACCATACGTTCAGTTTCTTTGAATGTAAATGTTTTTCGAAGACTGTTTAAGGATCTTGTGAGCTTAATATGCCACAATTTGGTTTATTTACATAACCGCCTAATTGAAAATGACTCTCATCACTAAAGATGATCTTGTTTAAAAATACATTGTTTTCGTTTCGTTTTTCAAATTCACAACATTTGCCGCAAACAATGGTTAATCGGTTTTAATTTTTGAAAAACTTGTACTATCTAAGCGTGAAGATGAAGATCTTAATGCAAAATATTGTGGCAAATTTCTGCGAATTAATATTCCAGGCTCATTCTTAAGTAGCACTTCAGGCAACAAGGCCTATATAGTCACAACTGTGCTATATTCTTTAGGAAAGGGATAGAGAAGAGATGAGACAGGTGATGAAAGTAGAAGGATAGTTACATAACCTTCAAGCTCTTAATTTTGTAGTGAAAACAACCACCTCTAGATTGGTAGGTTAAGTACACTACCTACTAGCCTATCGGGGCAGCTTTCATTTCTAGAAGGCCCATGTCATCGGAAGTTAACTGTCGTATAAGACAGCACAGCGACCAGTGAACATGCCTTCATCACTGAGCAGCCCCACCAACAGTCAATTTTTGTAGTGAAAACAAACAAGTTCTCCGTTGGGAATCGAACCCACAACCCCCAGACTGTACTAGCTGTACTAGCTTATACACTACCTACTAACCTACAGGTTAGTGGCTATTTGTCATCGCTGCGGCCACTAGGAATATAATGGTTTGATCTATTGTCAGCAACAATACCGTTGCCTCGAATTTAGCTAATAAATTACTCAAGGCGGTTTCAGAAAGAGCCTGATAAGGAGGAAAAGGTGTGTGCATTTTTTGAAGTGATTCAGTAAAATTTTTACCCTTTTGGTAGTAAATTTTAATAATCAAAATTTTTTGCTCAAGAGGGTAATATTCCCTGTTTAAAATTTCCAACTTTTCACTAAATAAATGTCAAAGGATCGCAGCTCAATTCTTGACATTTCATCATTTGAGAGACAATTTACTTCCTAACCTTAAAATTGCCAACACGATAATTTTATCATTTTGCTTTGATAACAAAAGTAGCTTTTTCAAATGATAAAAAAGGATAGAAAAATATTAGAAAAATAAAAATTTATTTGATATTTAAACACATTTTCCAAGGCTGTAGACAGACAGGTTTATTTAAATATTTACTATTGAAACCAGGCATTAAAATCAAATTATGATAATGAAAATAAAACAACAAAAATGCAAGCGCCACATGAAATTCTTTTCCTTTTTTCCTAATTTTTACAAATGAAAAAAGAGAAACTAAAAAATACTTAAACTGAATTTAATTACGGTTTCGCATGGTTCGCTATTAAAATCTCTTTTAAATTACCAGAAATGTCAAATTTGTCAACAGCCGAAAAAGTACAATTTAAAATTTTTGATTTCAATACTCATCTCTGCCTGATACTCTATTACAAACAAAAAACAAGCACAAGCAAGATACAACAACAACACAAATATCAATACAAAGACATTTCTTAACAGGTTTTTATTTTTGTATCAGTTGTCTTATTCTTTTTTATGATGTTTATGTATTACCAGCCTCATATGGTTGCCACACAAAATTTGTTAACAATCGTTAGAACGACTTGTCAAAATCGTCAAAAAATCTCGAAGCATGAAAAATGACTGGAGAATTTTTCTTATTGTTTATATATTTTACCAGCTTTATGTAGTTGCCATATAAAAATTGTAAATGTTGAAACTTGTGTAAAACGTCAAAAGTCTCATAAAAGTATAAACACCAACATGTGATTTAACTGAGGACATATTAAGTTTGCAAGTTAATAAACACATTCAAGAGGCAATTAAAAATTTTCACACAAATCAAAGTCAAATTTTGACAGCAAACGTCTTTAAATTTAGTAACCCCAAAATAATGAAATTTTGAATGTTTACGAAACCATCAAGGTAAACCTTTAATTTGTCTATGTGTTGTTTTAATATGTTTGAAGAGTGACCAATTTGGTTTCGAGTTAAAGTCATATTAACTTTTTTAACAAGCAGCCCGGAGAGGTTAGAGTCGGTACGTTTCTACACCATTCGTAGTTGAGGCTTTGTAGTTTTTACTGCAGTATTTTCAATTCCTTAAAGGTATAAGTACTTTCTTCTTTACCCATTTCCTTCAATGCAATTTTCAAAAGAACAGCTGAGTACCTCATAAGCTTTTCTTTAAAAATACTTAAAGAAACAGATTGTGACAGTTAATTGGCAAAGTTTTATAGAGAATAATGATGAAAAAGATCTTTAGAGTAAATTCAGAGATTTCGAAAGGATTTATCACAATACTTCTGCAGCATGGGTCTTTTTTAAGAAGTTCGACAGTGACTCTTCAGGCATTCGTACTTTATTATTTCTTTCGCCTCACATATTATAAAACTACAAGGCCATCATCTAGACTGAGACATCAGCTTTTTTTTAAAGAAATGTTTTACTCCGGAATGCATCCATAAACGATTAATAAGTAGAGGCTTGGATTGACTTCTTTAATAAGTGAGTGGAGAAGAGAAGATATATAGCTAATTAAATTAAGCTGAAATCACACGATTGGTCACATGTACAGATTTCTGCACACTTTTGTACAAAAAAACATTTGGTGTACCGATGGCTTTTTCAGTGTTGACACGATTGTGGCATTTTACCCAAAAGTTTTCTGCGCTTATATGGCAACAGCAAACAGGTGACAAATAAGGCTCTACCGCGGTCTGGAAGTATCTATTATAATTAAAAGGGTACTCACAGCATAGTACTCCTGGCCATTGCTAACGCGGAGTACAAATTCCTTTACATTGATGTCGGGTTCAATGAAAGCGTTTCGGACGGCGGAGTTTTTGGGAAGTCTTTATTTCTGAATGCTTTAGACAATAATACTCTTGGACTGCCTAAACCGCAATCTTTGGCAGGCCGTTAACTCGCAGATCCATACCTTTTAGTAGCTTTCAGTTTGCTGGGCAACGCGGATTTAATTACCGATTGACAAAGGCCTGCTGTGCCTTACATAATTTTTTAATACATAAAAATTCAAATTATATGAAAGGGTTTTCAATGGATATGTACGATGCCCGACTTCGTACATAAGCAATGACGCGAAAGAATTTCGACAGGTATTCGAGCAATACTTTATGTCGGCCGCTGGTGAAATTCGATGAATTGTTTAACGTATCTTCGCTCGCGCAGACAAAATCAAGAGATGACACCGAAGATGCTGTTTTTTCCTGGGCATGGTTGTATTAAAACTGCATGGCAGTCCAAAAAGGCCAATGAGGCTTCGAGCCTCATGGGACTCATGGACATGAGTTTTTCTCTATGATGGCTATCAAACTTATAAACTCTTCCGTAGACCATGCCGTTGTTACGTGCGGTCGCTTCCTCTTACTTGTTTCTGACGTTGATGTTGCGCCATCTGTCAGACTGCCGATATTTCCACACTCTGTAGCACAAATGTTATTGAAGAAAGTGTTTTCTTCATTCGTATCCATGATCTTAAAAAAATATTAATTATTTATCGAGTATTATTAGAATATTTCAAAATTATACTGACATGTAATTATAATTAATTACACTCTGCTACAGTCATAAAAATCTTCTAATATGACATGGTCTACATTGTAGGTCTCGTCAAATACAACTGCAAAAATTATTATTATTTTTTTTTGTATATCCTTGATTGGCCACTTTGATTGGGCAGTAAGTGGCAGAACAAATTATCGGTACGTTAAAGAATTTTTTCTGACTTTATTGGTCTATGCAGCGTACACATGGTTGGTACAACAGAGTTGTTTTTTATTTGTCTATCAACCAAATAAATTGGCCTATCTGCCTTTTGCCAAATATTTTCTGTCATTCAGACGATCTGTACATAAAAATGCACAGATATCTATACATTTGACCAATCGTGTGATTTCAGCTTTAGGAACCAACATGTGATTGTAAAGAAAACCTTCCATAAAGCATAATTACTTCCAGAAAATTTTTTTTTAAGGAAGTGAGTAGTTTGTAGTTACTATTATTGTTGCTCGAAAGTTTTTCCGTCCTATCGTAAACTAAATGTTGTTAATTTAATTAATATGGGCCTGAAAGGCTGTAAAACGGTTTATATACAATGCTGTACGCAACAGCATTGTTTTGTTGGTGACTCTCCATATTGTATTTTAACATGCCATTTTATGGCGTCAGTTGCCATCAAAAGCCTATGCCAATAAGCTTAAAAAGACATGTATTTTAAAGAGAGGATCTTTAGCGATGTATATATGAAATACAGTAATAAAAACTTCTTATTTTGGCTGCTTATAACGCTAAAAGTCCCGATGGTCGTTTTTAGCGATACAGCCAACTTATTTTATGATTATATTTATAGTTTTAAGTTTAATGAATTATTATTTTATTTTATAATTATATTTATTTTATAATTTAAATTTAACGGCAGTTTGCTAGGCAGCGCCGTCTTTTCGTGATGGTACAACTGGCGGTTGATAATAAACGCAGCCACCAGCTTTTTTATACATCAGTCGTGGAGATGGTGTATGGCGGTTGGGTATATACAGAAGAACTTTATGAACAAAGAGTTAGTTGGCACGCAGCCGGCTAACAGGTAATATTTTGACAGGAGCATATTGCCCGAATAAAATTTCTGAGTATCTTTGGCACATACTGTGAGGTCACAAACTGATGTGGTGGATTTTTGCTAAGCCTGGTTTCTGTCTCCACTTGCTACTGGAAGTGATCAGAGCAGCGTTAAATTGTGGTCTAGCGGTTTTTACTCTGCACAATTCCCGGCGTTCCGGGTATTTCCCTCATACACTAACTCCTACTCCGTGGTACTGACCATAGTAGCACCGGTAGTTAGTTGGTGCACAGCCGGCCGACAGACAATAGCTAGTATTTTGATAGGAGCATATCGCCCGAATAAAATTTCTGAGTATCTTCGGGATATACTGTGAGGTCGCAAACTTATGTGGTGGTTTTTAGTCAGCCCGGTTTGTGCCTGCAGTAGCTACTGGGAGTGACCAGAGTAGCATAAAATTATGGTCTAGCGGTTTTTACTCTGCACAATTTCCGGTGTTTTGGGTATTTTCCTCGTATACTAACTCCTACCTCGTGGTATCGCCCAGAGATATCTCCGCACACCATTGCGCCGCACACAGAGCAAAGATGGTAATCTGGCTTTTAGGATATTTGTGGCAAATAAAGGCTGAAGATTTATACCGAGTCAACCAGCCGCCTTTTAATTAAACATTGGCACAATACGATTCTGGACGCTGTTGAGCATACCCCAGCAACCAGTTAAATCGTGTCGTTACATGCTTAATAACTTTAATAAAATAGCAATTAACAAATAGTTTTCTATTTTGCGTGTCTCTTGTTTCATTTTTAAGAAACTAATTCAAATACTCAAATAATAACTAAATTCAATTAAAAAAGGTGTAAAACTTTTCAATAAAAACCTTTCAAAAATCGCCCAATTCGAGAAACGATACTAAATCGTCAAAAGTGGCAACCATTCATTTTTTATTTTCTTGTTAATGTTTTCTATTGTGTTTTTTGAACACTTCTCTGATTTTGTTTTTTTTTGTGTTTCGTTTTTGCATTTTAAAATACATCTAATGGATACAAATTTCTTTTCTTATTAATTATTCTTTTGTTTATAAATGTGAACGAAATCCATTTAGAATTTCAATTTATTTTTTTTTTTTATTAAAATATATTTGTGTGGATTTTTGTAGCTGAATTTTAGAAGCTTAAGAAAGAAAATGTTTTGCAAAAATAGCCACATTTTTTTTTTAATTTTTATCATACATAAAACTGTTTTAAATTATTGTTAAATATGGGCCACTATTATGAAATCTATAAAATTCCATTAAATTCTAGCAGAATGCGGCTTTTAGCTTAAGTTCGTTTGTGTTAAAAATTAAGTTGTTTGGATTTGTTCCGTCAGTAAATTAACGACGGTGAAAACCATCGTTACTGGCTGTTTGTTCGGTATGTAACGATGGTTTTTACCGAGGGGTATGACAACAGTCGTTTATATTTATTTTAATTTTTTTTTTCTTATTATTAAGTTAACGACTTTATGCAAATTGGCCTAATTTTCGTGCTTAAGTAAATAAAAAGTCCACTAAAGTCTATTGAGTGAACACATGCATTGTGAAAGTTGAAGCTCTACTGAGAAATAAGTTAATGGCATTTTAAAATCTCTTTTCGGTTTTTTTTTTAAATAGAGAATGTCAAGTTTGATAACGAAAACATCGTGAAGAAAAATACAAATAACAACAAGAAAGAATGCTCTAGATTTCAAATACCCTTAACATATGTTATGTTAGATATTGTCTTGCATGGTTAGTTATGTTTACCAATTTTACAGCAAAACATTGTGACAGTAAAAACTGTTATGGCGGCTTAAATTTAATATTTTACACATATTTAGAAGAAAATACTAAATATACACTCTCCGCTACATGAATAGGCCATCCTTTTTCCTATTAATTTTATGCGTTAATAACTTCTAAACTACAAAAGATAGAACCTTATTTTTTTAACTATTGAAAGCATATTCGTGACCCTGTAAAATGCCTCGTACCCAGCCAAAAATTATTTTTGTTATTGAATATGAAGAAAAAGTTCTTACGATTTTGCGTCACCCCCTAGAAAGAAAGATTTATTTCACAATTTTAAACATATTTAAATATTTTAATTTACATTTTATTAAATTCTAAATGTTCTAAAGCTAGCTATACTAATATTGTATTGAGCCACCTTATTTTTAAGGATTACTTTCTAAATATGATTTGGAATTGAATCGTATAAGGATTTCAAATAATCGAGGAAAATCGAAGACCAAGCAACTTTGATCGCTTCAATAAGTTCCTTCTTGGTAATGTACTGCTTACCGGAAGCGTAATCCCTTTGAGCGAGCCAACCCCAAACGTTTTCTATAATATTTAGGTCTGGGGAGTATGGTGGCCACTCAAGCGTTCCTACATTCTAGTCACAAACTCATGACTTCACTGCTCTGGGGGTGTGAATGGGAGCGTTGTCATGTTGAAACCTTCACTGTAAGTTTCCAAAAAGCACGCTGAAGAATAAAAAAACCAGCTGGAGTACACCCTTGCAGCAATTCGCATTCATTTTAGTAGTCAAAAATTGCAACTCTTAGGTACTATTAAGAGAAAGTGCCCCCGAATAATTTTTTTATTTAATTTACGACTATGTAGGCGATTCAACTTATGTTCATCTTTTATAAAATAGTCGTTAAAATAAAAATTAAATTTTTAATTTTTTTCATCAGAAAAGACGAAACAGTACCACTCATTACTCCATGTCATATGACTGCGACCCCTGTTAGTGGTGATTTTTTTTTAATTTTAGTCGCTTTAAATGTCTAGCTTTGGAAATAACACGCTGTATAGTTCTCATACTGGCGGAAACACCTGATTTCACTCTTATTTGGGATACAGTATCGTGGGAAGTAGAGTTTAATCTAAGAATTGCTTGCTTATCAGCAGATGAAAGCCCGCTTTTTGTACGGCCTTTCATATTTTTTTCATAGTTTTCATTATTTTTTTTATACACGACGTGGTGACTTTTAATTATTTCTTTGCTGGTTTTATTAACAGATTTCCCGAAATCATTAAAAATTTGTATTTTTGTTTTTTCCTCTTCGGTCAGACATATTCCCATTTTTAATTCTTTTTACTTTAAAAATCTTAAATTGTATAAAGAAATAAAAATCTTTCAACCACAACAAGTGAACTCTTAAAAAACTCGTATCAACTGAGGCTGTTCTATTTAAGTGGCGCGAAAAATTGCAAGAATTTCGACCATCTATAAAATAAAACCTAAAGAAAAGCAACGCTACTCAAAAAAAAAAAAAAAATGAAAAAAGGCTCTCAGAGAGAACAACTGTAATTTATCGAATGAGAGAACAAAAGAAACTTAAAAAAAATTACACGCTTTTATTCTTAAGCAACTTTTTAGGAAAACAATAGTCCTATTCAAGTGGCGAGGAGTGTAATTAAATAGAAGCACTATTGTCGTTAGTTTTTTTTTTTTTTTGATTATTTATGAAAAATAAACAAAAAATAAAATAAAACTAAATAAAGAATAAAATAATTCTTTAATATAAACAAACATTTCTCATATGAAATTTATTATTATTGCTGTTATTCATTTATTAAGTGACTTTTAATTAAATAACTGATGTTTTGATAACTATTTTTAGTTTTTAGCGATTTTCTATACTATTCATATTATGTATTTTTTATATTTTAGGTTTCATTTTTTTTTGTATTTTTTCTTTATTTTAAGAATTATAATAAAAAATTATTGATTTGTTAGTAAAAATTAAAAAATTGTTATTTGAACACAAAAATTTAAACTGTTTTCGAGTTCGGAAATGAACCTGGGCAAAAAAATCTTTCTTAAGCAGAGAAGTTTGATTTATAATTTAATATTGTTTAGAACTTTTGGGTGAAAATGTATTAATTTTGGGCGAAGCTTGGATTTTTTAACTATTATTATTTTTTTTTTTAATTTCCGTTTAAGAAATTTAATTTTAATATTTTGGAATAATTTTTTTATTTAATTTATGTTCATATGTGCTAGATTCCTTTAATAAATGTTTTATTATATTCTAATAAAATTTTTATTATTCAAAACAAAAAAAAAAATTATATTTGAAATATATTACTGCGAGCGAAAGCATATCCAAATGGCCATTTCACTATTTCACATAAAGCTCATCAGTGGAATTTACCCCAAATTTTGTATAGAAAATTCAAGAGTCTAGTGTCGTAAGAGTTCTAAATAATTTAAACAACACAGCAAACAACAAAACTAAAAAACATTTCTACAAAAACAATCTTTCCACATATGGGTTTCCTTTGGAACCCATTCATATGTTATTTGAAAAATAAAGAAATCGAAAAAAAATATTTGTAAAATAATTTTACAAAAACGAAACGTGCTCATATAATGGAAATAAACAATTTTATTTTTTTAAATCATTTTTTAATAGAAGTTTCTTAGAGCTTTGTTGTTTGTAGAGAAAAATCCCTAGTGTATGAAAGAAAAAATGTGAGATGGATGAAGAAGCTCGTTTTTTACCATATTTCCTTTTTTATTGACCGATATTTCTGCATTTTAAAAACAAGTTTTTTCGACAGATAAGTGATTTTATATTATCTTCGGGTCTTCTTTGGAAAACACTAAGTTTATTTGACTGATATCTGCACAGTCGAGGATCGCTAAATTGAGTTTCTTATGCAAAAGGATTCAGAATATATAAAGTTTATGGAGATATAAATAAAAATTACTGATATTACAAACTGCATGACTAATTTATGTATGTGTCCTTTCCAGCCGTGATTAAGAATTTAATAACAATAATAATGATTATAATAATAATAATAACATCAACAATACAAATAATAATTATTTCATATAACAATAGGTGGAAAACTCCACACACTGAATAGATCCTGTGTGACGTCTATAAAGCTCCAACACTACACTTTGCAGAATAAAAGCAAAACGATAAGTCCGGCCTTAAAAATGTTTTCATGAAATGAACTTTATATTCCAACTCGGTCTTTAAAAAAACTTAACAAAAACACACAAGTTTGTGATAAAAATTCCACTATTTGCACTTTATACATAGGGTGTTTTTTTAAAGAGGTATACAACTTTGAAGTGTTATAAAACAAAAATGAATTTTTTTAAATTGACATGAAATTTACATTAACCGAAAGATAATTTTCTGGTATTTAAATATGACCTGGCGTAAGAACGCCACGCCAAGATCGGACGTAGTTTACTCAGGAGGTCCAATTTTTGATGACTTTTTTCAGCAGTTGCAATTGTATATCTGGCGGCGAATGTTGCCCTCCAAGTAGACAATCGTTTAGGGCTCATTGGTGTAGACTAATAAATTCACATGTCCCCACTAAAAATAGTCTAGCAGCATGAACTCGCACGATTTTGCAGGCCAATTCACGGGCCCGAAATGTTGAGCTTTGCGATTTAGGGCTTATCGACATGGACTAACGAAAGAAAATAGTCTAGCGGCTTTAAATTGCACGATATTGCATGACTGAATATAAAACTATGGGGGCTATCAAACGTTTCCTTCAATAAATCAGTGGTGGCATAAGCAGCGTGACATGTTGCGCCGCCCTGTTAAAACCACAGCTATCGCACATCATAGTTGTACAATTGATGAATGAAAATGCCAGTAATCACAGTTCTATAGCGTTCACCATTGAACGTTTTTAAGAAGTACGGACCAATGATTCCACTAACCCATAAAGTACACCGGTCAATTTCACGGTATTTCAACATACACTTGAGGATTATCATCACTCCGAATACAGCAGTTTGTGTACTGAAGTATCCGTTCGAACATATATGAGTTTCATCGCTTAACAAAATTCTCTTATAAAAATTGGCTTCAACACAACCTTGTTTTGGGTCCAATTTGCACAATTTCGAAAAGCTGTCTTAGACATCAGTCTAAATGCCAAGCCAAACTAAACATAAATCCGTTATGTTTCCAAATTCAAATTCTATACCTCTATAAAAAACATCCGATATTTATTTAGAACAATAAACAAAGAATGAAATAAAATTTCAGCATTCGTCATTCTTAAAGATTAATTAATATTTATACAAAAATTAAAGCGTAATTTAATTTATTTTTTATTTTTTTTTTATCACATCTAAAAAGGTATTTCTCATTCGTTAATCACAAGGAAAAACTTAAATTTTAAATATTAAAATCTAGAGCCCTCCACAATGGATTGGAAACAAAATATTTGGAATTAAATCATCAACTTTAAAATTAGGACGATTGGATTGAAATTTAAAAAATTTTAGCAGAGGAATAATCACTTTAAAGTGTGGATGGTGTACACCAAACTTTTCAAAGTAGGCCACAGGAAAAGGTTCATTTCACTTACCATTTTCATTGGGATAATGAAATTAAATGAATTAAAGTTTTTTTAGAATCTTCATGTTCTACTTTCAAGGGATCAAAACAATTTGATTTATTGTGCTTAAAAAATTTCAAGGTCGTCTTCACTTGATTTAAACATATGTAACTTGTTTCGGAAATCATTCTCATGTTATTTATCGCACGTTGAAAAGCACTTTTGACTTTTGTTTGTTGTACAAAAACATGAGTAATAATTAAACGAAATAAACAAAATAAATAATAAATATAAAATTATATTTAAAGAATTTTTAAAAAATAATCACGAAATATCAGTTGCATACGAGCATAACAAACATTAATTTAAAAACATCTTTATAACAAATCAATTTTTTTTTGCTGAAAAGACATAAAATAGAAATCACAAATTTATTTATTATTTGAGCGAAAAACATCTACTTAAAAGCAGATTTACATATTTTTTATATATTTTTTATTTATTTATTTATTTAAAAATAAGGAAATTCGTTCATGTTTTTTAAACACTTCTGTATTCCAAATTTAAATTCTAAGAACAATTTATTTTTAAGTTTTCTTTAAATGTCGGGTTTTTCAACAAGAAATTTGTTTTTCAAGTGTGGCAACACCAACAACATGATAGTTTTGATATTTAGTTTTTTGACGTATTCGTAGTAGGATGCATTGGCAATTGTTACAATGAATTCAAGTTCGCACGAAAATCGCATTAAAATAATTAAAATCCACGATGAAAATGGTGGTTCTGTTAAAGTGACATTTCGTAAAATTCGTGATATTTTCGGACAACATAGTCGCCCTTCTGAGACCACTTTTAAGAAATTGGTCATTAAATTTGGGTCGACAAGTTCGATACAAAATGTGCGAACATCAACGCGTGCTCGACCGGGTTGTTCAACTGAAAACATCAGAATCGTGAATCACAGTGTTGATGCAGTTCAAAATGTGTCAATTCCTCGACGTTCTCAGCATTTGGTTTTATCCAAAACCACCACGTGGCGAATTTTGCGTAAAGATTTGACTTTGGAATCTTATAAGGTTCAACTGATGCAGAAATTAAAGCCGACAGGCGATTTACATCGCCCTTGATTCGCTCAATTTATTCGGAAACAACTGGCCGCTGGTCTTTGTTACGTTTATACCTTTTCTAAACATTTTGTTGTGAGTTCTTTATTGCAAAATAAATAACACCAGTTTATAGAATTTTTAAATTTATAACAATTTTATTCACTTTAACCACACAAAGTTGACACTACAGAACAATTTACTGAAAATGCACATCTATACTTCTAGAGGTTTAATTTTATACCGATTGGATTATCCACTCAGACGCTTCCCTATTTATACTTGTCCATTTAAAGTCCATCAGATTTAAGAATCTTCTATCCCTTTGTATCGCATTTTATTGTTGTATGTTGTTTATTCGATGTATAGGCGCCTGTATGTCTGTGTGTATAGTTGTTTTTGTTTTTATGCTGATAAGGTTTCTGCTTGGGATTTATTTCAATACATTTGTTGTTGCTTTTCTATATAAAAAGGGTTTCTTAGAAAACCACGCAGATGGTAAACAACATGTGTGTTTGTTGTTGTAAAATTAGTTTTTGTCTTGCGCGTTTAGATGATAAACAGCATACATGTATTTTTTTTTTCTTGCACGCAAGGCAATTAGTAAACAGTATATTAAATTGTAGTTGTGTGTGTGTATAAACTTCTGCGCAGTTTGTAAGCAGTAGTTCGCTCTACTGCTTAATTATTTTATTTTAAAACTTAAGCAAGACACATTCGTAAAAATATTATTTTCAGACAAGTCGCGTTTTCCCTTGTCGGGTTATGTCAGCAAGCAAAATTGCCGCGTCTAGGCTTGTAAAAGTGGTCTGGCTTGTTGAGTGGTCTTTGCATGCTCAACATTTTACTGTATGGTGCGCTATGTGGTCTGGTTTTTTTTTTCGTTGAGGCTGGAAATGCGGTAATGGTCTATAGCGAGATATTAACAACTCAATTTTGACCTATTATTGACGACTTGTATATCACTGACATGGGGTTTCAACAAGACAATGCTACATGTCACACAGCCAATGAAACGATCAAATTATTGCAAACCAAATTTACCCGAGCGCATAATTTCAATCAGCCAGATCGTGTGACTTAACGCCATAGGACAATTTTTTTGTGGGGCTATGTTAAGGACAGAGTCTATGCGAATCCAATCGAATCAAGTTCAGCTTTAAAACTTAAAATCCGTAATGTGAGTAACGAAATAGAACCGTAATTTTGCCAAAAAGTGATTAAAAACTTTGATGAAAGTCTCGACATCTGTTAGTGTGGTCGTGGTGGATATTTGTCAGATATCATTCATTCATAATTGCCGAACTTTTCGCTTTGTAATACAATAAAAATTTTAAACATCTTAATCTACATTTTTTGTTTTAGAAAACAAACTTCTTCTTGTAAAACCCTTTATTACTTACATTCGTCCACGCTGACTGGTCACTCTTTTCAAGTAACAATAACAACTCTACTAACTGTGCACATTTACAGAACGTGATCAAAATGGATTAATTATGCACCATCCAGACTTTTTATTTCTTTCACTGCTTTGTGCTTTAAATGACTCAATTTAATGGCTGGACTTTGTATAACTGCAATAAATGTGACTTTATTGTTTATGAAGCACAAAAACTTTTTAACAAAAGGTATTTAAGAAAATAAATAAATAATAATTTTTTCGTACAGTTAATTTCCTAATGAGTTCATTTAAAGTTTTTTTCTAATATTAAAACGAACATTTAAAACCACAAAATATGGAAAAAAATAAGCGCCTGCCTTGCAAGTGGTGAAGAAACTATAGAACAAAATGAAACCGCAAAAAAGACTAGAAAAAAGTTTGTTTCTTCTTTCTAAGATGCCAAAACGTAATGTGTGTACGTTTTACATATCGAGGGGAAAAAGGTGACATTGTAATAATAGTTACAATGTCTGTCCTTCTGTCAGAGTTCTATATCTCTTAAACTTTTTATAGAAGGTGTTATATTACAATCAAAAGCATGTTAAAAATTACATGGTGTTTCCAAAGAAACGAGTTTGTTGTATTTGTAGGCGATTTTTGAACCCTTATGAACTTACACATCCACACAAAATATGGAATTCTATGTTCCCTATAACAAAAGCTTTAAACAAAAAACAAATAAAAATGTAAAGGGCCCCCATAAAAGATGTGATATTAAGAATGTGGTCTTATGTCTAAAACAAATGGACTTTTAAAATTTTTAAAACCAAGTAACAAAAATATAAAATATTAAAGGGTACTTCAAACAACGCAACATGTGCCCTTTAGAATTTGCACTAGTTGTGTATAATATGCCTGCCATAATCAGTCCATAAAATATAACTTAATATTTAAATGAGGTCATCCAAACAAGTCATGAGCTTGATAAACAAACAAACAAACAAACCAGCAATCAAACATTTATAATTAATTTATAATTAAAAAAAATTAAAACAAAAAATTAAAAACTGCAGGGTGCCTCATATCAGACATATTTTTCATATAAATGCTAATATTTTAAACCGTTAGTTCAAAATTTATACTGGTTGTATGGTATCTCTAATATCCTAGAGATAACGTGGTTATGGCATATATGAAATTGTCAAAATAAAAATTTTAATTAAAAGGGCGCCCTTTTGTGGTTTACAGAGAAGTCGTGACTATTGAATGTTTTGGAGAAAAATCATGACTAATGAAAACTGTTCTATAGAAAAATCATACTGATGAATAGTTTTTATAGAAAAATTATGCATGATGAACATTTTTTATAGAAAAATCATGCCGAGGAAAATTTTGTACAAAAACGATAAGGACTAAAGATTTTTTAAGAAAAATCTTGACTGATGAAATGATTTAATAGAAAAATCATACCGATGAAAATTTTTAAAAGAAAAATCATCCCGATGAAAATTTTCTACAAAAAATTTTGACTGATGAAATCTGTTTACATATAAAAAATATGAGTGGTGAAAATTTTCTGCACTAAAAACTTAGGTGAAGAAGATTTGTTATGGAAAAATCTTGAGTTATGCAGGCTTCTAATAAAAAAAATCATGAATGGAGAAAATTTTTTCAGAAAAATATTGACATGAGCATTTTTGGTAGAAAAATTATGATTAATAAAAAAATTTTTTATAGAATAATCATGCCGAGGAAAATTTTCTACAAAAACAATTAGGACTGATGAAAATTTTCTACAGAAAAATCATGACTGATGAAGTTTATTCAATAAAAATAAAAATCTTTAATAGAAAAATCATCCCGATGAAAATTTTCTACAAAAAAATCTTAACTGTTTAATTTTTTTTTTGTTACAGAAGAATTAAAGCAGATGAACATTTTTTCTAGAAAAATTATAACGCATAAAAAAAAATTTTTCAAGAAAAATCATGACATAAAATTTTTTGATAGACTAAAAAATATGGATATTGAAATTTTTGTGAAAAAATCAAGTTGATGTAAATTTTCTACAAAAAACTTAAACTGATAAAAACTTTTCATTAGAAATTAAGACTGCAGAAAAATTACGATTGATAAAATTTTTTTATAGAAAAATCATGACTGAGAAAGATTTTTGTAAAAATTTTTTGTAAACAAATTATGACTGCAGAAAAATCATAATTGATATAATATTTTTTTAGAAAAATCATGACTGAGAAAGGTTTTTGGAAAACAAATCATAGATAAAAATTTTCTACAGAAAAGTCATAACTAATTATTGAGTGTTTTATAGAATAATCAAAACAGACAAAAATTTTTTATTGAAAAATCATGATTGATACAATTTTTTTTATAGAAAAATCGTGAATGATGACTTTTTTAAGGAAAATCTTGCTGATGAAAATTTTCTACAGAAAAATTCAGACCGATAAAAAATTTTCATAAAAAAATTATGACTGCAAAGAAAACATGAGTGATGAAATTTTCTAATGGAAAAATCATGACTGAAAAAGATTTTTTATAGAAAAACTGTGATTGATAAAATTTTTACAAAAAACTGTAGCGTAACATCAGACGAAATCTTTTACACTTCATATAATAATTACAAAAACTAAATTTTCTAGAAGCGATTTGACATTTACAGGCTTGTTTTTTGGGCTGAATGGAATAGACACCTATATATAGTGCTTTAACAGGCAGACAGACATTTTAGTGATATTACCAGGGTTATGTTTTTTCTCTTTTTTGGGTGCAAAACTCAGGCAAAATGTCATAACATTGTGCAGGTATATACATATATATATATACACATACACATATACATATATATACACATATATATATATATATATATATATATATATATATATATATATATATATATATATATATATATATATATATATATATTTATAATGGGGCGCTACACTAGGCCTCTATCGATTTCCCTTGTTAAAGAATAGTTCACAAATAACAAAACAGGCGAAGAGTGTTAAGTGTATTTCACTAGATATGGTAAAAATTTCTTTTTGCTTGATTCTAAAACTATTCAATGTCTTCTAAAAATGGCTTCTACAAGTTAAAATAAAATAAATGTTTTATGCAAAAGTTCAAATTACTGTAATTATTCTAAAACTTTATTTGTGGTTTAATTGAAACCTTAGTGAGTGTTTGTGTGTGTGTGTGTGTGTGTGTATCTGTGTGTAATTCTAAAAAAACACATTAAAATTTATTGCCAACATTTGCAAAATATTAAAGCTGTTTTCCTATCTTTTCTTTATGCTTTCAGAAAATGTTTGCATAACACAAAAAAAATCAATAATTCTTTTATTACAACTATTTTTCATGCTCTTCTATTCTTTAGTTATTTTCTTTAGGCAAACAGAATTTGTACCCGGTCTGTGTTTTGTTTTTAATTACAACATGAACAATGATGTTTTGAGTTTCTGTTTTTTTATTTAATTTCTATTGTACGAAGCTGAAAAAAAGTCATTGTCATTAGTGGAAATTTAATGCAAAAAATAAAAAAACAAATCAGATTCAGATATGAGAACCCAGTGTTAGGCGTGTTTAATAAATAAAAAGCAAAACTTAACTCGTACTTGGTAACAGAATATGTGTAGCTGGCATTATTTATTACTCATCTAATAAGTGATTTTCTTTTTTTCTTTTTTTTTTCTAATGCTGTCTGGCAACAGATGTTTTATGGGAGTTTAACACTGTTTTATATGAAATAGAATAATCTAAACACTGATTTAAAGTTTAATAAAGGGTAGCTAATAATTTACCGAACAATTAAAAGAGTCATAAAGTAGCTAGAGTAGCACTATATGTAGAGTAGCTTAAGTGGCATTACCTCACTTTGCATTTTCATTATTGCCTCTCGTGCATGATTTTTTCCTACGAGTGACTTTGAGCTTGTGAGCAAAGCCTTTGATTAAAACTTACTAATGCTAAATCTCGGATATCGGGGTATGGGTAGTATGATTATGCACGCAGATGAATTTCGGTTTTACGATAACACCGATCTTCAAATACTTTAAATATAAAAAGAAAAACATTTTCGACGGAGGTAAATTAAAAAAATGATTTGAATTCTAGGCCACATGACCAAAGGCATTTATGTATTATGGATTTGCCTTAATGCTTTCTCTTTGAAACTTTATTCGAAACTGTTTTTGAGTTGCGTGTAAAAAAAAATTATTTTAAGCAGCTATTATGAGCAATTTGTAGTTTTTTGATTTGATAATCTGCCGATGTAGACCATACAGGTGTATCGTAAAACATTATCGACTGAAACGTTATTTTAAATTTTAAATTTTTATTATGGATGTTGAGTTTGGAATTTCTGTTTATCAAAGTATAAAGAAGCCTTATTAGGTTATTGATCTTATCGATAGTGCGTGGTATGTGGCACTTAAATTTGAGTTTAGGATCCAAAAAAACTCCTAAATATTTCACATTATCCATCCAGGGAATTTCAGTATTGTTAAAGGTTATATTATGCTGAGGTAAGTAACATGCTTTTCTTCTTCCTGAGAAATATATAGCCTGCGTTTTTTGTGGATTAATAAGAATTTTCCATTTTAAGAAATATGCATTTCTTGCAACAAGAGCTGATTGTAATTTAGCTAACACGTCGACCGAATATATTCCACAGCTGAGTATAGCAGTGTCATCCGCAAAGATAGAAGTTATGCAGCCGTCAAGCAATGGAAAATCAGCTGTATATATATTATATAATATTGGTGACAGACATGATCCCTGGGGACAGCCAGCTAATAATAATGTTTCTCTCGAATGACGTAAACCAATAAAAACACTAAAAGTTCGATCAGAAAAAAAGCTTGCAACCATACTAATGTCTTATCATTTTGTAAAGAAGGCCGTTATGCCAAACAGAGTCAAAAGCAGCCTTTATGTCTAATACGATTATTCCAGAAGACCTTTTTTTGTGAGAAATTTGTGCTTATAGCTTTACGTAATCTAAGTGGCTGAATAGTATTATGTTCTCTGCGACACCCGAATTGGTATGCTGGTAAAATGTTGTGCGTTTCGGTAAATTCGATAATTATTTTCTTAATAACTTTTTCTAGTATTTTACTTAAAGAGGAGAGGAGACTAATTGGCCAATAGGAAAGCGGGCTTTCAGCAGGTTTATTAGGTTTTCTTATTGGCACCACTTTCGAATACTTCCAAATTTTATGAAAATAATGCAGCCGCAGACACGAGTTTACAACTTCTGTAATAAAACTGACTCCTTTTTTTGGCAAAAATTTTAAACATCTGTTCGTTATTCCATCTACACCTGGACTTTTTTTTAGTTTAAGATTTTTTATATAAAAAAAATTCAATTTTTATTTTTATATTCTAAATAAAACATGCGATGAATTTTTTCCTCAGGTAAAAATGTTTTCATAGAGGTATAGCACCTTCAAATGGAATAATACAAAAATTTATTTTTTAACTTGATATAAAATTCACTTTATTTAAGAATTTATCTTCCGGCATTATAATTTAAATATGACTTCTGTCATATGACTGCTATGGCGTGTTCTCGGACGTAGTCTAATCTAGAGGCCCAATTTTCGATGAATTATATTGGCATATTGGCAATCATGTATCAAGTGGTCAATCGTTTTGGGCTTATCATGAGACTAGCGCCTTTACCTAACCTCATAGAAAATAGTCTAACGGCGTTAAATCGCATAATTTTGCTGGTCAGTGCACGTATCGGGAACTTGAAACTATGCGGTTATCAAAAATTTCCTCATTAAATCAATTGTGGCACGAACTGACACACCCCCCCCCCCCTCCCGGGGCACATTGACATGTCTTGATGGAATGTCACCATCATTACATGTGTCATGTGTCATGGGGTCAGGTCCCCTAAAGGCTAGCAGGAGCCAACTGGACAACACCCACCTTATTTCCACGGGAATTAGTAAGTCCCAGATTTCAGCTTTTTTAGCTGTTCTCTGACTGATTATTGAGGTTAAGGTTGGCCCTTCGGGAGCATCGTGGTGGTTGTAGTTACGCAGGGCGCTTATAAATGATTAAGGGGCCAGAATAATTTATTTTTGACTAAGAACACAGGGTAAATGATGCAGGTCCAATGAGCAAGCTTGCATGTGTTATAGACCAGGAGTTGGAAAGTGTCCAACTGTTGAGAAAGGAGTAAGGGTTCGGGGCCAGCAACTAGAAGTGACTAAAGGATAGAGATATCCGACGGCTTTCTAAGGTGAAAGTGACACTACACATCACCCAAAGTGGTTCGGTCCACCATCAGATTAAGAACTCGTGGTCGGTAATGATGTAAAGCTTATATGTGGCAACCACAGCTCCTGTACATAATATCGGGTGGCTCATCAATTTTGTTACATTAAGAAACTCAAATAACTTTTTGTAAAGTTTATGTAATTTATTTTTTAGTAATTCCTTTGAAAAATAATACATTTTTATTAAAGTAATTCATGAAATTTTGAAAATAATTGAATTCAAATGGCCTTCACTCTCGGTAACAAATATGTGACATCTTATCAAAAAGTTATTAATTACTGCCTGGAGTGATGCAGCGGGAATTGCCCCAATTACCATTCGAATGGATTGCTTTAAATCATCCAAATTTGTTGGGTTTCTTTTGTAAAATTCTTCTTGGCAATAAGCCCACAAAAAAATTTCAAGTGCAATGAGGTCAGGAGACCAGGCAGGCCAACGGAATGTGGAGTTTCTTGAAATCAGTTTGTGGAGGGAATTTTGTGCCGCAATTCTGTCATTACAGACGTGGCTATGTGACAAGTTACTCTATCTTGTTGAAACCAAACTAAATTGAAAGGGGTTCTCTTTCGGCGTAATTCTGGAAAGAAAAATTCTTTCATCATCTTTAAGTAACGGTCTCCATTGCCTGTAACAGTAAGACCGTTTTCTTCGAAAAAGTAAGGCCCGACAATGAATCTTGAAGAAACTGCACACCACCTGTGACGCCAAGTGGATGTAATTGCATCTTAGGGAGTATCTGTGGGTTAGAATTACTTCATGTTCGACAATTTTGTTTGTTAACATTGCCGTTGAAATCAAAATGTGCCTTGTCAGATATAAAAATGCAGCTTCAAGACGTTTTCATTCATTGACGCCATTTGAATAATTTTCTCACAAAATTCCAAGTGAATCGGAAAGTTTCTTGGATTCAGTTTGTTTGTTAATTGAAACATCTTGTAAGAGGAGTGCCACCAAATGTGCGCCTACATTCTCTTTGCGCGGAAACTACGGACCCTAAAGCGTGAAAGTGTTGCACGATCCAAATTCTTGTTTCATTATCACAATGCTCCATTTTATTTAAATTTAAAGATCCGTCTATAAATTAAAATAAAAATGGAACAGGTTGGCTACACAGAAAATAAGTTGTTGCGTTTTTTTTGGTAGCAGATTTCAACCGCCACCCTGTAGTTATTCAATTAATGGTATTTTACAGTAATCTAACTCTAAAGCGCTCACAATTGACTGTAAAGTTCCGACCAGCTAAAGCACACCAAAAAGTCAGTTTTTCTGGATGTAACTGCGTCTCAACATACTCTTGAATATTATAATTACTCCAAATGCGGCGGTTTTGTTTATTGATGTAAACATTCAAACAAAAGGGAGCTTCATTGCCCAAAAAAACGTCAAACTCAATTTTATTTTGAACCGAATTTGTAGATTTTGGAAGCGTTATTCCGGTCGGCTTCAATTGGTTGAAATGCCAAACTAAGCTAACATAAATCACTTGTGTTCTAAACCTCTATAAAAACGGCCGAGGCATAGCTATAGCAAAAAAATCTCTAGTAAATTTCCAACTTTCTAATAAATCGATCGTTTTAAAATAACAAAGGGTAATGAAAAGTAAAAGATAATAGATAAGAGACAATGCATAAGAGAATAAGTAAAATACAAAAGTTAATTACGGAAGTTAGTGTAGTTCAAGTTCACGTTCATGGAGTCAACGCCAGAGGGCCATATTGAATAGTAAAGAAGTCAAAGTCCCAATTCTTTGTAATATGGAAATCCAGGGTTAACAGTTTAAACCAGAAGTACGAAAGAGGATCAGTCTTAAAGCTCATAAAAAATAAATTTATATAGTCCTTTTTCAGAGGTATAAGGTAAATAGCCGAAGGTTCTTGATTGCAAATGCCAGTTAAGAGATGTGTGACTGTTTTCTGCTTATTTTCATTGTGTCAGCTTAACTCGTCGTATTATGTACATTTCTAGCAACGATAACATATCGGAGTATTTTTTATCAGAAAGGATAAACAGATTTAATAAAGATAAACTTTCAAAACTATTCTATTTGTTATGAAATGTTAACGCATGCTATATTTTTTTTCAGAAAATTTATTTTATTTTGGCACTAAAGTTTTAAATACTATTAAGAAAAATAGTTTTGGGATATTAAAAACCCCTTTGGCGCTACAATTATTTAAAATCTGGCCACACAGCATTTTAGTATGGAAACGTTCAAATACACCTGAGTCAAAAAGTATTTGAGAGAGAGTAGAAGAATAAAAGTAAATGTGTCCAAGTGTGTAAAAATGAATGAGTAGTTTTTTTTTGTATTCTATCATAAGCACGAAAAGCAATAAACACTTGCAATTATTCGAAATAATTACTCTTGGTTGGTTTCAATTAAAGTGTAAAAATGTTAAAAACAAATTTTAATTTCATTTATTTTGAAAATATAATTATTGATAATGTGTTTTTCATATTCATTAGAAACGGTGTAATAACAGAAATGCATGGTTATGAAGTTCAAGAGAAAATGAATCACTAAGCCACATGTCAGTTTAGATTTTTAATTACACTCTTCTGAACGTCATCAATAGGGTGAGGTGTCTCAGATTGAAATGTGTAAAAGTCCATCAATTCATTGATATTTTTTTTTTACTCTCATAATGTCTGTTTTTGATCGGAAATATTTTACAGATGTGAATAAATTAACAACACTTGTGATCTCTGTTAAATAATTCATACAGTCATTTGTTTTTGTTTTTGTATTTTTTTTATATTCCCAATTTGCATTGTTATTTTTATTGCTTTGAATTTTATAGCTCTAGACAAATTAGTGAGCGTATTTTTTGTTGTTGTTGTTGTTTTTATAAAATGAAGCAAAACGATTCAGAATGAAAGTTCAATATAATTTTTTTTCTCTAGAGTATTTTTTTTAATGATTCTTAATATAAGGAATAAGCGCAGCGTTTGTAAAATAATAGAAAGAGTAATGGAAAGTAAAATATATAGAATAAGAGAATAAGTAAAATACTAAAGTTAATAACAAAAGCTTGTGTAGTTCAAGTTCACATTCATGGAGTAAATGCCAAGGGGCCATATTGTATACCAAAGAAGTCATAGTCCCAATTCTTTGTAAAATGGAAATCCAGGTTTAACAGTTTAAGCCAGAAGTAGGGAAGAGGATAAGTATTGAAACTAACCATACCTCCTTATAAAAGAATTAAATTTGTACAGTCCTTTTTCAGACATATGAGATAAATAGTCGTAGGTTCTTGATTGCAAAATGCGGTTAAAAGATGTGTGACGGTTTTCTACTCATTTTCATTGTGGCAGCTTAACACATCGTATCCAACACTTTTCTAGCAACGGTCTTTGCCGAGAGCACAAACTCTTAGTGGATACCTTCCCACCTTGACGTGTGCTTCTGTAGGTAAAAACCCCCAGCAGTCGGCTCCGGTAGTACGATCTTGAAAATGAAAGAATTGGACCTTCAAAGTCGCACCAGTGAATAACCAACTAGTATAACGAGAAGCGGTAACCCAAAGGGCTACGGCCCTATTCTGGTTCATGGTTAGGCCCTTCGGGGCATAACGTGGTGGCTGTGGTTGCAACTTAAACCCAATGTGCTGTTGCATTTTCAAGAGTTTAACACTCATTTTTGCGCGGCGACAGCAGTTTAGATAGTCTCCGGCTCTTAAACAAGGTATGGTGGCACGGCACTGCTTGCTGTGCTTCTGTAATTGTCTTCCGGGGTCTGTAATGTATTTTGGAGACATTAATTGACACCTTATAAATGGTCCGCCATCTAACGTTTTTATTTTTTTCAACTAGTTTTTATTTCGTGAATGGTAAAACTTAGCTCATGTTTAATTTGACAGATAATTAGTTTTATCCTTCCGCTGAACGAATATGGTTGTGAATACGCTTGAATAATGCTGGGAAATATTGCGACATTACTTTGAAAATCATGGTAATGTTGCAGAATGTGTGCGAAAATTGCGTACGGATGTTGGAAGAAGAGAAACACCGTCAGCTCCGTATGTTCGTTATCTTGTGAAAAAAGTGAAAGAAACTGGCATCATCCTCATCGATAAACCAAGGATGAAAATCCAAAAACAGTGCGTACACCCGAGAATAATGCTGCTGTGCAAAAAAGTGTGCATGAAGCGCCATCAATATCAATTCACCGTCGTTCTCGACAATTGAACATTGCAGAGACATCATTGAGACGCATTTTGCATAAAGACCTTGGTATGACGCCATACAAAGTCCAATTGGTTCAGGAGTTGAAGCCAAGTGACCATCCAATGCGTTTTCGCTTCGCTAAGTGGGCCTGCGATCGACTTACAGAAGATGCCGATTTTGCAAAAAAAAAATCATCTTTTCAGATGAAGCTCATTTTGATCTTGGCGGGTATGTAAACAAGCAATTGTCTCATTTGGGGCACAGAAAACCCGCACACATACAGTGAAAAGCCGACACATCCAAAACGAGTCACTGTTTGGTGCGGATTTTGGTCCAGAGGCATAATTATTTCTATTATTAACCGGAAGGATTGTACTTTTAAAAAAATTTGAGGTTATATTCAGTAGTTTTGTTAACAGCATTTAAAACAAAAAAAAGTTATTTGGCGGACCCTTTCATAACCCAATGTAAGACAACCATCCGGAGGTGGCCCAATGGCCAGGAATGTTAATCTGTACCACGATCGGCCTTTTGACTGTCCTATTCTACAGCATTTTTTCGATAAAGCTGATTCATCTGACCATCTGGTGTGAGCCAGATCGTGTAAGGCATTGCTAATTTACGACTAAAAAAGGAATGATATCAATTTCGCTCGTTCATCCATGAGGATTTTAGTTCTATTTGGTTTGACTTGTCTGTTCACTCCATCAAGGGAAAATTTAATTTCTATAAAAGTTTATGTTCTTTTTATAAGGAGTAAATACCAGAGGGCCATCCTGAGTAGTAAACAAGCCATATATAGTGATATGGTAGACCAGGATTTATAGTTTAAGCCAAAAGTACGGAAGAGAATCAGTCAGTCTTGGTTGCAACTTCTTCCTGGTGTCAACAGCTTAACACCTCATAGCCTGAATATTTTTTGCGAAATTGTGCCGTCCTTTAAGGGATTTTTCTCTAGGCCAAATTTTCTCTAAAAGTGATTCATAAAAGCAAAACAGTGAGCAAGTTCATGTAAGACCTGGAGGTCACAAAAGCAATGGCGTCGATTTTGCTCCCTCATCTTGCCATTTTTGTCTGATTGTGTACACCAACAAAGAAAAGTTTTATAAAAAAAATTTATTCCGACTAAAGTTTATGTCTTTCTTATATTTTATAATAAATTTTATAATTTTTTTATTTTTTTTAATCGACCTTTTTATATTTTAAATAAATATCTGTTATTCTTTTCAACTAACCGTTGAACCGTTAAAAAAGACCGTTGAAAAGAATAGCAGATATTATTTATAATAAATTTTATTTTTATTAATTATTTTAAAAATTAACTGTATATTTTTAAAGAATATATTAATCACAACGTGATTAATTTGAAAATAGCTCTTGAAGTTCCAGTATCCATAAGTTAAAGTTGGCTGATCGCCAGACAGATTTTTATCACTGAAGCTGCATTAGCTGCACATAAAATGTTCACAGAAGGCAGCTCCAATAGCAAAATGATGAAGTAGAAACTTAAGTGGCGTCTCAATAGATAAAGTCCATCTTATATTTGCTCTTGGTAGATTTTTTAAGAATATGTTTAAGCATAAAGGTTCTCTACATTGTCTGACTTGAGCAATTTAAAAGTAAATTACTTAAATTAATTTCCTTTTTACAGACGATTTTTAATTACTATAAATATAAAATTTGTGTTTAATTTTCACCACCCTTTGTTTTGAAGTTAAATAAAAAGCATGACGATACACTGCAAAAAACTTTATTTAAGTAACACTTTAATTGATCATTTTCAACATTTTAATTAATTATATTTTAATATTTGCAAAAACATTAAATAAGTCAGACTCTGTTTTCAGCAAACTTTTTTACGAAATCCCAATTAACACAATAGCAAAAAATAAAATTAAAGTTTAGCGTCTTTGCTTTCACAGAAATACATGATGAAGGCAATGTGTGTGTCATAGTTAATGTCAGGGAAGGTAAACGAAATTTAAAAATTTATATTTTTATTCACACTGAATAAAATAAATTTGTTAAGCGTTTCGATGTATTTTAAAAAAAGGGCTGCTGGTGTAAATTTTTATATATAATCCAAGTAAAAATTTTTTTAAATTTTGTTACAGTATCGTGATTACCCTGGCATTAAAGTATTCGAATACCCATAATTTTTATATGTTTTGAAATGCCCTAATTAGTTTTATAAAAAAAATACTACAAAAGACTATTCTATTAATACCTAACAAATTGTGATTATTTTACGACTGAAATTGACGTGTAGTTTGTGAAATATCAACAGCTCATCATGAGTTTTAATTCATTCGAATAATGTAACAAATATGACATGCAATCGGAACATGCAATGTTTTACATTCAATCTCTCAATATGGTTTTCTCGCTTTTTTTTATAAATTTTTTTAATTTAAATAACACAAAGCGACTAATGCCCAATAATCACCTTCTAACTTCTAGGTCACCAGCGAAATTTGCTTAATGTATTGTAATTTCAATTGAATAATGAAACAGTTTAAAAATAAAGTCCTATGGCGGTTTTAGAAAAAAGCTTCATTATAGTTAGTTACATAAATCAATGCCACATTAGTGCTAGATTCAATAACACGTTTATGGCAGCAATAACAGAAAGTGACAAGATTTACATCACCACCGAATCATGTGGCCATAATCTGATAGCGGTCCTACCATTGGGTATAGGAAAAGGCGTCCACCCACGCCCTGAGACGCATATACACTAGGTGCATATACCCTTTAGTTGCAATTTTCGATTGCACGATAGCAGGGCCGTGCCCCCACTCTTTGCTTAAGACTGTCGACATCCTGGTCCTCTTGCAAGTGAAACTAGGACATTTATTTGGATAATTACCAGATTCGTTAACACCTCTTCGGAACTTTCTTCAAAGCCCAATTAAAACCACAGCCACAACGTTAATTCTAGAGGGGCCTCACCAACAACCAGAACAGGGCGGTAGCCCTGCCGGCAACTGCTTTCCGTGGTACCAGTGTGTATTTAAAAGTCACTGGTCGGACTTCGAGAGTCCAATATCTCTTCCAGTATCGGGCTCATGACAGCCCAGGTGTTTGGAGCCGGCTTTTATCCCCACAAGCACATGTTAAGATGGGGAAAACTGTGTGCTCCAGGGGTGGAGACAGCAAGAACATACGTGATAAGATTTACATCTGTGCCTATCTGTGTAAACCATAATCCAATGGTGGATCATACTACTGTGAATGAAATGTGGCGTCATCCCCGCCCTAGAAGGCCTTTAGATACGTATATCCTCCGGTCACTCCTAGTTGCAACTTCAAAAGCCCGAAGCAGGCCGCAGCCTTCACTCCTTGCTGAAGAGTTGGAGACTATCCAACGCCTGGTCCAGAACGCATGAAGCTTAATATAATTTAAGATCACGTCGGCATTCATGCTCACTGAACCTGTACTATTTATTGTGTTCATTGTGAATGATCCGACCCGCACAACTCAAACGAGGGCCTCGAAACACACAGCCACCACGATACTGCCGAAGGGCCAACCTCAATACAAGACACATGAAATGACGGAGGATTTCCGTCAAAACATTTAAATGTGTCCCCGGGGGAGAGGCAACAAGAATAGTATTTTTAATAATCTTAATCGTTAAACCAGTGATACATGATGAAAAAGTGATTTGAAAGTCACCGGTTCGTAATGAGCCCACACAAGTTGTTATTAATTATTTTGAATTATTGTAGATTGAATCATATAAATTATTTTATTTTCTTTTTCTTTATAACATTCATATTTGGTGCTTTTCTATTAATAACAGTTTCATTTTTACGAATAAGATCTTGTTAATTTGAATTACAAGCGTAACAGAAAAAAAGATGTAATTACTTTGGATACATCTCTGCTTATTAAAACCCTTCGCTTTGTGTGCCAATATGCGTATGCAAGCCGAAGTACGTGTGAATGTGTAGTCGTTTCTGTGTAGTTGAAAGGTATAAAAGGCGAATGATTGCTAAACAATTGGCCGGTGCAGCTCGTGCTACGATAAGAATATTATTAGTAGTAGGACACATTCGCTAATAATCTTAACGTAGTACAAATTGAGATCTACCGCTGGCATTAGACACATCTTCAGTGGCAAAAGGGCGGCTCGTTGTCAGTAGAAGACATGTTTATCCTATTTTATTAAATTTATTTACACATTTTTACTTTATGGGAAAAAAATTTCGAAATGGTGATAAGAAACCAGCTTGAAAAACTTTGTGATCTTTGAGAATTGACACAACTTAAAAGTAGGTAAACAGTTTTAAGTAATTTTGATTTTTTACGTTCGAATTGAACCATCGAACTTAACCATCCCTGATTAATATTATGCTGGTGGTGAAGATTGAAATAATAAGAAATAAAAAATTATTTGTTTTTGCTTTTCAGAGATTAGATGACATAAGAAAATGAAATGGCTACATAAATGGATTTTCAGCACATGTGTGCTCGTAGATTGAATGCAGGTCGAATAATCATATGTCGAATAATCTATCGTCTAACTTATTTACAAGGGTTTGCAACTCTCTACTGAGAAATTTTTTTTGTTTTGTATTCTTGCCCAGCGTCACCATTTGTATAGTTTTCCCTTTTGTGTAATTATTTTAGGATGGTGGAAAGTTGTTTGTTTTCAGGCAGTTTGTTAGATTATAACGACCCTTGTATCAATTGCAATGAGAAAACTGTTTTATACTTTTTATACTTTTATATTCTACTATGTAAACTGACAAAAGTAAAATTGAAATTAATTACCGTTTTATCATATGATTTACGATTTGTTTCAGCTCAGTTTTTTAAATCACAAAATAATTCTTTTGATCAAATTAAGTTTTTAGAAACAAGGTTTCTTTAATTTGCAATCGGCAACTAAATGAAGTGTAGGGTGGTTAAAATTGAAAAATAGTAATTGAAAACCGTCAGTAAAAAGTAAATTAACTTAAATAATTTACTTTTTAAATAAATTATTTTTAATTTGCTACATCGCTCAACTTAGACAATGTAGACAATCTTTTTTGACTTAAACATTTTCTAAACAAATCTGCCAAGAGCAAATATGGGATGGACTTGATCTATTGCGACACCATTTAACTTTCAACTTTATTTTGCTATTGCAGCGGTTTTCTGTGAAAATTTTAAGTGCTGCACTTTAATGCGTTTCCAGTGATAAATATCTAAGTCAAATGGTCAGACATTTTAGTGATAACTTATGGATACTGGACCTTCAAGAGCATTTTAAAATTAATCATGAGCTTCGCTCGTATAAAATGTTCCCTTGTTGGTGTAAACAGTAAGTCAAAATAAATATAACTTGAGTATAGAGAAAAAAGCACCCAGAAGATGGCACATAGCCGAAACCGGTCTTTTTACAAAGCAAATTTAACGCGGGAACAAACGAGCGATATTAACCATAACATGACAGTGCTTTATACGATCTTGCTCACACTAGATGGGTTGATGAATCAGTTTTATAAAAAATATGTCCTAGAATAAGACCATAAAAGAACAGACCATAAAACGAATTCACGTATATGGCCATGAGGTTCCAACCATATAATATTATATGCATCTTCGAAAAATTATTATATAATCTGATAACAGTATTTTAACATTAAAAATATATAAGTTTTATAAAAATTAGCAAACGGCCAATTTGACCGGTACTGGTAGGTTTAGTGATAATTTTATTTTATTTCTTTATTTTTTAACAATATATATTATTTTGCTATTACTAATGTTTTTGTATTTTTTCTTCTCAAACAACTGTTTCAATATTTAAAAGTTAAAACACTTTCAGTTAACAAAGAAATTTCGTAAAAAATTTTCTTATATTTTTCGTATACAAAATTAAAATATTAAAAAAAATGCTTTCATTTTACTATTTGCAACATTTTCAAAAATTCTATAATTGTATTATTTACTCGGGTGAGTCATTTGAAAACAAGCAAAATATTGTGTATTAGCGGAGATAATAAATAAAATAATGAAATTAACATCAACTAAAAAGAACAAAAAAAAATTATAAAATTCTAGTGAAATGGAAAATGTTTCCGTGTTTTTAATATTGTGCGAACGCGTGTGTGATTTAATATGTGGAAAGATAATCTATAATTTGATTTTATTTACATATTTTCCAGTTAATTGTTTTAGTGTTGTTTTATTTATTTAGTTTAGTTTATTAACTATTTCGTAACAATTTTGATATTGCACGATGGATGGAAAAGTGTCATACTTTTAGTGGTGGTAATTTAAAAAAATTAATGTTTATTCTAGCATAGATATTCACAAGAAATAAAATATAATTGAGATAACCATAATTTTATAGCCACCTAATTTAAAATGAAAATACAAAATTATGATTGAATTAAAAGCTTATGGTCAAATTAAATTATTGCACGAAACGATCATTTTATTGTTATTGGAATCATATTATTGTTTTATTTAATAAAATTGTATAACCAGGATATTATAATTTAAAATTATAAAAAAATAATTAAAATTATTTTCAGATTTTATAATAATTTTTTTATATAAATTAACTTGCCTTAAAAAAATTATTTATAAAATCTAAAAATAAATTTAATAATTTTTTATTATTTTATATTGTAATTTCATTGTTATACAATTTTATTAGGTAAGACAATAATATGATTACAATAACAACAATATTATTATTGCGTTGCAATAGTGATTTGGCTATAAACTTTTAATTAAATTATAATACTGTATTTTGCTAAAAAAATTTAATTTTTTTTATTGTCAATATTACGCCACGCAATTGGGTGGCATATTCAGGAAAAGAAAATCGTATTAACAATTAACAAATGAAACATTTTTGCCAAAAAACTTGATTATTTATACAATTATTTTCCTTCAATTATAATGAAATTTAAAAAGAGTTAAATAATAATATTATTGTTATTGATATCATATTATTGTCTTACCTATTGAAATTTAATAGTCATAATTACCTTTAAAATATAAACAAATTACCATAAAGTGATATAAAAATTATTAAATTTATTTTGAGATTTTATAAATAATTTCTTTAAGCATAAAGTGTTTATATAATAATTAAACAAATTAAAATTTTATAATCAATATTTCGCCACATATTTTGGTGGCATCTTCAGAAAAAGAAAATATTTTTTTTAAATAATCAATTAATGAAAAATATTTGCCAAAAAACCATGATTATTTATAATTTCGTTCTTTCAATTGTAACGATATTTAAAAGAGTTAATTAATAATAATTGTTGTTATTGGAATTATAATATTGTCTTAGCAAATAATATTGTATAACCATGAATATGTTTAAAATATAAAGACATTGCAATATAAAAATTATAAAAAAATTTGTTAAATTTATTTTGAGATTTAAAAAAAAAATTCTTTATATAATAATTAAACAAATTTTATTTTTATGGACAATATTTCATCACACATTAAGGTGGCGTCTTCAGTAAAAGCAAATTAAAAATTTTTTGTCAACAACATGATTATTTAAAAATTTTTTTTTTAAATTTAAAAGAGTCGTAGCAGTACTTTCGCCTGTTCTTAGTAATGAGTTCATTGATGGCCAGGAATAGGAAAATCATGTATTTAAAAAAGCAAAAAAATTAGTTTTGTTACTTTTTCAAAAATGTCTTTCATTTATTTCTTATTTTCATTATTTAAGCTGTCATAATTAAATTTGTAAAAATTTGTTTATGTTTTCCTGTTTGCGTTATCTACTGGATCTGCTGAAAAGAGATTAAAAAAAAAATACTACGGCGATAAGCAAAAATATTTTTTTAACATGAATTCATTGATCCATTCACTTACTCATATACACTAACAATATGTTTGTGTGTGTATGTGTGTGTATATTTCCTTTTATTTGTTTTGTTTTCTATTTTTTAATATTTGTTTAAAGTATTTTATCTGTCCCTTGTTTGGATGCCTGCATTTTCTTATCGTTTAAGTTGAGTTTATTTAATGATAACAAGTCTAGCTTTATTTATCAACTTTATGGTTATTATGTTATTATGTATAAATTAATTTTCTTTAATTTCTTGTCAGCTTGTAATTGTTTTGCTCTTTTAAATCATTTGTTTACTTAAACAAGATGAAGTGAAATGAAGCATTTTATTGTTGTAAACAAATAAAAACTGTTTTACTTTTGAAATAAAAAATAAAACATTTTATATATTTTTTACTAGTTGATTAAAGTAAACACTTGATCCTTGAAAAACGGCTAAATGATATTATCAATTTATTTGTTGTTTGGAAAATTTGGTATAAAAGCTACTTATTTCTCTCGTAGCTTCAGCCAGCATATGAGAACGCCGCTTTTAATATTTTAAGTCGAAACACCTTTTTTTGTGTTTTATTCAGGAACAGCTTTCCTTCAATTTGACACATTTTCTATACTAATAGTTCGCCTTGCACAGCGTTTGAATGTTTTGGATGATGTGCAGTCATTAATTATCTTAATTGAAAACATCATAACCTTTAATATCCCTGTTCCTCTTTTATCTGCAAACAGTAAGGACTAACAGCAGGAGCTGTAACGGTCTATTGTGGCCAAGCATTTATTTAAAAGCAAAAAGGAATTGAATATAAAACTGAAAAAAATGAAGACCTCTTTTGGTCAACAAGCCGCTAAATTGGGATTCAGTCAATGTCTTAAGCGGACATTTATCCAATAGCTTTCTTAGTTATTTTAACAGAAAAGCGTATATTAAATTATAAAACAATATTTGGCGAAAATATGTATTTTGCACTAAACATTCTGTTCTACCTTTAAACCATTAATAATTCTTATTAAAAAACTTAGAGAGATAATATTTTATCATAAACTTTGATGTTAACAAATAAATTAAATAAATTTATATTGAGGAGCGTTGTTTTGTTATCATCGTCTTTTGTATCGCTACAAAGATACGATGCGAAAATTTAATGTTTTTTATGTGTAATTGTTAAGTTTTTAAAGTTTGCCACTCTTAAATGTGGTGTGTAATGATTAATCCTTTTATAGGCGTGCTGGTTTGTGAGGATTTACAATGAGCTATAGCATAAGATGAGCTGCTTAAATATTTTTTTTGTCATATTTTTATGGGTAATAGAAAGCGCGTTTTGAGAGAAGGGAAGCCTTCCCTGTTTTCATTATTAAGCCGGTCCTTCTGTTATAGCCCTTTATCTCTAAGACGGCTAATAGCTACACTCCTGTAGTTTTTACTGAAAAATTATTTCTATAACAGCTGTTTTGTATAAGTAGAAAAAGGGATCTGTTAAGACTATTTGTTTGTGCTTTTGTTAAATCATACTTTATGTTTTTATTAATTCCCCAGTTTAATTACTCTTATTATCCAAGGTCAACGACCATTTGATGAATAAAATGCTTTCTTTTTTTATTTAGTCCTAAGTCGTCTTAATTTATACTTTATTTTCATTTAGGTATTTAAGGACTTGCATGCATGAGAATTTTACTTCAGGTTAGAACTAAGCGTCACATAATTCGTATAACTTGTCATTTCACTGCCACTTTAGTGTAGCGTAACTTAAAATCCAAGTAATCTAAGTTTTTCAACAAAAAGTTTGTTTTTCAATTTTGGCGACACCAACAACATGATAGTTTTGACAAATAATTTTTTGACGTATTCGTAGTAGATGCAATGGCAATTGTTACAATGAATTCAATTTCGCACGAAAATCGCAAGAAAATAATTAAAATCCACTGGGAAAATGGTGGTTCTATTCAAGTTACATTCCGTAAAATTTGTGATATTTTCGGACAACATAATCGCCCTTCTGAGATCGCTATTAAAAATTTGGTCATTAAATTTGAGTTGACAGACTCGATAAAAAATGTGCGAACAAAAACACATGTTCGACTGGGTCGTTCAACTGAAAACATTGCAACCGTGAGCCACAGTATTGAAGCACTGCCAATTCTCAACAATTGGGTTTATGCGTTATAAGATTTACATCAGTGCCTAGCTGTGTAAGCCATAACCTGATGGTGTATTAAACCACTCGCCCTCGTCCTATGAAGCCGTCGGATATCTCTGTCCTCTAGTCACTCCTAATGGCAACTTCGAGAGCTTGGAGCAGGCTGCCATCCCCACTCCATGCTTAAGAATTGGAGACTATCCAACTCCTGGTCCAGAACACATAACAAGCATGCATAACACTGGACCTGGATCATTCACACTGTGTTACGACAAAAGTGAATGATCCTACATTCACCACGATGCTTCCAAAGGGCCAATTTCAATAATTAGTCAGAGAACAGCTAAAAAGCTGAACTCTGGGGTTTACTGATTCTCGTGGAAATAACGTGGAGTTGCCCAGTTGGCTGCTGCTAGCCCTTAGGAGGTTGGACTCACTTTCACCCCATGTAAAACGCATATAATGACGGTGAGATTCCATCAAAACATATCAATGTGCCCCCGGGGGCAATTGGTGTTATCCAAAACCACAAACATGGCGAATTTTGCGTAAGGATTTGACTTTGAAACCTTCTAAGGTGCAGAAATTGAAGCCGACCCACCGTTGCCGTAGATTCACATAATTCGTTTAGGAACAACCGGCAACATTTTCTGAAAAAAAAGCATTTTTTCAAACGAAGCCGATTTCAATTGCCGCATTTGGGTTCTAAAAATCCAAGAGCGATTATTAAGAAACCTTTTCACTGTTGCATGCTAACGCATAGATCTGAGTTCGGTAGTGGTGCTGCATCTGTTACTATGGGTGATGTAGATATTACGGAGTCGGAAGCTCTTGATGTTCTTGGCATGAAAATTCAGTGCGATGTTTGATGGACTAAACACATTTTTCAGGTTTCTAAAGAAGCTTTCAAGTGCCTTGGTTTTCTAAAACGGTATAAAAGATACTTCACTCCATCCGATCTCCGTACTATTTATACCACCTATATCCGTCCGAAAATGAAATACAACTCTCATGTATGGGCCGGCGCTCCAAAGTCTATTTTGGAGTTACTCGACCGCGTACAGGAGAGGGCCAAGAGGCTCATTGGGGACGGTAGGGTATCCAACTCTATTGATTCTCTAGAGCATCGACGCAATGTGGGGTGTATTTCACTGTTCTATCGTTATTACAATGGAAAGTGCTCTAATGAAATTAGGGAACTTGTTCCCGATACTCACACGTTTTCGCGTTTAACACGATTTTCGTTGAGAGCACATCCATTTGTGGTATTGGTTGATTGAATCGCACAACGCATTATAGGGAAAATTCGTTTTTTAGCAGAACAGTCCGTATGTGGAATAAATTCCCTCCGGAGATCTTTCCTGTCACTTTCAATCAGGGAAATTTAAAATGAATGTTTACATACACTACTCTCCCTCTTTCCTCCTTCCCGTAACCTAATTTCCTAGTTCTGGCACAATGCTTTGCATATGTAGGGGTCATCCCCTGAGTGCTGGTCCGAAAAAAAACCTTTTCGCTGTATGGTGTATAATGTGGTCTGGAGGCGTGATTTCGAAGATGAGGCTGGCAATGCGGTAACGGTTAATTGATCATATTGTCGCAAGATGGTAACAACTGAATTTTGGCCCATTGTTGACGAAGTGGATATTACTGACATGTCATACAGCCACGGAAACGATCAAATATTGCAAACCAAATTTCTCGATCAATTTAAGTGGCCAGCCAGGTCGTGTGATTTAACACCACTGGATTATTTTTTGTGGGGTTATGTTAAGCACAGATTCTATACGGGGCTAACCGAACCGATTTCAGCCTTAAAACTCAAAATCTGTAAGGTGATAAAAGAAATAAGACCGCCATTTTGCCAAAATGTGATAAAGGTTTGGCATCTGTTGTCGTGGTGGTCATTTGCCAAAATTTTCTCTTCGTAATACAATAGAAATTTGAATCATGTTAATCTAAATTTTTTCTTGTATATCGTTTTAGAAAACAAACTTCTGGCTGAAAACCCCTTTAGAACAGGAAAACAAGATTTAGTAAAAAAAAAGTATTTCACCAAAATGTTTTTTTTTACGATTTTGAATGGTGGCATTGCATCATTTCACACATGCAAAATTACATTTCAAAGTCTCCTGACTTTAGTTCGTGTGGCATCCAATTTCGTTGCTTCTAGACGGATTCAAGTACTGTTAACTGTCTTGAAATTTTATTATTCTCTTCAAATGTTTTAAAAGCAGTTTTAGCGTTTCACTAGACTTTCGAGCAAACGGGGCTTCCTTACTATTCTTCATCTTCACACGTTTGCGGCCGAAATGCTTCCTAAAATTTACATTGAAATCGCCTCCTGGTTTTAGGCAATCCAAGCGAATTTACCTAAGAAGAATACGATAGCTTGTCTGTTTTTTGTAAACGTTTTATCATAAGTATAAAATAACAGCATAAAAATGAATGTGTGTTTTATCGTTCTAACTAAACATGCATTAATACCTTTTTCTATAAAATAAATTTATAAATTTGTGTATTTTGTTGCCTCAATTACTGCTAATGGCAAGACAAAACCCCTGCTGAAAATTAATATTTAATTAGAACAGTGCCAAGGTTGTCATTTAAGACGCACTACGAAATTCATCCAGTTTGTTTTCTTTGTATGCGATTATTCAAATTTTTATATTCGAGTACACAAGTCAACATGTGTTCAGCAGATTGTAACAACGATATTTTATTCGTAACAAGAAGATTATCATTTTGTATTTGTATCTGGTTAAATATTTCATTCTTTTAACTGCAAACGTATGAGAAACATTAGTTAAGCACTCGACGACTTGAGAATGTAAATTGATTTTAATATTTAAGTTTTGATTTTTTTATATTGCGTCATAATAAAAAGCGCATACGTTATACGTTTATTTTACAGTTAATTAAAAATGGATTAGAACACGAAATTTAGCTAGAAATTACCTTTTTTCTGGAGAATTTTTAATGCTTATTCAGCCTAAATGCGCTTTAAAAAGCAAAGGCTGGGTAATTTCGAGCTTAGCAACTTCAGTTTCATTTATAGCAATGTACTATAGAAATTAATAATACGAATAACAAATGGTGCTGTCATCTGCCAAAGAGTAGATAGGGTTGAAAGTTTGACAAAGAAGGTCGTATGGGGACCTTGCGGTACCCTTGAATTAATCCTGAACTCGTCTGATGTAATCCCATTTATAGTAACTCGTATAGTCAAACGCTTTGGAAATATCTAGAGCCTTCACCTTACTGTTTCCGAAATGCGTGATAAGATTTATGTCGGTACTTAGCGTGTGTATGCCATAACTCGACGGTGGTTAAACCACTGGTGCGATTTTCGTGATGTGATTTACATCTGCGCATGGCAGTGAGCCTTAATCAGATGGTGGTCAGACCACTGTGAGTGAAAAGCAGCGCCACTCACGCCCTAGGAGGCCGAAGTCTAATTCTAGCAACAGGTCCTTCGTAGTAGTAATTTCAATGATTCCAGAGCAGGGCTGCAAACCACCACTCCTTGCTGAAGAGTTGGAGACTATCCAGCTCCTATCCAGAACGCATGTCTAGCATGCTCACTGGATCTAGGATCATTCCACCAGGTAGGTGTTATTAAAAGTGAAATGATCCTGGCCACCATATAAAACTGACCTGTTATGGGGCCGCGAAACCACAACCACCACGATACTCCCAAAAGGGCCAACCTCAATAATCAGTCAGAGAAACAGCTAAATGTCTAAAGAGACAAATAGCGGAAACTCTGCGGGCTACTGATTCCCGTGGAAATAACGTGGAGTTTCCAGTTGACCCCTGCTGCCTTCAGGAGACTGGGCTCCCTTATACCCCCAGCTACACAGGTCTAGATAGTCGAGTATTCTATAAAGACCATAAATGTGCCCCGGGGGGACCACTGGGGCGATATGATGAGTGCGCCGCGTCCTTGGAACCCGATGGCTAGTAACAGGTTATTCCTAGTTGCAAATTCGGATGTTGCTGAAAAGTTGGAGACTATCCAACTCCTGATCCAGAACACATGACAAGCATGCTCACTGGAACCGGATCATTCACCCATTGTTCTCAGTAAAGGTGAGATGATCCTGGCCCCTTAATCAAATTCATGACGGCCGCGAAACCACAACCACCACGATACTTCCGACGGGCCAACCTCAATAATTAAACAGAGAACAGCTAAAAAAACCAAAAAGCTGCACTCTGGGGCTTATTGATTCCCGTGGAAATAACGTAGAGCTTCCGGTTCACTCCCTGCTAGCCTTCAGGGGACTGGGCTCCCGTTTTTTCCCTCGTGATACATGTAATGACGGTGAGATTCCATCAAAACGTACCAATATGCCTCCGGGAGGGACTCTGTCCAAAATGACGTGATAAGATTTACATGTGGATCATTACCACTGTGGATGGTATGTAGAGCCATCCTCGCCCTAGAAGGCCTTCGGATACTTATATCCTCCGGTCCTAGTTGCAGCTTTAAAAGTCCGGAGTTGGCCGCAGCCTTCACTCCTTGCAGAAGAGTCGAAGACTATCCAACTCCTGGTCCAGAACGCATGAAGCTTAATACAATTAAGAACACGACGGTATTCATACTCACTGGACCTGGACCATTCATTGTGTTCATTGTGAATGATCTGACCCACAAACTCAAATGAGGGCCTCGAAACACACAGCCACCACAATACTCCCGAAGGGCCTACCTAATTAATCAGTCAGAGAATAGCTAAATGCCTAAAGAGGCAAATATCGGAACTCTGGAACTTTAATGATACCCGTGGAAATATAGTGGATTGTCCAGTTGGCTCCTGCTAGCCTTGAAGAGGACTGGGCTCCCTTTTACCCCGCGAGACAAAAGTCTAGATGGTTGTAGGATTCATAAAGAGTTATAATGTGCTTCCGGTGGGGACTCTTTCCCCCTACAGAAACTATGCTGTCGGTCGGTATGAAAGCTGTTGGACCCTAGGTAACTCACAAGATGAAAATTAAACTTTGCATCACTTTAGAAAGTGCATAACCAATTGCAATTGGGCGGTAATTTTCAGGGCTGTCAGTCTCATTCGTTTTTGGGCATTGGCGTTACATTAGCAACCTACCAACACTTTGGAAATTCACCGGCATGATTCAACATGCCCCTGTAGGCTAGTAGGTAGTGTACTAGTTTGTCAGTGTAGGGGTTGTGGGTTCGATTCCCAACGAAGACCTTGGTTTTTTTAACTACAAAAAAAAAAATTGACTGTCGGAGGGGCTGCTCAGTGATGAAGGCATGGTCACTGGCCGCTGTGCTCTCTTTATACGGCAGTTAATTTCCGACTATCCTTCTACTTTCACCACCTGTTTCACCACTTCTCTATCCCTTTCCTAAAGAATGTAGCATGGCACCGTGACTAAATAGGCATTGTTGCCTGAAGTGCTACTTCTCCTACAAATAAAAAAACATGCTGGAAAGGGTTGCTAACGGACACGCTAGCGTCTTTGATGAGCTAGATCTTGAAGGCTAATTCACGGGGCCGAAACGTTAAACTGTATAGTTACCAAAAGTTGCGGTTAATAAATAAATTGTAGCGCGATCTGTATGACATGCTGTGCCATCTTGTTGAAACTACATCTGCTGCACATCATGTGCATTTGCCACCATTGACCGTAACGTTCTGACCAGCATCGTTTTTATAAAAGTACCGATCCCACTAAAGCAACAATTCTCCAATTTCGTATATTCCCTTTTAGGACATTAAAGGTTCGTAGTTATGGCTCTGTTGCAATCACTATTGATTGCAATAGTACTTTCAACCACCACTTCGAAGTCCACTCCAAGTTTTCACTACCTGTGAGTGTATATTCATCTGGACAATGACATGTGGATTTTAGGATCATCACATGTGACAAATTTGTTTGCCACAATCACACTATTGCTAGCAAGAACTGAAGATTTGTTTTTAATCAAATTCGATAACCGCTTGGAGTTTCTGTAAGGCTCAAACTGAGAATTATTAATTAAGTGGATGTTCGTTTGAAGCAAACTTAATTGGATCTAGCAAGAGCTTTACGAAAAATGTCAAGTTGTTGAGCAGTCACATTCTTGTTGGAATACACCGTACAAGGACAGGTACCACTAGTATTGCTTTGGATGCTAGATTTCTACCATTTATTTTTCTTAACAAAAGCCCAGCACTAAACTGCGAGGAAATAAGTTTGAAATATTTCCGTAGACAAAATTAAATCCTTCTCAATTCTGAGAATTTCGCCTGAAAGTAATCCAAAAATAAGAACTTCTGCATCATTCGCTTTGTCGAGTTATTTTGCAGAAATATAAAAGTTTCGATTCGTTTTACAGCTGTTTTTGCACACAAACTATGGAGTTTTTATTTGTTATCTATGGAAATAATATTCAGAAGATTTTCAATTATTGTCAATATCCATCCTCATTGATGTTGGCGCTGGTAGTTCTGATGAACTTGGTTTCTTCGTAGTTTATTCATATTCATGTTTTGATTCTGTATTATCATCTGTATTAGACGTGATATTCAAGGTCATGTTTTCTTCAGTGTGACCACCAATTTCAGTGGTGGCCATTAAATTACTAATGCAGCTAAAAGGCGAAAGTTTTGTCAAGTTATTTTGCAGCCATTCTGAGTCTGTATCGTCATCCGTGCTAGACATTAGTATTCGAGGTCATGTTTTCTTCAGTGTGACCACCAATTTCAGTGGTGGCCATTAAGTTTGCAGCAAAAAATCGAAAATTTTGTCGAGTTAATTTGCAGGAAAATAAAAATTTCGATTCGTATTACAGCTGTTCTTGCACAGCAAATATGGAGTTTTTATTTGTTATCTATCGAAATAAAATTCAGAAAATGGTCAATTATTGTCAATATTCATTCTCATTGAAGTTAGCGCTGGTGGTTCTGATCAATTTGGTTTCTTCCTACGTTGTTCATATTCATGTTTTGAGTTAGACTCATTATTCGAGTTAGATTTTAATATTAAAGAGCATGTTTTTTAGTGTAACCACCAATTTCAGTGGTGGCCATTAAGTTACTAATGCAGCTAAAAAACGAAAGTTTTGTCAAGTTATTTTGCAGGAAAATAAAAATTTCGATTCTCATTACAGAAATTTTGAAATTTATAAAATTTTTATTTGTTATCTAGGCATGGAAACAAAATTCAGAAGATTTTCAATTATTGACCATATTCATTCTCGTTGAAGTTGGCGCTGGTGGTTCTGTTGTTTATATTCATGTTCTGAGTCTGTATCCTCATCCGAGTTAGACTTTAATATTCAAAAGCATATTTTTTAGTGTAACCACCAATTTTAGTGGTGGCCAATTAAATAAAAATTTCGATTCATATTACAGCTGTTCTTGCACACAAAATATGGAGGTTTTATTTGTTAGCTATGGAAATAAAATTCAGAGAATGTTCAATTATTTTCAATATACATCCTCGTTGAAGTTGGCGCTGGTGGTTCTGATCAATTTGGTTTCTTCTTACGTTGTTCATATTCATGTTTTGAGTCTGTATCCTCATCCGAGTTAGACTTTAATATTCAAAAGCATATTTTTTAGTGTAACCACCAATTTCAGTGGTGGTCATTAGGTTAATAATGCAGCTAAAAAACGAGTTTTGTCAAGTTAGTTTGCAGGAAAATAAAAATTTCGATTCTCATTACAGAAATTTTAAAATTTATAAAATTTGTGTTTGTTATCTACGCATCGAAACAAAATTCAGAAGATTTTCAATTATTGACCATATTCATTCTCATTGCAGTTGGCGCTGGTGTATGATCATCCCTGTTAGACATAATGTTAAGAGCATATTTTCTTCAGTGTGACCACCAATTTTAGTAGTGGCCATTAAATTACTAATGCAGCCAACTTGACAAAAATAATGATGCAGTTTTTATGTTTGGGGCTTATTTAACATGCCATTCTCTCAGAATTAGGTGTGCAATCAATGAGTTATAAAATATAATGTGTTTAGACTTTTAAAGGTCTGTAGGTTATGGCTGCTAAAATGAACGATATCATACTGACCCTTTAGGTACGAAACCCTAGAAATGTTTTATACGAACAATATGAAAATATACTCACAGTTACACGTTTACATTACTCAGTGGCAGCATTAAATGCAGAATTAATTAATTCCATAGAATAAATGTTGAGAATTTCATTTAAAAAAAAAAGGAAATTTATTTCACAAATATTTCAAAATACAAAATACAATCAAAGTTTTTCTGTTTGTTTGTGGTTCATTGCACTAAAAGTTACAAAATTAAATAGAATAGAATAGTGAGGTGCTGTGACACATATGCCCCCCGTTCCATTTGTACGCAAAAAAGCTGGGCAAAGCAGAACAACAATTGCTATCAAAAAATTACTGTTATAATTTAATATCACTTTTATATAATTTTATTAAATAAAAAAAAGTGCAAATTAAGCAAAAATAAAATAAAAAGTTATTTATTTTTGTATGTGATGTGATGTGTTGTGTTGTGTGATTAATAAATTCCGCTTGTGAGCAAGACAAAACGCGACGGCACAATCAAAAATTTGCACACACAATTCCATAGAATTATACTTTCAAGCTTTTCATTTATTTATTTTGTTTATTTTTAAAATGGGGGAATAGTACTTGAGTTTAATGGTAATTGATCAAACGCATTATTGTGTGGGCAAATAATTGGCTGGCCAGTCGGCCGCTCGGTCGCCTGGTCAGCTGGCAAACAATTTCGTATGAAACATGCTAATAATGATTAGTGACAGTTGCACCAGCATCATCAGAGTCACAAGAGCATCATACATCATAATGATGTTTATGAGACTGATGGTTACTGTCATCATCATCATCATCACCATCATTATAAGCGGAAATGTTTTTCTTAGTGTGTTTGTTATTGTTGTTGTTGTTCACTTGCAGTTGTAAATCTTGATAGCTGATGTCTGGTTTTTACTACAAATTTACTTAAAATTGTTATAAAATATATGAGAGCATTGCCGAGATTCGCCTTTTATTAATTAGTCACTATACAAAAATTTCACTTTTAATTAAATTTTGATGGGACCATTGCGCCATTCGTATAAAACGTCTTTAAGATAGCCACAAATCGATATTAGGAAACCAATAAATGATAAAATAAACAGCACCGGAATACTCAGTAAAATTAAAACAAATAAAGACAAATCATTACATTTGGCCAGCGTTAGACGCCACAATAAACTTCTTGATAAATTGTGAAAGATAAGACGTCGTTTCCAAAATAGTTGGAAGAGGCCAATCATGCGTTTGCCCACAATTGAAATTAAATAAAAAATATATTTAAACATCGTTGTCAAAATTTGTGACCATTTCGAAAGTTTCTTATAAAAAGCTGTTGCCATAAAATGTTCGAGGTGAATTGAAATTTGTTCTCTGGTCTCGGCCTTAACACACCACAACAATATAAACTGTACTAAACGCCAAACTAAAGAATTTTGTTCATCTGCTTTAGGTGATGTCGAATCCTTTTGTACTTCTGAATCACTTTCCGTATCTATTAGACTTAAACGTTCTAGTTCGAAACCTCTGTCACGAAACATGCTGCTATCACCTTCATAATTCCCATTGAAATAGATTATGGAACGTGGCGACCTAAAGTTTGTATTTAATGAGATTTTTCAATTGCTTCCAAAGTTTCTTTTCATAGACTCAAATCCTTACCGTTTTTTGCTCAAACTTATGCGAGATCTTCCACTGCAGGGCGGTGTAATTGGATTTTGTGATAGCAATGGAATATAGTTTAAGCCCTCTCGATATTGTTCCATTTTAAGTTTATTAATTAAGGGCTTGTGTTTTAATTTTTTTGGCTTTTGATATGAGCTTAAAATAATTTTTAAATAAAATGACAAATGTGTAACATTATTATCAGGTTTCGGAAAAATTATACTCACTAAAATATCGTTTTAAAAAAATTTTGTGATCAAAACACACTGAACAGGTGAACAGGCGTCGCTAAAACAAATAAAAGAAAAAAAACCTTTACATTTTTCAGCTCATAGACTTGGGATTCAATTCTGAGAATTTCACAAGAAAGCAGTCCCAAAAATAAGAACTCCTGCATCATGCGTTTTATCACATTCACTGTGAATTAAAAAATTCCTTTTGCTCCGCGTGAATTACGTTTTAAAACCAGAAGAACATTGCATATTTCAATATGAAAAAGAACAAGCTTCAAATAAAATGGTGATATCGTTTTAAAAATAGCTAAACCGATTCGAGAACCTTGTTTACTAAGGAATTTTAAAACAGCGTATTCTCGTTATTTTGATGAAACAGATTTAGCGGTGGAAATTTTACACTGATTACCCTTATAATGTGGTTACTTGGAAAACGTATACAATATTCCTCTATGCCATGACATGATTAATCCATGATTACTGCGAAACTTCCACTACAACGCGTTGCTGTTACCGATCCACATAAAACTCCAAGTCTGTATACTGCGTCCCCGCAAGCCGAAACCGTTTTCATCAATCCCACCAAGGTGACTGTAGCGATTGGACACACGATATTGAAAATAATGCACCACAAACGGCAACACAAATTGAAAGGGATGGGGCTATCACAAAGAATTTTTGACATCATTTTTTAAGCGTTAAAAACTCACAGAGTAAAATGTCAGCGCAACATCATACCGAAAAAATACAAGCTGAATTTTATTCCGCTGAAAAAGCAAATACGTTCACTTACTGCAATTATATCTAAGATTTAGTGAAAAATATCGGAATGGATTATATAACTGGCGACTTAACCATTATTAATTGACAGTTAAGATTCCAGTTTGAAGGCTATGCTCCTGTAAAAAGCAAACAAAAAATCGACCATTCCATTGTAAGCGCCTATATTAAGGGGGGCAAATTTCAAGTTATTTCCACGGGAATCAGTAAGCCCCAGAGTTCCGCTAATTGTCTCTTTAGCCTTTTAGCTGTTTCTCTGACTGATTATTGAGGTTGGACCTTCGGGAGTATCGTGGTGGCTGTGTGTTTCGCGGCCTATCATGTATTTGATTAGGGGGCCAGGATCATCTCACCTTTACCGAGAACAACGGGTGAATGGTCCGGATCCAGTGAGCATGCTAGTCATGTATTCTGAACCGGGAGTTGGATAGTCTCCAACTCTTCAGCAAGGAGGGACTCTGCTTCGGAACCGCTGAAATTGCAACTAGGAATAACCTGTTGCTAGAATTAGTCTTTAGCTTCCTAGGACAAGAATGAGGCTGCTTTTCATCCACAGTGGTATGACCACCATCTGATTAAGGCTTATGGCCAGGCGCAGATGTAAATCTTATCACGAAATAACTGCCTATAAGCATGAGACGCATTAAAACCCGTTACTGAAGACGTTTTTTGAAAGAACTGCGTACAGCGAGATGACATACAGACACAAATGGACTTGTTGCTGCACTATTTTGAAAAAATCAATGCATCCATGATGTTAAAATTACATTTCATGCATTTCCACCTTAATACCTTTTTAGCATAATTACCTTAGAAATCGGACGAACAAGAAGAAGGTCCCTATGCCAACGGAAAATCGATTCAAAGGTAAAAAATTAGACAGATTTGTTGGTGGAGCCCTAAAACAATAATTTTTTAAGATGAAAGTACCGAAGATAAAAATGACACTGAAACAGGCGGCCACACTGAAGAAAGAATGCCCCCGAATATTTTCTGACTACTTTCACGTGAAATTTTTAGAATCGAGCCTGTACAGCAGTCGGTCGTTTGTATCGTTGCTCAAAAACTCAGACTTTTTCAAATTGGACATTTTTTTATTGATTTTAAGACATGTTATATTTGTTATACATGTTATATCTGTTATACATGTTATACATGTATGTACTGGGTGGGCAAAGTTAAGGTTAGAGAGTAAATGATGTGTCAAATGATATAACATCAAGAATTGAACAGTCATCCTTTGACATTTATTTTAGTAAAAAGATGGCAATGTTGGCTTGAGTAACAAAATCTATAAAATATTTCTATCTGCTTCCAAGCTTGTACAATTATATTTTATATTTTATTTACTCTCACCGGGAAACCGCAGTCTTGATGGATTTATTCATCATCTTGACATATGCTTTCGGGGGTAAAAGATGGCAGGAGCCCCAAACTCAAAGAGAAATAGGACTATCGATATTCGACCAGTGAATTTATACACATACACTGGTATCACGAAAACCTGTTACCCCCAACGCTATGACCCTGTTTTGTAAGGTCCCTCGGAAAGTTACGTGGTGGCTGTCGGCCTAAATCAGTTGCTCTTAAAAACCTTCCGAAGAGATATTAACGCAGGTTTAGCATTCAAAGTCCTAGTTTCGGCAGGCAACAGGGCAAGAAGTTGGATAGTTTCCAACTCTTCAGCAAAGAGTGGAGGTATGGCCCTCCTACCGTGCACTCGAAAAGTGTTACTAAAGCGTGTATGCGTCTCAGAGTGCGGTTAGGCATTCTTTCTACATCCACAGGTATGACCACCATCAGGTTACAGCCAAATAGCTAGACAGTGACGTAAAACTCGTCTTGTAAATAATTTATTTATTATGATTCTTAAAACCTTTAACTGCACTTGTTGACGGTTTCTTAAAAACCCAAAGATTTGCATAAAAGTTCCATCAATAAAATTCAAAAATTGCGTATAAAAAACAATCAGCAAAAAATATTTAACATTAAGAAATCTACGTCACCTTAGCTTTGTTATATTTATATAGAAAATTAAGAAATATACTTAAAGAACAATTATTTTTAAAATTTAACGTTTTATTTAAATACAACCATTTCTAGCTGTGTTTAACTTGTAATTCTAATTTTCCCTGAAAATATGCATCATTTAAAATCTTTAAAGAACTTAAAAATGACGGCGTTGTTTCAAATTTCAACGGCTTAGTTATTTAATGTTGAAGTAAGCGTGCCTTTGCATTTGAATAAAACATTTTTTAAATGATAACTAAATTAATAAGCTTTTACTTTAACGAAATTTGTTTGTAAATAAGTTTATAAAAGAAAATGGATGAGCTTCCGAATTATGATTTATTACAAGCAATCGATCCAACAAAAATAAAAGTACCCATCAGCGAACGTAAGTTGAAGAATGTGTACAGTGATTTGTTAATTAATTTTTTTTAATCTTTCTGTTTGCGCGTGTGTGTATGCCTGCAGGCTTTGCAAAATTAACACTATCTTCCAATAAAAAACAAAACCAAAAGTGTGATAGAGCTGATGAAGAAGAAAAAGAATTAAAAAGGCAACAAATGAAACGGGATAGTGTCAGTAGAAATATTTCCAAACAATTTGAAAGCGAAAACAAGGAAGATAAACAAAGTTCAATTCAAAATCCATTGTTGCGAAGTGAGTCTTCTAAAGAATCAAAAAGCAATATTTCACCCGATAGAGATGAAAAAGAATTTACTATGGAACCTTTAGAGGTTTCTGAAGATAATGATAATCCTACACGGCTGGAAGATGATATTGAATTATTATCAGAACAAATTGTGTCCATGGGTATAGAGCCACATCACATTTCAGTTTCTTCTGGCTCCACAGTTAGCTTAAGTGTATTCACTGAGCTGGTTTCCACTGAAAGTTCTAACGGTGATGGCGTTGAAAATGTGCGTATTGTACATAATATTCCGATAAATATTGAAGAAGCTGTCAAGCGAAACACTATACATCTCGATTTAACTTGTAGTGATAAAACTCATGAAATGACGGAAGATGAGGACCAAGAGGAAAGTAAAGCTATAACCATCTCTGACGTTTCTGAAAGTCTTCATGAGGAAGTACAGGATATAATGAGCACTTCTAGCTTGCACTCTTCTTCAGTTACATCTCAATGTCTTAGACTTCCTAGTTTGGTCGATGATAAGGCTGAACGTGTGGCTGCCTTTTTAAGGGATGTTTCTATACAGCGCCATATCATGTCGGCTCAAGGGCAAGTAGATTGCAAAGACTTTTTAGATCAGATTTTAGAAGCAAAAGAATTACATAAAAGGGAAGAAAAATCACGGCTACTTGCTGCAGCAGACACTGAATCAATGACTCCTGATCTAGAAGAAGAAGAAGATGCTGTAAAATCTCAGCTAGAAAGAGAGGAGCGTCTTAAGGTCTTGGAACTGGAAGAAAAAGATCAAGTTAAACGAAGAAACTCTGAAATATATCCAGACACTATAGAAGATCAGTATTCTTGTAAAGCACCAGAAAGTGATCAGATCGAAACTGAAAATCTGCACAAATTTGCTGGCGATGAAACACAAGATAATATCGAACCAGATAAGGAGGAACAAGAGAAAAGAACTCCACAAAATATCTCCAAAACTAAAACACCTCTTAAACGATGTAGTCCTACAACCCCCAAAACTTTTGTAAAAGATATTTACAGAATTGCTAATGATGAAACACAATGCAATAGTGATCACTCTATAGATGCAAGAACTCCAAAAATTCAAAATCGGGATCAAATAAATGTAATAAATTCTCCCAGACGTGGCAATTTGGAAATGGAAATAATCTCAAGAACAGAAAAAATATCAACTCCCAATAAGAATAAAGAAATTGATGCTCGTCGACTTGTTAACGAAGATACCATGTCGAACACAATAATGTCTGATATTAATGAAGCCTTAACACAACAATCTGTAGTCCACAATTATACTAAAGATTATAAAACACCAGAAAAAAATGTTGAAACTGACCTAAATGCATTAAGTGAAGAAACTAGAAATAATATATCAATAATAAACTCAACACCAGAAAATACAACAGATGAGGAACATAAACAGAAATCATTTGCTTCATTTATTAATTCTTCATCCGAGATTAATGCTTCTGTGCCGGAACATTCAATTACCATTTTAGAAAGTGATGATGAAAACTGTGCAGAAAAACCGCCGCCTGAGTTAAGTGAAAATTCCGATAACAAAAAACTTTCCAATAGTTTCCATAGAGAAGATTCCAGTGATGACTCCGATTATAATGAACGAATATCACAAATACAAATGTCAATGGCTAATATTAACATATCGGCCAAAATTAATATTAAAATACAAATTACTGATATGACCTCTACAGAAACCAGTGAAGATGAGCAAAAGCCTAAAAGAGGTAGTGAAACAAGTGACAATAGAAAAAGTATAGTGTCGACTCAAACACCAGAACAGCAAACAAAAAGCAATGAAGAGATAATATCGCCAGTTGAAGATCATAGCAGTATTAAATCAAATGAAAGTCAAGGTGCGGAATCAGAATCTCCCGCGAAATCTAGCAATCAAAGGCAATTAAAAGTTCCTATAAATGAAATAGCAACTTTATCAAATAAATTTTCGGATTCTATAGAAATTGTTGAAGATGAAAAATTCTTAACAGATGCTCAAAAACTTTTAAACAAATTGTATGGCGAATCATGGCAAACACCAGAAGTTGTGCGCACTTTAAAAAAAATAGGTCAACGTAGCGATAAAAAGTCAAATTCATCTTCTAAATCATTTTCGAAAAAGAAGAGTAATGCTAAGAGTGGACAAAAGCAAAAGTCCAATAATAAATCACCAGTGGAAGAAAGTATTTTGGATGATTTTTCAATATGTAAGTTTTTAGGAAATTTTTTAAAGGGCTTTTCAACAAGAAGTATGTTTTCTAAAATAACACAAAAATTTTTGATTAAGATTATTCAAATTTTTATTGTATTATAAAGAGAAAAGTTCGAAAATTATAAATGAAACATGATGCTGCAACCACGCTGACAGATGTCGATTCTTTCATCAAAGGGTTTAATCACTTTTTAGCAAAATGACGGTTTTATTTCGTTAATGACATCATGAGTTTTAAGACTGAAATCGATTCGATTGGCTCCGTATAGACTCTGTCCTTAATATACCCCCACAAAAAATAAACCAGTGTTGTTAAATCACACGATTTAACAACACTGGTTGTTAAATCGTGTGATTTAACTGGCAACTTAACTGCTGACTGTCGTAAATTATTTGTACATGGCTGTGTGACATGTAGCACCGTCCTGTTGAAACCACATGTCAGTGATATACTTATATCCTTGTCGTCAATAATGTGCCAAAATTGAGTTGTTAGCATTATGCGATAGTGTGATACATTGACCGTAACCGCATTTCCAGCCTCATCTTCGAAAAAGAAACGTCCCAATCACGCCTCCACATCACATAGCGTACCATACAGTGACACGTTGAGCTTGAAAAGGGTTTTCAATAATCGCTCTAGGATTTTAAGAAACCCAAATGCGACAATTTTGCTTGTTGACGTAACCTGACAAGTGAAAATGGCTTTCGTCTGAAAAAAAAAATTTTTTTTTCTGAAAAACCAGCCGGTTGTTTCAAAATAAATTGAGCAAATCTACGGTGAATGGTGGGTCTGCTTCAATTCCTGCTCCAGTTGAATCTTGTAATGCTTCAAAGTCAAATCCTTAAGCAAAATTCACCATTTAGTGGTTTTGGATAATCCCAGTTGTTGAGATTGAACATTGAATGGACAAATTTAGATCTGCTTCAACATTGTGGCTTACGGCTGCGATGTTTTCAGTTGAACGATCCAGTCGAACACACGTTGGTGTTCTCACATTTTGTATCGAGCCTATCGACTCAAATTTAACGACCAAATTCTCAATAGCAGTCTCAGAAGGACGATGCCAATGAAGGTATTAAGAACGCGTCAAAAAACTAAATGTTGAAACTATATTGTTGTTGGTGTTGTTATAATTGAAAAAAAACTTCTTGTTGAAAAACCCGATATTAAAGCGCTCAAAAAAAAGTTAGTTCAATTTTTAATGATAGTAAAATTTAAAACAATAATTTACTAAATTCGAAAGGTAGTATGTTCTCCCATTTATTTCCAGTTTTGAACTCCATAAGATATGTTCGAGATGCTTTTAAGAAGGGAAGTCGTTTCCTTAATCTCGCTTAAATACGTTTTGCTAAGGCACCATAAAAGTTATCGAAAATTAGAGCCCACTTATCTCTCAGATAGAATTTCGAAATAGTAGAGGCGGAAAAAAACAAAATGTGGGAGCTTCTATGATTTTATAACCTTGACGGTCGTATGCCAGAAGTCATATTTAAATTATAACGTCAGAAGATTATCTTTCGAATAAAGTAAATTGCATGGCAATTTAAGAAATTCATCCGAAATTCCATTTCAAAATTTTATACCTCTATTAAAAAACAGCCTTTATAAGCGGTGAGGCAATTCGACTTTTAAAATCTAATAGATTAAGCTATAAAGTGCAAAGTATGTGGCCCAAGGAAGTGTTGAGTGCCATTTTTATTCCCAATTCTACAGTTCCTAGAAAAGTTTTAAAAATTTGACATGTGTGTGTCTTGTCCGACGGGGTTTGATTTAATTGGGTATGACTTTACGTCACCCCGCGTCAAATTTCGTTTGTAAACAAAGCGGTTTCAGCTATGAGCCATCTTCAGTGCTCTCTTCTCTCTATAATCTGAGTGTAGAGAAGAGAGAACACTGAAAAGTATTGAGAGAAGAGAACACTGAAGATGGCTCATAGCCGAAACCGGTCTGTGTACAAACCAAATTCGACGTAGGATGACGTAAAATCATATCCAATTTTAAAAATTTCCAAAAATTCGATATTAAAGTATTAGATTTTTTACTATCATTAAAATTGTTTATAATTGACACGAACGAAAACTCAGTTACAAGATGGCGTTGATGGTATAACTGAAAGTATCCCAGCAAATTCAGAGTGAAGTGTTTGACAAAGCAATGTATTTCAAATTTTATTTATTTTGTCTGCTCTAAATTTCTGAAGTTTTTAAATAAATTTTAAATTTATTTGTAAACAAAATTTGGCATCAAACTAGGAAATCATGAAAAAGAGTTTAAGCACAGGTTGATAAATACTTTTCTTAAATTTGAAAAGCCCAAAACTATTTTCAAATTATACTCCAACCAATTTCAAATGCTTAATATTTCATAAATAGTTCGACTTTAAATTGTTCTCAATGTGAGTTAAAATTGGCGTGTTTGCTGGGATATTATTTTGTTGTTTATATATGCGGGCAAAATGTCCAAAAGTGATTGAAACTCTGTATTTGCTCTGTCATCTTGTACAGTAAATTCCATCTTATTCAAAGCAATTTATATATGTTCTTTAATTTTTATAACTCCATAAAAGTTCAACGAGATATTGTTAAAACAAATCTCGATTCAACGAGACTTGTCACACATAAAGCAATTAATCGAAAAAAGGAAGTCCTTACCGAACCACGAAATACTCAAAAATCTTTGGCAGAAAAGGAAAGAAAGATTGAACAACAACATATGCCGCAAACAGACAGAAAATGTCTTGGAGCAACGACAGCTAGAGTTTTAAGAAATAAAAGACATGTCGATAATGATAGATGGCGCCGTTTAATTGATGATGAAACTAATTCTGAAGGCGATAATGCCTCTGACGATGAAGATGCCGATAAATCATGGAGTAAAATCACCTCAGATTTAGAGCTAGAGGATTCAGATTCTGAAAATTCACCATCACCTAAAACGCACCGTAAAAAACATAACACGAAGCGTCAGGGTCGCAGTAATAAATCAGATTATTTAACAAAAATACTCAATCAAACGAAAGCGGATGAAATTGTTTATTTGGATTTGTCTAAGGAAGAAGTTGAAGTGCAAGACGAAGTCCCTGAAAGTCCACCAGCAAATCATGATGTTACGTTTGCCTCACGCTTGCAAGACATTTTGAAATCCTGTCGTCCTGAAGACAAACCTAAATTGCCTGCTTCAACTAAAAAAACAAAGAGGAAACTGTTTACACCTAATTTTGATGACGATTGGCAACCTGCTGTGACACAAGAAAAAGAAGAAGAAGAAGTAGATCATAATAAGGCTGCAGAAAATGCTGTCAAAACAAATTATGGAAACAATGAGCAGGACGAAATTTTAGAAGACAATGGTATCTTTCCATTTGATAGGCAGGGAAGACCGAAAGTATTAAATTTGTTTAACAAACAATTGGAATCAGTTAAAACGGGAAAACCCATTTTTCTATTAACACCTGCAAAAGGCAGCACTCCAAATTTGAAGGATAAAAATAATAAAAACAATATTGAAATTGAAAATACTCCCAAGACGAAATATGAAAAGGAGGATAGCAAATTCAAAACACCTTCAACAATAAAATCAAAAGGCCCAGGAGAATTTAAGAATTTGTGCCCAACTCCAGACTACAAATACAGCTTTTTGAAATCTTTAGATGGTAAATTAAAACAAAAAATACTTTTCGGGAAAAAAATGAACTAAAATTTCCCTCAAAGTATTTTTTATTAATTTTTTTTTAACAAAAAACTAAAAACATTTTATTTTACTCTTATTCAAATTTTAGTTAGTGTAAGTAAAACGCTGTGTCATCCAGATGCCCTGTTCTATCGTGACAATTATCGCACAAAAAAGGAAGATTTAACAAAAATTCTTTACGAGATGTACAATCAAAAATTATTTAAAAATTCACTCGATGTGTCAATAAATTGGAATAAGAAACTTTTAAATACGGCCGGCAGATGTTTAAATAAAAAGAAGTAATTTTTTTTTTAAATGGCTGGGCAAATTTGAGGTTAGGAAGTAAACTGGTTTAAAACAAACAATTTTATTTTTTAACTTCAGTTTTATGCAACGCCGAATTTAATCTTTCAAAGCGTCAGGAGAAAATAATAATAATGCGGCGTTAAATGGCCGATTGACATCGCCAATTCGAGAAATTACGTGACTGACAAATTTCTCATGCAATAACTCAATTGTTAAGCTGGTGGCATCGTCTTGCTAAAGCCAAAGGTCATTAATGTCAACTTTAGACAAATGCGAACACGAAAAATTATCATGGTTTAGTAGTGCAGAAAATTCACGATGACAGCGTTTCATTGCTTATTTTTGAAATAGATACTGGCCGATGAAGCCGTCTGGCCACAAACCGCAACGTATTATCACTTTCTTTGGACGTAATGGTTTCTCGAAATTGAGCCTTGTTAGCGATAGTTTCGTTTGTTTAACATAACCGTTTAACTCAAAATGAGACTCATGATTAAAGACAATTTTGTTGAAAAATGCGCTGTTTTCAGTTTTTCAAACAGCCAATTCACAAAAGTTCAATCCAAATAATGGTCGATCGGTTTTAATCCTTAAACGAGTTGAACTTTATAAGCGCGAAGATAAAGATCTTTATGAAAAATATTGCGTAAAGTGCCTCTAGTGATGTCAGAATCATTCTCAACACTTTGTTCTACTGCGGATATGTTTGCATCATTACAGACACCGCGAGCGTAATATTTTAGTCTATTGTCAGCAACAATAGCGATTGAATTGCGCACAGCGTTCCCAAAAAGGAGTTTGATTACGAGGAAAAGTTGTCCGAATTTTACCAACTAATATGGATAAATTTTCACCATTGTGACTATAAATTTTTCAATTAAAAATCTTTGTTCAAGAGTCTAACGTTCATGATTAAATTTCACCAATTTGTATACAAAGAACGAATGCTCAATTTTTAACATTTAATTATTTAACAGTCAATTAACTTTCTAACCTCAAATTTGCCCAGCCTTTACATTAAAACTGTTGTACGGATATGTGTGGCCCAAATACACAAGTATCTTATTAAATCAAGGAGCAGTTGTTCAACTATCAATACTTTATTAAATCAAAAGCATTTCTTCTACAGGGTGTCCGCCGGCAAGGTAAACTAATTTGTTTTTTATATATTTTTTTATTAAAGAGGCAACAATGCCTCTGTAGTAGTACCGTGCTATATTCCTTAGGAAAGGGATAGAGAAGAGATGAGACAGGTGGTGAAAGTAAAGGGATAGTTACGGAAATCAACTGTCGTATAAGACAGCACAGGGGCCAGTGACCATGCCTTTATCACTGAGCAGTCTCACCGACAGTCAACTTTTATTTGTGTAGTGAAAAAAACCAAGGTCTTTGTTGGGAATCGAACCCACAACTCCCAGTCTTATAAGCTAGCACACTACCTACTAGCCTATATGGAATACAATATTAGATATATGTCTACCACCTCTGTTAGCCTCTCAAATGCGAGTCCTGTTGAGCACATTTTTCATTACATTCTCACACATTTCACGCTGATATTTTGTTTGAGTTGCTCAATCGTTTCTGGTTTGTTTGCATAATTCTTGCTTTTCAAATATCCCCACGAAAAGTCCGGCGCAGTCAAATCAGGCGGCCGTGAAGGTCAATCAACATCACCATTTTTTGAAATAACGTTTTGTGGAAAGAGGTTTCGCAGTAATTCCATTGTAATCCTGGGTGTATGGGATGTGGCACCGTATTCTTGATACCACATGTTAATCAAGCCCAAAGCCCCATGTAGTTAAAAAGTTTTCAATCATGTCACGATATCGCTCCCATTCCCAGTTACCGTTATGCCGTTTTCATTTTCAAAGAAGTAAGGTGCAATGATTCCTCCTGAGCAAATTGTACACCGTCTGGTGTCAGTTTTGTCACTTTTAAAGGATGCAAAAATGATTGTTGAGTAATTTGAGAGTTTCCCATTCCCCAGAACCGACTATTCTGTTTATTCACATATCCATTCGAATCAAAATGTGCCTGGTCATTCATGATTTTTTCATGAAAATCGGGGTTGTCATGGGCGAGCTGTAACATCTTATTGGCTTATGTACGATGTCCTGAATTGTCTTGTGGAAGAAATTCTCGTGCCAACTGAATCGTATATGGAAACAAATGCAAATCCTTGTACAAAATACCTTACAACACGAAAGAGGTAACTGTGGCCGACAGTTTGCAATTAAATCGAAGAACTTTGACTTCAACAACCTGGAGATTTCACACATCAGTATGATGAGAAATTTTGCACACAGACATGGGATTATCCGCTAACCAAACATTTTATTGAAACTCCTTAATTTAAGACTTCTTTCTGAAACTATAATGGGATAGAGGATTCAGCAGAAGCAACCCCACACCTATTCTGATAAGACAGATTGTCATCCCGCCGATTATGTCTGCAAACAAAATTACTGCGTTTGGGGAACGGAAAATCTAGTCATTGCTGCTATGCATCCACAAAGTAACAGTTTGATGATTATGAACTTTTTATGACCACAAATGGAAGATATGAGCTTTGGAATTTTTATTTGTAGCAGATTCATGTATCATGGCAACCAACTCAGTAAATAATCGAAATATAAGTGTCCAAATAAATAAGTTTTAGGCGGAAACTAAAGAGCTTTATAGGCAGCGGATGGTATTCAGGTTTTGTGTTCCGTAAAAAATTTAAGGAATACATTTACAAAAGCCGTCCATGCTGTTTCTTTTGTTTTCTGAAATTCATTCAGCTCCAGTACTCTAAAAGCTTTTACATTAAAGGACCTTTAAAGGTTTCTTCTTTTAGTTTTTCACAGCTAAGGCTGGAGTAATAGAATACTTCACTGTTATTATTATTAATGTAGGGAAAAACTTGAACCAGGCCGCTTCTTTAATGAGTCCCTCTTCGACCCCCCTTCCATTTCAAATGAGTGTAGACAAACCAATTTGTAATTTACGGAATTTACCCTTCCTTAAGCTACGGGCTATCACCAACCTTTTCTCCTGAATTAGTAATTTCCGGCTGTAGACTATGCCACCACATAGCTGCAATTTAAACTGTCTTGGTGGATTGCCGACAAATGAAATCGTTTTCGATAAATAATGGAAATATTTCTTATTTCGAATAAAGCCATAAAATATATCAAAAGAAGTTGGATTTAATTTACTTTACACAATTTTTTAAAAAAAGATACTTGTAGTTGGGCCACCCATGTTTTATAAAAAGATTAAAGATTATTAAAAATAAAATTCCTTTTAGGTTGGGTGTCAGATCTAGTGTTATTGAATTAAGCGATAAAGTATTAACAAGTGCTGATCGTTTGCGCTGCACTCTTATACACGAGTTATGTCATGCGGCCACTTGGATATTTAACGGCGAAGGTGGCCATGGCCGCATCTGGAAGGAATGGGCTCGTAAGGCAAATGCTACTTTTCCAGAATTACCTAAAATTAATGTTTGCCATCAATATGAAATAGAATATAAATACACCTACAAATGCAGTTTATGCGGGGCCAAGTAGGTTTCAATTTTTTTATTTTAAGCATTTTTTTTAAAGAAAATATTTAAACATAAAAATATTTTTTTATTTTAGATCTTATACGCACTCAAAATCAAAGAAAGTGGAGAATATACGTTGTGCTTATTGTCATGGTGCTATTGATGTATTTATAAATAAAAAGAATAAAGATGGCAATGTTGTGCCAACACCAGTTAAGGAACCCACAGGCTTTGCTAAATTTGTTAAGGATAATTATAAGAAATTTAAACGTGATGATCTTAAACATGCCGATGTTATGAAATTATTAAGCAATGAATTTGCCTCTCTTAAAATTGCTGCCAACTAAAGAAATGCAATTTTTCTCAATGTTTTTTTATATATTTTGCTTTCCGCGCGTTTTTGCGTTATTAAGGATATTTTTATTTTTTAATTTAATTTAGGGTTAGAAAAGTTTTTTCAGAGTTATATTTCCTTTTTTTTTATAATAAATTTATTTTACGAATAATGATATGATGGCCTTAATAAAAACGAATTTGTTTGTATTAATATAAATATAAAAGAATTTATAAATTAAATAAATTTTTAAAGGTTTAACGATTTCTATTTAAAAAATAATCGTTTTTCAATTCATTTGCTTTCGCTTTTAAAAAGTTGTGTCGTTTGTGTTCGATTTCAAATCGCTTGAAATTTTTCATAGACTTACAAAACGCTTTTAATTTTTATTATAGTAAAGGAAATTATTCGACAATTTTAGATTATTATCTCATTAAAGGCTGTGCCCTTAAAAACTTAAATTTAGAAACACAATTTTTAATAATTAAATAAAATTTTATAAATAAAATTTTTAAGCACGACCAGTTCTATGCTGATTGCTGTGCTAGCGGCAGCGGAGTCCATTGTTGGTTTTAAAATTGGAGTTTTACTTGCTACTTCTATTGCCATAGGAGTGCAACTTAGTTGGTTTCGTAAACGTTATAAAACCGAATACAAGTTTATTTCCTTAAACGCAGCACTGTGTCACCTTTTCCCAAAACCCCCGGTAAAAATACAAAATTTGATGACAAAATAATTTTTGAATTTTAAAAATATCTTTAATTCAAAGATGAAGATCAAAATATGTCACCGATGCCTATTAAAAAGCGGCAGCACTTATTTTGAAACTAAAGGATTTAAGTTTAAAGCGATTTTTAACCATTAGAAATGTCTTGGTAACTTCAAAAATTATGATTTTTTTGCAACGAAAAAACCACTGCGCATAGTGCCACTACCTTTCAAAAGCTTTATAAATTTTTAACAATATCTTCTATTACTTTCAAAGTTATGATATTTGTAGCGAAAACAATTAAAAGCCGACACTGTGCACAGTACCGCGACTAACCTATGACCGTGCAAATCATGTATATTGAAGCTTAAAGAGTCTTCTTTCAAATGCTTTTTAAAAAATTTTAAATATCTTTATTACTTTAAATCATCATTTTTGCTACGAAAATTATACACTTACTCGTCAGAACCAGTCGCAAGGCCAAGCCAACACCGGTAGAAGAACGCTTGTGGAGTGTTAGTTTTTCCAACAAGTAAATTAGGGAATTATACATTTCCGCATCAAATGATTTCTTATCTGCAGGCAAGCCGCTTACAATCTGCCACTTCTCTCCAACACACGCATAAACAACCGATTATTTTAAATCCCTGGTACAGTTCACTGTGACCATAATCCTATGACTATGGAGTATCAAGATGTAAAGGATTTTTCAACAAGAAGTTTGTTTTCTAAAACAAAAAATTTAGATTTAAATTTTTATTGTATTAAGAAGAGAAAAGCTCGGCAATCATGAATGAATCATGATATCTGGTAAATGTCCAGCACGCTGACAGATTTGGATTTCTTCATCAAAGTTTTTAATCAGTTTTTGACAAAAAGGGGGTCCTATTTAGATAATCACATCACGAATTTTGAGTTTTAAAGCTGAAAGCGATTCGATTGGCTTCGTCTAGACTCTGTCATTAACATAGCTTCACAGTAGTGTTAAATCACATGATCCGGCTGGCCACTATGCGATCGGGAAATTTGGTTTGAAATAAATTTATTGTTTCATTGGCTGTGTGACATGTGGCACCGTTCTGTTAAAACCGCATATCAGTGATGTTCACGTCGTCAACAATAGGCCAAAATTGAGATGTTAGCATCTCACGATAGCGTGATCCATTGGCCGTTCCAGCCTCAAACGGGTCAATTGCGCTACAGTGACACGTTGAGCATGCAAAGGCTTTGCAATAATCGCTCTAGGAAGCCCAAATGCGGTAATTTGCAAGTGAAAATGGGCTTCGTCTAAAAAAATGATTTTTTCAAAAAAACCAGCTAGTTCCTGAATGAAATGAGCGAATCTATGGCGATATGAATGGTCGGTCGGCTTCAATTTCTGCATCAGTTGAACCTTGTAGGGGTTCAAAGTCAAATCCTTACGCAAAGTTCGCCATGCGGTGGTTTTGAATAACCCCAATTGTTGAGAACGTCGAGGAATTGACAAATATGGATCTGCTCCAACACTGTAGTTCACGGCTGCGATGGTTTCAGTTGAACGACCGTATCGAATACGCGTTGGTGTTCGCACATTTTGTATCGAGCCTGTCTCGACTTAAATTTAACGACCAAATTCTTAATAGCGGTCTCAGAAGGACGAAAATATCACGAATTTATAATTATTTGAATGCGATTTTCATGCGAAATTGAATTCATTGTAACAATTGTCAATGCATCTACTACGAAAACGTCAAAAAATAATATCCCAATATTATCGTGTGGTTGGGGTAGCCTCAATTGAAAACAAACTTCTTGTTGGAAAGCCCGATACTTGGGAGAGAACATTGCACACATTCTTTTTGTCATAAAATTGATAGATGGATCTTTTTCACCCAGTGGTAAGACCACCACCGTCTTAGGGTTAGAGCCACAGGGCCAGTTACTGACGTTATATTGTGTCACGTTAGGTGGTGAATAAGAAAGTAATTAAATAAATATATAAATAAGTAATGTAATGGCGTAAGAACGGATGGTTTGTATGAAAGAAAAATTATAAAATTTTCCGGAAAACTTAGAAAATTAATTTTCTTCTTGCTTTTGTTGTTGAAAACACAAATAAGTTATTCACGACTAAACATGTTTGCTCGAACTGGTTCAACGACGCTATGTGGTTGTAAGTTGTACATTTTTCCTTTTAATTTTACTGTTTATACGAGTTTGTATTCTAATGAGTTTGCAGACGTGCCAACACACTTATACATTCTTAGCATACGCTAAAAAACACCAAACCGAAAATTGTTCTAACATGTGAACAGTCATGCATGTATTTTTTTGTTTGAAGATTTTTTTTTAATTCATTACTATACATAGCTGCCAGTTTACAATTTTGGTGAAAAAATCTTACTTCGATTAAAATTGACAATAAAATCACATGTGCATATGTATGTATGTAAATAGATTTCATGCTTAGGTTCAGATCATACTCCAGTTATTCTATATTACAATACGCAAATTGAGCTTAGAGATGTTCAGGAAAGTTTGTAGATGAAGAGCTGCTTATTCCAAGGATACCTATCACAACAATTGATTTACCATTTAAGTTTAAACGTGTCCAACTTCCCGCTCGCCTTCGCTTCGCAATGGCGATTAAATAATCCCAAGGACGATCACTAAAAGTGTGTGGGTTAAACCTAGAAACCCAATGTTTTTCCCGCTGGCAATTGTATGTTGCATGCTCGAGAGTTGGCACACCGTCAGCACTGTTTAGTTTCTCCCCCAACAGAAAAATAAAAAATATTGTTCACTATCAAGCTTTAAAGTGAACTCCCTAGCTACGGCTACCTTTTTTGTTTGTTTATTTTTTAAAGAATTAGCTTAAGAACTATTTAAACAATAAATAGAGAAAATTTTGTGTCGTTTCTTCTTTGCACCGAAATTTTTTTCTAACTCCATATGAAATATTAAACATTGGCAAATAGCGTCCGAGCGAAGCCGGGTCGTGGAGCTTGTTAAAAGTAAAATGAGTGTGAGCTTCTTTTAAGAAAGTGTAAACAATCAGTTGTATCTTTTAATTCTCTCGCTCTCTCTCTCTCTCGCTCTCTCTCTTTTGCATTATCAAAATGCATTCTAACAACAAATTAATGAATTGATAAATTTAAAAATATTCTAACATTTAATCAAACGCCTAACTAAGTCCCAATTTACATTGGATGACTTTTGTCGCTGCAATTCTTAGTTTGTTGTTGTAAATAATGTGTGTAAAGAGAATAGTGGTAGAGTTCCTCGCTTCCCCTATTCTCTTTACTCTCATTATTTACAACAACAAACTAAGAATTGCAGCGACAAAAGTCATCCAATGTAAATTGGGACTAACGAAAAAGGAGAGTTTGAAAAAGAAAAACACAAAACGATGTTTGTGTTGATAATTATTTGTAAATTTGAAACTTATTATTTATTTATTTAATATTTTATTTTAGATAAACATAATCTTATAGCCACCATAAATTCAAATTCCTTCTCTTCTCTTTGCAGTTTCTTCTTCCTTTCTGATATCAACAGCATTTAACAACGTTCTATGAGTTTAATGCGAAATGAAAATAAAACTGAATAAACAACAAATAAAGAAGAATTCTTTTATTAATTTCAAGCTATTTTGATGAATGCTCCAGCTAGGCCTCTGATGAAATATGATAAATAAAGTTGAACACAAAAATAAACATTCCACGAACTGCTCTACGACATAAACAGCAGCTTTGAATTCAAGTTTTAAGTAGAAAAGAAAAAGTTGTGAAACACAGAACAACTTAAATTCCAATTGAATCATCAAGAAAACAAAGGAATTTGTTCTATTTGCTCGGTGCATGCAAATAAATTATAAACCCCCAGATAGACAAACAGACAGACAGACAACACTCGAATATAAATAAATTATGTTTTAAAAAACAGTTTTTTTTTTCAAATCAAATTTATCTAAAATATTCATTCATTATTCAACATATGGTATTAATAACGTAAGTATTTAATAAATTTAATTAAAAGTTAATAAATTCCATTAAATATTAATTTTGTCTTTTGCAGCACTGCCCTTCTAAGGATTTTTCAAGAGTCACCAATAAAACTTGACAGAAAAGTCATTTTGAAATAAAAATAAAAACTACAGAAAAATGTGGCACCCAAATTTATTACTTTATTTAGGTTGCAGTCTAATAACTATAACCCTGGTAACAAAAGCTGCTGCAGAATTATACGATCAGGATATAAAAGGCCCGAATGTTTGCAAGAAAAAGGAAATGTAAGTAGAAGAATATTCTGGAAAAAATCTCAATTTAATAAAGTGAATTTATTAAAAGTTTAGGATCGGTTGAAGAAATGCTTCTCCGGAATGGCACTTGTTGCATTAATAAATAATAATATCGGGTTTTTCAACAAGAAGTTTGTTTTTCAATTGTGGCTATAACAACAAGATGCTAGTTTTGACATTTAGTTCTTTGACGTATTCATAGTAGATGCATTGGCAACTGTTGCAATGAATTCAAGTTCGCACGAAAATCGCTTAAAAATTATTAAAATTCACTATGAAAACGGTGGTTCTATCAAAGTTACATTTCCTAAAATTCGTCATAGCGCTCCTTTGGACTGCTATTAAATTTGAGTCGACATGCTCGATATAATATGTGCGAACACCAATGCATGTTCGATTGGGTCGTTCAACTGAAAACATCTCAGCCGTCAGCCACAGTGTTGAAGCAGATCTAAATTTGTCAAAACCAAAAAAATCATTTTTTCAGACTAAGCCCATTTTTACTTGTCAGGGTATGTCAACAAGCAAAATTGCCGCATTTGGGCTTCCAAAAATCATAGAGCGATTGTTGAGAAGCCGTTGCATGCTCAACGTGTCACTGCACGGTGCGCTATATGGTCTGGAGGCGTGATTAGGTCTTTTTTTCGAAGATGAGGCGCTGGAAATGCGGTAACGGTCAATGGATCACGCTATCGCGAGATGCCAACAACTCAATTTTGGCCTATTATTGAAGTAGTGGATATTACGGACATGTGGTTTCAACAGAACGGTGCCATATGTCACACAGTCAATGAAACGATTAATTATTGCAAACCAAATTTCCCGATCACATAATTTCACGACAATCAGCTGTTAAGTGGGCAGCCAGATCGTGTGATTTAACACCACTGGATTATTTTTTGCCGGGCTATGTTACGGACAGATTCTATACGGAGCCAATCGAATCGATTTCAACCTTAAAACTCGAAAATCATGATATGATTAACGAAATAGCACCGCCATTTTGCCAAAAAAGTGATAAAAACTTAGATAAAAGAATCAACATTTGTAAGCGTGGTTGTAATATCATTTTTCATTCATAATTGCCGAACTTTTCTCATCGTAGAGCAATAAAAAGTTTGAATCATCTTAATCTAAATTTTTTCTTTTAGAAAACAGACTTCTTGTTGAAAAACCCTTTCTTAAAAATATGTCATTAAACTACACATCAATAAGTCTGTTCAGTCGTCTGGGAAAAACTATGGAGAAAAAGTATAAAAGTTGCAATAGTTCCCTTAAAGAATCATAGTTTACGAGACGAATTTCTATTTTTTCGTTCACTAACATAATCTATAAAATCTGCGTTTAACCTAAAAATTTTAAAAATGTTCTCTTCTTTTTTTGTATTATCTAAAGGGTGCTTATATAGAGCCATAGAACTCTGAAATGGAATAGAACATTTATTCAAAAGTAAATCTTCTGGCATTATAATACAAATATAACTGATTTATGGCCTAAGAACGCCACGCCTATCGCGCACGTAGTCTAATCTGCAAGTTAAATTTTCGGTGACCTTTTGTGTATTAACTTTTGCCGGAACTTGCTTTTTTAGCATTTAGTTCTTTAACTCTCATTTGGTATGGAAAATTTTAAACATAAAAAATTTTATTTATTCTTCTATATCAGCAACGATCAATTGGCGATAGAAATTAAACATTAAAATATAATTTTATGTTCTTATAAACGCGAAAATTTGGTGATTACTGTTTGAAATGTAAAAATAGGTATCTGCAAGTCATATCCCCGCGGGGGTGACGACATTACATGCGTCTTCGGGGGTAAAAGGGAGTTCAGTCCCCTTCTAGGCTAGCAGGAGCCAACTGAACAACTGCACGTTATTTCCAGCCCCAGAGTTCAGCTTTTTGGTTTTTTAGCCTTTTAGCTGTTCTCTGACTGATTATTGAGGTTGGTCCTTCAGGATCATCATGGTGGTTGTGGTTTCGCACAACTTAAGGGTGAAGGTCTTCGAAAACATGCCACAGCTGAAAATTTATAATTTTTTGGTGAAAGCAAATGAATTTTTGATTATATGTTGAAAACATCTTCCAATAAAAATAAAATTAAGCTTCTTTTTGGTCCTTAGCAGGGTGTTCATAAAAAGTGAAAAAAAAAATCTTACAATAAGTAACTTTTTCAATACAACTTTTAATTTATGTGCTTCTGATTTAAATTTTTCCAATAGTTAAAACATTTTGTTTTTAATTAAAATAAATTAAAAAATAATTATTTTCAACTTTCAGTTACCCAGTAGAAGTTGTTACAACTGAATTGCAAAACTATCAAATACGAGATAATATTTGGTGTTTCAGTGTCCCGCCCAGATGTTCCACCTACACTCTCCGGCAAAAGGTGGTGAATAAAACAACAATACTATCAAAAGAACGTATAGTTTACGATTGTTGTGGTAAGATTTCCAATATTAAATTAATATTTCAATTATTTTAAAATTATATTTGAAATTTTCTTTTAGATGGCTATAAATTGAGTCCCTCAGGTCATGGCTGTATAGCGGATTGTAAAAATAAATGTGTGCACGGCTCATGTGTGGCACCGAATAAATGTAAATGTGAACATGGCTATGGAGGACCTTCGTGTGATATAAGTTCGTAAAAATATTTATTTTTTAATTTTCTTCTTCCTTTGCAAAGCCTTCAATGTTGTATTTTTGTAATTGAAATTTTATATTATTTTTTATTTTTTTTTGTTGCTTTTTCCTTCTGTCAGTTAGTTATAGTTTATTATTAAACATGACGTTGAGTTTTTAGAAAAAAGTAATTATTTTAGATAATTTTTATATGTAGCAGGTGGGCAAATTTGATAATAGGTAGTAAATTGGCTTGAAATACACACTTTTTTTGACAAGTTCTGTTTTATTGATGCCAATGTTAAGTAGAAATATGGTTATAAGTAATGGAATATGATGTCGGATAAATATCCACCTCCAGCATTTCGGTACATGACCGTTCATTTCATTAAATTACAAGAACCAGGCAACCACATTATCAAATGGGTAATTTACGCGACCGGTAAATTCCTCAAACAATAACTAAGTTGTTTGGATGGCTTACTGAAACCAAAGGTCACTGACGTTAATATTATCCAATTACGGTCGTAAATAATTGATTACTGTGATTTGGTAGCGCAGAGAATTTACGGTGACGACGTTTTCGTTTTTGCAAAATAACGGGGCGATAATACTGCCTGACCAAAAATCGCACCATATAGTAGATTTTTGGGATGTTATGGTTTTCGAGGACTATTTGTGGATTTTATGAGCCCTGTATTCTACAATTTTGTTTGCTAACATAACCGCCTCCTAACATAATGAGCAAGAATCCTTTACACTAAAGATGATTTTGTCGAAAAATGCGTTGTTTTCGTTCTGCCGACTTTAAATCTTGAACGAGTTGTTTTTTATAAGTGTGAATGTGAAGAGCTTTATGAAAAATATTGCGCCAAGGGCCTGTAGTAATATAAAATTTTTGTGAAAATCGATGAGTTGATGTGTCAGGCTTATAATCAACACTTTGCTATACAGCGGTCACTAGCAGCTTATTGTTTTGGTCTATTTTTAGCAATAGGGCCTGGAACTTATCAATTAAATTATGCACAGCGGTCTCAGAAGGAGCCTGATTACGAGGAAAAAAATGTTCGAATTTTATCAAGTGATACAGTGAAAGTTTTACTACCACTTCAAATAGAAAAATTTCAGATTTAAAATTTTTGCTTAAAGGTGTAACGTTTCATGCTTAAAATCTCCTAACTTTCTGCTAAATAAATATCAAAAGATGACTTGAAATATAATCATTTGACAGGCAATTTACTTTCTAACCTCAAATTTATCCACTGAATATTAAATTAAACTTCTAAATCATTGGTTTTTGTAAGGATTTTTTTAAATTAAAAATTTTTAAGTCAGTCCCTCCTAATTGACAATATGTATCCACAAAGTGCCAAACTATTTTAATACTCTTGATTCTAGATCACCCTTAATAATTTTAGACTTTGTTAAATATATTTTTAGTGTAGATTTTTGGTTACATAAAATTGTCAAAATTTTGCAATAAAAATTGTTTTTAACTCCCCTCATTTTTTAAAGTAACTTACAAAATATTGGCTTCTGAAAAAAACAGCAGTTGCAGCAGCGCCCCCTGGTGTTAAGTAGACTACATTATATTTTTGTAGCTCGAACAGCCGTCTTTATTAAATTTTACTTCCCCCACTATTTAAATGCTGTAGATTATACAATACATGATTTTGGGACTCAATTCTGTGAATTGCACGTCAAAGTAGTCCCTCAAAAAAAAGATCTTCTGCAATATTTACTTTGTCAAGTTGGCTGGATTAATAACTTAATGGCCATACGAATTTCGTTGCTCGAGGTGAATTTTTTTAATACATTTTTTATATTTTAACATGGTTAGTTATATCAAGGTATACCTTACTGAATATCGTTTTTGTGTCTGAATAAAAAATTGTAGATATTGAATAGGAGAAAAAAGATGGAACAAACTTTCCCGAAAAAAGAGCTTCTAGTACTTTAAAAGTCGCAAAAATGCCCATTTAGTTTCCATTTTTCACCTTTTTTTTTGGATGAGGTTAGAAAGTAAATTATCTGTCAAATGATTAAATGTCAAAAACAGAGCTCCCATTCTTTTATATTTATTTACACTTTTGAGCAAAGAATTTAACTTGTATCACTTCGTCAAATTAAAGCAGCTTTTCCTTCTAAACAGGCTCCTTCTGAGACCGGTTTGTGTAATTTAGTTGCCTTTTCTGCTAAATAGACTTCTTCTGCGACCGCTTTGTGTATTTAATTCGCTTTTCCTTCTAAACAGGCTCCTTCTGAGACCTCTTTGTATAATTTAATCGCTAGACTCAAGGCGCGCGGCAATTTTGCTGACAGTAGACTAAAACAATACGCTTGTAGTGTTGCAAAGTGTTGACAATAAGCCTGAACACATCAACACGTCGATGTATACAACAATTGGGCATTGCAAAAATCTTTTCATAAAGATTTTCATCTTAATGCTTATAAAATTCAACTCATTTAAGATTTAAAGCCGACGTTTGCGAATTGCACTTTTCAACAAAATCATCTTTCGTGAGGAGGTTCAAAACATAATTTTGGCGTATGGAGATAAAAACTCCATAAACAGTCCTCGAAAAAATATTACATCTAAAGATAGTGATCGTATGGTACGGTTTGTGTTTAGGCGGCATCATCGGCCACTAAATTAACAATTTTTTTGTATGATATTTTTTATTTATTCATTTTCATTTATTCATTTATTATTCATTTATTATTGAACAGATTTATCTTCTAATTTCTAAACCCGCGAAGCTTTTATGCTTGTCTGCAGGATATTAAAACTTAAAAAAATAAATAAATTCGTTTATAACTAGTTATTCAAAAAATTATATTTCACAGTCTGTGTAGTAACAAGTTTTGATTTATTGTGAGCCCATTAGGTATTCCTTTATTAGCTTATTCCTTTTGTTTTCGTGCGTTATGCTGATTATTTCGGTCGGTATTTTGTTCAAAATTGTTGGCAATGTTACGGAAAGCGCACTTCTTCCATACTCGTTTGTGAATCGTTCCATTTTAAATCTTCCTTGAGCTCGTCTCCGCGTGTTGTGAATATGTTCTATCGGCTTTAAATATCTGTTATCATTGTAGAATTCTTTGGCCAATGTTGCATAACAGATGTTCTTCACGCTAAGAACTTGAAGGTCTCTGGCAATTCTTATCAAGGCCCGGTTGTTAGTATTCGTAAGGCTTCTGTTTGATTCATTGTCGTCCGTTGCTCTCTGAAGGTTGTTGCCAAAGTTGTCTATCATGCTGATTGCGTAGTTGTCGTTTTCCGTTGTGCTGCGTATGTTCATATTCATGTTAATGTTATAATCATGGTAATTATTGTTTCCAGTTTCAGAATTTTTTTTTATGTAAAATTTTTAGTATTCGGTCTTGCGATTTTTGGAGAGTGCTGCTGTATTTTGCACTACCCCAAACCGTGACTCCATGCCGGATATACGATTCCACTAATGCAAAGTATGCCTGACGCAGAACTTCATACGTGGAGCAGTTGCCTAAATGGTACAGCATATACGACGCTTTCCTAAGTTTCCCCTGTAATTTTTCAATGTGACTTCTCCATTTAAAATTACTGTTAATAATCACACCAAGGTATTTATAATTGCAAACTTGTTCAATGAAACTTGTGCAATCGTCAGCCTGATTGTTCATCATATTAACGTTGCTGTGAAGACATTTTGGGTCATGAAATTGCAGTGTAACAGTTTTGTCGACTAGGTAACGTGGCTTTAACTTTGCATAACTTTAGTCTTATTGGCATTTATAATAAGACCATTGTCGTGACTCCACTTCGTAATAATATTAAACTGATTCTGCATTTTCTCAGTCGCAATGTTTATGTCCTTATTGGCCGTTATTATTGCTGTGTCGTCCGCATAAGCAAAAGTTGTTCCTTTTTCTAAGCATCTCATCATATCGTTTGCGTATATAATATACAAAAGTGGTCCAAGCTTTGATCCTTGAGGTACTCCCCATTCGCTTGGCATTCTTTGGCTATATTTATACCGTTTTTCTCAAGTGCTTGAAGAATTTTGTTATGCGAGAGAGTGTCGAATGCCTTACTAAAGTCTATAAAAAGTACCAAAACAAGGAATGCTTTGTGCTACAAACTCATGATAACCAACTTTTTGTGGCCACAATTCAGCAAGGCAGTGTTACAAGCCATACAGCCATCCTAGCAAAATTTAGTTATTGTTTGAGAAATTTCTCGGTCGCGTTATTACTCAAATTGGCGATGTCAATTGAGCCATTTCAAAGACCAGGTGTTCGAAAATAACCCACAAACAATTGACGCTCCGACAAATGAAATTCGAAGCTGCATTGACGTGGCCAGCGAAGTGTAGATACAAAATTTTGTTTAATTAGCAGACATCTGCCGATATGCTAAAGGGGCTATTTTTCTAATTTCATATTCCATTGTTAATTTCCATATTTCTACTTTAGATTGATATCCATAAAACTGAAGCTGTGAAAGTAAAGTGTGTGGTTTAAGCCAATTTAGTTTCTAACCTCAAATTTGCCCATAATAATCTCTAAAGAAATCGGAACTATGGTGCGCTACTCGAAATATAACAAATGTTTTTTTTGGCGTGAGATATCACTTTGAATCTTTATTATAAAAAAGATAAAATTTAATAATCATGTTAACATGTTTGGTAATCTTTAGTTGTCATGGCTGCAGCAGCATAACAAGCAGAGAGTTTTTGTGCAGTATTTTCAATAATTCATAGAACCTGATGACATTTTTTGTGATTAAAATACGCTTAAATAATTTTATTATAATTTTTTTTGTTTTGCTTGCAGTAGTTTTAAATTTTAATGTGTTGATTTTTAAATTCTAACACCAATTTATTCTTTGCTAATTTATGAAAATTTACCACCAAAATTTTTAAAAATAATAAAAGGGAAGCATAGCCAGCCACCAACACAAAATTTATACACAAAGTTTTTGTAAAAACGCTAGCTAGCACTAAATTTAATTGCCTTTAATATTCCAAAAAAAAAATGTCATCTAACCGAATTTTAAGCCAAAACACAGGACATGATGCAACCAGGCTTAACAATAAAAATATTATTTTTTTGTGCAAATGCAAAACAAATCCTTGTAATCGCTTTCAACATTTTTCAAAAAAAAAAAAAAATAGATTGTCCAACTGGCTATTGGGATGTAGATTGTAAAAAACAGTGTGATTGTTATAATAATGCAACGTGTGAACCCTATACGGGTGCCTGTCAATGTGACAAAGGATATACGGGAGCTAAATGCCAAGACATATGCCCGAAAGGTTATTATGGTGCTGGTTGCATGGAGACATGTCGCTGCGAGAATGGTGGTACTTGTCATCATGTTTCTGGTGAATGTGTTTGCACGCCCGGCTATACGGGACCATTGTAAGTTATTTTAGAGGCAGCTTTCACAACAAATTTGTGTGATGTAAATGTATTTGATGTTTTTTTGTTTTGTTTTTTTTTTTGTTCAATTCCTTGATACGATAAGATGTGAAGATCAGTGTCCTGATGGCAAACATGGAGCTCAATGTAAAAAAGACTGTCGCTGTCAAAACGATGGCAAATGTGATCCTCAAAGTGGCGAATGTATGTGTCCGGAAGGTTGGACCGGCGATGTATGTGCGAATAAATGTCCAACCGGCACCTATGGACCGAATTGTGAAAAACCCTGTGAATGCTTTAAAGGTTTTCCTTGTCATCATATAACTGGCAAATGTGAATGTCCACCCGGCTATATGGGGGATCGCTGTTTTGATGAGTGTCCCAGTAGTTTGTATGGCTTAAATTGTACCCAAGAATGTAAATGTTTAAATGAAGCCATCTGTGACAAGGCTACAGGAGCGTGTAATTGTCGACCCGGCTGGATGGGTGAGGATTGCAGTGAACGCATTTGTCCCCCAAATGAATATGGTGTAAATTGTACAAAATCTTGTGAATGTGAAATGCAATATACCGAACTGTGTCATCCCGAGAATGGTAAATGTTTATGTAAAATTGGCTGGAGCGGTACACTGTGTAATAGACCGTGTGCTTTTCTAAAATATGGACCAAACTGTGAACTAAATTGTAATTGTAAAAATAATGCCAAATGTAATCCTATTAATGGCACCTGTATATGTGCTGCCGGCTATAAGGGCGAAGCATGTGAAGAACAATGTGATGATGGTTTTTATGGTCAAAATTGTGCTCATAAATGTAATTGTAAAAACGGTGCCAAATGCGCTCCCGAAACGGGTCAATGTTTTTGTACCCCCGGCTGGAAAAATATCAAATGTGATCGTCCCTGTGATCTTAATCATTATGGTCAGGATTGTAATAGTGTTTGTGATTGTAAAAATAATGCTGCCTGTAATCCCGCCAATGGTGCTTGTACCTGTCCTGCCGGTTTCAAGGGAGAGAAATGTGAACATAAATGTGATTTTGGCACTTTTGGCCTCGATTGTGCCCAGCAGTGTGAATGTGATTTCAATAATTCCATCGCATGTGAATCAACTGATGGCAAATGTATTTGCAAACAGGGATGGGGAGGTATATACTGAAAAAATAATATTCCTTTGCATCATCTTTTCATCATGGTTGTGGGTGGCCGCAAACTTCATACATTTTATTATCACAAACATACACATAAACATTTCAATTTGTCATATTTTTACAACTTAATTAACACACCATCATTTTTTATAAACATACCTTAACAAATATTATTGCATGAGCATGAGTTCGATACCCATTTCGTATTAAACATTTCCGTAGAGTACATGAGATGTTACAAGATTTAGAAATTTTTTTTTCCAGAAGTTTATCAAAAATAATGTTTTCCATTACTTTCGAAAGTGATGGAAAATATGATTAATTTTCGTCTTGTGAGGTACCTGGAGCATACTTAGCGACCAACACTATCGTTCCGTAGAGGGCGCTCTACGGGTGACATGCTGGCTTTCCTATTGGAACAATAGTGCAACTCCATACATCATTTCGAAGAAAGTTCCCCCCGGGGGCACTTATAAGTCTTTATGGATCACACAACCATCTCGACTTGTGTCTTGCGAGCCCAGTTCCCTTCAAGGCTAGCAGGAGCCAACTGAACAATCCACTATATTTCCACGGGAATCAGTAAAGCTCCAGAGTTCCGCTAATTGTCTCTTTAGACTTTTAGCTGTTTCTCTGACTGATTATTGAGGTAGGCCCTTTGGGAGTATCGTGATGGCTGTGTGTTTCGAGGCCCTCGTTTGAGTTTTTGGGTCGGATCATTCACAATGAACGTAATGAATGGTCCAGGTCCAGTGAATATGAATGGCGTCGTGTTAACTGCGACAGTATTAAGTAAAACCTTAAGGAAAGTAGTTACAGGTGAAGAATATATAGCAATATAAAAAATTAACTTGTCCAATAAAGAACATCACATCGCCAATATGGTTTTTGTAGAAATCCAGTTGTGTTGAGTTAAATTAAATGCCTGGAGCAGTGTTTATTTATTGTCATTGGCAATGCGAGTATAACTGCAAAGTACAAACGAAATCTTTGAAAGGCGTGGTATCTAAACGTTTTCTCCTCCGGTACTTTCACGTAATAATTGTTTCTTCGATGAGGTTGTTCATAAAATAGACGGTGAAAAATTAAGCGTGAAATTGGATGTACGATTAAACTTGTACATTTTTCAAACTTTAGACATTATTGGTACTAAGCTTGAGCGAAATCTATAATAAAAAAAAGAAATTATAAATCCAAACAACAACAACTTATTGTTTGTTGTTTTAGTATTATTTTGATTGCCTTACACTTTATGTACGTAAATACAACATAAACAAGCTGCCAGATTTTTTAAGAATAGCAAAACATAGACGTTTAAACTCGTCTGTTTATAGAAATTGCAGTTGCGAGCTGTACGACAGTATTTAGCAAATATTCAAGGAGAGAAGTTGCGTGTGCTTGGTAGAAAAGTGTAAAAACAAAAATTGGCAAATTTTGAATTGTCTTATGAAGAACATCATATTGCAAATAGGGTTTTACTTGGAATCCAGTTTAGCACAAATAATGATTAACAAATTTATTCCACCGTCTCCATGAAGAGTTTTTAGAACACATATGGGATTGATATGTATATGAAATCCTAACCATTTGACTATTCGTTATAAAAATTTAACAAACACCGCAATAAGTTTCGCACAATATAGACGTTTAAACTCGTCGATTTATAGAAATCACAATTGTATGCCAATATAACTTAAGCAGAGAAGTTGCGTGTGAAGAACATCATATTGCAAAATAAAGAATTTAATGGTCAAATAGAGAACATCATACTGCAAATATGGTTTTACTGAGAATCCAGTTTATCAAAAATAATGATTAACAACAATATTCCGCCGGCTCCATGAAGAGTTTTTAGAATATATATGGGAATGATACGTATTCTTAATCAATTGACTATTCGTTATAAAAATTTAATAAACACTGCAATAAGTTTTGCACAATATAGACGTTTTAACTCGTCTATTTATAGAAATCACAGTTGTAAGTGACATCATATTGCAAAATAAATTACTTTCGACATTGTGCATCATATAATTTTTGTATTCTTAGTACAAAATGGAGGCTTCGGTTTATACTGGACGATATACTCTGAAAATTCTTTACCAACTTTTAATTCATTTAAATATTTTTCCTAAATCTTGTAACATGCATGAAATTATTTTAAAATTATAATTATTTTTATTTATTTACATTTTTATTATTTAATATTTATTTTTTATTTTATTTTATTTTATTTTTTATTTGCTTGTTTTGTTGGTTAAATAAAAAATAAAAACAATATTGAAGGCGTTCATTGTGAAACAAATTGTCCAGCTGGTTATTATGGTGAATATTGTGATCAAGTTTGCAGATGTAAAAATAATTCCTCCTGTGATCCCGACTCGGGACGTTGTATTTGTTCGGCCGGCTGGACCGGTGATGACTGCTCTAAGCCCTGTGATTATGGCTTCTATGGCAATGGCTGCAAGGAGAAATGTCCCACTATAGTGCATGGCAATAAGAGCTGTGATCATATAACGGGCGAAATAAGATGTCGTGATGGTTATATAGGCTTAACATGTGAACACCCCTGTCCGCCTGGTTATTATGGCATGGGCTGTACACGTAAATGTAACTGTCAACATGGCGGAGAATGTAATCACATAACAGGCACTTGCCAATGTATGCCCGGCTGGACAGGCTTAAGTTGTAGTATAACCTGCGAGGAGGGTTTTTATGGTCAGAATTGTTCGCAGCAATGCCATTGCCAAAATGATAATGGTTGTCGTAAAAATGATGGCTTATGTATTTGTAAACCAGGCTGGATGGGCACCAGATGTGATGAAGGTAAGTATCTATTTGACTTTCCTAAAAATTGGATTCAAGCTTTTAATTATAATCGTTTGCCGATGACTGAATGCATTAACCATGTTTTTCTTCATAATAAATTCAATCCAATTCGAATTAATTTTTTGGTGATAAAGTGAAAATGACTTCAAAATGACTTCAAATTCTATTTCATACATTTCTTAGGGTTAAGTGAATGCATTTAAATTTAAATTCAATTCATATTTGTGTGAAATCAATGAATTGATGTAATCATAATTTGAAAATTCACAAAAAGTCGAAAATAGATGTAAAGAGTGGGCAAATTTGAGGTTAGGAAGTAAACTCTCTGTCAAATGATTAAATGTTAAGAATTCAGCTGCCATTGTTGGAGATTTATTTAGTGAAAAGTTGTTTAATTTTAAGCATGAAACGTTACTATCTTGAGCGTGGAATTTTAATTGTGACAATTTATTATTAAAATGGTGAAAGTTTCCTTGTATCTTTGCTTTTCCTTGATTAAAAAAATTCGCTCGTAATGGAAGTAAGGGGTGTTTTTTTAAGCCCGATAGAACTTGAAATTGTAAAAAATAACACAAAAAATTAAATTGTAATAAAAATTTCTTTTTTATTCGAAGGATCAATACGTGACATTAACATTTGAAAATGATTTCGGGCATATGGGCACCGCGGCTGTTCTTGACGAAGCGCATTCTGGACGTCCAATTTTGGGCCACTTTTTCGAGCACTGCTGGGCGTATGTCACGAATAACACGAACAGTGCTGTCCTCCAAGGCGTCAATTGTTGCTGGTTTATCAGCATAAACCAGTGACTTCACGTAGCCCCACAGGAAATAGTCGAGTGGTGTCAAATCGCACGACCTTGGAGGCCAATTGATAGGTCCATTTCTCGAAATCAACTTATCGCCAAATTTTGATTTCAATAAGTCGATGGTTGCGTTCGCTGTATGGTACGTAGCGCCATCCTGTTGAAACCACATCTCGTCCGGATCAATGTCATCCATATTTTCAAACAAAAAATCATTGATCATGGTGCGGTAACGATCTCCATTGACCGTAACGCAAGCTCCGGCCTCATTTTTGAAGAAATAAGGTCCGATGATGCCACCAGCGTGAAAACTGCACTAAACGGTGCATTTTTCTGGATGTAATGGAGTCTGTAGGGTCTGTTGTGGATTGGTCTCACTCCATATGCGGCAATTTTGCTTATTAACAAACCCGTTAAGCTAAAAATGCGCCTCATCGCTGAACACAATTTTGCGATAAAACAACGGGTCAGTTGCCAACTGCTCTAGAGCCCAATCGGCGAAAGAACGACGCATATAATGGTCTCGTGGCTTCAATTCCTGCACCAGCTGGATCTTATACGGGTGTAGGCCGAGATCTTTGCGCAAAATTTTCCACGTAGTGGACGGACAAAGCCCCAATTCCTGCGACCGACGACGAATTGATAAATTTGGATCTTCTTCTACACTTTCGTTTACAGCGGCGATATTCTCTTTAGTACGCACATTCCTTCGAAGTGTTGGTGTTATTGCATCCTCTAGAGAGTATGTGGTACGAAATCTATCGACAGTTCGACGAATGGCTTGTTCAGATGCACGATTATGTACGCCATAAAAATGACGAAGTCGTCTATAAGTTGCGCGAATCGACGACTGATTTTCAAAGTAAATTTGGATAATTTCGTAGCGTTGTTCAAGCGAGAGTCTATTCATGATGATTTGTCAGAGTATACTGAAACAAATAAAAAAAAAATGTTTCATCAAAATTTCATTTTTTGTGTTACTTTTTACAATTTAAAGTTCTATCTAGCTTAAAAAAACACCTTTTAGTAATGCAAACATAGAAGGAGCCTGGAACATCAACTCATCGTTGTTCGAAACAATTGGTTACATCAGAGGCATTTTGCTCAAAATTTTGTATGAAGAACTTCATCTTCACACTCTCAAAGTTCCACTGGTTCAAGAGTTAAAGCCGACCGCACATAGTTTGCGTCAAACGTGTGTAAATTAGTGATAAGGCTCATTTTCAATTAAGATGTTATATAAACTAACCAAATTGTGGCATATTGCGCTCATGAAATCCTTAAACAATGTTCGAAAATTATTTACATCCAAAGAAAGTTATTGTATAGTGTGACATCATCGGTTCCGGCAGTTTCCCGGTCGAGTAATTTCTCGCTATTATTATTATTATTGTTTTTTCTGGGCCATTTGAAAAGCCGGGCTTATGTGAAGAACCCAAAAACAACTAATGCTCTGAAAGCGTGATTTGATTTACATCTGCACCGACTATATAGTCATAATCAGATGGTGGTCAAACCACTTGGTTGATTGGACACCAACCCACAAACTCTCATGAGGGTCCGAAACCACAACCACCACGATACTCCCATATAGGGGCCAACCTCAATAACCAGTCAGAGCACATCATTGTCTAAAGAGAACAAATAGTGTATTCTGGGGCAACTAATTTCCCGTGGAAATATGTAGATTGTCCAGGTGACTCCTACTAGCCTTTGAGGGGCCTGGGCTCCCTTTTACCCCGCAAGACACCAGTCTAAATGGAATAGTAGGTTCCAAAAAGACTATAATGTGCCCCCGGGGGGAAGTGCTCTGAAAGATGAAATTCTGCGCTGCATTGATGAAATAAGCAAAGCTTTCTTGCAAAATTTACTTCCAAATTTTGTGAAAAGAGCTGAGATCAGCCGACGTGCTAGAGGTAGACATTTGTCCAATTTTATATTTCATTATTAATTTAAATATTTTTACTCTACATTGGTATCAATAAAGCTGAAGTTATCAAAAAAGGTATGTGTGTTAAGCCAACTTACTTCCGAACCTCAAATTTGCCTACGCATAAAACACAAAAAATAATAAAAGATGGAAATATTAAATAAGCCCCGCATAAATTTGCAAGGTGGCGGGACAATTTACCTTAATAAATAGATACGACCCTAATGAAGAAACGAACTAAACACGAACTAAACATTATTTATACTAACGAACCTAATACTACCTCTCCAGTACAATTTAAAACGCCGCTTGATAATCATGTCATCGAAAGCGTTGTCGATCGTACCGAACAAACGAGGGTATGCCAACACGAAAATTGTCGCATTTGGGCTTCTGAAAATCCTAGAGTGATTATTGAGAAGCCTTTGCATGCTCAAGGTGTCACAGTGTGGTGCGCTATGTGGTCTGGAGGCGTGTTTGGGCCTATTTTTTTCGAAGATGGGGCTGAAAATGCGGTAACGGTCAATGGATCAGGCTATCGCGAGATGTTAATAACTTCATTTTGACCTTTTATTGATGACGTGAATATCACTGACATGTCGTTTCAACAAGACTGTGCCATATGTCACGCAGCCAATGAAATGATCAATTTATTGCAAACCAAATTTCCCGACCGCATAATTTCTCGACAATCAGCAGTTAAGTGGCCAGCCAGATCATGTGATTTAACACCACTGGATTATTTTTTGTGGAACTATGTGAAGGACAGATTCTATACGGAGCCAATCGAATCGATTTCTGCCTTAAAACCATAAATCCGTGATGTGATTAAAGAAATAGGGCCGCCATTTTGCCAAAAAGTGATTAAAAACTTTGATAAAAGAATCGATATCTGTCAGCGGGGTCGTGGTGAACATTTGCCATATATAATTTTTCATTCATAATCGCCGAACTTTTCTCTTCGTAATACATAAAAAATTTGAATCATCTTAAAATTTTTTATTTTATTTTGTTTTAGAAAACAAACTTCTTGTTGAAAAACCCTTTATATGAAACACATGCATCACAAAAATTTTGTAAATTCCAAAAATGCTGAAATAAAATCGTTCTTCCTAATCTTATAGATTATTACACCCCAGAAGAACCCTTCTTAAAAACGAAATTTCTCTATAAATTGATGGAGGGTCACTCTCCTCTATTTCAGGCACTCTCTGTATTTATACTGCTGACTCTATGAGAGGGACCAAAGTTGGGGGAGAATTGGTGATAAGAATGAGTTTCAGAAACCTAAATGATTATATTGTCGTACAGGCAGAAATATTTGCTATTGGGAGAGCGACGGGCTGGTTAATTATTAACGTAAAACGAATTTTATAAATAACTAAAACAAATTTTTTTTACTGTGTACTTTGAAAGATAAAAAATTGTTGGCATAGACGAATGCACCACTTTTACACGCTATCGTTAAATTCATATATTTGTTTTTATATTTTAGTTTGTCCTGAAGGCTTTTATGGCGAACACTGTATGAAGTCCTGCCTGTGTGCTTCACCGAATTTCGTTTGCCAGGCGACAGAAGGCTGTGTCTGCCGGAAAGGTTTTACAGGAGAAAATTGTGATATACCCAAAGCGGAACAGCGTATACAGGAGGTTGAAATTCAAAGTAAATGAAAAAAAAATATATATAAAATTTCGTTTGAGTTTTTAAATTTCTCAACTTTAATTTCCCGTTAGCAGGTCGCGCTGGTTTAGCTTGGGGCTTATCATTGGCCATTCTATTTGTTTCGATAATAATAGCTGTTATTTTCTATTATCGTCGACGTGTTTCGAATTTGAAAACTGAAATTGCTCATGTGCAGTATATAAGTGATCCCACCCAAGGTTGGCCAGATCGTCACAATTTTGATAATCCCGTGTATGGCATGCAACAAACTAATCCAGAAACCAGATTATTAAATAATTTAAGGCCAAAAGTTAATAATCTAAATTTAGCAGATATGTATGCGGATGATTCAAATGCCAGCGGTAGGGGTAAGTTAGTAAAATCATTAAACAAAATCAATTTCATAATTAAAATTTTTTTAAATTCAGCCGGCACTTATTCCATCAAATACAATCGTGACATCATTGAAAAGAATCTTAATGCCGACTTAACAAATTCCAATATTTATTCAAGAGATGGTTTGAAAGAGGAACATGTTTATGATGAAATTATACACAAGGAGGGTTGTAAAGATCCTGGTAAGTTGCTTTATCTAATTAATATTTTAAACTTTTAAATTTAAATTCAATTATTTTTTTTTGCATCCGTTTCGCAACAAGTTAAAATTTATAATAAAAAACTATTTCCTGAGGGTAAGAAGAAATCATCAAATCAAATCAAAACTCTTTCTGAATGCAGTTGTGAATACGAAAATATTTTTTTTTTATTATTGTTGCGTTTTCACTTGTTTTGCTTGTTTGTTTGTTTATTTGTTTGGTTTATTATGAATCGATTGTAGAAGGAAAAATTGTTCCTAATTTTCCTCCCTTTTTCTTTGTTGTATTTAAACAATTGTTTTTAGTTTGTAAATTTTGTTATCATGGATGGGCAAATTTAAGGTTAGAAAGTAAATAATCTGTCAAATGATTAAATTTCAAGAATTTTTTTTTAAGTAAAAAATTGGTAAATTTTAAGCATGGAGTTGTGCCCATATCCTTTTCTGTTTTCTTTCTCTATTTATTTTCATTCCCCCTAACACTTGTTTTTTCTCCTTAGCTCTTCTTCAATATCCTGATTTTTTTTTCTTCCGTTTCTTCATTCCTATTTCTACTTGGCAGGTAACTCGCAGGAATAAGTAAATGATTTTAAGTGGTCTGTGAAAACACAGCTGCCTGCCAAACTCAACCTAACTTAATTGTCTAAATAAAGGGTTTTTTAACAAGAAGTTTGTTTTCTAAAAGAAAATAAAACAAAATATTTAGATTAAGAAATTTTTATTGTTTTACGAAGGGGAAAAGTTTGGCAATTATGAATGGAAAATAATATCTAGCAAATGTCCACCACCACGACCACACTGACAGATGTCGGTTCTTTTATCAAAGTTTTGAATCACTTTTTGGCAAAATTGCGGTCCTATTTCTTGATTTTTAAGGCTTAAATCGATTCGATTGGCTCCGTATAGACTCTGTCCTTAACATAGTCCCACAAAAAATAATTCAGTGGTGTTAAAACACACTATCTGGTTGGCCTTTTAACTGCTGATTGTGATGAAATTATGCGAACGGAAACCAGTTTGAAAGAGTTGGTTTGCTCGTTTCATTGTCTGTGCGATATGTGTCACCGGCCTGCTGAAACTAATAGATCAATAATAGATGAAAATTGAGTTGTTAGCATCTTGCGATAGCGTGTTCCATTAACCGTTACCCCATTTCCAGCCTCATCTTGAAAAAAAATCAGCTTAATCACGCCTCCAGACCACATAGCGCACCTTATAGTGACACGTTGAGCATGCAAAGGCCCAAATGCGGCAATTTTGCTTATTGACATAACCTGACAAGTGAAAATGGGTTTCGTCTAAAAAAATTATTTTTTGAGAAAAACCAGCCAGTTGTTCCTAAATGAATTACCTTCAATTTCAGCACCCTGTAAGTCTTCAAAATCAAATCCTTACGCAAAATTTGCCATGTGATGGTTTTGGATAAAATCAATTTTTGCGAACATCGAGGAATTGATAAATTTTGATCTGTTCGCATATTTTGTATCGAGCTTGTCGAATTAAATTTAACGATCAAATTTTTAATAGCGTTCTCAGAGGGACGATTATGTTGTCCGAAAATATCACGAATTTTACGAAATGTAACTCTTAACAGAACCACCATTTTCACAGTGGATTTTAATTATTTTAAGGCGATTTTCATGCGAAATTGAATTCATTGTAACAATTGCCAATGCATTTTCTAAGAATTCGTCAAAAAACAAAATGTCAAAACTGTCATGTTGTTGGTGTTGGAAAAGTTGAAAAACAAACTTCTTGTTGAAAAACCCGATATAATTTTTTTCTTTCGGTTGTTAAAACACCTAGTCTCCCCTAATAGTTATACGATTCTTATATTCACAAGTAACACTAAAAGTTTTCTGAGCAATAATAACCGAAAATATGCCTGACAAATTTTTCAAAATCGTTTTTTTAGGTTCCGAACAGCAGGGTTAAAAAAGTGACCTTATTGCTATTACTTGAGTGTCTGTATATCAGAGACCTCTATCGCTGTAAGCGCAACAGTTAGAGTATTAAACATAATAAAATGAAGTTAAAAAATTTAAGGGTGTCTCCATAGAAACGTAATGTTCGCTATAACAAAAAATATAACATTAAGAGTAGAAGGCTGTAGCTTACAAACAGTAACTTTTGAGTTTATAGGCTTAACTTAAAAAAACTCGACTGGCTTTAATTATTACAGAAAGTGTGAACTCGCATTAGAAATAATAATTAAATTAAAGGATATTCCCATAGAATACCTGCTTTTGACGTAGATTGTAGCATTTTTATGTTACTTTTAATTTTAAAGCAAGAAATAACTTAATGAAAAGTGCCCGTTATTTGGTGCGGTACCCTTTATAGATTAAATTATACGTAGCTCGTATAACACCTTGAAATTTAGACAGGATTGCATACACTGTCCTGACATTTGTAGTTTTTTTTTCTGTACGAAAATTTAAGTAAAATTTATTTTTATAATTTAAAAAAAAGTAGTGTGATTGTTGAGCAAATTTTTAAAAATTTTGTTTGCTTTAGAACTATTTAATTAAAGTAATTTAATTTTGTTGTTTATTTGATTGTTTATTTTCATTAATTATTAACTGCATTTACTGTACTAATTTTGCTTTTGTTTTGTTTTTTCTTTAACTTAATTTTTTTCCTCCCCCCTTTAGGTGAATACGATCACTTGGATTACTCTCGGCCGAGTACATCACAAAAGCCTCATTACCATCGTATGAACGATGCCACTATTCTGAATCTAAATCATAATGAAGAAAAGCCCAGTAATTTGAAAGTTCTATTAAAATCTTGTGATCTGGAAAATGCCAATGAAACTGATAACGAGGATAATGCAAATTGTAATACCAGTATTTATGGGGATGATGCCTCAACGGCAACTCTTTCAACTGGCTCAGAAAATAATAAGTAAAATAAAAAGTCTGTAGGAAAATAATATTGCTCAAGCGTTTAAAATGAAATTTAAAATGAAAGTGTTACGAAGGAAAACAAAAAACACAACACACTTATCAGGACAATATAAATACAACCAACCACTGGTTATAAAAAAATCAATTTTTAGTAATTTAGATAAACGAGAAACATAGCAAATGGATCTACTTGTCTTTAAAATAACTGCTATATTAAGAATCTATAGATCTTAAGGATATTTTGTAGTATTTTGTTGTAAAAACATTCAAAAAAATAATAATATTTATTTATGTTTTAGAAACAATTTTTTTAGGCACAAGGTTTTTATATAAATAGTAAATAAATTTTATTTGTATTATCAATATTTCGCCACACCATTTGGGTGGTATGTTTAGGAAAAAGAAATTTGTTTAAAAACATTTTTTAAAACAATCAATAAATTATAAATTTTTATGTTAAGAAAATTCAGAAATTTTGTTCTTCAACAATTATTTATTAATTGATTTAAAAAGCCTTTAACCCACTTTTCTTTTCCTGCAGATGCCACCCAAATGGTGTGGCGAAAAATTGAAAATAAAAATAAATTTTATTTAATTTTTATATTAAGACCGCCTTGTGCTTATAAAAATATTTATAAAATTTTAAAAAGGTCATTTAATTATAATTATTATTTATTTATATTTTCATTTTCTTATTTCATAAAATGTGCCACCTTTCAGAGACGTTAAAAATTAATTGTATACGAAGAATTATTTTGTATTGTGTGAAAGACATTAGACTTTTTCTTTAACTAAAATCCGAGAATCTTTAAAAAAAAACTATTTCAAACTAGGGTGTGCGTTTCGTGTTACAAAATGTGGTTTTAGCTTTTTTTTTTTAAATAGTTTCATTTTTATAATATTTTGTTTATATTTATACATACTTACATATATACATACACATTGAATCAATTACTAGTTAATAGCAAAGGCGAATTCATTTATGAGTTTCGTTGCCGAGAATGCCAAATTTATAGGCAGTTTGATATTTTGGGCAATGGCGAAAGATAATAAAGTCGTCATTGGTGTTAGCTCAATAATGATTTCCTTTACATACGTACAAACATACATGCATGCATACATACATACATAAATATACACTGTCATTTATTCTAAAGATATTTCCTACTTCGCTTATTTAATTGTAAAAAACTATTATTTTTATCTCTACTATTTTATTTTTCTATTACTTTTATTACTTTAATTATTATAAATAATTTATAAAAATTTTTTTTTTTAAGAAAGTCTTAATATACAAATCAAATAAATTTTATTTTCAATATTTCCTCACACCATTGTGTGGCATCGTCAGAAAAAGAAATCAATCAAAAAATTAAAGATTTTTTATCAAAGAAATTAAAAAAAAAATGTTTTTTCCTTAAAAAAAAGAAAACAAAACAAATTATATAAAAAAAAACAAAAACAATAAAAGCAACAAAGTGAATAAAATATTTTATATACAATTGTACAATTTTGTAAAGCTGAAAACTGTTGCAAACAAAATCCAATTTTGAAAATAAGCAATATACAAAACAATATTATTTTATATATAAAGTTTTTATGGCAAAACTTTACGAAAAATTAAATTATTAATTATAAATTTTAAATAGAAACAGAATTTTTTATTTATTAATTGATTTCAAAAATTGTTTTAATATATTTTTCTTTTTATAAAACTGCCATCAAATGGTGTGGCGAAATGTTGACAATAAAAAAAAATGTATTTAATTTTCATATATGTCCTTAAAAAATTATTTATAAAATATATTTACTATTTTTAAAAATATCTGTATTTAATAATTCTTCGCTTTACTTTTAGATAACTTTTAATTTTATATAATAAATATTTTATGGCTAAACATTATGTAATTTGCTCATTATTTTTTTTAAAGTACATTTTTATTGTTTTTGTATATTTTCTTAAATTATTAAATATCTTTTTTATAAATTAATTAAAAAACATAAAGAAAATCTAGTTTAAGCAATTAATGGCTCTATTATCGGAAGCAACCAAAGTTTAGAGCAGTTGCCAGTTTCGAAAATTGCTTTAAGCATGGCAACTTCTTAATTTCAGTTGTAAAATAAAGGATTTCTAAACAACCATTTTTATCAGGTTGTTGTGTAAAGTTTTAAAAGAATTAAAAAGAATCCAACACAAGGAAACTTTGTTTTTGAATGGAAACATTTTCAGCCGCCTCCATAAAAACTTAAAAAGGTTTAACTGCTGCTGTTAACCCCTTGCCTTACGATTTAATTTCGAAGAAACATGCGTGCTCAGACTATTTAATTTTAATGCAACTCTGTGCGGGTGTTATCTGAAAATAAAACTAAAATATTTTAACTTTAATGAGTATATTTATAAGAATATGGAAACTGAATAAGGAAAAATTACAATTGTTTTCTTTTACAAAACGCCCAGTACCGTTATCTACAATAAGAGAATTTTTTAGAGAACAAGGAAGCCAATATAATGCATAAATATCATAACGATTGTTTTTAAGTTTAATTAATTTACTACTACTGCTTTTGAAACATTTAAATATGCGGCGGGCATAGCACGTTAATGTCGAATTTGACACAGAAAATTTTTAAGGGCGACAATCGTCATTTCCACTTAAGGGGTTAAGCAAAACTTTTTAAAGTTGTATTGTAATAAAAGTTTTAACCTTTGTTAAATCTTTTTTTAATTTAAGTATTTTAAAGTAGAATTAAAATCTACTTTAAACCTACAATAAATTGAGCCGTTTATTTTAAAAGTGAAATAAGTTCCGTTTGTTTTTAAGTCATCTATTTAATCTAACATTTTATAGCGAATATCATGGTTAAATCGCATCCATTCACTTTGTTTTGGTCTATATTTACTTTCTTTTTTGAAACAGAGTTTTCTAATGGTTTTTTTGAAATAAAATCTTTTTTTGCTCCGTGTATATTGTGAAGGATTTTTTATTCGATAGGCGGCTATCACGCTACAGTAAGCATTTATAAAATATTTGTTATTTTTAAGGTCTTTTTATTACCCAAAAGTCACGCTCATTTGATAAGTATGAATGGTGCGAAATTAAAAATTTGTAAGCCAGTCTTTCAATATCGCTTTCTGAAGACTGAACAGTTTTCATTCAAGTTAATGCCAGTTTTATGTTAATATTTTGTCTTGTATATAAGTCAATATTATACAATAATAGGCTTTTAAGTGCCCCTGTAGGCTAGTAGGTAGTGTGCTAGCTTGTCAGTATGGGGGTTGTGGGTTCGATTCCCAACGAAGACCTTGGTTTTTTCACTACAAAATTAAAAATTGGCTGTCGATGGGACTGCTCAGCGATGAAGGCATAGTCACTGGTCGCTGTGATGTCTTTATACGGCAGTTAATTTCCGACTATCCTTCTACTTTCACCACCTGTGTATCTTCTCTATCCTTTTCCTAAAGAAGGTAGCACGGTACTTGACTAAATAGGCATTGTTGCCTGAAGTGCTACTTCTCTTTTAAAATAAAAAAAAAAAAATTGTAACATTCTTAAGATGTTGTATACAACACGAAACAACTTGCTCAGAATAAAAGTAATTTTAATAAAATAATACTAATTATATGTGTTATATTAGATATCACTATAATATAATTTAGAAAATTGCAGTATTTTCGCACTTGATAAAAAAAGGTCCAATGATCACAACAATACTGTACACACACCTATTTTATGTTTCTATTTATATCACACGGAAGCTCCTTTTAATTAATTTCCTCAGAACAGAGACTTACGCCACTTTAAAAAAAAAAATTTTTGTTGTATAAGAAATCTTAACAGTTATCAGCTTATTAATTGCAATTTTTTTTTTTAAATTAAAATATACTATTGTAGTTGTGACTTATGCCACTTTCAAAATAAATGGCTCAATTGACAATTGTATTTTGTTATTTAGAAAAATTTTAAAAAAAATTTTGAATAAAAACAAATTGTAGTATACAAATAATAATAAAAACGGATACTTAACACATAAAACATTTAATATAAAAAATGTTTATTTGTATCTTTATTTTATATTTTATAAAAATATTATTTTAATTAATTATTTAAACCAAATATATAAACAGATAATCAAAAGAAAGCTCGTTATACGTATACTTAGTTTATTAATATCAACAAATTCTTTGTAAGTTCTTTAGTAAACCTTGCAAATTTACTTTTTAATTATCCGTATAAATAATATTCATTTTTATACATCATTAACTACAAAGTGTCAACTGAAAATGGTGGCATTATCATATTTGAAATACTAATTTTACTAAGTGCGGTTTTACATACATCAACTTTTGTTGCTCAACTTTTGTTGTTTCCATTAGAAAGAAAGAGAAGGCTTTATACCCCCTCTCTTTCCTTCTAATGGAAACAACAAAAGTTGAGCAACAAAAGTTGATGTGTGTAAAACCGCACTAAAGCATACATTAGTTAAAGTACTATTTTTGCATACCATTTTTCAACAAGGGTTTGTTAGCCTTAAAGTGTTTATTAACTACAAATGTATACTTTAAAGCTCAAGTAAGGCGACCGTTTATTCTTTTTCGTCCTCCTTTGTTAATTTGAAAACACTTTAAACGTTGCAGCTTTTGCTGTAATAGATGAACAACTCCGGTCAAAACCACCGACAATGTGGGTTGAGTCATACAGAGATTGAAGGCATTTTGCCATAAGATTTCTGAAAGCTAACCCCTGCAAAAAACCTCAATAGCACCAAATAGTGGTATTGGTGTTGACTGATAGCTTTTTAAGTGATTTTTTAATTCTTCCACTAAATAAACAACGGATTCTTTCAGGCGAAAATTATGATTATTAAAAATTATCCTAAACATAATTATCCTACTCATAATAGACATGGTAATTCGAAGGGATTTAACTTATCCCTTAAATTCTTTCTAATCGATGTCAGGTCTTGCATATCTTCTTCTTCCAAAAGTAGATGGACAGAGGCGTATGATCATTGAAAATAAAATCTTTCTTTGTTAAAATTTTCTTTTTTAAATTTAATCGTTTTAATGTTTACAAATATTGCAGTTGCTAAAATGTTAAAATAAGGATTATCGATAATAACCTCCGTAAAAAGGCAACTTTCATAAGTTGCTATACGTAATTTTAATTTCAACTCAGTAGCGTTGCCTGTTCACCAAGCATCTAAACTTTGCTTATTTTCCGTAATAGAGCCATAAAACATTTTTCTATCTTCCTCTTCCCCAAAAAACTTAAATATGTTATTATTACGAAATTATTTATCTTCGAATTTAAAATTTCATTGAGTGAGAAAATTATCATTAACATAAAGCAATTATAAATTAACAAAAAAATAAAAAAAAGTAAAATTTAAAAGGTATATTTTAATAGCAATATAAATTTTGAGAAATATTCTTGTTAAAAATTATATAAAAAAAATCAATTCCAAATCTATTTTGTAAATAGAAAAATTGTAAAACAATAAATTTAAAATAAAATTATAAGAAAAAAATTAAAATTAAAAAACAATGTTTGCAAGTGAAAATCGATCGCTTTGAAAACGATAATTTTGAAAGAATATAATCACTTTTAAATGGATAAGAAAACACAAAACAAAAATTAAAATTTGTAAAATTAATAAATATCTCTTATTCTTTTTAAGGTCTTTTTAAATTAAATTAAAATTTATATTTTTTTTCTTTTCGATATTTCGCTTTCCTATGAAAAGCTTCTTCAGGAAAAAATTTTTTATTTTTAAAAACAAAAAGTATAATTTTTGTTTTCAAAAAGTATAATTTTTGGTTCTAAAAATAAAAAAATTTTTTCCTGAAGAAGCTTTCCATAGGTAAGCGAAATATCGAAAAGAAAAAAATTATAAATTGTTAATTAAATTTAAAAAGACCTTAAAAAAGAATAAGAGATATTTATTAAAGATAAAAAAAGGTCGATTAAAAAAACTACAATAATTTGTAAAATTTTATTGTATGAAAATTGAAAATTTATTAAAAAACTGTTGCTTCTGAATTTCCATCACACAGCTAAATATTTTTAGAAAATTTTAGATTATTTAATATAATATTTTCAGGCCCCGCCTGCGATATTCAGTAATAATATTTAGAGATGTACATGATGTTGTAGCAAATTTAATTAATTTTTAATGCTTTTTATACTATAAAATGTTTTAAGAAAAATAGTGAATATTTTCAGATGAGGCGTTTTCGATTCTCTCTGTATCATGATCAACAAATTTAATACGAAAGAATTAGAAAGCATTTCTTAATCCATTTTTCATTGAAATTCAGAAAACTGTTTTGGAACATGGAAATTCAATTTGGCAAAATACAATTTTAAAGCAAAGTTGAAATATTTTAAAGAAAAATAAATCCTAAATAAAATTGGAAAATTCTTGAACAATTTAACTGAAAAAATTTATCATCTATTTTCGATTAACTTTTACATGTACAAACAATTTCAAACTTACGGGATAAACTTACGGGATAAACAACAGGCAAGTTCTTATAGCTGTAGTGTGAAATGCTCAACTCAACTCATTATAACTATAAATTATAAAGCATTTGAAAAAACATTAAATTATGGAGTTTTATAAAGTACTTTTTGTAAAAGTACTTTTATAAAAATTACTTTTATAAAAAGTTTTTTTGTAAAAAGTACTTTTATAAAAATTACTTTTATAAAAAGTATTTTTGTAAAAAGTACTTTTATGAAAAGTACTTTTATAAAAAGTATTTTTGTAAAAAGTACTTTTATGAAAAGTACTTTTATAAAAATTACTTTTATAAAAAGTACTTTTATAAAAAGTACTTTTATAAAAGGTACTTTTATAAAAATTACTTTTTCAAGTAATTTTATAAAAAGTATTTTTTTTAACAAGACGCTATTTTTAAAAATCATGAATAAATTTTTTTTATTTTTAAAATAAATAATGAGCTCTTAATCTTAAGTACCTTAATGTTAAGGAATTAATTTTGCTATAAAACGGTCATTTAGTTGGAAATAAAAAAATTATAATAAAAATTTAAGCAATTTAAAAAACAAAAATTATAATAAAACCAAATCGGGGAGTTGTGTTGAAAATGTGTCTTTAACAGTACCCCAATACAAGAGAATGTTTAAGAATATTTTTTTTACAATAATATTTATTTTTTTTTTAAATTATTGTCGTTTATTCGACTTTTTTTATAACTAAATAATTGTATTTTTAAACACTTTGTTTTTTTGGGAAAAATTATTAATATAAATTTTATTAATTTTTAACAATTTGCTATACCATTGCGTAATATTATCAGGAAAATAGGGGGCTAATTATGTTAGTTGTATTTTAAATTGTATTCGCTTCGAAAACAACTGCGATAATACAAATAATTTTTTAAGCATAAAAATCTTTGTGTTTATAAAAAAAATTAAATAAATTTAAAATTTACTTTTATTTAAAATAATTCGCCACACTATTGGGTGGCATTTTCAGGAAAAAGAAAATTGTATAAATAATTTTATGAAATTATTATAAAATTGTTTATAAAATTATTAAACAATAAAATTGTTTTTGTCTTTATAAAAAAATTAAAAAAAAATTTATTTTAAATTTTATTTACAATATTTCGCCACTCTCTTGGGTGGTATTTTCAGAATATACAATTTTCTTAAAATTTTTACACAATAAAAAAATTTTATATTAAATTTTATTTACAATAATTCGCCACACTATTGGGTGGCATTTTCAGGAAAAAGAAAATTGTATAAATAATTTTGTGAAATTGTTATAAAATTTTATGAAATCGTTATAAAATTGTTTATAAAATTATTAAACAATAAAATTTTTTTTTTGTTTTTATATAAAAATTAAAAAAAATTTTTTTTTTAATTTTTATTTACAATATTTTGCCACTCGTCTCTCTGGATGGCATTTTCAGGAAAACGAAAACTGTATAAACAATTTTATAAAACTCGCATGCTTGCTTTCGAACACTCGTACGAATGCCAGCCATCATTAGAAATTTCTATACCGATCATTCAATAACGAATCAGAGAATTCCAAAAACAAAAACATTCGCACATTCGAGTAAAAATTCGCTTCTACACTAATAGCAGAATTAGTCCCCAGGAAATTAAAAATGGTGTGATGAATTTTCGCAAATAAAAATTAATAATGTCTTCAGTGTTCTTTTCGGCAAACGGCCGAAACCGGTTTATTCACAAACCAAATTTGACGAGGGTCGACGGAAAACCGTACCCAAACAAAAGAAATTTTTACCCCGTCGGAGAATCCAAGCACATATTAATAATGTTTCTTTACAAAAACAAAAAAAGGCCGGGTGCTTCAAAATATAATTATTACATTTATTTTTTATATTGACAAAAAAACAAGTTTTGAAAACTTTAAAAATTTACATGATGGCCAAATTTTTAATTATAGTTAAAAATTATCCTGTTAGTAGTTTTAAACTTAAAAAAATTATGTGGATTAATAAAAATAAAATATATTAAAAAAAATATATAATTAAATTTTATATTTACACAAGTTCAAAATAAACAAAATTAATTGTTAAACAATAATATACACACACTCTATAACAATATTTACATATTTATTTAAGAAAACCTAATAAAATATAAAAATTTTTAATTTTCAAAATTTAAGATTTAAAAAAAAAAATTGTTTTTTTAATATGACACCGTTTAGCAAATTATAATTTTTGTGACTAAAAAATTTTTATGTTAAAATGAATAACAAAAACGAAACAAAAATTAAACGAAAATAGGGTTACAAAGAAAGAGGTTAACAAAGTTGAAAACCGACAAGACTATTTCGAAAATAATTTAGCAGATTCTAAAGGTATTAATTCATTAAATAATTTTCAATTGTTGTCCGCAACGCAACATTCAGAGTTTACATTTTTCTTAAACTTCGTAATTGCGGCGGAAGAGGGCCTTAAATTAGGCCAACTAGGACGTGTAAATTATAAAGGCTGTTTATTATAGAGGTATAGAACTTTGAAATAAATTACAACATAGATGGATTTTTGCCATGAAATTTACTTCATTCGAAAGATGAATTAATGCCATTATAACTCAAATATAATTTCGGGCATATGAACGCCACGGCTTGCTGGAACAAATTGTTATACAAGGGGGGTTTCTCTATTGCGATGCGAAAGCTAGTTCGATGCGAAAGGTAAATGCGATAAGAGTACAATTTGGTACTCTGTAATGTTTACGCAAACGCATCGCTAAGTAATTTGAAAAAGAAGCAACACTGGCACAACAAAGTAAACAAAAGCGAAGATGGACAAAGTGAAATGTCAAAATTTGTAAACAAAAACATTTAAACAAATTTGTCGTTCATTGTGTGTGCTACTTAAAATAATTAAAATAATATAGTGATGGATCCGGTGGCGTTATGGATGGAAGAGGCACATGAATATGCTGAACGTGGAGAATCTGAGGGACAAATCAGATATACTCTCCCTTAATAACCACAGGTAAGAAAATTACAAAAGTTATCATGTGGAAGAAGTTTTCAAACATTCCATTTCTATAGCTTCGTAAAAAATTTTCGCCTGAACAGAGATGCGTTTATGTATGCATTAAACACGACCTTAGCGTTCCGAAGAGGTCCACAGCACTTCCAACCTCAATAAAAGTGGCCGCTGCTTTGAAGTTGCTTGGGCAAGGTGGGTATCAACACCAAATTGGCCAAGACCATTTGTTAGGATTATCGCAGCAATCTATGTCTCGTTGCTTACGAGAAGTTTGCTCGGTGCTTGAGCGTATACTCCGTCCCAAGAACATACAGATGTTTACAAATGTCAGTGCCTGGCTATGTGGTCCTTACCTGACGATGGACTTATCACTGGATGTATACGATACTTTAACTAATTCCCTTGAGGTGCATAACAGACCTCCGGTTACAATTTTAACAAGCAGTGCCTGTTTGATATGAAATCCTCCTCAAGAACCGCAGTCTATCTAAACTCCAGCCGCCCCGCAACAAATATCGACAATTTGTTGCCATGAAACAGCAATTCAAATAGGAAAGAGCCATGCTTTCCCGCAGTTTGGGTTTGAGTTACAGCTACCATGTTACTCCTAACCAATAACAGGCACCTTAGGTTGTAGCCATGAGGGCTACCAGCTTCTATGGTAACCGTTATTAAGCCACTCTACCGAATTCGATTATCCATTTCTTCCAGTTTCAGGATTCTGCTATTCTAAGCCACTGGCCCTTCCACATGTGGGAAGGTATATACAAAAACGACGTGCCCTCGCGGAGAGGAGATGGGGTCGTAGTCTAATTTGTGTCCACATATCGGCAATAACACAGCGAATGATCATGCTTTTTTGGCTAATTGGTGTAGACTAGCGTAAGGATTTGACTATGAAGCCTTACAAGGTTTAACTGGTGCAGGAATTGAAGCCAATCGACCATTCACATCGCCGTAGATTCATTCAATTCACTTAGGAACAGCTTTTTCCGAAAAACTCATTTTTTTAGACGAAGCCCATTTTCGTTCGTCAGGGTGTGTCAAGAAGCAAAATTGCCGCATTTAGGCTCCTGAAAATCCTAGAGCGATTTTTGAGAAGTCTTTGCGTACCCAACGTGTCACTGTATGATGCGTTGTGTGCTCTGGAGGTGTAATTGGGCCGATTTTTTTCGAAGATGCGGCTGGAAATGCGGCAACGATCAATGGGCCGCGAAATGCTTACAACTTAATTTCGGCCTATTACTGACACCGTAGATATCACTGACATGTGGTTTCAACAGGTCGGTGCCACATGTCGCACCGACAATGAAACGATAGATTTATTGCAAACCAAATTTTCCGATCGCATAATTTCACGACAATCAACAGTTGTGCATTATTTTTTGTGCGATTATGCTAAGGACAGAGTCTACTAGATGGAGCCAATCGAATCGACTTCAGCCATAAAAATCAAAATCCGTGATGTGATTAACGAAATAGCACCGCCATTTTGCCAAAAAGTGTTAAAAAACTTTGATAAAAGAATCGAAATCTGTCAGCGTGGTCGTGCTGGACAATTTTTCAGATATCATTTTTCATTCACAATTGCCGGACTTTTCTCATGGCAATACATGGTTTCAGATATCGCCACAAAAAGAGGTCCGGAGCAGTCAAATCAGGCGACCGTAGAGATCAATGAACTTCACCGTTTCTTAAAATATCTTGTTGTGGATAGAGGTCTCGCAGTAACTCCATTGTAATCCTGGCTGTATGGGATGTGGCACCGTGTTAATCAAGCCCAAAGCATATAGTTGTGGCGTTAGAAAGTGTTCAATCATATCACGATATCGCTGCCCATTTACAGTTACCGTTACGTCGTTTTCATTTTCAGAGAAGTACGGTCCAATGATTCCCCCTGACCAAATTGCACACCAGATCTTGTCACTTTTAATGGATGCAAAGGTGACTGTTGAATAGTCTGACGGTTTTCCATTCCCCAGAACCGATTATTCTGCTTATTCACATATTCATTGAAATGAAAGTGTGCTTCGTCCCACATTGTGATTTTTTCATGAAAATCGGGGTTGTCATGGGGCGTGCTATAACATGCTATTGGTATATGTAGGGCGGCGTAAATGGCTTGAAGAAGTTGTTGTATGGAAAGAAATGCAAATCCTTTGGCAAAATTGTAGCCAAAGTTGTTCTCTGAAGACCAAGCTCCAAAGCATCGCGTCGAATTAAGGTTGATGGATTGTTTTGAACACTTTCTTGAGCAGCGGTAATGTTTTCAGCCGATCTTGCAGTACGTTGCGAAATCATTCACTACACGATAAATAGTGCGGGTATTTGCACGTTGTTTCTCCCAAAAATTTCGCGTAACTTTCTCATCGCCACAGTAATCGATGATTGATTTTGATAAAATGTTTTGACGATTAAAACACGTTGGTTTATCGAATATTTTGCGATAATATATTTTTTACGTGTCTACTTTACGATTGCCAATTATGAATTGCCAATATAAATGTTTACAAAAATGGCGGCAAAACAAAGTACTATACCTTCCCGGCGGACACCCTGTACAATAAAAATTTGAATCATCTTAATCTAAATTTTTTGTTTTATTTTGTTTTAGAAAAGAAAGAAAACTTTCTGTTTAAAAACCCTATATTTTGATTAACAGCGTTTAATTTTCAATTTTAAAGATAACGACTTTGAAAAATGGTTCACACTTACCTTTTCTCTCAAGAAATAAAAGCAAAATGAAAAATATATTTTATTAAATATTTTTATATTTTTTTTTGTTTATATTTTATTTAAATTTAATAATGACTTTTTTTAATTTTTGTTATTTCTTATATCGTACGATTTTTTAAGTACCCTTTTTTGAGGAGGTAACAAATTGAATTGAATTGATTTTATTATGTTCAACATAAATATTTGAAAATTATAATTAAAATATATGATTTTTTATTTAAATTTATTTTTCTTAAAAACTAAAAATGGTACTAAATAATAAGCGACTCGTTTGCTTTGCAAAATAACATTAAATAAGAATTACAAACTAATTTTTGAACAAGTTTTTGAATCATAAATTTCATATTCGTTATTTTTATCTCAACGATTTTTCAATATTCGAATTTATACCACAAATATAAAGACAAATTTGAGCGTTGCTTGATTTGGTATAACAAGTTTTGTGTTTCGATTAGTTTTTTTTTTAAAAACTATTATTTTCAAACTTGGTAAAAGCAAAAAAGAAAATTGTTTTTCGATTTTTTTTTTTTTAGGTTAGGTTAGGTTAGTTTAGGTTTTTGACAAAAGTAATCCAAAGTCGATAAGAATTTGATCGTCTTTTTAATTTTGTGGGTTTTTAGATTTAAAAATAATATAAAACCTTTGGTGCTCTAAAAAATAAAGCACGGCGAATTCATATTAGTGAGGTTAAACCTTAGAAAGGATACTGTTGTTATATTTTTCCGTCTCTTCTGGCAATTTATTCGGTGTAAACGGCGAGTGCGCTCGATGTGAAGACATCATTTTCAAGCCGTGTTCTAATCTGTACTGGTGAGTCAGTATTCGGGTTTAAGTAGTTCTGTGGTTAAGATCGCATATTCTTATGTAGGTAGTATGCCCGCAACCTGGTAATTTATGCGCGGCTAATTTTCAATATCTCCATCTTTTATTAGTATCTAGGTACGTGTGTCCGCCTAGGAATGTATTCCATTTGTTCGAGTGTATGAGTAGATTTAGTGGTGTGAAAATTGTGTCTAAGGTCGCGTTTGTCACAGTTATTAGTTTTCGTTTTGTAGATTTACAAGTTTTCAAGAATGTCTAGTCTTCGTCCTTTTTTGCTAGGATGTAGTAGTGTCATACATTCATCTATGTCCCTTAGTGTATATCCATGAGTATCAAGTTGTAATCAGATGGTGGATCATTACCACTGTGCATGAAATGTAGCATCATCCTCGCCCTAGAAGGCCTTCTGATACGTATATCCTCCGCTCACTACTAGTTGCAACTTCAAAACCCCGGAGCAGGCCGCAGCCTTCACTCCTTGCTAAAGAGTTGGAGAATATCCAACTCCTGGTCCAGAATGCATGAAGCTTAATATAATTTAAGAACACGACGGCATTCACACTCGCTGGACTTGGACCAATCATTGTGTTCATTGTGAATGATCCGACCCACAAACTCAAACGAGGGCCTGGAAACACACAGCCACCACGATACTTCCGAAGGGTCAACCTCAATAATCAGTCAGAGAACAGCTAAATGCCTAAAGAGACAAATAGCGGAGCTCTGGGGCTTTACTGATTCCCGTGAAAATATAGTGGATTGTCTAGTTGACTCCTGCTAGTCTATTAGGGAATTGGGCTCTCTTTTACCCCCGAAGACACATGCAATGACGGTGGATTTTCGTCAAAACTTTTAAATGTGCCCTCGAGGGGGAGCACAAGTTCATTACGTGATAAGATTTACATCTGTACCTGGCCATGGAGCCTTAATCAGATGGTGTCATTCACGACCTAGTAAGCCGAGGACTAATTCTAGCAACAGGTCTTTCCTAGTTGCAACTTTGATGATTCCAGAGCAGGGCTGCAAACCACCACTCCTTGCTGAAGAGCTGGAGACTTTCCAACTCCTGTCCAGAACACATATCTAGCATGCTCGCTGGATCTAGGAACATTCCACCAGGAGGTGTTATTAAAGGTGAAATGAACCTGGCCACCATAAAAAACTAACCTGTCTGTTATGGGGCCGCGAAACCACAACCACCACGATACTCCCGAAGGGCCAACCTCAATAATCAGTCAGAGAAACAACTAAATGCCTAAAGAGACAAATAGCGGAAACTCTGCGGGCTACTGATTCCTGTGGAAATAACGTGGAGTTCCCAGTTGACCCCTGCTGCCTTCAGGAGACTGGACTCCCTTTTTTCCCCAGTTGCACGGGTCTAGATAGTCAAGTATTCTATAAAGACCGATAAATATGTACCCCTGGGGGGTGGAGTACGAGTTCAGTAAATCTTGTTTTTAGTGTTGGTCCAACGTTCCTTCTGAGATCACATAAGTATATTTGCAGGTACAAGTAAGTCTGTATACACCGCTGGAACTAAATTTGTCAGTTGTTTCTGTCGTTATCCTGAGATTATGTCTCAGAGTGTTGTCGGTTTTTAATTTTTTGTGTGAAAAAGTTTAGTTAATCTTATATTTCAGGTCCTGTGTAAATAAAAGTGCGCTGTCGTGTTTTATCGTTTGTCTGTTTATCCTCTTTATTTCTGTTTTTAGTGTTCTAATATCTAAGAAGCTTCTTTATAATGTTGAGTTTGTAGGCATTATTTTTAGTTATAGTGTAAATTGTGTCGAGTTCATTGTTGTATTTATCTGGAGTAATGGGGGATTATCTTGAGTCTGTGTGTCATATGTCTAAGTGTTACTAGTTTATGTTGGGTAGGATGGTGAGAGGTGTAGTGTCCATCGTAGTTGGTTTTCTATAGATGTCGATTGTTAAATAGTTGTTTCAACATAATATAAATTTCTGTCTTCTTCTTTTTCTATTTGCGCTATGTTGTTCGAGGATGCATATGATGGCATCTTCGCATCTATAGTAATGAGTAATTTTGTGTTTTTCCATTAGTGTTTTTACGTGTGGTAATTCGAGTGGCTGCATTAAAATTTACATGAAGATGGCGGAAGTTGGGTATCCCACACGGAGTGCGCAGGTAAGTTGTAAAAGTGGTTATTAAATCTAAAGTATTATCGTCTTTGCAATATCTATAATGTCGGTGAAGTATTGGTTCTCGTGTAAGTTATAAAATATTGATTAAAAGGCGAATTGTACGCCATTGTCGGGAATATGAAACTGTATGTAAAAATTTTGACATATGGAGCTTGACATGCTAGGTAAAACGTTAAAAATGCATGAATGCGATATTGATATCAACCAGAGAGGTTACTCTGTATTTTCAGACAAAAGAAAATACTTTAGTTTTGATCCAAAATACAGAGTTACGTCTCTTAAATTTGGTTTGCCTCGCCAGGAGTTTTGTTTTTGCGCAAATCATAAAATTAGTGAAAATCTGACAAACAAAGGACTTTATATACTCAAGCGAAAGCAGTTTGTCAATTGAAGTAAATTTGCTTGTAAGACGACCCGCCACATAAGAAACGTTTTTTTGGAGCGCTTTCCACCTAAAGAGTTATCAATTATGGGTGTCAGGCAAGGCAAAATATATTTTAAAAAATCTCAAAAAATTTCAGGTGTTGTTTTTTTTGCAGTGGAAGTAATAATAATTGATTAGGATTAGAAAATATTGCACAATATTTAAAAAACATATGATTTTTCATCTTTTAGTTAAAACTAGCGCCCAAAGCGAGAACAAACATTTCCCACTATTTCTACTAAAATATTCAATCATGCGGGGATGTGAACTTAGCAAACAAAAATTTGCCAACTGCTGAACGTAAAATGAACTCCAAATAAATATTCAATAAATTCATCAAATGAAAATTGGACTCATACTCAAGGATTTTTTTATGTGTATAAGACATCCCTTGATTTTTAATTTCATTCTTTTATTATTTGTCGTTGTTTGCCTTTTAAGGTTCTATATAACGGTAGGGCGAATTTGAGGTTAAGTAGTAAATTGGCCTTAAAAACATACTTTTTTGACAACTTCAGTTTTCTTGTTGCCAATGTAAAGGAATTAATAACGGAATGTAAAGTAATGTAGGGCGAATACCTCTCTCTAGCACTTCGGCAAACGTACGCTCTTTACACAAAGCTTTGAAGCATGTGTTGCAACGAATCTTCGCTTATTTCGTTATGGCAGCGTCTAATTTCATCTTTAAGAGCGTCAGTTGCTTGTGGGTTGTTGACTTAAACCCGGTTTTTCCAATGGCTCTAGAGAAAATAATCGGAAGAACGTGTCGGCCAAGCGACATCGACATATCAAGCAACAACGCTGCAGTTTCTCATGCAATAACTGAATTTTTAGGGTGGCTGTGTGGTTTATGGTGCATTTTTGCTAAAACCAAAGGCGACAGATGTCAAAATTAGCTAATTGTGGCAACAAAAAATTAATTATCACAGTTTGGTAGCACAGAGAATTCACGGAAACGGTGTTTCCTTGCTCATTTTCGAAAAAAAGTACGTACCGATGGTATAATGCGTGATTTGATTTACATCTGCACCAACTATATAGTCATAATCAGATGGTGGTCAAACCACTTAGTTGATTGGACACCAACTACGCCCTAGGAGGCCTTCAGATACGTATATCCTCCAGTCACTCCTAGTAGCAATTTAGAAAGTCCGGAGTAGGCCGTGCCCTCACTCCTTGCTGAGGAGTTGGAGACTATCCAACTCCTGGTCCAGAACGCATGAAGCTCTTATTTCTCAAGAACACGACAGCATTCATACTTACTGAACCTGAACCATTCATTGTGTTAATTTGAATGGTCCGACCCACAAACTCTCACGAGGGTCCGAAACCACAACCACCACGATACTCCCATATAGGGGCCAACCTCAATAACCAGTCAGAGCACATCATTGTCTAAAGAGAGCAATTAGTGTACTCTGGGGCAACTGATTTCCCGTGAAAATATGTGGATTGTCCAGGTGACTCCTACTAGCCTTTGAGGGGCCTGGGCTCCCTTTTACCCCGCAAGACACAAATCTAAATGGAATAGTAGCTTCCAAAAAGACTATAATGTGCCCCCGGGGGGAGTACCGATGGTACAGCTTGACCAATGCAATGGTTTTTCGAAAACAGTTTGTGGGCTTTGTAAGTCCCATATGTGTTAATTTTGTTTATTTAAATAGCCGCCTAATGGAAAATGAGCCGCAACATTAAATATGACATTTACAAACGTTTGTCGGAAATAATGGTCGGTCGGCTTTAATTCTTGAACGATTTGAACTTTATAAACGTGAAGAAGAAAAAGATCTTTATGCATTCATCTTCAGATGTTTACGAGTTGTTAACGCAAACACGATTTTACAAATGCCCAAATAGAATATAATACAATAAAGTTTAATCACAAGAGCGAGGCGGGCAGTTGCCATCACCAAATCAAGAAATTACGCGACGAAAAAATTTCTCATATAATAATTTGGGAGGCTGTGTGGCGCCATCTAGCGGAAACCAATCATAGTTTGCTTATGTCAACATTAGATAATTGTGGCCTCAAAAAATTAACTACCTTGCCTTGGTAGCGCAGAAAATTCACGGTGAGGATGTTTCCTTGGTTTTTTGTTTTTCAAAAAAGCACATATCGATGATGGCTCCTGACCACAAATCGCACCACACGGTCACTTTCTTTAAATGCAATGTTATATTGAGGAATCGTTTGTATCACTTTGTAAAACTCCTTGTAAACACACTCTTTGTAAAACCGCCATGCGTAATTCAATCGCTTAATTCGAGGATCACAACAATGGTTTTTCGAAAACAGTTTTAGGGTTTTGTCAGCGAATTTACAAACGTTCGCCGCAAATAATGGTCGGTCGGCTTTAATTATTGAACGAGTTAAAGTTTTTAAAAATGAAGATGAAGATTTTTATGCAGAATGTTGCTTAAAGTGCCTCTAGTGATAATCAATTATTGCACATGTCGCCAAGTTGATGTTTTAAGTTGATTCGCGACACTTGGCTGCGGGGCATTGTGTCACTTTGGATATTATGAGTGCATTGCTTTAGTCTGTTGCCAGTAATTATACCCTAGGCCTCAAATTTAACAATTAAATTACACACAGTGGTCTCGAAGAAGCCTAATAACGAGGAAAAGCTGCTCGAACTTTACGAAGTGATACAGTGATATTTTCACCTTTTTGATAGTAAATTTTCTTTGCTTAACAGCGTAACGTTCTATGCTTAAATTTTCCCAAATTTTTACTAAATAAACGTCGAAAAGTAATACCTCAATTTTTCACATTTATTCATTTGATAGGTCATTTACTTTCTAACCTCAAATTTGCACACTCATTATTAATACATAAATTAACTATTGAATGACGCATCGATTGCATGAAATATTTTTATGTTTTGAAATTTGCCTTCATTTACGGCGATTATACCGCAAAGTTGTATTTCCGACTAATCTGCATTTGTAGTGCTGCCACTGTTTGCAGTTTCGCAGTGTGCTGCGCATCAGATGTTTACGAATAGATATCACCTTTTACATTAAAGCCAGCAATAGCTAATAGGAATTACGTAACATAAATGACTTTTAAGATTGATTTCGTAAGAACGATGCTTTTAACTCTGCCTTTCAATTTTCCTTATTGCTTGAAAAGCTTTATTAAAAATAGGAATTCAGCTAAAGTTTAACCAAAAGTTGTAAAAGTTGAAAATTGTTGGTTAAAGTTTTTGATTTTGTTTTTTGCTTTTAAACGTAACGTAAACTTGTTTACGTAAAATAGTTTTTTGCTACTTGAAGTAACTATTTTGTTGTCTTAGTTATTTGTTCAATAGATTGATGTTCAAGCTTAATTTAATTACAAATAACCATGTCCTGCCACTTCAGCGGGTATATAACCCTGACGACCATCACGTGTTCTCACATAAAACCATTGATGATGATCTTTAGTTTCACGGCACTCACACAATGTTACAATATCACCTTTGTTCAGCGTCAAAGCATCCGTTGTATAATCTGTGGTGATGGCCACCAATGTCTGACGTTGGCCACAGTGGGCTGTAGAACGACGTATTGCATTCAATACAGAACGTGGGGCAACGAAAGTATGTTGCTGCTGCTGTTGTTGTTGTTGTAATTGTATTTGATGATTATGTTGTAATAATGATTGTGATTGATTTTGTTTATGCTCTTGCTGTTGTTGTTGTTGTTGTTGCTGTTGATGTGAAGTTTGAAGTTGATGTTTGTTGAGTGGATACGATGTAACTGTTATGGTTGCTGAGGTATTATTTTGTTGTTGTAGCATTGTTGTAGTATTCGAATTCTTTAAATTACAATTAGTTGGCTGTAATAGTTGCTGATGCTGCTGCTGCTGCTGTTGTTGCTGAAGATTAATTTTCATATCTTTTGGATGCAAATGCTGGCCATTATGGCCGTTGGTGATGAAAGTGCGTGTGATATAAGTTTTTTGTGCCGGTTGATTTGAATGCACATGCTTTTGTTTAATTTGTTGTGTGTGCTGCTGTTGTTGTGGTTGTTGCTGTTGTTGTTGCTGTTGCAATGTTACATATTCATCATTAGTATGTGCCGATGTCTGTAACTTTGTTGATGAGTGATTACGTATAATTTTTAGTTGAGCATAAGAAGTCTTTTCGTTAAGTTTGGGTTGTGAAGCGACCCTCAAATACAATTTATCTACCTGCTGTTCGCCATATATTGAGGAGCTGGCATTGCCATTAAGACAATCGGTATTTTCAGTCTTTACGGATACAACAGTGGCGGAATCATTATCTGCAGTTGCCGATTTTAAGTGTGGAGTACGTGCACCTTCACTGCGTGAGCCAACTCTGAGATGGATTTCTTTTTCCGAGTCGGTCATATTGCCGCAAGGTTTGGGAAATATATCGCCATTAGTTTCCCAACAAGGTGTTGGCTTTAGATGATTCGAACTTTCCTTGCGCGCCTCGGGCGGTAGAATTCCCAGCGGCAAGCAGATGGTGTAATTAACATAACCCTCCTCAGCGTGCGGCGTTTGTACATACAGCCAATTTTGATTTTTAAATACTGCATTCACCACCATTCCCAGTGGTAGCGATAACTCCGTTTGATAGCCCCCTGGTCTCGTTTGATATAGAATGCATGAGGTAGATAAAACCATGGGTATATTGCCCGGTGAGGCCAAAGAACATTTATTTAAGAAATCATCGACATTTTTGATTTCGTAGCCGAATTTTTGGTTTCGATGCCGCTCTCTGCGCTTGCGATGACGATGTCTTCGTGAGTTGCCCTCAGAGGCAGCTATAAGACTAGGTTCTGAATAGGATCCGGACTTGAGTGAGGTCTTTGTATCCTTTTTCAACTGCACCTCGTTCGAAATATTATTGACTAATCGGGGTGTGTGGGCTTCCGAACGAAATTGGGCCATCTTCGAGGCCAATTTTTTGCGTATTTCATTGCGCTTCTTAGCCAAGACCATAACATCCAAGGTGGAGCCACCAAAACTTTCCGGTGCTCTCTGGGGTGTACACACAAATAGTAAATCTTTGGAAGCAGGCTTGCGATTGACCTCATCTTTGTGATATTCTAATAGATTTTGATTGCTAAAGAATTTTTGTGAACCCAAGGCGGTGGGTGCATTGCTGTAGCCGGTAGGTGTGGTAGCATAACCATTTAGGGCTTCGCCATTGCTTGGTATATGCTTTAAACGATATTTCTTCTTCTCTATACCCGTGTTCGGGTCCAGTTTATTAACACGATTATTTACAATTTGATTGTTATTGAGAACATTATTTAAATCTAAATTTTTCTCTCTTTTCTCTTCTTTAACAGGCTTTTCCTCTTTCTTATTAATTTGTTGTTGTGTATCGTTTTGTTGTTGCTGTTGTTGTGATTGTTCTCTTAATACCCAGGTAAGTGATATTCTTGGTCTACGTATACTTAAATTTTGACCCATTTCCTGTCTGTTTTTATAGTATAATCTTTGGTTTTCTTCGTCTTCTCTCTCTTCTTGCTCTCCTTCCAGTCTAACTCCATTCAGTCTATTGTTTTGCAATTTGTTTGTACCTCGGTCAGCTTGACACATTCGTTCATAAATATGTGATAAAATTTCACCATTATTGTGTTGCCCATTTTGTTGGCTGCTTGATTGAGAAAGCTCACCGATTTCCTCGTAATCAGTTGAGTCATTAATATTTTCTTCGGGCGGCGGCGGTGGTGTATCAGTAAAACTGCCAACTGTGGAATCACTTGTCGGCTGTTGAAGTAAAATTAATGAACAAGCATTCAACAGGTCCGGACAATATGCATCTGTAAGAAGAATAAATATTTGCGTTGATCTTTAGTAGAGTGGAAAAGTGAATGAAGTGAGTGAGTGAGTTAAGAGGTGAGTGAGGGATTATTGGAGTGCATTTTATTCAAATCAAATGAAATTATTGACTTTACAAATAATTTTATTAAAAAATGTTTGTCTTAAAAAGCCATCATCTTTTTGAAAATTGAAGAATGGTCACATAACCTTTTTAACGAATTATTTTTCCGAAAGACATTCTTCAAGTCTTGATTGGAAAATTATTTAAAACAAAAATTTTGTACGGCTCAAGAAACTTTTTAGTCTCTTGAATTCACATTCTTTTTTTTATTTTTCCATTTCAGAACTTCTCCGATAAAAAATCTCCTGCAGAGTTCGTAAAGGGCAAATTTGAGCTTAGGAGGTAAATTCGCTGAAAAGACACACTTTTTTTGTTTGCAAGTAGAAATTTGGGAATTAACAATGGAGTATAATATCGAAAAAATATCTACCTCTAGCACGTCGGCAAACGTTGGCTCACTTATATCATCAATGCAGCATCGAATTCATTTTTCAGAGTATCAGTTGTTTGCGAGTTGTTAACGTTCAAATGGCCAAATAGAAAATAATACAGCAAAGTTCAATCCCAAGAGCGAGGCGGATAATTGCCATCACCAAACCGAGAAATTATGCGACGAGGAAATTTATCATATAATAACTGAATTGTTTGGGAGGCTGTGTGGCGCCATCTAGCGGAAACCAATCATAGGTTATTTATGCGAACTTTAGATAATTCTGGCCACAAAAAATTAGTTATCATGGTTTGGTAAGGCAGGAAATTCACGGTGAGGGCGTTTCCTTTTTTTTTCGAAAAATCACGTAGCGATGATGGCTTCTGACTACATTGAGGAGTGTTTGTGAACTTAGCGAGGCTCATATAAGACAATTTTGTTTTTTTGCGTCAAATAGTGAAAATGGTGAAGATTTTTATATATCACTTCGTAAAACTCTAACAGCATATCCTTGTAATCAGGCTCTTTGTAATACTGCAATGCGTAATTTAATCGCTTAATTGGAGGATCACGGCATTGTTGCTGACAATAGACCAAAACAATACCACCGTATTGGTCGTTGTGAGGCAAACATAGCCGCTGTATAGCTGTATGGGTGCCTTTGTAGGCTAGTAGGTAGTGTACTAACATGTCAGTATGTGGGTTTTGGGTTCGATTCCCAACGAAGACCTTAGTTTTTTTCACTACAAAAATAAAAATTGACTATCGGTGGGGCTGCTCAGCGATGAAGGCATGATCACTCATCGCTGTGCTGTCTTAAAAACGGCAGTTAATTTCCGACTATCCTTCTACTTTCACCACCTCTTTCATCTCTTCTCTATCCCTTTCCTAAAGAATGTAGCACGGTACTTGACTAAATAGGCATTGTTGCCTAAAGTGCTACTTCTCTTTAAAAAAAAAATTTTAAGAATGAACCTGGAACATCTACTAGTCGACGTTCGCAATATAAAAATTCTCACTTTAACACTTACAAAGTTCAACTCGTTCAACAATTAAAGCCTTCCGACAATTATTTTCAGGGCACGCTGTTGGAAAAACTAAACGAAAACAACGAATTTATCAACAAAATCATGAGATGGGAAGGCTCTTTTTCAAATAGGCGGGTATGAAAACAAGCAAAATTATCACATATGGGGCTCATAAAATCCACAAACACTCCTCGAAACATTCCTACATCCAAGGAAAGTAATCGCATGTTGTGGTTTGTGGTCAGGCAGCATCATCGGCCCGTATATTTTTTTAAAAAGAGCAACTGGACGTCGTCATCGTGAATTCTCTGCCATAGTAAACCATGATAACCAAATTTTTTTGACCACAATTGGCTAATTTTGACATCAGTTACCTTTGGTTTCAGCAAGACAGCACTACAAGCCATACAGTCGCTTAGTTATTGCATGAAAAATTTCCCGGTCGCATAATTTCTCGATTTAGCGATGTCAATTGGCCGCCTCCTTCCTGTTATTTAACGCCGTTGGATTATATTCTCCGGGGTCATTTGATAGACCGAGTTTACGTGAACAACCCACAAATAATTGACACTCTCGAAGATTAATTTCGGCATTCTACTGATGAGTTAAGGGAAACTTTGCTGCAAAATGTGTTTCGAAATATTGTGAAAAGAGAGAATGTCTGCCGCACTGCGAGAGGGTGGACATTTACTCGACATCATATTTTATTATTAATTCCTATGTTTTCACTTTATAGCGGTGTCAATAAAACTAAAGTTGTCAAGACAATGGCATTTTTGAGCTAATTTACTTCCTAACCTCAAATTTGAAAGACAGAAAGTTTAAAGCAAGTGTTGGCTCATTTAAAGTGAGATGGTTAGACACTTAGGTAGTGACAATAGTTTGGGTTTAATTTTCATGACAATTATAACTGTAGTTTTATTTCGCGTTAACAAATTTTATTTTGCATTTCATTTAATTCTATAATCAGATTTAAATTTAATTTGATGCGAAAGTTTTTGAAAATTGTCTACATGAAGAAAAAGGGCCCGAAAGCAGGTGAATGATTGATCTTAAATAATAAGAGCTAACTGAAAACTTACCTCTTAATTTAAGTAAACGTTGCCTGCGACGTCGTCTTTGATCTCTGGTGCTGCCAATACAAATGATGTCATTGTCACTTTCACTCGCATCTGTTAAGCTTAAAGAGCTGTCAGAGTCTGTTAAATAATTGCCAAGGGTAAGACTTTGTGACTGAATTTGAAGTTGTAGTTGTCGTTGTTGTAATAAAGAAAGTTTACGTCTACGTTGCTTTCTTTTTCTTTGTTGTATCTGTTGTTGTTGTTGTTGCTGATGATGATGATTTTGTTGTGACACTGTTGCCACATTTCTTATTGCACATCTTTCATTAGCTAATCCTTGTTGTCTATTTACAACCTCCTCCGGCTTATTTAAAATATTTCTTTCAACATTTAGCCCATTTAATACTCCATTCCCATGCGATTGAGCAAGTGTTTCCGGTACTTGAAAATTCCGTAAAGATTGCAATTGCTGCTGTTGCGGCTGATGATGATGATGATGATGGTGATGAATATTATTTTGCTGTTGAGCCAGTTCTTCCTGTTGTTCATCATTATTCACATTGTATTCTCTGGAGTTTTCCCGTAATCGTTCTGTATGTTGCAAGGGGAGTTGGAGTGCCGGATGCGAAGCATAAGAAGGAGGTGGTGTTGAAGGCAACGAATGATAATTTGGAGGCGGTGTTGGACACAAAAAGGGTTGCTGTCGATTTACAATAAATTCGTAATTGTTCTCGACATTGATGATGCCATCATCCCCATTATTGACATTGCTGCCACTAATGCAACTCAATGTTGCAAAACGTCGATGTCGATGAGGTATTACAACGGATGCTGACAATGTTGTCGAATTTTCCAAAGTAATATTATCACGACCACCACCACCACTTGATGTTGTTACTTCAGGCGTACTATTATTGTTACTATTAAGGGACGTTGTATTATTGCGACTGCTTTCTGAAATCATTATAAAATAATAAGAACAAGAAATAAATTAAAAATAGAAAATGTATTGCAAGCGTTGGCAAAAATATTTTGCGTTAAATATTAATAAAATGATACAAAACGTGTGGAATTTGCAAATTGAAGGGGACAAGTAAAGTACGACAATTAATTTCATAAGCCTTAAGGGCCTTTTTTGTTATTGATTTAGGTTAAGGATAACTGCATTAAAGAAATGAAACGTTTTCCAGTTGATTTTTTTTTAAGTCTAATGAAGCTGTGTTATCGCATGTTGCAAGTTGAATGTCGGCATTTTATTTTTCGTCATGGAAATGGAAATTTAAGCAGGGGGGCTGGTTTTTAATTTTTTATTTTGTTGCCTTTATGATACAATTTAAAGTTTATATTACAAAGGGACATGGTAATGGATCACCTTTTAATTTTTGTAAACGGGTTTTTCAACAAGAAGATGATTCAAATTTTTATTGTATTACGGGGAGAAAGTTCGGCAAATATCCATTACGACAACGCTGACGCATATCGATTCTTCCATCAAAGTTTGTAATCACTTTTTGGCAGAATCGCGGTCCCATTTCGTTAATCACATCACGGATTTTGAGTTGTAAGGTTCCGTTTAGACTGTGTTCTTAACTTAGCTCCACAAAAAATAATCCAGTGGTGTTAAACCACATGATCTGCCTGGCCATTTTTAACTGCTGATTGTCGTAAAATTATGCGATCGGGAAATTTGTTTTGGAATAAATTGATCGTTGCATTGGCTGTATGACATGTGGCATTGTCCTCTTGAAACCACATGTCAATGATATCCACGACGTCAATAATAGGCCAAAATTGGGTTGTTAGCATCTCGCGATAGCGTAAGTTAGTGCATCTCTAGCCTCATCTTCGAAAAACTTGCGTAATCACGCCTTCAGACCACACAGCGCACTATACAGTGACACGTTGAGCTTGCAAAGGCAATAATCACTCTATGATTTGCAGAAGCCCAAATGCGAAAATTTTGCTTGTTGACGCACCCTGACAAGTAAAAAAGGGCTTTTTCTGAAAAAATAATTTTTTCATATGTTCCTGAATGAATTGAGCGAATCTACGGCGATGTGAATTGTCGGTCGGCTTTAATTCCTACCCCAGTCAAATCCTTAAGCAAAATTGGTCAGGCGGTGATTTTGGATAAACCTAAATGTTGAGAACGTCAATTGACAAATTCGGATCTGCTGCAACACTGTGGCTCATGCCTGCGATATTTTCAGTTAAACGACCCGATCGAACACTCGTTGGTGTTCGCACATTTTTTGTTGAACCTATCGACTCAAATTTAACGACCAAATTTTTAATAGCGGTTTCAGACGAACGATTATGTTATCCGAAAATATCACGAATTTTACGAAATGTAACTTAAACAGAACCGCCATTTTTATAGTGGATTTTAATTTTTCTAAAGCGATTTTCGTGCGAAATTGAATTCATTGTAACAATTGCCAATGCATCTACTACGAATAGTCAAACAATTAAATGTTAAAACTCTCATATTGTTGGTGTTGCCATAATTGAAAGACAAGTTTCAACAAGAGAAAACCCCGATAATAGGTAAACAAGTTAATAATGTCGATTTTTTGGTTTGAAAAATGTATTTATTATAATAACAAGAGGAGCTGATGTATTACTCAAAATATTGTCCATCGTTAGCGGCAACTTTTTCTCTTCTTGCCTTTAGCATATCGATTTCACGCCGCAACAACGGTTTCGCTTTTGAGGTGAAGAATGAATCAAGCTAATTTCTGATACCCCCTTCTAAAGTGAAACATATTCCAGCATGGGCATTCTGCAGCTATCGAAAGAAATGATAGTTAAAAGGAGCAAGGTGTGGGCTATAAAGTGAACAAAAACTTTCCATCCCATGTTTTCTAAATAGTTTTTGAGCGTTCTTCCCACAAGTAGCCGAGCGTTGTCATGATGTAAGCTTAAGGTTTCGTGTTTGGTCAAATATTTTAGTCATTTTTTATTGACTTCAAACAAGTTAATTGTTTACGGTACAGGTCCTCGACTCGATATCAACAGCTTATAATACAAAACTCCCTTGTGATTCCACCAAATTCAGAGCATTACCTTGCCGTCACTGATCTTTGACTTCGGCGTCAATTTGACTGTTTGATCGGGCTTTACATATGACTTATTGATCTTGCAGTTATCGTGTCGTATCAATTTTTCATCGCCAGTACAATACGTCGGAAAAATGATTTAATGTTGTAGCGTTCAAGCATCATTTCCATTATGCAATACCCTATTCAACGTTTCTCGGCTTCAATTAATATGGAATACGATTTCCTTGCTTTTTAATGCTTTTAAACAAAGGCAAATGCCTTTTTGTGCGACTTGCAATTTTTTTTTTTTAGAAAGAGAAGTAGCACTTCAGGCAACAATGCCTATTTAGTCAAGTACCGTGATACATGTCTTAGGAAAGGGATAGAAGATAGACGAAACAGGTGGTGAAAGTAGAAGGATAGTTGGAAATTAACTGCCGTATATAAGACAGCACAGCGACTAGTGACTATGCCTTCATCGCTGAGCAGCTCCAACGACAGTTAATTTTTATTTTTGTAGTGAAAAAAAAAAACTAAGACCTTCGTTGGGATTCGAACCCACAACCCCATATTTACAAGCTAGTACACTACCTACTAGCCTAAAGGGGTACCTAATTATCATCTTTGCTTAATGCTTTCGCTTTTTCAAAAATTTTCGGCCTTTCCTGGTCTTCGGTGTTTTCCAAATTGACATTATTTACCTTCATCGCCTTGCAAATTGATATGTGTGGATGAATCCCAATACTTTTAAAGGCAGGGAAATGGCTTGTTGTGCGACTCCCAATGATAATGCAAGTTCTTCTTGCATTTGCTAATAATCTTCCTTGAATAATGCTTTTAAATATTCATCATCAAACTTTTTCAGCTGATCAGGCTTCTATTTGCTTTCGGTGGCGAAATTATAACTTTTCAATTGAGCAAAACCTTGGTCGCAAGTTTTTGTAGTTGGTGCATATTAACCGTTGGCTTCTACCAACAATCGATAATTTGCAGCAGAAGTTTTCTTTAAATCAAAGAAGGTTATCGGACTTCCCTGCAAACTATCCTTCATCACAAAGAAATGTACTTTTACAGTTGGGTGTCTACCGAAGACTGAATTATAATAGACGTTCATCCTCCAATATACCATGTGTCATAACTGACCCAAACCATATGCCATATGTTTTCCGAATCGACATTATTTATTTGTATACTTTGGCGACCTTTTAAACGTGGGGAAATGGTTTGTTGTGCGACTCCCAGTGTTAATGTAATTTCTTCTTGCGTTTGACAATAACGTTGTTTGAGTAATGCTTTCATCATCTCAAACCTTTTCGGCTGATCTGGCCTCTTCATGTTCTTTGGAATTTACCGAAATCACCACTTTTGAATTGAGCTTACCGGCTGACCAAGCCTCTCTTTTCGCTGAAGGAAAACATCACATTTGGATCACGCAAACCAATGTTCATTCTATTAAGAATTGATAACTTTCAGCAACCGTTTTCATCAAATGAAAGATGGTTATCAGGCTTCCCGTCAAAGGCACAAAATTCGACGTTATTACAGCGATTGAAATAAGATGTGTGTTTACACTTTATCGAATACTGAAGTATAACGACAGATGTTTACCCTCCACAATACCGTATTTGTCATTATTGACACAAAGCATAAGCAATAACAATATCTTGAATCTATCACACATAAATATTTTCATAACATTTTCATTAAAAAACAAAAGGCTTAACAATAATTTGTTGGCTATAATAAATACTACTTTATCCCTGGTGAACCGGCAAATAACAATTACGATTCTAATTATTCCGGTTACTTAGAAAAAGAAAACTTATTCTTGTTAACAAACAGCCAACTAAAAGAGAAAGAACTTGAGTTAATATTTTGTTTGTAAATGTTTGTTTGCTATTTGCTATTTCTGTTTGCTGTTTGCTGTTTCTGTTTGTGTAATTATTAACATTCTTCCATCCATTGTCTAACTAATCCCGTCAAATTGATTTTTAACTCTTAAACATCTTTACTAAGCCAAACAGCCAGCTTCAATGGAAACAGAAAAACAGAAAAACATCAAAATGTGATTCGTTTTTTTTCTCTCCCCTCGCCTTATTACTGATAGTCGTCGCTCTAAACTTGAGCGTGTCCAATAAAATTCTTTAAGATAACAAAGCCCTGTCTGCGTATGTATTGGTGCCTTGTTTTAGTATTTTAGTTTGCTTTTTTTTGCGATTCCTGGCCAAATAAAATGACTAAAACGTGACGATATTTCAAAGAGAAAAAAAAAAATTAAAACAGACACTCACACACATACATACACACACAAACATAACAGAATGTTGAGGTATTGTAGGAATATTTTTATTGTTAAACATTGATGGTCCGTTGTTACTATAGTTGTTGTGAGGCATGCAACATAGTGCCACAAAACGATCATTTGCACCATGATGACGATGAGATTAACAACTGGAAATAATAGTTAACTGACATTAAAAACTTTTAAAATATAATTACAGATGTCTCCGAAAAGAGATGTTATTTAAAAAATTGTACCGAATTTCTATTTTTTTTTTTGGTTTTTAATTTTTAAAAAGAAAATTTGAAAATAATTTTTTCATATTAAAGCCACCGAATAGTGTGGTGAAATATGGAAAATAAAAATAAAATATATTACAAATATTTTTATCGGGTGATTTTATAGAGGTATAAAAGTTGAAGTTGGCAATACTTTATAAGTAATTTTAATTAATCCTTTTTTGAATAATACAACCACCATTTATAAATCGATGCTATTGACTAAACGGTGGGCTTAAAGCTTTTTCGAGTCTTGGTAAAACTGGGCAATGCTAAATCGATTTTTCGACAGGCCAGTCTATTTATGTTGAAATGCCAAAGTTGTTGCGAAGCGCTTGAAGGTTGAACTGTCTGTATCTACGCCTGCGGGTTGTAGTGTCGCCTGTGAGAAGTTCATGGCTGCTGTTAATGTTTGCACCTCTTCTTCTTTTTCTGATATCTCGCAATGAGTTCCTCCATCGTTGGCTTATATAGATAATGTCAATTTGGCTATGTGTTTGTCTATTAAGCGATGTCCTTGTAAACTTGTGCATTTCCTTATGAGGAAATAGTGAACCTTCGATGACAAACTGAAATGTTTTCCACAAATCGATAAATTTGTTCTCCATTGTCGTTCATGATACCGCATCTAGGCTGTCCCATATTCTTCAGCTGGTCACTTAAAGTTCAATTTGTTTTTTAAGTTTAATGGCTCACATCACATAGTCGCAAAAAAGCTCACACATCAATTATCACTATTTCTTAAGAGCCCCCCCGGGGGCACATTTATGGTCTTTATAGAACGCTCGACTATCTAGACCTGTGCAACTGGGGTTATAAGGGAGCCCAGTCCCCTGAAGGCAGCAGGGGTCAACTGGGAACTCCACGTTATTTTCACGGGAATCAGTAGCCCGCAGAGTTTCCGCTATTTGTCTCTTTAGACATTTAGCTGTTTCTCTGACTGATTATTGAGGTTGGCCCTTCGGGAGTATCGTGGTGGTTGTGGTTTCGCGGCCCCATAACAGACAGGTCATTTTTATATGGTGGCCAGGATCATTTGACTTTTAATAACACCTACCTGGTGGAATGATCCTAGATCCAGTGAGCATGCTAGACATGTGTTCTGGACAGGAGTTGGATAGTCTCCAGCTCTTCAGCTCATTCAAGTTGCAACTAGGAAAGACCTGTTGCTAGAATTAGTCTTGGACTTCCTAGAGTGTGGATAACGTTGCTTTTCACACCCAGTGGTATGACCACCATCTGATTAAGGCTCACTGCCGGGTGTAGATGTAAATCTTATCACGTAATTTCTTAAGAGCAATCAGGCGAATTTAGATTTTAAGCGTTTCCAGTGCTTTTTGTCTCACTCTCGCTCTACGGTGTAACAATTTTCTTTGTTATTTTACCATTAAATCGTTTTGAATAATTGAAAGGATAGAATGAATAAGTCCACTTGTAGAGTTATTATAATCCAAGAGGGTATACAAAAAATAATTTCTATCTTCTAAAGAGTGGGAAAATTTGAGGTTAGGAAGTATACTGGATATATAAAATATACACTTTGTTTGACAACTCCAGTTTTATTTATAACGAAGTATGGAATAATATGTTGGACTATAACGTTGAACAAATGTCCATCTCTAGTACGTTGGCAGACGTCCACTCTCTTCACAAAATTTTGAAGCTCATTTGCAACAAAACAAATGTTAATGCAGCGCCGAATTTCATCTTTCAAAGGGTCAGTTGTTTGTAAGTTGTTCACGTCGTTCAAATGGCCCTAGGGAAAATAATACACCAGCGTTAAATTACAGGAGCGAAGCAGATGATGGTCTTTCCAAATCGAGAGTTGTTTGGGAGTTGTTCACGTCTTTCAAATGGCCCCAGGGAAAATAAATAAATTACAGGAGCGAAGCAGACAATTGTCTGCCCCAATCGAGAGTTTACACGACCAGAAAATGTCTTATGCAATAAACGAATTGTTTGCAAGGCTGTGTTGCTTATGTCACCGGCCTGCTGAGACCAACGGTGACTGATTTTGATATTAGTCAATTGTGGTCACAAAAAATTGGTTATCATGATTTGGTGGCACAGAGAAATAACGATGACTACATTTCCTTGCGTATTTTCGAATAAATACGGGCGGATGACTGACCATAAATCGCACCGATTCGCCCAAAGACTGTTTATGAATTTTGTGAGCACCTTATGTGACAAGTTTGCTTGTTTACATAACCGCCTTAACATGAATGATACGCTTAATTACGATCTCGCGAAAATCTCCGAATGGGATCTTGTGATTTTATAATGACCGTAAGACACAATATTGCATGCTTACGCATAGGGCTGTGTTCGAAAATGATGCTGCACCTGTTATTATGGATGATATAGGTATTACGGAGTCGGAAGCTCTTGATGTTCTGGGCATGAGAATTCAGTGTGATGTTCGATGAACTAAACACATTTTTCAGGTTTCTAAAGAAGCTTTCAAGTGCCTCGGTTTTCTAAAACGGTGTAACGGTGATACTTCACTCCATCCGATCTTCGTATTATTTATACCACCTATATCCGTCCATAGATGGAATATAACTCTCATGTGTGACGCGGCGCCCCAAAGTCTATTTTAGAGTTGCTCTACTGTGTACAGGAGAGGACTAAGAGTCTGATTAGGGATGGTAGAGTATCCAATTTTAATGATTCCCTAAAGCATACGCAATGTAGGTTGTATTTCACTGTTTTATCGTTACTACAATGGCAAGTACTCTAACGAAATTGGGGAACTTGTTCCCTAAACTCGCACGTTTTTGCGTTTAACTTGATTTTTGTTGACAGCGCATTCATTTGTGGCCAGTGAGTCGCACCACGCGTTACAGGGAAAATTTGTTTGTTAGCAGAATACTCCGTAAAAAGCTTCCTCTAGAGGTCTTTCCTATCACTTTTAATGTAGGAAAATTGAAATTGAATGTCCACAAACACTACTACCTCTTTCCTCCTCCCCATAACCTAATTTCCTAGTTTTGGTACAATGCATTGCATGAGTAGGGGCCTTCAGGGTTAAAAAAGGTCCTAATTGAAAATGAGTTTCTTAAGCACTAAAGACGATTTGGTTGAAAAATGCCTTGTTTTCGTATAGTTTTTTAAACAGGCAATTGAAAAATAATGGTCTGTTGGCTTTAATTATGGAGCACGTTGAACTTTATAAGCTTGAAAATGAAGATCTTTACGCAAAATTTTGCGCAAAGTACCTGTAGTGATATCAAGCTGAGGTTTAAGAGACATTTTCAACACTTTGCTGTATAGCGACTACAAATGTATCACTATGAGCTTATTATTTTGGTCTATTGTCAGCAACAGTACCATGAGCCTAGAATTAAGCAATTAAATTAGGCACAGCGGTTTTAGAAGAAGCCTGATTTCGTGGAAAAGCTGCTTGATTTTTAAGAAGTGAATATAGTAACATATTCACCATTTTGATGGTAAAATTTCACAAGTAAAAATTCGTTACTCAAAAGGGCAACGTTTCATAGTAAAAATTTTCCAATTTATTCCTTAATAAATGTTTAAGAAGTACACCTTAAATATTGACGTATTAACATTTAGTAGACAGTTTACTTCCTAACCTTAAATTTGCCCACCTGATATCTAACAGAGGAGGGCTCGCTTAAAAATTGATTTTTTTTTTAAATTATGATTTTCCGTTTTCAATAAATTAGTATTTCATTTACAATAATTTTTAATAATTGTTTATTTGTCAAGTCGAAAAACATTTTTTTTAAACACCCTTTACTTTTGCCAAAAAAAAAACAAGCAGAATGAAAATAAAGGCATTAAAACCAATTTAGTTGATGGCTGATGGACTTAGTTCAATCAAAATATGGCAATTGAATGGCAACATTGTTGCCTTAAGTGCTCATTGTTTTATGCTGTCCTTAATACATTGTATTTGGTTGTGATCGAATGGCGCTTTCTGTAGTATTTGTTAGCAGCACCACAAGCCAACCAAAACTAATGAGCACTTGTGCCTTCAAAAAAAAAAAAAATATTGAAATCAATGGAAATTTGCAATCATTTCCTTTTTCAATATTTCATTCGTTTTTTTTTTGATTTCATTAATTGTTTAGTCACAAAAACAGGCAACAAGTTGAGGTAAGAGAATTAATAATTGTGAATTATTTTTTTAAAATTGAATATTGAATATTAAGTGCTGACAAATTAACGAGTCGATTATTAAACAATCGTTTTTCAAATATAATTAAATCTCAGAATGAAAGCTTTTATATTCGCAAAGAAAAGCTAAATAAAGAAAAGAAGAAAAACACAATAGCAATAGAACACGAATAACAACAAGAACAAAACCAATTTTTTACACATCATATCAAAGTAGTGAAAAGACGAAGGTTAGAAATTGTGTGGTCACTTTTGTAATGCTATTACATTGTCTCTCTGATTGATTGACTGACTGGCTGACTGACTTTTCCAACGCTTCACTTCAATTCATGAGTTTTTGTGTGTTACTTTATTAAGTTTTTTTTTTTTTGTTTTGTACGTCAAATATTGGTTGATTATCTCCTACACTGACATAAAGTTTGACTAAAATACTAAAAGACATTGTTGTCGTTGATGTTGTCATCTAATGCTTTTGATTTACCCAGAGGGAATTGTCAATAGTAAATTCAAATGCTTGTACACACATAAACAAACACAACTCTTCGCAATGAAAAATCAGACATGAAAACATTTTAAACAAAAATGATTTTCTAACATGCCACAGAGAGGTTTTACTTATCTAACATTGCACACTTAATAGCAACATGCAGAGGAGAATTAAAAGAATTTGAAATTTTATTAATTACCAGTATTTTTTTTTTCTTAAAATAAATTTAAAAAAATTTTATGAAAGAAAAATATCGTTTTTTAGTTAAAAACAAAATTAAAATTAAAAAAAATTAAAATTGTGCATAGAGTGAAATATTTAAAAAAAAATACCATTTATAAATCATCTTTCAAAAAACTACCCTAAAAATATTGTTTTTCAAAAATGTGTATTCTAAAAAATAAGTAAATTTTTTATTAAAAGTACGTTTTTAAAAAGTACCTTTTTTTAAAAGTACCTTTTTTAAAGTACCTTACAGTTTAAATAATCTTTAGCTAGCGTTTAGCAAAAACATGCTAGTTGATGGTGCTGCACTTACTTTATTAAAAAATAGAAAGTTTCAAAGTAAAAATAGTACCTCTTAAAACAGCCCTTTACAGAAAATATTTAAAAAGTACCTTGCCAAAATAATTTTTATTTAAGGAACTTTACAAAAAAATATTCAAAGAAAATAACTTTGCAGAAGCACATTTAAAAGCTGAACTTATAAAATCTTTACAAAAGTACCTTAAAATTTTGTATATTCTAAGAAATAAGAATATTTTTTTAAAGTATATTTTTAAAAGTACCTTTAAATTTGAATAACTTATATATAACATCTTCTAAGAAACGTGCTGATTAATGGTGCAGTACTTAACTTAACTCTATCTTTTAAAAAGTAACTTTGAATTTTTTGGTCATAATTCATGCTGGTCGATAGATATTCTATATTATTTTCATTAGGACAGAAACATGCCTTACCAATAAGAAAGAACGAGTTTCCTATACTAAAGTTTATTACAGATGCAGAGGATGTTATTCAAACGCTAACAGATAAAGAAGAGCAGGAAAACGCTAGAATAAAATTCACCACAATGGTAGATAACCACATCAACAAAGTTAACATAAATAGTCGGGACAAATATACACTTGATATAACAGAAAGGGCTAGAAAATTCTTAAGACAAAACAAAAACATACTTATTTTAAACTCGGACAAGGGTAATGTGACAGTAGCATTGGAAAAGGATGAGTATGATCGCAGAATGCAGACAATAGTTAATGATATTATGACATACCGCAGAATCAATAAGGATCCTACTAATTTGCTACAAAAGACAAACAACGAACTTGTAGAAGAACTATATAAGAACAAAATAATTATAGAATCGGAGAGGAAAAGATTAAAAGTTAACGTGGCCTATGCACCAAGAATCTATGGACTTCCTAAAATCCACAAAAAAGATTACCCGCTGAGACCAATAGTTTCATGTATAAATGGCCCATCAAATGAATTATGCAAGTATGTAGTAAATATTCTTAAGGAAATAACAAAAAACTCAAAATACAATGTTAAAGATTCATCTGATTTCAAGAGGAGAATTAAAAACTTGACAATCAAAAAGGACGAAAGACTTATATCATTTGATGTGGTGTCATTGTTCCCAAGTATTCCAGTTGACATGGCCATTACTATAATTGAAAACAGATGGGACGATATAACTAAACATACAAAAATGAGTAAGGCGCTATTTTTCAAAATTTTAAAATTCTGTATTAAGGACAACCGCTACTTCAAGTACAATGGGAAAATCTTCACTCAGAAAAGAGGCCTTCCCATGGGCTCACCAGCTTCTCCAATAGTAGCAGATATCGTTATGGAAAATCTTATAGACACAACTATTGGAAAATTAAAAATCAAACCAAGAATACTTACCAAATACGTTGATGACCTCTTCACTATAATTCCGGAGAATGAAATTGACTCGTGTTTAGGGAAACTTAATGATTTCCACACTAATTTAAAGTTTACAATGGAAAAAGAGGTCGAATGTAAACTTCCATATTTAGATATGTTAATAATAAGAGGAGAAACGAAAATTAAAATAGACTGGTATCAAAAACCTACAGCATCAGGACGTATTATAAATTACTACTCAAAGCACCCAAAAAGTATGATCCTCAACACGGCCGATAATTTAGTGAAAAGGGTTTTGAGTTTGTGTGATATAGATTTTAGATCCAAAAACATTATCAAGATTAAAGAAATATTGCGAGCTAATGATTTTCCTGAAAGTGTTATAGAAAAATTAGTTAGGAAAAATGAAAAATCTTGTGAGGATGATAAAACGGAGTCCAACAAACCTCAGATGTTTAAATCGATGATTTATATACCAGTTTTATCTGAGAGGTTTAGAAACTCTAAGCTCGTAGACGGAGATAACTACAAAATATCTCAAAGGACGTTTCATAATGTGGGAAAATTGTTTAGCAAAACAAAAGATAAAATTGACAAATTTGATAAATCTAACGTGGTGTATAAAATACCATGCAATGGAAACGGTGTGACAAAATGTAAAATGGTATATGTTGGTACTACCAAGAATAAATTAAGAACAAGAATAGCTGGACACAGATCAGATCATCGAGGTCGAAACAATAATAACAACACACAAAAAACAGCTTTAATGGCCCATTGTGCACGTGAGGGTCATACTCCAGACTTTGATGGGACAACAATATTACAAAGTGAGAACAATTACAAACGCCGTTACATATTAGAGATGCTACACATTATCAATATACCAGCAGATAAGAGAATAAACTTCAAAGCTGATACAGAGAATTGTGCCCAAATTTATAGACATTTAGTTAATAATAAAAAACATAGAATCAATTTGCAATAATTTAATATAGGAGAACAGTGAAATATTCAACTTAGTGCAATATTTGACGATAATAGATACACGTCCAATTGTGTGTTAATTTAGATTAAATGAAAATTAAATGTAAGCTTGAATGTTGTGACAATTGTGTTGATTTTGCTTTTGTGTTTATATTCTTGTTTTATATATACCTATATATTTCCTTAAATTTCTTTGGTTTATATTAATGTTTGTTATTTGTAAAATTTATATCCCTTAGAACATTAAGAGCCCTGAAGATGCCACTTAGAATTTGTGGCGAAATATTGGCAAATAAAAAAGTAAAATAAAATTAAAAATTGACCTTGAGCTCGAGTATTAATATACCTGGATATTAACAATTAATAATAGGTCGAATAGATAATAAAAATAGATGAATAAGAATATTTTTTAAAAGTAGCTTTTTTAAAAAGTACCTTTTTTAAAAGTACCTTTGAATTTTAAAAATTTATAGATAGCATTTTCTAAGAAACATACTGGTTGATAGTGCAGCACTTACCTTGTTTAAAAATAGAAACTTTTCAAATAAAAATAGTACCTTTTAAAATAGTCCTTATAGAAAATACTAAAAACGTATTTTCCCACAATATCTTTTGTGAAAGCAACTAAAAAAAAATTAAAATAACTTTTTAGTAGCATATTTAAAAAATTTATTTAAAAGTATCTTTTTTTAAAAAAGTACCTTCAAACATTTTTAATTATTTCTACAAAAGTACCACCTGTAAAGTAATTTTTTAAAAGTACTTTTGGAAATGTAGTTCTTATAAAATATCATATATTCTCTTAGCAATTTTTTTTAGAATTCCTTTTACTACAAAAACTTTAAAGAAGAATATGTCGTTTACAGTCAACCCTAAAAATGGATTTAACCACGCGTAGAGTGATTTGTTAAAAGTACTTTTGGAAATCAAGCTTTTATAGAGAGGATCATAAAAGGTGAGGATCTCCAAAGGTAACAAAACATAGTTGTGAAAAATAATTTTTCAGAAGCAGATTTAATAAATAATGTATAAGTACCTTTTAAAAAAGTACTTTAAATTTCATATTTTCTTTCAGCGATTTTTTTTTTATAATAATTAATTTTACTTAAGGAAAATATTTAAGAAAATATTTTGGAATCAACTTTAGAAAATGGTTGTTACAAAAGTACCACCTGTAAAGCACCTTTTTAAAAGTACTTTTTGAAATGTAGCTCTTTTAAAAAGGATCTCATAAGATGACATTAAAAGCATGGTTTTCAAAAATTATTTTTCAAAAGCATATTTGAAAAATAATGATAAAAGTACTTTTTAAAAAAGTATTTTAATATTTTTTGTCCTCTTTACTTTTAGTAACTTTTTTTTATCATATATTCTTTTATTAAAAAAAAACTTTAAGTGTATGCCTGTGAAGTGAATTTTAAAAAATGGTTTTTACAAAAGTTGCGCCCGTAAAGTACCTTGATAAAAGTAATTTTGTAAATGTAGCTCTTATAAAACAGATCTCATAAGATGAATATAAAAGCATAGTTTTGAAAAAAAATTTTCTACATTTTTAAAAATGAAGCTAAAAGTACCTTTAAAAAAAGTACCTTAAATTTCATATTTTCTTTTAGCAACTTTTTTTTATCATAATTCCTTTTACTAAAAAAAAACCTTTAAGAAGTTTAGAACTTTGCAGTGAACTTTAAAAAATGGTTTTTACAAAAGTAGCACCCGTAAAGTACCTTGCTAGAAGTACTTTTAAAAATGTAGCTCTTAAACATTAAAAACATGGTACCTTTTAAAAAAGTACCTTAAATTTCATAGCATTTTTTTTATCACACTACCATTTACTAAAAACCTTTAAAAAGAGTATGTCTTTTGGAGTCAACTTTAAGAAATGGATTTTACAAAAGTTACATCCGCAAAGTGCATTTTCAAAGGGACTTTTGGAAATGTACCCAATGAAAAGCATCTCAAAAGGTGATACTAAAAACTAATTTTTAAAATAGTTACTAAAAGAAAAAGTACTAAAAAGTGCTTTTTAAAATTATTTTTTAAAAAGTACCCTTTTAAGGCGCACAAACACAACGGTTAAAAATACCTTTCAAAAAGTACATTAATCTTATAGGAAACCTTTTAAAAATATTTGTATCTAAAATTCTTTTTCTAAAGCTAATTTTAAAAATATAGAAAAAGTACTTTTTTGAAATATTTTTATTTTGAAAAAAAAGTACTTTTCTTACAAGGTTTTCGTTTCACAAACTACATGCGATTACTATATAAAAAAACTGTAAATTATTCTGTGTCTTGGGCATACAATCCAAAGCCAGTATATGTTTTTTTATATTTTAAGTTTGCATTCTTTTAAATACATGATAACATTGCATAGTTGGGTATATTAAGACCATGTTTTCTTCTTTTTTTCGTGTGCTTACTATAATAATATTGTGTTGCATGTTGTGGGCTTTGATCGTAATACACAAATTCATGCAAGTGATGGGATGTATGTGTGTGTGTGTGTGTGTATTTTTAGAAGAGAGTGTGTGGTAACATGCAACCTACCAAAAATAAAAAAATCCAAGTTAAAAATCTTTTTGGTATTTTAATCGAATTTTCGTGATGTTGAAGAAAATTAAAAAGGAAAAAAAATTAATAGATTTAGAAACAAACAGGCATTCGTCCATAAAAAAAACAATAATAGCGCACACATGCACACACACACATACACCCATGCACATACATCTGCAACCAAGTACTCACTTACATGATTACGAGTGTGTTTGAAACTTCCTATTACACTGAAGCTTATATCCGTAAGTATGAATATGCAATAAATAACAAGAAGAAGAAATTAAAATAAAATAGTCAGAAGTAGAAACACTGTGTTTACATTTATACTGCCCTACACTCGAAGGAATAAAGTTTCTAATGGAAATTTTTTCTCAATTTTTCTTTATGCAACGAAATGAACACTTCATTTGAATTCTTGCTCTTCTTCCAACTACATTTCAAAATTGAATAATGGATGCTTTTGTTGTTGTTTTTAATGTTTTGTTAACGGATATTTTTGATGTGTAATAAAGGAGGAGGAGGTACAAAACTATAAAGTGGATCCCACAATACTACCTTATAGAACACCTGCATTAATTGACTAATATAAAGTTACTTCTTCTTCTTCTTATTGCTCTTTAGGTTGGCAGGAAGATGACTTATTAAGTTTATAAAAAAAAATAATTATTAATAAAAAATTTACAAACTGCTTAGTTTTCCAAGAAATCTTATCCACATAAAACAATAACAGACTTATAAGAAATTCTTTTAAATAAGATAAACAGTAGAAAACAAAAAAAAAACTAATACAGAGCAAAACAAAACACACAGCCAAAATGTCGTATAAGCTGAATGATAATAACGAAAACAATATGGGGTGTTGTTAAATTAGAATATTCTGGTAAAAGGGTTTTTAACAAGAAGTTTGTTTTCTAAAAAGAAGAATATAAAACAAAAACTTTAGTTTAAGATGATTAAAATTTTTATTGTATTACGAAGAGAAAATTTCAGCAATTATGATTGAAAAGTGATATGTGGCAAATATCCACCACGATCACCCTGACAGCTGTCGCTTTTTTCATCAAAGTTTTCAATCACTTTTTAGCAAAATGGCAGTCCTATTTCGTTAATTACATCACGGATTTTGAGTTTTAAGACTGATTGGTTCTTTATAGAAAAAATAATCCAGTGGTGTTAAATAACACGATCTGGCTGCAATAAATTGATCGTTTCATTGACTTTATGACATGTGATACCGACTTATTGAAGCCACATGTCAGTGATATCCACGTCATCAATAAATTTTTGAGTTGTAAGCATCTCGCGATAGTTCTCCCCGGAGGCACGCAGTCTTGATGATCTGTTCGCCGTTTTGACAAGCGCTTTCGGGGTTAAAAGGCGGCACTAGTCGTATGGACTAGCTGAAGCCCGCTACTAGAAGAGACATAGGACTCTCGAAGTACGACCAGTGACTTATAATACACACACTGGTACCACGGGAACCACTTACCCGCAGGCCTACCTCCCTCTTCTGGTTGTTGGTGAGACTACTCGAGAAACAACGTGGAGGCTGTGGTTTAATCGGCCTTTGAAGAAAGTTCCAAAGAGGTGTTATCGAAAAGATAAGGCTAACATCCAAATAAATGTCCTAGTTGTGCTTGCACCAGAACAAGGATTTGGATAGTATTCAAGTCTTTAGCAATAAATGGGGCCACGGCTCTGCTACCGTGTACTTGAAAATTGCTACTAAGGCTTCTATGCATCTAGTATGTATGCGTTTTAGGGAATGGGTGATCGCTTTCCTACACCAAGTGGAAAGACCACCATCAGATTATGGGCTAATGGCTCGCTACTGATGTTAGTCCTATCACACAACTCGCGATAGATTGATCCACTGACCGTTGCCACATTTCCAGTCTCATCTTCGAAAAAAGCGTCTCAATCACGCCTCCAGATCACATAGCGCCTAATATAGTGACACGCTAAGCATGCAAAGATTTCTCTATAATCGCGCCAGGATTTTCAGAAACCCAAATGCGTCAATTTTGCTTGTTCACATGCCCTGATAAAAGAAAATAGGTTTCGTCTAAAAATTAATGATTTTTTCAGAAAAAATTGAGCGAACCTACGGCCATGTTTATCCTCGGTCGGCTTCATTAGCTGCATCAATTGAACCTTGTAAGGCTTCAAAGTCAAATCTGTACGAAAAATTCGCCATGTGATGGTTTTGGATAACCGCAGTTGTTGAGAATGTCGAGGAATCAACAAATTTGGATGTGCTTCAGCACTATGGCTCACGGCTGTGATATTTTTAGTTAAACGAAACTGTCGAACACGCGTTGGTGTTCGCACATTGTGTATCGAACCTGTCGACTAAAATTTAACGACCAGAGTGTTAATAGCGATCTCAGAAGGACAATTATGTTGTCCGAAAATATCACGAATTTTACGAAATGTAACTTTAACAGAACCACCATTTTTATAGTGGATTTTGACGATTTTATGCGATTTTCGTGGGAAATTAAATTCATTGTATCCATTGCCAATGCATCTTCTACGAATTTATTAAAAAACTAACTGTCTAAACTATCATATTGTTGGTGTTGCCACAATTGAAAAATAAGCTTCTTGTGGAAAAAAATAGATATATACGAGATCGGCTTGAAACAATTATGAAAGCACCACTTGCTGGGCAAATGAAATTTATTTTAAGTTTAATCCTCGTTAAGTAAATGCAACAAGGTTACCATCGTGTTTATTTTGTGTGTATTTAAAGTAAATAAATCGTTTAATTTAAAAGTCTAACGTATTGTAAATTTTTTATTTATTTATTTACCCAGTGTGCAGATAAAGAATATATTTTTTATTCAAAATAATTTTTTTAGGTTATAAATCAGGTGTTGGAAAGAAATCGTTTTGAAGTATTAAAATAATAATTAATAAGCGCCAATCTTTAACATTGATTGCTTCTCTGCACAAATTGCTTGAATTAATATTAATTGCCATGTTACGTTACATCACCACCAATGAATGCATTAAAACTTGTATGTGATAAATTTGGTGTAGGGTACAAACAAAACAAAGAAAGTGATTTGTTTAGAAATGCAATTCAATTAAAGTCCGATACAGTATATAATCGAATGATACTCGAAGACCAACATGACAACAATCACAACAACAACAACAATATACCCAGCTTGTCATCGCCAATCATATTTGAGTGACACTGATTTGTCTGTCCACTTTAACATATGTACCTTCATCCTTTTAAATTATTGTCTGTCTAAGGGAATGAGTGCATGCTGTGTGTTGAAAGCTCTTCTGGCCTTAAGTCCATATGACTTGTCTTAGCTAGTTTCCTTTAAAATGAAATCATTATGGGGCTCTTATTTGGGCTTATTGATGATGTTTGCTATTTAGCAAGTGACTGACTGAATGACTGGCTGAATGTTGTGAATGCGGCATACTGATCATGTTATTGATGATAAAGATGGCAAAACAATCATGAAGATCATATAGAAGATGTTGATGTTGGTCATGCTCATACATCAACTTTTTTGTATCTTGTTGCTACAGTTGTTGTTTTATGGCATGAAAAGTGTGAAACAAGTTTGTTGTTGTTTTTTTTTTTGTTTTGCTTCGTTTCATCAAACTTTTATCGTTTAATCATTAAAAGCATGAATAATCATTAAAGTGGCACGTGATAAACGCTAATGGGTGACAAATTTACCAAAAGACATGATGTTGATGAAAATATTAAATATTTAATTGGAGGATGTGATAAAATTTTTAATTAATTTGATTTGTGTTTTATGGGTGAATTCGATTTTTATTTGGACGTGCCAAACAAGGTCGGCTTGACTTTAACATTTCATGCGAACAATATATTTTTTTTCTTATTTTACTTTTCCCTGTTGGTATACCTTCTTCAGTTTGCAATTGCAATTGAGTCATCATGTTTACAAAACAATTTTCTCACATTTAGTCCTTTAAAGAATTTAGCATTTCCTTAATTGAAATGCTTGAAGTATGAATATTCTCTTTGAAAGTGTTTGTTTCTCTTTTTTGGTTTGCGCTTTAAGGACTTTTGACTCAGTTATTGTTAGTTTCTATTGAAATGCAGTAACAAAACTGCAGGCAGGAATACTTGAAGTATTCGCTTAAATTAAAGGGAAATTTTTGCCATTTTCAATTTCTTCTTGGAAATATTTTTATGTTAGCAGCCAATAAGTAATTTATAGAAAAACTATTCATATTGAAATTTTAAAACTTTTTCATCAGTCAAAACTTTTCTATTGGAAAGTTTCAACAGTCCTTGTATAAAAAATTTTCATCAGTCAAAAATTTTTTATTTAAAATTTTTACTTTATAATTTCTCTACTAAAACATTCACATGATAATTTCTCTATAAAAAATTTTTAGCACTAATAATTCCTCTTTTAAAAATTTTGCATCAGTCAAAATCTTTTTATTGATAACTTTCCTATCACAATTTTTCTATTGAAAATTTGTATTAGTCTTAATTTCAATAATTTTTCATTTTAATTCAGTCATAATGTTTTTACGGAAAATTTTTTGCAGCCATAACTTTTCTATTAAAAATTTTCATCAGTCAAAAAACAACTAAAATTTTCATTACTTACAATTTTTATAATGAATCAGTCATAATTTTTTTTTCTATAGAAAATTGTTATCAGTTTTAATTTTTTATAGCCATTATGTTTCTATAGAAAATTTGTTGTAGTCATAAATTTTTTATAAAATTTTTTCATCAGTCAAAATTTTTCTTTAAATTATCATGTCAAAATTTTTCTATTGATAAATTATTTCTCTATTGATTCAGCTATAATTTTACTATAGAAAAATTTTATTAATCGTAATTTTTCTTTAGAAAACTTTCATTAGTCATCATTTAAAAGAAGTTTTTCATCAGTCATAATTCTTCTTAAAAAATTTTCATCAGTCATAATTCTTCTTAAAAAATCATGTAACAATTTTTCTATTGAAAATTTTCATCAGTCATAATTTTTGTTGGTACAGAAAATTATTACCAGTCTTAATTTTTCTATAGACAATTTTAAGAAGTCATAAAATTTTTATAAATATTTATTTAAATTATCATAATTATGTTGAATCATAATTTTTATGTTGAATCAGTCACATTTTTTTTTCAATACAAAATTGTTTTCAATCTTAATTTTTTCATTATTTTTCTTTAGAAAATATTCATCAGGTCATGCACCAGTCATCATTTTTCTACAGAAAATATTCATTAGTCACAATTTTTGTATAAGAAATTAATCATAATTTCTCTATAGACAATTTTTATCAGTCATATCTTTTCTATTGAATCAGCCATCATGTTTTTATAGAAAATTGTAAAAAATATTTTATACAAAATATTTTTATCATATAAATTTTTCCATTTAAAATTTTTATAACTCATAATTTTTTTTTGCTATAGAAAATTGTTATCACTTAAGATAGAAAATTCTCATATTAGTCATAAAATTTTTATAAAAAATTATCATCAGTCAAACTTTTCTCTTTTTAAATGATCATGTCATATAATTTTTCTATTGAAAATTTCAATCGCTTATTCTTTCTTTTTATTGAATCAGTCATAAATTTTCTTTAGAAAATTGTCATCAGTCATAATTTTTTTATATCATAACCGGTGACATAATAAAAAAATTTTCATCAGTTCATAACTCGTCTATAAAAAATTTACATCCGTCATAATTTTTCTTTAGAAAATATTCATCAGTTATAAATTTTTAATATAAAATGTTTACACTAGTTATAAATTTTTTATTAAAAAACATCGCAGTTATAAATTAGCTATTAAACAATTTCATCAGTCATGACTTTTCTATAAAAAAAAATTATGTTAGTCATAAGTTTTCTGAGCCACACGTCTTTCCGTAAAAGAGTTTTATTAGCCTAAATTTTTCGATAGAAAATATTTATTAGTCTTAATTTTGTATATGAAAAATTATTATCAGTCATAATTTTTTTATAAAAATTTTCATCGGTCATTATTTTTCATTGTAATATTTTCATTAGCCTTGAAATTTTATTAAAAAAAAATCAGGCAGGTGTAATTTTGCTTTAAAACAATTTTATCAGTGAAAACTTTTCTATTTAAAAATTTCATTATTCAAAATTTTTCTATAGACAGTATTCATTAGTAATAATTTTTGTACAGAAATATAAGTAATCACATCTTTTTAATAGAAGTTTTTGATCATCGATAACTTTTCTAAAGAAAATTTTCATCGGCCATAAATTTTAATAAAAAACGGCGCAGGCGTAATTTTTCTTTTAAAAAAAAATTCATCATCATATTCATATTTTCATTATCATCATATTTTCTATATAAAAATTTCATCAGTCAAAATATTTATGCAGAAAATATTAATTAGTGATAGTTTTTGTATAAGAAATACTATCAATCATAATTTTCCTATCATTGTTCTACAGAAAATTTTCATCAGTCATCATTTTTCTATAGAAAATTTTCATCAGTCATTATTTTTCTATAGAAAAATTTTATCAGTCATAATTTTTTTTTTAAAAACGTGGCATTTATAATTTTGCTACAAAATAATTTCATCTGCCATGATTTTTCAATAAAATAATTTATGTCAGTTTTAATTTTTCTGAGCAACACTTTTTACCGTAAAAGAATTTTATCAGTCACAATTTATGTCAGTTTTAATTTTTCTGTGCAACACTTTTTACCGTAAAAGAATTTTATCAGTCACAATTTTTCTATAGGAAATAATTATTAGTCGTAACTTTTGTATACAAAAATCAGTCATAATGTTTCTATTAACAATTTGCATTAGTCATGTTGAAATAAAACAAGGACATTATAAAGAAACAGTATTATCTTGATCAAGTATATTAAAGGTAAAGTAGGGTGACTTGAACTTCGTTACTGACAGTAGATCTAAAAAAATTAAACTCTAACTTAAATTTATTATAAATAAATAATATATTTTCGGTATCAGTTTAAAGAAAGCTTTTGAATAAATTTTTATTTTAAAGTAAAACAAATTTTTTTAGAGGCAACAGGATATTCTTTACTCAAAGACAAATCCTGCAAAATCATTAACAACTTTTATGTTTTTGAAGCTTTGGGGCCTTTAAATAAATCAAAAGATACTAAAAGCACCTCTTATAAATATTGTAACATAAATGTAAAATTCTGATTTTAACGACCCTTAGCTCAACCTTTGGCATTACTTTCACTGAATGCGTGCCTTGGCGGTAGAATTTTTTACATACACGTAAAAAATTATATGTGTATATGTAAAAGTTTTTGTGTGGCATCGTAATAACTCAATGGTACATAAATTTGTTCATGCGTTGTTGTTGTTATTGTTGTTACCCAGTAAATTGTCTTCAAATAAATTACAATATAATAATGTATAGCTGCAGTGGAGGACAAAAAAATAGTTTTAGTTTGCGAATACCTGCACGTTAATTTCTTTTTAACTCTTCGACTACACCCTGTTTTTTTTCGTTTGCAAAATTTTATTTTTTCTCATTTAATTAGTTTAGTTTAAGATTCTTGAGTTTTCTATATAAAATTTAGGCAAAACCTCTGATGAGCTACCGGGTTTTTTTTAGCAAGAAGTTTGTTTTTCAATTGTGGCAACACTAATAAAATGACAGTTGTGACATTTAGTTTTTTGACGTATTCGTAGTAGATGCATTGGTATTTGTTATCAAGGAATCCAATATCGCATGCAAATCGCATTAAAATAATTAAAATCCACTATGAATGTTAAAGTTACATTTCGTAAATTTCGTGATATTTTCGGACAACATAATCGTCCTTCTGCTACTGGTATTAAGAAAATGGTCCTTAAATTTTATTCGACAGGCTCGATACAAAATGTGTAAACACCAACGCGTGCTCGACTGAGTCGTTCGATTCAAAACATTGCAACCGTAAGCCACAGTGTTGAAGCAGCTCCAAATTTGCCAATTCTTCGACGTTCTCAATAATTGGGGTTCTCCAAAATTACCACATGGCGAATTTTGCATAAAGTTTTGACTTTGAAGCCTTACGAGGTTTAATTGGTGTAGGTTTTGAAGCCAACCGACCATTCACATCGCCATAAATTCCCTCAATTTACTTAGACACAACCCGCTGGTTTTTCTAAAAAAATGTGCGAACACCAAAGCGTGTTCATGCTGGTCGTTAAACTGAAAACATAACAGCTGTGAGTCACAGTGTTGAAGCAGATCCAAATTTGTCAATTCCTTGACGTTCTCAACAATTGTGGTTATCCAAAACTACCACATGGCGAATTTTTCGCAAGAATTTAACTTTGAAGCCTGACAAGGTTCAACTGGTGAAAGAATTGAAGCCGTAGATTCGCTCAATTCAAGCAGGCCTTCAGACGAAGCCCATTTTCACTTGTTAGGGTATGTCAACTGGGCTTCTGAAAATCCTAGAGCGATTACTGACAAGCCTTTGCATGCTCAACGTGTCACTGTATGGTGTGCAATGTGGTCTATAGTCGTGATTGGGCCGTGTTTTTTATCAAAGATGATGCTGAAAATGCGGTAAGGGTCAATGGATCACGCCAGTAATGGATCAAGATATAGGTATCACTGACATGTGGGTTCAACAGGTCGGTGCCACATGTCACACAACCAATGATACGATCGATCAATTTATTGCAAACCAAATTTTCCGATTGCATAATTTTACGATAATCAGCAGTTGAGTTGCCAGCCAGATCGTGTGACTTAACACCCCTGGATTATTTTTTGTGGGACTGTATTAAGGACTGAGTCTATACGCGGCAAACCCAATCGATTTCAACCTTAAAACTCAAAATCCGTGATGTGATTAAGGAAATAGACCGCCATTTTGACAAAAATGAGAGATTCGATATCTGTGAGCGTGGTTCCGATTTGCCAGATATCATTTTTCATTCATAATTAGCGAATTTTTTTCTTCAGAAATTTTAATCATCTTAATAAAAGCTTTTCCTTTTATTTTGTTGAAGAATACAAACTTCTTGTTGAAAAACCCTTTATATCAGCAGTAGCGCAATAAATATCGATTTTCTACGGTATTTCATGATATTCTCATAAGAAGGTAAATTAAAAATAATTCTTAACAATAATTTTCTTATTGGTTATTATTCCCCATTATTTTTCTTTTCATTTGATTTTGTAGTTAAGACTTTGATGGGATTTGAACTTATGGCTTGTTATTACAAGTCTATTTTATAACATGCAGACATATCTCTTCCCCAAAGATAATAATGGCCGTTTTATATGTGTTAGGTTTTCTGTTTTTTATGCTATTCACATGCACACCACACTTTAAGAGTGGTGTAAGTAACAACTTACTTCCTAAATAGTTACAATTTTCTCTTTAAACATCTTTAATGGGCAATTGAATAATAAGAAGAAACATTTTTCACGTCAAACATTTTGTTTACAACTGTTTGGCGCTTTAATTTGACAACAACAACAACAACAAAAAAAGGATAAAAGAACAAAACAAATAAAAAAAATAAAGGAATTGGAGTAAGACTCTTGGGAGCATTTGTAAACGTGAATTATTATTTCTGCAGTATTCCATTTTATTTGCTGTTGGGATTTCTGCTGCCGTTGCTGTCTTCGGTCCCTCAATTTGCGCCTGGCTTCGAACAATGAATAAAATTTTAATATATTAGAAGATGTTGTTTAAAACAACAATACAATAGAAAGAAAAAAAAACAAAAGGGGGAAAAGAACAAATAACCACTAACAACAATAAGAATTCGATGTTGTAAAAAAGTGAAATGAAAAGAAGAAAAAGGCTTAAAGAAGTAGAATGGGAGATCGACTTAAAACAATAAGAGGAAATAAAGGATTTTAACAACTGTTGCAGAAGAACAAATTACATAAGAGTCGTTGTAAACGGACAGAGATTGAAACTCATTCATCCAAACCAATCTGTTTCGTTACAGCATCCTTACAAATAATTTTTTTATTGTTGAATAACTTTCCAGGACAATACAATACAATGGAAAAAAAATTTAACATCATTATTAAGAATAACGAAATAACTTTAATATCTTCCTTACCAGACTTGTATTGAAAGCTTGAGGATTATGACTCTTTCGCATTTTATGAAATGTGCATCTTCTTAGTCAATAATTATTATTATTCAGGAGATTCAATATAATGAAAAGAGACGTTTTTTTTAAAAATACTTTATTTTTTGTAATTTATTCCGGGGAAAGCCTTTTGCGTAAGATTAACCTTTGTTTTTTGGGAATATTATTTTGTTTTTGATTTTATTTTATTTTTTATTCAGGCATAGAGCAATATGAGGTCAATGCCAAATATATCGGGTGTTTTTCTTATAGCGTTATAGAACTTGGCAACACTTTTTTAACTAGCGGCTATTTTGTCAGCTGTCAAGTCATTTATGTCAAGTGACTCGGCTGATAAAGCAAACCTTTTGCATGGTATATTTGCAAACAATTCTTATTTGCTGGAAAGCAATCAACCACCGCCCGAGGTCGACACAGTATCAGTTACTATGGCGAAGATATTCCTTCGAGTTTAAGCGGTTAAAAAGGTTTTAGTGGATCTCAACGTCAATAAGTCTCCTGGGCCGGATGGGATACCAGCACTGGTCTTGAAACAGTGCTCTTCGATGCTAGCGCGTCCGTTACCATCGCTTTCTTTTCAGCATGTTGTGTCATGCCTAGGAATTTCCGAAGTGTTGGAAGCTTGCTAATGTAACGCTAATCCCTAAAAGGGGTGAAGCTAACAACCCTGAATATTACCGCCCCATTCCTCTTAATTCTGCACTTTCGAAAGTGATGGAAAGTATGATTCATTTTTATATGTGTGAATGTTTTCCGACGGGGTTTGATTTAATTGGTTATGAATTTCCGTCATCCCGCCTCAAATTTAGTTTGTAAACAAACCGGTTTCGATCATGTGGCATCTTCAGTGTTTTCTCTCTTCTTCTTCTTCCTTATACTATATTATATTCATCTTGTGAGGTAGCTAGAGTCCAACAATTTACTTAGCGACCAACGGTATGGCACTCTACGGGCGATTTGCTAGCTTTCCTATCGGTACAATTGTGCAGCTCTATATATCATTTCGGACAGAGTAAGGTGGTGGCTATAGATATTTCCAAGGCGTTTGATAGAGTGTGGCATGATGCACTTCTATCAAGACTTCCTGCTTTTGGTGCCGGCGATAATTTCTCCAGATTTATATCGAGTTTTCTCAGGAATCGCACTATGCGAGTTGTTATAGATTGGGATTTCTTCAGACGAGTTCAAGATTAATTCATGGGTACCATAGGGCTTAGTTCCTTCTCCTACCCTAATTCTTTTTTCTTTTCTAAATGACCTTCTTTTTAAACTTTTAACCCTATACACTCATTCGTATTCATTTGGTAATAAACCAAACCAGTTGGAGGTGAGTTCCAAAAGGCGGAACATGTCTGATACGCTTAATCACGATCTCGCAGCGATCTCCAAATGAGGTCGTGTAAATAGAGTTAATTTTAATGCACGTAAAACGCAATGTTGCATGCTTACGCATAGACCTGTGTTCGAAAATTCGTAATATTTTCGAACATAAACGCCCTTCTAAGAAACTATTAAAAATTTTGTTGTTAAATTTGAGTCGACAGGACCGATACAAAATGTGCGAATACCAAAGCGTGTTAGGCATTGTGGTTAAACTGAAAACGTCGCAGCCGTGAGCCACAATGCTGAAGCAGAGCAATTTCACAACGTTCTCAGCAATTAAGGTTATCTAAAGCCAGCACAACTGTGTGATTAGATTTACATCCGCGCCTGGCCATGAAGCCTTAAACAGATGGTGGACCAAACCGCTGCATAATTTGGAACGTCATGCTCGTCCTAGGAAGCCGAAGCTATAATTCTATGCAACAGAACTTTCTAGTTGCAACTTCGATGATTCCAGAGCAGGGCTGCAAATCATCACTCCTTGATTAAGAGTTGGAGACTTTTCAACTCCTGTCCAGAACACATGTCTAGCATGCTCACTGGATCTGGGAACATTTCACCAGGTAGGTGTTATTAAAGGTGAAATGAACCCGGCCGCCATAGAACCATAGACAGATATGGGGCCGCGAAACCACAACCACCACGATACTCCCATAAAGGGCCAACCTCAATAATCAGCCAGAAAACAGTTAAGTGTCTAAAGAGACAAATAACGGAACTCTGCAGGTCACTGATTCCCGTAGAAATAAAGTGGAGTTTCCAGTTGTACCCCTGCTGACTTCAGGGGACTGGACTCCCTTTTTCCCCCAGTTGCACAGGTCTAAGTTGTTGCTATCTCCAAAGACCATATATATGTGCCCTCGGGGGGTCCAAAGCCAGCACATGGCGAAATTTGCGTAAGGATTTGACTTTGAAGCCTTACAAGGTTCAACTGGTGCAGGAATTGAAGCCGATCGACCATATACATCGCCATAGATTCGTTCAATTCATTCAGGAAGAGTTGGTTTGAAAAAATCAATTTTTCAAACGAAATCCATTTTCACTTGTCAAGGTATTTCAATAGGAAAATTTCCGCATTTGGCTTCTGAAAATCCTAGAGCAATTACTGAGAAGCCTTCGCATGCTCAACGTATCACTGCATAGTGTGCTTTGTAGTCTGGAGGCGTAATGGAGCCGTTTTAATTTTTTAAGAAATGCAGTAACACGCTATCGCGAGATGCTAACAATCAATTTTGGCTTTTATTGATGACGTGGTTATTAATGCAGGTTCACACAAGGCAATTTTAGTTGCTCAACTCTTGAGTTTTTAAGAGAGAGAGAGAGAGGTAAAGGGAATGGAAAGGGGAACATAATTGCTCGTACTCGTTTATTTCTTTTTGCTTGCCATTCGCAGTTTTCATTTCATTTCATTTATTGTTCGCGTTTTATTATATTGCGGGAAAGTACATTTTAAATCATTTTGTAAAACAGTGAGACTGTGGTTTTAAAATACGCTGTGTGTGTTAATATCAACAAAGCAAGAAATTTAAAGACAAAAAGGGAACAAGATTTGCTGGGCCAAATTATTCGTGTCTGAACACTGCAGCAATTTTAAAAGAAAATTAATGAAGAGTTGAGCAACTGAAATTGCCCTGTCTGAACTTGGTCTTACTGGCATGTGGTTTCAACAGGACGGTGTCATTTGGCAGACAGCCAATGAAACGAACAATTTATTGGAAACCAAATTTCCCGATAGACTTCTTAAAATAGAATCACGACATATCACGACAATCAGCAGTTAAGTGGCCAGTCAGATTGTGTGATTTAACATCACTATATTATATTTTATGAGGCTATATTAAGGACAGAGTTTATACGGAGCCAATCGAAGCGATTTCAGACTTAAAACTCAAAATCAGTGATGTGATTTTGCAAAAAAGTGGTTAAAAACTTTGGTGATAGAATCGAAATCTGTCAGGGTGGTCGTTGGGGACATTTGCGGATAACATTTTGCTTTCACGTTGTTTTATTTTGTTTTAGAAAACAAACTTCTGGTTGAAAAACCCTTTAGAAAGTCTCTTTTTATGACAAAATAATTTTCAGTTAAGTGGAAGTTCATTTCAAAAAATACAAGAAGGAAAAAAAAAGTCAGACAATAGCAGATTGTTGGGAGTTTTCTGGAAAGTTACATCCTTATTCAGGATTCTTTTTATCTATTTACCTGCAAGATAAATGTCTGTTGTAAATTTGTCTATTTAAAGAAAAATTTCAAAGTACCGGAAATGTGAAACATGATTTATCTTTCTAAAAAACATCACTAACTTGCTTATCACACAAACCAACCTTTTATTATTATACCCATATTTGCTGTTTTTACAGTTAATCACGAACTGAAGCCTAACTAAAAAACTGAATAACATTTCTCATTTTAAACAAAAAATCTACAAAATTATTTCTTTTGCCTTCTCGTCAGTCATTAAATACTTTTTTTTTTGATAAAATAAGAAATATTTATTTTAACTACTTTTGCTTACTATTTAATCTGCATGCATGTGTATGTGTGAGTATTTTATGCATTTCACCGTACATGTTTCTTACACAATTTGCAAAATGTAAAGACATTTGAATGTTAAGCACAGCTTTCAACAACAAGATTTTGCCTCTGGGATTTTGTTAAGTTCTTAAATGATTTAATACACTCGTTTTAAATTAAATGTTTTAAATTCTTTTCGAGAGCAAAAGAAAATAAAATAAAATAAATTTAATATACTCATATATACCATTCACGTAAGAGCTTTTATATATTTAAATAAGTATGTACATTGTACAGACACATTGTTACAAACTCATACAGATGCATTTTTCAATGTATTAAAGAATAAAAGAAATCTATGCCAAAGAATTTATATTGAGAATGTGTGAAAAGAAGAACCGAACCCAATCTATTGAATCCATACTAATTGATAAAGAAATGCTTCTTCTATATTTGCCGAGGAGAGTACTTTGGTGTTTCATGATTGGAAAAATCTTTGATGTTATTTTTTATAAATATTTTAATTTTTTTTTATTTTCTTTTTCATTTAAAAATGTTTACTTTAAACCTTTTACTATTGCTGTAAATGAAATGGGTTCTTTTAAAATTTGGCCGCACTGTTATTTTTTTTTGGCAGCGTTTTTAGTTTTTATACTGCTTAACGGTTTTTGCTGGCTGTTTGCTCGGTATAAACGCCGAGCGCTTTTGATGTGAAGACATCATCTTAAGCCGTATTCTAAACTGTACTGGTGAATCCGTGTTCGGGTTTAGGTAGTTCTGTTGTTACGGTCGTATTTTTCCCACCGGGGGTATATTGAAATGTCTTGATAGGATTTTACCACTAAGGCATGTATCATCTGGCTAACAGGAGCCAACTGAGCAATACCCACGTTATATCCATGGGAAACAGTATGCCCCAAAGTTTAGCTTTTGCTGTTCTCTGACTGTTTATTGAGGTTTGCCCTTCGGGGAGTATCGTGGTGGATGTGGTTTCGCAGGCCCTCAAGAAATGATTAAGCGGCCTGGATCATCTCACTTTTGACCAAGAACACATGGTGAATGATCCGGCTCCAGTGTTATGTGTTCTGGACCAGGAGTTGGAAAGTCTCTAAATCTTCAGCAAGGAGTGAAGGTGGCGGCCCTGCTCCGAGCTTCCGAAAATGCAACTAGCAATAACCTGTTGGATAGTATTATGCTTCGTGGGTGCACGCTACATATAATTCGAAGTCCCCCTTGGGGGCTCATTAATCGGTCTTTATAGAACTTCGACTATCTAGACCTGTGCAACTGGTTCCCTGAAGTCAGCAGGGGTACAACTGGAAGCTCCACGTTATTTCCACGGGAATCAGTGAGCTCGCAGAGTTGCCCCTATTTATCTCTTTAGACATGTAGCTGTTCTCTGGCTGATTATTGTGGTTGGCCCTTTTGGGAGTATCGTGGTGGTTGTGGTTTCGCGGCCCCATAACATACAGGTCAGTTTTATATGGTGGCCAGGATCATTTCACCTTTAATCACACCTACCTGGTGAAATGATCCTAGATCCAGTGAGCGTGCTAGACATGTGTTCTGGACAGGAGTTGGATAGTCTCCAGCTCTTCAGCAAGGAGTGGTGGTTCGCAACCCTGCTCTGGAATCATCGAAATTGCAACTAGGAAAGACCTGTTGCTAGAATTAATCTTCGGCTTCCTAGGGCGTGAGTGGCGTTGCTTTTCATTCCCAGTGGTATGACCACCATCTGTTTAAGGCTTACTGCCAGTTGCAGATGCAAATCTTATCACGTAATTAAGCTCCCCCCGGGGGCTCCCCCCGGGGGCACATTATAGTCTTTTTGGAACCTACTATTCCATTTAGATTTGTGTCTTGCGGGGTAAAAGGGAGCCCAGGCCCCTCAAAGGCTAGTAGGAGTCACCTGGACAATCCACATATTTCCACGGGAAATCAGTTGCCCCAGAGTACAATATTTGCTCTCTTTAGACAAAAAATGTGCTCTGACTGGTTATTGAGGTTGGCCCCTATATGGGAGTATCGTGGTGGTTGTGGTTTCGGACCCTCGTGAGAGTTTGTGGGTCGGACCATTCAAATTAACACAATGAATGGTTCAGGTCCAGTGAGTATGAATGCTGGCGTGTTCTTGATAAATAAGAGCTTCATGCGTTCTGGACCAGGAGTTGGAAAGTCTCCAACTCCTCAGCAAGGAGTGAGAGCACGGCCTACTCCGGACTTTCTAAATTGCTACTAGAAGTGACTGGAGGACATACGTATCTGAAGGCCTTCTAGGGCGTAGTTGGTGTCCAATCAACTAAGTTGTTTAACTACCATCTGATTATGACCTCGCGGTCGGTGCAGATGTAAAACAAATCACACATGTCCCCCCGGGGGCACATTTATCGATCTTTATAGAATACTTGACTATCTAGACCTGTGCAACTGGGGGTATAAGGGAGTCCAGTCCCCTGAAGGCAGCAGGGGTCATCTGGAAACTCCACGTTATTTCCATGGGAATCAGTAACCCGCAGAGTTGCCGCTATTTGTCTCTTTAGACTTTTAGCTGTTTCTCTGACTGATTATTGAGGTTGGGCCTTCGGGAGTATCGTGGTGGTTGTGGTTTTGCGGCCCCATACAGGAATTGTTTTATAGTGCCCAGGATCATCTCGCCTTTAATTACACCAACGGGTGAAGGATTCAGATCCAGTGAGCATGCTAGTCGTGGAATCGGAAGCTCTTAATGTTCTTGGCATAAAAATTCAGTGTGTTGTTCGATGGACTAAACACATTTTTTAGGTTTCTAAAGAAGCTTTCAAGTGTAAGAGATACTTCACTCCATCCGATCTACGTACTATTTATACCACCTATAGCCGTCCAAGGATGGAATACAACTCTCTAATTTAAAGGCACCAAAGTCTATTTTGGAGTTGGTCGACCGCATACAGGAGAGGGCCAACAGGCTCATTGGGGAGGGTAAAAAGATCTCTATCCAACTCTCTTGATTCTCTAGAGTATCTACGCAATGTAGGTTGTGTTTCACTGTTTTATCGTTACTACAATGGTAAGTGCGGTAATGAAATAAGGGAACTTGTTCCCGAAACTTGCACGTTTTTGCGTTTGAAGGGATTTTCGTTGAGAGCGTAGCCATTTGTGGTTGATTGGCCAGTGAATTGCACTAGGCACTACAGGGGAAACTCGTCTTTTAGCAGAACAGTTCGCAAATGGAATAAACGCCCTCCAGAGGTCTTTCCTGCCACTTTCAATTAAGGAAAATTCAAATCGAATATCCACAAACACTATTCCCTCTTTCCTCCTCCCCATAATCTAATTTCCTAGTGCATTGCATGAGTAGAGGTCATTGCCTGAGTGCTGGTCCGAACGAAAAAGAAGTAAAATTGTGTCGTCGTGTTGTATCGGTTGTCTCTTTGTCTTCTTTATTCCTGTTTTTAATGTTGTATTGCCTAAGAAGTTTGTCGATAGTAGTGGGTTTGTATCCTTTATTTTTAGTTACGGTGTAAATTGTGTCGAGTTCTTTGTTGTACTTATCTGGAGTAATGGAGGATTATCTTAAGTCTGTGTATCATATGTCTAAATGCTGCTAGTTTATGTTGGGTAGAGTGGTTTGAGGTAATGTGGATGGTAGTGTCCGTAGTAGATGGTTTTCTATAGATGTCAAATATTAAACAGTCAGTTCCTCGTTAAAAAAAAACATGCTTTTAGAAAAGCAGACTTCGTGGTCATGGTTTTCTGACAAAAAAATCTTTGAGAATGCAAAGGTCAAAATGCTATACGTAGAAAGCTAAGGACAAAAGTTCTAAGAACAAATAACAACCAAGCCTGAGTTATCCATTTGCTATTAGATAAATAAAAATTTAAGAACCGAATTTAAAACATATAGACATGGTCATCGAATATAAAAAAAATTGTAATACTCACCCTGTTTAAATTCCGATTACTTTTTTAAGGAGTGGTCAAAAATGAGATTAGGAAGTTAATTGCTTGTCAAATAATGAAAAGTTAAAAATTAAGATGTGATCCTTTGATATTTATTTAGTAAAATGGTGAAAATGTGTAAATATGCAACGCTACACTCTTCTGCAAAGAATTTAGATGGTGAAAATTTTCTATCCACATGGTGAAAATTGCCCTGGGTTACTTCGAATACTTCTAACAGATTTTTTTCCATAATCAGTTTCCTTCTATTCCGCTGTGCCTAATTTAATCGCTAAATTCGTGGCTCACGGCACTGTTGCTCATAATAGACCAAAATAGTACGCTGTTAGTGGCCGTAGCTGATGCAAACATAGCTGATGTACAGGGTAAAGTGTAGAGAATGAGCCTGAAATAACCACTCGTCGATGTTCGCAAAAATTGGGTATCACTAGAGTCACCTGGCAAAAAATATTGCATAGAGATCTTCTTTATGCTTGTAAAGTTCAAAACGTTCAAGAATTAAAACCGTCTGACCATTGTTTGAATCGAACGTTTGCGAATTGGCTGTTTGAAAAATAAAGGAAAAAACGCATTTTTTTTATCAAAATCATGATGAGGCCTCATCATATTCAATAAAGCAGTTATGTAGATAAACAAATTTGTCGTATATGGGCTTTACAGAATCCACAAACAGTACTCGAAAAACATTATATCCTAAGAAAATGACCATAAGAATTTTCTGCGCTACTAATAACCAATTGGCTCATATTTATACCAGTAACCTTTGGTGTCGGCACGACGGTGTCACGATCCACACAGTCATAAAAACAATTCCGTTATTAAAGTGAAACATTTTTCGGTTGTGATGACAATTGGCCATCTTGTAATTTAACGCCACTAAATTACTTTCTCAAAAGGCCTTTTGAAAGGTCGGGTTTGTATAAATAACTCACAAATAACTGGCGCTTTGAATGATGGCACATGTATTGTTCGAATAAGCGAAGTTTTGTTGCAAAATGTTCTTAAAAAATTTTTCGAAAAGAGGAATTTTGTCGATTCGCTAGTGCTGGATTTTTGCATGACCTTATACTACGTTATTAATTTCCATATTTATACTTTACGTTGGTGTCCATAAAACTGAAGTTGTCAAAAAAATTGTACGATTTAAATCAATTTTACTTCCTAACCTCAAATTTGCTTTAAAATGGTTTAAGATAAAAATTCATATACATCAAATTATATTAAACCTATGGTGACACCCGTTAAGTAATTTTTTAAAATTTGTATATCATTTATTATAACTAACATAAAAGTATACATTTTGTAAAAGGTGTTTTTTAAAGCTAGATAGAACTTTAAATTGTAAAAAGTAACACAAAAAATTAAATTTAAATGAAACATTTTTTTTTATTTGTTTCAGTATACTCTGACAAATCATCATGAATAGTCTCTCGCTTGAAGAACGCTACGAAATTATCCAAATTTACTTTGAAAATCAGTCGTCGATTCGCGCAACTTATAGACGACTTTGTCATTTTTATGGCGTACATAATCGTGCATCTGAACAAGCCATTCGTCGAACTGTCAATAGATTTCGTACCACATACTCTCTAGAGGATGCAATAACACCAACACGTCGAAGGAATGTGCGTACTGAAGAGAATATCGCCGTTGTAAACGAAAGTGTGGAAGAAGATCCAAATTTATCAATTCGTCGTCGGTCGCAGGAATTGGGGCTCTGTCCGTCCACTACGTGAAAAATTTTGCGCAAAGATCTCGGCCTACACCCGTATAAGATCCAGCTGGTGCAGGAATTGAAGCCACGAGACCATTATATGCGTCGTTCTTTCGCCGATTGGGCTCTAGAGCAGTTGGCAACTGACCCGTTGTTTTATCGCAAAATTGTGTTCAGCGATGAGGCGCATTTTTGGCTTAACGGGTTTGTTAATAAGCAAAATTGCCGCATATGGAGTGAGACCAATCCACAACAGACCATACAGACTCCATTACATCCAGAAAAATGCACCGTTTGGTGCAGTTTTCACGCTGGTGGCATCATCGGACCTTATTTCTTCAAAAATGAGGCCGGAGCTCGCGTTACGGTCAATGGAGATCGCTACCGCACCATGATCAATGATTTTTTGTTTGAAAATATGGATGATATTGATCCGGACGAGATGTGGTTTCAACAGGATGGCGCTACGTGCCATACAGCGAACGCAACCATCGACTTATTGAAATCAAAATTAGTTAGCGATTAGTTGATTTCGAGCATTGGACCTGTCAATTGGCCTCCAAGGTCGTGCGATTTGACACCACTCGACTATTTCCTGTGGGGCTACGTGAAGTCACTGGTTTATGCTGATAAACCAGCAACAATTGACGCCTTGGAGGACAGCATTGTTCGTGTTATTCGTGACATACGCCCAGCAGTGCTCGAAAAAGTGGCCCAAAATTGGACGTCCAGAATGGGCTTCGTCAAGAACAGCCGCGGTGCCCATATGCCCGAAATCATTTTCAAATGTTAATGTCACGTATTGATCCTTCGAATAAAAAAGAAATTTTGATTACAATTTAATTTTTTGTGTTATTTTTTACAATTTCAAGTTCTATCGGGCTTAAAAAAACACCCTTTATTATTTTCAAGCGTTTTGACTATAATGGTTAAACAATTAAGGCCATAGAAGTCAAATTAAGTCATTTATGGAAACACTCGTTCTTTTTTTAAAATTATTTCTTAACAATTTCTGGTATACAGAGTATCCGCCGGGTTTTAGGGGTTAAAACAATTTATCAATATTAATCATCGATTACTGTGACGATGAGAAAGTTACGTGAAATTTTTGGAAGAAACTACGTGCCAACAAAACGCACTATTTATCGTGTAGTGAGTGATTTCAAAGAAAGACGGTCTGTAGGTGATAGGCCCAAGCATGAACCACAACTTACTGCAAGATCGGCTGAAAACATTACTTTTGCTCAAGAAAGTGTTTAAAACAATACATCAACCGAAATTCGACGCCGTGCTCAGGAGGTCTTCAAAGAACAACTTCAAAGCACAACTTTGGCCGCAATATTGCACAAGAATTTGCATTTGTTTCCATTTAAGATTCAGTTGATACAAGAGCTTCTTCCACAAGATCATTTACGCCGCTGTACATATGCCAATAGGATGTTATAGCTCGCTCCTGACAACCCCGATTTTTATGCAGAAATCATAATGAGTAACGAGGCACTTTTTTATTTGAATGGATAAGTGAATAAACAGAATAGTCGGTTGTGGGGAATGGGGAAACCCTCAAATTATTCAACAGTCACCTTTGCATCAGTTAAAAGTGCCAGTTTGGTGTACAATTTGGCATCATTGGACCTTACTTCTTTGAAAATGGAAACGGCATTACGGTGACTGTAAATGGAAAGTGAAAACGTGATATTTTTGGAAATTTTTTAATGCCACAAATACATGCTTTGGGCTTGATTAACATGTGGTATCAACATGACGGTGCCATACCGCATACAGCCAGGATTACAATGGAATTACTGGGAGACCTCTTTCCGCAATAAGTTATTTCAAGAAATGGTGATGTTGATTGACCTCCACGGGTGTCTGCTTTTACTGCTCCGGACTTCTTTTTGCGGGGGATATTTGAAAAGCAAGGTTTGGGCAAACAACCCAGAAACGTTTGAGCAACTCAAACAAAATATTCGTGATGAAATTAATGAAATACCGCATGAAATGTGTAAGAAATAAGAAATCTACTCAAAAGGGCTCGCATTTGTGAGGCTAACAGAGGCGGACAGTTATCTGATATTGTATTCCATACAAAATTGTCCCCCTTCCCAGGGTAACACCCTGTATTACGCTATACTGATACTGATGTCAAAATTTTAACGAAAACTCAGTTACGTTACAATATTTTGTGGTCTTAAATAACGTTTTTGTAATTTCTTTATCACAAAAGAGTATTATTTTGAAAAAGCTGAGCATCAAAGGCACATGCAACTTGAAATAAACTTTTAAAACAAAATTGTTGTCCGTATAATTTTTAAAATTTTTTTTATATATCAAACGGAATAAGTTATTAGTGTCAAATATCTTGGAAAAGTTTATTCTATCAACATAAAGACAACAACAACAAAGATATCCTGACATTCACAAGATTCCTAAGAAACTCTTTGATATAAAAAGCTGTTGCGAACTTCCTTTGTAATGACAATGACTTTATCTCAAGTTTAGTGCAGCAATGAACTTTTAATTTATGTATGAGTTATTTTGCTTACAAACTTTTGTGCTTCTTAAAAAATGTGTTGTGTGTGTTGTAAACTTTTATAACTTTCGAAGAATATTCTTGCACTATCTTTGACGGAAGTGAAAATGTTGCGAAAAAGAATTTTTCCTTTCTATTTTGTTTTTTGTGAAATAATAAAAATGAAAAACGAAAAAACCCTTTAAATTCGTCACAAGTAAGCCGAAATTCGAAATAATTTTATACTCTGATATGCTTGTGAAAATAAACGAATTTAAGAAAATATACAGCCACACACACACACTCAAACATTAAGTTAAGTTTTCAAAACCACCCAACAGGAAGTTTAACTAGAGAATTTTAAATTTTTGTACTGCAGCATCTCTCACTCACCAACCGTCAATTTAGACTTCCAACCATCTTCCTATTTAATCATTCATCTCTTCATCATTCCTTCCATTGACATGACCACACACATACAATGCATTAAAGTGAAAACAAATATAAATACATGCACACATGCACATATAAACTTTAATTCACATATATGACTTGTTAAATTCATATATTACACACACACACACGCAATTCAATTTAATGTACAGGGAAACTTGAAAATAAGTGTTTTTAATGAAGACTAGATAATATTTTTTCTTGTTATTCGCCTTTGAGCAATCGTTAAAGTAGGGGATAGAATACCATGTTATTTCCTTGTAAGGTTTGTTTATTGAGATTGTAGAGGGTTTTTCAACAAGAAGTTTGTTTTCTAAAACAAGAAATTTAGATTAAGATAATTCAAATTTTCATGAATGAAGAATTATATCTGGCAAATGTCCACCACGACCACGCTGACAGATATCAAATCTTTTATAAAGGTTTTTAATCACTTTTTGCCAAAATGGCGACTCTATTTCGTTAATCACATTACGAATTTAGAGTTTTAAAGCGGAAATCGATTCGCTTGGCTCCATAACATAACCCCACAAAAAATAATACAGTGTTATTAAATCACACGATCTGCTGACTGTTGTGAAATTTTGCAACTGGGAATATTGGTTTGCAATAAATTGATATATTGTGTGATTGATTGATTGTGTGATATATGGCACTATTCTATTGAAACCGTGATATCTACGTCATCAATAAGAGGCTGAAATTGAGTTGTTGGCATTTCGCGATAGTGTCATCCATTGGCCGTTAAAGTATTTCCAGCCTCATTGAAAAAAAACCGGCTTAATCACGCCTCCAGACCTCCTCATATCGCACCATACAGCGACAAGTTTAACATGCAAAGGCTTCTTAATAATCGCTCTAGGATTTTTAGAAACCCAAATGCGGCAATTTTGATGTGGTACCCTGACAAGTGAAAATGGGCTTCGCCTAAAAAAATTCTTTTTTCAGAGAAACCAGCCGGTTGTTCCTAAATGAATTGTTCGCATCTACGGTGATGTGAATGGTCTGTCGGCTGCAATTCCTATGTTAGTTGAACCTTGTAAGGCTTCAAAGTCAATTCCTTATGTTAAATTCACCATGTGGTGGTTTCGGATAACCCCAATTGTTGAGAACGTCGAGGAATTAACATATTTGGATTTGCTTCTACACTATGGCTCACGGCTAAGATGGTTTCAGGTGAACGATCCAGTCGAATGCGTGTAGGTGTTTGCACAATTTGTATCGACCCTATCGACTCAAATTTAACGACCAAATTCTTAATAGCGGTCTTGGAAGGACGATTATATTGTCCGAAAATATCACTTTAACAGAACCACCATTTTCATAGTGGATTTAAATTGTTTTAATGTGATTTTCATGCGAAATTGAATTCATTGTAACAACTGCCAATGCATCTACTACGAATCCGTTAAAAAACTTAATGTAAAAGTGGACTACAAGAGATAGTCACCCCCCCCCCCCCGGGGGCACATTGAGATGTTTTGACGGAATCTCACCGTCACTACATGTGTCAACGGGGGTAAAAGGGAGTCCAGTCCCCTTAAAGGCTAGCAGGAGCCAACTTGACAATTCCATTTTATATTAACGGGAATCAGTAAAACTCCGGAGTTCAGCTATTTGTCTTTTTAGCCTTTTAGCTGTTTTTTGACTGATTTCGGGAGTATCGTGGTGGCTGTGTGAGTATGAATGGCGTCGTGTTCTTAAATTATATTAAGCTTCATGCGTTCTGGACCAGGAGTTGGATAGTCAACAACTCTTCAACAAGGAGTGTGGGTTTTGGCCTGCTTCGGGCTTTTGAAGTTGCAACTAGTAGTGACCGGAGGAAGGCATTCTAGGGCAAGGGAGACGCTAAAATCAGTCACAGTGGTTCGGCCACCACCTGGTTATGACCTACGGTCGGTGTTGGTGTAAACCTTATCACGCTTACAAGAGATATCTACGTTAACATCATCACTTGTTGTTGTTATCATCATTCAGTGTAAGCCTGTTTGGCTGTATGCTATTTTTATTGTGTGTTAGTTTTTTCTGTTGTGTTTAGTTTTTTCCCTGGAATTTTTGTTAGAAACTACGTAATTTGTAAAAAGGCACAATAAGTCATTTCGTTTATTTCTTGATAATTATTTTGTTTTAAAGCAAAATATATCTTAACAACATTTGGCGGATGATTTTAATTGGCTCCAATTGTTGTTTCTTCATTCCAATTTTGATGCTATAAGCAGGTTTTAATAAGTTTATACTTCAATCAAAGCACTACTTTTTTCCATTTTTTTAGTAGCATATGGATTCCGTGTCAAAATAACAGCTACGATTTTGAAGTAAAGAAATGATCAAGGCAATACTCTGCTACTCGGTGTGAAGTAAAGAGTGTTTCAGTATGGGTGTTCTCTATCGATCGAAACAAATTGTAGTCAAAAGGTGCAAGGCCTGGGCGGGCTATTAGACGGGTGAACAAAAATTTTCTATCTACGGTTTTTCAACTAATTTTTCACCGGTCCTGCAAGATGTAGGCAAAATTGTGGGTTTGTGTGTGGTTGTATATTGTGGTCGTTCTCCGTTGATTGCTCTTTTCAAACGAATTGATTGTTTTCGGTGCAGATTTTCTGCATCGTCTGACCCGATTTCAACAGCTCATAACACAAAACAAAGTTTGGATCCCACCAAATATAGAGCATTCATTACCTTGGTATCCTGGATATTTGGCTTCGGAGTTGATTTGGCTGCTTGACCGGGTTTTATATATGACTTTTTTTACGCTTGCAGTTATTGCACTGTATCCATTTATTATCACCAGTAAAAATACAATGTAAAAATTACTTCTTTTTATAAGCGTTCAGGCATCATTTCTGACATACAAAATCGTCTTTTAATGCTTCAATTTATATTGCACCCGATTGCCAACCTTTTGAATGAATTCCAGAATTTTTAAAATGGAATATGTTATGCGACTACCAATGATAATTCAAGCCCTTCTTGCATTTCACAATAATCTTTTGTGAATAATGCTTTCAAAGCCTCATCCTTAAACTTTTTTAACTGAAATCATCACTTCAGTCACTTTTGAACTGCGCAAACCAATGTTAACAATTTTTTTTTGGAGTTGGCGCATGTTGACCGCAAGCTTCAACGAACAATCGATAACTTTCACCAGCCGTTTTCTTCAAATGAAGAAAGGTTACCAGACTTTTCTGCAAAGATCTGTTTTAGGCACAAAAAATATGTTTTTCCAGTATAATAACAGATGTTTACCATCCAAAATACCATTTTTGTTATAATTGACACAAACTATATGTGATAATTTAGCCATATTTTATCCATTTTGACATTATTTCCCTTATGCTTTAAATGTGGATGGTAAGGCTGTGTGATTAACTTCATGTCACTAGTTAAAATGCCTGTTAAAAACTTGTCTTTCTCCAGTGTTCAAGTAGCATTCTATCTGTCTGGCTAACAGTTCTTGTGAAATTTAATTTGGTAATGTTGAATGGTTCTCAATGCCTTTAAAGAAAACGAATAAGCCTGCCTTAAACAATATGCAAATCTTTTCTGCAGATCCTTATTCGCATTAAGGAAGCTTTCTGGCCCTTCTAAAGTCATTTTTCTTATATCAAAGTTAAAATATTCGAACACTGAATTAGATTAGAATTTTTCTAATACAAAAATATTCTATTAAAAATACTTATTTAGAGTGTCCTAAAAACAATAACTCGTTGTATAAAAATAAGATATTAAACGATAATCCATTCTTCCCGAAAATATTTTCAATAATAATTATAGCATGTATAACTATTTATCAAATCTAAAAAACAAAATTGTCGGGTAAATTGTATAATTTCTATATTATTAAAGATATTTTCAAGAACTTACCCGCCAATTTTGTTTTTTTTTTCGGCAGCTGAATACAATTTACAACTTTGAATAATAATATTATTAAAAATAACCAAACTATTTACTATTTGCTAGCAACTGAAATAAAATTTTATGTATAACCCACATCTTTCTGCAAGATTCTTTCTTATCACTATAGAAACTTTTTGGATAAAAAGTTTTACCTACAAAACAATTTCATTTTATTTTGTTATCGTTGTTGTTTTTTTTTGTTTTTTTTTTTGCCAACATTTTGCTCCTGCTGCGTTCGCAAATTGCAGTAGCTTGTTGGTGCTGAGTAGAGAGTAAGTAGTGTTGAAGTTGTACAAGTATATAAATGGAAAAATTGTTTGCTGCAGGGTTGAAAAATTTTCCCTCTAACAAATTGCAGCAGTAGCTTTAAATCATCAACATCAATTGCAGAAGTTTAAACAGGCCTTTGTCGTACCATCCAACTATTCGTTCGACAATCAAATCAGAAAAAAAAAGTTTTACTCGAGAACAATAGAACAGGAATTTTATGAACTTTCATGTTGGTTAGAGATTCTAGTTATTTTAATAGCGGCATGTCGGTGTTAAAGATATTAAAGAATGTTTTTAGTTTCTTTTTTTGTCTTCTTTAATTCAATAAGTTTTCTTCTCTATTCAAAGATGTTAAATATAATTATTAAGCAATTAGGCAATTGGAATTTATTACTTGTGGAATCGGCAAATTTGTGGGCGGGCATTGCCAGCAGTTAAAGAGTAATTTTTAAGTTAATTGTTGTTTTTAGCAATAAAATGTTTGCAGAAAAGGGTTAAAAGAGTTCTTTAAATATTTATAAGGCGTGACTGCCCAAAGTTGCAAAGAAATAAAGGGTGGCCCTAAATTAACGGAAGATTTTGCAGAAATGAGTTTTTAAGGATTGTTATTTAAATTTGATTTAAAAGTAAACCCTTTAAGCCTTTTGCATATACACCACACCGCTTTAGTGTTCTTTATTCTTTGCTGTCTTATACGCATTCTTCCGTCAAAACCTTCCGTAACTATTTTACAAAAAATTTAACATCAAATTTTTTTTTATAATCAACGGTTATGGGTTTTGTTGTCATAAAACTTTAGCTTTAAATAATGGATTTATCGATAAGCTCTAGCTATATGATTGTGCTAACTACAAGGTGTCCGCCGCAAAGGTATACTACTTTGTTTATTTATAACTTTTGATTAAAAGAAAGAAAATGGATCTAATATTGTCCTTTATTGTCCTCGCTTATATATGGAATACAATATCAGATGAATGTCCCGCCTCTCTTAGCCTCACAAATGCGACACCTTTTGAGCATATTTTTCATTACATTCTCACACATTTCACGCGATATTTCATTAATTTCATCACGAATATTTTGTTTGAGTTGAATTTCTGGTTTGTTTGAATAAATCTTGCTTTTTAGATATCTCCACAAAAAGGTGTCCGTAGCAATTAAATCAGGCGGCCATGGAGTCCAATCAATATCACTGTTCCTTAAAATAACTTGTTATAGAAAGAGTTCTCCCAGTAATTTTATTTTTAGTCTTGGTTGTATGCGATGCGGCACCGTCTAGCTTATACTACACGTTAATCAAAGCCAAATAATTCAGTTGTAACGGTAAAAAGTTTTCAATCGTTACCGTTACCCTGTTTGCATTTTTAAAAAAGTAAAGTCCAATGATTCCTCCTGACCAAATTGCACACCAGACTGTCATTTTTAATGAATGCAAAGGTAACTGTTGAATAATTTGAGGGTTCACCATTTCCCAGATTTGTTTATTCATATATCCATTCAAATGAACGGATATGATTTGTTCATGAAAATCGGGGTAGTCTTGGGCGGGCTATAACATCCTATTGGCATATGTATGCCGGTCTAAATGGTCTTGCGGAAGAAGCTGTTGTGCCAACTGAATCTTATACGGAAATTTATTCAATTTTCATATTTAAATTTTTCAAAGTTCTCTTACTGATAATAACGGTTGGGCATATTTGTGGATAGGAAGTAAATTGGCTTAGACCACTCCCTTTTTTTTAACAAATTTAGTTGTTTAATTTATTTTATTTTAGTTTTATTAAAGAATATAATGTGGCCCATCCTATGGGGTGGCATCTTCAGGAAAAGAAAAGTATATAAAAAATAATTTAATTTTTTAATTTAATTATTGATCATTATAGATAACATAAACTTTTACGGCTGTATGCATAAAAACTTAAAGCAGTTTTAACTGCCGTTGTTAAGCACAATTCCCTGAAGTTGTACTCAAAAAACGCTTTTACCTTAAAATACCTTTGTTAACTTTAAAGTAGGAAAAACCTACAATATATAGACAGTTCAATTTTATTATTGAAAGTTCAAAAACAAAACAAATTGTGTTTACAATAAACTGAGCTGTTTATTTTAAAAGTGGCATAAGTTACTTTGTTATTGTCATCTTTTTATTCTAAATTATTTTATAAAACATTTTAATTTTTAGCCATTTCAACTAGTCTGTATTTAGTTTTCTTTCTGAAATGGATTTTTCTAATATGTGTTTGGATTTTCCGACGGGTTTAAAATTATTTTTATTTGGGTACGGTTTTCCGTCGACCCTCGTACGAAGAAGAGTACGAAAAAGAACACTGAAGTAGGCAAACAGCCGAAACCGGTTTGTTCACAAACCAAATTTGACGAGAGTCGACGGAAAACTGTACCCAAATAAAAGGGATTTTTCTAATGATTGTGTTGAAATAAAATCGTTTTTCTCCATGTTGTGTACTGTGAAGGATTTTTTCGACAGGGGGCTATTACTACTAATACTATTTTGTCCTTTACATAAGTCACTATGTGCAATAATATGCTTCTAAGTTGTGACATTCTTAGATATTTTATACAACACGAAGCAACCTCCTACGAATAAAAAAATAAGAAAATAATGCTAATTATGTGTAGTATATTAGATATCACTATTCTTTCGAACTAATAAAAATAAGTCCCATAAACACAACAATACGTCACACACACTTATTACATGTTTCCATTTCTTTCACACTAAGCTCCGTAATTAATTTCCTGAGTACAGCGGCTTACGCCGCTTAAAAATAAGCATTTTCGTTACACCGTTAATTATCAACAATCCTCTCAAACAAATCTCAATACTTCTTAACTTATTAACTTTATTTTTATTAAAAATGAAAAAAAAAACTTTTCAGTTGTGACTTATGCCACTTTCAATGTAAACGGCTCAATTGACAATTATACTTTGTTATTCCAAAAATGTTAAAAAATATTTATTTAAATAAATTGTAGTATACAAATAATAATAAAAACTAAAACATAACATGCCATTCAATATAAAACATTTTTACATCTTTATTTTATATTTTACAAAAATATAAATATAATTAATTATTTTAAACAAAAGTCTTGTTGATGTGCATATAATCAAAACAAAGCTAGTTATCCGAATAATTATTTTTTTAATATAAATAAATTCTTTGTAAGTTCTTCGTAAGTCTTGTAAATTAACCTTTTTTGGGTGCTTTGCTTTTTATTAAAAAGATTAATAAAAAAATAAAAAAATTTTTTATGGATCTAACTACCCGGATAAATAATATCCATTTTTATACATCCTTAACTACAACGTGACAATAGTGGCATTGCCAGAATCAAAATACTAATTTTACTAAAGCATACATTAGCTAAAGTACTGTTTATGAATACCATTTTTTATCAAACGTTTGTTAGCCTTAAAGTGTTTGTTAACTTACGTGCACTTTAAAGCTCAAGTAAGCATTTTTTATGCATACAGCCGTTAAAGTTTATTGTAAAAACACAAAAAAGAAAACTGAAAAAATATAATTTTTGGACATTTTTAAAATCTGGAAAAATCCCATTTTTCGGACATTTTTGAAACCTCTATGGGAATTCTTTTATTTACACTTTTTTAAGTTCTTTTGCAAGTAATAATGGCTGAGCTTGAGGTTTGGAAGTAAATTGGCTTAAAACATAGACAGTTTTTTGTGAAAACTTCAGTTTTCTTTTTGATAACAGTGTAAAGTAAAAATATAGAAATTAATAATGGAATATGATGTTGGAAAAATACCCCCATCTAGCACGTGGGCAAATGTCCGCTCTTTTCACAAAATTTTGTTGCACATTTTGCAACACAACTTTTTTTATCTCGTTAATGCATCTTTTGAATTTCATCTTTCAGAGCGTTAGTTGTTTGTGAGTTGTTCACGTAAGCCCTTTTAAATGATCCTAGAGAAAATAATGCAGCGGTGTTAAATCACAAGAATGAGGCCACCAAGACTCCCCTGGGGGCATATTATAAGGCTTTATGGATCACACAACTACCCAGACTTGTGTTTTGCGGGGGTAAAAGGGAGCCCAGTCCCCTTAGGCTAGTAGGAGCCAACTGGAAAATAAACTATATTTCCACAGGAATCAGTAAAGCCCCAGAGTTCCGCTGTTTGTCTCTTTATGCATTTAGCTGTTCTCTGACTGATTATTGAGGTAGGCCCTTCGGGAGTATCGTGGTGGCTGTGTGTTTCGAGGCCCTCGTTTGAGTTTGTGGGTCGGCTCAATTACAATGAACACAATGAATGGTCCAGGTCAAGTGAGTATGAATGCCGTCGTGTTGTTAATTATATTAAGCTTCATGCATTCCACACCAGGAGTTGAATAGTCTCCAACTCTTCAGCAAGGAGTGAAGGCTGCGGCCTACTTCGGGCTTTCGAAATTGCAACTAGGAGTGACTGGAGGATATACGTATCCGAAGGCCTTCTAGGGCGAGGATGGCGCTACATACCATCCATAGTGGTAATGATCCACCATCTGACTAAGGCTTATTTTTTTTTTTTTTTTGTTTTTAAAAGAAAAGTAGCACTTCAGGCAACAATGCCTATTTAGACAAGTACCGTGCTACCTTCTTAAGGAAAGGGATAGAGAAGAGATGAAACAGATGGTGAAAGCAGAAGGATAGTCGGAAATTAACTGCCGTATAAAGACAGCAACAGCGACCAGTGACTATGCCTTCATCGCTGAGCAGCTCCACCGACAGTCAATTTTTATCTTTTGTAGTAAAAAAAAACCAAAGTCTTCGTTGGGAATCCAACCCACAACCCCCATACTGACAAGCTAGTATACTACCTCCTAGCCTACAGGGGCACCTGTATGGCCAGGTTCAGATGTAAATCTTATCAGGTCATCCCTAAAAAGAAAGATAGCGCAATCGGTAAATTTCCCATCCAATAACTGAATTGTTTGTGGCTTGTGGTGCCATATTGATAAAATTAAAGGCCACTGATGCCAAGATTAATTGTGGCCACAAAAAATTTGTGATTATAAAAGGTGTTTTTTTAAGCTAGATAGAACTTTAAATTGTAAAAAGTAACACAAAAAATTAAATTTTGATGAAACATTTTTTTTATTTGTTTCAGTATACTCTGATAAATCATCATGAATAGACTCTCGCTTGATCAACGCTACGAAATTATCCAAATTTACTTTGAAAATCAGTCGTCGATTCGCGCAACTTATAGACGACTTCGTCATTTTTATGGCGTACATAATCGTGCATCTGAACAAGCCATTCGTCGAACTGTCGATAGATTTCGTACCACATACTCTCTAGAGGATGCAATAACACCAACACGTCGAAGGAATGTGCGTACTGAGGAAAATATCGCCGCTGTAAACGAAAGTGTGGAAGAAGATCCAAATTTATCAATTCGTCGTCGGTCGCAGGAATTGGGGCTCTGTCCGTCCACTACGTGGAAAATTTTGCGCAAAGATCTTGGCCTACACCCGTATAAGATCCAGCTGGTGCAGGAATTGAAGCCACGAGACCATTATATGCGTCGTTCTTTCGCCGATTGGGCTCTAGAGCAGTTGGCAACTGACCCGTTGTTTTATCGCAAAATTGTATTCAGCGATGAGGCGCATTTTTGGCTTAACGGGTTTGTTAATAAGCAAAATTGCCGCATATGGAGTGAGACCAATCCACAACAGACCCTACAGACTCCATTACATCCAGAAAAATGCACCGTTTGGTGCGGTTTTCACGCTGGTGGCATCATCGGACCTTATTTCTTCAAAAATGAGGCCGGAGCTCGCGTTACGGTCAATGGAGATCGTTACCGTACCATGATCAATGATTTTTTGTTTGAAAATATGGATGACATTGATCCGGACGAGATGTGGTTTCAACAGGATGGCGCTACGTGCCATACAGCGAACGCAACCATCGACTTATTGAAATCAAAATTTGGCGATAAGTTGATTTCGAGAAATGGACCTGTCAATTGGCCTCCACGGTCGTGCGATTTGACACCACTCGACTATTTCCTGTGGGGCTACGTGAAGTCACTGGTTTGTGCTGATAAACCAGCAACAATTGACGCCTTGGAGCACAGCATTGTTCGTGTTATTCGTGACATACGCCCAGCAGTGCTCGAAAAAGTGGCCCAAAATTGGACGTCCAGAATGCGCTTCGTCAAGAACAGCCGCGGTGCCCATATGCCCGAAATCATTTTCAAATGTTAATGTCACGTATTGATCCTTCGAATAAAAAAGAAATTTTGATTACAATTTAATTTTTTGTGTTATTTTTTACAATTTCAAGTTCTATCGGGCTTAAAAAAACACCCTTTAGTATGATAGCGTAAAGAATTTATGGTGACGGTGTTGCCTTGCTCACTATATGCTCCATATGGATGTAATGGTTTTTAAAGAGCTATTTGTGGTTTTTGTAAACCCCAATGTGACAATATGTTCATTTATATAGTCGCATAAATGAAAGTGAGCCTCATCACTAAAGATGACTTTATTGTAAAATGCGTTTTTTTTAGTTCGTCGCAAACAATGCTCGCACGGTTTTAATGCTTAAACGAGTTGAATTTTATAAGCGCAATGCAAAGTGATGCGCAAAGTGTCTCTAGTGATAACCAATTGTTGTGAACATCGACGAGTTGATGTGTCGGGCTCATTCTCAACACTTTGCTGTACAACGGCTATATTTGCACTACTACGACCGCTACGAGGGTTTTGTTTTGGCGTATTGTCAGCAACAATATCGGGTGCCTCAAACTGAGCAATTAAGTTTCGATGCTCGAAATTTTCTCAATTAAAATTTTTTACTCAAGAGTGGCACGTTTCATGTTTAAAACTTAATAAATGTTAATGGATGAGAGGTCAGTTCTTGACATTTACTTCCTAACCTCAAATTTGCCCACCATTTATTTCCATTAATCGTATAAATTACGAAATTAGATAAAAAATTATCAGGGAAAATTTTTGGTCAGAAATGGATAAAGTTATTTTTAAAAATTTAAGACTCATACATCCGAGGTTACTTGGGGCATTTTTTAATCTAGATCCCGATGTCTATATGGACTTAATTTAAACCACTAGCACGACTTCATCTCCTTTACAATTTGTCAATTTTCTGTAAAATACATTCGCAAAGATTTAACGTTCTTTTATAAAAATACTTTAAAATTCTTTGTTAACGTTATCCGATAGATATTCGGTTATTTAAGATTTTCCTTTTAATAATATTGTGCAAAAAGACTGAAGGAACAACTTAGAAATTATCATTTTAAATTGTGTGTGTTGGCTGATTTTATTAGGCTTTTGCATTATGTTTTGAAAGAAATAAAATTTGGTTGTAAAATAAAATATTGCGTGGCGTTGCTTGTGAGTGGCTAGCGCCTCCTCTTGGCCAAATGCATTAAAATCTATGATTTTATGTTAAATAAATGCTTTTACCTTTTAATATCATTTTTAATGAATAAAATATTTATAAACACTTTCTTATTGTTGTTGTTGTTGTTGTTGTTATATTTATATTATACTTTAATTTTTGTTAAGATTATAAAAAGAAAATATTAAACAAAATTTATGCTTAATAATAATAATAAAAAAAAACAAATGTCATACAAACATTTTATTTCTTCAGATAAGACAGACAGACAGACACAAGAGTCACAAACACCTTCTGGAAAAAGCCACAAATCCAATTTTATTTGTTTGTGTGATTGTTTTTTTTTTTGGATTTGCATCTTTTAAATATAAAACATATTAAATTATATTAAAGATAAATTCTAGCAACATTTAATATTTATAATGGAGGTCGTGAAAATCAGAGAAACATTAAGTGGAAAAAAGTTTTTATAGTTTGGTGATATTTAAAGAAATAACAAACAACAGCCTTTTCCACTTAATCACAGGGATACATGACAGCAAGAAGCCGCAACAGCAGCAGCCTTTTCTTAAAAAATGCATAATTTAATATTTTTTATTTGTCAGTTTTGAATGTTTGATATTCATGTGACACATGTTGTTGTTGTTGTTATTGTTGTTCTTGTTTGTTTAAAAGACAATGTATTAAATCCATTTACACATAAACAACACCGCCATACACAATCATGCATGCTGCAATCCAATTCTGTCCAGAAACAAAATATAAACAGTGGTACGAGGTCAGTAGCATAAGTCACCAATTTGAAAAATATAATCTGTAACATGTTAGAGATTGATAAAATTGAGGTTAGAAAATAAATTGACTAAAAATATACACTTTTATTTTGACAATGTTAGTTTAATGGATCCCAATGTTTAGTAGAAATATGGGAATAAACAACGGAATATAATGTAGGGCATACGTGCATCTGTAGCCCATTGACAGACGTCCACTCTTTTCAAATTTTGCAACATAGCTAGCTTTGCTAATCTCGTTAATGCAGCATCGAATTATATTTTTTAAAGCGATAGTTATTTTTGGGTTTTTCACATAAAACTGTTCCTTTAAATCACCATAAAGAAAATAATGCAGCAACATTAAATCACAAGAATTAGGTGACTAATTGACAGAGTCAATTCGAGAAATTATGCGACCGAGAAATTTATCATGCAAAAACTGAACGTGACTTGTGGCATCGTTTTACTGTAACTAAAGGCCACTGATTGGTTATCATTATTTGGTAACGCAGAGAACGTCAACGACTTGATATATCAGGCCCCTTCTCAACTATTTTTCCGTACAATGGCTATATTTGCACTACTGCCGGCATTATGATCGTAGTTTCTTTCGTCTAGTGCTAGCAACAATACCGTAGCTCTCGAATTTAGGGATTAAATTACGTACAGCGTTGTCAGAAAGAGCCTGATTACGAGGAAAAGCTGCTCGAATTTTACGAAGTGATACAGTGTAATTTTCACCATTTTGATAGCAGATTTTTCCCAATTTAAGTACTTTGCTCAGGAGTGTAGTATTCCAAGCTTAAAATTTTCCAGCTTCTTATTAAATAAGTGACAAAGGATGACAGCTCAATTCTCGACACTTGGTCTTTAGACAGCCAATTTACTTTCTAAACTGAAATGTGCTCATCCAAACTTGAAGACGATTTTCTAAACATAAAATAAATTTAGCTTCTTATCGTCTTATTGTGCAAAGTATCAATGCGGCTCCCCTGGAGTAAAAAGGCGCGCCAGTTTGCTGAAACAGAAATTTGAATTGGATCTCCTAAGTTTAACCAGTGACTTATTAATTTATACCACAATAAACACCCCCCCCCCCCCCCGGGTGAACATTTATCGGTCTTTATGGATTACTTAACCATCTAGACCTGTGCTGCTGGGGCTATAAGAGAGCCCAGTCCCCTGAAGGTAAGCATGGTGTCAACTGGAAGCTTCACATTATTTCCAATGGGAATCAGTAAGCCCCAGAGTTACGTTAATTGTCTCTTTAGACTTTTAGCTGTTCTCTGACTGATTATTGAGGTGGTTGTGGTTTTGCGGCCCCGCATGAACTGATTAAGTGGGCCAGGATCATCTCGCCTTTATTACCACCAACGGGTGAATGATCCGGATCCAGTGAGCATGCTAGTCATGTGTTCTGGACCAGGAGTTAGATAGTCTCCAGCTCTTCAGCAAGAAATAGTGGTTTGCAACCCTGCTTTGAAACCGCTGAAATTGCAACTAGAAAAAACCTATTGCTAGAATTAGTCCTCGGCTTCCTAGGGCGTGAATGACGTTGCTTTTCATTCCCAGTGGTTTGACCACCATCTGATTAAGGCTTACGGCCAGGTGCAGATGTAAATCTTATCACGAAATACCCTGACAAGAGAAAATGGGCTTCGTCTGAAAAAATTATATTTTCAGAATAGCCGAATCTAGGGCGCTATGAATTATCGGTCGGCTTCAATTACTGCATCAGTTGAACCTTGTAAAGCTTCAAAGTCAGTTCACAGGGATATGTCTCTGTATCGGTGATTGGTGACGACTTTCGGGGACTAATATGATGACTGTGGGGTTTAACTCAGCCCTGTGAAAGTGTGGTTTTTTTCTATCCTAATGCAAATGTGCTGTTGCATTGCAGCAGGATGTCGTTTTTATTGCGGGGCGTGTTAAGATAGTCTCCTGCTATCGGTACGGCCCTACTGAAATTCCTATTATGCACCTTGAAGGCTTTGGAAGATGCTTAGATCTCATCGAGTGATAAGGCCATCGTTAGGTTATAACAAAATGGCTGGGTATAGACTTTATCTTGTATCATAATCTGTGTCAATGTGGCCGATCCAATAGTCGTTTACGGCACTTAAATATAAGCTGGTAGAAAAACAATGCTTACTGCGACTAAAATAAAATATTTTGATAAATTTTTTTATCCAAAATTACGAACAGTAGAAACAGAGGTGTAGGGTAATTTTCTTATGAAAAGTTTGGCAACACTGAAAGCTTTCGCTTTTTTAACAGATTCAAAAAATTTTTACAAAACTTAAATCCAGTTTTTTTTTAAATATTTGACGCATTTTAAAAATTTTCCGTAACGTTTTTAGTGAACAATCGCATGATTGCCGAATATGTTGTATTCGCGAAATATTTCTTATTCGATGCCAGTCACAGTTTCGTTGAGGACTATTGAATACGATGTGTTCACAATCTTTATTCGAAAAATTTAATACAGATGATGTAATCTGAACACTTGCAGGGTTGCCACACTCTTTTAGTAAAAAAGCAGAATAAAACTTATAAAATTTCTAGGCTGTAGGGAATAGGGGTTGAAAGGATTCAAATTTAACTGCAATCGCGGCTTATTATATTGTTACGGATGCATCTTGCTTAAGTTTTAGAAGAAAATAATTAAGAAATAAAATAAACAACTGGTATGTTGTTTACTATTTGCGCAGTTTTCTAAGAAAATGTATACACGCAACAACAACAAATTTCTAGTTACAAACTGCATAGAAATTTTATATACACAAAATAACAACAATTAGCTATGCTGTTTACTAAATAGGTAGTTTTCTAAGAAATCTTATGTATACAAGAGAACAACAACTATCTTTAAATAAATTCCAGAAAGAAATTTTATCAGCATAAAAAGAAAAACAAAAATACACACAGACCAACAGGCGTCTATACATTGAATGAATAACATAACAACAAGAAAATGTGCTACAAAGGGAGTAGAAGATTCTTAATTTTTCTAGACCTCTAGCGGGCAAATATAAAAGGCAGCGTCTGCGGGGATAGTGAGTTAGTTGAAAAATAAAACACGTGAAGTAAAGAAGTGCATCTTAAATAAATTGTTCTGTAGTGTCAACTTTGTGAGTAGTTAAAAAAAAATAGACTTGTAATTTTAATTTAAACTCTAAATCTGGTGTTATTTATTTTGCAATAAAGAACTTACAATAAAATGTTTATAAAAGATATAAACGTAACAATATTATATTTGTAAAATATTTGCGTCAAGAGTTAGTGACAACAGTAAATATCTCATGTTTACACAATGGATCCTTGACTTGACTGTTTACTCGTAGGTACTTGGCAAGAAAATAAATAAACCAATTCTTGGTTTTAAATGTCACGAAATGAAATATATAAATATATGAAAGTTTTTTTATTTTGTACTTTCACTATTAGCTAAAGTAATGTTTAAACTGGCCTCGTATGTGAATATGTACTAACTATTAAATATACTATATGCTGCTATACTAACTGTCATTTTACATTTCAGTGTGTGGTCACCCATGTTACTGAATTTTATGTTTGTTGTTTGTGAACAGCAGCCGTAGTGTGTACACTGCATCAGCGTTTGAATGGGTGTGTGCGTGTGTGTGGTGGGGCTAAAAGACTGTTTGGTGTAGATTTTCCTGTTATCATTTTAACTTGGTTATAATACTGACAAATCTCATGGTAATTTCATGGTTAAAATGACACTTATTTTTTTGTTGTTGTTGTTTTTTGTTTTTGTTTTCTCTCTAAATGTGGTTTTTATTGTAAATAAACAAATACGTTAACTAACCATAAGCTCGTTCTCTTGAAAACCAAATAAAGGAATGAATTAATGGATGGATGAATGAATGCCTGAGTGTTTATTTTGTTTGTGGTCGAGCGGTAAGATGTTGTTACTAAAAGCAAAAATATATTAAATGAAATTTATGATTGAATGTACAAACAACGATTACGACGATTCGAATATAAAAAAATATAATATAAAAATACAAATAAATGAACAGTGACTGTCGAATAATCTAAGATTTTTAGTTTATGACTAATTTATCAATTAGTGCTAAAAAGTTTGCGTTATAAAGTGTCCATAAAAATGTTTAATAATTGTTGTTTGTGATTTTCAAATCTAATAATTGTCACCTTTTAGTACTAATGAGTTTTAGAAATTTTTGTGAAATGTGAAATCTATATTCTTTATCAGAGTAATCAGGAATGCATAAAATATATATTTAAATACTTAACTTGATTTGAGTTAGTTGATGTTCTTCTTCATTTTCTTCTTCATTTTCTTATCATAATATCGAGTAAAGAATGAATTTTCAAAATAACTTTTTCATGCACAAGAAGATCTATCTGTATAAAAAATTAAAAAAATTTTAGTTTTATTTATTTTCAAAATTTCACCACACTATTGGGTGATGTCTTCAGGAAAAGAAGGCCTTAAGCTTGAAAAAATTATTTATAAATTATTAAAAATTATAATTATTATTTGTAATTTGTAAAAAAGATCTCTGAGATTTATCATATAAAATTAGATAAAGTGACTCTTTCTATTTGCCAATAATACACCCTGTTAGTTTCTATTTAAAGTCAGCTGTTTCATAGAAATTGCTTAAAAAGGCTTAAATGTGCTATCAATAAGGCAGATCCATTATAACTCGCATTTAAAATACGATCACAAATAGACTTACAATACTTCCGACGTCACAAAATGTGAAAATTATAAATCAATTAATAAATAAATATTTGTCCAAAATTTATCCCAAACAAATTTTGTCCCAAATTTTTGTTAAATATGTAAAAGCGACAAACAAAATGAAACATTTTTTTAAATAAAAAGAAGACATGCAACCTTAATGATATCAATGGCATCTGTAGTAAACGTTGTAGGATGCCTCTATTGTCGACAAGAGCAGTTTAAGTATGAACGCGATCAAGTGAAAACACAGCAGTTGAAAAAACAACCAACTTCTTGTTGAAAAACCCTTTATATAGCAAACCTTTAAAAACCTAATTTTTCAACAAACGATCTTTTCAGCAGATACGTCTATAGGTGGGCATATTTGAGGTTAGCAACTAAATAGCCTATCAAATGACTAAATGTAAAGAATTGAGCCATTTAGTAAAAGGTTGGAAGAGTTTACGTATGGGACGTTACACTCTTCAGTAAGGATTTGAATTGTGAAAAGTTGCTATCAAAATCGTAAAAATTTCACTGAATCACTTTGTAAAATTTGCGCAACTTTTCCTCACAATCAGGCTTCTTCTAAGACTACTATGCGTAATTTAATCTCTAAATTTGAAACTCACGGTATTGTTGCTAACAATAGACTAAAACAATAAGCTCTATTAGCAGCTATCATATTAGAAACATAGAGAATGAACCTGCAACATCAACTCGTATTCGTTCGCAACAATAGGGCATCACTAGAGGCACCTTGCGCATCTCACCGTCATTACTTGTTCCACCGGGGGTAAAAGGGAGCGCAGTCCCATTCAAGGCTAAAAGGAACCAACTGGAAAATTTCACTATATTTCCACGGGAATCAGTAAAGCCCCAGAGTTCAGCTATTTGTCTTTTTTGCCTTTTAGCTGTTCTTTGACTGATTATTGAGGTTGGCCCCTCGAGAGTATCGTGGTGGTTGTGGTTTCGAGTCCCTCGTTTGAATTGTGTGGGTCGGATCATTCACAATGAACACAATGAATGGTCCAGGTCCTGTGACCATGATTGCCGTTGTGTGCTTCACTCTTCAGCAAGGAGTAAGGGCGTTGGCCTGCTCCGAGCTCTTGAAGTTCCAACTAGGAATGAATGGAGGATAGACATACCTTAAGGCTTCCTAGGGCAAGGATGACACTACATTTAATACACATTGGTATGATCCAGCGTCAGAATATTCTTCTTTTTGTGGTTAATCGTTTCGAGGTTTCCGGCAACTTTACATAGCCTCACAGAAAATAGGCCAGCGGCCAATAATCTTGAAGACCAATTTATAGGCCTGAAAAGCGATATTATGCGGTTACCAAATATTTCTTTTAATAAAACAACTGTGGCACAAGCTGTGTGTTATGTTGCGTCGCCTTATTGAAATTACAGCTCCTTTGTAGCGACCACCATTGAGTGTGATATTCTAACTCGCTATGCATAAGACGGAGCTCCTGCTGTTGACCTGTCGAAATTGATGTTCTGTTGGATGACGTGGTGCTACGCACCCTGAGAATGGTGAATTACCTCGGGATAAAACTAAATCCAAGGCTGACATATTGTAGTCACATTTAACACTCGGCAGCAAAAGCGGCGAAAATAACTGCACAATTCGGCCGGCTTATAGTGAACATCGGGGTACCCAGTCCAAGTAGGCGAAGGCTGCTAGTAGAGGCCTATAACTGTATTCTCCTATATGGAAGCGAAATATGGGCGCTAACATTAAAGATCAAACGTAGGGCGAAAACCTTACTGTCAGTACACAGCACAGCAGCATTACGGGTCACTTCTGATTATTGCACTGTATTGGCATCTGGTGTTCTCGTAATAGCCGGCATTCGGTCGGTGGAGTCATAAAGAGAAGAGCGCAGGGGAATCTGCTATGCTAGAAAAAACCAGCCTTTACCAGCGCCTGAAATGGCGGTCATAAAATGGGAAGTTGTGGAGAAATGGCAGACGAGATGGAAAAGCGAGGTCCATGGGAGATGGACGTACCAAATTATCCTAGTTTTGGAAAAATGACTAGACAGGGAGAGCGAAGAAGTCAATTTTTACCTGACGCAGATGCTATATGGCCATGGCTGTTTTTGGAAATATCTATGCGATATGATTAAATGCAGCACTTCTTTTTGCATATATGAAGGAGAGAATGTGTGTGTGTGTGATTTGATTTACATCCGCACCTGGCTATGTAGCCTTTATCAGATGGTGGCCAAGCCACTATGTATAATTTGGAACGTTATACACGTCCTAGAAAGCCGAAGCTATAATTCTATGCAACAGAAACCTTCTATTTGCCACTTAATGATTTCAGAGCAGGGCTGCAAATCATCACTCCTTGCTTAAGAGTTGGAGACTTTCCAACTCCTGTCCAGAACACATGTCTAGCATGCTCACTGGACTGGATCATTCACTTTGCGTGTCATTATCAGTGCGATGATCCTGGCCACCATAAGAACCATTATACTGTTATGGGGCCGCGAAACCACAACCACCAAGTTACTCCCATGTAGGGGCCAACCTCAACAATCAGCCAGAGAACTATTAAATGTCTAACGAGACAAATACTGAACTCTGCAAGCTTACTGATTCCCGTAGAAATAAAATGGAGTTTTCAGTTGACTCCCTGCCTGTCTTCAGGGGACTTGGCGCCCTTTTTCCCCAGTTGCACTGTGTCTAGATAGTGGAATTCTATAAAGACCATATTTATGTGCCCCCAGGAGGAAAGGAGAGGATGTAGTAGACGACGCAGAGCACAACTTTTTTAGGTGCCACCATTGGTCTGAACATCGCATGGACATGAAGGCGTGAATTGGCGAATTGGCCACATGACGGTCAAATGGTAAGCAGTCGCAAAAACTGGACTGGTGTGGCGAAATATGTGGAGCGTGTGATTCGGGAAAAGGAACGTGATCTGGACATGGTGATGATGGACAAGCACTGATTTATGCTCGTAGAGGGTACCTGGACGCAGGCTTAGTGGAACGAGCCCATAGCGGCTAATTGGGTGCCCCTCCACGAAGTAATGCGAGAATGGTGCCGTGGATGGGGTGGGGTGGGGGGTGGATATATTCCGAACTTAAGGTGGGTTCTAGCCGTTAGCCGAAACGGAGTCCGGCATACGGCGACGTGACATTTCTCGCCAGATGGGTAACGCATTGTCCCATCTTAAATCCAAAAAAGAAAAAAAAATTGACTGTGATATTTTGACCAGCATCGTTTTTGAAAAAGTACATACTAATGATTCCATCAGCCCATAAAGCATACCAAACAGTCCGTGTTGCTGGATGTAACGGCGTCTTAACATACACTTCGAGATTATCTTCACTATGACAGTTTTTCTTATTGATAGAGCCGTTCTAACAAAAGTGAGTTTCAGAGCAAAAATGTTATGCTTATGAAAATTGGGATCAAGGACAATTTTGTTTTGGGCCCAGCTTGCATAATTTGGAGGTGTTGTTCAGGTGTCAGTGTTTTTTTTTTTTTTTAAAGAGAAGTAGCACTTCAGGCAACAATGCCTATTTAGTCAAGTAGCGTGATACATTCTTTAGGAAAGGGATAAAGAAGAGATGAAACAGGTGGTGAAAGTAGAAGGATAGTCGGAAATTAACTGCCGTATAATACACCACAGCGACCAGTGACTATGCCTTCATCGCTGAGCAGCCCCACCGACAGCCAATTTTTATTTTTTTAGTGAAAAAAATCAAGGACTTCGTTGGGAATCGAACCCGCAACCTTCATACTGACAAGCTAGTACACTACCTACTAGCCTCCAGGGGCACCTAAAAAATGTGTCAAGCCTTAATAAGGACACCGGGAAATCAATTAATTTTAAAATCCAATTTTGTTAGTGCAATTTCACATAAAAATTTTTTATTTTTTTTTATTTTAAATAAAATATTTTTTTATTCGAAACTATACCTCTATAAGAGACACCCGATTAATTATATAAATATAAATTTTATTTAAATAGTAAGAAGTTATTCAAAGTAAAATAAATTTAGACCAAAATGGAACATCCCGAGCAGATTAGGTTTAACATAAATAAAAATTTCTTTTTTTAACGCCTGAAAGTATGCTTGGACGTAGTTTTAAGTTATTGTAAACCCCTTCCTTTATAAAATGATGCAAATAGTTTATCTTGTATGATAAATTGTAAACATATCTAACAGGTAGGAATAGATTTTGTAGGAATAGATTTAACCGTATAGAAGAGCTTCAACAGCCCACATCTACACATACAAATTTTTACATTAATAAAATTACTGGAACGAATCTTAAAATCTGTTTTAATTTTATTTCTTACTTCCACCTTCGTGGGCTTAACTTTAAAAACGTAAAAAATAATACCAAAATTTGTAATTTGTACCCAGAAAATCAAATTAAACTAGAAAATGCCTTTAAAATAAATTAATTGGAGTATTATTGCATGTGTTTTAAAACTTTATATTTATTTTCCCCTTTTTTTATATTTTCAATCATTAATTGTGTTAAAAATAAATTCATAAAAAATGGCTCATAATGATTGGATTTGCAACTCAAACAAAGACCACATGCCAACCTCACTTTTGTTGGTTTTCAAAAACGAACTGCAATTGTTGCCACTTTAAAAAAACAGAAGTTTTCTGTTTTGCTTTTTTTATTGTATTTAATGAAAATAAATACTTATTAAAATAATTATTAATATGCATAATTCATAATTTGATATAAAAAATAAATATTTGTTCAAATTTGTGCTTAAGGAAGTTTGTTTCCCTAAACTGGGAAGGAAGGAAGTTGGTGGAAGAATAATTTTGTTTATTTTATTTCACTTGTGCATAACGTTTTTCTATTTTTTTTTTATAATTTTTCTATTTTCCACACACCATGCTGCAATAAAATGCAATTAATAACAACTTTGTATAGAAAAAGTTACAAATGAAAATAATATTTTGAGGAAACATGCACGTGGATGTGATAAGATGGGAAGTAACCACGATTTTGTATTAGGAAAAATTTTTTATTTATAAATTGTGTTAGGAACATACATTCATACATCTTTTACTTATTTGTTTTTTATACCTTTAATTATTTTTCTATTTTGTTTGTTTACGACATAAATCAAATTAGTCATTTTAATTTCTTTTACTTGTAGCAAACACACATACATACATACATACAAATGCATGCATTTAATTTGTAATACCATTTTTGTTTATTAATCAATTTCTTAACATATTTAAGGTTCATTTGCTTTAAGGTTCATTAACCATTGCAATTAAATTTTGTTTATTAAATAGTTGGCTCAGTTCATTTACACTGTTTAAAAATTATGTCATTTATTTGTGCTAACCTAAACATCTTTACTTCCGTATTTAGTCAATTAATATTATGTATAAGCTAAGCATTTTATTCTTAATTGTTTGTATATAAAAGAATGTAAAAATAAAGTATAGTCAGTCGTTTTTAGTAAGCATATCGTGTTTTATTATTAACGGCTTCTTTCAAGTTCCAAGTGCTTGAAGGAAATTTAGGCAAAACAAAATAGTACCGATTCAAGTTAATGCGCTTGAATTGGAATCTACTATTGCCAAACACAAACATTTGGTGGCCCCTAGAATTTTTCGATATTGGAGTTTCCCCCCACCAGTGGTAAGGAACTCCAAATATCGAAAAAGAAGAAAAAACAACGCATCCTTCTGATCCTGGAGACGCAAGAAGGGTCACACAGCGGCATCTACCAAAAACAAACAATTTGGTTACTCCTAATTTCATAATTGTGAAAAAGTTGCCCCACCAGCGGTAAGGGACTTGAAAATATTGTGAAAAATACGCAGCCAGTCGTCAGGACAACAGTCCATAAACCACAACACAAACGTGTGAACATCAGTTCACAAAGGGGCATCAGGCCACACAAAGTAGCACAGGGCTACATCAACATTACATTGACTTCCTCTGAAAACGCTTTAAAAAAAGTAGCACAGGGCTACTGAACTTCCTTCATCAAACAACAAATTTTGTATCGCGGGACGTCTAGTATTGGGATACACCTTGTACTTAACTTAAAGGAAAAGCAACATCCTACACTGAAGCAGCGGTACACCTTCAGGCAGCTAGGATAAGCAACATTCTACACTGAAGCAGCAGTACACCTTCAGGCAGCTAGGAAAAGCAACATCCTACACTGAAGCAGCAGTACACCTTCAGGCAGCTAGGAAAAGCAACATCCTACACTGAAGCAGCAGTACACCTTCAGGCAGCTAGGAAAAGCAACATCCTACACTGAAGCAGCAGTACACCTTCAGGCAGCTAGGAAAAGCAACATTCTACACTGAAGCAGCAGTACACCTTCAGGCAGCTAGGAAAAGCAACATTCTACACTGAAGCAGCAGTCCACCTTCAGGCAGCTAGGAAAAGCAATATCCTACACTGAAGCAGCAACACTATACTAGGCAAACAACGTCCTGAACATGGCAGTTGAAACTCAGAAAGAACTAATAACTATTTTGTCAAAGCATGGTTTTAATCTGAGAAAATGGTGTTCAAATAGTCCAAAATTATTGAATGACATACCTCATAGTGATCGGGAAGTAGATTTGGATTTCAATGATACTGTTGGGAAAACAATAAAAACATTGGGATTATATTGGATGCCCCAACCCGATCATTTTTGCATTAAGGTAAAAACCAGTCTCTTTCCAGTGGTGTCAAAACGATCCGTTACATCTGAGCTCGCAAAAATATTCGATCCTCTTGGTCTTCTTGCTCCTGTGGCGGTGAAGGCTAAGATATTTATTCAGCAACTGTGGTTGCAGACACTCGATTGGGATGAACCATTACCTCGGAACCTACAGGATAGTTGGGAACATTTTCGAACCGACTTAGAAGGCCTTAACAATTTCAAAATAACGCGACATATATTCTATAATGAAATTGCAGAAAAAACGGAACTACACGTATTTGCAGATGCATCTGAAAAGGCGTTTGGGGCTGCAGCGTATATTCGTTCAACAACAAAGGACGGACGGATGGCAGTACGATTGCTCTGTGCAAAATCAAGAGTAGCTCCCTTGAAACAACAAACGCTTCCTCGACTAGAACTATGTGCCGCAGTTACCGCAGCCCAGCTGGCTTATAGAGTAAGGGTTGACTTAAAGCTTCAACATCAACCTATGTTTCTATGGTCCGACTCTAAAATTGTGCTATCCTTGATAAGGTCTCAATACACATCATATAAAACATTTGTGGCTAACAGAATATCAACCATCCAATCTTTAACTTTGCCTGAACAATGGAGACATGTGCAATCAAAGGATAATCCTGCAGACCTACTATCCTGCGGACTTCAACCAACAGATATGACTACATGTGGGTTATGGTTTCATGGGCCAATATTTCTGCATGGAAAGGAAGAGCTGTGGCCGCCAAAATGCTCACCTCAACTCTCTGTTCTCAATAACCTAGAGATGAAAAAGGCTGTTAGTATAGCAGCAGTGGTAGCTGATACCGAGTTCATATATAAAATCCAGCACAAAAATTCGTTTAAAACTTTGCAAAGGACGTTGGCATATGTACTTAGATTTACAAGAAACTCTAAGGTGACAAACGTGCATCGACCAAGGTATTTAGCCCTCACTCCTAAAGAGCTAGATGAGGCACTTCTTCTTATCGTAAAGGCTATACAAGTATCTGAATTCGCAGCAGAAATAAAACAGCTGAAAGAAGGCAAAGGAATTAATAACCGCAGCCCGATAAGCAGTCTAACACCATTTTTAGATGAAGGAGGTATCATCCGCGTAGGAGGACGTTTAAAACATTCGAACCTACACCCAGATGCAAAGCACCCAATAATATTGCCATATAATGATCCTTTGGTAAAACTATTGTTTATACAGACTCATAATAAATTCAAACACTGTGGACCTCAAGCACTTCTAAGCATAATTAGACAAAAATTTTGGCCAATAAAAGGAAAGGTAACAGCACGCTCAGTTACCCAAAAATGCGTTAAGTGCACTAGAGCGAGACCACAACTATATCTGCAGGTAATGGGCAATTTACCGGAGCAAAGAGTAGTTCCTGCTAGACCATTTATAAATTCCGGTGTAGATTATTGTGGTCCGTTTTGGGTACACTACAAGGTCAGGGGTAAAAAACCTACCAAGGTTTACATAGCAGTGTTTTGCTGTTTTGCAACAAAGGCAGTTCATCTAGAGCTTGTAACCGACTTATCAACGGACGCGTTCATAGGAGCTCTTAAGCGATTTATTGCTCGTCGTGGCCATTGTCAGAATATATTTTGTGACAATGCTACAAATTTCGTCGGAGCCAAAAATAACTTAGCGGAATTATATGAAACCGTTTATTCAGACAAGGCACAGGAAGAAATCACTGCTGCGTCCAGTTCTAGGGGAATACATTTTCGTTTCATACCACCAAGAGCACCTCATTTCGGGGGTTTATGGGAGGTTGCAGTTAAGTCTGCAAAACATCTGTTGACACGCAGTGTATCAACTGAATCACTAACCCATGAAGAACTGGAAACAGTAGTAATAGAGGTTGAAGCAATTTTGAACTCGCGTCCACTTACACCACTCTCGAACGACCCAGACAGTCTTGAAGCATTGACACCGGGTCATTTTCTCATCGGGGAGGCGCTGACTTCACAAGTAGACAGTAGAGCAGAGGCTCTAAAGACATCTTGCATCTCTCATTGGAAATTGGTCTCACACATAAAACATCAATTCTAGAGGAGATGGTCTACAGAATACCTTAATGAACTACAACAACGTTACAAATGGAAATACAAGTCCAACAATTTAAAAATAGGAGATATGGTTATCATCAAAGAAGATAACTTACCTACTATGAAGTGGCCCCTGGGTAGAGTCATCAACGTGTTCACAGGTGACGACGGTGTTGTTAGAGTGGTCGAAGTAAAAACAGCAACGGGAGTATTCAAGCGGCCTATTCACAGATTAGCTCCATTGTTGCAAGAAAATGAAGAAGAATCTTTTGAATCAATAGCAGTCAAAAACAAGGAGAAAGGTGCGACCTCATGCCAAGAGAACTCCGAAGGTCTCAATCCAAATAAAAATGTTGACAATGAAACCCCGAAAAAGAAAAGACGTACATCTATCAATCACAACGTATTCACAGTCATGATGGCTCTTATCGTATTACCACTTGTATTGGGAACGCAAGTACACAATAAGCACTTTGGAAATCGATTAGGTATAAATTTCGAAGGGATGGGATCAGCAGCTGTATCACCTGCAGAATGGCAACTCTTGGTCTATTACGACTTAACAGAATTTTGGTCCGAATCAATAATTTTCTCACAAGGTACAAAAACACTTAACTATTTATGTAAAGAAATGCAGGATCAGGCGACATGCAAAAATTTGGTTAAATACTTTGAGTACACTGATGCAGAATTGACTATGGACAGCACGCTGATTTCTGGACGGAGGCAGAAGAGAGCAGCGATAGATCTAGTGGGGAATATCGCACACTCACTGTTTGGTGTCTTAGATTCCGAATACGCCAAGGACATGGACCTTACAATTTCACAAGTCAAAGAAAATGAAGCGCATCTACTTAACCTCTTAAAAAATCAGTCTTCAATAATTGACTCGACCATAAACATCATGAAATCAGACCAAATCGAAGTGAAGAAAAAATTTGATCAGATAGATGCCCAGATCTCGGAAGTACACAACATGATTATCGCCGGTAAAGAAGAAAATCATCAAGCTAAACTTTATCGTATTTTTCATCTCTATGCATTCAACTGACAATTTCGGCAGCAAATTTGCAGCGCGTACAATCCTCAGTATTTGATGTTCTTACAAATACTCACCATGGCGTCATTAGTCCATTGCTCTTGACGCCACAACAATTGCAAAATGAAGTTAAAAGGATAAGATTCCATCTACCTGAATCACTGGACTTACCGGTAAGGCCGGAAAATACGTTACAATTGTATAAACTTATGAAGGTAAATGGAGGACTAACCAATAATACAGCAATTTTTCGCATTACTTTACCATTAATTGAACGTCATCGTTTCGAAATATTCAACATCGTTCCAATACCAAATTGGATCAATAATACATTTGTTTCGATTAAACCGTGATCATCATTTTTGCTCATTAACAAGGATCGCCATCTATATGTTGCCTTGCGTGACTCTGAATTTAACACGTGCACACTCTTCACAAAGGATCTGTATCTCTGTTCAAAAAGTCAAATTAGATATGAACAAGGGGCATCAAGATGTGCTTGCGAAATAAATTTATTTCACAACAACAGTCAATCAGACTGCCCAGTCCAGCAAACGAAGGAAAAATCACTATGGATTCCTCTTCACCATCGAAACGAATGGATATATGCGCTCTCAGTTCCTTCTATAGCAACAGCAGTATGCAAACAAGAAATAACACAACTTACTCTCGAAGGGTCTGGCCTGTTGGTGCTGGAACCAGAATGCACACTAAAACACAAATTCATGACAATACAAGGACAGCAAATTGCATCTAGTTCTACTAGAACATCATACACCAGGCTTTGGGAACTTACCGAACGGATTCATAAAAAACGTTTGGACCCTGTACTAAATGAACTACACACGAGCAGTTACATTTCATAACTCAAAAACTTGACAACTCTGCAAATGCCGTTGGCGGAACAAAAAATACTCGAGCTTCCAAATAAAATTGACGCTCACAATAACCATCATATAGCAGTAGGCTACACATCATTGATAATCACTATGGGTATCGTTCTGTATCTAATTCTAAAACGAAGATCAAGGAAGCCTTCAAGTCCAATTCCAACCCCTCGTCAAACAACCCAGCAATCAACCTCAGATGTCACAGTCCACCTTTAATGAAATGGAAACAATGGGATCAATCAAAAGATTTAAACCTACAGTGACCAGCCTGATGTTTACTTCATTGAACCGTGTTCAACGCGGCGGAGAATGTTAGGAACATACATTCATACATCTTTTACTTATTTGTTTTTTATACCTTTAATTATTTTTCTATTTTGTTTGTTTACGACATAAATCAAATTAGTCATTTTAATTTCTTTTACTTGTAGCAAACACACATACATACATACATACAAATGCATGCATTTAATTTGTAATACCATTTTTGTTTATTAATCAATTTCTTAACATATTTAAGGTTCATTTGCTTTAAGGTTCATTAACCATTGCAATTAAATTTTGTTTATTAAATAGTTGGCTCAGTTCATTTACACTGTTTAAAAATTATGTCATTTATTTGTGCTAACCTAAACATCTTTACTTCCGTATTTAGTCAATTAATATTATGTATAAGCTAAGCATTTTATTCTTAATTGTTTGTATATAAAAGAATGTAAAAATAAAGTATAGTCAGTCGTTTTTAGTAAGCATATCGTGTTTTATTATTAACGGCTTCTTTCAAGTTCCAAGTGCTTGAAGGAAATTTAGGCAAAACAAAATAGTACCGATTCAAGTTAATGCGCTTGAATTGGAATCTACTATTGCCAAACACAAACAAATTGGTTAAACGGCTTCTATGGTTCTGGTGAAATGTAGTTGTGGGCTAATTGACTTAAATATATAAGTTGTTGTTGTTGTTGCAAACTTGAATAAACGGCTTATATTTATATGTTAATATACACAACTAAAACAATCTAAACCAAGGTTGCCATATCTTTTCACACTTGAAAAATCTTAACGTTTTAATTCGCCTAAATATAAAAATCGCATATGTTAACGGTATGATAGCATTAAGCAAAATGAGAGAAGTATCGTATATAAAGCAATAAAGTATATGTTGTTATATTATTTATAGAAAGTTAAATTTATAAAATAACATCAAATAAAATAATTATTCGAGTATTCCATTTTGCATTTAAAAGTATGAAAGAAGTACTTTTAAATCGGATTTTTCATCAAGAAGTTTGTTTTTCAATTGTGGCAACACCAACAATATGATAGTTTTGACATTTAGTTTTTTGACGTATTCGCATCTACTAGCATTGGCGATTGTTAGAATGAAATCAATTTCACATGAAAATCCCATTAAAATAATTCAAATACACTATAAAAATGGTGGTTCTGTTAAAGTCACATTTCGTAAAATCCGTGACATTTTCGGACAACATAATCGTGCTTCTAAAATGGCTACTAAGAATTTGGTCGACAAGCTCAATACAAAATGTGCAAATACAACGTGTGATCGACCGGGTCGCCCAACTGAAAACATTGTAGCCATTGACCGCAGCGTTGAAGTAGAGCCAAATTTGTTCTCAACAATTGGGATTATCCAAAACCATTACACGGCGAATTTTGCGTAACTGGTGCAGAAATTGAAGCCGACTAACCGGTTACATCGCTGTAGATTTGCTCAGTTCATTCAGGAACAACCGGCTGGTTTTTCTGAAAAGATCCTTTTTTCAGACAAAGTCGATTTTCACTTTTTAGGTTATGTCAACAAGCAACATTGCCGTATTTGGGCTTCTGAAAACCCTAGAGCGATTATTAAGAAGCTTTCCAAGCTTAAGATGTCACTGTATGGTGCCTATATTGTCTGGAGGCGTGATTGGGTATTTTTTTCTTTGGTTCACGCTGTAGCGAGATGCTGGCAATTCAATTTTGGGGTACTATTGACGGCATGGATATCATGTGACTGTGCCACATGTCACACAGCCAATGAAGCGATAAACTTATTGCAAATCAAATTTCGCGAACCCATAAATTATCGAACAATTAGTTGCTAAATGCCAGCCAGATCGCGCCATTTGACACCACTGGATTATTTTTTGTGCAGCTATGTTAAGAACAGAATCTTTATGGAGTGATTAATGAAATAGGATCGCTATTTTGACAAAAAGTGATTTAAATCTTTAATGATATAATCGACATCTATCAACGAGGTCGTGGTGGATATTTGCCAGTTATCATTATTCATTCATAATTGCCGGACTTTCCTCTTCGTAATTTGAATTATCTTAATCTAAATTTTTTGTTTTACTTTGTCTTAGAAAACAAACTTCTTGTTGAAAAACCGGTTAAAAGACGCTTTAACTTTTGTTAATATATACAACTAGAAAAAAATCGAATACAAGATTGCCATATCTTTTCATGTTTGAAGAATCTAAGCGTTTTAACTCGCCTAAGAAAAAAAGCGCATATGTTAGCGGTGTGATAGCATTAAAAAGAAATGAGAGAAGTGTTGTATGTATATCAGTTGACTGTATGCTATTAAAAAAATTTATATACAGCTGAGCACGTAAAGTGATATGAAAGAAAGTATTTCTTTTAGTTTGTTTTACTTTACAATCATAAGTATCAAATAAGTTAAAAAAATAATGTACAAAATTTCTTTAGATTCCTAGTATAAGGTGTTTTTTTAAGCTAGATAGAACTTTAAATTGTAAAAAGTAACACAAAAAATGAAATTTTGATGAAACATTTTTTTTTATTTGTTTCAGTATACTCTGACAAATCATCATGAATAGACTCTCGCTTGAACAACGCTACGAAATTATCCAAATTTACTTTGAAAATCAGTCGTCGATTTGCGCAACTTATAGACGACTTCGTCATTTTTATGGCGTACATAATCGTGCATCTGAACAAGCCATTCGTCGAACTGTCGATAGATTTCGTACCACATACTCTCTAGAGGATGCAATAACACCAACACGTCGAAGGAATGTGCGTACTGAAGAGAATATCCAAATCCAAATTTATCAATTCGTCGTCGGTCGCAGGAATTGGGGCTCTGTCCGTCCACTACGTGGAAAATTTTGCGCAAAGATCTCGGCCTACACCCGTATAAGATCCAGCTGGTGCAGGAATTGAAGCCACAAGACCATTATATGCGTCGTTCTTTCGCCGATTGGGCTCTAGAGCAGTGGGCAACTGACCCGTTGTTTTATCCCAAATTGTGTTCAGCGATGAGGCGCATTTTTGGCTTAACGGGTTTGTTACTAAGCAAAATTGCCGCATATGGAGTGAGACCAATCCACAACAGACCCTACAGACTCCATTACATCCAAGAAAATGCACCGTTTGGTGCGGTTTTCACGCTGGTGGCATCATCGGACCTTATTTCTTCAAAAATGAGGCCGGAGCTCGCGTTACGGTCAATGGAGATCGTTACCGCACCATGATCAATGATTATTTGTTTGAAAATATGGATGACATTGATCCGGACGAGATGTGGTTTCAACAGGATGGCGCTACGTGCCATACAGCGAACGCAACCATCGACTTATTGAAATCAAAATTTGGCGATAAGTTGATTTCGAGCAATGGACCTGTCAATTGGCCTCCAAGGTCGTGCGATTTGACACCACTCGACTATTTCCTGTGGGGCTACGTGAAGTCACTGGTTTATGCTGATAAACCAGCAACAATTGACGCCTTGGAGGACAGCATTGTTCGTGTTATTCGTGACATACGCCCAGCAGTGCTCGAAAAAGTGGCCCAAAATTGGAAGTCCAGAATGCGCTTCGTCAAGAACAGCCGCGGTGCCCATATGCCCGAAATCATTTTCAAATGTTAATGTCACGTATTGATCCTTCGAATAAAAAAGAAATTTTGATTACAATTTAATTTTTTGTGTTATTTTTTACAATTTCAAGTTCTATCGGGCTTAACAAAACACCCTTTATAAAAAGAGTATAATTTTGCTAAGTATACTTCCTCTTGAACTACTCTTAAAAAAAAAATATGAATATTTTAAGCAAATCAGATGCAATTTTGCAAATTATAAGATCATTATCGAGAGTCATGAAAGTGGTACAATAAATAAAATCACAAAAAAAAAATATGAAACAAAAGAAAAACTTCAAGTCAGCAAGCACATAGTGCCCAATAACTATTTGTTAATTGAACGAAAAGTAAACAATTTCGAAAATATTTTTAAATGGCTTAAAAAAAAAGTAAACGACTGTTAATGTTAATGTATCGTATAATATTTAAGACATAATTACTTAATTATAAAATAACTCTAATTTGCATTTCTTGGCTGTTGATGTTACAGCTGATGGGCAAAACAAAAATCGATATAAAACCCATCAAACGTAACGAATCACAGACAGTTGAGGATTTTTATAGACCAGAGTAACATTTAAGGATATAATTGAAAATAAAAAAATATTTGCAACGAAAATGTTTGAGGTGTGTGCGGTTTGAAGCAATCAAATTTTATATTTGAGTTCCTCAAATAATTAAAAAGACAAATACAAAAATTAATCTAAATGTTACAAATACATTACAATCGCATGAGCATAAATTTAAATGTGATAAAAGTTTTTCTATTAATAATTTTATATTCTTCACTGGTGCCCACCTGCTTGTTGAAAACTAAAATGGTGCAGGGCAAACATTTTGTCATACATGTGCCCATGAAAATTAGAACCCATCATCATACACACACCGTTTATACTCAAGTGCATGGAGTAGGTAAGGAGATAAATAGTGGAGGCGGTGGTGGGGGTGGTGCTAGTGGCGGAGCAGGAGGACATTATGGTGTTGGAAAAGCTTCTAAACAAACTATTTATAAAATAATGGGCTACTCTACCCATCATACCGGCTTAACAGCAGGAGGCAGTAGCAGCAGCGGTGGCGGCGGTGGTGGTAAAATTCATCATCACCGTCATCATGGTCACAGTCGTGGTTATCGTTACAATCGTGGCGGAGGTGGCAAGAGGGGTTATGGCGAGATTGATTATGATGATTATAACAATTGTGATAATTCTCTAACACAGTCAAGTGGTGGTGGTGGTGGCGATATGATATTCAATCATTATTCAAGACAAGATGAAGAAGATTATCCAGATGTTGAGGAAATTATAGACGATGATATGGGTGATGAATGGGAATAGTATAAGGTTACAATAAGTTTAAAAATAATAAATATTTAAGAAAATATATTTTATTTTTTGAAAATAATTTATTTTCTTAACGAAATAATTTATTTTATTTATCTTAAATTGAAAAGAAAGGAATTTATTTAATTAATAATACAATAATTAATTAACTTATTAAGTTCCTTTAATTAATTTATTTTATTTTAGAAATTCTCCAATTTTATTAAAATTATTTAATTTGATTTTAGTGTGTGTATTATTGTTGTTTGATAAAAAAAATAATAAAACACCAAAAACTGAAGTGAATATTTTGATTTATAAAAAAATTTTAAATAAAAACTAAGGGGGAAAAGATTACTGCTGCTCAAGAAAGTGTTCAAAACAATCCATCAACCCCATTTCGATGCCGTGCTTAGGAGGTTGGTCCTCAAAGAACAAATTTGGTTATGATTTTGCAAAAGGATTTGCATTTGTTTGCACATAAGATTCAATTGACACAAGAGCTTCTTCCACAAGACTACTTAAGCCGCCGCATATATGGAAAGAGGCTGTTACAGCTCGCCCACTATGGGCGATTTTCATGAAATCATCATAATGAGAGACGAAGCACATTTTCATTTCAATGGATATGTGAATCAGCAGAATACTCGGTTTTGGGGAATGGAAAACCCTCAAATTACTCAACAGTCACCTTGGCATCCAATAAAAGTGACAGTCTGGTGTGCAATTTGATCAGGAGGAATCCTTAGATCTTACTTCTTTGAATATGAAAAGAGTGTAAGGGTAACTGTGAATGGGGAGCGATATCGTGATATTATTGAAAACTTTTTAACTCCACATCTGCATGCTTTGGCCTTGATTAACATGTAGTATCAACAAGACGTTGCCACATCGCCTATAGCCTGGGTTATAATGGAATTACTGCGAGACCTCTTTCCACAACAAGTTATTTCAAGAGATGGTGATGTTGTTTAGCTTCCGCGGCCGCCTGATTTGATTGATTCGGACTTCTTTTTGGAGGGGTATTTAAAAGGCAAGGTTTATGAAAACACACCAGAAACGCTTAAGCAACTCTAACAAAATAGAGAAGAACGATTCTCATTGGGATTTAACACTTGCGGATTCAGTTGCTTCATCAAATGCGTACCAAATACGAACGCTGTTCGCAATTATTATCACCACATGTTTCCCTTCACAGCCAATTTAGTTATGGAACAAATACAAAGACGACGATATGTAAAGATATCTTGCATCGCTTGCGCATTCGAACGAATAATCCCGACATCCAAATAACCGATGAAGGATTGATTCTGATTGAGGATCAATGCTTGACTATTGCAAACTGAAGACATCACCTTTGTGGAATAACGTAAAAACATTATCGCTAACCAATAATATGAGAGTACAACTTCAAAATGATTAAAGTGCTGCACAATATTCCAATCAATTGTTAGCTGCTGGAAATGAAAAAGTCCCAGTTGTTGCGACAGCTGGATTAATTACTCTTACCAACGACTTGTGCCGATTTGTAGACTCTCAATTAGCTCTTATTGAAAATGTTTTCCCAAACATTAGTGAGAATTATCAGAATTATGCTAAGTTAAGTCAAGGACCAATTTTCGCCCCCAAAGAATAACGATGTACACGCACTGAATTTCACCATTCAATCAAAAATCGATGGCGATTTGCTGACATACAAACAAACCCCGATGATGCAGTAAATTATCCAACGGAGTTTTTGAACTCTCAGGAGTTACCAGGATTTTCACCATATAACTTGCAACTTAAAGTTGGTCAGTTATTGTGATATTGCGTAATTTAATTCCACCGCGACTTTGCAATGGCACTCGACTTGTGGTGAAAAGACTTACGCCGAATTTGATTGAGGCAACCATTATTAACGGAAAATACGCAGGTGAAAATGTATGTATTCCTCGAATACTAATGATTCCAACTGATCTTACGTTTGACTTCAAACAATTGCAATTTCCGGTTGGCCTTGCGTTCGCAATGACAATTAACAAGTTGCAAAGCGAATCGCTTAGTGTTTGCGGCATAAATTTAGAAAATCATTGTTTTTCACATGGGCATCTATACGTCGCGTGTTCACGAGTTGGGAAACCATTCGCTTTATTTGTGTTAACGTCAGACCAAAAAACAAAAAATGTGGTTTACCAAAGAGCACTTCAATGAAACGGTTAATTTGCGGATTCACTTTAATTTTTTTGCTTAGAGAAGATCAACTAAATTCCACTTAATTTTTGTATTCGATATGAATTTATTACTGTTGTGCAATGAAATAAAAATGTTTTTTTTTCAAATATAAAACAAAGAAAATAATTTTTCTTCATCTTTTAATCCCCAAACGAAATGTTACAAAAAACGAAGCCATCTATCTGGTGGCGAAACGGAGTTCGCCGGGTTTGCTAGTTTTTAATCAATTTTGGTCAAAGTAGTCGGTTTTATAACGTCACTACAGTAGCACATTTGGAGTTAATAGAAAATGTGCAAGCTGATCTCATCGGTTAGCGATCTCGAAATATCAGACTCTATTCCTACAAGACAAAAGTATAAAAAATTCATCAACATGATTTTTATTGTACCAAAATTAATCAAATTTATCTGGGTTTTGCTCGCTAAATTTGCGACATCTAAGGATTAATAATATTCAGAACTTAACCCCATCTACATCCGCTGATTGCTTTAGTAATCGGCTATTGAAATTTTTTGATAAGCATTCCTTGTGGTTATCCAGTCGCTTCGGCTTTAATTTATATTTTTACTATTCTCTATCACGAAATTTTTTTTTCTATTTCCTACTCTCTGGCTATAAGTAAATTTATATTCATGTCCTCGAGCAGTCCGGCGATACCTAAACCAATCGATGTTCTTTTTACTAACCTTGATACCCTGGAGATCCGGAGTGAATTGAACAAATATCTTTTTTAACCAATTCAGCAACGACAGCCACATATAGGAATTGATAATGGAATACGATGTCGGGGAAATGTGTTCAGAAAATTCTTAAGCACATTTTGCAACCTTCGCTTATTCCGTCAATGCAACGTCAAATTTCATTTTGTGGGTTGTTCGACTAAGGCCGGCCTTTCAAATAACTGCAAAGAAAATAGCCGAACGGTGTTACATTATAAGGCAGTCAATTGTCTTCGACAAATCGAGCAATTACGCGAACGATGCGACGTTTCTCATGCAATAATTCAATAGTTTGAATGGCTGTGTGGCTTGTCCCGCCGTCTTGCTGAAAGTAAAGGTCACTAATATTAACATTAGCCAATTGTGCCCACAAAAAATTGTTTAATATGATTTGGTAGTGCTGACAATTTATGATGACGGTGCTTCCTTGCTAATTTTACAACAAATATGGGCCGATTATGCCGCCTGACCACCAACCGCACCAAACAGTGACTTTGTTTCAATGCGATGGTTTTTCGAGAACTGTTTGTGGATTTTGTAAGCCCCATGTGCTACAATTTTGTTTGTTTATATTTTTTTCTTTTTTTTTTAAGGAGAAGTAGCACTTCAGGCAACAATGCCTATTTCGTTAAGTACCGTGCTACATTCTTTTAGGAAAGGAATAGAGAAGAGATGCGGCAGGTGGTGAAAGTAGAAGGATAGTTATGGAAATTAACTGTCGTATAAGACAGTTCAGTGACCATGCCTTCATCACTGAGCAGCACCACCGACAGTTAATTTTTATTTGTAGTGAAAAAAATCAAGGTCTTTGTTGGGAATCGAACTCACAAACCCCAGTCATGTACGCTAGCACACTACCTACTAGCCTACAGGGGCACCTACTTAATTGATAATAAGAGTCACTACTAAAGATGATATTGTTGAAAAAGGCATTGTTTTGTTCAGTTTTTCAAACCGACAATTCACAAACGTTCGACGCAAACTATGGTTGGTCGGCTTTAATTCTTGAGTTAAAATTTATAAACTTGAGGATGAAGATTTTTGTACAAAATGTTGCACAAAGTGCCTGTAGTGATGTCTTAATATTGCGAACGTCTACTAGTTGACGTTCCAGGCTCACTTTTGGCCATTTACTGTATAGTGGCCATAACGAGTATTAATATCGTGAGCCTCATATTTAGCGTCTAAATTACGCACAGCGGTCTCAGAAAGAGAAAAATCGGCTCGAATTTTTAGAACTGATTAGTAAATTTTTTTTCCATTTTGTTAATTTTCACAATTGAAATAAATTGCTTAAGAGTGTGATGCTCGATAATCAAAATTTCCCAACGTCTTAATTAATAAAAGTCTAAGGATAACGGCTCATCTTTTGACATTTAATAATTTGGAAGTTAATTTACTTCCTAACCTAAAATTTGTCTACCCATTGTAAAATATTTTCGAACTTTAGAACAAACCGACACCATCTGCTCCGACTTTTACTTTTGTGTTTTAAATTATTTCTATAAGTGTATTAAGCCAGACTAAGAGCTGATAATTCATTTGCAACTGCATGTTATTTTTTTAATATTTTAAATTTTCCAACTTTCTACTAAATAAATGTCACAGGATAACAGGTCAGTTCTTGACATTGTCTTTGACAGACAATTTAATTCCTAACCTCAAATTTGACTACGCTTAAAATTTATAGCAGACCCAGAAAGTTATTACAATCTGATGTTACTTTTGTATTTTGATTAAATGCTGTAAGTATATTAACAAACTTAAGCCTGACTAAGAGTTGATTAATCTATTGCAACTGTATGTTATTTTCTTAATATTTAATTTAACGGCTTTTTTAATGCATCCGGGTTAAAAAAAAATTTTTAAATGTTAATGCTTTTCATATTTTGCATAATAGATAATAAAATAATTATCTTTCTTATTACATATTTACTTACATTTTGTTAACATGTCAAGGAAAATTTTTCCAATATAAAATTTGTATTTTTACCTGAAAAAAGAAAAGTTTATAATTAATATTTTAACGTAATTTTTTAATAAAAAAAATATATTTATTTTGGCTTATGTATATTTATTAATTAAAAATGCATACACACACACGCACACACACACACATACGTACTTTAATAAAAATGTAATAATATAAAATATAGTGCTGTCAAAAATAATAACAATCGCACATGTTACACAAAGAGTTGCTTTCACATAAAACAACAAGACATAAATAGCATTGCAATTATACGAAATAATGTGACAGTTTCTCACATAAAAAATAAAAATAAAAAAAAATTAAAAAAAACTTTAAAAACCTCAAGTTTTGTCATAAAGACAACGCCACAGCGAAGCAAACATCTTCAGCAATTGCAGGAAATAATTATTAACTGAAATAGTTAATATTGAAAGAGACAAACCGAAAGGCAGACAGACAAACAGATTTAATATAATGGATTATCGCAAAACCAACAACTGACATACTACGCTGCAATAAAGGAGTTCGTAGGAAAAAATAATAATAAAAAATAGGCCATGAATAAAAATATGGATATCCGAGTTATGCTGAAAATCTTTTAAACAAACTTCCTTCAGTCATGTAAATTGCAAAATTCCCCAGATGATATAATTAAACATGACATCCATAAAATCATAGTCATCATAGTTACACAAAAAAACAACAACATTAAAGTACATACAACGACTAAATACAATGCAAAATAAAAATAAAAAATAAGAGGATTTTTCGTATTAAAGGTAAAATATTTATATTTTTAAAAAATTATTTTCCCCGTAAATATAGGGTGTTTTTTATAGAGGTATAACACTTTAAGTTGGCAACACTTTTTGTAACTGACGGCGAGCCAGTCATTTGTCAAAAGTGTTTTTGCGTAGTTTGGAATAGACTGACCGCTGAGCAACGCTTCCAAATTAGGCAATTGGAACCCGAGACAAGATTGACGTTGATCACAATTTTTATAAACGAATTTTGTTTAGGGATGAAGCTCACTTTTGTTAGACTTCCTACGACAATAAACAAAACCTATTTGGAGTGACAATAATTGTTTTTGTGAGATACCCTTACATCCAGAAAAAACTGACTATTTGGTTCGCTTTATGGACTGTTACAATCATTGGTCCATTCTTCTTTAAAATCAATGCTGGTCAGACCGTTTTAGCCAATGATAACCCTTATAGGGCGGACTTTTTCGAAAAGCATTTCAATAAGCATAATATGCAGGAGTTGTGGCTTCAACAAAATGCTGGAACATGTCACACAACTATTTCCACTATTGTTTTATTGAAGGAAACGTTTGGTAACTGCAAAGTTTTATGTTTTTGAAGCGTGAATTAGCCTCCAAGATGGTGCGATTTAATGCTGTTAGACTGTTTTCTATTAGCGAGGACGCAAAGTCCATGAGTTCAATCTCGCCAGCGGCATGCATGTAAGAAAATAACTGAATTTTCTGTAAAGTTGCCAGTCTATGCCGGCAATCCCCAAAACAGTTAAGCTCTTAAAGAATAACAATCGTTGCATTATTGCCGTTATACTGTCACAAATGTTAGAAAATCTCAACGGAAGTTGGATCTACAGATTGTCTACGTCCGACCAAACCCTGGCGGTCATTTGCCAGAAGTCATAATTAAATTCTAATGCCAGATGATTATCTTTCGAATAAAGAAAACCTCATGCCGATTTTAAAACTTCACCTTTATTATATTCTATTTTAAAGTTCTATACCTCTACAAAAATACCCTTTTTAATGAAAATAACTTGGTTCTTAATTATCAGTGGCCATATCAAATCGTATGTAAACACTACTCGACCAAGAAGGAAAAGTTTATCGCAAACGGAAATGAAACATAAATGTGCTTTCGAAACAACAACGCTTTCTATGAAAAGTTTTGATTTAATATAAAATGTTCCGATTTCTTTAAAAGTGGTATAAGTCTATTTTATATTATACAAAGATATCTAGGAATTTATTTTCGAATAGTATTGATATATGATATAGTATACTTATTTTGTATAAAATTTCTATTTTAAAAAACATATTTTTAAAAATAATTTTTAGCAGATTTTTTTAAAATTTTCCATGCCCTGCTTGGCAGAAACGGGTTCATAATACTGTACGTACTTCTAAACGGAATCCCTCTGTATGAATTGAATATAAGTATGAATTATGTATAAGTCTTGCTTATTCTCTAGACCAAAATATAGAGCGATTCACTCTTTTTTTTTTTAAGAAAAGTAGCACTTCAGGCAACAATGCCTATTTAGTCAAGTACCGTGCTACATTCTTTAGGAAAGGGATAGAGAAGAGATGAAGCAGGTGGTGAAAGTAGAAGGATAGTCGGAAATTAACTGCCGTATAAGACAGCACAGCGACCAGTGACTATGCCTTCATCGCTGAGCAGCCCCGCCGACAGTCAATTTTTATTTTTGTAGTGAAAAAAAACCAAGGTATTCGTTGGGAATTGAACCCACAACCCCCATACTGACAAGCTAGTACACTACCTATTAACCTACAGCGCACTTATTTCGATAAAAGTTTAATAGAGCGTTTCAGACTCTCAAATGACTTACGAGTGTCTTACAGGCAGAAATATCTGCCATTTGGAGAGTAGGGGGCTAGTTAAGGTACCGTTATGATATCTAATAGGAATATCTTAGCCATGTAACTATGTCCCTCAAAAGGAGTATTTATCACATCGAACCTTGTCTCGAAATGCCGGGCGTTTTTGAATACGATGGCGAAGTATTCGACAGTCATCTAAAAATGACTGCGGCGACATGAAATACTCTTGACAACTGTGTTGCGGATAAACTGACAAAGAAGGGCCAAATGATAAAGGTGCAACTGATACTTTATTCGGTTCCCTCATTTGTTTGTGCTATTGATGTTACTCTATGTGATATGGCCCAAGTCAGTTGGTCCAACCAGCCAACTTGTTCGACTGCTATGACAATAAAGTCCTCATTGAATTAATAGAATTGAGTTACATGATCTAGACTGTGCGTGTTTAGTTAGCACCCATGCAGAAGGCTTGGTGTCCCAAAAAATGATTTCTGCAGAAGCTGTTATGACGAGGATAAGGAGGAGACGATTGAATACCTCCTCTACCTATGCCCTGCATTGGAATATTTACGACTAACACACCTCGGTTAATGGTATTTTGAGAGCTTTATCATTGGTATTATCATTGGTACCGGGCATTGGTCTCCTGCACTGGAATGCCTACGATTAAGGCACCTTGACTAACGGTATTTTGGGAGCCTGTCTGATATTTTATCATTGGTTGCCGGGCAGAATCACTTTCTTTTTAAGGTATAGTGGTTGGTTTCCAGACCCGTACCCGCACGCTGCGACTCTGTCCTCTAACTGATTGCTTACCGTGGCTAGTAGGCTTTATTCGACAGCCACTTCTCTAGATTTATCACGCCCACATCCTACTTATTTTTTCCCTCCTTATTCGTATCCTCTAACACTTGTTTCTTCTTTTTACCTCGTCTTTTATATCCTGATTTTCTTCTCTTTCTTTACGATCTTTTTCTACTTGGCAGGCAACACAAAGGGATCAGAGAATGGAACCAAATGGGCTGTGGAAACGCAACTACCTACTGAAACTAATCTAACTTAAATGAAGCGCTACAATCGGCCTTTCAAACCGACAAAAAACAATAAAAAAATTAATTAGAAAAGATAACAACAGTTAATAACAAACGTTAGTACTGAAATAAATGAGTCTAATTATTTTTTGTGAATTTTCGATCTCCACAAAATTATCGATTTTTTTTGCGAATTCTTCATTTTGTTGCAAACGAAATAACATAACAAATAAACCTCTATTTGATTAGAGTGTATGCACGTAAAAGTACTTAAATGTTGCATTGTCATATGCAAATAGTCATATTGCAGTTTAATGCGCAATCAAAAAACGAAGAATAACGTAACCAACATTTTCATTTTTCCACGCTATTTATAGTAAAGAAAACACCTTCATAATACATTTGAAGAAAAAGAGTAATTTCTTTAAAATGCGTTCTAAGCCGTATAAGTTTTAAGCAAATAACTTCAACAGCTTTTTAGTAGACTTCAGATCAGATCCATGATTATTGCTTGACTATTTCTCAATATTTTTGTTTAGTAATTTATACATTCAAACGTCAAACGTAAACAGAGCAACTTTAAGGCGAAAGCACATTAAAAAAACAGGGTTTTTAAAAAAAAATATTCGAATTTAGCGTGCAAAATCGCACAATCATTTTCACTTTTCAATTTAACGTTCAAAAAGGGCAACATTTTCAAACATTTTTCGAATTTAATCGACTAAAATTATTGGAAAGTTAAAATTATGTTTAAAGCTTTCATGCGACATTAATGATGTCGGAATTACAAAATAGCAACTATTAAAAGTCAGTGATAACATATTTTTGGGTTTTTCTCTAAGCCAAATTTGAAGGTATCAGCTTGCTAATTTTTTGTTATTCTACTGTAGGGTCACTATAATTTTTCTATTTATTTTATTTCCAGAGCCGCGGCCATATTTCGTGCTATGATGTCATGCGTACTTAAACATATGCGGAGTTATTCTAAATTAGCATCACTAGATTATTCGGGGAAGACTTAAATAAATCGTTGACTTGTTTTACTAAGCCTCCTCCTGTCACTCGCGAAATCATTCAGACCACCATATTGCTCCGGCGGAGACTCCAACTTTCAACAACCTCCTTTCGTTTATACTTAGCCGCAACTGCTACAAACTACTACTGTTATGTTGTTATCTCCCCCCGGGGGCACATTATAGTCTTTTTGGAACCTACTATTCTATTTGGAATTGAGCTTGCGGGGTAAAAGGGAGCCCCGGCCCCTCAAAGGCTAGTAGGAGTCACCTGGACAATCCACATATTTCCACGGGAAATCAGTTGCCCCAGAGTACACTATTTGTTCTCTTTAGACAATGATGTGCTCTGACAGGTTATTGAGGTTGGCCACTATATGGGAGTATCGTGGTGGTTGTGGTTTCGGACCCTCGTGAGAGTTTGTGGGTCGGACCATTCAAATTAACACAATGAATGGTTCAGGTCCAGTAAGTATGAATGCTGGCGTGTTCTTGATAAATAAGAGCTTCATGCGTTTTGGACCAGGAGTTGGAAAGTCTCCAACTCCTCAGCAAGGAGTGAGGGCACGGCCTACTCCGGAATTTCTAAATTGCTACTAGGAGTGACTGGAGGATATACGTATACGAAGGCCTTCTAGGGCGTAGTTGGTGTCCAATCAACCAAGTGGTTTGACCACCATCTGATTATGACTATATAGTCGGTGCAGATGTAAATCAAATCACGCATTGTTATGTTGTTACGTCACCCCGGGGGCACATAAATATGATCTTTATAGAATTCCACTATCTAGACACAGTGCAACTGGGGAAAAAGGGAGCCCAGTCACCTGAAGACAGACAGGGAGACAACTGGAAGCTCCACTTTATTTCTACGGGGATCAGTGGCTCGCGGAGTTCATTATTTGTCTCTTTAGACTTATAATAGTTCTCTGGCTGATCATTGAGGTTGGCCCCTATATGGGAGTATCGTGGTGGTTATGGTTTTGCGGCCCCATAAGGGAATTATGAAAATTATGGTGGCCAGGATCATTTCACTGATAATGACACGTAAAGTGAATGATCCAGTCCAGTGAGCATGCTAGACATGTGTTCATTTTCGACGACGCATTAATAATTAAAGAAAAATTAAGTTACACTGTTTTATTTTAAAATTGTAAAAAAATAAGCATTGTTAAGCGTAAATTTAAGTGCAGCGCGCTATACCGATGTTAATAAAACTAAACTCGATTAAAGCTTAAGATCTTATCTATTGGCTAAAAAAAAACTTCTAAAAAATCTTTGTTAGTTAAAATTTTACAGAGTTTTGGCCAATGAAATACAATTCTGAGCCACTGTGCGACGTTTTTCAAAATTTGTGGCCGTATGTGGGCAATAATGCCGCAAATGTTATCTTCCAAGTGGTCAATTGTTGCAGAATTATCGACGTAGATTAAAGATTTCACATATTTCCACAGGAAATTAAATTTTTATTTATACGCATGTCGATGATGGGATTTGAACTCATGGACTTTGCGATTTTCTTATTTTATTGCTAGCAGATAGGTTGATCGGCATTTGTTAGCTAAATGTTTTGGTATTATATGCACACCACTTTGCTCTCGTGGTGCAATAAAAATTATTCGCCCCTATTTTACTGTGCATACACGGACAACAACATCATTACAGATATGTAAGAGATTGTTAGATCTTACTCTGGCAACAATATCGTAAACAAGAGATACGAGTAGAGAGAATACAATGAAGCATTCGACACAACAGGCTGCCGACTACAATCTATCAAAATTTAAACATACTCGTTCATATGGAAGCAATTATTTAGGCAACAGCTCAGCTATGCAGCTGTGTGAACACCGTTGCTGTTGTCGGATGTTTAAATTGTTTGCCCCACCAAAAAGGCCCGGCCGCTCAACAAATTACTTTACTCTTTAAATAGTTTGTTTTCCCGGATTTTGGTTTTTGCTAACTCTTCATAAAACAGTAGATTGTTTTAAAAAACGCTGGAAACATTTCAAAATTGGCACCACTGAAACCCGAAAAACAGCTGTTCATATTTTTTAAATTTTCTTTTGAATTGCGCATTTACAATGAAATACTTTAAAAGTATTTCATTTTGATTATTGTTTTATTTTCATATTATTGCTTAATTTCAGATGAAAGATATGGATGTGGGTTTTTAAAAATTTATAATGAAACAGAACATAAATACATGAAATGATTACAATGCTGCTGCCGCTCTCAAAATAATTAAGTAACTGGCTACACAGCGGCAAATGCAGCTTGCGCAATTTGCAGTCGTGTAGTCTGCTGTGTCGAAATAGTTTAATGCATAAATTTTAATTAAAATTAGTTGGCTCCATTGCACCAGTCTTTTATTAAAATCTCATCTTTCGTAAAACAAATAACATTTTTTATTCCCTGATTATGCTTAACTACTTTGATTGAGTGGTTTTTTAATAAAATTGTATGTAATTAATTTGCTATAAACAGTTTAAACAAAGCTTTCCAAATACCTACAAGACTTTATTTTTTATTCCCTGCAACAATAACAAATTTTTAGCAGACTGCAGCAAATTTTACAAATTACTCGTCATCATGTCTGTAAGTATTTATTTATTTTTTTAAATTCTTGTTTGATAAAGTCATACAGGTGACTTTGTTCTTATCTTTGCTTTATGTTTTCTAAATAACATGGGCTCTCTTAAGACTAGAATATTTGTTTGTGTGGTAATTTTGTTGTTGTTTCAGAGTCTTACTTGATTTATGACTTTTTGAAAATGTCATTTACTATTATTTCAACTATAATGATTTCATTTTTTTGACATAATAAAAGCAAAAGGACATGTGTGTTGATATAAATAAAAGGGATATTAAGCGAAGCAAGTCGTTCCTTTGCTACACAAAATGTTGTAAAATAAAATACAAGTGTATGTGTATATGTATGTAGGTATGCATTGATGTATGTAAGTATAAATGTGAAACGTAGTAATTACTAGTTTGAAACCAATGACCACAACTCGAAATCAATTTTTATTTCTGCGAGCTGCATACCTTATACTTCCACACATACTTCCTCGTCTTCCTTTACCTTTATTATTATTGATCATTACCACTGTGGATGAAATGTAGCGTCATCCTCGCCCTAGAAGGCTTTCGGATACGTGTATCCTCCGGTGACTCCTAGTTGCAATTTCAAAAGCCCGGAGCAGGCCGCAGCCTTCAGTCCTTGCTAAAGAGTTGGAGACTATCCAACTTCTGGTGCAGAACGCATGAAGCTTAATATGATTAAGAACACGACGGCTCTCTGGACCTGGACCATTCATTGCGTTCATTGTGAATGATACGACCCACAAACTCAAACGAGGGCCTCGAAACACACAGACACCACAATGCTTCGGAAGGGCCTACCTCAATAATCAGTCAGAGAACAGCCTAAAGAGAGAAATAGTGGAACTTTGGGGCTTTAATGATTCCCGTGGAAATATAGTGGATTATTCAGTTGGCTCCTGCTAGCCTGTTAGGGGACTGGTCTCCCTGTTATCCCCGCAAGACAGAAGTCTAGATGGTTGTGTGATCCATAAAGACTTATAATGTGCCTCTGGGGGGAAGCCACTACGATATTGCATTGTGAAAGTGTTCCAGTCCTTATAGTTTCCATCTAGAGCATCGCCGCAATGTAGGTTGTGTTTCATTGTTTTTTCGTTACTACAATGGAAATTAGGAAACATGTCGTCGAAACTTGCACGTTTTTGCGTTTGATTTGTTTTCGTTGAGAACACATCCATTTGTGGTGTAAAGGACAGTGGATCGCACTAAGCATTCATTTCGCAGAACAGTCCGTTTATAGAAAAAACGCCCTCCATAGGTCTTTCCTGTCACTTTCTATGTAGAAAAATTCCAATCGAATGTCCACAAACACTACTTCCTCCTTCGAGGAACAAATTTTCTAGTTCTGTTACAATTGCATGATTGCTGGCCCGAACGGAAAAAAATTTAAAATCCACTATGAAAATGGTGGTTCTGTTAAAGTTACATTTCCTTAAATTCATGATATTTTCGGACAATTCTATCGTTCTTCTGGGACCATTATTAAAAATTAGGTCGTTAAATTTGAGTCGACAGGCTTCATACGAAATGTGCCAACACCAACGCGTATTCGACCGGAACGTTCAACTGAAAATATCGCAGCCGTTAGTCACAGTGTTGAAGCAGATCCAAATTCCTGGACATTCTCAATAATTATTATCCAAAACCATCCCATGGCAAATTTTCCGTAAGGATTTGATTTCGAAGCCTTAAAAGGTTTAACTGGTGCAGCAATTGAAGCCGACCGACCATTCATGTCTTTCAGGAAGATCAGATTTTTCTGAAAAACTCAGTTCTTCTTCACTTGTCGTGACAAGATTTACATCTGCCGTAGGCCTTAATCAGATGGTGGTCAAACCACTAGGAATGAAAAGCAACGTCATTTACGCTCTAGGAAGCCGAAGACTAATTCTAGCAACAGGTCTTTCCTAGTTGCAATTTCAGCAGTTCCAAAGCAGGGTTGCGAACCACTATTCCTTGCTGAAGAGCTGGAGACTATAAAACTCAGCCAGAACACATGACTAGCATGCTCACTGGATCTGAATCCTTCACCCGTTGGTGTAATTAAAGGCGAGATGATCCCGGCTATCATAAATCAATTCATGCTGCGGCCGCAAAACCACAACCACCATGATAGTCCCGAAGGGCCAACCTCAATAATCAGTCAGAGAAACAGCTGGAAATAACGTGGAGCTTGCCAGTTTAACCCTGATGCCTTCAGGTGACTGGGCTCCCTTATACCCCCAACAGCACAGGCCTAGATAGTTAAGTATTCTATAAAGACCAATAAATGTACCCCCGGGGGGGGAGGCTTGTCAGGATATGTCAACAAGCAAAATTGTCGCATTTGGGATTTTGAAAATCCTAGAACGATTATTGAAAAGCTTATGCATGCTCACTGTATGGTGCGCTATGTGGTCTGCAGGCGTGATTGGGCCATATTTTTCCAAGATGAAGCTGGAAATGCGATAAAAGTCAATGGATTACGTTATCGCGAGATGCTAACAGCTTAATTTTGGCCTATTATTGAGGAGGTAGATACCACTGACATGTGGTTTCAAGAGGGCGGCGCCACATGTCACACAGCCAATGAAACGATCGCATAATTTCACGACAATTAGCATTTAAGTGGCTAGCCAGGTCGCGTGATTTAACACAACTGGATTAATTTTGATAGTGCTATGTTAACGACAGAGCCTATAGGGAGCCAATCGAAGCGTTTTCAACTTTAAAACTCAAAATCCGTGATGTGATTATGGAAATAGGACCGCCATTTTTACAATAAGTGATTAAAAACTTTAATGAAAGATTCGACATCTGTCAGCCTGGTCATGGTGGAATTTGCCAGATATTTTTTTCTTGTTGTAAAACCCTTTATAAAAAAGCACAACATCTACCGGAAATTATTCTAATCTCCGGAGAAGCATAAAGGACTTTCGCTAGTTTAATCGGGGCATTATCCAAGAATATCAGCATTTAAACAAATAAGGTGGATAAATGCAAATAATATACCAAGTAGCGCAAGACAGATATCTTGAGCTGTATTTTTATGAAAAGTTTATCTGGAGATGTGACGCCAACTTTGAAAGATGTTACTTGCTTAAAGTAGCTGTTTGGGAGTTGATGTAGTTTAGTATTCGTTTTACACCATTTTGAAGTGTTGCTCTCAAGTCATCTGGCTCCAAACTAATGATTTCTTAATTGGAGATTTTTGAGGTTACAGATATACTGAGCTCTAGTTTGTTGGACAAAACCCTACAAGGAGAATTAAGGCGTCACTATTCCTAATGAACTGGACGGTCATTTTATAACTGAAAAAAGTATGATCTTTCGTGGAGGGAATTGGAAGTCTTAAGAACTATATCGTTGCATAATTAGTAGCCGCATTCCGCCTTCTTACTAAAACCATCAACGTCAGAAACATTTTCTAGTTGCTTTCACCAGTTAAGGCTAATATAGTTCTATCGCCGTTTTTAAAGTTATTACTGCCACACCAAACACTAACTGTAAAGATTAAGATTAATTAACCTGACTTGCGTTTGGTGGTAGCAGTGATTCCACTGTGCGAGAAAGAATGTGATAGTTCTGGCAGGCTATTATATCGTCGAGAATTTATATAATTTCGGTCGTCGTACACCAGAAGATCAAAGTCTCAGTACAGAAATATAAAAAAAAGATGTTGGCATGAGCTGTTCTTAAGTTGTTTATAGAGCTTGAAGAAAGTCGCTGGTTGCACGAAACATGATCTGTTTACGCTGTATCCCAACACTGACTACACCAGACAGGGCTTATTGAACAAATTAAAACGATTGTTTTACCCAGAATGGCATTAGATTACAACTACAATGGAAAGCGCAGACAGCGAAGATCGACTCCGACGGAAGGAACAAATGGAAAAAAATGTGAAAATCGTTAGTAGCAGAAATAGAGATCAGACTCGTATGATCGAATTGAACTGGAAAGCAAAACAAGACTAACTAGAGTTATAGAGTCCTTTGAAGAATTAAGTCAAGTAGCCATTCGGGCTTAACAATTAGATTGTGGCTTAAGACATTTTCGCCACCCTAAATATTTTCAATATGAAATCGTTTCAATTAATTTTTTTTTTGTTTACCCGACCTTATCTTACGATGATTAATTAATGACTAAAGATATTTTATAATAAATTTGTAAAATAATCATTATCAGACACAAAGTATTTGTTAATTAACATCAATTTGTAGAGGTAATTAATTAAGTATTAAGCAGAGAATTTTAAAATTAAATACGCCCACAATGTTGTCCGAAAATTCTCTGAATAGTTATTTATCAATTTCTTAATCATGTTGTTGCTATTATTTTTGTTACGTTTACCAATATTATCCTTTATTGAAAATAAATAAGTAAATTTGATTTTTTCTCATATTGCCCAGCAGTTGTAAAGAATAGAGACTTTCCAATTTAAACAGTTTTTTTCCAAAGTATTAAATCAGTTTGAGCAAAAACATTAAATTAGCAAGCTATTGGAATAATTTTGGTTTTATTTTTTATTTGGATAACATATACTAAATCTAAAATTAATAACACTTCAGAACTGTTGGGTATGATAACAATCATTTCTCTTTCATATAAAACATAAAATCTTATTATTGAAAATTGTTTGATTATTCTCAATTTTCCTTTGCTTCCTGTTGCCTGATTTTATGCTATACAGCATCGATAGGGTGTTTTTAAAGAGGTTTAGAGCTTTTAAATGAAATAAAGAAAGATAACCTTCTGGCATTATATTTTAGATATGACTTCTGCCATATGATCGCTACGTTTGTCTCAGACGTAGAATAATTTGGAGGACCAATTTTCGATGCCTTTTCCAATATTTGTGGCCAAAATAATGCCGCGAATGATTAGATTAGATTAGAGATTTCACTTATCCTCACAGAAAATTAAATGTTTATTTATACGCATATCGATGACGATGGGATTTGAACTCATTGAAGACTTTTCCAATATTTGTGGCCGTATATCGGCATTAACGTGGCGAATGTTGCCCTTTAATTGATTAAGCGCTTCGGCGTAATGGGCGTAGACTAGCGACTTTTTATATCGCCACAGAAAATAGTCTAGCGGCATTAAATTGCACGATCTTGGAGCCCAATTCATGGGTTCGAAACGTAAAACTATGTGATTACCAAATGTTTTCTTTAATAAATCAGTTATGATGCAAATAGTGTGACATGCTGGGATGTAGAGTTGAAACTACAGTTCATGCTTATCATGGTTGTTTAACTGATGAATGAAAAAGTCAGTGATGATGACTATATGGCGGTCACCATTGACTGTAACGGTCTAACCCTAACCAGCTTCGTTTTTAAAAAAAAGTACCGACCAATGATTCCATCAGCCATACAGCACATCAAACAGTCAATTTATCAGTCAGTGTCTGAACATACACTTGAGGATTGTTGTCACTGCACTCATGGCAGTTTTGTGTTTTATTCAGACAAGATGGAAATTCTCCTTACGAAAATTGGCACCAACGGTTTTGGGCCCAATTTGCAAAATTTGGGGGCCTTGTTTAGGCTTCATTGTATTTATGCTGAAATACCAAACCAAATTAAACGTAAGTCACTTGACAACTGTTAAAATGTTAAAATGTGTTGCTAGCTCAAAGTTCTATACCTCTATAAAAAGCACCCTTTGTATTTTTACATTAGCATTGCTATCGTTTTCCTTTATAAAAAGAAAAGAGTTTTGTGTACTATTTCCGTAACTTAATGAATACATAATTAGTTACATTTTCAATTAAATGTAAATGCAAATGTATGTGTATATGTATTGTATGTGTATTAATAGAGGGTTTGTGCCCTATAAACTTCATTATTATTTATGTATTTATTTGCAATACTCAACAATAACGTAAAGTTAAGGGAATTAAATAGAAGGAAAAATCAACTTCCTTTTCCCATGAAAAATTTGCTCTTTCAATTCATTTTTAATATAGAAATATCATTTTGTTCTGCTACAAATATTTCTTTCTCTTTCTCTCACCATTGTTATTCTTAAGTTCTTGTGTTTGCATTATGAAAATTAAACTTTATTATTTATTAATGTGTGTGTGTGTGTGTATGTGTGAATAAATGTGTATTAAATTACGCATATTTGAGTACGATAGCGAAAGGGGACTCTTGTTCACCATTGCTTCAACCTTAATTTGTACTATTGCTCAAGCTTCAAATGTTATTGTTGTTGTAACATTATTCGAATTTTGTATTCTATCGAAAATGTTGTTGAAAGGGGGGGAGGGGGGGAAAGAATCAATGCTTTTTATTGGTTTTTATTATAGAAATTTGATATGGTTGTTAGAAGTGACTGGACACTAAAAGCAATGAAAGTGAATGAACTATAATTAAACATAAATGTAATGAAATGTAAAATAAAATAGAAAATGCCTCCCTAATTTTGGGAGTTAAACAGCGAGCCAATATTTTTAATTTTTATTATTGACAGCTATTATTTCAATTAACTTGACCATATTTTTTTTTAAGAGAGATTTGAGATTTCATCTTAATGATTTGCTTATCATTCAGTACAGGTTAAACTTTTACCCATTTGTGATGGAATGAATATGAACACGCTGAAAATAATCATTTACTTTTATGGAAAGGAGCCAGGACTACTTGTTTCATTTTAGAATTAGTTTCTTTGTCTGATTATTGAGGTTGACCCTTTGGGAGTATCGTGGTGGCTGCGGTTTTGCGGTCCGATACAGGAATTGTTTTGTGGTGGCCAGGATCATCTCGCCTTTAATTACACCCGCTGGTGAATGATCCAGATTCAGTGAGCATGCTAGGAGTTGGATAGTCTTCAGCTCTTCAGCAAGGAGTAGTGGTTTGCAGTCCTGCTCTGGAACCGCTAAAATTGCAACTTGGAAGGACCTATTGCTAGAACTAGTCTTCGGCCTCCCAGGGTGTAAATGATGTTGCTTTTCACTTACAGTGGTTTGACCACCATCTGATTAAGGCCTACGGCCGGGTGCAGATATAAATCTTATCACGAAATTCACATCGCCGTAGATTAGCTCAATCTATTCAGGAACAGACGGTTGTTTTTCTGAAAAAATCAGTTTTTCAGGCGAAGCCTATTTTCACTTGTCATGGTATGTCAACAAGCAAAACTGCCGTACTTGGGCTTCTGAAAATCCTAGAGCGATTATTGAGAAGCCTTTGCATGCTCAACGTATCACTGTATGGTGCGCTATGTGGCCTGGAGACATGACTGAGCCGTTTTTTCGAAGATGAGGCTGGAAATTCGATAACGATCAATAGATCACGCTATCGCTTGATGATAACAGCTCAATTTTGGCCTGTTATTGATACGGTACATACTACTGATATGTGGTTTTATCTGGACGGTGCCACATGCCACACAGCCAATGAAATGATCAATTTATTGCAAGCCAAATTTTTCCAAGCCAACCAAATCGTGTGATTTAACACCACTGAATTATTTTCTGTGGGGCTATCTTAAGGACAGAGTATATACGCAACTAATCGAATCGATTTCAGCCTTAAAACTTAAAGTTTGTGGTGTCATTAAGGAAATAGGAACGCCATTTTGCGAAAAAGTGATTAAAAACTTTGATAAATGACTCGATATCTGTCAGCGTGGTCCTGGTGAATATTTCGCAGATATCAGTTTTGATTAATAATTGCCAAACCTTTCTCTTCGTAAAACAATAAAAATTTGAATCATTTTAATCTAAATTTTCTGTTATATTTTCAAAGACAAACTTCTTGTTGAAAAACCATTTATGAATATTAATGGCGATTTAAAACATTAAAAATAAATAATTTTTAAAGTGACATTTCCAAAAAAAAATCTTAATTTGAAATAAATGTCTTTTGGCTACTATTGTGCTATTTTCAAATGTCAAGTTCTTATCGGTACACCATTTAAGTGCAATGCTAATCTCTGTCACTTCAAATGTGTCTTATAATTAGTGAACTGAAAATAATTTTCCAAAATAAAGGAAAAATGAATTCGAAATTAAAGTCTACTTAAAGACCACTTAAGTACTAAAGAGAAACTGATATGAAGGCATTAAAAAAACAATAACAACAAACAAATCCATTAAAAAAAATACCTGGAAATTTAAAAAACCAAAAATTAAATTTATTTCCAGTTTTTTTTTTTTAAAGAAAGAAATTAACAAGTTTTTGTTTTGTATATAAATGAAAGAACAGAATGATGTTTTATGTTTAGTGTCGATCTAGAAAGCGACATGGTAAGTTCAGCAAGAAAAAATATTTTTCTTGTTTCTTTTTTTCTTGTAAAATAAATATTTCTTTTTAGAATTTAATGGCGAAATTAAAATTAATTTGGTTCTTCACATTCTGTGTCTTAATCACACAAGGACGTAACATACAGAAAAAGGAAGTGCAGTCTTTAGGTGATGCAAATGAAAACATTGAAACAATAAGGACTCCACAAAAATTGATTAAAGAACCTGTACAGAGTTTTGAAAAAATTTCCAAAAATTATGTACCCCGACCCTATGATGAAGTAGATTTTGTTGATGAAGATAAATTAAATGAAATTGAAATTCAAAATGAACACTTGCATTTCGATCAGCCTCAAATTGAACAACAAAATGTTGTTGTTAATGAACAGAAATCCAAACAACTTGATGAGGAAAGCGGTCGCACAAAGAGTTGTGAAAATGGGAAAAAATCTAAAAATGAGAAGGTAGAGAAAGAAGAGAAGAATATTGAAAATAGAAAAACATTTTCAACCAACTCGCAAGCAACTGATGGAGAAGATGTAACCACAAATGAATCAGAAAGCCAATTTGACACAGTAATAGAAAATTTTCAAATCAACAAACAAACTAATTTAAATGCAAATGATTTGAAATTGGATTTGAAGAGTTCTTCAAACAGCCTTCATAATTCCCATAGTTTTGGAGACAAACAAACAACTCCAAGAGTAAATGAAAACACTGTGAGGAATAAAGAAACTGAAACGAACATTTTCAAAATAACAACTTCCCCAAAGGATACGTTTAAGATAAAGGAGAAAGAAGAAAAGGAAATTTTAAATGGGTTTGAAAGAAATTCCCCAAATCCTTCAAATTTTGAAAAGGTAAAAGAAAACGAAACTCAAAAGGAAAACAAAGACAAAGAAGAGCTAAAAAAGACTTCTACTATTAAAATATTTAAGGATAACAAAGAAATAGTTTCCGAAAAACTGCAGGAAACTGAAGCAGCGAGCAAAATTGAAATAGACTCCACGACCAGAGACTCACAAACAACTGAAGTGAACCATTATGATGGCAAAGAAACAGAAAGTAAACCACCCTTAAGAAATTTACAAGAAAATTTGGCAACTGATTTATCGGAACAAACACTTGTGCCATTAAATACTGGAAATATAACAACCGAAATATCAACTCAACAAATTTTAGAAAATTCGACTGAGAGCACAATTACAAGTTCGAATTCTATTCAAACACCAACACCAAAACCAAGCAGTCATATCCAATTAAAAACGAATGGGAACACAACTTCTACCACTCGAAAACCATCTAATTCTCGCGGTCCTTCTACGACTCGCAAACCCTTTAACACTCGCGGATCAAGTACCACTATCAAACCGATAACAACACGAAGACCTTTTCCTAGTTGGTTTCCTAATTTCCCTACTCTACCCTCTTTCTTTATAAATCCCTTCAATACAAACATTTCCACGAATAATCAAACGCAAAGTACTTTTGGTTTTGGCATTTTGACCTTACCTCCAAATTGGAGAATTAATTTTACAAATATCTTTTATCCCAATCGCATAACAGAAACACGATCACCAAATAATGATTCTACATCTGCACCAGCGACACTTTCAAATTCTAGAGATTTAACATTTTGGAATGCTCTTCTTAACCCAGGTAAACTTGCTACAAATCAATTACAGCCCATAGATATGATTACACAAAACAGGCGAGCGCAAAATTGTACAATCATTCAGTGGAGACCAGAAGCTTTAAAGTTTCCCAAATTCAATAGAAGTAGAACACAACAGGCCACTATACCAGCCAATACTCAAGTCTTACATTTGTACTTTCCTATAAAATATCCCTTTCAAACACAATTCTTTACTAGACCATTAGCCAACAACCGACCGGATACTTCGGCTACAGAAACGCTAGCAGAACCTGTGGAAGAAATTGTAGCAGAACCATTGGGAGAAGTTATTGCAGCAGCTGAAGATCAAGCAAGAGATCTATTAAGTGATGCTGATAAAACTAAAAGTGCTGACACTGATATTTCCAACAAGTCTAAGAGCATAGAGAAGACATCATTGTTGTTTGAAGTAGAATTGCCAAAACCTATTGTAAAATTTGTCAAGGGAGTTTTGGATACTTTTATGCCTCAACAAAATTAGTATTTTAATTAATTAAATATTTCATTTCAATAATTTTAAATATATAAATAAAATCTTCTTCTCTCAATTTTGACAAATAATTCATTTTAACTCATAATTATACAGGGTTTTATTGCTACTACCATTTAGGAATATAAAATATTGGAAAATTATACTTTTTGTAGCATAATTCGGTTATTTGATGAATTTGTTTGGTTTTCAAACCTAAAATTCTTAACACGATTCGTTAGCTTACGTCTTTAAGTTCGTTATTTTAAGTTAGCGTTACGTCAAGCCTAAAAGTATACCTTTAAAAAAGACAGAAAAGTTACTGGGAGTATATGCAACAGTTATCATATAGGAAAGAAAGATTTTTTTAACTATTGCTGCCGATGACAAACAGTTCGTAAGATATATTATAAAAATTTTAGCTATTTTAGGTACTTCCACCTCCCTCTTATTTTAACAGATTATTTTCTATTATGTATTTGAATTATAAAAACTAATTATAATTTACGCAATTAAGGTTATATTTTTTTTAGTTCGATAGAACTTTAAATTCTAAAAAATAACACAAAAAATCGGGTAGGCAAATTTGAGGTTAGGAAGTAAATTATCTGTCAAAAAGTGGATCACACGAACTAAGGGACAGTTGGGAAATTTTAAGAATGAAAGAATTTTAATTGTGATAATTTACTATCAAAATGGTGAATATTTCACTGCATCTTTTCCTAAAATTCAACCAGCTTTTCCTCATCATCATGCTGCTTCTAAAACCGCTGAGCGTTATTTAATCGCTAAATTTTTGGCGCACAGTATTGTAGCTTACAATAAACCAAATGCTTGCAGTGGCCGTAGTGATGCATAAATTACCCCTGTTCAGTAGAGTGCTTAGAATAAGCCTGCAACATCAAGTTGTCGACGTTCGCAACAATTGGGCATCTCTAGAGACTATTTTCAAAAGATTTTGCCAAACGTTTGTGAATTGGCTGCTTAAAAAACTGGGGAGGATCATTTTTAATTAGGCGGTTAACAAACGAAAATTAACACATGTGTAGTTTACCTACAAACAATCCTCGAGAAGCCATTACATTCAAACAGAGTGACAATGTGGTGCGGTCTGTAGTCAGGCGGCATTATCGCCCTCTATTTTTGGTCGAAATTGAGCAAAGAAACGAAGTCATTATCAATTCTCTGCGCTGGCAAACCATGAAAACCAATTTTTTTTGGCCATCATCGGCCAGTAACCTTTGGTTTCGTAGCCACACAGCCATCCAAACAATGCAGTTTTTGCTTATAAAATTTCCCGACCGCGTAATTTCTCGACTTGGGGATGCCAATTGGCCCCCTCATTTTTGTGATTTAATGCCGCTAGATTTTGTTTCTGGGGCCATTTGAAATACCGGATTTACCTGAACAACCCACAAACAACTGGCGCTCTGATAGATGAAATTTTATGCTGCATTGATGAGACAAGAGATTTTTTTTTGATAAGTGCGTATATGCCCCGACGGGGTTTACTTTATTTGGTTATGATTTTACGTCAACCCGCATCAGATTTGGTTTGTAAGGATGGCAAATAGCCGACGCAGGTTGACGTAAAATCATACCCAAATGAAGTTTTATCGTTGCAAAATATTGTGGAAAGAGCGGATGTCTGCCAACATGCTATAAGTGAACAATTGTTCGGCGTCATACGCTATTATTAAATATTCACCATTATTGTGAATGTCAACAACGCCTTAAATGACGTCGGCGGCAATCTCACCGCATTGCCATTGGCAACATTGCCAACTTTCGATGAAAACCGATAACATTTTGGCATTATGAGAGGTGACAATATGGCGACATTGCCTTAGATTGGCTTTAGTTTTGTCGACAGACATTTTGTTAACGACTCAGTGGAAAATTTCATCTGTGACGGTTAGTTGTTTAAAAAATTTTTCAAATGGATAAAAAAATTAAAATCACAACAAATAAACAATTTGAATTATTGATACAGCAGCTTGAAAGTAAACCAAGCTTAGCAAAAGGGTTTCACAGAGGCCCAAGTGGTATTAATTATAAAGAAGATTGGGAAGAAATCAAGATGAAGTTAAATTCTTTTGGACCACCAATTAGAGACAGCGATGGATGGCAAAAAGTAAGGATACAAATTTCTTCAAATTATAAATTTTAAATTTGTCATATATTTAGGTTTGGAGGGATTTTAAATGCAAACTAAAAAAAAAGCTAACACACAACAAAGCTGAGCTGAATGCAACAGGTGGAGGTTTGTGCAAATTAATACCACTCTCAACATTGGAAGAAGCTGCTTCTAACCTGCTTCAATTTGAGAAGCAGTTTAATCCTGAAGGTGTTGCCCAAGGTCTACAAAAGTCAAATTTAGAAAATGAACCTACCGTAGAAGAAATCTGCGAGGAAATGCCATCAACTTCTGCATATGCTATGGAAGTAATAGAACAGCCTACTTCAAGGAAAAGAAAATATAATGACGAAAGAAAGGAATTTTTCGAAAAGCACAACTCTATGCAAAAGGAGGTTTTTAGTGCAATTTCTAAAACAATGAGTGAAGTAAAAGACTGTTTAAAAGAAATAAGTAAGGACCAGAAACAAATTTGTGATACTAGAAATAAAACTTTAGAAGAAATAAAGATAGTTTTAAAGGAAACAAGCCGGTACCAGAGGAAGCTGTATGATGTAGAAGAAAAAAAAATGAAAATGATGGAGCGACAGGAACAAAGACAAGAAGAACTCCATGAAAAAGAAATCGAAATAAAAAATATAAAGTTGGAAATAAAGAAGAAAGAATTGCAGGCCCTTGAGAACAAATATTAGTGGAGTAAACAAAGTTGTTAACTTACTTGTGCCTTTAATTAATCTATTTAAACAAATTAATTTAATTTTTTTATGTAAATGTACATATTGTGTTTTATTACTAATATATAAAAAGAATGAATAGAACCTACAAAAAACTTGTTTTTATATGTTCTCTTATTTGTTCAGCTTCACCACTTTGCGAGATAGGTGCGTTGGTATCAACATTTTCATTATTATCTTCCTCACTGTTTATTGGTATGTCAACCTCTGCATTGAAGCTCTGATATTCAATGCAAATGTTGTGTAAAGCAGCACAAACATTCACAATTTTTGTTGCTTTGGCAGGCTTATAATGTAGTTGACGGGCCCCTAGGAGGCAACGGAAACGATTTTTAAGCACGCCAATCGTTCTCTCCACGATATTTCTTGCTTTTGCATGCCTGCTATTGAATATTGCTTCAGGACTTCTCTCTGCAGCGGATCTGTAGGGTGTCATTAAAAAAGGTTCAAGAGGATAACCAGCATCACCTATGGAATATACTTATATAATTATTCTCAAGAGTTTTAGTATTTTGCCGTATTACCTAAAAGCCAACTATTTCTTTCACCAGCATTGTAGCGTTCTCGCAATACTTGTCTTGCTGCACTTACGTTCCATACAAGCGAATCGTGACATGAACCTGCATACCGGGCATCCAAAAATCTAATTTTCATTTTGTTATCGCAAACCTAAAATTAAATTAAGAAATGTAAGCAGTAAGAAGTATGAATAGAAAACAAACATATTTTTCAAAGTGCACTTACAACCATTGCATTAAGACTAAAAAATCCTTTTCGGTTGTAGTAAAGGTTTTGATCTTCTTTACTAGGTGCCAAAATCTTAATGTGTGTGCCATCCACACAACCAATAACACCCGGAAATCCAGTTTTTTGAAAAAAATGCAGCTTACACTCGGCCTTTTCCTCTTCGGTCAATTCAAATTTTATATAAAGCGGACAGATCGCAGATTCTAATACATCGAGTGTCTCCTCCAGAATTAACGATACTGTGGGTTGTGATAAGCCCAGATTAAAGTCATTCCCGACACTTAATTGATAAGAGCCTTGTGCCAAAAACCTTAATGTTGTCGCTAGCTTCAACTCAGTAGAAATAAATGTTGACCTTATTCCAGCCTTCATTAAAGGCCGAATTATTTCTAAAACACGTTTAAAGGCCTTTTTGTTTAAGCGAAAATAATCCACAAATCTGTAATTAAGCAAAATATTGCACTTAAACTGCTTTCAATTTCTCAAATTCTAACACTTTTCTTTCTTTACTTACTTGGTATCTGGCAAACTAAAAATGTTCGACCGTTGCCTTATCACTTTTCTTTGAAGTTTTAGGTTTTCACTATTTTCGTCATTAGAACTATCACTTGAATACATTAGAAACATCTTTAATTATTTATCTTTTAAATTGCAATAATTTTTTTTAAGTAAACAAACAAAACAACTATACGTCAAAATTGATAGTGATGATATTTATGTTCTTCAAATTATCGATAACAGAACAGCGTCAACACAATACTCTTAATTAATACCAATATGGCGTTGGGGTGACGGCGAGAGCATTGCAATGTGACGACGACTATAGTATTGTGTTGACGTCGATGTCAGCATTCATAATACGGGCGATTATATTTCTACTTTACATTGCTATCAATAAATCTGAAGTTGCTAAAAAAAAACGTGAGTTTGTAGTTAATGTACTTCCTTACTTCAAATTTGCCCATCATTTATAAAAATATTTTTTATTAAATATGAAATAATCTTTAAACGGTCTTTTTAAATAATTTAACGATTTTATTTTTTTCAATATTTCGCTTTCCTTTGGAAAGCTTCTTTAGGAAATTATTTTTTATATTTTGTCTTTCAAAAACAAGTTATTTTAAGAATAGTGAAGTTGATGGGCCTGCACGGTTTCCTGATTTGTTTGCTCCGTACTTCATTTTGTGGGGATATTTAAAAAGGAAGGTTTATGCAAACAAACCAGAGCAAGTCAAACAAAATATTCGTGATGAAATTAATGAAATACCACGTGAAATGTGTGAACGAAAAATGTGTTCAAAAGGGCTCTCATTTGTGAGGCTAACAGAGGCGGACATTTATCTGATATTGTATTCCATAGATAATTGCCGACATTAAATAAAACGTTTACCAATACAAGATCCATTTTATTTTCATTTAATCGAAAATTATAATAATCGGAAATCCTGTAATAAAAAGTGATGCCACAGTGGTCGTTTTGATTATCTACCTGCTCCTGCAAGTAAACCCTGGATAAAAGTCAATTTTTTATAAAAAGGTTTTCTTAACTGAAAACAAAATATACTCAGCCAAAAGAATATTTAACGCAAAGAGGAATCCAGCCAGTTGTCTTCTGGCAACTTCAAGCGTACAAACTCAAGATATAAGCAGACAATAGACATGCAAATATAAATTTTATTACAATCCTTTCTACAATATCTACTCGTTTAACAAAGTAACTATTTTCAAAAGAAAGTCATGATATAAAGAGTGCTTGGGAAGATAATTTCACATAAATTAAAAAGTTAAGCGGCTTTTAATTAAGTTACAGTTAAGTTATAAAGAACATGTAACAATAGCACAGGCTAATAAATAAAGCGGCTAAAAACGAAAAAAAAAAAAAAAATTAGAAAACTTAGAAACTTAAAACTGCTGAAGTAAAGTTATATAACGTTCGTTTAATTCTACAGCCTTGAAATATGCAACAAGTTCTGAAAGAAATGGCAGCCTTGTGTTATGCGTTACATTAAATTACAAAAACTCTTTTTTTATACAAATACATTCGTATCTACTGAAAGGGAAAATTCATTATTTTCTGGTTTCTTAACACAACGTTAATAAAATTCGAAAAGCTGGGATGGGGTTGAAGGACAGGACTAAACCAGATAGCCAGCCATTCGTGTAGTATTTATTTTGTTGTCAATAAAGTTCTTTCATATTGGCTAAATTGCGTAGTTTAATACGTTTTAACATTTCCAATATTGCACTGCATAACATAAATCTTGTTAAATAACTCTTGTGTAAAAATTTTATAGCATCAATAACATTAAACGAACTTGTTGGCTACAACAGTTGGTATTTGAGAATAATTCTAAGACATCTAATACTGCTGCTGGTGTTATAACAAAAAACGAGAAGAAGCTCATGCCTGTCTATTCTTTTACAATATTTTGCAAAATACAATTTAATAGACAAAAACTGACACGTATTCCGGAGTTTGAAAATTGGAGAAAGAACCCATTTTTAACCATCAGCAACCCTATAAAAAGAAAAGCTAAAAGTGTAATGAAATTCTTGGTATGAACTTTTCCACTTTGTTAACTCCCTGTCAGTGTAATCTTCTTAAATAAGTTTTTTTGTTATTTATTTTATTGAACAACTTTTGTTGGAACACGAATAAAAACTTTGTTGTTTTGTGTATTATTTTATTGAGGTGTAATGAAACACAAAGACGACACAGTGGGCAATTTAGCAATATTCTATTTTATTATTATTAAATAAAAATAAAGATGGATTTCTTAACGTATAGATAAAAACAAAAATTATATCAGTTAAATTATTTTATTTCATATACAAATTTAATGAATTTTTTAATTAATTCAATTATTTATTTATTTAGATTTTTTAATTAAATATTTTTAATTTGTTAATTAAATATCTAATTCATATATTTTAAATTGCTTAATTAACTCGATTAAAAAATTATTAATTGTTTTTTCAATCCATTAAATTATTCAATTGAATTAATTAATTATTTAATAAAAAATCAATCTAAAAGCAAATAAAACCTTTAATAATTAAAAGAATTTTTTCTGAATTTTTTGTAAGCATTGCTAAGCTGATAGCGAGTCTTGTGCCATCGATGGTATGAGTTTGGCTTTGGTATTGTTTTTAATTTAATTTCAACATTTTTGTGTTACATCCTTTCTACTAAAAACTTTGCTAGACATCTGTGATATCTCGAACTTGTTGGAAGATATTTTACTTTCAAAATTAATTTTAATTTTTTTTTTTTTTTATTTTTTATAAATGATCCTAAATAATTTTTTGGTTTGGCGATAAAGATTGATTCACCTCTGATCTCCACAATTAGCAACATTTGCATAAAAAATCCCAACAAGATCAAGATTACTTGGGTTCCATCGCACGTTGGAATACTAAGTAACGAACAGGCCGACGCTGCAGCTGCGCAAGCAAAGCATAGACCTTAAACTGTGTTCAGACTTTTGAGAATTAAGATTTTTTTAATTTAATTTCAAATTTCTATACAATCCGAAAGGGTATGTAAAGGTCCAACTACCAGCACGTCTACAAAAATTTGAATCTAAGTAGAAAACGATCAAGCTACCCTAAGAACTGCCCTAAGGAGATTTTCAACCTTATAGTCAGAAGGAGAATTGATGGACATCGATTCTTATATCAAAGTCTTTAACAATTTTTTTGTTAGTGGATTTGAGTTTTAAGGCTAAAATCAATTCGATTGTTTCCATATAGACTCTGTCCTTAGCATAGCCCGACAAAATCAAATCACACGATCGGTTGGCCAATTAACTGCTGATTGTCGTGAATTTATGCAATCAGAAAATTTGGTTTAGAATAAATTGATCGTTTCATTAGCTGTGTGAACTGTGGTATGGCCCTGTTGAAACCACATGGCAGTGATATCTACGTCATCAATAATAAGCCAAAATCGAGTTGTTAGCATCTGGCGATAGCTTCCCCCGGGGGCACATTATAAGTTTTTATGGATCACACAACCATCTAGATTTGTTAAAACCAACTGGACAGTCCACTATATATCCACGGGAATCAGTAAAGCCCCAGAGTTCCGCTATTTCCCTCTTTACGCATTTAGCTGTTCTCTGACTGATTAATGAGGTAGGCCCTTCGGGAGTATCGTGGTGGCTGTGTGTTTCGAAGCCCTCGTTTGAGTTTGTGAGTCGGATCATTCACAATGAACTCAATGAATGGTCCAGGTCCAGTGAGTATAAATGTCGTCGTGTTCTTAATTATATTAAGGTTCATGCGTTCTGGACCAGGAGTTGGAGGATATAGGAGTGACCGGAGGATATAGGTATCCGAAGGCCTTCTAGGGCGAGGATGACTCTACATATCATCCACAGTGGCAATGATCCATCATCTGATTAAGGCTTACGGCCAGGTGCAGATATAAATCTTATCACGTCATCTCACGATAGCGTCATCCATTGACCGTTATCGCATTTTCAGTCACCTCTTCGAAAACAAAAACGGCCCAATCACGCCTTCAGACCACACAGCGCAGCATACAGTGACACGTTGAGCAGTAAAATCTTCCCAATAATCGCTGAAGGATTTTCAGGTGCCCAAATGCGGCAATTTTGCCTATTGACATTCTCTGACAAGTGAGAATGGGCTTTTTCGTAAAAAACCAGCCGGTTGTTTTTAAATAAATTGAGCGAATCTATGGTGATGTCAATGGCCGTTTGGCTTTAGTTTCTGTACCAGCTGAACTTTTAAAGGGTTCACAGTAAAATCCTTTTGCAAAATTCGCCACGTGGTGGTTTTGGATGACCCCAATTTTTGAACACGTCGAGATATTGACACTTGTTTTGTTTTTAAAGAGAATTAGCACATTAGGCAACAATGCCTATTTAGTCAAGTACCGTGCTACATTCTTTAGGAAAGGGATAGAGAAGAGATGAAACAGGTGGTGAAAGTAGAAGGATAGTCGGAAATTAACTGCCGTATAAGACAGCACAGCGACCAGTGACTATGCCTTCATCGCTGAGCAGCCCCACCGATAGTCAATTTTTATTTTTGTAGTGAAAAAAACTAAGGTCTTCGGTTGGAATCGAACTCACAACCCCCATACTGACAAGCTAGTACACTACCTACTAGCCTACAGGGAACATATTTGGATCTACTTCAACACTGTGGCTGCAAAGTTTTCATTTGAACGATGCGCTCGAGCACGCGTTGGTGTTGACACATTTTGTATCGAGCCTATCAACTCAAATTTAACGACCAAATTCTTATAAGCGATCTCGGAAGGACAATTATGTTGTCCGAAAATATTACGACTTTTTCGAGCTATAATCTTAACGGAACCGTAATTTAATTATTTTAATGCGATTTTCGTGCGAAATTGAATTCATTGCAACAATTGCCAATGCATCTACTACGAATATTTGAAAAAAGTATATGTCAAAACAATCATCTTGCCACAATTAAAAAAGAAACTTCTTGTTGAAAAACCCAATACATGTGGTCTTAATTTGATATTACAAATATATATCACAATTCACATAAACGACAATCGAAGCCAAATGTTATTGCGAATTGCCTGAGAATACTACAATTCTATACGCAAATAAAGGAAAGCATATTAAAAGAGCCATTCTTCTCTGTACCTTCAGAGGTGCGTATATCGCAAGTGAATACAGTTTCCTTTGGGTATATGAAATTTAAGATAAAATTAAATTTCAGTGATAAGTAAAATTCACGATATACAAAATCCAAACTTTCCTTCATTAAATTGGAAATTGAAAGCACTGGATTGTGGATAACAAAGCTTTGCTTTTAGAGCCATTTAAATCCTAGAAGTTAGATTTAGACCACTCTTCAATGCCTTTCAAGTCATTAGCAACAAATTTCATACCAAACCTGGAGTCATTTGCTAACAAGTGTATTTCTATATTTTATTGTATTCATGTATTGATGTACATTGAAAATAAAAGAGGATCTAATATAGGGCCTTGGGGGTCACTTTCTAGAAGATAGAAGATTGGTCTCCGTCCAGCTCAATATATTGAACTCATTTATTAAGAAATAACTGTATTAAACGAACAGAAGAGGAACTAAAATCAAAGTTGTTTTAAAATTTTTTTATACAAAATTTTGTGACCTAAAGAATTAAATGCTTTAGGAAAATCAAGTTTAACCATTTATGAATTTATAAAACTGTTCCTATTGGCTTTTACATTTTTCGAAATATGCAGTACTAATTCTGTGGTATTATATCCCATGCTGCACCCAGAATGAAAATATATTATCATTTTCCAAGAGTTAATATACTCTATCATTTGTTTTCTCCATAAGATTTTTAAGACTTTAGAATAGCCAGTTAGTATAATATAATATAGTATATTGTAAACTTTATTATAAATATTCAAATTATAAAATTAAAAAAATTCATTGTATAAATTTGAATTTATATGTAAAATAAATTTTTCTCTTCTCCTTTCTCAAACTCCACTACTGGATACATATCTTTTTTAATAATAGAGTTGCCATCGTCTCTACAATAATAGGGTTGTCATAGTATGCTATGTGTTTGTATGAAATCATTATTTTTAGTGATGTCTACAATATATAGTATATTTATTGAGCAATTTCATACGTTTCTCAGTGAAACATCCAAACTGGATTTGAAATAATCGCAGTCTCTTCTTTTTATCTTTTTTTATCATTAAATTTTTTGCTAAATTATTAAAAAAAATGTGCAGATCTAAATGCTGACACGTTTATGCAACGCAGAAATGAAGGTAAAGTTTAAAATTTATTGTTTAAATTTATTGCAAGCTTTTAATTGCTTTAAGTTCATATCCCAGCAGGTGCTTATTAACCAGCATACAATTTTCTGATCTCATATAAAGGTTTTTCTTACTACAATCATCTCAGAACCCGCTGTGGGCAATATGATTTTACAGCAATAAATCGTCGACGCTTTGATCGTAATGCGCTTTGTAGTACTACTAACACTAGAATTCAATTTGTTTTTAATTGCCCACGGTTGCAAAGGTACCTTTTTATTTATTAACACAAAAAAATATTTTGCTATTCATATTAAAGGATAAAACTGGCATATTTTTACAATAAATTTTAAGGGGGACTGTTAACAAAAGAATTTTTTTATTAAATTAAAAACATTTCAGTTGAAAGTCTTTTTATTAAAAAAAAAACGGTGTTATATGCGATACGTATTGATATCTGAAATTGATATCTGTTATTGAAAAAGATAACAATCCTTTAATGGGTAAACAGTAAATTTTTTAAAAGCAAAAATAATAGTTAAAAATATGAAATCGATGAAAATACGAATTGAAAATACCTGTTGTCTTCAATGCAAAACTTAAGAATACGTAAAAATAATTCCAATAGGTATTTTCAATTTGATAATAGGATATATCAACAGAAAGAGGGCCTCCCTATGGGTTCTCCGGCATCTCCAATTATAGCTGATATTGTGATAGAGGAATTACTAAATACACGTATTAGTAAAATGCATATTAAACCAAAGATAATCACAAAATATGTGATTTATTTTGTATAACATCAGGAGATGCAGTTGATGATATTTTATCAGAATTGAATAGTTTTCATCGGGATATTAAATTTACGATTGAAAGAGAGTTAGAATCTAAACTTCCATATTTAGATATATTGACAATAAGAAAGGAAAATAAGTTAGTGTTTGATTGGTATAAGAAACCAACATCTTCTGAAAGACTTATTAATTTTTACTCCAAACATCCGAGAAAAATGATAATAAACACGGCGAAAAATATGATAGATAGAATATTAATTATAAGAATTTCGGTTGAAGAATAAGGACACAATAAGAAATATACTTCATGACAATGATTTTCCAGTAGAATTAACTAACCGATTAATTAGACAATATGATAATCATAGGCATAATTTAGGAAATACTATGGCAGAACCAAGAATTTATAAATCATTAACTTATGTTCCTGGAATATCAGATAGATTAAGAAAGTCTAAAATATATGACACTGATAGATATAAAATTGCACACAAAACATATAACACATTAAATAGATTATTTAGCAATATGAAGGATAAAATAGGAAAAATGGAAATACCTGATGTAGTATACAGGATACCATGTGGAGGAAATGACCAGGTGAACTGTGACAAAGTTTATATTGGGACAACAAAAATTAAACTTAAAACGAGATTAGCTGGTCACAGGTGTGACCAAAAATATAGGAATATTTTAACACAGAAGACATCCTTATCTTCACATTGTAAGAAATATAATCATTATCCAAAGTTTGATGAAACATCAGTATTAGATATAGAAAAAAACTACAAGAGACGTTATATGTTAGAAATGTTAGAAATTGTTAATGTACCAAATGTAAGGAGAATAAATTTCAAAACAGACACAGACAATTTAGCACAGAATTATAGGTACTTAATACAAAAGACACATAATTTGTTATAATTATTTCATAAGAAAGAATTTGTTATTTAGTTTCCGTTTCCTTGTTTTTGTATGTTTTAATATTTTAAATTTTAATTTTTGTATGTTTGTATGTATGAAGAAAATAATTTTATATGTTTTGTCAAATGTTTTTCAAAAATTTTTTCTTTTCAAATTGTTATAATTTTTGTTTTTCAAAATATAAAAAATAATTTCCTGAAGAAGCTTTCCAAAGGAAAGCGAAATATTGAGAGAAATAAAGAAAAATAAAGCGTTAAAATTTAAAGGACCGAGTAAAAAGATTAAAATTTAATAGAAGTTTTTCATTTAAAAAATTTGTTAATATTGAAAATTTGTTTGTATGTATGTAAAACAAACATTTTTTTTAAATTTGTCGTTTTTTATTGTTTTTGTTTGTGTTGTTTTTTTGAAAAAATTTTTTGATTATTTTGAATTTGTTAATCAAAAAATTTTTTCAATTTGTTTGTTCATTATTATTTTTGTTTTTCCTGATGATGCCAACCAACGGTGTGGCGAAATATCGAAAAAATAATAAAAAATAAAAGTTTTTTAAAGATTTTTTATTAAAACTGACCTAGTGCTTTCTAATTAACTACTAAAAATTTTTTAAATTGTTATAAAGTTTTCTTAATTCGATAGACAGTCTTCTGGCGTTATAATTTAAATTTAAAGTTGTTATATGACAAGCCATGCATGACCCGGATGTAGTTTTATCTGGAGGTTCATTATCAATGAACTTTTCCAACGTTTGGAGCTGCATATCGGCAATAATGCGGCGAATATTGTTTTCCATGTAGTTAATTGTCTAGGGCTTATCGGAGTAGACTAACGTTTTTAAATATCCCTACAGAAGATAGTCTAGCGATATTAAATAGCACAACCTTGGAGACCAATTTAAGGGTTCAAAACGTGAAACCGGATAGATGGATACCAAATGTTTCTTCAATAAACTAGTTGAATCATAAGCTGTGCGATATATTGTGCCGCCCTGTTAAAATCGCAGCTCCTGTGCGTGGTAGCTGTTCATTGACAAACGAAAACTTTAGTAATCATGGATCTTCTATGGCGGTCACTATTGACATCGTTTTAAAGGAGTCATTGATCTGTACACCTTTAAAACCACCGATCTATAAGGTCCACCAAACAGTCAGTTTTTCCTGATGTAACGACATATCAACTTACACAAGGATTATTATCACTTCAAATTCGGCTGTTTTTTGAAAATCAAGATCCATGGCAATTTTGTTTTGGGCTCAATTTGAAAGCGTTGTTCTGTCTATATTAATGTTAAAATGTCAAAAATATAAGGATTTATTTTTAATGTCATTGTTGAATGTTTTTGTTTTGTAGATTTCCATGTTTTCAAGAATGTCTAGTCTTCATCCTTTTTTGCTAGGATGTAGTAAAGCTATACATTCATCTATTTCCCTTGGTATGTGTCCGTGAGTGTCAAGGTGTAATGCAAAGTTGTAGTCTTCTCTTTTTCGTTTGTATGAACGCTGTGTTGTGCAAATCTTGTTTTTAGTGTTCGTCCAGTTTGTCCCACATAAGTACGTTTACATGTTCGAGCTAGAACTAAATTTGTCAGTTGTTGCTGTCCATATCTTGCGGTTATGTCTCAGAGTGTTGCCGGATTTTTGTTTGAGAAAAGGTTTAGTTAATCTATAAATTTCTGGTCCTGCGTAAGTAAAAGGGTGCCGTCGTATTGTATCGGTTGTTTCTTTGTGTTCTTTATTCCTATTTTTAGTGTTGCATTTGTATTGCCAGTAAAAATTTACTGTTGATGAAAACTGAATTTCAATATCAGTAAAAAGTGTTTTCACTGCCAGTTTAATTACACTGCGGAGTGCCCTTTTTATAACCAAAAGAACATTGTCTCTGAAATTTTTCTATTCTAAAACTCGGTACTTTTGTATGGAAGGCTACAGGGAAGCGAGAGTTAAAAGCTATCTGCCAACACTTGTAGTCTGCTGCAGAATCGTTCCTGCAAGAATGCTGGCTTAAACAAAATTTACCTTTCCATTCCCCCAAGCTGCCCTGATTTAAAGTTTTACATTAAAGCCTTAATTGAAACTAAAATATTCTAATGGCACATATATTTTTTCCTTTATGATTTTGTATGTGTGTGTTAATTTTTTGGATTTTTAATTAGTATGTGTGCCATGAAAAACTTGACAAATGTGTTAGTGTGTGTTTGATTTCATATCAAAAACTTCTTCTGCATTATTCCGGCCAAATATTTGTCTGCTGCCAACAATAATTTTTAACAGAATGAATGAAGGTTGGTTTTTTTAAAAGTAATGATGAGGATGATAATGATGATGATGATAATGATGATGGTGATGGCTGTTTCCGAATTTTATATGGCCTTGAGCAAACATCTGAATATCGAGTTGGTGTCTTTTTATGTTTTATTTCCATCATAAAAACTCATGCATAAATTTAGCAGTATAGTAGACAGACAATAACAACAATAACAACAATAACATTATAATTATTTGTTGTATTAAAACGGATCTAGCCAGAAGAAGGAAACAAAATTTTCTGTGATAGAGAACACAACAAAAAAAAATTAAATAACGAATAACTGAATGCAGCATTTAAGAGTTTTTTTAAACAGAATTTATAATCGCTGTCATGATTATGCTGTGATTTTATATAAGTTAAAGTGTGTTATGCTGCTGTGAAACTGCTATTTAAATTTAATTTTATCATATAATTTACGATGCTAGTTTTTTTATTCTGTTATTTTGTGATAACTAAATAACTTTTCTATCATTTTGTTAACATATGCCCGCCTGAATGCTGTTTAGCATTTAATCCTTTAAAATGATAAATGTTTTTTAAACATGTCATTGTTGGCTATAGCCAATTCCCTGCTCTCCTCTTAAAATTGGCAATGAAATAGCACGAGCACTTAAGTTTTGGGCATTTGTCAAGCAAATGGCATCTTTAGTTTCCATTGATTTTGAAAATAAAATGAAAAATACAAAAACAAAAAAAAAAACGAAAACATATGAAAACAGCCTTTTTACGTTGACACACATGAGTGTTAAGGATTCGTTTTTTATTTTCCAAAAAAATTAAATGAAAATCCTTTAATAAAATAGTAAAGGAAAAACATGGAAATGGTATTCCAGTTGTTTGGTTTATTTGATTTAGACATTTTTTGTTATTATGAAGTAAGAAAGCTTTTATTTAAGCTGCCCTTTTTATTCCTTCTACTTTAGTCCTATTTGCCGTTTTATTTTCATATTTCTCATTTTTGGTCCCAGGAGGATTTACAGCAACAACAAACACTCAACAATTTTATTACGTTTTATTTTCTGTGTGTTGAAGTATGAAAATAATTTTTTCCCCAACAAAAGCAAAAAGGAAAATACAAAGGAAATAAGGAATTTAAATTAAAGGCTGTTTAGGAAGTTTCATTATAAATTCTTGTCGTTCTTGAAAAAAGAAAAAAAAAAAGAATGGAAATGTTATGACTTTTAAATATTAATTTGCCATTGAAATATGAGACAGAATATTAAAAGATTTTTTAAATTAGCCGCAAAATGGAATATATCGATTATTAAGATTATGAAGAGTAGATTGTTAAAACACAGTAAATATAATTAAGAACTGCGAACTGTGGAACCGAAGGCGCTAATACATGTTTTAAATATTAAATTGTTCACTAAAAAATTGTTTAAGTCGCCAAATATTAAAAGAGATTCTTTAGATTTTAAAAAACATGTAACTTATTTTCAAATTTTGGTTTAGTCAAACAAGAGGTAAGAGTTATAAAATTAGTCATTAAAAAATTAGTAAAAATTAACAATAATTATAAAAAAAAAAATTTTCAAAATTCTCAAAATGTTCAAATTTTCTATATACATATTGTTACATTTATACCTCTTATGAACATTTTGTTGTGAGTTCTTTATTGCACAATAAACAACACTAGATTTTAGAGTTTTTCAATTAATTACAAGTTTATTTACTTTAACTACACACAAAGCTGCCACTACAGAACAATTTACTTAAGATGCACATCTTTACTTCACGAGGTTTATTTTTCAACTAACTATCAACTCAGACGCTGCCTTTTATATATGTCCATTACAAGTCTAAAAAATTTAAGAATCTTCTACTCCTTTTGTATCACATTTTGTTATTGTTATGTTATTCATTCAATGTATAGGTGCCTGTAGGTCTGTGTGTATTTTTGTTTTTATGCTGATAAAGATTCCTCCTGGACTATATTTTAAGATTGTTGTTGTTGTCTTGCGTATATAAGTTTTCTTAGAAAACTACGCAGTTAGTAAACACCATACCCGGTTGTTTACTTTATTACTTAATTATTTTCTTTTAAAACTAAAGCAAGACACATTCGTAACAATATAACGTGTTTTTCAACATTAAGTTTGTTTCGTAAAACAAAATAAAAAAATTAGATTAACATGATTTTAATTTTTATTGCATTATGACAATAATTGCTTTCGGCAAATATGAATGAAAAATGATGTCCACCACGACCCCTCTGACAGATGTCACTTTTTAGTAAAATGGCACTCCTATTTAATCAGTCACATTACGGATTTTTAATTTTAAGGCTGAAATCAATTCGATTGGCTCCGTATAGACTCTGTCCTTAACATAGCTCCCCAAAAAAAAATTAAAACACGATCTGGCTGGCCACTTAACTGCTGATTGTCATGAAATTATGCGATTGGGAAATTTTGATTGCAATAAATTGATCGTTTCATTGGTTGTGTGACATGTGGCACTGTCCTCTTAAAACTACATGTCAGCGATATCCACGTCGTCAATAATAGGCCAAAATAAAGTTATTAGTATTTTGCAATAGTGTGATTCATTGACCGTTACCGCATTTCCAGCCTCCTCTTTGAAAACGGGCCAAGAACGCTTCCAGACAACACAGCACACCATACAGTGACACGTTGACTCTTCAAAGGCTTCTCAATAATCGCTCTCGGATTTTCAAATGCGGCAATTTTGCTTATTAACATATTTACTCCCTTAAGGCCGTGTCAGAAAAAGTGCTTTATGTGGCAAGTTTCATACATTTACGTACATTTTAACTCAAATGTCAAAGCGAAACTCTGACGCAACGCAAAGCAAAAGTTTTATCTGACACGGCCTTTAGAGTTTCATAAAGTTTTAATATTCGAACTTAGTATCGAATTTATTTTAAAATTTAATATGTTGCTGACATCCTTGCACTAAAAAAAAATTTCTGGAAATGAATATTTTAAAAAGACCTAATGAAAAACCACTATCGCAAAAAAATTTTATATCTTTTTCGAAATTTCAAAGTTTGTATATTGACATTTTGCATAATTTTCTTGGCGTAAAAAAATTTAAATAAAAGTTAAAAAATTTTTTTTTCTTTAGAGAAAATGTTACTGCCATCTTACTAATTTTCACGTGTTTATAAATTCGAACTTAGTTTCGAATTTGGTAAAAAGCTTTTTACCAAAACTATAATAAATAAAATAATAAAAAAAAATAATTTTTAAAAATAAAATGCGGTTAAAAAAGTTTTCAAAATTCGAACATAATTTCGAATTTCACAAATTTATTAAAATTAAAAAAAGGAACCGCGCCAGCAACCATGAAAATAATTATATAAAAAACTAAACAAATATTAACTCTAAAACTGTGTTCGCAGCTAGTAGCTTTATTAAAGGTATATATTGGGCGTTCTTTGTAGAGGTATAGAAATTAAGGTTGGCAACACTTTTTAACTCGCGGTTATTTTGTCAATTATTAAGTGATTTAGTTTGCTTGGCATTTCAGCGTGAATAGACTAACGCCTGTACAACGTTTCCAAATTGGTCAAATTGATTCCATAACGAAATTGCCATTGATCCCGATTATTATAAACAAGTTTTGTGTTGACATGAAGCTGACTTATGTTTGAATGGTTACGTTAATAAACAAAACTACCATGTTTGGAATGATAATAGTCATCAAGTGTAGATTGAGACACTGTTACATCTAGCGAAAGTGACTGATGATCTTTATGCTTTGGTGGAATCACTGGTTCGTACTACTTAAATTACGATGCTAGTCAGAACGTTATCATCAATGGTGGCCGTTATCTTGCTATGATTTCTGGCTTTTTCATTTATCAATTCAATGCCCATAACGAGTGGGAGCTGTGGCTTTAACATATCACACATTTCGTGCCACAATTGATTTATTGAAGGCATCTTTTAGAAACTGTTCAGCTTCAGGTTTCGGATGCGTAAATTGGCCTCCGAATTCGTTCGATATAACGCCGCTAGACTATTTTTTGTGGGGATATGTGGTCTCTAGTATATGCCGATAAGCGCAAAACGATTGACCATTTGGGGGACAACATTCACCGCGATAACGCCTCTATACGGCAACAAATGTTGGAAAAAATCATCGAATATTGAACCTTCAGATTAGTCTGCATCCAAGCTAGCCGTAGCGATCATATGCCAAATGTTATATTTAAATTATAACACGAGCGGATAATCTTTGGTATAAAGTATATTTCATGCTAATTTAAAAAAAAAATAGTTTTTGTTTAAAAAAATTAATCTTTCTTTTAAGAACATCTTTTATAGAGGGTGTTCGCTGTGAAGGTATACTACTTTGTTTTGCCGCCATTTTGATTTTGACAGTTCATATTTGGTAAATTTATTATGGAAAAATATTCGATAAACCAACCTGTTTTAATCGCTAAAACATTTTATCAAAATCAATCATCGATTACTGTGACTATGAGAAAGTTATGTGAAATTTTTGGGAGAAACAATGTGCCAACAAAACGCATTATTTATCCTGTAGTGAATGATTTCGAAGAAAGAGGGTCTGTAGGTGATAGGCCCAAGCAGAGACCACAATGTACTGTATTATCGGCTGAAAGCAGCAGTAATATGCTGCTCAAAAAGTGTTCAAAACAATTCACTAACCTCAATTCGACGCTATGCTCAGGACCTTCGGTTTCAAAGAATAAGTTTGAACACAACTTTACACAAGGATTTGCTTTTGTTTCCATATAAGATTCAGTTGACACAAGAGCTTTTTTCACAAGACCATAGCTCGCTTCTGACAACCCCGATTTTCATGAAAAAATGATAATGAGTATCGAGTCACATTTTCATTTGAATGGATATGGGAATAAACAGAATAGTTTGGTTCTGGGGAGCGGGAAACCCTCAAATTATTCAACAGTCACTTTTATGTCCTGTGTAATTTGGTCAGGAGAAATCATTGGACCTTACCTCTTTGAAAATGAAAACGGCGTAATGGAAATTGTGAATGGGATGCGATATCGTGATATGATTGAAAACTTTTTAACGCCATAACTGCATGCTTTGTGCTTGATTAGCATGTGGTATCAGCAAGAAGGTGCCACATCACATACAGCCAGGATTACAAAGGAAGCACTGCGAGACCACTTTCCACAACAAGTTATTCCATGAAATGGTGATGTTGATTAACCTCCACGGTCGCCTGATTTGACTGCTCCGAAGTTCTTTTTGCGGGGGATATCTGAAAAGCAAGGTTTATGCAACCAAATCAGAAGCGCTTGAGCAACTCAAACAAAATTAATGAAATACCGCGTGAAATGTGTGTGTGAATGTAATAGTGTGATTCGCTTTACATCCGCACCTGGCTATGTAGCCTATGTAGCACAATTGTATAATTTGGAACGTCATACAGGCGTCCTAGGAAGCCGAAGACATAATTCTAAGCAACAGAACCACCTAGTTGCAACTTTAATGATACCAGGGCAGGGCTGCAAACCATCACAACTTGCTAAAGAGTTGGAGACTTTCAACTCCTGTCCAGAACACATGTCAAGCATGCTCACTGGACTGGATCATTCACTTTGCGTGTCATTATCAGTGAGATGATCCTGGCCACCATAATAACCATTATACTGTTATGGGGCCGAGAAACCACAACCACCACGATACTCCCATATAGGGGCCAACCTCAATGATCAGTCAGAGAACTATTAAATGTCTAAAGAGACAAATAATGAACTCTGCGGCTCACTGATCCCTGTGGAAATAAAGTAGAGCTTCCAGTTGACTCCCTGCCTGTCTTCAGGGGACTGGGCTCCCTTTTTCCCCCAGTTGCACAGATCTAAATAGCTGTTACGTACTATAAGGACTATAAATGTGCCCTGGGGTGATGTGTGAATGTAAAGAAAAAATATGCTCAAAGGGCTCGCATTTGTGAGGCTAATGTATTCCAAACATAATTGTCGCCATTAAATGAAACATTTATCAATATTAGATCCATTCTCTGTCATTTAATCAAAAATTATAAACAAACAATGTAGTGTACCTTCCCGGTAGACACCCCGTATATATGATATGAAAAATATTTCTTAATTGTTTTTGTTTTTGGAGAGTTTCAGTTGGTAGAGGAAACGTATTATTTTTTGGTTCAAACATAAAATGTTGAATCCTTTTAGGATGTGCAAGCATTGTTTGGACATAAAGAAATTGCTCTTTTAAGGGCACTTTTATCCAAGACTATTTCAGAGCAATCTAATTTTTAATAATTTTTTCCTTGTGGGTTTTAAAAATTGCCAAACAATATCTCGTATAAATGAAAGCATGGCTGAATTGACAATAGCCATATACGAGCCAGACCAATTCATTGAAAACGTAAATTATTTACCAATCATTGACTGAAATCATCAACACACTCAACCATTTCAAAGAATATATACGAATGTTCATTTAAAAATTGTTGGCTTCAAACCAATTTGTATTTTATTTCCCAAACAGAAGAAAAGGCTGCTTTTGATGTCTGTTACCTATCAATGGATGCTATAAGTAACAGCCAAACTAATTGGTTAAGAGCTTTGGTTAACAGGCATTTTATAAGGTTTTTCATTCCTTAAAATAGGTTTTCCAATTGGCAGGGATAGGAAAATAGAAAAAGTGTTTATTGCGGTAGCCGTTGTTAATTTTAAACAGATCCTTTCTACTGCAAAAACTTTCTGCGGTTCTTGTGTTCAGTCACCAGGACAATGGCGGTCTTTTTGTTGGATTTTCTTAATATTGATGGCTTCGGAAAATTAATAAAAAATAAAATAATATTTTAGTTAAAATAAACTAGTGAAATCTACGTGTCTCTATTCGAGACCACTTTACTTTTCATTGTTGAAAAATGTTTTAAATTTGTTTCACAGCAGGTGTTCTTTTCTATTCATTCTTTATTTTCAATATGGTTTTTGGTTGTTTCTATTAGCGCTGTTGTATTTTTGTGAGTATGGTGAGTTACTTTTATTATTCGTTATATTAAAAATGAAGCATTTTTAATGGACTGACTGATATCATTTTGCCAGTATTTTGTTCAAGTACTTTTAGTTAGAGTTTCATTTAAAATATTTATGGTTGGAAATACATTTCCGAATGCGAGCAAATAACTTCCTTCCCTCTATTAATGTTTGTTTAAATATAAAACAATTTTAAAATAAAGCAAATAAATCCACCAGCCATCCAGGCTGCCTTTTAGAACATCTTCCTTCTTCCTTCTAGTTTCTTGTTTATTTTAATTTTCTTGCTTTTTGTTTTGAATTAATTTTTTGTTTTTTTTTTGGGGGGGTTTTCATTCTCTTGCGGTTTAATAAGTTTTTCTAGAGAATTAATTTTCATTTAGAAATAAATTTAAATCATCGTAAAATTTTGTTGATTTTTTCTCCTTCCGTCCCAAAAGTTAAAGGTGAAAAAGCACATCTTGATAAACTTTCGGTTTGCGGTTAGTTTTATTAAATTATTCTTAATGGAAATGAACATTTCTTTAGTGAAAAAAATATTAAAAAGAGGATAACCAAATAGTCTTTAAGTAAGTGCTTAGGATGCTTAGAACACTCTAAATATGGCGTCATACCCAAAATAAAATAAATTTTAAAGTATCACCATCAGGGTAAGCTAAATAAAATCCATATACCATGAGTGATGAATGAATAGCATCACCACTGCAATCTTAGTTTCACTGAAGTTTCCATAGCATCAGTTTTCAGACTTTGCCAAAATAAATTTCAAAAATCGCTACAATCACTTTTTGTTAAAAATAAAATAATTATTTTTAAAAAAAACACCAAAAAATTAATTCAACGAGAAAAATAAAAGTTATACAAGGTGTCCGCCAGACATCTTTGTTTGTTTATAATTATTGAATAAATGAAAGAGAGTGGGTCATATTATCGATAAATTTTTTATTTAATATTGGCAATTATATATGGAATATAATATCAGATAAATGCCTGTCTCTGTTAGCCGTACAAATGTGACCCCTTTTGAGCACATTTTTCATAACATTCTCTTACATTTCACGCGCTATTTCAATAATTTCATTACAAATGTTTTGTTTGAGTTGCTCAAGCATTTCTGGTTTGTTTGCATAGTATTTGTTTTTGTAGATATCCCCCGCAAAAAGAAGTCCGTAGCATTCAAATCAGGCGACCGTGGAGGCTAATCAACATCACCATTTTTGTTTATTCACATATCCATTCAAATGAAAATGTGCCTCGTCACTTTCACTCATCTGTTGTCACAGATGAGCTGTAACATCCTATCTGCATTTATACGGCGGCGTAACAGGTCTTGTGGAAGAAGGGTTTTGAAGACCAAGCTTCTGAGGACGACGCACTCATTGGCCAAAACCTATATTTTTTCTTGACATAGATTTTTAAAATTTTTGTGCCATCAGAAAGGAAACAGAAGAAGTCTCGCAGTAACTCCATTGTAATCCTGGCTGTATGCGATGTGGTACCATCTTGCTGATACCACATATTAATCAAGGGCAAAGCATGCAGTTGCGGCGCTAAAAAGTTTCCAAACATATCACGATATCGTTCCCCATTCACAGTTACCTTTATGTCGTTTTCATTCTCAAAGAAGTAAAGTCCAATGATTTCATTCGACCAAATTGCACACCAAACTCCTTACTGTTAATGGATGCAAAGTTGACTGTTGAATAATTTATGGGTTTACCATTTCCCAGAACCGACTATTCTCTTGATTTCCATATTCATTTAAATGAAAATGTGCCTCGTCACTCATTATAATTTTTTCATGAAAATCGGGGTTGTCATGGGTGAGCTGTAACATTCTATTGGCATATGTATGGCGGAATAAATGTACTTGTGGAAGAGGCTCTGTGTCAACTGAATCTTATATGGAAACAAATGCAAATCCTTGTGCAGAACTGTGACTAAAGTTGTTCTCTGAAGAGCAGGCGTCTCAGCATGGCGTCGATTTGAGGTTGATGGATTGTTTTGGACACTTTCTTGAGCAACAGTAATGTTTTCGGCCGATCTTGCGGTACGTTGTGGTCCGTGTTTCGGCCTGTAACTATTTCGAAATCGTACACTACACAATAAATAGTGCGTTTTGTTGGTACGTTGTTACTCCCAAAAATTTCATGTAACTTTCTAATCGTCACAGTAATCGATGATTGATTTTGATAAAATTTTAATGTCAGCTGCCAAAATTACTGTTTACCAAAATGGCGGCAAAACAAAACTTTATTCCCAGGGGGCACCCCTGTAAGCTAGTAGGTAGTGTATGGGGATTGTGGGTTCGATTCCCAACGAAGACCTTGGTTTTTTTTCACTACAAAAATCAAAAGTGATTGTCGGTGGGGCTGCTCAGCCATGAAGGCATGGTCACTGTTCGCTTTGCTGTTTTTATACGGCAGTTAATTTCCAACTATCCTTTCACCACCTGTATCATCTCTTCTCTATCCCTTTCCTAAGGAATGTAGCACGGTACTTGACTAAATAGACATTGTTGCCTGAAGTGCTACTTCTCTTTAAGAAAAAAAAAAACATGCAAATTTTAGGTTAGGAAATAAATTGTCTGACAAATGATAAAAAGTTAATAATTAAGCTATCATACTTTAATATTTCTTTGGAAAAAAGTTGGGAATATTACACTCTTGAGCAAAGAATTATGATTGTGAAAAATTTCTATAAAAAATTAAAACAGTTTTAATTTTCAAAGAAAAAGAAAAATACTTAAACTTCCACTGTGCACTGAATACGTAATGCTGTATTACATTCTGCTGGTGCCTAATTATTCTTATTTGGTTTTAAAATTACAACAAATATGAAAAACCAAATTTTATTTTTAAATAAATTTAGGATTCAAAATATAGATGAACTTAAGATGATTTAAAATTATTCAGTTTTTAAACAAAAGTGTGGGCAAATTTGAGGTTAGGATGTAAATTGTCTATCAAATGTTTAAATGTCACGACTTGAGCTATTATTCTTTAACATTTATTTAGCAAAAAGTTGGGAAATTTTAGCCATGAAAGGCTTCACTCATGAGCAAAGAATATTAATTGTGAAAATTTATTATTAAGAAGATGAAAAGTTGACTAAATCACTTCTTAAAATTCGTGCTGCTGTTTTTCATAATCAGGATCCTTCTAAGACCGCTGTGCGTAATGTAATCACTAAAATCGAGGCTTATAGTATTAATACTGACAATATATCAAAACAATATGCTCGTAGTGGCCATAGTGGCACACACATGACCGTTGTATAGCAAAGTGTTGAGAATGAGTCTGAAACTTCAACTCGTCAACGTTAGCAACAATTGGAAACCATTAGAGGTACTGTTCGTAACATTTCGAGTAAAGATCTTCACCTTCACTTTTATAAAGTTGAATTCGTTCAAGAATTAAAGCCAATTCACTATTGTATGCGTTAAACACTTGTTTATTGGCTGATTGAAAAACTGAAGGAAAACAAGGCATTTTCAACAAAGACATCTGTAATGATAAGGATAATTTCGCTAAGGCAATTATCTAAATAAAATGTGGCGAATGTTGTATTCGCAAAATCCACAAAAAGTATATTACACCCAAGAAGTGATCGTATGTGGCTTATAGTCAAGCGGTATCAACGGCTCTTACTTTTTTTTTAAATAAGCAGAAAAACGCTGTTACTGTAAATTCTCTGCACCATGAAACCGTGATAACCAGGATTTTGTAGCCACAATAAGCTAGTATTGATATCAATGAACTAAGGCTTCAGTAAAATGGTGCCACAGGTCATATAGCTACACAAAAAATTCAGTTATAACATAAAATTTTCCCCCGGGGGCGCATTTATCGGTCTTTATGGATTACTTAACTATCTAGACCTGTGCTGCTGGCGGTATAAGGGAGCCCAGTCCCCTGAAGGCAAGCAGGGTGTCAACTGGAAGCACCACGTTATTTCCACGGGAATCAGTAAGACCCAGAGTTCCGCTAATTGCCTCTTTAGACTTTTAGCTGTTTCTCTGACTGATTATTGAGGTTGGCCCTTCGGGAGTATCGTGGTGGTTGCGGTTTTGCGGCCCTTGCATGAATGATTATGGGGGCCAGGATCATCTCGCCTTTAATAACACCAACGGGTGAATGATCCGGATCCATTAAGCATGCTAGTCATGTGTTCCGGACCAGAAGTTGCATAGTCTCCAGCTCTTCAGCAAAGAGTAGTGGTTTGCTACACAGCTTTGGAACCGCTGAAATTGCAACTACGAAAGACCTGTTGCTAGAAATAGTCCTCGGCTTGTTAGGGTGTAAATGACGTTGCTTTTCATTCCCAGTGGTTTGACCACCATCTGATTAAGTCTTACGGCCAGGTGCAGATGTAAATCTTATCACGAAATGATATGAAATATTTACCATTTGCGCAACTTCTCGATTTGGAAATGTCAGTTGGCCACCGCGTTCTTAAGATTTAACATCGCTAGATTAATATCCTTAGAGCAATTTAAAAGACCTGGCTTACGAGAAGAACCCACAAACAACTGGTGATGCATTGACGATGTAAACAAAGCCTTGTTGCAAAATGTGTTAAATTTTTTTTTAAAAAGTCGATGTCTGGCGGGGTGCTAGCTAACCTCAAATTTGTCCACCTTTTCAACTAATACCAAAAATTATTTTTTTTAATGAAATTTTTGTTAAATTATTTATTTTTAAAATTTTATAGAGGCCCTTTTCTTATTTCCCTCGCCCACAACGATTCAAATGACACTGATTGATGGGCTGTTCCATTATTCTAAATATATTTGAATACCATTTAATGACAGAAAGACTGGTGGAATTTTCTTTATTCCTGCGGCAACAATTACGAAAAAGTACAAATTTTAAATAATGCAAAATGGACGTGCTCCATTTAATAAAATGTTCAGTTGTTAGTTAAAAATAATGTTAAACAGAATGACTACGTTTATCCAATATTTTGCTAAAGTTTCATAATAAAGTGAAACGAAAACTAACGAGAAGCAAGGAAAACAATAAAATAAAATAAACAAATCAAAATGAAAATTTATTCTTCAGCAAATAAGCGAAATGAAAATAAAATATAAATCACGAATACGAAACAGAATAGAAAATACAATTCGACTCACAATACTGCACAATAGCAAAATAATATCAAATAACAAAACTGAATTTCTGTGTAATTTTAAGTCGGAAGTAAAAGAGAATTTCATAAAAATTTATTTCACATTTTGAAACATTCGATGTCACATTATTGTTTAAAGATAAGAAACAAAATCAATAAATTACAAAAGTAAATTGAATTTGAAGTTTTTTTCTATTATTTATTTATAAAGTGATTTAAATTGCAACATTTTTATAATAAATAGAAAATATTAAAGTGAAATTGCTTTCATAAATAAATTGTAAGATAAAACATAACAAACACTTGTTAAGTGGTTATAAAATAGGAGATAGAGAACTTTTTAAATATTTTTCCACTTGAGTATAGTGACGCAAACTATTGTATACAAAAGGTTTATATGTTTAAATATACGAGGGTAGATGTTTTAAAGAAATATTTTACAAAAAACTTTCAATCATTTGGTTAGCAACTTCTAGTCTCGTTATGATGCTTTAGAAAATAAATTCTATAATTTAAAATTACCTTCGTATTTCCCATATGCATGTAATTGCACAATTGTCACACATATACATCCGCACAAAATGTGGGAATATCACAATATGTCAGTAAGTGACTGACTGCAGGAATGGGTGTATTAACTTTTTGAAACAGGAGTTAAATTCCAGCTGTCGTGATTGAAACTGTTTTCGAAACCAAAAGAACTTAGATAATATAAAGCTTTCGAATTCTTTTATTCGACTCGATACGAATCGAATTAAATTTTTAGTGTTGTAAAAAATCCAAGCAAATATATTTTACAAAACTATTAAAAATAAGTAAAGAGTCATCATGCATATGCTGCTAGCAAAGTAGAAAAAAAATCTGGAAATTAAAACCCGAAAAAAGAAAATTTAAAAAATAACAAAATGGACCTCGTTTTATTTTTGTTTTGTTGAAAGAAATTTTGTTCACATTTTTTTATAATTTAAAGCCGATTTTTTTATATTTATGCTCCTTACTTTGCGGCCCATGTTAACATCTTTAACTGGAGAGACAGAAGCATTCAGTTTAATCGTTAGTTGCTCTCAAAGTTAGCCCTTGCTTTTCCTTGCAAAGATCTCTTAGCTAAAGCTGTACGTTGGTCCATAAAATCCCAAAAAATCTCCTAAAATTATTATTTTTATTCATGACATGCAAAAAAATTCAATTATCTGCTCGGAAAAACGGTACTTCAAATGTTTGTTGACGTGTGAGTAAAAACTCACATGGTTGTATCGAATACCATCATTAGAAATTTCGATACCTGTTATTTGATAACGAATCAGAGAATCCCAAAATCAAAAGACTTACTCGAGTAAGAACTCGCTCGTATACAAATGGCGGAATAAGCCCTCAGTTGTTTTAGACGTATGAGCATTTTTCTCCTTTTTTTCGGGCCAACTCTCAGGGGATAACCCCTACATATGCAATGCTTTGTGGCAAAACTAGGAAATTATAGGTAATGGGGAGGATGCAAGAGGGAGTAGTGTTTGTGAACATTTAATTTGAACTTTCTTACATTGAAAGTTACAGGAAAGACCCCTGGAGGCAGTTTATTCCACATCGAACTGTTCTGCTCTTAGTCCTCTTTTACGCGCAGTCGAACAACTCCAAAATAGACTTTGGGGAGCCGGCTCATACAGGAGAGTTGTATTTAATCTTTGGACGGATATAGGTGGTATAAATATTACGAAGATCGGAAGGAGTAAAGTATCTGTTACATAGTGAAGTATCTCTTACACCGTTTGAAAGCTTCTTCTGAAACCTAAAAAATGTATTTAATTAATCGAACATCACATTGAATTTTCCTACCAAGAATATCAAGAGATTCCGATTCCGTAATACTTATATCACCCATAGTAACAGATGTGGCACCATTTCCGAACACAATGCGTATGCATGCAACAATGCTTTTTGCGGGCATTAAAATCGACTCTATTCACACGATCCCATTCCGAGATAGTGCGAGATCGTGATTGAGCGTATCATTCATGTTAATGTTTCGTTAAGGCTTCGAAACGTTCTTTAATTCGATAGTGGGGTTTAAAAAATTACTCTGCTTGAGTATTTTCCAGCTCCAGATTGATGGCTAGACTGATGTCAACTTCAGTTCTCATTACCTAGTTGACGTTATTATCCTCGCAAAGGAGTTCAGACTGTCCAACACATAGGCTGATGAATCTTTTACAATATTTTAGTTCTTCAAGAGAGACTAAGAGACCAAGCCAGAGGTTTAATTTCAGGTTTATCGGCGTAGATTAGCAATTTCACATATCACGGATTCGAAACATGAAACTCTACGGTTACCAAACATTTTCTTCAATCAATCAATTATGGCACGAGCTGTGTGACATGCTGCGCCGTCTTGTTAAAACTACAGCTCCTGCTCATCATAACTGTTCAATTGATGAACGAAAAAGTCAGTAATTATGACTAACGTTCTGAACAGCATCGTTTTCAAAGAAGTACATACCAATGATTCCGTCAATCCATAAAGCATATCAAACAGTTAGCAACAACGTGGCGAATGTTGTTCTTCAAGTAGGCACATATTTCGGACTGTTTTCAATTCTTTCCCTTAATGTCCTTCCTGACTGTTTGGTCGCAAATAGCTTTCGATTTAAATACATCTTCTTTAGGCAACGATGCATCACGGACTTATCGGCGTTTACTAGCGACCACATAACCGCACAGAAAATAATCTAGCGGTGTTAAATCGCACTATCTTGATGCGATTTAATGGGTCTGAAACGTGTCACTATGCGGTTACCAAACATTTTCTTTAATAAATCCTCCACATCATGGTTGTTCAATTGATCAGGAAAGAAGTGAGTAGGCATGGCTCCATAGTGGGCACTGTTGATTATGATATTCTGACCAGCATCGTTTTTAAAGAAGTACGGACCAATGATTCCACCAGCCCATAAAGCATACCCAACTATGTCTCATTCACCATACACCTCAGAATTATTATTAGTCCAAATATGGCGGTTTTTTTTTTTATTGAACGTGTCTATTCAAACAAAACTGAGCTTCACCGCTAAAAAAAAAATTCTCTAATGAAAATCGGTATTAACGGCAGTTTTTTTTTGGATCCAATTCGCACAATTTGGGAGCATTGTTCAAGAGTCGGTCAATTTAAGTGGAACTGCCAAAACAAACTAAACATAAATCATTTAATGGCCGACAAAATAGCCGCCAGTTAGAAAAGTGTTGCCAAACTTAAAGTGCTATAAAAACACCTCTTACTCGCAGTTTAAGCAGTTTAAGGGAAATAAAGAAAAATAGAAATAAAAAAATTGACTTGATCCTATGGTTCACGGATGCTCTCATATTATGAAAGAGTTATTTTTGAACCCAGTTGATGAGTCTGAACATCTTGCCTTACTTTTGCTAATGGTTATGTACGTCTAAATCGACATAGAATTTTTCATTATTGGACGTTGTTAATTCAATGTCTGAATCACAATTAGAGAAAAAATATTATTTGACGTGCATTACCTACATATGTCAATCACAATGTTCATTTAAACCTTCTGGAACCAATTATAAATGGATTGTGATACAGATAACAATATTAGATCAGCCCATAATGTGTCATTTAACAAGTACATTCACGTATCCAAATTAATTAATGCTTTAAAAATCGAATGATATAATAAATATAATCATAACTCCCACCTCTGACTGACTGGCATTATTTTCAAATCTACCAAAAATGACTGTTACATACTCCATTTGCTGCATTCTAAATAGACATTTTCCTTCATATTATTTTTCCCCCAACTTGTCAACATACTCGACATTATTTTTGTTTGTTTCATTTCTACGACAAACTGCTTGTGTTGTGTATGAGTTGGTAGTAATTTAAATTTAACAGCAGTACTACGAGCACGAGTATGACACATTTTTTATTCTTGTTTGCTATTTTCAAGTGACATCTTATTGTTTAAAAAGTTGTAAATAAAATGTATTGAGGAAGAGCAGAGAGAGAAGGAGTGAGAGAGAGAGAGAGAGAAAGAGAAACTCAAATAGAATATAACAAATATTAGCGTCATCCTAGTGGCAAAGGCCTTTCACCTTTGAGACCTTTAGACATAACGTTGTTAACAAGAATAAGAACAAAAGTTCACATACCACTAGGCGCAGAAAAAAATAACTAAATAAAAAATAAAATTTAGTTTAGCTCCCCAATGATTGAACTTCTGGAACTCGTTGTTTTTAAGTTTTCTATTTTTAAAGTGCTTTAAATGTTGCTGCCATCTTTAGCTCATAGAAAAATGTTTGTAAAATGTAACGCTCAGCTAGGTGACTGTCACATAGAGCCTAGAGATATACAGCAGATTTAATATAATGCCTCTTATATATATTTTCGTTAGGGACCACGTTCTTTAATTCAATAAAAATTAGAACAAACATTACAAGCATGGAGGTCTTGAAAGGATGAGTGTATAGTTTTTATCTTTGCCCAATAACATGACGTAATTGGAACAAAGCCTATGGAAACACTTTTTGCCACACTCTTGCAAAAAGTACTTCCGGTGGACTTACTGGCCAGAAAGCTAAAACTGACAACGGTAGTTAGACTAAGACGGAGGCTCCCTCTCTTCCATCCCAAGTACTCTGTGCTTACTCTACTGGCTCTAGGAGAGAGACGAGAGCTGGGGGAGGAGTTTACATTGGAGGTATTTGAGTTATGAATAAGCTACAGACCCCCAAGTGACTGTAGTGTTTCTATTATTAGGAAAATGGCGGGCTGGTTAAGGCACCTTAGAATATTTAATAGGGATATATTTTCCTGTACCGACAGTAAAGTCGCAATCATGCCCCTCAAAAGTGTGTTTATCACACTGAACCTTGCCTCAGAATGCCGGACGTCCTTGATTGTAATGGCTGGTTATTCGACAGCCATCCTAAAATGAATGAGGGGAGATAGGATTAATTTTGGATGAACTGGCAGAGAAGGGCACAATGCTTAATGAAGGCACCATTCATAATTTTTGCGGCATTCCTTTATCTGTTTGTTGAAAGTGTGTTGACGCTACTCTTTATAATTTAATTCAGGCCAGATTTTCTAAAGAGCTAACACAGTCTAGGAATCTTTTGTTCTTCAGCAGATCGGAAGAAGGCGTTTGCACTGCTGCGATTGCCGAGGGTGCTATTGCGTGACTTGGTAGCTGTAGTAATTGGGAATAGCCTGTTTGAGTCTCATGCTAGGAAGATTGGCCTACTACATAATGAATTCTGCAGAGACTGTCAGGTGGAGGAGGAAGAAGAGATGGAGGAACACCTCCTCTTCCTGTGGATCCCACTAAAAGGCTTACAATTGAGTCACCCAGATCAACAGTATTTTAGCAGCTTGCCGAGTGTGCCATTGCGGGACTTTGTTGCTGCAGTAATTAGGCACAGAATGTTTGGGCCTCTGCTTGTGGCCTCCACTAAAGTGCTTACGACAGAGTCACTCCAATCAACGGTAAGTTAGAAACTTGCTGAGGGTGCCTTTGCATGATTTGGTAGCTGCAGTAATTAGGCACCGCCTGCTAAGGTTTCATATTAGGAGGATCGGTCTTCCACGCAATGAATTCTGCAGAGACTGTCAGGTCGAGGAGGAAGAAGAGAGAAGGAACATCTCCTTTTCCTGTGGCTTCCACTAAAATGCTTACAACTGAGTCACCCCGATCAACGGTGTGCCATTGTGAGACTTGATTGCTGCAATAATTAGAAGACCGATCCTCCTAGCAATGAATGAATTCTGCAGACGCTGCCAGAACCAGGAAGAAGAGGAAACGATGGAATACCTTCTCTGGCTGTGGCTTCCATTAAAATGTTTACGAGTGAGCCACCTCGATCAATGATATTTTGGGAACATGTCTAATGTTTCATCATTGGCACCGGACAGGATCAATTCCTTTTTAAGTACATTTCTGTGTGCCGACATTGCGTAAATTTTTCCCCTTATTAATGAGCTAAAGCTGTCTTTCTCTCTCTCTCTTTTAAGTTAAGCTTATGTTGGCGGAGATAACAACATGCAGGCAGGTTGGAATGGTGACTAATTACTGAAACAGCAACGCCGGCGAGTCTCCAACATTGCCAAGTATTAGAGCAAGCAATATTGACAGTGAAAAATCTTAAATGTAAAAGCCATAAGAGATTTAATTCAAAAGCAAATTTTGGAACATGAGACCTTGTGATGAAAAGGATGACGGGAGCCAGCAGTCTAGAGTAAAATCCATTTGTCTCTGGTCTTATGATGAGATGGAAATTATATTTCGGAAACAATATTTTATCACTGAGGAACGAAAGCGTCTTTGAAAGTAATTATGAAGGATTTATTTCCAAATATTAACGATGCTCTGATTGAGACAAATAGCTATATTATATTAAACCACTGGACTTTAAACAATAGGTTAAGGTCCACCATGTGACCTTGAGTTTAAATAATGAACTAAAATATATAAAAAAAAGTTAAAAGTTTTATAAAATAAAATTATAATTTTCTAATAATAAAATTTGTTTGCTTTAGATAACACAAACGTTGTTCTTAAACGTCTAAAGTGTAGGAAACATATCAAAATTAAGGTGCATTTATATTAATGCTTTGCACTGTATAAATAACAAATTAAAAGTTTGACATCTAAATAAGTATTTTGACAAACTCAAAAGTATTTCACAAAACTAGTTGCTCTATAAAAGCCAAAAAGGTAACAAATTATTGTTTTAGCAGTTGCAAAATATTAATGACAACAACCAAACGTAGCACTTCTTCAAGTAAATTCTCGTTTAATTTTTATTTCTAAAACAGACCAAATGCAAATTTTAAAAAAAACTAAAATAAATTGTTAATAAATTTTTACAATTAATAACTGACAACATTTGCTCTGGTGTTTAAATATCTGGTTGTGCTACAAGTTCTACGAGTACAAATGTGCAGCTTTAAAAATTCTTCTGAATCAATAAGGAAAGATTGATTGTGAGTTGTTTTGATTGATAGATACGAGTAAATCTACATGTTGAAATATTTTTATGTCAAAAAAAATTACTGAAAGCAATACACAGCCATCATGTGCTTCTAATTGATTCATTTTGAAGTTTTGCAATAAATATTTTTCCATGAATGCCGGAGTAAAATTGCTAGAAGACAGAAGAGTAAAATAAATAATAATTAAAGAGAAATTCTTTTCTATTTTAAATTTTAAGAGAAATTGATGTCACTTTTAGCAGCACAAGGAGTTCAATTATGTTTTTCGAGGAGGCAAGGAAAGAAATCTATGAAATCTAAGTTTTAATGAAGTGTAAAATGTATGTAAAGAGCCGCAAATTAGTTTCTTGAGCAGGCTGAGTGGGAAAATTTTAGGTTAGGAAGTAAATTGGCTTAAAATGTACACTTTCTTTTAACAACTTCAGTTTTGTTGATATGGAAATTAATAATGAATATATTATCTGATCTTTTAACAAAATTGTGAAATACAGTTCGCAACAAAGGTTCAATGCAGTGCCGAATTTCCTTTTTTAATGCAAGAGTTTTTTTTTATTTAAAAAGAGAAGTAGCACTGCAGGCAACAATGCCTATTTAGTCAAGTACCGTACTACAATCTTTAGGAAAGGGATATAGAAGATATGAGATAGGTGGTGAAAGTAGAAGGATAGTTACGGAAATTAACTGTCGTATAAGACAGCACAGTGACAATGCCTTCATCACTGAGCAGGCCCACCGACAGTTCATTTTTAATTTTGTGGTGAAAAAAACTAAGGTCTTTGTTGGGAATCGAACTCACAACCCCCAGACTGACAAGCTAGTGCACTACCTACTAGCCTACAGGGGCACCTAAGCATTGTTCACAGAAGGCTGATCTTTCAAATGATCCAGGAGAAAGTAATTCAGCGGGTTTAAAACGTAAACGTTGACATCACCAAATCAAAAAATTATGGAATAATTAAATTGTTTGGGTAGCTATCTGCTTTGTGGCGTAATCTTGCTGAAACCATCAGTCAATTGTGGCCACAAAAAAATTGGTTATCATGGTTTGGTAGAGCAAAACCAATATACGGGCCGTTAATTCCGCCTGACCACAAACCGTACCATAGGGTCACTTTCTTTACAGGTATTGTTTTTTCGAGGACAATTTGTGGACTTTGTAAGCTCCATATGCGTCAATTTTGTGTAAAGAGTCCGCCATCTAACGTTTTTTTCCACAAGTGCTTATTTCGTGAATGCTAACACTTAGCTCATGTTTGATTTGACAGATAATTAGTTTTATCCTTCCGCTGAATGAATGTGGTTGCGTATACGCTTGAACAACGCTGGGAAATATTGCGACATTACTTTGAAAATCATGGTAATGTTGCAGAATGTGTGTGCGAAAATTGCGTACGGATTTTGGAAGAAGAAAAGCACCGTCAGCTCCGTATGTTCGTTATTTTGTGAAAAAAGTGAAAGAAACTGGCATCGTCATCGAAAAACCAGAGGGTGAAAATTCAAAAACAGTGCGTACATCCGAGAATATTGCTGCTGTGGCAGAAAGTGTGCGTGAAGCGCCATCAACAATATTTCACCGTCGTTCTCAACAACTGAACATTTCAGTGACATCATCGAGACGAATTTCGCATAAAGATCTTGGTATGATGCCGCACAAAGTCCAATTGGTTCAGGAGTTGAAGCCAAGTGAAAATCTAATGCGTTTTCGCTTCGCTTAGTGGGCCTGCGATCGACTTACAGAAGATGCCGATTTTGCAAAAAAAAAATATCTTTTCAGATGAAGCTCATTTTGATCTTGGCGGGCACGTAAACAAGCAAAATTGTCGCACAGAAAACCCGCATGCATTTATTGAAATGCCGACACACCCAAAACGAGTCACTGCTTGGTGCGGATTTTTGTCAAGAGGCATAATTGGGCTATTTTTCTTCGGAATTGAGCAAGGAGTGGCCGTTACAGTCAATGGGGATCGTTATCGAGCCATGTTGAACGAATTTTTGTTCACAGAAATTGAAGAGGAGGATATTGGCAACATTTGGTTTCAACAGGACGGCGCTACGTGCCACACAGCCGCAGCTACACTCGATGCTATTTTTAAAGATCGCATTATCAGCCGCAGAGCTGATGTCGTTTGGCTACCTCGAAGCTGCGATTTGACACCGTTGGACTATTATTTGTGGGGTGCCGTCAAAGATAAGTGTTACGCCGACAAGCCAGAGATAATTGATACTTTAAAGGACAATATTCGTGAAGCCATTGGGGAAATACAGCTGCACACAATCGATAATGTGCTTAAAAATTGTACTGATCGTGTAGGCTACTGCATGAACGAGTTGAACTTTATAAGCGTGGAAATGAAGGTCTTGCTCACAGTGCCTGTAGGGATGCCCAATTTTTGCGAACGTCGACAAATTGTTGTTCCACGCTCATTCTAGTGGTGCAATGTTTGCATCACTATGGCCACTACGAGCGTACTGTTCTGGTCTATTGTCAGCAACAATACCGTGAACCTCGAACTTAGCGATTAAAATACGTACAGTGGTCTCAAAAGGAGCCTGATTACAAGGAAAACCTTGTTGAATTTTACGAAGTAAATTTTCTCAGTTAAAATTCTTTGCTCATGAGCTTATATTTTCCAACTTAAAATTTCCCAATATTTTACGAAATAAATGTCAATAGATGGCATCTTAATTCAGGGCATTTAACCATTTGGCAGCAAATTTATCTCCTAATTTCAAATTAACCACTCCTGCCCCATTTTTATATTAAAGAACTATTTTCTTTAATCGGATGTTTTTTTTGTAGAGGTATAAAATATTAAGTTGGCAACACTTTTTTAAATTAGCCGCCATTATGTTAGCTGTCAAATGATTCAAGTTGATTTTGGTGGGGCATTTCAACATAAATAGATTGAAGCCTGAATAACACCTCCAAATTGTGCTAATTGCTGCAGAACTGACTGTTTGATGTGAATGGTAACCGCTATAGAGTCATGATTACTGACTCTTCTGTTAGTTTATTAAAATTTTCGTTAACCATGGGATGTGCAGAAGCTATGGTTTCAATAAGACGGCGCGACATGCGTGATTTGATTTACATCTGCACCGACCGCGAGGTCATAATCAGATGGTGGTCATACCACTTAGTTGATTGGACACCAACTACGCCCTAGAAGGCCTTCAGATACGTATATCCTCCAGTCACTCCTAGTAGCAATTTAGAAAGTCCGGAGTAGGCTGTGCCCTCACTCCTTGCTGAGGAGTTGGAGACTTTCCAACTCCTGGTCCAGAACGCATGAAGCTCTTATTTCTCAAGAACACGACAGCATTCATACTCACTGAACCTGAACCATTCATTGTGTTAATTTGAATGATCCGACCCACAAACTCTCACGAGGGTCCGAAACCACAACCACCACGATATATAGGGGCCAACCTCAATAATCAGTACAGAGTACATCTTTGCCTTAAGAGTACAAATAGTGCACTCTGCGAGCTTACTGATTCCCGTGGAAATATGTGGATTGTCCAGGTGACTCCTACTAGCCTTTGAGGGGCCTGGGCTCCCTTTTACCCCGCAAGACACAAATCTAAATGGAATAGTAGGTTCCAAAAAGACTATAATGTGCCCCCGGGGGGAAGACGGCGCGACATATCATACAGCTCATTTGAATTATTAGAAGAAACGTCTGGTAATTGCAGAGTTTCACGTTTCGGACCCAAGATATTGCGCTTTAACGCCGCTAAACTATTTTCTTTAGGGACATGTGAAGCGGCTAGTCAACGGCGATAAGGCCAACCGTGGCGGTCATAAGCCAGAAGTCATATTAAAACTATAATGCCAGAAGATTAACTTTCGAATAAAGTAAATTTCATTTCGATTTTACCTTTCTGTGAAATTATTTCAAAAATGGGAATAAACTCTGCTTGTCGGGGTTATGCGGTTTAATTTTATGCAGGAATAATATTTTTCTTAAAGCAAAATCATACTCCCGATTTTAAGCGAGAGAGCCAAAATTAAATGCTTAAATAAAGCGAAATTTTAGAAAAGACGAATTTGCAATTTTATTTCAAATTATATTTTTTTTCTGAAACTGTATTAGTTTTTGAAACCACTGTGGCCCACTGTTAGTGTTATAATTTATGTTCATCAATATAATGGTTATCTTGCCTTCAAAATATTTTCCATATTTTCATTACAAAAATTGGTTTACATATTTGACATTTATTTTTAATATAATTCTATTGCTGCAACCTCGTTCTCTCTCTCTCTCTCTCTCTCTCTCTTTATCTCTACCTCACTATTTCTGAGCTTTTTATTAAGTTTTATAAATATTTGATTTCCTTGTATGTGTGTATATGTTCGACTTTGTTTGGAATGGTATTTGTAGCCAACCATATAAGAAAGTTCATGAATAATTTATTAGCAAACATTATTAGTGTCACCAACATCACTATTATTCTTGTCACTAACCACTATAAGCAACATTGTCGCCATCATAATCTTCATTGCATTATCAAATATGCCGTTTCGTTGAAAAGTGTTGTAAGTCAAGTTTTTATCCAAAAATTTTATTAATGCAAAAATTAATTTAATTTTGTGAAAAATTAATTTTTATTCCTTAATTTCTGAAAAAAATTAATAAAAATGTTGAATTTAAAACTCTTACTTGACAAGGGTTTGTAAAGCTGTAAATGAAAAATATTATTTTATAATTTTGCCTATTTTCCCTATTCTTACAAGGTATTGTTTTACAAAAAGCAATCTAGCGATGAACACCTAGAAAATATTTGAACGCAGTGTGAATTTCGACATTAGATTGATTTTTAGTTCTGGGTCTAGAGTTGTTCTTTTAGGGTTTTCAGAAATCTCTTGTTTACTAAAAAAAATACATAAATTTGGAATCCAATAATATAGAAGAAGAATTGCTAATTTTTAGTCAAATATCGCTGTTTTTAACACGAAGTTTGTTTTTCAATGATGGCAACACCAACAGTATGATAGTTATGACCTTTAGTTTTTTGACTTATTTGTAATGGATGCTTTGGCAATTCTTACAATGAATTCAATTTCACACGAAAATCGCATTAAAATAATTAAAATCAACTATAAAAATAGTGGTTCGGTTAAAGTTACATTTCCTAAATTTGGAGATATTTTCGGACAACTTAATCGTCGTTTTGCGACTGGTATTAAGAAAACGGTCATGAAATTTTATTCGACAGGCTCGATACAAAATGTGTAAACACCAACGCATACTTGACTGAGTCGTTCGATTCGAAACATTGCAGTCATGAGCATCAGTGTGGAAGCAGATCCAAATTTGTCAATTCCTCGACGTTCTCAACAATTGGGATTATTCAAAAGCACCACACGGTGAATTTTGCATAAAGTTTTGAATTTTAAGCCTTACGAGGTTTAATTGGTGGCCGACCGACCATTCACATCGCCGTAAATTCGCTCAATTTACTTAGGCACAACCGGCTGGTTTTTTTAAAAAAAAATGTGCAAATACCTAAGCGTGTTCGAGCTGGTCGTTAAACTGAAAACATCGCAGCTGTGAGTTACAGTGTTGAAGCAGATCCAAGTTTGTAAATTCCTTGGCGTTTTCAAAAATTGGGATTATCCAAAACCACCACACAGCGAATTTTGCATAAGGATATGACTTTGGAGCCTTACAAGGTTCAACTGGTGGAGGAATTAAAGCCGACCGACCTACTATTCACATCGCCGCAGACTCGCTCAATTCATTCAGGAACAACCGGCTGGTTTTTCTGAAAAAAATCATTTTTTCAGACGAAGCCCATTTTCACTTGTCAGGGGATGTCAACAAGCAAAACTGAAAATCCTAGAGCGATTATTGAGAAATCTTTGCATGCTCAATGTGTCACAGTGTGGTGTGTTATGTGGTCTGGAGGCGTGATTTGGCCTTTTTTCTTCGAAGATGAGGTTTGAAATGCGGTAACTTTCAATGGATCACGCCATCGAGAGATGCTAACAATTCAGTTTTGGCCTATTATTGATATCCACTTCGTCAATAATGGGAGAAAATCACTGATATGTCATTTCAACAGTACGGTGTCACATGCCATTATTTCATGACAATCAGTAGTGTTGAAGTCTGGAGAGTAAAATCCCCAACCCTGGCTTAAATATTTAGATGAAAGCTGCTGACGTCTAAGGGGCGCTGCAGTCAACATGATTTTAGCTGACGAAGAACTTTTTTTTGCTGATTCGATTTTATTTCGTGTTTGACGGTCGTGCTTTTTAAACCTTAAATTTAATTATAAATTATTATTTTGTAAAATTGGAATAAACAATTAGTCAAAGTGAATTTATAAACTCATCTTTCGTTTAAATATAGAGAGAATTTTTAACTCGTGTTCCACAACGATTTAGTACTTGTGCTTATTTTGTTTGCTTTGGTGAAGATAGCTATCTGGAAGCCATCATCATCCCCCACATTTTTAAGTAGTCTAATGGTCAGCCAGATTGTGTGACTTAACAACACTGGATTATTTTTTTTGGATCTATGTCAAGGACAGAGTTTCTACGGAGCCAATGGAATCGATTTCAGTCTTAAAACTCAAAATCCATTGTGTGATTAGCAAATATTTTGCCAAAAAGTGGTTAAAATCTGTGATAAAAGAACAGACATCTGTCAGTGTGATCGTGGATGACATTTGCCAGATAATTTCCAATCCATTTGCAAACTTTTCTCTTCGTAATACCAGAAAAAATTTAATCATCTTAATCTAAGTATTCCCCCCCGGGGACACATTATAGTCTTGTTGGAACCTACTATTCCATTTAGATTTGTGTCTTGCGGGGTAAAAGGGAGCCCAGGCCCCTCAAAGGCTAGTAGGAGTCACCTGGACAATCCACATATTTCCACGGGAAAGCAGTTTCCCCAGAGTACACTATTTGTTCTCTTTAGACAATGATGTGCTCTGACTGGTTATTGAGATTGGCCCCTATATGGGCGTATCGTGGTGGTTGTGGTTTCGGACTCTCGTGAGAGTTTTTGCGTCGGATCATTCAAATTAACACAATGAATGGTTCAGGTCCAGTGAGTATGACTGCTGGCGTGTTCTTGATAAATAAGAGCTTCATGCGTTCTGGACCAGGAGTTGGAAAGTCTCCAACTCCTCAGCAAGGAGTGAGGGCACGGCCTACTCCGGACTTTCTAAATTGCTACTAGGAGTGACTGGAGGATATACGTATCCGAAGGCCTTTTAGGGCGTGGGTGATGTCCAATCAACCAAGTGGTTTGACCAACATCTGATTATGACTATATAGTCGGTGCAGATGTAAATCAAATCACGCATAATCTAAGTATTATGTTTTAGAAAACAAACTTCTTAGTGAAAACCTCTTAACAATATATTTTATAAACCTTCCGCACCAGTGAAATATAAAACTTTTCAAAACATTTGAATTAAAAAAAAAAATAATTTATTTTCAAACACTCTTCATGAAAATGACTTAAATAGAGTTTTAGCTTTAAAGTCAGTATGACCACTTTCTAGCAGAATGGTTAACACATCATTGCCATCGTCATTCACGTATTTAATCATGATTGTCAGCCAACAACAACAACAACAACTATTGAAATAAGTCAGGCGGTCGTGTTTATTTAACGGTTGTATGAGTAAAAAGTTTTACAATTCGTTTTAAATGCAAGCAGGAAATCTATATACAGATGAATGTTTACACAAACACATACACACACACATACTCATATACACATATATATAGTCATCTTTAGTAAAAACATTTTAATGTTTTGAAAGTATGTTTGTGTGTATTTTAGTTTGTTTGCATTTAAAAGGAAGTTAAAAAAAAAAAATTAGGTGATATAATGCACACACATACAAATGCAAATAGAAATATTTAAATGTGTGCAGCAATAGAATAAAAGTAGTTGTAGAAGTGAATATGGCATTTGAAATTAGTTTTATTTTAGTTTTAATCGTTAATATTAGCAGCAGCACTAAAACAGTTGTGGTCCTTTTAGAACTCGAGCATCAAATGAAAATTTTTTATTGAGTCTTTTGTATGCAGTTGAGTTTCTTTTAAAAATCTCCTCCATTGAAAGTTCCACAAACGAACATTGAGAGTGTGAAGTTAATTTTAATTAACTAAAAGTAAATATCGTTTTATTAACTGTTTATTTTTTTTTTTTGTTAATGTAAAACTTTTCTTTCAAATATTGTTGACAAAAATTAAAAGAAAAAAAACTACTGATGTAATCAGAGGGGCCTTTAGGGAGTTTAGAGCCTTTTTAATAAAAAATTTAAAAAAGGAACAACTTAACAGCTTATTAAGCAGATGCTTCTCTTGTTTTGCTTGTAAATTACTATTTCCCCCTTCAAATAATCTATCAATTTGTTTGCATTGTTTTATAATGGTTCCTAAGAACATGGTGGTTTTTGGAGAGATTTTGATCATTTTTAACTGAAGAACATTGCTGACCTATCTGTTGTCCCATTAAAAAGAAAATGTTTTTTTTTAATTAAGTTTAAATAATGACCCTGTAAAACAACTTGTAGGCTAGTAGGTAGTGTACTAGCTTTTCAGTATGGGGGTTGTGGGTTCGATTCCCAACGAAGACCTTGTTTTTTTTCACAACAAAAATAAAAATTGACTGTCGGTGGGGCTTCTTAGCGATATCATGGTCATAGTCACTGGTGGCTGTGCTGTCTTATGCGGCAGTTAATTTCTAACTATCCTTCTACTTTCACCACCTATTTCGTCTCATCTCTATCCCTTTCCTAAAGAATGTACCACGGTACTTAACTAAATAGATATTGTTGCCTGAAGTGCTGCTTCTCTTTAAGAAAAAATATTTTTTATCGTTTCAGATACTCATGTAAAATTTTATCAAAGTGTAGCCTCCAGTCAAGCCTTTAGTTCGGCTTATAGTGAAGCCTCTAGGTTAGCCACTAGTCTACCCCTTTAGCCTAGTCACTATTCTAGCCCACCAGCCTAGTCATTTATCTAGCCTTTTGGCCACTAGTCGGTAGTCTTGCCACTAGTCAAAGCCACTAGTCCAACTTCTAGACTAGCCACTAGTTTAGTTCCTATATAGTAGGCTTCGGTATAGATAAAAAAGAGACTAGACTAGAGGCTACAAGTATAGTCTATTTTTCATTTAGCCAGTAATCTATCCACTAGTTCTATCTCCAGAGTAGTCACTAGTTTAATCTCTACACTAGCCTTTATTGTAGCCTCTAGTCTAACCTCTAGTTTATCTATACTGAAGCCTCTAGTATGGCCTGTTGTGTAACCTGTAGTTAAACTGCAAGTTTGGCCTGTAGTAAAGCCTCTAATATATTCTTTATACTAGCTTAAATATTAGTCTAGCCTTCAATACCAGCCAGTAGTCTAGCCACTACTTCGACCTCTTATCTATTCTTTTCACTAGCTTCTACTATAGCCCCTAGTTTTGCCTTTAGTTTATCTGTAGTATAGCCTCTAGTCTGTCCTGCAGTATTGCCTCTAGTCTAACGAAAAGTATAACCTCTAGAATAGCCCAGCTACTAATCTAGCTTTTAATCTTAGCCAGTAGCCTAGCTACTACTCCCACCCCTTATCTAGCCTCTTCACTAGCCTCTAGTCTTGCCTTTAGTTTATCTGTAGTGAAGTCTCTAGTCTGGCCTTCAGTGTAGTCTCTGGTCTAGCCTCAAATTTAGTTTTTAGTATACCTTCTAAACTAGCGTAGCTACTAGTCTAGGCTCCAATCCTAGCCAGCAGTCTAGCCATTTGTCCAACCTCTAGATTAGTTACTAGTTAGCCTCTAGTTTATCTTTACTGAAATCGCCAGTATGGCCTGTTGTATAGCCTGTAGTCTAGCCTTAAGTGAAGTCTCTAGTATTCTCCCTTAATTAGCCTATATCCCCCCAGGGGCATATAAATATTGTCTTTATAGAATATTCCACTATCTAGACTCAGTGCAACTGGGATATAAAGGGAGCCCAGTTCCCTGAAGAGAGGCAGCTGGTCAACTGGAAACTCCACTTTATTTCCACGGGGATCAGTGACCCGCAGAGTTCATTATTTGTCTCTTTAGACATTTAATAGTTCTCTGGCTCATCATTGAAGTTGGCCCCTATATAGGAGCATCGTGGTGGTTGTGGTTTTGCGGCCCCATAACAGTATAATGGTTGTTATGGTGGCCAGGATCATCTCACTGATAATGACACGCAAAGTGAATGATCCAGTCCAGTGAGCATGCTTGACATGTGTTCTGGACAGGAATTAGAAAGTCTCCAACTCTTTAGCAAGGTGTGATAGTTTGCAGACTTGCCCTGGAATTATTCAAGTTGCAACTAGGTGGTTCTGTTGCTTAGAATTATGTCTTCGGCTATCTAGGACGTATGTATAACGTTCCAAATTATACAAAGTGGTTTGTCCACCATCTGATTAAGACTTCATAGTCAGGCGCGGATGTAAAACAAATCACACTCTAGCCAATAGTCTAGCCACTAGTCCAACTTCTTATCTAATTGCTTTACTAGCCCCTACTGTAGCCGCTAGTCTAGCCTTTAGTTTATTTGTAGTGAAGTCCCTTGTCTGGCCTCCAGTCTGGTCTCTTGTTTAGCCTTAAGTTTAGCCTCTAGTATAATATCTGGAATAGCCTAGCTATTGTCTAGCTTTTAATCCTAGTCAGTAGTCTACCCACTAGCCTCTATTAAAGTGTCTAGTCTAGTCTCTAGTTTACCTGTAGTGAAACCGTCAGTGTGGCCTGTTGTAGTGGCTCTAGGCTAGCCTCAAATAAGACCTGTAGTGAAGCCTCTAGTATACCCTCTTGACTAGCCTAGCTGCTATTCTAGCCCTCAATCCATTAGTCTAGTAACTAGTCTAGTAACTAAACTAGTCTATACACTAGCCTCTAGTGTAGCCTTTAGTTTCGCCGCTAGTTAAGTTTCTAGTGTGAAATTTAGTCTAACTAGCATAGCTTCTATTAAAACCTTCAGACTAGCCTCGTATCACTATAGAGAAAATGATACAAAAACCTAAAATAAAAGGGTGTGTCTCTAGGTGAAGTAATATCACATAAATATATTTAGGTTAGTATCGTTACTATACAGAAGATGTAATTTTATGCTGTCTATAATAAAAAGTCAATACCTAAAACGATAAATTAAAGGGTGTCCTTATAAGCCATGTAATTTGATACATATCTTTTTATCTTTCGGCTGTCACTTGTTATGTTTTTAAGTCGGTGTCATCTTCTCTTTCTTAAGTCTCTTTTTTAAGTCAGCGAAAACAGTCGAAAAAATTACACGGTTGAAGTGATAAATGCACTGAGAACTGAAACTATATTTAAAAAATATGTAATTATTAGTTTTTTTTTATTTTATTATTATTATTTTATTATTTTTATTATTAGTTTTTCATTATTAAGCACAAGATGTTTATTTATTTTTTTTATTTTTTTTTTAAATAAAGTTTAAAAAAATTTTTTTTATAACATAAAGACCTTGTGCTTAATAATAAAAAACTAATAATTACATATTAAATAGGTCAAATAACTATAATTATTATGTTTAAAAAATATGATTCGATAAAATTTTTAATAATCAGATAATAAAAACGAATGGTTTTCAAAACATTAATTTTTGAAATTAAAATTTTATATTTCATCAAATTGTCGATACTTAAAGATTTTCATCACACTCTTTAAAATAGGACACTTTAAAATCGATTTATTTCCATCACATATCGAAGAATTTTCACTGTGGTTATTTAAATAATTTAAATCTAGAATTTGTTTATTTAAATTTTTACAAAAATCTTTGAGTACATAAACACAATTAAATAAAAATAAATGAAAATAAATAATAAAATCCATTAAATAAAATTAGTGTAAAATATAAGGATGATTTCAAATAGATAATACCATAACACTAACGAGTTGCAATTAACAGAGTTTTACATCCCCGTAAAAATTTTTTTTTAATTTCATAACATAATACAAAATTATTTGCTTTGAAACTCACCTTTAATTAATTTTTTATCATTAATATCCTTTAATCCTTGTCACTTGTTTAACTTTGATTTGTTTATTTTTTCTTTCTTTCTTTTTTTTTTTTTTGTTTTCATACATTAAATATTAATTCGTTTTGTTTAATTAGATTTCACTTACAAAAGTCGCAAGCATTATCAACAATTCAATAAAGCCATTAATATTAAAAATATCTTTTGAACTTCACATACACTTACAGTAAGTAAGGAAACACAGATTTATGCCTGCGTTTTTATAGTTGTTATTCTGCAAGATACAAACAACATTCAATTAAATTACAAATATTCACAGTCACAGTCAAGTTACAGAAAAAGAAAATAAATAGTGGCCATGAAATAATGTCAAAGGAAGAATCTTTGAACATAACGACTATGAAATCGACAACAACAAAAATAGCAAAAAAAATGCCATTAACACAATTTACATTTAATATTAACACAAATTTACCCGCAAACAACATTTACACAACTCTCCCTCCCACACACTTAAAAATATTTTATTAACGGCACAAACGAAAAAGACAACACAAAGCTAAACAAATAACAACAGAAAAAAAACTGTTTTATTTCCGTTTCTGGTTCTTACACACACACACACACACACATACAAACACACACACACACATACACAAAGAGACACACGTACAGCCCTGTAATGTCATATACGTTTTTAATCTGTCGCATTAAAAAAACGAACGAAGCAACGTTACAATTTAAATTTGCAAATGAAAATTTAAATGCCGATAGCAAGAACAACAAATAAATACTCCTGCCCTGGCCATTTTACAGGCATTCAAACTTTCATTGACAAAAATACACACACTCACACACGCATATGTGCTTTATACTCCCTCACAAATACTTTAGCATAAAAACAAATTTCAATGTTTTTTTTTTTTTTTGTTAAGGAAAATAAACGTAAAATATTTATAAAATTTTCTTTTCTAAAGATTTTACTTGTTTGCGAAAATTTCACCAACTTCGCAATATTATCATGAACCACCCGCATTCAAAGCCGCACGAAGACTGAATTTAACAAAAAAAGAAATGACAGGTTAAAGATTCGCAACAAACGTACAACATGAGCAAAATACACTGGCAGCAAATTGAAAACAAAACAAACAAAAAAAAAACAACAAAAAGAAAAAATAATAATAATAATAACAAACACACACCCAAACAACGTTCTTCTCGTAGCCGTAGTCAGTTTGCAGTCAGATGTTTGTAAAAAACGGAGCTTAAATTCTCATGGTAAAATGAAAACAAACGTGTGTCAAACAGCAGATACTTACTACTCACACAACAAACAACAATAGTAATAATAAAAATAACAACAACAACAAATTTGTAGTAAAACAAAAGTTCTTAAAATACTTTAAATGCGAGTAACAAGAGATACAATCAGGTACTAAAATAAATGGTACTTTTTTTAAATTACTAAAGAACCACTTTAAAATTTTTTAAAATGTGACTACAGGCCGCGACCGTGTGACTATTTGGGAAAACCGCAAGAAAAAAAAAATGCAACTCTGACAGCACAGAAACTAAAAATGTCTGAAACCTTTTAAAATGTTCTCGGGTGCACCTGTCAAACAATATGTCACATATTTTTTTCTACTTAGATACACATAGCGCGTTTGACACATCTATAGTCTTTAGAGTAGAAGAGAGATTGCGATATAGATTTACGTCAGTATCTAGCCGTATGGCCCTAAAATGATGGGTGCCACTGGGTGAATACTATGCATCTAAAAACGCCCTTTAGGTGCATTACACATACCAGGTGGTAATTTCAGAAGCATAGCAAGCTGAGGCGTGCCCTCATTCCTTGCCTGAGAGTCGAAGACTATTTATACTCTTGTCGCCCCGCAACAACAAGCGATATTTTGTTGCAATACAACAGCACATCGATTAGAAAAAAAACAAAACCTTCCTGCTGTGTCCGTTTAAACCACAGGCACCACGTTACTCTCTAATAGGGGTTTCACCAATAACCAGTTCAGGGCCACAGCCGAGTGGGCTATTAGTTTTCGTGTTACCAGTTGGCAAGTCGCTGATCGGATTTTGAGTGTCCAATTCATCTAGTTTCAGAATCTTGATAGCCTACACGACTTGTGCCGTTTTTTACCCCCAGAAGCACATGCCAAAATGGGAATGCTTCTATCAATCCTGCATGCTCCCGGGAACAAAGAGAGAGAGAGAGAAAAAGAGCGATAGTGTTTGAACATTTTTTTTGGCTATATTTTATTATATTTATGTCTGCGTACTGAACGTTGGCTTGCTTACTTTACGTGTGTCTATTTAGGCTTATCCACGAAAAGCTACCTAATTTCGGATATACTCAAACGACATCTGCCTTTTAGATTCATAGACATCATCATCACCTGTCAGTATGGGGGGTTGTGGGTTCGACTCCCAACAAAGACCTTGGTTTTTTCACTACAAAAATAAAAATTGAAGGCATAGTCACTAGTCGGTGTGCTGTCTTATATGGCAGTTAATTTGCGACTATCCTTCTACTTTCACCACCTGTTTCATTTCTTCTCTATCCTTTTCCAAAGGAATGTAGCACGGTACTTGACTAAACAGGCTTTGTTGCCTGAAGTGCTACTTCTCTTAAAAAAAAAATTATTTAAAGATTTAGCGTCACATCACAATTACATTGCGATCGTTGCAACACTCCGATTACACTTCTTGGACACAAGGGTTTCAGAAGAACATGACATAGGCTTGAAAAATGTTAGCCTTAGGAATTGCCGCTCATTTAGGACCAGATGTAATTTTTGTCGAAGGAAATTCTTATTCCACAATTTTGTTTGGAAGTTCTTCATTTGCCTCATTTTAAAAAGGAGTTGTCTCACACGGTGGGTGGGTAAATTTAAGGTTAGACAGAAAATTGCCTTAAAACAAACACGGTTTTGGACGACTTTAGTTTTATTGATACCAAGGCAAAGTAGAAATATGCTGGGTAAAGTTCCTCCTTTAGCAGGCCACACGCTCGCACTTTTCACAGAATTTCGAATCACATTTTCCAACAAAGTTTCGCTTATCCCGACAATAAAGTGCCGAATTAAATCTTTTAGAGCATTAGTTCTTTGTGGATCGTTCACATCGATCTTTCAAATGGCCCCAAAGAATAATCCAGCGAAGTTAAATCACAAAAATGAGGCTGCCAAATGATATTGCGAAGTCTAGAAATTACATGACCAAGCAACTTCTCAAGAAATAACTAAATTGCTTGGGTAGTTGTGTGGCTTGTGGCGCCATCTTGCTGAAACCAAAGGCCACTAAAGTCAACAAAAACAAAAGAATTTATAATAATGGCGTTTCTTTGCTCGTTGTCGGAAAAAATACGGGCCGATGATAACGACTGACTATAAACCGCACCAAAACGTCTCATTCTTTGGATGTAAAAGTTAGTCAAGTACTGTTTGCGGATTTTAAGAGCCCCATATGCCCCATATGTTCGTTTACATAACCGCCTAATTCAAAATAGACCTCATCACTAAAAATGATTCTGTTGAAAAATACGTTGTTTTTGTTCGGTTTTTTAAACAGCTAAACATCATCACCAACACCATCACAAACGTTCGACGCAAACAATGGTCGATTAAAATCTTTATTCTTGAAATAGCTGCTCGAATTTTACGAAGTGATACAGTGAAATTTTCACCATTTTTGATTGTAAATTTTCACACTTAAAATTTATTCCTCCAGAGTATAGTATTCCATGCTTAAAAATTTTTTCAAACTTTTGCTAAAAAGATTTTAAAGGATGGCAGCTGATTTTTTTTTGACATTTAATCATTTGACAGACAATTGACTTTCTAACCTCAATTTAACCTAATTGGAGATATTAATATAATATCTCCGCTGATTGTAAAGTTTCATTGTCCATCATTTTCGATATCTTTCTTTATATATCATTCAATATATATCGAATTGATTTATATCTTTTTGGCACAGAGGGCTTTAATATACCCTCAGATAAACTAACTGGGAACTAATTTAACACGGGTACCTTGCATGATTATTTTTAACATCGATTTTAATAATACGAATGTAAAAGGTACCACTAGTACATTTACAGGTGTTTAAGAAGTACCATCTAACACAAAATGTGGTCATACTTATAATTTTGTGTAATAGTACGCAGGTACTACGACAACATGAAATAACATTTTACCGTACAAGCAGCAAATATTCATGCTCATACACAGGCAGGCAGCCAACCAACTCAGCACGATTTATATTAAAAAATAACTGCAGACTTGGTAGGACTAGTATGAACGAACGTACAAATGTGGTCCAGCAGCTGGCAACTTGTTACAACCAAAAATGTTCAGTTTCTGTTTTACTGGTTTTAATCAACCTTTTTTTTATACTTGTTGCTGATATCTCACGATGATGACGATGATGTCGCCAACGCTGACAACTACGGGAATGATATTATTAATGTTGAGTTTCTAGAGGGTTTGTGTTGTTGTGTTGCCTCAGTCGGCACTTAAACATTTGAAAATTGTTAAAATAAGATGTTGAATTGTACAAATGCGGCATCAACATGCAACAACAACAAGAAACATATTTGGAATATTTGTTGTGTTTAACTTGGCTGCTGCTGCTGTGTATTTTCTTGTTTACTATTTTCTTCATTTACCACATACCATCAGCGCCTTAAAGGTTATAATCCCCATGAGTAAATAAATGCACATAAAATTGATTTTGTTTTACCCCACAGCATGTGGCTAATAAAGATGTTTATAAACATTTTCAATAAATTTCCTGTGTGTACAACTAATTTAGCATCAAAATTCATGTTGCTGAAGCTTTTTGTTTTGTTTCGAAAGATGTTGCTGAGTGCTGTTGTGGGGGTTTTTCTCTCATCTACTTTGCTAATGGGCTTGACAAAATAAAACAAGCAGTAAAAATTGTAAAATAAATTGCAACATAATCACCGGAAAAATGTCTAGATTTTTTTTTTGTCAAAAATTAATGACGATGCACTTTTAGAACACATAAATTTTGTTGATTTTTAAACGAAATCTTTTGCGCACACAATTTTAGTGAATTAAAATATATCGGTGGAAGAAATGTAGTGGAATATTTTTTCACATTTGTATTCTCAAGAAGGGAGTGAGCCGAAAAACAAATACTATGTAAATCATAATTATCTAGCATGCAACATATTTAACATCTGACGAGTGAAAAATTGACATATTTTAACTGTGGACCAAATCATGGAAGTTTTGATAGAAGTCAGGCATAATAATGAAAGTGAATTCAAAGGAAATTAATTCCTACGTTGCATGCAAGACTTTAAAATGTAATAAAAAGCCAAAAAGGATACGGAAAAATTCTGAAACATTTTTAAATGTGAAATTTCATATAAACTTAAACTCGCACCTTCAAATTCGTTTCATAATTTCACCGCGTAACCTGAAATTTTTATTTTTGTGTAGAAGACATGTCAGTTAATAATTCTCTTGAGAACTCTTAAGTCTGCTCCTTATTAATTTTAGACTATAAATGATTAAGTATCGGGGTTTTCAACAAGAAGTTTGTTTTTCAATTGTGGCAGCAACAAAAACATGATAGTTTTGACATTTGGTTTTGTAACATATTCGTAGTAGATGCATTGGCAATTCTTACAATGAATTCAATTTCGCACGAAAATCGCTTTAAAATAATAAAAATCCCCTATGAAAATGGCGATTCTGTTAAAGTTACATTTCGTAAAAATCATAAAATTTTCGCGTGTTCAAATCGGTCGTTCAACTGAAAACATCGTTCTCAACAATTGGGGTTATCCATCCCCCCCGAGGGCACATTTATCGGTCTTTATAGAATACTTGACTACCTAGACCTATGCTGCTGGGGGTGTAAGGGAGCCCAGTCCCCTGAAGGCAAGCAGGGGGTCAACTGGAAACGTTATTTCTATGGGAATCAGTAGCCCGCAGAGTTTCCGCTATTTGTCTCTTTAGACTTTCAGCTGTTCTCTGACTGATTATTGAGGCTGGCCCTTCAGGAGTATCGTGGTGGTTGTGATTTTGCGGCCCCAGCATGAGCTGATTATGTGGGCTAGGATCATCTCGCCTTTAATAACACCAACGGGTGAATGATACGGTTCCGTGAGCATGCTAGTAATGTGCACTGGACCAGGAGTTGGATAGTCTCCAGCTCTTCAGCAAGGAGTAGTGGTTTGCAACACAACTTTGGAACCGCTGAAATTGCAACTAGGAAGGACATGTTGCTAGAATTCGTCCTCGGCTTCCTAGGGCATGAATGACGTTGCTTTTCATTCCCAGTGGTTTGACCACCATCTAATTAAAACTTACAGCCAGGTTAACCAAAACCACCAGATGACGAATTTTACGTAAGGTTTTGACTTTGAAGCCTTAAAAGTTTATACTGATGCAGGAATTGAAGCCGACTGACCATACAAATCGCTGTAGATTTGCTCAATTCACTCAGAAACAACCGGCTGGTTTTTGTGAAAAAATCATTTTTTCAGACGAAGACCATCTTAGGGTTTATGTCAACAAGCAAAATTGCTGCATTTGGGCTTCTACAAATCCTAGAGGGATTATTGAGAAAGCTTTGCATGCTCAACGTGTTACTGTGTGGTGCGCGATGTGGTCTGGAGACATGATTGGGCTGTTTTTTTTTCGAAGATAAGGCTGGAAAAACCGTAAAGGTCAATGGATGACGCTATCGCAGAGTCCTTACATATCAATTTTGGCCTATTATTGACGACGTTGACATCACTGACATGTGGTTTCAACTAGCTGGTGCCACATTTTGCACAGCCAATGAAACAATCAATTTATGGCAAACCATATTTCCCGATCGTATAATTTCACTAAAATCAACAGGATTTATGTTTAGGACAGAGTCTATACGGAGCCAATCGAATCGATTTATCCTTAAAACTCAAAATGCTTGATGTGATTAACGAAATAGGACCGCTATTTTGTTAAAAAGTGATTAAAAACGTTAATGAAAGAATCGACATCTGTCAGTGTGGTCGTGGTGGACATTTGTTAGATGTGTTTCTCTTTGATCATTGTCGCAGTTTTCTCTTCATAAGACAATAAAAATTTAAATCATCTTAATCTAAATTTTTTTATTATATTGTTTTAGAAAACAAACTTCTTGTTGAGAAACCCTTTGCTTAGTTATGGGAAAAATTCTGTATCTCAGTATTATATTCTGAAAGGGGCTTCACAATTAAAACAAGTTGGCTCCAAATTTTGTGTTTAAAACATTTAGCTAATGTACGACAGAGTTTCATAGAAATAATATATAAGTCACTGAAAAGTGACTTCATATCCTTTGAATGAAGTAATTGCTAAATGTTTCCATAAATGTTCGCGTATTTTGCTTCAGAGTTAAACTTTTTACGAAAACCTTTGACGAAAACAAAATAGAACGATTATTCAGCAAAAATATCCTTTTCTTGAATTTGGATCTTAGCATGGGAATGCTAATGAGACTGAAGTAGATTGAAATAACTTCTCTGTAATTAATGTTTAACACACCTTTTCATTCGAGATATGAAACAGAATACAACCAGAATTTACCCGGAGTGAGCTTTTACATTATTTTGTTCTCTTACTTCCTCTTCTTCCTCACTGCCTACGTGTTTTTATTAATAATTTATAATATTCGATAAATATTAGATATTAAATGGTCTCTAGGCTACCTAGAGCTTTCCTACAGCTCTATAACACAGCGTTTTAATATTTAATGTTTGAAAACCAATTGAGAAACACAAGGTAAAAAGAAAATAAATAAATAATCCAAAATAAAAGTAAATTTGTTGTTGTAAAAAATAATTGGAAATAAATTCAAGTAAACAATAACTATTGCCGGAAAATAAAGAAATGTTACTTTGAAATTGGCGCGTGCTATTTTAGATGTAATCGAATAATCTGCCAAGAAAGTAAGGTAACAATCATAATAGATGTGAAGCAATATTATGTGGATGAAAAGGGCAGGAAAATAATAATCTTAAAAGTATTGGGTATGCCTTGTAGAGGTATAGAACTTTAAGCTGGTTCCACTTTTTTAAGTGGCAACCATTTTTTTTTTTTTTTTTTTTTTTTTAAAGAGAAGTAGCACTTCAGGCAACAATGCCTATTTAGTCAAGTACCGTGCTACATTCTTTAGGATGAGGGATAGAGAAGAGATGAAACAGGTGGTGAAAGTAGAAGGATGGTCGGAAATTAACTGCCGTATATAAGACAGCACAGCGACCAGTGACTATGCCTTCATCGCTGAGCAGCCCCACCGACAGACAATTTTTATTTTTGTAGTGAAAAAAACCAAGGCCTTCGTTGGGAATCGAACCCACAACCCCCATATTTACAAGCTAGTACACTACCTACTAGCCTACAGAGGTTGGTCAGCTATCAAGTGATGTAAGTTTAGTTGGGTTTATCATTTCAATACAAATAGAGTAACGCCTGATTAAAGCTGCCATATTATGCAAATTGGGCCCGTAACAAGGTTGCCGTTTATTCCAATTTTCATAACTGAATTTTATTTAGCGGTGAAGCTCATCGCTGAATGGATGTTACTAAATAAAACAGCCGTATTTGGATAAAAAATAAAACAGCCGTATTTGATGAAAGTCACTGAATTACGGCAGTGTGTGTTAATACACTCTTGCACCCAAAAAAACTGACTGCATGCTTTATGGGCTAGTGGAATTATGGTCCACCCTTTTTTTAATAATGATGCAAGTTAAAACCTTATAGTCAATTGTAACCGCTATAGAGCCATGATTACTTTTTCCTTCATATTCAATCAATGAACGAAAAAGTAATCATGGCTCTATAGCGGTTACAAAGCGGTTACCTTTATGTACAGGATAGTTTGTGCCATAATTGATTTGTTGCAGGAAACGTTTCGTAACCGCACTATTTCACGTTTCGTCCCTAAGAATTGATCTCAAATATCGTGTAATTTAAAACCTCTAGATTATTTTCTATGGGGATTTCCTGACAGGCACGAAACGATTGAATATGTGGAGGACAACATTCACCGCTTTATTTTTATTTATTTTTTTTTTAATAGAACCAGCACTCAGGGGATGACCCCTAAGTATGCAATGCACTGTGCCAGAACTAGGAAATTAGGTTACGGGAAGGGGGAAAGAGGGAGTAGTGCCTGTGGACATTCGATTTGAACTTTCTCAGATTGAAAGTGACAGGAAAGACCTCCGGAGGGATCTTATTCCACATACGGACTGTTCTGCTGAAAAACGAATTTTCCCTGTAATGCGTAGTGCGAATCATTGGCCAATCAACCACAAAAGGATGTGCTCTCATCGAAAATGGAGTTAAACGTGAAAACGTGCGAGTATCAGGAACAAGTTCCCTAATCTCATTAGAGCACTTACCATTGTAGTAACGATAGAACAGTGAAATGCATTCCACATTGCGTCGATGCTCTAGAGAATCAATAGAGTTGGATACCCTACTGTCAGCAATGAGCCTCTTGGCCTCTCCTGTACGCGGTCGAGTAACCCCAAAATAGACTTTGGAGCACCGGCCCATACATGAGAGTTGTATTCCATTTTCGGACGGATGTAGGTGGTATAGATAGTACGGAGATCGGATGGGGTGAAGTATCTTCTACACCGCTTTAGAAAACCGAGGCACTTGAAAGCTTCTTTAGAAACCTGAAAAATGTGTTTAGTCCAACGAACATCACACTGAATTTTCATACCGAGAACATCAAGAGCTTCCGATTCCGTAATACCTATATCACCCATAGTAACAGATGCAGCACCACTACCAAACGAAGACCTATGCGTAAGCATGCAACATTGTGTCTTACGAGCATTGAATTCTACTCTATTCACACGACCCCAAATACTGATATATGCCCATAAGTTATGGACTTCAAAGACTGAAACTCCAGATTGGTTTACGTCCAGGCCTGCCGTGGCAGTAATGTCATAATAAAGTAAACTTCATGTAAATTTAAAAAAGCACCTTTCTTTTATACAATTTTAATATTCCATACCTTTTTAAAAACACCCTTTATACCACACGGCTTATGTGAAATGCTCTCTTATGATTAATTTACCTAATAGTAAAGCTGTGACTCACTATGAGATTTAGTAACGTGATCTGCCTAAATGGCAAGGATGTGGAAAATAAAAAATAGTGTGAATTAAATGAAAAAGTGTGACAAATTTTGTGCGTTATATCATTTTCTAGTGACAGTTTAGCTCCTAAATACGCACTTTACTGCCATCCTAGAATTTCATTAGGTATCGGATAGTTAGTAGTGGCCTTTATACATTCACTTAGAATGAAAATGAAGCCTTTTATTAGCATAATTCTTAGGGTGCTGCATTAGTCGATCGGCTAGGCTTTCAAGCGAATTTCAAAGCGAAAGTAAATATAAAAATTATGACTGATGAAAATTTTCCGCAGAAAAAATATGACTGATAAAAAATTTTCACAGAAAATTATGACTGATGAAAATTTTCCACAAAAAAAATATGACTAATAAAAAAAATTTCTACAGAAAATTATGACTGATGAAGATTTTTCACAGAAAAAATATGACTGATAAAAAAATTCTACAGAAAACTAATGACTGATAAAAAATTTCTACAGAAAAGTTATGACTAATGAACATTTTTCTGTTGAAAAATTGGTCATCTTTCAATCTAACTTCTTAAAACAAATTGAATCTTGCCGAATTTTGTGCAACATCGACTATGCTTTTGAGACTTGGTTGTATAACAGATATCCTTTCACAATCTTAGTTGAAGGGAGAAATTCTCGCTATAAGTTCTTAGGATTCGTTAAAAGTTTTTTTGGGGCCAAATTATTCTTAACCAGAGTTTGAAAGCAATGCGCTGTCATAGTTTATTGTTCAAACAATACAAATGTTTAATTTTTTTTATAAATATTTCGTGTATGAGTAAGCAAACAAAATGCCGTACACAACGATTCTAGGATGATGAACACAAACACTTAAATAACGTACTGATCTTGTTTTAAGCGTACTGTAGTGTCTTTTTTCGAACGCTGCATTAAATTCTAATTATGAATATCAAATTCAAATGTGAAAAGGTTGAATAGATTGTAATAATTCTTGGCATACACATGTGCATACATTTCTTCTATTAATGGGGAAAATTATAATTTTGTTATTATATTTTTCCCCATTTAGTCGTAGAATAGTTTATTATTGCAATAATAGAAGAAATAACAAAAAATAACAAAATTATAATTTTCTAACACTAAAACCACTTTAAAGAACACAATCCAGCCAATAAAAGTTCAATACGTAAACTGTTAAAGATCAGTGCACATACATAAAAGTTCACTAAAGTACGCTAAAAAAACAGACCAATATGTTCTTTTAGTGTTTGTGTTCATCAGCCAAGAATCGTTGTTTACGGTATTTTATTTGCATGCACATACACAAACGCCTAAATAATTTTTGGGAATTTTGTATTTCTTTGACAAAAAATGTGTTTGGGGGCTGGTGAAAAACTACAGTACAGAACACTGACGTAGCGTACTTTAGTGTTTTTTGTTTTTCGAACATTGTTATTAACTCTTGAAAAATGTTTTATAAATAGAAACTTATTTTTAAAAGTTTTATACTTTTAATTTAAAAAACTACACTTGGAAAAATAACTTTTATAAAATTTTATTATCATCTAAAATGTTTAATTTTATAACACTTTTGTGTTAAAATATTTAATTAAAGCAGATTTAATCACTTAAAAGTCGTTTAAGTTGTTACACAAAATTAGTTTTTAATATTTCCACATGTGCTTAAGGAAGTTAATAAAAAACGAAATAAAAATAAAATGAATAGCATGAATAGCTACTTCCATCCAGCCAACATGTTTATAATGTGTAATAAAGCTTCTTTAAATTAAATAAAACAGCTTTTTTCACTCCTTTTTGTTTCATTGAAATAAAAAAGTCTCTTCTTGCAATTTGTTGTTGAATTTTTATTTATTTTTGTTTTCCTCCCACATTTCCCCTGGTTGGATACAGCCGTATTTAATAAATGAATAACGCCATTAAATGAAGAAGAAAAAGAAGAACAAACAAGAAATGCAGAAGCTTTAGTTTTAGGCTTATTTTTTTACTTTTTGGCCAACAATTATTTCTATAGAATTTTATGTGGTGCTATGTCGTTTCAAAGAGGTAGGAGTATACCATCTTTTCTACAGCATTTTAACATATTAAGGGTTATCCAAAAAGTTCAAACAAAGAGAAAAATAACACATTAAATTACTAATTAATTATTTTAACTAACAGAATGTTTTTCTTTTGAGTGATATGGAAGAATCTGTCAGTAGATGACAATTCATTATAAAAAAAAATAATGACTGACAAACATTTTCTATAGAAAAATAATAACTGATGAAATTTTTTTTATAGAAAAATTATGACTAATGAAATTTTTGTTGAAAAAAAATTAAGACTGATGAAAATTTTCCTCAGAAAAAATATGACTGACAAAAAAATTTCTACAGAAAATTATAACTGATGAAAAATTTGTATAGAAAAATTATGAGTGATTAAAGTTATCTGGAGGAAAATTATGACTGAAGATATTTTTTATAGCAAAACTATGATGAAAATTTTTTGTAGAAAAATTATGAGTGATGAAAATTTTTTACGGGAAAATAATGACTGATGAAAATTTTTTATACAAACCTATGACTATTTCTACAGCAAAATTATGGCTGATGAAAATTTTCTATAGAAAAATTATTAGTGATAAAATTTTTTTATAGAAAAATCTTGAAATCAAAATTTTTGACCGAAAAGTGACTGATAAAATTTTGTTAATAGAAAAATTATCAAAATTAGCTAAAGAAATATTATGACTGATTAAAATGTTCTTTAGAAAATTTTCTATTAAAAAATTATGACTGATAAATTGTTTTTTATAGAAAAAGTATGACTTTTTTATTTTTTTAATCGACCTTTTCATATTTTAAATAAATATCTGTTATTCTTTTCAACGGTATTTTTTAATTAACAATATATATTTTTTTTTCGATATTTCGCTTTCCTGTGGAAAGCTTCTTCAGGAAAATTTTTTTTATACATATTTTACAAAAACAAAAAATTATAACAATTTGAAAAGAAAAAAAAATGTTTTCAAAAAAAATTTTTTTTAAATTGTTATAATTTTTTAATTTTGTAAAATATAAAAAATAATTTCCTTAAGAAGCTTTCCACAGGAAAGAGAAATATCGAAAAAAATATATATTGTTAATTAAAAAAGACCGTTGAAAAGAATAACAGATATTTATTTGAAAAATTATGACCGAATAACAATTTTTTTTTAAAGTTTATGACAATTTTCTACAGAATATTTATGACTGCTTAATATTTTCTATAGAGAAAATATGAATGCTGAAATTTTATTACAGAAAACTTAGGATTGATGAAGACTTTTTTTAAAGAAAAATTATGACTGATGAAAATTTTCTATAGAAAGATTATGACTGATAAAATGCTTTTAAAGTAAATTATGTCCGATGATAATTTTTTGCAGAACAATAATGTCAACGTTTTTGTAGAAAAATTATTACATGAATATTTTCTATAGAGAAAATACGACTGATGAAAATTTTCTACAGATAAAAAATAACTGATGAGTTTTTTTATAGAGAAATTATGAAAATTTGCTAAAGAAAAATTTTTACTGATTAAATTTTTTTATAGAAAAATTGTTCAGAATATTAATAAAAATATTCTGCAGAAAAATTATGACATTAATATTTGCTATAGAGAAATTATGAATGATGAAAATTTTTTATAGAACAATTATGACAATTTACTGCAGAAAAATTATGAAATGAGCATTTTTCATAGAGAAATTAAGACAATTGAAAAGTGTTTATAGAAAAATCATGATTGATGAAAATGTTCTAAAGAAGAATTATGACTAATGAAAATTTTTTGTAGAAAAAATATTACTAAAGACATTTTTTTTTTACAATTACGACTCATGGCATTTTTTTACAAAAAATTATGACTTTGAATACAAAAATTATGACTGATGAAATTTGTTTAAATGTAAATTTTGATTCAAATCTTTTAGTAGAAAAATAATGGCTGACGGAATTTTTTTATATATAAACTATGATTGATAAAAATTTTATATAGAAAAGTTATTACGGGTGACTTTTGTATATAGAAAAATTATAACGAGTTAATTTTTTTAACAGAAAATTTTGACGATTGACATGATCTTGCAGAATATTTAGAACTGGTGTAATTTGTAAAACCATTTTGGCTCTTGAAAATTATTACTGGTGAAATTTTTGTTCTAGAAGAATTATTATTATTGTTATTATTATCTTAAAAAACGAATTTAGAAAAGTGAAAAATATTTTAGAAGCATTCAAAATTTTAAAAAACCAAAGGAGAATTCCATTAGAGGATCCGCAGTAATTTCAAAGCTTTAACAGAGATATCAAAATATAAAATATTATAAAATTTTCTTACTTCTTTCAGATTTCCATGGAAATATAACCTTTTGCATTTAATGGTGGAGTTAACTCTTTTTAGACACTGTTAAAACCGCTAACTTAAAATCTGTCTGATAAGTATTATTTTTTATTTACATTAACAGAACCAGGGAAACTTATTGAAAAACAGAATAAATAAATTTTCTGTTTAAAAGCCGAGGTGCTAAATAGTACCCTTTTTTTGTTTGGAAAAAATGCAAATAGCTGTTTAGCTTCTTATTATTGTAGGTAAGCTGTTCTGCTTTAAAGTCATATTCTGGCATAAAATAAAAGTTTCAGTATTACGTGAGTACGTAGTCATATAAAGAACGTAACAAAAAGAGTATATTAAAATTATTTTTCAAAATATTTTTCCCTTTGGATAAGTATGTTAAAATGGCCTGAATACAATGTCATCGCATGAGTTTGAAAGAAGGAACTTTTTTTTTATAATTATGTAATGAAACAAATACGTAAATTTACTTACGTTTGCATGCACGAAACTTGTACAAACATGCAGAGGTATCGTACTGCCAGTATAAGTAAATTTTTCTTGCAGCACATAACAACAAAGTAACTTAATAAAAGAGAAAATAAAATGAAAATATAAAATAAAAGTTGTGTCATAATTTTTACTTTAAACATGAAAACAAAAATACCAAATAACAAAGAAAATGTAGCACAACAAAAAGTTTGTTTTTTTGATTAAAAGAAAAAGAATATGTCGTCTTAAAAAACAGTTTGTCGTACTGAAGTTTATAGTACACTGAGAGAAATTTAAGAACATTAAAGAGAAAATAAAAAAAAATTAAAAGAAATAGTGGTAATGACTTTATATATTTTGTCATAGTTATAAAGCTCCTAAATAGGGTCTGCTATCTGAGCCAAAGGCGCTGTTGAAAACTTCCCAGCAGTAATTTTCCAACACTTTTATCTCAAGTAGAGCTAATATAAACAGCTTAAAAAGATCATTTAATTTTTGTCGGTTATTCTTAAATTTGGTAATGAACCAGATTTTCAGACTTACTTCTCAATTTACGAAATCCACGTCAGCTACAACCGGAGCTTTTCAATTAAAATTATTTACGATGTCTACACCCTTTAGATTAATTACTATAAAAACTCCATCATTCTCCATAATTCTCTCTTGAAGCTCAAGGCCGTTCCGTGAAAATTGAGTAAATACATGGTGTTTGCCGGGAAGGTATACTACTTTGTTTGTTTATAATTTTTGATCTTATATTGATAAATGTTTTATTTAATGTCGGCAATTATGTATGGAATATAATAACAGATAAATGTCCCGCCTCTGTTAGCCACACATATGCGAGACCTTTTAAACACAGTTTTCATAACATTTTCGCACATTTCGCGCGGTATTTCCTTAATTTCATCACAAATATTTTGTTTGAGTTGATCAAGCATTTCTGGTTTGTTTGCATAAACCTTGATTTTCTGATATCCCCACAAAAACAAAACCAGAGCAATCAAATTAGGTGACCGTGGAGGATAATCAACATCTTCTTTTTTGAAATAACTTGTTGTGGAAAAATGTTTCGCAGTAATTCCATTGTAATCCTGGCTGTGGCATATCGCACAGCGTCTTTTTAATACCACATGTTAATCAAGCTCAGAGCATACAGTTATGGCGTTAATAAGTTTCATATCACGCTCCCCATTCACAATTACCGTTTCGCCGTTTTCATTTTCAAAAAAGGAAGGTCCAATAATTCCTCCTTATCAAATTGCAAACCAGATTATCACTTTAAAATGGATGAAAAGGTGACTGTTGAATAATTTGAGGGTTTCCCATTCCCAAGAACCGACTATTCTGTCTATTCACATATCCATTCAAACAAAAATGTGCCTCGGTACTTCCTATGATTCTTTCATTCAAATCGGAGTTGTCACGGGCGAGCTGTGACATCCTATTGGCATATCTACGGCGACGTAAATGGCCTTGTGAAAGAAGCTCTTTTGTCAACTCAAACTTATTTGGAAACAAATGCAAATCCTTGTGCAAAATTGTAGTCAAAGGTGTTCTTTGAAGACCAAGTTCCTGACCACGACGTGGAATTGAGGTGGATGGATTGTTTTAAACACTTTATTGATCAGCAGTAATATTTTCAATCGAACTTGCTGTACGTTGTGATTCATGCTTGGCCTTATCAACTCTTTCTTCGAAGGCATTCACTACACGATAAATAGTGCATTTTGTTGGTGGCAAAAATTTTACGTAACTTTCTCATCGTCACAGTAATCGTTGATTAATTTTGCTAAAATGTTTTAACGATTAAAACACGTTGGTTTATTGAATATTTTTCCATAAAAAATTTGTCTAATAGTTATTATTTCCATCTTTTCTTATTATTCAGGTACGTGTGGAGGGTGTTTTGCGTTTGTTCGATGTAGGCGTAGTTTTAGTGGTGTGAATATTGTCTCCGAAGTCGTTTTCGTAATGTCAAAGTTTTTGTTTTATAGCATTCCATGTTTGCAAGAATGTCTAGTCTTCCCTTGATGTGTGTCCGTGAGTGTCAAGGTGTAATGCAAAGTTGGAGTCTTCACTTTTTCTTTTGTATGAACGTATGTCTTGTGTAAATCTTGTTTTTAGTGTTCGTCCAGTTTTGTTCCAATAAAACATGTTTGCAGGTACAAATAAGACTGTATACTCCGCTGGAACTAAATTTGTCAATTGTTTTTTTCGTTCTTCTGATTTTATGTCTCAGTGTTGCCGGTTTGTGAAAAAGGTTACTTAATCTATATATTTCTGGTCCTGTGTAAGTAAAAGTGTGCCGTCGTGTTGTATCGGTTGTCTCTTTGTCTTCTTTATTACTGTTTTTAGTGTTTTATTGTCTAAGAAGTTTTTTGATAGTAGTGGGTTTGTAGCCATTATTTTTAGTTATGGTGTAAATTGTGTCGAGTTCTTTGTTGTACTCATTTAGAATAATGGAGGATTATCTTAACTTTGTGCATTTTATGTCCAAATGCTGGTAGTTTATATTGGATAGGGTTGGTTCGAGATGATGCGGGTGATAGTGTCAGTCATAGTTGGCTTTCTATAGATGTCAAATATTAAACAGTTAGTTTCTTGTTTTATTGTGCTGTCATGATAAGGCAAATTTCTGTCGTGTTCTTTTTCCACTGTGTATGTAATGCGTGATAAGGTTTACACCAGTACCGACGGGTAGGTCACAATCTGGGGTTGGCGGAACCACTGTGGGTGATTTTAGCGTCATCCTCGCTCTAGAAGGCCTTCAGATACGTATATCCTCCAGTCACTCCTAGTTATAACTTCAAAAGCCCGAAGCAGGCCGCAGTCTTCACTCCTTGCTGAAGAGCTGAAGTCTATCCACCTCCTCGTTCAGAATGCATGAAGTTTATTAAAAACTAAGAACACAAAGACAATCATGCTCACTCAACCTGGACCATTCATTGCGTTGATTGTGAATAATCCGAGCCACACAAGTCAAACGAGGGCCTCGAAACCACAACCACCACGATACTCCCGTAGGACCAACCTCAATAATCAGTCAGAGAACAGCTAAAAGGCTGAAAAGACAAATAGCTGAACTCTGGGGCTTTACTGATTCCCGTGAAAATATATTGGACTTGTCCAGTTGGCTCCTGCTAGCCTGTTAGTAGACTGGGCTCAGTTTTACCTCCGCATGACACAAGTCTAGATGGTTGTGTGATCCATAAAGACTTATAATGTGCCATTGTGTATGTAATGTTGGTATGGATTGTGTTTAAGTCTGACTCACCAGTATAGCTTAGAACACGGCTTGAGAATGATTTTGTTACATCGAAAGCGCTCGCCGTTTATACCGAACAAACAGTCAGCAAAGATGGATAGGAATGACAATAGTATTTCATTTACTGGCAGAAAAAGTCCAAGTCCGACTAACTCAATACTAAAAATCTGAAGTGTATTAAATAAAACCTCGTTTCGTTATAAGTTAAATTATAAATCTCACGCTAATATATTTTAGTCATCTTATTAAGCACAGGATGAGCTATAAGGTATAAGGATAATACATGTAAGTTTTTAATATTTAATATTCCAAAGAGCATTATGAACTGTTAATCAGGATGTGTAAAGCAAGACGCTTATAGTTTATTCATGTGAGAAATTTCTCACCTTAGTTATAGAAATGAATTAAAAATAATATTTCAAATTCAAGGCTGGCTCAGTTTGAAATTTAATAAAGAGTGATATGCTTATTTAAAATATTTACGTTAAATGTACTTTTGAGAATTCCCGATCCATTATAAAGTTGGATTACAAAAATTGTTTTCTGTGAGCCCTACTTAACAGAAGAACACATTAACCAACCACAACAAAAATAGTTGTAATTAAAATGTTATAAATTTTAAATAGTTTTATAAAAAGTTGTTCTAAATTTCTTATTTATTCGAAGCATCAGATGGTTTCGGCAGTAATGAAATTAAATTACACTGTAACGCAAACAAGTGCACGGTGAGCTTAAAAAATTCCTTTTTTTTACATCATCATCACCCGCTTGTTTGCACCTTGGGGCAATAAATGTCGACGTAAACAACAGCAAAAAACTAAATAAACAAAAAGAAAACAAAAACAATAAAAACTTTTAACATGTTGCTGTAATAAAATCATTACTCTGCTTACAAAACACTGCCGGAAGACTAAGACTAAGACTGAGAATAAAGTAACAAAAAGGAGCAACTTTCCTTTTATACATCTGCTGAGGTTACTGCTGCTGTGATGTCTGTTCCTTTTGCCATTTTCCCGTTTAACTGTTTTCGATTTTATATTTTTATGGACAGACATTAGCACTCATTTTATTCGTTTTTTTTTTTTTTTTGTAATCAAAGTATAATTTGGTATATTATAATGTTGTAAATGTTGTTGTTTCTTTATAAAGAGTTATTGTTGTACTTTTTGTTTCTAACGGCAGCATAAAAAATATTTGCACAAATAAATAATTTGTTGGTTGCTTTTTACAAGGCAACAATGAATATAAATTTTATGTTAGAACATTCACATTTTATTACAATTCAGGATATACTTGTGCACAGTTATACACATATATGTTTATATTATATACAATACAAACACATAAATACACATACTCAAACACACATCTTGATAAATCTTAAACATAATAAAAGTCACTTGCTAGGCGTGTTTTGAAAGCATAATTTTAGGCATCAAGGTCGTAAAGATGTGGCATAAAAGGACATTTCTGTAAAGCAATAAAACTGTCTGTGAAATTTATTTTTGCTCCCTTTCTTATTTTCTTCCTTCCATCCTTTCTAATTTCATAATTTTATAAAGAACATTAAACAAATACGCATTAGAAATTAGTCGTTATTAAGGCAGGAAAAGGTGAGGCGTTAATTTCGGTATTGTTTGTAAATGAAATTTCACTCCTTTTTTTACTTGCAGACACAACTGAGCATTGGAATAATCTTTTGGTTTATGCAAATAATATAAAGCGTTTTCCAACAAGAGGTGTGTTTTTTAAAATTAAATTTACAAAAAATTTAGATTAACACGATTCGAATTTTTACTGCATTACGAAGAGAAATGTTCGGAATGATATCTCGTATATGTATACCATGACTACGCTGGTGGATGCCAATTATTTCATCAAAGTTTTTAATCACTTTTTGGCTAAATGGTGGTCCTATTTCTTTAATCATATCACTGATTTGGAGTTTTAAAGCTGAAATTGATTTGATTAGCTCCGTATAGACTCTGTCCTTAACATAGCCGCACAAAAATTAATGCAGTGGTGTTAAATCAACGATCTGGCTGGCCACTTAACTACTGATTTTTGTGAAATTATGTGATCAGGAAATTTGGTTTGCAATAAATTGGTCGTTTCATTGGCTGTGTGACATGTGGCATCGCTGTGTGTGACATGTCGCTGATAGCAACAAAACTTAGTTTTTAGTATCTCGCGATAGCCCCCTCAGGGGTACGCAGTCTTGGTGAATGTCCCCCCCCCCCATCTTGACATGTGCCTTCCGGGTAAAAAAGGTGACACCAGTCGCCTGGGCTAGCAGGAGCTCGATATTGGAAGAGACAGATAGGACTCTCGAAGTCCGATCAGTAACTTATTTTACATACACCGGTGCCACAGGAACAGACAGAACCAGTTGCCAGCAGGGCTAAGGCTCTGTTCCCGTTGTTGGTGAGTCTTCTCATAGAGCACCGTGGTGGCTGTGGTTTAATCGGGCTTTGAAGAAAGTTCCAAACAGGTGTTAACGAAAAGATAAGGCTAATATCCAAATAAATGTTCTAAGGTGCTTGTAGTTAGATAGTTTCCAACTCTTTAGTAAGGAGTGGTGGCACGGCCCTGCTATAGTGCACTCGAAAATTGCTACTAAGGCGTAAATGCATTTAGTGCGTATGCGCCTTAGGGCATGGGTGGCCGCTTTGCTATACCTAGTGGTAAGACACTTTTAGATTATGGCCCCATCGCTCGCTGCTGATGTAAATTGTATTATACATCTCGCGATAGCGTGATTCATTGACTGTTACCGCATTTCCAGCTTCATCTTCGAAAAAAAAAACTGCCCATCATGTCTCCCGACCACATAGCGCACCATACGTTGAATATACAAAGGTTTCTTAATAATCGCTCTAGGATTTTCAAAAGCTCATATGCGGGTATTTTGCTTGTTGACATACCCTGATAGGCGCCCCCCCCCCCCCCCCCGGGACACATTTATCGGTCTTTATGGAATACTTGACCATCTAGACCTGTGCTGCTGTGGGTATAAGGAAGCCCAGTCTGTTGAAGGCAAGCAGGGAGTCAACTGGAAGCTCCACGTTATTTCCATGGGAATCAGTAAGCCCAAGAGTTCTGCTAATTGTCTCTGAGGTTGGCCCTTCGGGAGTATCGTGGTGGTTGTGGTTTTGCAACCCCAGCATGAATTTGATTTTGGGGGCTAGGATCATCTCACCTTTACTGAGAAAAATGGGTGAATGATCCGGATCCAGTGAGCATGCTAGTCATATGTTCTGGACCAGAAGTTGGATAGTCTCCAGCTCTTCAGCAGGGAGTAGCGGTTTGCAACCCTGCTTTGGAACCGCTGAAATTGCAACTGGGAAAGACCTGTTGCTAGAATTAGTCCTCGGCTTCCTAGGGCATGAATGACGTTGCTTTTCATTCCCAGTGGTTTGACCACCATCTGATTAAGGCTTACGGCCAGGTGCAGATGTAAATCTTATCACGAAATATCCTTACAGGCGAAAATGGGCTTCGCTTGAAAAATGATTTTTTTTTTCAGAACAACCGGTTGTTCCTGAATGAATCGAGCGAATAGTCTTAAGTTCCTGCACTAGTTGAACCTTGTCAAATCCTTACGCTAAATTTGCAGGATGGGGGTTTCGGATAACCTCGATTGTTGAGAACGCCGAGGATCTGCTTCAACACTTAGGACTCACGGCTGCAAATTTTTAAGTGAACGACCCGATTGAACACGCGTTGGTGTTCGCACATTTTGTATTAAGCCTGTTGACTCAAATTAAACAACCAAATTCTTAATAGCGGTCGCAGAAGGACGATTATGTTGTCCGAGAATACTACTAATTTTACGAAATGTAACTTTAACAGAACCACCAATTTCCTAGGGGATTTTTAATTAGTTTAATGCGATTTTTGTGCGAAATTGAATTCATTGTAATAATGGCCAAGGCTTCTACTACGAATACGTCAAAAAACTAAATTTCAAAACTATCATGTTGTTGGTGCTGCCACAATTAAACAACAATTTTCTTGTTGAAAAACCCGCTACAAAAAAATATGTATTTAAAGTACAAATTAACAAAACCCAGTCTTTTGGTTTGTTCCTTTTAAAATATATAAAAACCAAAAAAAAAAACCTCTTGAAAGTTCAAAAGGCTGGAACGGAACCTTTTCAAATGTTTTACACAAATTATCCCTAAATAGAAAATTTCAACAAAACCTGCTAAAGCATAGTTAATTGGTTGATGAAGGCACCTCTTCGCATAGAACTGAGATTAAAAATTAAAGAGCCCTTGTTTTGCCAATTTATCTTTTTGCCCATGAAATGCCAGCAGATGTTAACAAAAAATTAAAACATGAAGTTATTGTTTTAGCAAAATTCAAACTGAAAATAACCCGACTAAATTCAAATTGCTGCTGCTTTAGAAATTATTTTATTAAGCGGCCTTTAGTTCGTTTAAACAGAAGAGTAAATAACTAGTTGTAGGTTATGGAATAATTTTTTCTGTTATTTAATTTGATTTTCTTATTTCATATTATTTAATTTTAGCATCCATTCACAATCACTAACTTGCAGTTTTCACCAACTGCATTTGCTTTTATTTTATGCTGCAATTTAAATATAGAAAAACCATTTTACTTTAAAACATTGTACAAAATGTTGGGGGTTAGGTTAGACAATACAGAATTAATACACTGAACGAAATACCATTTATAAATTATCCAAGGTTCGTAGAGTTAATGATGTTTCAGTTTGTTTGCGAAGCAACGATTTCAATATGATAAATTGGTGGGGAATAAATAATGGTTCATGGGTTGCTAACTTAAATGTCTATACCTCTATAAAAAATACCCTTTATAAGAACGTAAGGGATCTTAAATTAACTTTAGATAACAAAATATATTTAAAATTTGAATACAAAATTTTAAATAATAGTAAAATTAAAAATGAAAATCGATTGATTTTCCCAGTGTCCTTGTTAAGGTTTATGCAGTTATACCAGGACTTAAAATTAATTAGCGTGAATATAATTTGTATAGTCAGAAAAACTTTTTTCAACCCATTAGAAAATTTATTAAATATTTTTTATTTTATTTTATTCTATTTTATTTTTTTTTATTTCATATATCGCTACGTTTTGTATAAAACAGGAATGATTCAGGGCATATCTATAAGAAAGGATAAAAGTTTAGCTTTGTGTTAATAATATTTATAAATTATTTTTTTGGTTTCTAAAGTTCTTTAAGTAATAAATTCTCTTTTTGACCTTTAATGTTTATTCGAAAATTTTTAATGCGAATATATCGTTTCGAAATATAATTCTCATTTACTTTATAACATAAAAAACTTAAATTTCACGCCGTAACACATTTCATTTCAAACATTAATTTTCGATAATAAATAATTTTATGAGAAGATAATGAAAATGCCAGTCACCCTGTTAACAAGTTAACATATGTAGAATATGACGTGATAAGATTTACATCTGCACCTGGCCGTAGGCGCTAATCAGATGGTGGATCATTACCACTGTGGATGATACATAGCGGCATTCTCGCCCTAGAAGGCCTTCGGATACGTATATCCTCCGGTCACTCCTAGTTGCAACTTGAAAAGCCCGGAGTAGGCCGCAGCCTTCACTCCTTGCTGAAGAGTTGAAGACTATCCAACTCCGGGTCCAGAACACATGAAGCTTAATATAATTAAGAACACGACGGCATTCATACTCACTGGACCTGGACCATTCATTGTGTTCATTATGAATGGGCCTCGAAACACATATCCACCACCATAATCCCGAAGGGTCTACTTCAATAATCAGTCAGAGAACAGCAAATGCCCAAAGAGACAAATAGCGGAACTCTGGGGCTTTACTAATTCCCGTGGAAATATAGTGGATTGTCCAATTGGCTCCTACTAGCCTTGAAGGTGACTGGGCTCCCTTTTATCCCCGCAACACACAAGTCTAGATGGTTGTGTGATCCATAAAGACTTATAATGTCCCGCCGGGGGGCATACAATGTAGAAAATTGAATAGAATTAAAAATTCCTTTATGGAGTCTCGGACCAGATACCGTAATCTTTTATTTGTTATTTAGTTGTAAATTCGTCACAAATTTTGAAAAAACGCGTCTTCCACTATGTTAAGAGCATAGCGAATCCATGTACGCACATGGAAAAGTACACAAAGTAATTTTTGTGCGCGAAAAAGTACTGCTTTAGTTTTATGGAAAAGTAAAGGAGTAAAGAGAAGTAGCACTTCAGGCAACAATGCCTATTTAGTCAAGTACCGTGCTACATTCTTTAGGAAAGGGATAGAGAATAGATGATACAGATGGTGAAAGTAGAAGGATAGTGGGAAATAAACTGCCGTATATAAGACAGCACAGCGACCAGTGACTATGCCTTCATCGCTGAGCAGCCCCATCGACAGTCAATTTTTATTTTTGTAGTGAAAAAAAAACCAATGTCTTCGTTGGGAATCGAACCCACAACCCCCATACTGACAAGCTAGTACACTACCTACTAGCCTACAGTGGCACCTATAGAATAAGAACTATCGAATACAGAGGCCATCCACAATGTGTTAACTTAGCATACAAGAGAAAATTTTCGGTTTTAATAAAATAATTCAAAAAGTATATTTTTTTATAATTAAAATTTCACAAAAATGTATTTTATTGGATTTGAACACACTGACCGATATTGTAGCTATATTACCTCTTTTACCTCTGGCTATGGAATTTAAAAATTTTGTTTTTAATTTTAATTATAAAATTATATTGATTTTTAATAATAACGGGTATTTTTTATAGAGGTATAGAATTTTGAATTGGAATTAAGTAGAGATGATTTTTTTTTAAATTGATATAAAATTTACTTGATTTGAAAGATTATAAGTTAAATATGACTTCGTTCAAATAACTGCCATGGATGGTTTGGAAGTACGGTAATCTAGAGGTTGAACTTTCGACATTTTTTAGCGTATATCGGCAATAACGAAGCGAATATTGTCTTCTAAGTAGTCAATCGTTTCAGGCTTATCGGTGAAGACAAATAATTTAACACATTTCCATAGAAAATAGTTCGGTTACGTTAAATCAAACGGTCTTGCAGGCCAGCCCAAACGTGCAAGGATGCGGCTGCCAAACATTTCCTTTAATAAAATCAATTACAACACGTACTGAGTGAGATGTTGTCAGAGCTTCTGTATATCAAATAATAAATGGAAAAGTCAGCAGTCATATCTTTTTAGCGTTTACCATTGACTGTAACTTTCTGACAAGCATCGTTTTAAGAAAAGTACGGCCCATAAAGCACACCAAACGGCCATTTTTTGTAAAGAAAACGGTGTTCAGCGGTTTCATATCAGTTTTCACTAAAAAAATTCGCTTATGAAAAACGATATCAACAGTATTCATATTTTTGGATCAATTTGCACAATTTGAAAACATTGTTCAGGCGCCAGATGGCATTTGATAGCTGGCAAAATAGCCGCCAAAGCAAGAAATGTTGCCAACTAAAAGTTTTATACTTCAGTAAAATTTTATTAACACTTTAATACATTTTAGCACGATGTAATGTCTGGCTGCCATTAAAAGAGCCAACAATATTTTGAGGCCAATTATTATGGAGATCATTAAAAAAATAGATTTTGAGTAAAAATGGAGTGTTTGTCACACTAAGCAAATTATGACAATTGCTAATCAGCTGATTCACTTAACCCAGCAAATGAATAAATGTGCTTTGAAAAATTTATATTAATTTGTATGTGCTTTGGTCGACTCGTTGGTCAGTCCAGTCAGTGTAATCCAAATTGAAAAAACATAAATTTTCAAAACGATAAAAATCTCTTAATGTAAATGTTTGCTGGGTAGATAACTTTATTATTATTTATTTAAAAACTTTTAATTTTCAAAGCTGAACTAACTAAACATGACTGCAAAAAACAGCTTTAAAAAGGCTAAATTGTATGGCTAATTGTAAAACTATAATCGTTAGAAAAAGTCATTTTCTCTATACGGATAATCAGCCGAACCCTGTATTAATTATTATCATTTATTTTGATTTATATATTTATAAAAATTGATTTGATTTTCATAAGTAGTTTTTCTTGTGACATCAAAAAAAAACACAAAGAAAAAGTAAACGAAACTGTTCTAAATCTGCGGAAACAATTTTTTTAAAATGAACTCGGATAGTGATGATGAGGTACGAATAATACCGCAAAATATATATTTTAAACGTTTAAAGGGAGGCGCCAATAAAAATCAGAACGAAGAAGGGGAAGATATAGATGATTTACCGAACCTTGAGTATGAGGAGACACAAGAAATCATTCAGGCAAAAGTGGAGCCAGTTGAGGAGGTTCTATGGCCCGAAGATATACTTAAAGTGGATGTAAAACATGTGATAAAAGTTATTATGTTATTTACAGTATGGTGCATCTATACAATTTGCATAATAACACATGAGGAGGGTATTGATCAACCAATTTTGCTGACTATATTGGCAAAAGAGGAGAATCTCTTGCGATTATATACTGAACCAGCAACTAAGAATGTTATACAAATAGTTATAACGGGACCATTCGCAAAAGATCAAGATATAGCCGATATGCCAAAGGAAACAGAGAAGCAATTGAAACTAGAAGTGCTAATGAAGTCAATAGATCAAGTTAAAATTATATCTGCAAAAGTGGGCTTGTTAATTGAGAGAGCTCAGGAACTGGAATACGTTTTATCGACTACCAAAATTATAACATTTGATTTAAGCGAATACATAAGCAGTTATCGCGACAATTTTAAATTATATTTAAAACTGGAAACAAATATAGAAGAGGATATGGCAGTAGAATTATCTAGTCGTATGGCAGCGATAGATGAGACCCGTGGCATCGTATATGGCACATTAGTTTTGTTGTTTTTGTATATACTAATTATATGGGAAGTCATAAATCGTACTTTGGCCTCAATAGTCGCTTCGACACTAGCTATCGGCATATTGGCTGCTTTAAATGCCCGGCCATCAACGGATAAGATTTTAAGATGGCTGGATGTGGAGACATTAATGCTGCTTTTTGGTATGATGGTATTGGTTTCCATACTATCCGAATCGGGTATTTTTGATTATTTAGCTGTGTATGCCTACGAGTTGGCCCAAGGTAAACTTCTCGTTTTGATTTATGTTTTGTGTTTTTTTACCGCTTTCCTGTCGGCCTTTCTGGATAATGTGACGATGATGTTGTTAATGGTGCCGGTTACTATACGGCTGTGTGAGGTAACCAATCTAAATCCGATACCGGTTATAATGAGTATGGTTTTATATTCGAATGCAGGTGCGGCCCTAACACCAGTTGGCGATCCTCCCAATGTTATTATTATGACCAATCACTATGTACAGGAGAATGGTGTTAATTTTGGCAATTTTATAGGTCATATGGCGCCCGGAGTTATTTTGTGCTCAATAACAATATTCATTTATTTACATTGTAAATATCCGAATATAAACGGTTACATGAATACACAATCGCTTGAAGTTGAGGCCTTGAAACATGAAATTATAGTGTGGGAAAAAGCGGCCCAAACTATACAGCCCACTACCACCGACGAGGAAGTTGTGCAAACAACATTAATCCAAAAGGCTGAAGATTTAAAACAAAAGCTACAGGAGCTGTTGTTAAAAGGTGCACCTGTGGCAGTTGATTATGAGATCATTTTAAGTCAAATGAAAGCCGCCTATCCCATACGCAATAAAACTTTGCTTATTAAATCCTCCATAGCTTTTACATTTGTGTTGGTGTTATTTTCCTTGCATACCGTGCCAGATTTGCAGCATCTTTCTTTGGGCTGGAGTGCTCTAATCGGTGCCATATTATTAATAATTTTAGCTGAAGTCAATATAGAGGCAATTTTGTCTAGAGTCGAATGGTCGACTTTACTTTTCTTTGCCTGTTTGTTTATACTAATGGAGGCTCTTACCGAACTGGGTGTAATTGGAGCCTTAGGAAAGTTGTGTGAGAAAATAGTACTCAAAGCTGAGCCCAACAATCGTTTGCTGGTCGCCATAATAATAACACTGTGGGTTACTGGCATAGCTTCAGCTTTCCTGGACAATATACCTGTCTCCACCATGATGATTAAGATTGTGGTGAGATTGTGTCAAAATAAGGAATTGAATTTACCACTGCCGCCTCTAGTATGGGCCATGGCTTTTGGGGCCTGCTTTGGTGGCAATGGCACATTAATAGGAGCCTCGGCCAATGTTGTGTCGTCAGGTGTAGCCGAGCAGCATGGCTATCGTTTTTCATTTAATGACTTTTTCATGTTCGGCTTTCCAATAATGGTGTGCACTTTGATTGCTACAACAATTTATCTCTATTTGGCTCATTGTTTTTGGACGTGGCATTGAATTGTTTTTCGCTTTGTATTTGCTAAAAACAAAAAAAGGAGAAAGAAAAATAAAAATAAACAGAAAAACCCCCCCTTAGAGAAGTCTTTGTTTTAATTTTAATTTTAGTAACGAAAGGAATTTTGTATGATTTTCTGTTATTTGTTCGTTGTTGTTGTTGTTGTTTGCTAGTACGCAATCAATCACGTTTGAAGTAATTTTTTTTTTTTTGGATAATCGTTTGATCGTGATTTGCGTGATGATGTTTCTTTCTCTTTCCACTAGGCTTTTCGCTACCCGCTCATTTGGCGTGTTTTTTGCAAAACATTTTACTTTTGGTTTTAGCATATTTCTACAACAACAAAAAATCGAAAAAAGCATAAATAAATAAATATTGTTGCAAAATTACATATTTCATTTCAATTTAGTTTTCTTTAACCTCAATTTGTTGCCTGATATCATGTATCCTTTGTTGCAACAAACAAAAATCTTTATAAAAAGGTGTTGTACATGTTGAAGTTTTATGCTTTTGAAATATCAATTTTTAAATTATTTTTATGATTTTATAATTGAACGATAATTTTTTACTCGAGTTATTTATTATCTTACGCACGATGAATAAGTACTTTGCCAACTCAGGTAGTTTATCATTTAAATTTATTTGCATCAGCGCAAAATTGCTGCATATGATTACATTGCATTTTCGTTAATAACATGAAAGGGTGTATTCGCTTTTGGGGCATTAAACACTTTTTGGCCAAAATACATTTGCTGAGAAAATTCATATTTCTAGTATTCTTTCTTATTTTATAACTTCAATAAAAAAAAAATTTCAAATTTTAACTAGTTTTTTAAGAAAAAAAAAGCTTCGTGTTAAGCTTTTCATAAATTAGAAATAGAACTAGAAAAGGCCTTTTAAGACTTTAAACTTTTATTTTAAATGTTTAAGAATTTTTTTTTCACAAAAAGATTTTAATGTAGATTAGATAAAAAGCGCAACAAATTTAAGAATTTTATTCTAATAACATGGCATTTTGCCCCGAATATTTTTGAAGTATATTTTTGTATTTTTTATAATTATGTAGCAAAACAACAGAAAAGTAAAAGCTGAATAATTTTTTTTTTTTTTAATATAATTAGTATTAAAAATACTCTTTTAAACATCTATAGATACGTATACATCATAATGAGTTATATTTAACATTTGCTATATATTTTCTAAATTTTCTAAATTTCTATATGTGGCTTTTGCTCATCCCTCACATGGGTCGGAAGATTATCGTTCAGTTGTAAGCCCTTGTAGAATAAATTCCTGTGCATTGCTGTAGTTGTCACCCACTCAATCCTAAAGCTGCTATTATTCCTTAGCTGATGTGATTGAACATCATACGATATTTGTTCTGTTAAATATTTTGGTGCTTGACCCGTTCTCATTTTCCTTATAAAATTTATTGTGTTGATTGCAATCCTCTGCCTTATGTTCAACCGTTTCAGCGCGCTTAGCATGAAATTGATCGATGTGTACCTATTGCATTTCAGTATTATCCGCATGGCCATGTTTTGCAGTTTCTGTAATCGCTCTAATTGTTGTCTAGTGCAGCATGATAATATAATCGTGGAACCGAACTTAAAATACGGTTTAATTATTGTGTTCTAAATTTTTATCGCCGTTTCAACTGTTATATTCCTCCTAAATTTTCATAGAATTCGTTTTTTTTATTTTAATATTATTTAATAACGTTGTTTTTTTTTTTACTTTACTGATAGCTTATAATTCTCATTCAATCAGTTTTTTTTTTTTTTTTTAAAGAGAACTAGCACTTCAGGCAACAATGCCTGTTTAGTCAAGCACCGTGCTAGATTCTTTAGGAAAGGGATAGAGAAGAGATGAAACAGGTGGTGAAAGTAGAAGGATAGTCGGAAATTGACTGCCGTATAAAGACAGCACAGCGACCAGTTACTATACCTTCATCGCTGAGCAGCCCCACCGACAATCAATTTTTATTTTTGTAGTGCAAAAAACCAAGGTCTTCGTTGGGAAGACAAGCTAGTACACTACCTACTAGCCTACAGGGGCACCTAAATGTTTAAACAAATATGCTTTACTCACAGTGATTCATTATACTGTCAATATTATGAAGATGTGGTGCATTTTCCCAAAACCCGTGGCAAATTTACAAAATTTAATGACGAAATTCTATAAAATGAATAAACACATCGTATAAAGAATTTCTTACTGATCCCAATTCAAAAATGTTTTTCCTAATTAAAATTAAAATTATAGTTGGTGGAGCTACTTAAACTTGACAATTGTTTAGAAAGCAAAAAAGGAGATCTTCAAAATAAAAAATACGCTTTAGAATTGAAGTGTCAGAAACATTGTTTATTTTTTACAAAAAAAAAAGTAACAAAATTTTCATCATATTTCCTAGTTTTTCGGCAGTTGCCGCTTTTCAGACACCCCACGCTTAAGTAATTTTTCAAATAAAATACAGCATATCTGAAAATAGCAAAAAATGGTTTCACCTATTTTTACTGAGTATATTTGCTACACGATACTTTTGCTCACAGAAAATGACAGGTGTTCTTGAAGTACGAAGAAAGCTGTTACAATATCATAGCGAAAATGGGAATAATTTTTTATTTCCATTTTTAAAGTATATAACAAAGGTCAAGGTCTGACATTACAAAAGTTGTGATATTCGCAAGCCCAGATCGATTGCAGAGGATTAAGAAAAGTATTTTAACTCCTTCAAATACTCCACCCACAAATTGAAGCATAGAAAAAGCCTTAGCGTTGTTTATTGACTTGGGATTGTCAAAGGAAAAATATTATATTTTACGAACGTCTTTAAAGAATATGTGCTTGGATTTTCCGACGGGGTGGATTTTACATTTATTTGGGTACGGGGGTCGACGGAAAACCGTACCCAAATAAAAGTCTTTAAAGAATCATAATGTGAACTTTCTTCCTGAATACAAAAAGGTTACATCTGCCTAAAAAAGAAGCAGTGCTTGATTGCATTGGTAGACAAGACAGCCAAATGTCCAATTCAAAGTTTGACTAAAAATGACATTAATAATAAAAAAAAGCGGGAATGTGATGGATCATCCGGTCAAAGTTCTTATAAACATACAAACTTTTGTATGTTTATTGTATTCTTATTAACGAACGACGCAAATATGTTTATGGCTTTTGTAGTTCCTTTACAACTTAAAAGTAAAATCTCTGAGTATTGGAAAAATCCTCGCCCAACATTAACTCATTTTTGCCGTCTGATATTTTTTCAATATGCAAAGAAGTCTTCACAAATAATTAAATCTACAGTAAAATATACTGAACTAAAGCCTTCTGTTCATAAACTCAAGAATGGAAAAACTAATTTGATTGCATATGATTATTTTCTTAAAATGATTGATGGTAAATTCTTAAATGTCATAACAGATACTTCGTCAACTTTGAAGTGAATTTTGATGACTTAAGTGATGAGCAAAACAATGGAATATCTCCATTACATGCCTGAATGCATAAAGTTTATTTTGAAACTCGCTTATATGCGAATGCTGCGAAAAAGATAATGTTTTGATAAGAATGCAACATCAAAATAAAAACTATCTGTTCGAAAAAAAAATTATACAAAATGATTTTCTTAGGGAGCTTGGGCTGAGAGTAGGCAGAGGTATGAAAGTGCTAACGATGGTAATATGTTCACAGCATTTTTTGAAAATGATGCGGTAACAGCCCAACTTACTGGGGTCGGCGATCATATTTTACAAAGTTTGGCAGTTTTGTCAGTTAAAAGCTCTAGAGAGATGAAAAATCGGCCAAAGTTTGATAGTTATGATTCAAATGTATCCTTAGACGAAACTTTCTCCTATGGTGCATAAGATCTTACCTCATGGGTAAAATTTACCAATTGGAGAGTTGTCAGAAGAAGTCCAAGAATGCAAAAACAAAGACTACAAATACTTTAGATATACGAATACTTGCAAGATTTCACGGATTAAACAGAATGAACCTTTTTAATATGTTGGTAGTCTCTTCAGACCCACTAATTTCATAACGAAGACATGTAAGATTTCGAAACAATTTGGAAGAACATAAATGTAGGCTTCAATATGTTAAGTCTGTTAGATATCGCTCTCAATGTTAATGAATATTTTAAATTAAATATACTAAAATAAAAGGAAAGGAAATTAATTTCCTGAAGAAGCTTTCCACAGGAAAGCGAAATATTGAGAGAAAAAAATAAAATCGTTATAATTTAAATGACCGTGTGAAAAGATTAAAATTTAATAGAAATTAATATCTTTATAAATATGTGATATGTAGCTTTAATATAATAAGTATTTCAAAAATGTGTATCTGTAATATAAGTATAAGTTTAACACGTTATATTAGAGTGGTTTTATTTCTAGATATCCTTATGAGAATATCATTTGGATTTAAAATTTTAAGTAACTTTTAATCATTACAAATATCTTGGTAACTTAAAAAATTATGATTAGCTTGAGCTCGTTTATCAAATTGAATATTAATAGTTTTAAGATGCTATTCTCGATTTAGTAACAATTATCATTGTTAACTAGGACATATTGGCACTAGCATTAGAAATATGTTCGTCAATCGATCGAGAATAGCACCGGTAATGCAACGTAACGTCAAAAGTCCAATGTCGTTTTTGGCAAAGCAAACGACTGATCGTCGGCAGGGCGTACTTCTATGAATTTCTGTTTTTTGTCTATATCGGCATCTTTTATATGAATTTCTATTTAATACTTCTATTTTAAGAAAATAATTTATTTATTGTTATATGGATTGCAAATTTGTTTATAATAATTTTAAGTATTTTCAAATGTTTATTTTCAATTTTTTTATTTAACTGCAGCTCAATGGGCAACGCCATCTAGCAGAATGGTGTAACTAGCGGCTGGTGGTAAAATACCCAACAGCCATTTTAGGCAGCAACTGACGGTTGATGGTGAATACAGCCGTCGGCTGTTGTGTTTATCGACTGCCGACATGGCGTATGTGTGTTTGTGTATAGGTGTGTGTTGGCAGAATAGGTATAAAAGGGCGAACATCATAAATAATAGGCAACTGGTATGCAGCCAACGGCAGGACATCAGGTAATATTATGTTAATATTTCGGATTAGGTAAGACAGTCAGGTTGTAAACAAAGCAGAGATTTTACCCCAGCCGAGTTTATACTTTGGGACACTACTTGGAGTGGCCAGGTCGTTGTACAGTTAAGCAAACATCTTAACGGTCTAATAACTGTGGTGCGGTGACAAACGACGCGGAGGTTTTAAATCAGCCGAGTTTGTGTCCACTGTTCCATTGTGGGTGACCAAAGCATTGGACAGTGAGCGGAGGTCTTAATCCAGCCCAGCTTACAATATTTTGATTATTTTCATTGGACACGATCTAATAACTGTAGTGCGGTCACAAACGAAGCAGAGGTTTTAAACTGACCGTCACCATTGTGGGTGACTAACGCATTAGACAGTTGAGCGGAGGTCTTAGCCCAGCTTATAGTGTTTCGGTTATTTTCATTGGACACGGTCTAATAATTGTGGTGCGGTGACAAACGTTGTGGATGTTTTAAATCAGCCGAGTTTGTGTCCATCGTCACCAGCGTGGGTGACCAAAGCATTGGGCAATTAAGCGGAGGTCTTAGCCCGGCCCAGCTTACAGTGTTTCGGTTATTTTTATTGGACACGGTCTACTAACTGTGGTGCAGTGACAAACAATGCGGAGGTTTTAAACCGACCGTCACCATTGTGGATGACTAAAGCATTGGACAGTTGAGCGGAGGTGTAAGCCCAGTTTACAGTGTTTTGGTTATTTTCATTGGACACGGTCTACTAACTGTGGTGCGGTGACAAACGATGCAGAGGTTTTAAATCGTCGCCACTGTGGATGACCAAAGTTGTTGACACTTGAGCGGAGGTTTTAACCCAGCCAGCCCAACTTACATTATTTGGATTATTTCCATTGGACACGATCTTATAACTGTGGTGCGGTGACAAACGTTGTGGATGTTTTAAATCAGCCGAGTTTGTATCCATTGTCACCAGCGTGGGTGACCAAAGCATTGGGCAATTATGCGGAGATCTTAACCCGGCCCAGCTTACAGTGTTTTGGTTATTTCCGTTGGACACGGTTTACAACTGTGGTACGATCGCAAACGAAGCGGAGGTTTTAAACCAACCGTGACCATTGTGTGTGACGAAAACGTTGGACAGTTGAGCGGAGGTCTTAGCCCAGCTTACAGTGTTTTTGTTATTTTCATTGGACACGGTCTACTAACTGTGGTGCGGTGACAAACGATGCGGAGGTTTTAACCCAGCCGAGCTTGCTTCCACCGTCGCCACTGTGGATGACTAAAATAGTGGAGAGTTGAGCGGAGATTTTAACCCAACTCAACTTACATTATTTTTTGTTATTTCCCTTGGAAACTCACCGGGATATGTAGGACCGAGACGACGGAAACCGACATTCACACACACCAGGGCACAATAGATGGAGCCCAGAAGCGGAGGATTAGTGGCAGTTATAAACGAATCAACCGAAGCCTTTTATTTCTCTCATTTATACTACACGAACCTGGACGCCGCTGTGCATACCCCAGCAGCTAGGAAAAGCCTGTCGTTACAGCAGATGGATAAAAGCCATGAAATTTATTTTCATTATTATGGAATTCATCAGTTGTTCAACTTTAAAAACAATCTGATAGCAATACAAAATTATCGTTTTTCCAAAAATCGATAGTTAAAATGTTGCCTTCCTTTGAAACTTCGGCTTATTTCTTAAGCACACTTTGTTTTATATTCTTAGTTTTCTCTTTTTGCTGTAATTTATACAAATTTATTAGCCCTCCTGGTAGTTGGTATATTAAACGATTAAAATCGTATGCATAGAATGTCATATTAAGACTGACTAACTGTCTGTTAAAAATGTGTTGTTGTTGTTTTTTTTTAACATGTTTTTTGAAAGCACGTGCTAAAGTTACAATATTAATTGATTGTTAAGTGTTTCCTACTTCACATACTTAAACAGGAAGCCATATGTATTCCTGCACACAACACTTTATAAACTTTGCGACCCTAATGCAACTTCATGCAACCCTTAAAATGAATTAAATGAAATTAAGAGAAAAGTGCAAGTTTGAGGGGGGATATTAATAACAGGGAAACGAATTAAACACCATAATAATACTATTTTATAATTGACAAACCTTAAAGAAATTCAATGACTGCCATTTAGTCTATTAATTAATCGGCCGGTTAGTTCATCTTGCTTAAAATCAACATGTTACTTATGGGCATGCATGTCTATCTTTTTATTTATATCAGAGCATCAAAGTAAATTCCTTTGAAATATAAAATTCTCCTAAACGAATCAAACAACCTTCTTTCGCACAAAAAAAAAATATTTAAAAGGGGGAGGAAACTTTGTGTTAAAGATGTTAAAATAAATTTCTTTTTAATTTAATTAGTTTCACATTACACCACGAACCACCACCAATAACAGCAACGTCATTATCACCGGCACCAACTTCAACCAAACAATACCCACCATCATACTGCGCTGCCATCATAAATTTTCCAACAACAAAAATATTAACACTCAAAAATTAATACACATAAATTTGGCTGTTATTAGAAGAGAGTGTAGTGGTGTGCAAAGTTTGGTTTTTGGTCTTGTAAAACTGCACGTTGCAGTAGATTTCGCCCTCAATAATTCCCAGGGCCTAAAGTATAAATAACTATAACAGCCACAAACAAGAAGAAGAGCCTTCAAGCCAGGCTTTCAGTGTGTTCATTTGTTATTGTTTTGTGTGGTATTTTGTTTGAAAGGAAATTACGGAATATCAACAAAGACACCAGCAAATCAGTTAAACACTCATACAAGTAAAAACAAATTGTTGTAGGAGGCTGAAGATGGATAGTTAGCGAGCTACAGTAATAGAAAGTTGTAATAAAATAATCACATAATCCGATAACCAAAGAGATGAACAGAAGTTCTTTGTTTTTTTACTAGATTACGGGTTTGTATCCATATTGATGGGTGATGCCAAATAGGAAATTTTTAGGATTTAATAAATCCCGTCTTTTAAAAGAGAGTTATGAGACATGTGGTATTTTAAGTTTCCAATTTTTTAATATTTTTCTGATTTATTTTTCTTCAATAGCAACTCTCATATGGTTGATGAAGTTTCTGTATTTCAAACAAAATATTGTTTTGCTTTTTAAAATTTTGGATACAAATATTTGCCTACCTGAAATGTTCAAATTAAAATACACACAAATATATGTATATGTATATAGAGCCTATAGAGCAAAAATTAACATTTTTATTGAAGCGAAAAAATGTTCTTGTTACGTCTTTTACAATCAGAAACTGTTAGATACAACCACTATTTAAATGTTTGTTTTTTTAACACAATCTATAGTATATTATTTTTTATTACAACTTATAAAACATGATTTGAAAAATTAAATCGAATATTCGATTAAATATATTCGAATAAGTTTTTTTAAAAAATCGAATTCTAGCATATTCACAAATCAATTGCGAATAAATAAGAAAATAGTTCTGAAGCTGTTTTTTTTTTCTTAAAAAATGGTAAAAGAAATTAACCTTGTTAAACGGGTGATCCAAAAAAAAGTACATATACCACTATTTTATGCAGTAAAGTCCTGTCAACCATTTGATACCTGAAGATTAAGGGTAAATGTGGCACACTAAAAGTCCGAGCAGTGAGTGACCTCTCGTTGTTAAAAATTAAAAATTGCTGGGTCAAATTGCAATATTAATCGACTCAAGTCTATTGTACAGCTTTACTTTAATTATGCCGTTAAGGTGGGGAAAACAAAAACAAAAAAACTAATGCGTTCCCGAAGCGTCAGCTTTTCATAAGCATTTAAAGTTGCAGCATCATTAGAGCTCAATTTTTTCTTTTTATTCCTGCTCGATATCCTTAATACGATTCATCCTGAGAAACCCACCATTTTGACTGCTTTTGGTCCCCGGTGTATGGAGTGTATCCACGTTTCGTCTACGATTATGAAAATTGTTCATATTGCGATTGATAAACGCTAAACATTCCTGCAAAATTCTAATACGGTTAAGTTTATAGTCAATTGGGACCAAACTAAGCAGTGATCTAGGGAAACTTTCTCATATCGAAGTGATCTTTCAAAATTGAAATCAAACAGCCACATGTGTTACCTGCGGCTTTCACAATCTTTATTACTTTCAATCTCCGACCCATATCATGAATTGCTTTTTTACTGTTTCAGATATAGAGGCCTTAACTGAACGTCCAGAACGTTTGGCAACTTCTGTGCTTTTGCGGTCACATCGATATTCCCTAAGCCATTTCTTTGCCATGGAAGTCGTAATATTTATCAAGCATAGCCTTGATTTGAGTGATAAGGTTTTTCCGCAAAAACAAATGCCTGTGAGCACGCCGTATTTAGTTCTATTCAAAATGTGCGTTAGTCTGCCATGAACGGTTGTCAAACTAAATGTCGCCGCTTGTTCAAATTTACACAAGAGTGAACTGACAGCGGCCTGTTAATAGGAATGATGTGGTCATTTGTAAAGAGGTTAAAAAAGTCACGGAAAGTCCTTTTGAATGTCTTCAAATGGTTTTATTTATCTATTTTATCTCATTGCCTTGCTGCCTATCTTTTTGTTAATAACTGTAAGATTTTATCAATGTATGTTTGCAATGAACAAATTATGGTTGCCTTAAATAATTTTATAATAAGTAAGTTTAGGTTTGTACTTGTTATGATTTACTTTTTCTTATAAAAAGTAAATTTTAAACAAATTTTGTAAAATGTAGTAGTTTTTGTAACCATAATATGTTATTAACAAACAAAATATGTTAAAATTTTTATCTATGCAATTAAAATATGAGCAAAAATACATGAATAGGTTTTACTGTCATGACAGGTAGATATTTAGAATTTAGAGTAGAGCATATACGAGGGTGTCCGCTATAAAAAATAATTGTTAATATTAAGTTTAATAACTACAGGGTGTTTCCATAGAGGATATTATTTTGAAAAATATGGTTTTATTTTTTCATCGCTTAGAGGCAGATAGTTACCTTAAAAATCAAGCCCAAGGTAAAGAGAAAAGTAAAAAAAAGTACAAAGTCTGACCAGAGTCTTTACATGGTACCCCGGGTGTCAAGGGCCCCGTGATGGCTGTGGCTGAAACCAAAATCATTAGAAGGCCATCAGCTCGATGTGGAGTAGCATTACTTCCGGGTAACGTGACCGTAGGAGCTTTGTAACGCCAAAAGTCCAATGTCGTCGGCAGGACATTTCTGTTTTGTGTTGATATCGGTGTCTTTTATAGGGATTTCTATTTTATTTATAATATTTAATATTGCTATTTTAAGAAAATTGACTGATGTTTTAACTCAGCGGAATTTGTGTCTACCGTCACCATAATGGGTGACTAAAGCATTGGACAATGGAGCGGAGGTCTTAACCCAGCCTGACTTACAGTGTTTTGGTTATTTTCCTTGGCCACACGGTCTACTAACTGTAGTTCGGTCACAAACGAAGCGGAGGTCTAAACCCAGCAGAACTTGTGTCTACCGTCATCATAGTTTGTGACCAATCAGTTGAGCGGAGGTTTTAACCCAGCCCAGTTAACATTGTTTTGGTTGTTTCTCTCGGACACTGACCGATATACGTAGGACCAAGACAATGGAAACCACAGCACTCACACACATACACACCAAGTAGACGGAGTAGACGGAGCCGAGAAGCGAGCTGCCGTCAAGTGGAGGATTAGTGGCTAAGTTATAACAACATCAACCGAAGCCTTTTATTTGTCCCAATGACACTACACGACCCTGGACGCCGCTGAGTATACCCCATCAGCCAGGAAAAACGTGTCGTTACAGCTTTAGATAATCTCTACTCTAAAACAATAGGGAGCCTATGACCAAAAAACATGATTTGAACATGGCGGGGCTAGTGGATGCATTGTATTCACCCAGTGTTAATATCGCCGTCGGTGCTGACGATAATCTGTATGACATCTGCCTCCCCCCAGGGGCATATAAATATGGTCTTTATAGAATATTTCACCATCTAGACTCAGTGCAACTGGGGTATAAAGGGAGCCCAGTCCCCGGAAGACAGGCAGGTGGTCAACTGGAAACTCCACTTTATTTCCACGGGGATCAGTGAGCCCCAGAGTTCATTATTTGTCTCTTTAGACTTATAATAGTTCTCTGGCTGATCATTGAGGTTGGCCCCTATATGGGAGCATCGTGGTGGTTGTGGTTTTGCGGCCCCATATCAGTCTATGGTTCTATGGTGGCCAGGATCATCTCGCTGTTAATGACACCCTAAGTGAATGATCCAGTCCAGTGAGCATGCTTGACATGTGTTCTGGACAGGAGTTAGAAAGTCTCCAACTCTTTAGCAAGGTGTGATAGTTTGCAGACCTGCCCTGGAATTATTCAAGTTGCAACTAGGTGGTATCTGTTGCTTAGAATTATGTCTTCGGCTATCTAGGACGTTTGTATAACGTTCCAAATTATACAAAGTGGTTTGTCCACCATCTGATTAAGACTATATAGTCAGGCGCGGATGTAAAACAAATCACACTCTGTATGACATCTGCCTTTTTGGAAATGGCTTCAACTACTCTTCTGAAATTGCCTGATTTAAGGCGAATAAAAAACTGACTTTCAGAAATCTCTAACTCCTTTAGGTTTAAGTTTTAATATTAGGCAAAATATTTTTTATATGAAAGTTATGATGATGATGTTTACAACGCTATATTCTAATTTACTAGCTGTAGCGTGTGTTAAAAAAAAAATAAATTATCCTTCTTAGGCTGTTGCATATTTGCACGCTAACCGATAGTTATCTGCCAAAAAAAAAATATACAAAATTCGGTCAGAGGTTGCTGATGCTGGATTATGTGTTTCGTATAGTTTTGTTGGTAAATATGTGTGTCTGTCCTTCTATGCATCTGTGTGTCTGTCTGTCTGTTTGCTTGTCTGTATCCATATGGAATTTTAAAGCTTTTTAGCATTTCTTATTTATTTTTTTCTTGTTTCATTCCTTTAGTGCTCTCAAGTTAATACGCTGTAACCGCCTTAAATTTTCGCCTCATGCGAATATTTTTTTCCTTTTTTTTATTTTTATTTTAATTTTTTTTTGGTTCATTTTTAGGATTCTTATAACATGACCAGCTTAACAAAGATCTTTTTTAAGTTTCAAAGGGGAGTCCAGTTAATCTTTAAGTGAGAGTGTGAGTGTGCAATTGTGCGAGTGTTGCGTATGGTTACGAATGAATTTAAGATGTCAAATCTTAAACTCATTTTGCGGCTTAAGTTGTTAAATGTTTAAACACCTGATAGGGCATGCAGGTGGAGTTTTAATATAATTTTCTTTTTTATTTTTTTTTTTTTATTTCATTTTTTGTTTTCTTCTGATTTTGAATGAAATCTGTTTTATAAATCATTTTCACTTTTTGGTTTTATTTATTTTTAATAACTGGCCCAAGACAGAGTATGATTAAAATGTTGACTTGTTAAGAGAGTTAAATGTATGAATTGATAATTTCTTAAGCATTTACAATAATATAAACTATAAAGTTATTAATAAAACAAAATCCTAATAAACAAATTGCTGATTTAAAATTTTTGGAATTTTTTTTTAGTATTTATTTAAAACCAAAAGAAAGCAGATAAAAAAAATTAATGATTAAATTGTAGATACAAAACAGTTAAAACATGTTGTTATCAGCAGTTTATTACAGTTCTTATATTGTTGATTCTTATAATATTTTATACGTAATCCTTAAACGCTTAAATCGATTGAAATGAATATAACTGGCCCTGAGGTCATGATTATATTTTAAAGTGCGCTATTATCAACTCGTTCCAAAAAATAAAAATAAAATAAAATAAAAATTTAATAAAAAAAAAGAAAAAGAAATTTATGTATTAACTTAAAGAAGAGAACAATCATAACGATATATTTTATCTTCTACAACGATATATAATTTTATACAAAATTAACAAAAAAAAAACAAAAAACAAAAACAAAAACTTATCAAGATCACAAGATTGAAGAGTTTAAGTCATAAACCTATAATGGCAGTAATCACACCTAATAACAACATCACCAACAGCCAACAACAGACAAGAGACCTTGCAAATCATTTTATTTATAAGCTGGCAGATCAACAAATTGTTCAATATATTTTTTTTCCTTTCCTCAAAATTTATTTCTTTTTCTTCTTTTTTTTGTATTGCTTTAAATCTTTTTCTTAATCTTAATCTGAACCCCTTTGCTCTTCTTACTCCTTAACACTAACACCACCCACATTAATTTTGTTTAGTTGTGTGCATGTGTGTATGCGGTTTTAATCGAAAGCCAATTTATATATTAAGTTTAAGACCTTCAAGAAAAATAGCGATCATCAAAATTAGTTTATTATATAAAATTCAACGATTTACAGATTTCCAGGCACAGACAACACTATGGCTTGGAAACTAAAAAAAAAATTATGAAAAATTCAAATGACCTCATTTACACATAACGATAATAGCTAAAGATTATTCGCCTTCATTAGTGCGACTAAGGAAAGCTGTCCATATTTAGGCGACACGTACAACGGTGTTTTTAGTGAAAGAGGGAGTTTTTAATTATATCGGGGTTTTCAGTAAGAAGTTCGTTTTTTAATTGTGACAACACCAACAACATGACAGTTTTGACATTTGGTTTTTTGACGTATTCGCAGTAGATGCACTCGCATGCCAATCGCAATAAAATAGTTAAAATCCACTATGAAAATTGTGGTTCTGTTAAAATTAAATTTCGTAACATTGGTCATATTTTCGGACAACATTATCGAGCTCTTGAGACCGCTACTAAGAATTTGGTCGCTAAATTTGCGTCGACAGGCTCTGTACAAAACGTGCGTCTATTCCTCCGGATCGTTAAACTTAAAACATCGCAGCCGTGAGCCACAGTGTTGAAGCAGTTTATCGTGTTCGACCCGATCGTTGAAAGAAAAGCATCGCAGCCGTGAGCCACAGTGTTGAAGCAGATTTAAATTTGTCAATTTCTCGACCTTCTCAACAATGGAGGTTATCCAAAATTACCTCATGGCGAATTTCGCGCAAAAATTAGACTTTTAAGCCTTACAAGGTTCAACTTGCAGGAAGTAAAGCCGACCCTACTATTCAAATTGCCGTAGATTCGCTCAATTCAAGCAGGAACAACCGTCTGGTTTTCTGAAAAAATCAGTTTTTAAGACGAAGTCAATTTTCACTTGTCAGGGTATGTCAACAAGCAAAATTGCCGCATTTGGGTTTCTGAAAATCTTAGAGCGATTATTGAGAAGTCTCGGTGTGCTAGCCATGTCATTGTATGGTGCGCTATATGGGCTGGGGGCGTGGTTGGGCCGTATTTTTTTTTTGCGAAGATGAGGTTAGATATTGTGAATTGATCATGCTATCGCGAGATGCTAACAACTCAATTTTGACCTATTATTGACGACATGGATATCACTGAAAAGTGCCACATGTTACACAGCCGATAAAACGATTAATTTATTACAAACGCAATTTCCGATCGCATAATTTCACGACAATCAGCGGTTAAGTGGTCAGCCAGATTGTGCGATTGAACACCACTGGATTATTTTTGTGGGGCTGCGTTAAGTGCCTTAAAACTCAACATCCGTGGTATGCTTAAAGAAATAGGACCGCTATTTTGCCAAAAAGTGATTAAAAGTTTTGATGAAAGAATCGAAATCTGTCAGCGTGGTCGTGGTGGACATTTGCCAGATATCATTTTTCATGTTTGCCATGGCAGGCTCGGATGTAGTTTAATCTGGGGTTCCACTTTGCGATGACTTAACAGTATTATTGGCCGTATATAAGCAATAATGCGGAAAATGTTCTCCGCCAATTGGTCGATCGTTTCGACCTTTATATTCCCACAGAAAATAGTACAGCAGCGTGCGATCTTACAATCTTGGGGATCAATTCACGGATCCAAATCCTATGAAGTTACCAAACGTCTCTTTTAACAAATCAATTGCGGCACGCGCTCTTTGAAATGTTGCGCTGTCTTGTTAAAACCGTAGGTGCTGTATATATCATGATTGTTCAATTGTTTAATTATGGCGCTATAACGTAACGTAACGTTCTGACCAGCATCGCGGCGTACTGATTCCAAAAGCCTAAAAAATACCTGATTACTTCTGCATATTAAATGACAAATTGATTGGTTAAATGACGTGATAAGATCTACATCTGCACCTAGCCGTATGGGCCAATATTAGATGGTGGATCATTATCACTGTGGATGAAATGCCGCGTCATCCTCGCCCTAGAAGGCCTTCGGATACGTATATCCTTCGGTCACTCCTTGTTGCAATTTCAAAAGCCCGAAGCAGGCCGCAGCCTTCACTCCTTGCTGAAGAGTTAGAGACTATCTAACTCCCGGTGCAGAATGCATGAAGCTTAATATAATTAAGAACTCACTGGACTTGGATCATTCATTGCGTTCATTGTGAATGATCCGACCCACAAACTCAAACGAGGGCCTCGAAACACACGTTCACCACGATACTCCCGAACGGCCCACCTTAATAATCAGTCAGAGAACAGTTTAATGCCTAAAGAGACAAATAGCGGAACTCCGGGGCTTTACTGATTCCCGTGGAAATATAGTGGATTGTCCAGTTGGCCGCTGCTAGCCTAAAAGGGGACTGGACTCCCGCAAGACACAAGTCTAGATGGTTGTGTGATCTATAAAGTCTTATAATGTGCCCCCGGGGGGATTTATTGGTTATGTAAGAATAAATGAAAATAAAGAAACGCCAATTATTAAAATTGCGATATCGCAAATCAAAAATATTTAACGTCATGTAGTTAAAAATTCGCCGCATTTTTGGAAAAACAGCCACATCTGAATTCGCTGCTCAAAAATAAACTTTTTAACAACTTATGGCTAACTTATTACAAAGGGTAATTTTAATGGAGGCACTTTGAAGTGGATTTAAAAAAGTATTTTAAAATAATTTAAAATTGACATAAAATGTTTTTTTTTTTTCGAAAAATAATATTGAATAAATATCTTTTTCCTTTTTTAAGATCTTTTTTTATATATTTTTTCTTTTTTTTTCAATATTTCGCTTTCCTTTGGAAAGCTTCTTCAGGAAAAAATTTTTTTATATTTTTTTTATATTTATTTTATTTTTATTTTAATTGAAAAAAATATTATAATTTAAATATATTTTCATGCTTATGACCGCCACGGCTGGCTCGAATGTAGTCTAATCTGAAGGTTACATTTTCGATGACTTTATACAACATTTGCGATTGAATATAAATAATAACGCGGCGAATATTGAATCAAAAAGGGTAAATCCTATTCGGCTTGAAATATGCCTGCAAAAAACAGTCTAGCAGTGTTTAATCCCAAAATTTTGGAAGCGAATTTACGGATCCGAATCCTGAAACTCTGTGATTACCAAATATAAAATCAGTTATGGCACGAACTGTGTGACATGTTGCGCTGTCTTATACAAATCAGAGCTCCTGCACATCATGGCTGTTCAATCGATAAACGAAAGATTCAGTAATCACGCCTCCATAGCGATCACCATTGACTGTAATATTCAGACCAACATCGTTTTTGAAGCAGTATGAAACAATGATTGCACCAGCCCATAAAACACAACAAAAAATCAGTTTTTCCGGATGTAACATACTCTTAAGTCTTAACATACTCTTAAGTTTTATAATCACTCCAAATATGGCAATTTTGTTTATTGGCGTATCTATTAAAACAATTCCCAGCTTCACAGCAATCATGTTTCGGGCTCAATTGGTACAATTTGGAAACGTTATTCAGAGTCAGTCTATTAATGTTAGAGTGTCACTTAGAAAGGTGTTGTCAATCTAAACTCCTATATGTCTATAAAACACCCAGAATTTCTATTTAACTGAAGCTTAATATCTATCTATTCCATATAATTAAATGCCATATAAATATGTCCAATCATTTATTTACATTTTCGGTAGTAACTACCCATAGTGCAATATCCCCCAAAATAAAAAGTCTACCTAATAAATTGCATTACATTTTACGCAGGATTTTTTATATATTTTTTTTTGGCAAGAGTTAAACGAATAAAATAAAATAATCAGCAAGATGCAGATAATAATGATCAGCATCGCATAACCGCCATTATCCCCCGCAACACTTTTAATAAACAAAAATAAATAAAATATGTTAAAAAGACAACAACAACAACGAACAACAGCAACAACAGTAACTATAAAAGTAATAATGAAATTTGTAAAATGCACTACATCGATCGTTGGGCCGATCGTTATGCCATACTAACGATAATCGTGACCTGAACTGTTCAATGCAGTTGCCAAGATAATAATTCACAAAATCTTTTCTTAAAAAAATTCCATGAGATTTTTTTTTTCATACATACGAAGATATGTATGTGTGTGTGTGTGTGTGTGTGTGTGTATAATTTGAAGGAGTAACTTACACTAGTTCATATTGATCATGGATATTGTAAATTTTGTAAAAATTTATTTTTTCTGTTGCTGACTAAAACTTCAAGTGGAATGTCTATTTCGTTTTTTTTGTTTGTATTTTTGGAATTTTAGTTGTCTGCCATTGCTTGCTGTTGCCAGGACATGGATGTTCCTATTGCGTGAAGAGTTTTTTTTTTTGCTTTTCATTATTATCTACTGTTATAGTTGTTGTATTGTATTGGTTGTGCTTATGAAATTATTTAAATTTTTGGCATAATTTTTCTTTTCTTCTTCTTGGCATATGACTGGTCTGATGACTGGTCGTTTGAAATTTCATTTGGTATTAAAACGTTTCATTTGTAAGTTATGGCCTTTCATGATTTGGAAATGAGTTCAAAGTAATTTAAAAATACCAATAAACGCAAGTTGTTTAAGTGTCAGATATTTTATAAAGAGTTTGTTCTTCATACAAAATTGCTTCAGACATCTTTAAGTATGAACACTATTAAGTGATCATACATTACACGATGTGACATTTCAATTTTTCTAGTGTTGAGAATAATTTAACGAAATTTGAATTTAATTTCTATGGAAGCGATAAATTAAACTATCCTTTTAGAAAAGGCGGAAAATGCTGGGTTTTTCAACAAAAAGTTTGTTTTTTAAAACAAAATAAAATAAAAAAAATTAGATTAAGATTACTGTATAACGAAGATAAAATTTTGGCAATTAGAAATGAAAAATGATATCTAAAAAATGTCCACCACGACCACACTGACAGATGTTGATTCTGTCATTAAAGATTTTAGTAACTATTTGGTAAAATAGCAGTACTATTTCGTCATTCACATCACGGTTTTGAGTTTTAAGGTTGAAAATGATTTGATTGGCTTCATATAGCCTCCATCCTTAACATAGCCCCATAAAAAATAATTTAGTGGTGTTAAATAATACGATCTGCCTGGCAACTTAACTGCTGATTGTCGTGAAATTATGCGATCAGGAACTGTATGATTAGATTTACATCCGCGCCTGGCCATGAAGCCTTAATCAGATGGTGGACCAAACCACTGCATAATTTTGAACGTCATGCTCGTCCTAGGAAGCCGAAGCTATAATTCTATGCAACAGAACTTTCTAGTTGCAACTTCGATGATTCCAGAGCAGGGCTGCAAATCATCACTCCTTGCTTAAGAGTTGCAGACTTTCCAACTCCTGTCCAGAACACATGTCTAGCATGCTCACTGGATTTGGGAACATTTCACCAGATAGGTGTTATTAAAGGTGAAATGAACCTGGCCACCATATAACCATAGACTGTTATGGGGCCGCAAAACCACAACCACTACGATACTCCCATATAGGGGCCAACCTCAATGATCAGTCAGAGAACTATTAAATGTCTAAAGAGACAAATAATGAACTCTGTGGCTCACTGATCCCCGTGGAAATAAAGTAGAGCTTCCAGTTGTCTCCCTGTCTGACTTCAGGGGACTGGGCTCCCTTTTTCCCCAGTTGCACTGTGTCTAGATAGTGGAATATTCTATAAAGACCATATTTATATGCCCCTGGGGGGGCGTGAATGGTAACGCTTAGCTAATGTTTGATTTTACAGATAATTAGTTTTATTCTTCCGGTGAACGAATATGGTTGTGTATACGCTTGAACACCGCTTCGCTAAGTGGGCCTGCGTTTGACTTACAGAAGATCCCGATGTTGCAAAAAAAATGAAGCTCATTGATCTTGGCGCGTATGTAAACAAGCAATATTGTCGCATTCGGGGTACAGAAAACCCGCACGCATACATTGAAAAGCCGACGCACCCAAAACGAGTCACTGTTTTGTGCGGATTTTGGTCCAAAGGCATAATTTTTCTTCGAAAATGAGCAAGGAGTGGCCGTTGCAGTCACTGGCGATCGTCATCGGGCCGTGATGAACGAATTTTTGTTCACAAAAATTGAAGAGGAGGATATTGGCAACATTTGATTTCAACAGGACGGCGCTATGTGCCACAAAAACAAAAAAAAATTATTTGGCGGACCCATAGAAATAAAACATTCTTTATTTCACTACTTCTTATACAGCAAATTATTTTTCACACAAAATGGCGAAAAAGTATCAAACGTCTTTTTACGTTTTTTTAAAAATAAAATGTTTTTCTATTATAAATTATTAAAATATATATTGAATTTGATATCTGTCAGCAGCTCCTAGGATACAAGTTGGAAGCATATGCACTCATTCAATAGGTTTAAAATAAAACTCTTCTTTCTGTGTACCTTAGGCAAACAATAGTAACGAATAATTTACTGTCTCCTGCTTCAGTCGCTGTTTTGGATGATGGTAAACCAGTAAATGGTGATACATCGAAAGACTATTCAAGACGTGAGTTTTTATACCTAATAAAACTGCTTTGAAATCAGAAAACCAAAACTATACTTGGTAGAGCAACTCTTGGTAAAGTTTTTGGGCTGACAAGGTAACAAATGAGCCATTTTCTTTGAAAGTAGAGTAAGTCTTTTTATTTATGTGAATATATTTAAGAGTTCAAATTTAAGTGTTTTAAAAATATATACAAAGCTCCTTTCTTAAAATATTAAATTGCTAAAATTTTATATATTTTTTTTGAGTATAAAGTATTTAACAGCAAATTTATCAAATGGACTTACACCACTTCGAAAAAAAAATATATTAAAAAGAAAAATATGAAATCATGAATATTAAAATAAATGAATATAAATAAACTATTTTTTAATTAAATTAAGAGAATATTTTTTATATAAATTTTATTAAATTTTCATTTGTCATAAAAAGTATAATTTACTGCTAAAACGGTGTTACAAGACTTTCACAAATTTCAAAGAAATAGTTTTGTAATTTCATTAAAAATGTAAATTTTTTATTTACAAATCATGTAAATTTTGTAGAATGTGTGTGTTTCTTTTGGAGACTCCTAGTGCATAATAATCTCAGCTTGCAGCCAATGTTATTAACATTTCTTTTTATCAAAAATAGACTAACATCAGTTTATAGTAAAACGGTTTAAGTATAGGGTGTTTTTTTATAGAGTTATAGCACTTAACGTTAGCAACAATTTTTTAACTGGCAGCCGTTTTGCCAGCTGATGGTTTTGCTGCTCAACATGATTAAAGTGATGCCTGAACAAAACTTTTAAATTGTGCAAGCCAAGATTGACATGGATCCCAACTTTTATAAGTGATTTTTGTTTAGCTAAGAAGCTCCGTTTTAGTTGAATGGATATGCCAATAAACAAAATTGCCACCATTGGAGTTATGATAATTCTGAAGTGTATGCTGACAGCACTACATCCAGATAAACTGACTGTTTGATGTATTTTATGAGGGGTTGGATTCATTGGTCCGTATACCTTTAAAAACGATGCTGGTGAGAACATTGCAGTTAATGGTGACCGCTATAGGCACATAATTACTGACTTTTTCGTTCATCAATTGCACAACCATGATGTGCAGCAGCTCGCTTTCAACAAGAGTCACAGCATGTCACACAATTCGTGACAGAATTGATTTATTTAAGGTACCGTGAATTAGTTTTCAAGATCATGCGATTTAACGCCGTTAGACTTTTTCTGTGCAAATATGTGAACACTAGTCTTCGCAGATAAATCCGAAATTTTTAGTCACTAGAAAAACAAACACTTGACGCGATATTACCGATATACGGCCCTAAATGTTAGAAAAACTTATAGAAAATTGGAACTCAAGATAAGAGTATATTCGAGCCAATCATGGCGGTTATACGCCAGAAGATTATCTCTTAAATAAAGTGCGTTTCGTTTGGGTTTATTTCGCCAGTCAATAATATACTGTTGACAATTCCTTCTCCATGTGACATCTTTCCCGGCTGTTTGTTCGCAAATGGCGAGCGCTTACGATGTGAATACATCATTATCAAGCCATGTACTGGTGAGTCAGTACATGATAGAACGTGAGCTCAAGAGTTCATCATTTGCGAACAAAGAGCTAGGAAAAAACGTCACATGGAGAAGGAATTGACAACAGTAAAAAAAATTTAAAATTGTGTACCTCTATAAAAAAAGTACCTTTATAACTAAAAATAAAAATAAGAATTTTATATTTCAGTCAACATTTTATAGATTCACTAAATATTTATATTTATTATTTAAGAGTTGTCTTATGCATGCAAATTAACATTTTCACCTCTTTCAACAAATTTCGTTTTATTTTTATTGATTTCAAATTTCTCTTTAACATTTTTAAAAAAATTTTTTGTATAATAAATTCATTTTTATGCTAAATTTGCAAGCTGTACAAAAAACAACTTGATCTGTGACCAAAGACATCATCACAGACAGCATACATATTTTTTGGTTTAATAAATTTTTATGTCATTTCACAAAAGTCATATAATTTGATATTTTAAGTAACACAAAAAAGATTATAATTAATAATGGCTTAGAGAGTAAAACGAATATCTAGAAACTATAATAATAAATTTAGATTTAATCGCTGAGTTTAAATTTATGCAGTTTAAATACAAATACACTGAGACAAAAACAAAATATATCGGAAGTTCTAAAAACAGCTCGAACCACTAATACAGCAAATGTTTTTAATATTATGTTAGTTTAAAAAATATAGGGTCTTTTTATAGAGGTATAGAACTTTGAAATATAATAAAGCGAAATGGCATAAGATAAAGATATTTTATTCCAAAGATTATAATTTAAATATGACTTCTGGCATATAACTTCCAAAGCTGGATCGGATGTAGTATAATCTTAAGATCCAATTTTCAAAAAATATAGGGTCTTTTTATAGAGGTATAGAACTTTAAAATATAATAAAGCGAAATGGCATAAGATAAAGATATTTTATTCCAAAGATTATAATTTAAATATGACTTCTGGCATATAACTTCCAAAGCTGGATCGGATGTAGTATAATCTTAAGATCCAATTTTCAATGATTTTCTTGAAAAGTTATAACAGTTAATCAGCAATAACGTGACGCATGTTGTTCTCCTCCTCTTCCTCGTCCGCACGGTCCGACACTTGAATCTATGCGGTTACCAAACTTTCCTTCAAACCGTTTCACTTTCCCCTCCGGGGGCACAATTATCGGTCTTTATGGAATACTTGACCTGTGCTGCTGGGGATATAAGGGAGCCCAGTCCCCTGAAGGCAAGCAGGGAGTCAACTGGAAGCTCCACGTTATTTCCACGGGAATTAGTAAGCCCCAGAGTTTTGCTAATTGTCTCTTTAGACTTTTAGCTGTTTCTCTGACTGATTATTGAGGTTGGCCCTTCGGGAGTATCGTGGTGGTTGTGTTTTTGCGGACCCAGCATGAACTGATTATGTGGGCCAGGATCATCTCGCCTGTAATAACACCAACGGGTGAATGATCCGAATCCAGTAAGCATGCTAGTCATATGTTCTGGGCCAGGAGTTGGATAGTCTCCAGCTCTTCAGCAAGGAGTAGTGGTTTGCAACCCTGCTTTGGAACTGCTGAAATTGCAACTAGGAAAGACCTGTTGCTAGAATAAGTCCTCGGCTTCCTAGGGCGTGAATGACGTTGCTTTTTATTACCAGTGGTTTGACCACCATCTGATTAAGGCTTACAGTTAGGTGCGGAAGTAAATCTTATCACGAAAACCGTTTCACTTGTGTTACGAGCTGTGTTGCGATATCTTGCTGAAACCACAACTCCTGCTCATTATGGTTGTTCAATTGATGAACGAAAAAGTCTGTAGCGGTGAATATTAACTGCAACGTTCTGACCAGTATCACTTTTGAAGAATTATGGACCAATGATTCCACCTCACCCATAAAACACACCAAACACTTAGTTTTTCTAAATGTAATGGTGTCTGCATACACTTGAGCATTATCATCACTCCAACGGCAGCAATTTCGTTTATTGGCCTATAAATTCAACCAAAAGTGATGAACGAAAAAGTTAGTAATCATGGCTCTGTAGCGGTCACCATTGAATCTAACATTCGGACCGGCAAAGGCTTTAAAGAAGTACGGACCAGTAATTCTACCAGCCACAAAGCCAACCAAACAGTAAGTTTTTCTGGATATAACAGTGTCTCAACATACTAAGGTATCTATTCAAACAAAACAGAGCTTTACCGCTAAACAAAATTCGCTTATGATATCGGGCTTGGGTATATCGAATAGAACCATGATTTTCAAAATACATTTCCAGAAATTTGGAGAGTTGCTCAGGCGTCTGTCTGTCTGTCTATACCAAATCTAACTAAATATAAATCACTTGCCTGCTAACAAAATGAGCGCTATTTAAAAAATCTTGTCTATATAATGTTCTATACCTCTATAAAAAAACACCCTTTAAAATTTAAATATTATTAAACAATAATTTTTGTTTTTAATATTTTTAAACTGTTGAATGAATGAATTCATTTTATTTGAATAATTTTTATTTTTTATTTGAATCATTTAGTAGTTTTTTTATTTAAATCTATAATTTTAAATTTAATTTTCAAATAAAAAAAACAGTTAACTAATATGAATCAATGTCAGCATTTGTACGTTTTATCGATTAATATGATGACCACCCATGAAGTCTTATGTGATATTTTAAATTAACTAACAGAGAGAGAGAGAGAGTTTAATAAATTATAAAGTATTTTTTAAAGACACAAAAAGTCCAATAATGATCCTCTTTCACCCATGAAATATCCATATGACTTTGTCGCTTCGTTTGTAATTTTTATCACATTCTTTTACGACTTAAGTATGTTATTGGCACAAAATAGAATAAAAATTGCAACGTTGAGTTAATTGATACTTAAGTATCGGCTTGACTGTGTCTAAGCAAAACGTATTTTAATTATTTTCTTTCTTTTTTAAATTTTATAACAATTTTAACAGAGAAATTTTTGGAAAATTAGATTCAGAATAAGACTTGTTATTTTAACAGCTTTCAATTGAATTAGAATTTCCCTGTGGTTAAAAGCATTTTGCGATTTCTTACATTAATTTTTTATGTCGTGTAGTTGGGTCTCATTAAAATTACACATTGTTCTTGAACTTAGCAGTCGGTTATGATGGTGACCTAAAACTGAAAAATTGTTATAAAATATTTTTGTTCTGTGTATTACTACGCCCACGCCTTATGAAATCTGCACAAGCATTTGTTAGGGCTTTTTGCCCAACTTGCAGTAAAAAATTTTGTTATAGAATAAATATTTAATGTTTGTAAGCATTCTATATTTTGAGGAAATAAGCATTACTTTGAGTTAATTTATGAGATATTAGTATCTTACTAAAGAAGGCACCTTCAGTTCACTTACTTCCTTATGTTAATGGATGGAAAAATTTGAAGTTAAAAAGTAAATTGGTTTAAAACACAAATCTTTTTTGGAAAAGCTCAGCTTTCTTGACACCGATGTAAAGTAGAAATATGGAACGTAATAACGCAGCGTAATGTCGGACGAATATCACCTCTAGCACAGCGGTAGAAACTTTTGAAACAAATTTTGCAATAATGCTTTGCCTATCTCATCAATGCAGAGTTTCGCTTTCAGAGCGTCAGTTGCTTGTGGGTTGTCACGTCAACTAGGCTTTTCAAATGGTCAAAATAATTATCGCTAACTCGCGAAATTACGAAATCGGAAAATTTCTCAGACGCTGAAATGTAACCTGTAATGAAGACAATGAATTCCTTTAAAAAGAGCAAGCGGTCACAGGCTGCAAAACCGCTCACAAACTATTTGGAAAACAATAGATGGGAAGTGTTCGCTTACCCACCTTGTAGCCCAGACTTTGCCTCTTCCGACTACCATTATTTTGATCGATGCAAAATGTATTGTTTAGGTAACTATGTGACCTGTGAAGCTGTCTTGCTAAAAATAAAGGTTAGTTATGTCAACATTAGCTAATTGTGGCCACAATAAATTGGTTGTCATAGTTTGGTAACGCAAAAAAGTTCACGACAACGGTATTTCCTATGTGCCGATGATATCGCCTAAACATAAACGCCACCGTACAGTTACTTTCACGGCTTTTCAAAAACAGTTTTTGGATTTTGTGACTCCATATTCCGCCTAATGGGGTAGGAGTCACCTGGACAGTCCACTATATTTCCACGGGAATCAGTGGTCCGTAGAGTTCCCCCTTTTTGTCTTTTTAGGCGTTTAGCTGTTCTCTAGCTGATTATTGAGCTAGGCCCTTTTGGGAGTATCGTGGTGGCTGTGTGTTTCGAGTCTCTCGTGAAAGTTTGTGGGTCGGATCATTCACAATGAACACAATGAATGGTTCAGGTCCAGTTAGTATGAATATCCTCGTGTTCTTAATTATATGAAGCTTCATGCTTTCTGGACCTGGAGTTGGATAGTCTCCAACTCTTTGGCAAGGAGTGAAGGCTGCGGCCTACTTCGGGCTTTCGAATTTGCAACTATGAGTGACCGGAGGATATACGTATTCGAAGGCCTTCTAGGGCGATGATGGCGCTACACACCATCCACAGTGGTTCACGGCCAGGTACAGATGTAAACCTTATCACCTCATTCCGCCTAATGGCATATAAACCTAATCACTAAGGCGTTGTTTCCGTTAAGTTTTTCAAATAGCCAATTCAAAAGCATTCGACGTAAATAATGGTTTGTCGGCTTTAATTCTTAAACGACTTAAACTTTGTATGCGTGAATATGAAGGTGATTATGCAAAATTTAGCTTAACGTGCCCTCTAGAAATGCCCATTTATTGCAAATGTCGACGAGCTGATGTTCTACGCCTATTTGCAATATTTTGCTGTACAACGGCTACATACGAGCATATTGTTGTGGCCTACTATCTTCAACAATATCGTGAATCCCCCTCCCCGGGACACATTGATATGTTTTGACGAAATCTCACCGTCATTACATGTGTCACTGGGGGTAAAAGGGAGACCCAGTCATCTAAAAGGCTAGCAGGAGCCAACTGGACAACACCACTTTATTTCCACGGGAATTATTAAGCGCCAGAGTTCAGCTCTTTGGCTTTTTAGCCTTTTAGCTGTTCTCTAACTGATTATTGAGGTTGGCCCTTCGGAAGCATCGTGGTGGTTGTGGATTCGCGGCCCTCGTTTGAGTTGTGTGGGTCGGATTATTCACAATGAATGGTCATGGTTCAGTGAGCATGCCTGTGGTTGTATTCTGAAATTGTATTAAGCTGCATGTGCCCTGGACCGGGAGTTGAATAGTCTCCAACTTTTCGGCAAGGAGTAAGGGCTGCGGCCTGCTCTGATCTCTCGGAGTTGAGACCAGGAGTGGCTGGGGGATAGACATATCTAAAGGCTTCTTGGGGCGTGGGTGATGCTACAATTCATCCACAGTGGTAGAATTCACCATCAGATTATTAGGCTATAACCTGATGGTGGAGGTTCACGGTATGGTGAACTTCGAGTTAAACTATTAAATTATGCACAATGATGTCAGAAGGAGCCTGATTACAAAAGAAAACTGCTCGAATGTAACGAAGTGATACGGTAAAATTTAACAATTTTAATAGTAAATATTCCCATTAGAAATCTTTTGTCTTTTTACTAAATAAATTTTAAAGGATGACAGAAGGCTCGTCTGTTATTATTTAATCATTTGGCAGATAGTTTACTTTCTAACCTCAAATATCTTCATCAAATATATTTTTATATTGTTGTTTTTATTAATTTAAATTGAATTTCTGGCAAATTTACAATCAGAATTTTTAAAACATGCTTAATTAATTAATTAATATAAATTAAATTTTTAACCTAATGAAGAATTTTTAGTTCGGCCTATGTTCGATTATATCTTATATACTTTATTTGTTAAAAAAAAAGAGATCGCAAAAGTTCGTTCTCAATCCCCAAAGGAAATAGGAAAAAATTAGACACTGGCAGAATATAATTTAGGAAATTGTGATGTTATTTTATTTTGTGCTTCGCTACATCCATCATCAGAATTTTTCCCAGCTTTCTACCTAAGCTTGTGTATGTTGGATATAAAATCTATTTTATCACATTATTTGATAAATAGGAAAACTATTCATAATCAATTAATTTTGATTGGACAAAGAACCACACACAATGCAAAACTTTTTGCATTGTTCTCTTTATAAATTGTCACTATATTTTTCATTCATTTCTTACACAATTTTTAGAAACGAATATGTTATATTTTATATTTTCATAGATTTTTCAACAAATCCCTTTATTACTAGTTTGGTATCATACCGATTATTTTAAAATAAAAATGAGTGCGCGGTGCCTTGCCTGTAATAATTTTAATTGTCGAAAGTTGAATAGTGAAATGAATGCAGAAATTTAATTCGGCATATATTTCAATGAAGTAAATTTAACAACACTTAACCTAAAATGATCGGGAAAAAATATTTTGTTTAGTGAAACGAATTCATTAAAAGTGCTGCATAAAATTTAAGAAAATATTTTCAAAATTTTAAAAAATTATTAAAAAACCTATTGCCTCCGGATTGTTAATGAACCGTAGTTCAAAGAATTTTATTTTATTTTCTCAGGACAAAATTATTTTTTTTGCTTTTTTTTTTAAAGAGGTTTTTGTTCATATAAAATAATGCATTAGATAAGCTGTTCCGAAGGGTGCATTTTAAGTCGTCATTGCCATTTGAAATTCCTTTCATTTTAATACGACTTTAGAGCTTAAACTCATAAGATGTTATTAAACTGCGAGTTGTGGTTATTTGATGTTAATAACTGAACTGTGATCATCAACACCACCAGTCACTTTTAATATGTCGTTCAACGGATGAAAGCTACATATTTTGATGACAACAGGTTGGATGTTTTGTTTGATTTTTAGGCAGAGTCTTCAAATAATTAATTTAAATAAAACAAGACCGGGATAATATGAATATAAAGAAAATAAAAAATAAGATTTATTAGATTATGAATCAATTTAATCGAGTTAAAATATGTAAATCTGACTTCTTGATTTTAATACGAGTAAAAATTATTAATTTTTTTTTTCAGAAAAAATCATTCTTTTAAATTTTTTTTTTTGGAGTGACACTCTTTTATGTTTATGTGTTCGTTGTTGCTGTTGCTGTGGTTATTGTTGGTAATTTGTTGCTTATTCAATTGTTTTGACTTGAGTCCATACATTGATCGATACATTGATCGCCTGTTAGTTTGTCTTTTATTATTATTACTATTGTTGTAGCTATTGTTGATGCTGCTGTTGTTGTTGTTGTTATAGTTAAGTATTGGAACACATAAAACTTTATCATAATAAACGCATTCTTAACGATGCTAGTTGAAGATGTTTAGTTTGTTTATTTGTTATTTGTTTGTTTGTTTGTTCGTTTGTTTGTCATTGCTGGGGTTTATTTCTCTTCTTATTTCTGTGGCAAAAGCCCATTACAAAAGTATAATATTTTTCCCATCACGTTAATATATTTTGTGTTTTATTTAATCGGCTTTAAATTCTCTTTAAATGTTTTAGTTTTCTTTTGTTTGCTTTACTTTTTAACAAAAAGTGTGTTTGTGAAAGAGGAAAGAAAGGAAGAAAAAAAAACAAACAAAAATCTTCAAATTATCAATGATTTTATGGTGCAGACTCACCTGACTCACCTGGCTGGTGTGAGTGGTTGTATATATATATATATATATATATATATATATTTTTTTTTGTTCCATGTTATGATGCTCTTTTATTTAATTTGAAAATCGTAATCGTTTAACTAGTGATTTTTTTATAACCATTTTTTATATGGACGTTTTGTCACATTCGCTTTTGCGCAACTTTACGACGAAATTAGTTTAAAAAAATATTAAAAATAGACGTTTCGATTAAATGAATAAGAAAACTAATTATTCGCAATACTCGTTATGCATAAAAATTTAATTAGCCTACAAAACGGTTAAATGAAAATTTTTGTTAGAAATATTGACTCTTAGTGAGTTTAAAATTTTCGCGGAATTTATGAAAGAAAGAATTAGTCATTTACTCATTTTTTCCAGGACAAAAAAATTTTAAAACTGAAAATGTACCAGACAGGGTGGTTCAGAATTCTTTCCGATTAACGAAAATATTTCTTAATTTTACTTGACATTTTTATTCATTGAGGGCACTTCAAATATTGACTCTTAGTGAGTTTAAAATTTTCGCGGAATTTATGAAAGAAAGAATTAGTCATTTACTCATTTTTGCCAGAACAAAAAAAAAATTTTAAACTGAAAATGTACCAGACAGGGTTATTCAGAATTTTTCCCGATTAACGGAAATATTTTTTAATTTTACTTGAAATTTTAAGTCATTGAGGGCACTTCAAATATTTAAATACAATTTTATTTATTAAAGATATTGCAGAATCTGGCATCCACTTTCCGATATACCCAAATTATTTCTGAAAAAAATCCTCGTTCAAATGATTTCAAGAAAAACAGTAGTACACCTACAATATATAGATTTTTGGTAGCAGTCACAGTTTTTTAGAGTTTTATCTTTGAAATTTTAGAACACATTAACTAAAATTATGGCCACAGTTAACATTTAACATTTTTACAAATTAAAATTTATTTATTTATTTAGAAACTAGCTGAGCCGACAGACGCAGTCCTATTTAAATTTCAATAAATTAATTTATTTTATTTAATTATCACTTTTATTTTTATTCGACCTTTTTTAATTTAATTAAATATGTTATAATTTTTTGTTTTTGTAAAATATAAAAAAATAATTTCCTGAAGAAGCTTTCCACATGAAAGCGAAATATCGAAAAAATAAAATCTTTAAAATATTTAAAAGACCTTGAAAATGGCTCATAGCCGAAACCGATCTGTTAACAAACCAAATTTGACGCGGGATGACGTAAAATCATACCCAATTATTTACATATTATACTTATAAGTAAAATATAATGGAGGAGAGCTATTCAACGATGGCCTTAAGCTTAATACTTTAATTAGTTTTAAATGGAATTGTAAGGGGTCTTAATATTTCGGTATGATTTAATGTCAACCCGCGTTAAATTTAGTTTGTGAACAAACCGGTTTCGACTACATGCCATCTTCAGTGTTCTCTTTATAGCACGCGGGTTGACGTAAAATCATACCCAAATAAATTACACCCCGTCGGACAATATACGTACATATCAAGGTCTTAATATTCTTATTGGTAATAGTACCAATGTCAGTTAGTTGAGCAAAGTCATTATTACTGAGATTCAATGAGTTTTTAAATGTATTAAAATGGAGACAATTAAAAAAGAGATGATCAATGGTTATTGGAATCAAACTACAAAAAGGATATTCTAGTGTGACCTAGCCTAAGGCTTATTATTTTCATTTGGTGTCTTCTTGGTAGCAGGTTGTGGCTTATATTTTTGAACAGCGTGTTGGCGTTAATTTTGTTAGGAGGGATAATTTTTCAGTACCAGTCAGTGGTTAAGCTCCAATTGTCGTAAACTTTTGTGTTGTATCTTAGAAATGTTTTCATAATGTAACGACACGTTCTCGCGATAGTCTGGGATAGAGCTCGCGACGTACGGGGTTCGTTACATACATTTTTTTTGTTTCCAATAACACGAGTGACACTTGCTTTTCTCTTTTTGTAATAATTTTTATCGCCGTTCACTTCTAAATTTAGCTTAAAATTATACTTTACTATTGAGTACGCTAACGACGATTCACCGTTTCGCGGCTTTCAAGTCGATACCTACTCTCCTCCGGCTAGCCTACTGCTTCTCAGACTAAAGCGAATAAGATTCTGGTCCAGTCTGAGCAGAACAGTTTGCCTGTCCACCAGTTTTCGACTAGTTGCGGTTGTCACGAATAAAATTCTGAGACAACCTTTCGACGTTTAAATTGGTGTTAGCCTTTTCCACGACTCTGGGTCCATCCTGTTTAGCTAGGGCGAATAAAATTCTGGCCAGGTGAAGCAGCGACAGAACTTGCTTTGCCGTAAACCTTAGCTATACTGAATTAATTCGAAGTCGAATAAAATTCTGACTTTGATTAACTGAGCTGAACTATTTTAATTCGCAAGACTATTTTAGTTAAGTTGAATAAAATTCTAACTTACTTAAAAGAAGTCTTGCCCGGTTGCTTGCCCGGTTGCTTGCCCGTGGCTAACTCCTCTAAAATACTAAATTATACCGCTCGTAAATTCCTATTAATTCAGCTGAGAAATTAGTTTTCCATAAATTCCTTCATTATTGTTTAAAGAAATTTAATTTTGATAAAATTTTGAACATCTTTTATTTTGAATTGAGATTACAGCGATTTCGAAACTTATTTAATTAATACTGTAACTGTAAGAACGACATTTAAAACAAAAAAGAGTAATCGATTGTCGATTAAAAAATTGCAAATTATCTAAATTCAAAACTTCCAAAAAAATACGTATATTAGGTATGCCATAAAACCGCGTGTAAAATGGGCATGGTCAATCAAATCAAATAAACATGCATCGTGGTTTTCAACAAGAAGTTTGTTTTTCAATTGTGGCAACACCAACAATATGTTAGTTTTGACATTCAGTTTTTTGACGTTTCCGTAGTAGATTCATTGGCGATTGCTACAATAAATTAAATTTCGCACGAAAATCCCATTAAAATAATTAAAATTCACTATGAAAATGGTGGTTCTGTTAAAGTTACATTTCGTAAAATTCGTGATATTTTCGGACAACGTAATCGTCCATCTGAGAACGCTATTAAGAAATTGGTTATTCAATTTGAGTCGAAAAGTTCGATGCAAAATGTGCGAACACCAATGCGCCTTCGACCGGGTCGTTCAACTGAAAACATTGCAGCTGTGAGCTATAGTGTTGAAGCTGTTCGAAATTTGTAAATTTCTCGACGTTGTCAAATATTGGGAAACCGGAAACAATAATAATCATGATTATAACATTAACATGAACACGAACATACGCAGCACAATGGAAAATGGCGACTACGCAATCAGCATGATAGACAACTTTGGCAACAACCTTCAGAGAGCAACGGACGATAGTGAATCAAACAGAAGCCTTACGAATCCTAACAACCGGGCCTTGACAAGACTTGCCGGAGACCTTCAGGTTCTTAAAGTCAAGAATCTTGGACCTTGGCCAAAGAATTCTACGTTGATAGCACATATTTAAAGTCGATAGAACATACTCACAACACGCGGAGACGAGCTCAAGAAAGATTTAAAGTGGAACGATTCACAAACGAGTATGAAAAAAGTTCGCTTCCCGTAACGTTGCCAACAATTTTGAACAAAATATCGACTGAAATAATCAGCATAGCGCACGAAAACAAACGGAATAAGCTAATAAAGGAATACCTGCTAGGCTCACAATAATTCAAAACTTATTACTACAAAGACTGTGAAGTATAATTTTAAATAACTAGTTATAAAAGAACTTATTTATTTTTTAGGTTTTAATATCCTGCAGATAAGCACAAAAGCTTTGCGGGTTTAGAAATTGGAAGATAAATTTTAATAATAATAAATGATAAATAATAAGTGAAATAATAAATAAGTAATAATTCACATCGCCGTAGATTGGCTCAATTCATTTAGGAACAGCCGGCTGTTTTTTTTTTAACGCAGCCCATTTTCAATTATCAGCAACCCAACTGCCGCAATTAAGCTTCTGGAAATCCTAAAGCGATTATTGAGATGCCTTTTGCATGCTCAGCGGTTCACTGTATGATGCGCTATGGGGTCTTAGGTCGCTTTCTTTTTCGAAGATGAGGCTGGAAATGCGGCAACGCTCAAAGGATCATGCTATCGCGAGATACTAGCAACTCAATTTTGGCCTATTGTTGAATGTGGTTTCAACAGGATGATGCTACATGTCACACAGCCAATAAATCGATTTATTTCAAAGCAAATTTCCCGCTCGCATAATTTCACGACAATCAGAAGTTAAGTGGCCAACCGGAGTACTGGATTATTTTTTGTGGGGCCATGTTAAGGTCAGAGAGTCTATATGGGGACAATCGAATCAATTTCGGCCTTTTAACTCAAAATCCGTGAGGTGATTAACAAAATTGGACCGCCATTTTGATAAAATGTGATTAAAAACTCTGATGAAAGAATCGACATCTGTCAGTAAGGTCGTGGTGGACATTTGCCGGATATAATTTTTCATTCATAATTGCCGAACTTTCTCCTCTTCGTAATACAATAAAATTTTTAATCATCTTAATCAAAATTGTTTGTTTTAAAAAACAAACTTCTTATTAGAAAACCTTTACCCTTTACCTTCAGCAATGCTAAGAAATTATGCAAAACTGCTTTCTGGTTTTTACAATTCAAGTTGTAGTTTTATTTTAACTTAAGATTGATCGATTCGAAATATTCCTTTGAAAAATTGTGGCGTTCATTTTCCCAAAGTTTTATCTTCTAATTCTTTAATAATGGTATCAAATTACGTAACCTACTGCTTAGGATACTCAATATCGTACTTTTTGGCATATTAATTACCAACTTGATTTAAGTTATATATGTAAGTGATTCGCGCAATGGTCGAAGCCACTCGGGAAAGTTAATAGCTTGGGGTCGAGTGTAATCTAATCAGTCAAATAAACAATTTATAGCAAAAATAAAGCGACGTTAAGTTCCTTTAAGCTCATGTTTGTTTGTACCTGTACCTCAGTTTGGCAGTTGTTGGGATATGAACCTCGACCATCAAACCACAATAACTATTAAATTACAATAAAATAAATATTTCTTACAAAAAAATTTTTTTAATGATATTCTTATCGACTCAAACAATTTTTTACCAAGTCCAACCGAAAGAATTATGTCGATGTTATAATTATGTTGTTCGAAAATATCCTGAATTTGACGAAATATAACTTTAACAGAACCACCATTTTCATAGTAGATTTTAGTTATTTTAATGCGATGTGTGCAAGGGAATACCAAACATTTTCAGCCAATCTTTAGGTACAGAACATATATCCTATGTGGCAGGTTTTAAGGCCCAAATATATTATGCATATGCTGACTTAAGTTAACTTAAGCAACTGTGCAAATAGCTAATAATCATATGTGGCAAATTAGAATGTACTTAACAAAACTTTTCGTCAAATGTCATTTGCTTAAGCAAAATACGAAACTGATCGCACATTCCGTACGGAAGCAGGTGATTTTGCTTTGTGCACTGTGTTATAGATATATTAGTAAACAAATTTCAATGGAAGGCGAACAAATATTTTATCTGAATTTAATGGAAAACGTACAGAGAAAATTTGCTTATATTACAAAAGAGACGCATTTTATTATGACGGCAATTCAAAGGAATGAGCATGAAAAGATATAGCAGAAAAATGTAGTAAAAACGGTAAGTAATTCCTTGAAGAATTTTGTTTGCGTTTTTGCAGATGGAAGTTAATACGGGAACTTTTCTGCAAGGAAATGAAGAGGATGGAAGCTCCATCAGGCAGTGGAATGGGCACTATTATAGCCTATAAAAAATTATTTTGAATATTTTTTACTGTTTTACAATGTGAATCTTATTTTGTGGTACTCGTGATAACGTTTAAAAATTAGACCTAAACTTGGAGTTTAATACTTTAAGGGCCTTTAAATATTTTATTTTCTTTTTCATTTTTATAACACACAATTTGCAACAAAATTTAAATTTTTATTGTTTAGAAATTCAAAGATACCCACAGTTGCATTTTCTAGTACTTTTGGCCAAACTATTAACAAAAAATTTTGAATTTATATAAGGATAGTATTAAGTATGCAAAATATGATTATGAAATGCCTTTTTGCTAATAAATTTCATTTATTTAGAATGAAATTATTTTTTTACAAAACTACGAATAAAACAAATGTGCAACTGTGCATAATAATTTCATTATTCATGTAAGTACAATATAGCCACCTAAAAGTTTACAATTTATATTAGCTTAAGCCAGCTTATGGATATTATAGTTGGGCCATTAGCTAAAAGCTATTTCAGTCAACACCATTGTGAAACTTAATAAAAAGCTTATTAGCGATAAGGTGGATTTGATAGAATAAATATTATTTCGATCTTTCAAATAGACATGACACTTTTCATTAGTTATTTAAGACTTTAATAGCCGATCTTATTGCTAAATATAAAATTAGTTTAATTATTAATTATTATTGAAATCTTAAAGCATGAGAACTTAATTTATAAATAAATTAAAGGGTTTCATTTGTAAAAAATTACCTGGTCTATTAATTTTTTGTTGTTTTTTGTAAAGCTTTTTCAGCAGCAACATGATGATTAAAAATGAGTTCAAAATTTTTGTTCTTTAAAAATGTTTGCGTTTTTATAAAAATTTTTTAACACACTTTCTTTTTTTAGCAGTTATAAATTTAAGTCACTTTTATTCACATTATTTAAATAAATTAATATTTTTAAATTTAAAAATTTTCTTTTGTTTATTTGTTTTTATTTTATATAAATTAAGTTTAATATTTTGTATATTCATATAAGCCAAGTTAAAAGCAACGTTATAAGTTAAGCCAATAAAATTGTCACCTGAAACTTGTGTGAGTTAAAGAAAACAATAATAATTTATGCATTTTACAACAAGCACGTGCTTTTCAAAAAGATAACAAAAAATAAGTTCAGTGTAATAAAAACTGGGAGAAAGAAAATAAATAAAAAATATTAAAAAAAAACCTCATTTTTTCATTATAATTTTTATTTTAATTTTATTTGTTTTTAATTTTTAAATATTATTGTGTTATAATTTTTTTTAAGGTTGTTGTAATTTAAAATATAATTCTAATTTTAATGGTTAAATGCTTTTATCGAAAATATAAAAAGTATTTGTGTTAAGTTTTTATTGGGAAATCAATAGGATTTGGTCACACTTCTGACTTTATTTCCGGCTTAAAGTTTTCTGTTCTTTAGATAATTGATGTTTTTATTTTGTAATTTTTATTTTTTTTTATTAAATTTCTATTGGACTTAAGAACCAACGTTGTGTTACGGAAGATAGTAAAATAACAAATGTTTTGTTAGTTTTAAAACTAAAGTTTTAAGTTGTTACTTTTTAACTTTGATTTAAAAATAAAGTGGAATAAAATTACACACACTATGTAGTCCGCATTTGTTTTCTTTTTGCTTTTGCTTTTGTTTTTGTTGTTGTTATTGTAATTTTTTTTGTGTCAGTGGCAGTGGCGGTGGTGATGTTGGTGTTTGATAATATAGTTTTAGGTATTTACTGGTGGATGGTTCAGTGAATTCATTGCTGTAAACCTATAAACAAAATAACAGCAACAACAACAACAACAACAGCGTAAATAAACCTTTTTGTTAAAACCTACAAATCAAATTGAGCCAACGTTACAAAAGAAGCAAAAAAGAAGAAGAAGAAAAAAAAAGAAAACACCTGAACAGGTGGCGTAGTATTTTAAACGTATTAACTGATTTAGAGTACAACCTGTATAAAAATAATGGTTTCAACTGTTAATACATATTTTTTTTATGTTATTCATTTTATCACTTCCCAATAAGTCACTATACCAAAGAAATTTTGTTTTAATTTAAACAAGCGCTATTACATATGAATTGGAATAATTTAGAGGGAGAATAAAATTGAAAACAATATCAAAATTCATTAAAAGAAAACTCATATTGATTGTTGAAGTAAATATTTCTTAAAATAATAGTAATTATTTCACACATGCACACCATTAGGGGGGTCCCTTCGTTATATAAGATTTAATTGCAATTTAAAATATTTTATAAAAATCTTTTAATAAAGTTGACACTAAGAAAATGTTATTAATATAAGTACCGGGTAATTTTCCTTGAGGTATAAAACCTTAAGTTGGCAATATCTTTTTAACACACAACCATTCTATCAGCTGAAAAATGATTTATGTTCAGCTTGATTCGGCGTTTCAACATAAATATACTAACGCCTAAACAACGCTTCCAAACCCGAACAAAATTGCTCTTGATGCTTTCAGAGCACGACTCAAGGAATGACCCCTACTTATGCAATGCATTGTACCAGAACTAGAAATTTATGTTATGGGGAGGAGAAAAGACGTAGTAGAGTTTGTGGACGTTCGTCCACATTGAAAGTGATAGGAGAGACCTCTTGAGGGACTTCATTGTACATACGAAGCCTTCTGCTAAAAAACTAATTTTCCTTGTAATGCATAGTGCCAATAAACCATAAATTGATGCACTCTCGCGTTAAATGCAAAACGGTGCGAGTAACGGGAACAAGTTCCCTAATTTTTATAGAACACTTACTATTGTAGCAACGATAACATAGTGAAATAAAACACACACTGCGTCATTGCTCTAAAGAATCAATAGAGTAGTCTATACATTACTGGGAACATTTGGTGATAAGATTTACATCTGCACCTGGCCGTAAGCCTTAATCCGATGGTGGTCAAACCACTGGGAATGAAAAGCAACGTCATTCACGCCCTAGGAAGCCGAGGACTAATTTTAGCAACAGGTCATCCCTAGTTGCAATTTCAGCGGTTCCAAAGCAGGGTTGCAAACCACTACTCCTTGGTGAAGAGCTGGAGACTCTCCAACTCCTGGTCTAGAACGCATGAAGCTTAATATAATTAAGAACACGACGGCATTCATATAAACTCAAACGAGGGCCTTGAAAAACACAGCCACCACGATACTCCCGTAGGGAGTTCCCAATAACCCTCTTGGCCAAAATAACTTTGGGCTGCTGGTTATACAGGAGAGTTGTATTTCATTTTTTGAACGGAAATAGATGGTATAAATAGTACGAAAAACGGAAACCTGAGCAATATAATTCGTCCATCAGACATGATACTGTATTTTTATGCCAAAAACATCAAGAGCTTCCGATTCCTTATTACTTGTATCACCTATAGCAGGAGACGAAGCACCTTTTTCGAACACAGATGTATGCGTAAGTATGCAACATTGAGTCTTATGGGCATCAAAACCTACTCTATTCACATGACTCCATTCAAAGATTGTTGCGAGATCGTAATTGAGTGTATTATTCATGTTCTGTCTTTTGGAACCCACCGCCAACTTTTTCGTTCTATTACTGAATGAATACGAATGAAAAATGTTGCTTTCATCTGCGAAAGAGTATATAGGGTTGAAAGTTTGACAAAGAAGGTCATTTAGAAAGATATGAAATAGGGTAGGAGAAAGAAAGAAAGCCTTGCGGTACCCTTAAATTATTCTTAAGCTTATCTAATGAAATGCCATCTATAGCAACTTGTATAGTGCGATTTCTAAGAAAACTCGATATAAATCTGGAGAAATTATCAACGACACCAAAAGCACCAAGTTTTGATAGAAGTGCATTATGCGACACTTTATCACACGCCTTGGAAATATCTAGAGCTAGCAACTAAAAAATAAATAACACCCTTAGACGGACACACTTACCTGGATGAAAATAAAAGATGAAAATATTAGGTTATTCCCCCATACAATGCAAAGCGGCGCACATTCTACCTACATGAGTAGATACAGCCCTAATACGTGATAAGATTTACGTCTGTACTTAGCTGAGTAAGCTATAACCAGATGGTGGATCATGCCGCTTTAGATGAAATGTAGCATCATCCTCCCCCTAGAAGGCCTTCAGGTACGTATATCTTCCAGTCACTCCTAATTGCAACTTCAAAAGCCCGGAGCAGACCGCAGCTTTCACTCCTTGCTAAAGAGTTGGAGACTATCCAACTCCTGGTCCAGAACGCATGAAGCGTAATAAAATTTAAGAACACAACGGCAATCATGCTCACTAGACCTGAACCATTCATTGCGTTAATTGTGAATCATCCGACCCACATAACTCAAACGAGGCCCTCGACACCACAACCACCACGATACTCCCGAAGGGGCAACCTCAATAATTAGTCAGAGAACAGCTAAAAGGCTAAAAAGAAAAATAGCTGAACTCTGGTGCTTTACTGATTCCCGAGGAAATATAGTGGTATTGTATAGTTGACTCCTGTTAGCCTTGAAGGGACTAGCGCTCCAGTCCTTTTACCCTCAAAGACACATGTAATGACTGTGAGATTCCTTCAAAACATATTAATGTTTCTTCGAAATGGTGTATAGAGTTACACCATTGTTCCGATAGCAAAGCCAGTAAGTCACCCGTAAAGCGTTCCCTATGAAAACCATACTGTTGGTCGCTAAGTAAGCTGTTTGACTCTAGGTACCTCTCAAGATGAAAATTGTTCATAGTTTCCATCACTTTAGAAAGTGCAGAACAAATTGCAATTCGACGGTAATGTTCACGGTTGTTAGCCTCAGCCTTTTCGGGGATTGGCATTATGTAAGCAACCTCTTAACACTTTGGAAATTCAACGGTATGATACAATGTGCTGAAAAGGATTACTAACGGACGTGGTAACGTTGAAGAGGACTGTTTCAAACAAATAAATCGCTGTGAAATAATTACAGCGACTTTCTAAGACAAATCTGCCAGTCTGACCTAAATATCTTTATTCCACGCATTTTTTTCAAACTAAAGAAATTGATCTTGGTAGTTTTGAACAACTTTTTTAATGGGTTCTAACGATTTCCGTACCAATATTTTGATTGATTTGGAGCCACCCTAATATTTCAGACCTGCATATTTTAGCATGTTTTAGATAGCAGCCCCCGTTTTATTTCTTGTTTGTTTTATATTAATTTATTATTACTTCACGGTTTGATACATTTATTAAAGCTCTGTGTTCAAAAAAGCACACACACACACACACACACATACAAATACATATATATTTATATATACACAAACATATATATATATACATATATAGATTATAAAACTAAGGTTCAGTCATTTTTTCTTGTTACATTTGTGTTATTATTTGTAATAAACAATATAAAACTACATTAAAGAAATATAGCAAATACACTTAAACAAAAGGATGGAGGATTAAGGAGCTTTTCTCTAAAAATTTGCCAAAGGCATGCTCGCCCAAAATTTATAATTCCTGAAATGTAAAGAATGTATCATAAATTCATACATTATGTGTAATTCCGTGCATTTCTGTACCTATGTTGGCACCTCTGACTGCTTAGAGTACGTAAGTAAGTTAATAAGTGGAACAGTATTTCAAAACAAAAGAAACGTTGGCAACTTCATTTAAAATATTTTAGAAAAACTAAATTAATTGGAAAATTCAGGAAAACTGAATCTGAAGATGGCGCTTAACCTTTTGTTTGTCCAGACACAAGCCCTCTCAGCAAAGATTTGAAAAGTCGGTAGGTAGTTTTTTGATTCTGTTGCTGATTATCAATAACTGGATTTCAGCTGTTCTTGTAAAAAGGTGCAAAGAAAGTGAATTTAGACTCTGGAATTATTGCATTTACTTTTTCTGGGAAAATGCAGATTATCATGGCTCCAAATACATCAGTTTTGGTTATCGACTAACCATTCAAATATTCATTATTCAAACAGACACAAGTGAGTTTCGTCGCTAAAGAAAATTTGCTTATCGGAATCCTAATTAGCGGTCATCTTGAAAGTGTTTATTCATGTTAAAATATCAAACCAAACTAAATATAAATCCATTAATAGCTGATAAGATGGCTGCCTGTTAAAAAAGTGTTGCCAGCTTAAACTTCTATACCTCTATAAAAATACCCTATAGTATAAAAAGTATTAGCGCTTTAAAGAAAAATTTATTTTTCTGGCGAATCATACAAAACAATTGTGCGATTGGCTTGGTATAAGTGAAATTGCAATTGTTTCGCTTGCGCTTCTTATCAATAAAAAAGTCAAGGTTCGGTTTGGCTTATATAATCAGTGATTGAGAAAATTTTAAAAGTGGAAAGTTTTGTTTACTTAAATACCTTGTTTTGGCGTAACTTATGCTTTTAGAATTTTAATTGTATGCCATATATAGGGTGTGCGTTGGGAAGGTGTACTAGTTTGCCGCCATTTTGGTAAACATCAGTCTTGTAAGTTCTTATTGGTAGTCATAAAGTAGACACGTGGCAAATTTATTATAGAAAAATTTTCGATAAACCAACGTGTTTTAATCGTTAAAACATTTTTTCAAAATTAATCAGCAGCTTGGTCTTCAAAGGACAACTTTAGACACAATTTTACACAAGAATTTGCATTTGTTTCCATGTAAGATTCAGTTGACATAAGAGCTTCTTCCACAAGACCATTTACGCCGCCTTACATATGCCAGTAGGATGTTACAGCTCGGCCATGATAACCCCGATTTTCATGAAAAATTCATAATGAGTGACGAGGCACATTTTCGATAGAATGTGAATAAGGAGAATAGTCGGTTCTGCAGAATGAGAAACTTTCAATAGTCATCTTTGGGTTCATTAAAAGTCACAGTCTGGTGTGTAATTTGTACAGGAGGAATCATTAGACCGACGTAACGGTAACTGTGAATGTGTGATGATATCCTGATATGATTGAAAACTTTTTAACACCACAACCGCATGCTTTGGACTCGATTAACATGTGGTAACAACAAGACGGTGCGACATCGCATACAGCTAGGATTACAATCGAATTACTGCGAAACCTCTTTCCACAACAAGTTATTTCAAGAAATGGTGATGTTGATTGGCCTCCACGCTCGTCTGATTTGGCTGCTTTCGACTTCTTTTTGTGGGAATATCTGAAAAGCAGGGTTTATGCAAACAAACTAGAAACGCTTCAGCAACTCAAACAAAATATTCGTGATGAAATTAATGAAATAACGCGTGAAATGTGTGAGAATATACTGAAAAATGTGTTAAAAAGGCCTCGCATTTGTGAGGCTAACAGAGGCGGACATTAATCTGATATTGTATTCCATACCTAATTGCCGAAATTAAATAAAACATTTATCAAAATAAAATCCACTCTCTTGCATTTAATCAGAAACTATAAACAAACAAAGTGGTATACCTTCCCGGCGTACACCCTGTATAATTATATATAATAATATATTTTATTTATTTTTTATATTTTATATATTTTTAAACAATATGTGAAAAAAAATTGGCAACTTATCGATTGATTCTCAGCCTGTCAGGTGCATACGGAATACAAATAAAATTTATTGAAGTATTTTTTGTTAAACAATATTTTGTACAGTGTATTAGAAACAATATTAAAGTGAGTCTTTAATTTCTTCATAAATATTCAACAGACGATGGTTACTTCATATTAGGGAGTCTTCTTAAATCATTGAATATTAAACTACAGACAATATTGTATTTAAATAATTTCAGATGTTATAGAAAATATAATAAATTATAATAATCATTAGTGGGTGTTATTTATGTAGAGTTAAGTTTTTAAAATTTAAGTTTAGAAGAATTCATTGCCGAATTGTTAGAATTTTTTCAATATCCCCAGGAAGACCAGAGAAGTTCTATTTATAGAAGTTTAAATTGGCTACACGTTTTTAACTGGCGGCCATTTTATCAGCTGTCAAGTAGTTTGGCCTGAAATTTCACCTGAACAACACTTCCTAATTGTGCAAATTTCGCCCAAAACTAGATTGTCGTTGATCCCGATTTTCACAAGCAAACTTTGTTTAACGATAAAGCTTACTCTCGTTTGAATGGATACCTCATCAAACCAAACTGTCATATTTGGAGCAATGATAATCTTCAAATGCGTATAGAAATATTTCGTGATAAGATTTACATCTGCACCTGGCTGTAAGGCTTAATCACATGGTGGTCAAACAACTGGGAATGAAAAGCAACGTCATTCACGCCCTAGGAAGCCGAGGACTAATTCTAGCAACAGGTCTTTCCTAATTGCAATTTCAGCGGTGCCAAAGTAGGGTTGCAAACCACTACTCCTTGCTGAAGAGCTGGAGACTATCCAACTCCTGGTCCAGAACACATGACTAGCATGCTCACTGGATTTAGGATCATTTACCCGTTGGTGTGATTAAAGGCGAGATGATCCTGGCCAACATAATCAGTTCATGCTTGAGGCGGCAAAACCACAACCACCACGATACTCCCGAAGGGCCAACCTCAATAATCAGTCACAGAGAGCAACAGCTAAAAGTCTAAAGAGACAATTAGGGGAAACTCTGGGGCTTACTGATTCTCGTGGAAATAACGTGGAGCTTCCAGTTGACTCCCAGCTTGCCTTCAGGGGACAGGTCTAAACAGTTGAAGTTCTAAAGGGTGTTTTTTTAAGCCCGATAGAACTTGAAATTGTAAAAAATAACACAAAAAATTAAATTGTAATCAAAATTTCTTTTTTATTCGAAGGATCAATACGTGACATTAACATTTGAAAATGATTTCGGGCGTATGGGCACCGCGGCTGATCTTGACGAAGCGCATTCTGGACGTCCAATTTTGGGCCACTTTTCCGAGCACTGCTGGGTGTATGTCACGAATAACACGAACAATGCTGTCCTCCAAGGCGTCAATTGTTGCTGGTTTATCAGCATAAACCAGTGACTTCACATAGCCCCACAGGAAATAGTCAAGTGGTGTCAAATCGCACGACCTTGGAGGCCAATTGACAGGTCCATTTCTAGAAATCAACTTATCGCCAAATTTTGATTTCAATAAGTCGATGGTTGCGTTCGCTGTATGGCACGTAGCGCCATCCTGTTGAAACCACATCTCGTCCGGATCAATGTCATCCATATTTTCAAACAAAAAATCATTGATCATGGTGCGGTAACAATCTCCATTGACCGTAACGCGAGCTCCGGCCTCATTTTTGAAGAAATAAGGTCCGATGATGCCACCAGCGTGAAAACCGCACCAAACGGTGCATTTTTCTGGATGTAATGGAGTCTGTAGGGTCTGTTGTGGATTGGTCTCACTCCATATGCGGCAATTTTGCTTATTAACAAACCCGTTAAGCCAAAAATGCGCCTCATCGCTGAACACAATTTTGCGATAAAACAACGGGTCAGTTGCCAACTGCTCTAGAGCCCAATCGGCGAAAGAACGACGCATATAATGGTCTCGTGGCTTCAATTCCTGCACCAGCTGGATCTTATACGGGTGTAGGCCGAGATCTTTGCGCAAAATTTTCCACGTAGTGGACGGACAGACCGACGACGAATTGATAAATTTGGATCTTCTTCCACACTTTCGTTTACAGCGGCGATATTCTCTTCAGTACGCACATTCCTTCGACGTGTTGGTGTTATTGCATCCTCTAGAGAGTATGTGGTACGAAATCTATCGACAGTTCGACGAATGGCTTGTTCAGATGCACGATTATGTACGCCATAAAAATGACGAAGTCGTCTATAAGTTGCGCGAATGGACGACTGATTTTCAAAGTAAATTTGGATAATTTCGTAGCGTTGTTCAAGCGAGAGTCTATTCATGATGATTTGTCAGAGTATACTGAAACAAATAAAAAAAAATGTTTCATCAAAATCTAGCTTAAAAAAACACCTTTTATAACGACCGATAAATGTGCCCACGTGGCGGTGTATGTAGAGACATCGTTACATCTAGAAAAACTGATTGGTCGGTATGATTAATGGGCTAACGAACTAAATGATCTGTATTTTTTTTTAAATTGATGCTGGTCAGATCGTTAGATTCCATGGTCATTGACTCTTTCGTTTATCAAATAAACAACCATGATATGCAGAAGCTGTGGTCTCAACAAGACAGCACAGCATATCACACATCTCGTGCCACAATTGATTTATTGAAAGTAACGTTTCATGATTATAAGATTTAATGCCGCTAGACTATTTATTGTGGGGATATGCGAAGTTATAAATCCATTATAAGACTATAAATGTTGGAAAAAGTCTTCGAAAATTAGATCTCCAGATTAGATTACATGCGAGCCAGCCGTAGTGATCACAAGCCATAAATCATATTAAATTATAGTGCCAGGAAATTATATTTCGAATAAAGGACATTTCATGGCAATTTAAAAAATTCATACAGGGTCCGCCACCTAACGTTTTTTTTTTCAACTAGTGCTTATTTCGTAAATGGTAACACTTAGCTTATGTTTGATTTGAGAGATAATTAGATTCATTCTCTCGCTGAACGAATATGGTTGTGTATACGCTTGAGCAACGCTTCGCTAAGTGGGCCTGCGATCGACTTACAGAAGATGCCGATTTTGCAAAAAAAATCATCTTTTCAGATGAAGCTCATTGATCTTGGCGGGAATGTATACAAGCAAAATTGTCGCATATGGGGCCAGAAAACCCGCACGCATACTTTGAATAGCCGACGCACGAGTCACTGTTTGGTGTGGATTTCGGTCCAGTGGCATACAGTCAATGTTACAGTCAATGTTGAACGAATTTTTGTTTCAAAAATTGAAGAGGAGGATGTTGGCAACACATGGTTTCAACAGGTTGGCGCTACGTGCCACACAGCCGAAGCTGTGTAGTTTTGTTTATAGCATTAAAAAAACAAACGTTATTTGGCGGACCCTATACTTGTTTTATTCCACGTAAAAATTTTGAACCTCTATAAAAAACAACCTTTAAAGGTAGATACTCGTAGCACCCTAATGTTAAAGGCTCGTGCCACTTTTTGTTAGAAAAGAGGATTTCATTTACAAGAACAAGTAAATATTTTAATTTTAAATATACTTTTTTAAGAAAAGAAGTCACTCCTTGCCAGTAATAGTAACATTGTGAAATTCTCTGATTTAATTTAACTCTTAAGATTACGCATGTAGACTGACTGTTGCTTTAGAAACACATTTTTACTTTTTTTATAATTTAAAATTAAAAAAAAAAACACAACAAACTAAAAAGCAATTATATTTGGCATGTGTTCTTTGACTTATATTTTTAAATTATGCATGTATGTATGTATGTATATGTGTGTCTGTGTGTATGTATATAGTTAAAGTGTTTAAAACTTGGCTAAAGACAAGAGCCTCATTAACTTAATCATGGAAGCATTAACAAAATTCAACAATTTTCTTTTTTTTAATATTAATGGGTTAAGATCATGATAGCACCCCATACATTCATGGATACTTCTCTATGCAATTGTTACTTCAAATGTCCATAAGTAGAACGGTTACTAAAGTTTGACTTGTTACTGATTTAATGGCACATAGTTAGTTGGTGGTGCTCCATCAACCTTAACATTAGATGGCATAAAAATAAAGTTCTTTAAGACTCTCTTATGCTTTTTTTTGACTATTAAACTTTGGAGCAGGAAGTGTTGCATGAACAATTTGTTTGACGCTTAACTATTGAAGAAAAGTTCATTATGCCGAATTGTTGTTATAAAAAAATAAGTGGAATATTTCAAAATTTAATAATTCTCTACACAATTCTGTATATTAATATTTTAATTATATTTATGGTTTATTGTTATTTTTATTATTTTATAATTAATTTTTGTTTAAGCACAAGGTCTTTATACAAAAATTTAATACATTTAATTTAAAAAAAAAAAAAACAATTAATTATAAGATATTAATATTTTAAATAATTTTTATTATCCTATTCCTTTTCGGCTTAAGGTCAGTTTTTTTCTTTTTTATTGACTTCTCCCAATATTTCGATCAACTTCGTTGATCATCTTCAGGGGATTTATAACACAATTACAATCACCAATAAAAACATTATCACAAAATTACAACAAATTAAAATATTTACAATTACCATTTAAAAAGATTTTTTTAACTAAAATTAAAAATTAAAAATAATAAGATTAACTATATATCCCTTCCGCGTCTTGTTTATTGCACAGTTGTCAATATGTAAACAAAGTTTGTTTACGTTCTACTGTTTTTTAGTCTATGTTTGTTTATTGTGTGTCTATATATCTGTGCACATTTCTCTGTATCGCTCTTAAAATTTAGTCTCTTATCGATTGGTACATCAATGATGTGTAGCATCTCAAGCGTAAATCTCTTCTTATAATTATCCTCTCTCGATAATATTTTGATGTTCTCAAAATTTGGTCTGTGACCTGTTGTAGCACAGTGGGCTGCAAGTGCAGTTTTTTGTGTTGTCTGCTTTTAACGAGATTTTGTATCCGATTTGTGTGATGCTAACCTTGTCTTAAGTTTTGTCCTTGTTGTTCCAACATATACTTTCTGGCATATATAGGACTCGTCCCCATTGCAGCTTATTTTATATACTATATTAGACTTGTCCTCATTATCCAGTTTCGACTTTGTCTGGCTGTAAAGTCTATTTAATGTATTGTCTGTTTTAAAAGCTAATTGGTTTTTCTCGTTATCGTAAATGTTAGAGTGTTCTAATCTTTCTGAAAAACCAGGAATATATACCATGGATTTGTATACCTTTGCTGATTTTTCTGTTCCATTGTCTTTACATTGATTTTTGTATTTGGCATGTTTTAATAGGTCGTTTATTGTTTTATTAGAAAAATCATTTTTCTTTAAAGTGTCTTTAATTTTGTCTATATTTTTATAGTGAAAACTGCGGTCACTGATCGTTAAGACTTTGTTAATAAAATTTAGAGCAGTATTTATTATGATCCTTCTCGGATGTTTTGAATAGAAATTTATAATTCTTCCTGAAGACATAGGTTTTTGATACCAATCTAATTTTAGCCGATTTTGCCTTTTCACTATTGAGTCTAAATACGGTAATTTGTTGTTGTTCTCCATCTTCATTGTAAATTGTATTCCAGTATTGAAAGAGTTTAGTGCTTTCAATGTAATTTCAACATTATCCTTCTCAATAACTGCGAAAAGATCGTCTACATATTTTGTTAAAAATCGTGGTTTTTTCTCTAGTTTTTGAAGAATCTCATCCAATAATTCTTCCATAATAATATCTGCTATTATCGGTGAAATAGGTGAGCCCATTGGCATTCCTCTCATTTGTTCATAAAATTTGTCACCGTACTTAAAATATAAAAACATTTTTAGGAATTCGTGTGTGTTGCTCTAAAATATTCCACTTTCCCTCAATCGTCCTTAGTGCTAAATTTACCGGTATACTCGGAAATAGCGAAACTACATCAAAAGAGATGAGTACTTCGTTGTCATTTATTGTTGCTCCGGAAATTCTGTCTTTAAAGTCTTTAATTTGTTGTAATTTTGTGATAATGTTTTTATTGGTGATTGTAATTGTGTTATAGATCCCCTGAAGATGATCAACGAAGTTAATCGAAATATTGGGAGAAGTCAATAAAAAAGAAAAAAACTGACCTTAAGCCGAAAAGGAATAGTATAATAAAAATTAGAAAAAAACAGGTCAACAGAAAACATAAAGTATATATTTTAAATATTCAAAAAAATAATTTTTGGATATCAATGCTGACTAAACTATTTAGTCGATTTTAATCATATACAACGTATTCGTGATAAGATTAACATCTGCATCTGGCCGTAAGCCGTAATCAGATGGTGGTCAAACCACTGGGAATGAAAAGCAACTTCATTCACGCCCTAGGAAGCCGAGGACTAATTCTAGAAACAGGTCTTTCCTAGTTGCAATTTTAGCGGTTCCACTACTCCTTGCTGAAGAGCTGGAGACTGTCCAACTCCTGTTCCAGAACACATGACTAGCATGCTCACTGAATCCGGATCATTCAGCCGTTGGTGTTATTAAAGGCGAGATGATCCCAGCCCCCAAAATCAAATTCATGCAGGGGTCGCAAAACCACAACCACCACGCTACTCCAGAAGGGCCAACCTCAATAGTCAGTCAGAGAAACAGCTAAAAGGCTAAAGAGATATTTAACATAACTCTAGAGCTTACTGATTCCGGTAGAAATAACGTGGAGCTTCCAATTGACATCCAGTTTGCCTTCAGAGGACTGGGCTCCCCAGCAGCACAAGTCTAGATGGTTGAGTAATCCATAAAGACTGATAAACGTGCCTCCGGGGGGAGCTATCTTGTCCCCTTCAAAGTAATCGCCCTCAGATATAAATACACTTATGCCAGCGTTGTTCCAATCCTCGAAACACTTCTGAAACGCACTTTCTGGTATCCCCACCAGCACCTCTTTCGATATTTTTCTTTTATCTCCCCAATCGTAGCAAAACGCTTTCCTTTCATCGGTGTCTTCAGTTTTGGGAAGAGGAAAAAGTCAGCAAATGCCAAGTCCGGTGAATATAGTGGTTGAAGCTGGATTAAGGTTTTGTTTTTGGCCAAAAACTCACACATAAGCAACGATGTGTGAGCTGGTGCGTTAGCATGGTGCAAAATCCATGATTGGTTTTTCTAAAATTCTGTGCGTTTCTGACGAATTGCTTTACGCAAATGGCGCATAGCTTTAAGGTAGTATTCCTAGAGTTCATGATGCAATTGCAATCGAAGAACACAGTGGGAAAAACTTTCACATTTGACCGAACTTTACGTGCTTTCTTTATGTCTTGGCTCTTCTGGATGCTTCTATTGGGATGATTGGGCTTTGGTTTCAATGTCATAGCCATACACCCATAATTCGTCACCAATTATGACCTTTTTGAGCAAATCTGCATCGTCGTTGACGACGTTCAACAGCTCCTGAGCGATGTCCATGCGACGCTGTTGCTCAAAATTTAGCAATTTTGAAAAGGATCTTCGCTGCCGCACATTTCATGCCTAAAACATCCATAAAAATTGCTTGGCTTATGCAGAACGATATGCCAACATCATCAGCAACCTCTTCAATAGTGATTCGACGATTATCCAAAATCGTTTTCTTCATGGCTTCAAGGTTTTTATAGGTTATTCTGTGTTCTGCTGCTAGTAGACTCGCCAAACACCACAGTCAACATTTCAAATGTCCTTGCACAACCCCCCGGGAGCACATTTATCGGTCTTTTTAGAATACTTGACTATCTAGACCTGTGCTGCTGGGGATATAAGGGAGCTCAGTCCCCTGAAGTCAGCAGGGATACAACTGGAAGCTCCACGTTATTTCCACGGGAATCAGTGAGCCCCAGAGTTCCGCTATTTGTCTCTTTAGGCATTTAGTTGTTCTCTGGCTGATTATTGAGGTTGGCCCTTCGGGAGTATTGTGGTGGTTGTGGTTTTGCATACAGCTATTGTTTTATGGTGGCCAGGATCATCTCGCCTTTAAATACACCCATCGGTGAATGATCCAGATCCAGTAGGCATGCTAGTCATGTGTTCTGGACAGGAGTTTAATAGTTTCCAGCAACTAGGAAGGACCTGTTGCTAGAATTAGTCTTCGGCCTCCTAGGGCGTGAGTGGCGCTGCTTTCCACTCACAGTGTTTTGACCACCATCTGATTAAGGGTCACGGCCAGGTGCAGATGTAAATCCCATCACGAAATGTCCTTGCTCATTTGATTTCATTTTTATACAAAAGCTTCTTTGATCCATTTTTTTGAATAGTAAAAAAATCGAAGAGCACACCAAAACATGACTAAACTTTTTATCTGTCAAAAACAAACTAACAATCCAAAATGGCTGATATTGTCAACATATGGAACAGACATGTGTACCAACATAACATAAAAATGCGAAAATCGAACATAGGTAACTCACGTAATTTAAAAGAAACAGTTATAACGGAAGGAAATCAAGTTGGGTAAAAAAATCGAGGCATACTTTTAGGAGTGAGAAAAAATTTATTTTATAGGCAGAAATTAATATCAAACGAGGCTATAATATGGTGTTTGCGAACTTTTCAAAAATTAGCACTGGTTTAAAGGCTAAAATGGTAATAATTTTTTTTTTTTTGGATGTATATTCTCTTCTCTTCATTATCTGTAAACGTATTGATTTATTTAAATTTCCAAAATTAATATAAATATTTTATGGTCTATTTTCGATTATAAGGAATTAATTTCCTCTCGAAAACTTTACGGCTGTTTTGTTGAAAAGGTTGTTAAATAATAATAATATGAAATTTATGGTCTCTATGACTTTTGGAGTAATTGATTTTTTAGAAGATCTTAATTTTACCGAAAAATTAAGATTAAGTTAAAAAAGCTTTATTTTTTCTTATGTTTTTCATGTCGTCCTTTCAGTTTTGCAAAAAGCTTTTTTTGAAGTTAGAATTTTGTTTGTCTAAAAGTTTAATTTTTTTTACTTTTGATATGTGCGTATATTCTCCGACGGGGTTTAATTTATTTGAATATGATTTTGACGTCAACCCGAATCAGATTTGGTTTGTGAACAAACCATCTTCAGTGGTCTCTCTACAGAGACGCGGGTTGACGTAAAATTATACCCAAAGTCTTTTCCTATTTTCTTTTCGCTACATTTAGGGTGCTTAGTTGCCAGTTTTAAATACTCAGTAATTGAAATTCACGTATGTTTTTCATGTCGTTCTTCAATACGAAATTGGCTGCTTTGTTAGAAACAATTTTTACTTTCCTTACTTTCTTGTCTCCACATTTTTGATGCTTCGCCACCCGTTTTATATCTTCTGTATATTAAATTACTTTGCAAACTTCACACTTTTATTCCAGTTTTTTTGTATTGCACTCTACTGTTAACGTCCTCTTATTTATGGGCTTTAATTTTTCTGCCAGTGATATTGCTTGCAGCTGTCAAGCTTAGTATTCACCTATCAAAAATAGGAAAATTATCATTCACTTACTTATTTTAAAAACTAAAAGTTCAATGTTAAATAATTTTTAAATATTAAAATATTTTTCAATATTTCTGCCATAAATTTCAAGTCTTTAGAGACAGAGACTTTTTAAAAAGCTTTGGGTCTTCATGGAAACAGTTTAAATTTAATAGTGAACTGTGAATTGGCTTAATGTAAATGAAATGAAAAGTGGTGAATTTGGCAGCACCTATTTGCTTAGCAAAGTTCGGAACCAAATTGGTATCAATAGTGGGGAATAGACAAGTTCCTTGAAAACTAAAACAAGTTTTGAGAGCCAATAAAATTGATTCAAAATTAATTTGATTTTTGTTTTTATTTTAAATGGTTTCGTCTCAATTTACACTGGGGTTCTTTTCGATAAAATATACGATATTTTTACGATATCTGAGGTTTTATTTTATTATAAATTTAAAATTAAAAAATTGGAGATTTATTTTTATAATTAAGATTTTATAATGTGACTATTATTTACATAAAGGACGGCTTCAATGAATCTCTACAGCTCTTAACAGTTCTTAAAATAAGTCACATTCCATAATAAAATTAAGCAGAACTTTTAAGACTTCTCGTGACATTTATTTTTTAGAGAATTAGCGCTGTGTCTAGGTGCTGCACTAGGGGAATTCACTTTAAAATATTTTAAAATTGTTTTGAGTGTTTAACAAGCTGTGGGCGTGCATGTGATATATTGTGAAATATATATATATATATATATATATATTTATTTTTTAAATATATTCAGTTCTGTCTTAGGCTAGACCAAGCCCATACACAAGTCATACTGTTTTAGGCAACTTTCGATGTTTTAATTTTCCAAGGCATTACAGAAGTCCATTAATCATCGAATGAAGCGTATCTAGCTTAATAGGAAAAAAGCACAATTTAAAAATTTAATTTATTGATTTAAAATTTTTAATTGTCTAGTTAGTCATGTCCTTAAACTGGATACAAACAGCATTCCACTACATCCTAAAAGATACCGGGCTTTTCAACTAGAAGTTTGTTTTCCAACAAGATAGTTGTCACATTTAATTTTTTAACGTATTCGTAGTAGATGCATTGGAAATTGTTACGAAGATATCAATTACGCACGAAAATCGCATTAAAATAATTTAAATCCACTATGAAAATGGTGGTTCAGTTGAAGTTACATTTAAATTCTTAAGAATTTGATCAACAGTTATACAAGATCACAACATGGCGAATTTTGCGTAAGGATTCGACTTTGAAGCCTTACAAGGTTCAACTTGTACAGGAATTAAAACCGACCTACCATTCAGATAGCCGTAGAATCGCTCAATTCATTCAGGAACAATCGGCTGGTTTTAATGAAAAAATAATTATTTCAAACGAAGCCCATTTTCAATTGTCTGGATGTGTCAACAAACAAAATTGACACATTTGGACTTCGGAAAATCCTAGAGCGTTTATTAAGAAGCCTTTGCATGCTTAACGTGTCACTGTATGGTGCGCTATGTGGTCTGGAGGTGGAAATGGGTCGTTTCTTTTTCTAAGATGAGGCTGGAACTTCAGTAACGTTCAGTAGGTCACGCTATCACTCAGTTTTGGCCTATTATTGACGACGTGGATATCACTAACTTGTGGTTTCAACAAGATGGGGCCACATGTCACACGGCCAATAAAACGATTAATTTATTGCAGCAGTTAGTGGTCAGCCAGATCATGTGATTTAACACCACCATTGGGTTATATATTGTGGAATTATATTAAGGGCAGAGTCTATACGGTGCCAATCGTTTCAATTTCAGCTTTAAAAACTCAAGATCTGGTATTTTGCATGCTTACGCATACGGAAATGGTGCTGCACCTGTTACTTTGGGAGATATAGGTATTAAGAAATCGGAAGTTAAATATGTTCTTGGCATGAAAATTCAGTGTGATGTTCGATGGACTAAACACATTTTGCTGGTTTCTAAAAAAACTTTCAAGTTCTTAGGTTTTCTAAAACGGTGTAAGAGATACTTCAATCTATCCGATCTTCGTACTATATATAACACCTATATTCATCTAAAGATGGAATACAACTCTTATGTATGAGCCGGCGCCCCAAAGTTTATTTTGAAGTTGCTCGACCGCGTATAGGACAGGGCTAAGAGGCTTATTGGGGATGCTAGGGTATCCAACTCTATTGATTCTCTAGAGTATCGACGCAATGTAGGTTGTTTTATCGTTACTACAATGGTAAGTGCTGTAACGAAATTAGAGAACTTGTTCCCGAAACTCTCACCTTTTTGCGTTTGACTCGATTTCCAATGAGAGCTCATCTATTTGTGATCGACTGGCCAGTGAATTTCACTACGCATTAGAGGAAAAATTTGTTTTTTTTAGCAGAACAATTCGTATGTGGAATAAACTCCCTCCACAGGTCTTTCCTATCTCTTTCAATGTAGGAATGTCCACAAAACCTACTCCCTCTTTCCTCCTCCCCATAACCTAATATCCTTGTTCTGGTACATGCATGCGTAGGGGTCATCCCTTGAGTGCTGGTTTAAACGAAAAAAAAGCCCGTGAGGTGACTAACGAAATAGGATCTCCATTTTGCGAACAAGTGATTAAAAACTTTGATGAAAAAATCGTCATCTGCCAGCGTAGTCGTGGTGGACATTTGCCAGATTCATTTTTCATTCATAATTGTCGAACATTTCTCTTCGTCATACAATAGAAATTTGAATCATCGTAATCTAAATTTTTTGTTTTATTTTGTTTTAAAAAATAAAATCTTGTTGAAAATCCCTTTATATAAGGGTATTATATAGCAAGATATCAAAATCGATAACGCTGTTTTCCTAACGATTTTGTAAAAAACAATGTGAATTAAACTGCAATCGAAATTGTTTTATAAACGGCAACCCAACAAACTGATTCGAAAGTCCTATCGTCAATATGTTGTCACCCATTTAACGAGAACTCAATTTAAAACATCAGCAATCGTTTAAGACAGTTTGGTGAACTGGGTTATTACAACTACATGTCCATATTAGAAATTGAACTACTTAATGAATCATCAAAATTTCAAACAAAATCTTCTTTTTCCTAAATTTTTTTTCTATGTGTTTTGTTTTGGAAGAATTTCTAAAAATAACATTAACCATAGAAGATAATTTTGTTATTTAAACTTCTTTAGACTATTGTACAAAATACATACAAATTTTCAAAACCATATGCAAAATTCAAATACATACAAGCTGATAGCACAGTAGTTTATTAGCCAACAATAAATTTTATCTGACGGTTAAACAATTAACGGATTATTATACTTATTGTTAGCGTTGTTGTTGTTGCTCGAAATACTAGAAAGTAAAGAAATATTTAATTTGAATAATTCAACTCAATAACAATTTTTAGTACATAATTTCGAAAGCAGACTTGGCTGAAACTGAAGAAATAAAAAGATGAACAGTTATTCAAAATAACCAAAAAAAAAAAACAAAAAAATAATTTTGCAAAAAATAATCTTTAATAAAAAAACCTTAAAATTTTTGGATTAACATTATTTATCAGTTAACAAAAAAAAGTGAGAGAGAGATATAGAGACAGAGACAGAGTAATAGAGAGTGTATAATAACATTGTGGTATTTGCCAAGGCTAAAACCAAAACTCGTGGGTAGAACTTGAATAATAAATATTTAAATAAATCTTTTTCCTTTAAAAAAATATTAAAAAAGATTTCAAATTAGATCACTGGGAATTCTGCATTTAATACTTTTTTTCAAAAGGCATATGAACAATTGCTAAACAATTTAACAAAGACACACACACACATATATACATACATACATATACACTTATATTTCATTTTGTCCTCATTTTTCACTTTTTTAGCTGACATTTGAAATCGCAAAAAATAAAGATGGTTAACATGAATAACCGATATGATTTATGATATTTTTGTGTCATATTTGCAAGTACTTTAGTGAATTGTTGAACATAGAATGTCATCATCTACTTTGCAACTTAATAGTCATCATACGAACAATTTATGAATAATTTAAGTAATTGACAGTGTACGGACACACACACACACACACACATATAATGGACATGTTATTTCTCTATTTCTTTATAGAAAATGGTTGAGATAATGAAATTATGTTGGGTATGCAAAACTTGTGTCCTCCAAGCACTAGCACTATATAATACCAATGATTGCTTATTATCTGTTGATCAAATTCATGGTTAAAACTAGGTTAAGTTCAAAAGCCATTGTTACGTTTTTCACTTTTTACTTTAAAGACACCACAAATTCGTTAAGTCTCGCAGGAGACTCCAAAGTCACAATGAAGACATAAAAATTCTACTCTTACTTTCGTCTTTGAATAATAAAGGCTTCTTTGCGGTTTCATCCACAATTTGCTTCTTATGTTAAATAAGCGGATTTTAATTCCTTAACCTCAATAATCTTCTAATTTGTTATTCTTAAGTAAATGCGCTTTCACCAGCTAACTCTCATCTATTCTGGTTGCCTAATGATTTCTTTGCTTGCTACACAAAAAGTCGAGGATATAGGATAATATTTATTCGCCTTGAAACAACAGATCCTTTTCATTATTGGTGAACAACAATTATATCTTCTTTATGCTTTTCTTTGGGATTTAAACTCATGATCACTTGTTACAAAATCACATACATACAAACATACATCAACTAAACTAAACTTATCTATCGAGGCTGGGGAAAAATTTCTTTCTTTTTTATCAAGAGAGTTCAGGAGATATGAAAATTTATATTCGCCTTTCAACAACCAACTCAGCTCTCCTTCGTTGATCAGCAACAATTTTTTCTTTTTTATACTTTCTTTGGGATTTGAACTCGTAATCATTCCAAAATCAAATACATACATGCACCAAATAAACTATCGTGACAGCGCAATAATTTCTGTAGGCTAGTAGCTAGTGTACTAGCTTAAAAAACTGGGGATTGTGGGTTCGATTCCCAACAAAGACTTTGGTTTATTTCACAACAGATAAAAACTGACTGTCGGTGAGGCTGCTTAGTGATGAAGGCATGGTTACTGGTCACTGTGCTGTCTTACAGTTAATTTTAGTAACTATCCTTCTACTTTCACCACCTGTATCATCTCTTCTCTACCTCTTTCCTAAAGAAATTAGCGCGGTACATTGTTGCCTGAAGTGCTACTTCTCTTAAAAAAAAAAAAACGGATAGTCCAGGAATATATATTTGCCTTTAAGCCACTAACTTATCTCTCCTTCATTGATCAGCAACAATTATTTCTTCTTAATACTTTCTTAGGGATTTGAACTCATGACTATTTATTTTAAAATCAGATACACAAGCGCACCAACTAAACTAAAATTATCTATTGCGCCTGGGCGCCAAAAGGTTCTGGAGGTATGAGAATATTTATTTGCCTCTTAACAATTAACTCATATCTCTCTCATCAACAACAATTGTTTCTTCTTTAAACATTCTTTGGGATTTGAACTCATGACTTTGACCTCTAAAATTACCTACACACTAGGCAGGAAATTATTCTTCTCGCTGTTTTCTTTTTTGGTGCATTGAAAATGAAGAATTTTGAATTGAAATTCTTTTTTTTTTAGTTTTATAATTTTAATTTATTTTTATTTTTAAGTAGAAGTCTGCAAAAAGCAGCTAATTTTTATACAAAATTTTATCGATTATACTTTAATTGAAACTACATGAAAAGATGGATTTAGATAAGTAGCCTTTAAAGACGTCACTTGAAAATGAATATAACGAGTGTTATGCAGGAAACTGCATTTTTCCGTAAGATAAGAAAATTGTGTTCAAATATCCACCATGACCACGCTGATAAATGTCGATTATTTCATCAAAGTTTTAATCAATTTTAATCTAAATTGCTAATAGGACCTATTGCGTTAATCACATCACGGATTTTGAGTTTTAAGGCTGCAATTAATTCGATTGGCTCCGTTTAGACTCTGTCTCTAACATAGCTAAACAAAAAATAATCCAGAGGTGTTAAATCACACGATCTGGCTGTCCACTTAACAGCTGACTGTGGTGAAAGCATGCGATCAGGAAATTTTGGTTGCAATAAAATTATCGATTAATTGATTTGGGCTGCAATAAATTAATCGGCTTTGTCTAAAAAAAATATTAAAAAGAAAAACAAAAAACCAGCCGGTTGTTCCTGAATAAATTTTGCGAATATATGATGATGCGATTGATCGTTCGGCTTTAATTCCTGCACCAGTTGAACCTTGTAAGGCTTCAATATCAAATCCGTACGCAAAATTTGCCATGTCGTGGTATCGATAACCCTGATTGTTGAGAACGTTGAGGAAATGGTAAATTTGGAGCTGCTTCAACACTGTCGCTTACGGCTGCGATGTCTTCAGTGCAATAACCCGGTTGGTGTTCGCATATTTTGTACAGTACCTGTGGACTCGAATTTAACGATTAAATTCTTAGTAGCGGTCGTAGAAGGACGGTTATGTTGTACGAAAATATCACGAATTTTACGAAATGTAACTTTAACAGAACCGACGAATCACGTAGTAGACACGTCAAAAAACTAAGTGTCAAAACGATCATGTTGTTGGTGTTGCCACAATTGAAAAACAAATTTCTTGTTGAAAGACCCGATATTTTAAAGACATTATTATTTAGGTGCCCCTGTAGGCTAGTAGGTAGTGTACTAGCTTGTAAATATGGGGGTTGTGGGTTCGATTCCCAACGAAGACCTTGGTTTTTTTCACTACAAAAGATAAAAATTAACTGTCGGTGGAGCAGCTCAGCGATGAAGGCATAGTCACTGGTCGCTGTTGCTGTCTTTATACGGCAGTTAATTTCCGACTATCCTTCTACTTTCACCACCTATTTCATCTCTTCTCTATCCCTTTCCTAAAGAAGGTAGCACGGTACTTGACTAAGTAGGCATTGTTGCCTGAAGTGCTACTTCTCTTTTAAAAAAAAAAAAAAAAAAAAAAAAAAACTAATTGTTGCTTTATTTTGAATATAAACCAACGGCAAATTTAGCCAAGCAATCCCATGTTTGGAGTAGCAGCTGCACCTCGCATATCTCAACAGATAATTGTCTGGCGATTTTAAATCGCACGATCTTGAAAGCCCATTCACGCATTCGAAACGTGAATCTATGCGATTTCCTTTAATAAATCAGTTATGGTACGAGATGTGTGATATATTGCGCCATCTTGTCGAAACTTCAGCTTCTGCACATCATGGTTGCTCAACTGATGTATGAAAAAATCAATAGTCATGGCTCTAAGGCGGTCACTGTTTTTAAAGAAGTACAAACCAAATGACTCCACCAGCTCATTAAGCACGTCAATCAGCCAGTTTTTCTATATGTTAATTGATTTTTGGATAAAAATCGTCATCAACGGCAAATTGGGCACAATTTCCACAATTCCAAGCTGTTGTTCAGGTGTCAGTTTCTTCATGTAGAAAAGTCAAAACAAACTACATATAAATCTGATGACAGCTGGAACAATTGGGCGCCAGTTAAAAAAGTGTTGCCAATTTAAAGTTCTATACCTTTAGAGAAAACACCTTTCGAATTTGCTCTTAACTGAAAGTTTTGCGTTAAACAATAACACGTGGTGGATGCATGTGTCTTTCGACAGTCAGATGTGGATAACCTGGATCTCAAATATAAATAAAGTGTTACCTAATTAAGAAAAAAAATATTGTATTGTATTGTATTTTGGCACTTAGTAACAAATCGGGGAAAAATGTCGTTATAATGAAAATCATAAAATTATGAAAATGTTTGAATTTTCTTTTTATGGGCCCCGCGACTTTATTATGACATTTGAGATCCATGGTTTTCATTGCACTTTCGAATATCATTTTAAATATTAAGAAAGTAACTTTTTATTTTATTTTCAAAAATTTATTTTATGTTTTATAAAGATGCTTGTTGTGATAAAATGTACATGTTGTGTAAAACAAATAAAAGTAGATTGAGCGACACTGCAGAGACCAGTTTTGTCACCATTACGCTATTCTAATTTTGCCTGGAAGGAGGGAAAATTAATTATACTTCCAAAATATAGGAACAGTTATTTAAATAAAAGAAGGATAGCGGCAGCAAACTTTTGTTAATGTAACAGGAAAAAGGTGTTTTTTTGAGATGTATAACTTGGAATTAAAAAACCCGCCTGAGGTGACATAATTTTAAACAATTAATTGTTCTTATTAGAAGCATAACTTTGTGTCACTGATGGTGACCAATTCTTCAAATATTTGCTGTCATATCTGGCGGATGATTTGCCTAATATTGCTTTGCAATTCACATGAATTCATGACTCTATATAACCCCAGAGAAACTAGTCCAAGGGCGTTAAATCACATGAACTTAGAGACCAATTAAATGGACCATTTTTGGAATAATAAAACCTGCCCAACATTTAAGCTTTTTTTAATAAATTGTTTAACGAAATTCAGAACAAACAACCACTTGTTTCATGTTCCATATTAGAAGTTGAGTGTGTGTTTGTTTAGCTACAAAAGAATTTAACATTTATAAAAAAAAAGCAACAAAAACACCAAAAAACAAAATAAAAAAAAAAAACTTTTGTTAATTTAAACATTCAAATAAATTTTCATTTTAATTTGCATTAAATTATTTAAAATAGAAGTTGTTTTTGTTATTTGAGAAGTTAACCAGTTCTAAACTAATTAAAATGACGATATAGCTTTTTGTTCAATCTGTGGCTGATAAACAAAAAAAAAAATTTACTGATGCTGTCATCTCGGGAAGGTAATAAAATAAAAAGAAACCAACGATAAAGATAAAATTGAAAGCGAGAATGGCAAGAATTCTTTTTTTTTAGAATATACCATTTCCTTGCGTACAGTATTTCGTTAAAACTATACGAAAAAATTTAGCAAGCTTTAGTCATTTCGCTAGAAAAATTTGACATTTAATCAGCGGTGCCAATTGATCTAACATGACATGACATAAATATAATTGTTGCCATAAGCATTCGTTGCTAATAAACATGCACTTGGAAATGGGGTTTTCCCACAAGAAGTTTGTATTTCAATTGTGGTGACACCAGTAATATGATAGTTTTGATATTTAGTTTTTTGGCGTATTCGCAGTAGATGCGTTGGCAATTGCTACAATCAATTAATTCAATTTCGCACGACAATCGCATTAAAATAATTAAAATCCACTATTAAAATGGTGAGTGGTTCTGTGTGATTCGATTTACATCCGCACCTGGCCATGAAGCCTTAATCAGATGGTGGATCTAACCACTGCATGATTTGGAATGTCATGCTCGTCCTAGAAAGCCGAAGCTATAATTCTTTGCAACAGAAACCTTCATTCTAGTTGTAACTTTAATGATTCCAGAGCAGGGCTGCAAATCATCACACCTTGCTAAAGAGTTGGCGACTTTCCAACTCCTGTCCAGAACACATGTCTAGCATGCTCATTCACTTTGCGTGTCATTATCTGTGAGATGATCCTGGCCACCATAAGAACCATTATAACTGTTATGGGGCCGCGAAACCACAACCACCACGTTACTCCCATATAGGGGCCAACTATTAAATATCTAAAGAGACAAATAATGAACTCTGGGGCACACTGATCCCCGTGGAAATAAAGTGGAGTTTCCAACTGACTCCCTGCCTGTCTTCAGGGGACTGGGCTCCCTTTTCCCCCAGTTGCACTGTGTCTAGATAGTAGAATTCTATAAAGACCATATTTATGTGCCCCTGGGGGGAGGTGAGTGGTTCTGTTAAAATTACATTACGTTAAATTCGTGATATTTTCGGACAACATAATCGTTCTTCTGAGACCGCTACTAAGAATTTGGTCGTGAGCCACAGCCTTGAAACAGATCCATATTTGTAAATTCCTCGAAGTTCCCAACAATTAGGGTTATTTAAAACCACTATATGGCGAATTTTGTGAAAGAATTTGATTACGCAGCCTAAAAAGGTTTAGCTGGTTCAGGAATTGAAGCCGACAGACCATTTAAATCGCCGCAGATTCGCTCAATTCATTCAAGAATAACCGGCTGGTTTTGCTGAGAAAATATTTTCACTTGTCAGGGAATGTCAAGAAGCAAAATTGCCAGATTTGGGCTCCTGAAAATCCTAGAGAGACTATTGAGAAGCTTTGCATGCTCATTGTGACACTGTATAGTGAGCTATAATGTCTGGGCCGTGATTGGATTATGCTCTCTTCAAATACTAACAGCTTACTTTTGGACTATTCTTGACGATATAGATATCACTGACATATGGCTTAATAAAACGGTGTCATATGTCACAGCCAAAGAAACGATCAATTTATTGCAGCTGTTTGACGCCAGCCAGACCGTGCGATTTAACACCACCGAGTTTTTTTTTATGGGGCTATGTTAAGACTAAGTCTACACGGAGCCAATTGAATCGATTTAAACCTTAAAATTGCCCAAATAGGACCATCATTTTGCCAAAAAGTGATAAAAGCATTGATGAAGGATTCCATATCCGTCATTGTGGTCGTGGTGGACATTTGCCACATTTCACTTTTCGTTCATAATTGCAGAACTTTTCTCTTCGTAATACAATAAAAATTTGAATCATCTTAAACAAAATTTTTTGTTCTATTTTGTTTCAGAAAACAAACTTCTTTTATATTTTTCCAACGATCAATATGGCACTGTTATTTTAAGATTCCTTTTATTCACTCTTAAGCTTTGTTAAACCATTTTAACGGCATCTCATTTCGAATAGAGAAAACAGCTGATAAAGTAGAGTAATAGAAAGAGAAGGTTGAATTTTGAACAAATCAGAAGTTCATATTTAGTTTCCGAAAAATTATGCAGTCCTGCCCTCTAGTGTTAAGTAGGCGCATTAACTTTTAATAATTAGTGTACTATGACTACGATTAAGTGGTGTACTTACTGTTCAACCATTAAAGAAGAAATTAATTTGGTTAGGGTTAGAGCTCCCAGATTCTTTTCGAACTGAATTCCCAAAAATTCCAATAAAGTTATTTATTGAATAATCTTTTAATGGTATTCCTCCAACGGAAACTTTAATGTATGAACTTTATCCGAAATATAGTTTAATTATTTCTTATTCGAATAGTAACAGATAAAATTAGTGGTATAACGCCACATCTGTGGAATATGCCTGCCTTATAGACCTATGGTTATATCTACTGCTCTTAAAGCATTTAAGTTTTATCTTTGGTAAACGAGGATGGATTTGTGATGTCAATGTTATTTGTAATATAGCAAGTGCAGGAGGATATTATCACCTGTATCATGCGCTAGTTACTTATAAAAATATTAATGATAACAATGCCTAGAATAAGCTGTAAACGTTTTTTGTAGCTGTAAGCGTGTTACAGCTACGACGGACATGGTATCATAACAATGTTCTCTCCAACAAGTATTGTGCCATAGATCCGTACCTGCAGTTCCTCTTTTGCAACCCACGAATGCTGTCGCAATAATATACTGTCATTAGTAGGGTAAAACAAACCTATCTTATGATTTTCTAAGTCTAGCTTACATTCCCTTGTTTCAGTGAACATTCCAACGCTTGGTGCATTTTGCTTTTTCAATGATGGGAACAGCCGATATCGAAAGATTTAAAAACCGATGTCATTATGAATGCTTGACTCTTACAATCCAGTTGCTCCTAAAACCGAAAGCATAGATAGGCCGAGCTTTTGCTCTCGCGGTGTGCACTGAATGCTGAGAGCAAGCCAGCATTTGCCCTTTTGCTATGTGTGGCTTTTTCCTTACCGACGTGATTATGAACATTTGGCAGCTACAAGCCAGTTATCCTTGTAGAAACTTTTCTGATATCTCTTCTTAAAAACCCCTCAAACCGAAAGCAATGATTGGCCGAGATTTTGCTATCGCTGTGTATACTAAATGCCGAGATCAAGTCGCCGTTTGCCTTTTGCTATGTATGGTTTTTTCTCGCACTGAGCGGGCCTTAGGACACCTCTGTTATTATATGAGAGATGTACTGACCCACTTAAATTTCCTAGCCGGCAATTGAGTTGATTTTGATTATACCTGAGTATTGGGAGTTATACCAAATTTCATTTATTGACATTAGTACCCAAATGCCATTATTGCATTAAAGTAAGATGGCATGATTGGGATAGCTTTTACCAAACGTGTATACCTAAATTATCAGCTGAACTGTTTAAAATCTACCACAGCCAATCACATTTAAAAGGAAATGGTGTACTAACGAAGATTATATTTTTTTAATCGCATAATATTGTTATAGATGTGATCGTTAAAGATGTCACGTTATATAATATCCAACTTTACTAGATTATTTTTATATTTCAATATTCAAAATACTCAATTTAAATATTTGGCAATTTGGAGGAGTTTTTTGTTTTGCGAACTGTGTGAATAATAATGTAATTTTGTGACGGAAATTAAAACAACAACAACATAAATTAAGAACATATTGTTTTTTATTTTCAAATTGCTCATAATAAGAAAATCAATTTGAAAGTTGAAATTAAGAAGAAATCTAAATAAGCAAACAATTATTTTAAAATTTTGAATCATACAAAAAGTTGCCCAAAGATTTAATAATTCGTTTTAATAAATTTAAAACTGCTATCTTAACACAAATGGATGGTAAGTTAGTACTCATAATTATATTGTGTTAAGGAAAATTTGGTGTCTCAAAATTCATTTTGTATCTTTTAAAATCGGACTGAGCTTTCTGATCGTAGAATTAAAAACATCTTCTTTAACTTAATTTTGTTGTAAAACAATTATGCGTCCCTCCGCTGCTGAGATTTATAGTGATGAATGAAGGGAAGTAAAAAGTCAATATATTTTGTTGGTTACACGAGAACAGGTTATTCTCTCGCCGTTATTTAATTCATAACCAACTGCTAATTGACAGTTTTTTTGTTAATTTATAAAAAGCTAAAAGATCTAACAGCAAACGAACTCGAAATAATGGGAAAATCGAACTTCACATGCCAAAAACCAAGAAAATATACGGCAAATACTCTGGGAACAATGCTCCAAATGATCAAATTTTATTATAAAGCTTCGATGAAATTCATCAACTGATATTAAGCGATTATACATAGGCGCACTGCAAAATATTTTGAATGCATTTAAAGTTGCACTGAATTATTACTGATAATAAAATTTTTCTATAGAAAACTTATTTGATGACAGAAATTTTTCTATAGAAAATGTATGTGATGATGAGAAATTTTCTATCAAAAATTCATGTGATGATGAGAATTTTTTTATCGAAAATTTATGTGATGATGAAAAATTTTCTATAGAAAATGTATGTGATGATAAAAAATTTTCTATAGAAAATGTATGTGATGATGAAAAATTTTCTATAGAAAATGTATGTGATGATGAAAAATTTTCTATCGAAAATGTATGTGATGATGAAAAATTTTCTATCGAAAATGTATGTGATGATGAAAAATTTTCTATCGAAAATGTATGTGATGATGAAAAATTTTCTATCGAAAATGTATGTGATGATAAAAAATTTTCTATCCCAAAATTTATGTGATGATGAAAAATTTTCTATCCCAAAATTTATGTGATGATGAAAAATTTTCTATCCCAAAATTTATGTGATGATGAAAAATTTTCTATCCCAAAATTTATGTGATGATGAAAAATTTTCTATAGAAAATTTATGTGATGATGACAAATTTTCTATAGAAAATTTATGTGATGATGAAAAATTTTCTATCGCAAAATGTATGTGATGATGAAAAATTTTGTATCGCAAAATGTATGTGATGATGAAAAATTTTCTATCGCAAAATGTATGTGATGATGAAAAATTTTGTATCGCAAAATGTATGTGATGATGAAAAATTTTCTATCGCAAAATGTATGTGATGATGAAAAATTTTCTATCGAAAATGTATGTGATGATGAAAAATTTTCTATCGAAAATGTATGTGATGATGAAAAATTTTCTATCCCAAAATTTATGTGATGATGAAAAATTTTCTATCCCAAAATTTATGTGATGATGAAAAATTTTCTATCCCAAAATTTATGTGATGATGAAAAATTTTCTATCCCAAAATTTATGTGATGATGAAAAATTTTCTATCCCAAAATTTATGTGATGATGAAAAATTTTCTATCCCAAAATTTATGTGATGATGAAAAATTTTCTATCCCAAAATTTATGTGATGATGAAAAATTTTCTATCCCAAAATTTATGTGATGATGAAAAATTTTCTATCCCAAAATTTATGTGATGATGAAAAATTTTCTATCGCAAAATGTATGTGATGATGAAAAATTTTCTATCGCAAAATGTATGTGATGATGAAAAATTTTCTATCGCAAAATGTATGTGATGATGAAAAATTTTCTATCGCAAAATGTATGTGATGATGAAAAATTTTCTATCGCAAAATGTATGTGATGATGAAAAATTTTCTATCGCAAAATGTATGTGATGATGAAAAATTTTATATCGCAAAATGTATGTGATGATGAAAAATTTTATATCGCAAAATGTATGTGATGATGAAAAATTTTCTATAGAAAATTTATGTGATGATGAAAAATTTTCTATAGAAAATTTATGTGATGATGAAAAATTTTCTATAGAAAATTTATGTGATGATGAAAAATTTTCTATCGAAAATTTATGTGATGATGAAAAATTTTCTATCGAAAATTTATGTGATGATGAAAAATTTTCTATAGAAAATTTATGTGATGATGAAAAATTTTCTATAGAAAATTTATGTGATGATGAAAAATTCACTATCGAAAATTTATGTGATGATGAAAAATTCTCTATCGAAAATTTATGTGATGATGAAAAATTCTCTATCGCAATATATGTGATGATGAAAAATTCTCTATCGCAAAATTTATGTGATGATGAAAAATTCTCTATCGCAAAATTCATGCGATGATGAAAAATTTTCTTCGCAAAATTTAGTGATGATGAAAAATTTTCTTTGCAAAATTTAGTGATGATGAAAAATTTTCTATAGAAAATTTATGTGATGATGAAAAATTTTCTATAGAAAATTTATGTGATGATGAAAAATTTTCTATAGAAAATTTATGTGATGATGAAAAATTTTCTATAGAAAATTTATGTGATGATGAAAAATTTTCTATAGAAAATTTATGTGATGATGAAAAATTTTCTATAGAAAATTTATGTGATGATGAAAAATTTTCTATCGCAAAATGTATGTGATGATAAAAATTTTCTATTCCAAAATTTAAGTGATGATGAAAAATTTTCTATCCCAAAATTTATGTGATGATGAAAAATTTTCTATCCCAAAATTTATGTGATGATGAAAAATTTTCTATTCCAAAATTTATGTGATGATGAAAAATTTTCTATTCCAAAATTTATGTGATGATGAAAAATTTTCTATTTCAAAATTTATGTGATGATGAAAAATTTTCTTCGCAAAATTTAGTGATGATGAAAAATTTTCTATCCCAAAATTTATGTGATGATGAAAAATTTTCTATCCCAAAATTTATGTGATGATGAAAAATTCTCTATCGCAAAATTTATGTGATGATGAAAAATTTTCTATAGCAAAATTTATGTGATGATGAAATTTTTTATGTGATGATAAAATTTTTCTATAGAAAATTTATGTGATGATGAAAAATTTTCTATAGAAAATTTATGTGATGATGAAAAATTTTCTATAGAAAATTTATGTGATGATGAAAAATTTTCTATAGAAAATTTATGTGATGATGAAAAATTTTCTATAGAAAATTTATGTGATGATGAAAAATTTTCTATAGAAAATTTATGTGATGATGAAAAATTTTCTATAGAAAATTTATGTGATGAAAAATTTTCTATAGAAAATTTATGTGATGATGAAAAATTTTTTATCAAAAATTTATGATTTGTTTGTGTTATCATCTGAATTAGATGAATAACATTTCTTAGCATTACATTTCTCTATGCTAATTTTGTTCTTTAGGGGAATTATGAATTATTGCTAGGAGTGTTTTATAGCTTTTCGAGTTTTGGTATATTTTAGATGATCTTATTGTTAAATATTATAAAAAATATTTAAATAAAAATAAATATTTCTAATAATCAGTTTCACTTGTTATTCGGCCATTGATAAAGTAGTTTTTTGTGTTTGTTAGTATTTGTTTGGGCTAAAATATTTTATCTCTCCAACGTACATTTAGATTTTTCATTTGTCGCAAAACATTGAATCAACTTTTAGGCAACAATTTTTGCAAATTTTAAGATAGACAGAATTCTTGTTTTTAATCAAAGTAAGATGTGGACTCAGTGGTTAGTCTCGTTTATTTTTTTAATTCAAAGAATATTATTATTTCAAACATCACATGCGTTTGCAGTTCTATTTAAATATAAATGTTTAAATTAAGATAAAATGCTAAAAACCGCATAAATGAATTAATTGGAGCTTAAAGCTTAAAAAAATTCCATTTGAGAATTTGAAAGTAGTTTTTATTTTGATGAATATTTAATTTCGGCTAAAGAATGTCGTTAAAATATTTTATTAGCCGAAGATTCTTTTTGTGATTTTTGCCTAAATAATAAAAAAGGTGAAATATGAGTGTAGTTGAATTATCAAATTTAAAACAAACATCGGCTTATAGAATAATGTTAATATTTTTGTTCATAAATTTGTTAAATATTATGAATTTAAGGAAGTGATTTATTCTTTTAATTCTAGGCCTAACGAATTGATTAGTTGTCTATTTAAAACGGTTATTATAAATTAAGTCTTTTAAATACATGGTTTTTAATTTCGTGCTGCGGCTTGAGAAATATTGTTTTCATTGTACCAAAGTACTCTAATTTAGTAGTTTTTCCAAAAATGGGAGTTCTATACTAGATATAATTTTAAGCCACTTCGCCTCGTTGATGAGTTTTATCGGGTTTTTCAACAAGAAGTTTGGAGTTTAATTGCAATACTAATAACATGATTGTTTTGGCATTTAGTTTTTTGACGTATTCGTAGTAGATGAATTTGCAATTGTTCCAATTAAAATAATTAAAATTCTGCTTTTGTAAAACTGGTGATATTTTCGGACAAAATAATAGTCCATTTGAGACCACTATTAAGAATTTGGTCGACAACTTTGAGTCGACAGGCTCGATACGAAATGTGCGACCACCAACGCGTATTTGTCTGGGTTGTTCAACTGAAAACATTGCAGCTGTGAGCCACAGTGTTGAAGCAGATTCAAATTTGTCAATTCCTCAACGTTCTCAACACTTGGGGTTATCCAAAACCACAATATGATGAATTTTGCGTAAGCGAAGACGAAGCCCATTTTCACAAGTCAGGGTTACTAGCTAGGTTGCCGCATTTGGCCGTCTGAAAATCTTTGAGCGATTATTGAAAAGCTTTTGCATGCTCAACGTGACACTATGGTGCGTTATCTGGTCTGGAGGCTTAAATTGGCCGTTTTTTTTTCGAAAATGAAGCTTTAGATCCGGAAACGGTCAATCTATCATGCTATCGCACGATGCAACCAATTGAATTTTGGCCTATTATTGACGATGTGGATATCACTGCCATGTGCTTTCAAAAGAATGGTGCTACAAGTCACACAGTCAATGAAACGATCAATTTATTGTAGCAGCTTATGGCCAACCAAATCATGTGATTTGACACCACTGGATTATTTTTTAAGGAGCAATGTTAAGGACAGAGTCTATATGGAGCCCTTCTATTCAAAACCCTTTACTCCTGCTTTTGGAGTAGTAAAAATTTACGTATAAATTGAAGAAAATTTTTTATATCTCCAAGAACTGCAACTGTGAGAGGTATATAAAAAAGGGATGGTGTGAAGACACTGTTTAGCTACAATGGTAACGATTACTTTTTAATATAAAAATGACGGAATCTGGCTTAACAAATATAAGACATAGCAACACTCTACATACCTGTGGATTACAAATATCGGATTATGTCTTCGCTAAAACTAGCAGGGTGGAATTTGTATAAAGACGAAAAGAAAAGTTAATTAACGTTAGCTGTGTTGGTAGAGGTGGCTTAAAATACGTCATGAGTTCAAATCCCATCAGGACAAAGAGAAGTTTTCGTTGGAATTTGAGAAAGTTGAATGAATAGAAATCTTTAGTTGATACATTTTGGAGTTAAGATTTGAAGAGGAAACTAATTGTTGTGTAGTCGCGTTAAATAATTTTTTTAATTATTACGACACATGAAAGTTAAGGCACCTGTTAAGTAAAATCAAGAAAATGTTATCCCCAACTGAATTAACTGAAGAAATAACAGCACAAACACTGGGTAGTTATAGCAAAGTTGATTAAAAAAGCCAAGTTCGGCATATGAGAAACCGTAATCTTAAGTCTTGCTGGAGCTACAGTGGGTGTGCTCCGGATAGATCTGCAGGTTAAACTGGCCCGTGGACGAGGTTAAAATGGCCTATTGAGTATTTCGTCAGATCTTAAAAGAACAAAATAGAAGAAATAAAGGGACATAAGAAATGAAATAAAGGGACATAAGAAATGAAACATAACAGACAAGTGAACATTTCACTTTAGGGATGGTGTGCAAAGAAGTGTACTTGTAATGGTAAATTTTGAATGTTTAAAGGTTTTATTTCATAAATAAATAAGACCCGAAACAATTCAGATCACAAAAGAAAATTTCTTACATTTAATTGCCTTTACCACAAAAATGATCACCCTATAATTACGGAAATAGAAAAAAAGTGATAGACAGTGTTATAAATGCATGACTAATAATCAATAAAGTTTTATTAAACCTAAAGTTTTAGCTTAGAACATCACCTTTCTATCGTGCTCATATGTTAAACAAATGCCGTTCTTTGATCACATGTCAACAATTTCAATAATTTGTGTGACGTTAATAAAGGAACTAAAAATGTGGTTCTGTTTTTCTTTGGCGGTTTAAGCCCATTTAAGTAATTAAAAAGAGAAATATATATTTTTATTTGCATTTTAGCCAAACCAAGTGAAGGTTGTTTAAGAGCGGCCAATGACTTTGCCAGTCACATCTAGATTTTAAAAGAATAATTAAATTTCTTAAAAAAAAAGCAGAGCCATTAGCCAAAAACAAGAAAAATAGAAACAAAAAACAACTACATTCGATGGACTAGGGGGCTCGTGAAAAAAATGGTGCACATATTGATAAAGATCCCACATGATCATCGCTTAAAATCGCCATATTTATGATTTGAGTGACGTGTATATTAGGAAAAACAAAAAACAAATAAAAAACTTAAAAAAAGGTAGCAGCTTTAATTTAAAATAAATTTGGTGAGACTCTATATATAAGCTTTACGATTTTGGTGATGTGAAAATTTTTGAACCAGAACAAGGTAACGCGGACTTAATGGCGACTTTGATTGAAGGAAAATTGTGCTGTTTAAAACTCGAAAAGAATGGAAATATTTTTATAGCTTTTAAACAGCTATCCCGATTTTTTGAAAACTTTACATGACTCCAGTAGAGGTGTTCTTGAGTTTAGGTTTATAGGGCTCACGACACGATACCTTAAAGCTAAACATTTTTTGTTTGAATACAGTCTTATTTTGCTAATTAGATCCAAATTTTATATCATAGATTTTTATAAAGTTGTTTTATAAAGATTAATGTAAACGTTGCCACTTCGTTGTGTATAACAGACAACACACTCCCCCTCTCTTTCTCTTTTTCCTTATATTTCTCTCTTTATATGGGTGTGAGAAATAAATAAAATGTTTCTTAAGTCTTTCGTTGATAAATTGTCACCTTGTAACGGTGAAAGTCGTACCTCGTTTTCACCTACACAAACACACCACCTTATTAATTCTTTTCTTAATTTTAAAATGAATTATTAATATTATTTTTATTACTATTATTAGTATTACTCATTGTTATTCCTTATTTTTATTATTATTGTTGAATTCATTCATTAATGTAAGATTTATGAATTATTATATTTTAATTATTATATTATTTAAATTAACGGTGGGGAACGTATGAGCGCCACCTGTGAGTCACAAACAACAAGATCAACAACACAATCAGCTGTAATACGGATCAAAACTCACCGCTGATAGTTGACATGCAACCATGACGGATAATCTGTGTGTGTGTGTGTGTGTGTGTGAATGTGTGTACCCACGCACTGGTATAAAAGGCGGAACATTTTATTGAATAAATCAATTGGCACGCAGCTGGCCTACAGGTAAGAAGTCTTATGGACAGGAATTTAATATTCCGCATTAACTTCTTATTAGTAGACGGCAAGTAGATCGCCTGCAAATAAGAAGTCTGTTGGACAGGAATTTAATTTTCCGCAATAACTTCTTGTTAGCAGAAGGCAAGCATATCGCCTACAGATAGGAACTTTGGACAGGAGTTTAATACTCCGCAATAGATTCTTATCTGCCGATCGCCTGAAGAAGAAGAAGCCTGTTGGACAGGAATTTAATATTCCGCAACAACTTCTTACCCTTAGCTAGCAAGCAGCTTGTCGCCATAAGTGGGGTTAGACCGTTTTCTTTGCTGCTGCCTGTACCGCAGCCATCTTTGCTGCTGCTGCCTGTACCGCAGCCATCTTTACTGCTGACGTCCGTACCGCTACCAGGTACTACTGCTGCAGCCATCTTTGCTGCTGCCGTCTGTACCGCAGCCATCTTTACTGCTGACGTCCGTACCGCTACCAGGTACTACTGCTGCAGCCATCTTTGCTGCTGCCGTCTGTACCGCAGCCATCTTTGCTGCTGACGTCTGTACCGCTACCAGGTACTACTGCTACCGCTATCTTTGCTGCTGCCGTCTGTACCGCAGCCATCCTTACTCCTGACGCCTGTATCGCAGCCCTCTTTGTCACTGCCGCTAGTACCGCTGCCATCTGTACCGTTGTCCTCCATCTTCACGTGCTGACTCCCCGTCCTACGACTGCAATTCCCGACCGCACCTGTAGCAACCATTTATTTATTTTATTTTATTTATTTAGTAAATAAATAAACTGGGTGATACGTTTTATAACGTTATTCGAACATTAAGTGTCACTCCTTCCAAGAACAGAGCAGGTAGGTAATAGAAATAAAATTTGCAACGACCCTGGCCGCCGCTGTTGCTATCCCAGCAACCAGCGGAAACGTGTCTTTACAACCTTAAAATTTCTTTGTAAAATTTTTTTCCGAACTAAGCATTCCATTGTTGTTGTTGTCACTACCTCAACTGAATCACATTCAACTAAAGTGAAATAAAACATTAATGATGAAAATTGTTAATCAATTTAATTTTTATTCAAATCTATAACTATAAAATAAATATTTTAGATAACAAACTAGTTAACACAAATTGTTTGTAAAAATAATGTTTTTGAAAATCTGTTAATTTGATTAAAAATTATTTAATAAATTTAAAACTACATTCATCGTTAATATTAATAATATTAATAATTATTTGGTTATTTTTATTCGACCTCTTTTTTATATTACACTAGCAAACCAGGCGAACTCCGTTTCGCCACCAGATGGTTTCGTTTTTTGTAACATTTCATTTGGGTATCAAAAGATGAAGAAAAATTTGATTTCATTACGCAACAGTAATGAATTCATTTCGATTACAAAAATTAAGTGGAATTTAGTTGAACTTCTCTGAGTAAAAAATGAAAGTGAATCCAAAGTAAATACTGAATTGTAGGGTTATACATCGCAGCAAATTTCCGTTTCATTGAAGTGCTCTTTGGTAAATCACATTTTTGTATTTTGGTCTGACGTTGAATACGGTGTGACTTCTGATCGTGTGATGGTGTAGTGTATGGTGTATGTGTAGTTGTTATGTGTTGCAATTAATTGTGTTGGTGTGATTGATTGCTGTGAGTGATTGTTTGAATAAAATTTTTTACCTTGCAAGTCGGCATGAAGTCGCCTTCTCGAATGATATTAGCTCCAAAGGTAGTTATGCGAAAGCAGTTATTGTATTCAAGAATACGTTGAAGAAAATGGCTGGAATCGGGATCAGTTCCATCGAACAATGGTTTCAGTGTTCAGGCTGTGGTGGGGTAAGTAATGGATCCAGTTTGACTTTTCCACCTGCGCAGCACAATCCAGCCGTTTCTGTTTTGAACTTTAACGCATTGCAATATCGTCATTGGTCCAATATCTAAATTGTCATCATCATTGTAGTTCGCAGTGGGATCATATTGGAATGCTAAGCGATTGTCTGGTGCCAATGATCATCGTGTGCTCACCTGTTGCCTCAATCGGGTATTTTCTCTTATTATATTTTGTCTTTCTTCTCTTAAGTTACGTTGCTGGCTTGTATGTCTTGTGTGGGGGTCGATGTTCGCACATCGTCCTCCCGGCATTTTGGACTGTGGACAGAGTGGTGAATTTAACCTCAAATGCACGATCCACATAATTTACACAGTTCAACTTACCACCTTAAGGACAAATGCCTGCTGTTAAAGTTGAATAAAAATTTGCACAATACGCGTGATTGATTTGATGGTTTTCAATTGAACTGTTAGGAAACGAATAACTTTAATCTCAATTTCACGTACGCATGAGTAGCTGTCAAACAATGTATCACGCACCGACGTCATCTTATTAAAATAAAACGTACTTATTTTCGTAAGGGATACTCACACACCACGTACAGGTGCCGTTGTAGTACATGCAATGTATCAGAGATGGCGCTGTATGTGAAATGATTTTACCTGTTTTAAATTTTTTTTTGCCATAAACCTCACGGAGCCCGAGACCTTTCCAACCAATGCAAAACCGTGGAAATCGATTTGTGCGTTCTGGAGTTAAAGCATCAGGAAGGAAAACCCGACTTATTTTTATATAAAAATTAATTTCCTGAGGAAGCTTTCCAAAGAAAAGCGAAATATTGAAAATACAGTATTAAATTTATTTAAAAAAGACCATTGTTTAGATTAATCTTATTTATTTAATTAATATTATTAATTAATAATATATTATTCTTACAGAAAAAACCTTCAGAATCAACCAAAATATTAGTTAGTTGCATTGGGCATATTTTTAAGCGATTTAAGACACTAAATTGATAACACTTTTTTAGCTGGCGGCCATTTTATCAGCTGTCAAATAAATTGTAAGTAGATTTCCATCTAAACAACATTTTCCAATTGTGCAAATTGGGACAACGGGGGCACGCAGTCAAGATTAAACCCTTTCCCATCTTGACATGTGCTTTTGGGAGTAAAAAGTGGTGCCAGTAGCGGAGGCTAGCAGCCTGAAACTAGGAGAATCGGATACTCGAGATCCGACCAGTGATTTACCAAACTGATTCTACGGAAACCAGTAGCCAGCAGAGTTACGGCCCTGTAATGGCTATTGGTTAGGGCTTCGGGGAGTAACGTGGTGGCTATGGTTGATACACAAAAACTACGGAAAGGCTTGCTTGTTTGTTCATTCGATAAGCTTGCAACAAAATGTCGCTTTGGTGGGAGCGACAGGAACTTTAGATAGGCTCCGGCTGCGCTTCTAAAATTGCCACTTGAGGTGTACCTTAGGAATAATAGTAGACGCACAGTATTTTACTCAGATTAAAGGCAAATGGCTGGATACTTACTACAATATGTATCACATATGTGAAAATTGGACCCAAAGCAAGATTGCTGTTAATCCCGATTTTCAAAAGTGAAATTTACTTAGACAAGAAGCTCGTAATTATTTGAATGGATACTTAAAAAACCAAGGGCGTTGAGACATCCTTAAATCCACAAAAGCTGCTTAGTGTGATTTATAGGCTGGTGAAATCATTAGCTAGTATAGACCCATATTTAAATTGACCAACCATGATATGGAGGAGGCAGGCAACATTTTACAATTGATTTGCTGAGGGAAACGTTTGGTAATCACATAGTTTCAGAGCGCTTAATTGATCTCCCAGAACGTGGGATTTAAGGTTCTTTCTATTGAAATATCTGTAGTCTGCTGGTCTGCCTCGCTAAATCCGAAACCTTTGAACACTTGGAGTACAACATTCACCATGTTATTGTCGACATATGGCCAACAATTTTGGAAGAAGTTATCGAAAATTGGACTTCCAAATTTGACTACGCCGCTAGCTCCAATAAAGTGGTCATATGTAAGAAGTCATTTTTAAATTATAATGCCCAAATAATATCTTGTTAATTTAAGATAGTCATTTTCATTAGTTTTATTTCATTTCCAAGTTTTACCCCCATAATAACATCCTTTATAACAAGCTGTTTGCCTTCAGTTATATTTTTTTACATGAATTTATTTTATTTACATGAATTTATGGTTCTGTCGGTTAGTCACATGTGAAACATATGCGATGATTTTGCCAATTGGGTTATTAAGCGAATTAAAAAAAATATAAAATTTCTTTAGCTGATAACTCCCACTTTACTTTCAAAAATTAAAATCGAATTTCTTTGTTTGAAATAATCATGTTTTAAAAAAGTGATAATGTTCTACTTATTATATATGTAACGCGTAGATCAATCATAAGATTGTTAAAGAATTTTAATTAAAAATAAATTTATAACTGTCTATTATTTTTTTATTTTTTTATTGTTAAATTTTCAAATAACAATTAAAATTTATTTGAATTTATTGTAAATCTATTATTTGCTTATAAATAATAATAACCTGTTTTTCTTGTACACTGTTAATATTAAAAACAGTTATAAAAGATTTTTTGTTATTTAATGTAAAAGATAAAAAAATGTTTGTTTCATATTAATTGTTGCAGATACGTCTGTCGGGGCAAGGCAATCGCAGAAAAATTGAGTGCCTAAAGAATTTTTTTCTTTCTTATGGATCTTATAATACCTGACCTGATATTCCTCTTTGTTAAAGGGCTTTATATCCCTCTAATTAGTATTTCTTTTAGCTGTCAACAGTTGAAACAGTGCAATTTACCAAGAAATTTTCTGGAGTTTGTGTTATTTTTTTTTTGCTTTTTTGAGATAAAGGAAAGTTCAAGGCAGGTTATTGCGTCGAATAGCTCATAAAAATTATAAAACTAAATTATTAAATAAAATGTATTTTTTCTTCATTTTAATTAATTTCATTTAATAAATTAATTTTTCCTTAGCGCCAAAAAGGGCTGTGGGCAATTTTGAGGTTAGAAAGTAAATTTGTTCAAAACACACAATATTTTTTGACAATTTCAATTTTATTGAGAGCAGTATAAAGTATAAATATGGCGCTTCATAATAGAATATAATTCGGGATAAATGTCCAGCTCTAGCACATTGGCAGACGAACTTCTTTTACAGTTGTCTGTGGGTTGTTCATGTAAAACTGGTTTTACAAATGTCAGAGAAAATAATCTAGCGGTATAAAATCATAAGAACAAGGTGGCTACTTAAAATTATCAAATCAATAAATTGCGCGACTGTGAAATGTTTCATCCAATAACTGAGCTGTTTGGGTGGCTGTGTGACTTGTAGTAAACATTAGCCACAAATCTGGCCACAAAAAATTTATCATCATGCTTTAGCAATATAAATCTTTACGGTGAAGGCCTTTCCTTATTTATTTCGAAATAAAAAACCGGCGCGAAGTTGCCGCCTGACCACAAACCGCACCACATGGTTACTTTTTAATGGTTTTTCGAGTTATATGAACCCTATATACGACAATTTTGTTTGTTTGCATAGCCGTCTAATTAATAAAGATTACTTACATTACTTAAAATGATTTTGTTGAAAAATACTCTGTTTTCATTCAGTTTTTTAAATAGCCATTGCACAAGTGCTAAGTGCCTGCTGCTATGCTTAATTGTTGCGAACGTCGTGGAGTGTTGATATTTCAGGCTGACACTTAACACTTTGCTGATGGTATTGTTTTAATCTATTGTCAGCAACAATGCCGTGGCCCTCGATTTTAGCGACAAAGTTACGCACAGCGGTCTGAGAAAGAGCATGATTATGAGAAAAAGCTGCTGTAATTTTACGAAGTAATGCGGGAAAATTTTAACCATTTTGATATTAAATTTTATGGATTATTTGCTCATAAATGTAACGTTCCTTGCTTAAAATTTCTCAAATTTTTACTAAATAAATGTCATAGGATGATAGCTCACATCTTGACATTTAAATATTTGACGGATAATTTAATACCTAACCTCAAATTTGCCCATCCTGTAGACGCAATCAATATTATTACATTTATAAATTTCAATAAAATTTTTATTATTTTGTGATCTTTTATTGTAAAATAATGGCACAGTACTTTGGAGTTTTAAATTAATTTAAATGATTTATTTACTTTTAATACACGCAAAGTAAACACAATGGCAACTTTGTTGTCTTTGCTCACTGATGATTCAACTTGAATTCAGCTCCTTTTTTAGCTTTTCAACTTTTAGCTTGTCGAACTTCATTTTAAGTAGATTAATTTTGACTTTTTTTTATAGAGTTCTATGAATCGGAATTGTCTACTCTTATTGATTTATGAGCTAAAGTCATAAAAAATACTACCTGTCCCAGCTACAATAACTATTGCAACTGTGATTTTTATATTTAGTTAAATATCTCTACACAAAATTTAAGTATAAAATGATATTTAAAAAAAAACAATTCAACAATTAAAATCTTTAAGTTCCCCTTCAAAATTCTCCTATAAAATATTTTCTTGTTGTAAAATTTCTGCAATTTAAAAAAAAAAATTGGAAATTTCTCCATAATTTTTGGAAAATTTCAAAGAATACTCAAACTATAAATTTAATAATAAGTTTATGAGAAATTTTTAATTGCTTAATTAAGTAGTTAAAATTAAAAATTAAATGCAGGAAGTAAAATATTGTTTGTAATAACTCTAACTCGACCTTTCAAATTTGTAAACAAGTTCGACAGCATACGTTATACCAGCTCTAAATTAAGCTTTAATTTACTGATTAATTGTTACACCATAAAAAATATTAATTTAATATTTAAATGTAATTAAAAACACACTAGTAACTTGATATTTTCTGTTATTAATGAGATTAAATATTAGAGCAAATATTTTTATAATTTATAATGTAAATTGAAAATGTATTAAGTCCAATGTTGTTTAGTATGTCGTAAATGAACTTATGATTAAAGGCTTGAATTTTTTCAAATTATTGAAAAATAATTTTTATTTAATAATTTTATCCTTTTAAATAAAATTGTTTTTATGGTTACAACTCGAAGTTAGAACTCAAAAGTTAAACAAGAAATTAAAGTATAAAAATTTTACTTATAAACAAATGTGTATACTTTAATATCTGAATTGTTTATTTTAATTTTTTAAAAAATTAAATTATAAGTTTTATATTTAAAATATATTTAAAGATAAGTTTTACATTAATGTTGCAGAAGGTTGGATGTTACTACAACATCCAAAGATAGAATACTTTATGGAGCTGACGGAAACGCGGTCATCTAGAATATGCGATACATTTAGTGGCATATTGCACGTTGTGCATTAACACTTTTCTCAAATATATGTTTAAAGGAGAATTTGCAAGGACTTATTCTAAGTTCCAATTTTGAGGTATGATGGTTTTAAACCTAGTGAATTAAAGCTTGTCTGTTTATGATGATACTGAGTCCATTGTAATTGAATTACAAAATTCATATTAAACTTTTTTTTGATTGCTTCATTTGCTGCTAGATCAGCACTCTCATTATCGAGTATACTGACATGTGGCGCAACTCACTGCTTTGTTGGATACAAAAGACTTTTGTTTGGTTTTTAAAACAGGATTAATGAAAAGCCCTCTTTCATGCAGTCTACAATACAATCAATTCAGACTGTTAGAAAAATAACTATACTAAAATCGTGTTTTAGAAGTTTTAGTATTATATTAGAGAAACTGTTTCAAACAAATTTTGTGCTAATTTTTTTAAAAAAAAAAAGGGAAAAATTAAACAGTAGCAGAATATCATGCCAAATATTCTGGATCGCTACAGTCGTCATTAGCTTTTTTCGAATTTATCTAACTACTTCAATAAACTAGAATAGAAAAAATATTTATAATCAAGCACTTTAAAGTTAGCTAGAGGACGTTATGCTCTAAGTTCTTTATTTTTTTGTATGGTTGTCAGCTGTCAAGTGATTTCTGTTTATTTTGGTGTTGCATTTCAACATGAATAAACTAACGCCTGAACAACGATTCCAAATTGTGCCTCACATAAGATTGACATGGATCCGATTTTTATAAGCGAATTTTGGTCAGTGATGACACTCTCTGTTGTTTGCAATTTGATGCTTTTGGGGTCGGTTCTCCAGGAATCGCACTATACGAGTTGTTGCAGATGGGATTTTCTCAGACAAGTTTAAGATTAATTCAGAAGTACCGCAAGGCTCTGTTCTTTCTCCTAACCTATTTCTTATTTTTCTAAATGATCTTTTTTTTGTCAAACTTTCAAACCTATTTACTCTTTCGCAGACGACAGCACCATTTGTCATTCGTATTTATTTAGTAATAAACCGAACCGGTGGGGGGTAAGTTCAAAAAGCAAAACATTAGTAATACGCTTAATCACGATCTCGCAACAATCTCGGAATGGGGTCGTGTGAATAGATTCGATTTTAATGCCCATATTGCATAATTACGCATAGATCTGTGTTCGGAAATGATGCTGCATCTGTTACTATGGGTGATATAGGTATTACGGAATCGGAAGCTGTTGATGTTCTTGGCATGAAAATTCAGTGTGATGTTGGATGGACTAAAACATTTTTTAAATTTCTAAAGAAGCTTTCAAAAGCCTCGGATTTCTAAGACGGTGTTAGAGATGCCACCTATATTCATCGAAATATAGCTCGCATATATAAGCCGGCGCTCCAAAGTTTATTTTGGAGTTCCTCGACCACGTACAGAAGAGAGCCAAGCTACTCATTAGGGGCACTTCAATCCAACTCCATTGATTTTCTAAACCATCAACGCAATGTCGGATGTATTTCACTGTTTTATCGTTACTACAATCGTAAGTGCTCGAACGAAATTATGGAACTTATTCCCGAAACTCGCACTCTTTTGCATTTGACTTGATTTTTGTTGAGATCACATCCATTTGAGGTCGATTGGCCGGTGAGTCTCACTATGAATTACAGTAAAAATTCGTTTTGTAGCAGAACAATCCGTATGTGGACTTTCCTGTCACCTTCAATGTGGGAAAATTAAAATCGAACGTCTACAAGCTCTACTCTTATTTTTCTCCTCTCCCATAACCTAATTTCTTAGTTCTGAGACCTGGTCCGAATGAAAACAAAACATATTGCCATGCCACTTGTAACTGCGATTTCTGTACGTAAACGAGTTAAAACGTCTATATTGTGCAATATTATTGCTACTCCCTCTTTCCTCCTCCCCATAACCTAATTTCCTAGTTCTGGCACAATGCATTGAATATGCCATCTCCTGAGTACTGCTCCAAGAAAAAAAAATGGCGACGTCAATAAACAACACTGTCATATTTGCAGAACTGAAGTATATGTTGTGATAGTATTTTATTCATAAAAACTGACTGTTTCGTTTATTTTATGGGGTGGAGGGCGAAATCATTGGTGCATACTTATTTAAAAGTAATGCTAGCCAGAACGTTACATGCAATAGTGACCACTGTAGAACCATGATTACTGACTTATTCGAAGCTACGATTTCAACAAAACGGCATTAAAACATATTACACACCGCGTGCCACATTTAATTTTATTAAGGGAAACGTTTGGTAACATTATAGTTTAAGATGAAGATAACTTGGCCTGCAAGATCCTGCCATTAAGCGCTCCTACACTATTTTGTGTGGGTAAGTCTTTAGTTTAAGGTCATTAGTTTACGCCGAATAATCTAAAACGACTAACCATTTGGAGGACAGCATTCGCTGCGTATTGAAGATATATGGCCACAATTGTTGGAGAAAATGATCGAAAATTGGACCACCAGATAATGCTTTGGCCGAAGCAGCTGCGGTCACATGGTAGAAGTCATATTTAAATTTTAATGCCAGAAGATTATCTTACGAATATCTTTCATGTCAACTTATTTATTCATCTTTGTTTTATTCCATTTAAAAATTCTGTTGCTTTATTAAAAGTCTTTTATAAAAAATATATATATTGAGACTTCTACCGAGAGCCTTTTTCACAACCCCCTTTTTTCGAAATGTCTTTTAACAATTTTAAAGTAAATTCAAGTTGTTTTTTTTTGTAAAAATTCCCCAAATCGTTGAAACAAATAATTAACATTTATAATTAAATGCAGGAAGTGATGCTTTCTTGTAATTATTTAAATTCTAAAAAATTAAAGCGGCCTCTAAAAATTACAACAAACATGTCTTACAGCATTTGTAAACACCATTTTAAAATTTGAGTTTTATTCTATTAATGATTTATTATTAAAATTTAAGGAATGTTTTTGTTATTTGTTTTAAAACTAGTTACTTTGTATTTACAACAAAAAAAAATGTTAATAAGTTTAAATACTGGAACAAATACTTATTTTGTTATTCATTTTGAAAATGTCATAAATCATGTTAAGATCATAGCTGAATAAGTATAAATTTCTATTTTGATTCTCATGGTTTAATTGTATTTGTTGGGTTATTTGTTTATATTTTATTTGAAAATAGCATAAATTATTTATATTAATTTATGGAACCATTTTAAAAATAATCCATATTGGAATTTAAATATATTTTTTACTACAAGTTCAATTAATATTATTAGTTTTGTAAAGTTGAAAGTCAAAACAACTTAAAATTTGATTAATAGAGAGCAGCATTCCACTTATACGAGGATGCTCCAAAATAGCAACCGACCGATACACAGATGGTTAATTAAAAAGATAAAATCGTTTTTAAATTAACATGTATTCGAAAACTGTGTAAATATCAAAAAATAATTTAGAAAACTGATGACTGATGAAAAAGTTTAATAGGATAATCATGAAAGATGAAATATTTCTATAAAAAAACCATGACGTGAAAGTTTTCAATAGAAAGTCTTTATATAGAAAAATCAAGACTGATGAAAAGTTTTTATGGATAATTATAACTAATAAAATTATTTTATAGTAAAATAATGACATAAACATTTTCTACAGCAATGACTGATAAAAATGTTTCATTAACGAATCATGACTACTGAAAATTTTCTATAGAAAAATTATGGCATTAACATTTTTTTGTAGAAAAATTATGACATGAATTTTTTTTTATAGAAAAATCATAACCAATGGAAATTTTATACAGATAAATCGTAAATGTTGAAAAACTGTTAAAGAAAAATCATGACTAATAAAATTTTTTTAAAGAAAATCATGACATGAAAATTTTTACAGTAAAATTATGACTGATGAAAATGTTCATAGAAATATGATGCAAATGTTTATTTAAATATCATTACAAATGAAATTTTTCTAAAAAAAAAAACATAACAGATGAAAATCCTTACAGTAAAAACTCATGACATAAAATTTTTCTAAAGAAAAATAAATTTTTACAGTAAAATTATGACTGATGACAAGATTTACTAGGAAAATCTTGACTCATTAAAATTTTTATTGTGAAATTATTTTCGTCAAAATTTTATTATAGAAAATCATGACTGAGGAAAAAGCATTACTGATGAAAATATTTTATTGAGATATATGACTGATGATTATTTTTACAGCAAGATTATGACATGAAAAGTTTTACTAAGAAAATTTTGACCAATGAAATGTTTTTTTAGAAAAAACATGACGGAATAAAATTTTCTACACAAAAATTGTGACATTAAAATTTCTTATAGAAAAATCATAACTAATGAAAATTTTTTATAGAGAATTCATGACTAATGATAATTTTTAAAGCAAAATTGTCATATGAAAAGTTTTACTAGGAAATTTTAATAGATGAAATGTTTGTATAGAAATATCAGTACATGAAATTTTTTTTTATAGAAAAAACATGACAAGAAAGTTTTCTACAGAAAGAACTAATGAAAATTATTTATAGAAAAATCATGACCAAAGAAAAATCATAAATAATTAAAACTTTGAAAAAAAAGTATCGTGACTAATAAAATGTTTCTAAATTCTTACAGAAAATTATGACTGATGAAAATTTTTACTAGAAAATTCTTAACTGATGCAATGTTTTATAGAAAAATCATGACTGACGAAAATTCTCTAAAGAAATTTTGTAATTGTTAAATTTTTTAATAGAATTATTATAAATACTGAAATTTTTTTTCAAGAAAATCATGACTAATGAAAACTTTTACAGTAAAATTATGATTGATGAAAAGATTTACTAGAAAAATTTTAACTGACGAAATTTTTCTACAGAAAACTTATGATTGTTAAAATTTTTTTATAGGCTATCATGATTTAGGAAAGCGTTCTATTGAAAAATTATTACTGATGAAAATTTTTTATCAAAATATCATTAATAACGAAATTTTTCTAAAGAAAACTATGATTGATGAAAAGATTTATTAGGAAAATCCTGTTGATGAAAATTTTCTGCAGAAAAATTATGATTGATAAAATTTTTTATAGAAAATGATGACTGAGGAAAGCGTTCTACAGAAAAACCATTACTGATGAAAATATTATATACAGAAATAATGACTGATGGTAATTTTTACAGCAATTATGCCGTAAAAAGTTTACTAAAAAATTTTTGACCGGTGAAGTGTTTTTGTAGAAAACTCAAGACTGAATAAAATTTTCTACAGAAAATTTATTATAGAGAAATATTTTTTATAGAGATATCATTACTGATTATAATTTTCACAGCAAAATTATGATATGAAAAGTATGTATTAGTATGAAAATTTTGACGGATGAAATGTTTTTCTAGAAAAATCATAAATGAATAAAATTTTCTACAAAAAAAAAATGTGGACTGATGAACATATTTTATAGAGAAATCATAATTAATGAATATTTTTTATAGAGAAATCATGACTGATGATAATTTTTACAGAAAATTTGTGACAGGATAATTTTGACAGATGAAATGTTTTTATAGAAAAATCATGACTGATTAAAATTTTCTACAGATAAATTATAACTGATGAAAATGTTTTTATAAAGAAATCATGACTTGTGAACATTTTTTATAGAAAAATCATAACAAAAATTTTTGACAGGAAATAAGGAGATACAATTTTTCCTACAGAAATATCATGACTAAGATACCTTTTTAACAGAAAAATCATGACAGATAAAGTTTTTTTTAAAGAAAATTTGTGATTATTTACATCTTTTGTACAAAAATCATAAATGATGATTATAGTGATTAACACCCGCCAAATAATTTCACCCATCGTTGGTGCAGTGACTCTCTTCCTGGCCAACCTGTCTGCCTTTTTATTGCCTCCTACTCCGGAATATTGGTACTGTCTAAGAGCTTAGTCTTATGCGACCATCCCAGCCTAACTTGGAGGTAAACCAATATCATTCGTTACTGCAGCAGGGTCTGTAATTACTCAAACATGTGGTTAAACAGAAGAGTATCTTTTTACATTATAAATAGATATGTGACCTTGAGATGCGAAATTAATATTAATTTTTCGCCTTAAATAATTATTTTGTTAATTTTAAACGCAAAAACATTTCTCCGTGCACTATTAAAATACCGTAGGGTGAAAAGTTTTGCTATTTGAAAACATAAATTCAAAATCTTGTAATAAATTCTATATGCTAGCATAAGTGCTTCCATGTCGAACAACTTTTGTGATAAAAAAGAAAAGTTAGAAGAGAGTGGAAAATTTGCAGGTTTCCCACAGCTTAAAACTAGACTATGGGAATGCACGAATCAATTAAGAAATCTGCTTGAAGCCCAAAGAGCAGCTTCACTAACTATATAGTTAAAAGATCTTGAGAGTACTTCTCAGTCGGATTATTCATTGTGGCGAACAACTAAGGGCTTAAAAAGACTAGTAAGAGGTAAGCAATCCTTGCAAATTCTGACTAGTGAATGGGCTAGAAACGATGCCGAAAAAAGGTAACTTTTTTGACAACCACTAGAGAAGTGTTTTTGCAAAGGATCGCCTGTTGTAGTTAGACCACCAGCGCCTCTAAGGTTTAATATTAAAGACGTTGAAATTGGTTATGGTAACCTAAACCAAAACAAAGCCCCACGTACGAATAAAATCAGCAACAAAATGCTTGCTCAGTTTTTAACGCCATATTTCGTCTAGAGTATGTTTCACACAGATTTGAAAGTGGCTATGGTGACAATGATACCTAAACCAGGTAAGGTCTATACCAAAGTGAATTCTTATAGGCCAATAAGTCTACTGCCTACAATTTCTAAACTGTTCGAAAAATATAATACTGAATAAGCTGGAATGCATTTCTAACATCAATTTTGGTTAAGGGCAAACAACTGTTCTATAGAGCAAGCACAGAGATAAGTAAATGCCAAAAGAAATTGGTTTAAAGAAAAAATATTGCTGAGCTATCTTAAGCTTTTGAAAAAGTATGGCATGCCGGCTTAAGGCACAAAATAAAGTTTAATTTGCATGCAAATACTCATAAGCTTTTGGAAATATACTTTATTGGTCGTAAATTTATAATCAAAGAAGGTGACTTCATAAGCGCAGCTCAACCAATTAAACAAGGGGCTTTCGAGGGCAGCATATTGAGTCCTACTTTATTTTTGATTTAAGCTTCGGATATGCCAATTAACACTAAATTACACGCCTCAGTTTTTGTAGATTTTTTGCCATTAGGAAGTCTCACGAAATTTATAGGAATACCTTCACATTTTAAAGAAACGGCTAAATATGTGGAAAATCATCAAGGTGAATGAATGTTACATTTAAGCTGCACAAAGAAACTTGTTCAATCATCTGGATCAATAATCAAATGATTCCCTAATATAGTGAAGTCATATATTTTGACATTCACCTAGACCCGTCGGCTAACATAAAAATCTCAGATGAATTGGCTTATCGCAAGAAATTTCAAGTTAACATTGAATTGTAAACTTTTGCTCCTACAGGTGGCCCTGTAGACTAGTAGGTAGTGTACTTGCTTATCAGTCTGGGGGTTGTAGGTGCGATTCCCAACAAAGACCTTGGCTGTTTTTTTCACTACAAAAATAAAAATTGACTAGCGGTGGAGCTGCTCAGTTGTGAAGGTATGATCACTGGTCGCTCTGCTGTCTTATACGATAGTTAATTTCCGTAACTATTCTTCTACTTAACTACCTGTCTCATCTCGTCTCATCTCTATCCTCTTCATAAAGAATGTAGCACGGTACTTAATTAAATAGGCATTGTTGCCTGAAGTGCTACTTCTCTGTTCAAAAAACAATTTTTTTTTGCTGTACAACGCGATTCTGAAGTCAAAATGGTGCTATGGAATTCAATTATGGGGCGCCGCTTCAGTCTCAAATATTGAAAATTTTTGTATAATTACTACCACTACCCTGGCATATCAAAACTCACGAATTCACGAGGATCTAAGCAAGATATATCAACAATTTTGAACTCCACTCTAATCCGCTTGCAAGTTACATTCTTGAGTTTCGTGGTCATACTTGGTTAAAAAGAAGGGATACCTTTTCCAGACCAAGAGTAATGATTAAGCCCGACATGTGTATGCAGTGCTCGCAGAAACATAGCTTTTCCTAAACATTGGCTCTACTGATGTAATTTATTTTAGACTTTAGCTTGTTATACTATTGTCAGGCAAGTTTCTTTTAAAGATTCCATAAATAAATTGAATGAAAACAAAAGAATAAGTGCTTTGCTAATTGAGGGAGGTGCCTTAAGTTAATAGCAGCAACTTAATCCTTGAAACGCAACAAAGCGAACTTTACTGTTGGTGGTTACTTTGTGCCATTCTGTATCTGAATGCAAAACAAAGGGAGATCTTATTACTTAATGCCTTTTAAATTCAAATAAATTACACAATTTATATTTATTTAAAAAAAAAAATGTTGTATTTCTTGTTTTTTTTATTGCTGTTAACCGTTATAATAAAAATTAAAAAAAAGCAAAATTTAAATAATTCTTGAAGGTTGCATCACATCGCTGAATAGAGTAGAACGAGAAGGTACAATTAAATAAAATGACAAAATAAATCTGGCTGAACTTAAATTATTTTCAGAGGACGTATCTATTCATTCTGAAGCAAGTTTGTTTCAGTTTTTAAATATTAAAAGATAAACATCCAATTGATTAACGCTTATTTCCGAGGTTTAACGGAATTAAACTAAAAATAAAAAATTAAAAAATTGTTTAATTCTACTAAACAAAAAAAAAAAACACATAAATAAATAAAAATAACAATACAACAACTTATTAAAACACTAATAACTTAAGTTTTAAACTTCTAGTTAAAGAGCAAATTAAACAAGTTAATTTTTTATTATTAAAAATTTTATAACATTTTATTGAATGTCTTTATAATTCTTATTAATCAAAGTTGATGCCTAAAATCTAATGTTTGATTTATAATTTTAAGCAGATTAATTATCTAAGAGATTTTAGAGAGAAGATAAGAGTCTTATTAAAGTTTCTTCTTTTTAGTTTGTTTTTGCTTGTTTGTTGCTAAAGGTTATATAATTTAAAAAATATTTTTTTTTATAAAAATAACTTTAAACACAATAGGAATTGATATTTTTTTAATTTCCTTGTACGAAGAATGTAATAGAAATTCCAAGAGTTTCAAAAATAAAAATATTTTATTGCTTCTGAAACAAATTAATAATTGTTAAACAGGCTTAAGTTCGTGTAATTTGTTTTTTCTATGCTTTGCTGGCACATACATACATACTAAGTTTCCATTGTTGCGGATGCATTTCATTGCTGAAACATTGAATATCCAACAAAGAGTTAATGACTTTTTAGTTTTTATTTAAAACTGTTTAAAAATTATTTAAAAATGCAGAATAAAGGGTGTTTTTATAGAGTTATAGAACTTTGAAATTGTATAAAACGGAGATGAATGTTTTAAATTGACATGAAATTTATTTTATTCGAATTCTAGCAATTATATATGACTTCTAGCTTATGACCGCCATGGCTGGCTTGGAGGTAGCCTAATATGGAGATCGAGATTTCAAGGACTGTTTCCAACATTTATGGCCATATATCTATATTTTAGAGTATTTTTTTTTATAAAGAGAAGTAGCCCTTCAGGCAACAATGCCTATTTAGTCAAGTACTCTGCTACATTCTTTTAGGAAAGGGACAGAGAAGAGATGCGACAGGCGATGAAAGTAGAAGGATAGTTACGGAAATCAACTGTCGTATAAGACAGCTCAGTTACCAGTGACCATGCCTTCATCACTGAGCAGCCCCACCGACAGTCAATTTTATATTTTTGTAGTGAAAAAAAACAGCCAAGGTCTTTGTTGGGAATCGAACGCACAACCCCCAGTCATGTAAGCTAACACACTACCTACTAGCCTACAGGGGCACCTAATTTAAGTATTATTTAATATTTTTTAGTATATTTTTTGTATATTTTTGTATAACGCTCCGAATGTTATACTCCAAGTGGTCAATAGTTTCGTTCTTATCTTCGTAAACTAGCGACTTCACATAACCGCACAGAAAATAGTCTAGTGGCGTTAAAGCATATGATCACGGTTCCGAATCCCTAAACTAAATAAATTAATTGAGGTACGAATTAGATGACTTATTGCGCCGTCCTGTTGTTACCACAGCTCCCGTACATCATAGCTGGCTAGCAAGTGATAACAATGCGAATGCATTTTATTGTTGAAACATTGAATAGCCAACTAAAAGTCAATGACTTTGTATTTTTATTTAAAATAATTTAAAAATAATAATAAGAATGCAAAATAAAGGGTGTTTTTAAAGGGGTATAGATATTTGAATAAAACAAAGATGAATGTTTTTAATTGACACGAAATTAATTTTATTCGAAAAATAATCTTCTTACATTACAATTTATATATGACTTCTGGCTAATGCCCGCCACGCCTGACTCAGAGGTAGCCTAATCTGGAGATCCATTTTTCAAAAACTGCTTTAAGCATTTGTGCCCACATATCTACAATAACGCGCCAAGTGGTCAGTCATTTCGTTCGTAGATTAGCAACTTCACATATACCCGCAGAAAAAAGTCTAGCGAAATTAAATCGCACGATCCAGTTCACGGGTTCGAAAGCGTAAACTATGCGGTTACCAAAAATTTCCTTCAATAAATCTATTGGGGCACGAATTACATGACATGTTGTGCCGTCTTTTTGATATCACAGCTGCTGTACATAATGGCTTTTCAATAGATAAACGAAAAAGTCAGTAACACTCACCATTGACTGAAACCTTTTGATCAGTATCGTTTTCAAACTGGTATGGACCAATGATTGCGCCGGGCCATAATGCATACCAAAAAGTCATTTTTCTTGATGCAGCAGTGTCGCAACATACAATTGAGGACTGTGTCACTCCAAATACAAAAATTGAAATAAAAGTAAGCTTCATCGCTAACTAAGATTCGCATACCAAATCGGGATTTGATATTTGGAACCATGATTTTCAAAATAAATTTGAACAACTTGGTAATGTTGTTGAGAGGCCAGTCCATCATTCATGTTGAAATGCTAAACCAAACTAAACATAAATTATTTGACAGATAACAACACGATTAATGAAATTTTTGTTATGGAAAAATTATGCCTAATGAAAATTTTTGAACAGAAAAATCATGACATAAAAATCATGATCGTTGAAATTTTTCTTATAGAAAAATCATAACTTCTATAGAAAATTCATGACTGATGAAAATTTTGTTTTACAATAACATGACTAATGAAATTTTTCTAAAGAAAATCATTACTCATTAAAATTTTTACATTAAAATTATGACTGATGAAAAGCTTTACTATGGAAATATTGACTGATGAAATGTTTTACAGAAAAATCATGACGTGAATATTTTTTAAAGAAAAATTATGATATGAAAATTTTTCAGGAAATTAATGACTGATGGAAGGTTTTATTAGAAAAATCTTGATTGATAAAATGTTTTTACCGAATAATTATAACTGCTAAAATATTTTTTAGAGAAATTTATGACTGACGATTTCGTTCTACGAAAAAATCATGACTGGTGGAATTTTTTTATAGGGAAATCACGAATGATGAAATTTTTTTTTATAGAAATTTTTGAAAATTTTTTACTGAAAAATCATGACTGATGAAAATTTTTTACTAAAATAACTTTTTTTATTTTTTCACTACAAAAATAAAAATTGACTGTCGGTGGGGCTGCTCAGCGATGAAGGCGTAGTCACCGATCACCACCTATTTCATCTCTTTTCTATCCCTTTCCTAAATACTGTAGCACGGTACTAAACTAAATAGGCCCGAAGTGCTACTTCTCTTTTAATAAAAAAAAAACACGAAGAATGAAATCTTTCTCAAGAAAATCTTGACTGTTGATAATTTTTATGGCAATATTATGACTGAGGAAAATATTTACTACGAAAACCATGCCCTTGAATGCATAATTTTTTCACGTTTAATAATGAAGAGAATCTTTTTAATGGAAAAGAGTGAGTTGAAAAACATTTATTATTCAATGAAATACTTCATTGCCGTTAATTAAAAGTTACGAAGGCCTGAGTTCTTTCACAGGGTGTAGTGATTGTCGGTCATCGTTGGACAAATTTTAAATAAAGTTGAAGACTGGATATTATTAAGTTTTACTGTATCCAAGTGTTTTCCAGCACTTTAAGTAACCAAAGTGATGATTTATTATTGTCTGAAAAAAAAAATAAATATATCCAAAAGTTAAAATTTATAAAAAATCTAAATAATTAATTTTTTTCGAAAATAGGATCAAATTTTAAAAATTAAAGAAAATCAATAAAAATTTTATATTAAATTTTAAATTAAATTAAACTGAACCTTTTAAATAGGTAATTGTCATGCCCACCACTTACTTTTCATAAATTACGTTTTGCAAAGTAATTTGGGCCATTTAAATTTCTTGACAAAAGCTTTTGATTTGTGAGGGTGTTTGAAAACATCCAAAGTGGATTTATAATATCCATGACATCCTACACAAGGACATTACAGATTAAAAACATGCTGACAATACAAACATGCACATGTTTTATTACTCATATTTTTTAATTTAAAATCCAAAGCGAAATAAAAATAAAAAAAAATAAAATAAAATTAATAAAAGCAAAATTTGTTTAAAAGGTTAAAAGGCATTTATTTTCATTTTAAAACATGACGTGTACTCAGTCTAAAATTAATAACTAAAAAAGAAATCTTAAAATGAAGATTGTGGATACATTTCTGTCTTGTATTTGCTTTGCTGGCTTAACTTTTGTGCAGCTTGAAATTTATGAACATTCAGCTGCAATCACAGTTTGATATTTTCATAGGGATTTTTGCAGCTTTTTACCCTTTCTTACCTCGAGAGTTCATTTTCAAGGCGACGAATAAATGATAAGCTTCCTTAGTCTTTATATTTTTATTTTTTTTTTTTTTCGTTTATTTAATTGTTGGCAAGTAATCAGTACTAAACTGTACACATATTGTCTTGTCTTGTCAAGTTGAATGACTCATTTGTATAGTTGCACTACGCGTTCTTGAGGTGTCTGTGGAATTTCAATTTTTTGTAGCATCATGAAGCAGTTACTTTTATCCTTGGATTTATGCTCAACTGTAAAATAGTTTATATTTAAGAGTTTGAATTTTTTTGTAGTCGGTTTTATTTGATAAATAGTGAGATAATTTATTTCCGCGAAATAATCATGATTTCTTTTCTGCGCTACAATTTTTTGTTAACTTTTTCTTTTAATTTAAATTTTAAATATTTTTTGTTAACTTTTTCTTTTAATTTAAATTTTAAATATTCCTTGTTACAGCTCAACGAGGGTAGTTGGGTAATTGGGGAGAAATCAGCCAATTATTAGATAAAATTATAAAAGCTACAGTTTAGATCACTTTTTAGCATAATACACTTCACCATGAATATAAAGTCCTGATAATAATGGGGTTCTCAACAAGAAGTTTGTTTACTAATGCAATAAGATTATGATGATTCAAAATTTTATTGTATTATGAAGAGAAATCTTCGGCATGAATGAAAAATGATATCTGGCAAATATTCACCACGACCACGCTGACTCATGTTGATGTTCTTTCATCAAAGTTTTTAATCACTTTTTGGTAAAATGGCGGTCCTATTTAGTTAACATCATCACGGGTTTTGAGTTTTAAGGCTGAAATCGATTCGATTGGCTACGTATTGACTTTGTGCTTAACGTAGCCTCACAAAAAATAATCCAGTGGCGTTAAATACCAGTGGCTGGCTACTTAACTGTTGATTGCTGTAAAATTATGCGATCGGGAAATTTGGTTTGCAATAAATTGATCGTTTCATTGGCTGTGTGATATCTGTCACCGTTCTGTTGACGGTGAGTAGTATCCACTTTATCAATAATAGGCCAAAATTGAGTCGTTAGCATCTCGCTATTGCATGGTCCGTTGACCGGTACCATATTTCAGCCCAATCAATCCTCCAGACCACATAGCGCACCATATAATGACACGTTGAGCAGGCAAAAGCCCTTACTAATAATCGCTCTAGGATTTTTAGAAGCCCAAATTCGACAATTTTTGTTGACGTTCTCTGACAAGTAAAAATGGGTTTCGGCCAAAAAAAATGATTTTTTTGGAAAAACCAGGCGGTTGTTTTTGAATGAATTAAGCGGAAAGGCGGCTTCAATTCCTGCAGTAGTTGAACCGTGTAAGGTATCAAAGTCAAATCTTTACGTTTTTGGGGTTTTCGATAACCCCGATTGTTGAAAACGTCGAGGAATTGAAAAATTTGGATCAGCTTCAACGCCGTCGCTCACAGCTATCATATTACTATTTGAACGACCCGGTCGAACACCGTTGATGTTCGCACATTTTTATCGAGCCTGACGACTTAAAGTTAACGATTAAATTCTTAATAACAGTGTCAGAAGAACGATTATATTGTCCAAAATTTTCACGAATTTTACGAAATGTAATTTTAAAAGAGCCATGATTTTCATAGTGGATTTTAAATATATTTTAAGCGATTTTCGTGCGAAATTGAATTCATTGTAACATTTTCCAATGTCAATATTATCACGTTGTTGGTGTTGCCACAATCAAAAAACATACTTCTTGTTGATAAACATAATCGATGACCCTTTAATTTCCTTGTGCTGTTGGCATCAAAATAAATTTTTCCGGGGCCCGATAACCTGTATATATACATATGTATGTGTGTGTGTGTATATATATATATATATATGTATGGCTGTGTGAATGCAGCTAAGTATGAATGTAAAGCGTGTTATTATTTTTAGAGGTTTAGAACTTTGAAATAGAATAAAACAAAGTTGAATAACAGAAATTGACAAGAAATTTAGTTTATTCGAAATAATGCTAGAAACATTATAATTTAAATACGACTACTGGAATATGACCGTCATGGGTGGCTCGGACGTAGTCTAATCTACAAGTTTAATCTTACATGACTTTTTTCAATATTTGTGGCCTTATATCGGCAATAATGCGGTGAAAATTGTCCCCCAAGTGACCAATCGTTTCAAGTTTATCGGCTTAGACTAACGGTTCACATATCCCCACAGAAAATAGCTTAGCGGTTTTAAATCGGCTTTGGAAGCAAAACTACGTGTCCAAAATCTAAAAATGTACGGTTAACAAACACTTCGTTCAATAAATCAATTGTCGCACGAGATGTGTGAATCTGCAGATGCTGCACATCAGGGTTGCTTAATTGATAAACGAAAAAGTCAGACAGTCTTGGCTCTACAGCAGTCATCCTTGACTGTGAAATTCTGGCCAGCATCGGTTCAAAAAAAAAAAGTACAGATAAATAACTCCACCAGCCCGTAAAGCACACCGAACAGTTATTTTTCAGGATGTAATGTTGTCTCAACAAACCATCAAAATACGGCAGTTTTGTTGGCTGGCGTATCCATTCAAATAAAAGCGAGCTTCATCGCTAGACAAAATCCGCTCATAAAAATCGGGATTAACGGCATTTTTAATTCAGACCCAATTCGTATAATTCTGAAGCATTTTTCAGACGTTACGTTATGGATATGAAAACAATAAACTAAACTAAATATAAATCACTTGACACCAGATAAAATGGCCACCAGTTAATAGGTGTTGCCAACTAATATTTCTCTACATCTATAAAAATAGTCTGTATGCAATATACCTATTTGCAAGTCAGAAATGGGCATTTTTATAACCCGGTGTTTCTCCACAAATTTAAATTTTAACGGCTATATCACAAAAAATCCGTATACCGTAAAAAAACTGAAAAAACCAATATCACAACAAAAGATCGAAAGTTGATTAAAATTTTAAATTTCTCAAAAAAATTTGGATTTCACAGTAAATGGTAATGTCACAAAACAGCAAAATTAGAAAATAAATAAATTAAAATATCAATTCATCTCATTAGTCTCTTGTAGTGCCTGTGCACTGTTTACCACATGATGTGTCGAACAAAAAATTTTAAAATAAAATATCGCTCAAATAAAAATCAAATAAAATAAATAATAATTTTTAAATCGTCGATTAATTCTTCATCCGCACGCACCTAAAGATTTTTCAATTTATTAAAGATTTGAAGATTTTATAAAATTATTATTGTAGAAAATATTTTTTAACTTATAATATATAATTAAAAATTAAATGAATAAAAATCAATTTATCAATTAAATTTTCAAAAACATCGCTGCCATGTGGATGATGGGATGGGCGCTACCATATTTTGAAAATGGCAAAATATAATTTTATACATACAGAACTACATAAATGGCGAATCGTTTGATAATTTATTACTATCAATATTTTAATGTATTAATTGAAATTATAATTAGTGTTACATTGACCTTTTGCAGAGGCGAGATTTTATTATTATTTGTTTTGTAAAAAAAACCTGAAATTGAACGAGAACAATGACTTACAGAATTTCATATAAATTGAATTCGCATTCCTTAATCATTGTAATGAAAAAATAAATGCTATCGTAGTCTGTTCAATTTGTTTCGAAAATAACAAAAAAGAAATAAATTAAATAATTTTATTTCAAATTGTATTTTGTTTGTATTATTTTTTTATTTAAGTTTTACCTTAAAAATAGAACATCATAAATAATTTGAAGTTTTGTGTAGTAAACTTTATGCTTCCGACTCACTCTTCTACTTAAATCCATGGTCTTCTACCTAATATTACTTTGTTTTTAAATACACACGGGGCAACCACTGATGCAACATTTAAATAAATATCATTTTTGAGTTAATTTTATACGATGAACACATAAACGGAAGAAAGTTTTAAAATGAGCGATAATTCTTAAAAATTTTGTACGAAGAAGAATACACATAGTTCAAATGAAATGCTTTTGAATAGATTAAAACTATATAAACAAAGAAACAATTGAAAAAGTTAAGTTTAATATGATAAAACAAACAAAAATCGATAACAGAAGCAAATACAATTATAAGAGCTGCGGCTAGTTTAGTGATATTTTTACAATTTTGAAATTTTATGTTCTACAGTTGCCTTAAATTAACGAAGTTTGTGGAATTTTCACTAACCTGTGAATTTCAAAACAACTTTAATACATCAAGTGCTTTCAAACAAATAGCACAAGAAAATCTGTAAATATCAATACAAAGATCGTATTACGAAACATAAAATATCATAAAATTTTGATCTTAAAGCCCAAATGCGAGGAAACTTAAATTTTAACAAGAAACAATGCTACACACGAGGCAACATTAACTATAGCCTTCTCTTCTTTGCTTTAAAGTTATGATTTCACCTTGTGTTAAAGGAAAAAGAAAGAAATTATCGGATTTAAAAATTGTCTCTAAATTAATACAACATAGTCACTGATTCCAGGTGTGTCGTAGTTATATAAAACAACTTTAATATACCGAGTGCTTTCACGCAAATATTACAAGAAACTCTGCAAATATCCATACAAACATTGTGTTAGGAAACATCAAATATCACAATCTTTTGATATTAAAGTGCACTTGCGAGGAAACTTGAATTTTAACAAGAAACATTGCTACACACGAGGCAACGTTAAGTATAACATTCTCTTGTTTGCTTTAAAGTTCCCTCATCTGTATTAAATCGTTTATGATTTATACTAGTGTTAAAGGAGAATAATAGATATTTTCGAATTTAAAATTATCTCTAAATCAAAACAACATAGTCACGGTTTCCATGTGTGTGTCTTAATTAAAAGGGTTTTACAACAAATAATTAAATTTGTTTTTAATTACAGCATTTTAGACATTTTTTAATTGTGAGTATGACTACATACGTATAACAGACGGTAATAACTGCATGTTTTGAAATAATTCGCAGTGGAACTGAACTAGAGATAGACAGTTAAAAGAGGATTGATTTCAGAACTCAGGATATCTTTCGACATTAAGCGTGGTGCCAATTGCAATCTGTTACATAATTCTCAATGAGGGTTTTTGCTTTAAAAGCTCCTTTAAAATAGTCATTATACTTTTATATTTGTGTTATAACGGATGGGCATATTTGAGGTTAGGAAGTAAGTTGTCTGGCAAATGATTAAATATATAGCATTGAGCTATCATTATTTAACATCAATTTAGTAAAAAGGTGAAAAATTTAAGGCATGGAAGGCTACACTTTTAAGCAGAGAATTATTAATTGTAAAAATTTGTGTATTAACAGCGTTAATTCGAGAAGCTTTTCCTGGTAATCAGCGTCCTTTTGAACCGTTATGCGCAATTTAATCATTAAATTTGAGGCTCTATTGCTGACAATAGACTAAAACAGAATGTTCGTAGTAGCCGTGGTGATGCCAATCTTGCCGGATCAAAACCATAAATACTTTCCAAATAGTAAGACAAATTGGCTTAAGTATAAAAGCCAAGAAAAAAAAAGAAGAGAAAATAGACGATAAAGGCGCCAATGGCAAGAGTATCGTTCCCCCGTCTTAAAGACACAATTAAACCAATGTTAGAAAATATTGTGCGATACCCTTCAAAAAGAAAGAGAGCTAAATTTAAATAAATTTTTGCAGAATTTAGATGCCACCGAGAAAACGGAGTACAGCGTCTTTAGGGCAGTCCGTTTATGAAGCACCAATTCGATTGCAAAATTGAAATTGGGTAAAAAATTCCAAATTTTGTCCCAAATGTAACAGACTCTTGTTTAACACCAACAACTGTTCAAGGCGTTTTTTACCCGCTAAAAATTCGCCTGCTTGCGCTGAAAGCAGTTATCAGTGAATTGAAGCCAAAACAAAGCACCCGGTAGCGACAAAATCACCAACACAATGATTATCAACCTGCCAAATTTGGCTCTGATAACTGTTATGTTTATTTTTAATTCTATGCTAAGTGCTGGTTACTTTCCATCGTCCTAGAAACAGTCGGAAATAGTTATGATCCCCAAGCCTGGCAAACACGTTACGCCAGCTTATTGCCTGTTTTCTCCAAAGTATTTGAAAGGCTACTTCTGAAATCTTTAGTACCATATATTGATTCAACAAACATAATCCCCAATTTGGGTTTAGGAAAAAACACAGCACCATGAAACAGGTGCATAGAATTACGAATTTAGTTCGTAGGGCTTTTGAAAGTAGGCAGTACTGCTCTGCACTTTTTATTGACATTTCGCAAGCGTTCGACAAAGTCTGGCACAAAGGACTTGTGCATAAAATTACAACACTGCTTCCCGAAAACATTTACAAACTGCTCACAAGCTATTTGGCAAATAGATCATTTGTGATAAGATCAAAAAGTACATATTCATCGATCAAAAGAATTTCAGCTGGTGTCCCGCAGGGGAGTATACTCGGGCTATTCCTATACTTATTGTATACCTATACTTATTGTAGAAGTAGCATTCCAACAACTTCAAGCCCACATTGCTGATTTGGAGAAATGGCTGCACAAGTGGAAAATAAAGGTCAATGCCTCGAAAAGCGTTCACATAACATTTATGTTAAGACAGAAAAATTGTCCTCCCATCTCAATAAATGGGGTCACAATTCCAGAGCATAGGCAAATTAGGTACTTGGGAATACACCTCCATCGGCGTCTTACGTGGGGCCACCATATTGCTGCCAAAATTACACAGCTGAAAATTAAAACCACCCAGCTTTATTGGCTAATTGGGTCACACTCTTTATTAAATTTAGACCTCAAAGTTCTCCTATATAAAGCAGCTTTAAAACCATTATGGTATCCAGTTATGGGGTTCTGCATTCGCATCAAATGTTGAAAAGCTACAAAGAAGACAGTCAAAGATCTTGAGAATGATTACGTGCGCTCCTTGGTATATACGAAGTTATAATATCCACAAGGACCTTAATATTCCTACCATCCGAGAAGAGATTAAAAGGTCGTGCACGAGCTACATGGCAAAAGCAACTGATCATCCCACTCCACTTGCGAGGAATTTACTTTTATTTGAGGGCCATAGGCGTCTCAAAAGGGTGCAAACTTTTGACTTGGCAGGATAATAATATTTTTCTCTCGAACTAAATGTTGAGTGCTGCAGTGGCAGTACCAACATAAATATCCTTAGGTTAAGATTTTAATACTTATTGTGAATGTCGTATAGACAGATTCAATAATAAAATAAAGGAGTTTAAACAAAAAAAAACCTTGCCGCTCTACAGTAAAGTGTTGAGAAAAAGGCTAGAATATCAATTCGACGTTTAAAAGAATTGGCCATCACAAAAGACAATTTCTGTAATATTTTGCATAAAGATGTTTATCTTATCGCTTAAAAAGTTCAACTCATATAACGAACGTATGCAATTTACCTGTTTAAAAATCTGAACGATAACAATGTATTTTTCATTTTTAACAAAATAATTTTTAGGGGTGAGGCTTATCATTAATTAGGCGGTTATATTCTTATGATTTAACGCCGCTGGATTATTTTCTCTGCAGCCAATTAAAAGACCGGGTTTACCTGAATAATCCACAAGTAACTGACGCTCTGAAAGAGGAAGTTCGACACTGTATTGATAAGATAAGCGAAGTTCTACTGAAAAATGTGATTCAAAATTATATAAAAAGATCAGGCGTCTACCGACCTGTTACAGGTGGATATATACCCCACCTAATATTCTATTAATTATTATTATATTAACTTTACATTGCTTTTGGTAAAGTAAAGTTGCCAGAAAAAAGTGTATATTTTAAGCCAATTTACTTCCTAACTTTAAATTTGCCCAAGAGATAGTTAAACCAATTGTGACAGCCACTTGGATTTTATTTATGGATTTTGGAAAACCCTGATTTCAGCCAAGGATGTTAATGTATTCTGTTTAATCCGTATAGTGATAAACGGAAATATGTTGTCATTGGTTTATGGCTGCATCTCACAATATCATGTACTCGTTGTTGCAACGAAAAATAACTTTTAAAGTTAAATACCCTAAAAATTTTAAATTTGTTTTTTGGGATGAAAAACTAAAAACAATAACATGAACGATAGAATGCTTATATATTTTTTAAAAAATTTAATTATTTATTTAACACAAAAAAGAAAAGTAGCTTAAATTACGAAATATTCTATTCTAGATCAGACACTTTAAGAAATATTGTAAGAAAATGTGTAAATAAAAGTGTGCATTTGTTTTAGCGAGCTTCTTTAAAATAACAAATTAAACTTGATTGCCAATATCCCAATAAACTTTTATTGATTGATTTATTTTTTCTTTTTTTATATAAAATTTAAAAGCAACAGTCGATGGCGAGGACGAATTTTTATAGAGCTGCTGATGTTTTATTTACATTCCAAATTTTGTAGACCTTTTTTTATTGTTTAGTTTTGTTAGACTAGTTTTATTGTCTTAAATAAATATTTCTATTCAAAGTTAAGTTCATTTAAAATGCGGATGCTTGTATATTAAATATTTACTAAAGTTGTATCTATATCTTTGTTGTAAATATAATTTAATGGGGTAGACTAAACACACCTACATTTGGTATTTGTAGTTATTGCGGCTATACTAGAAGATTTTCTGTAAAATTTACAAAAGATCCCAACTATTGGCGTTTCAGATAATAATACGATAAATAGTGATACGTTCTGCCCCTTTGGGTACGGAGCCTAAAAATCAGTTTTGCTAGCACACATTGCTGACATTTTATTATTTGCGATTTATTACTATTATTTACTAAATACTTTATTAATTTTCAAATGTAATTAATAGTACATTAAAATCCTCAAAACTCTAATATGGCCGAATATTAAATGAACAGTTCTTAAATAAATTTTTATGACTGTAATGGCCTTTACAAAATTTGCAGTTTTTTTTTAAATAGAAATATTTATTAATGTGCTTAATTAATGAGTTAAATAATTTAAACTTCTTTGAATAATAGACAATTTACACATTCAAAAATCATCAATAGAAAAATGCTGTTTTAAAAACAGGTCACCGTTTTAAGATTAAGGCTAAACTTTGAGAACATAATAAACGTCACCTGACTGGTATACAAAAATTATATACTGTCTTGACGTCAATCGAAAGCATATTTCTATGAGAGGAAATAAAGAAAAAAGAAAAAATTATCGCAGTTACCGGTATAGCATCAGTAGAAACAAAGCTTAATGGGCAACTTTGTGTTGATAACCTTTCTCGCTCCTCTACAGTCGACTAAAGAGAGCCGAGTTAAGAATACGATAAGAACTCAAAGTTGACGATGTAATTAAAATTATATTTTACATATAGAAGGGTTACAAAAAATCTGTGAATCTGCTTGAGACTATATTAGTTACATGATCGCAATAAATTAAATGAGAATTTGGCGATAAAAACTCTCTCTCAAGTCATGGAAGACCGTGTACGCCGCAAAAAAGAGGTTGCACCTACTAAAGATTTCATTTGCTTTCAAATTATAATTTCATTAAATTTTAATTGAATAAATACAAATTTTTTTGATTAATTAATTAATTGAATCAATTATATATTTATTAGAAAAAAATCAATTGTCTAATTAAATAAAGACTTGTTAAGACTTTAATCAAATTTTAATCCGAAAACAAATAGAATATTTAATGGGCATACAAAATTTTTGGTGTTTTTTGGTGAAGCAGCAGAGATTTAATATCGTGTTTTTCAATAAGAACTTTATTTTTCAATTGTGGCAACAATACCAACAACATGATAGTTATGACATTTAGTTTTTTGACGTATTCGTAGTAGATGCATTGGCAATTGTTACAATGAATGAAATTTCGCACGAAAATCGCATTGAAATAATTAAAATACACATAATTTCGCGCATTTATGGATTAGTGACGATTATGTTTCTTCTCAGAACGCTATTAAGAATTTGGTTGTTGAATTGGAGTCGACAGGCTCGATACAAAATGTGCGAACACTAACACTATCTTCAGCTAAAAACATCGCACAGAGTGTTGAAGCAGAACCAAATTTGTCAATTCCTCGACGTTCTCAATAATTGAGGTTATCATGGACATCGCCGTAGATTCCCTCAATTCATTCAAGAACAACCGACTATTTCCACTTGTCAGGGTATGATGTGATAAGATTTACATCTGCTCTTGGCCATAAGCCCTAGTCAGATGATGGATCATTACCACTGTGGATGAAATGTAGCGTCATCCTCGCCCTAGAAGGCCTTCGGATACGTCACTCCTAGCAGCAACTTCAAAAGCTCGCAGTAGGCCGCAGCCTTCACAATTGCTGAAGAGTTGGAGACTATCCAACTCCTGGTCCAGAAAGCATGAAGCTTAATATACTTAAGAACACGACGGTATTCATACTCACTGGACCTGGACCATTCATTGTGAATGATCCGACCCACAAACTCAATAATCTGTGGAGAGTATGGGACTTTACTGATTCCCGTGGAAATATAGTGGACTTTCCAGTTGGCTCCTACCAGCCTAAGGGGACTGGGCTCTCTTTTATCCCGCAAGAAACAAGTCTGGATGGTTGTGTGATCCATAAAGACTGGGGGAACTTCTCACGGTATATCAACAAGCAAAATTGCCGCATTTGAACTTCTGAAAATTCCAGAGCGATTATTGAGAAGCCTTTGCATGTTCAACGTATTGTGCGCTTTGTGGTTTTTAGGCGTAATTGGGCACGCTATGGCGAGATGTTAACAACTCAATTTTTGTCTATTATTGACGGCGTAGATATCACTAATATGTGGTTTCAACAGGACGGTGCCACATGTCACACAGCTAATGAAACGATTAATTTATTACATATCAAATTGCCCGATTGCCAGTTGTCTCCCTGTCTGACTTCAGGGGACTGGCCTCCCTTTTTCCCCCACTTGCACAGGTCTAGAAAGGGGGAAAAAGGGAGCCCAGTCTCCTGAAGTCAGACAGGGAGACAACTGGAAACTCCACTTTATTTCCACGGGGATCAGTGAGCCGCAGAGTTCATTATATGTCTCTTTAGACATTTAATAGTTCTCTGACTGATCATTGAGGTTGGCCCCTATATGGGAGCATCGTGGTGGTTGTGGTTTTGCGGCCCCATAAGGGAATAATGAAATTTATGGTGGCCAGAATCATTTCACTGATAATGACACGCAAAGTGAATGATCCAGTCCAGTGAGCATGCTTGACATGTGTTCTGGACAGGAGTTAGAAAATCTCCAACTCTTTAGCAAGGTGTGATGGTTTGCAGACCTGTCCTAGAATCATTCAAGTTGCAACTAGGTGGTTCTGTTGCTTAGAATTATGTCTTCGGCTATCTAGGACGAGCATGACGTTCCAAATTATGTATAGTGGTTTGTCTACCATCTGATTAAGGCTACATAGCCAGGCGCGAATGTAAAACAAATCACACTCTGCCCGATCGCATAATTTCACGACAACCAGCAGTTAAGTGACCAGCCAGATCGTATGATTTAACACCTCAGGATTTTTTTTGTGGGACTATATTAAGGGCAGAGTGTAAATGGAGCCAATTAAATCGATTTCAGTCTTAAAGCTCAAAATCCGGGATGTGATTAACGAAATAGGAGCGCCATTTTGCCAAAAAGTGATTAAAAATGTTGATAAAAGAATCGACAGTTGTCAGCGTGGTTGTGGTGGACAGTTGCCAGTTATCATTTTTCATTCATAATTGCCGAACTTTTCTCCTCGTAATACAATAAAATGATTCAAATATTCAAACAAACTTCTTGTTAAAAAATCCTTGTAGCAGGCAAACAAGAAATTTAAAAAGCGCCTTTTATAGGAATACAATTTTTCGGCGGAGAAAATTACTAATCGGAGAACGAATGAGTAAAATTATAAAAAAGTATAAAAAATTTATTACTAGAAAGACAACAACGTCATACTTTCTCGAAAATGACACTGCACCGGGTTTCCGTAACTAAGGTGAGAAATATCTCGCAAGGAAATATTGTGACGTAATTGTTTTATAGGGTTATAGAGGGCGAACTAGAGTTGATAACGTTCTATATGACATAAAAAAGAAAAATGTTTAACATCAAGTCTACATAATCCTATATAAAATAAAACTATAAAATTTTTATCTGAGAAATTTCTCATAGAAACAAGGAACTGACTTAAAAAACCCGGTGCCACATACCATCCACCCTGTGAAACTATTTATTTTAAGCATGAGATATTTCCCGATTTCGCTCCTAATTCTAGAGAAAGTGAATCGAATGAAGCAGGAGCCAAAAGAAAACAAATAAAGCTTTCACACATAGTAGTTAGGGAAGAGCTAGCTACAAGGCTGCCGATGGGTTATTTGAAATATGCCCCACATATTAATTAATTATATTTTACACATCATTAATTATTATTAAAAAGATGATTTGACAAACCCTGACAAACAAAAGAGTAATCAAAAGCTTTGTCTTAACTAATTTTCTTTCAGTTTATTCAAACTTCCAGCTGTCTGAATAACTAATGATTTGGGTCTGTAAATTAGTTTCTAAGAACAGGAAAAGAAATAAAATTAAAAATTGACAAAAACGAGATAAACTCGATGCGTTTTAAATAAAAACCTAAATATGTAAATAATAATTAAAAATATATTAATCAACAGGTTCGTTAATATTTTGAGCGAAGGAAAAAAAATTATAATTATTTTTTCAACGGAAGGTAACGATTAACAAATCAGTTAACCATAATTCAATAATAAATAAAAATATCAAAAGGTGACATTATTTAAAAGAAAAATTATTTAATCAAGTTAATGCTTTTAAATCAAATTTTTAATAGTTAAATTAAGATTTAAATGCTTTAAAAGAACTTTTAAATTGTATCTTAACTTGACCCTGAATAAAAGGTGTAAGTAAAATGTTAAGAAAAATTTAATTATGTAAAATTCACTTTGCAATCTGTCAAGAGTCGCGATTAATATGAGGGCTACTGCTTTCTCTTCAAAGTAATTTATCTCTTAATGGAAAGAGACTTGTTTTTAATCTGGGGAATACAAATTTACTGTTTGCCGTTTTGCTTTTGGCCTTTTCAAGTTATTGTTAACACACAATTTGATGTACCAAGAGCAAAATTAAAAGAGTTACCAGATTAAGGGGAATATTGTTTCCTTAAAATGCTGAAACAAATTTCTAGAATTTTATTTTTAATATATAAAAATTTATATAAAATGTACTTTAGAAGACATAAACTTTGTTTAACTTAAGAGTACCAGAGTAAGTCTCCATGAAAATTTTAATAATATTTATATTTAACTACTTTTTAAAATATTGTTACGTTTATACCTATTATAAACGTTTTGTTGTTGCTGAGTTCTTTATTGCAAAATATATAGCACCAGAATTTATAATTTTCAAATTAATTACAAGTTTATTTATTTTTATTACACACAAAGTAAGATTTGTACGTTGGCACTACAGAGCAATTTACTAAATATGCTAGTCTTTACTTCACGAAGTTTATGTTTTAACTAACTAGCTATCCACTCAGACGCTGCCTCTTATATCTGTCCACTAGAGGTCTAGAAAAATTAAGAATTTTCTACTCCATTTGTATCACATTTTGTTGTTGCTCTGTTATTCATTACATGTATAGGCGCCTGTTGGTCTGTGTGTATTTTTGTTTTTATGATGTTAAAGTTTCTTCCTAGAATTTATTTTAAGATAGTTGTTGTTGTCTTGTGTGCATAAGTTTTCTTAGCAAACTACACAGTTAGTAAACATCATACACAGTTGTTTACGTTGTTACTTAATTATTTTCTTTTGAAACTTAAGCAAGATGCATCCGTAACAATATTATAGTATAAATATAGTAGAAAATTTTTAGGAAATTTTGTGATTTGCTTTTTTAATTTTTAATCGCCAGTTGGTGAAAGCAAAACCTAATTTACGAGTGTTTCCATTTTATATAACCGTTTTAATAGTGGGTAATAATGAGCTCATGTTCGTATTATTTGAATAAAATTGTTGTAAACAGCGTAAACTACGTAAAATAGATAGATATGAGAATGAAGATAGCAGATAATATACTTAAAATAAATCTATAAAAGTAACTCATTTAATTAACTATTAATAGTTCAATTAACTGTAAAATTAATTTCAATTCAAAACATAATATATTCTATATTATAGAATATATTCTATTCTATTATATTCTATTCTATTATATTTTACTCTATTTTATATTATTCTATTCTATATTCTATACTATTCTATTCTATTTTATATTGTTCTATTCTATATTCTATTCTATTCTATTCTATTCCATTCCATTCTATTCTCTTCTATATTCTATTCTATACTATTCTATTCTATTCTATTCTATACTCCATACTATTATATTCTATTTTATATTATTTTATAATATATTCTATATTATAGAATATATTCTATTCTATTATATTCTATATTATAGAATATATTCTATATATATATAATATATTCTACTCTATTATATTCTACTCCATTTTATATTATTCTATTCTATATTCTATTCTACATTCTATTCTATATTCTCTACTATTCTATTCTATTTTATATTGTTCTATTCTATATTCTATTCTATTCCATTATATTCTATTCTATATTCTATTCTATTATATTTTATTTTATTCTGTTTCAATCAAATCTATATACTGTTATATTCCATTCCATAAACATTCATTAAGAAAATAAGACATGCCATTATTTTTCTTGGTTGAAGTATAGTTAAAGCAAAATTGTAAATTTGAAATTTTCCAATTTTATAGGAAAAATGTTAGAAAAGTTTTTATTTTTATTAATTTATCAGTGGGTGTAATTGTGTAATTAATTGCGGATATGCACACAGGCATGTGCATAATTTTTACACAAAATGGTAAAAAATTTTATTTCAGTCTGGTAACATTATTAAAAATCTCAGATTAATATTATGAGTAAGCAGATGCTGTTTTTGTGTTTTTTTGAATTTACGGATTTTGATGTGATACTTAACACTCTTTCTTCACTTAATATAAAACACAACGCATCTCGTGCTGGCTGCGTCTGTAGATGAGTTTGTGTGTGTTTATTTGAATTCTTTGTATAGGGTATACACGTTTGCGCACAAGCTTTGTTTATATTGCAAAGTTTGCGAGGGATCTTCTTCAGTTCTCAAAGATCGATCACAACGGTACGGTCTCAGGTTAAAAAATAAAAAAATAGCTAAATTAAATTGTAATTTTTATTTCAAATATTTTAATAAAAAATAAATCAATAAAATATAAATAAAATTTATAAAATATAAATAAATTAATAAGACAAAAATGTAATTAAAGGATAAAGGAATTAAAGACTTTAAAGAAAAAGACAATTGTTTAATTGCACAGCAAAAAGTTGATTTGAAAAGTGTTTAAAAATATATTTATTATTTTTATTCTATTTTTTTTTTGTTTGTTTTTGTCTTTTTCAAGATTTATTATTGGATCTAAAAGAACGTTTAACAAACTAAATTTAAAATAGCTGTGAGTTTAAAAGCATAAAATCTAAAATAAACCCCAAAAATGGCTCGTGCAGTGTTTTGCATGGTGAGTGTGTTGTAATATTGATATTTTTTTGAAATTGTTTAATTAAAAAATTAAAATCATTAAAACTTGTGTTAAGCTAACATTACATAAAGTGATGCCACATGTGTTATGAAAGCTCTTCAATATCAATAGCTGCTAATTACTCATACTTCAGTTAAACGCCTGTCTACACTTCAAATTCCTTTAGAAATATCTATTTTGAGTAGTTTCAGCTGCAATTGAAGTAATGAAATACTGACAATAGTGACAATGTAATTAATAACATCGAACTGAAAACAATATTGTCGGCCTTAAAGTTTTGACGTTAATTTTAAATGTCAATTACATGTTTGAATGTTTGGCTTTTTATTCTTTTAAGTTACGAAAACTTATGACTTTTGTTTAATATGCTTTGCTCACACAAAGTCACAGTATTTTATGATTGAATAGGTTTTTGTAATTGTTGTCTTTGTCTCTTTCAACAAAACACTTAAATTCAATAAATAACTCAAACACTGCAGGCGTTTTTTATTTATTTTTATTTAAAAATAAATTTCTTTTTTAATAATTTTTTGGCTAACAAAAATTATAATATTATTTAACAAATTATTATTTAATTAAATTTTAAACTCTCAATAGATCAAACGCCACCAACACACTTGTGTGGCATAAACGCAAATGTGTTTGTCCCTGTTAAGTTGGTATTTCAAATTACTTTGTAGCATTTTTAAATATTTCTTCTTCTCTAAAATCCGGTTCCATCAATAAAAATGCAAATAACTTCGGCTAAAAAATATTAAAATTGCTAACTAATCGTAGAAAATATTAAAAAATAACGTATAGACGTATTTTTATTTTTTTATATATATTTGTTTATTTTTTTGTTATTTTTATGTGTCAATTTCCAACAAAAATGCTCAAGTACTTATTCGCTTTAAAATCTAACGTTAATGCGAAATTATAATATATTCAGAGCTTTAAGAGTATTAATTGTTTTTTTAGGTATATTGTTTTGGGCCCTGAAAAAATTACATTCTTTAATTGAAACACTTCAATTTTTATAATCGCTGGCTAGTAGAATAAAAGAAATCATATGGCAGCCTTTATTGGATTAGGATAGGCTGGATCCATTTGTTAATCCCTTTATGTTACCTCTCAAGTAGAAAAAGGAAGAAAAGAAAGAAAAAAAAAAGAAAATCAGGTGATAAAAAGAAGAAACGTGTTGGAGAATGAGAGTGAAGTGAGACCCCAAAGCGACTCCCTGACAATTAAAATTATGCCTTCGCCTTGTAATAAGTTTTTACCCTCTGACTTCTTGACTGCCACCATTAGTTATTATTCCTTCTCTTCGTAATATGTTTTTACCTTTTTGAATTTTCTACCTACTTCTACTTTTTGACAAATGTCAGCGTGTTATCAATAGTATTTCAAAATTTGCTATTCCGGAAAACAAAATTTTTAATACCATCGAAAACCCGCCACATTTGTTATGCGTATATTAAACTGAAAAAACTGTTTTGTAGATAGAAAAACCCTGCCTGAATCTTGCTCTAATTATATACAGTCTGCATTTTACTTAATATGAAATAGGAGTAGGATGTGGGTGCGATAGGTGCAGAGAAGTAAGCTGCAGATTATTATCCGCTAGTCAGAGTAAGCAATCAATTAAAGGAAAGAATAACGGGCATAGGTCAGAAAAGCAATCACATTACCTTCAAAAGGAACTGATTCCGACCAGTCCCCATGATGAAATGTCAGACAAGTTCCCAAAATACCATTCAGTGCGAGGCACAGACAAAGGAGGTGTTTTAATATCTCTTCCTCTTCCGCGTCCTATTAGCTTCTGCAGAAATCATTTTGCGTCAGCCCATTCTTTTAGCTTGGGTCCCAAACTGGCAGTTCCCAGCTGCTGCAGTTACCAAGTCATGCAATTATAAGATCGGTAACTGCAGTAGTACAGCCGCCTTATCTCGATTTAATAAGGGCCAGATTGTTCTTTTAGTCAAGCAAGTCAGCTGGTTGGACAATCTGTTTTGGGCTAGAACGTAAAGAGCAGCATTAAAACGCTGACCGCGAGAAGATAAAGCGATGCCGCATAAAGTACCAATTGTATCCTCATTAAGTATTGCCCATTTTTTTCGCCTGTTCATCCGCCATATAGTTATTAAGAGTAGTCGCATGTCCCTTCACCCAAATTAGAATGATTGCTGATTATTCCGCCATCACTTTGAAGCAGACCCAGCATTTAAAGACAAGGTTCGACATGGTAAACACATCTTTAAGAGATAATTGCGACTTAATTGCGGCTTTGTTGTCGGTACAGAAATAGATATTCCTATTGGATATTCTATGGTACCTTGACAAGTTCACCGCACTCCTGAAGATAGATACTTTTGCCTGTAAAATACTACAGTCACATTACAACAATTCTCCCCCAACTTTTGTCCCTCATCTAGAGCAATTAGTATAAATATAGAATGCTCGAGATGCAGCGGAGTGACCCCTACCTCAAATCAAAGAGACGTGTCCAGAAGGGTTTTAAGGTGCAATAATCTATAAGATCAGAAGTGACATTCCTGATCCCTATAACTCTGGCATGTTCCCATGATATATGGTTCTTCCATGGATTACATATTGAAAGAATGTAGAGGGAAACTGTTTGGCAATAAAGAACTTGTGGCGCCATTTGTAAATTAATAAGCTTCTGTTGCCAAGGAACTTAAACTTATAAGAAGTGTGGTCCTTTATATAACAGTTAGTACTATTGCCCCATAATAAGTCCCCCCAGGGGCATATAAATATGGTCTTTATAGAATATTCCACTATCTAGACTCAGTGCAACTGGGGTATAAAGGGAGCCCAGTCCCCTGAAGACAGGCAGGTGGTCAACTGGAAACTCCACTTTATTTCCACGGGGATCAGTGAGCTCGCAGAGTTCATTATTTGTCTCTTTAGACTTATAATAGTTCTCTGGCTGATCATTGGTGTTGGCCCCTATATGGGAGCATCGTGGTGGTTGTGGTTTTGCGGCCCGATAACAGGTTTATTTAATATGGTGGCCAGGATCATCTCGCTGATAATGACACGCTAAGTGAATGATCCAGTCCAGTGAGCATGCTTGACATGTGTTCTGGACAAGGAGTTAGAAAGTCTCCAACTCTTTAGCAAGGTGTGATAGTTTGCAGACCTGCCCTGGAATTATTCAAGTTGCAACTAGGTGGTATCTGTTGCTAAGAATTATGTCTTCGGCTATCTAGGACGCTTGTATAACGTTCCAAATTATACAAAGTGGTTTGTCCACCATCTGATTAAGACTATAGAGTTAGGCGCGGATGTAAAACAAATCACACTCTGTAACCAGTAGCTTCTGAAAAATTCAGGAACTGTTCAGCACGCAAACAGAAAATATTGTTCAAACAGTTTGAAGTTAAATTTATAGACAGATAAAAAATTATCTACCCATGGCCTTTAATAAAAGTCCTTACGTGACAAAAAATCTGAAAGCTGTACTTAACCATGTTAAATCCACTTTTGAGTTATGATGAATTTCTTTGCATAACAATGTAATTGATCCGAAATTTCAAAACTTTTTGCCACTACGTATTCCTTTTTGGTGTTTAAATGACCAGTGGCGTTCTCATCTCTGCAATCTAGGGCTTCACAAAAAAGTTGTTTCCTTTTTTAAAACATGCCAGCGTTCTTTTCTTAACAGTTACTTAATTTAAAAAGAATATTTTATATTTGTATCAAAATATCTCAAATAGGCTATTATTACTTCTGAGGTCAAGGGCAGTTCGACCGAAATAAAATTTAGTATTCAGATGTTAAAAGATGTCGTAATGCATTTTCGAACGTGAGGCTTTATTTACAAAAACGCAAGTGTCATTAAATTTGAGAGTCACTGTTTTATTGGCTTCTCGCAGCACGAACTAAGCTAAATTAAATATTTAAAAAAATATGTAATAAAATCATATATCAAAGGAAAGCTTAAGAAATATTAATCAATGAGAATTAGATTTATTAAAATATTTATTTCTAGTATATATTATATTATATATATATATTAAAAATAGTCAATATTCCTTATTTTACTATCATCAATATTTACTATTACAGTGAGAATTCATTATTGTGTCAACGATTTTTAAAAACACCTGTTTGTAAAAAATATATAAAAAAAATTATGTAAGTTTTAGTGGCCTTGACAGAAAGCAAAAATTATTTAATAGAAAAAGAAATTTAAAACAGAATTTATTGATGTTTAATTTTTTATAAAAAAATAATTTATTTTCTTGTTGTCGCTAAACTGGTAGTAAAACTATAGCACGCATGTTTTTATTTATTTATTCATTTAAAGATATTTGCAAAAATTAAGTTTCAAGGTTTTCTATTTCATTATTTAACTATAGAAAAGGTGTTAACAAATAATAAATTTTTGTGAGTATTGGAAAATAAATATCTTAAACTTATTGAATATTTATTTATTTTGTATTTTTGAATTGAAGTTTCAAATCTAGTGATTGGCTAAGTGTGTGTCTGCAGCTGTATACTTTGTAACTTTTGAGCTCGTTTTTATTGGAGCATCTTAAAAACATATTGACAGTGAGGTTATTAACTATTCTTTTTAGTTTGTGTTAATAGATATTTATTATGGCTTATGCCTTTAACAAAAACATGACGACACTAATATATTTAAAAGAAACATATTGATGCCATGGGGACTTACAGTTTTGGAACGTGTTAAATGATAATAATAGAAAATTTATGAAATTTCAAAAATGTTTTAAACATTTTGTAGCATCTGTGGGCTATTTAACATTTCCACTTATGATACTAAGTCCACGCCCTTTCTAATATAGATATTATAACATTAAATTTTATAACAACCCTTCCTTACTTTTGGATTTTTCAACTTTTCGACTCTAAAATTTTCGTTTCTAAATAATAGTTTTTTTTTTAAATTTTTTTGTTTAGTTCGAAAATAGTTATTAACTAAGATCATTGTAATTATAATAATAATAATAATATAAACAATAAGTTCTAATTAAAAGGAAGTAGCTTAAACATAGTGAGAAATAATACCTCAGCCCCAAATTGTTATTTTAAAGTTTTATTAAGAAATCAATTTAAAAATATCTTTAAAAATTTGGAATTAAAAACATTAAAAATTTATTTATATTTAAAAAATAAAGCCGATCTTATATCACATTAATATGTTTAAAATATATATTATTTTATATTGATTGCAACACACGCTCATTAACATTTTGCAGTAAAAAAAGAAGACTTGAACAGTGATAGTCTTCTCGAACTTTTTATATTTCTTGTCTTGAAAACATTGTGATTTCTTGCAAATTTTTTACTGTGATATTCTATATTATTAATGCATTTGTAAATATAAAGTAACAGTTGAACAGAGTTTAGTTTACCTACAACTTGGTTTGGTGGTTCATCCTTGGGGACAACAAAAAGGCAAAAATGATTTTGTTTTTTTTTCTATTTAATATATGGTTTGAGAAGATATAATCATGTTTCTTCTAATGTTAACAAACTTTATGGCATGTAGTCTTGATGACTACTTGAAGATAAGGGTTTTAATCCCAATGCATGAAATTATATACACGCGCACACCCGAGCATTTATATGAGCGATTGAACTTTTCAACCCTTAATAGAGGTAAAAGACTACTTTGTTTTAGATACAGCTCTCTCATATCTCAATTCCAATTCTATATTTATGCAATACGACTCTGGAATGAGATTCCCCACAGCTCTCAAATCATAAGTAACGCACATAATTTTAAAAGAAATATAGTTTGTCAATTTTTAAGCTAGTGTTAACTAATTTTTAATATATATTTTTATTTTGATAATTATGTTTTTATTCGTTTTATTATTTTTTGCTAAACTTTTGATTAAAATTTTTGTTTATACTTGCACTGAGTTCCATGTAATATTATATGATAATGTAATATTATATGATTCATATTGTTTCTGAAACAACAACAAAAATATTTCTGCACCACATGTAAGTGAAATGTACTAAGTTAACTTTATGTATAACTAAAAAGGATTCATTCTATAATTTCAAAAGCGTTTATTTCTTTTAATAAATGTTTTGTTATTTTGAGATCTTGTATTGCAAAATAAAAACACAATAAAATAATAACACAATAATCTTAAAAAAAAATTGTTCAGAATTTGACATACTTAAAGAACTGCAGCCTCCTCCGCCGATACTTTTCTAAAGCGCAAATAGAAAATAGTTATTTACTTCGAAACAGCCGCCAACACCTAACAGTGTATAGAGCTTCCTTCTTCCTTCGGCAATTACAGTGTTGAACAAAAATGAAACATTTTCCCAGTTCCCCTTTAACTACTGTCCTATGGCTTTTTCTTTCCTTTCCTATAAGTATTCTATATAAAAGAGTGCTATATGGGGAAGTGCGACTTATCTAAAAAAAATATCTATGGTTAAATATTCAGCAAATACTATCCCGTATCATCATTATTATCTACCCTCCATCAAATAAGGTATAGTAAGGTAAGGATCACGACAGCCTAAGCTATGATCTGAGCATTGCTGAGGATAGACATCAATTTACTCTATTAATAATGCCCTATTGTGGTTTTCGTATGATAGCCACTGTTTTGACCCCGAAAAGTGTATTACCGCAAATAGAAACTCTTTAAATGGCACCTTTGAATTATTATACCTTGTGTTCGCCATAAGTTTTTAACCTCTGACCCCTTGACTGACGCCATTATTTATGATTTCTTTTCCTCGTAAAAAGTTTTTAACTTTTTAGACTTTTCTATTTAATTTTTTTTTATTAACAAATGTCAGCACGTTGTCAATAGTGTTTAAAAATTTTATAATTCCGGAAAAACAAAATTTTTAGTACCATCGACAACCTGCTGCAGTTGTTTTGCGTTTACAAAAAACATGCCTGAATCTTATTTACACTCTGTATTATATTTAATGAGTGTTTCTTATTTAATAGACTAATATCCCCAGTCAAATAACCCTATCAAAATGCCCTTATAGTTGCCATTCAAATAGTAGTTATCCGATATTTAAGCTTTATTATATTCTGCTGCAGCATATATACAGTTTCGCTGCGTATTGATGCTCCCTATTGGAGTAAACGAATGATTTAAGCGATATAATCAAATTTGAAGGGATCCAGACATGATCAAATTGCTTATCTAGCATTAGGATAGTGTTTAAGAATATTAAAAAATTTTCATATTGTTGGAAGTCACACTTTGTAGAAATTTTTCATTTAAAACAAGATTTCAAATTGTATAGTGGACATAAATGTGAGTAAAGAAAAGTAACGAAATCTTGGAATTTATGGAAGTTTAATATTAACTGTGGGACGTAAGTAGTCTAGAGCGAGCATAAATTAAAAGAAAAACAAATTGCAAATTTGTAAAAATAATATAAAACATTAATCTCTATTGCCATCACTTGATACCCGATTTTTAGCATATGTCTGCTCTAGCTTACATTGTTGGCACATGTAATTGATTGGATGGCCTGAGTTCATATCCCAGTCACTGGCTATTTCATAACTGATATTAAGATTACAAATTATTCATACTCAAGCCGGTTTTACTCTACAGCAATTGAATTATTGGCGAAAAAATAAATTACAAAATTTATTTTAACACGTCCAAATCACCTAAATCAAGAGTCCTGCAAAGCTGTTTGTAAAAATAAGAACAATTTATTATTTGCAGAGCTGTGAAAAAAGCCAAGCATAATATATAATATTTCTCTTCATCATCCCTCTTCACTATCCTATCAGTTTTCAGAAAAAGTAGAATAATCGATTAAACATATTTTTGCATTTGAGTTTTAATTATTCTTAAAGAAAAGCTACGGTCTATGAATTGCACTGGCTACCGCGTCTTTCAATGACTCCATATTTCTTGCATTTCATAACTTGCATGACATTGTATTTCTGTATCCTTCTACGGGAATATCGTAAGGATTATAATATGCGTTCATCCGTATTCATTAATGTTGTCTGGACTATTATTGCTGACCTGTTTTTAAAACTTCGTCAAGCAAATTTTTAATTAATACAAATTCGCCAAGAAAAAAAACAAGAAAAATTAATATTTTTTTTTTTCATTTGACGTCAAAAAGCCACCACTTTTATTTTCGCTCAAATTTTATTTTAGTTGCCAGACAAAGCGTGACACTCATTTTGCCTTCATAAATATGTTTTTTTGTTTTTTTAACCAAACAAACAAAACTTGCTACAAGTTTTTCAAGAAGAAGTTAAATCGATTTGCATAAAGATTTTTTTTTTAAATTATAAATATGTTTTGTTTAATTTTTATTTTAATTTTTATTTAAGCAAAATTCCTACGTTTATGCAAATTGCCATTTTAAGTTTTTATTTTTATTTAAAAAGTTGACTTCAATGTCTTTTCATTTTCAAAAAGGCGAAGCTTTTGTATGTTCTTTAAGCAGTCTAGGAAAAAAATACTTTTTAAAAGGATTTATGTATTTAAAAAATGAAAAAGAGCAAGACCGCAACTTCCAACCAAAATGCTGTCAAGGACTATAATTTAATTGAAATTTGTAGAGCCTTTTTGATGTACTTTTGCTGATTTTTATTTTATTTATCCTTTTCGTTGTTGAGTACTCAAACGGCAAAAACGTAAGACGTTACCCGCCTTATTTGAAAGTATGGTAACACATAAAATAATTAAAATCCACTATGAAAATGCTTAAGTTACATCTCATAAAATTCGTAATGTTTTCGGACAACATAATCGTTCTTCTGTGACCACTATTAAGAATTTGAACGTAAAATTTAAGTCGATAGTCTCGATACAAAATGTGCTAACAGCAAAGCATGCTAGAGTGGGTCGTTCAACTGAAAACATCACAGCCGTGAGCCACAATGTTGAAGCAGATACAAATTTGTCAACGTTCTCAAAAATTGTGATTATCTAAATCCACCACATTACGAATTTGCATTAAGATTTGGATTTGAAGCTTTACAAGGATCAGCTGATGAAAGAATTAAAGCCCTAGAGTTACTCAATTCATGCAGGAACAACCGCCGGGTTTTTCTGAAAAAATAATTTATTTCGACGAAGCCCACTTTCACTTGTCGGGGTATCTCAACAAGCAAAACAACCACATTTGAGCTTCTGAAACTCCTAGAGCGATTATTGAGAAGCAACTCTATGTGGTCCGGAGGCTTCATTGGGCCGTTTTTTGTTGAAGATGAGTCAAATATTTTTAGACTATATGGCGCTTAAAATAATAATGGCTCTAAAGCGCATACAAAACAAAGCTGATTTATGAGTAGAAGTAGATTTATTCCAAAAGTGTAAAAAGCAGCTAAATTTATCACATCTTTTATATTTTCTAAAATATTATGAACGTCAAATCTTTCAATATTCATCTTATTTGTCATCCACCCACAACGTCTTTAGTTTTTCTACAATTTGTCTCTGTTTTAATTCAAAAGTTTTAGATTTACAATTCATACACTGCGTTACATCACTATAAACACACCTTAATTTTCTAGTTTGCTTTTACAATCTAAAATGGGAAAAATAGTTTGAGCGCGATGTAAAACTTATTACGTAAAAATTACATACAGTACGCCTTAGCGCACCTGTGTTCCAAAGAAAAACAGATTAAATTTATCCATAATTCAGAAAGAAAGAACAAAATAAAATTGTAAAAAAATAAAATAAAAGCTTTTAAGTTTTCAGTTGTTAGAATTTGTTCCGTAGCTTCCGGTTTTCACCTCCTCGGCATTAAGTCGCACGGTCTTAAAGGTCACTTCATAGATCCGAAACGTGAAAGTGTATGGATACCAAAGTTTTTCTTCAATAAGTAAATTGTGGCATCAGGCGTGACAAGTGTCGTGCTATTGAAACTATAGCTTTTGCACATCAAGAAAAAGTCAGTATCATGACTCTATAATAGCCACCATTGATCGTAACGTTCTTATTAGTATTGATTGGCCGCCATGGTTGGTTCGGACTATTTTCAATGACTTTCAATATTTGTGGCCGTATGTCGGCAATATTGTGGTGAATGTTGTCCTCCAAGTGGTAAATTGTTTCGCGCTTATCGGCGTAAAATAGCAATAATCTACACATACCTAGGAGCGTTAGATCCCATGATCTTGGAGGTCAATTCACAGGTTCAAAACGTATAAATATGCGGTTACCAATTGTGGCATGAGCTGTTTTACATGTAGCGCCGTTTTGTTGAGACCACAATTCCTGCACATCATGATTGTTCAATCTATGAATGTAAAAGTCAGTACTAATGGCCCTATAGCAGTATCATTGACTATAACCGAACAGTTAGTTTTTCTCGAAGTAACGGTACGTCAACATTCAGTCGACGATTATTATCACTCTAAATACGCGCTTGGTTTATTGACGATTCTATTCAAACAAAAATGATCTTCGATATGTGCTTGGATTCTCCGACCGGGTTAAAATTACTTTTGTTTGGGTACGGTTTTCCGTAAATTTGACGAGGGTCGACGGAAAACCGTACCCAAACAAAAGTAAAAAAAATGATCTTCATCGCTAAACAAAATTCGCTTTGAAAATCGGGATCAAGGGCGCTCTCATTTCGGGCCCAATTTAGTCACTTTGGAATTGTTGTTGAGGCGTCAGTCTATTCAGATTGATAGTTTCAAAATGACCGTTAATTAAAAAAATTCTGCCAACTTAAAACGAACGATATATTAAGACGCACACATATTTTTCCACTTTTTTTGTTTTGATAAAAGCCGAGGGTAGCTGAATGATTCGTGCTAAATCTAATGCAATAATTTGTGTGGACATCTAGCACTTGGTGCCACTGTTAAGTTTGCTTCACTTATCACTTTTAATAAAATTTCGTGAAGAAGAGTAATAATTTCAAGTTGGAAACTTTTAAAAATATTTTCATATGAATAAAATAGTAAGTGTTTTTATACTTATAAAGTGCACTGTAAAGCCAAAGTAAAAAATTAAAACTGTTTTCATAGTGTTGTGTGTTATGAACGTCATTATTCTTAAAAAAAATTAGCTCCTGCCACTGGTAGTTAAACTTTTTAACATCATCATAATGACTGAGTTTGTTATTCATTATTTTATTTAACTCTTTGCCGGAAATAACTTTCTACATTTCACAATTTATATTTTAAATAAATTCTTACATGTTAATTAATTAACAAAACACATATTTCTTTTAGACAATAAACAACTATTTAATGGACTATTTTGGGAACTTTTATTATGTTATCAAAATTATATTTAACAATAAATTAAATCAAAGCGCTATGTTATGTTACGTTGTTATAACTCATTTACATTTTGGGGATTTTGAGCAGTGGAATTGATATTATTATTTTTAAAAAAATTATATTTAAAAAAAATGTGATAGAAAGCTGGTTATTTTAGTAAAAATAAGATTTTTAAACTTATTAGTAGACTTGTTTGACATTGAAGTAAATGGAGAATTTAATACGTCATTCAGTGGCTTGAAAACGTTTTATTTTGGAAATAATTCGGTAACTCATGAAGCCCTTAAAATATCCCAATGAAATTTCACAGAGGCCAAGCAGAGGTATTTATAAGAGAAGTTGCATACAACCGTCCTCTTAGAGTAAAGGGGTGCTTCTGGGTATCTCCCCAAAAGTCGGCCATATAATTTTTGGACTGCCATAAAAAGTTTATTTATTACTCAAATGTTAAAAGTTTTTGAACATAGGAAGACCTTAGTTTAGCATAGCCTTTATGAAATTTCATTGGGGTATCTTAAGTAGTTCATGAGCTGCCGAATTTTTTCCAAAATAAAATGTTTCCAAACCATTGTGCTCATAAGTTAGGTGTGACAATTAAGAACGAGAACAAAGACAAAGCTTTGGATTATATATGAATTTAATTTAATGAAATTCATGTTAACTAATTATGAGTATTTCTTTTATTCTTATTTTATAATTGGCAAATTCAATAGATGATCTTTGTAATGTATACAACCTCATTATTCCTATTCTTGTTTAAGAAATCACCGCAAAAATTTGTAAATAAAAATTTTGAAATCAAAACAAACTTGAACTTGAAGTCGAATTAAAATTATTTATATATTATTTTTTTTTAAGTTAATAAATTTTTTATGTTATTCTTATTTGAAATTTTCATGAATTGCAGACTTGCTGACTGACCTCTTGATGAATTATTAATTTTTGTGTATTTTTTTTTTTTTTTTTGGGTAATTAAAATTGTTTGCACAATTTATTTCTAGATATTAGTTTTTGGTAAATTTTTTGATTTTTTGGATAAAATATATTTTTTCGGTTAATTACCATTTTTATGTGATTTTTTTACATTTTGTCTATTTATGTATTTTTAAGAAACTGCAACCAACATTAAGGAATTTTTATTAATTTTAATTTAATGTTTTTGCATTACAAGCAATTAAATCATTTGGAAGTTTATTAAAATAAATTAATAAAAGCTTAAAAATTTTTAGAATGAACTGTTCATTTAAAAAAGAGAAGCTGTGTACATGGATTCTAGTATTTTAGTTCCTACACTCGTAAAGGCCTTTGGGTCACTTCCGATATTTTATTTTTCTTGTGTATAATTTTCTTCTTTTTGTGATTTCTTTTGTTATTTTTTTTAATATTTTTTAAATGTTTTGGTGCTTAACATTGGATTTTTCCAGTGTTGCTAATAAGGCATATAACTGCTTCATGCATATATAGTTTAGTGTACCAGCCATTGTTAATTGATTGTAAGGTATTATTACCACTTAGTTAAATTTTTAATTTTAATTAATTTCATTTGATTTTTAGTCTAACTAAAGTTTTAATTTAATTGAAAAATAAACAAAAATATTTGATCAAATATTTAATTGTATTAATTACAGATTTAATTAAATTTCTATTTGAGAGCAATTAAAATTTATTTTCAGTTTTATTCGACCTTTTTTTATTTCTATTAAATCTTAATCTTTTAAACGGTCCTTTAAATTATAACGATTTATTTTTTTTTTCTCGATATTTCGCTTTCCTGTGGAAAGCTTCTTCAGGAAATTATTTTTCATATTTTTCAAAAACAAAAATTATAACAATTTGAAAAAAAAAATGTTCAAATGTTTTTCAAAAAATTTTTCTTTTCAAATTGTTATAATTTTTGTTTTTGAAAAATATGAAAAATAATTTCCTGAAGAAACTTTCCACAGAAAAGCGAAATATCGAGAAAAAAAAATAAATCGTTATAATTTAAAGGACCGTTTAATAGATTAATATTTAATAGAAGCAATTAAAATTTTAATAGCTACAAGATCTTTTCTCTGGGTACTAAAGCAAAATTTGACATCAGAGGTGCTAGAGAAGTATTATGAATAATAAAAACTTATGTCTATAACCTTTTCTCATCATTTATCTGCTCTGTTCTATCGCTTTTTACCGAAGTTGACAAAATTAGTGGGTACTGTAATTTCTGCTTATAAAGAAAGAGCGATTGCTGCTAATAATATAAATTAAAATATTTGTCTTTGCAAAAATCAAAAAGTCCTTTAAAAAGCATATTTTTAATTTTTGCAAAATATGTCTCAAAAGCATTCTCTCTCACCTTAATGCATTATGAAACATAACAAATATCAATAGAACTCGGAAAACCATGAAAACCATGTTTTCTTTTATTTGTGGTAAAGTTTTGCTATTTAAGGTATTTTTACTTTATTTTAAAAAATTTGAAATATTATAGCAAATTGCAACTGGCTGTCATTGCTGCGTTACTGTATGCTGATTATCTATAAGCCGATTAAGTTTATTACTAATATTTGTGTTATCTGCCCTTAAACCCACATTAATTGTTGTAGAAATTGCAAATGGAATGGCTGCTTCCATCTGTACTGAAGTGTATAACAAAAAGTTTATTTTAGTATAATAAAATTATATTCGTGAAACGAATACATAATGTTTATAATGAAAATTAAATTAAGAAGATTTCAAACAGAAAAAAATAATAATAAAAAATGCCATGACAGCAGCAACATTATCTTCATGCTTGATGAAATATTAAGCAAATTTAACAAAAAAAAAAAAAAAACAAAACTACCCAAACAGGTGAATAGTTTTAAGCAGATATAATTGACAATAAATTAGCATATAACATATTTGAGAATGCCAGTAAGTAGCCAGAAAGTTTAATAACACTTTTTAATTTCTGTAATAAATATTGTTCAAATATATATTTCACTTTAAGTGACTGGCACTTCAAATTAAAACTCAGAGTTATTTCTTAATGGGGAAAAGAAATTAATTTAATCTACTTAGTTCAACTAGTTTGAAGGGGATTAGTTAATTTCATTTTTTATTTATTTTTAGTAAAATGACATCATCTTTCTTTAGACTTAAATATATTTTAGCTGTTTGAATATTTTTTATTTTTTTTTTTTGGCAAAATCTAGTTTTAATAAAAAAATTTATTTATTTTTGAAACGTGCTCTTGCTGTTTGCTGAAATTTTTACTGTTTTATTGATATATCTGGTTTTATAGGTTGTTTTAAATGAATTCAATATAAAAATAATATTTAAACATTTTATTAACATCTTCTAATTTGAATAAAAATTTTGATGATTAACTTGACAAAACAGTCAAACAAAAACAATTTTTTGGGCAAAATAATTCATTTTTAATTTCATTTAACTTAAGGCGAATTTATAAATTCCAAAAATAATTTGAGTACTAAAATATTTTTTAATAACAATTTTGAATATTTTTATAATAATATTTTTTATTACCATTTTTTTTTTGGAATCTACTGACTATAAAATAATAAGCAAATTTAATAACATATAACAATGCATAACAGTAATGTTAAATTGTATTAAATTTTATCATTTTAAAGAATATTCCCCTCCACCAATAAAATCACAGAGCTAATATAACTTAAAATTTTAAATGGATATGTAATATGTGAATTCCCTTTAATAGTATAACATCGTTGCTGTTATTTAAATGCGTTATTGCAAGAATGTTTTGAAAATTTTTTTCAATTTATTGGTGGAACAATTTTTAATTTCATCAGATCACTATGAATTGACGTGTTTCTTATATATCAAGGAGTTTCTGTTACATATCTAAGAGTTCTTGAATGATTTTTTTGAATGATATGTTCCCCATTATTGAGCACCTTAAACCATTTAGGTCTTGTAAAGGGTTTTTCAATAAGAAGTTTATTTAATAAAAGAAAACAAAAAATTTAGATTAACATGATTAAAGTTTTTATAGTATTATGGAGAGAAAAGTGCGGCAATTATGAATGAAAAACGGTATTTGGCAAATGTCCAACACGACCACGCTAACAAATGTCGGTTTCTTGATCAAAGTTTTTAATCACCTTGTGGCTTTGTAGGCTAGTAGATAGAGTACAGTCTGGGGTTCAATTCCTAGCAAAGACCTTGGCTGTTGTTTTTCACTACAAAAATAAAAATTGGACTATCGGTGGGGCTGCTCAGTTATGAAGGCATGGGCACTGGTTGGTGTGCTGTCTTATACGACAGTTAATTTCCGTAACTATTCTTCTACTTTCACCACCTGCCTCATCTCTTCTCTATTCCTTTTCTAAAGAATGTAGCAGTCAAGTACTGAATAGGCATTGTTGCCTGAAGTGCACTTCTCTTTAAAAAAAAAATGGCGGTCCTATTTCTTTAATAATATCACGGATTTTGAGCCGTTTTTCAAGCTGAAACCGATTCGATTGGCTCCGCATCGACTCTGCCCTTAACATATCCCCACAACAAATAATCTAGCGGTGATAAATCAAACGATCTGGCTAGCCACTTAACTGCTGATTGTAGTCAAATTACGCGATCGGAAAATTTTGTTTGCAATAAATCGATCGTTTTATTGTCTGTATGCAATGTGACACCGTCCTGTTAAGAGCACATGTCAAAGATTCCTATGTCGTCAATAATAGGCCGATATTGAATTGTTAGCATCTCGCGATAGAGTGATCTATTGACCGTATTTCCAGCCTCATCTTCGCAAAAAAACGGCCCAATCACTTCTCCAGACCGCATAGCGCACCATACAGTGAGATGTTGAGTATGCAAAGGTTACCCAATAGTCACTGTAGGATTTTCAGAAGCTCAAATGCGGCAATTTTGCTTGTTGACACACCCAGACATGTGAAGCTTCTTCTGAAAAAATGATTTTTTCGGAAAAATCAGCCGGTCGTTCCTGAAGAAATTGAGCGAATTTACGGCGATCTGAATGTTCGGTCGGCTTTAATTCTTCATCAGTTGAACCTTATAATGCATCAAAGCTAAATCCTTACGTACAATTCACCATTTGGTGGCTTTGGATAATTCCAATTGTTGAGAATGTCGAGGAATTGACAAATTTGAATCTGTTTCAACACTATGGCTTACGGCTGCGATGTTTTCAGTTGAACGATCCGGTCGAACACGCCTAATAGTAGTAATTTGTTGTTTATGTTAAATTCCGAGCTTGGACCAAGAGTTGTTGGCTTTTTATTTTTAGGTATATTTGTTTTTCAAGTTATACGTCGGTTTTTGTGAAATGTTTAATTTGACTTCATTTGATTTAGCAATACTTTTGTAACTAAATAATGTTGGTTAAGTGAAAATAGATATCATTTTTATAGAAATTTATGTTAAATGTTTTTAACCATCTGTTATTTTTTTGTAAGTTAAATAATGGACCAAGGCACACCAATAGTTCAAGGAGCTTTTCTCATTGTTTTAATTTTTATCAAAAGAATTGTTTTGAAGTGCTTGGCCACAATTTAAGAAACTACTAAACAACTTAGCTTTAGCTACTCCCACCTTAATGTTCTGCAGCAGATGAGCGAATTCGCAAGCTTTAGGCTTTAAAAGGCTTTTAAGTCCATATCTATATTTTGTAAAAGATTTTAAAAATTTATCATAATATCCACACAGGTATTGAAAAAATATATTGTTCGAAGGACCATTTAGTAGTTTGCAGTATATTGGATCTGTTTATGAAATTTTTAACCAAATAAATATCACCAAATAACCGACAAGCTTTAACACTTTGCTTAATTGCTAACAATTTATTTCACTTTTCATATTTCTTATTCTCACTTTTTTATTTCTTTCTAACTTTTCATTTTTTCCATAAATTTCTTTACCTTCACGTGATTTTATAAACAGATGCAAGTAAATACTGAAGTGTATTTTTAATTAGGTCAGTAGTGAATAAACATTTAGGCCTAAATGATTATGACTCCTTTCGGTTATTTTTTTTAAAAACTAAGACTTGCCTGTGCGGTTAACAGCAAAATATTTTTAGTGAAACTCTTATGAGTTTCAAAGATTTGTCTGAGGGCTGAAAGTAGCCTAAGAAAATTAGTTGCTGTCAGTTAAAGATGCCGCTTTTTAGGGATTTTAGCGAGATTTATATAAAGTGGTGCAATTTTTATTTTAAAAAAATAATGAACTTTATCAATGTGACAAAGGTCAAAAGTAGAATAGTTAAACATGGGCAAATTTGAGGTTAGCAAGTATATTGATAAATATCAAAAACTGAGATGTTATCCTTTAACATTTACAAATAATACAAATAATAAAATTATCCATAGTGATAAGGCTGATTTTCAAATAATAATAAAATTGTGGCATATGATGTTTACAAAATCCTTAATCAGTCCTCGAAAAACCATCACATCAAAAGAATGTACCTCTATGATGCAGTTTGTGGTCAGGCGGTCTGTATTTTTTTGATATCACTGACCTTTGCGTTAAGAATGGCGGCACGCCACAAGCTATACAGTCACCCAAACATTTAAATTGTTGCCTGAGAAATTTTTCGCTCTCGTAATTTCTCGATTAGGCATTATCGATTGATCGCCTGATTCAAACTTAGCTTCTGCCGACCTGCTAAACGTAGACATTTGCTCCGCATCAGAGTCTAAACACAATACTGCGATATTTTATTGCGGTGCGTTTTTTCATACGATTTTGAAGTAAAAAACCGCAGTGCGGTGCGGCATAAAATTAAAATCTATTTTATTTCATTGCGGTTTTTTTTATTCTCTCAATTTTTTACACTCTTTCTCTTTCTGATGTTGCCATAGTTTTTCATTAATTGGCGGTGTTCACAACATTATTGTAAACAAAACACATGTGATTTTGAAGTTTATATTAATTGTTGTGGGATCAATAAAAAAGGTGCAAAAAGCATAAAAGTAAAAATGTTACTATGTCTCGTGGTTTCTAATTCCACACATAAATCAAACGTGGCCTCTACCAAATTTACAATGTTTTTAATAGCTTGGATTTTTTTTTATTTACTGCCATCATAAAATATTTAACACAAACACCAAATTGTACAAAAATTTAGGCACAAATAAATTCATAAAAAATGTAAACAAACAATGACAAGTTTTGCCGCCGCCGTCTTCCGGTGTATTGTGTTTATTTCTCTCTCCCGCAACGAGAAATCGCACCGCACCGCAATGGTTGTGTTTAGACTCTCATATTCCATTATCAAGTGCCGTATTTCTACTACTATTTCGAAGTTGTCAAAAAATGATATGTGTTTTAAGCCAATTTAGTTTCTAACCTCAATTTTGCTCACCCGATATAAATACTCTCAACCTTTTAACCTTTAACCAGAGACCTACATCATTTGGCAACAGGTTGTAAATGCAGATGAACAAAATGCAAACTGGTTAATTACCAGTTAATTTTTTTTCTTTGCAAGACGCGTTTAATGCCCAATAACTGGCACCGTGGTTATTTCAAGATAAATTTCTTTCAAGAATATTTAATGAAATTTTTTTGGAGTCAGCTTTAACCTCACCTGTTGACAGAAAAACTTATTTGTTTCTATGAAAATTTTAATTGTTCTCAGATTGAGGTTTTATTAAATTTTTAATTGATTCAATAATTTGTTTAATCGACAAATTTTTTTATTTTAATTAAATATATAATGGATGGAATTAATTATTTGCTTAGACAATTATTTATTTGTTTAATTTTTTTAAAGCTTATTTAGGCAATTTAAAATTCAATTAAGTTGAATTTTAAGAAATAATAAATTTTTAATAATAATTTTAAAAGTATGCGTGATAGGATTTACATCTCTACCTAGCTGTGTAAGCCATAACTAGACGGTGGATCATACCACTGTAAATGAAATGAAGCGTTATCCTCGCCCTAGAAGACCTTCAGATACGTATATCCTCCTGTCTCTCCTAGTTGCAACTTCAAAAACCCGGAGCAGGCCGCAGCCTTCACTCCTTGCTGAAGAGTTGGAGACTATCCAACTCCTGGTCCAGTATGCATTAAGCTTAATAAAATTCAAGAGCACAATCGCAATCATGCTCACTGGACCTGAAGCATTCGTTGAGTTCATTGTGAATGATCCAGCCAACAAAACTCAAACTAGGGCCTCGAAACCACAACCGCCACGATACTCCCGAAGGGCCAACCTCAATAATCAGTCAGAGAACAGCCAAAAAGCTGAACTCTGGGGCTTAACTGATTCCCGTAGAAATATAGTGGATTGTTGATTTTGCTCCTGCTAGCCTTGAAGGGAACTGGGCTCCCTTTTACCCCCGTTGACACATATAATGACGGTAAGATTCCGTCAAAATATATCAATGTGCCCCCGGGAGGAAATTTTAAAGGTATTTCAAATTCACTTATTCGTAGCGCAAGAGTAGTTAGTACGTAATAGAACTTGGATTGATAATGATGTATTTACATCGAAAGCGCCCGCCAGTTGCAAACAAACAGCCGGGAAGGAAAGATATATGTAGTAGTTGATTCACCAGCGGAACAAACCCAAACAATTTAGTACCAGGGTATGTTTTGAGTATAAACTTTCTAGAATTTTCATAAGCTGAGCAGTAAGGTCTTAAAGTAGCATACATTCAACATGAGAGGCTTGCAATTTTTCATGTCCGAATTTTTAAGGAACAATATTCTTTATTTATTATGTTAAGGAAAGGAATTAAGTTTGTTTTTCTGATACTTAAAAAAATCTGTTAATAAAAGATTTTGATTAAAGTTTCATAAGCAATTTTCTAGGTTAATTTAACATCATATTCAATATATTAAATAAATTACCTGCAAGATATTTAGCCACTCCAGCTAACAGCAGAAATTGTATTACACAACCAAATGTATGTCAGATGTTGCTTAAGAAAGATGCGACTATAATAACAACAAAAATATTAAATTTATCCCCCTCACAAGTTAGTTAAAATTATTAAAACGACAAGTAAGAAAAAACCTGCAAAAATACACGCAACATTTAAATTGTTGTTGTTGTTGTTGTTGGAGTAACAAGAAGAGGATTTTTGAAGTTTAAAAATAAATGCAAGGAAAGCTCCATAAATACACATTGTCATTTCAAGTTCGTTTATCTTTTAAAGAAACATTAACTCAGTATGCAACCAGAAAAAAAGTCTATATAAAATAAAGAAGACCTTCAAAAGTGCATCTTACAAAATATAAATACAGACAGCGTTATTTCCAAAAAAAAAAAAATGAATAAAAAATAATTAATTGAAACCGGTTTAAGATTTAAGCAAAATTGTTTAATACAGGCCACTTGGTCAGAGTTTTATTTTAATATTTTCTCAAGTTATTGAAAGTTTGAAATGTTACACCGTTTAACAACATTTTTGTTAAGAAAGTAAGAAATTCTTTAAAGGACAAACTTTTTTTTAGTGGTTTTATACCAAAATCTTAAACAAGCTTAAGGTGATTATATATTTTTGCTTTACAGTCCAAGCTTAGCCATGAGCTCTTAAATTCATTTGTTAAATTGTTACAAAAAATTTTTATATAAAAATTTCAAGCCGCAGATGAGCGTCACATAACTCCAAAATAGAAAAAGTATGAATGATTATGTTGTCTAGTTGACCTTCTCAAAAAGATGCAGAGACAAATGTAAAGGTAGTCAAGCTTTTAGCCAACAAAAGATATAATAAATAAAACACATTTATCTACATACATCTATACATCTATACAAACAGATATTCATTCAAACATAAATCTATAAGTGCGTAAATTGATGGTCAAATTAGTTTGTAAAGTTTGTTTTAATACTCAAACATGTCATCAAACAAATAAATAATTATTGTTTTCTGCCTCTTGTTCTTCTTAGTTACAAAAATTTATTATTTTTTTAATATCAACGCCAAAGAATAAAATCTAATGAGAAAATATTTTGTTTTTAAAAGTTGTTCTAAGAAATTATATAACAATTTATTTAAAACCAATTCGAACATTCAAACTAGTTATGATAATTTATTAGAAGATTTTTTGTTGTTGTTGCTGTTTGCTGTTTGCTTAAAATTATAGATATTAAAAGTTATGAATAGATAAACGTACTCGATTTAGGCATACAATTTTTAACTTAATTTCTTAAAATGACATTTAAAATAAAATCTAAATCGTTTTGTAGGAGGGTGGTTTGATAATGTTTTATGAGATTTACACGCACACAGTTGAAAACGAAATGAAAAAAAAAAAAAATGAAAGCCACATTCTTCTAAAAACATTTGTTTGATACAACGTCATAAAATTTACATCAATACCAAGTTGTGTAAGCCATAGCCCGATGGTAGATCAACCCACTTGGGTGATATGTAGCGTCGCCCACACCCTAGGAAGCCATTAGATGTATCTATCCTATAATCACTCCTAGCTGCAATTTCGGGAGCAGGGCCGCCACCCCCTCTACTTGCTTAAGAGTTGGAGACTTTCCAGAACACATGACATAGCATGCTCACTGGACCAGGATCATTTACTGTGTGTTCTTGGTTAAAAGTGCAAGATCCTGGCCCCTTGATCATTTTAAGAGGGCCTGCGAAACCACAACCCCAGCAACAAGGGAATTCTGGGGCTTACTGATTCCCGTGGAAATAAAGTGGAAGTTATCCAGTTGCCTCCTGCTATTTTTCAGCGGACTAGACTCCCTTTTACCCCCAGTAACACATGTCTTAATGGTGAGTTTCCATTAAGACCTATTAATGTCCCCCTGAGAGGGGGGGGGGTTGGGGGATGGATTTGTTTGATATAATAAAGTAAAAGGCAAAATTCTTAAATAAATTTGTGTTAAGACATATCGGCTTCTAAGACTCTGAACAATAAAGCAAAAGTGAACGCCAAAATAATTTAAATTTTGAATTATTGACGGCCCTCTTTATAATGTGTTTGCAAATTTGAGTTTAGGATTTAATTGCCTATCAAATGATTAAATGTCAAGAATCGAATTACCATCCTTAAACATTTATTTAGTAAACAGATGGAAACTCTAGAACAAAATAAAATTTAATTGTGAAAATGAACTATCAAAATGGTTAAAATTTCATTGTATCACTTTGTAAAATTTTGGCAGCTTCTCCCCGTTATCAAGTTCCATAATTTAACCGCTAAATTCGAGGTTCGTTGCTTTAATTCTGACAATAGATTAAACAATATGCTCGAAGTGGCCATAGTAGCCGTTGTGATGGGATCCTAGGCACTATACAGCAAAGTGTTGAGAATCAGCCAGGAACATTAACTCGTCAATATTTGCAAAAAGTGGAAATTACTAGAGGCACTTTGCCAAACATTTTTTATAAAGATCTTCAACTTCAGACTTAGAAAATTTAACTTGCTCAAAAATTAAGGCTGACTGGTCATTGTGTGCGTCGTACATTGGCGAATTAGTTGTTTGAAAAGCTGAGCAAAAACAATGCACTTTTCAGCAAAACTAACTTTAGTGAAGAAGATGCTCATTTTTAATTTGAAGGTTATGTAAACAACCAAAATTGTCACATATGAGACTCACAAAATCCATAAACAGTCAGAAAAATAATGTGGCCTTGTGGTGCGGTTGTAGTCTGGGGGCATCATTAGCTCGTAGTTTTTCGAAAATAAGTAACAAAACGCCGTCACAGTGAATTCTCTGCGCTAACAAACAATCAGAACCAATTTTTTGGAGCCACAATTGTCTAAAGTTGACATCAGCGCCACAAAGCCACACAGCCACCCGAATAATAAAGTTTTGCATGAGAAGTGTTCCGGTCATCAAATTTCTAGACTTTGCGATGTCGATAGGCCTGCTCGTTTCTGCTTTTTAACTTTGCTGAATTATTTTTCTTGGGCTATTTAAAAGACTTAGTTACGTAAGCTTCCCACCGTGACACTGTGAAATTCGGTTTTGCATTGACGAGATAAGCGAAGCTTTGTTGCAAAATGGAAATTTGGAAATCGGAAATGTTGTAAAAAGAGGGGACGTCAGCCGACATGCTAGAAACGAACGTTCACCCGACATCATATTTTATTATTAATTCCCCTGTTTCTACTTTACACTGGTGTCAATAAAACTAAAGCTGTCAACAAAATGCTGCAAGTTTTCAACCAATTTACTTTCTAACCTCAAAATTGTCCAACCTGTACTGCACATTTGACACACTTTTCCTGCTTTCTCGCTAAGAGAATTAGCTATAGAAATGTTAGCTAAAGTAAATCAAACTGATATATTCGTTACATTATATTGAAATATTTTTTTTTCGCTTGTGGTTTACGGAGTTTCCCTCGTATATTTTTAATATTTTTTAAACGCTTTCACATGCAACAATGTTTCTTTCAAGATAGAGATGTTCACGCTATTCATACTTTATTCTAGTGTTTCTAGAATTTCTTTTTACTCTTTTGGGCACTAATATTTTAAATTTAAATTTATATAATAGTTATAGTTTTTTGACCTTTTTAATATTTTTTAGTAGTTAATTATAAAGCACTAGGTCACTATTTAATAAAATTTTTTTTTTTTATTTTTTTATGTGGCGAAATATCGAAAAAATAATAAAAAAATTAAAGTTTTTAAAAATTTTTTTATTAAATAGTGACCTAGTGCTTTATAATAAAGTACTAAAAAATTTAAATTTATTTAAAATAATTATCCAAAGACAAATAACTCAATCTATTTTGAAGTTAAAAAATGTAGGACCTCTATTAGAGTTCAGACTTAAAGCCAACATTATATCTTTTCAAGATCTTTTGATTTAAGGCTTTACACGACAGCCATTTGCGATTTCCATTTAGACGATAAATAGAAATTTATAAAATATAAAATTAAAGGGTGCCATATTCTAGCCGTCGCATTGAATTGCTATGGACTTATCTTTTTTAAACAGCAACAGGCAGACCTTTGAAATTTTTAAATGGTATTTACCAGCTATAAAATTAAAACCTAAAGGGTGCTCCTATAGAAAATCCGATTTTTAAAAAAAAATTGTCAAAATGAACGGATGGCCTATATTTAGAAGTGTTTAATCTTGTGCCATCAATGGGAAATTTATATTGATACAGGTAAAGGCGTAGCTACCCTCAAAATGCTGCTTTGCCTTGTATTAGTTTCTACTTTTTCTTGTCTTTTTTTTTTTAATTAACACAAACAATTTCTAAATAATTTCTTTTTTATAACAAATTAAAATCATTCATTTGCTTATAATTCTCAAATAGTTCAACAAAAAGAACTAAAAGATTTCTCTAAATTAGTAAATTTCTTAATTTTAATTCGAAAAACGGATTATTTATTTGGATTTCCATTTTGTCTAGATTTTGGAAAACTGAAAACTCCGCTTGGAGATTTTCTTTTATATTTTTTAAAAATTCAATAAGGCGAAGTTTATTGTATTATTTTTTAATAATTGCTTCAGCCCAATTATAAATATTCCGCGGGAAATTAGTTCCCTGGGAGTTCATTTTCCCCGGGAACAAATTCTCCTATTTTAAAAACACGGAGAGAATGTTATTGCGGGAAAGGGAATATCGAATTTTCGTAGTCAGCTGTTTTGCTTTCAGCTGTTGTTATTGCGACTTAAAACTTGCAATTCATTTTATTCATGAGTATCTCCAACTGCTTCTTATTGCTTATTTTTGTCCTGAAAATGAGGAAGATCTCTTTTATATGTATTTTATGAGCGAAAAATTAAAATTAACATTTTCAGCACAACTCTCTTTCAATTTTCAAACGGAATAATTTTAAAAATTTCCCATCACATTCTCCCTTTAATTGACATTCATAATACCTACTTTTTTTCCCGGGGAAGAGTTTCCCATTTTCAAATTCGTTTAGAATAAGGGGAAAGGGAGAAGAGAAAACTTTTCCGGGGAGAATTTATTTGAAATAGCTGAACTGGGAAAATAGAAAAACTTCCGGAGGATAGTTATTCATAATTGGGTCGATTATATTTAGGTTCCCTTGAGTTTTTAGGTACCTTAAGGAAGGCGTATGTTTGGTACTTAAAAGCAAAAGAGATCTGAGCAAACAAGGCGGGGATCGCAAAACAAGGCTTCAATGTGTCTACAAAGCTTTCAAAAACCAAATAAATAAATTTTCTAAAAACAAATATTGCAGGTCTAGAAACGGGCTAAAAAACTTTTAATGATGACTTTTGGAATTCATTAACTTGTAACTGTAATACTATTGAATGCATAAAACAATTTTAAATAAATAACCAAAAATATTTAAAATGATTTAACACATAATTTAGCATTTCGGAAACAGAGATTAAAGTCAGACTGACTGACTGCGTGCCTGCCTGGATTTCAATAGTAACTGACAGCTTAGAGAATACCAAAAGTAAAAATCTATCAAATTTAATTTTAAGTTTCAATTGTTGTATGAATAATGAAATTTAAACAAACACACACATGCGCACACAAAAGCTTAGCTTTTTAGAAAATGTCATAAGTTTAAATCCACTTGAATACATTTATATTTTGAAATGCACGCATAAATGCTTGTAACACTTTTTTGACGTTCTTCAATAAGCCATCATTTTAGGCCTGAATATCTGAGCCAACAATATATGCGACAGCCAAAAATAAAAGTTAAAAAGTTAGATACAATTTGTGCAAATTTATTATTTTTGCTGTTGTTGTTGTTGTTACTCTTAACAGGTTTCTAATTAAAACACACTTATTGCAATGTAAAAAAGGGGGGAGGCCGTAATCAATTCATTTTGTTTGCACACATTAAATAAATGACCTATGGGAACAGCAACAGCAACAGCAACAACAACAACATCTACAACAATTTAATAATAATAATAATAATGAAAACGTGACGTTTGCTAAAGTTAATCCATGTTATATTTGTGGGGCGTTCACATCACTGCCTGACTGGCTGGCTGCCTGCCTGCCTTGTAAGCCGTTCAACTAGTTCGATGAAGTAAAAATTGTTAACGCGAGTATGTAGATTAATTTGATTTTTGCTCTTTTTTCTTTTTTGTATTTTTTTTTGGTAGTGATTTGTTATGCCTGACAATTTGACATGTACCAAATATTAAGTTAAAAAAATGTTTTGTTATAAAAGTATTATTAAATGGCTTGTTTTTGCCCTTTGGCGTTGACCACAAGATTGTTTATGAAATGAAAATAAAATATATAAAAATGTCTGTGCGTATACATACGTGTATAGAAACTATTATAACAATTTATTTATGCTGGTAATACATTAGTAATTTGTGTAACTATATATGTATGTATGTAAATATGTATTCGATATTAATTATAAGAAACCAAAAGAAAAGTTCTTTATCCATGCTATTTATAGATTCTTTTAAAAAAAAATGTCAATCTTAATACCAGCAGATTCTTTGCTATTGAAATAACATCATGTGGAAATAATTAAAGGTATTATTTACAGAACAAATACCTCAATAACTGGCCATATTTGTCAACACATGATTCCAATTGTGACCACAATAGATTTATTGTTTTTTTTTTACATTCAATATTTAAGCTGCCTGTCAAGGATATTTGATTTCTTTCCTAATTATGTCAGCTTTCTTAGAATAAAAAATTACATTTTGACAATTATTTACATCCATTTTTTACAGATTCTTATTATTTTTTGTATAATTTTATATGGCGTCCACCATATTACTTTAAAATAACTGGATTTTTAAAATCTTAAAGAACAACGTTTTTGTTCAGCTTTACAGCGTCATTAAATAATTCTTGTCTACAGATTTCCTGTGTTGCTTTCCAGAGCAATCACATGCTGGCTGCATTCCCTCAAATTGTTTTAAAGATGTGAAATTAAATATTTCTAATCACAAATTTTACCTAGTGCTTACTGATTGTTAAACAGCTTATCATCGTCCTCTTTATCCTTGATACATTTTCGTTTATGTGTCTAAACTTATGCAAAAAAAGAGTTAAAATGCTGTTGTTGCTGTTTGTTGTGTTTCTATCGTTTAATGGAAACAACAACAAAATATCGGGTTTCTCAACAAGACGTTTGTTGTTCAATTGTGGCAACATCAACATTCGTAGTAGATGCATTGGCAATTGTTACAATGAAATCAATTTCGCACGAAAATCGGATTACCATAATTAAAATCCACTACGAAATTGGTGGTTCCGTTAATTGGTAGTTCGTAAAATTCGTAATATTTGCAGACAACATAATCGTCCTTTTGAGACCAGTATTAAGAATTTGATTCGTTAAATTTGAGTCGACAAGCTCGATACAAAATGTGCAAACACCAACGCATATTCGACCTGTTCGGCTGTTCAACTGAAAACATCGCAGCCGTAAGCCACAGTGTTGAAGTAGGTCCATATTTGCCAATTCCCGGTTTGTTTGAAAAAATCATTTTTTCATTCGAAGCCCATTTTCACTGGTCAACAAGCAAAATTGCCTCAATCGGGCTTCTGAAAATCCTAGAGCGATTATTGAGAAGCTTTTGCATGCTAAACGCGTCCTGTATGATACCTAATGTGGCTGGATGAGGCTGGAAATGCGGTAACAGTCAACAGATTATGCTATGCTAATAACTCAATTTTGCCCTATTATTGACGACGTGGATATCACTGACATGTTGTTTCAACAGGACGATGTCACATATCGTACAGCCTAAGAAATAATCAATTTATTGCAAACGAAAGTTCCCGAACGCATAATTTCACGATAATCACCAGTTAAGTGGCCAGTCAGATCGTGTGATTTAACACCACTGGATTAAATTTTTGGTGGGGCTATGTTGAGGACAGAGCCTATACGACGTCAATCGTATCGATTTCAGCCTTAAAACTTAAAACTCGTAATGTGGTTAACGAAATAGAACCGTCATTTTGCCAAAAAGTGCTCAATACTTTGATGAAAGAATCGATATCTGTCAGCGTAGTCACTGTGGACATTTGCCAGATATTATTTTTAATTCATAATTGCCGATTGCAATAAAAGTTTTAATCAATTTAAACTAAATTGTTTGTTTTTTTTTTTTTGTCTTAGAAAAGAATCTTCTTGTTGAAAAACCTGTAAAAAACACTATAGTTGGTGACACAAACCTATTGAGTGTTTTCATAGAGCTATAGAACTTCTTTGACGGCGGTCTTTGCAGTCGTTAAGAGATTTATTTTTAGTTTGCTTTGGCTATTGGTACCGATTTTCGTAAGCAATTTTTTAGCGCTGAATTTCACAATTGTTTGAATCGAAATGTCAATAAACAAAAATGAAATGATGATAATCTTTAAGCGTATGTTTATACATCCTTACACCTAAAAGAACTGCCCGCCCGTTTGGCGTGTTTTATGGGCTGGTGGAATTATTGCGGCGTACGTCATTAAGAGCGACCCTGACCAGATCGTTATAGTCAATGGTGGCTGGAGAGACATGTTCAGGAGATTTAGTTTTAATAAGATGGGGGGATATGTGAAATCACTAGCCTACGCCGATAAAACCAAAGCGATTGACTATATAAGACATATTGATTGACCTATAAGACATATCGCATTATTGCCGATACACAAATATTGGCAAAGTCATCAAAAAATGGACCTCCAGATTAAACTACCTCACCCACATATTTAAATTATAATGCCAAAAGATTATTGTTCGACTAAAGCATATTTTATCTCACTTGAGAAAAACATTTTTTATACCATTTCATATTTCTCTACCTCTTTTGAGCAGGGATGGTAAATGTAAAATTTAAATTGTACCAGTCAACTTCCTAAAAAGTATTTTTCAAAATCTCAACAATATTTTTTTGTAATTAATTATTTAATAAAAAATCAGCTTGTTATTTTTTTACAATTTTGCCTTTATCGTTTCTTTAATAAAAGACTTAAAAACAATTTAAAATGTTTATTATAAAATTACGTATGATTCAAAACTCATCATTTGAAAAAAAATAAATTTTTAAGTACTTTTTGTATTAAAGTACTAAACGTTTTAAATTTTTTATAAATAAATTTGTGATATGTTAGATGTGTGAAGCCGACAAAATAAGAATTTTCGTTACATAGTTTTTGTAGTCAGTTGGAACGCTTCAGGTTTTCAATATATCTTTTCTTGAGATCTTTAGATGGCGGTTTTTAGCTATACTATCAGTAGATTCATTTACCTTATATTATTAATTCAAGAAGTGAAATTTTTGCATTCTATTTTTTATTATAACATCTTTAGAGGCTCCACAAAGAATACGATTTAGACCATTTTTTAGGTTTTAAGTTTAATTTAAATTTAACCTAAAATAAAATTTTAGAATTATTCTTTTTAGAATATGGAGATATAAACTTTTAAAATTTTTGAAATATGAACAGGAGTCTTTTATTTTATTTTACTTGTGCCAACTGAGGCCTTTTTTTGTCAAGGTACCTTGCTTTTTTTTATTTTACAAAAACAACTAAAATAAAGTATTTAAAAAGACACCTTTATTCTGAAGGGGCGAGAATGCTATCAAATGTCTAAAGTTATTTGAGTAGCGAGTATATTCCCACGAGTATATTCCCGCAAAAACACCTTAAAAACACTCTATTAAAGATTTTGCAGACTTCAATAGGTTGCGCCTTTTCTGAAAGTTATTAAATGTTTTTGTTTATTCTTTTATAATAAATCTAAAGAAACTAGATCTACAACCATTTTGAATGGTCTTCTATATAATTAATGAAACGAAAACTAATTCCCCAAGAAAGGCCTATCAGAAACACTATGAGATTATATCATTTGCAAGACAACAGAATAATCCATGATGCTATAAATCAAAATACATAGCGACCGGAAAGAAAACAAATTTAATTTAAAGCCACATTTGGTTTAAAACATCTTAACATTTTATAAATTCAAACAAGCTGTCAAACATACAGTAATAATTTGTTAATGGCCTTTTGTTATTCGTGGTTTCTTTTAATAATAATAATAATATTAATAATGTCATTTCGTTAGGCCATAAATTTGAAGAAATGAAAACAAAACTGCGATTGGTTATTTCATAATATGAATATTTAAAAATTCAATTTCAAGGCAAATGGTGGTTTCAAATATTTTTTAAGTACACGGACGTGAAATGTCAAAAACCAACACAAAAAATATATATTTTTAAAAGAATATTGAATGCAGAATTTATGGCAGTTTAGCGCTATTTGTTTTTATAAAAAAAAAACATATGGCTTCTTGCTTTTCTATTGCACAGTGGGTCAAGAGTAAACAACATAAAAATTAACATTGGAGAAAAAGCTATTTATTTTATAGCAAATATATTATGTACTTACATATATTTTGAAAGACTTTATGGATAATTCAAGGTATTCAGACTTTATATAAATTTTTATAAAACTAAAATTAAAGTCTAAAGAACAAATGCTGTTAAAATATTTTTTTTTATTATTAAAATAATGTGGAATTATATCTGACATATTGTGTCTGCAAAGCAATTTCAAATGGCTAGGAAAATATGAATAAATTTTCAACTCGGTATCGGCAAAGAAATCACAATAGCATAAAATAAATTTATTACATAATCATTACACAGCAAATATTTGCATATTTGCATAAAATTGAATATTCAGTTAATAATTTTACATTAATTTTTTTTTCTGTTTTTGCCATTTTTATGAATAAAATTAAACGCAAGTGCGTTTCTTTTTTTTTTTTAACTAAAAACTGCCGAAATGCTAATATTTTGCTGTATTCAAATTCATTTTGTTAGAGTTGTTTATATAAAAAAAATATTAAATTAATATTTAAATTATTAAACAATAAAAAAAAACGAAATAAAGCAAAATGAATGAATGAGTTCATTTGACATTTAAAAAAATGAAACATTATTTGAACCGGATCTTAATAACTGGTAACAAACTAATAAGTGACAATAAATGAAAACAATAAATATCTGTCTCGAAAAAAATTACACAAACAAGAAAAAAATTGAACGCTCCAAGTAAAATACCGTTAATTGGCTATTTGTCTTTCAATAAAATTTTTTTTAAATTCCTTTTTTTTAATTTTTGAAATTAAGAAACAATTAAATGAAAATAATATTTAAATACCCTGCGGTTATGAAGGTACCAAAGCTAAGCCACCGACAAAGTTGGATTTTTCCATTAACCTTTAGCTGACAAATTTTTTAATACAACAACATATATTACACATGTCTGCAAATGAGTGATGATGTTCGCATGAGCATTATCATCAAACCTGATCCGGCTCTCATTACCCAATTCAGAGATTGTGGACAGATCATCATTTTAGTGCAACTTAATTCATCGCAATATTCATTAGATAGTTTTTCATACTTTTTCTAAACAATAAGAAAGAAGACGAAAGCCTCAATTGGAAACAATATTTTTCAAAATTCGATTCGAAAGTCTTTTCATATAGAAATCCCTTAAATATACAAGCGATTTCTGATAGGACTAGAACTTACAACTAAATATTAACCAAAACTGGCTGATAAATACAACCTAGGCGGGAGCTATTTACTAACCTAAAACCAAAGACTACACTATACACTTTCATAAAAACAACTTGATTTTTTTTTTAAAGAGAAGTAGCTCTTCAGGCAACAATGCCTATTTAGTCAAGTACCGTGCTACATTCCTTAGGAAAAGGATAGAGAAGAGTTGAAACAGGTTGTGAAAGTAGAAGGATAGTTGGAAATTAACTGGCGTATAAGATAGCACAGCGACCAGTGACTATGACTTCATCGCTGAGCAGCCCCACCGACAGTCAATTTTTATTTTTGTAGTGAAAAAAAAACCAAGGTCTTCGTTGGGAATCGAACCCACAATCCCCATACTGACTACAGTGGCACTTAATTACGGTAAAAAGCACATCAACCAGCCACTTAAATTAATTTTACAAACGTCACCAGAACTGTATGGTACTGGTTTGTTTCTTGTATATGTTTTACGTGCAGGCAAAATAATAATTATTTAAAACACACACACAAATACAACTAATTAAAATTAAATGTTGAAGATATTTGCTGGCACATATTCATTTCTTATATAAAAACAGTCATCAGCGTTGTTATTGAATATTGAATACAGCATGGAAATTAACAAAAGTGTGTCTAAAATCATGGTAAGCTGGCTGGCTTCTTAAGAAAGCAAGAGAAACAATTTTGAGGTTTGGAAGTGTAAATTGTCTGTCAAGAGATTAAATGTCAAGGATCGAGCTTTCATGTTTTGACCTTTATTCAATAAAGAGTTGGGAAACTTTAATAAGAATGATGCATTCTTGAGAAATAAATTATAACTGTCAACATTTACTATCAAAATGGTGGAAATATCACAACATCGTTTTGTGAAATTCGAGCAGCTTTTCTTCGTAACCAGGCTCCTTTTAAGACTACTGTACATAATTTGATAACTGAATTCGAGGCTCTCGATATTGTTGCTGACATTATACCAAAACAATATGCTTAAAGTGGTCGTAGTGATGCAACCATAGCCGCTTTACAGTAAAGTGTTGAGAATGAGTCTGGATCATTAACTCGTCGATGGTTGCAACCACTTGGCATCACTAGAGGTGCTATGCGCAACATTTTGCATAAAGATCTTGATCTTCACACTTATGAAGTTCAACTCGGTCAAGAATTAAAAACAACCGACTATTGTTTGCAGCGAACGTTTTTCATTTGGCTATTTGAAAAACTTAATGTGATGAGGCTCATTTTCAGGCGGTTGTGTTAACAAACAAAACTTTCGCATAAAATCCACAAAGAAGCCTTGAAAAATCAAGACACCCAAAGAAAGTGACCGTATGATGGGATTTGTGGTCATGTCTGTCTCTTTACAAAAAATGAGAAACGAGGAAAGGAAATGTTGTCGCAGTGAATTCTCTGCGCTACCACACATGATAAGCAATTTATTGTGGCCAATATTGGCTAATACTGACATCAGTGATCTTTGGTTTTAGCAAGACGGCGCAATAAGCCACCCAAGCTCTTCAGTTATTGCATGAGAAAATTCCTGGTCATGTAATTTCTCGATTTGTCAATGTCAATTGACCACCTCATTCTTGTTACTCCCCCTCCCCCGGGGGGCACATGATAGTCTTTTTGGAACCTACTATTCCATTTAGACTGGTGTCTTGCGGGGTAAAAGGGAGCCCAGGCCCATCAAAGGCTAGTAGGAGTCACCTGGACAATCCACATATTTCTACGGGAATCATATGCCCCAAAGTCTCTTGAGACAATTAGCTGTTCTCTGACTGGTTATTGAGGTTGGCCCCTATATGGGAGCATCGTGGTGGTTGTGGTTTCGGATCCTCGTGAGAGTTTATAGGTCGGATCTTTCAAATTAACACAATGAATGGTTCAGGTTCAGTGAGTATGAATGCTGTCGTGTTCTTGATAAAAAAGAGCTTCATGCGTTCTGGACCAGGAGTTGGAAAGTCTCCAACTCTTTAGCAAGGAGTGAAGGCTGCGTTCTACTTCGAGCTTTTGAAATTGCTACTAGAAGTGACCGGAGGATATACGTATTCGATGGCCTTCTAGGACGTGGGTGATGTCCAATCATTCAAGTAGTTTGATTACCATCTGCTTATGACTATATAGTCGGTACAGATGTAAATCAAATCACGCACCTCGTTCTTGTCCGCCTCGGAGATACATTGATATGTTTTAACAAAATCTCAATATCAAGACATGTGCCATACGGGATAATAGGGAGTCCAATCCCCTAAAGGTTAGTAGGAGCCCAGTGGACAAATTCCACTTTATTTCCACGGGAATCAGTAAACCCCAGAGTTCAGCTTTTTGGCTCTTAACTCTTTTAGCTGTTCTCTGACTGTTTAATGTGGTCCAAATCATCTCACTTTTGACCAAGAATACAGAGAGACTGATCCGGATCCAGTGAGCATATTATGTCACGTGTTCTGGACCAGGAATTGGAAAGTCTCCAGCTCTTTAGCAAGGAGTGAGGATGACGGCCTGCTCCAAACTCTCGAAGTTGCAGCTAGAAGTGAATAGAGGATAAAGATATCCGACGGCTTCCTAGAGCATGGGTGATGCTACATATCACCCAAGTGGTATGATCCACCATTAGATTATGGCTTACACAGCTAGCTACTGGTGTAAATTTTATCACTTCCCGTTCTTGTGATCTAACATAGCTTGAATATTTTCTTTGGAGCCATTTAAGAAACTTAAGCAAGCCACAAGCAATTGAAACTCTGAAAAATGATATTCGGTGCTGCTCTGACAAATAATCTGTGATGCAAAATGTGCTTAAAAATTTTGGTTAAAAGAGCAGACGTCTGCCAATGTGCTAGAAGTAAACATTTGCCCGACATCACATCCTGTTATTAATTTCCACTTTTTTACTTTACATTGTTATCATTAAAACTGAAGTTGGTAAAGAAAGTTGTGTAGTTTTAAACCAATTTAATATACTTCGTAACCTCAAATTTGCCCACCCATTATTATTAATCTATTTTAACAATAATAAGTAAATTTGGTTTTGAAATTTAAAAAGGAAAGAAAATACTTGATGGAGGTTATTAAGCTTAAGCAATCCTAATGCAGTACATGATTTCGGTAATCAATTCTGAGGATTACAAGTTTAAGTAGTTCTATTTGTGGCATCATTCGTTTTGTCAAGATGGTTGCATTAACGATTAAGTGGCCATACGAGTTCTTGTGCTCATGATGGCTATTTATCACTATTTCTATATTTAACATGGTTATATATCGGTATACCTTACGAAATATATCTTTTATGTTTGAGGTTAAGTGGTAGACTTTAAATAAGAGAAAAAAAGGGGAACAGATCCACCCAAAAAATGCATCCCGTGCCCTAAAAATCGCATTTTCACCTCTTTTGCTTAAGAAGTGGAACAAAAATCCATAAATTTGCTCTTTTATTCTTTGTAAACTTTTTTTGCATGTTTACCTGTGTGAGCACAAATGTAACAAAAATCTTCCAATTTTGGGCCCTGGTGTTTTCCATATTAAAATATTCCATGTTCTTCTGGTTTTTAAATGAAATTCATTCTGAACAAAAGGACTGTTTATTCCATTGCTATTCAAATATTAATGCAGCCATCTTGACAAAACGAATGATGCAGAAGTTTTTTATTTTTGGGACTACTTTCACCTGCAATTCTCAGAATTGCGTCCCAAATCAAAGTTGAAAAATTTTGTACTGTGTAATGCTATACAGTAGACCCACTATATCAAATCTTTATGGCCTTCTAACTTTTATATTTTATCCAGTAAGTAATTTGCCACAATATCACTGTGGTTACTTAGACGATAGAAATATTCGTGGCTAAATCTGTTTATTTCATCAGGCACATAAGGAATTTTAAAATTTTGGTAAATTTGTTTATTTATAAAATTAAAATAAAATAATTTATCTTTATATAAATATGTATTATTCTTATTAACGGTCTTTTTAATTAAATTTAACAATATATTTTTTCAATATTTCGCTTTCCTTAGGAAGCTTCCTCAGGAAATTAATTTTTATAACAAAAAAATAAGTTAAAAAGAATAATACAAATTTATTTAAAATGTAAAAGGTCGTTTAAAAAAAAGTAATCAAATAATTTATCTATAAAATATTTTTTTTCGTTATCACAGCTATTGCTTTATAATGTACAATTAATTATTATAAATAATTAATAAATTTCTCTACTTCTTTTGTTTTAATTCACAGGCCATCGCTTGCATTTTAGTGCAATGCGTGCTCTCTGTTAAATTAGATTCAGAGAATCGTCGTTTAATTCTTGATATCAAAGATAAGAAAACTACCAATAATCAATACTATTCGTCAAATTTTGACACAAGTAAGTATTATATTTATTCTAATCTTTACATCAACTTTTAAATGCAAATACAAAAACAATAAACTCATTACTAATTAATCCTATTTTCCATTTAGAAAAAGGCCTAAAATTTGACATTTATATTTTTAGTTTTTCTCTCTATCTACTCTCTCTCTCTCTCTCTCTCTCTACTATTGTTGATTATTCTCTATCTCTGCATAATATTATTTTCATATATAAAAAAAAAATTATTATTTGATATACTTACGTCAAAAATTCATCAAAACGCATTCATCAAGGATAACACAATGGGTCATTTTGTTTGAAATTATATGCCAAAGAAATTTTCAAACAAATTATTCATTGCATCCTGGATTAAACAAAACAAAAATCCTCATCATTATTATTTTATTTTTCGTTTTTCAAAGCAAATTTGTATATATAAAAAAAAAGTATAAATATTTTTCCTTAGACTTTGAAGCGTTATTAAAATATAAAATAAAAACAAAATTCATTTAAAGATTATTTCAAGCTGAAACTAATAAATTTACTTAACTAATACCCTTTTTTTTCTAAGTAGTTAGTTGTTGTTGTGTTGTTGTTGCCAAATTATGATCATTGTTATAATAAAAATAAATCAATCTAATGGTTTGCTAGTTTTTAAAGAAATGATATTTGTTATTGTGTGTTTTTTTTTATAAAATTAAATCGCAACATTTATTTAATGTCAATTATTTATATTTAACGTAGCGTGCTGTAGCCTTAAAAACAAATACAAATACAAATTTATATTAAACACGTTTTGATTGATATTGATCTAATCTGGATAAAGTTTTATCAATGCTAATAATCCATTTTGTAGCTAAAATGTAGTCTTTAGTATGCAAAAATAAGCCAAATCAAATCAAAAAGTAAAAGAAATAATAATCAAGCAAAAAAAAAAAAAAAACAAAACGTACTACATTTGAATAACCTGTAGCTTCAATACTAAAACTTAAAATCAGAAAACCACCAGCAAAAAAATAAAACAGCCAATCTACCACAACCAACCAAATACAACGCAGTAGAGTAATCAATTATCAGCAGTACATCTTGTAGCGATCGTCTCTCAAACTCAAAGCTATCGACTTGTAAATATTCCCTCTCAAACAACAATCAATAAAACAAAAAAATATCAATCTATTAAATAAACAACAAACAAACAAGCCACAATATCAATCCACACACTCTATAGTATGTATGTATTGTATATGTAAGTGGAAGTTCGTAGTACATAATCAGCTTCGCATATTCATACCCTATCTTGCCATCCTTATATTTATTTCGTGACAAACTAATCAACAAACAAAAATAATAATAAAAACAATAATAATAATAAAAAAACAAAACAAAAAAAAAAAAAGAAAAAGAGTTTTTAAGCTCGGCCAACAGAGAGAACAAACAAACAACACGAACCACAATTAATTCCTGCAGTGGAATTAAATGTTAAATCAAAATTTCTTAAACTCTCTTTCTTACTTGTCTTATTCTAACTTCTAAAAATAATGAGAAAAATCAAAAAGTAATCGCTTGACTATAATGTGACTAACGTTGACTAAGCGAACAGTTTTCGGATGACATTTATAACCACCACCTATCCAAATTATCCTAACATCCTACTGTTATAAATTAAATACTTATTCCCTCTATTCCTTCCTCACCTTCTTAATTCCTTTACTTTTCCTTTACATCTGTGCGAGCAGTGTCTCCTTGCCGCTTTGAAACCTAAATATGTTTTCCTGTGCCCATTATCGGTTGTCTCACACAAGGTCCAGTTCAGTTTAGTTTAGGAGTTGTTGCAAACTAAATGCAGGTTATTTAGCTGTTTATAAATTTTAACGTTTTTGTTTTTCAACTTTCCACCACATAACACAAATCCAAATTTTAATTATTCCCAATGTTAAGATGCTTATCGTTATGGTTACGATATTGGTAAGACTGGTAATTTTCATCATGAAACACGTGGTCCTGATGGCGTCACCTATGGCTGTTATGGTCACATAGATCCCTACCACATATTGCGAGCCACACATTATGTTGCCGATCATCACGGTTATCGTACAGTTGAACCCAAACAACCAGTAGTGACGTATCCCCTGCCTGATTCAGCAGTTGTAGGTAAAAATGTTGGTGTTCTTTTGCAATGGGAAGATCTTTATTTCCCTATTGGTTGCGGAAAGTTTGAAGGTGGTATCCGCCCCAATGTACCATTAATTTTCGTCGAAGATGTACGTCTAAGTTTGTCAATATATTTTCATGTGACTAAATGCTAACTTTTAGAATCAAGGCAAGGACTTATTCACTCCAGGATTTAGTAAATTTCCCAGTATAGTGCACAACGGTGCGGCCCAAAAGAGTCCACAAATTCATAGATATGCTGATGACACTAATAAGCGTGTTAGTGGTGGCACAGGTCTATTTGACACCGGGAAAGGTCACACCTACGAAGGCTCTCCAGGTGTTCAGTCGCCCTCATTTCATTCTATTGCAGCTCTGAGGCCCAGTGGAAATACGATAAATGATAAAAGTGAGCGAATTTAAAATAATGCAAATACAACGAACTGGCATTATTCCAAAGTATGTTTGTGTTTCAGATCAAGTTTCTGGCCAGTATCATAATGATGCTGTTCCTTACAAGCATGTTACTGGTGCGCAAGGTGGGCATGGCAACTCTGGCGACAATGGAGGGCATGGTGGTAGTGGAAGTAATGGAGGACATGGAAGAGGTGGACCTAATGGTGGACATGGTGGAGTGGGAGGCGGTTTCGGCCGCAATAACGACAACGGTAATAGTGGTGGCAATGGAGGGTTTGGTGGTACTGGTGACCGTGGAAGTAATGGCAGCAATGGAGGTTTCGTGGGTAATGGCAACCATGGAGGTAGTGGCAGCACTGGAGGTTTTGGTGGTAAGAGTAACCAACGTAATAATGGTGGAAATGGAAGCTTCGGAGATAAAAGCAACCACCCAAGTAATGGTGGCAATAGCGGTCTTAGAGGTGGCAATGGAGGTTTTGGTGATAATAATCATGGCAGCAGGGGTAGCAATGGAGGTCTCGGTGGTAAAGAGAATTCTGGAGGTTTCGGCCCAGGAGGCTCTCGTGGAACTAATGGAGCCCAAGGACCGTTTGGACCAAGCGGATCTCTTCTCAGTGGTAAAGAGAGTTCTGGAGGTTTTGGACCTAATGGAGCCCAAGGACGTTTTGGACCAAAAGGATCTTTTGGACCAAGTGGTCCTCTTCTCAGTGTTACAGAAACTTCTGGAGGTTTCAGCACAGGAGGCTCTCGGGGTCCTAACGGAGCCCAAGGACTTTTTGGACCAAAAGGATCTCTTCTCAGTGTTAAAGAGAGTTCTGGAGGTTTCGGCCCAGGAGGCTCTCGCAATCCTAATGGAGCTCAAGGACTTTTTGGAACAAGTGGTCCCCTTCTCAGTGTTAAAGAAACTTCTGGAGGTTTCGGCACAGGAGGCTCTCCTGGTCCTAACGGAGCCCAAGGACCTTTTGGACCAAGCGGATCTTTTGGACCAAGTGGAACTTTTGGACCAAACGGACCTCATGGTCCATCCGGTCCTCATGGGCCAGCCGGATCCATTGGTCCACCCGGATCTAATGGTCCACCTGGACCGAATGGCCCACGAGGACCTCCAGGTCCCTTCGGACCTAGTAGCCAAGGACCTTTTGGTCCAAAAGGACCATTGGGACTACCAGGTCCTTCAGGACCAAGCGGTCCTGGTGTTAAAGGACCACCAGGACTATCTTCGGCTGGACCTAAAGGACCTCCAGGATCACCAGGCACTGGTCCACTTAGCTCTAATGAGAATCCACCTAGCGCTAAGGAGAAACTAGGATCAAACCGAGCAGGTTCCGCAGAAAAGCACAGCCAATACTCAGGCAATAAAAATAATATAAAAGACAGCCAAGAATCTTTTAAAGTGGAGCGACCTGCTGTAAATAGCTTCGTTGAATTAGCCGCTCCCAGTTCACATGGGCAACCAGAAGCTAATGAATCTGCTTATCATGTCAAATCTACACAGAACACAAAAGTGGGCAGTCCTGTAAAGCAAAATCTTGAACCAACAGTACCCAGGCGTTATAATTCAGACGATAGTATTTCCGGAAAACAAAATCATGAACCTTCTAGATCACCTTCAGCCAGCCAAAATAAGCCAAATGAACCCGTTCAACTTAACTTCGACCTGAGGAGTTCTGAAGAACAAAATTTAGATTCTCATAGCCCGGCTGCATCCACCCACTATGATCCAACTATACATATTCAGCACCATCCAGAACAAAGCGACTCTGAAAAGCAAAGTGAAGAGCCACTTATATCTGCTGCATTCAGCCACAATGAGCCAACTTTACCCATCCAGTATAATAAAGACCAGAGTTCTCCTGGAAAACAAAAGCTGCAACCTCAGCAATCAGCTGCATCCATCCAACATGAACCAACGGTAGCCAAACATTATAATTCACATGGTAAAATTCCCGAAAAACAAAATCGGGAACCTTCTAGATCACCTACAAACAGCCATATTGAACCAACTAATCGAAGCAGTTCTGGAAATCAAAATCAGTTTAATCCAAACCGAAGCCGTTCTGGAAATCAAAACCAGGAACCTTCCAAATCAGTTTTGAACAACCACAATAAACCCACTGAACCTATCCAGTATAATCCAGCCCAAAGCAGTTCTGGGAATCAAAATCTAGATTCTCATATACCGGCTGCATCCAGCCACTATGAACCAACTACACACATTCAATATAATCCTGAGCAAGGCAATTCTGAAAAACCAAATCTAGATACTCAACGGCCAGCTGCATCTGGCCACTACGAGCCAACTGCATCCATCCAGTATAAACCAAATCAAAGCAACTCTGAAAATCAAAATCGAGAACCTCTTAGATCAGCTGGATCGAGCCGATATGACCCAACGTTGCCAAACCGCTATAATCAAGAACGCATCATTCCTGGAAAGCAAAACCCAGAACTTTCTCGGCAAGCTGCATCGAGCCACTATGAACCAAATACTCCCGTTCAGTTTAATTCAAACCCGAACAATAATGAAAAACAAAGTCGAGAACCTGTTAGCCCGACCATATATGTCCACCATGAACCAACGGTACCTATACGCTCTAATACTGTCTCCGGCCACAATGAACCAACTGTGCCCATCCAATATAATTCAGATAGAAGTAATATTAAAAAACAAAACAAAGAACCTACCAGAGAAGCTGCGCTTAGCCACCATGAACCAACTGCTGCCATTCCCTATAATCTAGCTGGATCCAGCCCATATGGACAATCAGGATTTGGATCCCCAGGAAAAACCGGACAGTACGTAGCCGGTAGCGATTCTAGGACATTAAGTGCGAATAGTGGAGCGCCTTACAAACACGTTGAGGGAATCTCTGTGTCCGGTTTTCCTGGGGCCATCGGATACACAGAAGGTTAGCAAACAATTTTACATAACCGGAGCTTGGACCTCGTACACAAATTGCATCGAAATCATATACTTCTTAAGAGCTTTGCCTATTTTCCCACACAAATGAACTTTTACAAAAACGTTTCAAAAGTAACATGTTACTCAAGCACACACACATTGAAACCGATATTCGTTATATTATATACTCATTTATCAAATACAGGACGAAGTCTTCTTCTCTCAAGCTATCCCACTTTATCTAAAGCATTTCACAAACGCCCCACTGCACTGCACTAACAACACCTCAGAGCAAATGCCAAAAAAAAAAAAATATGCAAATAACCAAAAATTTAATTCAAAGGCACATGATCAAAATACTTTATACTCGTACATATACAAACACATATGCACTTAGGTATCCTATTACAATATTTGTGTGCATCCAAGCTCCTTAAATGTATAAAATATTTTTAAGTTTTTCAATATATTTTCAATTTCTTGCTATAATTTCATTATACGCTAATTATTATCTCTTTAATTTATATTTATCTAAGAATTTATCTTTATTTTCAGCAGGTTAAAAACAAAATTCAGAAAAATGAGAGCGAACTAAATGACCGCTATTGTAACAACAGTGTTTAGGAGAACAATTTAACATACGAATGAAATATTGAACTTTTGTTTAGGGATTGTTTTTGTTTTTTGTTTTTATTTGTTGAAGGCACTGCAATTTTTTGCTCAAGCACATTTTCACTTTCTTCTTCTATATCTGTCTCTTCTTACTCTCTCTATCTCTCTCACACACACACTCTCTTTCTCACTCTCAATTCTTTAAATCTTTCTCCTTTATACTTTTTCTATTTGACTTAATTTCTCGATTGTTAACTAAAAAAAAAAAAAAGAGAGAAATTTACTAGACACGTGAAATGATTTGTATGTATAAATTAAAGTAAATACCCGATATTGTTTTGCACTCTCCCAAACATTCCCATTTATAGCGCAACATATACTCCCACCCATACATTCATCAGTTTGCACATAAAACCATTAATAAATCAGCATTTCGTTTGGCGTCGTAACGACATTTTGCATTGGGAGTAGTAAACGGTTTTCATATTCTTGTCTCAATGTTCGTACATCTTGAAGTATGTAAACCCGAATGCTTTGTTTAACAAATTTTGTTTTTGGTTGGCTTATGGTGAAGGGCTTTAGCTTAAAGCTTTATAGTTATATTTTTTATACTTGTACTTATTTCTATATGTATTTATGTATGTTTTGCGTCATTAGATGCTTAAGATTGTGTATGATTTGATTTTATATTTAGAATTTAGTTAGATTAGTTATTTCTTAGAATTATATAACAAATCACAAATTTTATTTTCAAGTTTCTAATTTGGCTTTTGTTTTTGTTTCGTTTTTAATTTTTGTTCATGTTTTATATAGCAAACGGTAAATATAAAAATAGAGACGATGATGGTAGATATAAGGGTGAGTTGCTTTTAAACTCTGTCATCATATTGATTTCTTACTAATGCTGCTTGTCTACGTATTGTTGCAGGAATTAATGAGGGTAGATACTATCATGATAATTCTGGAAAATATGTTCATATTGAAGGTCCCACTGGCCCTCCAGCACCACCATATGTGCATATTGTTGGACCCAACGGCGGTGTAGGCGGTTACGGAGGCGATGGCGATGGTGGTGGTGTAGGACCTGGCGGTCCTAATGGACCGGGAGGCCCTAATGGACCTGGAGGACCTAAAGGACCTGGTGGACCAAAAGGCCCTGGTGGCCCCAACGGTAAGCATATTTCACTTTGCTACTTTTTTTGATATTAATTTACTTGTGCAATTTATATCTTAGGACCTCCTGGACCTCCAGGGCCTCCGGGGCCCCCTGGACCGTTTGGACCTACTGGTCCTGGACCTAAAGGGCCCAAAGGACCACCTGGACCTCCTGGACCACCGGGTCCGAATGGCCCTGGACCAAAGGGACCTTATGGTCCTCCCGGACCACCTGGCCCAACTGGACCTGGACCAAAAGGACCATATGGACCTCCCGGACCAACTTCTCCCGGACCTTATGGACCTAAGGGTCCAGGTCCTTATGGACCGCCCGGGCCTTACGGACCCCCAGGGCCTAATCGTCCAGGTCCATTAGGTCCCTATCCACCAGGTTCATCAAAACCCACAAAAGATCCGAGAGAATCCAACTTATCTGTTCCTGGTTACTTGCCTCCTGAGAACACTGGTAAAATAAATAAAATTATTAACACTTATTCATACCAAGTAGATAGTGTACCACCAACGAACACCAATACGCAGACATCTTTTGTGTCCAATTATCATCCTAATAATGACTACACACAAAAGAAGGTCACCAAAACAACAACAACAACCACCACTACCACAAACACAATCAATAGCAATAAGAATAATTTAAATGAGAAAAATATCAATACTAAACTTGCATATATTCCTCCTTCTTCTCCCTCTCCCCCACCCACACCCAAACCAACACCAACACCAACGCCCACACACAAACCACAACAAAAAATCCCACCAAACACATATACACTGACTAAAACCGAAAATCTTCAGGTCGAAGGTATCACTATTGAGAAGGAAAAACCCCAAACGACCTACCCCAAAACGACGACAACTAATAATAGATCTGACTACAATAAAGAAAAGAAAGTCGTAGTGACGGAAACGAATATAAATTTAAAGCCTAAAACTAACACCTACACAAGACCACAGTTGGTGGAAAAAGTAACGACAACCAATACATACACCAGGCCCAAGACAGAGGAAAAATCTACAGTCACGAAGACATATCTTCCACCACAAAAAATTATTGACATAAATACGCATGAAAAAATCACACCTGTTACAGTAGAAAAGGTCATAACGACAGCATACAAAACACCCGAAAAAGTTGTGACAAAACCAAATGTATCCTACAACAAGGATAAAATAATAACCAGCACTTTTACGGGACAGCAGCCACAACCATTTAACCAAGCTAAAAAAGAGAAAGCTATTGAAAAGGTAACCAATACATATGTCAGCAATAATGAATACCAGAAGAAAAGACCTGATCAACAAACTACGACAGTGACAAAAACTGAAACACTTACACAAGTAAATAAACAAAATGTAACTCCCCATCCCAATTATTCCCCCTTCCTTATACAGAATAAAGACAACTTTTGCCCGTGTTTAGCTGATAAGGCTCATTCAACCAAAACCTCTACCTCTTCCCTATCCAACAATGATTACTCCACATCACAGCACCACAAAACCTCCTCTTCCCATCCAACCAGCAACAATTATCAACAACAATTCACAACAAACGGCGGATTAAATAGCCAAACAAACTTTGGAAGTATAACGAGTTCGATACCACTGTTGCAACAAATACCAGTTGTTCCTCAAGTTCCCGGTCATCCAGCCTTCTATGCACCCAACAATATACCCAAAGGAGCTATAGTCGCCTTTATGCCAGTCATTATATTGCCTGAAGCTGGCTATGCTAAATGCGATGATGAGAACTCGAAGCAATTTTCAAGCGAGCATGTACAAAATCCATTGGGCGTGCAACCAGCCTCAATTCCATTTGGATTTAATCTAAACTCTATTTTCCCAAATGGCGCTAAAAAGGATCAATGCATGTGCCCTTGTTCCTGTACCCAAAACATTCCCGATCATCTTCACATCAAACGTGAAGCAGAAAACATTGATGCATCAGTATCCATTCCAAGTTCTGAAGCGATAACTGCCGATCTAAAGACCGAACTGACAAAAGTTGTCAGCAGTGCGGATGAAAATGCTAAGAAGATTACAGCCGAGATAAAGGAAATCGATACGATTACAACTAAGACGACAACGTCGGCCGAAACTGAAAATGCAAAAGTGGCTATTGTGGCCGAGGGCGAGAAAAAAGAATAAACGACTTTTGAGTAAATATTCCTGCTATCAATCCTGACTTCCTATGAACCTGGCTCCCAACTCCTGCTTCCTGCTACCAACCAATCCGATTCGTATAGATCCTGTTCCCCAAAAATCCTAATGCGATTCTCTACTAACTCAAATGATAACAATAATTATGTGTTCGCTTTTATATTATTTTAATTTTTAATTTTTATTTGATTTTATTTTATTTAATAATTTTTTTTTGTTTGTTTATTACTGCCATAGTACAGAGTTGTGTATTTGTGTAGTATTTGTTACTAAAATTGTTAAAAGCTCTCTCTCTTTTTCTCTCTCTCTTTCTCAACAACTCATTCTCTGTGAGTATCACCCAACAATGTCTTAATGAATGAAGTAATAATGATATTAACGATAATTCTATTGTACACATCTATTGATTAATATTGTTCTATTATTTGATTTGTGAAATGTTGCTCATTATTGTCTACTTTTATGTATTTTTAAATATTTTTATTTTGTTTTTATGATCATTATCATTTTTTTTTTAATTTCTAGATAATAGTTTTTATTTAATACAAAGAAAAAAGAGAAAACATAATCATTGTTTTATTCATAAAAAAAAATACAAATTCTTGCTTTTAAACGAAAAATATAAAAAAATAAAAAGAAAAAATTAAAAAAAATTAATAATAAAGAAAATTAAATTAAAACTGATTAAATTTGAAAAAACAAAACAATATCTTTTATTTATTAATATAACTTGTTGATGGTAAGTAGGTATTTAATAAATAAATTTAATTGTGGGCTGGTGCTACTCGTATATTGAGGACTGATTTGCCTGCTTTTAATTTTTTGCTTAATCTTTGCTCTAATTTCGTTAGTCTGTCTTTTTAGCTTGAATAGTTTAATCATTGTATGATTCCCACATGAGACTTGATAAAAATAAATACAATTTGGTTCCATTGTCATTCAAATGATTACTAGTTTCTGAAACAACTTTGTACATATCTAAAGGAGTTGTGGCAACACATTGACATTTTTCTCTTAATGGTGTTCATTGAATAATAATGATGTTGTTTAACATAGTTTATTTTTGTAACTGTTTTCATGCCAAGTTTTTCCACAAGAAATTTGTTTTTCAATTGCGGCAACACCAACAAGATGATAGTTTTGGCATATAGTTTTTTGACATATTCGCAGTAGATGCATTGGCGATTGTTACAATGAATTCAATTTGGCATGAAAATCGCATTAAAGTAATTAAAATCAACTATGAAAATGACGATTCTGTTAAAGTTACATTTCGTAAAATTCGTGATATTTTCATCTGAGACCGGTTTTAGGAAGTTCGTCGTTATACTTGAGCCGACAGGTTCGACACAAAGTGTGCGAACACTAGCGGTTGTTCACCTGAAAAAATCGCAGCTGTGAGCCACAGTGTTGAAGCAGTTCCAAATATGTCAACATTTGGGGTTATCCAAACCACATGGCGAATTTTGCCTAAGGATTTGATTTTGAAGCCTTTCAAGGTTCAACTGGCGCAGGAACTGAAACCGACTGACCATATTCACATCATCGTAGATTCGCTCAATTCCTTCAGGAACGATCGGCTGGTTTTTTTGAAAAAATCAGACGAAGCCCATTTTTACTTGTCAGAGTATGTCAACAAGCAAAATTAGCGCATTTGGGCTTCTGAAAAACCTAGAACGATTACTGAAAAACCTTTGCATGCTAAACGTGTCTGGAGGTGTGATTGGGCCCATATTTTTCGAAGATGAGACTGAAAATGTGGTAACGGTCAACGGATAACGCTATCTCGAGATGCTAACAACTCAATTTTGGCCTTTTGTTGACAACGTAAATATTACTGACATGTAATTTCAACAGGACGGTGCCACATGTCACACCACCAACGACACGATCAAGTTATTACAAACCAAATTTCCCGATCGCATAATTTCACGACACCCAGCAGTTAAGATCTGCGATTTAACACTACTGCACTATTTTTGGTGGTGCTATATTAAGGACAGAGTCTATAAGGAGCCAATCGAATCGATATCAGTCTTCAAAATCCGTGATGTGATGAACGAAAGAGCACCGCCATTTTTTTATTTTTTTTTTAAAGAGAAGTAGCACTTCAGGCAACAATGCCTATTTAGTCAAGTACCGTTCTACATTCTTTAGGAAAGGGATAGAGAATAGGTGAAACAGGTGGTGAAAGTAGAAGGATGGTCGAATATAAACTGCCGTATATAAGACAGCACAGCGACCAGTGAGTATGCCTTCATCGCTGAGGAGCCCGACCGACAGTCAGTTTTTATTTTTGTAGTGAAAAAAAACCAAGGTCTTCGTTGGGAATCGAACCCACAACCCCCATACTTACAAGCTACTACACTACCTACTAGCCAACAGGGGCACCGCCATTTTACCAAGAAGTCATTAAAAACTTTGATGAAAGAATCGACATTTCTCAGCGTGATCGTGGTTGACATTTGCCACTTATTTTGCATTCATAATTGCCGAACTATTCTCTTCGTAATACAATAAAAATTAGAATTATCTTAATCTATAGTTTTCGTTTTATTTTGTTTTAGAAAACATTTTGCTTGTTGAAAAATCTTTTATAAGGGATAATATTGTTATGAAAAAAAATTTTTGTCGCTTGCATATTTTAGGAACCGTTGGTAGAGATGTCTACTTGTTTGTGGAACATGGGCATGAGTTCAAATTTTAACAGAGCTTTTAGTTTTTTTCCGTAACTATCCTTCTATCTATCCATCTGTCGCACTTCTTCTCTATCTCTTTCCTAAAGAATGTAGCACGGTACTTGACTAAATAGGCATTGTTGCCTGAAGTGCTAACGAAAATTAATTAGCTAAAGAATACAATTATGATAGGGCACCTGTATAATAAACTAGGAAACGCTGCTCAAACCTAAGTAAGGGAAAATTACTAACATAAAAGCAGCTTGTGGGCGTAGTGTCTTACTTCGTCATGGTCGTAGTTTGTTAGAGAAGAAATTGAATGGATAGACATACAACAACGTCACATATTATTGTGGAATAGCTGGCTTCATAGGTATGTTAAATGCGTAGCGTTACAGAATAAAGGACATTAAATAGAAAAGGGAAACACAATCTGCCAGCCACGGTAAAAAATATGTCTTTTGTCGAGTTATAAGCCACTCGTGAACGATGTCTATGAGTTATGCATCTAACGCACATTTTTGCATCAGCCTAAGTGTGATTTAAATGGATGTAGTATATTCTGATGTTACACGCGAACCTTCAAAATGCGTTAGCAATTTAATATTATAATCAATACAAAAAAGTCTCAAGCAATCTACTTTTCCAGATAACGCAATTCGTCTTACCTACCTCGACAATCTACTTTATGCAAAAACAAGTTAATAGCCTGTGCTAATAAAGTTAAATACCTAAAAGTCGTATTAGATTCGAAAGAATCGTTTCCCGCACTTGATAGACAAAGTTATTTTAAACAATATTTCTGGCTATCTTGTTTTATGCTGCTTTATTATGGTCATCTGCTGCACGGTGTTATATTAATAAATTACGGATTGCTCAGAAAAGGCTATTAAAAAATGTTGCACAAGCTGCGTTGGCTTTATTCTACTGAACGGCTTCACGTTCTGACTCACGCTGAACTTGTCAGTATACATACAGCCTTAGTACAAATTTTGAAAACAGATGTCGTAACTCTAACCTTAACTATATGAATGAGCGGTCGCACCGCAATTTTACCCTCTTCACAAGTTTTCTTTTAATTAAACCAAAAAAATGTTTAAAAAGTTTTTTGTGAATTTTTCCGAATTTTTCCTAGAATAAAATTATACTTAAATGCCAATATATTATAATACCTCAAATCAGTTTTTCAAAATACTAGTCATAATTAAAAATTTGTTTTAATTTTTATCTCCAGTTAGCATCGCAGTAATTTTGTAGAACTTTAACACTATTATTTACCTAATATCTTTACTAGATTTCAATGCAAGCGATTTTCAATTTTAAATTTAATTTAAAATGCTTTAAAAAGATAATTTCTTCAAAATCAATTCCTTCAATTCCATTTACCAAGATAAATTTCACATATGTGTTAAAACTGTTAGGTAACCCTGAATTCTCCGAACAGCATCTACTTTTTATAGAACTTCGACCTTAGGCCATATATTTTCAAAATCCAAAGTTGGAACCGTTTTAGTAGGATGAAAAAAGCCCTAAAATTGTGATGCATAATTTGGGAATTTTGGGCATTCGATTTGTCTAAGCTTAAAATATGGGTGGAAAATTTCAACAAAATTAATTTTGCATATTGAGTATTTGTAGTACGATTTTTTAGCACAATTGAGCTAGATTCCCAAAAACCGGAAAAATTTTCATTTACTTTGCTTTATTTTCAAAACTTCTGCTGTTTTTATAGCGGTATAGAAATTAATGTTAGCAACACTTTTTTAATTTGGCAGGCATTTTGCCAGTTATCAATCAATTTTTGTTTAGTTTGATTTGGCATTTCAACTTAAATAGACTGACGCCTTAACAACAGCTCCGAGTAGTGCGAATCGCGCCCAAAACAAGATTTCTGTTGATTCCTATTTTCATAAGCAAATTTTATTTAGCCATAAACCTGAATTATGTTAGAAGGGATACGTCAATAAACAAAAGTGCCGCATTTGGGGTAATGATAATCCTCAAGAGTATGTTACAAGAAAACTGACTGTTTCGCATGCCTTACGGTCTAGTGAAATCATTGCCCCGTACTTTTTTAAAAATGATACTGGTTATAGTCAACGATGACCACCTTGATTACTGACTATTTTTTACGCCGCTACACTATTTGCTGTGGGAATATGTGAAATAGCTTGCCTATGCCGCTAAGCCCAAATCGACTGGCAACTTGGAGAATAACATTTGCCGCGCTATTGACGATATGCGGCTACAAATGTTGGAGCAGCCTTTGAAAATTAGACCACTGGATAAGAACACGTCCAAACGTGCTTTGGCGATGATATAGCCGAAGTCATATTTCAATTATAATTTCACAAGATTATTTCATGTCAATTTAAACAATTCATCTCTGTTTCATTCCATTTTAAATTTCTATCCCCCCGGCGGCACATTGATATGTTTTGACGGAATCTCACCATCATTACATGTGTCAACGGGGGTAAAAGGGAGCCCAGTCCCCTTCTAGGCTAGCAGAAGCCAATTGGACAACTCCACTATATTTTCATAGGAGTCAGTAAAGCCCCAGAATTCAGCTGTTTGTCCTTTTAGACTTTTAGCTGTTCTCTGACTGATTATTGTGATTGGCCCTTCAGGAGTATCATGGTGGTTGTGGTTTCGAGGCCCTCTTTAAAGTTGTGTGGGTCGGATCATTCACAATGAACGCAATTAATGGTCCTGGTGCAGTGTGCATGATTGCGGTTGTGCTCTTAAATTTTATTAAGCTTCATGCGGTCTGTACCAGGAGTTGGATAGTCTCCAACTCTTCAGCAAGTAGTGAGTATTTGCGACCTACTCCGAGATCTTGAAGTTGCAACTAGGAGTGACTGGAGGATATACGTATCTGAAGGCTTCCTAGGGCGAGGATTACGCTACATTTCATCCACAGTGGTATTATGCACCGTCAGCTTCATCCGTTATGGCTTACATAGCTAGATACTGACGTAAATCTTATCACACATTAAAAATTTCTATATCTTCATAAAAACATCCTTCATTTCATTCCTCTCCCATTGTGCACTATTGGAAAATTTTTGGAGTTTATTGAATTTTAGCTTAAAGATATATTTTAGGAAAGTCTTAAAAATTATTTGCTCACATCTCTGAAGAGTTTTGGCGATATTTTTGCTTTAAGTCAAAATAATATTCTCTTTTTACTGAAGTCAGTTAAGGTTTTTTGTGAATTTTTGGGTTTTAATAAAATAGCGATTTTTTTTGGTGATATTACGATTTTTTATTGAAAGCTCGAGTTTATAATTATTATCGTTTTCGAAATAACATATAGAGAAACAACAACAAAAGGAAAGGTAAATGCATATATTCGTATTCTCCGTCCATATTTGCATTGTATGCAAACCGGTTGGTGAAAAATTTGCACAAGTACTATTGGGTTGACAACACATAATACAAAACTTGCAAATGAAGTAATAAAATGTATTCCCGTGATTAAATGTGATTAATATGTGATTATTGCATGTATTTATTATTTTTATCTAGTTTATTGTTATAATTATTAATTAACAAAATATATTTGCTTAAAATCGTGTTTTAATTTGAATTATTTTTTATAACGAACTTAAGCCTAACTAAAAAAATAATAAATAATTATTGTTTTAAATTATTTTTTTTATCTTATATTATCTTTATTTTGTGATCACAACATATCTTTATCATATTTTATCAATTATTTAATCATTTAATAAACAATTAGACTTTGGAAATAACATTTTGTGCTTGATACTTTTTTTTTTTAAAAACTTTATAAAAAAATGGTTATTTTTAAAACAATTAAATATTTATTTTTGTTAAATCTTACCTAATAGATTCGCAAGTGCTAAAGATGTTATTATTAGCTGTGTTGACTAAAGTCAATATTAATTAAGGCACACAAACAGTTTTCGGGTAAATAGAGCTTATGAAATATTTTTTATTTGAAAAAGTGCCGCCTTCACATAAACGTGCTACAGTTTTTTCTTTTTTTATAAAAATTCTCACAAAATGCGCAACTTTAAAAAAATGTTTACTTTAACGAAATAATAAAAACTCAGTCAAACAAAAATAAAATAAATAAGAATAGCTCTTTGCTATTGTGTGACTAAAAGTTATAATTGTAATAATTTCAACTTGTTACCGTGTTGTCGTATGGGCTTAAAGTTAACGTAGATAATGACATCGTAACATTGAAAAATTTTCAATGTTTTAATTTAATCTACGAATTCTTATTTAAACAGACAGACTGACTCAGCTGTATGAGTATCAGCAAAATTTAACTATAAATCGAACCGACAAAAATTAGTTACATTTAAAATACGTGTGAATAGACGATGATGTACCTAAAAGAACTTGCTGAACATATTATTACTATTCTCATTTTATTTATTTATTAATTTTTAGAATCTAAGACGTCTAATACACAGACTTTACAAACTTTACGACAAAATTAACTATTAATTAATTACATCGGCTTTCTAAACAAGAAGTTTGTTTTTTCCCTGCGGCAACACCATTATAGTTTTGACATTTAGTTTTTTGACGTATTCGTAGTAGGTGAAATGCTACAATGCAGTCAATTTCGCATGAAAATCGCATTAAAATAATTAAAATCCACTATGAAAATGGTGATTCTGTTAAAGTTACATTTCGTAAACTTTGTGATATTTTCGGACAACATAATCGTCCTTCGGAGACCACTATTAAGCTTTTTGGTCGTTAAGTTTGAGTTGACAGAGTTCATATGAAATATGCGAACACCAAGACGTGTTCGACCGGGTCGTTTAACTGGAAAAATCGCAGGCATAAGCCACAGTGTTGAAGCATATCTAAATTTGTCAATTACTCGTCGTTCTCAACAAATGCTGTTATCCAAATCCATCACATGGTGAATTTTGCATAAGCACTTGACTTTGAAGCCTTGTAAGGTTCAACTGGTGCGGGAATTGAAGCCGACCAACCATTCACATCCCCGTAGATTCGTTCAATTCATTCAGGAACAACCGCCTGTTTTTTCTGAAAAAAAAAAATCATTTTTTCAGACGAAGCCCATTTTTACTTGTCACGGTATGTTGAAAGCAAAATTGCCGCAAAGTAGCGCGAAAAAGGAAGAGCGATTTTTGAGTAGCCGTTGCATGCTCAACCTGTCACTGTATGGTTTGCTACGTGGTCTGAAGGCGTAATTGGGCCTTTTTTTAAAGATGAGGCTGGAACTGCGGTTACCGTCAACATATATTACCATCGCAGGATGTAACCAAATCAATTTTGGCCTATTATTGGATATTACTGACATGTGGTTTGAATAGAACACAGCCAATAAAACAATCATTTCACTGCATACCAAATTTCCCGATCGCATAATTGCACGACACTTAGTAGTTAAATGGCCAGCAAGATCGTATGATTCAACACCACTGGGTTATTTTTTGTGGGACTATGTTAAGGACAGAGTCTATACGGAGCCAATCGAATCGATTTCAACCTTAAAACTCAAAATTCGTTATATGATTAACGAAATACTATCGCCATTTTGTCCAAAAGTGATTAAAAACTTTGTTGAAAGAATCGACATCTGTCAGCGTGGTCGGGATGAACATTTGCCAGATATAATTTTCCATTCACAATTGCTGAAAATTTCTCTTCGTAATATAACAAAGATTCAATTTAAGTTTTTTATTTTATTAAAACAAACTTCTTTTTGAAAAACCCTTTATAATGGTACGAGTATTTATAATTTATTTTTGAGAATAAAAAGTAAATAAAAACTATTTAAAGTTTTTCGCATTGCTATTAAGTTGTTGTGCTTGAGGAAAGGTATTCTAAGGACGCGAGGTATGTATTCAAAACTGCCCTTCAGATGGAAGAAAACTGTGTAAAGGAAGTACAACCCTTTTCCCCTAATTGATATGGAAAATCTAATTTGATCAATAAAATATTGTGGCAGTTCTGAAAAAAATGATTTTGTGGAGAAATAAAAGCGCACAAATATTAAAGAGGTTGTTGAATGAAACTCCATATAGCTTCGAGGAAAATTGGGAAACATGATCATATCTTCTCAATCCGTAAACATATCCAATGCTATTGTTGTTTAAGACTAGTCGAGTCACATCCTGCAATTTTTTTTTTTTTTAAAAGAAGTAACACTTCAGGCAACAATGCCTATTTAGTCAAGTACCGTGCTACCTTCCTTAGGAAAGGGATAGAGAAGAGACAGGTGGTGAAAGTAGAAGGATAGTCGGAAATTAACTGCCGTATAAAGACAGCACAGCGACCAGTGACTATGCCTTCATCGCTGAGCAGTCTCACCCGACAGCCAATTTTTAATTTTGTAGTGAAAAAACCAAGGTCTTCGTTGGGAATCGAACCCACAACCCCCATACTGACAAGCTAGTACACTACCTACTAGCCTGCAGAGGCACCTAAAAATGTTTATAATCGAAGATTAACCCAGGAACAAGATAAGATACAAAAAGTTGCCTTATATCATATAGTCATGTAACGACCAAAGACACCTCAGCTTAGTGTAAGTCCGACCCACAAGTGAGTTGGCATTATTCCGAGCTATTTGGCAGCATTTATACTTGTGATTTTATCTCCATTTATTAAAACATCAACATCGGTAATATGATTAACAGTTTTCTAAGGAATTATAACACACTTTGACTTATGAGGGTCTAAACAAAGTTCATTGGCAGTTTTATTGAATTCCTCATTTAGTCTTAAAATATTTTTAGCAATGCAGAAGACTGGACTGCTCAAATACAGCTGGACATTATCTGTATACATATAGATTTTGCAGTGCAAAAGCTGCTTAGGTTAATCATAAGCATAATTAAAAAAAAGTAGTGGTGAAAGGATTGATCGCCTTAGCGACTTAAAATTTTTGAATTTAAAATTTTTTAATTAAAATTTATTTCATTATTATTAAAGATTTAAATCAAAATATTTTATGTGTGAAGCTCGAGCTGGAATTATCCTAAGAAATGACACCATTTATTTAAAACTCGAAAAAGAGTCCAAAGCATAACGCCTTTAAATTAATAACTGCATGAGTGACGTCATCTAAATTGAGTAATAAAATTGAGACTATCTAAATCTTATCGAAAAGTTGTAAGTTTTGCAAAGTTCTAACTTTAAAGGTACTTTTCAAAGGGCATTTCTTTAAAAAGCTACATTTTTCAGCAACATCTTTTACAAAAGGAATTTTAATTTAAAGTGGCGTTTCTAAAAGCCACCTTTTCAAAACTATTCTGAAGAAGTTCTGTTTTTAAAAAAGTGCTATTGGATTCTTTTGAAAATACTTTTCAAATAAAACTATTTAAAGCAAATTTTTTGAGAAGGTATTTTATACCAAAGTACTGTTTATATAGAGTACTTTTTAAAAATTTTCGAAATGCTTAAATATTTATTAAAGAAATATATATGAAACGTACTTTTTTGAAAAGCGGTATTTCTTTTAAAACCTTAAGTTTTCAAAAGATTTTATACGATTCATAAACACATAAACATAAATTTGACGAGGGTCGACGGAAAACCGTACCCAAATAAAAATACAAAAACTCCTTAATTCAGTTTATTTCAAAAGAAATTTTTATGAAGTATTTTTGAAAAGGTATTTTTTAAAGGTACCTTTTGAGGCTCCGCACTCAAAATATACAAAGTAGTTCTTTGTTTTCGCTACAATATCCGTACACCTATCACAATTTTTAATTATTGGACTCCTAAAAAATGTTCAAAAGGTGTATAACAATAGCCGCTATAATAATCGATATTAAAAAGGGTTTCCCGTAAGTGACTTAATATTCATAATAATGGTATAATTTTTTTAACTATGATAGACAGATGTGTTAAACTTGCAAAAGTTTTTAAAATATCATTTCGCTATAGCAAAAAAGGTAAATAATATAACTTAAGAATAAAGGGTTTTCCAATAGTGTCATAATTTTTACGTACGTGGAATTGATTTACGTTTTTCAAATTAAGTATTTTTATGATCTCTGAACAAAAAATTAATAATAAATCTAAAATGTAAAGGGTATTACAATAGTGACCTTTGTCTTACGCATATTATTTTAGCTTTTCAACCGCTGTAGATAGATATTTAGAATTTACATAGAGTATGCACAAAAAGGTTTGCTTAAAACATAGGTGCATGATACAAATTTAAAAATTAAAGGATGTTTCCATAGAAGCAATGATTTTGACGAACATATTCTCATTATTGAAAACATTGCAGCAAGTTTTTAAAAACTTGCAAAAAATATATACTGAGATAGCTATTTGTTTGTCTATAATAACAAACACAAAAACTAAAAGCAAAATAAAGGGGGTCTCATTAGTACCGCGATTTTAATGTATTTTTACTTGTCTTTTAAATGGGTCTCTATAAGAGACAGATAGGTGCGTTAGGATACAAATATTGCGTTAGAGATAAACAACAGATGTAATAAAAATTGCCTCATTCATGGATGGTATGAAATCCTCCATGTGTGAGTCCAATTCGAACTTGTTTGTGTGCTGTTTACGTACCTTTCAAAGAGTGTACTTGTTTTAAAGGTACATTTTAAAAAACGTAATTTTTAATAGACTATTTTTTTAGTAGTTTTAAACGATTTCGTTTAATTCCATAATTTTCTGTTGCCAGATTTTGAAAATGTCGAAGAGGTGGAATCTAAAAATAAAAAAGCATCTACAGTTGAATACTAAAGAAACAAAATTACCAGTTTTTTACAGTGTATTAAATAATTTTGTATAACCGTTTATGTTTTTAAATTTTGGCTATTCTTTCGACTTCTTAAGTTAATTTTAAAACCATCTTCGTTGTTACTTATGTTTATGTCACTTTAATAATAACAACACACATTTTTTTCCGAAAAGTTTTTCATTGATGAATTTAAATTTGAAAGAAACAATACAAAAAATGAGTAATAAACAATTTAAATGGGCAACTTAACTGCCAAACAAACACTCAACAACTCATCCGGAAAAGTTATTTTAAAATATATAAATACAACTCCACTTTAAAAATTAACATTATTATTGTTCTGAACGTCTTTTAGTTAAGCTGCTATCTAAGCTGTGGCGTGTGTTTTTAGTCGTGCATAATTGAAAATAATGACTTTTAATTTAATTATCTTAAAATTGATGGTAATGAAAAAAAAAAAATTAAAAACAACAATAATTAAACACGTTAAAGTTTTGTAAATAATTGTATGTTTTCCATAAAACTTTTCAGGTGCTGGCGGGCTTATCATTATCTATGGCTGCTATAATTAACAAGGATAATGGAAATGTTGAAGCAAACACATCTGATTTGCAAGCGTCAGCAACATCTGCCAAATGTATGTAAAAATTTGAATTGAAATGTGTATTTTCTAACATAAAGTAAAATGAATTAGAATTGAAAATAGAAAAAATTCAAACAAAAGAATTCTATACTTTAATGTGACTAACACTGTGTTTTCTTATGTTCTATGTATTAACCACGTCAATTAAGTCATTTTCATTTCATTTTTACATTATTTCCATTATAAAGGGTATACTAGCAAGAAGTTTTTTTTTTGTAAAACAAAATAAAACAAAAAATTTAGATTAAGATGATTCAAATTTTAATTGTATTGCGAAGATAAAAGTTCGGCAATTAGAAATGAAAAATGATATCTGGCAAATATCCACTACGACCACGCTAACAGATATCGATGCTTTCATTAGAGTTTTAAAAAACTTTTTGATAGAATCACGCTCCTATTTCGTTAACCACTTTACTGATTTTAAGTTTTAAGGCTAAAATCGATTTAATTGGTTCCGTATAAACTCTGTCCTTAGCATTGCCCCACAAAATATAATCCAGCGGTGTTTAAGCACTCAATTTAACTGGCCACTTAATTGCTGATTGTCGTGAAATTATGCGATCGGCAAATTTGGATTGCAATAGCCTAAACGTTTCATTGGCTGTGTGACATGTGGCACCGTCCTGTTGAAATCACATTTCAGTGATATCTATGTCGTCAATAATAGGCTAAACTTGAGTTGTTAGCATCTCGTGATAGTCCCCCCTTCCCCCCGGGGGCACATTATAAGCCTTTATGGATCACACAACCATCTAGACTTGTGTCTTGCGGGGGTAAAAGGGAGCCCAGTCCCCTTAGGCTAGCAAAAAGCCAACTGGAAAATCCACTAATTTCCACGGGAATCAGTAAGCCCCAGAGTTCCGCTAATTGTCGCTTTAGAGTTTTAATTATTCTCTGACTGATTATTGCGGTAGCCCCTTCGGGAATATCGTAGTAGCTGTGTTTTTCGAGGCCCTCGTTTGAGTTTGTGGGTCGGATCATTCACAATGAACAAGATGAATGGTCCAGGTCCAGTGAGTATGAAAGTCTTCGTGTTCTTAATTATATTAAACTTCATGTGTTCTGGACCAGGAGTTGGATAGTCTCCAGCTCTTCAGCAAAGAGTAGTGGTTTGCAACCCTGCTTTGGAACCGCTGAAATTGCAACTAGGGATGACCTGTTGCTGGAATTAGTCCTCGGCTTCCTAGGGCGTGAATGACGTTGCTTTTCATTTCCAGTGGTTTGACTACCCTCTGATTACGGCTTACTGCAAGGCGCAGACGTAATTATTATCACGTAATCTCATGATAGTGTGATCCATTAACCATCACCGCATTTCCAGCCTCATCTTCGAAAACAACGACCAAAACGCACATCCAGACCACATAGTTGAGTTTTTCAATAATCGCTCTAGGATTTTCAGAAGCCCAAATGCGGCAATTTTGCTTGTTGACACACCCTGACAAGTGAAAATGGGCTTCGTCTACAGAAATGATATTTTCAGAAAAACCAACTAGTTGTTTTTGAATGAAAAGAGCGAATCTACGACAATGTGATTGGTCGGTTGGTTTTAATTCCTGCGCCAAATGAACCTTGTAGGGCTTTTAAGCAAATCCTTACGCAAAATTTGTCATGTGGTGGTTTTGGATAACCCTGATTATTAAGAACGTTGAAGATTTGACAAATATGGATCTGCTTTAACACTGTGGCTTACGGCTGTGATGTTCTGAGTTGAATGACCCGGTTTGAGTTGAACGACACGACTTCGACCATTTTGTATCGATCCTGTAAACTCAAATTTGACGACCAATTCTTAATTCTTAATAGCGATCTCAGAAGGACGTTTATGTTGTCCGAGAAAATATCACGCATTTTACGAAATGTGACTTTAGCACAACCACCATTTTTATAATGGATTTTAATTATTTATTTGTGATTTTCATGCGTAATAGAATTTATTACAAAAACTGAATATGTCAAAAAACTAAATGTCAAAACTATCTTGTTGTTCTTTTTGCCACAATTGAAAAACATACTTCTTGTTGAAAAACCTTTTGTTTGCTGTGTATTAAAGTTAAAGTAGTTCTTCAGTTAGTGTGTATTGCCAACGCAATTATCCTAGTAAATTATTCATTTGGAATTTTTAGCACTTCTTGTTGATTTCCAACACTCATAAGGAAATGACTTTAATATTAACACAAGTGCTCTAAGCTTAATATTATGTATGATTATAAATCTCTTTCAAAAATTATTAACGAATGGCAATGAATCACAACTGTAGAAGTGTGTAATGTAAGGTGCTTTAGAAGTAAAAGGTATTTCCTAATCTTATGTTTACATAACTAATTAAATGTATAACTTGGTGGAAATACAATATTAATTAATTAAGATAAGCTGAAGTTGGCCCACAATATTTTCAAGCTTTTGCAGCTAAGCAAGCTTTTTATTTTGCCTTCCTCTTTATGGAAGACTGAATTTCACTAAAGAAAATTTCATCGGGATATGTCTGCTCACCTCTTAGTTTTGATTTATGGACAGCATTTTATTGTTTAAAATATTTTTAAACTCACTCTGGCTGGCATTACTTTTCTGTTCAATTTTATTACTTTTTCTTTAATAATTATATTTTATTGATCTTTTTAATATTTTTAAAACTAATTTCCTTAAGCACAAGGTCTTTGTATGTAAGAATTAAATAATTTTGTTTTATTCTCGATATTCCGCCACACTAATAAGTGGCATTCTCAGTGGCTGCCTTAAACTCGACATTGTCTGCCACTTATCTTACTATTCTTCCGAATTAATTATGCAACTGCAGAACGAAATCGAAGAATTAGATGTTGTAAAGCGTAATGTAATTTTTATTTCGATAACTAATTGTGGTTTTAAGTAAAAAAATACATATTAAGGATAATACCTATAAACTAAATAATGAATAAATAAATAAATAATTAATAAATGAAAAATTGTTGTCTAACAAATATTTTTCATTTCTTGATTATTTACAAAAGGGAAAATGCCACACTATTGAGTGGTATCTTCAGAAAAAAATTTATAAACAAAAATCTTTTATTTATTGATTATTTACAAAAGAATTGTTTATAAATTTTTCTTTTCCTGAAGATGCCACCCAATGCTGTGTCGAAATAATAAAATAATAAAAATAAGTTTTATTTAATCTATATATATAAAAATTATGTCCGTTGGTTGCCAGAGTTTGACGAGATGCGGCGTCGGATTTCACATCATTTCGCAATGGTCGTTCGCTAGTTTGCACCTTTGTTTCATAGGTTTACGCACAATATTGCGTCCACAGTGTGTGTTTGAAACAAGACAAATTTTTCAAAATTCTTTTTCCATTGAATACTTCGACTCAATGTTTTGTATCAAACGAAATGTGTGTTTTCGTTTGTACGTTGTTATGTGTGTGTGCGCGCTTGCACAGAATGCGACGGCAATGCTCATGCTCATAGCAAGTGAATGTGCAAGCAAATAGAGAATTTTGTTTTCCATATTCTGTTGCTTTTGTGTGTGTGTGTGTGTGCAACTTGCGTGCTCAATTGCCAAATGATCCATCAGCCGAACGTTTTTCAAAGACATTGTTAGATATTGGGAATGGCGCAATTCCAGTTGACCCCACCACAAAAACGATTACGCTTCCACATAATTTTTGCTACTTTGCACAATCAAAACAAGAATTAGTCAAAAACGTATTTCGCAGTATTGCACAAAATTTTAAAAACTATGATTGGTTGGGGGAAAGAGCTATCTGAGCTGCGAAAAATGCAGATGTTTCGGATATCAATGTGACAATTTTGAATGACATTTCCGGAGAAATTTTTATCTACAAATTGGTTGACTCTGCTACCAATCAAGACGATGTTGTAAATTATCCAGTCGAATTTACAAGTGAAAGAGTGTGTACCACTTATTTTCCTTAGAAATATCTGCCACCCACGACTTTGCAATGGGGCATGTTTAGTAGTGAAAAAAGTCACGAAAAATATGATTGAAGCAAAAATTTTGAAGGGAAAATATTAGGGCGAGGATGTGCTGATACCACGCATTCCTATGATTCCTCCAGATTTGCCGTTTGATTTTAAACGGCTTCAGTTTCCCATACGTGTTGCTTTTGCATTGGCATTGTGCGGTATTGATTTGGAATATCACTGTTTTTCGCACGGTAAATTATATGTATTATGATCACGTGTTAATAAACCAGCTGCTTTGTTTGTCTATACCGCGAACCAAAATTGATCGAAGAATGTCGTATATGTAAAAGCATTGCAATAGAATATAATCACACAAAAATATTGAATTGTGAAAAAGATAAAATTATTAAAAAAAAAGAACATAAAAACGAAAAAAAATTGTGTTCTTTCTGATTTTCTTGAAAGATTGAATATTTTGGCGCACATAAAAAAGAACGCTGCAGTATAAAAACAAATTACTAATGACTTGCAAAGCAGTCACGGGCACGCTAGTTTTTATATAAATTTAAAGCCAAAATTATAATTAAATTAAAATCTGTAAATATTCCGTAATCAGTTAATTGTACTCAAATTTGCATTACTACAAATTAAAGTGTCATTTATAAATCGTACTATTACTTTCAAAGCTAAAAAGGTTAAGGTGTTTAAAGACCTTAAAGTCGTTCTATTGCACAATTACATATTCACAGAAAAATAAGTAATAATTAAATTTTAGTGATACTGAAATTGAAATTCCATTACCAATAAAATATTCATTAATTACTGCTATTTTTATAGGCATTAAAAAAATTTACTGACTACTGTATTTTACTTCTCAGTCAGCAGTAAAAATAATTTTTACTGCAAGTTTACTGGCACTGCAAAGGTCCTCTCTATGATTTTGATACATATTAAAGAGTTCAGTCTCATAAACTTTTTCAAAGTATGCAGGGATTAACTACTATTGCTCTTTAAAAAAAATCATTTTTAATTAATTAATTTTTCAATGGACTGCGCACTCGTTGAAGAGTTGTAGATCATTACTTACAGTTGCTAAGTGACATGTCCATAGAATCTAGATATTCTTATTATAGTCTGGTATTCTTGTCCGCTTATATTTATATTAAGTGTGAATAAGTCGTTTTATTAAGCCAAAATAGTTACTTTTTAATATGAAAGGTTCTACTGAAAATTACTATTAGTTCTCCTGGTCAATAACGAAGAGCAACCAAAGTTTGTTTTAATATAATTGTTCATTTTCAGGCCTTGAAAATAACTGCTAAAACCTTCTAAAACAAGCGGGTTATAAAATTCTAAAACTTTTAGTTTTGGTCCGCTAATATTCTTCCTAGCAGTGTAGCTTCAAATAGATATTCTTTCTAGCAATTACACGATAATTTGATGGCTCATAACTTTAAAGTAGTATTGCATTTTTTCTGTTAAAATATACTATCGAAATAATATACAAGAATTTTATATTAAACTTAACATGTAGTCTAATATTACGTGACAAATTAAAGTAGTTGAGGTTATAACTAAGATTTACCATAGAGTGTCAGTCCAAATAGAAACATTTTGATTTGGGCCCGCTAGAATTTCATTTAGCAGAGTTGCTTTAAATGGATATTTCTTTTAGGAACTCCAGGAACGAAAACTTATACATTTTTATTTGGGTACGGTTTTCCGTCGACCCTCGTCAAATTTGGTTTGTGAACAAACCGGTTTCGGCTGTTTGCTATCTTCAGTGTTCTCTTCGTACTAGTTGCGTTCTATTGTCAGTTGTGTTTATATAGTTCGTGTCACCATTCGTGTTATTGCGTTCGTCACTTTCTGTCTTTTTTTGCCTGCATCTCTCTTTCTCTCCTTTTTCGTTTGTCTCTTTTTACCTCATTTGTCGCTCCCTTTTTCATTCATCTTTTTTTCTAGCTTAATCCTTTTACAATCATGCTTGTTGTCCGTTTTTGTTTATGTGTGAACCTATTGGGTTTTTTTATTTTTTTTTATGTGATATAACAATCTGTAATTGTACATTTATGATGTTCTTTATTGCTTTGGTCTTGTGCACCTGCGTAACGTTTTTGTGTTGGTGTAGTGTTCGTTTTCCTGTAAAAATATTTCAACGGTTCAAATATTGTGTCCGAAGCAGTGTTTATTTGTTCATTTATTATTCGTCCGTCAAATGTTTTTTGTTTGTATATTTCCATGTTTTCTAATACATTTAGTCTCCTTCCTTTGCGCTGTGTATGAAGCAGTTTAACCGTTGTCTTTATATGTCCTGGTGTACATTTGTTGTTAAATATATGGTTCGCAAAATTTGCTTCTGGAGTTGATTTTGGTTCTCGTAACCGGTTTGTTCACAAACCAAATTTGACGAGGGTCGACGGAAAACCGTACCCAAATAAAAGTAAATTTTAACTCCGTCGGAAAATCCAAGCACATATCGAGAACTTATACACTTTCTAAGTTAAATTTTGTTTTGCTGTACAAATTTTATAATAATAATTAAGTGTTCTGTGTGTGAAAAAGCATTTAGTAACAAAATATAATAGTTGAGGTTATGTGTAAGATGTTTTATCGAAAACGAATTTTATGATGCTGAAATAATCAATTAAAGCTCTATTAATTCTCTATGATTTGTATAATTGGATGCCTAATTCGTAAAGGATTAAAATAGTTCGTAATGGACCTTTAAATAATTTAGTAATTTTTACTACAGCAAAAAGAAACAATTTTTACTACAGAAAAAGAAGAGAATTTAAAATCGCTAATTTTATAAAATCTTCCGATTAATGCTTATTTAAATTTTGAATCTTTAATCGTAATAAAATAATTTAGTATTTCAAAAGTTAATGTCAAATAAAAATCTTCTCTAATGTTTCAGTATTAAGTCTTGGCAGCTTATTTGGCTATGGCAACACTGGCAGTTATCCCAATTATAATAGACCCACCTACTATCCAAATTATAATTATAATCCAAGTGGAGGTTTCTATCCTAGTGTCAACAAATATCCAACGACAAATGGCGGCGGATATTACCCCGATTATAATTATTATCCCACAACTACAAACAATATACCCTCCACTGGTACTAATATTTTGGGTGGTCATTATGGCGGTTATAGTGGCTATGGCGGTTATGGGGGGTATGGAGGTTATGGCGGTTATGGTGGCAATGGAGGCTTACGTCAGTATTACGGCTATTGGGATCCATCCTATACTGGACAACGTAATCTTGGTTACGCTTATTATACGAACACTAACAAATATGGCCTGCCAACAACAACTAACGCCAATTATCGCAGCCGGGAAGGAGAACGCGCATCATATACCTTTAGAGGTTACAATTAACAATATATTTAAGTTGTCTTTTGTTATCAGCCTTTAATTAAGTTATTAAATCTTTAAGCCAAACTGTATATTCGTGAGAATTTTTTTTAATACTTTTTAAAAGTTTAAAAGAATGTTTTGTTTTAATACTAGATAAAATTAGATAAGATTGACTAGTTCTATTCATGCTATGGTGAGTCATTTTTTGTTTTATCCAATTTAATTTTAAAACAATTGTCATTCCTATCAATGTTGTTGATGTTTTCTGAGAAAATGGTTTAAAGCAAATGAATGTATAAACTTGTTTTAAAAATATTTTAACTAAAATCTTGTTATCTGTTGTTAAAGATAATTTTCATTTTATGTTTCTAAAATGTTTGATGAGAAAATTTATAAAAATTAATTAAACTATTGTTTTAATTAATACAGCAAACTTTGTCGCACATCAATTACTGTCATCACATTTAATAAGCCTAAAATTATGCAATTATTTTGTATAGTAATTTTAAAAGCTTAACACTGTTATTACCTGGTAGTGTTTACATTTAACAAATTGTAGAGAAATCTTGCTTTAAATTTGTTTGTTTTTTCTTTTTTTTTAAGAAAGAGATATATAAGCGTTAAAGTATTATGCTGTTAATGAGATTTTAATGATCAAAATTTAAAATTCTATTTTTGAATTTTAATAATAATCAATAACAAGAGTCGCGTCTAGTTTTATTTGCATATTTGTCGCAGGAATGTTTGCGATATCACTGTGAAATTAAAGGCAAAAATAAAGCTTTCAATATTAAATTAGGCACATAGCATTGCATGAGCTGGGGTCAATTCCCAAGTGCTGGTATGAAAAAGAAGAAATTGTAACGTGTAATTTTTATTGGTTCGCTTGAAAAAATATATTTAACTCACGTTAAAATATTACAAAGAAGAAAATTATTTTCTAATATAAAAAACAGTTTTTCAATTTTTTTGCACGAGCATTTTAAAAGTACTCTTTTTTTCATCAGGTACTTTTTCTAAAAATTCATAATTCCAAAATATATTTCTTAAACTAAAGGCACACAAGGTTTCCTTCCTGACGCTATAACTCCAGAACGCACCAACCGATTTCCACAGTTTTGCATTGGTTGGAAAGGGGTCGGGCTCCGTGAAGTTTATAGCAAAGAAAATTCAGGAAAAATTTCAAGAGAAAAGCAGGAAAAATCATTTTTTACATACAGCGCCATCTCTGATATATAGCATGTACTAAAAGGTGTTTTTTTAAGCTAGATAGAAATTTAAATTGTAAAAAGTAACACAAAAAATGAAATTTTGATGAAACATTTTTTTTTATTTGTTTCAGTATACTCTGACAAATCATCATGAATAGACTCTCGCTTGAACAACGCTACGAAATTATCCAAAGCCATTCGTCGAACTGTCGATAGATTTCGTACCACATACTCTCTAGAGGATGCAATAACACCAACACGTCGAAGGAATGTGCGTACTGAAGAGAATATCGCCGCTGTAAACGAAAGTGTGGAAGAAGATCCAAATTTATCAATTCGTCGTCGGTCGCAGAAATTGGGGCTCTGTCCGTCCACTACGTGGAAAATTTTGCGCAAAGATCTCGGCCTACACCCGTATAAGATCCAGCTGGTGCAGGAATTGAAGCCACGAGACCATTATATGCGTCGTTCTTTCGCCGATTGGGCTCTAGAGCAGTTGGCAACTGACCCGTTGTTTTATCGCAAAATTGTGTTCAGCGATGAGGCGCATTTTTGGCTTAACGGGTTTGTTAATAAGCAAAATTGCCGCATATGGAGTGAAACCAATCTAAAACAGACCCTACAGACTCCATTACATCCAGAAAAATGCACCGTTTGGTGCGGTTTTCACGCTGGTGGCATCATCGGACCTTACTTCTTCAAAAATGAGGCCGGAGCTCGCGTTACGGTCAATGGAGATCGTTACCGCACCATGATCAATGATTTTTTGTTTGAAAATATGGATGACATTGATCCGGACGAGATGTGGTTTCAACAGGATGGCGCTACGTGCTATACAGCGAACGCAACCATCGACTTATTGAAATCAAAATTTGGCGATAAGTTGATTTCGAGAAATGGACCTGTCAATTGGCCTCCAAGGTCGTGCGATTTGACACCACTCGACTATTTCCTGTGGGGCTACGTGAAGTCACTGGTTTATGCTGATAAACCAGCAACAATTGACGCCTTGGAGGACAGCATTGTTCGTGTTATTTGTAACATACGCCCAGCAGTGCTCGAAAAAGTGGCCCAAAATTGGACGTCCAGGATGCGCTTCGTCAAGAACAGCCGCGGTGCCCATATGCCCGAAATCATTTTCAAATATTAATGTCACGTATTGATCCTTCGAATAAAAAAGAAATTTTGATTACAATTTAATTTTTTGTGTTATTTTTTACAATTTCAAGTTCTATCGGGCTTAAAAAAACACCCCTTACTACAACGGCACCAGTACGTGGTGTGTGATTATCTCTCACGAAAATAAGTACGTTCGACATGCAAATAACCGATGAAATATACAATGAAGGATTGATTCTGATTGAGGATCAATGCTTAACTATTGCAAACAAGCTACTGATTGGAATGATTGATCGATGCATGATGCATTCAGCCAAGAATTAAATCGAGAGCTGCAATACAATGCTGATACATTGCAGGAATTCGTTCGAAATAATGTGTCGTTGCTGAATGAACAGCAAAAACTAATATACGAAACATTTATGCAAGTGGTGGACAATAACACTGGCGGTCTATTCTTGCTGGACGCACCTAGAGGAACCAGGGAAATATTTGTCATTTCATTGATTTTGGCCACTTTTCGATCAAGATGTGACATAGCTTTGGCGTTAGCATCATCTGAAATTGCGGAGACTCTTCTAGATGGCGGTCGTACTGCACATTTTGCGCTTAAGTTACCACTCAATTTAAACACAATTGATACTCCAACATGCAATATTTCCCGCTTCAGTGCAATGGAAAAATTGTTGAGGCAATGCAAGGTCATTGTTTCGGTTGAGTGCACAATGGCACATAAGAAATCACTTGTAGCATTTAACTTCACACTGAAGGATGTTCGGCGAAATAACAACATCTTTGGCGGCTTGATGATATTGTTGGCAGGCGATTTAAGGCAGATGTTGCCAGTAATTCCCCATGCAACGCCTGCAGATGAATTGAATGCTTGCCTGTAGGCATCACCTTTGTGGAATAACTTCAAACTGACAATTTTTCAAACAATTGTTAGATAAGTCCCAGTTAATGCGACAGCTGGATTAATTATTCTTACTAACGACTTTTGCTGATTTGTAGACTCTCAATTAGCTCTTATTGAAAATGTTTTCCCAAACATTACTGAGAATTATCAGAATTATGCTTGGTTAAGTCAACGTGCAATTTTCATATAAAAAACGATTTTTTGTAGGTGATCCCAAATTATGCTCATTTTTGCGAAATTTCTCTTATTTGCGGAGATACAGCCATTTTAAGTTTTTAGTGAAATTTCCATACTGTTAACAGTATTCTTTATTTAAATGGTTATTTTTGAAATGTTTCAAAAAAGCAGATAACTAGAATTTACTTTTTAGCAATGTACTTTATTAAGTACTTCTTTTAGCTACTTTTTAGATACTCTTTTTGAGGTACTTTTTGTAAAGCGCTGTTTTTTTGTTTTTCAATGAAGTGTCTCAAGAATATGTAAAGGGTTTTTCAACAAGACTAAGATGTTTCAAATTGTTATTGTATTAAGAAGAGAAAAGAGAAAAATGATAAATGGCAAATGCTCACCACGACCACGGTGACAGATGTCAACTCTTTTATCAAAGTTTTTAATCACTTTTTGGCAAAATGGCGGCCCTATTTCATCAACCACATTACAGATTCTGAGTTTTAAGGCTGAAATCGAATCGATTGGCGCCGTATAGACTTTGTCCTTAACATAGTACCATAAAAAACAATTCATAAATTGATTGTTTAGTTAACTGTGTGACACGTGACGCCGTCCTGTTGAAACCACAAGTTAATAATCACGCCTTCAGACCATATAACGTACCAGAGAGCATCTATAGACTTCCCAATAATCACTTTAGGATTTTTAGTTGCCGAAATGTGCTTGTGGACAGGTAAAAATGGGCTTCGATGTTCTCAGTTAAACGAATCGGTCGAACGCGTGTTGGTGCATGCGCATTTTGTGTATCGCGACTGCCGACTCATATTTAATGATCAAATTGTTAATAGCGGTTTTAGAAGGACGAATATGTTGTCTGAAAATATCACGATTTTTAGAAATGTAACTTTGGCAAAACCACCATTTTCATAGTGGATTTTAATTATTTGAATGCGATTTTCATGCGAAATTGAATTCATTGGAATAACTGCCAATATGAAGACGTCAAAAAACTAAATGCCAAAGTTATCATGTTGTTGATGTTGCCACAAATGAAAAACAAACTCCTTGTTGAAAAACTATATATTTTATAAGTACTATTTACAAAAAATACACATTAAGAAAAATTAATTTTTAAGTACCTATTACAGGGTGCTTTTTTAAAAAGCCCACTGTTTTTATTAAAATCATCTTTCCTAAAAGTAAAAATTTTTTTAAGGAAAAATGAAACAAAAATTATTTTCCAAGTCCTTAATTTTATTATTTTGTCTATTTAAAGTCCTTTTTTGAAAAAAGTACTTTAACAAAAATATTTATTTTACTGAAGCTTTTTACAAACAGTTTGTTTTTATAATAAACTAATTTTAAATGACTTTCAAATAGTTCGATGTATTTAAAATGAAAACACAATTTGTCATTGTTATTCTTATCATAGAAGTTAAAAATTAAAACAAACTTATGTTTTCTTTCAATAAAAACAAAATAAATTTTATCACGATTAATGGTTATCGTTCACATGATCAGATATGTGCTGTTGATTTACGTCACTTTATTATAGTCAATATTTAGGTACTTTTACTGTCAGCAATCAACGAATTCGACAAGAAAATCATAAAAGTGGGTGCTTTCAATTTGAACACATTTTAAGTTTAATATTTTATTTATTTTTTATTTTATTCATGTTTTTTTTTTGCTTTATTTAACTTTATTTTATCATTTGCCTTTGGATAACTTTAATGTCTAAATAATATTAAATAAAAGCGTTTTTCTCTTATGTTGATAACAAATTAATTGTGAGTTTTATTTACATACGTGAATAGCTAGAACGATGAGGTGCTCGAAAACAAGTGTGTTTGCTGGAATTATTTGCAAATTATTCAATTCAATTGCAGGGTGCATTCTTGCAGCAAGAAGGGCAAAAAAATGTTCCGTTCAAGCGTTGAAATTCATTTTGCATTTTACTTCAAGTTTTAAGAGGAATGATTGCTGAAGTGCCAACATTTTTTTCTATCTTTATTTTTTGTAAATAAATTTATAGTACACTTATAACGAATAACAAACACACACACAAAATATTTGTAGGATATACAGAATTTGTTAGTGGAGTGGGGATAGCTTTTGGTACTTTAAGTTACATTTACTGTCAGTTTCCTATTTATTCGCCTACGCTGAAATCAAGATGACCAGTAAATAATGGAATAGAATATTTTTTTAGAATTCATATATCTAAATTCATTAATGATTTTAGAAGTTTTAAAAAGTGTTTTTTATAGAGGTACATATATATATATATATATAGGGTGTCCGCCGGGAAGGCATATTATATTGTTTGTTCATAATTTTTAATTAAATGAAAGAGAATGGATCTTATTATATTGATAAATGTTTTATTTAATGTCGGCAATTATGTATGGAATACAATATCAGATAAACGTCCGCCTCTGTTAGCCTCACAAATGCGAGCCTTTTTGTGCACATTTTTTATTACATTCTCACACATTTCACGCTTTATTTAGTTAATTTCATCACGAATATTTTGTTTGCAGTTGTTTAAGCGTTTCTGGTTTGTTTACATAAGCCTTGCTTTTCAGATATCCCCACAAAAATATGTCCTGAGCAGTCAATTCAGGAGACCGTGGAGGCCAATCAACAAATGACATGTTGTGGAAAGAGATTTCGCAGTAATTCCATGGTTATCCTGGCTGTATGCGATGTGGCACCATCTTGCTGATACCACATGTTAATCAACCCAAAGCATGCAGTTGTGGCGTTAAAAGTTTTCAATCATCTCACCATATCACTCTCCATTGACAGTTGCCGGTACGCCGCTTTAATTTTCAAAAAAGTAAGATCCAATGATTCCACCTAACCAAATTGCACACTTGACTGTCACTTTTAATGAATGCAAAGGTGACTGTTGAATAATTCGAGGGTTTCCCATTCGAGTACGAAGAGAACACTGAAGGTGGCAAACCGCCGAAACCAATTTGTTCACAAATCAAATTTGACGAGGGTCGACGAAAAACCGTACCCAAATAAAAGTTTACCATTCCCCAGAATTGACTATTGTGTTTATTCACATATCCATTCAAATGAAAATGTGCCCCGTCCGTCATTATGATTTTTTCATGAAAATCGGGGTTGTCATGGTTGAGCTGTAACATCCTATTGCCATATGTACGGCAGCGTAAATGGTCTTCTGGAAGAAGCTCTCGTGTCATCTAAATCTTATATGGAAACAAATGCAAATCCTTGTGCAAAATTATGTCCAAAGTTGCTTTTTGAAGATCAAGCTCCTGAGCACGGCGTTGTATTGAGGTTGATGAAATGTTTTGATCACTTTCTTCAGCAGCAGTAATATTTTCAGCCGTTCTCTCGGTATGTTGTGGATCATGCTTGGGGCTATCACCTACAGGCCCTCTTTATTCGAAATCATTCACTACACGATAAATAGGGCGTTTTGTTGGCACGTTGTTTCTCTTTAAAATTTCACGTAACTTTCTTATCTTCACAGTAATCGATGATTGATTTTCATAAAATGTTTTAACGATTAAAACTTGCTGGTTTTTGGATTATCGTTCCATAATAAATTTGCCACATGTCTACTTCACGACTGGCAAATATGAACTGTCAAGACTAATGTTTACAAAAATGGTGGCAAAACAAAATTCCCGGCGGAGACCCTGTATATAAATATCCAATTGATATGAAAGATAATCTTTTGGCATTATAATTTAAATATGACTTCTGTCATATGACCGCCACTGCTGGTTTTGAGGTGTTAATTTTTTGTTAATGATTTTTTTCAATATTTGTGGCCATTAATCAGCAATAATCTGGCGAATGTTGCCTTTCAAGTCAATCGTTTCGGGTTTACCGGCGTAGACTAGAAACTTCACATATGCTCGTAGAAAATAGTCTAGCGGCGTTAGATCGCACGATCTTGGATCGCAATTTACGGGTCGAAAACGTGAAATTATGCGGTTACCAAATATTTCCTTCAATAAAACAATTGTGGCATGATCTGTGTGATATGTTGCACCTTACTGAAACCACAGCTTCTGCACATCGTGGTTGTCAGTAATCATTTCTCTATGGCGGTCATAATTGAATGCAATATTCTAATAGGCATCGTTTTTAAAGAAGAATTAATGAATGATACTGGATGTAACGATGTCTCAACCTACACCAGATAGTTATCATGACTCCAAATATGGCAGTTTTGTGTTTTGGCATATCAATTTTAACAAAAGTGATCGCTAAACGAAATTCGCCTATGAAAATCGAAATCAGCAACAAAATTGATTTGGATCGTATTTGCACAATTTGGAACCATTTTTCCGATGTCAGCCTAAAAATCACTTGAGAGCTGATAAAATTACCATAAACTAAAAAAGTGATGTCAACTTAATGCCTTAGACCTATATAAAAACACCCTTTTATATATAAAATTACTTTCTTTTTCGGTATTCAACTTTTAACAAAAGTCAACTTCAGCAGCCAGATTAAGTTAATTTTCCACAGTAGCTGCTTGTGCAGGCGAATTGTTTAATTTGATAATATTTAAGTCAATAAAAGATTCTTTAATTAAATTCATTTCTATTTACAATATTAATAATCATGAAAGAGAAAAGAACAGGCATTTTTATCGTAAATCTAAAGTCTTTTGTAAAAAGATCAAATGAATTTACCGCGTACCGGTTGTTTTTACTGCAACAATATGTGAGAAAGTGTAGTCAGGCAAGTTCGACCAGCGATGCACTTTAACCAAAAAAAAAAAAATGTTTTGTATTTTGCGGAATTTGCTAAATTATATTGTCAAACCTATTTCTTATCAAATAGTAAACATTTTCATTTATTTATATGATTTACCAGTTGACTTCAGTCACGAATTAGTTAAGCAGTTGAGCAAAATTGTACGGCCCATCAAAGAACCCAAGACGAAATTAATTTTATAAAGACAAGAGGATTTTATAAGAAGATGTATTTTGAGCAACCAATTATTTGTTAATTTTGCGATATTTATAGTTTTTTTTTTTTTCTATATAGTCACACTTTTAAGAAACACACAGATCAAAATGATTTTCAGATTTTTTTAATAACCAATAGAACATAAAAGTTGTTAATTCCGGTAACTTAAAAATGTGGATGTGATCTATCGAGGTGATATACTACTGTCCAAGAAATTTATTTAAAATTAATAACTTGAAATGTTATCTGAATAGTGCCCCTATAAAAGGCAGTGGGATATCACAATTTAAAATATTATTTGAACAAAGAATATTGCTTTCAGCTAGAACTGTAAAGAAGTTGACTTACTGGTTGTTGCATACATAAATAGTACAAAAGAAAAACCTACCTAACACACCATGAGTAGCGTTGTCTCTACATAATTGCAAAATTAAGATCACGAATTCAAGCCCCATCGGCAGCATATGAATAAAGTTTGTAATTCTTTGAGATATCAGTGAAATACGAAAACAGTGGAAAACAACAATTTAAACTTTCAGATATTTCATCTGGAAAGGAACAATATTGTTGTATAGCCATGGTGTACATCTTGAAGAAGCCTCTATATTCGAGAGTGATTTATTTCTTACTTCGTGTCTTTAGCAACGGATTTTAAAGGAAACATGTGTCCTTAAACAACATTTCCACAATACGTTGTAGTTCTGACTAACAATCTCCTTATTATACTAATAAAGTCCTTTTAAATATCTTAGTCGGGATGGCCGTATCTTGGTTACTAAACATGTGCTATTTTAATGCAACTAACCACTGCTTCATATCTAGTTTTACTAAACTTGCCTCTGCAACTCTCACAACTACTCAAACCAACGATGCTATAGGTAAGACAAAAACTCTAACTTACTACCTCCTTTCTCTGTTAAGCTACTATATAATTAAAGCTTCTCTTCTTATATTATTATACCAGCGGGCTAAACCATCATCATTTTCTAATCTGAACATCAAACACCACAATAATTGTCTATATTTTGTTAAGATTAAGATTCCGGGAGGTTTGCACGACTGTATTTCATTTTAATTGCCTTTTTTAAGACTTCATACACCAACTATTATTTGTTTATACGCTTGTGGGTATTGTGCTCAAGAACTACGTAATCTTCTGTTTTACCGCAAACACATATCCCTACCAATGTAATCACTGATGTGGCTCAGCATTTCATTTTATTCTATTTCAGGATGAAAGTGACTCCAAGCATACATGGATAATAAAAGCAACATTCTTGCTGAAACAGATATTTCGTGATATGATTTACATCTGCACCTGGCAGTTAGTCTTAATCAGATGGTGGTCAAACCACTGTGAGTGAAGAGCAGCGTCACTTCGCCCTGGGAGGCCGAAGTCTAATTCTGGCTACAAGTTCTTCCTAGTAGCAATTTCAATGATTACAGAGCAGGGCTGCAAACCACTACTCCTTGCTGAAGAGCTGGAGACTTTCCAACTCCTATCCAGAACACATGACTAGCATACTCACTGGATCTGGATCAGTCACCATTGAATGTTATTAAAGGCGAGATGATCCTGGCCACCATAAAAACAGACCTGTATGGGGCCGCGAAACCACAATAGCACGATACTCCCTCAATAATCAGTCAGAGAAACAGCCAAATTCCTAAAGAGACAAATAGCGGAAACTCTGTGGACTACTGATTTCCTTGGAAATAACGTGGAGCTTCCAGTTGTATCCCTGCTGACTTCAGGAGTCTGGGCTCCCTTATATCCCCAGTTGCATAGGCCTAGATAGTCAAGTATTCTATAAAGACCGATAAATGTGTCCCCGGGGGGTACAGATATGTGACAGATATGTGAGAGATCGCCAGATAGAAGCTCAGATTGTTAAGGCACCTGTAATTTTCACAAGATCACACTGTTAGCCTCGGCACAACATTAGTCAAAAAAAAAACAAAAAAAAATTGGACTAGATTAAAGGACCTGGTTGATAAGCTAGTATATTGTAGTACTCGATCAAGCTACAAAATTTGTGGTTGCAATGACTTTGTCAGCTTGTTGTAGGGGATAATTAGTACTCAAAGAGATCGTGAGAACAAGTTCAGTTAGCCAGAGCTGCAAAAGAAAAACAAGACAAAAGCTAAAAGAGAAAAATGAAAATTTACTTAGCTTTAAATATTCCTTTAAGCTGATTAATTATAAGAACACTTATTCAGAATGTCGACATATGAGGAGAATTTATTCTGGCTTGGTGACAAATCACAGTTTGATTTTCTTTAAATATATTTTAGCAAAAATCTTACATTAAGTCTCTCTTTAAAGTGTGCTTTTTCTAAAATTGTACAAACAGTAGGTGATCTATTTTTCAGTCGTTTACAGGACGAATTTTTATCAGTTTTACTGCACGATTTGAGGAGACATTTTTTAAATCAGTCATTTTTTAACTCATGTTACACTTACTATCTATCTACGACATTGTTGTTATCCAACTATAATGATGTAGGGTATAAAAAATAAGCATAATAAAAGGACTCAAATTTATATTGTCAATAAATAAAAATCATACAATTTGCACAATTTTTATTAAACTAAATTCCACAAGAGACGTTAATTAATTTAAAAAATTTATAAATTTTAATCATTCAACTTAATCTGTAGCGTAAATTCATTAATTTATTTGTATGCTTGTGAAAAGAGCATTTAAATAATTAATTAACTTGCGGTCAAAAGAAAATACCCATTAACACAAATTATGTGTTATTAAACAATGCACAGTGGGATAGAATGAAAATAAAAAAGAATATGATTTGTCAAATTGACAAATGTATAGTAAAAGAGTAAAGGATATTTGACTAAGGATAATAGTGATGATTGGTCAAAGTTTGTAGAACGAAATTTTTTTTTACTATTTTTATATAATTTTTTAATGGGGTGTTTTTATAGAGGTATAGAACTGGCAATGAATAAAACAAAGACGAAGTTTTTAAGTTGACATGAAATTTATTTTATACGAAAAACAATATTGTAACATTATAATTTAAAGCTGGCATATGACCGCCACAACTGGCTCAGACGTAGTTTAATCTTGAAATATAATTTTCGATGACTTTTACGAACATTTGACTGTATATAGGCAGTAACACTAGCGGCGAAGACTAGCGACTTCACATATCACCGCAAATGGTAGCGGTGTTAAGCCGCATAACCTTGGAAGCCAATTCGCGAAACGTGAAACTATGCGGTTGCCAAACGATTCTTTCAATAAATCAATTGTGCCACGAATTGTGTGATATGTTGCACCAAAAGTCATAATGCCACAATATTATCTTTCAAGATTTAAGTTTCGAACTGCGGCAGAGTATTTTTCACGTCTATATTATAAATTTCATTAAAATCGGTTTAGCGATATAAAACTTTCCTCTCTGAGTGAGAACCTTATACACCCAGTTCCCCCCGGGATCAAGCAGTCTTGATTGATCCCTTCCTCATCTTGACACGTGTTTTTGGGAGTAAAAGGTGGCACCAGACGCCTGGGCTTAGCAGGAGCCCGAAACTGGAAGAGATTTGGGACTCTCGGAGTCCGACTACTGACTTATTAAACACACTGGTACCATGGGAACCAGTTATCTGCAGGGTTACGTCTCTGTTCTAGTTATTGGTGAGGAGCAACTTGGGGGCTGTATTTAGTTGGGCTTTGAAGAAAGTTCTGCAAAGGTGTTAACGAAAGGAAAATGTTAACATCCACAAAAATTTCCTATCTTGCGTTTGCATTAGGACTAGGAGTTGCATAGTCTCAAACTCTTTACCAAGGAATGGCTCCACGGAATTGCTACCGTGCACTTGAAAATTGCTACTAAGGCGTATATGCACCTAGTGTGTATGCGTCTAAGAGCGATTGTGGCCGCCTTTCTGCACTCAGAGGTAAGACCACCATCAGATTATGGCCCCATGGCCGGTGATGATGTAAATACTTTCATATTTGTTCATGTTTACCACTGAATTCCTTTATACCTTTGCCCGAATTTTTTTATTAAGTGGATTAAGAATTTGAATCTAGAAAAGCTTTTCCAAACAAAAAAAAAGAAAATATGAACTCTTGTATAAAAGTATATATTTGCTCATAATTCTAGTCCCAAAATTAATAATTTTTTCCCAATATCACTATACTGGCGTTAAAAAGCTGGAAGTAAATTTACTCAACCCTAATCTAAGTGTGACCACATGGGCAGAGGTGTACGAAATTTCAAATTCGATTTATTTTCTTAAAGATTTTATTTCCAAAAGACTGCTTGCGCCCCACAGTGCAATAAAGTACTTAATTGATTTAAATAAATAAGCACATTGTAACATTACCTTTCAATTAACAGCAGGCGTTTGCTTTCAACAATCTTAATAATTTCTCAAATTTACATTATTTTCTTTAATGCAGATGTTCATTTCAAAGCATAATAATTTCTTAAAATAATTAATTATTGTTGCTTGATTATTTGATAAAATAGCGTTATTGTTAAACTAACATTAACAGAAGCAGACAGACAAATTTGTAACCATGGAAAAAATTCATTTTAAAATCTTCAAGTATTTGTTTTTGATTGTTTCCATGCAACTTTTGGACAAAATTAAAGCGAAAATAAAAAACAAAAACATAAAAATCCACCAACGCCCATTTCGTACTTTTATGGTTCTAGAAAATGATAATAAAAATGCAGCAATAAAAGTGCTCAATAAAATAAATTTTGTAATACGATCAATTTTAAAGATGTTCAATAAACAATTTTACCTAAATCAATTGCTAATGGTAAAACAAAGAGAAAAATAATGACAACAAAAACAACAACTAGACGAATACTTTTTATTCTAGTAAAGTGTTCAAATTTTCCACACCTTTATATTCGATTTGCACATTTGTTGTTGTGTTAATCTAAACTTTATTCTTGTTGGTGTGTTTTGTTTTTAGTATTTCTTTAGCGGAATCAAGTGTTGCCGCTGATAACTAATTATACAGTATTTTAATTAACACGTCTTCTCAAGCTTTTAAAAGCTTCTGCACTTTACTTCTGCGTTTACAGCTGATGATCAGGGGATGACCCCTACTCATGCAATGCATTGTACCAGAACTGGGAAATTAGGTTATGGGGAGGAGCAAAGAGAGAGTAGAGTTTTTGGACATTCGATTTGATCTATCCTAAATTAAAAGTGACAGAAAAGACCTCTGGAGAGAGTTTATTTCACATACGAACTGTTCTGCTAAAAGACAAATTTTCCCAGTAATGCGTAGTGCGATTCAATGGTTTTAGAGAATCAATAGAGTTAGATACCCTTCCGTCTCTAATGAGCCTCTTGGCCCTCTCCTGTCCGCGGTCGAGCAACTTCAAAGTCGATTTTGGTGTGCCGGCCCAAACATGCATTCCATCTTTAGATGGATATAGGTGGTATAAATAGTGCGAACATCGGATGGAGTAAAGTATCTCCTACATTGTTTTAGAAAACCGTGACACATGAAATCTTCTTCTGAAACCTGAAAACTGTGCTTAGTCCATCGAAAATCACACTGAATTTTCATGCCAAGATCATCAAGAGCTTCCGACTCCGTAATACCCATATCACCCATAGTAAAAGGTGCAGCACCATTTCCGAACACAGATCAGACGCAACATTGCGTCTTACGAACATTAAAATTGACTCTGCACGAATCCATTTGGAGATTGTTGCGAGATCGGTACATGTTCCGTCTTTTGGAACTCACCTCCAGCTGGTTCGGTCTATTACTAAATGAAAACGAATGACAAATAGTGCTGTCATCTGCGAAAGAGTAGAACGGATTGAAATTTTGACAAAGAAGGTCATTTAGAAAAATAAGAAATAGAATAGGAGAAAGACCGGAGCCTTGGGGTAGCCCTGAATTAATCTTGAACTAGTTGGGTGAAATCCCACCTATAACAATAAATAATTTTTTACCCTTTGACTAATTGGCACCACGTAATTAAGCTGAATTCGCAGCAGATGACCACATTGGCTTCAAAAGAAATTCGCTTTTGTAAAATTCTGGCCAGTTGCCAAACACGTAGAATTCGAAAAGAGTTAAGTTTGACATTTGGAAATTTAAAACTGGAAATCATCCATTGCATGGATGAGGCAATATATTCACCCCTTATGGATTCCTCGTTTTTTTTTTCTGTATAAATTTTATATTTTGAAATAAAGAGAAAAATTTCGATTTGTATTACACCTTTTTTTCAGAAAAGTTCTAAATCATTTTGTTGCAAATGACGGTAGAAATGATGATTAAAAAGTAAAGATTCTTAAAAACAGTGAATAGCAGCCCTCAAAAATAATATTCGCTTAGCTTCAAAGAATTTTAGAAATAATTTAATATTTGTTAATTAATTCTAAACTTTTCTTACGAGGCAATAATTAGACATAAAAGAATGAATAGAATTGGGGAGTATCGCTATTTTAAATAAAATTTGACATATAAAAATCGTCGTCGTAGAAAACATAGTTAAAATAGAATCTATTGCTACAAGGATGCTTTATTTAGTTATGATCATCTTTTCATATCGCTTAACAAACTAAATGAAATGACCTATTGTGTCTGTTTAAAAATTAAAAGGTTTCTAAGAAATCTTATGATTTCTTCAAACAGAATATATAAGCTCCCTCTTTTGGCCAATAACACAGTTTAAGTGTAAACGTTGTCGAGCGAAGATGCAATAGTTGATAAATTAGTTGAATGTGAACGTTGTCAAGTGAAGACACCACAGTACAACTAAAGTTTAACAAAAAGAAAAAAAAACACTATTAAAAAAGAAGTTTTATCTTGAAGCTCTGATATTATTCTGTTTGGGCATTAAAGAATAAGAGCCACTTGTTGGCACTTGTCAAACTAAGGATTCTTTTCATATGTGCTTTGCTTTTAATTTTATTTGGGTACGGTTTTCCGTCGACCCTCGTCAAAGTTGGTTTGTTCACAAATTGATTCTTTTCATAGCACCACTTAATTTTTTTACTTTATTCTAGGCCTTGCGGTTCACGCTCTGTGGCTCTGGCTAAGTACATGTATTTATACTGACAAACTCTTGTTTGCTTTATGGGCGTTTATATATTTCGGATAGCTACAGCCGAATAGGGATGAAACTCAAATTACTCGATGTGTTGTTAAGTTAGCGGAAGTTTTTAACCAGCGCAGTTATTTAGATGTTGTAGCTCCGGAAAAGTAAACCACTCGTCCTCTTGATATCCTACTGAAAAATATGCGTGACTCCTTTGGAGTCCCCCAGGGGGCACGCCATCACTTTCGTATTAGTTTTACTTTTTCCACTTGCTTCTATAAATTTCTTATACCGTCCGAGAGGAATGCCGTCTTGAGGACCCGCTTCCACATCTGGATATTATAGGATGTGAGGGTAAGAGACAGCACCAGTGCCGTAGGCTATCAGGAGTCTGAAACTGGACGAACAGTATCTTCAAATACCGACCAGTGACTTATCAATTGGTACCACGTGAACCAGTAGCTCACCTGTCTACGCCCTTTTTCCGGTTACGTACGAGGCCTCATAGAGGTTAACTTGGTAGCTATGACTTGCATCCACACTGCAGAAAGGTGTGGCTTTTTCTTATCCAATGTGACGTTGTATTCTCAACAGAGTGTTTTTATTGCGGAGCGACAGGAGTTTAGATAGTCTCCGACTCTCAAGCAAGGTGTGGAGTTAGGGCACTGCTTGCTGTGATTCTGAAATTGCCACCAGGGGTGTATTATGCGGCTCTGGGGCATTGGTAGACGCATTGTATTCACCCAGTGGTAAGATGAGCATTATATTAGAGCCACACGGCCAGATAGCGACATTAATCAGTATCACAATCTGCTCCTCTAAGTTTTTACTACGATATTCTGGTTTTTATATATAATGATTGCTATCCTTTTCCAATCAATCATTTGAGCTTGAATTACTTTTTCTAACAACTCATCTATTCACCAAAAAAAATATTTTTCTTTCTGCTTGAAGTTTTGCTAGGATTTGAACTAATCAGCTGCTGTTTGAAAATTAGCCAGCACATTATTTTGACTACCCACATTACAGTTGCCTGTGGAAGTAATAGGTTATTCTGCCCTGTTTGACACATATATTTCGATATTTTTGAAGGGCAACAAAAATATTAGTTTTGTTGTAAAGGCTTGAATGGAAATTTTATTTTTAGAACAACATTCTAATGGGCTTTCAAACAAAAGGGGCATTTATAGATGTGAGAATATTAACAAACAGCATATGAACGAGTGTGAATCCTTTGTTGCTTTTTATGTCTGCATATGATTTGACTTCATGATTGTTATTTAATTTTCATTAGTTACGGCTAAACTTTTAAGAAGAGAGAAAACAATGATCCACTTGATGAAAGAAAGATATTGACAGAAAATATACTCTTTACAATACTTGATGTGTTGTGCCATCTGCCACATTCTAATGAACACGGCAACATGTGTTCTCATTTGCAATTTTTTTTTTTTATTTATTATCTACAAACAAACAATTTTTATTAAATGAAACGAAATTTTCCTACCAACAACAAATGGTTAAAAGTAAGTTGGGGTGGCTGTTTCTGTTTGGTGGATGGTTTTATTTGCTGTGTGTGTTGGATTTTGTTTGTTGGCGGATGTTTCGTATACGTTTGTTTTTGGTTAACCGTAAACCGCAAAGAAAACCAAAACCAAAACACAAAATTTTATATTATTGAATTAACGAGTGATAAAAAGTATCGTTACTTTTGAATTGAATGCCGATTCTCGTAGCGCTGCAGACACAGAAGCTTACAGCTGAAACAAAAAGTATTTTCATTTACTTGTTCTAATTGAGCGTCAGTCGTTTAATAACATTTTCGATGGCCAGACACAAAAAATAAAAAAGAAAAAAAAAAAAAGAAAAATATTTAATTGTGAAAATAAGAAAATACATATTAAGAACTTCCATTCTCAATTACAATAAAAGAAACAATCAAGTGATTATTATTTAATTTACTAAATAAAAGTGTTTTGCAAAACAAAAAAAAAAAAAAACAAATTATTTGTAACTTTGGAAAGATAACAAAAAGTAAGAAAATAAAACAAAATAATATGCTTATTATTAAAATAAGGTGGATTTACGACATTTATTTATGATTTAATTTGTTTGGATTTAACATCAGCAAAATATTATTAAATATCTTTCTTTTAACAAAATATTCTATTGAAATACAAAGTGAGTAAAAATAAATATAAAAACAGCCCAAAACTACTTTTCATTCATATTCGTTAAATAAATATTTATTTTTAGTTTATTTCTAATTCCTCTTGGTCAATGAATTTTAAAATCATATCGAAAGAAAAACAAAAAACAGAACATCTTTCTTTAACATAGCTCGCATTTAGCATATGGCTATAAAAAAATATTTAAAGCAATTAAATACACAAACTTTAATTTAGGTATTTCATTTGACTACAACTGAAAATGATGTTTAGCTATTTTTTCACTTTAAAATAAATAAATTTAATTTTTTATTATTTTTTTTTCTTCCCGACAAAACGATTTTTATTTAGGTTTTACTTCTTATATTTTCTCCAAATTTTTTATACTTTATTTTAAGCCGTTTTCTTTATAAGTGTTGCAAGTCCATTTTTGACAAAAGGTTATTTAATGAGATCTTGAAAAAATGCTATTATTTTTACACTTGCAAACACTTTCGAATAAGATCCTGTCAAAGTTTTCACAAACACTTTCGAATAAGATCCTGCAAAATTTCTCTCATGCTGCCACTACAAATTTAAGTGCTGATAATGGGTTAAATGGATAGAAAAATTTACTATTTACAGGTATATTTGTCTGTCAATGTCGAGAATTGAGGTCTCATCTTTTGAGATTTATTTATTAAAAAGTTGGAAAATTTTAAGTATAGAACGTTACACCCCCGAGCAAAGAATATTAGTTTTGAAAATTTACTATTAAAATGGTAAAACTTTTACTGTATCACTGCGTAAAATTCGACAGATTTATCAAGCTACTTCTGAGACCGTTTTGTATAATTTAATCGAGGCTTAATCGGTATTGACAGTATACCAAAGCAATACGCTCGTAGTGGGTGTAGTAATCCAAACGTGGCAATAAGAATGAGACTGAAATATGAACTCTTCAACGTTCGCAGCAATTGGCTACCACTTGAGACCCTTTGCGAAACATTTTGCATAGAGATATGCATCTTCGTGCTAATAAAGTTCAACTCGTTCAAGAATTAAAGCCGACTAATCATTGTTTACGTCGAAGGTTTGCGAATTGGCTATTTGAAAAACTGAGCAAAAACAACAATGCATTACCCAACAAAGTAATCTTTAGTTATGAGGCTGATTTTCAATAAGGCGGTTATGTCAAACAACAAAATTCTCGCATATAGTTTTCGAAAAATCATTACATCCAAAGAAAGTCACCACATGGTAAAATTTCTAGTTAGGTGGCATCATCGGCACACATTTTTTCAAAAATGAGCAAGGAAATCCCATCACTGAGATTTCTCTGCTCTAGCAAACCATGACAATCAATTTTGTGTGGCCACAATTGACTAATGATAATATCAGTGACCTTTCGTTTCAGTAAACTGGCACCAAAAGCCAGTGCATGATTTCGATTTGGTGATGTTATAGAGCCGTCTCGTGAACCACCTACAAACAACTGATCCCCTGAAAGGCGAAATTCGGCGCTATTTTGATGAGATAAGCGGAGCTTTGCTAGAAAATGTGTTTAAAAATTTTGTAAAGAGAGCGGACATCTGACGACGTTCTATAGGTGGACATCATATTCCATTAATAATTTTCATAATTCTACTTTACATTGGCATCAATAAAACTGAAGCTGTCAAAAAAACTCATTTTACTTCCCAACCTCAAAATTGTTCACGCTGTATAACTTGTGTATTATATCACGTAACCAAACCTATCATCTCCCAAAATTTCAAGGACATAAACAATTTTTGTAATTTAGATCTCCAAAGCTCTTCAGAAATGCATGTAATGCATGTAGATAAAGTATGTAATAACAATAACACCATATCTCTGGGTGTGTTTTATCAGCTGGTGGAATCACTAGTTTATGCTTTTTAAAAAACGTTGTTAGTCAGAACGTTACAGTCAATGGTGATCGCTATAAAGCTATGACTACTAACATTTTCGTTCATCAGCTGAACAACCCTGATATCTGGGAGCTGTGGGTTCAATATAACGGGGTAACATGGCACACGGCTCGTGCTATAAGTGATTTGGAGGAAGCGCTTGGCTACCGTATAGTTTTACGTTTCGGACTGTTGAATTGGCGTCCAAGATAGTGCGATTCAAATCCATTGGACTATTTTGTGTGGAGAAATGTGAAACAGCTAGTCTACGACAATAAATCCGAAATGATTGACCACTGCCTCAAACACTACCTTATTGCTGAAACAGGGCCATAAGTGTTGAAAACGGTCATCGCAAATTGGACCTTCAGACTGACTGACCTTCAGACAATATTGTCTTTCGAACAAAAAAAAAATTCCTGTCAATTAAAAAAATTCGTCCTTATTTCCACTGCAATGTTCTATGCCTCTATAAAAAATATCTTTTTTTTATTAAACTGCATTACTTATAAAAGCACCCATCAACCATTTTCAATATACTTATATCTTGGTCAAATAAAAAACTACACGTCAGTTATGGGAATACCCCTGAATTTTCAAGCTTTCAGTTTGTTTGTTTTATTTTTCTTTTTTTTTTCGTATTTATGCTAAATAACACTCGCTTAATAATAATTCCATTACGTGTTTTTGCTGTTTAAATTTGTTGTGATAAATTGTCAACGAAATATACCGCAGGGTCAAAAAACTTTAATCTCAATATAAAAATTTACTTCTGATTAATGATTTGCAAGACAAGGACTCTGGCCTATGAAATAGCATTGTAGTGACCAAGCAATTTTTAAAAGTTTTCGTTGTTTAGAAATTTGTTACTGAAATGAAACGGAAAACTTTTTTATTGTTTAAACCTGCTTCCCCCTGCTTCCTAATAAATTAGTCATTTTTATTCACGTAAATATTAAGGAAAAATAGTTTTCTTAGCCTGCAAAATATTCCATTTCTATTTTTTTATTAAGATGAATGTAAAAACTTTTCTTTTTCTGTTTTCGTGAAATATTAAGTTTTATTTTATGCCTTCAGCTAAGTTGTCTATATGTTAAACATAAATCACGTTTAAAGTATTTTCTGCTAGAAAATTTTTTTCTGTTAACGTTATTAATTGTTTTAGTTCGATTCATTAATATGATCATTATCTGCAGAAACTTTAGTAACTTGTGTCCAGCGGTATTAAGAGAAGTTTAAAACGGCCTTCGGTAAGGCCTTGTTAAATAAACAAAATTATGAGACTGAACTTGATTGAAATTATTTATTCTTTACTTTACAAGTACTAATTGAAGGCATAACTTTATTGGCATTTAATCGAAGTACTTTTTATATTGAGTTGTAAATTTGCGTAAGTCAATTGTACTTTCATTCGCCTACAAGCGTGTTTTCTAAAAATTAGAATTGAATTGAATTTTGTTTTAGAAACTATTGTTAAGCGCAAGTAACATTTTAATCTTGAAAAAGTTAAAATATATTTTTATAAGTGCCACTCAATATGCTGTTGGGGTTTGAACTCATTCATACGATCGTTTGCAACAAACAATCAAACATCTTTTTTTCGAGCTCAGCCAGAGTGCCTTTTAAATTAGACTCCTTCTGAGACCACTTTGCGTAATTTAACAGCTAAATTCAAGGCTCGTATTTATATTGTAGGAGTTTTTCCTTTTTATCCCTTTTCTGGGAAATTAATCCAAAATTTTAATTTTGTGTTTTGAGTGATGACCACAAATAAGAAAGTCTTCGGAAAATAATTTATTATGTGGAGAATATTTTGTTAATTTTTTTATAATCATTTGTAAAAACTTTTTGGAAAATAAATTAACCTTTGAAATCTAAAAAAAGCTCGTAGTGATGGTAACATAGCCTCTGCACAGCAAAGTCTATAGAATGAGTCTGAAATATCAACTAGTTAAGGTTGACTCTTTAACTGACTTTAAAAAACTGAACGAAAATAATGAATTTTGCAACTAAATCATCTTTGATGATCAGGCGCATTATCAATTTGGCGGTTATTTAAAAAAACAAAGTTGTCACATTTGGGTTTAACAAAATCCACAAAACGTCCTCAAAAAATCATTACATCGCAAAAAAGTCACCGTGTGTTGCGGCTTGTATTAAGATGGCATCACTGACCCGTATTTATTCAAAAATAAGCGAGAAACGCCGTCAATTTTTTGTGGCCTTGATTGGCTAATGTTGATATCAGTAATCTTTGGTTTCAGCAAGACGGTGCCACATACAGCCTCCCAAAAAATTCAAAGAATTTTCTGGTCTTGTAATTTCGCGATTTGACAATGTTAATTGGCTGCCCCGTTCTTGTGATTTATTGCGGCTGGATTATTTTTTCTATGACCGGGTTTTTATAAAAACAAGCCACAAACAACTAACGCTCTGATATATGAACTTCGATGCTGCATTGACAAAATAAGCAAAGCTTTGCTGCAAAATATTTTCAAAATTTTCTGATAAAAGCCAATGTGTTAGAGGTGGAAATGCTCCTAACATCATAATCCATTAATTTCCACACTTCTACATGGTAACCGCCGGGTACGTATACTTCTTTATTTTGCCACCATTTTGGTAAACATTAATTTTGACAGTTCATATTTGGCAGTCGTATAGTAGACACGTGGCAAATTTATTATGGAAAAATATTCGTTAAACCAACGTGTTTGAATCGTTAAAGCATTTTATCAAAAGCAATCATCGATTACTGTGACGATGTGATATTATGTGAAATTTGTGGAAGAAACAATGTGCCAACAAAACGCACTATTTATCGTATAGTGAATGATTTCGAAGAAACAAAGTCTGTAGGTGATAGGCTCAAGATTGGCTGAAAACATTATTGCTGCTGAAGAAAGTGTTCAAAATAATCAGTCAACCTTAATTCGACACCGTGCTCAGAAGCTTGGTCTTCAAGGTACAACTTTGGCCACAATTTTGTACAAGGATTTGCATTTGTTTCCATGTAAGATTCAGTTGACACGAGAGTTTCCTCTACAAAACAATTTACGCCGCCGTTCATATGCCAATAGGAGGCACATTTTCATTTTAATGGATATGTGAATAAACAGAATAGTCGACTCTAGGAAATGGAAAACCCTAAAATTATTCAACAGTGCAATTTGGTCAAGAGGAATCGTTGGTTCTTACTTTTTTTGAAAATGGAAACAGCGCAACGATAACTATGAAAAGAGAGCGATATCGTGGTATGATTGAAAACTTTTTACCACCACAACTAAATGCCTTGGGCTTGATTAACAGGTGGCATCAACAAGGCGATGCTATATCGCATACAGCCAGAATACAATTACTGCGACAGCTTTTTCCACAACAAGTCATTTCAAGAAATGCTGATGTTGATTGGCTTTTAGGGTCGTCTAATTTGACCGATCCGAATTTCTTTTTGTGTGGATATCTGAAAAGCAGAGTTTATGCAAACAAACCAGAAACGCTTGAGCAACTCACAAAAAAATATTCGTGATGAAATTAATGAAACGCCGCATGAAATGTGTGAGAATGTAATAGAAAATGTGCTTGAAAGGGCTCGCATTTGTGAGACTAACAGATGTCCGCCTCTGATATCGTATTCCATACATAACTGCCGACATTAGATACAACATATTTATCAATATAAGGATTCGTTCTCTTGTCATCATTGTTGTTCACCTTTTGTGAGTGGCAAATGCATTTATATACTCAATATACTGCAACTATTAGGATTTGAACTTATTCCTACGATTCCAAGTATCTTTACAGTGCAGCCATAGTGTAAAGATAAAATTCTGTGTTATCTTAAATTTTTATTTTGTCCCGACACCCACACACAATACTTCTTAGTGGTGCAGAAGCAACCACTTATTCAACTTTGTTGATTTTAGCTTAGACATAATCCAACATATTTACTGTTGTCATCTCTTTCGGTGAAAACCTTTGTTACTGGCGGTTTGTTTGGTATCAAACCCAACACCTTAACACCGAACATATTTACATCTATTTAACTTTATTGCTACTGGAGGTGGGTGTCAGAAATGTTGCAGTAAAAATAAATTTTTACTGATACTTCAAATTAATTTTCATTAACAGTAACTTGGTAATGATAATTATTTTAATTAAAATTTAACAAATTTTATTAAAAATTTAATATTTAGTAAATTTTGTCTGCGACTTTATTTGCGATGCCAGTAAAATGTTTTCCATTTAAATAAAATATGCGAATGTCTTTTATAGCGCACATCATTACTGCCAAATTAAAGGCATAAAGATACATTTTTCAGATACTTTTTTTATCTGCGGTCAAGTTGGATGTAGAAGTAAATCTTTTTAGCGATCAAATTTTGTAACAATTACTAAAATGCAAGTTTAATTTTAATATCACTAAAAATAGTTATTACAGATTTCTTTAAGCAAAAATTCACTGATAATGAAAATTAAATAGCAGTATCAGTGAAACTTTACTGGTTACTGAAATTCTGAGGATAGCTTAAATATGATGAGGTGGGTTACAGATACGTTAATTTTTCAATTCTTATTTTTGTTACAGTATAAAGGAAACTGATAAGCTACGATCACTTGATATATTGTTTCTTTTCACTTAAAATCACAAGAAATTAAGTTGGAATTTATTTGACGTAAATCGTTTTGTGAAAAATAAGAAAGTAGTGTTTTTTATAGAATAAAAAGTTTTCCGTTCAGCCAACAAAATTCTTAATGCAGCCGGCGCCTTCTATAATCCCCTGTCACACAATTTTATTTTTGTATTTCCAAAAAAAATAGCCGAGATTTTATTTGAATAAATTAGACTACGCTTTAATTTAAATTATATTAATTTCATTAGATGACTTTTTATTTAATTTTTCTAATAGAAATTTTGTCAAGTCAGACATTAATTGTGTCGCTAAAAATTTAATTTTGCAGGCCTTATTGAAGGCATATAATAGTAAAATTTAGCCTTCCAAAAGGCTTTGCTAGTGAATGACTCTTGATTTTTACTCTGCTATGTAGAAATGGATAAGAGAATTCGTATAATGCAAAGAGCTTGTATGGAAGTGTGTGTGGAAGTGTACGTGTGTGTAGAAAATGAATTTATTTAACGACATTAATTCAGCCACAATCAAAAGGGTTGGGTAAATATTGATTTTGTTTTTAGTATTTAATTAAAAATACATAAAATCGAATAAAATAAGATAACAAACTTAACTCCCAAAAAAAAAAACAAAGAAAAAATAAAGTGAAATTTTGCATTTGAAATTTTATGACTTCTCACCTGAACAATAATACAAAGTTTAACCATAATAATGGCAGCCCTTATATCGGGTTTTGCAACAAGAAGTATACCAACACCAACAACATGATAGTTTCGACAGGTAGTTTTTTGACGTATTCGATCTGGATGCATTGTCACTTGTTGCAATGAATTCAATTTCACACGAAAATCGCATTAAAATAATTAAAATCCATTATGAAAATGGTGGTTCTGTTAAAGTTAAAAATTTGGTCGATAAATTTGAATCGACAGGCTCGATAAAAAACACTAACACGTACTGGAACGTGTCGTTCAACTGAAAATAGTGTTGAAGCAGATCCAAATTTGTCAATTCCTCGACGTTCTCAACAATTGGACTCATCCAAAACCACCACATGACGAATTTTGCGTAAGGATTTGACTTTGAAGCCTTACAAGGTGCAACTGGTACAGGAATTAAAGCCGACCGACCATTCACATCGCTGTAGATTTGGCAGGTTTTTCAGAAAAAATCACTTTTTCAGACAAAGCCCATTTTCACTTGTCAACTAGGTGCCCCTGTAGGCTAGTAGGTTGTGAGTTCGACTTCCAACAAAGACCTTGGCTGTTTTCAATACAAAAAAATAAAAATTGACTGTCGGTGGGGCTGCTCAGTGATGAAGGCATGGTTACTAGTCGCTGTCTTATACGACAGTTAATTTCCGATAACAGGAGGCTTCTAGAAATGAAAGCTGCCCGGTAGGCTAGTAGGTAGAATACTTAGCCTACCAATCTAGGTGTGGCTCTTTCCACTACAAAAAAATAAATTAGAGCTTGAAGGTTACGTAAGTATCCTTATTCTTCCACCACCTGTCGCATCTGTTCCCTATCTCTTTTCTAAAGAATGTAGCACGGTTTAACTAAATAGGCATTGTTGCCTGAAGTTCCACTTCTCTTTAAAAAAAGACAAGCAAAATTGCCGCATTTCGACTTCCGAAAATCCTAGAGAGATTATTGAGAAGCTTTCGGATGCTCAACGTATCACTGTATGGTGTGCTATGTGGTGTGGAGGCGTGATTGAGTCGCTTTTTTTTCGAAGATGAGACTGGAAATGCAGTAACGGTCAATGGATCACGCTATGGCGAGATGCTAACAACTTATTTTTAGCCTATTATTGACGACGTGGCTATCACTGACATGTAGTTTCAACAGGACGGTGCCATATGTCATACAACCAATGAAAATATCAACTTATTGCGAACCAAATTTCAGGATCGCATAATTTTACGACAAGCAGCAGTTAAGCGTTCGGTCAAATCGAGTGCTTCAACGCCGCTGGATTATTTTTTTAGGGCTATATTAAGGACAGAGTCTATACGGAGTCAATCGAATCGATTTCAACCTTAAATCTCAAAATCACTCATGTGATAAACGAAATAAAATCACCATTTTACCAAAAAGTGATTAAAAACTTTGATGAAGGAATCGACATCGCTTAGCGTGGTTGTGGTGGATATTTGCCAGATATCATTCTATATTCATAATTGCCGAACTTTTCTCTTCGCAATGCAATAATAATTTTAATCATCTTAAACTGATTTTTTTGTTTTATTTTGTTTTGTTTCAGAAAACAAACTTTTTTCAACAGATTCATTCATCTTGGACTCCTTACACTTTCGATTATTTTCGATTAAAATTATAAAATTATTTTTAAATTATATTATTGGAATTTGGTACTTGAAAAATAACACTGTTTTTCAACTTTACGTAAATCTGCACGAATTATGATTATTCTTTTAAAAATCCTATAATTTGTTTTTAGTCGAATTTGTTTTTCGGTTATATTTTGAATTTTGTTTTTAACGGAATATAATTTAATACAGAAATATAAACATAATATAAATTAAAAAAAAAATAATTAAATTACAATTTAAGCCCCCTGGAAATAACCACAGGGATTCCCGAATATTTAAACAAAATCATAAAGACTGGAGATGCTACATTTTGTTCTACTTGTGGTCTCTATTGTTCTCTTCCCCAATGTATAAAGCATAACAAAATAACAAAATAATTAATTTGGTGTTTTAGTAAAACTTTATCTATTTTAATGGAATTGTGTGTGTTTTTTTTAATTTAATATTTTATAAAATTTATAATTAGATTCCACTAAATGCTATTTTAAGACTTTTTGATTACTTGTAATTTTTGTCAGTTTTTTGTCTTTCTCATGCGATTTCTTTTTAAAACAGTTTTTATTAGAATAATTATTTTATATTTGTTAACTTTTCAAAGTACCAATAACCGAAATTGATTATTGGTGCTAAAGCTAATTCCTATGGCAAATCGTTAGGGAACCACGTTTTAGAAAAGCGAAAGTTTTTTTAACCAACTGAGAGCTGTACAAAAAGAAAATCAATACCATGAGTATCGAAGCTTAAACAAAATACCAATAAAGATTTTATTTTTTCTTATATTTATTCACAAGTGCCCGTGCGCATTACAAAGTTCAGAAAATGTTGCATTAGATAATACATGATATATGGAGACACCTTTTAATTTCTGAATTAAAATTTTCAACTTGTTATTGTAATGGATAGAAAAGTACAAATTCTGTTTAATTGCCGGAAAGGTATACTATTTTATTTTTCCGCCATTTTTGTAAACATAAGTCTTGACAGTTTCCTATTTGGCAGTCGTAATAAAGACACGTGGCAAATTTATTATGGAAAAATATTTGTTAAATCAACTTATTTTAATCATGAAAAAACTTTATCAAAGTCAATAATAGATTACTGTGACGATGAGAAATTTACGTGAAATTTTTGTGAGATATAATGTGCCAACAAAACGTACTATTTATCGTGTAGTAAATGGTTTCGAAGAGAGGGGTTATGTAGGTGATAGGCTCAATAATGGACCGCAACGTACTGTAAGATTGACGGAAAACATTACTGTTGCTCAAAAAATATTAAAAACAATCCATCAATCTCAGTTCGATGCCTTGTTCAGGAACTTGGTTTTCAAGGTACAACTTTGGCCACAATTTTGTACAAGGATTTGCATTTGTTTTCATGTAAGATTCAGTTGACACGAGAGTTTCTTCTACAAAACAATTTACGCCGCCGTTCATATGCCAATAGGAGGCAGATTTTCATTTTAATGGATATGTGAATAAACAGAATAGTCGATTCTAGGAAATGGGAAACCCTAAAATTATTCAACAGTGCAATTTGGTCAAGAGGAATCGTTGGTTCTTACTTCTTTGTTTCCATATAAGATTCAGTTGACAAAAGAGCTTCTACGCCACCGTACATATGTAAATAGGATATTAAAGTTCGCCCATGACAGCCACAATTTTCAGGAAAAAATTATAATAAGTGACGAGGCATATTTTAAAGAGTTCGCCAAATATCTTTTTTTTTGTTTTAAATGCTGTAAACAAAACTACTGAATATTTTCTCAAATTTTTTTTTTTGAAAGTACAATCCTTTCGTTTAATAATAAAAACAACTTCATTCAAATGGCTGCCTCAGCTGGCCATGCAGTAGCTTACACAATCGGTCAAATTTTTAAGCACATTATCGATTGTGTGCAGGTGTATTTCACGAATGCCTTCACGAATATTGTCCCTTAAAGCCTCAATTGTCTCTTGCTTATCTTTGAAGGCACCCCACAAATAATAGTCCAACGGTGTCAAATCGCAGCTGCGAGATGGCCAAACGACATCAGCTTTGCGGCTGATAATGCGATCTTCAAAAATAGGGCGCAAAACATAGAGTGTAGCTTCGGCTGTATGGCACATAGCGCCGTCCTGTTGAAACCAAATGTTGCCAAAATTCACCTCTTCAATTTTTATAAACGAAAATTCGTTCAACATGGCCCGATAACGATCGCCATTGACTGTAACGGCCACTCCTTGCTCATTTCTGAAGAAAGATGGCCCAAAAATAGGCACCAAACAGTGACTCGTTTTGGATGCGTCGGCTTTTCAATGTATGCGTCCGGGTTTTCTGTGCCCCAAATGCGATAATTTTGCTTGTTTACTACCCCCAAGATCAAAATGAGCTTCATCTGAAGAGATGATTTTTTTTTGTGCAAAATCGGCATCTTCTATAAGTCGATCGCAGGCCCACTTAGCGAAGGGAAAACGCATTGGATGGTCACTTGGCATCAACTCTTGAACCTTTGGACTTTGTATGGCATCATACCAAGGTCTTTATGCAAAATTCGTCGCAATGATGTCTCTGAAATGTTCAATTGTTGAGAACGTCGGTGAATTGATGATGATGGCGCTTCAAGCCCACTTTCTGTCACAGCAGCAATATTCTCGGGTGTACGCACTGTTTTTGGCTTTTCACGCTTTGGTTTATCGATGAGGATGCCAGTTTCTTTCACTTTTCACTAACATACGGAGCTGATGGAGATTTTCCTCTTCCAAAATTCGTACGCAATTTGCGCACTTACCATGATTTTCAAAGTAATGTCGCATTATTTCCCAGCGTTGTTCAAGCGTATAGACAACCATATTCGTTCAGCGGAAGGATAAAACTAATTATCTGTCAAACATGAACTGAGTGTTACCATTCACGAAATAAGCACTAGTCATAAAAGAAAACGTTAGATGGCTGACCCTTTAATTCCCTTTAAACAGAATAGTCGGTTCTAGGAAATAGGAAACCGTCACCTTTCCGTCCATTAAAAGTGACAGTCTGGTGTGCAATTTGGTCAGGAAGAATCACTGGTCCTTACTTCTTTGAAAATATAAACAGCGTAACGGTAACTGTAAATGGGGAGCGATATAGTGATAAATTGAAAAATTTTTAACGTTACAACCCAAAGCATGCAGTTTGATTAACCTGTGGTAACAACCAGCCAGGATTACAATGGAATTACTGCGAGATCTCTTTCCACAACAGGTTATTTGAAGAAACGATGATGTTGATTGGTCTCCACGGTCGCCTGATTTGACTGGTCCGGACTTGTTTTTGTGGGGATATCTGAAAATCAAGGTTTATGCAAACAAACCAAAAACGCTTGAGCGACTCAAATAAAATATTCGTGATGAAATTAATGAAATACCATGTGAAATGTGTGATAATGTAATGAAAAATGTGCTTAAAAAGGCTCGCATTTGTGAGGTTAACAGAGGCGGACATTTATCTGATATTGTATTCCATACATAATTGTCGACATTAAATAAATCGTTTATCAATAGAAGATCCATTCTCTTTCATTTAATCGAAAATTATAAACATCAAAGTAGTATACCTTCTCGGCGGACACCCTGTTTTTATGATCTCTTAGAATATTTAAGATTGAATTATAAGGCTTTCGCAACAATGACTGTCAGTCTGTTATAGATCTTTATTTTCGTTCACGTAATAGCTAGACACGAGAAAATGCTCACGGAAGTTGTATTATTGTGACAGATTAAGCTAAAAAGCTCACCTTACGTATCTAAGATTGACTTTTAAACCATTAAAGGCAAACTCTTTAGAGGGTATGAAGTACTATATCCACTATAAGGATAAGTTGAAAAATACTTAAAAACCGAAAGATATAGCGTGATAAATAAATAATTTAAATTTTCAAAATATATTAGTAAGAGCAATATAGTAAGAACGTGTTGCGAAACCCTTCGTAACCCTTGGTTTAAAGCTGCTTCGTTAAACTACATTGGTTTATTTCACTTTAAGAAGGTCTATGCCCTAAAGCTTTTTCCCGGATCTTTTCAATAATTTTAGTTTATAGAACTACACACACTACAACAGTCTAATTACAATACCCGTGGGGACACCCTGTAATTGTTAATTTTTTTCTTTTAATTTGTGTTATTGGAAGCTTTGTGAAAATTTATATTGTTTTTTGTGCTGTGTGGGGGACCTCTAAGCATAAAACTGATCCGTAAGGGTCGTGTATAGGTGAATAGATAAATTTCAACTGTTTTTGAAAAACACGCAAACTCTGGCAGGACTAAAAATATGTATTTGCCTTCCAATTTCATATGGAAAATAGTTGAGTTTTGATGAAATAATAATAAATTTGTAAAAATTATAAAATTTATAAAAAAAAAATATTTATTTGTCAACAATTCCTTTGACTTGTTATACTTTAAATTTTATTAGCACTAAAATGTAAGTAAATCTCTTGAAATAACGGTTAGATAGCAGTACTTTTAGTAGTATCAGAGTTATACACTAAAGGATTAGACGTAGATTACAGTGCATAACTTTTCTATTTTAAAAGCTGAAAAAAATACTTTTTTAAATAAAAATTCCTGTTTTGGAAATATAAAATTCAGTATTTCGTTTAAAGAAATTTTACATCAGTTTAATTTTAAGCGTTTAAGTTTTACATGTTTTAATCGTTATTAAACTGTTGCAGCCAACAGTTAATGTAATGTAATGTAAAACTAATTCTACAACCAATGATATTAAATGATATTAAAGTTGCCTTTTAGTTAATTACTACCAAGGACATTTTGCTTACATTACATTTAATCCCTCAAATATTATGAAAACCAGTCTCACATGTTTTCTATCAACTGCATCCGCAAGAACCTAAATGTGATAGCTGTCCTTAAGTAACATGTTGTACAGTAAAATAAATTAATTACTTAAAACATATTTTGGATTTAAAGGTCATCATGGGCCAACAAAACAAACCACAAAAAAAAAGAAATATTTTAACTAACAAAAACAAAACAAAAAGTAAAAGTAAAAAATGTAAAAAAAATGTTCAAGAGTTTGATTTAATTAAAATAGCAAACTCGCATAAGAGGACATAGGAGAAGCAAAATAATTAAAACCAATAAAAACAAAACTTTTGCAACAACTTATGTAACAGCAAACTAGAGAAGTAACATCGAAGTAACAAGGTAATTGTTCAAAAGTTAGAACAAAAAAACAAACAGGAAGCTGGGATGTTTGTACTTATTTGCCATTTTTATTTGAAAATTTTATAACAGCAATTTGTTATTTGCAAAAAAGTTATATTAAAGAAGAAGAATTAAAGATGCCACAACATACACGCTCCCACTCATAAACACGTGTAGTCACAAAGTATTTTTATCTAGCAGTTAACATTGGAATTTTATTTTATTTACAATAGGTTTCATGCAACATGTTTGATTCAACATGTTGTAAATCGTTATTTTGCTTTTAGTAATTGGTAACAATCAGATGAGTTGGTTAGTGCCGAATTTCTTTATCACTATTTTCTTAAGCAAAAAAACAAACATTTTTTTGAATATGCGAGTACATAGTCACCTTTTAAGTAGGCTCAAGCTCACCTTGTTTATTATGTGATTTATTTATGCAAAAATTCAAATTAACTTAAAAAGGCTAAATTAAAGAATAGTTCAAATTTTATACTTTGCATTATGCAAAAGGGACCTTTTATAAAAGATCGTGAAGAGTTAATTATCACTAATCATATCTCAATATCAAGTTCTCCAATTTTAATAAGTAGCCATAAAAATAAGACGAAGTTCCTAAAATACTAAATTAAAGTTGGGCTAAGTACAGCAAGCTAAAATTGTGTAGCTTTATAAAATAAAATTATTTAAAAGATCCGGGAAACAGTCGTTGACCAAAAACCTTGTTTAAATGTGAAACGAAATCATCTATTTAAACAAAGCAGCTTTAGACGAAGAAAATAAATAAGCCAAGTATGAATGGCGTTCAAACGCAAAGGGTTTGGCTAAATGTTTTCAATGTTTTGCTATTACTAAGGAAATTTGAAAATTTAAATTATTTATTTATCGTGATATATTTTTTTTCGTTGTTGAGTATTTTTAAACTTGTCCTTATAGTGGATATAATACTTTATATTCTCTGAAGCGTTTTCTTTTAAAGGTTTAAACGTCAACCCCAGATATGTGAAGAAAATAACTCTACCTTAAATTCTTAAGCTTGATCTGTCACAATTATACAACTTCCGTGAGTATTTTCTCGTGTCTAGTTATTATGTGAAGAAAAATAAACATAGTTAACAGACTGTTAATCATTTAAACGAAAACCTAATAATTAAACCTTAAACAATTTAAAAGATAATAAATAAAAGGTGTTTTTTTAAGCTAGATAGAACTTTAAATTGTAAAAAGTAACACAAAAAATGAAATTTTGATGAAACATTTTTTTATTTGTTTCAGTATACTCTGACAAATCATCATGAATAGACTCTCGCTTGAACAACGCTACGAAATTATCCAAATTTACTTTGAAAATCAGTCGTCGATTCGCGCAACTTATAGACGACTTCGTCATTTTTATGGCGTACATAATCGTGCATCTGAACAAGCCATTCGTGGAACTGTCGATAGATTTCGTACCACATACTCTCTAGAGGATGCAATAACACCAACACTTCGAAGGAATGTGCGTACTGAAGAGAATATCGCCGCTGTAAACGAAAGTGTGGAAGAAGATCCAAATTTATCAATTCGCCGTCGGTCGCAGGAATTGGGGCTCTGTCCGTCCACTACGTGGAAAATTTTGCGCAAAGATCTCGGCCTACACCCGTATAAGATCCAGCTGGTGCAGGAATTGAAGCCACGAGACCATTATATGCGTCGTTCTTTCGCCGATTGGGCTCTAGAGCAGTTGGCAACTGACCCGTTGTTTTATCGCAAAATTGTGTTCAGCGATGAGGCGCATTTTTGGCTTAACGGGTTTGTTAATAAGCAAAATTGCTGAATATGGAGTGAGACGAATCCACAACAGACCCTACAGACTCCATTACATCCAGAAAAATGCACCGTTTGGTGCGGTTTTCACGCTGGTGGCATCATCAGACCTTATTTCTTCAAAAATGAGGCCGGAGCTCGCGTTACGGTCAATGGAGATCGTTACCGCACCATGATCAATGATTTTTTGTTTGAAAATATGGATGACATTGATCCGGACGAGATGTGGTTTCAACAGGATGGTGCTACGTGCCATACAGCGAACGCAACCATCGACTTATTGAAATCAAAATTTGGCGATAAGTTGATTTCGAGAAATGGACCTGTCAATTGGCCTCCAAGGTCGTGCGATTTGACACCACTCGACTATTTCCTGTGGGGCTACGTGAAGTCACTGGTTTATGCTGATAAACGAGCAACAATTGACGCCTTGGAGGACAGCATTGTTCGTGTTATTCGTGACATACGCCCAGCAGTGCTCGAAAAAGTGGCCCAAAATTGGACGTCCAGAATGCGCTTCGTCAAGAACAGCCGCGGTGCCCATCTGCCCGAAATCATTTTCAAATGTTAATGTCACGTATTGATCCTTCGAATAAAAAAGAAATTTTGATTACAATTTAATTGTTTGTGTTATTTTTTACAATTTCAAGTTCTATCGGGCTTAAAAAAACACCCTTTATTATACCGAAATGTATGAGCACAACCAAAAACTTGTACCAAGTCTTGAGAGCTACATTCGCGAATTTAATAAAATTTTAATTCTATTAACATTAAAAAAATTAATATTTTACGCAAATGAAATAATTTTTGTGCTAAATCTAAAGAATTTTTGTAGAAATTATGATTTTCTTTCGAATTTCGATTTTTATTCAAATATCGAAAACATTTAACTGGGTATTTATTATACCCTGCCTTATTTAGGGCTTTTTTATGGTGCCATAGAACTGTAAAATAAAATAAAACAAAAGTTAACATTAAACTTAGTTTATTCTAAAGATAATTATTTGGCATATGACTGCTATGGCTAGCTGGGACGTAGTCTAATCTGGAGTTCCAATTTACAATTAATTTTCCAACTTTTTTAGCCGCATATCGGGAATAATGCGAACATTGTCCTGTTAGTGATCAATCGTTTGGGGCTTATCGGCATAGACTGGCGATTTTACATATCCCTCCAGAAAATATTCTAGAGGGCTCAAATAGTACAATCTTGGAGGCCGATTCATGGGTCTGAATCCGAAAACTAGGCGCTTAATAAACGTTGCTTTCCGTAAATTAATTGTAGTACGAGCTGTATGACATGTTGTGTCATCTTGTTGCAACCACAGCTTATGTACAGCTGTGCTGTTCAATTGATGAACGAAAAATTTAGTAATCATGGCTCTATTGCCAAGCCAAAGTCATTTTTAAAGAAGTACGTACCAATAATTTTTCCAGTCAATAGAGGATACTAAGAAATCAGTTTGCACACTTGAAAATTTCTGCAAATACGGCAGCCGAGCGAAATGATCTTTACCGCCAAACAAATTTCGCTTATGAAAATGAGATCAATTGCAATCTTGTTTTGGGTCCAATTTGCACAATTTCGAGGCGTTGTTCAGGCGTCAGTCTATTCATCTTGAAATGCCAAACCAAACTAAGCACAAATCTGGTATTAAGTTGTTTGTAGTTTTCCCACCCGTAAATAAAATGCTGTTGTTAATTTTCTCCGTCTTTTCTGGCTGATAAAATGCCGGTCAGTTAAGGACGTGTTGCCAATTTGAAGTTTTATAGCTGTAAAAAAACAACCTTTATTTATGAGCACTTCTTTTTTCATAAGTCTTTGCTAAGGCGAGTGCTGGTAATTTTTTGACAAACACGACGAAGACAAATCTCTTCTGGTAATTTAAATTATAGAATGACAATTGACGATATTGACAATACTTGGTGATATTTTTGGCGATTTTTTTTAAACTTTCTACAATAGCATTACTTTTAAAAGAAATAAATAAGATAGACTAAAAATTGATCAAATGTACATAACTTGCTAGTCTGCAAACGGTAAAAACGCTAAATGAATAAAGGCTGAGTGATAAAAATTATTAATTATTTGTGCAAAAGGAAATATATTTACAAAATTTGTTTTTTGATCGTTTACACTAATTTTGATCTAAAAAAATAACAGATACATGAATTTAAAAAAAATTTTTGCAACCTGAACAAAGTTTGGCAACACTAGTGAAGGACACTAAATAAAGAAGTTGGCAAAAGTTTGGTGTTGCAACAAACTTTTATGCTTAACCGATTGTACCTTAACTAAAACAAACAACAAATCAAAAATTCAGTTGCAAAAATGTAAGCACGCGCTTAAGATTCTTGTTAAATATTTAACGGAAAAATACTTAATGTGAAAATTTATTAAGAATATTTTTATTAGCCGCCATTTATTTCAATTAGAAGAAATTGAATTATTGTGTAAATGTTAACAAAAAACGACTTTAACGAAATACATTGGATTTCCTAAACATATATTTTAATTAAACTGTTTAACATTTAAATGAAGTTTTTATCACTTGTGTTTTTGTGATTAAAGATTTAATAGAAAATTGTTACTTTAAAAAATCGTTGAAGTGAGTTTAAAGTCACATAAAATATAATAAATATTAAATCCTGCTGTAAAGAGAAGTAATTTTTTAAGAAATTTTCCAAACGAACCCTTTTGTTAATTTGGTTATTATGAGTTATAAAATTGTGGTAGTCGATCCTTTGTTTAAAAATAAAAAATTAAAGTTGAAATAAACTAACCGGCTATATGAAGAAATGTAAGCAAAATAAAATCACTATTGACGATTTTTTGTGTTTTAATTAATTTCCTTGCCTTTAAAATTTTTAAACATAAAAAGTATTGACAGATTCTCTGCTTGGTTAAATTGGATAATCAACGAAAAATCTTTGTTTTAAAGACATTTTTTAAGATCTATAATGCAACGCTAAAAAGTTACTTAATGTAAAAAAATTATTCCGTAAAAGCTTTAAATAACAAAAAACGAATAGCTACCTGTCAGCTGTTTTATAATAAGAGAAAGCGCAATCTGTATGATCTTGACGGTTAAAAGAATAATTGGCCGGATCCACCCATAGATAAAGGAAGCTAACAAAAACAAAAAATACATTTCAATTGACATATGCGAAAGATTATATATTTATCGGAGTGCACCCCCCTGTGACATGTGTTACCGGTGGTAGAAGGGAGTCTAGTCCCTTAAAACCTAGCAGGAGCCACTTGGACAACTTCCGCTTTATTTCCCATGGGAAGCAGCAGGCCCCAGAGTTTAGCTTTTTAGCCTTTGAGCTGTTCTCTGACTGAATATTGAGGTTGGCCCTTGGGGAGCATCGTGGTGGTTGTGGTTTCGCAGGATCGTTCACTTTTGACGTTAACATAGGGTGAATGATCCAGGTCCGGTGAGTATGCTTCTAGACAAGGAGTTGAATAGTCTTCTACTCTTCAGTAAGGAGTGGGGGTGGCGGCCTGCACCAAGCTCTTGCAACTAGGGGTGACGGATAGACATATCCGACGGCTTCCTAGGGCGAGAGTGACGTTAAATATCACCCAAGTGGTTCCCCTGGCGGCACATTATATGTCTTTATGGATCACACAACCATCTAGGCTTGTGTCTTGCGAGGATAAAAGGGAGCCCAGTCCCATTTCAAGGCTGGTAGGAGCCAACTGGACCATCCACTATATTTCCACGGGAATCAGTAAAGCCCCAGAATTCCGCTATTTGTCTCTTTAGGCATTTAGCTTTTCTCTGACTTAATATTGAGGTAGGCCCTTCGGAAGTATCGTGGTGGCTGTGTGTTTCGAGCCCCTCGTTTGAGTTTGTGGGTCGGAACATTCACAATGAACACAACGAACGGTCCAAGTCCAGCGAGTTTGAATGCCGTCGTGTTCTTAATTATATTTAGCTTCATGCGTTCTGGACCAGGAGTTGAATAGTCTCCAACTCTTCAGCAAGGTTTGAAGGCTGCGGTCTACTCCGGGCTTTTGAACTTGCAACTAGGAGTGAAGCTACATTTCATCTACAGTGGTAATGATCCACCATCTGATTAGGGCTTACGGCCAGGTGCAGATGTTAATCTTATCACGTCATATCACGCAAATGGTTTTATCCACCATTAGGTTATGGCTTACATAGCTAGGTACTGACGTAAATCTTATCACGTTATCAGAGTGCAATTAGAAGAAAAGCGAATATTTTTTTTTAAAACGATTTATTGAAAAAATTCTGGTTTATTTTTAATTGTTGCTTGAGGATCATAAATTAAGTTTTTAAGTTTTTAAATTAAACATTCAGGAAGTTTTACCCATGATCAAGCTCCAACAAAAAAATGTTTTTATCTTCAAGCTCGACTTAGCTTAACTTAATGACCTCCAGACGTATTATCCCAGTTCGGGTTTTTTGGAGAGATTGTTCTCTTGCAGCTCGCTATAGTAAAACTGCTTTAGAATCGTTTCTGTATAAGAAATATTTTTTGAGAAAATCTTTTTTTTAAATTAAAAAAAAAAAATCGTAGCAGGGTACCCCAGCATTCGATTCAATATGGGGGATACTTTTTACTGGAGACGATTTCTATTTCAAAATAATAGGAAAATTGAAAAGACGCAATTTTACTCATTATAATGTTTATACAAAAACTTGGCAGCACCAACAATTGTACAATCCATACAGGAAAAGCTTTTTCACGCGAAAAGGTTTCATATAAAGATTGAATTAATGTTTTAATTGCTTCAATAACTTATTTCGTTACTACTTTCTTAATTAAATTAAGATGTATTCACATCGAAAGCGCTCGCCATTTGTAAACAAACAGCCGGGAAAGACGTTAAGAGGAGGAACTGAAAACATAAAAGTAAAGTTTTAAAAGATTTAAAACACTGCTGTCATTTCTTTCCGTCTTCACTGGCTGTTTGTTTGGTATAAACGGCGAGCGCTTTCAATGTGAAGACATCATTCTCAAGCCGTACTGATCAGTGTGTGGTAGTGTTCGGGTTTAAGTAGTTCTTTTATTAAGGTCACATCTATTCATGCGGCCATGTGGCATTTTATGCCGGCCTTATTTTTAATATTTATGTATTTTACTATTATTCAGGTACGTATGTCCGTCTGAGGATTTTTTTCGTTTGTTCAAGTGTATGAGTAGTTGTGAAAATTATGTCTGAGGTGGTGTTTATCTGTTCGTTTATAATATCAAAGTTCTTGTTTTATAGATTTCCCTATTTTTAAGATTGTCTAGCCTTCGTCCTATTTTGCTAGGATGTAGTAATGTCATAGATTCATCTATTTCCTTTGGTGAGTGTCAAGGTGTAAAGCAAAGTCTGGAGTCTTCTCTTTTAAATTTGTTTGAGAGTATGTGTTCTGTAAATCTAGTTTTTTAGTGTTCGTCGAGTTTATCCTATATAAGTATATTTGCAGGTACAAGTATGGACCGCTGGAACTAAATTTGTTAGTTGTTGATGTCCTGAGACTGTGTCTTAGAGTGTTGCCGGATTTTAATGCTGTGAGTATACCTTCTTTCTTGTCCTGTACCATCGTGTTGTATCATTTGTGTTTTTGTCTTCTTTCTTCTTTATTCCTGTTTTTAGTGTTGTATTCTTTAAGAAGTTTGTTGATAGTTGTGGATTTGTATCCGTTATTTTTAGTTATGGTGTAAATTGTGTTGAATTTTTTGTTGTACTTATCTGAAGTAAGCGGGATTATCTTAAGTCTTTGTATCATATATCTAAACACTGCTAGTTTATATTGGGTACGGTGGTTCGAGGTGATGTGGATGGTAGTGTCCTTCGTATTTTGTTTTCTTATAGGTATCAAATATTAAACAGTCAGTTTCTCGTGTTATTGTGATATGAAGATAATGCAAATTTCTGTCTTGTTCTTTTTCCATTGTGTATGTAATGTTATAATGGATTTTGTTTTGAGGTTTATTCAAGCTTGTTTGGCATTGTCTTGTTCGTGGAGGCATATGATGTCATCTACGCATCTATAGTAATGAGTTATTCTGTGTTTTTTCATTAGTGTCTCTATGTATAGTAATTCTAGATGTTGCATGAAAATTCCCATAAAGATGGCTGGATTTCTCATGCCAAGTCCATCAGGTAATTTTTGAAAGTGGTTATTAAATCTAAAGTAGATCTATGTTACTATCGTCTTTACGATATCTATAATGTCGGTAAAGTATTGGTTGTCGCATAAATTGTCTAGTATGTCGTAAGGAATATTGTGTTGGTATTAAGGTATATAAATCCTTAATGTTAAAGAAAAGAAGTCGCGTATTTTCGGTTACTTGATGTCTAAGTTTTTCTACAAGGTCTTGCATATTTCATAATCTATATATATTTTGTATCATTTCTTCTAGTAACCACTTTTGTGTGTAATCGTTAAGGCAGAAGAGGGTACAATTAATTTTTAACCAAATTTCTTAAATTTAATTTTAAAACTGAATTTAATTTAGCTTGACATGATATGTAATTATCGCATTACTTGAAAATTTACCATATACAAAATTTATACACGTCGCTTAAACCTTTTCTAATAAAACATGCTAACATTCTCTATAATCCCAATGACATTTTTTTGATTAGAGCATGTTCTATTTTGATTTGACAAATCATATGATAACAGCTGCTGTAAGCACTCTTATGTTATATTAGATGTTATTAGACATGCACGTTTGATAGCAAACATCTTTTGTTAAACTCTGACTCTAACATGCACATGAAATTAGTAGTGGATCATAAAACTTACAAGTCATATATGACAAATACCAACCGTGTAAAACTATTATCATTTAATTAAAACTTTATTATTTATTTCTTTACTTTTTTGTTTTGCCTTGTGGTTTTCTAAAAGCATTTCCCCAACATTTCTTACTTCTGTTCTGTTTGCTTGTTTCCATACTCCATGACTTTCTCACACCAAAATACGATTTGTCCATTTTTAATGATTTTACTATCTTCAAACGTGACCACGTCTTCTGATTTTTAATAAATGTGTGGGCGTTTTTTCACCACCCTCTCTTTTCAGCGCCTGTATGTAATTCTAAGGAAAAATAAGTGACTTGATATTTCTGAATAATAATGCACAGTGGGAAAGAATGATTTATATTTGCTTATAAATTATACATTTAAAAAGCAAGCATTTTATGTGATTCCATTTTCGTCTAACTGTCTATTATTTAAAAACTTATCAAACACTTTGGTAAAACAGATGTAAGCTAAATGCTTACCTCAGTTTCGGCTTAATTTCATGTTTATTTCATATTAAAAACTTTTTATAAATAATTTTTTTAAGCACAAAAAATTTATATAAAAATTAAATAAATTTTGTATTTAACCGCCAACAATTTTATAAGTCAATCAATAGATAAACAACTGTTCGCAAGTAATTTTTTTTAATTTGCCAGCACACTTTGCTACCTGTGAACATTGCTAAGATCGTCTGTTTAAGCAACTAATTTTGTGAATAAGAATTCGAGAAATATTCATAACTTGATATAAATGAAGTTAAAGGAAAAACAATTAAATTAAAAATATAAAAGAAGAACCAGATTCTTGAAATTAATTTCAGGGTTGTATACCTTAATGATAAAATCATAATTCGATTAACATCGGAATAATATATAAAATTGTGATAGACATTTGATATTTTCATCCAATTACAACAAAAACTATAGGGACCTTATTTCACGTTTATGGCGATATTTTTTGAACCGTTGTTAGCCGGCTCACATCGACCAATTTCAGCATTTTCGCCAATTGTCTTGTCGCTGCTGGACAGATTTAGTAGTTTCACAGGAACTTTCCCATTGTTGCAGCTTTTCACGAGAGCTTTAGCTGTTGTCACATTATTCCTTCCGTCTTCTGGTTCTACCGCCCACAACCGATCGTCCACACAATCTGCCTCCACACGTGCCCAAACTATAGTTTCCGCCTGAGGTGGTAGTTTTCAGCGTTCGACTGCAAATAGTTTCCTTACTGCATCCCTGCTCTCATATCCAGCAGAAAGCGGTATGAAATGTTAAACTAACCGTGTACGGTACTGGTATGTCAGTGTTCGGGTTTAAGTAGTTCTTTCGTAGGGTCGTATCTACTCATGTAGGTAGATTGCCCTCTACCTGACATTTTATGCGGTGCTAATCTAATACTGACTCAGTAGTACAGTCTAGAACACGGCTTGATAATAATATCATCACATCAAAACCGCTCGCCGGTCATAACGTACAAACAGTTAGCAATGACGGTTAACACCGAAGGAAATGACAGCAGTATTTTTTTTTACTGGCGGAACAAATCCAAACAACTTCAGAATAAAACTCAAATATTAAATTGTCTTAATAAAGCCTGATGTGGAATAATATTTATCACAAGCTTCTAATCACCATAAAATAATAAGGAAATGTTACGGAATAATCATACTGATATGAATACCTTGATTGTGTGATTCCTAGTAGCACTTAGCAGATTATTATTTCCCCCTTTTGAAGGGATACAGGCTGATAAAGAACTATTGAGGATAAAACCATTGTAGATCCTTAAACCAATTGTTGTCCTATTGTCGTGAATTTAAAGTCAAACACAAAAATACTTAAATTAAAGTGTAAAAATTATTTCGGCTCAAGTTCAATTTTATTTCATATCAAAAGTTTTTATAAATCATTTTTTAAGCACAGGAAATTTATATAAAAATGAAATAATTTTTTTATTTATATTTTCAATACGTGGCCACACCATTGCTGACAAATAATTGTTTTTTTTTTTAATTTGTTTAATTTACTGCACATCGCTCACATTATCTATTTAACCAACTAATTTTGTGAATATTCATAATCAGTCAACACTAATGTGGTTCTTAAGTCTTAATGATAAATGCCCTATGTGCCATAAGTTAAGAACTGCTCTAACTTGTTTCTTCTCCACTTCGAACACTTCAGTGATGTTTCTAATGTGTTTACCTGATTAGTATTTAAAAAAAAAATAAATTAATAACCATATTCTTTTATACTGCCCCACTGTGTTTAAAATATTCTGTTAAAGCTTTTGCACGAAAGCATCTATTGTTGAAAATGTAATGCTTCTGGGCATTTAAAGTATCAAATCGAATAAAAACTAAAGAGAATTAATATAAAATAGTTATGAACAAACGACCTTTAAGGTGTGTTCTCTTTTCCTTTTTGTACATTTTTGGTAGCTTTAAAGTAATATAATAATTCTAAATATTATCAGAATTTTTTTTAAGATTTCTCAAGATAGAGAATAGATTATTACTTAAAAGGTCTACAAGTTATTTATATTACACAATTAAAAAAGAAAATCGAATTAAATTAAAATAAAAATATTAATAATTTTGCCCTAAGTAAACAAGCAGAAAAAACAATACCATAATCAGTGTCCGAAAAAAACACTAAAGTACTCAGCGTTACTGTTTTTTAATGTAGTTTTTGAGATGCTGAAATGTTCAAAAAATTTTATTAGGGTTTGTGTATGAGTACGCAAACAAAATATCGTACACAAAAAATAGTACGCTATCATAGCGTTCTATTCAAAGCACACAAACATTTAACTTAATTTTAGTGCATGTGTATTGGTACGCAACAAAATACGATACACAACAATTCTTGACTGATGAACACAAACACTAAAATAATGTGCTGTTAATTTTTTTAGCGTATTTTACTGAACTTTTTATCTTTACAGTTTACATATTGAACTTTTAGTGGTTTCATTGTGTCCTTTAAAGTATTTTTAGTGTTTGCATTGTTTCCTTCTGCGTTATTGTCAAAAACCAACAATTTGTATTCGTTATTATAATTTTCCCCCATTTAAGTTGTATAATACAATTACTTATTATTACAAAAATAGAATACATGTGTGTATTTACATATTCCAGGAATCCTTACAATCTTTTCATCCATTTTACATATAAATTTGATGTTCGTAATTAGACTTTCATGTGGTTTTTGAAAACAGCACTAAAATACATTATTTTACTGTTTATTTAAAATATTTGGTTGATGGACACATACACAAAAACACGCTAAAAACAAGTTTACCAAATATACTTTTTTTTTCAACCACTGAACACTGACCATAATAGCAATTTTGGAGTATCGTGGAAAAAGCTACTCAGCAAGAAATGAATGATCAAAATTTAATACACAAAATTTTCTTTAAAACGGTGTTGCCCTTTTAGTGTTATAGTAATAAATTGAAATATTGTTTTGTTTAGTAGATTAAATCAAAATGTTGCCTTGTGTTTGATAAAGTTCACATGCAGCTCAAAAAAATAGTTTGCAATTAAATCTGCATCAAAGATACAGATTTAATTTGATTTAAATTTTTTTCAGCTGTTTTACTACTGATATCATATGTACGCAAAAGATTTATTCCTTTATTCTTTTCATTCAGCGCTGAATAAGTGGCAGAAATTTTATTCTACGCAATGACCTGTCAAATATATGTATTCTGGTTGAGCATTTCCGTAAAGAAATAAAATTCCTTTACTCGATAATTTGAAAATCTTCTTTCTGTTATAATAACAAAAATGTGTTGTCTTGGTTTACATCTTATATAAAGGGTTTTGCAACAAGAAGTTTGTTTTTCATTTGTGGCAAAACCAACAACATGATAGTTTTGATATTTAAGTTTTTGAAGCATTCGTAGTAGGTTAATTGGCAATTACGTTGTAAATGAAATACTGTTGTTATATCTTTCCATTCTTTCTGGCTATTGTTCGTTTGGTGTACTAGCCACCTAGTCATTCAACCTACATAGGTAGATAGACCTTAACAACAGAGCTACCTAAACTCGAACAATGACTCACCAGTACGAATTGAATCCCGGCTTGATAATGACCGGCCGTTTACACTAAACGAACAACAGCCTGATGGGAAATTTGCATAAGGATTTGACATTAAACCCTTACGGGGATCAATTGGTGCAGGAATTGAAACCGACCGGCCATTTACATCGTCGTAGATTCGTTCAATTTATTTAGGAACAAGCGGCTGGTTTTTCTGGAAAACTCATTGTTTTCAGGCGAAGCCCGTTTTCACTTGTCAGGGTATGTCAGGAGGCAATATTGCCGCATTTGGGCTTCTGAAAATCCTAAAGCGATTATTGAGAAGCCTTTGCATGCTTAACGGTCACTGTATGGTGCGCTATGTGGTCTGGAGAAGTGATTGGGCCTTTTTTTCGAAGATGAGAAATGGAAATGCGGTAACGGTCAATGGATCAGGCTATTGCGAGATGCTAACAACTCAATTTCGGCATATTATTGATGATGCCACAAATTAAATAGGCCATGAATAGATCAATTTATTGCAAACCAAATTTCCCGATCACATAATTTTACGACAATCAATAGTGAGGTGGCCAGCCAGATCGTGTGATTTAACATCACTGGATTATTTTTTGTAGGGCTATATTAAGGGCAGAGTTTATACGAAGCCAATCGAATCGATTTCAGCCTTAAAACTCAAAATCCGTGACGTGATTAACGAAATATGAAATATGAATTGATGAAAGAATCGAAATCTCTCATCTTGGTCATGGTGGATATTTGCCTGATATCATTTTTCGTAACATATTAAAAATTTGAATCAATCTTAATCTAAATTTTCTGTTTTATTTTGTTTTAGAAAACAAACTTTTTGTTGAAAACCTCTTTACATTGAGCCTATCGAACTTTCTGTTTTTACGCTTTTGAAGTTCTAAAATAAAACATTCAATCAGTGAGAAACTCTTCATTTGACTCAAAACTTCAAAAACATTTTTGTTTATAGCCAGACAGGAAACTTTTATCATTATGACTTTTACCATGTTTTCACTAAATTACGTTGTTTTCATGAGCCGTGGAACAGCTTCTATAGAACTGAAATAAATAAAATCGTATGTTAAACTCTAAGATCTTCCTATAATATTTCGATTTAATATCGCTATTTTTAAAATAACTGCTAAATAAAGTTGCTGTGAGTTTTTCCATAAATTCTTCATTCGAGTCCTTAACTAAAGAATGTCTGTGAACACTTTTCAAATTTATAAAAAAAAATCAATTTTTATAGAAGACCATTTGTAAATTATTATTATATTAATTAATAATTATTATTTTTTTAAGCAAAAATTATTTTGTAAATATAAAAATTATAAATGTATATTTTTAAACTATTTTAGTATTGTAACAAACTTATACTTTTAAATTAGGTCCACTTTTTAAATTTATTACAAAATAAAAATAATCTATAATTTTTTGTGTTATCGCAAAAAAAACGGGGAAAATTAGGACAGCAGAATGTAATGCACAATTTTTTGGATGGCATCACCCATCTGCTTTAAGTTGTCTACTTGTAAATATCATCTATTTAATTTACTAATGTAATAAATAAGTATATGAAGAGTAATTATAATCACTCAATATTATTATAATATTAGTTAGATAGAGCTTATCTATCAAAAATTAAAACTTAAATTACCTGCAAGGCACCATATTATAGTTATGCCATTTATACTAATAAAACACTTCAACGTATTATTTAAAAATTTACATAATTTATTTAATTAATCTTATTATTTAAAAAAAAAATAAAATTGTATTTTATACCCAAAAATTTTAATTTTTATAATAATAATATTAAATTTAAGTCCCTTTAATCATAGAGAATGTGTTCTAAAGCTTAAAACAGAAAACTTTTTTATTATTTATAAAATATTTATAAATTTGATTTTAAGCTTAAAAATGTATTTTTATAATAAAAATAATTTCAACTATGTGATTAAATATAAAATTTTTAAAAAATTTCATTTTAGTCAAAAAAAAAAAAACGTCAAGAAACAGGTAACGTTTAAGGGATTTATATATGTTTTCTTTCAGCAATTACTATATTGAATCTGTATTAGAAAATGCTTTAACCTATAATTTTAATAAAGAATGTTTTATAGAGGTTTGAGTTGGCAATACTTTTTTAGCTAGCGGTCATTTTGTACAGCTGTCAAGCAATTTATGTTTCATTTTATGGATATTTCAATATGAAAAGACTGCACAACGCTTCTAAATTATGTAAATTTATTTGGAAATTTCTGCTTCTCTCCGAAATAGGGTCCGCCAATAACTTTTTTTTTTTGTAGATGCTATAAACAAAACTACTGAATGTTTTCTCAAATTTCTTTTCTTATTTGAAAGTACATTCCTTCCGTATAATAATGGAAAACAATTTCATTCAATTGGCTGCCTCGGCTGGCCATACAGTTGCCTACACGATCGCTCCAATTTTTAAGCACATTATCGATTGTATGCAACTGTATTTCACCAATGGCTTCACGAATATTGTCCTTAAAAGCGTCAATTGTCTCTGGCTTGTCGGCGTAACACTTATCTTTGACGGCACCCCACAAATAATAGTCCAACGGTGTCAAATCGCAGCTCCGAAGTGCCCAAACGACATCATCGCTGCGCTTGATAATGCGATCTTCAAAAATAGGGCGCAAAATATCGAGTGTAGCTTCAGCTGTGTGGCACGTAGCGCCGTCCTGTTGAAACCAAATGTTGTCAATATCCTTCTCTTCAATTTTTGTGAACAAAAATTCGTTCAGCATGGCCCGATAACGATCGCCATTGACTGTAATGGCCATTCCTTGCTTATTTTCGAAGGAACATGGCCCAATTATGCCTCTGGACTAAAATCCGCACCAAACAGTGACTCGGCTTTTCAATGTATACGTGCGGGTTTTCTGTGGCCCAAATGCGACAATTTTGCTTGTTTACATACCCGCCAAGATTAAAATGAGCTTCATCTGAAGAGATGATATTTATTGCAAAATCGGTCGACCGCTTGCCCTCTCAGCGAAGCGAAAACGCATTGGATGGTCACTTGGCTTCAACTCCTGAACCAATTGGACTTTGTATGGCGTCATATCAAGGTCTTTATACAAAATTCATCTCAATGATGTCACTGAAATGTTCAATTATTAAGAACGACGGTGAATTGATGTTGATGGCGCTTCACGCCCACTTTCTGCCACAGCAGTAATAATTTCTGGTGTACGCACTATTTTTGGCTTTGCACGCTTTGGTTTATCGATGAGGATGCCAATTTCTTTCACTTTTTCACAAGATAACGAACATACGAAGCTGACGAAGTTTCTCTATTTCCAAAATCCGTACACAATTTTCGCACACACATTCTGCAACATTCCCATGATTTTCAAAGTGATGTCGCAATATTTCCCAGCGTTGTGCAAGCATATACACAACCATATTCATTCAGCGGAAGGATAAAACTAATTATCTGTTAAATCAAATATGAGCTAAGTTTTACCATTCGCGAAATAAACACTAGTTGAAAAAAACAAAAACGTTAGATGGCGGACCCTTTAGTATACTCGGATTTCATAAACGTATTTTCTTCAGCGATAAAGTTCACTTTTGTTTTGCATGAATAGGTCAATAAGCAAAAGTGGCGAATCCAGAAAAACTGTCTGTTTGATGTGCTTTATGGACTAGAGGAGTCATTAGTCCTTACTCCTTTAAAAACGATGATGGTTAGAATGTTATATTCAATGGTGACCGCTATAAAGCCATAATTACTGACTTTTCAGTTTTTTCAATTTAACAACCATGATGTTGTAGTATACCGCACAATTGTACTACACTATTATACTCATACATGTGTGTATGTCACAAGTACAGGACATCAAATAACAACATGTGTTCAGTCAAATGCAATTGATCATGACGTGATAAGATTTACATCTGCACCGGCAGTGAGTAATAATCAGATGATGATCAAACCACTCGCCCTAGAAGGCCTTCGGATACGTAAATTCCCCCGGTCACTCCTAGTTACAACTTTAAAAGCCCGGAGTAGGCCGCAGCCTTCACTGCTTGCTGAAGAGTCGAAGACTATCCAACTCCTGGTCTAGAACGCATGAAGCTTAATATAATTTAAGAACATGACGGCATTCATACTCACTGGACCTGGACCATTCAATGTGTTCATTGTGAATGATCCGACCCACAAACTCAAACGAGGGCCTCGAAACACACAGCCACCACGATATTCCCGAAGGGCCTACCTCAATAATCAGCTAGAAAACAGCTAAATGCCTAAAGAGACAAATAGCAGGACTTTGGGGCTTTACTGTTTCCCGTGGAAATATAGTGGATTGTCCAGTTGGCTCCTACTAGCCTAAGGGGACTGGGCTCCCTTTTACCCCCGCAATACACAAGTCCAGATGGTTGTGTGATCCATAAAGACTTATAATGTGCCCCCGGGGGGGGATGCAATTGATCAAACCGATGGTTACATATGCACAAATTGAGTGACCTAGTTTTGAGTGTCACATTCATTTGAGTAATTTATTCGCCACACGGAAAATGGATCAATATTGTATGTCAAAGAAAAAAAATGTATAATAGTAATAAGTTATTATGAAATTGAAAGTTTAAGTTAGAAATGTGAAAGTACTGCATGCCATGAATAAATGGAGTCTTTTCGATCGCAAACTTAAACCGGCAGCATCTGCCTTGTTTACTTTCATTAAGACTCCACTAATTTGGCAGTTCTAACGAACGCCTGATTTTAAGATGGAATCCTTCAGGCTTTTAGAGAAAAATAACTAAAGATAACATGGTGTTTCTGCCGAAATCCTACATACATTACACTGTCCAAAAGTTTTAGTTTCAACCACATGGTGTCAACTTGTCACACATTACGGACCACAATTGATTTATTGAAGGAAATGATTGGTAACCGTATAATTTTATGCTTCCCATCTGTAAATTGGCCCTCAAGAATTAAAGATTTAACGTCGCTAAACTATTTGCTGTGGAAAGTCGCTAAATAAATCAAAATAATTGACCACAGATATTGGAAAAAGTCATTAAAAATTAGACCTTCAGACTACGACCGAGCCAGCCTTGGAGGTCATTTATCGAAAGTCATATTTAAATTGTAAAGCCAGAAGGTTATATTTTGAAAAGAGTAAATTTTATGTCTATTTAAAAAATTCATCTTTGTTTTATAACATTTCAAAGCTTTATACCTCTAAAAACACCCTATAATATATTATTTTTTACTATAATTGGAAATATTTATAACAATAGCATGAGCGATTTAGACTTAACCGGTGTTACAATGGAAAATTCTCTGAGGATATAAATTAGCCTGTAAATTAATACAGTTCTCATAGCTTATCCAGAATTTTGCATTCATACAATAAGTATTTAACACTTTATTTAAAAGTCACACCAATGATTTAACAAGGGATTTAACAAGAATCTAAAGTTTAATTTTCCTAACACAATGATTTAGTGTGTCGTCTATTTTCGCCAGTCTTGTTTTAAAAGTTACATTCTTTATGTTTTTCTTGTTGTTTTTTTTTTTTTTTGTAACCATTAGTGTCATAATTGTAAATATAACATTTCAAGGGTAATGGATTATAATGCTTTTAACCAAACTGACAAACATGTAAATTCCATTTTCACCTTTAAAACATTTTTTTTTTGTGTTTTCAAAAAATGTGTGTAAATTAACCTGACAGAAAACACAAACACACGAATATAAAAATAAATAAATCTATTGGGTATTGTCTTTTACGAAAACCAAATCCTATTTAAACACGAATAATCCTTAATAAATACATACGTAATTACACATGTACGTGTTAAAACTGTAAGATCGAAAAAAATAAAATAACAAAAACAAAAAAAAATAAAAAGAACGAAAATCATAAAAAGTCTAAACAATCGTATGTGCTATTAGTTTGTCGAATATTGTGCAACATAATGTAAACTCGTCTATTAATTGTATTCTTTGGGATTTCTTTATTTTCAGTCACCTGTAACATGTCATGCTGCTGTATCACATATTTATAACTTTTTCTGACTTGAAAAAACGAAAACAAAGAAACAGCCTTGAAAATCACTTACCTGTGAAACATGAATTTTCGGGACAACCTATTAACTATTTGGCTAGAATAAATATATTTTTGGGAAGCCAAAGAATTAACCAAAAGCAGCAAATCCAACCGAAAAAAACCTTTTCAAACAGCCTTTGGAACAAAAAAGAAATAAAACAGATTTAAATGCGTGACAACAAAGTTGAGAACAAAATAAAATTATTAAGAAAAAAAAAAGGATAACAGAATATTAAGCAGCCATGGATGAGTTTCCAATAGTTAGAACTCAACCTGATGAAATACTCAATGATGAGGAGTTTGGTAAGTAATAAAATGAAATATTAAACATTAATTTGTAATAGTGAGAAAAGGTTTAATTTTATAGAAATTTCTTTGATCTTTTCTTTCTTTTTTTCTTTCCATGTTCATCAAAGAAACAGTTGTAATCTATTGATGCAAAATGAAATTAATTTTAAAATAAAATAATTTTCCATGTTAAATATGAACTAATACTTTCAATTCCCAAGCCAAGCAATTTATTACCAGTTCAAAATGAACATTCATTTTAAGGTTTAAGAGCAATAATTAAGTTTCTTAAACTCTTAAATAAAAAAGTATTTTAAATAATTAAATTTTTAAATGTTATTTTAAATATCATAAATTTTTATAAAAATCTTTGATTCAAAATAATTCCTGCAAGAGAAGATATCAATTCCAAAAACGCACACGGCCACACTGGCAGAGGATCATGGAGTTTGAAGTAGAAATGTCATGCACTATTTGTTTAACTTCAATGGTTTCTCTGTCACTATTCAAAAGAACAAAGCCCATATAAAAGCGACTCCTAAAATATAGACCTTCCTTGGAGCATAAAAATATTTCTCTTTAGTGTCGCTGGTCCAGGTTTTCTAAGTTTGATGACGATATTTTATTTTTATCGTCCATAAGAATTCTATGCAAAAATATCAATGAAGGGGTTCAATTCTTAACATCCCATGATTTTTTTTAAGAGAAGTAGCACTTCAGGCAACAATGCCTATTTAGTCAAGTACCGTGCTACATTCTTTAGGAAAGGAATAGAGAAGAGACGAAACAGGTAGTGAAAGTAGAAGGAAAGTCGGAAATTAACTGCCGTATAAGACAGCACAGCGACCAGTGACTATGCCTTCATCGCTGAGCAGCCCCACCGACAGTCAATTTTTATTTTTGTAGTGAAAAACACCAAGGTCTTCGTTGAAAATCAAACCCACAACCCCCATAATGACAAGCTAGTACTAGCCTACAGGGACACCTCAATTTTTAAATCGTTGTAATACAGTGATTACCTTGGCAATAAACAATAACCAACGAAAGATTCCTTTTCCACAAGAATCTCTCTGAGTGTTACAAGCTGAACAAAAAACAAGTGGGCAAATTTGAAGTTAGGAAGTAAATTGTCTGCCAAATAATAAAATCTCAAAAGTTCAGCTGTCCATTTTCCATACTTATTTAGCACAAAATTGGGAAATTTAAGGTAGAGAATATTACGTTCTTGAGCAAAGCACTTTAATTGTAAATATTTACTAAAAAAAATAGCAAAAATTTCCCTGTATCCCTCCGTAAAATTATAACAGCTTTTCCTTATAATCAGGCTTCTCCTGAGACCGTTTTGCGTAATTTAACCGCTAAATTCGAAGCTCGGAGTGGTGTTGCTGAAAAAGAAATATGCTCGCAGCGGCAGTAGGTTTGCAAACATAACCGCTGTACAGCAAAGCATTGAAAGTGAGCCTGGAACATTAGGTCGTCGACATTCGCAGCAAGTGGACATCATCAGAGTCAAGTGATTCTGCAAGATTTTAGATAATGATCTTCATTCTCACGCTTATAAAATTTAACTTTTTCCAGAATCAAAGCCGACCGACCATTGTTTGCGTTAAACGTTTGTAAAATGACTATTTGAAAAATTTAACAAAAACGCTGCATTTTCCAACAAAATCATGTTTAGTGATGAGAAGGCGCATTTTCAATTAGAAGGATTTTTAAACAAACAAAGTTATTGTATATGAGGCTCACAAAATCTACAAAAAGTCACGAACAAAACGAACTATATTACACAGCTGATAATAAAATGCAACTAGTATAAAGAGAACACTGAAGATGGCAAATGGCCGAAACCGGTTCAATGTTCACAAACCAAATTTGACGAGGGTCGACGTAAAATCATACCCAAATACATTAAACCCCGTCGAAAAATATACGCACTTATCCTTGAAAAATCATTACATCCAAAGAAAGTGGCCGTATGCGGCTTGTGATCAGGCTTCATCAGATTTTGTTTTTTAATATGAGCACGGAAACGCCTTGACCGTAAATTTATACTCTACCGAAACACAATAGCCAATTTTTTGTGGCCACTATTGGCTGATGTTGACATCAATGAACTTTGGTGGGCGCTAGGGATAACACAGATACCCAAACAATTCAGTTATTGTATGATAAATTTCCCGGTCGCGTAGTTTCTCAATCCGCCGCCTTAAGCTTTTGTTTCTTGGACATTTGAGAACCCCGGCTTACGAGAACCCACAAAAAATTAACGTTTTGAAAGATAAAATTCCGCATTGAATCGACAAGATAAGCAAAGCTATGTTACAAAATGTACTTCAAAATTTTGTGAAAAGAGTGGACGTCTACTGAAGTGCTAATTATATTCCATTATTAACTTCTATATTTCTAGTTTACACTGGTATAAATAAAACTGAGGTTGTGACAAAATATCAGGTTTTTCATCACGAAGTTTGTTTCTCAACTGTGACAACACCAACAACATCATAGTTTTGACATTTAGTTTTTTTGACGTATTCGCAGTCGATGCATTGGCAATTGTATCAAGCAATTCAATTTCGCACGAAAATCGCAATAAAATTATTAAAATCCACTACGGAAAGGGTGATTCGGTTAAAGTTACATTTCGTAAAATTTGTGATATTTTCGGACAACATAATTGTCCTTCTGAGACCGCTATTAAGGATTTGCTCGTTAAATTTGAGTCGACAGTTTTGTTACAAAATGTACGAACATATCGCAGCCGTGAGCCACAGTGTTGAAGCAGCTCCAAATACGTCAATTCCTCGACGTTCTCAACAATTTATCCAAAACCATCGCGTGGCGAATTTTGCGTAAGGATTTGATTTTGAAGCCTTGCAAAGGTTCAACTGATGCAAAAACTGAAACCAACTGACCATTCACATTACCGCTGATTCGCTCAATTTCTTCAACCGGCTGGTTTTTCTGAAAAAATCTTTTTTTCAGTCGACGCCCATTTTCAGTTGTCAGGGTATGTAAGCAAGCAAAATTGCCGCATTTAGGCTTTTGAATATCCTAGAACGATTGCTGAGAAGCCTTTGCATGCTCAACGTGTCTCTCTGTAGTGAGCTATGTGGTGTAAAGGCGTGATTGGGCCGTTTTTTTTTTCGAAGATGAGGCTGGAAGTGCGGGAACGGTAAATGGATCACGCTATCGCGAGATGCTAACAACTCTTTTTTGGCCTATTATTGACATGTGGTTTCAATAGGATGATGCCACATGTCACAAACCCAATGAAACGATCAGTTTATTGAAAACCAAATTTTTCGATCGCATAATTTCACAGCAATTAGCAGTTAAGTGACCAGCCAGATCGTGTGCTTTAACGCCACTGGATTTTTTTTTTGTAGGGCTATGTTAAGGACTTTGTCTATACAGAGCCAATCGAATTGATTTCAGCCTTAAAACTCAAAATTTGTGATGTGATTAATGAAATAGGTTCGCCATTTTGCCAAAAAAAGTGATTAAAAACTTTGATGAAAGAATCGACATCTATCAGCGTGGTTGGAGTGGACATTTGCTAGATAAATTTTTTCATTCACAATTGTCGAAGTTTTCTCTTCGTAATATAATACAAATTTAAAGCATCTTTATCAAAACTTCTTATTGAAAAAACCTTTAGTATGTATTTGAAGCCAGTTTACTGCCTAACCTCAAATTTGTATACTGCTGCTGCATTTACCAAATAAATTGGCAATACACATATTAAAATAACGACCGGAAATTTATGAGAAGTGCAGAAATATAATTGTGACTATTAACACTTTTGATTTCCTATATTAAAGTAATAATTTTTCCCTTTTTTGGTTTCTATAATCTGTCTGTCAGGCTCATATATCACCATTATATCCTTATGCCACCCTTTGTAAATTTACACGAGTCAAGGGTTATTTCCCCCACCCCCCTACAAAGAACAAAAAACACAAAATATAAATGGAGAAAAAAATCTTTACTTCACTCCAATTGCTGTAAGGCTGCAAAATATTGCTTGAGCCACATTGAGTATAAAAAAAAATAATAATAGCAACAACAACAACAACAACAAAATAGTGAAAATCTAACCATGTTCCTTTCTGTGTGTATGTCATTTACGCAGCAGATAATGTGGCAAAAATCTTGTTAACGCTCGAATATGCATAAACCCAAACCAAAGAACTATAATTGCCAATATGTGTTGCGGCAATTGTTGTGAACTTTTGCAAAAATATTTTTTATTTACACTTGGATTACAATTTTTCATATGACGACGACCTTTCAATATTAAAATTTGCTATTGCTTTCACTCATTTAAAAAGCCCTACACAGATTTTTATACAAAAAAATAAAATAAGCGACTATTAAGTTATTGTTAAAAAAAAAAAACCTTAAAAAATTATTAACCAGAAATTAATGAAAAAGATTCATTTTTATTGTATTTTCTTTGAGATTCAAATTTCAGAAATTAACATCAAGCGTCCCTGTAAATGTGAGATCATCTGAGCAAAAATGAAATTCAAACTCTTGTGCCAGAAGCCAATAAAGGGAAAAATGAATGAAATTCGTTACCATGGCGAATATATCAAAATGAGTTTTTCATTTTGCAGGCAAAAAGAAAAGAAAATTAAAATTATTTTTGAGTCGTGAGTCGTGCATAATCCTGGCAATAAAATAAATTTTAAAAGCACTGTCCTTAATAAAAAGGGAAATTACGAATGATTTATAAAAGTAACTTAAGAAGTTTTTTTCTTTATTTCTCAAATTAAATTGGCTCTTATCACTAAGTTCCGTTTTGAATAATTCCATTTCAATTTTTTTCTTTCCCTTTTTCATTTTTTATCGCAATAAAATTTGTATGCATATATTTTTTCAGTAACAATATTATGATTGTGTACTAGAGAACGCAATGGCGGTTATAAAATTAAATTGCCCTTGTTGTAAATATTGATGTTGCGTGTGTCTGTAAGCTGATATTAATGTTTTATTTTTCCTTTTTGTATTAAATTCATAAATAAAGTAATAAATTAAGTCTATACCACCAGCATAGCACAGTGAAATCAAGTGTAAAGTTGTTTAAGAAATTATGTAAATTTAATGAATTTTTGTCTTCTTGCCACATGGGAAAATATTTATACTAAACTGAACCTAATTTTCAATATCCACTATAGAAAATCATAGACCAATGTCAAATTTTCGTTTAAATATCTGGAATATTAGTTACAAGTAAATTTTTAAACCACTAAAAACAGACAGAACTCTAAAAATTTTTTCTCAAAAATCAATTAAAAAATTTTAGTTTAAAAAAATTAAAGGGTATTTTAACAGGAAGTTTGTTTTTTAAACAAAATAAAAACAAAAAAATTAGATTAAAAGATGATTTAAAGTTGGATAATTATGAATGAAAAATGATATCTGGCAAATGTCCACCACAACCACGATCATGCTGACAGATGTCGATTCTTTCATTAAAGTTTTTAATCATTTTTTGGCCAAATGGCGGCTGAATTTAAGGCTGAAATCGATTAGATTAGCTCCGTATAGACTCTGTCCTCATTATAGCCCACAAAAACTAATCCAGTGGTGTTAAATTACAAGATTTGGCTGGCCACTTAACTTCTGATTGTCGTAAAATTATGCGATTGGAAAATTTGGTTTGCAATAAATTGATCATTTCATTGACAGTGTCAGATGTGTCACCATTCTGTTAAAACCACATGAAGGTGATATCCACGTCGTCAGTAATAGATCAACATTGATTTGTTAGCATCTTGCGATATCCTGCCAATTACACCTCTAGACCACATTGCATATCATACAGCGACACGTTGAGCATGCAAAGGCTTCTCAATAACCGCTCTAGGATTTTCACAAGCCCCACAGCGGCAATTTTTACTTATTGACATAACCTGCCACGTGATGATGGGCTTTGTCTGAAAAAAAACGATGTTTTCAGAAAAACTAGCCGATTGTTCCTGAATAAATTGATCGAATCTACGGCAATGTGAATGCTCGGTCGGCTTTAATTCCTACAGCAGTTGGACCTTGTAAGTCTGCAAAGTCAAATCCTTCCGCAAAATTCCCCATGTGGTGGTTCTGGATAACCCCAATTGTTGAGAACATCGTAGAATTGAAAAATTTGAATCTGCTTTAACACAGTGGCTCATGGCTGCGATATTTTCAGTTAAACGACCCGGTCGAATGCGCATTGCTGTTTTCTATCGAGCCCGTCGATTCAAATTAAACAACCAAGTTTTTAATAGCGGTCTCAGAAGGACGATTATGTTTTTCAAAAATATCACGAATTTCACGAAATGTAACTGTAACAGAACCACCATTTTCATAGTGGATTTTAATTATTTTAATGCGATTTTCGTGTGAAATTAAATTCATTATAATCAACTATGAATACGTCAAAAAACTAAATTTCGAAACTATCATGTGGCTGGTGTTGCGACAATTGAGAAACAAAGTTCTTGTTGAAAATTCCGATATTTGTCAAAAAGGTGATTTAAAATAAATCATTTTAAACCAGCACTTTCCATTAAAATTAAAGTATTTTTTGAAAAGTACCAAGATAAATATATAAGTCATTGCTTCGAGAAATAAGGCTCAAAAATATCCTCGCAAGAAGCTGTTCAAAAAAAGTACTGGTTAAAAAAAATGTTTACCCTTTTTTGAACCCACTAACAAATGAATTCCAAATATAGTATCTTCAAAAAACGCCTTTTAGAAAAGAATATGAAAACGAAATGTAAAACGAATCTACATAAATGTGTCCCTATTTGTATACTTATAAAACTGACTTTAAAAAGTTTTTAAAAAAGTATTTAAAGAACTTTAAAACGCATTTTTCACACAAGGCGGCTCTAGAAAAAAAAATAATTAAAGACGGCCATTTAAAAAAGTATGTCTTAACAAATCCTTTGAAAAGTACCTTTTAAAACTAGCTACAGCACAAAAAGTTAAGCTTTCTTAAAAAACCTATTAAAAATTATATTAAAAATAATAAAAAAGTACTTTCAAAATATTTTGCAAAAAGTACTTTTTTAAAATAGTACCTGTAACAAAATTCATTTCAGAATTTTTTTTTATAAATAAGTTTTTAGAAACTATTTTTTAATAATTTTAATTATAATATAAATAATTTTAGTTATAAGTACCTTTTAATATTTATTAAGCTTGTGCGAAGATTTTTTTATAGGTCATTTGAAAAGAACAGAGAAAAATGTAATTAAAAAATTTTCAAAAAAGCACCTTAAAAAGAATAATAAGAAAAATCGTATTAAAAGAAAATGCTTTTAAAACCAATACCTTTGGTTAGGCGGCTTTTAATTGAAATGTTGAAAAGAAAAGTACTTTTAACAAAAACAGAATTAAGAAATTAAAATTTTTAACAAAGTACACTAAAAAGAATACCCTTAACAAAATATTATTGCAAAAGAGAACCGATAGATCTTTGGTAAAAATGACCTTCACAAAACATTTTTAAATACTGGAACTTTTAAGGAAAGGTACTTTTTAAAGCAAATAATTAGTAAACAGTTCCATAGACATAAAAACAAACATTAATAAAGTCCGCTAAACACAGCTAAGTTCTTTAAAAAAATAATTTTTGTGAAAGTATTTTAAAAAAACTATTTTGCAAACAGGCACTTAACAAGATTTGAACATTTTAAAGGCAACATCTCCGAAGTTTTTCTTCAATTAAGAGCAGCTATTAACAAGTACCTTTTAAAAAGCACTTTTACATATAGAGATCATTAAATTTCTATAAAAAAGCTATTTTTAAAATCAATAAATGGGTATATAGTATAAAAACACCCTATTTTTTTAGCGGTATAGAAATTTGAAATGGAATTAAGCAGACAATGTTTTTAAATTAACAAGAAATTTGCTTTATTCCAAAACTAATCTTCTGGCATTATAAATTAAATATGACTTCTGGCATTTGACTCCTGTAGCTGGCTCGGATTAATATAATCTACTGGCTTAATTTTCGATAAATTCTTTCAACATTTGTGGCGGTATATCAGCAATAATGCGGTGAATATTGCCCTTAATCGTTTCTGGCTTGTTGGCTTAGACTAGCTATTTTACATATCCGGGCAGAAAATAGTCTAGCGTGATTAAATCGCTAGATATGGGAGACTACTTCACGGGCCCGAAACATACGGGCCCGAAACATAAAACATTCAAATTTGGTTTGTGAACAAACCGGTTTCGGCTGTTTGCCATCTTCAGTGTTCTTTTTGCACTAGTTGCGTTCTATTGTCAGTTGTGTTCATATAGTTCGTATCTCCCTTCGTGTTATTGCGTTCGTCACTTTCTGCCTTTTTTGCCTGCATCTCTCAACGCAATAACACGAAGGGAGACACGAACTATATAAACACAACTGACAATAGAACACAACTAGTATGAAAAGAACACTGAAGATGGCAAACAGCCGAAACCGGTTTGTTCACTAGCCAAATATGACGAGGGTCGACGGAAAACCGTACCCAAACAAAAGTAATTTTAACCCAGTCGGAAAATCCAAGCACATATTATAAAACATTCCCTTCAATAAATCAATTTTTGAACGAGCTGTGCGACATGTTGTTTCTAAATGTCAAACATTGGATATCTTTTGCTTAAAATTGTCACTTGGTTGTCAATTATTTATATAGACGTGACACGAACTGACAATTTAGTCTTCTTCAATCTTACTATTGGTCAATAGATGGCGCTGTGATTCAATTTCATATACTCGTATTTTTATGCTCAAATTTTATGCATTTATAATTGCGGCACAATCAACATGCGTTTTTAGTATCGTATTGACATGTTTCCCCTCGAATTTAAAAAAATTATTGTGTTAAGTTTAGGTATGACAAGTCTGAGGATGTTTTGCATAGATTCTCCTGCTCATAATGGTTTTGAAATTGATGAACGAAGAAATCCGTAATCATGGCTCTATAAGCGGTCACCATTGACTGTACCATTCGGACGAGCATCGTTTTCAAAGAAATACGAAATAATGATTCCACCAGCCCACAAAGCATAAAAAAGTCAGTCTTTCTGGATGTAACCATTTCTCATCATACACTTAAAGATTATCGTCACTCAGATTGCTGTATCAATTCAAACAAAGTGAATTCGCTTAATAAATCGGGATCGGCTATTACGAACATAATGACTTTCAAAATAAATTACCACAATTCGGAAGTGTTGTTCAGGCATCAGTCTATTTGTGTTGAATTGCCAAACAAAACCAAGCATAAACCATTTAATAGCTGACAAAATGGTGTTGCCAACATAAAATTCAATACCTCTATTAAAAAACACTTTTTTTATAAAATGACTTTAAAAAATTTACTTTGTAAAATAAAACACTTAAAGAAATATACTTGAGTTTTAATAATTTATTTTATAATTTTCATTTTACTCTGTTTATTTTTCTCAAGAAAGCCTCTACTCAGCTCCAGTTGAAATTATAGTTCTTTTGTCAATTTTCTATGGCAGCATAAGTGTCCTAGCAATCATTGGCAATTCGTTGGTGATATGGGTGGTGGCAACAACGCGACAAATGCGAACAGTTACCAACATGTACATAGCAAATTTAGCATGTGCCGATGTAATTATTGGACTTTTCTGCATACCATTTCAGGTAATTCTTATTTAAGTTTATTAAAGAAAACAAAAAGGAAATACTTTTCAATTTTCATTAATCCAAACTGTTTTAGTATTGTGATTTTTATGCAAATTAATGTGATTCTTATTCTTTGATTGAAATGAACACATTTTTTATTTAATAAAAACAAAGTAACACAAAACAATTTTTTAGACAGGTTTTGGATAAACGTAACATTAACATAAAAAAACACTGTGTCAGCTATGTATGTTTTAACAAAAAGTTTCAAGACTAATAAATTAAACGTAAATTATGAGGCGTTTACATCTTAACATTGAGAGCCTGCAAAGCAAGAAAAATGATTAAGAATTTTTTTCAGTAAAAACTTTTTCTTTATACGAAAACATTAGAAAATGGTTGGAAAGGAAAAAAATGAGTCTTGAACTTATCTTTTGTTGCCCCAAATACAGCCTTTTAATATTTATGAATTTTTAAGAGTTTCATTTTGATATATTCAAGAAAGTGTGTTTGTGTGTTTGTATATTTTAATGTTTTTAAGATTTTTCTTTGGTGTTTCGCTTCTTAGTTTAAGCATATTTGTTTTTTTTTTATTTTGCGTAGACTTGACACATGCCAACACATTTGAGTTTTAGTGCAAGTGTCATCGAGGAATTCAGCAACAAACCCCAACGAATCCTAAATACATTTCACAGGAAATTTCATATTTTTCCTTCTTTTTACGGTGGTGAGCAAAAGTGAATTATTTATTTTGTTTTACAAAACTCATTTAAAACTCAATTAAGAAGATTTAAGAACAAATCTAAAACACAAGCAAACAATTGGAATTAATTAGAAAATATGTTTTAGTTTGCAGAACCAGTTTTATTCATTAATGGATTTTGTATTTAAATGTTTAATATTTGTGTTCTATTTAAAATTGCTTGATACACTTAACTTATGGAAATCCAATACTTTTAATAGTTAAGGCGCATAATAGTTCCATGTAGTTATAGCCCATAAAAAGTTGAAATACACATGTTTATAAACAATGTATTGAAACTTTTTGCTGTTGTTTTAGCTATGCAGTTGAATGTTACTATAAGAAAGTCTGAAAACGTACATTGTTACATTGTTTCTTAAGCCTGATACTCTGTTCATAATTTCGTGCGAAATGCTGTCAAAGTCCATATAAAAATAATTCATACGAAATAAATAGGAAATAATGTTGCTGAACTAGTCTCTGTTTATTTTTGAAAAAGTCACGAAATGTTTCTGGCCGCATGTTTTTCTAAATGAAAAACGTTTCAGGCAACATTTTTTTTCAACTACGAAACAATATGAGCAGCAATTTTTTTGCACGGAATTGTGAGCAACAGCTGATCAGTTAAGTATTTGTATTTTTAAATTTGTTGTGCCAAAATGTACAAGTGTGGAGAAAGGCGTAAATTTATTAAAAAGAGAAAAGAAAAAATAAAATTTAGTGCCGCAGAAAAGCGTATCCTTATTTCTGCAGTAAAAAAAAGAAAACTTATTTGGGATAAGTCCCAAACCACAGTGCCGCGAAATCAACGTGGATAGATATTGCTGAAGAGATTGGAAAACCTGGTAAGGTTTGTATGATCTGTTTTGATTATTATTAGATGAAGCTTGTAAGCAAAACTGGAGAAGTATTTTGAGTAGTTAACGGTATTACAACCACGAACGAAAAGCATCAAAAAAATCTGGTAGTGGATGGGACTTGCAGTTCTCTTTAGACGAATCTCAGGATCCGTGGGAGTTTTCTGAGGACTTCACTGAGACGTCGAAATTGAGAACGTAAGTGTTATTATTGTAACGGATTGTTGCTTATTGTAACTTTCGTAAGTGATGAAAATTTTGATTGTAGAACCAGTTCCTCATAGCTTTTAAGCACGCCAGATCGGCAGCTCACGCAAGATATTTTACCTGATTCTGAGATGCTATCTATTATGCCACCGGAGAAAAAAACAACTTATTTATATGTAAGTAGACACCAAGTCTTTATTATTCTAATTTAAAACGTGACTTTAATTTGAGTTTTACAAATTTTTATTTTGTTTTGTTTTAGAAAAACACAGCAGTTTCATCGAAAAACGTATATCGAAATGAAATGTGAGCAGGTGTCTCAAAGATGGCGGATATGGCAAAACAACAAAACCAAAATAATGTCAACGCGCCTTTCCTCAATTATATTAATTCCTTGTAGTTAAAATTGCGAAAACGTACTATGAAAAATTATTGTTATGCTTTACGATGAGATCTCTGTTCAAAGACTAATTAGCAACTAAGCAACTTAATTTTAATATTAATGCATAATAGTAATTTTTACATAGTAAAATAAGAGTTTTCAAATTTTTTAAAGACTGGCCAGACAAAACAAAAGGCTGAAATAAATATATGAATTTTTGTATAATAGCCAAAGTTTTTCTTTTAATAATAGTATATGTTTATATTATTCTTTACATATCCAACTTCTTAAAAGTTATTTAATAAAAAAAGAGTTTTTATTAAAGCATTTTGATAATTTTAATTATTTTTAAATCCACTTTAGTGAAACTATAAATTTTTTATTTCGTAAAATAAATTTAATTAGGAATCTCCTCCAAAAACGCGAATTTTTGCTGCCAAGTAACAGATGTTGGAATTAAAATAAGTCATAATTTTATTGCGAACAACACGGTCTGAATCATCTTGTCTGCCGTAGTGTGCAACATTAATATTAGATAAAAAGAGAGAATCAGCTGGCAGCATATTGTCTAAATTTTTAAGCGAAATATCATATGTTGCTCAACACTTTTCGCAAATTAGAACAGAGTACTAAGCTTTATATGCGAGCTTTCTTATAAAGAGAACACGCATATAAGAAAGTTATTTTCGTATATATGTAACATGCATATAAGAAAGATATTTTATTATATGCATCAAAAACAAAATTTAAAAAATTTCCTATGCAGTATGCAGATATATATTTGAAATAAAATTAATACACATTATTTTGTACGACATATCGTTTATTTGTCCAAGAAATAAACATTGTACAAATCTATATGTATATAAAAAAATTACGAAAAACAAAACAGGTGATTGCACTTCACTTAAAATCACATTTCGTAAATACAATAGATAAGTAATAAATAAATTTGGTAAAAATTTATTAATCCATAGTTTAAAAATAACATTTGCTGAGAAATCAGTTAGAAGTATATACGAATATATAGTTAAAAAAATTTGTTTACTTAAAACTACTATTAGCACTGAAAATGGTCTTGAATTTTCTTTTGGACGAGTTTTGAAGAGAATACCTTATAATTTACAAATAGAATCGTGGCCTTCGTCAACGTCTAAACTTTCTTTGAAAATGAAGTAGGCTTTAATGACATTCTTTGTTTTTGGCTTTTCGGGTGCTTCTTCTTCATTTCCCATCTCTTCAACCTCCTCATAAATTAGTTCTTCTTCATTAATTTCTCCGAAGCAGTCTTTCTCTTCGCCATCAAAATCATTACAAAAGTACTTTTTATCACATTCGTCCGATTAATCTTGACATACTTCTTTGGATATCATTTCCTTCGAAATTCCCGATTTTTGGAAGCGATTTTTTATGGTTCGTGACGTTGCAAGCCACCAAGACCCTTTCACAATATAGAAAGTATCTAAAATGCTAAACTTTTTTTAAAAAGTATCCATACGACCACTTTCAATCGCTAGTACTTGCTTCCGAGTTAAACACTTCCTATACTGTGCTTTGAACGAATGGATAATGCTTGTTGAAAGAAAAAAAATACAAATTATCTTGTGGACTTAATAAAACTGAAACTAAAAGCATTTTACCCTGGTCCAATGGCTAAGGCTTGTGGTGTTAGATAGCAAGAACAATACTTCAATGTTTCCTGGAGTAAAGTTTAATTTATGACAAGATGCATTATCAATCTGCAACAAATTATTTTTATTCTTCTTTGCAAAGATTTCATCCAGTTCCCTTACTGTCTCCCACCATATAATGCTGGTCATCCAGGCTTTAATATTAAATTTCAACGCCACAGGGATTTGCTTCTCGTGGATTTTTCAATTTTCCAATTGAAAAAGGTGCTTGTCGGAACCAGTAGCTTTACTGATAAAAAGCAATGTTAAGCGATTTTTTGGAACTTTTTGTCCGCGAACGTTTGTTTTAGCTGGTGCATATGTTTTATTAGAAATAGCCTTGTACATTAATCCAGATTCATCGGCATTGTAGATTTCGTCAAGCTCATATTCAACTGACTTATCTAGAAGGACGTTTTCTTTGAATATTTTGCTGCTATTGCAGCAGCTTCAACGTCGGCGGAACTGGCCTTTCCATGAACGTTTCTAAACTTAAAATTTTTTTGTTTTTTCCAACGAAGTATCCATCCCGAATTTGGTTTAAAATCAATGCCCATCTGAATTGCAAATTGTTCTGCTTTTTCGAGAATTATTGGTCCAGTAATAATTGTATTTTTTTCAGCCCTTTGCGCAAACCATTTGGACATAGTTTTATTCAGAATTTCATACTGTGATTTTCTGTTAATGTTTAAATTTTTTTCCCGAATATTTGTTGGCCATAAGTACGCCTGTTTTTTTTTAGCATTTTCGACAAAGTGCTTTCCGCCATTTTCAACTCCTTACAAATATCTTTTCGGGTTTTTCCACATTTATAAGAATCTAATATTTTAATTTTGGTTTTAATTGCCAAAACATTTCTTTTGTTCGACGACATTTTACACAAAATAAATAAAAAAAGAACGAAGCCGGCTGATTTTACAAAAATCAACGACTTCATTTGACACTTGCACCAGTGTTTTTCTCCAAATTGAAAACAAATTTCATTGTGGGAATGCTTTCTTATAAACGTACAATTTTCCATAAAAAATTATTTCTTATAGCAGAGTTTTTCTAAAAAGCGAGTTTCTTATATGCATAGTGTAGTGTATAGTAAATTTTACTACAGGCTTATACTGTTACTGGTTTAAAGATCGGCATAATATTTCTAAGGTTCCATACCTATAAAACAAAATGTTTGCTTCTTTCCATATTATTCAACTTGGTCACAGTATTAAAGTTATGATTTAAGTTGGCTTTCTAGGGCTCTTCTAATATAAATTCAACATTGAAAATAATGTGTTAAATGTCCCAATCGATTAAATAATCTACTGAAGAGAAGGTTCATATATAAAGCTAGCAGCGCATTAAAAAAATATCCTCACATTCTTTAAACTGAAGTTTTCAATTTCATATCTTGCAAGCTGTTCTTTTCTTTCCAAATAGAGTACAATATTAGAGTCCCCTTTAATTTCTAACTACTTTTTTAATTATTTTTTAAAATTAAGGTACTCAAGATTTGTCAAAATCACGTCTTCTATGAAAACACCCCCTTTTAAATTTTAAATTTATTTTTATCGTTTAAGCGAAAATTTTTTAATTCAAAAACTGCCTTAATCTCTCCAAATTAAGTACAATGTATGGGTCCCCTTTTAATTTCTAACCACTTTTATTATATATTTTTTTTAAATTTATGGAATTCAAGATTCTTCAAAATACTATCTTCTATGGAAACACCCATTTAAATTTTAAATTTATTTTCTTTTTATCTTTTAAGCGGAATTTTTTAATTTCACTTCTTGCAAGCTACTCTAATCTCTCTAAACTATTTTTTTAAATTATTTTTGAAAATTTAGGGTATTCAAGATTTGTCAAAATACTGTCGTCTATGGTAGCAACCAAATTTAAGTTTTATATTTTTTTTTATCTTTTATGCGAAATGTTAAGCATCTCTAGCCTCTCTAACTGGAGTACAATGAATAAGTTTCCCTTTATTTTTTTCCATTTTTTTCTGTATTTATTTTTTAAAATTTAAGGGTATCAAATATTTGTAATTGTCTTTTAATTAATTTATTTTTTTTTCTTTTAAGCGAAATTTTTAAAACCACTTCTTGCACGTTGCTCTAATCTCTTTAAATGCAATTTAACGATGTCCCTTATATTTGCAACTATTTTTTTACTTAATTTTAAAAATTTATGATGTCCAAGATTTAAAAAAATTTCAGTCCTCAATGGAAAAACCCCTTTAAGTTTTAAATTAAGTTTTTTATCTTTTAAGGAAAATTTTTTAATTTCCCTTTTTGGAAGCTGCTCCAAATGAGGTACAATGAATTAGTCCCTCTTTAATTTTTTACTATAATTTGTTTCATTTATTTTTAAAAATTTAGGGTAAGAACTTGTTGCAATATTTGCCAAATTTCCCTCCTCTGTGAAAACACCCCTTTAATTTTTAATTAATTAATTTTTAAGTATATTTTTACATAGCCGCTATATATGTTCTAAATATCTATCTTCTTCTATATATGAAGTGTTTTTTATAAAGGTATAGAACCTTAAAATATAATAAAACAAAGATTAATTTTTTAAATTAACATTAAATTAACTTTATTCGAAAGATAATCTTGTGTTATTATAATTTAAATATTATCTCTGGTAAATGACCTCCACGGCTGGCTTGGTTGTAGTTTAAGTTGGCGCTCCAATTTCCAATAACTGTTTCCAACATTTGTGCTCGTATATCGGCAGAAATGCGACAAATCTTGTCCTCAAAGTGGTTAATTTGTTTGGGGCTTATTGGCATAGTAGACTAGCTACTTCACATATTTCTACAGAAAATTGTGTGGTGTGCGGCGTTAAATTACACGATCTTGGAGATCAATTGATGGGTCCGAAACGTGAAATTATGCAGTAACTAAACATTTACTTTATTAAATCAATTGTGATACGAGCTGTGTGACATGTCCCAACTTCTTGCTGAAACCACAACTCCTGCACATCATGATTGTTCAATTGATAAACGAAAAAGACAATCTCTCTAAAGCGGTCATCAGTGACTATAACATTTTAACCAGCTTCGTTTTTATAAAAGTATGGCCCAATAATTCCATCAGCCAATAAAACACACCAACCAGTCAGTTTTTCTTCATATAACGGTGTCTTAACATACACTTAAGCCTTACCACCATCGCTTCAAATACGGCAATTTTGTTTATTAACAGCCATTCAAACTAAAGCAAGTTGCATCCCTAAACAAAAACAGTCATTTTGTTTTGGATCCAATTTGCACAATTTGGAAGCATTGTTCAGGTGTCATTTCATTCATATTGAAATACCAAACCAAACATGAATCACTTAACAGCTGATAAAATGGCCGCCAGTTAAAATAGTTTTATACCGCTGTAAAAACCACAGGATACCTCAAATTAGCGTGACTGCAGAAACACCATTTATTTTATAACAATATTTGTTCTTGTTTCTGAAGCGGATTTAAAATAGGCACACTTAGAGTTTTTCACTTTTGCGGTTCGAATACAAGCTCCATATGTCGAAATTATATCAGTATAGGAACACCTTTAATTTAGTGTTTAATATATTGTACTTATTGCTGTAGTAGAAACAAATTTTACTTTAAGTCTGAAAATTTAGCATGTCTATCTGCCTTTAAGAGTTCAAAAACAGATAATATTTTTATGAATATCACATAACCTTCGGAATACCCTTTAATTTTTAGTAGTTGTAAATATAGCGTCTATGGTTGGTTGTAGCCCATCAGTAAAATTTTAAATGCATACCTCTTGCGGTCTAAGAGATAGAAGGCTCCGACTGGTGGAAAAACAGTGTTGTGAAAACAATAGGGTTAGTTTTTTACCCTTGAGGAACGGCAAATTCAGAAAATTGTACTCAAAACTAAATTTCATAATCAAAATTCGGCATGCCAATTGGAAAATTAAAATTCTTTTATTCGAGGACAGCAACGAAGGCTCATTAAGAAACCGCCATAGTTTCAGGGAAAATTAAAAAAAAAAACATACAGTTTAAATTGTCATGCTTAAACTCATTGAGAATTAAGAAGTCTCTTTTATAAAATATTAAAACTTTTATTAATAATAAAGGAAACGTTTAATTGCTTAACTAAATGAAATGTGTTTAGATTTTTAAAATGAAAAAAATTTAATTATTTGTTTTCTTGTTTCTATTTTCTTATAATTTATAGTTTCAAGCTGCTTTATTACAGCGTTGGAATTTACCCTGGTTTATGTGTGGCTTTTGTCCATTTGTGCAGGCTTTAAGCGTTAATGTTTCCGTATTCACTCTGACAGCAATTGCGGTTGATCGCCATCGTGCAATTATTAATCCCTTGAGGTATGTAGAAAAATTAATTTTGCATTTCACTAAACAAGCCTTAGCGCACCCTCCTCACCCTCACCCACCAAAAAAAAATATGTGTCTTAAATTTATAATTTGAAATAGAAATATATTTTATATATATATATTACGTTTTTCTTGAAGTAACTTTTCTTGGAAAATTTATTTACTTAATCGCTTATTACGATGGCACATAATTATTTTCTTTGTTTCCTTTTGCAGAGCTCGTCCTACGAAATTTGTTTCGAAATTTATTATTGGCTGTATATGGCTGATTGCATTTGCCTTTGCTCTGCCATGTGCCATAGCATTTCGTGTAGAAGAAATCCATGAACGTATTAAAGGTACATTTATATTTAACAAATATAGTTTAAGAAACTTTTACAAATATTCGTTTAACAGAGAAGACATAAATAAGACATAAACTTTGAAACTTAAGCTTCTTATAACAACATAAATTGAACATTTTATTTTGTTTTAAAGAGAATGGAATTGTGTACAATGTGACAAGACCGTTTTGCTCAAATGTTAATTTGTCGGAAAATCAACTGCTGTCGTATCGTTACACTTTGGTATTTGCACAATATTTGGTACCCTTTTGCGTCATCAGCTTTGTCTACATTCAGATGACCATTAAATTGTGGGGAACCCGAGCGCCTGGCAATGCTCAAGATTCACGAGACATAACATTGCTGAAAAATAAGAAAAAGGTAATCATAAACCCTAATCAACACTCCTTAAAATAATTGCAGACACATACACACACATACACGCGTACACACACCTACAGCTAGTGTATGTTAAAAGTGGGTTTCCTTTGACTTCCTTTAACTTGCTGGCCAATTTCTTCTTTTTAGGTCATAAAAATGCTGATTATTGTTGTTGTGGTCTTTGGTCTTTGCTGGTTGCCATTACAACTGTACAATATTTTGTACGTTACAATACCGGAAATAAATGAATACCATTTTATTAGTATCGTATGGTTTTGCTGCGATTGGCTGGCCATGAGCAATAGTTGCTACAATCCTTTCATTTACGGCATTTACAATGTGAGTAAGAAATAATACACTTTTTATTTTTATGACTTAAAAGCCTTTGGGTTATTGTATAAAATATAAAAAGACACTTAAATCTTTAATCTCGTTTAGTAGTATATTTAAATTCCCTTTAAATTTTAAGTTTTTAAAGTTTCTTTCTATAATAATTGGTGGCATAAAAAATAAGAATATTTCATTTGGCCAAGAAATGAACTCCATTCAACATATTGCTCAGGTGGTTAATTATCTATTTTTAAGGACAAAAGGGAGGAAAGTAGAGTTGGAATTAATTCCGAATCTACCAGATCCTCATGAATCTTCAGCAAAAAACAACTCTAAACGAAAGTCAATTGTAAACACTTTCTGATAACTTAATTAGCGGAGTGCTAAAATGGTTAATTATGGGTATCAAGCTTACAGCTGTTAATGCAGAGAGAAAAAAATAGCAATAGAGAATAAAATAGCTTTTATAGAAATTTATTAACTTCGACTTGCATTGCAAATAAAGTTGGGTTTCCGCGTACATGGAAAAAAGAAATTGAGGGCGCACTGACACGTTTCTGAATTGTTTTTGTTTTAGTTAAGAGTTGCACGGCATCAAATAGAGGCTAAGATAAAATTATTTCGTGTTACGGAATATTGTGCTAAAAATATGGAAAAAATATGGCGGGACTTGTCTTTCAACTGCAGCCTTAAACCTGACACAGCAGTAATATAAAGCCGTTGCGCTATTTATTAACGGGTGGGAAATTTAAAGGTTTGTAATTAAGCAAAAAAATTGGCTTAAATTTTAGACTTCTTTTGAGAGTTTATTGACATCAATATAAAGGGAATAATAATGGAATATGATGTCGGGTATATATCTTCCTCCAGTATATCGGCAGAGATCCGCTATTTTAACAAATTTTAGAAGCACATTTTGCAACAAAGCATCTCTTATCTCATCAGCAGCTCAAAATTTTATCTTTCAAAGACTTAGTTGTAGTGGATTATTCACCTGAACTCGGTCTTTTAAATGGCCCCAGGGAAAATAAAACAGCCACAATCAGCTACAAATCAAAAACGAGGCAGCAAATTGATATTGTCAAATTGAGAAATTACTCTACCGGGAAATTTTCATATAATAACTGATGCCTGTGAGGCTTGAGATGCCATTTTGTTAAAACCAAACATCAGTGTTATCAATATTAGCCAATTGTGGCCAAAATTGCTTATCATAGTTTAGTAGGGCAGAAAATTCACGGTTCCCTTGCTTATTTTCGAAAATACCACAAATTGCATATTACGGTCACTTTCTTTGGATGTAATGATTTTTCGAGGACTGTTTGTGGATTTTGTTAGCCCCGTTTGCGATAATTTTGTTTGTTGACATAACAGTCTAATTGAGCCCTATCCCTAAGACAATATTCAGTTTAGATTTTCAAGCAGCCAATTCACAAACGTTCGATGCAAACAATGATTGGGCGGCTTTAATTCTTGAACGATTTAAACTTTTTAAGCATGAAAATGAAGATATTGATGCAAAATGTTGCGCAAAGTGTCTCTAGTGATGTCGAATTGTTCCACACGTCAACGACTTGATGTTTCAGGTTTGCATTACTGAGGCCACTACGATCGTTCTAATCTGTTGTCAGCAACAATACCTTGAGCATCGAAATTAGCGTTTAAATTACAGACGGCGATTTCAGACGAAGCCTGATTATGAGAAGAAGCTGCTTGTGAAATTTTCACAATTTTGATAATAAATTTTTACAATTACAATTCTTCGCTTAAGAGTGTACCATTCCGTGCTAACAATTTCCCCAAAATAAATGCCTAAAAATAAATGTCAAAGGGTGACAACTAAATTCAATCATTTGACAGACAATTTACTTCCTAACCTCAAATTTATTATTAAAAGAGAAATAAAAAATAGAAAACAGTGTTTACATGATGTACACATGGCCATCCCCAAAGAAGGTTCACAAAATATATTGCTCGATATTTGATGGATAATAAAAGCGTATTTTTTTTTTTTTTTTTTTTTTAAAGAGAAGTAGCACTTCAGGCAACAATGCCTATTTAGTCAAGTACCGTGTTACATTCTTTTGGAAAGGGATAGAGAAGAGATGAAACAGGTGGTGAAAGTAGATGGATAGTCGGAAATTAACTGCCGTATAAAGACAGAACAGCGACCAGTGACTATGCCTTCATCGCTGAGCACCTCCACCGACAGTCAATTTTTAATTTTGTAGTGAAAAAAAACCAAGGTCTTCGTTGGGAATCGAACCCACAACCCCATACATACTGACAAGCTAGTACACTACCTACTAGCCTACAGGGGCAGCTTGAGTCATCGTCGTTTAAAGAGATTAAAAAGAGTGTGCTGTGCAAAATGATCTATTTGAAAGAAATTGGAATAATAATCAAATATAAATCAAAGATAAATTTTTTAATCAAAATTTAATCAAATTTTAATTAAATAAAAATGTTAAACTGCTTTCTATCAGTAAAATAAAAAAAATGTGGGGACTATAAAAATAAATACTCCTCAAATAGAATTGTTGTGATCGTCGTTGTTCGCCTTAACAGGCGAATAATTTGAGTTTGATTGATCGGCAAGATATTAAAATTTATTTGGGTTCTGATATTTATATATTTTTTCGTGCTCTTATTTAGTAAGCTAATAGTGTTAAGAAAAATTTTAGAGCAATAGTATAATAATAAAAACATATGTAAACTTAATTTTAATACTATAACCGCTAGTCGTTGATTATTCAAATCATTTAAAATTTCCAAATAAATAATATTTCATATCTAATTTCAGGAAAAATTTAAGAGAGAATTCAACAAACGCTTTGCCGTATGCTTTTGTCACTTTCAAACCAGCCTGGAAGCTAATGAACGTACACTTTCGATGCACACACGAGCGAGTTCGATACGATCAACTTACGGTCCGACACAGATGCGTTTACGATGCAATACATTTAACGGTAATCATAATAATCATCAGCAGCGCGCTTCTATAAAAGTACCCAAGAGACTGGAAAATCATACAGAAGGTACAACTGCACTGCTTAATAATTATGGAAACATTAAGGCGCCACACGATAGCCCAAGTATACAAAAAATTTCCTCACCCTCTTTGCTGCACTGGCAAAAAAATAATTTTCGTCCTTTACATCCCGAGCTTATTGAATTTGATGGTGATGAAGATCAAATTCTGATCGAAGAGAAAAATCATCAGCCAACTAATGGTACTGTTGAACAGCAAACAGTTGGCAATGCGTGCTAGAATTTTTTATTTAAATAGAATTTCTTTAAGCAACGAATTTTAACAAGTTATAGGTGCAACCAGACAACGATTTGTGGAAAAGAAATAAACTTAAAAATATTCTGCGCCTCCCCAAAGCTGTGATGTAAAATATAATTTTTCTTTTCCTCTCATCCAAAATATCATTTATTTAGCCTCCCAATATTCTAGTCAATATTTATATGATTTAATTAAAAAATTTTAAACACACCAAAGCAATTAATTTACAAATGTACAATTTTGTTTCAAATTAAATTAAAAATATCCTTTAAATTGCAGTAATGTAATGTAATGGCTGTCTGTTGTGTCAGCCATAAATCAAATGTTCCATTATAGAGATTATGTGTGTCAAAAGGATGATATAAATTCTACAGTAATAACAAAACTAAGCTTGTACATTGTTTTTGTAATTGTTGTAGATATTTCGTTACAAAAAATGTCATATCGAAATTTAATGTTTGATTCATGGCCAATACAACTCTTTCTGAAAACAGAATTAAATGATAAAACAGAACAGAACCGCATCTTCTAGCAAAAGTGTTGGATAAAAAATTATTATCAACATAATTGAATTTTTGTTAGTAAAGGGTGGATTTTAATGGAGGTATTGAACTTTGAAATGCAATAGAATAAAGTCGAATTTTTTAAATTGGCATGAAATAAACTTTACTCGAAAGATAATCTTGTGGCACTATGATTTTAATATGGCTGCTGCTATATGATCGCCACAGTAGGTTCGCATGTAGTCTAATTTGGATACCCAATTTATGATGCAGGAACACAAATAACTCATTATTATAGATATGTAGATGACAGAAATTTGCAATATGACATCACAATAGTACAGTCAGTTCCTCGTGGACATCTATAAAAAACGAACTGCGACGGGCACTACTATCCGCATTACCTCGAACCACCTTTCCCAACATAAACTAGCAGCGTTTCGACATATGATACAAAGACTTAAGATAATTTCAATTACTCGAGATAAGTACAACAAAGAACTCGACACAATTTACACCATAACCAAAAATAACGGCTACAAACTTCTTAGACAATACAACACTAAAAACAGGAATAAAGAAGACAAAGAGACAACTGATACAAGACGACGACAAAGGACCAGAAGTATTTAGACCAACTAATATTTTTCGCAAAGAAGCTTTACTCACTCTGAGACATAATCTTAAGATATCGACAGAAACAACTGACAAATTTAGTTCCAGTGGAGTATACAGACTTAATTGTACCTGCCAACGTTATAGAACAAACTTGACGAATACTAAAAACAAGATTTACAGAACTCATAAGCTCATACAAGTGAAAGAAAGATGACTCCATTTTTGCATTACACTTTAACACTCACGAACACCCACCAAGGGTAGGTGAGTGTATGACATTACTACATTCTAGCAAAAAAGGACGAACACTAGACATTCTTGAAAATATGGAAATCTACAAAACATAAACTTTTAACAGTGAATTTATAAACGAAGAGGTAAATACGACCTCAGACACAATTTTTACACCACTTAAACTACTCATACACTCGAACAATCGGAAAACATCCCCAGACGGACGCATGTACCTGAAAAATAATAAAATACGGAGATATTGAAAATTTGTCTCGCGTAACGTGCCAGGTGGCTGATATTCTATCTACATGAGTAGATACGATCTTAACAGCAGAACTACCTAAACCCAAACACTGACTCCCCAGTACGGGTTAGAACACGGCTTGCGAATGAGGTCTTCACATCGAACGCCGTTCATGCCGAACAAAAATCCAAAAAACAAAAAGGAAAAGATGACGACAGTTTATCATTACTGGAGAAAAAATCCAAACAACTTAATACGCGTTCTAATATTCGTTTCGGACTTATCGGCGTGGACTATTGACTTCACATATCCTCGCAGAACCCCCCGAGGGCATATTTATAGGTCTTGACGGAATCTCACCGTCATTACATGTGTCATCGGAGTCTCTCCTCCCTCGGGGCACATTTATCGGTCTTTATAGAATACTTGACTATCTAGACCTGTGCTGCTGGGGGTATAGAAGAGCCCAGTCCCCTGAAGGCAGCAGGGGTTAACTGGAAGCTCCACGTTATTTCCACGGAATTCAGTAGCCCGCAGAGTTTCCGCTATTTGTCTCTTTAGGCATTTAGCTGTTTCTCTGACTGATTATTGAGGTTCGGGAATATCGTGGTGGTTGTGGTTTTGCGGCCCCATACAGGTCTGTTTTTATGGTGGCCAGGATCATCTCGCTTTGATTAACACCCACTGGTGAATGATCTAGATATAGGAAGCATGCTAGTCATGTGTTCTTTGACAGGAGTTGGATAGTCTCCAGCTCTTCAGCAAGGAGTAGTGGTTTGCAGCCCTACTTTGAAAGCGCTGAAATTGCAACTAGGAAAGACCTGTTGCTAGAATTAGTCTTCGACTTCCTAGGATGTGAATGACGTTGCTTTTCATTCACAGTGGTTTGACCACCATCTGTTAAAGTCCCACGGCCAGGTGCAGATGTAAATCTTATCACGAAATGTCACCAGGGTAAAAGGGTGCCCAGTGCCTTAAAGGCTAGCAGGGAGCCAACTGGAAACTCCACGTAATTTTCACGGGAATTAATAAGCTCTAGTGTTCAGCTTTTTGGCTTTTTAGCCTTTTAGCTGTTCTCTGACTGATTATTGAGGTTGGTTGAAGTTCGCAGCCCTCATGAAATAATTAAGGGGCCAGGATCATCTCACCTCTACTTAGAACAAAGGGTGAATTATCCGTATCCAGTGAGCATGCTATGTCATGTATTCTGGAACAGGAGTTGGAAAGTCTCAAACTTTTCAGGACGGAGTAGGGGTTGGCAAACTCTACTCCGAAACTTTCGAAATTGCAAGTAGGGATGACCTGTTGCTAAAATTATGTCTTCGGCTTCCTATGACGTGGGTGCACGCGCCATATCACCCAAGTGAAGTGATCCACCGCCGAGTTATGGCATACACATCTAGGTATCGACGTAAATCTTATCACGCATCCCCACAGAAAATGGTCTATTATTGATTTTTTTGGCACTAGATCAGCATATAAAAATTAAATAAATTATAATTTTATTTTCAATATTTCACCACACAATTGAGTGGCATCTTCAGGAAGAAAGTAGTGTATATATATTTCTTAAATAACTATTTATTATTGTTGATTAAGTAGTAATTATTAATTATTAAATCATTATTGATTATTAAAAAATTGTTAGTACATATTTCTTTTCCTAAAGCAGCCACCCAATAGTGTGGTGAAATATTGAAAATAATTTTTTTTTTTAATTTTCATATAAAAGAAGCTTGGGACTAAAAAAATTATTTATGAAATCATTGAAAAGTTTGTTTTTTAATTCTTAGCTCTAATATTCGGCTGCAGCTTTAACCCTTTAGAATAAATTTATATATTTTAATTTGTATTAAAGATTTGTGGTGTTTTAATATTTAATTTTAGTTTTCTTAAAATTTTCGATTTTAATTAATTTTCGATTGTAGTTGTTGTTTTTTAGTGCTTTCGATTTAATGATTTTTTACCATTTCTTCTCCAGATTAAGTTAACTTCTGATTGACAAGCTTTTTTTCAGTTAGCGTTTTTCTTTATTTTTATCGTTTTTATAGAACTTAAAATAATTTAAGCCACAATAAATGTTTTAAAAATGTTTTGTTATTTTTTAATTTTTTTTAATCGACCTTTTTATATCTTAAATAAATATCTGTTATTCTTTTTAACGGTATTTTTTCATTAATTTACCAATATATACTTTTTCAATATTTCGCTTTCCCATGGAAAGCTTCTTCAGGAAAATTAATTTTAGTAATTGTTGTTATAATTTTCAGTTAAAAAATTTTGCATTTTGATTAAGCTTTTTGTCTACAAAACTTTTTTGATTTTTTATAACTAAAATTTTAATAAAAAGAATTTGCATTTAAAACCGATTAAAAATAAAGTTTTTCTGCAGTTAAACCACAGGTGCAGATAATTATTTACTTTAAGTTAAAAAATAAAATAAATGCTATTTATAAATTAACAATATTAAACAGTATTAAAATTAAATATTTTTAAGATATTTTATTCTTGTGTTAATTAATGTGTTTAATTTGTTTTTACAATAAATTATTAAATAAGACTGTAAATATGTAATTTTGTTGTAAGAAAAATATGTATTTAAAATAAAAAATATATGAATTTTTTTGTTTAAGAATCTCTGTAAATAAAATAAATGAACTTTTGAGTGAATTTTTCTTATTTCATATAATTTTTAATAAACGGTCATTTTAAAAAATGGTCATTTTAAAAAAATGCTTGTCTGCAGCAAGAGGGTTTCTTACTAGGAAGAGTATAATTAATCTTAAAGTAATGAGGCACATTAACAGCAGCTAAAAATACAAATTGGTTTACAACACATCTCATGATCCCATAATAAATTCCTTAAGCTCAAACTTCATTGTATCGAAGATTGGCAGAACACAGTACAGTTACGCACCAATGGTTGAGAAAGTTCAAAGTGGTTTAGTGGAAAAGTCTATGAATATAATTAATTTAATTCATTATCCATAACAGGAACAGCCGTTCTGTTTTGCAGAAAATTTCAATGATCTTTTTGCACAAATGTGACTTTATGTGACAGATGCAGCTTTAATTTTCATTTTCAATGTGAGGATGATTATGGGCTTGTTGCTGACTAGGCACTTGAATTCTAATAAATTCACGAAACACAATAAATATAACATTTAGTTATACGCCCTTCGAGTCCTGTTTTCTTCCCCGGCAGCAAAAAGTATACCACAGCAGTAAATGTCGTATGCAATAGCCGAATTGTTTTCAAGAATTTAGAGCATGCAATGCAGACCTGTTGACATCAGTTAAAGCAAAGGGATCTCTACTTATCTCCCACGATATCCTGCCTTAGTATTTCTTATTTATTTAGTGTCATCATGTCGAGAAAAACCTGTGTTTCTGACAGCCTCTTGGGGGTTCTGTTGACTTCCAAATTTGAGCATAAAACTAATACAATTTTCGTATGACCGGCATCTGTCAAATTTGTCTTTTAACAGCTAAAAGTTCCACCGTAAATAATTTACACTTAATTTCTACTTCTAAAAATATTTCTTTTGAATATATGATTCTCCTTAAGCTTGCTATTGTTATTATTAATTGTAAAAATAATTTATGAAGGCTGGCAACACTGTATAAAAGCTTTTTCGTAGGCGCCAGCTGTAGGTAAATTTAAACCACCACATTAAAGCTGAAAGCTTGTTTTTAATAAATTTGGGATTTCAACCAGCTTAAAAAAGCTTAAAAACAAGCTTTCAAAAAGCTGTTTTATTTATTAAATTTTTAAAATTGAATTTAAAAATATACTTATTTCCCAGCCGTGTGTTTGTTCCTATAAATGTTCTGTTAGAAATATGCAGAGTAGCGAAGTATTCACTCACTGTTCATACATGTATGAATATGTACATTTCATTTTTTAGCCGCTTCTTCTCATACATGTGTGAGAGACTACAAATTATTTTGTGTTTTCTCATTTGTGAATGCGACGATTTATTTTTTTTCTTTCTATCCATAAGTGAAAAAATGAGAAACACACAAGTGTTCATTTGTGAATATTTACAATTTTGATGATTTTTCATAAATGAAAAGGTTGTAAAAATATGTGCGTTAAGCATTCGCGTACATAAACGCACATATTTGATAATGCGCAATTTTCGGCGTATGCAGGAAAAAAATGTTTTTTTTTTATTTCTTTTAGAATATATTGCAATATTGTATTTTGAGTTAATATGTGCCCGTGTGTTTTTACTACATTTTACGGTAAACTGCGATCGTAGGTAGAAAATTTTTTCACGTTCATTTATGAGAAATTTTATAACTTTTAAACTTTCATAAATGAACATGTACATTTATGAAAAATAACATTAATGAGAAGTAGCTAATTTATCATTTATCACATATAAATAAGACTAATAATTCTTGTTGTGCGCATTCATGTATGAACATAAGCAGAACATTTTTTGTTGTTCGTTTATGAGTGTGAAAAATAAGTATAAAATTTTATATTTCTCATTTATGAAAAATATCATGAATGTTGATTTTTGAATGTTCATAAATGAAAAATTCTGAACCCTGGAAATATGTATTATTTGCAGAGTTAGAGGGTGAGTTAATGTTAACTGCTAAATTACCAAATAAATAAAAAAGGGTAAAAACCAACATTAATATTTGATCAAAAACATAAATTTTTATTCTCGTGATAAGTTTCGAAGAAAAGTTCATTTTCCCTATTATATTTCTTTTTTTTTTTTGATAAAATGAATTTTTAGAAAATTTTGATATTAATTTGGTAAATTAATATTTGGTTCAGTGGTATAATTTAATTATACTTGTGGTTAGTTCTTGGTAAATAGTAAATGTCTGTTATTAATGCGTTCCCTCTCGAGGGCTCAGTAGTACTAAAGGCCTATAATAATTCTGCTACTCTACGACAGGGATTAAAAATTCGACTATTCCATCAAATAGATATACAAGTTAAAAATGTCGAATTTCTGGCTTGAAAAATATATTTATTATAATAAGAAAATGGGTTCATACATTATTTAAAAACTTGCCCATTGTATATAGGGAGCTACTCAAGTTTTGAGGTAACAAATGAATCAAGCCAATTTCTGATAACATGTTCTGCAGTGGAGCGTGTTTGAGTAAAGGAATTCTGAATCGATCTAAATGATAATCAGAACGGACAAGATCTGGGCTATAGGCGGGTGAACCAAATGTTCCTATGTGGCCGAGCGTAGTCATGATGAACGATTGTAGCCTTGTTTATAGTCGAATATTTTTGTAATTTTTCGTTAATTTCTCTCTTCAAACGAATCAACTGTTTTTAGTATAGGGCTCATAATACAGAACATCCTTCTGATCCCATCAAGAATACAAGGTATTACCTCGATGTTGCGTTGGCTGGTTTTCCGGAATTTTTCTAGTTTCTTACAAATATTTTAACTCTGTGTACGATGGATAGAAAATAAAAATATTATTGCGTTTATACCTTTTAAACACGTTTTGTTGTTACTGAGTTCGTCATTGCAATATAAATAACATCAAACTTTAGAGTTTTCAAATTAATTACAATTTAATTTACTTTAACTACACACAAAAAAAGATTTGTACGTTGGCACTACAGAACTAAAGATGCAAGTCTTTACTTCCCGAGGCTTATGTTTTAAATAACTAACTAACCACTCAGATACTGTCGTTTATATTTGTCCGCTAGATGTTTAGAAAAATGAAATATTTTCTACTTCCTTTGTATTACATTTTGTTGTCATGTTATTCATTCAATACATAGGCGCCCGTTGGTCTGTGTGTATTTTTTGTTTTAATGCTGTTAAAGTTTCTTAATGGAATTTATTTTAAGAAAGTTGTTGTTGTCTTGCATGTATACGTTTTCTTAGAAAACTACGCAGTTAGTAAGCAGCATACCCAGTTAGTTCGTTTACTTTATTACTTAATTATTTCCTTTTGAAACTTAATCAAGACGCATCCGTAACAATATGAATCGATCGTGTTATAGTTTACTTTTAGAAAGACTTTGTATTTGTTTCTATCAAAGATACTAAGTATAAAACAAGCCCGTTGGTTAGAATGTTGCAGCATATGCATTTTAAGCACATTAGCTACAGTAAATTTCAAGCAATTTACCCGCAAATTTTGTTTTTTGGGACCTTAAACGTTATATATAAGCTTTTTCCACCAATCGATAGCTTTCAGCAGCCGTTTCGTTCAAATGAAAGAAGGAATGGTTTCATCACTATTATGAACAGGCCTAACGAGGGTCCTCATGTTAATTGAAATTTCAATACTGCTCCTGTCAATAGGCAACAGTTAACTCTTATGTAAATTTAGTTTGTGTTCAGCAGCTCTTTATAGTATGGAAAAGGGAGAATTTCCTGTTGTGTGGTGCTGCTGTTTGTTCTCGGGTGAGTTGTGGTAAATCCACGTTTTATCCACGACTGTGAAACCGCGCAAAAATTTGCCTATATTGCATGGATGCACGGAATTATTGAGCCATCATCCTTGTAGTTCGAGCTGTAAGACGTCCACTACTTTAAAAAGCTTCCATCTTTTGTTAACGAATTTGTTAGGAGAAATTTCATTGTATTTTTAACCAATTTTAAAAAACGAGTAAGTTGGCAATTCGATATTTTTTATATTTTTGATATGTAAACATTGTTTACTGTTTTCAATTTAGCTTTTACTTTTGATTTCAGGTGAATATTAAATTTGTTGCTGTGATGTTATTTCTTTTATGGTAAATTTAGGTGTCGTAATGAGTTTTCCGATTTAAATGAAATTTAAATTTGGAAAAACTTTCGATATATTGGTGATATTCCAATAGTTATATTACTCATTTTACATTTTCTAATTAGCTTGATTAAGATTTTTTTCAAATTTTCTTTGTAAACGTTTTTATTTATTTTTGACTAATAAAATCAATGACATTAAACTTAAATTTATATTATTTTAGTACCTTTATTCGAATTTTTAATTAATTGTTTTTTGTTAATTGTTTAAATTTAGGTTAAGTATTAGGTGTCATTTAATATATTTTGTTCTACCCAAAAAAAAGTGAATTGCTTAGCAACGAATTTATAATTATTTAGTCACCTGTAATTTCAATTCCCACACTTAAGTTGAGTGATGTGTTTGAATTTAGAAACTTTAAATTATGTCAATGCAACATTTAGAAGCGAAAGGAAAAGTTATGTGCTGTAAGAAAAATCTACAGTGTCTAACAAAACAAACTATAAGTGCTGACCTTCATACGGCTTCATATGAAATTTCAGTGTGTTTAAAATTAAAGTTATTTGAATTTTAAGTAGTTGTTTCAAGCTGCCACAGTAACGAAGATTTTTCTTTTTAATAAGGAATAGTAGCGCAGCTTTATTCTTTGTATTCCATAGACGTACAACAATTCTTTTTCGAAATATTAAAGGAAAGTAAAAAACAAATTTTTTCCATTTAGTTTGCAACTCAAATTATTCAGTAAATAATTTCCCAACTCTCAGAATAAAAAAAACTTGAATGGACATCTTGATAGGTCCCTACTTAGAACACAAAGTTGAGGCAGATAAATTTAAAATCATAAAAATGGTTGTATTCTTAGCTTAGACCACAAACTTTTAATTTTTATTTTGGCTCTCAGACATAGCTATGGAATTTATTTATAGAGCTATTTCAGACTTCTAAATAATTTAACCGCTTCCAAAAATCTTAAACTCAGTGGCAAAAACAGAACAAGGCAAGTTTTTAAAAGAATCTTGAATCACTTTCAAAGCCGCCACCACGAAACTTGACAAATGATTGTGGTTATTTTAGAGGGAGAAAAAGGTACAAAAAGGGAGAAAAAGGGAGACACATTATTCTTACTACTCGTTCACTAAGGATAAGAATAGCCCCTTTACAATATACGCCTTCACTTCAAATAAAACAAAAACAATGTTTTAAATCCAAAATTAATTTCAAAGCTAGAATATCAAAATCCGACTCCACTTATTAAGTCTGACCCACAAAGTCTGCCACTAAGGTTATACAAAGTAAAAATGTTATTAAAAAATACAGTAAAACTTGTTGTAAATAGTTTTTGAAATTTCTTATTAATTTCATTATTAATTAACGTAGTCAAGACAAGATTAGTCAAACTGGAACAGTCCGCATAATATTGATAACAGATACCGGGCACTGATTATTAAATTATAATGCTTTCTGGCATTATAATTTAATAATAAGTGGCCCTGTAGTACACTGTAGTAGGTAGTGTACTAGCTTATCAGTCTGGGGGTTGTGGGTTCGATTACCAACAAAGACTTTGGCTGTTTCACTTCAAAAATAAAAAATATACTACCACGAGCTTTGAGACGAAAATGGAAAAGGAAGAATTTCTGTTTGTTTGCTGCTGTTTGTTTTCGGGTAAGTTATGGTAAATCCACGTGTTGTCCTTTTGACGTTTACAAAACCGCGTAAACGTCTATATTGCATGGATGGGCGGAATTACTGAGCCATCATGCTCGTAGTTCGAGCTGTAAGACGTTCACTACTTGAAAAAGCGTCTATCTTTTGTTAACAAATTTATTTGGAGAAATCGCATTGTATTTTTATTTTCTATTACATCTTAATCTTTTAAACGGTCCTTTAAATTATAACGATTTATTTTTTTTACTCGATATTTCGCTTTCCTGTGGAAAGCTTCTTCAGGAAATTATTTTTTATATTTTTCAAAAACAAAAATTATAAAAAAAAAATAAATCGTTATAATTTAAAGGACCGTTTAAAAGATTAAGATTTATAAGAAATTAAAAAAAAGGTCGAATAAAACTAAAAATTGTATTTTTATGCAATTCTAAAAAACGAGTAAGTTGGCAATTCAATTATATTGCTCAGTGATGAAGGCATGGTCACTGGTTGTTGTGCTGTCTTATACAACAGTTAATTTCCGTAACTTTTTCTACTTCTTCTACTTTCACCACCTGTCCCATCTCTTCACAATCCCTTTCCTAAAGAATGTAGTACGGTACTTGACTAAATAGGCATTGTTGCCTGAAGTGTTACTCTCTTTTCAAAAAAAAAAGAAAAAAAATATGACCTCATTGGTATGACCGCCGAGGGTGGCTTGGACGTAGTTTAATCAGGAGGTTCAATTTTCGATAACTTGTTCCAACTTACGTGGCCGTAGGTCGGCAATAATATGGCGACTATTGTCTTACAATTGGGTAAACGTTTCGCACTTATCGGTTTACACTAGTGACTTCATACACCCCAAAATAAATGATGGCCTTAAATCGCACGACCTTGAAGGCTATATTATGGGTCTGAAAACTAAAATTATGCGGTTGCCAAAAGCTACAGCTCCTATACATTATGGTTGTTCCATTGGTAAGCGAAAATCTCGGAAAACAAGGCTTCATAGCGATCACCATTGACTATAATGTTCTATGTTCGTTTTTAAAGAATACGAACCAATGATGCCACCAGTTCATAAAGTACACTAAACAGTCAGTTTTTTTTTGATGTAACAGTGTCTCCACATGAACTTGAAAATTATTAACACTGTAAATACACCAGTTTTTGTGTTACTGATATATCCATTCAAATAAAGAACAGTTTTATCGCTAAATAAAACTCAGTAATGATGACAATTGGCTATAAAGACCATATTGTTTTAGTCCCAATTTGTACAATTAGGAGGATTGTTCAAACGTCAGTTTATGCATACTGAAATGGCAAACCAAATCTTCTATAATATAAAAATGAAACCCTAAATTTGTTGCTGAGCGCAAATCTTTAGAACAACTGAGGCGATTTCGTTAATTTTTTTTATAATATTCCTTGAAGTACGAGCATGGTTCTAACGAGGGGAAAATTTTTAAAAATTGCCTGAAAAAGTATAAAAACAACAATTTTTTATACGCCCATTTAAAACACACGTAAAAGTATACTTTATTTGATTTAATGTGCGCCATAGAACAGGGAGCTGAATTTACAAATAAGTGAAGAAATTTACAATCAGGCATTGATTTCCATTGAGGATATATGTGCTTGACAATGTCAAACAAACCATTATGTTAATTGCTTCCAATGACGATGTTTTTAAACAACAGTTAGAACGTCAAAAATCGTATGATCTCAATACTTTGTAAGAATCGTTTTAAAAAAATCTTCCACTATTGAACGAAGAACAAAAGTATGTATTTGAAACTCTTATGAAAATAATACATGATGGAACTGTAGGAATTTGCTTCTTGGACGCTCCTGGTGGTATACAGGAAAAACTTTTTTGATCACTTTAACATTGGCAACAATTCGCTCAAAAAATGAAATTGCTCTAGTTCTTGCTTCGTCAAGCATTGCAGCAATGCCATTGAATACGTGTCAGGCAAAGAAACCTCAACCTGCAATATTGCCAAGAATGCAATGGCAATGGTTTTGCAGCAATGTAAACTAATAGTGGGGGATGAATGCACGATGGCGCATTAGAAATCTTTTGAAGGAACAACTAAAACCTATTTCATGGCCCAATGATTTTATTATCAGGAGATTTTCGCCAAACATTGCCAGTGGTTCCACGTTCAACGCAAGCTGTTAAACTAAATGCATGTTAAAAGTCCTCCAAATTGTGGAAACACGTCAAGGTTTTACATTTAAGCAAGAATAAGCGTGTTATGTTGCAAAATAATCAATCTAAACAACTCATTGATATTGGTAATGGCAAATTTCCTATAGATCTGCTGACTGGCTGCATGACCTTTCCTGATAGTTTTTGTCAGTTAACGCAATTATTAATAAAGTGTTTCCAAATGTTGCTGAAAATTACTTATTCCATGATTGGTTGAGCGAAAGTGCTATACTGACTGCCAAAAACACGATTGTAAATGAATTAAATTTCAAAATTCAAGATGGCATTCCTGCCGAAATGAGGACATATAAATCAGTTAATATGACAACTATCTACCGTAATTTTTAAACTCACTTGATTTGCCAGGATTGCCGCCTCACAATCTTCAATTAAAGATTGGATCTGTAGTTACAATGTTGCGAAATATTAACGGCACACAAAGAGCGATAAAAAAAATTAATGAATAACGAAAGGAAAGTATAAAGGAGAAGACGTTTTGATACCCCACATCCCAATGATTCCGACTGACTACAGTTTCCAGTACGGCTTAATTTCGCAATGACTATAAACAAATCCCAGGGGCGGTTGTTAAGTGCTTGTGGTATTAATTTAGAAAACCCATAGTTAATTGTATGTTGCCTGTTCCCGTGTTGGAAAACCAGCTAACCAAACAAAACATATCGTCTACCATAAAGTACTACAATAAAAATAGACCTTAATTTAGGTATCATAATATGATTTCCGTAATTGTACTTCTCTTTTCTTTTTTTTTTTTTAAGAGAAATAGCACTTCAGGCAACAATGCCTCAAGTACCGTGCTACATTCTTTAGAAAAGGGATAGCGAAGAGATAAAACAGATGGTGAAAGTAGAAGGATAGTTGGAAATTAACTGCCGTATAAGACAGTACAGCGACCAGTGACTATGCCTTCATCGCTGAGCAGCCATACCGACTGTCAATTTTTATTTTTGTGGTGAAAAAAACCAAGGTCTTCGTTGGGAGTCGAACCCACAAACCCCATACTGACAAACTAGTACACCTACAGGGTGATTTTTAATGAATATTAAAAATTAATGAATATTAAAAGTATTTACAGTGATTTATAATTTTTATTTTTTTTAACATAATGTAATTGTTGACTTATCAAATTTCTTTATTCATTGTTTATCTTACTAGCTGCCAAGGTATCTAGAATAGCAGAATAAGCATAAAAAAATATAAAGTATAAAGTTTTCCGGGTCTGCTAGTTAAAGACAAATTACTTAATAGTCGCCAGTTAAATAAGTGTTGCCTACTTAAACCACGCTGCTGAAAAATAACAGCTGCGATAATTCCTATTACGTATCACATTTATTTCACTTAAATTCGAAAACTTCGACAATAATTTATAATTAATTTAATTAAAAAAAAAATATATTAAAAGAAAGAACTATTGTGTTGTTGTAGTTCATCTACTTATTTTGTTTGACATGGTTTACATAATATCTTTTATTAACACACATAGAAATACACACACACACACACACACATGTATAATCGTGCTTACGTGTAACTAATGGTTAAATCAATTGTTCGTGTTTTAAAATGACTTTGAGTTCGTACGTATGTCCTGTCCGGCAATACGGCATTTATTCCTTGAACTGTGGGAATCACTTGCAAGAAATCTAACTGTTATTTATTGATTAATTTATTGGTTGTATGATTGATTGGTATATTGAGCAAAGAGTTTTTGTGTGAAAATACGTTTAAGGACACATGTTTCGATTTTAATGACCAAACGAAAAATGTTTACAGCGATAAAACGGTATTAATTCTTAGTCATTTATTAACACAAGTTAGCAGAGTGAAGTTTATTTTACTTTATTATCCTTAAATATTATTTAACAAATAATCCAAATGAATAATTTAAATAAAAACGAAGGTAAATTTAAAACAACAGCATCTTTTTAAACAAATAAGTGTAATTTGAAGTTCTTTAATAAATATTTAGTTGATGCGGAGGACAGTAATGATAAAATTTATAGAAAATCATTCTCATCTCCCTCCACCAAACCAACTAAAACCTTATTGTCACCAATTTTATCACATCAATCCTCTGGGGCCAATACAAACGAATATGAAATTTGTGCAGGCAACAGAGATACTGTAAATATGGTTGACGTTATGTGTAACCGAGAAAGCCAACAAAATGTTATTGATGGTAATTGTACAGCTAGTGTTAACGATAGCGACATTTGTATGGCTGATAATATTAACGTTCAGACTATTAATAATGGTGACATTAAAGATTCCTGCAACAATAATGGCATCAACATCACTGGCATCACCACTAAAACTCCAATAAAGGATTTTTATAAAAATGCCACTGTACTGATTACGGGCGGTACAGGTTTCGTGGGAAAGGTATTAATACAAAAACTGTTGCGTTCTTTTGAAGTGCGTAAAATTTACATGTTGATACGCTGCAAAAATAACATGACAATCGAACAACGTTTGGAACACTATTTGAATGAGTCGGTAAGTAAAGGCTGCTGTTTTAAAGAGGTATAGAACTTGAAGTTGCCACTAATTTTTTGACTGGCGGCTATTTTGTCAGCTGTCATATGATTACAATTTTGTTAAATTATGCTTCCAAATTCTGAATCACGCTTTCAAATTTAGAAAATTTATTTCGAAAATATGCTTCAAAATACTCGATCCCAATTTCATTAGCAAAATTTTTTTAGTGATTGAACTCACTTTTATTTGAATACAGACGCTAATAGATGAAACTGCTATGTTTGGAGCGACGATAATCCTCAAGGGTGTGCAGTGGCATCGTTACATTCAGAAAATGTGACAGTTTGGTGTCCTTTATGAACTGGCAGAATCATTGGCCCATACGTCTTTAAACGTCAGAACGTTGCAGTTAATAGTTACCGCTATAGAGCCATGATTAAACCACCACCATTTGCAAGAACGGTAGTTTCAACAAAACGTAGCAACATGTCACACAACTTACAATTAATTTATTGAACAAACCCCATAGTTTGAAGTTTCAGACCCGTGAATTGGTCTCGAAGATTAAATGATCTAACGCCGCTAGACTATTGACTATTTTCTGTGGGGGTATATGAAGTCGCTAAACTACGACGAAAAGCCCAAATCGATTGACCCCTTAGAGTACAAAAATTCATCGTGTTATTGCCAATATACCACAAAGAGTCATCGATATTTGAAACTCTAGATTAGACTACATCCTAGCCGGTCGTTGCAGACATATGCCAGAAGTCATATTGAAATTATGTCAGCAGATTATCATTCGAATAAAGTAAATTTCCCCTCAATTAAAAAAAAAATACTCTGATTTTATTTCAATTCAAAGTGCTATACCTCTATAAACAGCACCCCATAAAACTTGTAAGAAAAACAATGATAAACACACTTATACTGCTGTCGACCAAGTAGTTTTTACACCAACCAATACTCCTACACATACAATTATGCACCTGCCTGTTCATGCTTTTGTATATTCAAATTATATTTGGTGTCTTCATAGATATTTGATACAATACGTGCTGAAAACAAACAACTATTTGATAAAGTTTATCCCATACGTGCCAATTTTAGTGCTTTTGACCTGGACATTGCTCCCATAGATCGTGAAATGTTATGCGATGAAGTTGCGGTAAGTAGTTTGTTATAATTATTACTATTCTAAAGTTATTCACTATTGCACAGCTGGGGATTTGGCAAGAATAATGGAAATGATTTTTTTTAGATTCTAAATCGCTAGCCTCAGGCAAAATTTAATTTAAAGTTGATTTTTACACCAAAAATTTTCAAGAAAATTTTTAAGAATTATTTGATTGTAGAACATTCTGTGAAATATAGCTCTTAAGTATTGGGTTGTCCAACAAGTAGTGGCAATGCCCACAACATGATAGTTTTGATATTTAGTTTTTTAACTTAGTAGAATTATGTAGATCTATTGGCAATCGTTGCAATGAAATCAATTTTGCACGAAAATCGCATTAAAATAATTAAAATCCACTACGAAAATGGTAATTCAGTTAAAGTTTCATTTTGTAAAATTCGGCATATTTTCGGATAACATAATCGTCTTTCTGAGACCGCTGTTAAGAATGCCGTTGTTAAATTTGAATCGACAGGGTAAATACCAACGCATGTTCGACCCGATCGTTCAACTGAAAACATCCCTGCCGTGAGCCACAGTGTTGACGCAGTTCTAAATTTGTCAATTCCTCGACGTTCTCTACAATTGGAATTATCCAAAACCACCACATGGAAATTTTGCGTAAGGATTTGACTTTGAAGCCTAAAAAGGTTCAACTGGTGCAGTCATTGAAGCCGACAACTATTCCCATCGCCGTATGTTCATTCAAGGAAAACCGATTGGTTCTTCGGAAAAAATCTTTTTTTCAGTCGAAGCACATTTTCACTTGACTGTGTATGGCAACAAACAAAATTGCTGCATTTGGACTGCTGATAATCTTAGGGCGATTATTGAGAAGCCTTTGCATGCCCAACGTGTTACTGTATGATGCGCTATGTGGTCGGGAGGCGTGATTGGTTCGTTTTATTTCGAATATGAGGCTGGAAATGTAGTAACGGTAGTATATCACGCTAACGTGAGATTCTAACAATTAAATTTTGTTATTATTGACGACCTGGATATCACTGACATGTGGTTTCAGTAGGACGGTGCCACATGTCATACAGCCAATGAAACAATTTATTTATTGCAAACCAAATTTTGCGATCGCATAATTTCACAGCAATCAGTATTTAAGTGGCCAGTCAAATAGTGTAATTTAACACCATTGAATTAGGTTTTGTGCGGCTATGTAACAAACTGAGTCTATGCCAGAGAAAATCGAATCGATTTCAGCCTTAAAATCCGTGATGTGATTAACGAAATAAGACCACTACTTTGACAAAAACTTTGAAAAAACGTTGATGAAAAAATCGACATCTGTCAGCGTGGTCGTGGTGGACATTCGCTAAATATCATTTTTCATTTATAATTGCCAAACTTTTCACAAATTTTTGTACTAAAAATTCTAAATTTTATTTTGATTATCAATTAATTAAATTGCAAGTCATGTTACAGATTCCATTCAATTTAATGAGATGATGGTGTCACTGCAAACATTAATATATAAAGTTAAAAAAATTAAATTAAAAAGAAATGTTTTACTAATTTTGTACAACCAATCAGTTCAGAGGTTTACAGTGGAGGTCACCAAACTCATAACATAAAATATTTTTAATGTAACCGGTTTCTATTTTTATTTCATTCATTCACCGAACGAAATGTTTTATTCTTAGTCTAGAAAAGATAGTGGTGGTAACGTGGATTACTGTTTGAAGCATATGAAAAATATATTGAAAACGCTTATGAGGAATCACCAAAAACAAGTGACAAATTATTTGGCTGATGCCAGATATCAGTGTGTCACAAAAAACAAAGGTTTTTCGCATGTCGCAGGAATCACTGATAAATTAAAAGAAGTTTTTTTAAGAGTTAACAGAGGTTTGAGAAGGCTATTAGGTGAAGCAGCAAAAATGTCACAGAAAACGGAAATTTCTGATTCTAATAAAAACTCCTTAGTTCCTTAAAACATTTCGATCAGATCCAAAGGTGTACAAACCTATTTAAGGGCAAGGGTGTTGGAAAAAATACTCATACACATTAAAAATTAGGCATGGTAAAATGGGTTTTAAAGCTACATGTTGCGATAAGTCACATAAGATCCCTGATTTTTTTATTGAAAGTGGCTAGCTGAAGATGAAAGGATTTGCGCGATTTGTCAGACACCAAAGGTTAAATGTTGGGAAAAGTTCGCCAATAAAGGAAAATATAAACATTAGCTATGACAGCAGTAAATCAAGTATTAAGTAAGACTAGTATAGAGAGAACACTGAAGATGGCAAATAGCCGAAACCGGTTTGATCACAAACCAAATTTGACGTGGGTTGACGTAAAATCACACCCAAATTAAGTAAGACCATGAAACCGTCTAAAGAGACCTTATAAAACATCAAGACTTTGTAGCATGAAGTAATATTAATAGGCAGTCATGTATAGTGCAATATATCATGTTAGTTCATCAATTTTAACCATTTCTAAGATATATCATATCATAATAAGACATAATATGATATCTTCTTTAAAAATGATATAGAAATGTTTGCATCTTTTGACTATATAACATAATTTTACCATACTCTATGATACTATTAGCTGCTGCCCTTCCTTTTCTTCGGTATGGCGATTGTTTAAAAATCTCTCCAACATGTTATCAAAATTACTTCAAGTCCAATGTATAACATACTTCCATATAAAGATCTCGTGAAATTTAATTTATTCGAAAAAAATGGCTCGGACGCAGTTTAATCTTAAAGCTCACTTCATCTTGACTTTTTTCAATATTTGTGACCACATATCGATAATAATGCGGCGAATATTGTCCTCCAAGTAGTCATTCGTTTCGGGCTTATCGGCATAGACTAGCGACTTGATATATGTCCGCAGAAAACAGCGGTGGTAAATTGCGCGATCTTGGAAGTCGATAAACGTGAAACTATGCCGTTACCCAAAAGTTTCCTGCAATAATTCAGTTATGGTACGAGCTGTGTGATATTTTGTACCATCTTATTTAAGCCACAGCTCTTGCATATCATGGTTGTTTAACTGGTAAACGTTAAGGCTAGTAATCACAGTTCAATAGTGATCACCATTGACTGCAATATTCTGACTAGCATCGTTATTACAGAAGTATCAAAAACTTATTCCACAGCAGCTCATAAAGCACATCAAACAGTCAGTTTTTCTGGATATAACAGTGTCTCAACATACACTTGAGGATTATCATTATTTTAAATATGGCAGTTTTGTTTATTGACGTATCCATTCAAAGAAAAGTGAACTCATTCATAAGCAATATTCGCTTATGAAAATTTGTAATCAACGGCAATCTTGTTTTGAGCCCCCTCAACGAATGTTCGTCTTTTTTGGGGATCGTTTGACTTCAATACTTGCGTGAGTTAAATTTTCTAAGCTATCAAACTAAGATAGACGTATAATCAATTCCTGATCATAATAAATAGACTGATTCGATATGTATAGACTTATTCGGGACTTCCCCTATGCGGCGCAAATATTAGTAAAAATTATTAAAAATTGAACCTCCAGATTATACTACGTTGGACCCAGTCAAGGCGGTCATATGATAAAAGTCATATTTTAATTATAATGCCAGAAGATTATTTTTCGAATAAAGTAAATTTCACGTCAATTTAAAAAAGTTGTATGCCTCTATAAAAACACCCTTTGCTAAAGGAATATTTGAAGATATTGGGGTGGGATCTACGAAATTATTTTTTCCTTTTGAGGTAGACAGAATAATTCTTTTTTGTTTGAAGCGAATTGAAGTCTGTAGCTTTCAAGCCATTTGAAACAGTTCAACAGCAATCTTATAAATTAAGGCGAAATGTAGGGAGTTACGTGTACACTTGGGATCACTTCGTATTTTATTTAAAGTTTTTTTTGGTTTTACTTAACTTGAAGTCACCACGTGTTTCTAATAACTCCCAGTGAGAAGAAACCCTAAATGGTATACAAAAGTTTGTTTCATGTTAATAAACACATGATTGATACATACATATTGTAAATTTGTACTAAATCCTTTATATTCATTACATCTACATGTAGATGTAACTAAGTTAATATTTGTAAAAATGTAAAAACAAATATTTGTCCGTGTAGTTCATCAGTAAGTTAATGGAATAGATATTTTCACGTTTTTTTTTTCTTCTTGTCTTTGTTGTTGTTGTTGATTGTATTCTTTTTGTTTTTATTTAAAATTGTTTTATTTGTTTTACAGATTGTTTTTAACGTTGTTGCTTCTGTGAAATTTAATGAAAAAATTGGCGATGCCATCGATATCAATGTTTTGGGAACAAAGAAAATATTGGATTTAGCCATGGAAATGAAAAATTTGAAGGTACATATTTGATAAACAACAAGAGTTGATATGTTAAATATTTTTTCAATACTTTTAAAAGAACCTTTAGAAAGAAAAATGTAAAAATAAATATTTATTCATTTGACATTATGTTTCCTTTCAGTCATTCGTTCATATATCGACGCTGTATTGCAACTGCAATCTTAATCGAATTCAGGAAAAAGTTTATGAAAATGAAATTGGCTATGAGAAAATAATGCAGGTATTTTGTTATTGTCGCTGTTAGAAATGTTAATTTAATTTATAATTTTTACCATAAACATTTAGATATTTCGCATTTTTGATGATGAAACGCTCGAAAAATTTAGACCCTGCCTGATCGGTGAAATGCCCAACACCTACACAATGACAAAGAAATGTGCTGAAAATTTAGTTAATCATCGTGCATTCTATTTACCGGCTGGCATTTTTAGACCACCTATTGGTAAGAGATTTCCTATGCTTCCATTTTGTTCTTCTCCTTAAATTAAATATATGAAATATTCGAAAATTTATTATTTTATACTCGCAGCTCTTGAGCACGAACGAATAAAGCAGACAACAAACTGTTACAAAATAGAAGAAGAAAATATTGCAGGGTCATTATAAGCAGTCAGTTAATGGTTTTAGTTTGTTCAAACTGTAGCAAATAGTTTAAATGATAAAAAATTACTATTTTGCAAAATTTTTTCTTTTTTTGCAACATGAACATTAGTGAGTCAAATAATGTCCCAATGGTTACATAATATTCTCCTTACTACACTCAAAGTTACATTTTATTTTAATAAGGATGCTTTCGAAAACAGAGTCCCTTTTTTGTGCTCCCAGTAAGAACTTCAGTCAGGAGTTTGTTTTCCAGATGTTATATCTATAACATTCATTTTGCATCTCTTCAAAAGGACATCCATATTCCAAACTCATCTTTAATTGGTTTCCTTTAAAAAAGGCCCTAATTTACATTAATTTCGAAATTGTCTATTTTAGTGGTTCAATGTCAAATCATCCATATATACTCACTTTGTCACACATCTTTAATGCAAATATATCGAAGACAACCATCTCACAAGCATTTCAATTTCCATAAATCATGATTTCCATTCAGTTTTTAAATTTTGTAGAATTACGGTTAAGTGAGTTAAGGCTTTTCTCTAAAGACCAACTTCCGCCTGTCCATATTGTTTTTATTAGAACATTATGTGAATCAGATTTAGTTTCAGAAATTAGAGGCATAAATTTTTCTAATGCTTCCAAGAAATCCATACTTTACTAAAGTAATAAAACCCGTTAAAAATGCAAAATTTGAAATGAATTAAATTTTCCAAAGAAATCTTGCAGTTTAACCAAAAAATTTAAGAGACCTAATTTTTACAAAATTTTTATTGCAAAAAATTTTTTTTAATAAGAAAAATATTCAGAAATTTTTGCAGAAAGCATATTTTAAGAGTAAAATCTTCTTTAAAGTAGGGAACAGCATATTTTTTCCCTCCATCCGATCTTCATACTATGTATACCACCTAAATCCGTCCTAAGATGGAATACAACTCTCATGTATGGGCCGGCGTCCCAAAATCTATTTTGCAGTTGCTCGACCGCGTACAGAAGAGGCTCTCGCGGCTTATTGCTGACGGTAGGGTATCCAACTCTATTGATTTCTTATAGCATCAACGCAAGGTAGGTTGTATATCACTGTTTTATCGTTACCATTATGGTAATCACTCTAACGAAATTTGGGAACTTTTTTCTGAAACTCATACATTTTAGCGTTTGACTCGATTTTCGCATTTCGCGCATGCATTTTTGGTCGATTGGACACTGAATTACACTACGCATTACAGGGAAAATTCGTTTTTTAGCAGAACAGTTCCTATGTCCACAAACACTACCCCCTCTTTCCTCCTCCCCATAACATATTTTGCTAGTTCTGGTACAATGCATTGCATGAGTAGGGGTTATTCCCTGAATGTTGGTTCTAACGAAAACAAAATTATCGGGTTTTTTAACAAGAAGTTTGTTTTCAATTCTGTTTTGAAAGTTTTCACATTTAGCCTTTTGACGTAATCGTAGTAGACGCATTGGCAGTTGTTAAATGAATTCAATTTCGCACGAAAATCGCATTAAAATAATTAAAATCCCCTATAAAAATGGTGGATCTGTTAAAGCTACATTTCGTAAAATTCGTGATATTTTTGACAGTACTACTGACACCGCTATTAAGAATTCGGCCGTCAAATTTGAGTCGACAGGCTCGATACAAAATGTGCGAACACCAACGCGGGTATTCGACCGGGTCGTTAAAGTGAAAACATCGAAGCGGTGAGCCACAGTATTGAAGCAGACCCATATTTGTCAATTACCCGACGTTTTCAACAATTAGGATAATCCAAAACCACCATATCGCGATTTGATTTTGAAGTCTTACAAGGTTTAACTGTTGAAGGAATTGAAGCCGACAGACATTTCAGACAAAACCCATTTTCACTTGTCAGGGTATATCAACGAGTCACTGGTAAGCTATGTGGTCTGGAGGCGTGATTGGGCCGTTTTTTCTATGAGGCTGGAAATGCGGTAGTGGTCAATGGATCACGCTATTGCGAAACGCCAACAATTCAATTTTGACCTATTATTGACAAAGTGGATATCACTGACATGTGGTTTCAAAAGGTCGGTGCCATATGTCACACAGCCAATGAAACGATCAATTTATTGCAAACAAAATTTCCCAATCGAATAATTTCATGACAATTAGCAGTTAAGTGGTCAGCCAGATCGTGTGATTTAACATCACTGGATTTTTTTTTGTGAGGTTATGTTAGGGACAGAATCTATACGGAGCCAATTGAATCGATTTCAGCCATAAGACTCAAAATCTGTGATGTGATTAAAAAAATAGACACGCCATTTTGCCAAAAAGTGATTAAAAACTTTGATGTAAAAAAAAGTCATTTGAACATTTGTCAGGTATAATTTTTCATTATTGAAGTTTTCTTAATTTTTTGATTTTTTTTGATTTTGGAAAACCCTTTATTTTCACAAAACTGAACCCTTTAAAGGTATCTTTTTCAACAAAATTATTTTCTCCCAAAACTATATTTTTTTTAAAATACATTGTTACAAAATTAATTGTTAACATATTTAAAATTGTATTAAAGTACTGGTATTGTGTAGCAAAAGTATAATTTTAGAATTTTTTCCTTTTACAAAAATTAACTTTTATTAAATTTAATTTTTGTTTTTTAATAAATTAAATTATTTCTTAACAAAAGCAAAAATGATTTATTACAAAAGTTAAAAATATTTTTTTTAAACAAACAATTTACCAAATACTTTCCAAAGTACCAAAATAGCCTTTTTAAATTTTTAATAAAATCGGCTTTATTATATATTTTAAGCAAAGAGCACTTTTATATAAAATTTTAAAAAAGTACTTTTTTGAATTTTAAAATAGTACTTTTTTGAATATATTAAAATATTTTTCGAAACACTTTTAAAGGGAGCATGTTTCTATAAAAACACAGAAAATTATGTATGACAAAGCTGTGCGAAGTGCACCAATAATCAATGAAAGGACTTCTGAGAACAAATAGTTCTGCGCACGTTTTTTTAAATACCTTTCTGTAAAACCAATTAATCACCACAACTATTAAAAGCACTTTTTTAAGTTGTTTTTAACAGTCTTTTTTCCAAATACCTTGCAACGCAATATTAAAGTGCTTTTTATCTTTCTTATCTCTCCCTGTCTCTCTATCTATCTCTTTTATACATTTTACCTTAAGAACCATTTTAACAAAATAATATTAATACTTGAATTTGTTTAAAAATAGTACTTTTTAATAAAAGACTTTAAAAACACATTTTTTTTATATTTTTTTAAACTAACTATGTTTTCTGTACGTACTTTTTACAAAAGTACTTTTTACAAAAGTACTTTTCACAAAAATACTTTTTACAAAAATGCATTTTATAAGAATTATTTATCAAAATGCAAATTTATAATGCTAAATTTTTAGTCATAGAACTAAAACTAAATAAACAGAAAATATATTTTTTAGAAAGGTACTTCTTTGGAATGCAAATGTTGCTTACAATTTTTGTTGCTCTACCCTTATATTTACTGATTTAAATGTAAAAGTCTTCCAAATGGTTTTGTGTTTAAAATACCAATAAGAGTACAACAAGTTTTTTCATGGTTCTGAGAATCAGAGCAAAAGATGTTTCGAGATAAACCAAACAAAAGTTTGTCATTCAGATGCAGTACGTAGTAAAAAAAGCAAACACAAACAAATAACTAACAAACTATTTTCGCACACACACACACACACACACACACACACATACATACCTTCCCACATAATATACTCATTAATAAAGTATACTCGTACTTACTGTGCACTTTTAGGTTTTGGGGCTTAAGATAATAGTGTCATAACTCAGATGAAGGAGTTTTAATAAAAAAAATCATTTATATTATATTTAGGTGGAAATGTTACTAGTAATTATAATCTAAATAATTATCCTAAAATACAATAATAATAAAAATATTTTATATATTAAAAAGTTTCTAATTTAAATTTAAAATATAACCTTATTATATTGAGTTATTACAGTCTTTTCACAAACCAGTCTTATCATGTATTTAGATAATGAAATACAACCAGAAATTTTGAAAAGTTTGTGGTTTTATGGTTAAAGTAAAATTTTTCTTTAACGACGTATAATATGAAGTTGTTAATAGTGATGCCAACTAAAAATGAAAAGCATCAAAAAAAATAAACGCAAAATACTAAAAATCATAAATATGTTTTTTCCATTTTAAGTAATGTCTACCTATAAAGATCCCATACCTGGTTGGACGGACAACTTATATGGTCCCTCGGGTCTCTGTACATGGTCAGCACGAGGCTTAGTACGTTGCATTTATGGCAATTCGAAATGTAAAGCAAATATGGTACCAGCAGATTATTGTGTTAACGCCATGATATCATGCGCCTGGGATGTTTCACGACGGTTGGTTTGAAGCTTGTAGAATGTTGATACTTTAAATTTTATTTTACCTAAATATAACTTTTTAGATATAATGCTTTAAGCAAGGACTCGAAAATGCGCTCGGAAATACCCGTGTATAATTATATTTTTGAAAAAAATAATTTAACTTGGGGACAATATATGCATTTGTCACGGAAAGGCTTTCACGAACCATTTGATAAAATCTTGTGGTAAGAAAAACTACATATTTATAACGGTTAAAATATTATACTTATAACACACTTATTAAAAACTAACAGGACTAAGTACCGGGTATACTATTTTAGGGTTAGAAATATTTCAAGACTATTATTTTGCGATAGAAGTTTTTTAATAATAATTTCATTTGATAGTACCTTTCATTTAAAAATGTTATTTAATATGCAGTTTTTATTTTAACTGGAACTGGCTGTAAATGTCCTCATTTAAAAAAAGTACTTTTTTAATTTAAAAAAAAAGTATTTTTTTAAAAGTACTTCTTAAATATAGTTTTTCAAATGGCTTGTTTTAGAGATTGCTTCCTTAAAAGTACCTTCTTAGTGATACCTTGTAACAGGTGCTTTTGGCTTGTTTATTGACTAAAAATATACTTTTTAAGAGTAGTTTTTTTAAGGTACTTTTTAAAGATACTTTTTAAAGTCATGCTTTTAACTAATGTTTTTTACGTGATTCTTCTCTTAAAGGTTTTATTTATATATATTTTTTGATTAAAATAATTTTTTGATCCTTTTGTATTAATGGTACTTTTTAATAACCTTTAATAACCTTTATTAACCTCTTTTTTAAGGTTATTTATTTTATTTAATGTAAATGTCCTAATAAATAAATTTGTATGTATGGTGCTTTTTTAACATTTATAATTTTTTAACAAATGCTTTACTAAAAAAGACCTATTTTTAAAAAGTAATTTCGAATAATTTTTATTTCTAAACAGTACTTTTAGATCGTATTTTTTTTAATAAAACTATTAGAAATCAGATTTTTTTTCAAACTTTTTTTGTTAAATATAATTTTATTAAGAAAGTATTCAAGAATACACTTTTAGGGTTACTTTTTTTAATGCGTGTTTAAAAATTTTAAATAGCAAATTGTTTTTATATTTTTTGTAAGTTTTCAAGGTACTCTTTAAGGGCACATTTTTGCGTTGTGATAAGCTGCTTATTTTAAAGTTATATAGCCTTTTTTTAAAAGTACTATTTCAATGTACTATTTACAATGGTACTTTTCGATGTGATTTTTAAAATGCTAATTTTTAATACATATAAATATATTCTTAAAACAGTACTTTGTAATAATATATATATTTTAGAGCTACTTTTCTTATTGTTTTCCACATCTTCTTTTATCAGATTTTTTTTAAATGTATTTTCTTTCTGTTTTTAAAAAAAGCACTTGTTTTAAAATAAGTTTTCTTTATAAAAACAAGTAATATTTTGAAGGCAACGTTTTTAAACTACATTTTTTAACAAAAATTGTTTGAAAAGGTACTTTTTTAATGCGGTACTTTTTAGTGCTGAGTACTTTTTTTCAATAAAAGCTATAGTATAATTTTTTTTTTAAATTTGCTACTTAAATATAAATTTTACCTATTTTAAAATATTTTCAAATATTTTCAATAGCTCAATGGATTAAATATCAATTAAAATTGAAATTGTACTGTTGCTAGTTAAAAAGACAAAATTGAAAAAATAACTTTTATCCGCAACAACTCAATAAAAGTTACAATAATGTAAATTTATGTTTAAACTTATTGATAAAATTATACTTTTGTATATAAAGTTCATAGATTTATATACAAGAACTTATAAATGTATTTGTTTACTTTACTATGAGTAAGCATTCTTTGTACATAGTTCCATTTATGTATGCGTATATACGAACACATACAAGTTCAATTGAGCTAAATTCAAATAATTTGAAACTACTTGCAGTTTAAAATTGCTGGATTCGTTTACAAAAACTTAATAAATAAAACACCTCACATATTCCGTTTAACATTTTTAGTATATTTTGTATATTTGTATTTTTGTATTTCTATAGTGGTTTTTTAACGACTTGTGCTCGAATGAATTTGACATGTTTTATGGATTCAATGCAAAAACAAACTATAAAGTTGCTGAAGTACAACATTGAATAGTCGTAACAACGTATGAATACACGAATACACTACATCCATTAAAATGTTCATTTTAGATTGTGAGCTCTTGTGAGTGTGTGCGAGTGTGTGTGTGTTAAATTTTTATATCAATTTTTTAACATTCTTGTACAAGTGGTCAGAATTGCTACTGTTATTAAATTGTGTTCAATATGAGAACCCCGATATACTTCAGCTTTAAATACCCGTATAATTATGAAAACGAAATATAATTCCATTTTGTATTATATTTCTTTAGAATATATTCGAATTTTATTTATATGACAAAATTTGTTACTTTACTGCATTATAGAAGAATTCTTCTTTTAAATTTATTTTCCTTAAAGTATAATTTTGCTTTAAAATAAATGTTCTTTCTTAAAAAGTATTTTTTTTTCTTAAAATAGTACTTTCAATTGAATAGTCAAGTTATTTAATTTTTGTCTCAATTTAAGCTTCCTAAAACCTGCACTCATAGTATATTTTAATTAAAATATTTTGTAAAAAAAGCTCTTTTTTATGAAACAAATGGTTTTTCTTACAATATTCGCTTAAAAAGGTACTTTTTATATTATACAATCTTCTAAAAGTACTGTTGTCATTCCTTTCGGCCAAAACCGTCTTTACTGGCTGTTTGTTTGGTACGATGACATCATTAATGTTATCATGACATCGTATGTCATTATGTCATCGCATTGAAAGCTCTCGCCGATTGTAACTAATAAACAGCCAGTAACGACGGCTTTCACCGAAAGAAATGACAACAGTATTTCTTTTACCGGCGGAACAAATTCAAATATATTTTAGAAGTGTTTGTGTTTTGAAAATTACTATTTTTGCAAAAATGTGTTTGAGTTTTTAAAAGGGATTTTTTTGGAATCTGTATTTTAATAAAAGCGTCTTTTGACGTTTTGTTAAGAAACTTATAATTTGTTATAATAAAATTTGTTGTAAAATACTTGCTTTTTAAAATATTTACTAGGGAAACATATTTTTCAGTCCTGGCATTATAATTTAAATATGATTTCTGTCATATGACTGCCTGACATGGCTAGCTTGGACTTACTTTAATCTAGAGATCCAACTTTTTTGGCCGTATATTGACAATAATGTGGCGAATGTTGTCCTTTAATTGGGATCAATCATTTTGTGCTTATCGAAGTAGACTAGCATGTTAAATCGCACAATCTTAAAGGCCAATTCACGTGTCCACAAAATGAGACTTTGTGATTATCAAAATTTTCCTTCAATAAATCAATAAGGGCACGAGCTATGTGACGTTGTCTTGTTGAAATCACAGCTCCTTCACATCATGGGTTTTTAATTGATAAATGTCAGATAAAATGTCAGTCACCATGGCTTCAAAACGACTGAAAAAGTAGCGGCCAATAATTCAGCCAGCCCATGAAGCAGGCCAAACGGTCAGTTTTTCTTGATGTAACGATATATCCATATAAACTTGAGAATTTTTATTATTCCAAATACTGCAGCTTTGCTTATTGAGGTATCCATGCAAAGAACATTGCATTTTATCGCTAAACCAAACTTACTTATGAAAATTACGATCAACGGCAATCTCGTTTGGAGCCCAATTTTCACAATTTGGAAAAGTTTTTCAGGCAACGTTATATTCATATTAAAACGCCACATCAAGCTAAACATTAATCACTTGATAGCTGGCAAAATGACTTCCAAATAAAAAAGTGTTTAACATCTTTATAAAAGCACCCTTTTTATTTACAAAGTTGCTTAGTACTTTTTTTATTAAACTGGATCGTTTTCTTAGAAATATTTTGAAAAATAAATTATAAGCAAAATTTTCCCAAAAAGCCATTTTTCTTTGAGATTAATTTTCTGTAAAACTATATAGAAATTTTTTTTAATAGTTACTCTTTCCCTATACACAACATAAAAATTTCATTAAAAGGTTTTTATATCGCAGCAAATTATTTTTCTCATTTAGTACTTTTCATTTTAAAGGTACCTCTTCTTTTAAAACTTTTTATTTAAGGTACTTTTCCTTAAAAAATAGCCTTAAAAAACAAGGGAATTTTCTTAGGTTCTTTAAAAGAAAATGGTAATTTTCATGAAAAGGTTACTTAGGAAAATGTCTTATAGTTAAACACATCACCTTAACAAATATTCTTTTTATCTTTGTCCCCTTAAAAAGTACCTTAAAAGTGATTTGAAAACAGTTTTACCAGAAATAGGTACTTTTATTGAAAAATATATGTAATTTTACATCTAAGTAATAATTTTTTGAAAAAAATATTTTTAAATAGTTTAAATTTCATAAAAATGTATTTTTGTTAAAAAGCTACTTTTTGTTAAAAATGTACTTTTTATTCCAAAAATGATATACGAAATAGTTTCTAGAAAATTTTAATAAAAAAAGAGTGTCAGAAGTATAAATTATTAATTTTATTTACGAAGTCAAAAAAGTAGTTATTAATTTTCAAGCACCCCTTTATGCTGATAGGTGAAAACAGAAAATGCTATCAACAAGTTAATGTTCGCTACCTGTTAATCCAATTATGCCAGTCTAAAGTAAAATTCCTAAATTAAAAATATTAAAAAATTTAATTACAGTTTTTTAAGGACTTAATAAATCAAAATTTTTATATTCGATTTAAGAAACCAAAAAAGGTCATTCAAAGCTTAAAGCGGAAACCAATTAGTGACGTCCATAAATGAAAATCTTATAAAATGTTGTTTGTATCATGCTATTGTGAAACGTATAGTGGATATTTTTTAAAATTCTTGCCATAACTAACTCAAAACACTTGGCAAACAATTTTATTTTCCAATAACTTTATCTGCAATGTAACTAAAAACCGATACAGCATATTGATACCAACCATATGATGATAGAAGTGATGGCAAATGTACATGTTGAAAGTGTGTATGTGTATGTGTGTGTGTGTATGCATATATTATATACAAACACTCAATTGTACTCATTTGCGTGTGCAAAACAAAAGTGCACATATCACAAACATTGTGGCATGACGCTCTTACCATCATCCCATAGCAAACAAAAATAAAAATCTCTGCAAATGACACATTTAGACAAACAAATATTGCGAAATTGTTTGTACATTCGATGAGACTTTTTAACACCTTACTATTATGCATTTTTTTTTTAAAGAGGTTCTTTAGGAACTGATGTTTTGACTTAGGAACACAACGGTTTCAAAATAATGTTTTGAAAATATAAGAGATTATTAAAATCATTAATGACGTCGAAGCTAGCATAACCCAGCGACATCTCCAAAATTTTTTTGTAGCACTTTGTTATTTATAGCCAGAGAAGAGCTTATTTCGAAACTCCGAAAAGATCGCTAAAATTCAAAATCAATTGTTAAAAGTCTTTCTTATATTACCTTTACTTACAAATATTATAAGAAATTTATTTCAAACTAAACTGGAGTTTTATCAAAATAATTGAGTATTAGCATCAACATTTTGAATAATAATTATTCTTAATTTATAAAACTAGATATCGAAAACTAAATTTAGTGAAGCCTGACTGACACTAAATTGTATACACAAATTATTTAATTTAATTAATAATTAATCTTAAAAATCGCTGAAATAATCCGTTATCCAAACTTACGTCAGAATAGGTTGTTATTTATATTTTTAGCCAATTTTTTTATACTTATAGCGACTCTCGTTTAGCATGATTGACAGTAAAACACAAAACTACTTTGGTGTGTTAATTCTCATTAAGTTAAATGGCAATTTAAATATAAAATATTATCGGCCTTATTTTAATTGGGGTAAAAGATTCCAGAATGAATTATTTATTAAGAAATATAAATTAAATGATTTTTTGTAATACAAATTCTTTACATAAATTTTTAAAATAACAAGCATACAAAACAGAAAATATAATAAATTTAAGACGAATTTTTGACGTTTTAATTCAAATTTATTCGTGAGTTGTCCTAAGTAAAAGTCAACACTTTTTTTTGCAAAATAGATGTACTTGGATCAATGAGGAAATAAGAAATTCTTTCAGATATTTTTTGATAGGAAAATAATCAAAGACATGCTGTTATCAGGTATTGTCCTGGTAATAATATTAATTTTAAAAAATTAAGTCATTTAACAAAGTTAATAATTTAAATTTAATTACTTTTCATATTTAAAGTTTTTGCAAAAATCTCTTTATTCATAAAAAAACACTTATTTGATATAAAAATCACTTGTTTGATAAATACTCGCTACAAGCATTGTAAAAAATGCTGGAAAGCAGAAAGATCTTAATTAAGAAAGTATTGATTTCTTCGCTTAATTACAGCAATTTTATAAAATCAACTTAATTCAATTTAAAAGCTTTAATTTATTTTTTTTATTTACTATTTAAAAAAAAAAGGCTTTAATTACAAAAAAACGCTTATTTAAAAAAAGAATTCTATTTTGAAAATAAACTTGTTTTTATAAATAATCGCTAATAGTACAATAGAAATTTATAAGAAGAACAAAGTTCGGCAAATATTCAGAAAACACTATTATCAGATAGTCTGGTGTTAATCATAACAATTCTAAAAAGTAATTATTATTCAGATAACAAATTTCACAAATTTAAATTTAATTATTTTTATTATTTATATTGGGACAACAAAGAATAAACTTAAAACAAGATTAGCTGGTCATAGATGTGCCAAAAAATATAGGAATATTTCAACACAAAAGACATCCTTATCTTCACGTTGTAAGATATATAATCATTATCCAAAGTTTGATGAAACATCAGTATTAGATATAGAAAAAAACTACAAGAGACGTTATATGTTGGAAATGTTAGAAATTGTTAATGTACCAAATGTAAGGAGAATAAATTTCAAAACAGACACAGACAATTTAGCGCAGAATTATAGGTACTTAATACAAAAGACACATAATTTGTTATAATTATTTCATAAGAAAGAATTTGTTATTTAGTTTCCGTTTCCTTGTTTTTGTATGTTTAAATATTTTAAATTTTAATTTTTGTATGTTTGTATGTATGAAGAAAATAATTTTATATGTTTTGTCAAATTTTTTCAAAAATTTTTTCTTTTCAAATTGTTATAATTTTTGTTTTTGAAAATATAAAAAATAATTTCCTGACGAAGCTTTCCAAAGGAAAGCGAAATCTTGAAAGAAAAAAAGAAAAAGAAATCGTTATAATTTAAAGGACCGAGTAAAAAGATTAAAATTTAATTATTTTTAGTACATACAATTTTTACTAAAAGCTCTTTAATTACAAAAAATCTTTTTCTTTATACAAAAATCGTTTATTTTAAAAATAATCGCTTATTTAATAAATACTCGATAAAAGCATCATCACAAACAAAATTACTAGAAAGAAAAAAGATCCTAACAAAGAAAATATTAAAAGAACAGGATTGTCAGACCTTCCCCCTTAATCATAGCAAATTTGTAAAATGAAATTAATTACATTTAAAAATATAGTTTATTTAAATTTTTATTTATTTTTTTTTTAATTTAAATTTTTTGCCAAAAACACTTTAATCACAAAAAATCGCTTATTTGTTAAAAATATCCCATTTTGAAAACCATTTTTGGTTAAATAGTTTGCTTCTTGTATAATAAGTGATAGATAGTATGATTAATTTTCGTCTTGTGAAGTAGCTTAAGTCCAATAACTTACTTAGCAACCAAAAGTATGGCTTCCGCGACGGGCGCTCTGTGGGTAACTTGCTGGCTTTCCTGCCGAAATAGTAGTGCAACTGCATACATCATTTCGAAGAAAGTAAGGTGGTGGCTTTAGATATTTCCAAGATGATTGTGGTAGGATGCACTTCTGTCAAAACTTCTGTTCTTTGGTTTCCCCAAAGAGCGCACCGTGGGTGACCTGCGAGCTTTCCTGTCGGAACAATGGTGCAACTCCATATATCATTTCGGAAAAAGTAAGGTGCTGGCTTTATTTCCAAGGTGGTAAGATAGAGTGTGGTAGGATGCTATTCTCTCAAAACTTTTTGCTTTTGTTGTCGGTTATAATTTCTCCAAATTATATCGAGTTTTCTCTGGAATCGCACTATACGGGGAGTTATGGATGGGATTTTATCAGACGAGTTCAAGATTAATTCATGGGTACCACAAAGCTCCGTTCTTTCTTCTAGCCTATTTCTTATTTTTCGAAATGACCGTCTTTGTCAAACTTTCAGTCCTATATACTCTATATACTCGCCGATGACAGCACCATTTGTCTTTCATATTCATGTAGTAATAGACCAAAATAGTTAGAGGTGAGTTCTAAAAGGCGAAACATGAATAATAAACTCAATAAAGGTCTGGAAACGATCTCAGAATAGGGCCGTGTGAATAGAGTCAATTTTAATACTCCTTAAATGCAATGTTTCATGCTTTTGAATAGATCTGTGTTTGGAAATGATGCTGCATTATGTGTGATATAAGTATTATGGTGTCGGAAGCCCTTGATGTTCTAGACATGATAATTCAAAGTGATGTGCTATGGACAAAACACATTTTTCAGGTATCTAAAGAACCTTTTGAGTGCCTCGGTTTTCTAAAACGGTGTAAGAGATACTTTACTCCATCCGGTCTAAAAATGGAATATAGCTCTCATGGATGAGTCGGTACCCCAAAAGACCATTTTGAATTTGCTCGACCACGTACAGGAGCGGGCCAAGAGGCTTAATGGGGACAGTAGGGTATTCAACTCTATCGGCGTAATGTGGGATGTAAGTGCTCTAACAAAATTAGCGAACTTGCTTCAGTTACTCGCATGTTTTTGCGTTTAACTCGATTTTCATCGAGAGCGCATCAATTTCTAGTTGATTGGCGGGTGAAATGCACTACGCACTAAAGGGACTGTTTTTTAGCAAAACAGTTCGTATGTGGACTAACTACCCTCCAGAGGTCTTTCCTATTACTTTCAATAAAGAAAAGTTCAAATCGATTGTCCATGAACACTACTAACTCCTTCCTCCTCCCCATAACCTAATTTCCTAGTTCTGGCACAATACACTGCATATATAGGGATCATCCCCTGAGTGCTGGTCCTAAGAAAAAAAGTTCTTAATTAGGGAACAATTCACAATTTTATCTCCTCCGATTAATCATAACAATTTTATAAATTAATTTTAATTTAAGTTCTTCAAATTTTTTTATTTATTTAAAATTTTTATAAAACCACTTTATCGATAAAAAAACGCTCAAATGGCATAAAAATCTCTTACTTTAAATTTAAACGCTGTTTAAATAAATAATCGCTTAGTTGATAAATAATGAGCATTTTCGTAGTAAAAGCTGATAGAGAGAAAAGGAACTTAATTAAAAAGCTTACAATTTGTCATTGTTTTTAATGACTAATACCTGACATAATAGCAGACGAACAATTTAATGGACAAAGTGTTACAAAAGTGTCTTATAGCTTTTTTTGAATATTTCTTTTTGTGTGTGTTGATCAGGTGTTTTTCGTACATAATAATACCATGGAAGCCATTACATTATGCCGCCTCCATTTTTCTACATCATATACCGGCTTATGTACTTGATTTAATTGCCATGGCTACTGGACAAAAATGCATGTAAGTGTGTCAATTATTTTATATTTAAATAGAGAAGGAACATGATTTGGCATGATGCTTATTAAGAAACAAATTTAATTAAATAAAGACAAATTTTTATAGAATAAAGCAACAAAACAGCACAATCCAAGACAGATTACAAAGGATGATGTCCTTTTTCATGTTTCTTTTCTTTTCAATTATTTACTTTTTCCTTTTCTTATTTTTTGCTTCCTACATTCTTTTTTTTTTTTTATGTTAGTTATGTTAAGGCCTATTCAAAGATGTCGAGAATTATTTATATGATGTCCTGGTTTGGTCTCAAACAGTGGATATTTTCCAATCAAAATATTGTTGAATTGAATGCATTGATGACAAATGAAGAAAAGAAAATTTTACAATTCAATACTGACACAATTAATTGGAATGAATATTTTCGTTCATATTTAAGTGGCATCCGTAAATATTTCTTTAAGGAAACTGCTGAAACTGATTTAAGCAAAAGAAAAACTATTTATCGCCGGTATGTATTTAAAAAGCCACATTGATAACTACAGATAATACTTATTTTATATGTATTTAAAATGTGTGATATGTTGTAAAGTATCTTTCTCTTAGTTCATTTACTTTTTTAATATTTGCGAAAAGTTTAAAAGGGCTTCAGTGTGAAAATAACATTGTCAAGAATTGCAGAAAATTAATTGCATATTTATTATGAAACAACAAAAATTATGTTTTAAACTAAGTAGTTTTTAATTACAATTTTTGTTTTTGTTACCTTTACACAGTGCTACATAAAAAAAATGCTACTTAAATTTTTCCTTAAATTATCTCTTATTGAATTATAACCCAGACATGAATTAGTTCAACATATTAGGCAGATGGCTCGCCATATAAAAGGTTTAAAGCCTCATTTTCCTTTTAGGAGGATTGAGCCTGATTAGTAGAAAAAGCTGCCTGAATTTTCACCACTTTGAGATTTATTTTCCCCAATTTAAGCGTTCCATACTTTAATTTCCAAGTTTTCACTTAATAAATATCAAATTTGACAGACAATTTACTTCCTAACTTCGAATTTGCCCACCCATTTCCTGTAGTAATTAATATCTTTGAATTTAAGCTCATGTTTGCAATGCTCCTGATTTAGATTTGGAACGATCGCAGTTAAATAAATCCACATATTACGGTTAAGAGATAATATAAAATAAAAAACTGTTTTGTTTAACATAAAGGGTTTTTTCAACAAGAAGTTTGTTTTCTAAAACAAAATAAAGCAAAATATGTAGATTACGATAATTCAAATTTTTATTGTATTATGAAGAGAAGAGTGATATCTGGCAAATATTCACCAAGCTGACAGATTTCGATTCTTTCATCAAAACTTTTAATGACTTTTTCGCAAAATTAGTTTTAAGGTTGAAATCGATTCGAAGGGGTTTGTATAAATTCTGTCCTTAACATAGCCCCCACAAAAAATAATCTAGTGGTGTTCAATCACACGATCTGGCTGGCCACTTAACTGCTGATTGTCATGAAATTATGCGAACGGGAAATTTGGTTTGCAATAAATTAATTGTTTCATTGGCTGTGTGACATGTGGTACCGTCCTGCTTAAACATTGACCGTTACAGCATTTCCGCCCAGTCCACAAAGCTCGCCATACATTGACACATTGAGCATTTTAAGGCTTCTCAATAATCGCCTTAGAATTTTCAAAAGCCCAAATGCGGCAATTTTGCTTACTGTCGTACCTTGATTGGTGGAAATGGGATTCGTCTAAAAAAAATGATTTTTAGAAAAACCAGTCGGTTGTTCCTGAATGATTTGGGCGAAGCTGAATGGTCAGTTGGCTTCAATTCCTGCACCAGCCAAACTTCAACAACCATCCTACCGTTTAGTCTTTTAGGAATGGTTTTATAAGCATTTCCCCTGGCATTGAATCCACTTTTTTTAAACAAATTTTCTGGTAATTTTTACGTCAGTACTTGAGATAAGGGCACTTATTATACAGCACAGTCAGATATATATCGGGGTTTTCAATAAGAAGTTTGTTTTTCAATTGTGGCAACACCAACAACATGATAGTTTTGACATTTAGTTTTTGAACGTATTTGTAGTAGATATAGTGCCAATTGTTACAACGAATTAACAATCGCACGATATCGCCTTTCATAAAGTTCGTGATATTTTTGGGCAATACAAATCGTCATTCTGTGACCGCTATTCAGAATTTGGTTGGTAAATTTGACACGACAGGCGCGATACAAAATGTGCGAATACGAACTGAAATCATCGCAGCCTTAAACCACAGTGCTGAAGCAGATTCAAATTTGTCATTTCCTCCACGTTCTCAACAATTGGGGTTATTCAAAACCACCAAATGTCGAATTTTGAATTTGACTTTGAAGACTTTCAAGTTTCAACTGGAGCAAGAATTGAAGCCGACCGGCCATTTACATCGTGGTTTTTTTGAAAAAATCATTTTTGCAGACAAAGCCCATTTTCACTTGTCAGGGTATGTCAACAACCTGTGATTAGATTTACATTCGCGCCTGGCCATGAAGCCTTAATCAGATGGTGGAACAAGCCACTGCATAATTTGGAACGTCATGCTCGTCCTAGGAACCCGAACCTATAATTCTATGCAACAGAATTTTTTAGTTGCAACTTCGATGATTCCAGAGCAGGGCTGCAAATCAAGACTCCTTGCTGAAGAGTTGGAGACTTTCCAACTCCTGTACAGAACACATGTCTAGCATGCTCACTGGACTGGATCATTCACCTAGCGTGTCAGTAACGGCGAAATGATCCTGGCCACCATAGAACCATAGACTGATATGGGGCCGCGAAACCACAACCACCACGATACTCCCATATAGGGCCAAACTCAATAATCAGCCAGAGAACAGTTAAGCATCTAAAGAGATATTAACGGAACTCTGCGGGTCACTGATTCCCGTGGAAATAAAGCAGAGTTTCCAGTTGTACCCCTGCTGACTTCAGGGGACTGGGCTCCCTTTTTCCCCCAGTTACACAGGTCTAAGTTGTTGCTTTCTCCAAAGACCATATATATGTGCCCCCGGGGGTAGGTATGTCAACAAGCAAAATTGCCCCACTTGGACTCCTGAAAATCCTAGAGCGATTGTTGAAATGCCGTTGCATGCTCAACGTGTCACTATATGATGCGCTATGTGATCTAAAGGCGTAATTTGGCCGTTTTTTTCGAAGATGAGGCTAGAAATGTGGTAATTTATTGCAAACCAAGTTTCCCGATCACATAATTTCACAACAATCAGCAGTTATGTTTCCAACCAGATCGGGTGAGTTAACACCACTGGATTATTTTTTGTGGATCTATGTTAAGGACAGACTCTATACGGAGCCAATCGAATCGATGTCAGCCCTAAAACTGAAGATCCGTGATGTTAAACGAAATAGGACAGCCATTTTACCAAAAGGAGATTAAAAACTTTGATGAAAGAGTCGACATCTGTCAGCGTGTTCGTAGTGGACATTTGCCAGATGTCATTTTTCATTCATAGTTGCCGAACTTTTCTCTTCTAAATTTTGTGTTTTGTAGTGTTTTGGAAAATAAGATTTTTGTTGAAAACCCCTTACAACTTTTATTCTCTTTTTATACTTTTAATATTTTGCAAATTGTAAAAGAGAAACCAGAAACTATTCTTATAATTTTGCCACTTTAAAGCAAACGTTTAAATTCCATCCACCAATTGTAACAACACATAACCAAACACAACCGTATGAGCGAAATTGTTAGTCATTGTAATAAATTATTTATGTTGCTGCAATTTTTTGTTTTTCATTCTTATTTTATTTTATTTTCCTTTTTTTCTTTTCTCTTCCAATCTCTAGCATGGTTTTCCTTCACAACCTGTTAAAGACTTCATTTGGTATCACATTTATTATGTGCTTTTTAAGGATTGTTTTTAAACTTTACAAAATCATACCAAAAATTACATTTTGAAATATTTACCTCTACATTAATTAACAAGAAGGAGTAATGATGACGTTCTATACCAACAACTACAAACTGTAAGTTCGAGTAATTGCTTGGCATGGAACAGGGAGCTGTAAATCAAATTAAAAGGTGGCAGAAAATAAATTTAATTTCTTTTTTTATATGATTATTTTCTTCATTCTATTTTTATTATTGTGAAGATTTTGATTTCTAATTGCCAGCAATCAAAGAGAGAGAACACAAAAAAAAGGAATAAGAAATAAAGAAAGAATTAATGTGTTTTTAATCTTGCAAACTTTTATGGTTTTATTCTACAAAATATTGTAGCATTTGTGTTGCTTAACTTATTAACTTGTTGTCTATTGTTAAAATTAATGGAACTTATATCAAGAGGAATTAGACACTTATTAATAAATATTTTCATTTGTTTAGTAAAATAAAGAAACTTCTTAAGAACGTTATTTATGATTTGGCTTCACAGAAATTTAAAGAGGTTGGCAATGAAGAGGAAACACGGAGAGAAAACGGAATTAGTAAATAACATATATAACACATAACATATTGTTATTCTTTTAATAAAAGTTTAGTTTATTGAGTTTTTTTTATTGCAAAATAATTACACACAACCTTTTAAAGTTTTAAATTAAATTACACGATTTATTTACTTTTATAAACACAAAAATGGTAAAGCGATGGTAAATTTACCATTGTCATTTCATTCAGTATTAACCGTCATTTCTGGCTGTTTTTTTAATATGACCGGCGAGCGCTTTCGATGTGATAACGATATTCTCAAGCCGTCTTCTAAACTGTACTGGTGAGTTTTGTGTTCGAGTTTAGTAAGGTCTTTCATAAGGGCCGTCTCCCCTTCCCCCCCCCCCTCCCCCCATGGGAGACACATTTGTATGTTTTGAGGGAAATCCACCGAGTCTTTGGAGGTAAAAGGGAGCCCAGTACCCTAATAGGCTAGCAGGAGCCAACTGGACAATCCGCTATATTTCCACGGGAATTAGTAAAGCCCCAGAGTTCAGCTATTTGTTTTTTTTAGCCTTTTAGCTGGTCTCTAACTGATTAGTGAGGTCGACCCTTCATGTTTGTTGTGTGTTTCGAGGCCCTCGTATGAGTATGTGGGTCGGATCATTCACCATGAACACAATGAATGATCCAGATCCAGTGAGCATGAATGCCGTTGTGTTCTTATTAAGCTTCATGCGTTCTGGACCAGAAGTTGGATAGTCTCCCACTCTTCAGCAAGCAGTGAAGGCGGCGGCCTACTAGGGCTTTTGAAATTGCAACTAGGAGTACCCGAATGATATACGTATCTGAAGGCCTTCTAGGGCGAGTATGACGCTACATTTCATCCACAGTGATATGATCCACCATCTGGTTATGGCTTACACAGCTAGGTACAGATGTAAATCTTATCACGTATTAGGGCTGTATCTACTCATGTAGGTAGAATGTGCGCCGCTTGGCATTGTATGGGGGAATAACCTAATATTTCCATCTTTTATTTTCATCCAGGTAAGTGTGTCCGTCTAAGGGTGTTATTTATTTTTTAAAGTGTATGACTAATTTTAATGGTGCGAAGATTGCGTCTGAAGTCGTATTTCCCTGTTCGTTTATAATGTCACTAATAAAAAATATTATTTTGTAGATTTCCATATTTTCAAGAATGTCTAGTCATCGTCCTTTTCTACTAGAATGTAGTAATGTCATACACTCATCTATTGCCCTTGGTGCATGTCCGTGAGTGTCAAGGTGTAATGCAAAATTAAAGTTTTCCCTTTTTCGTTTGTATAAGTGTATGTGCTCTGTAAATCTTGTTTTTAGTATTCGACCAGTTTGTCTTATCTAAATTAGTTTTTAAGTACAACGAAGTCTGTATACTCCGCTGGAACTAAATTTGTCAGTTGTTTATGTCGATGTCCTGAGATTATGTTCCAAACATGATGTACGTAAGCCTTCTTTGTGAAATTGATTAGTCAATCTATATATTTCTCGTCCTGTATAACCAAAAGTGTGTCGGTGTGTCGTATCGGTTATCTCTTTGTCTTCCTTATTCATGTGTTTAATGTTGTGTTGTCTAAAAAGTTTGTCGATGGTGGCGCATTTGCAGCTGTTTTTAACTATGGTGTAAATTGTGTCTAATTCTTTGTTGTACTTATCTGGGGTAATTGGGATTATCTTAACTCTCTGTATCGTATGCCTAAACGCTGCTAGTTTATGTTGGGTAGGTTGAGGTTCGAGGTGATGAGGATGTTAGTGTCTGTTGAAGTTGGTTTTCTATAAATGACAAATGTTAAACAGTCAGTTCCTCGTGTTATTGTGATATCAAGATAAGAATGTCATGTCCCTTAAAAATTGAAACAACAGCTCTTTGATCGGGTTTCAGGATTCTTTTTCAGATTTCACTTCATATCTAACATCTCCATATAATTTTGGGCATCGGCTTCTATAATTTAAATTTGTTCGTATTTCTTACCTCAGGAAAACGGTTTCGCCAACCCAAATTAATAAGCGGTAAAGGTTTGATAAAAACTATTAAATTAAAAATATCAACACAGACACACACACTCACAGAAGAAGAAATAGCGCCCAAAGAAAAATGTCACAACATTCAATCACAAGAGTAATACGCTAAAACTTTTAACGAAATGTAGTTGGTTGTTATTTTATTTGGGCTTATTCGTAACATCCAATATGCCTAAGTCGGGATTGCATTTTTAATTTTATAGAGGAGGAAGGAATTTTGCGCATACTTAGGTGCCACCCTATTACATATTAAAAGATGAACTCAAATACGTAAATATCATGTCTAAATGGGTATAGGAATTATTTGTTTTATTTTGTTTTTGTTAAATTGTGTTTTCGCACATATACGTTGTACAAATGCCATAAAGGTATAAGAAATTCAAAGGCCAGAAAAACATCTTTATTTCATTTTAAAAGCCCTTTTATTATTGCCGTTTGTCATAATAAAACAATATTTAAAAAAATGTAGAGTGTCTAGCTGTTACGGTTACAGATATGGCGACCCATGGCAAATGGACACACATTGCAGTGAACACATTAGTGTTACGTTTTTTTTCCTTTAAGAAACGGTACCACAAAACAGACGTATTTTATCCATATCAAGGTTCCGCTATCTAAAGTTTTTTTGTTTTTTATTAGTGCTTATTTCCCTAATAGTAATACTTTGCTCATGTTTGATTTGACAGATAATTAGTTTTATCCTTCCGCTGAACGAATATGGTTGTGTATACGCTTGAACAACGCTGGGAGATATTACGGCATTACTTTGAAAATCATGGTAATGTTCCAGAATGTGTGCGAAAATTGCGTACGGATTTTGGAAGAAGAGAAGCACCGTCAGCTCCGTATGTTCGTTATCTTGTAAAAAAAGTGAGAGAAACTGGCATCCTCATCGATAAACCAAAGCGTGAAAATCCAAAAACAGGGCGTACGCCCGAAAATACTGCTGCTGTGGCAGAAAGTGTGCGTGAAGCGCCATCAACATCAATTCACCGTCGTTCTCAACAATTGAACATTTCAGAGACATCATTGAGACGAATTTTGCATAAAGACTTTGGGATGATGCCATACAAAGTCCAATTGTTTCAGGAGTTGATGCCATCCAACGCGTTTTCGCTTCGCTAAGTGGGCCTGCGATCGGCTTACAGAAGATGCCGATTTTGCAAAAAAAAAATCATCTTTTCAGATGAAGTTCATTTTGATCTTAGCGGATATGTAAACAAGCAAAATTGTCACATTTGGGGCACAGTAAACCCGCACGCATTGTTTTTTTTTTTTTTGTAAAGAGAAGTAGCACTTCAGGCAACAATGCCTATTTAGTCAAGTACCGTGCTACATTCTTTAGGAAGAGGGATAGAGAGGAGATGAAACAGGTGGTGAAAGTAGAAAGATAGTCGGAAATTAACTGCCGTATATAAGACAGCACAGCGACCAGTGACTATGCCTTCATCGCTGAGCAGCCCCACCGACAGTTAATTTTTATTTTTGTAGTGAAAAAAAGCAAGGTCTTCGTTGGGAATCGAACCCACAACCCCCATATTTACAAGCTACAGAGGCACCTTGAAAAAGAGGCATACATTGAAAAGCCGACGCACCCAAAACGAGTCACTGTTTAGTGCGGATTTTGGTCCAGAGGCATAATTGGGCCATTTTTCTTCGAAAATGAGCAAGGAGTGGCCGTTACAGTCAATGGCGATCGTTATCGGTCCATGTTCAACGAATTTTTGTTTACAAAAATTCAAGAGGATATTGGCAACATTTGGTTTCAACAGGACGGCGCTACGTGCTACACAGCCGAAGCTATACTCGATGTTTTGCGCCCTATTTTTGAAGATCGCATTATCAACCGCAGAGCTGATATCGTTTGGCCACCTCGGAGCTGCGATTTGACACCGTTGGACTATTATTTGTGAGGTGCCGTCAAAGATATGTGTTACGCCGACAAGCCGGAGACAATTGACGCTTTAAAGGACAATATTCGTGAAGCCATTGGTGAAATACAGCTGCACACAATCGATAATTGGACCGATCGTGTAGGCTACTGCACGGCCAGCCAAAGCAGCCATTGAAATGAAATTATTTTCCGTTATTAACCGAAAGGATTGTACTTTCAAATGAAAAAGAAATTTGTGAAAATATTCAGTAGTTTTGTTTATAGCATTGAAAAAAGCTATTTGGCAGACACTTTACCTAAATGAGCGCACGGGTAACAATATGTGCAATATAGATTTTAGTGGCCCCATCATAAACTTGATGTGTGTAACTAATCGAAAATTGACAAAGTTATCGTTCTTCTCGATTTTTTATTGTTTAAATGCAGAGCCACTAAATAGACTCATATGACTCTAATCCGTTAAACTCCTGTCCATTTAGATATGTAAATTCAAAAGACTGTATTCTTTTGTAACACTTAAGTAAATGGACTCAATCTAAGATATCCACTATGCATCAGTTTTATTAATACGTTCTGTTTATCTTCCCACTAAACGCAAAACAAATTAATGCCTAAAAAAATATTTATTGCACTCACATAACCATCGCAGCTGTGAGTATATAAATTTTTCTTTCCAATCGCACTAAATAACCTGATTATCACTATACGCATCCATAAAGACACATGTACGCGAATATGCCTTTCGTAAACACTTACGTCTGCATGTAAAATCCGTAGAAAACCGTTTTATCATTTAACGTGAAAAGTGTTGCTTTAAACGTGTCTGAGAATCTACACGTACAAACACACGCAAATATATAAATTACGTATAAAACAAGCAGTCGTAGTCATTTTACCGTTACAAATGCTGTTATTTCAGTTTATATATCTTTGCCTTATAATATTATCGTGGTGTATTTATGAATACAATTTGAGAAGACAATGAAGTGACATTAGCGTAAGTGTGAATACAAATATGCCTCAAAGAATGATGACAGTTACTTTAGCGATGACTGTCGTTCGATGTGATTTATATTTAAGAGAGAAGAGAACAAATAATAAAATACATGAACTTTTTTCAATTCTTTTTTTATGAAGAAAATGCTCAATTTCAAAGATAAAGGCAGTAAAGAAAGAAGGCAGCTCTTAAAAACTTAAATGAGCCCTATTAGCAATTTATGTTTTATTTAGTCTTTAGACTCTTGTTAGAATATAATAAAATAACTGACAGAATGCGAAGAACTCTCTAATGTGTATCAAATATTTTTAAAATTGGGACTATGCATAACATGATTCTGCCCCTGTAGGCTAGTAGGTAGCTTGTGTGTCTGGGGGTAGAGGATTTGATTCCCAACGAAGACCTTGGTTTTTTTCTCTCTACAAAAATAAAAATTGACTGTCGGTGGGGCTGCTCAGTGATAAATACGACGGTTAATTTCCGACTATCCTTCTACTTTCACCACCTGAATGTAGCACAGTACTTGACTAAATAGGCATTGTTGCCTGAAGTGCAACGAAAAAAAATTAACTCATTGTTCGATGTCCACAATTGTCCGATCTTAAGCAGTAATAAGAAAATTGTGAACACTACGAGCTTTTGTTAAATTTAAAAGTCGACAAATCTTCTAATTTTTACGTATAAAAGGTATAAAAGAATAGCATCAGGAAAATGTGTAGAAATATGTTATTTAGATTAACGTCATGTCCAGCTGTGAAGGATATAATTGTGTCGATGAATTCCATGCGTTTACTAACAACATTGGGAGCACAGCAACAAAGGCCGTGCTCCCAATCTTTGCTAATTTCCTTGGAGACCATTTAAGCTACCGTCACACTATTGACAACATTCTGTTGAAAATGCAACAGCACATTGGAAAAAATTTTACTCTCTAGCATTTTGAGTTTACACCACAGCCACCATGTTACTCCCCTCACTAATAACCGGAATAACAGCCGTGGTACTAGATGGTTAATCACTGGATGGAATTCAAAGCTCCTTATCTTCCAGGTTTAGGTACTGTTATTCTAGGAGACTGCTACCGCCGCTTTCTGTCAAAGGCTAGAAGGTCAAGGAGCGAATGGTGGTCACTAAAACTGCTTGCCTTGGAAGGATATGTGATAAATTTCACGACAGCACCTGACCGTTTGGCCTTAATCTGACAGTGATATTACCATTGCGTATAGGAAGAACGACGTCCACCCGCGTCCTAAGACGCATAAACGCCTTAGTCTCAATTTTCGGGTGTACAGCAGTAGATTCGTGCTCCCACTCCTTGCTGAATTGTTTGAGATTATCCAACTCCTTGTGTTGTTGCAGGCACAAGCTAGGATATTGGATCTTAAGCCTTTGTTAACATGTCTTCGGCAGCTTTTTTCAAAGCAACCCATCTAACCAACAGCCACCATGTAACTTACCAAGGTGTCTCGCCAATACCACAACAGGACCGTAGGCCTGCAGACCACTGGTTCCCGTGGTACCAGTGTTGATGTATAAAGTCAAAGGGCGAACTTTGAGAGTTCTAAATCTCTTCCAATTTGGGACTCCTGCTAACTTAGGCGACTATAGCCACATTTCACTCCCGGAAGTATGTGTCAAGATGGGCAAGTGATGCACCAAGACTGCGTACACCTGCGGGGGAGCCCTTGGAGGGTATATGAAAATAACTTATATGAGCAGAGAAGGTTAAATAGAGAGAGTATATCATATAAGGCAACCTCATACAACTGGAAATTGTAGCCTTTAACATCACTATTTATTCATAGTTCTTTGGTTAGCAATTGCTTTAAAGGGCAACGAACTAAGAAAAAAGAGACGTACAAAATGACAAGGGCCAATAAAAGAAAGTAATAAAAAACTAAAAACAAAAATAGAAATATGGCACTGCAAAAGACTGAGAGAGATTGGATTTTGGAAAACATGAAAACATATTTTGAATCTGAATTAAATTTGCAGTGAAATCCAAAAAGAAAGCACGTGTAATAGGAAATAGGAAAAGAGTGCCACGGCTCATACATGAAACATCAAGCTGACATAGATATGTAATCACAGAAACTCTTAAGTGTTTAAGAATAAAACTAAAATAAAATGAGGTGAAATTTAAAAATAAAAATGTTTGAAGGAAATTTTGAAAAGAGTTTATCTCAGCTTTAACCCCATAACAAATGTAAAAGAATTATGTGAGGCTACAATGGATAATACTGATGCGGTCATCTTGTTGTGTTAACTAAGTTCTGTCTCAGAACACGTAGTCACATAAAACAAATCAAGTCTTTTTGTTTTAACTTTCTGTCATCGGAAGTGAACCTTAAGATTTTCATTTGGTTATTTGAATTTTCGAAAGATCGCTCGATAAAAGACAAATATTTTCTTGTGACACTATTAGGCCGACAAATTTAACAAAAGCATGTGCAGTATTATTTTAGTTAACTGAATTTAAAATGTTAAAAACTTATAGAAATTAATTAGATATTTAAACAAAGTTTTACGAAATTTTTACACAAACCGGGGTAAAAAAAGTATGGAAAATTATTAATTAAATCACAACATCTCAACTACTGTCAGATAAACATTTTATGCACAATTTTAAAGAGGAGTATCAAATTAAATTCAAAATGAGTGTATAAAATAATAACATTCATACAAAATTTATGCGTCTATAGAAATACATTTTGTGTCAGTGTGTGAGTTACGTATGGGTACTTGGATGGATGTGGGTGCCAACTAGGAACGTGTCTTCAAAAACATTTGTAACAGATGAAATCCATATAAGTTTCCATGTATAAATGTTGTTGAGTGCATGTGTGTGTGTGTGTATGTGTGTGTGCCAGGTGGGTGGTTATTACAAAATGAAAAGAAATAAGAAAATCTAAAATGTAAAATGTAAAAAAACATGAAATAAAATAAAATAAGTAAAATATGTACTTTAATTTGTTGATGCCCCAGAAGAAATAAATGTACCGGATTATTGTGTAAAATGTTGAAGACGATATAACTATTTATATGTTTAAATGTATTGTATATTGTATATTTGTTTGTAGTGGTTAAGAACAAGCATATATATATATATTCTTATATGCGTGCAAAAGGATGTTAAGTGTGAGGTTATAAATTATCAAAACACATCACGTGCAACATAATTTTCCATGTGAGTTGTGCACAATTCGCATTTATGTATATACAATCATCATACAACATACGATTGTGCAAATGTATACGAATTAAATAAAAAGAAGTTAAAATGTGAAATGTAAAATGTAAAAACTTTAAAAATAAAAATTCGGCAATGTGTACGTGTATTTCTAAAGATATTTATAAGTACAATTTCATATATGGCTTTTATGTGTGACTCTATCAAAAATAATGTTTTTTTTACTCCTTGTTAATATTTTTTTAAATAAATTTAAGTTTAATTTAAACTATTAAAGTCAATATAAATGGAAATTTAAACTTTAATCGTTAAGAGTTTATTTGTAGCATACAAATAGAGAAAAGACTTTGTATCCAATTAAGTAAATTATTCCTTAATAAGATTCAGTTATTAAAAATTCATTAAAATTATTTTTTCAATTAAAAATAATTGATGATCAATTTTTTAATATTTCTGCATAATGTTGTTTTTGGGCACAAAAAAAGTAACGAATCTATTTGCAAATATTTAACATTTTAATTAACCCACATCTGGAAAACTGTTTTTCATTGCGGTAATTTTTGTGGGCGGTGTATGTTAGGTTATAGTTTCACCAGTTACAAGTTGGGCTCATACAAGTTGCACCAACATGAATAGGTCACCTTCTTATTTGAATTTTTTTTTTGTTTATTTAGCTGCCGTGGTCTTTGGTTAGTTAAACTTAAACAAGGGCTTGTGAAAATAGCGTTATTATTGCTACATCTCTTAATGTAAATTTCTTCTTTCTTGATTTTATAGTGACCAACAAAACTACGCTGACACTATGTCAGCAAATCTATCTTACTATTCCAAAAATAAGACCATATATGCAAAACTCCCGTCACTGTCTGGATATCCTTCGTTTCAGTTTATTTTAATAATATTAAACTTGTTCTTATAACAGACTTTACAAAACATACTTTGTGCAAATTTCCAGCGCCTGCCTACATCGGTTTAAAAGGTAGAGTTATATTCGTCAATATCATGGCCCTATAGAAACACCTTTTCATTTTTAAATATATTGTTTACACCTACTGTTATAGCAGGCTCATATAAGCTGTTGCAATATGTATAGGCCTTTGATATGAAAAAGTGTTTAGGTAAATTTAATCATGGGCTTGTGCAAATAGCGTTATTATCTGTACACCCCCTTATTGTACTTTTTTCTTACCTGATTTTATAGTGATCCAGCAAAACAGTATCAGCAAATTTATAGTCTCATAGGTAGGTACCCCTGTAGGCTAGTAGGTAGTGTACTATCTTGTCAGTATGGGGGTTGTGGGTTCGATTACCAACGAAGACCTTGGTTTTTGTTCACTACAAAAATAAAAATTGACTGTCGGTGGGGCTGCTCTTGATACTTGACTAAATAGGCAATGTCGCCTGAAGTGCTACTTCTCTTAAAACAAAAAAAATATATATGGAAAAATCATGTTACTATCAGTTTATTTAAATTTTATACTTGTTCTTATATCAGACATAATAACACATACTCTGTGCAAATTTCCTGTGTCTGCCTACAACGGTTTAAAAAATAAGGCAATAATCGTCAAAATCATAGCCTCTATGGAAACACCTTTTGTTCTTTTAAATGCATTATTTACACTTATTTTTTATAGCAGGCAAATTTTTACATACTCTGTGTAAGTTCTAAATGTCTGCCTGGTCAAGCCATAAGCGTAACAATCACTAGTCTTTAGAGGCACGCCCTATAGTGAATAGTGTAGTTTTATTTTTAATTGCTGAGTATTGTTTCTATAGCCAATTTAAAAATATTAAAACTTCAAAAGCAGACTATTATGGCTTATAAGCAAGCCCAGGAAATATCACATTACTATGCGGACACTTCCTAATTAGAAGTTTAATTTTTTCCTGCTTGTTGCATGTGTGCTATCACATGCAAATTTGGCATGTCTGCTTATCACAGCTCAAAGTATAACATGAAATGAATTACACATCACTTTCGGAGCACCCTTTTTGGTATTTTTTGTTAAAACAAATATTTTTGATTATACCACCTGTATAAATTTCAGAATCCTATTTATTACAGTTTTAGAGATAGAGAGAGAAAGAGAGCGGTGAGAGAAGATCAATCTATTGAAAAATTTACACATCTTAATGTCTCGGCGACCTATTCCAGCACTCTAGTTTAAATCAGTTGTAATCATTAATCAAAAACTTAAAAAGTTGCTTACTTGCTGGTAATTTTAAAAATAAGTTTATATTCGTCAAAATCGTGGCATCTAGGGAAACACCTTTCCATTTTTAAATTTATTTTTCGCACAGATATTTGTAGCGCAGATATTTGTTAAAATTACAAATGTCTGCTTATTACAGTTGAAACTCTAAAGCGAAATGCGTAACAATAACTATCCAGAATCACCGCATCACGCAGTTTTAATAGATCTCTTGCCTATTTTGCCATGTGCTTCCGGGGGCAAAAGGCGGCATCAGTCGCCTGGGCTAGCAGGAGCCCGAAACTGGAAGAGACATAGGACTCTTGAGGTCCCACCAATGAATTTATAGACACGCACTATTACCATTGGAAACAATTGCCCGCTGGGCTCTAGCCCTGCTTTAGTCATTGGTGTGGCCCTTCGGAGAGCAACGTGGTGTTAGTGATTTAACCGGGCTTTGAAAAAAGTTCCGAAGAGATGTTAATGTAGAAAAATTTTATATCCAAAGTCCTAGCTTGCGCATGCAACAGGACTAGGTGTTGGTTAATCTCCAACCATGCACTCAAAAATTGTGACTAATGCGTTTATGCATCGAAGTGTGTATGCGTCTTAGGGTGCAAGTGTATGCTTTGTATACACGCAGTGGTAAGACCAACTGCAGATTAAGGCCTCGTTACCAGTTGTTGCCGTTAATCATACCACGTATCCACTAGAGGTGTACCCTTTATATTTTATTTTTAATTGTTTTCCCTTGTTTGTTTTAATTAGCAGGCATTAACATGTTTAGGTTTCTGCTTATTGGGAATTAGAAACATGTAGGCGAATTACGTTACTAGGGAGACACTCTATAATTAAAACATCCATTTTTGTTTGCATGTAGCTAAATTGCATATACTAACACTAAGCAAATTTATTGTCTGCATATCACAGTTTAAGGAATTACAATATTTTTATGAGTATCACGTTACTTTCCGACCACCCTTTAATGTGCAAAAACACGACTTTTATATTTTTTGTTATAGCAGCTTTTTTAATACAATGTCTTTGTAAATTTAAGTAACCTGTCTACTACAGTTTCAGAGGTACAGGGCTGTGAGCTAGGATCAGTCTATTGAATTTCCATCTTTGAGTTGCACTTTATTGTGGCGACATATTGCATCACTTTAGTTTTAATCAGTTATTCATTAGACAATCTTGCCATTAATAATTTCTTTTCAATATAATAGTTTTTCTGCTCCACTGTACATTATTGGGAATAAAAACTTGGGAAATAAATTGGGAATAAAAACACTTTGTTGTGACTTGCTTAGTTTGTTTACAAAGCATTACCAGGGGCAAGAAATGACATTTACAACAAGTCAGAAGACAAGTTTAGTTCACCCTTTATTGGGTAATTTTATTTTATATATTGAAGTCAAACTTATTTGCATTTCCTTTAGTGCATTTTAAGATGCATACCGAACTCACTCACGTATTTAAAAAACCAGAGGATTTGCGTGCATCTAATTTTATATTTGTGACAGAAGGGGTTAAAGTTACGTGTCTTATTAATTTTATATATTTTAATGCAGCTCATGATAAAAATTTGAAACAAAGTTTAATATTTATTTCCATAGTGATATACATACATAAGAAGCATCTTTGAAAGCGAATAGGTTTTTTTCTGATTTTATAGTCGTCACTGTAGGTCACTATAGATCAAAAAAAAATTATGTGACAGCAATTAATAAATCTCAACAGCTCCTTCTTTGTCCTATTTATTCTGCGTCACTATGCGCTGTAGTTTTATGGAAAGTGAATAAATGGGAAATGTCGAAAATTATTACATAGTTTAGGGCGTAATTGGGGATTGAACTTGCATATCTTGTCATTTTCTTCCTTTAATGTTCTGCCTGTTGATTTAATAATAAAAATTATTATTTTAAAGTGTGACATTTATTAGAATACTTATTTGCTTTGATATATTTTCGTAAAATTATTTTTAAAGGACATTATCGGTTGTGCCTCGTATTATTCAACTAGAACAGAAAAGTCTTTTTATGCGATTTATGCAGTATTTTCCAAAGTTCTTTCTGCACTTTTTTTTAAAAATGTGACACTTTTTTTCACAATAGATCACATTTAAAAAAATATTTCTTAAATATATAAAGTCACATAAAGTCACGCTTTTTTCTTATACACGATAAAATATTTTTTAACAAATTGTTCAGTTTATATACATTTTGTAGATAATCCAGTGTGCATATAGATACATAATTCTGTTCTATTATTCATATTAAAAAAACTTTAGCTAAAACCATAACAACACATGTACACAAATATTTTACACATACTAAATGTATTAAGGGATGTAACTATGTATGTAAGAATGCATGTAAATTTTGGATAAAAATCTCTGCATTGTAAGAAATCTATGGCATTTTTATGTGACCATTTATTTGCTTCTTTAGTAAATATTTTTAGTATAAGAAGAAACTTCATTGTTTCGTTGTAATAAAATAAAGGAAGAGGAAAAATAAAAAGAAGAAGAAGAAGAAGTAGCAATTTTGACACTTTTGCGAAAAGAGGAATATTTTATTTTGTTGTGCGTTTTTACCTTTTTAAAATTCAAATCTTTTACATATTTTCCCATTAACATAAACGAACTCACACACACACATACGGCCATACTCGTACACACACATGCGCGCACATTTACATTCCCTTAATAGTTGTCATTTTTTACACATGTGTTGGTTAGGGGAAAAAAATCTAATTTTAAGAATGTAAAGAAAAGCTTAAAATCTGCATCTACTCGTATTAGAGTCATCCACAGGATGTTTGTGTTCATGTGTATGTGTGTGTGTGTGTGTGTGTGTTTAAATGTTGCCAAATGATTTATCTAGTGATTGTGGTTTTTATGTTTTTACAGAGTTTTGTTTTTCCATTCACATTTTTCTTTGAGAGTTTGAATGTAATAAAATCCTTGTTGTCTATAATACATGTATGTTCTCGTATATGAATGTATAGGTTTTGGTCATTTGTGGCATCTGGTTTCATACTGTCGCATTAAATAAGAACAAGAAAAGTTAGAAAATTGCTGAGGTCGTTTATGATCGAAATTTTGATTGTAAAGGTGCACCACAGTATTGAAATAAACAAGAACAAAAATTTATTAGAATTTATTTCACTATTTTTGTTGTACACAAACAATTATTTGAATATTCGAAATGACAATTTAGAAAATAACAATAAAAATAAAATCAACTTATGACTCCCATTTACCATTTGGAAATATGACGATAAGGCTGTTATTATTTTATGATGATGCAGTAATATTCGTCAAACTGTACTCGTATATTGACTTACAACTTACAACGAGCAATTAAAACACTTAACCTCGTTAAGATATATTTCGTTTTGAAATGAACTAAATCATGCAATTCAAAAATAACCTTATAAAACCTTGCCAAAATAAGTTACAATATTTTTAACATTTATTTATATTTGTGTCTCAGAAAAGTACGCCATCATTAGCGGGAAGAAAGTACCAACTCAAAATAATCATTAAATATTCTTCATTTACAGTTGTCACTCTTTTCCGTCTTTGCTGGCTGCTTGTTTGGTATGAATGGAAAGCGGTTTTGATGTGAAGACATCATTCTCAAGCCGTATTCTAATCTGTGCTGATGAGTCAATGTTCGGCTTTACGTAGTTCTGTTGTTAAGGTCATATCCGCACATGTACGTAGAATACCCGCCAGCTGGCACTCTATGCAAGGCTAATTTTCAATATCCCCATCTTATTTTTCATATAAATTTATTCAAATCCACCTGAGCTATTGGTATATGCTTACTTATATAAAACAAATAATTTGGAAGCTCGTCTTAGGGTCTTCCATAGTCTTAGACTTTTTTTATATTCATAAAAAGAGAATTAAATAATTAAAATTAGTCTATGCTTAGGAGTCCGTCAAAAAATTGTACCAGTTGTTAAAGTACTTACGCTTGTAAGTACTATTTGTATGCTGTTTAATTTAGTGTTTAGTGTTTAATTTAGTCGAAAGTACATTTTTTTATAAAAAAATACTCGCTAACCCATTTTACAAATAATAATTTAAGTAAGAACTTTTTTAAAAGCAAAAGATATCCTGGAAAAGGCATTTGATAAAATTGTAAAGCGCTTTAAAAAAGTTTTTTAAAGAAATAATAATTGCGTATTTAAAAGTGTTATAAGAGATTAACTTAAAAAAACTTTTTTTATTTAAAAACGTACTTTTTTAAGTACTTTATTTAAGACATCATTTTAAGTGCTTTTTGCTAATTAGTTTTTAAGTACTTTTTTTAAAGCATTTTTTTATTATATTTTGTAAAGCACTTTTTGAGGTATTTGGTAAAGTACTTTTTTAAGTGTTTTTAAAATATTTTATAGTTTTTTGAAAGTTCTTTTTTAAATATTTTTGAAATTGTTTTTAAAAGTATTTTTTTAAATACTCTTTGTTTAGTATTTTTAAGTACACTTTTAAGAATTTTTTTAAGTAGGCTTTTAAGTATTTTTTAAAGTACTTCTTAAAGTATTTTTTACTTTACTTTTAAGTACCTTTTAAAGGATAGTTTTGAAAATGTTTTTAAAAGTATTTTTTTATATCTACTTTTTGAGAATTTTTACAGCACTTCTTTAAGTATTTTTTTAAGTACAATTTTAATATTTTTTTGAAGTACTTTTTTATCTATGTTTTAAAGTGTTTTTGAAAATATTACTTCAAGTACTTTTTAAAAGTGTTATTTACAGTGTTTAAAAAAAATATTTTTAAAAGTACTTTTTTAAAATATTTTTGAAAGTATGTTTAAAAATATTTGTTTTTTTGGTATTTTTAAAGTACTTTTTTAATATTTTTTAAAGCACTTTTTTCAGTTTTTTTAAGTGTTTTTAAAAGTGCTGTTTAAAGTGTTTTTTTTGGGTATTTTTGGATGTGTTTTTAAAAATATTTTTTAAAGTATTTTTAATATTTTTTAAAATACTTCCTAAAGTACTTTTTTAACTGTTTCTCAAAGTACTTTTTTTAAATGTTTAAAGTACTTTCTTTAGTTTTTTTAAGCATTTTTAAAAGTGCTCTTTGAAGGGTTTTTGCAGTGTTTTTAAGTATTTTTTAAAGTCCTTGTTTAGGTACTTTTGAAAGTGTTTTTAAAAGTACTTCTCTAATATTTTTTAAAATACTTTCTTAAGTACTTTTTTAAATATTAAATATATTTAATATATTTTCGAAGTACTATTTTAAGAACTAACCTATAAAGGTACTTTTTCAAAGTACTTTTTTTATATTTTTACATTGTTTTTAAAAGTATTTTTTGAAATGCATATTGTTTAGTATTTTTAAGTACCTCTTTAAGCATTTTTTAAAGTAATTTTTTTAAGTATTTTTGAAAATATTTCTTAAAGTATTTTTTAGAATGGTATTAAAAGTACTTTTTAAAGGATAGTTTTTAAAAGGTTTGTTTTTTTGAATATTTTTTTAAAATTTTTATAGTACTTCTTTAAGTATTTTTTTAAGTACATATTTAATATTTTTTAAAGTACTGCTTTATGTATTTTTTAAAGAGTTTTTAAAAATATTATTTCATGTACTTTTTAAAATTATATTTTTAAAAATTTTTTTTAAAAGTACTTTTGAAAATATTTTTGAAATTATGTTTTACATTATTTTTTTTTGTGGTCCTTTTTAAAGTACTTTTTTCAGTTTTTTTAAGTGTTTTTAGAAGTGCTGTTTAAAGTCTTTTTTAAAGTTCTTTTTTTGGGTATTTTTGAAAGTGTTTTTAAAAGTATTTTTTAAAGTGCTTCTAATATTTTTTAAAATACTTTCTTAAGTACTTTTTTAAGTATTTTTCAAACTACCTTTTTAAGGACAAACCTATATTAACTTTTTTTATTTTTAAAAAAAATTGTATTTTAAAAGCTTCTTTTACTTAATCTTATGTTTTCAATAATACAAAAAAAATTATTTCGTAAAATATGTACTTTTTTAGCAAAATCAAATTGTGATATTTAAGTAAAGTTTATGTGCATTATTTATTGTGATTAATAGTAAAATTTAGATACAACCCTTGCCAGCACTATTCGTATCCACATACCTACAAAGAAACTACGAGTTTTAAATCTTTGTATTTATATCACCATTAAAAAGAGCCGGGTGAAATTCAATTTTTTGGTAAAATATTTTATATCAATTTTACAAAAATTTAATTTTTTTCCACACAAATCTTTTGTAATTAAAATGTATTTTTTCTTTTAAATTTTTACAAAAGAAAAGGTATAAATAAAATTAGTAAAATGAGTTTTCTTTCCATAAAACAACACCTTTTAATGAACCAAAAGGTACTTTTTTTTATAAAATTATTTTTTTTATGTTTTATTTCTCTTTTACTTTTAACTATAGTATTTTACAAAAGACTATATTTTACAACTTAAGATGTAGTTGAATTCTCTTTGCACTTATGAGAAAGCTTGCTTGCGGATATGATGCAGGGTAATTCTTTAAATAATTAATCATTTTGCATAACAAAATTGATAAAATAAAATAGTTTTCAGGTGCATATTGCAACGGACTAAATAATTTTAATTATAATTTAATATTAAATTTAAAATTAATCAATTATTTTTTAACATGTTTTAAGAAGTGATTACTAGAGGTTTTTTTAATTAAACACCCATTTTGTCAAAGTGTATTTTCTTATCGAATAAAATTAAATATAACTCCTTTTCATAATTTCCTTTTTGTAGTATAATTATTTATAATCGAAATCTTAAGTTTTGAGTTATAACACTCTAGATGAAAATCACTTTAATGTGTCTATTTTCAATAAAAATATTTTAGATTTAGTTTTGGAAACAGCATCAGAAAATAATGTTTTCTGCAATTTGCTTGAACATGTGCTGCTAATGATTTATTTATATGAAACAATACCAACCGATTCAAAACGAATTTCGAAGATAAAACAGCGCAGACAATATTGTGACATTTTATATATAAAAAAAAATATCTTAATAATAATTTTACATATTGTTTCCAAATAACACAGTTGGTGGCACTGTGTAGTTCTGTATACAATTCAACTTAAATAGTAATATTGTTTGGGATTATATTGTATTGTACTATTTTGCCATAAAAATTGATTCGATGCAGATTTACTAAACAATAGAAGACGTTTCAACAAAATTAGCGTACGCTTGATTTGGAATAAATTTATGCTCCAGCGGAGTATTAATATGACGTTTTTAATGACATGAGCAAAAACAAGTTCTCAGTGTTTCCACAAACACGTGTTTTTAATATTCGAATTTTTGAAGGAAAACTAACTTGATTAACTTAAAAATTATTCCAAGTAATAAAAATGTTTATTTGAATAGAAACAATATTTATTCACAGGAGCAACAAACTCTGTGTAAATTTTTAGTGTCTGTCTGCCTGTCACGTTTAAAAAATATAAAATCATATAGGTGAAAACCGCGTTAATATGTGGACACCCTTTAGTTGTTAAAAAGCCGGATATGCGAGTATATTGCAGCTATAATAATAGAATTACGTTTTGAGCATTTAGGTGTTCAACTCTTAAACCTTTAAGAAATTAGGTCCTTAAAAAAAATACCATTTTGAAAATAATTTTAAAAATAATAAAACTGTCAAAATGCATCACATCCGCCATAAAGATTTCATAGAAAAATAAATTTATTAAAAATTCATCTGAGCATAGATAACTATGAGGTTTTCAAAAATATTCCTTAAAAAAAGTACTTTTCAAAAAACGAACCTTTTAATTTAACTTAAAAAAGAATCTCTTCAATATATTTAATTATTTAAAAATATACTTACCAAAACCACCTTAAGATTTTTTGCTTTAATAAGGAAAATTAACGTTAATGCCATAAGAAAAGTGGTGTATTAAAAAGCAATTAAAGAATCTTCGATTTCGCATGAATATGAAAGAGTACTTTACTAAAAATTTTTTTTATAAACAATTAAATTTTTTTGCGAAATCGCCTTGCTCAAATATCATCTTTTCCATGGAGCAAAATTTTCGAATATATAAATTTAAAAAAAGAAGTTTTTTTAAATAATTTTTTTTTAATAAAGTACTTTTTTAAATAGTACCAAATATTTTTATAGGGAAATAGAAATTTAAATTAGCACTTTTTTAACTGGCAGCAATTTTGTCAGTGGCAAACAGCTGCTACTTTGGGCTAAACATGTAATTTAAAAGTAGAGCCATCTCTAGAATAATGAAAATATTACTCTACAAGACTTTCATTTAACCGGTGTTTTTATATGGCGTAGAAGCATGGGTGCTTGCGCAAGCAGATGAAGCTATACTTGACATGTCGAGAGAAAAATCCTTAGCAGAATATACGAACCAGTTTGTGTACGTGGAGACAGACTATCGGCATCGTATGAACAATAAACCGTATGAGCTGTACGCTGACATTGTCAAGTGCATAAAACTGCAAAGACTGCGCTATCCAGGAATGAGTAAAAAAGCTCCGGTAAGAAAAATTTTTAAATATGATACCGAAGGCATCCGCAGGTTAGGACGACCAAAACTCTGATGGGAAGACCAGGTTTAACGACATCTCTCAGACCTAAATGTTAGAAATTGGAGAAGAAGCGCAAAAGACCGAAGCGTATGGCATGCTATCAGGGTTGTTTATGCCCATTTAAGAAGAACAAGAATTTTATCAGCTGTAGTTAGATTTGGTATTTCAACCATTATTAAATAGGCTGGCATCTGGACAGCGTTTGTAAATTGTGCGAATTGTGCCCATAACAAGATTTCCCTTAATCCTGATTTTCATAAGAGAATTTAGTTTAGCCATGAAGCTCACTTTTGTTTAACGCATACGTCAATAAACAAAACTACCGTATTTAGAGTGATAATAATCCTAAAGTGTATGCTAATACCCTTTTATATCCAAAAACAAGCTGACTGTTTTGTATGCTTTATGGGCTGATGGAATCATTTGCCTGCAATTACTTAAAAATGTTGTTGGTCAGCAGGTAGCCGGTGGTGATAACTGTAGAGCTATGACTACCGACTTTTTCGTTTATCAATTGAACAACCAAAATACCCAGAAGCTTTCAACAAGGCGGCCCTTTAATTCACCCATTTCCTGCAACATTTGATTTGTTTGAGGAAACGTTTGGTTACAGCATAGCAAAGACGTTTCTGGTAACTGAAATAACCTCAAATGTAATGCGATGTAACACCGCTAAACTATTTTATGTTGGGTTATGTGAAGTCGCTAGTCTATGCAGATAAGCCCGAAGCGATTTACTACTTGGAGCACAAAATGGGTTGCGTTTCTGAGGATGAATGGCCACTTTTGTTGGAAAAAGTCATTGAAACTTTAATCTAAAGATTAGACAATACCTAAGCCAGCCGTGGTTGTATTATGTCAGAAGTCATATCTAAATCATACTGAAAGAAGATTATATTTTCTATAGAGAATAACATGCCAATTTAAATTTTCGTTTTATTTTAATAATTTTTAAAGTTTTATACCTCTTCAAAAATACCCTTTTCTGCTTTTTTTTAAGAGAAGTAGCACTTTAGGTAACAATGGCTATTTAGTCAAATACCGTGGTACATTCTTTAGAAAAGGGATAGAAAAGAGATGAAACAGGTGGTGAAAGTAGAGGGATAGTCGGAAATTAACTGCCGTATATAAGACAGTACAGCGACCAGTGACTATGCCTTCATCGCTGAGCAGCCCCACCGACAGTCAATTTTTATTTTTGTAGTGAAAAAAACCAAGGTCTTCGTTGGAAATCGAACACACAACCCGCATATTGACAAGCTAATGCACTACCTACTAGCCTACAGGGGCACACCCTTTACCCTCAACCGATGCAAAGAAGCTTTGGGAAGAATTAAATCATAAAAAAATTCTTTAAAAATATTCATTTTAATAAAGAATTTTTTTTCCAAGGAAAGTACCTACAAAAAGTACTTTTTGTACGTTTTCATATAAGATGTTAGAAAAAAATGGCTTGAACTAACTTTTTTAATAAACTAGCTTATTGAAAGGATTATTGTATTTTGAAGTATAAGATACTTTTTAACTCATAATATTGTGTAGGATAAATTCAACAATTCATTTATGGTACGAAATTGTTTGGGTTGGTTTCATCAGTGAATAAAATACTGTTGTCAATTCCTCCTCTATATAACGTCTTGCCTGACAATTTGTTCACAAATGGCAAACGCTTTTGATGTGAATTCATTATGTTCAACTACGTGATTGAATGTGACTTGATGTATTCACATTGAAAACACTCACCATTTGCGAACAAACAGCCAGGAAAGACATTAAATAGAGAAGGAATTGATAACAGTTAATTATTTATTATTAATTAACATATCCTTTTAAACGAAAAGAACTGTTATAAATATTTTTTAATGAGGTTTTGTTGGTTTATGCAAAAAAGAAACAAATTCCATACCTTTCTTGATTTATGGTTAAGTGAGAAAAATATCTGTTAATAAAATAAACGTTCATATACAAAAGGCAATTGTTAACATGTTATAGCAGCTATAAAATAATGTTTTTTTTAGTATCCTTGAGGCAGGTCACTTCATTTACTATTTGTGTATATGTGTGAGTAACCATTATTAAATGTTTACAACGGCTTTTTCTACTGTTATCCCTAACTGAACTGTTATTCATTGGATGCCTTTGAATTTTGCATATGTTAAAGTCCTTAATAGGTTTAGCTTTAAAGGAGAACAACTATTGAGAGCTTGCGCAATCGTTACAGCCAAAACTTAACGAAACTTTAAATAGAAACGAGTGATTTTAACAGAGCTACACGACACTTAGACGAATCAAAAATAATGCATTTGAATGTGAAAGTCCTAGAAAAATATTTGATATCAAAAATGTTATTGTATTTCAGTAGAATTTAAGCTTGCGCCGGTATTAGACGTGTTGTTACCCTCAACACTATGCTATTTAGTTGTGTTGTTTTAAGTTAAGTGAAAGTGTGAAGAGAAGAATATAAATAAATTAAATATTAAATAAATATAAACAAAAATAAAAAAAAGAAAATTAATCACATTAATTTAATTATGATTCAAGTAAAATATTTAATTATTAAAAATATTAAAATTTTTAGATTTTTATATTTCTGCGTGCGTACGTGCGTGTATGTGTGCATATTAATCTTAAATTCCTCAATGTTAAAATGTTATTTAATAAATTAAATAATTCGCCTTATATCGCTTTGAAATAAAAACGAAAAACGTGCCTGAATAAAGAATTGCGTGTTGCTTTTATTTTTGCCACGGTCAAATGCAATTGCAGTAACGTTTACTTTAAATTAAAGTTTAGAACAAGAAACAGGGGTCACGTTTCTTTCTTTTCATCATCATCATTGTTGAGTTCTTCGGAATTTTTACTACTTAAATGCTGCTATTCAAACTATTTAAGCAATTAAAATTAGCAACAACACAAACATAAATGGTTATCTCCATATAAACAGTGATGGTCAAAATATCTGAAATTAATAATAAATAAGAAATAAATAAATAAATATTTTAAAAACAATAAAATGATTATATTTAAGCCTTTAAGGCAAGGCTTATGGCATCATGTTTCTCAAATTCATATTGCCAACCGATAATACATTCAAATAACGCTCACATATTTTAAAAGGAATTTAATTGTTTCGTTATAAATTTTCCCGCATGTTTTAGATAATTGTATCTTTCTTGACGGATTGTTAAACTCAGCAAACCAAGCTTCTCCACTGCAGTATTGTATTTCTCTGAATTTTTTTTTTAAAGAGAAGTAGCACTTCAGGCAACAATGCCTAGTTAATCAAGTACCACGCTACATTATTTAGAAAAGGGATAGAGAAGAGATGAAACAGGTGGTGAAAGTAGAAGTATAGTCGGAAATCAACTGCCGTAGAAGACAGTACAGCGACCAGTAAATATGCCTTCATCGTTGAGCAGCCCCACCGACAGTCAGTTTTTATTTTTGTAGTGAAAAAACCAAGGCCTTCGCTGGGAATCGAACCCACAACTCCCATACTGACAAGCTGGTACACTACCTACTAGCCTACAGGGGCACCTTCTTACAAAACTATAATCTATAAAACCGTAAATTTATTAATTTCTCTGGTTTACACGAAGATGAACCTTTTCTACTCTTAAGTCATCAATAGTTGGATTGTTGGATAAGACATGCAACGTATTTTAAGCACTTGCGAGTTATCATCAATCATGATAGGCATCGGAATTTTAAGAAGGTCATAGTATGAATAATTAGGTTAAGAAAGTTTTTTAATAAAAAATAAGACACTTAACAACTTTTTTACTTTCTCTGCATATCATTCCGGCGGTTACAGGCCTTGGATTAAGTACCTCACCTTCACTAGTAAATCGTTATCTTTTTCACTTAATATTTAATATTTTATTTATTTTTCTTTTGTTTTTGGAGATTACTTTCTCGGTCTTTTCTTTCTCGGACTATGCAATTGGCTTATGCTGTGACTAAAAAGTATTTTACGGTGTCAAGAACAGGTTGGAATAGTACTGTTATATATACCCAATTAATATCGTTATCTTTTATTTGGGACAAAAGTTTGTTTTTACCATTTCTAAATTTTAAATCCAGCAAAAGTTTAATGTTTCTACCCGCTTTAGCTTTATGACAATTTGGACAAATATAGGGATAGGATTTATTTATTTATTATAGAAATTTCACAGTCTAAAAAAAGTTTGAATTAAAGATTATCCAGAGTTTAGTTCAAGATGCACAGCAGTCAAGATGCTGGTGTGCGGCAAATAAAAAATGAATTTCAATGAACTGAACAGATCTCGGCTGGTTGTAAGTTCGACTATAAAGATATAGTAGCTTATAATGTTGCAAACTTTAAATAAGGACCACTTGTAGGTATTTCGATATATCTTGAAAATTAGAAACAGTTTTGTACTTGCCACCACTCTTTTTATAATTTAGCTTTATTATTATTCAGATCTCTTGCATCTGTTAAACCTGCCATGGTTTTTTGTCACTAGTTAATAAATGAGATGACAGCAATGTTATGTCTCTAAAAAACACAATATTTTGAAAGAATTTAAATAAATCGCTTCGTTAGAGTGAAAAACTCAAGAACTTGCATAGCGTGCTCAGCATAAATTTAACTGATCACACTATGAATCGTTTAGGCAGTTTTCAATTGACTTGACTTTAGTGGAGAAACTAAAATAATTGCTTAAACTAAATGTTAGTACTGACTCTTTTGACCACCACTGTATACCACACGACAAACATATTAAACACATTGATACCGTAGCACACATACAATAAAGAAAGCCATAGAAAAGGTAATTTTTTCTCTTAATGTGTTTTGTTTTTTTTTTGTGTTATTGTTACGATGCATTTCACCCTGACAAATAATAAACATTTTTCTTATTGTTGGTGCTTTTTAAAGTTATTGCACACACGAGTAAAAATCACATTAACATCGTTTCAAACAACATATTTTAAATGCTTTTTCAAAAGCAACAGAGGAAAGTTTGTATTTCACTGCTTCTGCAAAGACAACAAACAGTAAAGGACTCTCAAATAACACAAACATAAAAATAGAAATAAAAAGGAATAAGTAGATCTATGTGCATGGAAAAAATAAGTATTTTTTAACAGGCAATTAAATACAACAAACACAATACAAAACTAACAACAGCAACAAAACAATAATAATAATAATAACTAAATGCAAGGGATGAAAAAAAGCTTAGCAAACTAAATGTCCATGAAAACAATTTATGTGTTTTTGCGGCTGCACTTGTTCATGTAATAAAATATTTTGTATTATCGGTTGGCATTAAATAAAAACAAGGGAACAGCTATCATTGCAACATATCATTTACGTATATGAATTCAATAACCACTAGATTAGCTGTAATATAAGTTGTCAACACTGGCAGCTTGCAGGGATTTAAAGTTAAAAGGAAAAACCAAATAAATAATTTATAGAATTAAGTGCTTTTTAAAAGTCGGATTAAATATCATAAACAATTATTTTGTAGCATGTTTAAGTGTTTAGCTTTAAGTGTTACTATTGAAGACTTTTTTTATATAGGGTGTCTTGGTACATCTTTGAAATGAAGTAAAACAAAAATGACTTTTTTTTAAATTGACATAATTTATTTTGTACGAATGATAATCTTCTGGCATATGACTGCCACGCCTGGCCGGGGAGTAGTATAATCTGAAGGTCAATTGATTCGAACTTATCGGCGTAGGCTAGCGACTTAAGATATCCTCACAGAAAATAGTCTAGCGGCGTTCATCGAACGATTTTGGAAGACAATTTTCTGGTCCCAAGCGAGGAACTATATGGTTACCAACAAATGTTTCCTGCATAGCTGGTACAGCTCCTGCACATCATGGTTGCTCAACTGTTAAACGATCAAGTACGAACCAATACTTCGACTTGCCATAAAACACATAACATAGTCATCGTTATGAATATAATGGTGCCAACATGCACTTGACGATTATAATCACTCTAAATGCGGCAGTTTTGTTTATTTTAGAAATCGGGATGAACGGCAATCTCGGTTTGGGTCTAATTTACATAATTTGAAAGTCAGTCAGTATGTTAGTGGTGAAATGCAAAGCCAAACTAAACAAACAATTGGCAACGTACAAAATAGTTGCCAGTTTTAAAACTGTTACCAACTTAAAATACCTGATATAATAAACATGAGTCATATAGTTAGTTAAGTGCCTTAAAAGAAGAACGATTGCTATTTTACACAAAAAAATTATTCATGAATTTTATTTTGTGAATAAATCATTTGTTGACTGCAAACTATTGAGTCAAAATATTCACGAAGTTTCTTAATAAAACATGAATTCATCCCATTCATATCATAAATGAAAAACTGATTAATTTTATTAGGTGATACTGTCATAACTACAGTAGAGAGTATTTTTGTTCATGAGTCATCAAGGAATGAACAAAAACTTTTGCTATATAACCAAGTAAATTGAGGCTTCCCATTATACACAAATAACATATATAATAAAACTGTATAATTATAGTTAAAAGAAGTTTACGTAGTCATTTCATTTTTAGGATTTAAATTTTTATTTGAAAAGATGTGAAAAATTCGATAAACTTAAAAATATTCGCACTGAAAAAGACCATTCAAGCTTATTCAGAATTTTAAAAAAAAGTTAAGGAATTATGGGTAAAATTATTACTGCGAAAGGATGGAAACCCATAAAAATTTGATTGAAGTGTATGTTTTTTATTTCTTTAATATCGATGACCGCTGTCGATTTTAATCGACTACAAAAAATTAGAAGAATATTAAGACGTCTGAATTTTTTTTATTAGTTATATTCATTACCTTAGAACTCCATCATTTGGACTACCCTTTCGAGGATTGTTCTTGATCAAAGTTATCATTAAACAGAGGCTTCGCTAATGTACTTCTAAAGTGTAATTAAATGACAATATATATTTTTATTAAGCCAGTCTCACCATGGTCCCTTCAAAAAAAAAAGAATAAACAATAGTCTTAAGAATTAAAGCGGGCTTATCTATAGAGTAGTAAATTTGATGCACATAACTTTATACTTTTAATCATACTTGACAGGCATTTAAATTCTAAATACTGCAGCGCCTATAGCTAGATGCTTAAGTTTTAAAAGCACATAATTAAGTAATAAAGTAAACAACTGAATGCTGTTTACTAACTGTGTAGTTTGCTAAGAAAACTTATGCACACAAGGCAACAACAGCTGTCTAATTACAAACTGCGCGGAAACAAAATAACAACAATCGGGTATTCTCTTACTAACTGCATAATTTTCTAAGAAAAAAAAAACATTGAATGAATAACATAACAACAACAAAATGTGATACAAAGGGAGTAAAAGGTTTTTAATTTTTCTAGACTTCTAGTGGACAAATATAAAAGGCAGCATCTGAGTGGATAGTTACATAGTTAAAAAATAAACCTCGTGAAGTAAAACGTGCATTTGGGATTTTTTTACATACCCAAATAAATTAAACCCCGTCGGACAATTTACGCACATAAAACGTGCATCTTAAGTAAATTGTTTTGTAGTGTCAACTTTGTGGGTAGTTAAAGTAAATAAACTTGTAATTAATTTAAAAGCTCTAAAATCTGGTGTTATTTGTTTTGCAATCAAGAACTCAGTAACAACAAAACGTTTATAAAAGCTATAAACGTAACAATATAAAAATTTTAATTTTGATTTTAGATTTTATGATCGCCTGTTTGGTTGGAAGTAGGGTTTCTGGCTTTTGTTGCAAGAACTGTATACAGATATTACTACGTAAAAAATCTATGAGAAGTTTTATTTTTTTATATACACTTAGTTTTTATCTGATATTATCTGAAAATTAAAAAAAAAAATCATTTGTGAATAGTAGTTTGTGGCCGAAGTTTATCCTGAAGACATCTACTAGGTTGTTAAAATTTGTTCGTAACTTTTTAAAATTCTCATCTTTATATTCAAATGGCAACAGTCTTCTTGTCACAGGCAGCAATCATTTAATCCTGCCTAAATTGGAACAAGCTTTGTTACACGCAATATGGAAGGGTTTTTGCGTCATTTTGTAAGCGTGGATGAAGCGTATATCTACCACAACACACTGGAGACCAAATGGAAATACCAAACAGTACAAAATTTACTCTTCTTAAACGCGAGCTATCAACAGCGGCCAACCACCAACTTAAAGACGCAGCTTGTTTAAATTAAGACAGGAGTTAACTGACAGTTCTCTGTTGATAGGAGCCATGTTGACATTTTAAATAAGAGCCACGAAAATCAATTAGTCACAATTTTATTAACACACCCTCGTACATAAAACATAGTCTTTATTAGCAATAAGAACTAATGATTCATTTTTATAAAATTTAGTTCATTTACGCAGACGACTGCTTTCTGTTCTTCGCAAGAGACAGTAAGTTAACTGAAGAATAGCCTTTAAAATCGGTCGAAAGGTGTAGGCTGCTTTAGTTTTGAAAACAAAAGATAAGAAACAACACAAAAAAATTATTTATAATTTATATTGCATGTTTTGATTAATTTGTTTTTAATATAATTTTTAATTTAATTTTAATTTTTATATAAAAATTATATAAATTCCTTTAAAAGTAACTGTCTTATGATATTCTCTCATAAAATATTTATTATTCCAAAGATATTTTCAATGTATTATCGTAGAGGAAAGTATATCCAAATAGCCATTGCTCAGTGGATTTTGCCTTAAGTTTTGTATAGAAAATTAAAGCGTCTTTTATCTCAAGCCAATTGATTAAATGAGAGTTATCATTTAACCAACACAAGAGAAAGACAAAAAAACTCAAAAATACTTCTATACAAAAACACAGCAAAAATTCATTTTACGTTAATTAAATTTAATGATATTAAATACCCGCTGATTACTGCTTACATTATTTAAAAACTTATTAACAATTTTTCGATAACATGAATTGCATTTAACATGTTCTTAGTAACACACACAAAAGAAGAATGTTTTTGAACAGTTTTTGATGAATGATGAATGCGTTTGCATGTTTAAATGGTATAGAAAAAGAAATAAAAATTGTTGTATATTAAAAATCTTTCTCTAATGAGATATCAGCTGCTGGAAAAATAAGTTAAGTTAATTTATAGTTACGAACAGTTTCCGCAGCCCTTTAAGTATTTTTTTTATCAACCAGTTAAGTTTTCCACTTTAACAGCTTTGGGGTTTTTTAAGCACTCACAAGTTTTTTTGGTGCAAGGGGAAAGGCGAGAGGGCAGCTTAAGAATTTATTAAATTTTTCAAAGAGAAGAATTTTACAGAACGAAATCGGAATGAAAAACATAAAAAGAAGTTTTATTACTCCTTAAGGTTGACATAAAGTTTTTTTAATATAAATACAATTTGCACCCTTTCATGCAAAATATTGAATAGTGTTTGTGTGTATTTGTGTTTACTAAACAAAAGCGATTAAGTTGTTACTTCTCCCACTGACAACAATATAAAAGAGATATTGTGTAAGTTAAAATCCCAGTATTATGGTGTAAAATGCTGCGTATGGATGTTAAAAAGCGCACCTTTGTTTACATGAGCAAACAAGAGTTCAAGCGAATATAACTACAGCCAGAGTTTGAGTACCAGAAATAACAAATAAATACAACAAATCTTGATGTACTGTTACTAACAAAAAAAAGGCAGAAATGCCTTATATTTAGAAAGTAAAAAATGTAACAATTTATATAAAATAAATTCTATTTTGGTGACAATGAGTATTCAAATTCCCTCACTGAGCTGTTTGTATGATCCTTTTTATGACCCTTAAATTTACTAGACTCTAGGTATTTTTATTGCTGTCCATAAAATTCTAAAATCATTTGCTTGTTTATGTTTCTAACATCCGCCAAATACCCTGTAGGAAATTTTTACTTTTTTGTGGCCAAAATGAATGGCAAACAAACGACTGGGTCAGTTTAATAACTTTTGTGAGTCAATATTTAGTAAAATCCTTAAATTGTTTTAGTCACTTTCGTTTACAAAAAAATATTTTTAGTCACCCAAGCTTACGTCTTCTCACTAGAAAAATATATTTAACATGAGCGTTAACGAATTTTTATACTTTTTAATTTTTAAAAATTTTTAATCACAAATGAATTTTATATAATGAATACAATTGTTATGCGTTGTAAGATTTACATTAGTACACTAGCTGTGTAAGCCATAACTTGATGGTTGGTGGATCAAATCACTTGGGTAATATGTAGCGTCACCCTCGCCCTAGGAAGCTGTCGGATATGTCTAACCTCTAGTCACTAGAGTTGCAACTTCGAAAGCTTGGAGCAGACCGCCACTCCTACTCCTTGCTGAAGAGTTGGAGACCATCCAACTCCTGCTCCAGAACACATGACAAGCATGCTCACTGCATCCGGATCATCTACCCATTGTTCTGAGTAGAGGAGAGATGATCCTGGCCCCTTAATCAAAATTATGAGGGCAGTAAAATTAAAACCACCACAATGCTCCCGAAGGGCCAACCTCAGAAATTAGCTAAAAGGCTAAAAACCCAAAAAGCTTAACTCTGGAGCTTACAGATTCTCGTGGAAATAATGTGGATTGTCCAGTTGACTCACAGCTAGCCTTTAGGTGACTGAACTCCCTTTTACGCCCGGCGACACATGTAATGACGGTGAAATTTCGCAAAGATATATAAATCTGCCCCCGGGGGAAAGTATAATTGTCATATAATAAAAAATATTGGCGCTTGGTTTGCCATTTAACGAAAGATATTTGTTATTTAAATATTTTTTTTCGCCAGAATGATTTTGGGAATCATATATAGCATTATTGCTCAAAATTCCAGATGATTCTGGTGAAATAAAAATATTTAAATAATAAATAAATAAATTAATTGATTTCCAGTTTTACACAACTTAATTTTATTATTTCTGTTGCCTATTTTTACATTATATTAACACGCTATATAAATAACATTTGTCACTTTACAAATGCCTAGAAAGTAATCATTCAATAATTTTTGCTGGCGCCTCAATAGAATTCAAGTTTATTGGTTGGGCAAATTGGAGGTTTCGAAGCTAATTGTCTTTCAAATGATCAAATGTCAAGAACTAAGCTGGCATTTTTTGACATTTGTCAAATAAAAAGCTGGGAAATGTTAATCATGGCACGTTACACTTTTAACTGAAGAATTTTAATTGAACAAATTTACTATTAAAATGGTAGAAATTTTACTGTATCAATTCGTAATCAGGCTACTTTTAGGACCGTTCTGCGTAATTTCATCGCTAAATTCGAGGCTCAGGGTATTGTTTCTGACAATAGACAAAGATAGGACTTGATAAGATTTACATCAGTTCCTAGCTGTGTGAGCTATAAGCTGATGGTGGATCAACCCACTGTAGGTGATATGTAGCATGTAGCCACGTTCGAGGAAGCCGAAGCATAATTTTTTTTTTTCAAAAGAGAAGTAGCACTTAAGGCAACAGTGCCTATTTAGTTAAGAACCGTGCTACATTCTTTAGAAAAGGGATAGAGAAGAGATAAAACAGGTGGTGAAAGTAGAAGGATAGTCGGAAATTAACTGCCGTATAAGACAGCACAGCGACCAGTGACTATGCCTTCATCGCTGAGCAGCTCCACCGACAGTCAGTTTTTATTTTTGTAGTGCAAAAATACTATACAACAGGTCATTCCTAGTCGCAATTTCGGGAGCACGGAGCAGGACCGCCACCCCCACTCATTGCTGAAGAGCTGCAGACTTTCCAACTCCTGATCGAGACCACATGATATAGTATACTCACTGGATCCGGATCATTCACTATGTATTTTTGGTCAAAAGTGAGATGATCCTGGCCCCTTAATCATTTTACGAGGGCCTGCAAAACCACAACCACCACGATACTCTCCAAAGGGTCAAGCTCAATAAACAGTTAGCGAACAGCAACAGCTTAACTCTGGGGCTTACTGATTTCCGTGGAACTTGCCCAGTTGGCTCCTGCCAGCCTTTAAAAGATTGAACTCCTTTTTATCCCCAGATGACACATGTCTCAATGGTGAGATTTCATTAAGACATATCACTAAGCCTCCGGAGGAACTTTCCCGGGGAGTTGCACCATTATTCCGATAGGAAAGCTTACAAGTCACCCGTAGAGTGCCCTCTACGGAAACGATACTGTCGGTTGCTAAGTAATCTGTTGGACACCTGATACCTCACAAGATGTTAATCAATCATGACGGATAGTTTCACGTTGTGAACCAATGAATTGATTTTTAAGATCTTGCGATTTAACGCCGCTACACTACTCTATGAGGAGTATAACAAAGTGATGAGAATGAGCCTGAAACATCAACTCGTCAAGTTTTGCGCTACATTTTGCACAAAGATCTCCGTTTTCACGCTTATAAAGTTAAAATCGTTCAAGAATTTAAGTCGACCTACCATTGAACGTTGGTAAATTTGCCATTTGAAAAATAACGGACAGTGTCAAAGATGAAGCTTTGTTGCTTTTTGTCCTTTAAAATTTTGTCAAAAGAAGAGACGTTTGCCGATAACTAGAGGTGGATATTTGGCCGATATCGTATTATATTACTCATTCCCATATTTAAACTATACGCTGGTATCAGTTAAATTGAAGTTGTCAAAAAAACCGAATGTTTTAAGCTAATTTACTTCCTCACCTTAAATGTGCCCAATTCAATTTGCGGAACTACAAAGAAAACATTTTTTTATTAATTATAATTTTAGAGAAGAATTAAACTTTACACTGCTTCATTAAATTTTAAATTGCTTCATGTGCTTGATATTAGTTTCCTTATTTTTAAATTAATAAAATAAAAATAAACTGCAATATTATTCTAACAACACCAGGGTCATTAAGCCTAGAACTTTTATAAATCTAGATTTACTGGTGCAAAAGCAGGACTTCGGAGGTAAATTTTAATGCAAAAGAGCCCGTGATCTGTGTAGTGTAGTTATTATACAGATCTTTAATCTAGTTTTGTTTGCTTGTTTCACTGTTTTTAGTTCTCTAAGTTAAATTGACAGTTTGTTTATAGGAAAATGACGACAAATGCAGTTTAAAAGGCTTGTTTAGCTTATTCCCCACATTGTCAATTAAGTTAAATATTTTAGAAATTAAGAGTTATTTGGAATTGTTTAGTTGAATAACATAAGATTTATACCTTTAATAAGAATATGTCAATTAAGCGATAATTATGTAAATGATAATTGACATTTAAAATCAAATAAAACTGTCAATAGCTTTTTACCTTTCACTCATACGACTGTGATAACTAATAAGCAAAAAGATAATAATTGATAGTCCGTATATATAAAATAAAATAAGACTATATCAAAAAATTTTCTTGGCAAAAAAATATAGAAATTGCAAAAACAAACAAGCAAATGAATGGAAATGAGAAAATCTAAAATGAGATACAATAAAACTTTTGGAACAAATGCATACAAATTTATGCTACCAGAAGCCAACTTAACACGAAGTAAAAATATTTTAAAGAATCTTTGTTTTTCTGTTAACTCATATTCGTTCTCATCATTAACAACAGCTGCGAGAGTCAGAATCATAAAATGAAATGTTTTAAAATTTAAAATTTTCATTTCCTCTCACGAATTAAACAACAAGAAAGAAAAAAGCAAAATGAAAAAACTGTTGTGTTGCATCTATTTAAAAAGGCCATCAGTTTTGCTTTAAAATATACATAGAAAGAAACCTACAGCAGACATAATGCACACACATGCACTTACATTTTTCTATTAACAAAGCAAAGGTGCAACAGATGCAAATGTTTTAAAATTCGCTTGTTCGTGTACTCTTAAGGCTCGCAGGGTAAATGGCAAGAATACACGGTTGGCTGGTTGTTGTTTGGCTGTTTGTATGCTGATAACAAGAGCTGAAGGAAAAAGAGAAGGGAAAATGTAGGAAAATAATTATAAAAGAAGATGCTTAATTGAAAAATTCATTCAAATACGCATTAATTTTGTTTTTAGCTTAGCAGCAGACCAGGGTTGGGGAAATGAATTCAGCTTATACTTTAGAATTTAAAATATATTTGGTTTTAGGTTTTTAAAACTTAAACTTTATTTAGTTATGAATAATTTATAACAATAATAAATTATAGATATTTTTTTTTGTTAAAGAGAAGTAGCACTTCAGCCAACAATGCCTATTTAGTCAAGTACCGTGCTACATTCTTTGGGAAAGAGATAGAGAATAGATGAAACAGATGGTGAAAGTAGAAGGATAGGCGGAAATTAACTGCCGTATAAGACAGCACAGCGACCAGTAACTATGCCTTCATCACTGAGCAGCTCCACCGACAGTCAATTTGTATTTTTGTAGTGAAAAAAACCAAGGTCTTCGTTGGGAATCGAAGCCACAGCCCCCTTCCTAACAAGTACACTACCTACTAACCTAGAGGGGCACCCACACAAAAACTTTCAAGATCACTTGTCCAATTTAATAATAGATTGAGACTAAGAACACAATTAACATTAAGTTAATAAAAAAATACACTTTATAGCTGGAAAGTAACAATTATGATCGCCTTGGCGGTCCCGTTACTCTCAGTGGATACGGTTGGCCACGATCCTTAATTGTGTCGAAAAATATACTTTGATATAAATATCTATGACTAAGTATATTTTTTCCATAAAACAAAAAAGAAGATTACAGTTTAATATGAATTTATGGCGAATTTCAATATTGTGATCACCGTTTGGCGGTTGGATAAATTGCAAGAGTTTTTTTTTCTAATATTTTGAGAAGTTTGACACTCATTCTATATATGGGAAATGGTAAGATGTCTATTACAGGTAGATCTAGTAAATATTTATGTGTTAATCTACTGTGGCCAATGAGAATGAGAATTTTATCTATAAGGTTGGTCTTCCTACGGCATATTTTAAGGTAGTTTGGTCACTTTTCACTTGGATGTAAATTTTTGTAGACATGCTAGTAGTTGCACCATTGTATGTCCTTCAAATTAAAAATACCATGATTTTCAAAAGTCCGGGCACACTGTAAAGACAAAGTTTTGCTTAAGCAGCCACGGCATCGTGCTATTCATTCATTCTGCTATTCCAACGTACGATGGCACCTCCATTATCTTGCCTTTGTTAGGATCTTTTATGCAAATACTTCTAATTTTGGTGGTGAGAGGTGAAACGTAAAAGGTATTCTGTATCGCCAAAATAGACAAAAGATGCTTTTCTTTCAAAAGTTATTGCTTTAAGCACTACGCATTACAGGGATATTTTAATTTTAGCAGAACAGGCGGTATGTGGAAAAACTCTCTCTCTTTCCTGTAACTTTCAATGTAGTAAAATTCAAATCGAATATTCACAAACACTACTCTGTCGCTACTGCTCCATATAACCTAATTTCCTAGTCCTGGCACAATGCATTGCAGGAGAAGGCGTCATCCCTTGAGTGCTGTTTCGAGAAAAAAAAATATCAAAAAAGCACTTGATAAAAATCAACTGAGAGAATGACATTTATAATTAAAGAAAAAAGGCACAGAAATATGAAGTTACAAAAAAATTATTTTTGTTAATTCTATAACTAAATTAAATAAGTGAAAAAAAACAAAACAATATTAAAAAATTGTATATATGTAAAAATAAACGAAACTCGAAATATATAATATATTTACGAAAGTGATTTGTTAAATCCTTGAAAGGAAATAATTATTATTAAAAAAATAAACGAAATGGCCTAGTGCCCATTTTACAAAGTCGCGTAGTTTTCTAAGAAATCTTATACACACAAGGCAACAACAACATGCTTATAAGGAATTCCACGAAATAAGCTAAACAACAGAAAATTAAAAGCATTGAACGCAGAACCAAAAACAAACAGGCGTCTCCACTGAAATATGACAACAACAACAACAACAATAATGGATGATGTTAAAGCAAAATATTCTAATATTTTTGTAAAATTGCTTAAAACAGTTATATAAACAACAGCTGCTAGACAAATGAGATGGATTCAAGTTGAAACATCGTTAGGAAAAGACAACAAAATAATAAAGCATCTTTTTAGCAGTACGGTGGTGAAGTTACCATCCTATTTATTTTGTGTGTATTGAAAGTGAATGAACCGTTTAATTTAAAACTCTAAAGTGTTGCCTTATTATTTTGCAATAAAAGCACTCAATATATGAAAACATTTATTAAAAGGAATAAAAATAACAACAATTTTACTTTTGTAATTAAATAATTATTAGAACTATTTAAGCATTATACTTATTTAATTTCTCAGTACGCTAATAAACCAAAATTATTTTAAATAATATCATTAAATTGATTACTGGTGGTAGACTTAGTTCCTATGGCCATTTCATTGACTGCTAAACTCAAATCTTCAAAGAAACTTTAACCACATTATGGATATTCTTTTTAAGCTTTGATGCAGGTGCTTATTGATTTTATGTCCACTTCTCAGTTGGTCAAACAAATTTTTAATTATAATAAACAGCTTTAGCTTTTTTAAAATATGGTTAAAGGTTCCCGGAGGATTTAAATTGATCATTCAATGAAATGGCCTTAACTAATAGTTTTAAACCAAAAATCAATTTAGTGATTTTATTTAAAATTATTTTCGGTTAGTTATACACGGAAGACTTCTAATATAAAATAATTACTACCAAAAAAAATTTTAAATGAATAATTTTTAATCTCAACAAATAATTAATTAATTTTTAATTTTATAAAATAAAATTTCTATTTTTCCTATTGAATTTTTTTTTTTATTTTATAATATATCACTATTTCATTTAATGCATTATTAGAGAGAGAAAATGAACTTTGTTTAAATAAATAAGTGTTAAATAAATATAAAATTGAAAACGAGTTAATTCTAGGAAAACCACAAATAATTAATTTTTACAAAAGAAAAATAAATAATGAAGTAGTTATTCTGAAGAGTATAATACAAAAAAAATGTAATAAGTCAAAGTCTAGTTGTCAAAAGCAATTGGTGAAAAGCACGCCGATAAAACAAAACGAAAGCTTTCAAATAATAAAAATCCAATTAAAACTCCAATTAAAAATTGCCGAAGTATGACAAGAAAATCTGTTTTACTGGCCTTTTTAATATTTAGCCGAAAAAAAGGCATAAAAATATCTATTTTTTTTGTGGATTTTTCTTAAAGTACATTTTCTTTTTTATTTATTTTAGATAATCAATCTGCTTGCCGTACGGGTACCATATAGTTAACATTGCGTTTACATTCCTTTCGGGAAAGCAAAATACTTCCATTTGTATATTAATGAAAACTTACTCAAACGTGCGAGTTTTTTGTTTTTGGTATTTTCTGATTCATTATCGAATAATCGGTATCAACATTTTTCTAATGATAGCATTCGATAGTGAGTCAGTGTTTGCATCTAATCAAGTGAGATTAAGGCCGCATACCAGTAATCATTCGCAGTAACGCTAACGTCGAAGTTTTTTATATGTGTTTGGAAACGAAGATGCATCTGTTGCTATGAGTGATACAAATATTAAGCAATCGGAAGCTCTTGATGTTCTTGACAAGAAAATCCAGTGTGATATTCGGTGGATTAAGCACTTTTTTTAGGTTTCTAAAGAGCCTTTTAAGTGCCTCGGTTTACTTCAACGGTATGAGAGATACTTCACTCCATCCGACCCTCTTGATATTTATACCACCTATATCCGTCTAAAAATGGAATACAACTCTAATGTGTGGACAGGTGCCTTAATATGTATTTTGAAGTTGTTTGACCATATACAGGAGACTATCAAGAGACTCACTGGGTCGGTAGGGTGTCCAACTCTATTGATTCTCTAGGGCATTGATGCAATGTGGGAATCATTTCACTGTTTTATCGTTATTACCAGGGCAAGTGCTCTAGAGAAGCTGTACGCCATCGATGGGGCGCCAGCCCATACATGAGAGTTGTATTCCATCTTTGGCCATAGGATATAGGTGGTATAAATAGTACGACGATCGGATGAAGTGAAGTATCCCTTACAATATTTTAGGAAACCGAGGCACTTGAAAGCTTCTTTAGAAACTTCAAAAATGTGTTGAGCCCATTGAACATCACACTGAATTTTCATGGCAAGAACACCAAGAGCTTCCGATTCCGTAATACCTATGTTACAGTAATAAGTGAAGCACCATTGCCATGCGTAAGCATTCAACATCGCGTCTTACAGGAATTAAAATCAACTCTATTCACACGAATCCACACAGAGATCGCCGCGAGATCGTGATTAAGCGTATCACTCATGTTCTGCCTTTCGAACCCACCTCTAACTGGTTCGGTCTACTACTAAATGAATACGAATGACAAATGGTGCTATCAGCTGCAAAAGAGTAAATAGGGTTGAAAGATTTACAAAGCAGGTTATTTAGAAAAATAAGAAATAGAGTAGAAGGAAGAACGGAGTCTTGCGGTACTCGTGAATTAATCTTGAACTCATGTATAACAATTTGAAATCCCATGTATAAAAACTCGTATAGTGCAATTCCTGAGAAAACACGATATAAATCCGGAGAAGTTATCACCGACACCAAAAATAACAAGTTTTGACTCCTGTCAAAATTTGAACAAGTTACGTCATTTAGTGTGTGTTTGCCAGTCGTTGGTACAGCGCCTTACGATGAGAAAATGAAGTAAATTTCATGCTGTTGTTTGGTCTCCGGTGTCTTGTGGTGGATTCACGTAATATATATGAGGTTTTACGTCGTTTAGGAACCGTGGACTACAATATACCAGATAACCTAACAATTAACAGCCGAAAAAAATTTTCAACGTTAGATAGGAACAAATTGGTAACTGTCTGTTAATAGAAGCAGTCTTCCTATTTCAATTAAGAGACGGGAAACTCAAAAAGTTGCGGACCCAAATTCCTTTTTAACTCAACACAATTTCTAAAACAAATATAATTTTTAATTGTTATATCTCGGTCAATTTCCAAGGGTTACATTAATCCGATCAATTATTGGATGTTTTTCATTTCCTTTTAAAAATAATGTTAATTTCTTTTTAAACTTCATGTTAGAGATCTATACAAAGTTTCTTCTTCTTATTTATATATATTATGTTTTAATAGCTTAATTTACTTTGAACAGCAGTTCAATAGGGGGGACAAGTATTTCAAGGTAAATTCATGATAATAATATTCACTTTGAAGGGAATGAAAATTTCATGGAATCATAAATTTTTGCTTGCTACTCACGACGGAAGTGATATATTTTATCTCACTTTAGCGAAAGCGTTTTATAATTCAAATTTACTTACCCAAAAATTTATTTTACTGTACTAAAGTCTGTTTAATATGAATGAGTCTAAAGCCTTTCTAAGAGGGCACGATAATAAATTTTTTTATAACATCTTAAAAATCTAGTTTTCCATCTCTGCTACAAAGAATAGTTAAAAATAGCAAAAAAAATAATTAATTTATTTTCAAGACCAGAAATGAAATATTTTCACTGTTGTTTTGCTGCAAGTAAAATAAGCTACATTCATCTGCTTGTATCGGGTCTTTCAACAAGAAGTTTGTTTTTCAATTGTGGCAACACCAACAACATGATATTTTTGTCATTTCGTCCTTCTGAGACCGCTGTTAGGAATTTCGTCGTTAAATTTGAGTCGACAGGCTCGTAACAAAATGTGCAAACACTAGCGGTTGTTCGCTCTGTGAGCCATAGCATTGAAACAGATCCAAATTTCTCAATTCGTCGACGTTCTCAAAAATTGGGGTTATCCAAAACCACCATTTGGCGAATTTTGCATTAGGATTTGACTTTGAAGCCTTACAAAATTTAACATTGCCATAGAATCGCTTAATTCCTTCAAGAGCACCCGGCTGGTTTTTAAAAAAAAAATATTTCTTAGACGAAGCCCATTTTCACTTTTCAGCGTATGTCAACCAGCAAAGTTGTCGCATTTGGGCTTCTAAAAATCCTACAGCGATTATTGAGAAGCCTTTGTATGCTCAACGTGTTAATGTAGGGTACGGTATGTGGTCTAGAGGCTTGATTGGGTTGTTTTTTTTTTTTCGAAGAATAGGCTGGTAATTCCGTAACGGTCAATGAATCACGCTATCGCTAGATGCTAACAACTCAATTTTGGCCTATTACGTGGATATCATTGACTTGTGGCTTCAGCAGGACGGTGCCCCCTGTCACACAGCGAATGAAACGATCAATTTATTGCAAATCAAATTTCACGACAATCAGCAGTTAAGGGGCCAGTCAAATCATGGGATTTAACACCACTGGATTAGTTTTTGTTCAGCTATGTTAAGGCCAGTCGAAAACTCGAAAACCCTGAGGTTATTAACGAAATAGGACCGCTATTTTGCCCAAAAGTGATTAAAAACTTTGATGAAAGAATCGAAATCTGTCAGGTGGACATTTGCCAGATATCATTTTTTATTCATAATTGTCGAACTTTTCTCTTCATAGTACAGTAAAAATTTGAATCATCTTGATAAAAATTTTTTTGTTTTATTTGGTTTTAGAAAACAAACTTCTTGTTGAAAACGTCTTTACTTATAAGAAAAAAACTGAAAAATTTTATTAAGAAAAATTTAATAAAATCTGCAACATATAAAACGGATTTAAATAAATAATCCTTAAATTAGAGAAAATCAGTGTCTGGCAAAATATTTAATGCAAACAGTTTAAGCGACACACATTCTTTCTTAACTGTCAGCCAATATTAACTTCTCCGCCACTGCACGCCAGTATATTGTTTTCCATTTTAGTTGTGCCATTTATTTTCTGCCTTCTTTTGCTGCTGATTAAAATTTTTATCCAAGTTTTTATTCCTGTTCCAGTGGCTGTATAATAGAACAGCAGTCCTTACCTTAACGAAGTTTAATAGTTTCTTTAGATGTTCATGTCTTAAGTGGTTGTCATCGTCAACATGCAATTTTTTGTTGTACTCAAGCTTGAAAAACTTCACTAACATTTTATGTTGTCTAAAGCAGCCACTATTTGAAGGAGGCTTGAAACTGAAAAGAAACCAAAAAGGGAAAATAATTTTCTTGGTAGCAGCAAATTGAGTGCAACAATAACTTATTTGCATGAAGGAGTGAAACCAAAAAAGGAAGAACAAAAATACTTGCTTAAGACAACAATTGTGGTAAATAGACGTAAATTAATTTAACGTAAAGTTTGTTTAAATTGTGCCTTGAAAAATATTACGAGTCTTTGAAGTTAAAAAGAAACTTATGAATAAAATAAGGATATTGAAAAATGTATATTCATGCTATGGGCTTAATGAAATACTTCAGGTGAAGGGTTCTGCCAAACAGAGAAATTTACAATATTAAATAGTTTGCTTTATAGTCTTTACCCCAGATAGAAGAAGTTTATATTGGCTTTTTAGTTTGTACGGAATTTTTATAAAACCATTAAAGAACCAATTAAGTGAAACTGAAAGGACTCGACTTAACAATGCTCAACTGTCGGTTTCATTTCGAGGCAAAAAGATTTCGTCCAGGAAGAAACAGCCATTAAAGAAGACAATGAAAATGACAACACTAATTGGTCAATGACTTCAGTGTGGTAAAATATTTTTATTTGGGTTTTTTGCAACACTAAAGCTTTAATTCGTTTCTTATCGAGTCCAGTAACAAAATTATATTTTAAATTATCGAATCGAAAACAACTTCTGGCCGTCATGATGACTGCCGGAAATAGCCTCCTGTTTTCATTACATTTAAGACTAAAGAATAATTTTCTTTAAATAAAAATTTTTTTGTTGGAGCACACAGAAAACTCAAGAAGTTTAAATTTATTTTTTTACGCAGAAACGCTTTTAGCGATATATTGATATTATTTAGGATCAGCTTAAATAGAAAAACAAAAGCAAACAAAGAAGAAAGTGTAACCTGTAATATTTCAATTGAAAAATATTTTCTGTGCGAAAACCGAACTTTAGCCTGACTATAACTTGCTCATTTGTATTGAAAATAATTCCAACTTATAAATAAAATATAAAAATGTTACTGAATATAATGTGATTAATTGATATTGACTTTATGTAATTATAATTTCGTGTTATTGTTGTTGTTAAATTTTTCCTAAACCAAAAATATTCAAAAGAAATTATTTAATTAAAAATTATAATAACTCGACCTTTTTTATGTTTATAATTATATTTGTAATTTTAAATTTATTAATATTTTTTTTAATTTTCAAGTGTTTGTATAAAAATTAAATAATTTGTATTTTTATTTTCAATATTTCACCACACTTTTAAGTGGCATGGATTGATTAAAAAAATTTTTTTTTATATAGTTTTCTTGATTGCATTTATTACTTTTTAAAATTGTAACTCTTACAAAAGAAGTATAAAAAAATATATAAAAAAAAACTTTAAACCGCTTCTGTAATATACAAAATGTTCGAATGAAAGAAAAACTTCTACAACAACTTTTCCAAACAATGTCCATCATTATCCTAAAAATTTATTTGTTTTTAAATTTAAACTTTTATAACGAGTAGAGAAATATAGTAAACTGACACTGCGTATATCCTTAAAATTAGACCAATAAAATTCTGCTTATCTTTCATTTACATAATTCAAAAAGTTTGTAAAGTATAAAACAATAACACAATTATATTTGATAAAAACATTTCAGTTTTTGTTGCCCAAAAACTAAAAAATAAACTTTTTAAGAATTTAAATATATTTTATTTGCGTTGGAGTAGAGTAAAAAAGCAGTAGAGATGTCAATTAGAGAGATAGTATTACAAGGTGCCATTTTTCAAAGCCTTCCTACTTAAAAATAAATATTTTTGGCTTAATTGCCCTTGAAATGGTTTTAAATCTAGGCTAGTGATGTTAGTAATTTCCCTCGACATATTCATTAAGAAATATAGTACTAGACATGACAACATCATATTTGATTGCACCCAAGGTGGCACTGCATACCATGTACAATTGAATATTTGTCAATTGACGCAATTAGCAGCTCTTGCTCTCTGAATGATCCCATGGCTTAGTTCCTATTACAGATTAGCACTCTCTCTTACATCGCTGTTTCTATAAGAAGTGCTGAGTTATAATTTTGAATGGTGTCTCTAATACCAGCTCCTCAAAAATACATTTCATTTGCTGTAGGGACATTTTATTTTCGACAAGTTTCGCCGAAACTATCAAAATGAGAATGTGTTGATAGTTCGAAAGCATTCTGGCATTCAAAAGTATAGAAGTATAAACTATAAGTATAAAGGTTTAATTGAAAGAAAAATACTCCTCAACAATCGAAATGCTGTGTTAGTCATCAATCAAATTTTATGTGGAGACTTATAAACGCGCTGGTTCAGAAATAGCAGCTCGTTTATAAATCTTCATTTTATAGACGTGGACACCATTAGTCACATACATACGCATGCTACAAAAAATTTATATATTAAAATCTTTATTGACCAGTTACTGCTATTCTGGTATTCCGAGGACATTTTTAATTTTTCAAGCATTTCGGGCAGTTGTTCTTATAAACATTTTGAAAAAAAAAATTATCAGTGCTGCTTGTTAGAAATATAAAATAAAGGATATTTTAATTAAAGAATAGCACTTTACGTAGGCAACACTTTTTGTCACTGGCAGCCATTTTGTCAGCTGTCAAGTGATTTATGTTAAGTTTCGTTTGTCACTTCAACACCAATCAACAAAACTGTCACATTTCGAGTTATAATAATCCTCAAGAGTATGTTAAGACACCGTTACATCCAAAAAAAAAAATTCCAGGTGCTTTATGGGCTCTTAAAATCATTGGTCCGTATTTCTTTCAAAATGATGCTGGTCAGAACGTTACATTCAATGCTGACCGCAATAGAGCGATGATTACTGACTTTTCGTTTGTCAATTGAACAGCCATGATGTTGTAACGACGTGTTCCACCGTATGCGAGGATATAGATAACGGTTTCTAGGGTTCGTTACGAAAAAATATTTCATTAAACATTTTCAGGCTGGTCTAAGACGAAGCTCAATTTCTCTAACGGCTGGCTGACTACATCTCACGTTGAAGCAAATATAAGTCTGTTTCTGCCTGACCAAGTAGTAATATTGACCACTAGTTACAGCCTGTCGTTGTTGATGCAAATTAAATTCTGGATCAACTCCTCTGCGTCTTAACTGGTGATCTATCTGTTCAATAAGGACAAATAAAATTCTGGCCTGACTGAACAAAGCAGGTGTCGGTTTTATCTCTTTACTTAGGTGAATAAAATTCAAGCCAAGTAAAGCGACTCTAAAACTCACTTTACCAAATTTTTGGGTATATCCCAATAAATTAGAGTCGAATAAAATTCTAATTCAGTTGAATAAAATTCTAACTTATTCCAAGAAAATATCCAGCTTTCCCATGGCCAACTCACTCAGTTATTTTCAATTTTACTGCTTTTATACCTTCCAAAAGGGACACACCCACACCAATACAATCAGCCGCTTGCAGATGTTAAGAGGTAAGTTTCGGAGATGCAAATAGTACTGATTGATAGATGGGACTTTTTAACAGCTATTCCCTTTTTTTATATTTTTTTGTAATAAAATTGTAATAAGTATGTAAGTATAAAAAAAATTAAAGTAAATAAAAATAAGAAAAGAAATGAATGAGCCATAGATTACTTCAGAAGGGGCAATGTGTTAAAAAATTAATTTCTTGTGACCCAAAAACGAGCCTGTCGACTTTTGGTCGTCACAATGTGCAGGAGCTGTGGTTTCAGTAAGGCGATGCAACATGTTATAAAGCTCGTGCCACAATAAATATATTGAAGGAAACGCTTAGAAAACTCATGTTTCACATGTCGGATTCGCGACTAGACTGGTAAAATGTTTTTGGTGAAGATATATGAAGTCGCTCCTCTATGCCTATACACCTGACACCAATGACTACTTGGAAGATAATATTCGCCAGGTTTGGTGAAAAACTTTTGGAAAAATTCAACGAAAATGGGACCTCCACCTTAGACTACATCCTAACCAGCTACGGCGATCGTATGCCAGAAGTCATAATTAAATTATAACACAGAAGATTATCTTTCGAATAAAGTGAACTTGATGTCAATATAAAAAATTCATTTTTGTTTTATTTTAGTTCAAAGTTATATACCTCCGTAAAAAACGCTCTATAAATAAATAAAACTATAAAGGTTTTTTTAAGTTTTTTAAGCTTTTGAAAAAAGTATGCTTAGAATTGTTATTCATTTTGGGCATTTTCCAGTTACTACCATTAAGTCAGAAATTTAAATTTTCCAACAAACTTATCTGGAAAATCTGAGAATTTTCAAAATTTCAATAATTTATTAATTAAATAAAAATCCTGAGAATCCATTGCAGCCATTTTATGGCCTTATGCCAGCAAAGGCGAAATCAAATTATTTTAAAACAGATGGCCAAAATATTTTGTTTCTATGATAATGAAGCTTAAATCTTTGCCAAGGCTTGACGCGTACGGTGCAGACCGTAATAGTATTAATTTACAACCAGCAATGAAACGAAGTATAACCGGAGAAAATAGAAATATTTTTGTTGATTATTTAATAAATTTTCGGTTTTTTATCGTATTAGGGGTGTACAAATATCCAAATAGCTTTACTCGTCTAGAGTTATTTTTTAGGGCTTTTTAAAATAATATATAGCCCATAAAAGCAAATTTAGAAAATTGTTAGTTAATTTCTTTTAAACTTTGCTTTGTTGAATTAAATTTCGATTTTCTGACTTAACATGCATGATGTACTTTTTTAAGCACAAGTTTAAATTGAATTAAAGGTTTGGAGTAAGGCTTAAGTTCGTTATTTAATATTGCTAACTGTAAGTAAGGCAACAAGTTGAAAGCTAAGACAATAATTAAGATTTTTTTTAACGCTAATTCCTTTGATCAATAAATTGATCGTTTTATTGACTGTGTGACACTGTCCCGTTGAAACCACCTGTCAGTAATATCCTCGTCGTCAATAATAGGCCAAATTTGAGTGGTTAACATCTCCCGATAGCATGAACGTTTGACCGTTACCACATTTCTAGCCTCATCTACAAAACATGCGGCCCAGACCATACAGTGACACGTTGGGAATGCAAAGGCTTCTCAATAATCGCTTTAGGATTTTCAGAAGCTCAAATGTGACAATTTTGCTTGTTTACACATCCTGACAAGTGAAAACGGGTTTCGTCAGAACAAATGATTTTTTTTTAAAAAATCAGCCGGTTGTTCTTGAATGAATTGAGCGAACCTAGGACGATGTGAATGGTCGGTTGGCTTCAATTCCTGCACCAGTCGAACCTTTTAAGTATTCCAAGTCAAGACCTTACGCAAAATTGGCAAAGTGGTGGTTTTGGATAACTGTTGAGGAGCGTTGAGGAATTGGCAAATTTTTAACTGGCTTAACACTGTGACTCACGGCTGCGATGATTTCAGGTGAACGACCCGGTCGAACATGCATTGGTGTTTTCACATTTTATATCGAGCTGGTCGACTCAAATTTAGCGACCAAATTTTTAATAGCAATCTCAGAAGGACGATTAGATTGTCCGAAAATATTACGAATCTTACGAAATGTAACTTTAAGAGAACCACCCTTTTCATAGTGGATTGGAATTATTTTATTGCGATTTTCGTGCGAAATTGAATTCATTGTAACAATTGCCAAACTAAATGTCAAAAATATAATGTTGTTGGTATTGCCACATTTGAAAAACAAACTTCTTGTTGAAAAACCCGATATATGAATCATTATCTTGGACATAATTTTGAAATAAAATAAAACTCTGAAAATCGCTTAGATGAATTTAACAAAAGAAACCATTCAAATCAAATTGTGAAATTATAGCGAAAAGTGATGATAAAAGCGAAAACAAACTCTTGACTGTCACAGCCACAGCAGCTGCTTTAAATACACAAATGCCAACAAAAAATAAACACTTTTGAATGTTGTTCGGCAAATAAGAGAACTATTGGAAAAAGTACTAAAAGGTTTATTATGTTGAAATTTAAAGAAAAATGTGAAAATAAAATTAAAGAAAAATGTGAAAATGAAATTAATGGAAAATAGGGATACAGTTTTGTGACTATTTCAGTTTAATATTTCGTAATTTTTTCAGTTTTTAAAGTTCCCCAATCAAAGGGTGGTTAACACACAATTATTAATATGAGTATCTATATGCCAGAGGCTTCAATCACTGGAACTGTAACAGCTGCTAGCAATTTGAAACTTTCACACAAGGTTTGCTATTTTAATAACAAACAACTGAATGGATTTTGATACAAAACGATTTTCTTTTAAATCGTTACAGGCAGAAACTTGCAATTTAAACAAAGTAGGTAACAGAAATAAGTGGATTCCATGCCTATGGCATTATCTCTAAAGCCCTTGTGGATAAATCCGTGATTATTAAAATTAGACACATATAGGGTGTTTTTATTGGAGGTATAGAACTTTGAAATAGAATAAAACAAACCCGAATTTTTTAAATGGTCATTAAATATACTTTATTCGAAAGATAATCTTCTGTTATTATTAATTATAAAAGACTTCTGGCATATGACTGCTATAGCCGATTTGAACGTAGTCTAATCTGAAGGTTAAATTTTCAATGATTTTTCTAACATTTATGACTGTAGATCAACAAAAACGCGACATATGTTGTACTACAGGTAGTCAACCGTTTTGGGCTTATTGGCGTAAACTAGCGGTGTCATATATAAACCGCAAAAAATAGAGAAAATAGTGTATAGTGTTTCGTCAATTGCCAGATGCGAAACATAACACTATACGGTCACCTAATATTTTTTTAACAACTCAATTGTTGCACGAGCTGTGTGACTTGTTGCGCGGGTCTATTGAAACCACAACTTCTGCTCATTATGGTTGTTCAATTAAAGTACCAAAAATTTAGTAATCATTGCTCTATCTTGGACTATAAGGTTCTAACCAGGATGGATTTTAAAGAATAAGGAACCAATGATTCCATCCAAAGTAATCAAACAGGTAGTTTTTTCGGGATATAAAAGTACCTCAACATGCACTTAAAGATTTTCATCACTCCAAATGCGGCAGTTTCGTTTATTAACGTAACCATTCAAGCAAAAGTGAGATTCGTCGCTAAAAAAATTCATTGCTTATGAAAATCGGAATCAACGACAATCTTGTTTTGGCCGCAACTAGCACAATTCTAACCCGTTGTTCAGGCATCAGTATATTCGCGTTAAATATCGGATTTTTCAACAAGAAATTTGTTTTTAAATTGTGGCAACACTAACAATGATAGTTTTAATATTTTGTTTTATGACGTATTTGTAATAAATGCATTGGCAATTGCTACAATGAATTCAATTTCGCACGAAAATCGCATGAAAATAATTAAAATTTACTATGAAAATGGTGGTCCTGTTTAAGTCACATTTTATAAAATTCGTGAAATTTTCGGACAACATAACGTTTGAACCGTTATGAAGAATTTGGTCGATAATTTCGAATCGATAGGCTCAAAACGAAATGTGCGCACACCAACTCGTATTCGACCGAGTCGTTCAACTTTAAAAATCGCAGTCTTGAGCCACAGTCTGGAAGAAGAATCAAATTTCTCAACCTTTTCAATAATTGGGGTTACTGAAAACCACCACATGATTAATTTTGCATAAGGATTTGTCTTTGAAGCCTTACAAGGTTAAACTGGTGCAGGAATTAAAAGCGACTGACCACTCACATCGCCGTAGATTCGCTAAATTCATTCAGAAACAACTGGTTGGTTTTTCAAAAAAAATCATTTGTTCATACGAAGGCCACTTTCGCTTGTCAGGGTATGTAAACAAGCAAATTTACCGCACTTGGACTTCTGAAAATCCTAAAGCAAATATTGAGAAGCCTTTGCATGCTCAACGAGTCACTGTATGGTACGCTATATCGTTTGAAGGCGTAATTGGGTCGTATTTTTCGAAGATGATGCTGAAAATGATGTAACGGTCAATGGATTACACCATCGTGAGATGCAAATAACTCAATTTTGGCCTATTATTGAAGACGTGGATATCACTGACATGTGGTTTAATCAGTACGGTGCTGTATGTCACATAGCCAATGGGACCATCAATTTATTGGAAACCAAATATCCCGATCGCATAATTTCACGACAATCAGCAGTTAAGGGTCCAGTCAAATCATGGGATTTAACACCACTGGATTAGTTTTTGTTCAGCTATGTTAAGGACAGGTTCTAAAGGGAGCCAGTCGAATCAGTTTCAGCCTTAAAACTCGAAAACCCTGAGGTTATTAACGAAATATGACCGCTATTTTGCCCAAAAGTGATTAAAAACTTTGATGAAAGAATCGAAATCTGTCAGGTGGACATTTGCCAGATATCATTTTTCATTTATAATTGTCGTAATGTAACAAAAATTTGAATCATAATAATCTAAAGTTTATGTTTTATTTGTTTTAGAAAACAAGCTTTTTGTTGAAAAACCCTTTAAAAAGTAATTGACACCTGACAATATATATATATATATATGGATAAGAAAGTGTTGCCAACTTACTCCTGTATAAAAGTGAAATAATAAGTATAAGAACAACAAAGTAAACTTGCTGGCATTGCTTCCAAATTTGAAGAATGATAGGTCACTCCACATTGTCAATTGTTACTACTCGTAGTAAAGACTGGCATTGTAGGTGTGAGTCTAACTTGCACTTGTCACAATTATTTCGTAAATTTATTGAACAGTTTCTTATTTTGTTTATTTTAACCACTTATACGATGTGTTAGTTACTTATAAAAATATTATAAAATATAGTGACAAGGCCTAGAATCAATTATGAATTATTTGTGTAGCGTGGAAATCATTGCTATTATACCACGATCCACTGAGTTTTAAATAAAAATCATCTAAAGATTGAATACATATCGTTAAATATTTTGCTGGCAAAGTGTCCTCTTCCATATGGGATGCTACAATGTTAAGCTGTTGCCTTAAATAAGAATATCACCGCAAATCTTTTGAACACCACTGTATGTTCATTAACTTCAACGTATCTATATGTGTTGGAACATTATAATTTTATTTTGAAGCATTTTTATTTTCTTGCCATAAGAAATAATTTGTTTAATAATTCATGCCAAAGAGCACAGCATGAAACAATGCTAAAACAACAACAACAACAACAACAACAAACAAATAAAAATAATAATAAAATTTCATATATTATGTTCATGTCATATTCATTATTTTAATATATTTATAAATTTTCCTTTTTCGTTTGTGTTGTTGTTGTAGCAAGCAACAATGCTGCAATAACGTAAATACTTTTTCTCGTGAATATAGTTTTTGTTTGTATTTACAGGATGCGATGTGAGTTCAAATGTACAAATGTATGAGTAAAAATAAATTAAGCCTCACACGTTTTCTATCTGTAAAAAAAATGTATCTATGCGTACATGTGTGTGTGTGTGTGTGTATATATTTAGTATAGAATATGTCATAAATGAAAAATCATACAGTAACAGTTAAAGTTTTTACTGCAGATGCACACATGCTCATGAACATGCCTGCTAAACATTAACATGTGCATGTATGTAGTAGTAAATATTGTTTTCAGATGTATTGAGACATGTGTATGATACATAAAGAAAAAAGTATGCATTCATGTATTTGTACAACACTTTCCATACACTTTGAAATTGAACGAGTATTATATTTGGATATAAAACGAGAGAATTTATAAAAACAAATTCAAATATAGATATTTTATTTTTTTGGATATGAATACATACATTCATTCACATTTATTGAAATCATTTACATACATACGTGCTTTCAAATACACACGTAAAAACTATACATAAATAATATAATAAAAAGGTCAACAGAGTGCAGCAGGAAGTAGTGTCGCATTCATATTCATAAATCATTTGGAAAATTGATGCTGCAGCAACAACATTGTGCCAACAACAGTTAAATTGTACAACTAAAAATGTACCTGCCTACAAACGAACATAGACACACACCTTTATTTCAATACAAGCTAAAAAAAAATAAATAAGTATACATTCGCTTTTTTTGTGAAAACATGCCCTACAGTGCAGTGAATAATGCCAATTTTTTTCGAACCAACTTTCAAAGTCTTTAGTAGTCACTAGTGGCAGTAGTTAGCAAATGGTGAATGACTTATAAAACTTTGCATAAAGTCACCCTAAAAGAATAACATATTACTTTTTATATTCCAGGTAACCACTTAGGAAGGCGCTACTTAAAAAAAATTTAATTTCTATACACACAATACTTCTTAGTGTTAATTACCAGGGCGTGAACACAAGTGTTATTTTTTAACTAAAAAATTAATAATAGCATAAAAGGCAACAAAAACAACAATTAGCCACGCTTTTACAGCGCACTAAAAGGAACTAAATAAAAATAATTAAAAGAAATTAAAAAAAATTCAAAAAAACTGTAAAAATACATTTTTCAACTTGCAGCAATAAAAGCTAATGTTGCCTGCGAAAAATATTGGATTGTGTCTTAACCAAAACTAGATCACCGCTTAATTAATAGTAACCTTCACCACTAAAAAAAACAACGCGGTAAACCGAATATAAATAAAATAATATAACGACATTAGCCAGCAATGTGGAGTAACCGCAGCGGCTATGTTGGCAGAACTGCAAAACAAAAGACATGGGTTCAGTTCCCACCAGCTGGTATGCTATAAAATAAACTAAAAATTTGTTTTACAAGGCAAATAAATTTAAAAATATTATCTGGCACCGCTCGACTTTTCGATAGCTGTGGTCAATAAATTGGTGAAGCTGCCTTTATACAGGGTGTCCGCCGGGAAGCTATACTACTTTATTTTGCCGCGATTTTGGTAAACCTTAGTCTAGACAGTTCATATTTGGCAGTCGTGAAGTAGACACGTGGCAAATTTATCATCGAAAAATTATCGATAAACCAACGTGTTTTAATCGTTAAAACATTTTATCAAAATCAATCATCGATTACTGTGACCATGAAAAAAGTACGTGAAAGTTTTGGGAGAAACAACGTGCGAAAAAAACGCACTATTTATCGTATAGTGAATGATTTCGAGCAAAGAGGGTCTGTATGGACCACAAAGTACTGCAAGATCGCCTGAAAACATTACTGCTGCTCATGAACATGATGAAAACAATCTATTAACCTGAAATCGACGCCGTGCTTAAGAGCTATAGCCTTCAAAGAACAATTGTGGCCACAATTTTGCATAAGGATTTGCATTTCTTTCCATGTATGATTCAGTTGACTTCTTCTACAGGACCATTTACGCTGCCCGACATATGCCAACAGGATGTTACAGCTCGCCCATGATAACCCCGATTTTCATGAAAAAATCATAATGAGTGATTTTCATTTGAATATGGGCATGTGAATGAAACAAATAGTCAGTTCTGGGGAATGGAAAACCCTCAAATTATTCAACAGTCACCTTTGCATCCATTAAAAGTGACAGTTTTATGCGCAATTTGGTCAGGAGGCATCATTGGATCTTACATCTTTGAATATGAAAACGGCGTAACGGTAACTGTGAATGAGGAGCAATATCGTGATATGATTGATTGTTTTCGGCTTGATGGATATGTGGTACCAACAAAACGATGCCACATAGCATACAGCCAGTATTACCATGGAATTACTGCGAGACCACTTTCCAGAATGTAATGAATGTGCTCAAAAGAGCTCACATTTGTGAGGTTAATAGAAACGGACATTTATCTGATATTGTATTTCATACATACTTGTCGACATTAAATAAAACATTTATTAATATAAGATCCATTCTCTTTCATTTAATCAAAAATTATGAACAAACAAAGTAGTAAACCTTCCCGGTGGACACTCTGTATAAGAATATTAGATAAGATGGTTAAGGCTTCTGTTTATTTACAAGAAGGCAAGCTTGTTTCTAATCTCAATATAACCTTGTTAAGTAAAGAAATTAACAGCATAACAATCGTGTGCGGCAGTCGTGGAAAGTCTGTTAAAAAGTGCCTGATGGATAAAAGAAAAGATTATAAGTTTCCAGTCTCTACGAGAGCCATAGACTATGGTGGTATGTATGGCTGCTTGGATCAAAGGCTTTTATTTACAAAAATACTTCCAGAAGCCATGCTGGAAAACAGAAATATATAAAGCAGAAATAAAAGAAACAGGGAGAAAAATAAAGTGCCAGCGAGGAGTAAAACAAGAAACTGGTGTGCTAGTGTTTGCAATCAATAGAACCTGTACATGCGTTATGGCAAAAACGTAACAAAAAAAAAACATGAACTCAGGCTCAACTAATGGATTAAAAATAAATACAAAAATATTTGAACGAAATTTGAAATATTTTTGATTAAAATAAAATTCCTTAATACACAAAAAACAAATCATTTCGTGGCTGAGAACAATAACTTCCAAATTTTGAAAATAGTTTTAAAACAATAACAGTTTTATAGCAAGAAGACTATAATCTTACGAAAAATTCGCATGGCGAGTAAAGTTCACTGTTTGGTACAGATTGTAGCGTTAAGTCATCATTGAAACAAACTTCTTTGAAAATTAGATAATCACGGTTTTGTTAAGCGGCACTGCATATCGCTGAATTCTTTCGATTCACCTAGAAGGTGCAACTTGCATTAAATATTAATTACTGCATAAGATAACTTTAGTTAATTATTATCAACTGCCCAAGCTAACATAACAGCTCGAAAAATTGTTACCGAGCTATATGAAAGCATATTCTATAGGCTCCAGTTCTACAGGGTGTACATATGCAATTGCATATTACATTTTTACAGACTAGTCAGTTATTCTATAAATTAAAAGGGATAAATAAATTTTTATTTCAGACAATAATATGATATTTTAAGGTAAAAAAATCACTTTTCATTTAATTTTTTTACTTTCTTACAAATGAAACGTGAAATATGAAAAACGAACGTCAAAAATAGGGCGTAAAATTACTTCTTTAAAAATCTACTTTATTTTTTTGAAATAGGAATACTTTAGTAATTTGTAGAATTTTTAATTTTAATTGTAAAATTGTAAAATTTAATTTAATAAAAATAAGTTTTTTGGCCATTGGCATTGGCCATTAACATTTGTAAATAATTTCGAGCATAAAGCATCTGTAAAGATTCTTGCTTAAGCGCACCCTGGATGCGTATTTTTAGGTACTGCTGGCTAAGTGTCACAAATAAGGCGAGCAACATTATTCACCAATAGCCTCTGATGACATGGTTCTACAGGAAGAAATCGAAAGGTGTTAATGGGTACCTCTAAAAACAGGCAAATTTCTCGAAATAAGCCTATTGACGAAAAAAGGCCATAATTTTCTTTGATCTTAACATCGGACATTTTTAATTGATTCTCATTTTATTATTTCTAAGAAAATATAAAAGTCATCATTAATTTAAAAGGCTTTCAAAATAATTTTAGTCTCCAATGAAAGCACATAATATTCTATAATAAAATGCAGTAAAATTTGAAAAGCAAAAAAAAAAAAATAAATCATAGTATAAGAAAATTTATAACTATAAAGGGTGAACTAAAGATTTCTGTTAAATAAATAATAAATAGCCTACAGGTGCCCCTGTAGGCTAGTAGGTAGTGTACTAGCTTGTAAATATGGGAGTTGTGGGTTCGATTCCCAACGAAGACCTTGGTTTTTTTCACTACAAAAGGTAAAAATTGACTGTCGGTGGAGCTGCTCAGCGATGAAGGCATAGTCACTGGTCGCTGTTGCTGTCTTTATACGGCAGTTAATTTCCGACTATCCTTCTGCTTTCACCACCTGTTTCATCTGTTCTCTATCCCTTTCCTAAAGAAGGTAGCACGGTACTTGACTAAATAGGCATTGTTGCCTGAAGTGCTACTTCTCTTTAAAAAAAAAAAAAAAAAAATGAAGCTGGATTATTCTAAACACTAAAACGGGAGAAATCACAAGGAATGTGTTTTTATGTATATTTATTTTTGATCACATTAAGGTCTGTCATCAAATTAGCCTAGAATAAACTTAAAACTCTTACGGTATATAGTAGTGCTCGATGAATTTGTGAAAAAGTTTTTTACATATTCACTTTTTTTGAAATAGAGATTTGAAATTTAAAAATATTTGTATAATTTATAAAAATGTTTCGAAATATTAAATAAAATAATTGTGAAATATTTTTTTAAATATCCCGGAAACGTTTTGTAAATAATTTTAAATTTTAATATATTTGAAATATTTGCAAATATTTTGAATAATTTTAAATATTTTTTGAACATGTTAAAATGCTTTAGATAAATTTTATATATTTTTGAAATATTTTGGAAATCTTTTTGAATACCTTTTAAATGTTTTTTTTTTTTAATTTATAATCATAAAATATGTGGATGATTTATTTTGTATAACTTCAGAAGATGCAGTGGATGATATTTTGTCAGAATTGAATAGTTTCCATCCGGATATTAAATTTACGATTGAAAGAGAATTAGAATCTAGACTTCCATATTTAGATATATTGATAATAAGGAAGAAAAATAAGTTAGTATTTGATTGGTATAAGAAACCAACATCTTCTGGAAGACTTATTAATTTTTACTCCAAACATCCGAGAAAAATGATAATAAACACGGCGAAAAATATGATAGATACAATATTAACTATAAGTGATAGAGAATTTCGGTTGAAGAATAAGGACACAATAAAAAATATACTTCATGACAATGATTTCCCAGTAGAATTAACTAACCGATTAATTAGACAATATGATAATCATAGGCATAATTTAGGAAATACTATGACAGAACCAAGAATTTATAAATCATTAACTTATGTTCCTGGAATATCAGATAGATTAAGAAAGTCTAAAATATATGACACTGATAGATATAAAATTGCACACAAAACATATAACACATTAAATAGATTATTTAGCAATATGAAGGATAAAATAGGAAAAATGGAAATATCTGATGTAGTATACAGGATACCATGTGGAGGAAATGACCAGGTGAACTGTGACAAAGTTTATATTGGGACAACAAAAAATAAACTTAAAACGAGATTAGCTGATCACAGGTGTGACCAAAAATATAGGAATATTTCAACACAGAAGACATCCTTATCTTCACATTGTAAGAAATATAATCATTATCCAAAGTTTGATGAAACATCAGTATTAGATATAGAAAAAAACTACAAGAGACGTTATATGTTGGAAATGTTAGAAATTGTTAATGTACCAAATGTAAGGAGAATAAATTTCAAGACAGACACAGACAATTTAGCTCAGAATTATAGGTACTTAATTCAAAAGACACATAATTTGTTATAATCATTTCATAAGAGAGAATTTGTTATTTGTTGTTTATTATTTATTTGTTGTTTCCGTTTCCTTGTTTTTGCATGTTTAACTATTTGAAAATTTAAAATTTTTGTATGTATGTATGAAAAAATATTTTATATGTTTTTGTCAAATGTTTTGAAACATTTTTTCAATTTGTTAATAATTTTTTTGTTTTCAAAAATATAAAAAATTTTTTCCTTAAGAAGCTTTCCAAAGGAAAGCGAAATATTGAAAAGAAAAAATATATAAAAAAGATCTTAAAAAAGAAAAGAGATATTTATTAAAGATAAAAAAGATCGTTTAAAAAAACTATAAAAATTTTTTAATTTATTTTTTATTTATTTATTAAAAGTCAATAAATTTACAAATTACTAATTATAGTTATAGGAACTGGCTACAGTGGCCTTTGTTCTTTTTTTTTAAATTGTTTAATTATTTTTTAAATAGTTTTCAAGTATCTTAGATTATTTTTTGATACTTTTTGGGATATTTGTAATATTTTCAAAATATTTTCGAATTTATAATGCATTTTTGTGAAATAGCTTTAAAATATATTTTTTAAATTTTCATACTCACTTTCACCCTTCACTTAGGCAGTGCTCTAAATTTTTCTAACCCTAAATTAAATACGTTTGCAGATATTTTTTGAAATATTTTTAAAACCATTAAGAAAATCTGAAAATACTTTAAAATATTAAAAAAAATGTAAAAGCTTTGGAAATTTTTTTAAATGTTTTTTGCACTATTTTTGAAAAACTTAAAAAATATTTGTAACACCTATTTGGAACAATTTGAAAGGGTTTTTTAATATATTTTTATTATTAAAAAAATATTTGTTTAATAGTTTTTAAATATAATTTATATATTTTAAAATTTTTATTTTAATTTTCAGAACAGTTTGTGATTCCATTTTGTTCGGAAAAATCAACAAGTCTGGGTTGGATAATTTTTTTAAAGACTTTATCTAATAAACTTAGAATAGTTTTTGGCCTGTAACTGAAGGGCAATTTGAAAACTTTTCCAGATTTGAAAATAGCAACCAGCTTAGCTTTTTTTTTGCAATACTTTACCAATATTTTTGCAATATGTTTGAAATTATACAAATTTTTTTTGAAATGATTTTGAAATATAAAAAAACAAATTTTAATATTTTGTACAATTTCGAAATATTTTGAAATTGTTTGATAGAGTTTTGAAATATTTTGGAAATAGTTTTAAAACTATAGTTTTAAAATATTTTTTTTTAATTTTGAATTATTATAGAAATATTTTTGAAATACTTTTAAAATACTTGGAAAACGTTTTAGAATATCTACAAAATATTTCTTTTTAAATTTTAAATTATTATTAAAATATTTTTGAAATAGTTGTGAATATTTTTTGGAAGTAGAAATGATTTTAAACTATTTGTGAAATATTTTAGAATAATTTAAAATGTCCTAAATTATTTACAAATAATTTTAAAGTATTTAAAAAAAATTTAATAGTTAATTATTAAGCGCTAGGTCATTATTTAATAAAAAAAATTAAAACTTTATTTTTTATTATTTTTCAATATTTCACCAAACCATTAGTTGGCATCATAAGGATAAACAAAAATAAAAATAATAATATTACCTGATGATGCATGATTTGGTGAAATATTGAAAAATAATAAAAAATAAAGTTGTAACATTTTTTTATTAAATAATGACCTATTGCTTAATAATTAACTACTAAAAAATATTAAAAAAGGTCAAATAACTATAATTATTGTATATAAAAAAAATTTTTAAATGTTTTTTTGCAATATTTTTGAAAAATCTCTGTAAAATGTTTAAAATATTTTTAAAGTATTTTTAAGTCTTTTTAAAAATATTTGAAATGGTTTTGAATATTTTAAATATAAATATAAATAATGATAGTTTTTAAATATAATTGAAAAATTTATGTTTATTTTTTAAAAATTTTTGAAATATTTTAAAATTTTTATAATATTTTGTAATATTTTTGTGCTATAATATTTGTGAAATGTTGTTCAACACAAAAGCACACTATTCACTTTGCACCGCTTAATTTGTGCGAGCCCTAAGCTTTACTTTACATTTTCTGCAACTTTTTGGCCAGCCTTTGCACATTGCGGAAATAAAAAAGAAAATGACTCGCACACTTAAATAAACTCATAAAATGCAATAAATTATTTATGACAAAAGTGATAATTTTAATTAAAAAGAGGTAACACTAACAGCTCGGACATGATGGCAGTATTCTATCTTAATTTAAAATTCTTTTATCTGTTTTCTTTATCAATATTGAAAATTGTGTTCAATAATTGTGTGCTTAACTAAATCTATTTAATATTCGATTAGAAAAAAACCGGAACAATCTTATTCATTTTCAATTAAAACTAGTTGATTGTTAAAACTCTTGTATATGACACCTAAGAAATTAATTTATTTAATAATTTTTTCATTTAGATTAAACACTTTTCTATCATTTTTGTTATTAAGACAATTATTTAAAAATGACAATTTTATCTCGCTTCTATTCAACAAACAAATTTAGAAATATTGAAAGCAATAAATCAAAAGTTAACTGCTTAAGGTGAGTTTCCATATAAATAGCCGCCGAAAACTTAAGCTGACACTGAAAACGTGTTCAGTGTTTGTCACAGTCTCACTTTTGATTGATTTTATTTCAGTTGGACGCGTTGAAGCATAAAACTGAAACAAAAATAAAACTGTTGCTGGCTACATTTCTTAGTGTCATTGTGCTATGGAATATTGCCCATAAAAAATATTTATTAAATAATAAAAAAATATGGAAAATTGGAAATATACCAATTGCAGTCAACAACATGGCAAAGTAGTCATTGACAACAAATTTTTGTTAATATTTTGAGAAATAATTTTCTTTTTCTCATCAAACGAACAAAATTCACAATTCACAAGTAAAACACTTGGATTCTTGTTTATAACCCATTTCTAAGTTAATATGTGATATTTTTCCTTAACAATGTAAACGGAAAAAAAGTTGTGTATTAAATTTTAACAGTAATATCGCATTTGTAAACATAATAAAAAATTTTTATCAATTTGTCACCAGAATCATCAATAAAAAAATTCTCCTAATGATGTTGGGAAGAAGCTGAAGAAACGTTGAAAAAATTATTAAATAACTTGTTTTATTTGCATAAATTCAAAATAAATATCTTTGTTTTTGTTAACGATCTTTCTTTTATATATTTTTTCTTCTCGATATTTCGATTTCCTTTGGAAAGCTTCTTCAGGAAAAAATTTTATATTTTTGAAAACTACTTTTATTTTTATTCGACCTTTTGTTTTTTTTTTTATATTTAATTAAATATGAAATAGTCTTTTAACGGTCTTTTTTAATTATTTAACGATTTTATTTTTCTCGATATTTCGCTTTCCTGTGGAAAGCTTCTTCAGGAAATTATTTTATATTTAACAAAAACAAAAATTATAACAATTTGAAAAGAATAAATTTTTGAAAACATTTGACAAAATATATAAAATAATTTTCTTCATACATACAAACATACAAAAATTACAATTTCAAATATTTAAACATACAAAAACAAAGAAACGGAAATTAAATAACAAATTTTTGTTATTAAATAATTATAACAAATTATGTGTCTTTTTAATTAAGTACCTATAATTCTGAGCTAAATTGTCTGTGTCTGTCTTGAAATTTATTCTCCTTACATTTGGTACATTAACAATTTCGAACATTTCCAACATATAACGTCTCTTGTAGTTTTTTTCTATATCTAATACTGATGTTTCATCAAACTTTGGATAATGATTATATTTCTTACAATGTGAAGATAAGGATGTCTTCTGTGTTGAAATATTCCTATATTTTTGGTCACACCTGTGACCAGCTAATCTCGTTTTAAGTTTATTTTTTGTTATCCCAATATAAACTTTGTCACAGTTCACCTGGTCATTTCCTCCACATGGTATCCTGTATACTACATCAGATATTTCCATTTTTCCTATTTTATCCTTCATACTGCTAAATAATTTATTTAATGTGTTATGTGTTTTGTGTGCAATTATATATTTATCTGTCTCATATATTTTAGACATGACTGATCAAATGGCAGGGAAATCTATTCCTGTAGTTGGCCTATCCAAGTTTTTATTTTTCAATGTCCTTGATTTAGCTGGCTTAAATGCTTGGATTTTGTACGAACAAATAACATGAGAAAATATCTGGAGACAATATTTTTCTACAAATGCTGACAGCAGAACTTGCCACCGATTTTTTAGAAAGCCCGTGAACAACCACAAAAAAAAAACAAATACGAAGAGATCGTTGCCTAAGTATACTGTTTATCAATGTAAGTGGTGTCAAAAAATAAAACCAACAAAATTTGCTTGTAATGTAAAAAATATGTTTGCGGAAAATAAACAATGGACAGGCATACTAACACAAAATGCTACGGGTAATGAGTTAAAAATTCGAATTTTTTGCATTTGTTATCGAAAATGTCAAAATACTATTTTGTTTATTTATAATAAATTTAATTTTTATTTTTATTTCCGTCCTAACATTCATATTTCATATGTACAAAGTCGAGTCATTTGGCCTATTATGGTAGAAATAGGAATCTATTGCCTGTTGGTATAATTAGTGTTAAAATATTAAAACAGGTCCCATATACAAATTAATACACATCAAGGATATTCAAAAAATCACAAAGAAAATGCACTTTTAAGTCAAAAGTTTTTGTGCTATTGCTATAGTTTTTGTAATAAAGTGTAATAATGCTTTTTTAATCCTTTTGTTTCTCATTTCTTATTTATCTTGAGAGATTTTAAAACATGCAAAATCTAGTAACAATTATTTTGATTTTGATAACGATTGAAAAATATAAAGAAAACATAACTTTAGATAAAATTATCCAATGAAGTGAATATTTTAATTAAATTAAAATTTTGAAGCCTAAACAAAATAGAACAAGGGCAATTAGTGAAAAATAAAATATTTCATTTAATTAAAAAAAAAGAAACAAACATTTTTAAATAAAAAAAAAATAAAAGAATATGATGTTCCTGATAACAGTTATAAAAGTGCTTTTGATAGCACTGAACATATTTCCCAGCCGCTTTACAAATCGCAAAGTGATGTTTCTCATCTATCTGACGAACCTGGTAACACACGGTAAGTATTGAGAATTAGGAAAATTAATAATAAAATATTTTTTTTTATTCTTATATTCCACGATAAATATAATCAAATATTTATTTTTAAAGGACTCTAGCTGAAATTAACGTAGATTAAATTTATACTAAATAAATAAAAATTTTATTCAGGGTTTTGTGTACTAAAAGTGTTTACGCAAATTAAAATTTTTTTAAAATTATATTCTGCGTTAAGTCAGAACCGATAGATAAATAAATCTATAGAAATTATGTCTACTGCAACAGAAGTTTTTTTAGTCTCCATGAGATGTGGATAAAAATATAATTTATTATTATGGTGCCTACACAATAGTATACTTTATCACTATTCCTAGTTAAAAATGAGAATTATCAACTGTTCAATATAACACTCATCAACTCTACTTTAGATAGCAAGGAATAAGGATAAGGAAAAATTCATCTATAACAATCTTGTACTGTGATTGCAAACATTTTTATGCCTGTTTATTTTTCATAAAGAGAACACGAACTATAAAACTGCCTACAATTGTGGGCTATCAACAAAGTTAATTAAAATCTAGAAAAAATCAAAAATTTGATAAAAAAAACTGATTTATGAGTTTAAAATTATTTTATATATTTTCTCACATCACTGTTCTAAAACAACACTATTAGACAGTTGAATTTTATTTATTTCTCAAAAAGCCTTAAAATCAACATTATTTATATGACAAAATTAAGCCTTGGAAAAGTTTTGTTTCATTTCCAAAAAATTAAATTTTTATAAAATAATTAATTGTTTAGTTTGTGTGATAAAAATATATTTAATTGATATTTTGTCAATGCAAATGTTAATTGAAGAAGCTTTATATATTTAACAACAAAATATTGGTTTGTTTGAATTAAACTTTTTATTCCTCCAGAAACTATATTAGCAGTCACAGGACAAAACGTGACTTTGTCTGGATTCCATTGTTCCAAATTAAAATAATTTTTAAAAAATTATTTAAATAACTTATAACTACCTGGATTCTTTATAACCAAGATTCCCAACAAAGAGCTTGGTTCTTTTCACTACAAATAAAAATTGACTGTCAGTGGGGCTGCTGAGTGATGAAGGCATAGTCACTGGTCCGCTGTGTTGTCTTTATACGACAGTTAATTTCCGTAACTATCCTTCTACTTTCACCACCAGTTTCGTCTCTTCTCAATCTCTTCCTAAAGAATGTAGCACGGTACTTGACTAAATAGGCTGTGTTGCCTGAAGTGCTCTTAAAAAAAAAAAAAAAAACAAAATAAAAAAAGTTTAAAAAAATGTTATAAAAGTTATTTTTTAGAGAGGTATAAAATTTTGTAATGGAAGAAAATAAATATGTAATTTTTAAATTGACCTGAAATTTACTTTATTTGAAAGATAATCTTCTGGTATTATAATATAAAGATGACCACCAGGCTGGCTTGAGTTAAGTCTAATTTTATTGTCCACTTTTCAATGACATTTGTTGCTGTATATCGTAAATAACGCCCAGCATATTGTCCGCACATTTATAAATCTTATGGATCACACAACCAAGTAGACTTGTGTCTTCTTGGGTAAAATGAAGTCCAGTCCCCTTCAAGGCTAGCAAGGAGCCAACTGACAATCTACTATTTCCACGGGAATCAGTAAAGCCCCAGAGTTCAGCTTTTTGGCTATTTTCTGACCGATTATTGAGGTTGGCCCTTCGGGTGTATTGCGGCGGTGGTGGTTTCAAGGACCTCGTTTAAGTTTTATGGGTCGGACCATTTACAATGAATGGTCCAGCTCCAGTGAGTTAATTGAGGTTCTTTTCTTAAATTGTATTAAGCTTCATGTGTTCTGGACCAGGAGTTGGATAGTCTCCAACTCTTCGGCAAGGAGTAAAGGCTGCGGCCTGCTCTGAGCTCTTAAAGTTGCAACTAGGAGTGACTGAAGGATATACGTATCTGAATGCCTTCTAGGGCGAGAATGACGCTACATTTCATCCACAGTTGTATGATCCACCGTCTGGTTATGGCTTACACAGCTAGATACAGACGTTAATTTTATCACACATGCCTCCAAATCTTTTTGGCGCCTTTAAGTCGCACGACCTATACAATTTACGGGTCTGAAGCGTGAATTTTATCAACTGCATAGTTTTCTTTAATAAATTAGGGCATTTGTGGCACAAGCTGTGTAATATGTAGCGCTATCTTGTTGTTTCACAGCTCCTACATAACATGGTTGTTCTATTGATGGACAAAAAAGTCCATTAGTCGTTGCTCTATAGCGGCCAACATTTACTGTAATGTTCAAATGAGCAACGTTTTTAAAGAAGTAGAGACCAATGATGCCACCAGCCCAGATGTGACGATGTTTTAGCAGGCACTTGAAGATTATCATCATTCTAAATATAATAGTTTTATTTGTTGACGCATTCATTCAAACAAAAGGGAGCTTCATCGCTAACCAAAATTCTCATATGAAAATTAGAATCAACAACAATTTTGTTCTGGGCCCAATTGACACAATTTGGAAGTGTTGTTTAGGTTTCAGTCTATTTAGTTGAAATGCTTAACTACACTAAATACCACCACTTAATGGCTGACAAGTTAACAAAAAAGTGTTGCCAAAGTAAATTTCTATACCTTCTCTTCAGCAATGAAAATTGTTTAATAAAGATGACTCCGACTCCTTTTTTCGTTACATTTCACGACTTTAATTTTTTGTTAAGACATGCAAAACTGGAAGTTGTGAAGGCTGGGATAATTATTAGTTATCTATGATTATTTTTGGAGTTTTAAAAGTTTGCAGCCAGGCCATAACATAAACAAAATGTTCGTTTGCGATCTTCCCAGACACATGCAATTTTGGTGGACACCCTCCTATCTTGACATGTCCTTTTGAGGTTATGCTGCAGCAGATGCCTGGGCTATCATAAGCCTGAAACTAGAAGAATTGGATACTCGAGGTCTGACTACGGTGCCACGAGAACCAAGAGCCCATAGGGCTATAGTCCTCTGCTATTTATTAGCGTGAAAGGATTATTAGGGCGTAAAGTGGCGGCTATGGGTTAAACCAAAACCGTTGAAAGGTGTTGCTGTTTTCTATCCGATGCTGTAATGCGCTGCAACATTGCTGTGGGCGGTGGAAGTTTATATAGCAAGAAGTGGGGGCATTGCTTTCTGTGCTTCCGAAATTGCCACCTAAGGTCTGTAATGCAACTTGCCATACTGCTAGATGCCGATGTTAATCGGTGTCACAATCTATTCGTTTGTGATATTAGCTACATGAAAGTAGTGTCATATTAAAGCTAATACTAGAATGTGTCTTAAAGCTCAAGCAATCTGCTTGAGTAAGCGAAGGAAGGCTGATGAGAGTGGACCGATTTTTTAACATAACGGAGAGAAAACAGCAAATGGAAGAAAATTGCATCCTTTGAAAGTAAAGAGCATTTGTAAATTTTTTGACAGAATTGCATTTAGAATGGGATCTGTCGCTTATATTGTGCGTTTTGCGGACAATAACCAGTGTCGAGTAAAAAATTTATTATTATTCATATTTTTTTCAGACAAAATATCTGCTTTGCCCTGGTGTATGAAATTTTATTTCCCAAAGTGTACACAAAAAAATTAAGCAGTTTTACCTATTTTGAAATTGTGTTTTAATGAAATTTTTAATTGATTCAATTATTTATTAATATCAAAAATAAATACTTAATTTTCTAAAAAAAAATTATGTTAGGAAATGTGAAAATAACTTTCTAATTAAAAAAATATTTCAATTAATTAAATTTTTATAAACTTTCAATCCTAAAGCAAACAAAATTTTTAATTGCTGCCAAAACTTTCTTCTGTGTAACTTAAAATATTTTTCCATAAAAATTAATTTGTTAATTGGCAATGTTGGCATCTATACGTATTTTGTTGAATACTTACGCCAGCTTATCAAAAACCACAAGCATAAAATGGGGTATTATGGGTATGGATTTTTGGCATAATTTTCTTCAATTAGATTATTAAAACCTTTTTTTTCTATAACATTAGTAATAAATGTCTCTTTGCAGATGTGTTCGCTTTAAAGAATTCTTGAAAATTATTTGGCTTTTTGTTTTTTTTTTGTTGTTATATAAATATGCATCTGTGTCTGTTTTAAGTTTTAAAGTGTTATGTATGTAATCCACGTAACAAGGAAATTTGTTTTACACGCAAGTAATTTAAGATTCATCCGCTCATTCATGCAAATGGTTGAGATGAGCTTACATTTTTATTCTGTTTTATGCTAAACATTTTATTTTTACTTTAACTTACATTCCAAAAATATGGTTGCTGAAAGAGTGTTCCAAAATTCCTGTAGTATTTAAAGTCCTAAATTACGTAAATATTCTAGGGAAAATTGTTTAGAATATCATCTTTATTTAGCACAATATCGAACAGCAAGCTTGCGAAGCAGCTAGTTTTACTGTAACTTGTAAGTGCGATATAAAATATATAAAATTAGATTAGAGCCTGTCTGTGACAACACATCCAAAACCAATGCTGTTAAAATTGTTGCATTGTTTCTTGAATAAAAAGAAAACAGAGCTAAATGCAATGTTATCTAACCACTAAAAAGTGTGGTGTGTACTAATTGTATAAAACAAAACGTTGTATATTGTTCAGAAGGATAGCTGACTTAAAACAATATTATAAGTTCAAACATCTACCGTGTTTTGATCTGCAAGAAAAACCAATGTCGCTGAGTATCTCTGGAATATGACCTGTTTAATATCTAAATCTAGTCTCACCGGCACCACAAGGAATGGTGTTAAGGTAGATTTCGTTGATTAAAGAAGCATGTTTTGCTAAACAAATTATCGACTATTTGAAGTTTCTATAGAATCATAGAGTATTATTTTGTTGATGGATGAGAAGGTTGGTCCTACAGCATTATTTCATAACAAAAGATCGTCTGCCTTAAGCCAGCCAAAAGTACAAAGTAAACACACAAAAAAAATAATTGAATCTATTAAATATTTTCTTTATTTGATATTAAAATTTAAGTTGGTTAAACATTTTTAATTGATTTATTTAATTAGAATTTTAATAAGTAATTTATAATTCATCTGAATCATTTTCAATCTAAGCAATTTTATTTTGTGCTTATAATTTTCAAATTACATATGAATGGTTTCCAATAGAAACCCTTATGTAGAAATAATTGAAAATAAACAATGTTTTTTGTTGTTTTGAAATAATTTGCTGTGTTTGTGTAGAAGTTATTTTGAGTCTTGCTATCTATGCTATGTTGATTTTATGAAAAATTCTCATAGAATCAGTTTGGCTTTGCATATAAGACTTATTTCTATACAATATTGGGGTAAAATTCACTGATGAGCTACTTGAGCAATAGTGAAATTACAATATGAATATGCTCTCCCGCGCAGTAATACATACCAAATATTTTTATTTGAATAAATGTTTTATGAGAATATCATAAAATGTTTATTTTTTAATAAATATTTTTGCAATAAATATTTTGCGAAAATATCATGAAATATTTATTTGAAGGAATCAAGCACGAAATAAAATTGCTTAGATTTAGAATTAAAATATCTAACGTTTAAGTTCTGGATTTAGTATTTAAAAATTATTGTCATACAAATTAAGCATTTAATTAAGGATTTAATTAATTCGATTAAGGATTCAAATAATTAAATTTTCAATTGATGCAATTTATTTAATTAGAAAGCTGTGTATTTGTTTTAATTAATAGTTTTATTGCTTTAATTACAAATTTAATCAATTCAATTACTTATTAATATAATTGTTTTATTTAATTAAATCCTTAATCGAATCTGAAAAACAACAAAGATAAAGCTTTTGAAGGTGCAAAAATATTTTGTGAGTTTGCAGTGAAAAGATCTGGTTTGATCGGTTGTGTCTTAAAGGCAACCTTATTGTGTTATACCACATTTGTGCTAACGGAAACTTATGCGATGAAACTAAGCCAAAGGAATTGAATAAAATAAAAAAATATATTTCAAAGCTTGCATATTCTTATCACAATGAAAAGTATCCATATGTTTAAAAATCTAGAAAATAAACTGCCGCTGAAGCTATGTAACAAATGCTTGGAAAATTTCATGGTATCGAATTCACTAGTGGCCTTCTAGAAACAGTACTAAAGTGCTTTTGTTTTTCTCTCTTTAAGGCAGTACCATAAAGGAGCAAAATGAAGCCTTATCAATAACATTTAGTAAAATTATGCAGAAGCTTTACAGAAAAATCCAGAAACGAGTTGTTACCTGCCAGAAAAGTACCTATGAAGGAAGATTCCTTAAAATAGGTATTCCAAGCAGAGAACTATTGCTCATAATCATAGCAAAATGTTTTTGCATCTATTCAAGATTAAATTTGTTAACAATTGAAACTTAATTAAATTTTCAATTGATTTAATTATTTACTTATTTAAAAAGTTGTGTAATTTATTTATTTATTTATTTATTAACTTAGTCTGTAGATTTAATATCCTTACAGACTATAACAATATATATTATATTTTTACAATATTAATTATTCAAAAAGATGACAATGTTCTTCTTAATTTTATGTATGTTCCGATAATAACCAATAAATCTATAACATTTATTAAATTCAAAAAAAAATCGTTAATAACAGATCCCAGTTAGCATAGTTCGCTCTGTGCACTTGTAAGGATAGCGGGATAAAATTGCGTGTAGGACGTGATGGAATATTAAAACATATATTACTTTTTAAAAATTGACAGAACACATTTCCTTTAAAAAGATTAAGGACGAAACTAACATTCAACATTGTTCTAGGACTTTTAGGCGTCGGAAGTGTAAATAACGCAAGTCTATTGTTATAAGACGGTAGATTTCGCTTATTCCAGTTGAGGCCACGCAGGCAAAAGAGTAAAAATTGTTTCTGAACACATTCAACAGTATTAATATGGACATTGTATGTTGGGTCCCAAATTATAGAGCCATATTCCAGAATAGGTATAACTAAGGATGAGTACAACTGCTTCGTTATATAAGGGTCAGTAAATTCCTTAGCCTATCGTTTTATAAATCCTAGGACAGATCGGGCTTTATTCACCGTAAATGATATATGACGCATAAAATTCAGTTTAGGATCAAGTAAATCACCTAGATCAGAAATTGCTTCAACTCTGTTCAATATACCACCGTTCAACATATATTCCACATTAAAACGTGTTCTACGAAAGAAACACATACTACTGCACTTTTTATAATTGAGCTGCCGAAGATTAATTTTGCACCAGAAACTAATCGCATCCAAATTTTGTTGCAAGAAGATATGATCCGGATAATAATTTTAAGTTAAAAAAATGTTCACATCATCAGCATGCATGAGGATATTTGAAAACTTTATTACCGTTGGTAAATCATTGATAAACAAAGAAAACAACAACGGTCCAAGATTTAACACGAATCGGCTTAGATGTCAGATTCCTGAAGGAAACTTTCTGTATTCTGTTTAAAAAATAAGAGGAAATCCATCTTAAAGAGTCAAATGTGATTCCCATGCAATTAAGCATGTGTAATAAAAGCTTATGACTGACCTTGTCAAAGGCTTTAGTAAAGTCGGTGTATATAACATCTGTTTGCTTTTTGCTGTTTGCCCCTGTAGGCTAGTAGGTAGTGTACTAGCTTGTAAATATGGGAGTTGTGGGTTTGATTCCCAACGAAGACCTTGGTTTTTTTCACTACAAAAAAAAAAAAAAAAAAAATTGACTGTCGGTGGGGCTGCTCAGCGATGAAGGCATAGTCACTGGTCGCTGTGCTGTCTTATATACGGGAGTTAATTTCCGACTATCCTTCTACTTTCACCACCTGTTTCATCTCTTCTCTATCCCTTTTCTAAAGAATGTAGCACGGTACTTAACTAAATAGGCATTGTTGCTGCCTGACTGCTACTTCTCTTAAAAAAAAATCCGCGATTAACAACAGTTTTAAAATGTAAGAGATTTGTAATTGTTGAGCAAACTTTTCGAAAACCATGTTGAGCAGGCGATACAGTTGATGAGACTTGATGACAAATTTGATCCGTAATTATTTTTTCAAAAAGCTTAGGCAGAGTACTAAGCTTAGCAATGCCCCTGTAATTTGCGATATTGCTTTTACAGCCAGATTTAAACAATGGAATTATAAATGAGTCCTTCCAGAATGTAGGAAAATAACCATATTTAGTTGATATGTTAAAAACGTATGTTATAGGAAGCGTTAAAGCAGCAATACAATTGATGAGAAGAGAACTCGGAATACCAGCAGTACCTGATTTATATGACAATTTCAGTTTAGTTAGATAATTAAATACACATGCTGCATCCACAGGTACAATAGATATATCCAAAAGTGATGACTCAAGAAAAGGATACACAAAAGCTTCGTCATATTGTTCATCCGAATATGTTGTTGAAAAAAAGTCAGCAAAAAGATTGTTTATTGTTAAATCATTATCAGATTCAATAGAATCAAACTTCATTACTGGTGGAAATGATACTGAGCGACGCACAATGAAGATTATTCCGAATCTTATTCAAGTAGCTGTTGTAGCAAGATTGATTCAATAAATTGTACTGTGCTCGTGTAGAAGAGTATTTAGCAAAGTCAATAAAAGATCCATATTTTTTATAAATTTTGTTCAGTTTATTCTTCTAATTTGTAAGTTTTGATAAAATTTTTTTACTCCAAGGAATTTTGGGAATGAACAATTATAGGAATGCTGCAATTCATATATGCATATATTTTCCCACAAAATATATCAACTAAACTATCAATTTTGTCAGAAAAATGCATGATGTTATTTTGAGAAAATATATCAATCTAGTTAGTGTTAAATATCAGTTCATTTAACAAATTGCAGTTAGCTTTACCGAAACAGAACTATGTAATCCTGACCTTATTGTTTTAATTAAAAGTTCAATTGATTATTGGTTTCTTTTGCTTGAACTAAAAATTTAATAGATTCAATTATTTGTTTACATGCTTGTTTTATTTAATTTTTAATTAAATATATAATAATAAATTAATTAATTAAATATATAATAATAAATCTTAAAAAACTTATTTCCCAGTTATCATAACTAACTGCCCGCCAATGTTAAGGAATATAATGCTGATATGTGCGTGTATTCGCCGATGGGGTTTAATTTATTTGTGTATGATTTTACGTCAACCCGCGTCAAATTAGGTTTGTAAACAAACCGGTTTCGGCTATTTGCCATCTTCAGTGTTCTCTCTATCTGATAGATATAGATATTTATAGTAGATATAGATATAGAGAGAACACTGAAGATGGCAAATAGCCGAAACCGGTTTGTTTACAAACCTAATTTGACGCGGGTTGACGTAAAATCATACCTGAATATAATGCTTTTGAAATCGGTTCCTCGCAGCTACAAAAAGGTTAATATAGCATTTACATTAAATTTACAGAATGCTACTTTACTTCATAAGCTGTGACATGTATATATATTTCAATATATAAAACTCAAAAGCCTTAATGTGTGTTCTTTTAACACACCCTTTAAATGTGAACATATATAATACTTTTAATACACATGTATTTATTAATGAGTGTAGGAGTAATGCACAGCATTTTTTATCGGTTTTTATTTTTTACTTTACATATAGTAGTAAATCCCTTAACATTTTTTACATTCGTTTCGTTGAGTAGATTGAAGTATAAATATTTAATTGCTGATTTGTGGTTTTAGCACAGACACATTTGTACACATGGTGACTGGGTTCTAATGTCGGTTGGTGGGTGCGCTTATGTGCTGTTACATTTCAGCAAAAACAAAAAAATTTATTTAAAAATGTATTGGATTTTCAAATTTACAGGTTTTTTTTTGTTATTTCAGCAAGAATCTTTCTAATCTAGTCGGGCATGTATGTGTATGTGTGCAAGTAAATTTTTGTGGTTTAATATTTCACTGCTCTCAGAGGATTTCGGAAATTGATGTTTTACAACAAAATGGGAATCATTGTTAATTTTTTCACATCTTACAAAACATATAGGAGTGTGTATGTATGCGTGTGTGTGGACGGGTGTGTGCTGGAATGTATTTTAAGATTCCACGTTTATTATCAAAATTTAAACTACTAATTCCATATTAAGTGGTATAAATTTGAATGTAGAAATAAACTTGTGTAGAGACGGTATTTTAAATAAAGTCTTATTTTTTTTGTTGCACATAAAACCAAGCGCTAATGTGCTGGATGGTAAAATTTACTAAATAAACTTGGTATTAAAAAGGTTTGTACAGAGCGATAAAGGTAAATCCATCCTTTTATATAAAAAGAAATTCAAATGCTTTATTTCGCTTAACTAAATTTTACATATTTTAGCTACAGCGTGTTAGGATATTAAATAGTAAAATTAAAACAAATTAGGGTAACCAAAAACAATCTACTTGCAAATTTATATAAACAAATAAATAATTATATTTATAAAATTTTTATTTTTACTGGCTCAGACGGAAAAAGGTTTTATATGAATGGAAAAGCACATTGGTTAAAGCCATCTAACCAATGTGCTTTTCCATTCATCTCTCTGCAGCTAATCAGTTTGAACCTCTTTTTGACCTTGCTTTGCTAAGTGCGGCAGGACTTCCTAGGAGTGCTGGATATGTCATTTGAATTTGTAGGTTGTTCTAGGCCTGTGGTAATAGCTCATTTGGATTCAAGTAGTCACATAAATAAGTGCAAGATCTAGAGAGTAAATTTGAATATCTGCATGCAAATTGTACGCAACCAGAAAAATTTGCGATAATTAGATAAGCTATTTCATATTTTGCTATCTTGCTGAAATTAAATGTCACCCACATAAACATCAAAGGTACACTACCATAATCACAGTCGCAATTTGTTCTATTTAATTTTCGAAAATATTTCTCAAATAGCAACAATTTTTTAAATATCTGGATTCTTTTCATTGCGATAAGAATACGTTAATATTTAAGTTTATTTTTGATTTTATTTAAGTGCTTCGGCTTAATTTCTACGCATAACTTTTCGTTAGTAAAACATGCGGTATAACCCATTAAGGCAGCCTTCTTCAGAAACATCGAGATATGAACTAGTCGATCACTTGCTCAGCAAACAAAATTTTTTCATTATAAATACAGAAAACATTTTTGCACCTTCAAAAGTTTTACCTTGGTTTCAGATTGGTATTTAATTAAATCCTTCATCGCATTAATTAAATCATTTATAGATTTAGTTACATGCTTAGTTTGTAATTTAATAAAAAGTTGAATTAACTAAACGTTGTTTTTAAGCAAATATGAAATAGTTTTTAAATACTACATGCAAAAGTTTTTTGAAAATTTTTGAAAATTTTTAAAAATATTTCGAATAATGACAAAGTTTCTCAAATAGCCTTAATTTAAAACTTTGCTGGAATTACAGGGTTTTCATAGTTTTAAATAAATCACTCATATTGTAAGGAACTTTTGTTTCGAATTCAGTTCCCTTAAGTTTCAATTGTGAATTTTTTCAGCAAAATATTGCTCATGTCATCAATAATGTACACTTTACAGGAATGCATTTTTCAATACAAATCCTTTTGATTTGCTTAAATTAATTTTGCTGAGAAACTCATACATCATGCCAAGTTTTTATAGATTATTATTATCATACTCAAGAGATATAGTTCATACAACGCGGAGTGGCTTTGTTTGGGCTCGACAATATGTCTTTGAATTTTATAATTATAGTTTACATAGTTAAGATGAATCTATTTAAAATGTTGCTAAAAATTAAGTTTTGAATTTAATGGAAGTCGTCGTGGCAGCGCCATCTTTGTGCAATGGTACAGCTGGCGACTAGTAATGCCACTAGCTTTTTTATATTAGCCGTAGAGGTGGTGTACGTGTGTGTAGTAGTGTGTGATAGCAAATGGGTATGCGTGATAAGATTTACGTCGGTACCTAGCGTGTGTATGCCATAACTCGACGGATGATATGATGCGTGCACCCACGCACTAGGAAGTCAAAGACATAATTTCAGCAACAGGTCATTCCTAGTTGCTATTTCGGAAGTTTCGGAGCAGGGCCGCCAACCAACACACATTGCTGAAGAGCTGGAGACTATCCAACTCCTATTCCAGAACACATGACAAGCATGCTCACTGGATCCGGTTCATTCACCCTTTGCTCTTAGTAGAGGTGAGATGATCTTGATCCTTTACTTAAAATCCTCCGATCACTCCTAGTTGCAACTTCAAAAACCCGAAGCAGGCCGCAGCCTTCACTCCTCGCTGAAGAGTTGGAGTTTATCCAACTCCTGGTCCAGAATGCATTAAGCTTAACATAATTTAAGAACTCGACGGCATTCATGCTCACTGGACCTGGACCATTCAACTCAAACGAGGGCCTCGAAACCACAACCACCACGATATTCCCGAATAGCCAACCTAAATAATCAGTCAGAGAACAGCTAAAAGGCTAAAACGACAAATAGCTGAACTCTGGGGCTTTACTGATTCCCGTGGTAATAACGTGGAGTTGTGCAGTTGGCTCCCTGCTAGCCTTTAGGGGATTAGGCTCCATTTTACCCCCAGTAACAAATGTAATGACGATGAGATTCCGGTAAAACATATCAATGTGACCCAGGTGGGAAAGCAAATGGGTGTATATAAAGGAATCTCCGCACTTAATTAGTGAGTTAGTAGGCAGGCAGCCTGTATAGAAGAGGTAATATTTTGACTAAAGCGTATCGCCCGGAAATATTTGTAATTATCATCAGCTAATACTGTAAGGTCAGAAACTTGTGTAGTAATTCTTACTCAGCCTATAGTCACCAGAGTAGTTTTTATCCGCTTCGTTTCCGGTGATTGGATTTCCTTCGGCTAAGTTGTGGCACTTGGCCAAGCGGTATACCCCCGCACATGATTGCGCAACAGACAGAGCCAAGTAGAGAAATTAAATTAAAGCAAATAAAGGTGGAAGATTTATAACAAGGTTTTTCATTTTATTTTAAAAAACACGAACCTGGAGGGATAAGATGTGTCTGGGAAGTCTCCCAGCGATAGTAAGTTATTATATCATTTTGAAATTAATTTTAAAAATTTTGATTTTCATTTCAACGACTTTTACAGACCCAATGTGAGGGAAACAGATATTTCTCTATATATTAATGATACCAGTTTTCACTTCGAGGGGAATTAACATTTCAGGGGAATGTTAATATCACGTCGAACTCACGGTACACATTAAGATTACTATCAAATTGAAAACATTTATTGGTGCTATTTCAAGGAATGATTGTATAGAATATGTTTATAATTACTAAAAAAAAGATGTGTTTTATGTTTAGAGAAGATATTATATCTCATATTTTATCTTATATCTTATCTGATAAATACACATCGTAATATTTTAAGATAAAATTTCTTTGACTTCTATAATTCACGCTCAAGTTTGTCTTAATAATCTCGCCTTCAAAGGAACTTAAAAATGTAGTGTGTTTGACTGTATCGTTATAGCCATGCTTTCTGCTTGCAATCGGACACCCCACATTCAGTAGGAATGTGTTCGTCCACACAAAAACCAACGTTTGCATATTCCCACATATGGACAAAACAATCAGTCGCAAAGCGGCTGATCAGAAGTATTTAAGACAATTGGTTTCATTAATTATGGTTGTAAATGATTAATAATTTTGAAAAACCGTATTTAACGTTGCCAAATCATTCATCGAAAATCCATATTTCATTACTTTTAAATACCAAAACTGAAATGGAAATTTTGTAAAGAAATTTGCAAATAGGAAAATATTTTATCAGAATAACAGAGTTAAGTTTCAAGGATTTACAAAATATAAAACAAAAATTATATCTAAAGGTATTAGAATGATCCTGCAAGATCATAAAAATTCAAAATTATATAAACAAATGATTGAATACTACTATACTTAAGAGTGTGATATATTTTATATTTGTTTTACTAAGCAGCCTATTAAATCTTAATAGATTTATCCAAATCAGAAATTTATCTACTTTTAGGGATATTAGTTTTTTATACTGTGCTTCCTTTTAAATCTGAAATTGATTCGAAATCACTATATTCCTTTTTTTAATAAGTTTAAGAAAAATATATTTATTTTTATTTAAGAATATTACCTTCAAATGAAATGATTGGCATTTTCCTTTTTATTCCAAAATTTAAGATATGATATCTTAACAAAATTCCGTAAAATCTACTGCAAATTAAAAGCAAATAAAATTTTCTTTAAATATTCCACAACACGCAAAACAGAATCATTTAAAAATTTCCACCCTCTTGTTTTTAAAAATTCTGTGTTTTAATTATAAAAAAAGATGAACAAGTTCTAAATAACCAAATGCTGGTTCCCGCCACCGTGGCCGAAAAATAAAACGAAACAAATGCAGATGCAAAAACTTTGAAAACAAAAAAAAACAAGAAATTACCCAAATGAGAAATTACTTAATTAAAGGAAACACAAAGAAATACACAAAAGAAAATTTCAATTTGTTTTAAAACGCCCGCGTACTTGATAGTGCTAATATACGAAATAATTTTAAATTGTTTATGTTTTCAAATTTGCATTTCTGTTTATTTTTTGTTTTATTTAAAATAAGTTATTTTTCTATTCTATTTTCAGTTATAATGGATGAGCCACGCTTTGCACAGCCAATACCGAATGTTACGGTGGCCGTTGGACGTGATGCCAATTTACCATGTGTCGTTGAACATTTGGGTGGCTATAAGGTAGGATGACAATAAATTAATAATAATAATAAAGTTTTGAATATTAAAATTATAATAATTAAGAGTATCTATCACAGTATAAATTCATAAAAACTTTTTTAAGTCCTAAAGACTCTTTCCCATTGTTCGAATATTTGAAAAGCGAAATGAAAACGTAAACTTGGCAACGAGGTAGGCTTAAAAGCCCCTGAAAGAGACAAAATGTAATTTTGATTAATAGAAAACTTATGAGCAATTAAACTAAAGTAATTAAAATGTTTTAAAGTTTTATTAATAAATTTTATAAAATGTTTGAAAATTAATTATTTTAGTATTTTTAAGAAGAATTTTAAATCGGCCAACTGTGCGAAGATTTTTATTCTACAGGGAGAAAAATTCACAAATTACCCCCTCCCCCTCCTGGGGCACCTTGATATGACTTAATGGAATTCACCATTAAGACAAGTGTCATCCGGGGGTGAAAGGGAGTTCAGTCCACTACATACTAGCCGGAGTCAACTGCACTCCTTTCACTTTATTTCCATAAATCTTAGAACGGGAATCAGTAAACCCCAGAGTTCAGCTTCTGCTGTTCTCTATCTGATTATTGGGGTTAGTCCTTCGGTGAGTATAGTGGTGGTTGTGGTTTTGCAGGCCCTCATGAAATAATTAAACGGCCAGAATCATCTCACTTTTGACCAAGAAAACAGGATAAATGATCTGGATTCAGTGAACATGCTATGCAATGTATTCTGGACAAGGAGTTGGATAGTCGCCAACTCTTTAGCAAGGGTGGAAGTGCTATCCTTGCTCCGCGCTCTCGAAATTGTAGCTAGAAATGACCTGTCGGGTAGAGATATCCTTCGGCTTCCTAGGGCGCTACATGTCACCCAAGTAGTCTAATCCACCATCGTGTTAAGGTCACATAGCTAGGTAGCGATATAAATCTTAGCACGTAATGCCACTGTGTACAAAATTGAAGTATATTTTTATCTCTGCATCCATCATTCTGCTAATGTTTAATTCCCCCTATTTCCTTTAAATAATCGATGGGAAAATTTGAGGTTAGGAAGTAAATTGCCTGTCAAATGATTAAATATCAAAAATTGAACTATAATCTTATGATATGTATTTAATTAAAAGTTGGGAAATTTTAAGCATTTAACGCTACACTCTTTAGCTAAGAATTTTAATTGTGTAAATTTCAATGTAGCACCGTGTAAAATTTGAGCAGCTTTTTTTTTTAAATTAAGACCGCTATGCGTAACTTTTTAACCGCTAAATTCGAGTTTTACGATCTAATTACTAAAGATAGACCAAAATAAAATGGTCTAAGTGGGCGTAGTGATGCAACTACAGTGTTAACAATGAGCCTGGAATATGAACACAGCGATGTTCGCAACAATTCAGCATCACTAAAGGCACGCAACATGCAACATTTTGTGTAAAGATCTTCATATTCATGCCTTTAAGGTTCAACTCTTTTAATAATTAAAAGCAACCGATCATTGTGTGCGTCGTACTTTTATGAATTCACCGACAAATTTAACGAAAACAACGCATTTTTTAACACAACAATTTTTAGAGATGAGGCTAATTATCAGTTGGGCGGGTTATGTAAACAATTAAAATTGTTGTATATGAGGCCCCCAAACTCCACAAGAATTCCTTAAAAAATCATTACATCCACAGAAAGTAATCGTAATCGGTGTGGTCTTTTGTCCCGCGGCATCATCGGCCCATATTTTTTCAAAGATAAGAAAGGAAACGCTGTCACCATGAATACTACTTTGTTGTAGCCACAATTAGATGAAGCTGACATTAGTGACTTTTAGCTACAGCAAGACGGCGCCACATAGTCACCCAAGCAATTCAGTTATGGCATGAAAAATTTCCTATTCGCGCAAAATATCAACTTGGCAATGTTAGTTGTTCCCCACCGGGGCACATGATAGTCTTTTTGGAACCTAATATTCCATTTAGACTGGTGTCTTGCGGGGTAAAAGGGAGCCCAGGCCCCTCAAAGCCTATTAGGAGTCACCTGGACAATCCACTATATTTCCACGGGAATCAGTGACCCGCAGAGTTCCGTTATTTATCTCTTTAGACATTTAACTGTTCTCTGGCTGATTATTGAGGTTGGCCCCTATATGGGAGTCTCGTGGTGGTTGTGGTTTCGAGGCCCTCGTGTGAGTTTGTGGGTCGGATCATTCACAATGAATGGTTCAGGTCCAGTGAGTATGAATGCCGTCGTGTTTTTAATTATATTAAGCTTCATGCGTTCTGGAGCAGGAGTTGGAAAGTCTCCAACTCTTTAGCAAGGAGTGAAGGCTGCTGCCTAGTTCGGGCTTTCGAAATTGCTACTAAGAGTGATCGGAGGATATACGTATTCGATGGCCTCCTAGGGCGTGAATGACGTTTGCAAATCATTCAAAGTGGTTCGACCACCATCTGATTATGACTACCTAGTCGGTGCAGATGTAAATCAAATCACGCATGTCTTGTTCTTGTGATTTAACGCCGCTGGACTATTTCCTCCGGGGGTATTTGAAAGACTGGGTTTAGGTAAACAACTCATGAACAGCTGATGCTCTGAAACATGAAATTCGGCGCTCCGTTGATGAGATAAGCAAGGCTTTGTCTTAAAATGTGCTTTAGAATTTTGTGAAAAAAGCCAATGACTACTAACGTACATTATATTATTAATTCTCATATTGTTACTTAACACTGATATCCATAAAACTGAAGTTATAGAAAAAAGTTGGTGTTTTAAGCTATTTTAATTCCTAACCTTAAGTTTGTAAAGAATTTGTTTTTAATAATAAATTAAAAAATTAGAACAGAACTGAACTTTCGCCGAACTGAAATTATTCGTTCGTTATTTACTATTCAATGAGATACTAAATAAATACGTTAATAACTTGTCGTTTAACTTAACTTTTCTGTACAGAATTTGCTGCAGTGTGGTGAAAGCTCAGAGCTAACAGTCGACACCTTGAATCTGATATGGTGGCTTTCCTAAATCACTCGACATTGGCTTTATTAAGATTTTAACACATTAATTAGGTGATGAGGCACATCGACAGTATATAATAAATATTAAAAATTAAGATTAAGATTTATAAATTTATTCAAAAATTTCATTAAAAACAATTCCATAAAAAAAGAAAAAATAATTTTTGGTTTGTATTGACCAACGGTGCCAGACTAAATATATCATTCCACAAATCCTTAGCACTTGTAGGGCTTAAATAAATCCAAAAAGAATTAAGTCAATAAAAGTATAACAATCGACAGTTTAATTTTAATTTAATACGAATTGAATCTTCTGCAACAATTTTGTCTTAAATCCTTTTCAAATCCTGTTAGTTATTTGCTTTGTTGGCAAATGAACTTTTAAATTATTTGATTTGTGTTTCTTTCTGTGTGTGTGTTTTTTTTCTGTTAGTGTTGTTGTATCTCTATAACGAAGAAATTTATTTTTGAATTGTTTGTCTTGTAGGTTGCCTGGATACATATTGATAGACAAATGATTTTGACAATACATCGACATGTCATCTCAAGGATACCACGTTATAGCATCACATACGACAATGCAAACACTTGGCTATTGCATGTAAATCAGGCACATCAAGATGATCGTGGCTACTATATGTGTCAAGTGAATACGAATCCCATGATAAGTCAAGTGGGTTATTTGCAAGTAGTTGGTATGTTTTTAGTTGTTTCAGAAAAAAGAATACAATAACTAGAAAATAAATCTGTTTAAATGGTCTACATGTTTACAAGAACCAGTAATTTGTTATCCATTTTGCTTTTTCTTTGTTCTTTGTTCTTGTTTATTTATCCCTTTGCGTATTTTTGTAGTGCCACCGAATATATTGGATATTGAAAGTACACCCTCCTCGGTGGCTGTTCGAGAAAATCAAAATATAAACATGACCTGTCGAGCTGATGGTTTTCCTGCTCCCAAAATTATATGGCGTAGAGAAGATGGTGAAGAAATTGCAGTCGAAAAGAAAAAGAAAGGTAATTTAAAATTAATCTATTTGGATGAGAAAAAAGTATAAAGAAAAACAGAAAACTTAATCTATAAAACTAACAATACCTTTATCCTCTTTGTCTTCTTTTAAACTGTCTCTTTAATCTCCTTTTGAATTGATGACCTCACATGCAAATCCTTTCGACCTAAACTACAAACTTGATGTTGCTGCCAAAACAAAAAAAAAAAACAAAAAACAAATCCTTCTAAACAAACACCAACACATAAAAACTAACATACACACTCATACACATACACACACACATACCTTAAATCTGTACAATATTTGGAAATCTGTTTCCTGTTTGTTGCTGCAATGAATTCATAATACCTGAACGTTACTAATGTCCAACAATGAAATATATTTATTTGGAACTACGGCTGCTGGCTATTGCCTTCCACTTCAATGGATCTGTTACTGTTACTGTTTTTGTTTTTTTTTTTTTTTTGCAAACAATATGCTGACAATTTATATGTTTTGTATTTCGTTTATTTTTTTTTTATTTTTCTTTTTTGCTATTTTTGCTCTTGGGAAATGTGTATGAACAATGAAATACAAACTCAACTTTGTCCAACTATTACCCCATGAATATTTGGAAAAATGTTGCTATTTCGTTTTCCTTTTTTTTTGTTTTGTTTTTGCTTTTTATTTAATTTTTATTTTCTTTGTCCCATATCCCTGGCTATTTCTTTGCCTTTCCTGCCTGCCTCTCGGCCTGACTGCATACCTGCTGTAGTTTTGGTGTATGATGGTGAGGTTTTGCCATTGACCAAAGTGAGTCGAAATGAAATGGGTGCCTATTTATGCATTGCCACCAATGGAGTACCACCATCAGTATCAAAACGTATTATACTTGATGTTGAGTGTAAGTAATAAATGGATGACTTATAAATTGTGCTCTTTAAGTTTAAGTTTTATTAGCGGGACCCCATAAATACACATTTTTCAAAATATTTTTACACAAAATTTATTTAATTTTTATTTTCATGTAAATTTTTAAATTTATGAATTTTTTCTTAATTTGTCTTTTGATTTTAAAAGAATAGAGAGTATTGTTGACAAAAATATATTCATGAGCATACACTAGGTCGATTTAAGCTTTATATTTTCATATATTAAGTCTTCATCACAAATCTTTAGAAACCTTAACGGCAAAATATACACAACATCCTGGCTATAATGAGTAGAAACTGTAGGTTTGACAATCATGTTAGAAGATCCGCGGTATTGTTTAATACAAAACAAACAACAAAATATGTCATAAATTACCAGGTATAACTGGTTTCAAAATATATGATATGTGATTTTTTCAATCATAGTTTCAAGACTTCTCTGAGCTCAAAATATTCCTATATGGCGTGTTTTTAAAGAGGTATAGGAATTAAAGTTGAAAGCACTTTTACAAACTGGCGAACATTTTGTCAGCTATTAAGTGATTTATATATAGCTTGGTTTGACATTTTAACGTGAATAGACTGACGCCTGAACAACGCTTCTAAATTGTGCAGATTGGGCCCAAAACAAGATTGCCATTGATCCCGACTTTCATAAGCGAATTTTGTTTAGCGATGAAGCCCAATCTTGACTGAAGAAGAAAAACTAGCGTATTTGGAGTGTATGTTGAGACACGTTACATTTGAAAAAACTGACTTCTAGTTACACTTTATGGGTTGTATGGCTCTACAGCTACTAACTTCTTCATTTACCAATTGAGCAACCATCATATGCAAGAAATCATTCCAAACATGATTTATTAAAGGAAACGTTTGTTAACCGCATAGTTTTTTTTCGCGGACCAGTATTTAGAGGACCACCCCTATTCATGCAATGCGTTGTACCAGAACAAGGAAATTAGGTTATGGGAAGGAAAAAAGAGAAATTAGTGTTTGTGAACATTCGATTTGAATTTTTCTACATTGAACGTGACAGGAAAGGTGCCTAGAGGGAGTTCATTCCACATACGAATAATTCTGCTAAAAAAAGAATTTACCCTCTAATGTTTAGTATGATTCACTGGCCAATCAATCACAAATGGGTGCATTCTCAACGAAAATCCAGTTAAGCGCAAATTAATGGGAATAAGTTCTCTAATTCCTTTAAAGCACTTGCCATTGTAGTAACGATAAAAGAATGAACTACAATCAACATTGCGTCGATACTGTAGAGAATGAATAGAGTTGGATAACCTACTGTGCCCAGTAAACCTCTAAGCCCTTCCTTAAACGCGATTTAGCAAGTCCAAAATATACCTTGAGGCGCCGGTCCATTCATGAGAGTTGTATTCCATTTTTGGAGGAATATAGATGTCATATAAATAATAACAAGATAGGATGGAGTGAAGTAACTGTTACACCATTTTAGAAAACCGGGACACTTGAAAGCTTCTTTAGAAACCTGAAAAATGTGCTTAGTTCATCGAACATCACACTGAATTTTCAAAAGCATCCGATTACTTATTACTTATATTACTCTTAGTAACATTATTTCCGAACACACATATATGCGTTAGCATGCAACATTGATTCTTACGGCCATTAAAATCGACTCTCTTCGCACGATCCAGAAATTGTTGCGGGATCGTGATCGAGCGTATTATTTATGTTCTGCATTTTGCAACCCACCTCCAACTGATTCGGTCTATTACTGAATGTATTCCAATGACAAATGGTGCTGTCATTTGCGAAAGAGTTGAAATATTGACAAAGAAGGTCACTTAGAAAGATAAGAAATAGAGTAGGAGAAAGAACGGTGCCTTGCGGTAATACCACTGAATTTATCCTGAAATCGTCTGGCGAAATCCCATCTGTAACATCTCGTATTGTGCGATTCCTGCAAAAACTCGATATAAATCTGAAAAAATTGTCACCGAAACCAAAAGCAAGAAGTCTTGACAGAAATACATCATGCCCACTCTATCAAATGCCTTAGAAATGTATAGAGCCACTAACTTACTTTTCCAGAAATTACGTGATGAAATTTTCATCTGCGCCAGGCCGTAAACCTTAATCAGATGATGGCCAAACCACTGGGAATGAAAGGCAACGTCATTCACGCCCTAGGAAGCCGAGGACTAATTCTAGCAACAGTTCTTTCCTAGTTGCAAATTTAGCGGTTCCAAAGCAAGGTTGCAAATCACTACTCCTTGCTGAAGAGCTGGAGACTATCCAACTCCTGGTCAAGAACGCATGAAGCTTAATATAACTAAGAACATCACGGCATTCATACTCACTGGACCTGGGCGATTCATTGTGTTTATTGTGAATGATCCGACCCACAAACTCAAACAAGGGCCTCCAAAAACATACAGACACCACGACACTCTCGAAGGGCCTGCCTCAATAATCATTTAGAGAATACCTAAAAAGCTAAAAAGACAATTAGCGGAACTCTGGGGCTTACTGATTCCCAGTGGATTTTCCAGTTGGCTCCTTGCAAGCCTAAGGGGACTGGGCTCCCTTTTACCCACGCAAGACACAAGTCTAGGTGGCTGTGTGATCCATAAAGACTTAGGTACTTTTCCCAAAATGATGTATGTATGGACTTGCACCATTATTCCGATAGGAAAGCCAGCCGAAAGTCACCCGTAGAGCGTCCCATACCGAAACCATACTGTTCGATCGCTAAGTAAGCTGTTGGGCTCCATGTACCTCATAAGATGAAAATTAATCATGACGCATAGTTTCGAATCCATGAATTGATCTTTAAGATCTTGCGATTTACACCGCTTTACTACTTTATAAGGAGATTTGTGAGGTCTCTAGTTTACAGCCATTTCCCCCAAGGATTGAACACTTGGAAGATAACATTCGTTGCTTTATCGGCCACAAATGTTGGAAAAAGTCATCGAATGTTGTACTTCCAGACAAGCCTACGTCACAGTCGGCCATGTTGGTTATAAACCAGAAGTCATATTTAAATTATAATTTCAAAAGATTATATTTCGATTAAAGTAAATTTCATATCAATTTAAAAAATTTATTTTTGTTTTATTACATTTCGGAGATCTATACCTCTTTAAAAAACATCCTATATTTTTTTTAAAATCTAATACTGTGATCTTAGATAGTTCTTTAAGTAAGTTAACTCTAGTATAACGCTTTGTCATAGGGTCTTTAAGATCAATAGCTACGCCTAAAAAAGCATACTTTTCGCTTAAAAAATATGATCCTAAAAAATATAAATTTTTATTTTTAGGGTTCTTATAAGGAACACAATATTTAAAAATATTGGTGTTTATTTAAGAGAGCATCCTATTGTTTTATATTTGCCTGTTTAAAATGTTCTTGTTTTTGCAAGCAATAAATAGACAAGCGAAGTCACTTGTATCCATTCGTATAATAAAAGATGGACATTAAGTTTTTATATTAAGGACACAAAGGCTTTAATGTACATAGATGCAACTAAATATAGTCAAAAAACGAAAAGTATAAACAGTTACTCACACACATACACACACACACACACACAGCTTAAGTTATTGACATGTCTACAGCCATCAGAGTGCGAACAAAATTTAAAACTTTTAGTAAATTTTTTTAAAATTTGAAAATAAAGGTGTGTTTTTTATTAAAACTTTTATTAAGTTTCCTTTAGTTTTTCCTTTATTTTTTTGGAAAATTTCAAACAAAAAAGAAGTTTGTTATGTTTCTGAATGTATAGCATTTGATAAAGTGCATAGTCAATTACGGATTCTGTTAGACGACATTGTCCGTTTACCAACTGTTACCAAAAGATGTGTATTAGAACAACAGTCACGTAGTGAGTGTCATTTAGAAAAATTGCACTTTTGTTTGTAGTAAAAACAAAATGGGGAAAAAAAGAATAATTCTAATGTTTACTTTGGCTTGTTCGTTGAAGAAACTACTGAAGTTGTGTGCAGTAAAAGTTTGTGAGTTAGAGACAGGATGAAAAGCGAGAATATATTTATTTTAAGCCAAAATTGTCAAGGGGTAAAAGGATACAAAAATATTGTTAACTAAAAAACAGCAGCACCTTTATTTCTTTAAATTTAATAAATAAAAAGGAAAATATGTACAGAATAATGGGTACTTGCGAATTCTTTACACGTCCTTTGTAATGGGTCAAATAGTGTTTTTACGAAAGCTTAGCACGTAAACTGTATATTTTTAGGGTTTATAAAAATCCTGGCTATTATAGTTAAACAATTACACACATATACACAATTAGATATAAAGGGTTTTACAATAAGAAGTTTGTTTTCTAAAAGAAAATGAAACAAAAAATTTAAATTAAAATAATTCAAATTATTATTGTCCTACGTAGAGAAAAACTCGGCAATTATAAATGAAAAGTGATATCTGGCAAATGTTCGCCACCACCACGCTGACAGATGTCGATTCTTTTATCAAAGTTTTTAAATACTTTTTGGTAAAATTGGTATTCTATTTCGTTAATCACATCACAGATTTTGAGTTTTAAGGGTGAAATCGATTCGATTGACTCCATATAGACTCTGTCCTTAAGATATCCCCACAAAAAATAATCCTGTGGTGTTAAATCACACCATCTGGCTGGCCACTACACTGCAGATTGTCGTGAAATTATGCGATCGCGAAATTTGGTTTGCAATACATTTACCGTTTCATTGGTAGTGTGACATGTGATACGCTTCTGTTGAAACCACATATCAGTGATATCGACGTCATCAATAATAAACCAAATTTAAGTTGTTACTATTTCGCGATAGCGTGATTCATTAACCGTTACCGCATTTCCAGCTTATATTCGAAAATAAACGATCCAGTGGCCACCAGACAACGTAGCGCATCATACAGTGACTGGTTGAGCACTGAGCATGCAAAGGCTTCTCAATAATCACCCCAGGGTTTTCCGAAACCAAAATGCGACAATTTTGCTTGTTAACATACCCAGACAAGTGAAAATGGGAAAATGATTTTTTTAGAAAAACCAACCGGTTGTTTGTTCCTGAATGAATTGAGCAAATCTACGGCAACGTGAGTGGTCCGCCGGCTTCAATTCCTGCAACAGTTGGACCTTGTAAGGCTTCAAAGTTATATCCTTATGCAAAATTCGCCATGCTGTGGATTCGGATTCTAGGAATTGAAAAATTTTGATCTGTTTCAGCACTGTGGCCCACGGCTGCAATGTTTTCAGTTGAACGACCCGGTCGAACACGCGTTGGTGTTCGCACATTTGGTATCGAAACTATCGACTTAAATTTAACTACCAAATTTTTAATAGCGATCTCAGAAGGAGGATTATGTTGTCCGAAAATATCACGAATTTTACGAAATGGAACTTTAAAACAGCCACCATATTTTCATAGTGGATTTTAATTATTTGAATGCGATTTTCGTGCGAAATTGAAGTCATTGTAACAAATGCCAGTGCATCTGCTACGAATGCGTGACAAAATTATATATCAACACTTTCATGTTGTTGGTTGTAGCCACAATTGAAAAACAAACTTCCTGTTGAAAAGCCCACATATTTTCGGGGTCCCTTAATTTCAGGGACCTAAAACTTTTTATTAAAGTTTATGTACCAAAAGTATTTTTTTTAAATTGCTTTTTTTGTGTGTTTTTTCTTTACTGATTTAGTTTCGCCAATGATTTGGGTGCCAAATCAACTTGTTGGAGCACCAGCTGGCACTGATGTTACTATTGACTGCCACACAGAAGCCCATCCCAAGTAAGTTTTTGTCACAAAATCAATTATAATTTTACACTCTTTACTTTTACAACTATTAATTTTATTTAATTTTATATATTTGTTTTTATTTTTTGTATATCCATTTTTAATTTACTTAGAGCCATAATATATTGGGTTTATAACTCAGTTATGGTGTTGCCTAGTAAAAAATACAAAACTGATTACACCGAAAACTCTTACAGGTATGAAAATTTACAAATTTGTATTTTTGCTGTAAAATTTTTATTTTAAATTCTTTAACACAATTAAATTGTTGCTGCTTTTAAGTTTTAGTTTTCACAAGAAAATTCCTTATGAAATATGAATTTCAAAAATAAATTATTTGTTGTTTTTTTTTTTTTTTTGTTTTTTCGGGGTGGCCATTTATTTGAACACAACGTCCCCTACTCATTGAACGTTATGATTTCTTAAATAACTTTTACTCTTAATATTCTCCAAAGTGTTTTAAACTAATAAACAAAAGTCATTTTATCAAAAGTTAACTAAACTTGTCTCTGGAGCATATGGAAATTTGAACTAAAATTCTATTATGCGTATGTATGTGTTTGAACAATTTCTATTAAAGTCAAAATATGCAAACGCATCTATATGGGAGTGTATATGTACATATATGGATGTGTGCATGTATGTGCGTATGTGTGCGTGTGTGTGTGTATGTGTAAGTATACATTTATCAAATTGTGAAATAACAAACTTTAATATGAAGTGAAAACTTTGACATCATATACAAACTAATCATATTCTAACATAATAAAACTGTAATAGAAATAGTAAAATTGTACAACATATTACAAAAACAATAAGAGAAAAACAAAAACAAAAATTTATTAATTTTACTAACATGCATATTCCCACTCAAGAGAAGAATTTGCATTTTAAATACATTTGAAGCTTCACAGTGGAATAGACAATAAAATATATGCAAGCAAAAAGTCTGTTTTATAAAAATATTTACAATAAAACAAATTTTGTAAAATACAGGGTCGTCCAGTAATAAAAACACTATAACAATGCACTTTAACTTATTTAATTTATTTCAAACATTTTTACGCTTAACATGGTCGTTTATATAGTAAAAGTATTGACTTTTAACAAGGAATGCAGCGTTAAATACACTAAGAAGGTGCTAAAATTTTTGTTGGATATTTTCCGAGTTTTCCGTTATACAATGTACAAAATTTTTTTCTTAAATTTCCAGTCTTTAAGTCACAAAATTAGAAACAGTGGTGTGCAGCATTTTAAAATGTAAAAGTTGTTTCATTTTACATCTTCAAATATACAATTTTTGTTTTAGTTCTTCTATCAGGTGGGCAAATTTAAGGTTAGCAAGTAAGTTATCTGTCAAAATATTAAATATCAAAAATTGACTTAACATTCTCTGGAATTTATTTGTAAACAGTTAGAGAATTTGAAACGTGGAAAGTGGTACTCTTAAGAAAGGAATTTTAATCGCGAAAATTTACTAACAAAATAGTGAAAATTTCACTATATCACTTAGAAAAATTCGGGCAGCTTTTCCTCATAGTCAAGCTCCCTCTGAGACCGCTGTGTATAATCTAATCGCTAAATTCAAAGCTCAGAGTATTGTTGCTGATAATAGACCGAAACAATATGCTTGTAGTAGCCGTAATGTTGCAAACATAGCCCCTGTACAATAAACTGTTGATAATGAGCCTAGAACATCAACTCGTCGACGTTCGCAACAATTGGCCATCAGTAGAGACACTTTACACAAGGTTTTCCATAAAGATCTTCATATTCACTCTTATATAGGTCTTAGGTTTAACTCTTTTAAGAATTAAAGCCGAGCGACAATTGTTTGCCTTTAACGTGAAGTGACTGTTTAATAAAGTGAACGAAAACGAAACATTTTTGAACAAAATCATTTTGAATGTTAAATGTTGAGTCAATTAGACGGTTGTTTAAAGAAAGGTTACAAAATATGGGACATGCAAATTTACACATTTAAAAAAAGAATTTTATTTTAGAATTAGTACAGGTTTTCCTCCTTCTAAGATAGCTGTGCATCATTTCATCGCTAAATTCGAAGCCCACAGTATTCTTGCTGATAATAGACCGAAATAATATGTTCGTAGTAGCCGTAATGTTGCAAACATAGCAGCGGCTACATCAACATGTTGAGAATGAGCCTGGACCATTAACTTGTCGACGCTCGCAACAATTAGGCATCAATTTACACAACTTTTTCCATTAAGATCATCGTATTCATGCTTATAAGTTTCCACTCTTTTAAGAATTAAAACCGAGCGACCCTTGTTTGCCTTTAACGTGAAGTGACAGTTTGATAAATTGAACGAAAGTGAAGCATTTTTGAGCAAAATAATTTTGAGTGATAAGGCGTATTTTCAATGAGACGGTTGTGTAACGAAATAAATTGTCGCACATGATAAACATTTTGTGGTGACCACCATTAGCTAATGTTGACATTAGTGACCTTTGGTTTCAGCAAGAGTGCGCCGTAAGCTACCCAGCCACCCAAACAGTTCAGTTATTGCATGAAAAATTGGTCGCGTAATTTCTAGATTTATCGGTGTCAACTGGCCCCGTGGTTCGTGTAGTTTGACAATTTAAATATTTTATCTGCTGCCATGTAAGCAACTGGCGGCGTTACATATACGAAATAAGCAAAGTTTTGTTCCAAAATATGCTTTGTGATAAAAGTGGACGATTGCCGACGTATAATAAAACTGAATTTGGCAAAAACGAAACTGTGTGTTTTGAGCCAAATTACTTTCTGAACTGCAATTTGCCCACCGTTTTTGCATCATCTTTAGTAAAGTTCTACCTCATGCAACGAATGCGGTTCACTGAGCTTTTAAAATCCTTATTCGCCTGATAGTCAATTAATTGATATTTAACAAAGCAAACGTAGAGTGAGTTCAATATCGACAAAATCCTAGCACCTTAAAATTAAGTCTATATCAGTCTTAGTCAAGCCCAAGCTGTTTTAAGAATTTAAGTTTCTTAAAAAGAGTTAACAGAGCGTCGTCTCATTAAAGCTGCTATAGTGCAAAATACAACTACAATCGCTGAGGTTTACCCTTTCCCTTGATACCAATTGTTTGCTATCGGTCAGACGCCATAAATTTTTATCTTCCAGCATCCAGCCTCTGCAAGAATGAGCTTCTTCAGCCGGAAATTATAGCGTTAAGAGGCCCCAGAATTTGTCGTTGGAAACAGCTAAGTTCCAAAATTTCCCAAAAAGATTCTAAGAATAGCGTCAGCAATAACCCAAATAGGGAACTCGTGCGAACATATACTAAGGGTGAGAGTTTTAAGATTCTAAACTTTAAGTACTAGTATCAGCAGGTCTGCAATACTATTGTTCCTAAGACAGGCCATTTAAAAGAAAGAAAAAAAATGAAGTTTGAAAGAAAATGGATATAACAGAAATGCCCCTAAGTTCGTCATGAGTCGTTGAATGAATTTACATAAGAACTCGAAAAAAATAAAATATTCTTAACGTCACTTAAGTTTATGGTATTGACTTCATAGAAATTCTGCTAAATGTCCTGTCACCTAATCGTTTTAAGATTTGCCTAAATAAGTGGCATCAGAAGACTTTTTTTTAGTCAAAATAGTTAAAAATTCTCAATTTGTAGATCTAAACATTAAAAAATCACAAACTGAAGTCGTATTTAAAGAGATCCAGATTTGGAAACAAGTTTAGAGTCAATAATCTACTGCAGGTCAGATGTTGTAACTAGCTTGTATTAGAAACCGCTTGCCTAAACCATTTTAGCCTGTTCAAGGAGTTTTTTGAAATTCTCACAAGGTTGATTAACATCCAAAAATTGTTTAAGCACGGATTTAATGAAAATGTGGCAAGTCCATGTTCATAATGCCTAATAGCCTCTTTGTATTATCGACATCAGGGTTAGGAATAGTAAGAACACCTTATGATCACTAACGATCAACATTGTATTTGTTTATTTTTTTTGTTATCTGCCTCATTACGAAAATACGGTCCAAACCTTACTCCTACTCCCCTTGCAAGTAAGCACAGCAAATAAGTTAAGCCATTTCAGAACTGAATCAAGCCAGTAACGTAAAAAATTCTAGCCCATCACACCGAAACCAATTTCAAGTGAACTAAGAAAACTCTCATTTAGTTTATTTAAATTACCGAAAATTAAATTTATTAAAATATCGAACAAAATTAATTCCACTGTTCAATGACCTGTAAGCAAGCATTGAAACTTTACTTACACATTTACATATTTTCACATCAGTGTTCATATTGTTTATGCATCAAAAGAGATGAAGTAGCGTAAAATGTCTTATGAGATTTTTAAAAGTTTATTTCCTTTAACTAAAATAAATGTTAAATATAAGAAAATTTTATAAGAACAAAACAGAAAAAAGCAACTACTGCTATTAACACTAACGAAACAAATTAAATTACATGCACACACATACATATACAAAACTTTGAACATAAAATATATTCACACATAGTCATGCACATATGATTATCAATATGTGACAACTGTACATACTCGTACACATCACTTGTTTAATTTAAACGTCAATGCAGCAGATTGTTAAGTGAAAATGTATTTTAAAATAAATGACATTTATTCGTATGAAAACAATTTAGGGCATATTGAGTCTAACTAACACTAATATTTAAGTGACTTAAAATGTTTGAATATTGAAGCTATCAAAATTACGAATATTTAAATATTTTATGATTTGCTTGCTTAAACTTTAAATAATTTATTAGTTTTATTTGGAAAAAAGTTTTATTTAAGTTTTGAAAATTAAATAAATTTTAAAATATGCAATAGTTTTATTAAACATTATTAAACTACTATTTTAATGGCAATGTTTATAAAAGGTGTTTTTTATAGAGGTGCATAACTTTAAAACGGAATAAAACAAGGTTCAATTTTCAAAATTTTAATTTCTGCAATTATAATTTAAATACAACTTCTGGGATATGACTGTCACGGCTGATTCGGACATAGTATAATCTGGCATTCCAATTTTTAATGATCCTTTTTGACACTTGTGGTCATATATCCGTAATAACGCGATGAATAGTGCCCTCCATGTGGTCAATCGGTTCAAACTTATTGACAAACATAGACACATATCCCTACAGAGTCAGTTAATTCGCAAGACCTTGGAGACCAATTCATGATTCCGCGGCCTTGAACTCTGCTGTTACCAAAAGTTTGCTTCAATAAATTAATTGTAGTACGAACTGTGTGACATGTTGCGCTGTCTTATTGAAACCACAGCTCGAGCAAATCGTGGCTGTTCAATTGATAAATGGAGAAGTCAGTAATTGTGACTCTATAGCGGTCACTATTGACTTTAACCTTCTACTTAATATCGTTTTTTAAGAAATACGGATTGTACCAGCCATTAAGCACACCAAACAGTCAGCTTTGCTGACGCAATGGTGGCTCCACACACACATATCTCAGAATTATCATCACTCCAAATACCACAGCTAAGTTGACGTATCCATGCCAACAAAAGAGAGTTACAACGCTAAACAAAATTCATTAATTAAAATCGAGATCAATGGCGGTCTTGTTTTAGGTCCAATTTACACAACTTGGAAGCATTGTTCACCCGTCAGTCTATTCATGTTGAAATGGCAAACAAAATGGCCGCCACTGTTGACAATTTTGAATATTATACCTCTATAAAAACACCCGATAAAATAAAATAATTTTTTTTTTAACTAAAAATAACAATTATACTAATTGACATTTTAATATTTAATAAATAATCATTTCTAAACACAAAGTCTTTATATAAAAATTAAATAAATATTATTTTCAATTTTTGGCCACACTATTGGGTGGTAAAGTCCGGAGAAGAAAAGAGTGTAAACAATTTTTTTTAAATAATCCATAAAACACCTTTCTATACAATTAATCAATTAAAAAATTAAAAAAAATGTTTTATATACTTTTCTTTGCCAAAAGGTTCCACCCAATAGTGTGGTGAATTATGGTAAATAAAAATAAAATTTTTTTATATTTTATTTAAAAATTTTGCACTTAAAACAAAGTTATTTATAATTTCATTATCAAATTTATTTTACAAATTGTTTGAAGGGCTCATATGAAACTGACTATAAGAAATTTACAATATGGTGACTTTGGCAACTACAGATGTATATCGAAGAATTCTCTGGGCGAAACAGAAGGTTCCATACGCGTCTATGGTATGTAAAATTGCTAGTGATTTTAATCTGTTTTTAGTTTCTCTTTTTATTATAAATATTAATTTAAAACATGAAAACAATTATTTTTCTCATTTTTAGAAATACCTTTACCTTCGACGCCCTCTAAACAGGTTACACATGCCACCATTGATACACGAGAAAGTGAGTATTGAATTCTGATCGCTTGTTAACAAAGTAAAAGTAAAGTGAAAGTAAAGTAAAGTAAAGTGAAATTTATATTATAAATTGCTTAAACCGGTGCTCTTCGCTATCCTACACCTCGCCAATTGGTATGGGAGTTACTTATACCTCTGTTTTATTTCGTCACATTATTTTGACTGAGTATGCAAATTATTATGGGATGCTACACGATTTAAACTTTGTAATCGTAAGGGCGTATCAGATGCACATTCCAAATCAGAATTTTTGTGGGTTTTTGTTTGTTATGCGCTAAATCTAAAAACAACAAAAATTTCAAGACTACATCTCTTATAGTTCCCAAAATAAACTATTAAGACCTTTGAAAATTACCACGCCCACTTTTACTCTCCAACCAGCTTTTTGCCAAACTCTGCGCTTTATCTTATTATCTTGAGTTACGCATAAATCTACAGTATTAAAGGGCTTTAACTTCCACAGTGTTCAAGTTGCACATTTAATTTATAGTGTAAATGCCACCCCTATTTAAAATATTATAAAATATATATATTTTTTTTTAATCTGTAGTCCAAAAAAGATTCTAAGGTTAACAATATTCGACGGCAGTTTTTGAGAGCTTATCTACTTAAATCGTACGAGCTGTGAATTTTTGGTTTCCTGTTCCAGAAACTGAAGCAGCTGCTGCCTTAAAAGTTTAAAACTTTGCTTCCAAACTGTTTCCAAATAGTAGGCGTGGCGATTAAAAATAAACGAAGTAATTAATATAGTGATAACTTGTAATTACTTTAGCAATATTATGAGCAATAATAGATACTGTCGGCTAGCAATACATATGCGCAAGCCTGCTTTGCAACGAGCCCTAATCAGTTTCACTACTATCGATATTACCGTATTAGCGTTTAGCGCATCAAACTCGATATCGTGATATCTTTCTGATTCTTCAGAATTCATTTCTTATTTTGAAATAAATCCGTTTAAGCACTCGTCAATGCTGATATCTTCGTGATTGAGAGTTTCCTGAAGTCACTTTCCCAAATTTCTTTTTGACAAACTATTTTTGTTTTTGAAATTGTGCAAAAAACCGTTCGCCTTAATTGCTTTCGATTTTGTAACAAGATAATAGCTAAACAAATTCTGCATTCATTTTTCTAGTAGCTGCTTCTTGTCACGGTTACCAAATATTTTTTCTGCTCTGTCCTAAAACTGAATATAAAAGCCTAAGTTATGCTTTATCTTCTTTAAACAAAATCCGCTTCACCAAAATTTTTGATAACATAAATTGATAGTTTAAAATAAGAAAATATTGGACGCTAACCTTATTAAACTGCATATTATGGTTGCCAAATATTTTTTCGGCTCTCTGCTAAAACTTCTTTTTTTTCTTTAAATAAAATCCACTGCACCAAAATTTTTGATAGCAAAATCGAAAGCTAAAAATAAGAAAATATTTGGCGTTAATTTTATCAAACTCCATATTATGGTTGCCAGATATTCTTTCAGCTCTGTCCTAAAAGTGAATATAAAAGCCTAAATTAGGTTTTTCTTCTTTAAATAAAATCCGCTGCAAAAAATTTTAGATAACAAAAATCGATAGTTTAAAGTAAGAAAATATTTGACGCTAACCTTATTAAAATCCATATTATGGTTGCCAGATATTTTTTCTGCTCTCTGCTAAAACTTCTTTTTTTTCTTTAAACAAAATCCGCTGCACTAAAATTGTTGATAGCAAAAATCGATAGCTTAAAATAAGAAAATATTTGGCATTAGTTTTATCAAACTCCATATTATGGTTGCCAGATATTTTTTCTGCTCTGTCTTAAAAGTGAATATAAATGCCTAAATTAGGTTTTTTCTTCTTTAAATAAAATCCGCTGCAAAAAATTTTAGAAAACAAAAGTCGATAGTTTAAAATAAGAAAATATTTGACGGTAACCTTATCAAACAACATGTTAATCAACTATGACTAAATTGATTTCAGATAATATTATTCCCTTACGCAACGATTCCATTCGATCCTTACAAACTGATATAAACTTAATGAAAAATGAATTGTTGGGTTTAGGGACGTCATCCTCCTCGGCATCATCGTCGTCTTCATTGTCATCTTCCCATAGTGTCACATCATCGATAACATCAATTTCTGGCAATAGTATATCAAGTTTGGGTACATCCGGCAACGCTATTGAACGTAAAGGTTCTTTGGCGATAGGAAAAAGTATGTTCTACACTGAACACCCTCCAAATCTATTGGCTGATACTGCAGGTAAAATTTTATCATGTCAAAATATTATTTTCAATTTAATACTATTTGCCATCCGAATTAAACATGTTTTACAGATCAGTTTTATAAACCAACAAATGCTTTAATCTTATCTGCTCATTTGCTAATATTTTTATTATTAAGATATCAAGCGTAAAATATTTTATTTTTTTCTTTAGTTTAGTGTAATATAAATTGATTTAATGTAAAAAGCCAAAGTATAATAAGAATTAGGTTATGATTAAATACAAAAGACACAAAATAACAAAAGAAGAGAATATGTAAAAAAAAATATTTAAACATTAATTTATCATAAATAGAAAGACAAAAATTATTTATATAAATTAGAAGGATATGTGGACAACAGACAAAATTGTTAAGAAAATATATGATTTAATTTAATTGAATTTAATTTAATTGAATTTAATTGTAGCATAAATCGACAATGAATAATAATGAAGTATTAGAGATTTTAATGTGTAACTTTTTTTGTTTTTGTTTAATGTTGAAAGAGACAATAAAGACATATCACCCAATTATAATTTAAAAACCTTTCAATAAATCTTTTGGTTTTTAAATTAATTCAATTTTAAAACAAACAAACAAACATACAAACACGCAAATGCTTAGTATTTATATTTGCATTTTATCACAATATGTTTTACTGAATGAACTTTGTTGAAATAACCAATTTAATTCTTAAACTTTGGCCTTAAGCATGGAGGCTCAGCAGATGCTATTCTATAAATAAAGTAACGAGAAATAAACCTTAGATGTCTGGCGAAAAGCTTTTACTCTTTTATTATATACCGGAACTCAAAATAACTTTGGGAGTTATGATTGTACAAACTAAGCTCTCACTATTGTTGTGTTTCATAAATATTGAAAAAATATCAAATCGCTACTACATGTCGCCACGCTTGAATGGTACTCGAGCCTCGAGTGGTGCTCAAGACTCGAGCGGTACTCTCGGAGCCCTTAGTTACGAAGATAAGACGCCTCTTGATGTACTTCACTATTAAGCGAAATCTTAAAATCTCTTGCGTACAGTAAAAGTCGGCTTGGGGTACTACATTTAGTGAAGTGTAACAAGGTTTAGTGATTATAGCAATTAAACCTTGTCACTGAGAGACATTCTTTTTCGAACCAGCACTCAGGGGATGATTCTTACATATGCAAAGCATTGTGCCAGAACTAGGAAATTAGGTTACGGGAAGGAGGAAAGAGGGAGTAGTGTCTGTGGACATTCAGTTTGAATTTTCCCAGATTGAATGTGACAGGAAAGATCTCCGGAGGGATCTTATTCCACATATGGACTGTTCTGCTAAAAAACGAATTTTCCCTGTAATGCGTAGTGCGATTTACTGGCCAATCAATGGATGTGCTCTCAACGAAAATCGTGTTAAACGCGGAAACGTGTGAGTATCGGGAACAAGTTCCCTAATTTCATTAGAGCACTTTCCATTGTAGTAACGATAGAACAGTGAAATACACCCCACATTGCGCCGATGCTATAGAGAATCAATAGAGTTGGATACCCTACCGTCCTTAATGAGCCTATTGGCCCTTTTCTGTACGCGGTCGAGTAACTCCAAAATAGACTTTGGAGCGCCGGCCCATACATGATTGTTGTATTCCATTTTCGGACGGATATAGGTGGTATAGATAGTACGGAGATCGGATGGAGTAAAGTATCTTTTACACCGTTTTAGAAAACCAAGGCACTTGAAAGCTTCTTTAGAAACCTGGAAAATGTGTTTAGTCTATCGAACATCGCACTGAATTTTAATGCCAAGAACATCAAGAGCTTCCGACTCCGTAATATTTATATCATCCATAGTAACAGATGCAGCACCACATTGCGTCTTACGAGCATTAAAATCTACTCTATTCACACGACCCCATTCCAAGATTGCGAGGTCGTGATTAAGGGTATCATTCATGTTCTGCCTTTTGGAACTAACCTCCTTAAGACTTAAGATTTACTACAGCAAGCAACTACCACCAACTTGAATAAATTCAAACAACCTTCATTTGGATTCACTCAAGTTAGGTGCCCCTATAGGCTAGTAGGTAGTGTACTAGTTTGTAAATATGGGGGTTGTGGGTTCGATTCCCAACGAAGACCTTGGTTTTTTTCACTACAAAAATAAAAATTGACTGTCGGTGGGGCTGTTCAGCGATGAAGGCATAGTCACTGGTCGCTGTGCTGTCTTATATACGGCAGTTAATTTCCGACTATCCTTCTACTTTCACCAACTGTTTCATCTATTCTCTATCCCTTTCCTAAAGAATGTAGCACGCTACTTGACTAAATAGGCATTGTTGCCTGAAGTGCTACTTCTCTTTATAAATAAAAAAAAAAAAAAAAAGTTCACCTAGAATTTTTCAGTTATCATTGTTTGTTAGATTCTCTGCTTTACATTCTGCCCACGTTGTGCCATATGTTCCCACCAACAACAGCTGATATTTCTTTCAACTTCCCTTATCGCACTGGCTGAAAGCTTCAATTGTTAACAATCTTTAATATCCGGGAAGCGTCTAATTTTATAAAAGATGAAACTTACATTGCAGAATCCTAATTGGGTGAGGGAATTCGTAACTAGGAACTAAATGGTATTAAGAATTTATCTGTCATCCTTTGTCATTTATATTTTAAAAAGTTGGGAAGTTTTAAGCATGAAACGCTGAATTCTAGAGTAAAGAATTTTAATTGCAAAAATTTCACTCTATCACTTCGAAAAATGCGAGTAGATTTTGCTCGAAATCAGACTTCTTCTAATATTGCGTAATTAAATTGCTGAAATTGCACACGGTATTATCGCTGACAATAGACGTAGTGGCCGTAGTGATGCAAATTTAGCCACTGTACAGCAATGAATGAACCTGGAACATTACAAATTATCGAAGTTCGCAACAATCGGGCATCACTAGAGCTAAATTAAGCAAAAGGAAAATTATTTTAAATGATGAGCTTTATGTTTCATTAGGAAGTAATGTAAGAAAAAAATTGTCACACATAGGGTTTACAAAATCCACAAGCAATCCTTGAAAAACTATTACATCCCAAAAAAGTCGCCGTATGGAGCGACTTGTGGTTAAGCGGCATGATTAGCCCGTATTTGTTCGAAAGTCGGCAATAACACGCTGTCATGGTAGTCAATTTTTTGTGGCCGCAATTGAATAATGTTAGCATCAGTGTCTTTGGATTCAACAGGGTGGAGTCACAAGCTAGACAGACACTTAAACAATTCAGTTGTTACATTCAAATTTCCCGTAATTAACAGATTAAGCGATATTAACTGGCTACGTCGGACTATTTTTTCTGGGGCTATTTGAACAACCCAAAAATAAATGAGGCTCTGAATAGAAGATATTCTGCGCTGCTTTAACTGGAAAAGCGAAGCTTTGTTGGAAAATGCTCTTAAAAATTTTTGAAAATAGCTGTTGACGTGCTAGAAGTGGATATTAACCCGACATCATAATCCTGTATTTCCATATTTCAGCTTTATATTTGTATCAATAAAACTGAAGTTATAGAAACAAGTGTGCGTTTTTAGTAAATTTACTTTCTAACCTCAAATTAGCCCACCAACGTTACAAGAACCTTTCACTAATTTAAACTTCATTGAGGTTTTGCCAAATTTCATCTCTCCGCTACTTTCGAAACTTCATTTCGGGTACACTGTGAATGACAGAAGGTACATAAAAAATACTCTTGCAGAGACCATTATAATACTTTAGGGTGTACTAATCAATTACATTACGAAGCTCAAATGTATCATGATTTATTTTTAGCTACATTTGCTGCTTTATCTACCTGCACTTAATTTAATTCCTTTGAGTGTCCATTAAACGGCTACACCAATAAATAACTTCAATATTGTAAAATTACACACTATATTCACTAAAAACGGCAGGGTCTTCTGTGTAGAAAATATGTTACAGAGTTAATTTGCTCTAATGGGGTTTTGCCATATGGCATTATTTATATTAAGAAATATTGGATTTTCCTACAATTTGTTTCTCTATAAAAACATCTGGAGGCTTTTTTTCTTAACCCCAAACAGACAATTTTGATTCACGAGGCATACCTCGTCTTTGTTACTAAAGTGAAAACTTTTGTCACATGCAAATGAATTTGTATTGTTTTATAGCGAATGAGCTCGATTTAATAAAATAATAAACAAGTTGAGAAAGTTGTAGAGAAAAGTTGCAGTAGTTTCTTATTAATGTAAAAATGCTTTGTTCGCTTACCCACTCCAATTGCCGGCTATTAAATTCGTTTCTTTGAGCAACTAATAATAAATTGCTTAAGTGGTGGCTAATACAAATTTTGTTTGCATTATTGGATTCTCTTAAGGTGTGACATTTTACCTGACCTTCATAAAGTATCAAACATTATTTTAAAGGGATTATTTTTGGGAAATCCATCACAATTAATTAATTAACACAAAAATTTATTTGCTTTCATTTGAAAAAATTACAAGGAGGGAAATAAGTACATCTCCTGAAGTCTATTTACTTACATTTCATAATTTTCCAAATAAAAATTTTAATATTTAAGAATATTTACTCCATGTAAATATACAAGTTATTAAAAATTATTATTTATATTATATATAAAAAAATATTAAATATTTAATAACACAGAACTACGAATTAGGATAATTGACATTGGAAATATTTAGATTAAATCAGACTTAAATTTCAGCCTCGTAAATTATTGCATACATATTTAGAGAAAACATATCTTTACCAAGGAAATCGAAAATATCATTTATGTTCTATATGACACAACTTAAGAAAATGTATTTTATTATTCTTTACAACACATAAACTCTTATTGTTACATTTATTAAGTATGGAAAATTAAAAAAAATAATTGTGTTAAATTTAATTTATTTCATATGACAGAAGATAACTTTTAAAAATAAATGTCATAATGGAAAATAAATCGTTTTTCGTTACTGAAGAATATGAATAGAACATTTAATATTTTTGCGAACGTATTTAGTTCCAACTAGAGAAAAAATTTTGGGTGTTTTGAGTTGGCAACACTTTTTCAACTGGCGTTTTTTTGTTTGTCATATAGTTTGGCATTTCGGCATGAATAAACTGATGACTCAACAGCGCTTCTAAGTTGTGCAAATTGTACCCGTAACAAGATTGCCGTTGATTCCGATCATAAGCGAGCAATTTTGTTTAGCCATGGAGCTCACTCTTTTTTGAATGGTTATATGATGTCGTTTTGAAGTGACAATATTTCAAGAAAACTGGTCCGCACTTCTTAAAAAACGATGCTGGTCAGAACGTTACAGTCCATGGTGCCTACTATAGAGACTGCCTTTTTCATTCATCAATTACTCAACCATGATGTGCAGGAGCTGTGCTTTCAACAAGCTCATGCCGCAATTGATTTATTGAAGGAAACGTTTGGTAACCACATTGTTTCACGTTTCGTTGGCATCTACTATCACAATATCTGGAGTCGCTAGCTTACGTTGCGTTATTGCCGTTATACGGTCACATGATCCCCCCGGTGGGCATATGAATATGTCTTGACGCAAGATCGCCATCATTACATGCATCACCGGGAATAAAAGGGAGCCTAGTCCCCTAAAGGCGAGCAGGAAACCAACTGGATAAATCCACGTTATTTCTATGGGAATCAGTAAGCCCCAGAGTTCAGGTTTTTGGCTTTTTAGCTTTTTAGCTGGTCTCTGATTGATTACTGAAGTTGGCCCTTCGGGAACGTCGTGGTAGTTATACTTTTGCGACCCTCAGGAATTTGATTAAGGGGCTAGGATCATTTCACCTCTACTTAGAAAAAAGGATGAATGCGATGAGATGAGAAAATGATGAATCTGGATCCAGTGAGCATGTTTGTCATGTGTTTTGGACCAGGAGCTGGATAGTCATCAACTCTATAGCAAAGAGTGAGGGTTGGCGGCTCTGCTCCGAAACTTCCGAAATTGTCTTTGGCTTCCTTGGGCGAGGGTGCATGCATTACCCCAGTGATTTGACCACCATCGAGTTATGGCATATACACGCTAGGGACCGACGTATCACGCGTAAATCTTATTAGATTAAATTAAATTAGACACGTCAAGAAGTTATATTTGAATAATAATGCCAAAAGATTATTTTTCGAATGAACTAAATTCCATGTCAATCAAAAATAATTTCTTTTAATTTTTATTCTATTTCCAAGTTCTATACCTCTATAAAAACACCCTTTATAAATGAATTAATTTGCGATATTAAAAAATTGTGCCGCCCTGCATTTACAGCTGTTTTAAATAATCTAGACTTAAAGTATTTTTATAATATTTAAAGGAACTATTCAGCCATGGAAGAAAATAGTGGTCAGGTACTATTTCTGTTGGTGTGCTTAATCGAAAATAATATGCAAAACTATTGTTGTATTCTTCAAAAAACAAGTTGTAGTCTATCGCTTTATTGGTCACAAAGATTATCATCACTCCAAATACCAGAGTTTAATATATTGAGGGATCCAGTCAAACACAAGTGACTCGTTTATTATAATTGTGATCAACGGCAATTTCGTTTTAGGCTCAATTTACATAATTGGAACGCCGTGTTCAGGGGCCAGTTTATTCGTTTTGAAATGACAAACCAAACTTGATACTTGACAAAATGGCCGCCAGTTAAAAAGTATTGGCAATTTAAAAGAAAATTGGCCTTTTCAACTTTTGAGTGTTGACATGAAAGGGAAAAGTTATATTCTTAAACCATTCCTTGCAATTTTCTCAGTGATCATTTTTGTCATTTCAAAGATTTTAGTCGTTTTTCTTAAGGGACAAGAAGCTGATTGTGATATTATGAAAAACTATACGCACATTAATCAAGATAAGATTAGCTATGTTACGTTAAGTTTAATACTAAAGCTGTTAATTTCTATAGAAAATTTGAAAATTATAAAATTTCATGAAATTTCTGTCACTGAAATACTCAGAGTGCGTATTTTTGAAACCGCATGTCATTCACCATTAACCATTAACTATGAAATCAGCTCAGAAAGAACTCTACTAAAAGAAATAGAAATAGTCATTACTATGATAGACTCATGTGGTTCTATTGAGATTTGAAATCCAAAGTTGGCACCACAGAATGATAACTCCCATTCGATAATCAGTCTGCCGGTAATTAGCTTAATTTTCTCTCCCACGTGAAGAATGAATGCTGAAACTAAACTCTAAACTTATAAATCGTTGTCTTGGATTCGCCAACATTTTGACTATAAAATATCGCGCTACCAAATCTGAAATTTAAATTTATACAGTCAACAATAAATGGGGTTTTTATTAGGAGCGATTTATCTTAAAGGCCTTATCTGCGGAGATAAGTCGGTGACGTTTTTAATTGTTTCCTTCTTAATTGAAATGGCAATACTGCTTCTCTTAATAAGCACCTGTCGGTTAATGCTGCGTTATTTAGCTTGCGTTTGGTAGCCCCTGATGCCAAACTATGGCAGATTTTGGGAAAAAAAATTTATAATAATGAATTTCATGCTGTTTTGCGCTGATATTAAGTCTCTAGTGTATTGTGATAGATTCAGTCAATGTGCACAAGTTTGGCACCGTTTCGTAATAATGGACGAAACTGGATCTACCACAACATACCGAAGACCAAACACCAGCAATTGAAAACTTGTGTGCTTCGGAAACAATAAATCGTTTTTGATTCGTCTTTATTTCAGTATTTAATCATGATAAAGAATTCAACCTTCCTGATGTCATCTCTTTCCGTCTTTGCTGGCTGTTTGTTTGGCATGAGTGGTGAGCGTTTTCGATGTGAAGACATCATTCTCAAGCCGTGTTCTAAACTATACTGGTGAGTCAGTGTTCGGGCTTGGTAGTTCTATTGTTAAAATCGTATCTACTCATGTAGGTAGAATGCCTGCCAACTGCCGGGCTAATCTAGGTACGTGTGTCCATCTGAGGGTGTTTTCTTTTTGTTCGAATGTATGAGTAGCTTTGGTGGTTTTTGGCTGAGGTCATGATTACCTCTTCGTTTATAATATCACTGTTAAAAGTTTTTGTTTTGTAGATTTCCATGTTTTCAAAAACATCTAGTCTTGGTCTCTTTCCCCCCAGAATGTAGTCATCAAATTCCTTTGGTGTGTGTCCGTGACCTTTCATTGAATTTATGTTTTCCTTGTAATTTATTATAAATTATCTGGTGGTGAAAACATAATGATATAAAATAATAGTCGAGCTAATTTAGGTTTTATTAAGGTAAGGGAATCATATGCACCGAAAAGCCTAGACTAACTCGACTACTTCACTGTTCCTAGTACAGACACATGATAAGCTTTGCTTGAAATTATTGGTCCTAAAAAGTAGTACCTCGCTTCTGTTACTAAAGTGAACACTTTTGTCATATACAAATGAATTTCACACAAAAGTATACACATGCCAGAATGTTGTTCTTTTATAAAACTTGGCAGAAAGGATTAAACGTTGCACACAATTAAGCAGGAGTAATTGTGAGATAGACTTTCCTTAAATTATTTTATGATCAACTATTGCTATTTAGATTTTTTGTAGCAATGTCAGCGAGAATAATTAGAATCCAGATCAATTTGCTTTCGTTTTACTTTCATATTTCCCTTCTTTGCCTAAATCAACTTCCCAAAAAATTTTCCTTTGCATGAAAAACTAAATGAAAATACTTTCTTTCTTTTATGCAGCAAGCAAAAGTCTGCACAATTTTAATTAAATGATTTATTTTATTATAAAAAAAAAACTTTAAAGACAAGTTTTGTGCAGCAACAGAAATAAAAAAATGCATATTGGCTAAGACGATAGAACATACAATAACAACTACTTACTGATGTAAATTAAATTCGAAATCTAAATCTAACTTTAAATTGTTTTGTATTGACCAAAAGTATAAATATTGTATGAAATAAATTACATTGTTCTTTAGTAAATATTGTCAATAATCTAAAAAAACAAGAAAAACAAATTGTATTATAACTACTATTCGATTAAATTTTAAGGCGTAATAAGTTCAAAATAAGCAAAAGATGTTATAAAACTTACTTAAACACTTTAATATTAAATAAAATCAAAATTATTAATTAGAAAGAAATTACAGTCATTTTCAACAAAAAAAAAATAAATTTTTATATTTTTCTTTCTTTCTAAAGGAAATTTGAGACCTTAAAATATTTTTGTTGCTTTTTAAAATTATTGTCGTCGAAAGAATCTCCAATAGCCCAAATGAAATAATTAAAATTATCAATAGTTTCTTTTGCCAACCATTGTACACTTTATATTTTTGTGGGCAAAATTAACAAAAAATATTAAAACATCCGTTACTCGTATTTGTAACGATTAAAAAAAAGCTCGCACTGCCATTAATTTTTAAAGAGTTTTCTTAACTCTCAAAATTAATTTTCAATTTCTAAAAATATAACTGCCACAGTACAATGAACTATAAATAAAACGAGGAGGAGAATATTTCCAAACCACACTCCCATCCATTATGTTCATCTAATTTTATGATCAGATTAAAAAACAAAAGCATTAAGGAAGCTAGCCACTATAACTCTTAACTGTTACAGAGATGACCTCTAACTACAAGCTGGTAAAAATAAAGATCATTCTGATATTCATATTCATTCTGGTTTGGATATTCATTTAAATATACATGGAGGATCACCAAATAATAAATCCCTCTGAAGATCTGAATATATATTTGTATTGTAAAAGATTTTTCAACAAAAAATTTGTTTTCTAAAACAAAACCAAAAATTGAGATGATTCAAATTTTGATTGTATTACGACGAGAAAAGTTCGGCAATTAGGAATGAAAAGTAACATCTAGCAAATGTCCATCACGACCACGCTGCCAAATGTCGATTCTTTCATCAAACTTTTTAATCACTTGTTGGCAATGGCGTCCTATTTCATTAATCACATCTTGGATTTTTAATTTAAGGCTGAAATCGATTCGATTGGATCCCGTATAGACTCTGTTCTCAACATAGCCCTACAAAAAATAATCTAGTGGTGTTAAATCACACATGAATTATGTGATCGCAAAATTTGTTTTACAATAAATTGATCATTTCATTGGCTGTAACAAGTGGCATCATCCTGTTGAAACAATATGTTAGTGATATCAATAAAAGTCCAAAATCGAGTTTTTAGCATTTCGCAATAGCATGAACAACTGTCGGTTACCGCATTTCCAGCCTGATCTTCGAAAAAAAAAACAGCCCCATCAAGTCTCCAGATTACATAGTACACCATACAGTAACACGTTGAGCATGTAAAGACTTCTCAATAATCGCTGTAGGATTTTTAGAAGCCCAAATACGACAATTTTGCTTGTTGTCATACCCTGACAAGTGATAATGGGTTTCGTTTGAAAAAATGATTTTTTCCGAAAAACAAGCCGGTTGTTCGTGAATGAATTAAGCGAATCTACGACGATATGAATGGTCGTTTGGCAGGTTAACCTTCAAAGTCAAATCCTTATGCAAAATTCGCCATATGGTCGTTGTGGATAGCCACAATTGTTGAGAACGTCAATGAATTGACAAATTTGAATCTGCTTCAACACTGTGGTTCACGGCTACGATTTTTTTTAGTTGCACACCCGTTGGTGTTTGCACATTTTGTATCGAGCCGGTCGACTCAAATTTAGTTCTTAATAGCAGTCGATTTTGCTGTCCAAAAATATCACGTATTTTACGAAATGTAACTTTAACAGAACCATTATTGTCATAGTGGATTTTAATTATTTTAATGCGTATTTCGTGCTAAATTGAATTCACTATAACAATTGCCAATGCATGTTCACCGAATACGTCAAAAAACTAAATGTCAAAACTATCATGTTTTGTAGTTTTTGCCACAAATGAGAAACAAATTTCTTGTTGAAAAAGTCGACACATTGTCGCTTTTTAAGGGATCAACTTAACTCTAGTAGCTACTGAGGCCTTGAAAAGGCCTTTTTAAAAAGAGTGTATTATTAAAGGCCAATATTTTAGTATAATTTTTCAATAACTGGATTAAAAGCACAGCTTGATGTTTTCCACAGCAACAGTGTGCTAGTCAGAACCCAAAGTTTTAATTAGCAAAAAATACCAGAGAAGCCAATTTTCTATATTTCCAAGGTAGCAATACATTATAATAGTTAATATCGGCAAAGATGCAAAAGGAGAGGAAAGGCTATAGTAAAACTTAAGTCTTAGAAAAAATAACTCTCAAAAGCACTACTTTCAAATGCCTTTTGCAAGCGGATCAAATTTGTTAAAAGCGAGTCATATTTAAAATCCCACTCGATTGCTATGCTGGCTCATGCATAAGACTTCTGACATTAATTCTGCCGAAATAAATACTGCAGCTTAAATTGTGGCATTCAAAAACTTTAAGACAGAAGTGCACGCCACTTGTAATATCTTCCTAATATTGCTAATTATCCAACAATCTGTCCTTTAAAGACTTGATCATGAATTCTAAGAGAATAAAATTTTTCCGAAAAAAAACCTAAAAATTTTCAAATAAGAATGAAACTGATTTAAGCGATTAAGATTTGGTTTTAACGAAAACCAAAATAAATGATTATACATAATCGCAAATTTTATTTCGTGCTTGATTCCTTTAAATAAATATTTCATGATATTCTCATAAAATATTTATCCAAATAAAAATAAAAAATAAATTTAAAATGTATTGTAATGGGGGAGAGCATATCCATATTGCAATTTCACTATTGCTCACATAGCTCATCAGTGAATTTTTTAGTCTTATATCCAAAGCCAAACTGATTTTATGAGAATTTTTTCATAAAATCAACATAGCATAGACAGCAAGACTCAAAGACACTTCCATACAAACACTACAAAACATTTCAAAAACAACAAAAACATTGTTTATTTTCAATCATATCTACATAAGGGTTGCCATTGGAAACCATTCATATGCAATTTGAAAATTCAAGAAAAATAAAAAACATTTGTAAATAATTTTACAAAATTCCAAAAAGCAACGAGCACATGCAATGGAAAATAAGTAATTTATAATTATTCGGAATCTTTTTCAATATAAGCACAAATTTTATTTCGTGCTCGATTCCTTTAAATAAATATTTCATGATATTCTCGCAAAATATTTATTGCAAAAATTTTTATTAAAAAATAAACATTTTATGATATTCTCATAAAACAATTATTCCAATAAAAATAAAAAATATTTGAAATGTATAACTGCGGGGGAGAGCATATCCATATTGCAATTTCACAAATATTTTTACAAATATTTTTTATTTTCTGAATTTTCAAATTACATATGAGTGGTTTCCAATGGCAACCCTTATAGAAATAATTGAAAATAAACAATGTTTTTTGTTGTTTTGAAATGTTTTGCTGTGTTTGTATAGAAGTGTTTTTGAGTCTTGCTGTCTGTGCTATGTTGATTTTATGAAAAAATTCTCATGGAATCAGTTGGGCTTTGGATATAAGACTTTTAGGTTTTTCTATAAAATATTGGGGTAAAATTCACTGATGAGCTATGTGAGCAATAGTGAAATTGCAATATGGATATGCTCTTTCCCATTACAATACATTTCAAATTTATTTTTTATTTTTATTTGGATAAATGTTTTATGAGAATATCATAAAATGTTTATTTTTAATGGAAATTTTTGTAATAAATATTTTATGAGAATATCATGAAATATTTATTTAAAGGAATCGAGCACGAAATATTATTTATTATTATTATTTACATTTCTTTATCTTATAATTACAAATTATAAAATAAACTTAAAATAGGAAAGAAGAGCAATAGCAGCATAGGCCTTCAGCTCAGCAGATGTTAAATATTATTGTAATAGGGTTTTTTTTGATACATTTAGATTAAATTGTATAGGTTGGAATTTTTTAAAAAATTAATAATTAATCTTATATTTTCAATAGAAGGGTGCAGAAGAATATACAGAGGATCGGAATTGTGTAAGATTCTTCTACTGTCATTACTAATTCTGGGACAGTCACTAAGGAAGTGGGACGGTGTTGTAGGATATGAAATAGGACAGTTGCAAAAAGGTATGCTATTAGGGTTCAATAGTGATTCATGTGTTAATTTAGTGTGACCCAAACGAAGTCGTTCGAATTTAATACTGTCGAGTCTATTTAAGGAGCCATATCTCATGAAGTCATAAATTGTTTTACGCTCTTTGTTAATAGTTTTATACCATGAAGAAGAAGCGTTAAATAATTTATTTTCAATGTCCTGGATTAGGTCAAACTCTACCAGAGAAATTAGTTCCTTGCGGAGATAGTTGTGAGTTGCCTGTAGTGGGAGATAAATAGCATTTCTTGCAGATAGGTCAGCAAATTCGTTTCCCTTTATACCACAATGTCCCGGTACCCAGACAAGTTTAAGGTTAGGGCATCTTGAAATAAGTTCATTTCTTATATTAGAGACATAGTATTCATTGTTCGAGATATTCTGAATAGATCTTAATGAGGAAAGCGAATCTGAGCAAATTGCGAATTTTCCAGTTTGTCCCCTAACAAGTAGTATCGCTTCATGGATGGCTATAAGTTCCGCTGAATAATTAGAGCTGTGTGTAGGGAGGATAGAAACCTTTATTATACTGTTATCAGTCGTTATACTATACGATGTCGAGATATCAGTTTTCGATCCGTCTGTAAACAGAAATTTGTAATCGCTTAGTTCGTTCTTGATACAAGCAAACATTGCTTGATACTGGGCTGAATTAGTTTCTGATTTTGACTTTTCATGAAGATCAGTGATGATTGATTTAGGATGTAATGTCCAAGGTGGGAGTTTCTTTGCTTTACATATATTAATTTGTAAGGGTATATTAAGCTTAATACAACTCTGTATGCATCTGTATATTGCTGATGGATACCTCGGAATTTTTTTTGAGTTCTTCAACTTTTTTACCAGCTGGTACAAAGGAGTATTATTGTTGTACAGGAAAGTTCGAAATATCTTTGCAGTGGATATTTCTCTCTGGAAAATTATGGGTTTGATATTTGTTTCATAGAGCGTATTATAAGTTGGAGTAGAACGAAATGCGCCCAAAGACGTTCTTATGGCAGAATTTATTATCGAGTTAAGTTTTCTAAGTTGAGAATTAGGTGCAAACCCAAAGATCGGTAAAGCGATCACGAAATAAAATTTGCGCTTATATTGAAAAAGATTCCGAATAATTGTTATAATTTTTTTTTTTGACCTTTTTTAATATTTTTTAGTAATTAATTTAAAGCACTAGGTCAATTTTAATAAAAAAATGTTAAAAAACTTTTATTTTTTTATTAATTTTTCGATATTTCGCCACACCGTTGGTTGTTTTTCCTGATGATGCCAACCAACGGTGTGGCGAAATATCGAAAAATTAATAAAAAAATAAAAGTTTTTTAACATTTTTGTATTAAAATTGACCTAGTGCTTTAAATTAATTACTAAAAAATTCCGAATAATTATAAATTACTTGATTATACATAATTTTAACTATCTTGAATCCACTGTTTATTAACACCTAGGAGTTGTTGCTGTCAAAATTACAGCCACTTTCATATTCAGTTGTATTTAGGAATACTCCTAGTTTTAGTGAAAATGTCAGCTGATTAACAATAAGTGTTAGAGAAATGCCGAAGCTCGTGTCATCTTCAATAATCATCGCCTTATTTTGATGTAGAGAAAATGCTAAGCAACCCGGCTTTGATATAAAAATTCGCGTCTCATTATTATTATCTCACACCTGTATCACGTTAAACAAGAACTGCCAGATTATCATGAAAAAAATTCCCTTGTAGAAAACCATTTTTTTTTTTAATTTTGAATACTTGAAGTCCACTCAGCACACAATCTTCAGAGCTTTCGTAAGAGATCCCTGTAAATCCCTTAAATTTCGTTTTGAAAAAATTATTTTCACTTTAGAATTTTTTCTGAATATGACTGTTAAACTTGTGTATTTAAACTGTTAAAAAGGCTTTCATAAAATGCATTTATGTTTTATAATAAATATTTTTTTTATTAGTTTAAAAAATGGTTTTTTAAAAAACCTAAATCAATTTAAGAAATAAATTAGAGTGTTAAATTACCTAAACTAAGTTGTTAAAAGCAGCTTTTGAAACATTTCAAAGCACTATGAACGTTAAGAAATACAAAAATGTTAGTTTAAGCCATTATTAGTAAAAAAAAAATACAAAATATGTAAACTGACAAATATTTATGAATGAATATAATTAATAAAGGAAAATACAATAATTCAATATTCTGGAGATATAGTGTTAATGCCATATTTTTATTTGTGGATATTTTATGGTAAGTAAATAGTTTTTAGGTCAAGTTATAAAAAGACAATTATCTTTAAAAACAAGTTAAGTGTGAACGTTGTCGCTGTTAACACAGCAGCTTTTGGCGTTAAAGTGATAAAGTTACCATCGTGTATTTTTGAATATATAAAACTGAATAGCTCATCTAGATTAATTATGTAATTTAATTCACAGGTTTAAGGTGTTGTGTATAATTACTTTAACTTAACTGAATAATTTAAACATTTATTAAAAAAATAAACGTAATAATAATATTGTTACGTGTTTTGTTATTTTGATTTCTTTTATTGCAAAATAATAACGCAGTACTGTTGTTATTTCTATCCTTTCGATGTGAGGACATCATTTTCAAGCCATGTTTCAATTCAGTACTTTGGACTTGTAAATTAAGTTAAACGATTTATTTACTTTGATAATAAACAAAAATTAAACACGCTGGTAATTTTGTTGTCTTAATTCACTCATGACTCATCTTAAATTAATTCATTTGCTTAGCAAGTGTTGCTTATATAGTTCTTTTAAGCGGTTCTCGCACATACAAGAATATTATACTTTAACATCACCCCATATTATTGCTGTCATTCAGTTTAGGCGCCTGCTATGGCTCTGTGTTTTTTTTCTGTTTTAGTTGTTTTTGTTTTCTGTTGTTGACTTATTTGGTAAAATTTCTTATGAGAATGTTGTTGTATTGTTTGTATAAAATATCTTTAAAAAATTACGCAGTTGGTAAAATAACCGTGGGTCGTTTACTTTTTTACTGTTAATTATATTTTTTTTAAACTTAATATATAATCTTCGTGGGGAGAAGTTGAGAATACAATGTATTGCTAGTAAAAAATATTGACAAATATTTACAAGGAGCCAGGGGTGCATCTCTTCCCCTGCCATTCTACAATTACACTCGACAACTTATTCAGATCATATTTTATCACACCAACTCACCACCCACAACTCATTTAATTTTTGAATACATAAACGTCTCTGGCAACTGATCTGCTCAGCTATACAATAGTGATTTATCCTTTTTCTTATTAAGAGGGTCTAAACCTTTAATTTATATTTGGTTCCCTCTTTTTTTAACACCACTTTTTACCATCAATTACTTTTCGGATACTAACGACACTGGTGGGAAAATATGCACAAGCATCCCTAACTCTTGCGTATACTGCATAAGCTAATTCCTCGATTTTGTATAATACCTAAAGTAGCATGTAGTGGCTCAAATTGGGTAAATCATCATCATGGAATAATGAGATGTAGTAAATTATTATTTTTGAAAAACTTTTGTGGTAAAAGCATTCATTGCCAGAAATTTTTTCTACTAAAACTAATTTCAAAAAACTCTAAAATTATGGTCACACTGAGAGTCGGGTAAAGCAAGAAAAATTTTTCAACTACAATTGCATTCATTAATTTCTTATTATTTTTTTAATACAAGTCATCAGTTGGATATTTGCTTTCTTGGTGTAAAAATATTTTTTCCGAAGATGCCTAAATTTAAGTCTTTTTATATAAAGACCTTTTTTTCTCGGACCAGCACTCAGAGAATGATCCCACGCATGCAGTGCATCGTGTCAAATTAGGAAATTAGGTTATGAGAAGGAGGAAAGAGGGAGTAGTGCTTGTGGACATTCAATTTGAACTTTCCTACAGTGAAAGTAATAGGAAAGACTTATGGAGGGAGTATATCATACAAACGGCCTGTTCTGCTGAAGAAACGAATTTTCCTTGTGATGCAGATCACTGGTCAATGAACCACAAATGGATGTGCTCTTACCGAAAATAGAGTTTAATGCAAAAACGTGCGAGCAATGGGAACAAGTTCCCTAATTTCAGTAGAGTATTTACCATTATAGTAACGATAAAAAAAGTGAAATACATCCCACATTGAGTCGATGCTCTAAATAATCAATAGAATCGGATCCCCAACTGTCGCCCTGTACTCAGTCGAGCAACTCCAAAATTGATTTTGGATCACCGGCCTATACATGAGAATTATATTCCATTTTTGTACGGATAAAGGTGGTAGAAATAGTACGAAGATCGGATGGAGTGAAGTATCTCTTACACGGTTTTAGAAAACCACGGCACTTGAAAGCTTCTTTAGACACCTGATAATATCACACTGAATTCTCACGCCAAGAACATCAAGAGCTTCCGATTCCGTAATACCTATATCACGCATAGTAACGGATTCCGAACACACATCTATGCGCTAGCATGCAACATTGATTCTTAAGGGCATTAAAATAGACTCTATACACACGGCCCCATTCCGAGATTTTTGCGAGATCGTGATTGAGCGTAGTATGTCTTACGGGCATTAAAGTCGAAAGACTTTGTGCTTAAAAAATTCTATTAAGTAAAATAAAGAATAAAATAAATTCCCCTACTAAAGGATTTTAATCACATCAAGAACTCAAAGTTTTTTTTTTTTTTTTTTTAACTCTCAAAATTATTTATTGCATCTTCTATAAAAAGAACTAACAATAAGTTTTAAAATCTTAAATTCTAAAAAAAAGTTACATTAGTCCCGACCATGTCAGAACTAACCTTTTGGGTAAAAGAAAATTAACATTAAAAAAAAAACAAAACAAATGTTTCTAAGATGTGTCATCTGTAGCATTGAGGATTAAAGCTGCGGTATCCCTCTTTTTTAATCGGCTATGTCCACTATAATCCAAGATATTGCGAGCAAGGGGATTAGGATGGTCTTCGAGCTTCATCAAGTATTTGCCTGCGTATTTGATGATTTCTGTAATCACCAGCGGTATGTCTAATTCACAATGTATGTTTGAATTTCTGATGTACCATGGGGCTAAAGTTATCAACCGTAAAATTTTATTTTGCATACGTTGGATTCTATCCACGTTTGAAGCTGAGGCAGTGCCCCAAAGTTGGATTCCATAAGACCAAATTGGTTTCAGAATACTCTTGTAAATTAGAAGTTTGCAATCTAGGCCAAGTCTCGAGTTCCTGCCAATGAGCCAGTGTAATTGTGTTAGCTTAAGTTTCATTTGTGTTAGCTTTGAGTCAATATGAAGTTTCCATGTAAGGCAAAGATCAAGATATATACCAAGATATCTCACATAATTATGGTGAGGAACAATGTGATTATTGGTTCGCAGGGTGAAAGTCACATGAATGCACTTTTGAACGTTCACTTTAATTCTCCATAATTTTAACCACAACTCCAATTGAGTTATATGTTGCTGAAGATTTATTGAGGCTTGATAGGAGTTTTCGTGCGAACTTAGACACGCTGTATCATCAGCAAACGTAGAAGTGTGGACAGTTTCACTTACAGGCATATCACAGGTATATATCAAATATAAAACTGGTCCAAGAATGCTACCTTGTGGTACACCTGAAAAAATTGGTTTGGATACACTTACGAAGTCTCCTTCAACAACAGCAAATTTTCGTCCAATTTTGTAGCTTTTCAGTAGGTTGCTCATATTACAAGGCAAGTGAGCGGTCAGTTTTAGAAATAGACCTTCATGCCAAACTTTGTCAAAAGCCTGGGAAACATCAATAAAAATAGCTGAACAATACTTCTTCTCTTCAAAAGTCCTTCTTATAACCTGAACCAATCTATGGGTTTGCTCAATTGTGCTATGTCTACTTCTAAAACCAAATTGATGGTTTGGGATACACCCACTATCCCTTAGCATTGGAGACAATTTATCTATAAGCCTTTGAAATAGTTGGTAATAGACTTATGGGCCTATATGACTCGGTTTTGGTTAGGTCTTTATCCGGTTTTGGAACCATTTTAACTTTAGAAATCTTTCAGTGGTCAGGATAGTATTCAAGCCGTAAAATGGCATGAAAAATGAATAGCATGATTTTGACTGCAATATTGGGGAGCTCCTTCAACATTTTGTGACTTATGCCGTCCATACCAGGAGCTTTTTTCGGATTTACTTCAGAAATTAGCTTTTGTACCTCACGCAACTTAAACTTTAAGGGTCGAGGGGGTAATCCAACTACGCTCGGCAAACTAACATCATCAGTACATATGTGTGGGGTGAATACATCTTTCAAGTAATCGGCAAATAAGTCACCTTTTTCAGCGTCCCTTCTTGCCCAATCTCCACTGATATTACGTATTACGTAGAACTCAAAGTTAACAGATTAATGTAAACCAGCCCGGCAGCTGCAACGTTCTTGACGCAAAGCTTTAACACTGAAATAGCATAAACAAATAAGAACGCCCTTGTTAAATTATCTTGTTTTATAGAACCCAATTAGAATTAGCCAAAAGATAAGATCGCTAGATTGACCTGAAAATAAGTTAATTTTCTTTAATTTCCAGCAATAACAACAGCAATTAAAAAAAAACAAAACGGTCTACTTCACTATCTAACGCACTACCAAAATCGAATTTCTCAATTGCTAAGCTTTGATGCCACGCTATTTCGCCTTACGTTAAATAATTTGTATGATCATGAAAATTGCTAACAAATATACGACAACTAATCGCCAGATTTACATCCAGGAAGACTTGTAAATTTTTAAGACTAACAATAGTATGTGTTTTTAAATCAGAGAATAATAATAATCTTTCTCAAATGGTGGTGACTCACAGTTGCTTTCAGTAGCGTATTAAATATGAATATCAAAATGTCATCATTCGGCAATGAATCGCAGAGTAGGAAATAAACAATAAATAAAGTGTCTTAAAAAGTAAAATAATAATTGGCAACATGATAGCTGAAATCAAAAGAACCACTACGTTTGAAAGGGTAACGACTGACGTTCCATTTTCCACTAAGAACGTAATAATTTTGCCACCGATTTTTTTTAAGTTTATTATTTATTTTATTAATCCTTTCCGCAAGGATTTTTCTACTTCAGTCTTTATAACTCCAGAGTTTCTCTTCTGCAAAACAAATTATCAATGAACTGCTTTAAGCCAAAGCAGGTGGTATTAGTTTATATAATTGAATTTTTTATATATGCAATATATATAAAGGGTGTCTCTTATAGAGGTATATAAATATGAAATGATATAAAACAATGATTAATTTTTTTAAATTAATATGAAATTTACTTTATTTTAACGATAATTTTTTGGCATTATAATTATAAAATTGCTGCTGGTATATGACCACTGCGGCTAGCTCGTACGTAGTCTAGCCTGGAGATATAATTTTCGATGACCTTTTCTAATGTTTGTGGCCGTATATTAGCATTAATGCGATGAATGTTGTCCTTAAAGGGCTTTACGATATAGACTAGCGACATCACATTTCCCTACAGAAAATAGTCTAGCGGCGTTAAATCCCACAATCGTGGAAGCCAATTCACGGGTCCCTAATATGAAACTATACGGCTATCGAACGTTTTCTTCAATAATATAGTACAAGATTTTTCAGCTCATTGATTTAAACTCAATTCCGAGAATTTTACGTCAAAGTAGCTCTAATTTTAAGAAATTCTGCACTATTCGCTTTGTCAAGTTGGCTACATTAATAATATAATGGCCAACACTGAAATTGGTGGATACACTTAGCAAAACATGCCCTTAAATATTTAATGTAATTCGGATGATGATGCAGAATCAAAACTGGAATATGAACAACCTACAAAGAAAACAAAATAATCAGAACCACAAGCGGCAACATCAACGAGGATGGTCACTGACAGCAATTGTAAATTTTCTAAATTTTGTTTTCAAATAAAAATCTCATATCTTCTGCGTAAGAATAATTGCAATGTGAATCCGAATTTTAATTTTCACGCAAAATGTAATTAATAAAGAAAAAATACAGCATATTTGTGCATTGGTTATTCAGTTATTAAGCAAAATAGAAATTTTTGCGATTCTTAAGGTAGTGGATGCACTTTTTTCGGTTTTTTTTCGGTTTTTATCTCTCCTATTAAATATCTTTAACCTTGTTTCAGACTCAAAAAAAGGCATTTCGCACGGTATAGCGAGGTACAACCAAGTTTAAATATAGAAATAGCTGTAAACATCCAACCTAAGCAAGAGAATGGCCACTTTGACAAAACTAGTTGTATAGAATTTCTTAATTTTGAGGCTACATTAACTTGCAATTCCCAAAACTAAGTCCTAAATCATGTGTTCTACGGTGTAAATCAGTTGTGGCAATAGCCACAATAACACATATTGCGCCATCTGGTTGAAACTACAGCTCATACACATAGCTGTGTAGGATAACTGATAACTAAATGAAACAGGCAGTTATAATTAGTTCTATAATGGTCACCATTGACATTTCAGAACATGTCAATATCGTTTTTAAAGAAGTACGGACCAGTGATTCCATCAGCCTACTAAACACACCAAACAGTCAGTTTTTCTGGATGTAATGAAATCTCAACACAAACTTGAGAATTATAATGGCACCAAATACGAAAGCTTCTTAGTAATATGTTCCATTCCAATAAAAGCGAGCCTCACCGCCAAATAAATTTTACCTCTAAAATCGGAAGCAACAGCATTTTTTAAAAAATAAATATATTTAAACAATTTGGAAATATTATTCAAAAGCGTCAGTCTGTAAATATTGAAATGCCACAACAAATTAAATATAAATCACTTGACAGTTGACAAAATGCCTGCCAGTTGAAAAGTTTAGCCCACTTTAACTTCTATACCTCTATAAAAAAATACCCTATATATTATTACTGTTATATATTTTGAGAATTTAAATTGTTAAAATTGTTCATCCTATTTGCCTTATCTGACTTTGATAAGACTTTACATAAATTCCATGGAAACCACTTGTCTGAAATGGCATTAAGAGTTTATTTTGCATAATGGTTTTTAAGTTTATAAATTTACATACATATTTAACCACAAAAGAAAGAGTTAAAACAAAATTAGGCAAACATTTGCCAAATTCTTTGAATTGAGGAGAATATGAATGAAGAAGATATAAATGTCAGTTTGAGATGATTTGCATTCTGTCGGCATAAATGAGGTTGATGAATTGTTTCTTTTCTCCAAAAACTAAAGAGCGCCTTCTACTGGGAGTATAAAAAAACAAAAATATTTTCTGTAACAAATGTCAATGTCTATGTCATTTAAATAAGTGTTTCGTTTTGTTTATAAAGGGTTTTGAACAAGAAGTTTGTTTTCTATAACAAAATAAAAGCAAAAATTTAGATTAAGATAATTAAAATTTTTATTGTCTTACAAAGAGAAAAGTTCGACAATTATGAATGAAAAATTTTATCTAGCAAATGTTCACCACGACCACACTGACAGATGTTGATTCTTTCATCAACGTTTTTAATAACTTTTTTGCAAAATGATGGCTTTATAGCGTTAATCACATTACGTATTATGAGTTTTAAGACTGAAATCAATTCGATTGGTGCCGTATAGACTTTGTGCTTTACATAGCACCATAAAAAAAAAAATCACACGATCTGACTGGCAACTTAACTGCTGATTGCCGTGAAATTATGCAATCGGAAATTTGGTTTGCAATAAATTGGTCGTTTCATTTGCTATGTGACATGTCCTTTTGAAACTACATGTAAGTGATATGCATATCATCAATAAAACGCCAAAATTAAGCTGTAAGCATCTCGCGTTAGCCCCCCACACCGGGGCGCACATTTATATGTCTGTCTTGACGGAATCTCACCGTCATTACATGTGTCACCGGGGGTAAAAGCGCGCAAAGTCCCCTAATAGGCTAGCAGGCGCCAACTGGACAACTCCACTTTATTTTCACGGTAATCAGTAAGCCCTAGAGATCAGCTTTTTAGCCTTTTAGCTGTTTTCTGGCTGATTATTGAGTTTGGCCCTTCGGGAGCTTCGTTGTGGTTGTGATTTCGCAGCCCTCGCTTAAGTTGTGTGGGTCGGATCATTCACAATAAACACTATGAATGGTCCTGGTTCAGTAAGCAAGCTTGCGTTTGTGTTATGAAATTTTATTAAGCTTGCATCTGTTCTGGACCGCGAGTTGTATAGTCGCCAACTCTTCAACAAGGAGTGAGCCTTTGGCCTGCTCATAGGCTCACGGAGTTTCAACAAGGAGTCACTGCAGGATAGAGATATCCAAAGGCTTCCTGGGGCGTGGGTGACGCTAAGGCCATCCACAGTGGTTTGATCCACCGTCAGGTAATGGCTCACAGCTAGGTACTGACGTAAATCTTATCACGCATCTTGCGATAGCATCATCCATTGACTGTTACCGCATTTCCAGCCTCACATTCCGAAAAAAAACGGCCCAATCACGCTTTCAGACCACACATCGCACCATATAGTGACACTGTGTGTATGAAAAGGCCTTTTTGCTTGTTAGCATACACTGACTAGTGAAAATGGTCTTCGTCTGAATAAACGAATTTTTCAGAAAAACCAACCGATTGTGCCTTAATGAATTTAACGAATTTACTGCGATGCGAATGGTAGATCGACTTCAATTGCTGCACCAATTGAACCTTATAAGGATTTAAAGTCAAATCCTTACGCAGAATTCACCATGTGATGAATTTCAATAACCCCAATTGTTGAGAACGTCAATGAATTGACAAATTTGGATCTGCTACAACATTGTTCATGGCTACGATTTTTTCAGTTGAACACGCGGTGGTATTCGCACATTTTGTAACAAGCCTATCGACCCAAATTTAATGTTTAAATTGTTAATGGCGGTCGATTGTGCTGTCCGAAATATATCACGTATTTTACGAAATGTAACTTTAACAGAACCACCATTTTCTATAGTGAATTTTAATTATTTAAATGCGATTTTCGTTCGAAATTGAATGCATTGTAACAATTGCCAATACATCTGCAACGAACACGTCAAAAAACTTAACGGGAAAACTATCATGTTGTTGGCGTTGCCACAAACGAAAAACAAACCTCGTGTTGAAAAACCCAATATTACAAAATACAGTGCGAAATTTTATAAAATATTTAATTTTACATTAATTTTCACGGACTTAATGCACTTCGCATGGATGTAATAGGAAAGTAAGTTGGCATAAGTTGCGCCACCACTATTGTGGAACGGAATCGTATGAGACTCAGTAATCAAGTAAATTAAATTGATCAGGCCCTTGTTAGTAAATATGTACATTAACTTGTTAAAACACAAAGAATAGGCTTGAATGCGAAAGTGTTAGAAAAGCCGTTATGTTTCTCTGAACTTTCTTATCGCAACCCCTATTTCCAAGTGCAAAGTAAGGGAGCCTAGTTTGAAACTTATTGTTATATGCAAATTTTAATAATGTTTTCAGTATTCAAAAACTGCTAGCATATCTATAAAATAATATGTAACACACTTTGCTTTAGCAAAAATAATTTAAAAATAATCATGATATTTTATTGTCATTTACATAACTAAATTTTGAAAGTCATAGCTATTGAACATCCTGATAATTAAATCCTTATACGATTCCTTTTCATTATAAATTTATTTTAGCAAAAAGTCACAAGACTTGAGACATAATAAAATCTTTATAAATAAATCTAGTATTTATCAGATTACATTTTAGTTAGTTAAACTTTACGGACGCTCTTAAGTGCTGTAAAGAACAATGAAAGAAAACAAATTTGCGACAAAAGAAAGTTAACAAAATGTGAACAATTTTGTTTTCGCTCACGGGACACAAAATGACTTCAATTATCGTTGTGCTTTATTTCTATTTTTAATATTAATGAATCAATAATTAGTTTTCTAAAAATTATACTTATATAAGTTTAACGAGTGAAAGATCATTTTCGGAAATATACGGGTCACCAGACCAGGAATCGCACCAGAGGGTCATTTTCTTTAGATGTTTTTCCGTAAACTGTTTGTGGATTTTGTAAGCCCCAAATGTGACAGCTTATTGTTTACCGCCTAATTGAAAATGAGTCTCACTACTCACAGACATTTGACGCAAATGATGGTCGCACGGCTTTAATTCTTGAACGAGTTGAATTTTATAAGCATGAAGATGAACGTTACGCAAAGTGCTTCTAATGTTGCCCAATTCTTCTTCTGAACGTCGACGAGTTAATGTTCCGTCCTCATTCTCAACATTTTGCTGCACAGCGTCTATGTTTGCATCACTACGCTCACTATCAGTGTATTGTTTGGTCTATAGCCAACAGCAATACCATGAGCCTCAAATTTAGCGATTAAATTATGCACAGTGGTCGCAAAAGGACCCTGATTCTGAGGAAAAACAAAGTGATACAGTGAAATTTCTGCCCATATTGAGAGAAAATGTTCACAATTAAAATTCTTTGCTCAAGAATGTAATATCCCATTCTTAAAATTTCCCAAGCCTGCTGCTAAATAAATGATCCCTTAACCGCTCGGTTCCAAGCACTTATTCATTTAACAGGCATTTTACTTCTCAACCTAAAATTTGCCCACTCATTATGTTCTTCCATTCAGAATTGCTATAAAATTTTATAACGCTAGCAGCAAATGATTTGACAATCCTTCTAGAACTTCATTGTTTCTCTAAAGATTCATGGAGCTAATACGTGAAAAGATTTACATCTGTATCTAGCTGTGTAAGCCACAAACAGTGGATCATACCACGGTGGATGATATGTAGCGTTATCCTCGCACTAGGAAGTCTATAGATACGTATATCCTCCAGACACTTCTAGTTGCAACTTTAAGAGGTCAGAGCAGGCCGCAGCCCTAACTCCTTGCTGAAGAGTTGGAGACTATCCAACTCCTGGTCCAGAACGCATGAAGCTTAATAAAATTTAAGGAAACAATCGCAATCATGCTCACTGGACCTGGACCATTCATTGTGAATGATCCTACCCACACAATTTAAACGAGGGCCTAAAAATCACAACCACCACGATACTCCCGAAGGGCCAACATCAATAATCAGTCAGAGAACAGAAAAAAGTCTAAAAAGACAAATAGCTGAACGCTGGGGCTTTACTGATTCCCGTGGAAATATAGTGGAATTGTCCAGTTGACACATGCTAGCTTTGAAGGGGACTCTTTTACCCTCATTGACACATGTAATGACGGCGAGATTCTATAAAAACATATCAATGTGCCCCGGGGGGTATGGAGCTAATACTTTATGGTAGAAATATTTCTTTTGATACGGCAACGAACATACGTTTAATCGTTCAAGCTTCAGTTAACTACAAACAGGGTATCCGCCGGGAAGGTCTACTACTTTGTTTATTTATAATTTTTGATTAAATGATAAGATAATCGATGTTATATTGATAAATGTTTTATTTAGTGTCGGCAATTATGTATGGAAAGCAATATCAGATAAATATCCTCCTCTATTAATCTCAAAAATGCGAGCCCTTTTCACACATTTCACGCGGTATTTCATTAATTTCATCACGAGTAGTTTGTTTGAGCTGATCAAGCATTTCTGGCTTGTTTGCATAAATCTTGCTTTTCATTTATCCCCACAAAAAGAACTCCGGATCAGTCAAATCAAGCAACCGTAGAGGCCAATCAACATCACCATTTCTTGAAATAACTTGTTGTGGAAAGAGCGAGCGGCGATGTGGCGCCGTCTTATTGATACCGCAGGTTAATCAAACTCAAAGCATTCAGTTATTAAAACAATTTTCAATCATATCACGATATCGCTCCCCATTCACAGTTACCCTTACGTCGTTTTCATCTTCAAAGAAGTAAGGGCCAATAGTACTCCTAACCAAATTGCCCACCAGACTGTCATTATTAATGGATGTAAAGGTGACTATTGAATAATTTGAAGGTTTTCCATTCCCCAGAATCGACTATTCTGTTTATTCACATATCCATTCAAATGAAAATGTGCATCGTCATTGATTATGGTTGTCATGGGGAAGCTGTAACATCATATTGGCAGATGCACGACGACGTTAATAGTCTTGTGAAAGAAGCTATTGTGTCAACTGCATCTTATATGGCAACAAATGCAAATCCTTGTCGAATTGAGGTTGGTGGATTGTTTTAAACACTTTCTTGAGCAGCAGTAATGTTGTTAGGTGACCTTGCAGTACGTTGTGGTCCATACTTCGGCCTATCACCTACAGATACTCTTTCTTCGAAATAATTCACTACACGATAAATAGTGCGTTTTATTGGCACAATGTTTCTGCCAAAAATTTCACTTAACTTTCTCATCGTCACAGTAATCGATGATTAATTTTGATAAAATGTTTAAACGATTAAAACACGTTGGTTTATCGAATATTTTTCCTGCTTCACGACTGTCAAAAATGAACTGTCAACAGTAATGTTTACCAAAATGGGGGCAATATAAAATAGAACACCGTGACCGTGTTTGTGCAGTGGAAGACGTCTTATCGACATAATATAAATGCTGAACACATCTACTTTGACTGTCTGGTCTTTTCTGGAAATTTAAAGATCTAAAATAAAATTTTAATCAAAAGGTTGCTTTTACTATTAAAAGAATGAAGCAGATTAAAACAAAAATTATTTTTATAATTTTAATAAACACATTTTGGTTTTAAGTTTTTCTTTCCTTTATTTAAATTCGTATAATTTAATTTTATTTTTTCCTTTAGGTTTTAGCTGATGCTTAATGCGCGGTCAGCAAAAGTAACAAAAAAAAAAACACTTTTAATAGTCTTTGCTGTCATGACAACTACAAATTTTAAATTAGTTGAGCAACCTCTGCAGGAAAACATTTACCTTGCATTTTTTGTGGAAAGGACAAATCTAAAGATACATTCGTTCATTCGTTCGTTCGTTCTTTCTATCGTTTGTTCATTATATTGTACCATTTGCAGTTTTATTTTCATTGCAATTTCATTTAATTAAATTCATCTTCATTAAATAAAATGGTTTCACGTGTTTTATTTTTTTTTTGCCAAAGCAATGGTTTCCAGAAGCCAGTCAGTTGGCATTGAGCAAAACTTAGAATTTTGTTTATGAACGATTTTCCAAAATTTGCATAAATTTATAAATTTATCATTTTATTCAATCCCCCATTCACTAGCTCACAAATTCGAATATAATGGAAAAATGAAAATGTATTTTATTCCTGTTTTCCATCCTTTTTTTATTTACTGTTTATTTAAAATAAAGTAAAACTAAAATTGGAAGCGGTGGGGGGATGGCAAACATATAAATTTATATTTTAAATACTGGAAATAATAATTTTATCCAACCACTTCAAGTGATGTTAATTGAATACCTGCTTCAAATTTGATTACACACACACACCCACACCCACTCACTTACCAAATTCCTGGTCATTGTGTTTTAATATTCAATTTTTCTTTTTGTTTTTTCAATTTGAATGTCAGAAAGAATCCTTTAATAAATCCTACATAAAGGAATATGAAAAATAATATTAATGAGGGTTAATTGCTGTGATAATTGTATTTTCTTTCCAATACACGCACAATTACACAATCATAATCCTTCAATAACATCATACTTGTAATTCAACATTCCTGTTTTTTTGTTTTTGTTTTTTTTTGTTGCTTCTTTATTAAGGTTCGATAGCTAAAGTTTTGACAGGCCGACAAGGGCACTACAAATATAATAAATGTCAGTTGCAGAAACAGATATTCATTTTCATTTTAAAAATTCATTTAATTCAATTCTTGTAAAAGAATAAGCAGCCCATCTGCACTATGGGACAGCACAGACCAATAAAAATCATTTTGAATGGAAAAAAAAACTTTTCAATAATTTCAACAAAAACTTCACTTTTTTACAAGTTTTTTGTTTCCTATAAATTTATAATTTTCTCATTCATAACGGGTGTTTTATTTTCGTAGAGGTATAAAATTTCGCAATACTTTTTTAAGCGGTAGTCATTTCGTCAAGTATTAAGTAATTTCTGTTTAATTTAGTTTGGCTATTCAACATTAATAGACGGACACCTGAACAACGCTTCCAAATTGTGTCAAATGGGGTCCAAACAAGATTGCCATTGATACCGATTTTCATACGCGAGTTTCATTTAGCAAGGAAGCACACTTTAGCCTGAATAAATATGTCAATAAGTAAGACTGATGCTAAATCTCAATTGTTAGTTGAGTTAGCGTTACATCCAGAAAACCTGACTGTTTGGTCAGTTTGCCAAATGTAACGAAACACTTTTCCTGGCTGCTGGGATATACTCAGCAGCGTCCAGGGTCGTGTGGTGTCGTTAGGATAACTAAAAAGGCTGCAGTTGATTAGGTTATAACTTAGCCTTTATTTGCCACCAATTCTTTGTTTGACGGCAGCTCGCTTCTCGTCTCCGTCTACTGTACACTGGTGTGTGCGTGTGACTGCGGCGATTTCCGTTGTCTTGGTCCTACCGGTCAGTGTCCGAGGAAAACAGCCAAAACATTTTAAACTAGGCTGGGTTAAAACCTCCGCTCAACTGTCCAATGCTCTGGTCACCCACTATGGTGACGGTAGACACAAATTCAACTGGGTTAAGACCTCGGCTTCGTTTGTGACCGAACCACAGTTCAGTTAGTAGGCCGTGTGTCCAAGGGAAATAACCAAAACAATGTAAGCTGGGCTGGGTTAAAACCTACGCTCAACTGTGCAATGCTCTGGTCACCCACTATGCTGACGGTAGACACAAATTCCGCTGGGTTAACACCTTGGCTTCATTTGTGGCCAAATCACATTTACTATCTCAGGGTATACCTGTTGTCCTGCGGCCACTTCTTCTTTGCGTAGGGTATACGCCCATGATCTCTTTAACATCTTAACGTCGTGAGGGGGATGAAGCACTTCACCTCTCTGTCTTCTTCTACGTAAACCTTATAGGGTCCCTGCTTGGGTTGGTGGCATCATTGCACCATATTTTTTTTTTTAAACAGAGTGTAACAGTTAATAGTGATCGCTACAAAGCCATGATTACAGACTTTTTCATTGATCATCTGAAAAACTATGATGTGTAGTAGCTATGAAATGACTGAAATGGCGCAACATATCACATAGCTCGTGTCACAATTGAGTTGTTGCAAGTAAATGTTTGGTGACCGCACAATTTTACGTTAGGGACCCATGAATTGGCCGCTAAAATCGTGCGATTTAAAGCCGCTAAACTATTTTCTGTGCGGATATGTGAAATTTCTATTCTATGCCGATATGGCTAAAATGAGTGACCATTTGAAGGACAACTTTCGCCACGTAAAATCTTAGAAAAAGTCATCGAAAGTTATACCATCGAAAATTCCTGGAATCTCACCATTAAGACATGTGTATCTGGGGGTACACTACCTACTAGCCTTGTAGTCTAGCAGGTAGGCTAGTAGGTAGTGTACTAGCTTATAAGACTGGAGGTTGTGGGCTCGATTCCCAACAAAGACCTTGGTTTTTTTCACTACAAATAAAAATTGACTATCGGTGGGGCTGCTCAGTGATGAAGGCATGGTCACTAGCTACTGTGCTCTCTTATGCGACAGTTAGCTTCCGTAACTATCCTCCTACTTTCACCGCCTATCTTATCTCTGTCCCTTTCCTAAAAGAATATACCACAATATTTGACTAAATAGGCATTGTTGCCTGAACTGCTACTTCCCTTTTAAAAACAAAAAAACAAAATAAAATAGGGAGTCCAGTCCCCTAAAGGTTAGCAGGAGCAAACTGGACAACTTCCACGTTATTTCCACGGGAATCAGTAAGGCCCAGAGTTCAGCTGTTGCTGTTCTATGACTGATTATTGAGATTGGCCCTTCGGGGAATATCGTGGTGATTGTGGTTTTACAGGCCCTCATAAAATGATTAAGGGGCCAGGATCATCTCACTTTTCACCAAAACTACAGGGTGAATGATTCGGATCCAGTGAGCATGCTGTAACATGTCTTCTGGACCAGGAATTAGAAAGTCTACAGCTCTTCAGCAAGGAGCGGGGATGGCGGCGCAACTCCGTGCTCCTGAAAGTGCCACTAGGAATGATCTGTCGGGTAGTATTATGCTTTGGCTTTCTAGGGTGCACGTTACATATGACCCACAGTGCTTTGATTCACCATCAGCTTATGGGTCACACAGCTAGGTACTGATCTTGTTGCACCTCCAGATTCCCGCCCGGAGGCACATTTATCGGTCTTTATAGAATACTTGACACTATAGACCTGTGCTGCTGGGGGTATAAGGGAGCCCCGAACCCTGAAAGCAAGCAGGGAGTCAACTGGAAGCTCCACGTTATTTCCACGGGAATCAGTAAGCCTCAGAGTTCCGCTAATTATCTCTTTAGACTTTTAGCTGTTCTCTGACTAATTATTGAAGTTGGCCCTTCGGGAGTATCGTGGTGGTTGTGGTTTTGCGGCCCCAAGCATGAACTGATTATGTGGGCCAGGATCATCTCGCCAACGGGTGAATGATCCGGATCCAGTGAGCATGCTAGTCATGTGTTCTCGACCACGAGTTGGATAATCTCCAACTCTTCACTAACTCTTTTGCAAGCCTGCTTTGGAACCTCTGAAATTGCAACCAGGAAAGACCTGTTGCTAGAATTAGTCCTCGGTTTCCTAGGGCGTGAATAACGTTGCCAGTGGTTTGACCACGATCTGATTAAGGTTTACGGCCAGGTGCAGATGTAAATCTTATCACGAAATGTACCTCCAGATTAGACTGCACGTGAGTTTATTATCAGTTTCAAAATGTTCTATACCTCCATAAAAAAACACCCTTTATAACTTTTAAAACAAAATTTTTGAAAACCGATATTTTTGTAAATGAAGTTGTTGTTTGTTTTTACATTTTAAAATAGTTTTTTTTCAGCCCACAGTAAAGTGTAAGTGAGTGTAAGTAAGTCTACAACAATAGAGCTACCACATGCAGAGATTGGATATGTGGTGTCAAATTAAAGTATTTTCTTTTTGTTTTTCGAAATATATTGATATCTTTATATTCAAAACATATTTTGTGAAACAAATTTAAAACTAGTGTGATTTTATTTTAACAGAAAAAGGTTTGTATCAATTAAATTTTTTATTTGTCGTTATTTTTAATTTTAACAAAGTAATTAATAGAATCAATTATTCTTTTCGTATGTTTTAAAATAATCTATGATTGAGTGAAAAATATGTGTGTGCTCTAATAATATACTTTTTTCACAAAATTATTTAGGCTAAAGTACGAACCTTTAAGTCTAGTGTTGTAAGAAAAAATTTTAATTCAGGTAGATTTTTTAAGGCTTTAGATCCAGAAAAAATTAATTTTGACATTGATATGTGAAAAAAATTTTAGATTTGTACAAAATATAAAAACAAAACTATTTTAAACAAATTTTTAATTTTTCAAATAATTTTAGTTTTATAACCAAACGAATTAATTAAAAATTTTGGATACAAATAATTTTTTTTTTTTTTTTTTTTTTTTTTTTCATTCGCGCTTAGTTATTCAAAGCAAACAGACGTATTCTGTGTACTTACTTTGCGACTTCCTATACTTGTAATAAAACAATAACAACAATTACATTTTAGTGTTTTAATTTAATTTAAAGCCTGAATATTGTTTCTTGCTTTGAAATGCATTTTATTGCATTCAATAAAACTACCGCTACAGATTAAAAACAAATTATCATAAACAATAAATATAACAACAACCAACATGTCATCATCGTCCGATGATGATGATAATTTATTAAACTGGCAATATGTTACAACTAAACGAAAAAATACTAAAGAAATAATTAATATTGCAAAAAAACAAAAGAATTTGAATGATAAACCAAGCTGCTCAAACACTAACAAATTTGCTTTACTTGCAAATGACGTGGATGACGTTGATGAAGTTGAAGATAATAATGATAATAATGGTACAAATGATAGCAATAATAATGAAGATGAACCTGAAGCTGAAACTGAAATTGATACAACTAAACCTCCACCAATTTTTATTAATAATGTTACTAATATAACCAAAATGCTTAAATGTGTAAGTAGTGTGATTGCCAATTCCGAATTCAATTATAAATCATTAAATGACGGACAGGTTAAACTTAATTTAAAAACAGTAGAATCATATCGAAGTTTAGTTAAGTATTTTGATGCCAATAACATAAGTTATCATACATACCAGTTGAAGAATGAGCGTTCATATCGATTTGTTATTAAAGGTCTTCACTTTTCAACTAAAATAGTTGACATCAAAGCAGATCTTTTATATAAAGGTCATCTCGTTAGAAATATTGTAAACGTTAAAAGCAGATTTACTAAACAGCCATTACCAATGTTCTACGTTGATATTGACCCGAATCCAAATAACAAAAAAGTCTTCGAAATACGTGAAATAAATAACTGCATGGTACAAATTGAAGCCCCTAGAACCACAGACGATATTGTGCAGTGTTATCGATGCCAGCAATTCGGTCACACGAAAGGTTATTGCAAAAAGCCGTTTGTATGCGTAAAATGTGGACTTGGTCATCCAACAGCCAATTGTCCGAAAGACACTGAAACCCCTCCTAAATGTGTACATTGTTTGAAACAACACACCGCTAGTTATAGAGGATGTGAGGTGTACCAAAATGTTTTAAAAAAAAGATTAACAGAGAAAAGAGCAACTATAAATCAACAATTTATTACAAGTCAGAACAAATTTCCCACATTAAACCGAAACGCTAACTATACCAATTCTAGTGCTGCATTTAATAACTTATCAGGGGAATCCTATGCTAACGTAACTAGTCAAACTATTAACAACAATATAATGAAAAATATTGAAAACCTTTTAAACAAGCAAATAGAGTTAACAAATACACTAATGAACATGATGTCTCTCCTTATTAATAAATTATGCAAGTAAATCTGCGAATAGCAATATGGAATGCGAACGGACTACCAAGTAAACTTAATGAAATTGATTATTTTATGAAGGAAAAGCACATTGATATATTTCTCATCTCTGAAACTCACTTAACTACTAAGTCACACATTAAAATCTTAGGTTACGACTTTATTTACACAAATCATCCTGATGGAAAAGCCCATGCCGGTGCAGGCATATTTGTAAAATCTTCAATCCGCTATGAAGTTGCCGAGGAATGTCAAAAAAATTATTTACAAGCTGCTGGTATTACATTGGTTTGTAATAACAGACCTATTAACATCTACTCTATATATTGTCCTCCTAGACATACGGTTAAGTGCGAAGAATATGAAAACTTCTTTAGGACATTGGGTTCTCGTTTCATAGTTGCTGGTGATTATAACGCAAAGCATCCTTGGTGGGGATCCAGGCTTACTAACCCAAAAGGTAAACAATTATATAAATGTATTTTGCAAAACAATTTCAATACGCTAACAGGCGGAAGTCCAACTTATTGGCCTACTGACCCAGCAAAAATTCCAGACCTTCTTGATTTCGTTGTGTATAGCGGAATCTCAAGACAGTCACTAGATATTTTAAATGACGATAGCTTAAGCTCTGATCATACACCCATCCTTGTAAATTTAAATGTTAATATTAAACTTGCCACTAAAAATAAAAAGCTAATCACAAAAGGCACAAATTTAAATTTGTATAGTCAATTTATTGAAAATAATTTGAATTTAAACATCGCAATTAAAACTGAAGAAAATCTAGATGATGCTGTTGAGTCACTTAATTTATTGATACATGAAGCTGCTGCTTTATCTACCCCACCAGTAATCCCTACTCAGGATCTAGGTCGTAAAGTACAAGCTTCAGCTGCGGCTAGAGACATGATAAGACAATCTAGAAGACTAAGAAGGATTTGGCACCGAACTAGAAACCCGAGGGATAAAGCGAACTGGAATTTAGCTATTAGGTTATGCTCTGAAGTCTTGTCAAGAGAAAGAAACGAACAAATAAATACATATTTAAGTAAATTGACACCACACAATAAAAATAAAGACCACGAGCTTTATAATGCAACTAAATACCTCAAACGGCCGGTAAAAAGAAATATACCCATTAAAAATACTAACAATACTTGGCTAAAAACAGATAACGAAAAATCCATTGCATTTGCTGACCATTTGGAGAAAACTTTTAAACCGCATAACCTCAATAAAAATCCCGACGACATCATGCATTTTCTAAACATCGCTTGCCAAATGGAACTTCCTATAAAACATATCACCCCAAGAGAAACTAAAACGGAAATTAATGCTCTCAATAATAAAAAATCTACGGGATATGATAAAATAGATGCAATTGCAATCAAAACATTGCCATTTAAGGGCGTTTTGTTTTTGACTTTAATATTTAATTCCATTTTACGACTTCAACATTTTCCTTCACAATGGAAATGTGCGGAAATAATAATGGTTTTGAAACCTAGTAAGCCAGAAAACATGGTAACATCTTACAGGCCTATTAGCCTTCTGCCCATTTTTTCAAAAGTTTTTGAAAGATTGCTCTTTAATCGCTTATCTCCTTATCTACAAAAACACAATATTATCCCTGATCATCAGTTCGGATTTAGAAATATGCATGGCACTCCAGAGCAGTGCCATCGTATTATAAAAGTTATAACAGATTCATTGGAGAACAAAAAGTATTGTTCTGCTGTATTTTTAGATATACAACAGGCATTTGATAAAGTGTGGCACGATGGATTGCTGTACAAATTAAAACAATTACTCCCAACACCATTTTATTTATTCTTCTTGTCTTATCTAAGGAAGAGATATTTCTATGTAAGAGTAAATAACGATTACTCAAATATTCGTCAAATAGAAGCCGGAATCCCTCAGGGTAGCGTCCTCGGACCAGTGTTATATACTATATTCACATATGATATGCCAGCAAGAGGGGATATAACTATTGCAACTTACGCTGACGACACCGCATTCCTGTGTACTAGCGAATCATCTTCTGAAGCTTCTAGAATAATGCAGCTACAACTTGATTGTTTTAACCAATGGCTTTTAAGATGGAATATTGTAGTTAACACTCAAAAATCAAGTCTCGCTACTTTTACAACTAGAAGAGAAAATTGTCCGGCGGTTTTCCTTAATGGTACTGCAATTCCCAGTAACGATACTACCGTAAAATATTTGGGTATTCATTTAGACAGACGACTAACGTGGAAAGCACATTTATGCGCTAAAAGAAAGCAGTTAGATATTAAATTTAAACAAATGTATTGGCTACTTGGATCAAAGTCTCAACTCTCCCTGGAAAACAAAGTTTTACTGTACAAAACCATCTTGAAACCAATTTGGACCTATGGCATAGAATTGTGGGGAACAGCTAAAAACTCTAACATCGAAATTTTGCAAAGATTTCAGTCGAAAACCTTGCGTGCAATCACAAATGCTCCTTTTTACTTAACAAACAAATCTCTGCATAATGACCTAAATATACCTTTCGTAAAATCAGAAATAAAGAAATTTAGTTGTAACTATTTAGAAAGACTTAGCAAGCATACAAATGTGTTGGCAATCTCACTTTTAGATGATACTGATGAGGTCAGAAGACTTAAGAGAAATCACATTTTAGATCTCCCTTTCATTTAATATCTTTAAGATTTTCTCGTTAATAATTTAGATATATGTTGTTAATAATAATACTTATTTTCTTAAGAATATAATTTATCCATATATATGTACATATATGCATGTATCATATATAATTTTAATTATTGTTTTCACTGGAAATCAATAGGACATGTTATATCTTTAGTTTATACAATTTGCTTATTATTGTAAAATAGATTGCAAATAAAATATATATACAAAAAAAAAAAAAAAAAAAATAATTTTTTTAAACAACTAATCTGAAATTAGGAATGCGAGAAAAAACTCGCAACTTAATCAATGTAAGTTAATATACCTTAATTTGTGCTAGATTCCCCTTTAAAAATAAATATTGTTACGGATGTGTCTTGCTAAAGTTTTAAAATAAAATAATTAAGCAATAAAGCGAACTCCTGGTTACAAACTGCGTAGAAATTTTATACGCGCAAGACACCAACAAACATGTAGGCTGTTCACCATCCGTTTTCTAAGAAATCTTTTCTATAAAGACAACGACAAATATCTTAAAATAAATTCCAAGACGAAACTTTGTCAGTATAAAAACAAAAATAAACAACACAGATATACTGGCGCCTATACATTGAATAAACAACATACAATAACAAAATGTGATACAAAGGAAGTAGAATATTCCTTAATTTTCTAGACTTTTAGTGTTCAAATATAAAAGGGCATTGTCTGAGTGGATAGTTAGTCAGTGTGAAATTAAATCTGGTGAAGTAATAACTTGCATCTTAAGTAAATTGTTCTGTAGTGTAGACTAACCTTGTGTAGTTAAAGTAAATAAACTTGTTAATAATTTAAAACACTCTAAAAACTAGTGTTATTTATTTTGCAATAAAGAACTCACAACAAAACGTTTATAAAAGGTATAAACGTAAAAATATTTTATGTAATTTTTATAAACTATTTATTTTTTAAAAATTTTTAAATGTATTACTGAGTCTTTGCACTCTTCCTCATATAGGTCATCAGTGGATTTTTTCCCAGATTTTATATAGAAAACTGAGAGTTTTATATCTCAAGCCAAATCGATTAAATGAGAATTTCATTGAATTAATGCAGCAAAAAAAAACAACAAAACTCAAATATACTTTTACACAAAAACACAGTAAACATTTTGAAACTAACTTCATTTTCATTTGATTGATTTGCTAAATTGTTTATTCAAATTTTTTCTTCCTGAAGATGCCACTAAATGTGGCAAAAAAACAAAAATAAAAATTCTCTTAATTTTGTATATAAAAGATCTTATGATTGAAGAATTAAATTATGTTTCATAAAGGGTGGGGTAAATGTGGAGTTAGAAAGCAAATTGGCTTGATACCAATGTCAAGTAGAGATATGGAAATTAAAACTGAGAATATGATGTCGGATAAATATACATCTCTAGCACCTCGGCAAACTTAAGCTTTTTTTATAAAATTTAGAAATACATTTTGCAACAAAGCCTCGCTTATCTCGTTAATTCAGCAGCGAATTTTATCTTGCAGAACGTAAGACCATTGTTTGAACAAGTTGAACTTTTTAGGCGTGAAAATGAAGCTGTTTATGCAAAATGTTGTGCAAAGTGGCTCCAGTAAAGCCCAATTGTTGCGAACGTCGATGAATTGATGTTCCAGGCTCATTCTCAATATTTTGCTGTGGAGCGGCTACGTTTTTAGCACTACAGCCAGTATAGATATATTGTTTTAGTCTATTACGTAGCGTCAGCCTCATTCTTAGCGACTATACTTAGTGGTTTTAAAAGAAGCCTGATTATGCGAAAAGTTGATCGAATATTATCACGTGATACAATGAAATTTTTACCATTTTGATAGTAAATTTTCACAATTAAAAATTGTTTTCTAAAAGAGTGCAACGTTGCATGTTTAAAATTTCCCAACTTGTTGTTAAATAAATGTTTAAGGATGGCAGTTTAATCCTTTCGTTGACAGGCAATTTATTTTCTAACCTCAAATTTGCCCACCTATTATTTTATCCGAAGATAACAGGGATCTACTTTCCACTATAAAAATGATAACGCATTAAGTTTCACAAAAATATATATTTTTTAATTATTTTTTAACATCTCTGGTAATAAAACAGCTTTCCTATACCCATACCAAGCTTTATCGTTTTGCGATTCAGGTGTTAATGTTAAATATACAATTATGCTAAAATGGATCTGGTATCTCTGTACCAGTGAATTAAATCTTCATACGTAATATGAAAACTTCGTAAATTCATCCGCACACACATTTTCACTCATTCAGTTGGTTTTTATGCAAACACAGCACGACACCACTTAAGTTCATTAAAACAAGCACTTTATCATTTCGTATGTTGTTGATACCTTAAGTGAAATTATACAGACGGATTTCATACAGATGTTTATATCAATGTAAATTTCACTACACTCACTCACACACCCACCCACACACACATACACATACATACACACACATCTATAGCTAAATCGCATTTGAAAATTATCATTGAAAAACAAACACTTTGTGTATAGTGAAGTATGTAAATTTCTATGTGTGTTTGTATTTAATGTATGAATATTTTTGTATAGAAAAAATTTGTGATTATGAAGCGACAATAATAAATTTCAATTCCATTTGCTGCTCATAATTTATACACAAGCAAATTCCAATTCCAAAATCAATAAACCAAATAAAATTTGATTCGCTTTAAACTTTTTTGCTCTTTTCAATCATTGAACTTCTTTCGAACTGAACACATACATATTTGTGTTTGTATTTGTGTTTGATTTCATAAATTACTGAACTAACTGAGAGTTAGTTTCAGGCCTTTGGCTTGTTTTATAGTTATTCAATCATATTAAATGTTGATTTTTTCAATAAGAGAGCTGTATTTCGTAACTCTCATTCCTCATTCTCATTTGTCATTCCATCTAAAAACCATCTGCTGTTCAAATAAAATTAGCAGAGATTAACAGGAATTATATTTGTTGTTGAAGAAGGCATTTTTTAAGGCCTATTTTCTACTGCATTTCCACTATGCAACACCACTTCTTTGTTATATCGTTTGGTTATATTTTCCATAACACAACTTTTGACTTTGATTTTTATTGAATTTTACATTTTGTTTGAATTGAATGTTTTTAAGTCGTTTTTATGTTGATGTTGAAAAGATTTGCGACCGACCGGGTTTGCACTTTCATTTGACTAAGTGCTCTTGAATGATTTTAACACTTGAATTCATATTCGTACCCTATAATAATTTATGAGGCACCAGCAATCACAAATCAATTATAATATTTTTGAAATATTTTAGTGATGCAAAATCAATTGGTTTAAAATGAATAATTTTTAATTGTTTTTTAAAGTCCGAATGAACTCACGAAAGGCTTAACTGACAAATGAATCATCAAACTACACTTACTTTTCTTGAAATTTATGATTTAGACTAGTCTATCGACTAGCCTTTAAATTACTCTCTTGTATAGCCTCTAGACTAGCCTCTGTTTAGCCTCTAATCTGGCCTCTAGTCTGGCCTGTAAAGTAGCCTCTAGTCTGTCCTATAGACTAGCTTCAAGTCTGGTCTGTAGAATAGCCTCTAGTCTGGCCTGTAGACTAGCCTCTAGTCTGGCCGGCCTCTAGATTAGCCTCTAGTCTGGCTTGTAGACTAGCCTCTAGTCTGGCCTGTAGACTAGCCTCTAATTTGACTTCTAGACCAGCTTCTAACAGGTCTTTATTAATAACGATAAAAAAATTATCAAATTCAGTCTTCAATCGTCTGTCTGAAGAAGTTGTCCACCAAAAGACAGCAGCAGCAGATTTTATACTACATATTCTCTAAAACGTACACGAGCAGCAATACGTCGAAGGGTGTGCTTATTGAAGAGAATATCACCACTGTAACTTCTCTGTCCGCCACTATGAGGAAAATCTTTGGCAAAAAGATACTAACCCACATTCATGTAAACTCCAGCTGGTACAGGAAACATAATTGTTGCTCTTTCGCCGACAGGGCTCTTTAGCTCAGTTGGAAACTAAGTTGATATTTTGTCTGCAAATTGTATTCGGTAGCCAGACTAAATTCTGACTTAACGAGCTGGTTAATATGCTGTCAAACTAAACTGGAATACGCCCTGCAAACTCTGTTAAATAAAAATGCACCCTTGGTGCAGTCTAAATGCTATGGGACAATTGAACTTGAATTCTTTAAAAAAGAAGCTAGAACTCACGTTATGCATGACACTACGTGCCACACGGTAACCGCCGTTATGTAAAAAATTTGGTGATAAGTTGATTTCAAGAAATGGACCTCCTTAAGATCTTGCGATTTGATATCTCTCGATGATTTCCAATCGGGCCATATAAAAATTCTATTTTCTGCTGATTTATCATTACCAACTGACTTCTAGGAAAGCAATATTGTTAGTGTTGTTCGTTACATATAGCCAGCAGTGGTCGAAAAATTAGTAAAAATTTTGATATTTGAAATATGTTTTCGTCAAAAACAGCAGCCTAAAATCATCCCTAAATGTTGTCGTCATGATGACTCGAGTAAACTGTATTTTGTTTAAATTTGAGGTAAGGAAGAAATGAATTAAATGTTAAAAATTGAGCTGTCACCCTCTGAAATTTATATAGTAAAAAGTTGGCAACGTTACAAAGGACTGTAACCATAAAAATTTTCTATCAAAATTGTGAAAATTTCACTCACATTTCATAGGGTTTGAGCTACTTTTCCTAGTAATTATGGTCCTTCGAAAACCGTTGTACATAATTTAATTATTGAATTTAATGTTCACTGTATATTGTGGACAACAGACGCAAATTACATGCTCGTAGTGGCCGTAGTAATGCAAACACAACCGCTGTGCAAAGTGTCGAAAGTGAGCCTGGAATATCAAGTCGTCGACGTTCGCAACAATAGCGCATTACTAGAGGTACTTTGCCTAACATTTTGCATCATATTCATCTTCACGCTTATAAAGTTCATATCGTTCAAGAAATAAAGTCGACCCACCTTTTTTTCATCGAACCTTTGTAAATTAGTTGCACGGAAACTTGAAGAAAGACAACACATCTTGCAACAAAGTCATTTTTAGAAACAAAGCTCATTAGACAGTTATGTAAGGTGCCCCTGTAGGCTAGTAGGTAGTGTACTAGCTTGTAAGTATGGAGGTTGTGGGTTCGATTCCCACTACAAAAATAAAAATTGACTGTTGGTGGGGCTGCTCAGCGATGAAGGCATAGTCACTGGTCCCTGTGCTGTCTTATTATACGGCAGTTAATTTCCGACTATGCTTCTACTTTCACCACCTGTTTAATCTATTCTCTATCCCGTTCCTAAAGAATGTAGCATGGTACTTGACTAAATAGGCATTGTTGCCTGAAGTGCTAATTCTCTTTAAAAAAAATGTGTAAGCAAACTAATTCTCGCATATGGAACTCACAAAATCCACAAACAGTTTTTGATAAACCATGATAATACATTTTTTGTATCCAAAATTGGTTAACGTTGGCATTATTCACCTCTCGTTTCAGCAACACGTCGACACAGCCACCCAGTTATTAAATGAGAAATTTCCTGGTTACGTAATTCATCGTTTGGGCGATGTCAATTGGCCGACTGTGATTTGATACTGCTGGATTCTTTTCTATGGGGCCATTTTAAAGACTGGTTTACATGTACACCCTAGAAGCAATTGACGCTCTAAAAGAAGAAATTCGGAATAAGTGAAGCTTTTTAACAAAATGTGTTTCTAAATTTTGTGATAAAAAGGCGGACATCTGGCGACGTGCTAGAGATGGACATTGACTTGACTTCACATTTTTTTATTAATCCCCATATTGCTATTTTATATTGGAAGTTGTCGAAAAAGGTGTCTGCTTTTGGCCAGTTTACTTCCTAACCTCAAATTTGTCCACGCATTAAATCTTATGAAATATGAATAAAAGTTATTTTTTTAGAGAGTGACTAGAGATCTGCTTTTACTTTAACTTAAATTTGAAAAATATTGTCTCGTTTCTTCTTTCATAGTTCGCCTGTCTGGCAACGAGTTTTTTACACAAAATATGAAGTGGATGGCTGATGGACGTCATAGATAAAATTCAATCGAGTTTGATGTATAAACATTTCAAAAGTCCAGACAAGCTGCTGCCAAATGCTTTTCATAAATTTAATTGACATTTAGGGACTTGCAGCTTTTATAACTTTACCACGACGATAGTCAATATATACAAATGTATAAATGAAGTATGTATGTAAAGTAGTGGAGGAGGCTCATCATCATCATCATCATAGTTCTTTCATTTACCAAATACAAACACAAACACAATCAGTGTTAATGTATATTTATTGTTGTAGAATCGACTGGTGGTAGTCTTTCCGTTCTTTGCTGTCATTTATTTGTTCGCTTGTGTGCAAATGTAGAAGCTTAATTTCTAGTCGTTAGTTTAAGTTCACTGCCATCATTCTTTGAAGAATTTAAGCGATATTATGATTTTGACAGGTATTGAATTACATTGACACCATGAAATTGATTAAAATCGAGAGCGCAGAAAAAATTGTTTATTGCTTACAACAACAATGTAAAACATTGTAATCACAAGTATTAATTCGAAAACAAAAACTAATAGTGTCAGCTTAAAATTGTTGTTGTTTTTTATTATGGCTGTTCTTTGCTAGAGCATTTTGAAGCTTTCATTTACTTCGTTAAATAAGACAATATTTAAATTAAATATTCATTTTGAAAATCCTTGTCAGGTGACAGTTACGAGCTATACAAAAAACAACTGTGAAAATACCCTGATCCCACATTAAATGCCCAGGTTTGCAGTATTTAATTGTCCGCAAATTTGAAGATTCTGAAGTCTAGATCTTGATTATTCTAAACAGATTTATCTGCTTAAAATATAACTTTCTGCTTTCAATTGTATCGTGAACTATAGTAATGCGGTTCTCCTTCTCTATCGAACCCAGAGATCGCCAGCGATTGAAAAATATAGTTACGTTTATACCTTTAATAAACGTTTTGTGGTTACTGAGTTCTTGATTGCAAAATAAATAACACCAGATTTTAGGGTTTTCAAATTAATTACAATTTTATTTACTTTAACTAAACACAAAGTAAAATTTCTACGTTAGCGCTACAAAACAATTTACTAAAAATTGCAAGTCCTTACTTCGCGAAGTTAATGTTTTAACTAACTAATTAACCACTCAGATGCTGCCTTTTATATTTTTCCGCTAGAGGTCGAGAAAAATTAACAATTTTCTACTCCCGTTGTATCACATTTTGTTGTTGCTATTTTACTCATTCAATATTTAGATGCCTTGTGATTTGTGTGTATTTTTGTTTTTGTCTTTATGCTGTTAAAGTTTCTTTCTGGAATTTATATTAAGATACCTGTTGTTGTCTTGTGTGTATAAGTTTTCTTAGAAAACTATGTAGTTAGCAAACTGTATACCCAGTTGTTGTTGTCTTGCGTGTATAAGATTTCTATGCAGTTTGTAACTACAAAGTTGATGTTGTCTTGTGTGTATAAGTTTTCTTAAAAACTACGCAGGTAGTAAACAGCATAACCAGTTGTTTACTTTATTACTTAATTATTTTCTTTTAAAACTTAAGCAAGACGCATCCGTAAAAATATATATAGGACCAAACATAGCTGTAACTCAAAAAGCAGCTGTACAAAAAAAATGTTTAAGGTAACTGAAGACAACAAGAATAAAATGTGCGAGTTAGTAGTGAGGTAATCCAACCCAAATTTTATTTTCCTTTTAAACCCAGTGTTAGTATTAAGGTGTTAAATATTAAGGTTTTAAATGTTTTGAATTTCAAAGCGGTAGAATACATCAAGGATAATATTAAGATGCTTATAAAGTCCAATAGATAATTTTATTTACTTAAATGTAGATGAAAATTTAATTAAGTTCTTAATCGATTCAATTAATTATTTATTTCAAAAATAAATAAACCAATTGTTTAGTGATTCAAATAACTTTTCATAATGAAATTAATTATATGAGTAAGTAAGGAGAAAATAGTTTTCTAATTAAATAAATAATTAAATCAAGTAAAAAATTAATTAAATTAAATTAATTAATTAATTAATTGCATCAAACATTTTTTTAGTGCTTTTAAGGCTAATAACTAGCTTGATAATATAAAACGGCTTCTTTTACAATAACGTCAGTTTTGTATTGAAAACCACAAAATTTATATATGCTGGGCGTATTTGAAAGGCCTTTTGACAGCGCTTTTGTTAAGAGAGAATGTGCTTTTTGAGTAAATCACAGGTCACATAGTATAAATTTGATAAAGAAGTATTAAATTTGTCTTTTAACGACAAGTCGCTAAAAGTCAGAAACAATGATTGCTCAAGTATTATTCATCAATAAACAATTGTGGCGGTTGATGCCCACTTGTTACTGAGGACCATAAGAAAAATAAGCGAACCCGTGATTGATGTGAGTGACTGTTCTTTGAAATAGTGACCGTAAGTAATCATCGATTCTGTTAGGAAAGTTTGTTCTCAATCAAGTGATCGATGTTGTATTTCGGAATAACAATTTCAAAATTTTTAAAATATTTCATAGAGCATTAATAACCTAGAGCATTAATACACTAGATAAGAGAAAAGAATTAAGGCAACAAGTAGGCAGCCAAGAGAGTTAAGCTTTCTTTAATTTGTCTATAGGTGCTCGCTTTTCACCAGTTCAGTTTCACCAATAAGGTGCCCCTGTAGGCTAGTAGGTAGCGTACTAGCTTGTCAGTACAGGGGTTGTGGGTTCGATTCCCAACGCAGACCTTTGTTTTTTTTTCACTACAAAAATAAAAACTGACTGTCGGTGGGGCTGCTCAGTGGTGAAGGCATAGTCACTGGTCGCTGTGCTGTCTTTATACGGCAGTTAATTTCCGACTATCCTTCTACTTTCACCACCTGTTTCATCTCTTCTCTATCTCTTTCCTAAAGCACGGTACTTGACTAAATAGGCATTGTTGCTTGAAGTGTTACTTCTCTTTATAAAAAAAAAAATAAAAGAAAAACAAAAGTTCGTCTATCGCTTCCCTCTCTGCACATGTAACTGTAAGTATATGTAATATCCGATTCACTATAATAACAAATACTTAGCATTAAAGGGTGTTCCAAAAGTGATAAAATATTCGTAAAAATATTGTTATTTTGTGAACTCTTATAGGAAGACACGTCAAATTTATACAGTGTATGTCTCTATAAAAATAGGTACAAAACAAATTTTAAATTATAGGGTATACCAACGTTAACGTGATTTTGAGATATGTGACCTTATTTTTGTATCGTAACCGGTAAATAGTTAAGTTAAAATATTTTCATGTCCACATTAAAAACAAGCAAAAAATAAAATAAATGGTTCGCCAAATAAATTTTTTTTGCTTTAAATTCTAAAACAAAACTACTGAATATTTTCTCAAATTTCTTTTTTATCTGAAAGTAAAATCCTTCCGATTAATAATGGAAAATAATTTCATTTAAATGGCTGCCTTGGATGGCCATGCAGTAGCCTACACGATCGGTCCAATTTTTAAGCACATTATCGATTGTGTGCAGCTGTATTTCACCAGTGGCTTCACGAATATTGCCTTTTAAAGCGTCAATTGTCTCTGGCTTGTAGGCGTAACACTTATCTTTGACGGCACCCCACAAATAATAGTCCAACGGTATCAAATCGCAGCTCCGAGATGGCCAAAGGACATCAGGTCTGCGGCTGATAATGCGATCTTCAAAAATAGGGCGCGAAACCTCGAGTGTAGTTTCGGCTGTGTGGCACGTAGCGCAGTTCTGTTAAAACCAAATATTGTTAATATCCTCCTCTTCAATTTTTGTGAACAAAAATGTGTTCACCAGGGACCGATAACGATCGCCACTGACTGTAACGGCCACTTCTTGCTCATTTTCGAAGAAAAATGGCCCAATTATGTCTGTGGAACGAAATTCGCACCAAACAGTGACTCGTTTTGTGTTCGTCGGCTTTTCAATGTATGCGTGTGGGTTTTCTGTGCTCCAAATGCGACAATTTTGCTTGTTTACATACCCGCCAAGATCAAAATGAGCTTCATCTGAAAAGACGATTTTTTTGCTAAATCGGCATCTTCTCTAAGTCGATCGCAGGCCCACTTAGCGAAGCGAAAACGCATTGGATGGTTATTTGGCTTCAACTCCTGAACCAATTGGACTTTTTATGGTGTCATACCAAGGTCTTTATGCAAAATTCATCTCAATGATGTCTTGGCGATTTTCAATTGTTGAGAACGACGGTGAGTTGATGTTGATGGCGCTTCACGCACACTTACTGCCACAGCAGCAATATTCTCGGGTGTACGCACAGTTTTCGGCTTTTCACGCTTTGGTTTATCAATGAGGATGCCAGTTTCTTTCATTTTTTTCACAAGACAACGAACATACGGAGCTGACGGTGCTTCTCTTCTTCCAAAATCCATACACAATTTTCGCATACACATTCGGCAACATTACCATGATTTTCAAAGCAATGCCGCAATATATCCCAGCGTTGTTCGAGCGTATACACAACCATATTCGTTCAGCGGAAGGATAGAACTAATTGTCTGTCAAATCAAACATGAGCTAAGTGCTACCATTCACGAAAATAGCACTAGTTGACCTTTTATAAAGGGTGCGCGTAAATTTTGGTAATGTTAACATTACATTTTTGCAATAAAACAAGAATGTGCAAATATGTCCGCTTTAGTTGAAAGAGTGAACAACAAATTCAAAAATAAAAAGGTGTTTTCATAGACGTTATAAATTTGACAAATATGGCCTTATCTTCAAAACCGTTGTAGTTTGCTATAAGGGCAAATATAAAAAAAATTGAAACAAAAAGCAGGGTGTTCCGATAGTAACGCAATTTTCATATATATGATGCATTAATGGACTGAGACAATAAGTTAAGATTTTTTCATGTCGTTTCAATAGCGGGTATAAAAGAAATAAATTAGGAATAAATCTATATATATATATATATAAAGGGTGTTTTTTTAAGCCCGATAGAACTTGAAATTGTAAAAAATAACACAAAAAATTAAATTGTAATCAAAATTTCTTTTTTATTCGAAGGATCAATACGTGACATTAACATTTGAAAATGATTTTGGGCATATGGGCACCGCGGCTGTTCTTGACGAAGCGCATTCTGGACGTCCAATTTTGGGCCACTTTTTCGAGCACTGCTGGGCGTATGTCACGAATAACACGAACAATGCTGTCCTCCAAGGCGTCAATTGTTGCTGGTTTATCAGCATAAACCAGTGACTTCACGTAGCCCCACAGGAAATAGTCGAGTGGTGTCAAATCGCACGACCTTGGAGGCCAATTGACAGGTCCATTTCTCGAAATCAACTTATCGCCAAATTTTGATTTCAATAAGTCGATGGTTGCGTTCGCTGTATGGCACGTACCGCCATCCTGTTGAAACCACATCTCGTCCGGATCAATGTCATCCATATTTTCAAACAAAAAATCATTGATCATGGTGCGGTAACAATCTCCTTTGACCGTAACGCGAGCTCCGGCCTCATTTTTGAAGAAATAAGGTCCGATGATGCCACCAGCGTGAAAACCGCACCAAACGATGCATTTTTCTGGATGTAATGGAGTCTGTAGGGTCTGTTGTGGAATGGTCTCACTCCATATGCGGCGATTTTGCTTATTAACAAACACATTAAGCCAAAAATGCGCCTCATCGCTGAACACAATTTTGCGATAAAACAACGGGTCAGTTGCCAACTGCTCTAGAGCCCAATCGGCGAAAGAACGACGCATATAATGGTCTCGTGGCTTCAATTCCTGCACCAGCTGGATCTTATGCGGATGTAGGCCGAGATCTTTGCGCAAAATTTTCCACGTAGTGGACGGACAGAGCCCCAATTCCTGCGACCGACGACGAATTGATAAATTTGGATCTTCTTCCACACTTTCGTTTACAGCGGCGATATTCTCTTCAGTACGCACATTCCTTCGACGTGTTGGTGTTATTGCATCCTCTAGAGAGTATGTGGTACGAAATCTATCGACAGTTCGACGAATGGCTTGTTCAGATGCACGATTATGTACGCCATAAAAATGACGAAGTCGTCTATAAGTTGCGCGAATCGACGACTGATTTTCAAAGTAAATTTGGATAATTTCGTAGCGTTGTTCAAGCGAGAGTCTATTCATGATGATTTGTCAGAGTATACTGAAACAAATAAAAAAAAATGTTGCATCAAAATTTCATTTTTTGTGTTACTTTTTACAATTTAAAGTTCTATCTAGCTTAAAAAAACACCTTTTATATATTTATATATATATATATATATATATATATATATATATATATATATATATATATATTGTTTTAATAGAATCAAGTTAAGAACAAAATAGAAAAAGTAATTAAAATGAAGTATGTCACATACACTGTATGGTGTCCTGTGTTCATTAGCTCGAGTTGTACTCCGCTGATTTTTTGTTGCTGTTGTTGTTTGTTTCTTCTCAGTATCGATTACTAAAAATTATTTTGGTCTTGAACTTGTTGCAAAAAAGCTGGCTAAAGTGGATTTGAGTAACAGAAAATCTGTCATGAGAAAATATAATTGAATACCTCTCATATAATTCCATTATTATCGAAAAGTTCGTAAAGTCGAATTAAAAATTAACAAATTTTTTATTATTTTTTATTATTAATTATAAAATATTCTTTGAATTTTCTTATTTAAAAATTTTTTGTTGCAACTCAAATTAAACAGAGCGTAATTATATTCAAATGAAAATGTAATTCAAAAGTCATGTACAAAATGCATGCAAAGTTGCATTATTATTTATATAGACCCCAAAGTACATTTCAATATACAAATGAACATTTGCCAGTGTCACAAAGATTTTCCAAATTAAGGCAGCACAAATTAAAAATTTTTAAAAAATTTTTAAAATAAAAAAATGAAACAATTAGTCGTTACAAAATTTTCTTCTAAAAGCACGATAAAGAATAAAATTTTGTTTTGAAAAACATTAAAATTTCCAAAAATCTTTTTTTTAATGAATTATAAAAATCGTATTTTCCTGCTGGCTGCCACTAATACATATAAAGAAATATTTGTATACAAATAACTTGAGAGAAAGTTTTGAAATTTGAAAACATTTTTAAAAATGCGTATGTGTCCTACAAAGTTTTAGTTTTATTGTATTTTAGTATGTCTTGTTGTAAAAATGTCTACGGTTAAGTTAAGATATTCTATGTGAGTATGTATGTATGTGCCTTAATTGGAATTAGAAACCCCATGTGGATTATTTGATTTAGTTTTTGTGAGAAAACAAATTAGAAAAGTTTTGAAGTTTTATTTAAAAAAAATAAATATTTTATAACAAAAAAGGCAAAAAGACCTCTCGACATGATTTCTATGGAGAGAAAGGAAAACATCTTGTTAAATATGGATGCGTTACTTTGCTAAGTTTAAATGCAACAGCTGGAAAATTGTCTATAAAATTTAAAATATCGACTTTTTCAACAAAAGCTTTGTTTTTCAATTGTGGCAACACCAACATCATGATAGTTTTAACGTATAGTTTTTGACGTATTCGCAGTAGATGCATTGGCAATTGTTGGAATGAATTCAATATCCCAAGAAAATCGCATTAAAATAATTCAAATCCACTATGAAAATGGTGGTTCTGTTAAAGTTAAATTTCGTAAAATTTGTGATATTTTCGGGCAAAATAATCGGCCTTCTTAAACCTCCATAAAGAATTTAGTCATTAAATTTGAGTCGACAGGCTCGATACAAAATGGACGAACACCAACGCATGTTCGACCGGGTCGTTCAACTAAAAACATAGCAGCCGTGCGCCACAGTGTTGAGCCGATCCAAATTAGTCCATTGCTTGGCGTTTTCAAAATTAAAAATTTGACTTTGAAGCCTTACAAGGTTTAACTGGTGCAGGAATCTAAGCCCACCGACCATTCAAATCACCGAAAATTCACAGAAACAACCGGCTGGTGTTTCTGAAAAGATCAGTTTTTCAGAGGAAGTCGATTTTCACTTGCCAGGGTATGTCAACAAGCAAAATTGCCGCATTTGGACTTCTAAAAATCCTAGAGCGTTTATTGAGAAGCTTTCGGATGCTCAATGTGTAACTGTATGGTACGCTATGTGGTCCGGAGGCGTAATTGGCCCGTTTTTTTGTCGAAGATGAGGCTTAAAATGCGGTAACGGTCAATGGATAACGCTATCGCGAAATGCTAATAACTCAGTTTTGGATTATTATTGGCGACGTCAATGTCACTGACATTTGGTTTCAATAAGACGGTGGCACAGGAAGATGATCAATTTACTGCAAACTATATCTCCCGATCGCATAAATTCACAACATTTAGCAGTTAACTGCCCAGGTGATGTAACACCCCCGGATTATTTTTGGTGACGCTATGTTAAGGACAGAGTCTATACGGAGCCAATCAAATCGATTTTAGCCTTAAAACTCAAAATCCGAGATGTGATTAGGTGGCCCTGTAGGCTAGTAATTAATGCACTACCTTATCAATGCGGGGGTTGTGGGTTCGATTCCCAACAAATACCATGGCATTTTTTTCATTACTGTCGCTGGGGCTGCTCAGTGATGAAGGCATGGTCACTGGTCGCTGTGCTTTCTTACGACATTTAATTTCCCTAACTCTCATTTTCTACTTTCACCACCTGGCTCATCTCTTCTCTATCCCTTTCCTAAAGAATGTAGCACAGTACTTGACTAAATGGGCATTGTTGGCCTGAAGTGCTACTTCTCTTTAAGAGAAAAAAAAATCAGTACCAACGGCGTAGTTTGCTTAATTGGAAATTATTGTTCAAGCCTGAAGTGCTGCGCTTCTCTTTAAAAAAAAAATAGGACAGCAGTTATACCAAAAACTGATTAAAGACTTTAATGAAAAATCCACATTTCTCAGTATGGTCATGGTGGATATTTCCCAGATATCATTTTTCATTCATAATAGACGAATACAATAATAATTTAAATCATCTTAATCTAAATTTTTTGCTTTATTTTGTTTTATAAAACAAACTTCTTGTCGAAAAACCCTATATTAGCTAAATTTATTTTTAAAATATAATTTACTTTGTTGTTGGAAAGACAAGAGTAAATTATTTTCTATGATCATGACCCGCTGTTGTGTAGTTATAAAGGATGTTTTTATCGAAATATAAAACTTAAGCTTGGCAACACTTTTTATATGGTGGTCATTTTGTCATGTTTAGTTTAGTTCGCTTTGACATTTCCAGATGAATAGTTTTACGCCTAAAAATTTATGCTAATTGAGCCCACTATAAGATTGCCGTTAATCCAGATTTTCATAAGCGAATATTGTTTAGCGATAAAGCTCGCTCTTGGTTAGATTGATACGTCCATAAAAAAAACCGCTACATTGGCAACTTTTTTTTTAAATTTGTTTGTCAGCTATCAAGTGGCTTGGCATTTTAAAATGAATAGACTGACGAGTGAATAACGTTTACAAATTGTTCAAAATGGGCCTAAAATACGAATACCAATGATTCCGATTTTATTTAGCGATGAAGTCCACTTTTGTTTATATGGATATGTCAATAAACAAAATTGTCTTCTTTAGGGTGATAATAATCCCCAAGATAAATCCAGGAAAACTGAATGTCCAGTATGGTAGCCACTGTAGAGCCTTGATTACTGACTTTTTCGTTCATCAGCTGAACAATCATAATGTGCAATAACTTCGATCTCAACAAGATGACGCAACATGTCACATAGCTCGTGCCATAATTGATTTATTGAAGGAAATGTTTATCAACCGCATATTTTCAAGTTTCGAACCCATTAATTGTCCTGAGGGATCGTGAGATTTAACGCCGCTGGACTATTTTCTGTGAGAATATGCAAAGTTGCTGGTCCACATCGATAAGCCCAAAGCGATTGGTCACTTGGAGGAAAAATTCGCTGTGTTATTATTGATATACGGTTCCAAATATTAGAAGAAGTCATGGAAAATTGGACCTTCAGATTAGATACGTTCAAGCCAGTGCTGGCGGTCATAGGCCACAAGTCCTATTTAAATTGTAATGGCAAAAGATTTTCTTTTGAATAAAGTAAATTTTATATCAATTTAAAAAATTTATTTGTATTTTATTCCATTTTAATATTCTATAACTCTATAAAAACACCCTTTACTAAGGTATGTAATGAATGGTAGTGTTAAGTTCCGCTTTCCTTAGTAGTCTGCTTTATCTTTTATTAGGACGGATAATGAAGAGGATGCTTTTTTAGGTACCAAAAATCCTGAACACCTCTTCTTTTAAGCTTTTTGCAGATCTAATGCGAAATTACTTTTTGCAGCTAGAAAAATCCTACAAACTTTTTTACCCAACAACAAATGTAGGTTGTACCTAGATAGGGCCAGGTGGCATTTTAGCGATCTCTATCTCTGCAGGGCTGTATACATCTATCTAAAAATCTTTAAGAGTTCATGAGCAACCATTTCTTCATCTCGAAGTTCAGCATGGAATTTAGTCTCGATTATATACCAACACAGTCATTTGATTACAAAAATGTAACTTAAGCGAGCAGGGTACCCCACCCACATAACACACACAACAATAACTGAAGTAAAATTTTTTCTTCTTCCAAAATTAAATATTTTCACTTGGCGCAATATGAAAATGTTTCATTTTAACTTGTTTTTAGTCATCTAATTTTAACATTCTGTAATTTCATTTTATTTTAGAATGGTTTTAAATGTTCTTGTTGTTGTTATTCTTTAGTTTTTGTGATTTTGATTTTACATGACTAACATGTTGATTTGATATGAGAGAACATCATTTACTATTTAAAAGTGAACAAAATATTATTTTAACATGTTGCAATTTTAATTTAAAAATTTATACACCGCTTCTTTAAAAGCTCAAATTTAATCTGCCATATTTAAAAAAAAAATAATTTAGGTTTCAAATCTATTTTAAAATGAAATATACATGCAAATGTTGTTTTAAAATACATTTCAAATTCAAATATTTTTTTTGCTAAATAAAGTAGAATACGTTAAGCTTTATTTATAGTTAAACAGCAACAAAAAATACGTTAGAATAAATTTGAAGTTGTTTTTTTCCAATAGAACACCAAAAGATTTTAAATAAATATTCACCTTTATTCTGTTTGGTGACGACAACATCGTCATCGATTTTGAGGCAACATCACTTTAACGTCAGTACTAATTTGGTATTCTTTAACAGTCTTATGTCAATCATTTTAATAAAATATAACACACATAACTAATATTTGAGGCAGCTGATTAATTTGTGTACTATTTTTGATAAAATTGTTGTGAAAAAAATATAAACTGGGTGAACAAAAAAATTAAATCTGTATTAAATTGCACATAATATAAATTAAACATAAAAATAAATTAAAATCAAAATGTTAAGCACATTCACTCTTATTCTGTTTGGCGAGGGCAATACAAGACGACGTCGTGTTTTATCATTTGTTGGAAATCCGTATTCTCGTTGACAATATTGCCATTTATCGATGACTGGCAATACATGTTTGGTATTCTGTAAGATAAATTGACGTTGATGTTACCTTAAATTGCCGTTAATATTGTCGTCTGTGATTTTAGTGTCGTGCTGTTATAAACAAGAATTGTAAAATATTGAAAAAACTAAAAATACAAAATAAATGGAAAAATGGAAATGGAATGATGGAAAATGGAAGAAAATTAAAATATCACTACACGTAAAATCACTCATGGAAAAACACAAAATAACTCATTACTATAGATACGTAGATGATATTATATGCATCCTCGAGCAAGATAACGGCGAACAAATTCTAGAAAACTTAAACAAAATTCATGATAAGATTACATACACAATGGAAAAAGAACAAGACAGAAATTTACATTATCTTGACATCACCATAACACGACGAACTGACTATTTAACATTCGACATCTATAGAAAACCAACAACAACGGACACTACCATCCACAACCCCTCAAACCACGCTACCCAACATAAAGCAGCAGCATTTAAACAAATGATACACAGACTTAAGATAATCCCACTTACTCCAGATAAGTACGACAAAGAACTCGACACAATCTACGCCATAGCTATGAATAACGGCTGCAAGGCCACTACCATCACTAAACTTCTTAGACAATACAACACAGGGAACAGAATTAAAGAAGACAACACGACAGCACACCTTTACTTACACAGGACCAGAAATATACAGACTAACTAACCTTTTTCACAAAGAAAGAATACTCACAGAATTAAAAAGTGGTAACACCCTCAGACATTATCTCAGATCAACCACAGAAACAATTGACAAATTTAATTCCATCGGGGTATACATACTTACCTGTACAAACTTATAGAGGGCAAACTGGACGAACACTAAAAAACAGGGTTTACAGAACACATACGCTCATACAAACAAAAGAAAGAGAAGATTCAAACTTTGCATTGCACCTTGACACTCACGGACACACACCAAGGGAAATAGATGAATGTATGACATTATTACATCCTAGGAAAAAAGGACGAAGACTAGACATTCTTGAAAATATGGTAATCTACAAAACAAAACATTCAACAACGACATTATAAACGAACAGGGAAACACGACCTCAGACACAATTTTTCACACCATTGAAACTACTCATGTAAACGGGCAAACGAAAAACACCCTCAGACGGACACACGTACCTCTATAATAGTAAAAGACGGAGGTATCGTTAAATTCACTTTGCATACAAATGCCAGGTGGCTGGTATTCTGCCTACCTGAATATATACGAACCTAATAACGGACCAGCCTGAACCTCAACACTGACTCACCTGTACTAACTAAACCACGGCTTGAAAATGATGCATTCGCATCGAAAGCGCTCGCCATCAGATAAAAACCAGCCAGTTAAGACGAGAAATGGCAATATTATTACCAACGCCAATCAATTTGAAAAATTAGTGGAAGAATTGGGAAAAAATCCATCAATTTCGAAGACACAGTGTTCCTACTAATTTTAAGGAACAATGGAAAAGTGTTGCGACTGTTCTGAACGCCCTTGGTCTCCCAAATAGAACGAGTGAGGCTGTTGGCTGATCAATTTTGCTACGTGAGGAAACTTAAATAACTTTTTGTTAGCTGTTAATAATTACTCTTACCAACGACTTTTGCCGATTTGTAGACTCTCAATTAATTGTTATTAAAAATATTTTTCCAAACACTAGTGAGAATTATCAGAATTATGCCTGGTTAAGTAAACGAGCAATTCTTACCGCAAAGAATAATGATGTTGTACATGCACTGAATTTTACTATTCAATCAAAAATCGATGGCGACTTGGTGACATACAAATCCGTTAATTCCATAACAAATTCCAATGATGCAGTAAATTATTCAACGGAGTTTTTAAACTCTCTTTGGAATTACCAGGATTTCCACCACATGGCTTACAACTCAAAGTTGTCTCAGTTATTATGATATTGTGTAATTTGAATCTACCGCGACTTTGCAACGGTACTCGACGTGTGGTGAAAAGACTTATGCCGAATTTGATTGAGGCAACCATTATTAACGGAAAGTACGCAGGTGAAATTGTAGATATTCCTCGAATACCAATGATTTCGACTGATCTTCCGTTTGACCAATGACAATTAACAAGTCGCAAGGCCTTTAGAAAATCATTGTTTTTTGCATGGACAGCTATACGTTGCGTGTTCACGAGTCGGGAAACCATCCGTTTTATTTGTGTGTGTTTACCAAAGAGCACTTCAATGAAACGGATAATTTGCGGACACGGATAACGCTGCGATTCATTATTTACTTTGGATTCACTTTCATTTTTTACTTAGAGCAGTTTAACTAAATTGCACTTCATTTTTCTAATCGAAATGAATTCATTACTGTTGTGCAATGAAATAAAAATTTTTCTTTTCAAATGTAAAACAAAAAAAATAATTTTCTTCATTTTTTAATCCCCAAACGAAATGTTACAAAAAAACGAAGCCATCTGGTGGCGAAACGGAGTTTGTCGGATTCGATAGTTCATTTGAAAAATAATATATTTTTATTACAGTAATTCATGAAGTTTTGATAAACAATTGAATTCAAACGGCCTCCACCCTGAGCGACACATGTGCCACATCTTACCAAAAAGTTATTTAATGCCTGTGGATTGCTTTAAATCATTCAAATTTGCTGAGTTTCCTTTGTAAACTTCTTCTTTGTAATAACCCCACAAAAAAAAACAGGTGCAGTGAGGTCAGGAGACCCGACAGGCCAACCGAATGTGGAGTTTCTTGATATCAGTTTATTAAATCATCCAAATTTGTTAGGTTTCTTTTGTAAACTTCTTCCTTGCAATAACCCCCCAAAAAAAATCAGGTGTAGTGATGTCAGTAGATCTCGGAGGCCAACGGAATGTGGAGTTTCTTGAAATCAATTTATTGGGGAATTTTTGCCGCAATTTTGTCATAACAGGCGTGGCTATGTGACAAGTTGCACCATCTTGTTAAAACCAAACAGAGGTTGAAAGGGATTCTCTTTCGGCGTAATTCTGGAAAGAAAAATTCTTTCAAAATCTTTAAGTAACGGTCTCCATTAACCGTAACAGCAAGACCATTTTCTGCCAAAAAGTAAGGTCCGACATTGAACCGTAAAGAAACTGCACACCACACTGTGACACGAAGTGGATGTAATTTCATCTGATGGAGTATCTGTGGGTTAAAATTAATCCATATTCGACAATTTTGTTTGTTAACATTGCCGTTTAAATCAAAATGTGCCTCGTCAGACACACAAATGCAGTTCAAGACGTTTTTATTCTCTAACGCCATTTGAATGATCTTCTCATAAAATTCCAAGCGAATCGGGAAGTCTCTAGGGTTCAGTTTGTTTGTTAATTGAATCTTATATGGAAATAAATTTAAATCTTGGTGCAAAATTGTCTGCAGTGACTGTCTGCTGACACACATTTGAGCAGGTAAGCTTCTTGTCGAAGCTTGAGAATTGGATTGTATGACAGCAGCTACAGCAGCTACAGCAGCGATAGTGTACTGCGTCTGATTAAGGGATCTCGATGATAAGGCGTTCTTGCGATTGTGCCACGCTCGGTAAAATTTTTCACGAGCCACCTTATAGTCCATTTGCTAAGAAGAGTGCCACCAAACGTGCGCCTATATTCTCTTTGCACGGAAACTACAAACTCTAAAGCATAAAAGCATTGCACTATCCAAATTCTTGTTTCATTGTCCCATTTCTCCATTTTATATAAATTTAAACATCAATCTATAAAATAAAATAAAAATGGAACAGGTTGGTTACACAGAAAATAAGTTATTAAAAAATGTTTTTTTTGGTGGCAGCTTTCATCAGCCACACCGTAAATCATAAATTTAATTTTTAGTCTCCTGATGATATTTTTTGAAGTCGGAAGAGTAAAACTTCCAACCCTGGCTCATATATTTGAGGCGCTGCAATCAACACCATTTTAGTTAGCTAAGAATTTCTTTATTTTTTGGATTCAAGTTCGTTTGTTGACGGAAGCAACCACGCGTCATTTAAAACTTTAAAGTAAATTTTATGAAAATTGGAATAAACCAAGAAGTTAATTTGTAACTTCGCCTTTGGTCAAATAGAAAATGGAATTTAACTCGTGTTCTTTTTTATTGCGACCGGTTTAGTGCTTGTGGTTCCTTTGTTTGCTTGGGTGAGGATAGCCGTCTGGAAGCCATCATCATCCCCCACATTTTTAATATGTATAAAAGATTTTTTTAACGGTTCATATTGATTCTTGTTTCACATTCATTCACGGTTCAAAATAAAAAAATTATATTATAGGGAATGGCATAGTTTTTTAATTTTTCGATCTGGTCATAAATTCCCCAAACGGACACATTTTGCGTATTTCTATTTTCGAGTCTGAAAAAGGTTAGGTGCTATTTCAAATTTTACTTATTTGGCGAAAATTCTTTTCGAAAAAAAATTCTATTTATGCAGCTACTTACAACGAGTTAGCAAATTTTAATTATTCTCCTACTCTAATATGTTAAAAGAAAATTTAAAAAATTTTAAAATTTTAATTTGAGATGAAACCATAAAGAAACCATAAAACGTTAAAATTAGCTCCAATTAAAATATTTACTTAACGACTGTCAAAAATATGAACTTCAAAATACCAAAGTTTATCGCTTAATCGCCTTTTTATCTCCCACAGCAACAGACGGCTTCTATTGAAGAAAAGCAATCATAAACAACATACTGTAAAGTTAAGCATCCTGTTGCTCCTCCTACTCTTCGTAAGCATCAATCGTTAAGTCATATTTTGCGTTTTTTTTTTATTACATCTGACGTGTATTATGTCCTTTGAATGATGTCCATACAAAATTTTTATCATAAATTTTTTGAAACCATTAAATACCAAATGGTGAAAATAATTTGTTTTACGTCGACTTCCTTTGAGATGTATTAGCTAAAGGTACAGCAAACACAATTCCCAAAACAACTGCCTTGTGGGAAATGTGTGCTTTTACTTTATTGTAAATGGAAACGGTGCTTCTTATGAAACTGAAGCATTTTATCCGTTTCAGTTAAAAGTGCCGATACTTGATATTGAAATGTGATTCTTTAATATTCAAAGTAAAGCTGTGAGTGTTACTGCTGCTCGATATCCCAGTAGGTTAATAATGGGCATATTTTGCACACAACCCATAATAAAGGGTGTTTTTTTATAGGGTATAGAACTTTGAGGTGGAATTAAAAAACAGACAAACATAAGTATAACATGAAATTTACATAATTCCAAACTTAATTTTCTACCGTTATAACATAAATATAACTTCTGGCATATGATCGCCGTTCGGACGTAGTCTAATTCGAAAATCCAACTATTTATGTCTCTTTCCAAGATGTCGATACTAACAAGGTGAATGTTATCCTCTAAATGATTAATTGTTGCGGGATTATCGGCGTAGATAAAAGTCTTCAAATATACCCACAAAAAATATTATAGCGGCGTTAAAACACAAGATCTTGAAGGCAAATTCATGGGTTTGAATCTTTAAACTATGCGATTATTCAAAGTTTCCTTCAATAAACCAATGTTGTGCACTAAGTTTTCAATCATTTTGGGCTTATCGGCGTAGACTAGCCTCTTCACATATCCCCAACGAAAATCGTATAGCGGCGTTAAATCGTACGGTGTTCGAGCCCAATTGACGGGTGCGATTAGCTAAACTATGCGGTTATCAAACGTTTTCTTTAACATATCAGTTATGGCACAAGATTTTGTATTTTTTTTTTTTGTAAGAGAAGTAGCACTTTAGGCAACAATGCCTATTTAGTCAAGCTACATTATTTTAGGAAAGGGATAGAGAAGAGATGAAACAGGTGGTGCAAGTAGAAGGATTAACTGCCGTATAAAGACAGCACAGCGACCAGTGACCATGCCTTCAGCCCCACCGACAGTCAATTTTTATTTTTGTACTTAAAAAAAACCAAGGTCTTCGTTGGGAATCGAACCCCCAACCCCCATACTGACGAGCTAGTACACTACCTACTAGCCTACATACCATAGCTCCAGCATATCATGGCTACATAGCGGTCGCTGGTTGAACCATTGGCCCGTCTGACCATTATAATTTTTAAAAAATGATTCAACCAGCACATAAAGCATACCAAACAATCAGTCTTCCTGGATATTTTGTTTTATATCGTATCCATTGTATCCATTCAAACAAAGGTGAGCATCATGGCTATGCAAAATTCGTTAATGGGAATTGGGATTATCGGCAATTTTGCTTTGGGCACGATTTGCACCATTCGGAGGCGTTGGTATCAGGTGTCAGTCTGTCAATGTTGAGGTTCAAAACCAAACTAAACAGGTATTAAGTGATTTATACTAAGTTCACACCTAGCGTGTTTAACATCTCAATCGTGTTTAAGCACTAAACACGGCGAATTTGAGGTGTTTCACCATACATTGACGTGTTTTGTTAAACATCTCAAATGAGTTGTTTTTGATTTAAACACATCGTTAAACACGTAAATTTCAAATACAACTCTGAATTTCATATAATTTTGGGACGTGCTAAGTGCGTTTTTTCCCCTGTAAGGTAGTAGTCTGGGGTTTGGGTTTAAATCCCAACTAAAATGGCTGTTTTCACTACAAAAAATCATTTTTAAGGTAAAAAAAGTAGATAAAATATCAGCCTTAAACATCTCAATTATAGTGTGAACGGCTGTGTTTAAATTTTAAAACATTTTGCTTAAACACGTTCAAAATCACAAGTGTGAACTTGGTATAGCACTTTACAGCTGACAAATTAAGCGCCAGTTAAAAAAGTGTTGTCTACTTAAACGTTTAAAAAAACACCCAAATATTACATTTGCCGCATATGACACTTCCCATTTTCCCACTCGTCTTGACTTCTCTTATCTTGTCTTTAATGATAGTAAAATTTAAAAGTATTATTCGGATTTCGCATCCGAAGATTGCAAATTTGAGTCCTGTCACGGTCACCATATGGAAGTAATTAAACAACAGTTGTCAGTTCAGTTTCTTTAACTTAACAACTTAACTTAACTTATCGAATCTTAACTTATCGAATCTTAACTTAACGAATTACAGGGTAGGCTATTTATTATTATTAATAGTATGTACAGAGATGGCACTACATTATACTCGCACTGGGAATGTAGAACTAAACATTTCTATAACGAAATTTCAGCTTAAAACTACACAATGTCATTTGTCTGCTGTGCTATTACATACCTGCGTTCATTATTATTTTCATTATGATTTAATTCAAATCTTGCTAAAATACTGGGACACACTTTAATTCCTTTTAAAAAATATAATTTCTTTTATTTATATTATTATTATTTTTTTTTTGTTGCTTAAATTAGTGTCCAAGTAAAATTCCTTAATGGTGTTTCTGGCATAATGGCTTTTGGATGTTGTTTTAATAAAAGAAATATGTTTTTGTAAAGTAACAGAATTTGGCCAAATAAATAAAAGCAGCTTTTGTTGTAAATCACACAAATAAAAAAAGAATAAAAAATCTGCACAAAAATAGCCATAATAAAATGTTTCAGGCAGAAACTAAAATAAAATAAAAATATCTTTTCAATTATAAAAATAATTTCTTTGTCATAAATCAAAACTAAGTGCTTCATAATCACATTTTATATTTTTTAAAATGTCATTGATACTCATAAATAAATATATAAAAGACTTTTTATTTAATTTAGCAATAAAAGCAACAATTTTAATCACTTTTTCAGCGTCAACAACCATAGACAAATAACAGCTTTATCTGCTGCATTAAAGTTAATTTAATGTGTATTTTATATCGCCTTAATTCGATTTATGAAACTCTGCTGGCATTAATAATTTTAACACAATATTTAAGTACAATTCGATTTGGTAATTAGCACAAACAATTATTTGTACATTATCACCAAATAAAGGCAAAACTTGGAATTAATTATTGGTATCAAACAAATTATTTCACTAAAATCACATTCATTTATTTGTACAGCTCTTCCCAGCAAACAATTTTCTTAGAGTTTTAACAGAGTTTGATAAAAGTTTGAAAAATAAAAATTAATTAATTATACGGTTTCATAAGTTGTTAGTTGTTTATAGACGAAAAATTTAGAATTACTATCTATTTAACAGCTTTGTATGACAATATACAAATACAACATATTGTTACGTTTATAACTTTTATAAACATTTTGTTGTTGGTTCTTTATTGCAAAATAAATAAAATCATTTTATTTACTTTAACTTCACAAAAAATTGACACTACAGAACAATTTATTTAGGATACACGTCCTTACTTCACCAGGTTTATTTTTCAAGTAAATATCCATTAAGACGCCGCCTTTTATATTCGTCCACCCGAGGTCTAGAAAAAGTAAGAATTTTCTACTCTATTTGTACCACACTTTGTTGTTGTTATGTTATTCATTCAATGTATAGGCGCCTGTAGGTCTGTGTGTATTTTTGTTTTTATGATGGTAAAGTTTCTTCCTGGAATTTATTTTAAAAAAATTATTGTTGCCTTGCGTACATAAGTTTTCTTCGTAAACTACGCAGTTAGTAAACAGCATATCCAGTTGTTTACTTTATTACTTAATTATTTTCTTTTGAAAATTAAGCAAGACGCATCCGTAACAATATTTACACAAGAAAAAATTACCAAGAATTTATGTAGAGTTGATATACTTCTGATGGGATCATCATTACTTAGGCTTTCAAGAAGCTTAAAACTATATATACTTTCTTATTAGTTTATTTATAAGCTCACAGAGTTCTGCTAGCCTATCAACCTACAGAATGTCATTCATTAGCAAGACAGATAGCTTATGCTAGGTATTAAAGATTTATTTTTCAACCCACAAAATGTTCCTGTTAGGGTACTACAACGGTCAATGTTATCAGCCAAAGTATGTTCAATATTAAATTCAGATTTTTACGAGCCATCCAAAAAACATCTATAAGCATGTTACTGCAATAACTGCAAGAGCAAGATCTCAAATGTATTAATTAAAGCAATAAAATCTGGTTTTGACGTCCCCTTAAATTCTACATAAAATATAAAACAAAATTAAAAATTGACCAAAAAACCCATTTAACTGCCTTCCTGTTGATAGAAGTTAAATTCTTATTCTAAACAAATTTATATATCTGAACATATTCAAATAAGTAAAATAAAGAACTTGACACAAATGCAACATAGCTAAAAACAATGACTACAAACCCACTACTGTCGACAAACTTCTTAGGCAATACAACACTAAAAACTGAAATAAAGAAGACAAAGAGATAACCGATACAATACGACGGAACACTTTTACTTACAACGGACCAGTAATATATTGATTATCTAACCATTTTGACAAACGAGCAACACTCTGAGACATAATCTCAGAACATTTACAGAAATAACTGTCAAATTTAGTTCTAGCGGAGTATAAAGACTTAATTGTACCTGCAAACATACTTACATACGACAAACTGGACTAAAAACAAGATTTACAGAGCACATGCTCTCATACAAACGAATATCATTTTGCATTAGACCTTGACACTCACGGACACGCACTAAGCAAAAAAGAACGAGAACTAGACATTCTCGAAAACATGGAAAACTTTTAATAGTGACATTATAAATGAACAGGTAAACACGACCTCAGATATAGCTAAAACGACTCATACACTCTAACAAACGAAAAACATTTTTAGACCAACACACCTAATAAAAGATGGAAATATTAGGTTAACCCCCCATAAAATGCCAGGTGGCGCCTTATCTAGGTGCATGAGTAGATAAGCACTAGTACAGAGTAGGACATATCGAAAGCCCTTCACATTTATGGGTCTTTATGGAATACTTGACCGTCTAGACCTGTGCTGCTGGGGGTATAAGGGAGCCCAGTCCCCTGAAGGCAAGCAGGGAGTCAACTGGAACCTCCACATTATTTCCACGGGAATCAGTAAGCCTCAGAGTTCCGCTAATTGTCTGTCTAGACTTTTAGCTGTTCTCTGACTAATTACTGAGGTTGGCTCTTCGGGAGTATCGTGGTGGTTGTGGTTTTGCGGCCCCAGCATGAATTGATCAGGATCATCTCGCCTTTAATAACACCAACGCGTGAATAATCCGGATCCAATGAGCATGCCAGTCATGTGTTCTCGACCAGGAGTTGGATAGTCTGCAGCTCTTCAGCAAGGAGTAGTAGTTTGCAACTCTGCTTTGGAACCGCTAAAATTGCAACTAGGAAAGACCTGTTGCTAGAATTAGTCCTCGGCTTTCTAGGGCGTGAATGACGTTGCTTGTCATCCCCAGTGGTTTGACCACCATCTGATTAAGGCTTACAGTAAGGTACAGATGTAAATCTTATCACGAAATATCGAAAGCCCTCGCCAATCATACCGAACAAACAGCCAGCAATGACGGTTTACACCGAAAGAAATGACTACAATATTCTACAAACATATGACATAGCTATAAAATGTGACAAAGGTTTATTTCCACTGCTTAACCGTAAGTCGACTCGCAACCGTAAGCATAAGTATTTATGCTACAGAATGTGTATACAACCAATATGGCCTATGAGTATTAAATATAGTCAACATGAACAGCCTAAACACATTTTAAAAAGCTACAAGTTATTAACAATGAAAATCTAAAAATTATTTGTAATTTAAGACGTTATTCGACGTAACTTTTATATGATGGCTGGGCAAATTTGAGGTTAGCAAATGAATAGACATAAAACACTTTCTTTCAACAAGTTCAGTTTTATTGATTGCAGTGTAAAGTATGGCTTATCTGTTGGTGTATCCTTTTGGATACCAACTTGTTGTAGTAACGCAGGAGGGTTCCGTAGGATTCGCTGCGTTCTACTTGTGTGAGTTATGCCTTTCTATATAGTAATCCTGGAGGGTCCCGTAGGATTCGCAGGGTTAGATAAAAAGGCGAGGTTATTTAGTTACAATTTCTAACAAACCTGGAGGGTCCCGTAGGATTCGCAGGCCGCTACTTTATTACTTGTAACCCAGCTTACGTTCAGTCTCACAGTTCTTATTGAGCTGTGGGTTCGAACTGCAACGTTAAGCTGTACTTCACACAATCATTCTTAATCTATTAACAATAAACTTGCTGACTGAAGAAATAATAACAATAAGTACAATAAACTTAAATAAACTTGCTGACAACTAATAATAATATAATTAGTCAATTATGCGAGGGTGACTCGCAACATAGCGACGAATTTCATATTCAAGGGCGTCAGATGTTTGTGGGTAAACTCGTTTGAAGTTTAACTCAATGGCCTCCGAGAAAATAATTCAGCAGCGTTAAATCACACGAACGAAGCGGCCAATTGGTATCGTCAAATCGAAAAATTACTTGACCGCGTAATAACTGAATTGCTGGGTGACTTGTGGTACTGTCTTGCTGAGACCAAAGATTACTGATGACAACATTAGCCAATTGTGGCCACAAAAAATTAGTTGTCATGATTTGGAAGCGAAGTGAATACACGGTGATGGCCTTTCCTTGCTTATTTTCGCTAAAATACAAGCCAATAATGCCACTTAGCTACAAACCACACTATACGTTCACTTTCTTGTCGTGCAATGGTTTTTCGAGAACTATTTATAAATTTTGCAACCATTTTGTTTTTTTTTTCATACAAAAAGGAACTACGAGTTTCTCTTTGTTTAAATTCCTTCCATAATGTTTGCCAGGTTAAAGTTTTAAAAGCACTTTCATTTTAACATTATTTAAATGTAAATATGATTTTAGATAAAAAAAAATAAATGAATTTTTAACACGCCATAATTTATGTTATTGTTATCGTTATTATTGATTTCTCTATAAAACAAAAATATTAGAAATTTTAGGTGAACATTAAGCGAGTGCTACAATTATGAGAAAGTGAAATTAATTAAAACATCCTTAACAACATGTTAGACAACTGTGTGATTTTTATAATAAAATTGATATTGAGATTAGAATGGCTAGAACTATATTAACTTTGATGGTAACATAGATATCACATTTAAGTACAGTTATGTATTCACTAGAAATACAGTGATAGACATTCGTTTGACCGCACCATGTTTTTTTTCTATTTTAAGGAAAACTAAAAGGGCTTTAATTACTTTTTTTTAGCAAAACGATTAAGTGATTTATTAGCTTAAAAGTAGTAAACAAAAAATATAAATATATTTCACATTCGTAATACGTAATCGATAACAATCTAAAAATTTAAGAGAGATTCGTTTGAACGCAGTTTCCTTTAAATTAATAAAAAAATAGAACGATTTTTAAAATATTAAAAGTTATTATGCACTAATATTTAGTAGGACCGCCTTCACTTTGAATGCCCGAAAATATTCTATTCGGCATTGAGTTTACAAGCCTTCGAAGAGTTTCAATTTCAATATCCAATCAACATTCTTTGACTTTTTCTTTCAGCTCATTAACAGTCGAAAACAACCTTCCCTTTTCGTATATCTTAGCTGCAATGATTCGTCATAAGTTTTCGATTGGGTTACAATCGGGACTGCATGCTGGCCATGGAAGTAAATCAATGTTATTGGTAGAAAATCATTCCTTACATTTTTTCGACACATATATTTCCTGTTGGAAAATATACTCATTGTCAGAATTTTCGTCGAGTTTTGCAATAAGGACATCTTCCAGAAGTTCCAGGTACATTTATGAATTCATTCTGGTGGTTATAAAACAAATCCGAAGCTTGAAGTTATAAGAGAATGCACCCCACATCATAACGCTTCCACCACCAAAATTTCTCTTTGATCGCATTACGTTCGATTGGCTCAAATCATGCCAATAACAACTGTAGCAATCTGGATCATCCATGTTAAATTTTTTTTCGTCTGAAAAAATAACTTCTTTCCATTCATCAGTCCATGACTTATGTGCTTGAGCACAGCTAGACGTCTCTCCTTGTGTACTTTAGTTAGTCGTGGTTTAGACCTCATTTTTTCCATTTTATCGATTGGGTCGCATTCAAAACACGGGCTATGGTTCGCGTTGTAACTGGAAGATCAAGTTTGCCCTTTTTTTCCCGACAGGATAAGCTATTTCAAGTTGCTTCATGGCGAATCTGCCCTTTTTGACGGGTCATAATTTTTGATGATCCCTTCGTTGGAGCCTTAATGCCATACTTTTTGCCAAGTTGTAATAATTTCTTATTTTTCTTTCAGAACGCATTATTATTCCAGCAATTTTTCGATTTGATAAGCCTTTTTTCTTTAAGTTGGCGATTAAATCTTTTTCGGTATCATATAACCGCTTTCCTGAGCCCATATCTAATCGGTTTATAAAAATTCTGCAATTTGTTTTTTAGTTTTTATATTTGAATTAAATTTTTTTATTAAATTAGTATGTAATTGTATTGTCTCACGAAAAACAATAACAATTTTATAAAAGAATGCATATTTTCTATAAAATAATCGTTACACTAATAATGGTTATTGTTTTGTAAACTGAGCTTAATAATGTAATTAAAAAAACAGGAAAAGAAATAACTGTTCTTATAAAGAGTTTAAAAAAACAACTTAAAAGTAAAAAAGTAAGTGCGGCCAAATGGATGTCTATCACTGTATATTCCTGAATAGTATGGAGTGGGTAGCTCTTTTAAGAGGCATGAAATACTTCGAATGCACTTATCAGGAAAAACATCTTAGAACATAAAGAAAAGAAGATATGTTGTACACAAATTGACATGCTGGCCAGAAATCTATATGCTTCATCTGGATATAAACCTCAGTGACTTGGAGATACAAGCAAACCTTAAAAGTTGTTCCAGTAAAGATTATTGGCGTTTGAAAAAAGTAATTATTGAGTTTGAATGAGAGCAGATAAAAATTTTCCTATAAGTAATTTATAATTCGGAATCATTTGCAGTCTAAGCGAAAAATAAAATTGCTTAATTTTCCTTTAAAAAATTTAGGAACATTTATGAAAAACAAAGTGCACAAAATTTGAGCTAAATAATTTTCATACGAAAGACTAGACATTTTTACAAATATGGGCCATAAAACTTCAAAGCTTTAAACTGTTTATACCCTTTTTTATTCTTTTCCTAGAGATACCACCCAATATTGTGATGAAATATTGAAAATAAAATTTAATAATAAAACTAAATTTATATACAAAGACCTTGTGCTGAAAGAAGTTACTTATAAATTAAATTGTGTCTTTGATAAACACAGCTGAAAGTTGCTATATTCCATCAAAAAAAAAATGAGAACAGGCTAAAAGGACAACAGACTAAATGTAGAAGATAGCTAAAAAAAGTAGTAAAACCTTCTCGTCTGTTTGCTTGTTCAACGAAATATGATGATCTTAAATCCCTATAAAATCTCGAGTATAAAAAAAAAATAAATTAATTGTGTAAAACGCAATAGTTTAAACGGAAAGTAACAATAGTTGTGTTGCTGCTGAAGATACGCTGGTGAGGGCGCCAGTGTAAACCTCGACAGATCATGGTTCCTCCAACTTTATATATTAGGCAATTTTTTAATACAATTTTAATTTATATGCATAGCAACATTTATACTAAAGCAAAAGCCACTGAGCCACAAGCAAATAAAATAATTATCTGAAGGGTTAGTCACAAAATCACCAGGTCAGAAATCAGCAATGTTGTTCCTTTTTTTCTGTCGATCGACAACCTGCTTAATAAACAGAAAATTATAAGTTTGAATCCCATCGAAGGCATAATTCATTATTTTATAATTTTACAAATGACCATGCGACCACAAATATCACAAATATAGTCACAGACTAAGAAAATACAACCTGGTAAGTAAACAGGAAATTTTTAGTTCGAATCCCATCGGAGCCATAATTCACTGTGTTATAATTTTACAAGTGAACGTACGACCACAAAAATAGTTACAGATTAAGAAAAACACTAGTCAGAAAATAAAGAAAAAATATAAAGTATAAAGAGAACACTGAAGATGGCTAATAGCCGAAACCGGTTTGTTCACAAACCAAATTTGACAAGGATCGACGTAAAATCATACCCAAAAAAATAAATTTTGTGTGCTTTCAATTCCACTCACAGCAACTCCTACGTTTGATAAGTAAAGTGTTTGTCAACAAAAAGTTTATTTTCTAAAAAGTTCGGGAATTATGAATGAAAAATTATATCTGGCAAATGTCCACAACGACCTTGCTAGCAGATGTCGATTCTTAAATCAAAATTTTTAATCACTTATTAGCTAAATCACACACGAACTTTGACCTTAAAAGTATAAATCGGTTCAAGTGGCTCCAATAGACTTTTGTCCTTAATATTCTTTTCTGTATTTAAGTCCACAAAACAAAGTAATTTTCGAAACGATTTGAGGTTGTAGGACGACATTTATAGATTGATAGCAAAAGGATTATAATTTTAAACATTACAGGAAGTGCCGGTACAACACATATGACTTTTACTAATTCATTTAATCGCAAAGTACCAAGGGTTGGTACTATTATAGCTTCCAATAACAGCAAGTAATGAAAAATATATTTAAAAATTAAATAGTGTTCAGATAGGTGACGTGATTTGAATTCAGTCAAAGTCAAACTTTTTATAATTAAACAGAATGAATACTTCTATGTCCACTACAACAACAACAACTTCTATTTTTTGTCATATTTTTATTTTTATTATTGTTTTTTTTTATTATTCTTAAAATAACAATTTAAGTCAAATTGAAAATCAAACGTTTTTCTGCTTACAGCTTCACTAGAAAAATTATTTTAATTTTTTGATTTAAAAAAATCAATTTGTTTTTTTTTTTTTTTGTTTATAAAAGTCAACTGCTTCAATTAATATTTAAAACGTTGATTGAATTTTTAGCAAAACATCTGTAAATCAAATCAAATATATCGCCAGCAATAATTTAAAATTTATTTTTTTTGTCGATACTATTTCATGGTAAAATTTAATAAATCGTTTCACACAAAGCGATGTTTCTATAATTTTTATTTGTTAATAATGAAACGCTTATAATGAAATAAAATCACATTTAATACAATTCAATTTAATTTTATTTTTTAACATGATTCAGGTTTTCAATAATAATTTTCCCATACGACATGGCTGCAAGCGGAAAAATGCAACAATAAATAAATTTCAATACGTGTATTTGTATATGTAAATATGTATTTATATATATGTGTTTGTGGGTGTATGTGTGTGGGTGTCAGTTGCCTTGTTAAAATGACACATAAATGAACATAAATCCACGTGACCACAAAATCTTTTGAATTTAAGAGAAGAGAAGGAGTGAAAGAGAGATTTATAGAGAGAGAAAGACAGAGAAAAACTGGAAATATAAAGGGTTGCTAACTAGCCCTCGGTTTTTAAGGCTTTAAAAAATAACATTGATTCAATTTATTTAAAGCGGTTAATTGACCTCAATTAAACAGTTAGCCATTGAAAAGTCAAACGTTATTCTTAATGTGATCATGAAGTGAATTTAAACTTAACTTTTAGTCACTAGCTAAATCTTTCTTTATAGCGATTCATTTGGCCAGAAGTGTGGCTTGTAGAGGGTATACAGATATTTACTTACGATTTCTATTAAGAATTCTGCCTAAGATTGTTATTTTTTTGGAATCATATAGCACACAAAATAAATAAAAGTACACTGTGCCAGATGTTTTCGTTTAAGAAGAATTTAAAGGATTTTAGTCGACTACAAATATAAATGATATTTTTAAGTATTGGCAGTATTAATAAAAAATTATCTGTGATGCCTAACAGTGAGCCTCCTGTCTGAGGGCTTTAAAATTTAAGCAAGCAAGCAGCCTTTAGTTCACAACGTATCAATCCGCATGAGTGAAGGTTTTTAAGGATGTACAGGTCGGTTGCTGGAAAAAGTCATTTCGCCAATCGTAAATACATTACTCTTGATAAATGGATATACGAAAATTGAGAACGGCTATAGAATTTCCTCCAACTTTATATCTCAGCCAATTTTTTAATACAATTTTAGTTTATTTGTGCAGAAACATTCATAACAACAAAAAAGCCACTGAGCCACAAGCAAATAAAATAATTACGCGTAGGATTAGTCACAAAATCGCCAGGCCAGAAAGCAGCAATGTTGTCCTTTTTTTTCTGTCGATCGACAGATCCTACTGGTTGATGTTTTTAATACAACCTGCTTAATAAACAGGAAATTATAAGTTCGAATCCCATCGAAGGCATAATTCATTATGTTATAATTTCACAAATGACCGTGCGACCACAAATATCACAAATATAGTCACAGATTAAGAAAAACACTAGTCAGAAAATAAAGTGTGCGTGCTTTTAATTTTATTCAAGGCAACTCCTATGTTTGATAAATAGAGGGTTGTTCAATAAAAAGTTTGTTTTCTGAAACAAAATAAAACAAAAAATCTTGATTAAGATGATTAACATTATTGTATTACGAAGAAAAAAGTTTGGCAATTAGAAACGAAAACTGATATCTGGCAAATGTACACCACGACCACGCTTATAGATGTCGAAGCTCTCATTACAGTTTTTAAGCATATTTTAGCAAAATGGCTGCCCTATTTCGTTAATTACATCACGGAATTTGAGTTTTAAGGCTGAAATCGTTTCTACTGGCTCCACATAGACTCTGTCCTTAACACAGTCCTACCAAAAATAATCCAATGGTGTTTAATCACACGATCTGGTTGGTCACTTAACTGCTGATTATCATGATTATATGCGATCGGGAAATTTGATTTGCAATAAATTGGCTGTCTGACATATGGCACCATCCCATTGAAATCACATATCAGTGATATCTATGTCACCAATGATATGTCAAAATTGAGTTTTTAGCTTCCTAATAATTGTTCTAGAATTTTTAGAAGCCTAAATCCAGCAATTTTGATTTTTTTGACATACTCTGACAAGTAAACGTGGGCTTCGCCTGAAAACATGATTTTTTCAGAAAACTAGCCGGTTGTTCCTGAACGAATTGAGCGAATCTAGGGCGGCTTCAAAGTCAAATCCTTATGCAAAATTCGGCATGTGGTGGTTTTGAATAACTCGAATTGTTGAGAACGTCGAGGAATTGACAAATTTGGATCTGATTCAACACTGTGGATTACGGCTGCATATGTTTTGAGTTGAACGATCCGGTCGATTGCAAGTTGGTGTTCCCACATTTTTGTTTCGACCCTCTCGATATAAATTAAACGGCCAAATTCTTAATAGCGACCTCAGAAGGGCGACTATGTTGTCCGAAAATATTTATAATTTATCGAAATGTGATTTTTACAGAACCACCATTTTCATAGTGGATTTCAATAATTTTTCAATCGATTTTCGTATGAAATTAAATTCATTGTAAGAATTGCCAATGCATCTATACGAATACGTCAAAAAACTGAATGTCAAAACTAAAATGTTGTTGGCGTTGCCGCAACTGAAAAACAAACTTTTTGTTGACAAACCCGATAGTATTTGCAGTGTTTATATGTGACTGTGTTAAAATCAGAGCACCTTGGTATATCAATCGAAAAAAAGGTTTAATTAACATGCTCACTAAAAGAGAGATAACAAATTAAAATTTGCAAACTTTTGAAATATTGCACAAATTATTTAACGTCATCAAAATACAAACAGGATTTACAGAGTGATTTGAATCAAGGTTTTTTTTTATTCACTTTCAACACCAATAACATTTTGTATTGTAGATTGTATCGGTTTCCGTAAAGAATTTTTACAGAACAGAAGGGAAAAGTGAACTTGTATTTTACTTTTATTTCCTAAAAAACAAATTCAGCTCAACTTGCTATGATTTCTACTTTAAACTTTGAAAATAGCGCGCATTTAATTAATTAATATTTTTGATTTATTTAAAATGCAAAATGAAATAACGAAATAATGAAAATGTTTACAATTTTCAAAGACTTATTTTCATGCACAAATTTGAGTAAAAGAAAAACAACCTCCAGCTATTCCGGCCGCATTCATTTATATTTTGTACTGCGCAATTTCATAAATAAATTATTAATTTTTGCACACATTAACAAATTTTTAATATGAATATTATGTTGATCCTTAAATACCAAAAGGAAGAATAAAACTTTCAATATGTGTAATTCAAGTGGAAGGTAAATTTAATTCTTAATTCCGTTTCATAAAATGATTGTGAAGAAGAGCAGGAGTCTTAGATTGAGTATCGTTAAGAAAATAAATAAATAATTGCGAATGGAGTCTTAAAAAGGGTATTTTTATAGTGATATAGAAATTTGAAATGGAATAAAATAAAGAAAAATTTTTCAAATTGAGATGAAATTGACTTTATTGAAATCATAAACATCCGACCTTTGCCATATAAACGTCAGGATTAGCTGGGACTATGACGAATCTGCAGATCCAATTTGTTATGATTTGTTTTAATATTTCTGGTTATATAGCGAAAATAACGCGGCGCAAGTGGTCAATCATTTCGGGATTAAAAACGTAAACTAGTGACTTCACATATCCCTACAGAAAACAGTCTGGCGGCCTTAAATCTCACGGTTTAGGAGAACAATTATCCAGTCTGAAACATGAAACTATGTGGCCACCAAACATTTCCTTCAATAAATCTATTGCGGTACGAGCTATATGACATGTGATTTTTGCATAAGGATTTGACTTTGAAGCCTTACAAGGTTCAACTGCTGCGGAAATTGAAGCCAACCGATCATACACATCGCACTAGATCGTTCAATTCATTCAAGAACAACCGGCTGATTTTTCTAAAAAGATAATTTTAAACAAGTAAAATTGCTGCATTTGGGCTTCAGAAAATCCTAGAGCGATTTTTGAGAAGGCTTGCATGCTCAACGTGTTACTATATGGTGCACTCTGGAGGCTTAATTGGGCCGTTTTTTTCTAAGATGAGGCTGGAAATGCGGTAACGGTCATTAGATCCCGCTATTGCAAGGTGCTAACAACTCAATTTTCGCCTACTCTTAACAATGTGGTTAACACTGACATGTCGTTTCAGTAGACAAAGAAACGATCAATTGATTGGAAATAAAATTTCCCTATCGCATAATTTCACGACAATCAGCAGTTAAGTGGCCTGCCAGATCGTGTAATTTAACACCATTGGATTACTTTTTGTGGGACTATATTAAGGACAGAGTCTATACGAAGCCAATCGAATCGATTTCAGCCTTAAAACTCAAACTCCGTGATGTGATTAAAGAAATAGCACGGCAGTTGTGCCAAAAAGTTATGAAAGGCTTTGATGAAAGAATCGACTTCTGTCAGCGTGGTCGTGAGCCGAGCTTTTCTTTTCGTAACATAATAAAAAGTTTAATCATCTTAATCTAAATTTTATGTTTTAGAAAATAAACTTCTTGGTGAAAAACCCTTTATAAATCGGGGTCAGATCCAATCTTGATTTGTGATCAATTTGCATAATTTGGAAGCGTTGTTTAGGCGTCAGTATAGTCATGTTGAAATGCCAAATCAAACTAAACATAAATCACTTGATAGCTAACAAAATAGACACCAAATAAAACAGGGTTATTAACTTAAAGCTCTATACCTCTATAAAAAAAAACACGCGATTATTAGGGAAATTTAGAAGAATTTAGTATTCGTTGGTTTTTTTGGCGGCTAGCTTACCCCAATGCCTGCCAAACTTGATGTCTGTCTGAGAAATAGTAGAGAAAATGTTACTTTGAACAGAAACAGACTGCTAAACGTATATTAATGATTACTAATCACTCCGCAAGGTAAATACTCAGTTAATTAATTGTGCTTATCTTAACTAAGAAATTTCTTGGTAGAGGTTCTGGTCCGTATAAAAAAGGCGATGACAACGTAATTTTGATAGCTGGAGCACTTATTTTAACTTGGAAATCTTTTGTGATGAGAAAAACGATTCAGAAGCTTGGAACAATAACAATTCCGCTGAAATATTAACTCTTAACAATAATATTAAGGCATAATATATTAGATTTTACCAAATATATCAATAAATTTTTTTTCCGTTTAGTCAAAACTAAAAATTTTCGAGATATAAAAAATTCTTCAAAATAAGCTAAAACCGGATTTTAACCTAACAATTTTTAATTAAGCAATATTCGATAATAAATAAGAGAAAACGAGTGCCAGCAAAAATATCAAATGGGTTAATGAAAGAATGATGTTTCAAAATTAATTCGACAGTAATTTGTGGGGTAGAAACTGGCAATATCTTTTCATTTTATGTGGCATAAACAAATGGTTTAAGCGATTAAGCAAATTTTTATCTTGATAACTTTGTTAATGGTTAAAAATGTATTATTTGGTATTAAGCGAATACAGATGTTCTTATGGTTGGTTTTTTTTAAACTAAACAGCCTTTTTATTCTCCCTCAGCTATTAATAATATTAAAGCGATGAAGACGTGGTTTCCCTGCTACCATTGAAATGCTGCAAGAGCTGCAAGGGATTTTTAATGAATGCCTCCTTTAGTTTATGAAAACAATCCCACTGCCTCCATTTAACTCATATATAACTCTATTTTTAGTCAACAGCATCTATTTTTGCCCGTTGTTGTGAACACAAGGAAAAAAACTTTGGGTTATGTATGGACTTTATCTAAGTAACATGATAATGAATTGTGAATATTCCTTATGTTCACGTATTTGGCTAAATTTATAATACACATGAACTTTAGCCGAACTAGATGTATCCATTGTGTTATAAAACAAAATTTGTGCCGTCTATTTGGTTAAATGATTGCATTAATATCTTAATATCCTTCATATTTAATAATGATCAGTCAGCGGATGACATCGGCTGGCAGAGAAAATTGAGCTTGTCCAAAAATATTCGACATAAAAGTGAATAGAAGCTATAGATCGAAGTAATATTTTGCCATTAATATTTTTGTAATAAATAATAAATATTTGAGAGTTTAATAATACATCGCCAGAGTCACAGTCATCCTCGATCACAAAATAGTGTGATTCCAGCGGCTTTGTTTAATCGCAGTATATAGAAAATGTCTGCTCTATGTAACAACTGCTAATAAATAGTAAATATCACAATATACGAATAATCATTCCGACAGAACAGAGCCTACACCAAAATTACTTTAGAAAATATTTTTGGGTCATAAATTTGACATTAATTTTACATATAGTCGTGGTGACAACAAATCAATACCTGAGTTACGTATTGTAACATCATTTATTGGCTCGATAGAAATAGCTTTCATTTGTTTTTACTTAAAGGTTTCATTTAAAAATTGAAATTTTATTAAATTCCATTACCACAAATAATGGTGGAGGTTAGAAAGTAAATTGGTTTGAATCATACAGTTTTTTGACAATTTCAGTTCTATTGATACGAATGTAAAGAAGAAATATAGAAATTGTTAGAAGAGTATATTATCGCGAAAATGTCCTAGAATTGGACAGATGTCCGCTCGGCAGACCTCTGCTCTTTTCACAAAATTTTGATGCACATTTTTTTGAGCTGAATTTCATTTTTGAGAGCCTTAGCTTGTCACTTTCAATGTAGAAAAATTCAAATCGAATGTCTACAAACACTTCTCCCTCTTTTTCCTCCCCATGATATAATCCCTAGTTCTCGCACAATGTATTGCACGATTAGTGGTCATCCCCTGAATGTTAGTCTGATTCCCAGTTGTTTGTAGGTGACTACAAATGACCCCAGAAAAAACAATCCAACGACGTTAAATCACAAGAGTGAGGCAATAAATTGACTTTGCCAAATAGAGAAATTTCGTCACTGGGAAATTTCTCATACAATAACTAAAACGAAAGGTCACTAATGTCAACATTAGCCAATTTTGGCCACAAAAATATGATTATCATGGTTTGATTCGGCAGAGAATCCACGGTGACGGCATTTCTAAGATCATTTTAATTTTTTTTGGATGTAATGGTTTTTCGAGGATTGTTTGTGGATTTTGTGAGGCCTATGCGTGGTTAGATTTACGTCGGTATCTAGCATGTGTATACCATAACTCGACGGTGATCAAACAACCAGGACGATATGGTGCGTGCGCCCGAAACAGGTCATTCCTTGTTGCGATTTTTGAGGTTTCGAAGCAGGGTCGCCAACCCCCATTCCTTGCTGAAAAGTTGAAGACTATCCAACTCCTAGTCCAGAATACATGACAAGCATGCTCACTGGACCCGGATCACTCACCCATTGTTCTCAGTAAAGGTGAGATGATCCTGCCCGCTTAATCAAATTTATAAGGGCCACGAAATCACAACCACCACAATACTTTCGAAGGGCCAACCTCAATAATCAGACAAAGAACAGCTAGAAGGCTAAAAAACAAAAAAGCTGGGGACTGGGCTGCCATTTTTCCTACAGTGAAATATATAATGACTGTGAGATTTCGTCAAGACATATAAATGTGCCCCCGGGGGGACAATGTAAAGCCCATGTGGGTCAATTTTGTTTGTAAGCCTTCTCTTCATTAAAGATAATTTTGTTGCAAAACTCATTGTTTTCTTTTGGGTTTTCAAACAGCCGATACATAAGCATGCGATGCAAATAATTGAGCGAGCTGAACTTTATAAGTGTGAAGATGCAGATCTGTAGGCAATATGTTGCACAAAGTGCCTCAAGTGTCGATGAGCTTTAATTAGTTTCATATTTAATTTTAACTAAATCTTTAGTTTAATTAGCAAAATATATATTTCTTCTTTAATTAAATCTATACATTAAACCCATTAAAAATTTAATTAATTTTCAATCTCAAAGCAAGTAGAGCTTTAAGCGAACAATTTTTTACTAAACTGTAAGATGATGCACTAAAAAGAATTTGGGTTTAAATAAAATAAAATTCCACCTGGAGATTGTAAATAAAGTTAATGGCAAAAATTTCAGTTTATGGCTTAGTCCAGCGTATTAACTATTAAAAACCACCCTAATAAATTTGCATTGCCAACAGCATAATAATAATAACAATAATAATAATAAAGTAGAAAATTTGTGCAACATTGACATCCAGTCAACAGAAGCAATTTATTGTTGATCCCTTACGCACTGCAATGTCACCCAAAGGATTTCAATACAAAAACAAAACAAAGCAAAACAAAAAAAGGCAATAAAAGTATACAGCGTAATAAAATATGCATAAATAATATATGAAAGTAAATACATACACACACATATACACGCGCATATACAAAGTATATAATGCATGAGTATTACTGCTGTATTGAACGTAAACTGGACCCAAAGTAGCACGAAATTTTCTCAATCGAAAAGGGTCATTGTAATGACGACAGTGGTAGCAAAATTAAAATAACTAGAGCATTCATCAATATCAATATTTCATAATGCAATCTATATAAAATAACAACAACAACAAAATAATAATAATAATAAAAGATAAAAAAAAGGATATGAAACAAAAAGATTATTGAATGATTCACATTCATAATATTTAAAGAAAATTCATATTATTCATGTACAAAAAATTTATACTCGCATTTATGGATGAATGTATGCAGGCATCTAGTGGCACTTACACACGTACATGTATATATGTACGCATGCAAGTATTTAATTTTAAAGAGCTGCATACCACAAGACTATTTGGATAAAATTAACATTCTCCATTATATCTTTACAACTCGCCTGGTTTTATGCACAACATAAATAATTATTGAAAAAATATGTTTTTATTTATTAACAAAAATAAAAACAATTTAAAATATTAACAAAAAATACCCTGGCAACGGAATGCTCTGAATTACTGAAATCTCAATATTTATTTTAAAACAATCGCCAATAATTTTCCAGCAGGATAATAAAAATATATAAAGTGTATCAGTGTGTGTGTGTGGAAACGAAGTGTGTTAAATACCGAAAAATGTTTTTTTAAGAAATGTACGCTTTAAGATAAATTTATGACTTAAAATTTTAAATGATGATTTAATAAATATGGCCGCCATAGCCTCTTTTCGTGGATTTTTATAATATTGTTACGTTTAACTACACACAAAAATTACACTACAGAAAAATTTACTTACTTACGTCTTTACTTCACGAGCTTTATTTTTCAACTGACTAACTATCCACTTAGACGCTGCCTTTTATATTTATCCACTAGAGGTCTAGAAAAATTAAGAATCTTCTTCACCCTTTACATCACATTTCGTTGTTGTTATATTATTCATTCAATGTATAGGCGCCTGTTGGTCTGTGTGTAGTTTTTTTTGTTTTTGTTTAAATGCTAATAAATTTTCTCACTGCAATTTATTTTAAGATAGTTGTTGTTTTTGTTGTCTTGTGTACATAAGTTTTCTTAGAAAACTATGCAGTTAGTAAACAGCATACTTAATTGTTGTTGTTTTGCGTGTATAAAATTTCTATGCAATTTGTAGCTAGAAAGTTGTTGTTGCCTTGCATGCATACATTTGCTTAGCAAACTACGCAGTTAGTAAACAGCATACCCAGTTGTTTACTTTAGTACTTAATTATTTTCTTTTAAAACTTAAGCAAGACGCTTCTGTAACAGTAGCTTCACAATAAATCGGTTTATATTTTGTAGAATATATATTAAGCATTGTTCTGAAGTGCTTGTTATCTCATGTCTAAGGTCGAGTGCTCTGTTTGAATTTCGGAACTCTGCTGTGCAATATTTATTAATTCGCTTGAAAAATTTGAGATTTTAACAGCGGTTTAAAACACAACTGCCTTTAAGTATGCAACAATCTTTCAATTGAAAGTTTTTTCAACAAGAAGTTTGTTGTTTCAAACAAAATAAAACGAAAAAAATTTTGATAAAGATGATTAAAATTTTTATTGTATGATGAAGATAAAAGTTCGGCAGTTATGAATGAGAAATGATATTTCGCAAATGTCCACCACGACCACACCGACAATTTGGATTCAATGGTGTCGTCTCAAAATATACTTGAAGATTATCTTTACTACAAAACCAACATTTTTGTTTATTGACAAAAGTGAATTACCTAACTACACAAAGTTCGGGTATGAAAATCGGAATCAAAGGCAATTTACAAAATTTGGGAGCGTTTTTTAGGCCTCAGTCGCATTCATGTAGAAATGCCAAACGAAACCTGAAACCTTTGGTAGCTGACAAAATTGCCATCGGTTAAAAAAGTGTTGCCAACTCTATATTTCTATCAAAAAATAAACAAAAAATGCTGACTTGGTACAATTTGCTGCTATTGGCTGATAAACTTACATCTTACGTTCCATTGAGTATAATAATTACTCGATTTTATCGGAGACCTCAAGACGATTACGTTTACGTTATGTGGATATTTTTATTCAGTTGTTTAGGTTTGACATCAGTAGAATTCATTAAATTATATTTTGACACTAAAATTTGTTTAAAATTCTTAAACAGTTTTCATAAAAAATTGTTTAAGAATTTTTATAATATTTTAAAGAAATTATTTTCCGAAATTTTGTTAGTTTCTTGTTAAACACATTAATTTTTTTTACACATTTTTTTAATTCAAAACGCTTTCTACCATGGTAAACTCGTAATTACATTCAATTAAATCAGCATAATCTAAGAGAAGTTTGTTGGAAGCTGTGCTAATATTTATAAGTTCAGAATATGGTCAAGCCTTCAAGCCTTCCCGGTGGATTGGGAACAAACTAACATTACGAAACCCCTTATTTAATTTTCAGTAAAGCCAAAAAACAATTTCTTTTTAAATATAGAAACTTTATCAACCATATGAGATTTGTTTTTGAAGCATCTACAAAAAAGTGAAAATTTTAGTGTAATTTTTTCTCGTAATATTTTTATTTTATTTAGCAAATAAAAAGAAAACTTTAATAACTGAACATAACTTTGTAACTGAACATAGAAATAAGTGTCTATTAACTTAAATGTTAGTTCAGATAAAACGTTGAGATTTCATATAAAAATAAAATTTTTATTAAAGAAATTTATGACTTTTAAATCACAAAAAATGAAATCATACGTTTACTCGTAATTCCACTTGTTAACAATATATTCATTAAATATACAAGTACGTTTATATACATTTTACCTTTAAAATAACTCGCGTTTTCCCAACAAAAAAAAATAGCAACTGGTGCCTTCAACTGCAATCAATTTTGTTTCAAATGACTTTCATTTTTAAGCTCAATAATTTATTCAGTCTCCTCAATTTTTTTTTTCTTTTCGTATTAGAAAAATTCGTTCGTGTAGTACTTAGTGTCAGTGTACACTTTCGTTTATTTTATTTTTTCATAAAATTTATTGCAACTTTATCAATACAAATAAATTTGCTCATACAAATGTTCTTTCTATTTTGGTTCTTTTTTTAATCTACTCTTGCCCGGTATTGTTCGGGGTTTCACATACAGAAATAATATCAAGAATGAATTTCTTAATTTTTTTGGTTATAAATTGAACTTGCATCTGCTTTGAAGATAGTGATATCGAAAATTTTAAGCCAATAAAAAAAATTTAGTTAGGCTTAAGTTCGCATGTATTTTATATATGTTATATTTATTTATGAGTTCCCTATTTACAGAGTTTTTAAAACACTTAATATTAAGAAAAAAATATCCATAGTCTAGCTAGCTGCTGTCTGTCCAAGAAAAGGTCGATTTTCGACTTTATTTCCACTTAAAGTTTCCAATAAAGTTCTAAAGCTTCAGTAGAAACTTTGTATTAAGAAAACAAAAATAAATAAAATTCGGCTTTTTGAATGACTGTACTTCGTGAGAAATTTGCTTCTGGAATTTCCGTAATTTAAAGGGTGTTATTTTAGAAGTAATTAAGTTCGAAATACACATGAAATTTACCCTTTGCAAAAGATAAAATTTGGGCATTATATTATAAATATGACAGCCAGCAAATGACCCCCTCAGCTGCCTAGGACTTAGTTAAATCTGGAGGTCCAATTTTCAAAGGCTACACTACACCCAATATTACAGGTCGCATATCTGCAATAATGCAACGAATGTTGTAGTCCAATTGGTTAATTATTTATGGTTTATCGGCGTGGATTAACGACTACACATATTCCAATAGAAAATAGTTTAACGGCGATAAATCGCATTAAGTTGGGAGCCAATTCGGGATCCGACGCGTGAAACTATGTGGTTGCCAATCGCTTCTAATTAGTTTTGTTTGCTGACCTAACCAATCAAACAAAAATGAGGTTCATCGCTAAACAATATACGCTTATGAAATCTGGAACGGGTATTTCGAACTGAACCATGACTTTCCCAAAATAATTTGCAGCGTTGTCTATTCATAGTGAAATGCCAAACGAAACATAAGTCAGTTAACAGATGATAAAATGACTGCCTAATAAAAATATGCTGCAAAGCAAAGTTCTATATTTGGGTATGATTTTCGTCAACCCGCGTCAAATTTGGTTTGTGAACAAACCGGTTTCGGCTATTTGCCGTCTTCAGTGTTCACAAACAAAATTTAACGCGGGTTGACGTTCAATCTTACCCAAATAAATTAAATCCCGTCGGAGAATATTCGCACAGTTCCATACCTCTAGAAAAAAATACCCGATATAATTACGTAAAGAAAATGAAAGTATCAATTTTCTCAAATCAAAATTGCTTGCAGATGCAAAGTCGAAATTTAGATTTTTTTGTAATCTCCCATCACAAATCTAAAAATTCTTCCAACCTATTTTGCCAGAAAACTGTGGAAGGTATAAAAGCCCATATTTTTATGTTAACCGTGGCCATTTCTGAAGGAATTTGGGGAATTGAGGCCACTTTAAAAATTTAAATTTAAGACCACATATTTTTGAAAAATCGTTTAAAAATTTTCAACAGTTAATTTTACTTTAGTTTTTTGCAATCATCACTCTTATCGTAAAAATCTTTCCGCGAAATAATTTTCCTCGCCCTTAAGTTTCGATCATAAAGAAACATTTCAAAAAAATAGTCACTTTTTTTTCGTTCGGATCAGCACTCAGGGGGTGACCCCTACCCCTGCAATGCATTGTACCAGACCTAGGAAATTAGGTTATGTGGAGGAGGAAAGAAGGAGTAGTGTTTGTGGTCATACAATTTGAATTTTTCTACATTAAAAGTGACCGGAAACTCCTCTAGAGGGAATTTATTCCACCTTCAAAATGTTCTGCTAAAAAACGAATCCTCTTTGTAATGCGTAGTGCAAGTCACTGGCCAATCGACCACAAATGGATGCGCTCTCAACGAATATAGAGTCAAACGAAAAACGTGTGAGTAATGGGATTAAGTTCCCTAATTTCGTTAGAGCACTTACCATTGTAGTAACGATAAAATAGTGAAATGCAACCTACATTACGTCGATGCTCAAGAGAATCAATAGAGTTGGATACCCTCCTACCCCTAATGAGCTTCTTGGTCTTCTCCTGTATGCGGTCAAGCAACTCTAAAATAGACTTTGGAACGCCGGCCCGTACATGAAAATTGTATTCCATTTTAGGACGGATATAAATGCTATAAATAGTACTAAGATCGGATGGATTGAAGTATCTCTTACAATGTCTTAGAAAACCGAGGCACCTTAAAGCTTCTTTAGAAATTTGAAAAATGTGTTAATGGACTACATCAAACATCACACTGAATTTTTATGCCAAGAGCATCCGATTCCTGAACCTGAAACCTGAAAAATATTTTTAGTCCATTGCACATCACAATGAAGTTTCAAGCCAAGAGCATCAACAGCATCCGATTCCGTAATACCTATATCACCTATTGTAACAGATATAGCACCATTCCCGAACACAGATTTATGCGTAAGCATGCAGCATTGCATCTTAAGGGCATCAAAATCGACTCTATTTACACGATCCCTTTTCAAGATTATTGCGAGATTATGATTGAGCGTATCATTTATGTTCCACCTTTTGCAGCTCACCTCCAACTGGTTCGGTTCGGTCTATTGCCAAAAAAAAAAAATACGAATCATAAGTGGTGCTTTCATTTACGAAAGAGTAAAAAGGATTAAAAGTTTAACAAAGAAATACAATTTTACAATTTATATTTCCCCTCAAAATTTTTCCACTTTTCTTCCAATAGTCCACTTTGATTTTACCTTTCTTGTTCTTCTTCCTATTATATTCAATGTGCACTGAAAGCTTATTTTTGGTTTAATTTTTTTTTGTCTCTTATGAAGTTGGCAAATATTTCATGCGAAATCCACCGAACCATCTTTCACTTGGAAGGGAATTGTAATTCCCTTATTGAAGTATAAATTTGACTTTTTATTTAAGTAAAACAGTCGAAATTTTTGGATGTATTTAATCTTGTGGAGGAAATAAAATGCCAATAAAAAAAGATAAGAGAAAATGCAAATCTTGAAACTATCACTCTACATAAAGATCCTTAGAATTCTTAACTTTTCAAATAAAATAAATTTAAAGCCCATCTCTGATATACTTAAAGGACATGCTAGCAGTTATACTAAGTGTGCAAAGGACAGCTGGTAAAAGGCATTAACTTTCTAATGTGTATGTGCGCTTGTAAATAATAGTTGTGTGAAACTTTAGTCCATTTTACTCCATTTCATTTACATAAAGTCATTTATTTTCTGACATATGTACACAAACAAGACTACACACTCATACACACTTGCATACAACATAAAAACTATTATTCATGATATGTACTATTAATCGTTGAGAATTCTTTAGTTTCTTTTTTTTTTTTTTTTGTTTTTGTATTTATGTATATCTTATAATTTGTTTCCCCCTCTTTTTGGTCTCCACAACCACAATGGTCACTAAAAGCATCAGGAAAGGATTTGGTAAACCAAAAAATTCATGAAGCGTATCCAGCCACACTTGTTATAAAAAGAAAATCACATCGACAATATAGAAAAAAAAATAAACCCAACGAATAGGTAATAAACGTTAAATTATTATATTCATATTGATCATTGGCGCCATTATTTCTGATAACGTCACATTTTGTTTGTAATAAAGCGTTAAAAATTTTATTAACGTTAATCTCTCTATGACCATAAATTTGAACAATTAATTTTTTTGCTCAGAAAAATTGTTTAGGATTTTTGTTGAAATTGAATTAATTTTTGAATTGATTGAATCTATTGAAGATGCACTGCCTTTTATCTGGCTTGAAAGAGAGTTTGTTTTGTGTAATATATATTCCAGAACATGATTTCAATGGTTATGAATTGACAGTTTAGATATCGCAGGAAAACAATTTAAGACATTAAAATTGGTAGCACCGAGCAGTGATCTGTTATAGGTGAGAGAAATATTTAAAGTGATATTTCCTACTAAAGTAGACGTTAAGGAAGAAGAAATCCTTGTTTCATACGAGCTGCAACCCTCAGACAAAACGACAAACTGGACCTCTAAGTAGTTAAAGAAACAAATCGATCTACTTTAATAACGCAAAGTCCAAAAATAGAGCAGCAAGCATGATCCTGCAGCGACATGATCAACTAAGAGTTAATCCACAGCTTTAAGGATATACCTAAGAAATTAACTAAAAAACTGTTAGTGATTTATGAATTTTAGTCGAAACCCCATTAGGAGCATAGACACGACAAGATTCTTAAGCGACAGTGCTTGCACAAGATATTTTTTTTACACCATCTACCCAGATTAAACAACGCATAGCCTAGTTGGGAAACCATTTACGAATCTTCTTAAACCAGATGAAAAAATATAATTTGGGTAACACGCTAATCGTTTATTTTTAAGCAGTATTTTTTATAGAGGTGTAGAATTTTAAGTTAGCAACACTTTTTGGGTGGCGGCTATTTTTCAGTTGAACAACGCTTGCAAATTGTAGAACGGACACGGTCTTGAGCGATCTTTTCGCCATCTCGACATGTGCCTTCAGCGGTAAAAGGCGGCACCAGTCGGCTGGGCTAGCAGGAGCCCAATACTGGAAAAGATATAGAATTCTCGAAGTCCGACCAGTGACTTATTACACACACACTGGTACCACGAAAACCAGTTGCTCGTAGGCCTACTGCTCTGCTCTGGTTGTTGTTGAGGCCCCTCGCAGATCAACGTGGCGGCCATGGTTTAATCGAGCTTTGAAGAAAGTGAACAAAAAGATAAGGTTAACAGCCAAATAAATATTCTAGTTGTACTTGCAAAAGGCTTCCCCCCGGGGCATATTTATTGGTCTTTATAGAATACTTGATTACCTAGACCTATGCCGCTGGGGATATAAGGGAGCCCAGTCCCCTGAAGGCAGCAGGGGTCAACTGGAAAGTTCCACGTTATTTCCACGGGAATCAGTAAGCTCCAGAGTTTCCGCTAATTCTCTCTTTAGATTTTAAGCTGATTGATTATTGAAGTTGGCCCTTCGGGAGTATCGTGGTGATTGTGGTTTTGCGGCCCCAGCATGAATTGATTTATGGTGGCCAGGATCATCGCGCCTTTAATCACACCTACTGGTGAATGATCCGGATCCAGTGAGCATGCTAGTCATGTGTTCTGTACAGGAGTTGGATAGTCTCCAGCTCTTCAGCAAGGAGTAGTTGTTTGCAACCCTGCTTTGGGACCGCTTAAATTGCAACTAGGAAAGTCCTGTTGCTAGAATTAGTCTTCGGCTTCCTAGGACGTGAATGACGTTGCTTTTCATTCACAGTGGTTTGACCACCATTTGATTAAGGCCCTCGACCACGTACAGATGTAAATCTTATCACGAAATGTACTTGCAAAAGAATTGGGAGTTGGATAGTCTCCAACTTTTTAGCAAGTAGTGGGGACAGGGCCCTACTACCGTGCCCTTGCCTTAGGGCATGAGTGGCTGTTTCCCTATACCCAGTAGTAAGACCAGCATCATATTATGGCCCCACAACTCGGTGTTGATGTAAATTCTATCACGTCTTGCCGTTGATCATGAAAAAATTTTGTGTAGCGATGAAACTCAATCTTGTTTGAATGGATACCTAAATAAACAAAACTGACATGTTTGAAGTGTATGTTGAAAGCGACTGTTTGGTGTGCTTTATGGACCGATGGAATCATTAGTCTTCTTTACTTCTTTAAAAATTAAAATTTTATTCAATGGTGACCGCTATAGGACCATGATTAATAACTTTTTCGTTTATTAGTTGAACAATTATGATGGTAGGCAGTAGCTGTGGTTTCAACAAGACGGTGCAGCATGTCATACAGCTCTTGCCACCTTTAGTAAACGCATATTTTACATTTCGGATCCGTAAACTTGCCTTCAAGATTCTGCGATTTAACGTTGCCAGACAATTTTCCGTGAGGATATATGAAGTCGCTAGTCTATGCCGATAAGCCCGATACGATTGAGCACTAGGAAGACAACATTCGCCACTTTATTATCTATAGACAGGTACAAATTTTAGAAAAAGGTATCGAAAATTGGACTTCCAGATTAGATTACCAGCAAAGCTAACCGTGGTGATCATATTTAAGTTAGAAGAAGTCATATTTATAATGCCAGAAGATAGTTATTTCAATAAAGTACATTTAGAATGAATTAAAAAATTCATCTTTCTTTTATTCAATTTCAAATTCTATACCTCTATAAAAACCGCCCTTTAATAAATCAGCTTCCAGTTTAAGAAATTGCATATTTTTTACTTTCACTTTAATAAAAGATTGTTTGTTTCCTTAATGTCACATTAAATGGTATTATGATACAATACAATTTTTTAAAACTTATTTTATTGCATAAAATGTTTGCTGGGAAATAATATAATTGCACATTTTCACACAACTGTTAGCATTAACAAAAGACATAATTCTATATTTTGTTTTGTGGTTTACAAGGGAATAAAAGACTAGAATTTCAAAATCAACTTGATTTTGCTTGTTGTTGGTTGGTCGAAATTGTTGAAATAAATCAATTTAATGAGAAAATCACACACTATAAATTCGTATAACTATCATCTCAATCATTCGGCCAAGATTTAACTACAAATGAAGCCACAATAAACAATTAAGGAATCTGCTTGCCAATTAGTTTTATTTTGATTATTTGAGGGCAGGATGAAGCTAAATAAGTAATGAGAATTTTGAGTTTCATCACAATATTAAATAAAGCATACTTTTTTCAAAATGTTTTCAAAAGAAATTATCCTTGGACTAGCAAAATAACTGCACACTGTAAATTAGCAAACAAAGGCTTCTGAACAAAATTTATGTCACAATTTTGCTAATGTAATTTCATCAGTCATAATATCTGAATAAAAAAATTTGTCAGTCATAATTTATCTGCCAGAAATTTTTCACATTTTTTCAATAATCAAATTTCTTCAATCATAATTTTTTATAAGAAATTTCATTACTTATAGCTTTTCTGTACAAAATGTTAATCAGTTAAGAATTTTCTATAAAATAGTTTCATAAATCATATTATTTTATAGAAATTTATTATCAGTCATTATTTTTCTATCGAAAAGTTTAATCAATCAATAACGAATTTTTCTCAGTCAATATTTTTCTATATAAAAAATTTTATGTCATTATTTTTCTATAAAAAAAATTAAACATTTATTATTTTTCTGTTGAAATTTATTATCAGTCATGACTTTTTTATTTTAATTTAGTCAGTCATAATATTTAAAAATTGTCAGTCATAAGTTATCTACAAAAAACTTTTAATCAGTTTCAATTTTCACAATTTTTCAATAATAAAATTTAATCAATCAATCAAAAAATTTTATCAGTAAATTTTTCTATAGAAAAATTTCATCAAGCATTATTGTCAATTTTCACAATTTTTCAATAATAAAATATCTTCAATCATAATTTGTCTATAAGAAATTTCATCACTTATACTTTTTGTAGAAAATGATAATCAGTTAAGATTTTTCTATAAAATAGTTTCAGCAATCATAATTTATTTGTAAAAGAATTTACATCAATCATATTATTTTAGCAGAAAAATATTTTACTATAGAAAAATTTTTCTATAGAAAAATTATTCTTCAATAGAAAAAAATATTTTTCTATAGAAAAAAATATTTTTCTATAGAAAAAAATATTTTTCTATAGAAAAAAAAATTTTTCTATAGAAAAAAATATTTTTCTATAGAAAAAAAAATTTGTCTATCGAAAAAAATATTTTTCTATAGAAAAAAATATTTTTCTATAGAAATAAATATTTTTCTATAGCAAAAAATATTTTTCTATAGAAAAAATTATTATTCTATAGTAAAATTTCATCAACCCTAATTGTTGTATAAAAAAATTTTTCTCAGTCATAATTTCTCTTTATAAAAAAATGTATGTCATAATTTTTCTATAAAAATATTTCAGCAGTCATTATTTTACTCTAAAAATTTTTCTTCAGTCATGATTTTTCTAAAGTACCTTCATCAGTTATAGTATTTAAGTAAAAGAAATAAATTTGGCGCTCAAAATTTATCCACAAAAAACTTTTATTCAGTTTTATTTTTCACAATTTTTCAATAATAAAGTTTTATCAATCATAACTTCTCTATAAGAAATATCATCACTAATAGGTTTTCTGTGTGAAATGTGTAAAAATGTTATCAGTTAGGATTTTCTTATAAAATATTTTCATCAAGCATAATTTAACTGTATAAGAATTTACATCAATCATATTATTGCAGTATAAATATATTTTGCCATAATTTTTCTATAGAAAACAGTTATTATTTTTATGTAGAAATTTTTCATAAGTCATTATTTATCTATAAAAAAATTTCATCAATCATAATATTTCTATAACAATTTTTTTCCGGCCGCAATATTTCTGTAGACACCGTTTATCAGTTAAATTTTTTCTGTAGAAAAATATTATCAGTCATAATATTTCTCTAGAAAAATTTTATCAGCCATGATTTTTCAATAAAAAATTTTCATCAGTCATCATTTTTCTATTAAGAAATTTTATAGACTTTCTCTTTCGTGAAGGTTGCTCATCTTCGGTATTAGATTTCATTAGTATTCGTTGTTAAACCCACAACACACACTCTTTAAGACGACACAGTTTTCGATCAATTCTCTCACCAGTTGAAGTATTAAGATTTCATGACCGCTTAATTTTGATTACATTAAGTCAATGGCTACGGTCATAGTATGGTACGTAACTTAATTCTGTTAAAATCATATCTAGCTCGAATCAATATCACTTATATGTTCAAACAAAAATTATTGGTCATGTTCCCTTATTGATCTGCATCAATCGTAATGCAAGCTCTCGCTTTATATTTAAAGAAATATGTTTCAAAGATGCCAACAGCGTGCAAAGCGTATTATATGGCGATTTTTTTGAGTGTAATAGAGTCTCCATAAAATAATAAAATATCTACAAATCCATCTAGCCAAAAATGAAGCTCCTCAACTCATACAATTTTCCAGAAAATTGACAAATTGATATGAAGTCAAATTATCAAATCAAGTCTGAATACTTTGGTGCCGTAGTTTAATGGTTAATCTATTCATAATTATTAGCCAGCAGTTATTGATCATTAGTGCCAAAATTCGTTTAACACTTAATTGTTTCGAAAGTTCTGTTGGGCTAGGAATACTGGATAGATTATGTGCTCTCACAAAGAATTTCTCACCGCCGTAGTTTTTCACTAGAACCTTAGCTGCTCTGATATCGTCTTTCATGTTTCTTGCCGAAGCTATAGTTTCCGCCGGAGGTGCTAATTTCTGGCATTCAACGGCAAACAGCTTCATTACTGCGGTCCTACTCCCATATCCCACATCCAGAGACAACTCGGCATTGCCCCAGATCATTATTTGCCCCTGTAGGCTAGTAGCTACTGTACTAATTTGTCAGTCTGGGGGTTGTGAGTTCGATTCTCAACAAAGACATTGGTTTTTTTCACTACAAAAATAAAAATTGACTGTCGGTGGGACTGCTCAGTGATGAAGGCATGAACACTGGTCGCTATGCAGTCTTATACAACAGTTAATTTCCGACTATCCTTCTACTTTCACCACCTACTGCCCCATCTACAGATTAACACCGTGAGCTATCATGTAGTCTACACCGATAATAACTTCATCCGCTATGTCAGCGACACGGCGAAGCGGCTGCCTGATTCAATAAGAAAATAATCTCCAGCCAAAGAAACTTTAAAAGATATTGTTGCGTTTATTCCTTTTAATAAACGTTATGTTATTTGGAGTTCTTTTCTTGCTAAATAATAATACAGTACTTTAGGGTTTTTAATTAAGTTAAACGATTTATTTACTTTCAATACACTCAAAATAAACACCATGGTAACTTTGTTGTCTTTTCTCACTGATGACTCAACTCAACTTGAATTGAATTAATTTTCCAGCAAGTACAACATATACAACAATATTCTACTTTAACATCATCCCATATTGTTTTTTTTATTATCTTAAGTTGAGGCGCCTGCTTGGCTGTGTGTTTCGTATCGTGTGTTAGTTGTTTTTTTTTCTCTTGTTTATCTTATTTGTTAGAATTTCGTTTACTTTTTGATTAATAATTATTTTCTTTTAAAACTTAATAAATCATCTTCGTAACAATATTTTGCAGCAAAAAGAATATATTTCATTTGTTAGAGGAATTCAAGCTGCCATGGATTTGCTTAGAGAACATATCGTGAATATAAAAAAAATTTAGGAAAACGACTCAAAAGAAAAATATATTTTTTGTTTCATTGCGTGTTTTCAATAAATAATTTTGGTTGATGAAAATAATCTGATTACAAAACTATCGCTCTTTTGTTTTTATATGAGACTTGACTTAAATCGTCTTGCAAACATGTTTCGAAAATGATAAATCACTTGAGTTCGACATGTTTTTGTTTCTTCATATTAATCTCTACCTTTCAGCCTAAACGGCAAACTAACTCTTTTCTTTTGTTTTAATTTTGTATTCTTTTGTTAACTTTTTTTCCCAGCTTTCTACCCAGTCACATGTTTGTCATGTTTGCCATGCTTTAAGTTTAAAAAACAACAACAAAATAAACACACGCTGCTTAAATTCTGATTTATAAAAAATTATATAAAAAGTTTTCTTTAAAGCAAAAAAACCTGAAAACAGCTGAGACCTTTTTCTGGGCCCAAAAAATAAAATACTTCCCCAGCTGCGATATATTTTTTTATACGACATGTAGGCTTATGTAAAAACATTAACGTTAATCTGTATGAGTGTGTATGTGAACATATGTGTGTGTGTGTGTGTGTATTTTGTTTTCATAGCTATAGCTATAAGAGTATGTAAATATTTTTATCATTTGATTTACTTGGCTTACTTGTCTTAGACAAGGTGCTCTTTTCCGCTTCTGTTTTGTTTTCACATTGACAATGAAACATAATGTTCCAGGGAACAGACGCACGCATAAAAGGAAAAATTTATGACTTTAAAAATAGCAAAAAGAGAAAAAAAAATATGAAAACATAAAGAAACAGCAGCAAATAGAAGAAAAAATGTTTTACAACCATTTACCAAAACAACAACAACAACAATAAAAGCAAAATAGCAGCTTAAATTTTAACAAATCGTTAAAGAAAAATGTAATAAAAATTGACAGAATTTTGCCACAACAAACACACCGACATTCCAGCGCCTTAGCAACGTCTAGATTTTAGGGTTTCCAAACTTGTTTGTTACACAGATCTTTGCCATTTGAAGTTATGAAAATTATGTCTTTTTTTTTAACAAATAATAAGTCCAAGAAATATGCGATTTTAAATAAAAATAAATAAAAATAATTTTTATAGAAAGTTTTAGTTAAATTATTCTAATTATTCTAATTCCCCTTAAATAATTAAAAGCATTAGACGTAATAAAGAAAAAAGAGAGAAAAATGATAGAGCTACAAGGCATCATTTATAAGGCGGAGGGACAGAAAGAGAGAGAGAGAGAGATGGTTGAAGAAAGAAAGGCTTAAAAAGAAGAAGGAAATGTCGGGATTTTAACAAAAAGTTTATTTTTCAATTGTGGCAACACCAACAACATGACAGTTTTGACATTTAGTTTTTTTTACGTATTCAGAGTAGATGCATTGGCAACTGAAGCAATGGATTCAATTTCGTCCGAAAATCGCCTTAAAAAAATTAAAATCCACTATGAAAACATTGGTTCTGTTAAAGTTACATTTCGTAAAATTCGTGATATATTCGGACAACATAATCGTCCTTCTGAAACTGCTATTAAGAATTGGGTCGGTAAATTTAAGTCAACGGGCTCGATACAAACTGTCTATACACCAAAGCGTGTTCGACTGAATCGTTTAACTGAAAATATCACAGCCGTGAGTCCCAGTTTTAAAGCAGATCAAGATTTGTCAATTCCTCAACGTACACAATAATCGGTGTTATTCAAAACCACCATATAGCGAATTTTGTACAAGGATTTGATTTTGAAGCTTTACAAGGATCAACTGGTGCAGAAATTGAAGCCGACCGACCATTCACATCGCTCAATTCATTCCCAAGCCCAATTTCACTGTTAAGGTACGTCAATAAGCAAAATTGCCGCATTTGGGCTTCTAAAAATCCTAGAGCGTTTATTGAGAAGCCTTAGCATGCTCAACATGCCACTGTATGGGCCCTTATTTTCGAAGATGAGGTTGAAAATGCGGCAACTATATAGTAACTCAATTTTGGCCTATTGTTGAAGACATGGATATCACTAACATGTGATTTCAACAGAACGGTGCCACATATCGCACAGCCAATGAAACGATCAATTTAGAGCAAAGCATAATTTGACGAAAATCAGCAGTTAAGTGGCCTGTGAAATCTATGTGATTTAATACCTTTTGATTATTTTTTGTGGGGCTATGTTAAGGACAGACTCTATACTTAGCCAATCGAATCGATTTCAGCCTTGAAACTCAAAATATGTGATGTAATTAACGAAATAGGACCACCATTTTGTCAAAAAGTGATTAAAAACTTCGATGAAAGAATCGAGCTTCATCTGTTAGCGTGGTCGTGGTGGACACTTGCCAGATATTATTTTTCATTCATAATTGCCGAACTTTTCTCTTCGTAATACAACGAAAATTTGAATCATCTTAATCTGTGTTGTTTTAGAAAACAAACTTCTTGTTGAAAAACCCTTTATAATTAAAACGTGGAATTTAAATTAAAATAAATTAAATTAAAGAAAAGGCATCCAGTATTTATTTAAGAAAAAGAAAAAAAAAATTACGTAACTAAAAACTAAAAATTATTAGATAAAGTGGCACGTTTATTTTAATACCATTAGAAATATTTAGAATGTAAAGGCAATTAGAGGTGACGTATGTGGAATATCATTAACTTGGCCACACGTATACTTTGCTATTTGCAAAATCAACTTATTTGCCTGAAATCAAAAGATTACGACGGCAAACAAATGAATCGTTAAGCTCCGGTATTAAAATGATACAGTGCGTGGAAACCTGAAAACTAACAGTCATCTTAAAATCAATTATTTTCCGATAAATATGAGCTAAAACACGTACTTTTTCAGTTTTATTGATACCAATATCTCCAGAAATAAATAGTGGAAAGTGATGTAGAGCAAATGACGCCTGCTTCTTTTAAAAAATTTTGGACCACATTTAGTAGCATCGCTTCGCTTATCTCGGCAATGCAGCGCGGAATTTCTTTCTTTCTTTCAGAACGTCATTTTTTTGAGATTTTGTAATGTAAACCCGGTCTTTAAAACGTTATTAGAGAAAATAATCCAGCGATGTTAAACCACAAGAACGTGGCAGCTAATTGACATCATCAAACCCGGAAGTTATGCGACCAGAAAATTGTTCAGGCAATAACCGAATTGTTTGGGTGGTTGTGTAGCTTGTGGCGCCGTCCTGCTGAAACTAAAGGTAATCGATGTTAAACTTAGCTGATTATGGTTGGTAGCGTAGGGAATTCACGGAAATGGCGTTTCTTTTTTCATATTAAAAAAAATATGAACCGATGTTACCACCCGAATATAAAACAAACTATATGGTTACTTACTTTGAAAGTAATGATTTTTCGACATCTGTTTGTGAATTTTGTGAGTTTATATAGTCGTCTAATTAAAAACAATTCTCATCACTAAAAATAATAACTTTTGTTTTTCCAACAGCCAATTCACAAAAAATCGACGCAAACAATGGTCGGTGGGCTTCAAATCTTGCACAAATAAAACTTTACAAGCGTGAATATGAAGGTTTTTATGCAGAATTTTCCGCGAAGTGCATCTAGTGGTTCTCAGTTTTTGCGAAATCAACAGGTTAATGTTCCAGCTTCATTCTTAGTACTTTTTTTTTATAAAGAGAAATAGCACTTCAGGCAACAATGCCTATTTAGTCAAGTACCGTGCTACATTCTATTGGGAAAGGGCTAGAGAAGAGATGAAACAGATGGTGAAAGTAGAAGGATAGTCGGAAATTAACTACCGTGTAAGACTGCACAGCGACCAGTGACTACGCCTTCATCGCTGAGCAGCCCTACCGACAGTCAATTTGTATTTTTGTGGTGAAAAAAAAACCAAGGTCTTCGTTGGGAATCGAACCCACAACCCCCATACTGAGAACTTCTATTACACTACCTACTAGCCTGCAGGAGCACCTACTGCAGAATGGGTGCGTTTGCACTACTGCGGCCATTATGAGTGTATTATTTTGATCTATTCTCAGACACAATACTGCCAGTCTCAAGTTTATTGATTGTATTATGCACAGCGGCCTCAAAAATAGCCTGATTACGAGGAAAAGCTGCTCGAAATTTACGAAGTGATACACCATTTTGATAGTAAATTGTCACACGTTCCATGCTTGCAATTTCCCAAATAAGCTAAATAAGTGTCGAAGGATGACAGCTCAGTTCTTGATATTTATTTATTTGGAAGACAATTTACTTCCTAACCCGCAAATTTGATGAATGGAAATGAAGAAATCACTAAAAAGTTGAAGTTTTACAAAATTATTGTCATATTGGCTTTAAGGGCAGCAGCTGTCTGCACAATTTTGGCACCGATCAGTGATTACATATCAGACACATTAAAATGACATAATTTAAGTGGGCCATTCCCGTCACTTTCTTAAGAGAAAATTTTTATGTTTAACTTGAACGTTAATTCTAACGTTGACTGCAGAGCACGAAGCGCTAACTGTGGTTGCAATCCTCGGTAGAGGTTAAGCTCAGAAAAGTCTCCACCGCTTAATAACCTTTTAATATCAATTATTAGCAAATAAACTTCTTACGGCTTTATAGACGTCTTTTAAGCGAGTTTTTTTTCGGCGAAAATTTTACGCTTTTAAGAGCGTTTTTCTTAATAAGAAGACCTTCTAATATTGCATCATTGGCTCTAAGGTAAAAAACAGATTAAGGAGGCGTTACGCTATACGGCGTACATGACATTAACAGTTGAAAAATTATTTCGGAGATATGGCTACAACGGCTCTTCTTAATCTAGGGTATTGTTAACATCGCATATTGGGCTAATTTTTTTAACATTGCTGTCGCTGTTTCACAAATAGCATGATCAATGTGGGGCTGTAAGGCCTAAGTTTCTGCTTATTTATCAGCATAAACTAGTCACTTCAGAACGTGATACAGTTTAACATCAGTACCCGGCCAAAAAGGCCCTCATTTGATGGTGGTCTAATCGCTGGGGGAATACAGGGCGTCTACCAACGTTCTCTTGGCGCATAACACACTCCCAGGGGCAATTGCGGAAGCACTTCAAGCAAAGTCGATCCCCCGTTCCTTTTTTGAGAGCCAGACACTAACTAAACTCTTGCCGCCCCGCAAGAGCGATATTTTGCTGAGAATACTACAGAATACTAGAATACTATATACTGGGTGGTGGTGGTTTTACCACCTTGCTCCTCGAGGGGCCTCTCCAATAATCGAAATAGTTCCTTAGTGGCTATAGGTTGTAATGCCTGTTTGTAATTTACTGGTGGGAACTGTAAGATTCTTAGCTTCCAGTTTGAGGCTCCTGAGAGCCTAAAAGACTGATGCCTCATAATACCCCAGAGGTTACAATGTCAAGGTGTGAAGTTGACTGCCAAGACTGCGTGTCCCAGGAGGGGGTAACTAGTGACTTCACAGGAAATAATTGAGAGGAATCAATTGCTTGATTTACAGGCGAAAACCGAGTGAAACCACAATTCGTTCGCATCAATTCCTCTATTCATTCATTTATCATGGTGCGGTAATGTTCTTCATCAAACGTGACATGATTTTCAGCTTAATTTTAGGAGAAATAAGTTCCACTTAAGCCATGAGTATTCTAGATATGACGGAGCTTGTAGATTTACTATGCTTCACCCCACATGCGGCAATATGTTCTCATTAAAATTTAAAAAAAAAAAAACAACGATTCAAAGAAAACCTGAACAGTTCGGCAGCACTGTTGAAGTATCAGAATATTCAAGTTGGTTTTTTCGATTATTATACTGATCATAAATGTCAGAAAGAGCCCCCCAAATAGCCATTCGTTCGTACAGTTAACCCTTTCGTAAGGTGTAAGAAGACTTATGCGAGATATTCTCACTTCCTCCTTTCATTTAGCTTCGCTACCATGTTATTTATGTATTCATTCAGGGGATCATTAAAATTAATAACTTAAAAAGTTAATGGAAAAACAATGTATTAAAGAAGAATAACAGAATTATTTTCCATTTTTAAAAACCCTAATGTTGTACATAATAGAATACTTGTCTGTATGTTAAAGTTATGTCGGTAAGTGGTTGTGTTTATACAAATATCGACACATAAACGCACAAATACTTATAAAAATTTTTGATTTATTTTTAAAAACATTCTGTTCATATTTCTACAAACATTTATTTTCATAACCAGCATATGTATGTTAAATGCAAAAAAAAAAAAATAAACAAAAAAAAAACAAAAAAAAATATTTATTATTTATTTAAGCGGAAAACAATAAAAAAAATGTTAGAGTGTCGTTGCACAGAAGTCCCTTTATCATTGAGGGCCACTGTAAGGTGAAAGTATTGTAAAATTATGCAACTATTAACAACGATACTTCGGAATGGCTACTTCACATTATTTGTAGTGCCAACAAAATATCCGCATAACGATAAGGATTTAATTAAGGATTTCATTAATAATTTTTATGAAACTTATTTTAGCACAAAACTAATTTTAAAAGAATATTTATTGAGTTATTTGTTTAGTTGGCTATGACATATAATTAAAATTGACCAAAAATCAATCAATCAATAGCAAATATTTTTTCCACCAAAAATTATATTTTTTAATTGCACTGAAAATTTTAAATGTTAAAAAAAAATTATTTTTTGTTAATAAAAGTGAAAAGTGCATAAGTCATTATCTTCCGCTTGGTTTTAATCATAACACAATAATTCATCAAGTGAGCGCAGTTAGTTTTTATACGTACAATATTTAAATCATTAATGAAAAATTTAAGGTTAGGAAGCAAATTAGCTTAAAAACATCTGTTTTTTGACAACTACAGTTTCATTGATACCAATGTATCAGGTCTGGCGACACTACCTTCGCTCTTTTCATAAAATTTTGAAAAATATTTTGCAACAAAGTTTAGCTTAGCCCGTCTGTGTAGCACCGAATTTCATCTTTCAGCTTGCCACTTATTTGTGAGTTGTTCACATAAACTTAATATTTCAAATAGTTCCATAGCAGATATTCCAGCCGCGTTACATCCCATGAACGAGGCGGCCAATTGAAATTGCCATATCGAAAAATTAGCCCACCGGGACAGTTTTCATAAAATAACTGAACTGTTTGCATAGCTATGTGGCCATAAGGCTATAGATGCCATATTGCTTAAACCAAAGGCCAAAAAAATACTTATTGGCAGGGCAGAAAATTCACGGTGGCGGCTTTTCCTTGTTTTTTTCGCAACTAAAATTATTTGCTCAATAATGCAATGTTCCATGCTTAAAATTTCCCATCTTTTTTATTAAAGAAATGTTAAAGAACGGCAGCTCTATTCTTGACATATAACCATTTGACAGATAATTTACCTCCTAACTTCAAATTTGCCCACTCATTATAATCACCTGATAAGATATGGATTGGTTACCTTTTAAAATCCAGTAACGTCCGCCAAAATTTTAGTGTCAATATCTAGTGTCTGTTTGGGAAGATATTAACATCGTCGCATAATAATTATACAGGACTAATAGGACTACTCTACATCGACCTCAAGTCAAAAGTTTAAAAACAAACCTAAAAATAGCCAAAACAATTGAAGTCAACAATAAAATAATTTTCCTCAACATCTGTTAGTACGTTCCGTGTCATCACAAAATATCATTGTAGAGGAACACAACAAAATTGAATAATACTTTCTTGTTAATTGAAAAGAAAAAAGCAAATTATATTGCCTTAGCTTTTTTCTAAATACTTTAATTTACTTTCTTAATCGTCTTGCAAAATAATAGAAAAATTCTGTCTGAAATTCACAACAACAATAAATCACAAGTTAAACGTCTGTCCTAACCATAAAAAGTGTGATTTTAAAAAAATATTTTACTACACAATCGTCGTAACGGATAAAAATGAGTACTTTGCGAGCAAGCTAGAGCGAAGTTATTGTTCATCTAGAAGATGTTGGGCAACATGTTGCACTACCGGTTTAAGCATGATTGGAAACAATGTAGCCTCACTTTTTATCAAGCATAGTTTATTCCCATACAGTCTGTCTAGGATAAGATGGTTAATAATTTTTCTTTCTGGTTGTTCTGTTTTTAGAAAGAGTCGATTGGCATTGAGTGGTTAGAGATATTGAATGGGTAATGGTTAACCAAAAATTATGTCCTTGATATGATGCTAGTAGCCGAGCATTATTTCATGAGATCACGGTTTTTAGGCAAAGACGAACATTCTTATATCTTTATAGAAATAAAAAAACTTCAAACTTCTAGAATAAGATTGATTCGAGAATTCGGGCATTCGAGAAAAATTTAATTTAATGTCACTAAAAAATCAATAAATCAGCACAAAACTGAAATTTCCTCGTTAACAACGAAATAATGTCGACCAATCGAAAACAAATACAAAACTGGAATTTTACCAAAACCTCAATTTTGGGCTTTAAAATGAAGGCAAAAAAAAGCAAAATATGTCAGCCATAATAAGGTTTTATTCTCATAAATAGATAGGTTTTGAAATACACAAATTCGTATGAAGCCACAACTTCCAATTCACCGTAGGTTATTTTAGACTGACTTATTGCACGTATATTAAATTATTGGAGCAATTTTTTGTTTATTTTTACGAATTTGTTAGCTTAAGTTTTAATAGAAAAAAATTATCAGTAAAAAAAGTAAACGAAATGACCTATTGTGTCTTTACAAATTTTGTATGCACACAAGACAGCAACATGCTTAAAAGAAATTCCACGAAAAACTTAAATAACAGAAAACAAAAACAAGTTATTTAGAACAATTGAATGATAATAACAACAACAATATGGGATGATGTTAAGAGGAGATATAAGAAACATTAAAGCAGAATATTCTTGTATATGCAAAAGGGTTAAAACAGTTAATATAAGCACCAACTGCTGGGCAAAAGAGTTGAGTACAAATAATAAAGCATCTTTTAGACTTTGCAGTGCTAAGCTTACCATCGTGTTAATTTTGTGTGTATTGGAAGTGAATAAATCGCTAAATTTGATTTAAGTCTCTAAAGTGTTGTGCTATTATTTTTTCAATAGAAGAACTCAATATAACAAAACGTTTGATAAAGAAATAAACGTAAGAATATTTAAATTGAATTATGAAAAGTCACAAAAATATAATAAACATTTTTCTCAAATTTTTTAACTAAATGAGAGATTTAAGATATTTTTTCTGTCCAAAAAAATAAAAGAAAACTAATTATTATTTATTTTTCTAACTTTTTATTCTACACTAATAAGTAAAGACATAATAATAAAGTATCTTTTAGACATTGCAGTGCTAAAGTTACCATCGTGTTTATTTCGTGCGTATTACAACAGAATAAATCGTTTAATTTGATTTAAAAATCTATATTGTTGTGTTATTATTTAACAATAAAAAAAATGCAATATAACAAAATGTTTATTAAAAGGAATAAACGTAAAAATATTTGAATTGAATTATAAAAAGCCACAAAAATATTATAAAAATTTTTCTCAAATTTTTAAACTAAATGAGAGTATGAAGATATATTTTCTTTTAAAAAAATAACAGAAAACTAATTATTATTTATTTCTCTAACTTTTCACTTTACAGTTAAAGCGCTTCTTGATAATTCTAAATGTTGTTTGTTTAGATTTAAAGGGTCATCTGTTATATGCGTTATTTCCGCCTACACATTGTTCAGATTTCATTACACAGTCATGGGACTTTAGTATTTTGCATGTTATTTGTGAGATATGCCTTTCAGTCTTAATTTCTAAATTGTAATATGTTATTACTTTTGCCTGCTAACATTCGCTGGGCAATAAATTTGATTTTACACATTTAATGCGTTTTTCATATAAAAATTATAAATTATGGTCATTAAATTTAAGTTTATATGTTTTCTATTTATTTCTTTTTTTTTTTGTTGCTTCTTTTATTTTCAAATTTAGCGTAAAGTGTCGCTTTTTTCGCTCCAAAATAATTTTAAAATGAAAATAATGGCATTTAAGTTGTGCGCAAGAAAAATCAATCGCAAAAATTGTCAAGCGTTTGTGTGGCGATGTGTTGAGTTTACGAGGATGTTGGAGGTAAATGCGTTAACAATATATGTTACGTTACGTTTTATAGCCAGCATCACTGTTGGGAAAGTGTAGCTTTGTTGCATATGGCTGCTATCGTTTGATACGAATTTTAACTGTGTTTAACAAGCCATTTGGGTAGTTCCTTCTAAAAAAATTTTTAAAAAATATCAAAACAAACTTTGCGTAATAAATCTGAAGAATTTAATGTTTTATTTGTTTTTTATAAACAAAAACTGCCGATTTACTTTGAAAAACGATCATTAATGTGCCCTAATAGACTTCAAACTTGTGTTCACTGATTGAACTCAAGTAAATTGAAGCTAATCCACAATGAAACCTGCAGACTCTATTACATTTTGGTATCATCATTGGACAATATTTCTTCTAAAGTGAAACCACAACTTGTGTTATAGTCAAAGGCAATCCTAACTGCTCCCTGTGTCATGATAATTTTTAAATATAAATGATATTGTCTCGTAAGATGTATTTGGAACAGGATGGCCACCATTATAATTGAGTTATTAAAAGCATAAACTAAAAATTAATATCTCAAAATATTTAAAGCTCAAGGACTACTCATTGCTGAAATCATAACACTGAAAACTGGTTTTGATTTTTAATAGGAAGTTAAAATTGGCTGCCCGGAATGTACCCATTATACAAATTGAAAACATTGACAATTACTCAGGCCTCCTCAGGAATAAAAGATATAATTTTTTAAATGTCCTAAATAAAAATATTTTTTTTCTTTTATTAGCAGTTTCATTACTGCCAGGGTCAGGCTTAAAATGACAAAAATGACATTTATATAGAGTTACATTGAATACTCCAAGTGTGTATATTTAAAGTAATAAAATTGTGATACTTCCTCTGGCGCTAATAAAACTAGGCTGCCACCAGCAAACAAAAAGGATATGGTTGGGTTAAATTCTTTTAAAGCAGATATATCAAGATAGCCAATAGCAAGATGCTCGCAGAGAATCTGCTGAAGCCAAAAAAAAATATAAAAATGAATACTACCCTGCTCTAAATGGAAAATTTCATTACAGCGTTCAGAGTCATACAAATCTTTTGCTTCAGCGGATAACTTTGCACTATCGCACAAATACGTAGGTAGCTGATAGTACGTATAAAATAAATTTTAAGAAAAAATTGCTCTAAACTATTTTTTTGCTATCGGTTCGCGGGCATTTTCTAGGATAAAATATTTTTTATTTTAAAATAAAAATGATTTCAGTACTTTAAGCTTCGTGTTAAGCTGCTAGCGCTATTTAAGTATACGCAAGATTATAGTTAACGAAAATTTTGTAAGTTCACATCAATCGATTGAAGTTGAAGTTCTCTAAAGTGGGATTTTTTCGGGTCTATTATTCACACAAAGTCACATGATGCATATACGTATTTGTCGAACTATATCTCTTTTAAATTATTTTAAAATGAGGTAAGGAAAAGTTTTTATCCTTCCTTCAAAAAGGCTACACTTAGTTGGAACGATTTTTGTGTTGGTAATGCCATCCAAAAATCTAAAAACCTCATCTATTAGAACGAATGATAACAAAGCTATGTCTAGTGGCCTCTAGGGTCTTACTATTTTAAACCTCTTCAGCATTTGCTAAAGGTCACATAACTTCCTCGGAGGTCAAAATAAAGCCAGCCTTGCACGTAAAATCACCTCAAATTTAACGAATAGAATAGGTTAGTCAAGGGCAGTCGCTGAGGCCATAGGCTTAAAAACTATATTCAAATGTTCGCTACAGTCAGCGTTTTTAATAAAAACAAATTAATTTCTTTCTGGCTTAAAAAAAAGACAATTTGAGCATGTTTTGCGTTTTCTTCTTTTGGCGAAAATTAATTTTGATTTTGTAAAATTCGCCTTTAAATCAATTTTTGATTAAGTTTTTAATCGCCCTGTGAGGGTTTGATTTTTTCATAAGAGTTTAATCCTTAAATGCATTTCTTTGAAATTTTTTTTTGTAAAATTGGGTAAACGAAATGCCCATTTTCAGCAAAAAATTCGAGTTTTAATTGAAATTTAAAAATTTTTAAATTTAAAATTTCCTTGAGTAAATTTCAATAATAATAGGCCAAAATTATTACGCGTTAGCGCGATTTATTGACTGTTACCGCATTTCCAACATAGCGCATCATACAGTCACACATTGAGCATACAAAGGCTTTTCAATAATCGCTGACCGACTGAATATTTTTTTTTTTAAGAGAAGTAACCCTTCAGGCAATAATGCCTATTTAGTCAAGTATCGTGCTACATTCTTTAGGAAAGGGATAGAGAAGAGATGAAACAGGTGGTGAAAGTAGAAGGATAGTCGGGAATTAACTGCCGTATAAAAGACAGTACAGCGACCAGTGACTATGCCTTCATCGCTGAGCAGCCCCACCGACAGTCAATTCTTATTTTTATAGTGAAAAAAATCCAAGGTCTTCGTTGGGAATCGAACCCACAACCCCCATACTGACAAGCTAGTACACTACCTACCAGCCTACAGGGGCACCTGAAAACAGACTGAATATATTCCGGTATCAGTTGATAAAGGATTTTTTTTTTTGGATTCGTGGCATTTGCTGATAAATTTTTTCATGAAGTCGGCAATTCGTTACTACTGGGTGTCATTGCTAATCTAGCTCAATTGAGTATCTCCAGGGTTTCTTATGCATGATTTTCAGACACTTATTTTGAATGTTTTGTAATTTCTTCAAATATCTTTTAGCTGTGCTATATCTTACCACGCTCTTAAAAATTAAATTTTTGTTAACAAAATTAAGAGTTGAACTTTTATTGATTATGGGCCAAAGTGCTATTATAGTTTTGATTGATTTTTTACATAACATCATCAATAGGTTTAGCTAAATTTACTTTTTTATGGAGACAAACTACAATAATTTTGATTGATAAGCTCTAGTTTTGAAGCTTTAGTTGTCGGTTTGGTAACCGTTTGGGAGACTTGTTGTAGGGAAATATAATGACTAGCGTTTTGGTGGGGTTTCTTTTTATTTTCCACTTATAAAATTTCCTCTTGTAAGCAGAAACGAACTTTTCCATTTTCCTTAGCAGTACTTTGTTTGATTTACTAGACGTTATGACAGCGATATCATCGGCATAATATGTGACCTTTATGTATGAGGGAGACAAGGAATTAGATGTATATATGCAATAAAGCAGTGTTGATTAAGGTAGTCCGACAGTAATTCGTTTTGGAGATGAGAAGATTTCATTGATACGACAACAAATATTTTATTTTCACGGCACTCTGCTGCAAGTCTGCATGTTATTTTGAAGCATTTTATAGAGTAATCCACTGTTCTTACCATGACGAATGTAAATTATTAAACCTGTAGAAATTCTTGTTTATGGATGAATGGACGATAACATCCCATAGAAGTTTTTGAAGAATTTTTGCATATAAATCAGCTGATAGGCTGCTAACTTTCAAGACTGGTTTTGCGGTTACTTGGTTTCGAAATCGCAATTGTTTTTCTTATTTAAGGTGTTTTCGAAAATACTGCATTTTTTAATAGTTATTAGATTTTTTATTAAGGCCAGGCGATTTTGGCGATCTTAGTTACGATATTAAATAATTTAGTTCGTTAAAGGTAATTTGCATAAGGTTTTTAGAATGTGGCTTTAATACCTTGACAAAATTTTCTCTTTTTATAGAAGTAATAGAAATATGGAAGTTTTTGCGGTAATGCGATTTTTTGGCTAAAACTTTGGACTATTTGAGAGATTATTGGCTTATTGGCAGTTTGAGATTTGACAATTTTTTATTTATTTTTTTTTTTTTGCGGTGGAATGACTAACAGACATCAAGATAATCGAAACACGCGACTCGTTTCCTTTTACATCAAAGCTCTACATACCCCAATACCAACACCAACAAATACATCACTGACATTATAGATATTACAAGGGCCATAATAAAACAGGATTACTATAGATTTAATAACCACTTTTATAAATTAACTGAAGGACTCGGAATGGGAAACTCAACTTCACTTATATTCATGGAAATTTTTGTGCACCATCTTAAATTATTATGCATAACGACACTAATGAAAAAACACAGAATAACTCATTAGTATAGATACGTAGATGATATCATATGCTTCCTCGAACAAGACAACGCACAACCAATTCGAACAGACTTAAACGCAGTCCATAATAACATTAAATACACAATGAAAAAAGAACGAGACAGAAATTTGCATTATCTTGATATCACAATAACAGGAGGAATTGGCCTGTTTAACATTTGACATCTATAGAAAACCCACTACGACAGACACTACCATTCACAACACCTCGAACTATCCTATCCAACATAAACTAGCAGCATTTAGACATATGACACAGAGACTTAAGATAATCTGACTTACTCCAGATAAGTACAACAAGACTACAAACCCACTACTATCGAAAGACTTCTTAGACAAATAACACCAAAAACAGGGCGACAAGCGATACAACACGATGCCACAATTTTAAATACACGGGGCCAGAATATATATAGATTACCTAACCTTTTTCACAAGGAAGGTTTACGCACAACATGTCTGGAGTATAATACACTCGACAAACGAAAAACACCCTCAGACGCGCACATATACCAGAATAATAATAAAAGACGGATGTATTAACAATTAGCCCCGCATAACAATGCCAGGTGGCGGGCATTCTACCTTTACGAGTGAATACGGTCTCAATGAAAAAGCTACCTAAACCTGAATACTAACTCACCAGTACAGTTTTGAACACGGATTGAGAATGATGTCACCCCATCAAAAGTGTTCGCCGTTCATACCGAACAAAATGCCAGCAAAGACGGAATGGAATGACAACATAATAACGCAAATTAAATAAAAATTAATGGCAGAATAGCACTTTTGGATTTTCAAGATCTTGAAAACCTCTGCAAACTTGAGCTTTTTTTATAAAACTCGTAGAAGTTTTTTTTCGCAAATTGTTGAGTTCAAAATAAATTTCAATTAGTTGGTAAAACAAAATCCTGTCTCTTAATTTGTTTAAACTTCAGTTATTTTATAAAATTTAAAATATAAAATTTAAATTATATTTTAATTTAATTTTTGGGAATTGCAAAAATTATTTTCTGAAATTTTAGGACTTTGACATTTAAATTAAATTAATTAAATTTTTTTCATTTTATAGGAAAAATGTTTAGTTTTTTGATATTTTTTAGGGGTGGTAGGGTGGTGGTTTTATTAAATAAATATATAATTTCTTACATAACCCGCCCCAGCATAAAAACTTAAATTCACATAAAAATAATTAAAAAAGAAACTAAAAAGTAGAGTGTCAGTTCAGAATAGCTAATTTATTTTTATCCCCTTGTAAGGATATAAAAACAGCAATAACAGCTTTTATTCGTTTAAAAAAATATATATTTCGACTACTTTCCAAACTCTCCCTTAATGTTTAGATTACTCCCCATTAATACAATACAAAGTCATATGTAGCAGGAATTTTTATTCTTTTATTTTGCAATTCTCAAAGTGGGTTAAACTGCTCATAAAAATTCATGACATGACAAAGGTAATCTTTGATAAAAATAGCTTTTGTTATCATTGTGTATCAATTGTGACAATAGATTTTTTCCCCCATTTGGCCAACTAATCATCTCCAAAGTTGAAAAATTAAATATTTTCAGAGCTGAAGTGGACTTTTACCAACAAATAAATTTTCTCGCCGACTATTTTATTTATTTTTATTTCATTTGAATTATTTTTTGCTATTATCATCTCATGTATTTCTTCATTAATTTAATCACTTAAAGTTTTAATTTTTCCTTTAAATTTATATTTCTTTAATCTATTTTATTAAATTTTATTAATTTAAAAGAGTAAAAGTAAAAATAAATTTTTATTGGCAAAATTATTTCTATTTTTGTTTTTTTGTTTGTTAATTTAATATGAACCTGAGGCCCCACAACAACAAATTAAAATTTACTTTAGTATTTATTTAATATATATTATTTTCTGTTTACACATATCGAAATAAATATGCAATTGAATAAAGCAAAATAACAAAATGATGCCAGCAAACATTTTTATTGATGACTCGAATAGCGATTGGCATGTCCACTTTATTTAAAGTTCCACTAAAATCACTGCCGTAATACCATGTATATAATTCAAATTATACTTTACCGGTCTTTACTATAAGAGAGGCATAACCCAAATTTCTAAAAAGAATAGTGTCTACTGCTTTCACCATTTCACCATCATTAAAAACCTGCAACTTCAAATTCTACAATTAAAAATCTTTTTATAGTCTTCTTATACAATCCTGATGAGTCTTAGACCGAAGAGATGATAGCGTTTCATGCGCTTCGGTCTACTGCGCTTATTCTCCAATTTGTAACGTTTAGGTCTGAGAAATTTCGTTGGACCTGCTCTTTCCATCGGAGTTCTTGATCGTCCTCTCTCCCGGACAGCTTCGGAAAAATTCCCATTAGCGGAGCTTTTATACTCATTCCTAGCCAGCGCAGTTCTTGCAGCTTTATGGACTTAACAATGTCAATGTTAGCGTGCAGCTCATAGAGTTAATTGTTCCTACGATGCCGATAGTCTCCACTTACACAAACTGGTCCCGTATATCCTACGAAGGATTTTTATCTCAAATACGTGAAGTACAGCCACATCTGCATGCACACGTACCCATGCTTCTGCGCCATATAAAAGCACTGGTATAATGAGTGTCTTCTACTTCTAAATTGACTGTTTAGCCCAAAGTAGCACCGCTTTACCAATATTATTCTTTTTATTTGGGTATGATTCAGGTAGGAAGAGAGACGAATGAAAAGGGAGAGAAAGAGATAGACAAAGAGGGAGAGACAAATTAGGTAAAAACAAACTAACGAAAAAGCAGAGAAAAATACAGACAAAAAGAGAGAAAGTGACAAAGGCAATAAGAAGAACACGAACAAGACGAACTATGTTAACACAGATGACAATAAAATGCAACTAGTATAAAAAGAAGACTGAAGATAGCAGATATCCGAAACCGGTTTGTTCATAAACCAAATTTGACGCGGGTTGACGTGAAATCATACCCAAATAAATCAAACCCCGTCGGATAATATACGCACATATCAATATTATTCTTTTTTATTAATAAATAACCCGAGCTACACAAAGTCCCCCACAACCTCAAAGTTATAGTTGCCAATGTTTACAGTTTCATCAAATAGTAGATTTCCTATTCGTTGTAACCATCACCTTCGTTTTACTTTCATTAACTGCCAAGCGTATTTTTAAGGATTGCCTCTCAATGCCCGCAAAGACAGCAGTTACATCTCGCAATATCCTACCAATGGTGTCGATATCATCATCCTATGCCGGGAGCATAGAGCTCTTGGTGAAAATAGTGTCACTTCTATTAACTGCCGCATCGCGTATGACTTTTTTCAAAGCAATGTTAAACAGGTCGCACGATAAACAGTCGCCCTGTCTGAATCCTTGCGAGGTGGTAAACGATTCTAAAAGACTATTTCCTATTTTTACTGATGATCTTGTATCAGTTAACGTCATCCGGCAAAGTCTTATCAATAGCCTGATACACCTTTGTTCTAATTGCGCTATAAAAAGCGGCTTTATAATCGACCAATAGATGATATGTGTGGATTTACTTTTCGTGCGTTTTCTCCAGGATTTGACGTAGTGTGAATATCTGGTCTGAGTTGGATATTCCAGGTCTAAAATTGCATTGGTAGGGCCCTATTATTTCAAAGTCGCTCACACAATTATGTGGCCAAGACCACACTTATGCCCCTGAAATTGCATAGTCTGCGAAAGGATTTAAAACGGTAGACACTTTAATTTTTTTGAAATTATTCGTATTTAGTTCAACATCTTTGTTAGTGATGATGTAAATTACTATTAATCGAACAGTGGGACAATTTAGATGAATCGGGATTTTCAACAGCATGATAGTTTCGACGCTTTTTTGACGTATTTGTAGTAGATGCATTGGCAATTGTTACAAAGAAATAAATTTTGCACGAAAATCACCTTAAAATAATTAAAATCCACTATGGAAATGCTGGTTCTATTAAAGTTACATTTCGTAAAATCTATATATATAAAAGAAAGTGATGTTAGTTACTACGCTTATAACTCGAGAATGCCTGGACCGATTTCGGTGATAAGCACCAATTTGGACAGGTCTCCGGCCAAATAAGAAGAATACACAAGAAAATTTTGGAAAATTTCCCAAAAAAAAAAAATTATGAAGAAAATTCATTTTCACATACATTTTTTTACAACGCTATCTTAACTCAAGAACCCATAAAAAACATGATTGTAAATGCTATATTGCCAGTAGATGGCGTTGTATGCACACTTGGCAGATGCAATGACATATGTGACTGGAGTTTTAGTAACATAAATATTGGAATTTTCTTCAGCTTTTATCAGCTTTCCTTATTTATTTAAATTAAATTTGATTTAATACAATATTTTGAAGAAAATTTTGGAAAATTTCCCAAAAAAAAATTATGAAGAAAATTCATTTTCACATACATTTTTTACAACGCTATCTTAACTCAAGAACCCATAAAAAAACATGATTGTAAATGCTATAATGCCAGTAGATGGCGTTGTATGCACACTTGGCAGATGCAATGACATATGTTAGTAGTCAAAAAAGTCATGAAAAATGTGATTGAAGCAAAAATTTTAAAAGAAAAATATAAGGGCGATGTGTTGAAACCACGCATTCCTATGATTCCTCCAGATTTGCCGTTTGATTTTAAATGGCTTCAGTTCCCCATACCTGTTGCTTTTCAATGATCCCTGTTTTTTGCACTTTCAGTTATATGTATCACGTTCACGTGCTTTGTTTTTCAATACCGCGAACCAAAATCGATCAAAAAATGTCGAAGAAATGACTTGCAAAGCAGTCACGGGCACGCTAGTTTATTATATTTTCAAACAATATAATCGTCCTTCTAAGACCACTATTAAGAATATGGTCATTAAATCTAAGTCGATAAGTTCGATGTAAAATATGCAAACTCCAACACGTGTTCGACCGATCCAAATTTGTCAATTCCTTAACGTTCTCAAAAATTGGGGCTATCTAAAACTATCACAAGGCGAATTTTGCGTAAGGATTTGACTTTGAAGTCCTACAAGGTTCAACTAGTGCAGGAATTAAAGCCAATCGACCTTTCACATAGCCGTAGATTCGCTAAATTTATTCAGGAACAGCCGGCTGGTTTTTCTGAAAAAATAATTTTTTCCAACGAAGCCCATTTTCACTTGAGCTTCTGAAAATCCTAGAGCGATTACTGATTACTAATGATAACTGTTAGTAGATTACGCTATCCCGAGTTGCTTGCTACTCAATTTTGGCCTACTATTGATGACGCTGATAACAATGTGGTTTTAACAGGACGGTGCCACACGTCACACAGCCAATGACACGATTAATTTATTGCAAACCAAATTTATCAATCGCATAATTTCACGACAACCAACAGTTAAGCCGCCATCGAGATCATGCGATTTAACACTACTGGATGATAATTTGTGGGACTATGTTAAGGACAGAGTCTATATGGAGCCAATCGAATCGATTTCAGCCTTAGAATCAAAATCCATGATGTGCTTAACAAAATAGAACCGCTATTTTGCCGAAAAGTGATAAACAACTTTGTTGAAAGAATCGACATCTGTCAGCGTGGTCGTGGTGGACATTTGCCAGATATCATTTTTCATTCACAACTGCCGAACTTTTCTCTTCGTAATACCATATAAATTTATGTCGTCTTAATCTAAATCTTTTGTTTTATTTTGCTTTAGAAAACAAACTTCTTTTTAAAAACCCTTTAGTTAGAAATCCGTAAGTGGTAGGATGAGTTGGAATAAAATTTTGAAGCTAATAGCAATCTAAATTCTATTTATGTTAGATAAGGTGAATTTTTCGTCAACTGTGAAAAAAATATAGGGTGTTTTTTATGAAGGTATAGAATTTTTAAATGGAATAAAACTAACATGAATTTTTTAAATTGACATGAAATTTATTTAATTCTCAAAATAATTTTTTGCGTTACAATTTAAATATGACTTACGGCATATGACCGCCATCATTGGCTCAGGCGAAGTCCTTATTAGAGGTCCAATTTCGATGATAACTTATGTTCGTTTATATAAAAGGCAAAGCGAGACCCACCTATCAGGTAGGTGGAATTGTTTCCACCTGCCTAAATCAAAATTTTCCAACATAATTTTTGTTGTTTTTGGGAAAAATATTTTTATTTGTTTTAATTAAAAAAATATTTTTTATAAAACAAAAAAATACTTTTTAAAAATGTCTAAAATTAGGCAAACAAAAAAAATTGTTTTACAATTTCCTATTTTCATTTTTTACCTTCAAATTTCTTTGGCCACCTTTTTTGGTGGTCTCAATATTTAAAAAATGTTTCCCTACATATTGTATGATTTTTCTCTTCATGTTCTTCAGCAGGGTTGCTTTCTGGCTATTGTAGAAAATTGAGAATCACTTAATGGATATAATACAGTTTTAACAGATTTCTTGATAACGTTAGCATTTACGGTATTATAGTGATATTTACTGTCACTATTATCGCCTTAAACTAAATTAAAAAATCTGCACATTTGATAATAAATTGCTATATCTCATATCTCTGCCAACTGCTACTTATTTTATTAAATTTTCATTATTCTTATTAAGTTCCATTAGTTGGCTGCCTTAAACATTTGTAATTTTACATAAATGTTCGATTAAATTTGTTTGCTGGGTTAATAGAAAAAGCAACAATTATGCTTTCATTTAAATGATAACAAAATTGTTGATAAACAATTTATTTATTTTATTTTCATTTTTATTTTTTTATTTTATTTTATTTTCTCTTTTGTTTTTAATAAATACTGATGAAATGTTGTGATGTGAATTATTTTCCATAACATCAACACGATTGTGGTTTGTAACCGATCATATTGAAAGAAAACTCTTGATAAATATCTAGATTTAATTTATATTTAATTTAAGTATAATTTAATAAAACAAAAAATTATAATATTTATTTACAGATAGTATTGGAAATGAAGGGCTAATATAGGGGGTTTTTATAGAGTTGTGGAATTTTGGAATAGAATAGAAGAAAGATGATTTTTTTAAGATGACATGAAATTTACTGTAACAGAAAATTAATCTTCTGGCATTATAATTGCAATATAACTTCTGGCATATGGCTGAATGCCGTGGCTGGCTCTAGTCTAATCTGGAAAGCCAATTTTAGGTGGTATTTTTTTACATATCACCAATAACAGGACGATGATTGTTCTAAACTGGTCAATCATTTCGGGCTTTTCCACGTAGACCAGCGACTTTACATATCCCTACAAAAACTGGCGCGATTTTGAAAACAAATTCAAGGATCGAAAGCGTGCAACCATGCCGTTATGAAACATTTTCTTCTATAAATAAATTGCAGCATAAGTTGTGTGACATTTTGTCTTGGTCTTGGTAAAGCCACAGCTTCAGCACATGATTGTTGTTGAAATAATGGAAGAAACACTCAGCAATAATGGCCCTGTGCGGTTATCAAGCAGCTTCTTTTTCCAAGAAGTACGTACCAATGATTTCATCAGTCCATGAAGCACACGAAACAGTTTGGATATTACGGTGCCTCAACAAACACTTCACAGTTGTCATCACTCCAAATACAGCAGTTTTTTTCGATTGACGTATATTCGATTCTGAAGCTCGGGATCAAGGGCATTCCTGTTTTGTGTCCAATTTGCACAAATTGTAAGAGATGTTCAGTCTATTTAGGGTGAAATACCAAACCAAACTAAACATAAATCACTTGTTAGTTAATAAAATGGTCGTCAGTTAAAAACAGTGTTGTCAACTTAAAGTAATGCACAATTTACTTGCGATTATATTTTAAAAAATCATCTTTATTTCTTGAAGGACATGCATTCTTATAGAATATAACATTTCTGTGGCATTAATAAATTATGTCAATATAGATGGCGCTTTAGTGCTGCAGCCAACTATTTATCTGGAGGGACTACTAAATACAAATTGGAATTGAACACAGGAATTGCTTGCAAGAGCTTTGTGTGTGATACAACAAGCACAACAATCCATTAAACTGATTCACAAAAAGGATCCTTAAGTTGCCTCTAAAATAGGAAAATATTTTTACAACTTTAACGATGAAAAGGAGGTAATATATTGCAATATTAGTGAATATGAGAAATGGTTATTCTATAGTAATAGGAAGAGGAAAAAATACTACGCTAATCCTAATCATAATCAGCAATCAAACTTTTTATCAAGACCAAACGTTACTTTTAGGCATAGAAACTGTTTTAAGGGTAAATTGTCTCAATAGAGACGAATATTTCGAAAAAGTCTAAGGCACGACATGACTAAAAAAGGGTTTTTCAAGAAGAAGTTTGTCTTCTAAAACAAAATAAAACCATAAAATTTAGATTTACATGATTCAAATTTTTAATACGAAGAGAAAAGTTCGGCAATTATGAATGAAAAATCATGTCTGGCTAATGGCAATGCTGCCAGATATCGATTCTTTTATCAAAGTTTTTAAGTACTTTCGTTAATTACATCCAGGATTTTGAGTTTTGAGCTGAAATTGAAATTTTCTTTGCAATAAATTGATCGTTTAGTTGGCTGTGTGACATTAGGCACCATTCTGTTGAAACTACATGTCAGAGATATTTGCTTCCTTTCAACGTTACGGCATTTTAAGCCTCATCTTCTCACAGCCCACAATACAGTGACATGTTGAGCAAAGGCAAAGGCTTCTTAATAATCGCCCTGGGATTTCTAGAAGCCAAAATGTGGCCAGTTTACTTGTTATACTACCATGACTAGTTAAAATGAGTTTTATCTGAAAAAATTATTTTTTCAAAAATATTAACCCGTTGTATCTAAATGAATTAAGCGAATCTACGACAATGGGAATGGTCGGCCGGCTTCAATTCCTGCACCAGTTGAACCTTTTAAGGCTTCAAAATCAAATCCTTACGCAAAATTCGCCATGTAGTGGTTTTGGATAAACCCAATCGTTTTCTCTCCCTGGTGGCACATTTATAAGTCTTTATGGATCACACAACCATATAGACTTGTGTCTTGGCGGGTAAAAGGGAGCCCAGTCCTCTTCAAGGCTAGCAAGGGGCCAATTGGAAAATCCATTATAATTCCACGGGAATCAGTGAAGCCACAGAGTTTTGCTATTTGTCTTTTTGGGCATTAAGCTGTTCTCTGACTGATTATTGAGGTTGGCCCTTCGTGAGTATCGTGGTGGCTGTGTGTTTCAAGGCTCTCGTTTGAGTTTGTGGGTTGGATCATTCACAATGAACACAATGAATGGTCCAGGTCCCGTGAGTATGACTGCCGTCGTTGTCTTAATTATATTAAGCTTCATGCGTTCTGGACCAGGAGTTGGATAGTCTCCAGCTCTTCAGCAAGGAGCGGTTCCAAAACAACCCTGCGGTTCAAAACAACCCTGCTTTGAAACCGCTAAAATTGCAACTAGGAATGATCTCTTGCTAGAATTAGTCCTCGGCTTCCTAGGGCGTGAATGGCCTTGCTTTTCATTCACAGCGGTTTGACCACCATCTGATTAAGGCTTGCGGCCAGGCGCAGATGTAAATCTTATCACGTAAAACCCAATTGTTGAGAACGTCGAGGAATTGACAAATTTTTATTGTTTCAATACTTTTTAATTGATTCAATTGCACAATTTTTTAGTAAAGAAATATGTATACAAATTTTTTTATATAATTATAATATAAGTAATTTATAATTATTCGGAATCTTTTTCAATATAAGCGCAATTTTATTTCGTGCTTGATTCCTTTAAACAAATATTTCATAATATTCTCATAAAATATTTATAACGAAAAATTTTTATTAAAAATAAACATTTTATGATATTCTCATAAAACATTTATCCAAATAAAAATAAAAAATAAATTTGAAATGCATTGTAATGGAGGAGAGCATATCCATATTGCAATTTTACTATTGCTCAAATAGCTCATCAGTGAATTTTACCCCAATATTGTATTGAAAAAACCTAAGAGTCTTATATCCAAAGCCAAACTGATTTTATGAGAATTTTTTCATAAAATCAACATAGCATAGACAGCAAGACTCAAAGACACTTCCATACAAACACTACAAAACATTTCAAAAACAACAAAAAACATTGTTTATTTTCAATCATTTCTACATAAGGGTTGCCATTGGAAACCATTCATATGCAATTTGAAAATTCAAGAAAAATAAAAAACATTTGTAAATAATTTTACAAAATTCCAAAAAAAAAAAACGAGCACATGCAATGGAAATAAGTAATTTATAATTATTCGGAATCTTTTTCAATACAATATTGGGGTAAAATTCACTGATGAGCTATGTGGGCAAAAGTGAAATTGCAATATGGATATGCTCTCCCCCATCACAATGCATTTCAAATTTATTTTTTATTTAGATGTTTTATGAGAATATCATAAAATGTTTATTTTTAATAAAAATTTTTTGTAATAAATATTTTATAAGAATATCATGAAATATTTAAACAAAACAAAATAATTAAATAAATAGCAATTATTCACTCACTTTGTGAAAACTTCAGTCCCCATTTTCAACACAAAGTGAAGTTTCAGGGCTTTAAAATTTATATTTTATATAATTTAAACCAATTTCTATTTAGTATTCTGGGAAAACTGAAAATATTTTTGACAATAAAATTGTATATTTTCGCTATAATGGATAATGGACCCCCAAAATTGTTATTCCAAATTTGCTTTGTGTTTAGTATTCATCAGTTTTTACTTTGAAATAAAAAAAAAACACCAGCCCTTCTGTTATCCATTTATACAGCGATAAATACATCGTTGCATATTAAGTTCTGTACGCTTTAGGCTAAATAATGCCTGCCATTTTGAATAACGATATCCTCCTATTTTTTTTCCTTCACAAGTCTTTTATAAAATATCCTCATCAAAGTTCCTGGTTGTTGCATTTCATTTCTTAAACTTTTTAATAGAAACTTTATCTTTGCTGCCAAGCAAAACACAACAACAACACAAAGTGAAAAGAAAAAAAAAAGAAGAAAGATTTAAAAAAGAATACATGAAAAAAAAACTAAAATTATATTGACAAAATTTTTGTGCATAAAACTTAAACAAAAAATAAGTTTCCTTTTTTATGGCAACAGTAAATTTAAACAATAACAACAACAGCAATCAACTACTAACTCGAACTCGTATGTGCAATGGAAATATTATTAAAGAATATAAAATATGCTTGCAAACTTAAAATATTATTGGAAGAATTTCCAAATTGATTTTTGCAGAAGGAGACAAATTAAAGAAAAGTCACACAAGAAAAAATCATATAACTTTATATTAAAAATACTATGGATATAATGTAGGGTATTCATGATAGTAGAATTTAAATTTTTTTAAGCAAAGTTAACACAGTTTCAAACAAGGGCCAATATCTGTATTTAAAAGATTTTAAAAGTAATGATAAATCCAATACGATACAACACAATACAATACCATGCACTATAATACAATACCACACAGTACAATACAATACAATATAGAACAATACCATAAAGTACATTACCATGCACTGCCATATAATACCACACACTACAATACAATACAGCGTAATACAATACACTATTACAATACAATACAGTATAATATCAAGCATTACCGTACAATATCATACAATGCAAAAAAATACCATACTATTGTAACGGTGAAAGTCGTACCCTGTTTTCACCTACACCATATTACTACTTCATTACTTAGTATTACTTTATTATTATTTTTTTTTAATTTAAAATGAATTGCTATTATTACTATACTTATTGTTATTATTTTTATTATTATTATTATTATTACACGATGTTGAATTCATTCTTTAATTTAAGTCAAATATCTGATTCATGAATTATATTATATTATAATTATTATTATTATTAGATTACAATATATTTATAAGATTTAAATTAACGGTCGGGAACGTCGGAGTGACACCTGTGACTCAAGAATATACAGATAATCGACGCAGTCAGCTGTTATACAGATAAAAACTCACCGCTGATAGTTGTCATTCAACTATGACGAATAATGTTTGTGTGTGAATGAATGTGTGTACCCACGCACCAGTATATAAGGCGGATTATTTTATGAAACGAAATCAGTTGGCAAGAAGATCGCCTGCAGATCAATTGGCAAGAAGATCACCTGCAGATAAGAAGCCTTTTAGAGAAATTTTGTATTCCGCAATAACCCCTTATCGACAGTGCAGCTACCACCGCTGCCGCCAGTACCACTATCAGGTACTGCCACTGCCGCCTGTGCCACAGCCGTCATTACCGCTGCCGATTTTATTGCTGCCGCCTCTGCTACTACTACCGAAGCCATCTTTATCGCTTCTGCCTGTACTACTGCTGCTGTTCCTACCGCTGCCCATCGCCTCAGCGAATTGACTCCCTTTTCGGCTACGATTCCCGACCGTCCACTATCAACCACCTGCCTTGTAAGAGTTGACTAAATAAACTTGGTGATAAGTTTTATAACGTTTATAAAGCATTGAGTGTCATTCCTTCCACGGACCAAGAAGGTAGGTAATGAAAGGATAAATATTGCAACGACCATGGCCTCCTCTGTCGCTATCGCAGCAACCAGCGGAAACGTGTCGTTACACTATATGATACAGTACAGTACCATATAGTACAATATTATGCACTACAACACAATATACAAAATACTATTCAATACACTCCGGTAAAATACCACATTTTTACTTACATTTTAAGCTTTCTTATCATCTTACTTTTATTCCCACATTTTAAAAACCTCATGAAAATATTAATGGTATAAATATACAAAAATAATTCTCATTATTTTCCAAGTAGTCTCATCTTAGTTGTAAAAGTAGTATATCAATATTGCTCCAAAGATGCTTAGTATACAATCTAAAAAGGTTATTATCACTAACGAAAAGTAAAGTAAAATTTTCTTGGAAGTCTTATGAACACAAAATAACGACATTACGCTACATTTCAATTCCAAGAACTAAGATGAATATTCAGACGTAAAACAACTACTACTGAAAAAGAAAAACATACAACCAAACAAACCCCTTCACTTAATAATTCCAATGACAGAATGTGCAGTAAATACGGTTGTAGACTTTTCCCAATGTACAGAATTGGAAGTTTTTGGTATAACCCCTCCGGACAGTATATCAAGGAACCCTCAGGTCTATTTTTTAGTGACAATTACCTTTTAAGATTTTAAACTAAGCATCTTGGTATTTCAACACACTACTGTGCGCATGTAAGCTTTGAGTTAATAGTTATTTTTGCCTGTCGATACAACTTCCCTCCAAATGCTGAAGAAAAAATAAACTCAAAGTTAAGAACAGTGAGTTTTGGAACAATGGGCTGCAGGTAAAGCAAAGAGACTATAAGTCATGGAGAGCGCCTTGAAAGTGTTTATATTCAATACTACCTTTTAGTACAGTTTCGTTAATATACTTGGGGTAGATCTGTCTAAAGATTTAGTATTCGAAAACTTTGTGTTATGTTAAGGCATTAAAGGAAGATTAATTGAGATTTGAATATAAGACCACTTTAACAAAATTATTATATTATAATGGGTCCACCAAATTACTTTTTTTTTGTTTTGAATGCTATCAACAAAACTACACAGAGTCGGCTGTGTGGCATACAGCGCCGTCCTGTTGAAACCAAATGTTGCCAATATTCTCCTCTTCAATTTTTGTAAACAAAAATGCGTTTAACATGGCCCGATAACGATCGCCATTGACTGTAACGGCCACTCCCGAAAAATTGCCCAATTATGCCTCTGGACCAAAATCCGCAACAAAAAGTGACTCGTTTTGGGTGCGTCGGCTTTTCAATGTATGCGTGCGGGTTTTCTGTGCTCCAAATTCGGCAATTTTGCTTGTCTACATACCCGCCAAGATCAATGAGCTTCATCTGAAGAGATGATTTTTTTTGCAAAATCGGCATCTTCTGAAAGTCGATCGCAGGCCCACTTAGCGAAGCGTTGTTCAAGCGTATACACAACCATATTCGTTCAGCGGTAGGATAAAACTAATTATATAGTTTAGATGGCAATAAAGTTTTATAATAGTTTTAACAATTTTTTCTGGAAATAGCATAAATAATTTTTCTCCTTCAAGTTGGATTTCTTAGGTCACAGAGCTTCACATTTCAAACGTAATTAAACAATATTTTGTAGCTATCAACTGCATAACATTTTAATATAGTTTTTGCAACTTAAGTTCATCAATCATGTTTTCATATTTAAAAGCTTTTGTATTTTTGAAGCATTACGCATAAGTATTAGTAAATATTTATATATAAATACATACAATTGTGTAACATAAATATAAAAAATATAACAATAACTGATGTTATTATACGAGGGTGAGTCAATGTCTGCTTATAAAATCACATAAGAAGACTGTAAGCTGTTAAAAGATTTTTGGTTTCTGATACTGAGTCATTAAGGAGTGAAAGTATTTGTATCCTGGTTTAATATGTGCAAATCTAAGATTTCGCTAGGGGAAAAAGCAGGAAACTTTCATCCAGTCTTTTTTATCATTTCGGCAAAAAATGGAATAAAGTTTTTTATCGCCAAAAATGTGTTGGGCCAGAATAGCTCAAAATTGGCAAATTACATAAATATTCTGACAACTACTTTTCTGCACTTGTGTGGTTTATTGCAAAGCTACAAATTCTTAGTTTCTTATTTCCAGATTAGGCTTTCGTGTTATCAAAATTAATAATATTTTTCGGTGGCGAAAGATTCTAGTAGATCTACAAATTTAACCTCTAGAACATATATCCATTTTCACAACCTTTTGAAACTCAATGAATGAAAAACAACGTTATTCACGCCATAGGAAGCTAAGGAATAATTCTAGCAACAGCTCATACCTAGTTGCAATTTCAGCGGTTCCAAAGCAGGGTTGCGAACCACTACTCCTTGCTGAAGAGCTGGAGACTATCCAACTCCCTGCTAGCCTAATGGGACTGGGCTCCCTTATACCCCCGCAAGACACAAGTCTGGATGATTGTGTGATCCATAAAGATTTATAAATGTGCCCCCGGGGGTAGTGGATGATATTTATGTGATTTGATTTACATCCGCACCTGGCCATGAAGCCTTAATCAGATGGTGGACTTAACCACTGCATAATTTGGAACGTCATGCTCGTCCTAGGAAGCCGAAGCTATAATTCTATGCAACAGAACTTTCTAGTTGCAACTTCGGGAATTCCAAAGCAGGGCTGCAAATCATCACTCCTTGCTTAAAAGTTGGAGACTTTCCAACTCCTGTCCGGAACACATGTCTAGCATGCTCACTGGATCTGGGAACATTTCAACAGGTAGGTGTTATTAAAGGTGAAATGAACCCGGCTACCATAGAACCATGGACTGATATGGGGCCGCGAAACCACAACCACCACGATACTCCCATAAAGGGCCAACCTCAATAATCAGTCAGAGAACTATTAAATGTCTAAAGAGACAAATAATGAACTTTGCGGCTTACTGATTCCCGTGGAAATAAAGGGGAGTTTCCAGTTGAACCCCTGCTGTCTTCAGTGGACTAGGCTCCCGTTTTCACCAGTTGCACTGTGTCTAGATAGTCGAAGTTCTATAAAGACCATATTTATGTGCCCCCGGGTAGAAATGGGTGTGGGTGATATATAGTGTCACCCTCGCCCTAGCAAGCCGTCGAGTATCTTTTTCCTCTAGTCACTCCTAGTTGAAACTTCGAGAGCTTGGAGCAGGCCGCCACCCCCACTCCTTGCTGTAGAGTTGGAGACTATCCAACTCCTGGTCCAGAACACATGAGAGCATGCTCACTGGATTCGGATCATATATCCTGTGTTTTTCGTCAAAAGTAAGATGATCCTGGCCTCGTAATCATTTAGTGAGAGCCTGCGAAACCTCAACCACCATAATGCTCCCGAAGAGCCAACCTCAATACTCAGTCAAAGAACAGCTCAAAAGCTTAACTCTAGGGCTCGTGGAAATAACGTCTAGTTGCCCAGTTAGCTCCTGCTATATTTTAGGGGACTGGGCTCCCTTTTACCCTCGGTGATACATTTAATAATGATGGTGAGATTCCATCAAGATATATCAATGTGGGGGATATGCGATGGATGATTAAAAGTCGAGTATATGAACTTTGCGAGAAATCATCAAGAAAATGAAATCAAATAAAAATATAATAAAAATATTTGTAGTATTAATTTGTTCCGCCCGTAATTAAAATACTGTTGTGCTTCCTTTTCGTATTTGCTTGCTGCTTCTTCGGCATAAACGGTGACCGCTTTCGATGTGATGACCTCACTCTCAAACTGTGTTCTAAACTGTACTGGCGAGTCAGTGTTCAGGTTTGGTAGTTCTTTCATTAATGTCGTATCTACTCATGTAGGTAGAATGCCTGCCATTTGCCAATTTATGCGGGGCTAATTTTTAATATTTCCGTATTTAATTATTCAGGTACATGTTTCCCTCTCTGGGTGTTTTTCGTTTGTTCGAGTGTATGAGTACTTTTAGTGTTATGAAAATTGTGTCTGAGGTCGTGTTTACCCATTCGTTTATAATGTCACTGTTAAAAATGTTTGTTTTGCAGATTTCCATGTTTTCAAGAATGTCTAGTTTTCGTCCTTTGTTGCTAGGATGTATTAATATCATACATTCATCTGTTTCCCTTGGTGTATGTCCGTGAGTGTCAAGGTATAATACAAAGATCGATTCTTCTCTTTTTCGTTTGTATGCGCATATGTATTCTGTAAATCTTCTCTTTAGTATTGGTCCAGCTTATCCTGTATAAGTATGCTTGCTGGTACAATTAAGTCCCCGCTGTAACTAAATTTGTCAGTTGTTTAGGTCGATGTTGTGAGATTATGTCTCAGAGTGTTACTGGTTTTAAAAACATTTATTTAAAAAAAAAATTTTCAGACATATCAGACTGAACCTCGTTTATAAAAAAAGTATTTATGTAAAGAACAAGTACACTTGCGGTAGAATATAAAATAAAAGGAAAACTATTAAATTTACATAAAGTATTAATATTATAAATGTTTTCTAGACGGCTTTTCAACAGGCCACTTCAACGCATTTGAAATTTACTGCCCGGTAGTTCTTTTAATACAATTTTTTGCGTTGAAAAAATTAAACTTTTTAACATATTGCTTTATATATAAATTTATAAATTTGCCTAGGACTTAAGGACTTAACGCTTGAATGATTGTAATCTTTTGGCATAGAGAAAATCAATTAATAAAATGATCATATGATCTAGAAGATTATTAAGTTTCATCCAAAGTAGAATAAATATCAGGAGATGGTTCTGCTAAAACTCCATGTTATCCGAATCATCATCAACTCAAGTTAAAAATTAATTTAGAGATTCTGGTTATCACAAGCAATAACTACTTATCTGAAACGTTTAGTGAAATTATAAATATAAACCAGTTTCAGGAGAAACCCTGTTTTGCTAAATTCTATAAGCGAGGGCATAAAAATACCATTCTGTGATAGTCCTTTATGAATTGGTAACTAAGGGATACGAAATAACTGAAAAGCTTTATCCATGAATCTGTTATTTCCATAAATGAACTATTCATTATTATGTTCTACCTCGAAAAAACAGTAAAATTTCTTAAAAAGTTTCGACTACAACGCTGATATCATTAAAGGAATTTTACACACATCTCGCCTTTCAATACTAATTGAAAAGTCACTGCATGGTCGATTCAGTCACCTTTAAGTGCATCAATTGTGCAGCACCCTATTTAGAGCTGCCATAAGGGTGCCAGTGTAGATCCGATTGTGGGTGTCTGCTACAATTGCAGTCCCTTAACACACATTGAGAGGGCACACTACTGCTACTTTCATACCAGATAGTAACACAACTTTCATATTTGCCGATCTTGTTGATAAATTTTTGAATCCATTCGCCTTATCCGCTATTATAAAGGGTGGGCAAATTTGAGACTAGGAAGTAAATTGGATTAAAGCATACGTTTTTTTTAAAAAAAACTTTTATTTTATTGATAGCAGGCGAAAGTATCAATATGAAAATTATAAACTTAATATGATGTCAGACAAATGTCCATCTATAGAACGTCGGCAGACATCTGTTATTTTCATAAAATATTGCAATACAATTTGCAACACAGTTTCACTAATATCGTTAATGCAGCTCCGAACTTCTTCAGGATAAAAGTTATTTGTTGTTGATCTTTCAAATAGACCCAAAAAAATAATCGAACAGCATTAAACCACATGAACGAGGCGACCATTTTACATCGCAAAATTGAGATACTCCGCAACCGGGTGGCTGTGTACTTGTGGCGCCATCTTGCTGAAATCAAGAGTTACTGATATCAACATTTGTCAACTGTGTCAACACAAGGCTGGTTATCATGATTTTGTAGCACAGAGAATTCACGTTGATAGCGATTTCTTCTTGATTTTTAAAAAAATACGGGCCGATGATTCTGGCTCACCACAAACGGTATCACCTTCTTTGGACATAATGGTTTTTTAAGGACTTTTTGGGGAGTTTTTTAGGCCCCTTAATGGCAATTTTGTTTGCTTACATAATTGTATAATTAACGATAAGAGCTTAGATTTTCCTACGGGGCTAGATTCACTTTTATTTGGGTACGGTTTTCCGTCGACCGACGGTGAAATGAACCTTATTATACGACGTATAATGAGCCAAAAATTATATTGTTTTCGCACAGTCTTTAAAGCAGCCAATTCACAAACCTTCGACGCAAACAATAGTCGTTCGGTTTTAATTCTTGAACAAGTTGATCTTGTTCAAGAAAGTGAAAATGAAGATCTTTACGCAAAATTTTGCGCAAAGTTCCTATAGTGATTGTTGCGAACGTCAACGAGTTGATGTTCCAGATTCATTCTCAACACTTTACTGTGCATCACTGCGGCTATAGCGACCGTACTGCTTTGATCTATTGTCAGTTTTAGTACTGTAAGCCTTAAATTAAGCGATTAAACTACACACAGCGGCCTCAGAAAGAGCCTGATTATTAGGAAAAGTCTCTCAAATTTTACAATGTGATGCAGTGAAATTTTTATCATTTTAAAAATAAATTCAATTCTACGAACTTAATCACTTAACAGGCAGTTTACTTCCTTACCTTAAGTTTGCTTACCCATTTTATGTCCAGGTTTATTATTATGCTTTTGCAATCAGGTTCAAAGTGTCATCATCTGTCTTAAAGGTATTTTGCGTGACTGTACTTCAAGTAGAAACCCAATAGTATGCTTGTCATTGTCTTATTGAAATCATTGCATGAATAACACTGCAGTAGCAATAATTTAAATTTTTGTCGTAATTTAGAATTAAAGCCTTTCGGCTCTTTAATCAGCACATATGGTTTAAAAGGCTGCCGATATCGATTAGTGCCATCTAAGACGGTAGCTAGGAAATTATATGTCCAAAGAAAGTTGGGTTTCCTTTTAAGCTCCCAACATGTTTTATCACTGAATTAAAGGCTGAAAGGCAGTCATAATCAATATGGTTATTAAGATAGCATACGGTTTCTATTATAAATATTCACGGAAGGTGCAGGTTTTCAATTTTTGTCACTGAAGCTCTGGCTGTCACCTAGCTGCAGGTGAAAATATTTCGATGTGGCTTAAACTAAAACACTTTACCTCCCTTTTTAAAAGCCGCGACAATGACTTTTTAGCTGTCATCAACTACAGGGTGCATGTTTGCTTGTAATCCATTATACATTCAGAAAGGAAGACAATTACATATGAATATTTGAAAAATGACCACCACTTATGCTTAAACAAGAAATGTTTTATTTGTTTTTCCCTTTATAATTTTAAGAAGATTACCGAAATTATAACAATGAAAGCATAATAATGGACAAAGGCAATAAATTAAAATATCAAAATTACAACAACAACAGCAGTTACTGCAGAATATTTAATAATTTTTTGGGGAGATCTTTCAAAAGCTGATGTGATATTTTTAGGCGCTTAGTTTTCTAATAATAAATGACTTACAAAAAAAGTTATTTTATATAACATTTCACATATGTTTATGTTTTCGAAAAGGGAACGAACATAAGCCCAAGTGACAGCTGCTAAAACAAGAATACCTTAACGTTTTTTGTGTAATAGAAATTCAATCTCTTCCCCTAAGATTTATGTGTTTAGAAAAGTGAAAAAAATGTATTTAATTAAATCGTCATTTTATGTATAAACACAATCTCAAGTTAAGTTTAAATGGTTCTATAAAAGATAAAGACGGACATGTATGTGAAAATAATCTACTTTCTTTTTAATTTAATCGTTGAAATCGTAGCTGGTTTTTAAAACAGCCAACAACATCCACCGCACGTTAAACACCCAAGCAATTTAATGCAGAAACCTCCTTTCAAAACTCAAAATAAATTTCTGTTTTAATATAAAAACTATTTAAACTATTTTGCACACAAACACCAACATACGTGCACCTACACAAGCACGCATATTTTTATACATACAAGTATAACATAATGTTTCAATTTTATTCTATTTACTCTAAAATAATGAGAACAAGTTTAAAAGTTTTATTTTTTTATATTTCACTGCAGACTGACTGGGAGTGAAAATTTCAACCAAACTTTTACACACACACACACACACACACAGCCAGCTTTAAAAGTCCCCACACATTTACACGACTCGTTTAGCATTATAGAGTCATGTCTTCTCAAATGTTTACTGTGGATTAGTTCTGGATTTAAAGCCTTAACCTATAGCCAAATATGCATACATGAATTCCTGTGAATGCCATGTGCTGTCTTGGTTTCACACACTCACACGCATTTTTAATTCGAATATATAAAGTTTATGGAAAGCTGAAAAACCTGGCAGGAATTGTTAGTTTTGATGTGGTATTTTTATTCAACTTCAAGAAAAAGCAACCAAGTCCAAACAAACGTTTGGACAATGCCAATGCAAGATTTATGCATCTTTTTTCCCAATTTTGTTTTTCTTTGAAAATAGATAAGAGTGCAAAAATATTCACTGTCTAAAAGTACACATTTGAACCAGCTTCACATTAGTTTTGTTTTTAAAAGGTGATAATAAAATGTTGCCAGATAAAATGAAACGATTTGCTTTCTTGCAGACAATGCTCATTGGTCGTAAGGTTTTGCATAAAAAAGTAACAAATTGCACTTTTGGCAATAACAAAAAATTGATAAACGATTTCAAACTGAAGAGTTAACATTTTGCATAAAAGTTCTTGAAAAATTGTAAGTTAACAGTTACTCATTTTAAACGTCTCTTTTGAAAATTATTCCTTTAAAAAAACAAATTTTTTAAAATTACCTTTTTCCAAAAGTACTTTTTTCAAAAGTACTTTTAAAAAAGTACTTATAGAAAAAGTACTTTTTTTAAATTAGTACTTTTTGTAAAATAACTTGCGTTTAATAAATTATTTTTAAAAGTTACTTTATAAGAAAAACAATCTTTATGTAACTTTTATGAAATGCCTGCTATTTAGTACAATCCTTTTGTGAAAAAAAAGTTTCATTTATTAAAGCTACAGCTGTTTAAAAGTGTGGATCAAAGTTAATATTTATAAAATGTGACTCTTTATATACTTAATTTATGTCTTTTTACAAATACATACTTTAAAAAGTCACTTGTTTTTTAAAAATGCTTATTACGCCTTTTAAAAAATACATTTCTCAAAGGATTTTCTTTTAAAAATTTTTCTATTAAAAACAAAAATTCCATCAACTTTTTAAAAAGGATCTATTAATTTTTTAAAACTGTGGTTAATGAAAAATATTATGTTTTTTAAATATCGATTTGATTTTGCAAGCAGGCAATTTTGTTAAAGTGCATTAACTTAATTTTTGCGTAAGGTGTTTTAATGTTTTTTTCTAATACGTACTTTTTGAAAAGGTACTTTCAGAAAATATTTTCAAAAGCTACGTTTTAAAAGATACTTTTTGAAATGCATTTTGTAAATAATTTTTTTTAAATAGAGTTTTTATTAATTGCGTAATGTTGTGGAAACGTACCCCAAAATTTGTAGTACAGGGTAGCAAAAAAATTTTGTTATTTTTAAATAAGCCTTGCCGCATGCAAACCGCCGCAAATACTTTTTTTGTTGGACACAAAAATAGACAACAGAACAGTCACATCTGTGTGACATTCACGGTTGTATCCCTTATTTGCAATTTATTTCTATGGATTTAATAGAAATCTCGCATTTAGGTTACAATAATTATATAAAAAATATTTACTTTTGCGTTACCTAGTATTTTGTTCATAAATTTAACGTAATATACGAAAAGTGGTTATTTTTATTTATTTTTCATGAAAAATAAATATTAAAAACAAGAATCTGGATATCCGACTATTTATAAGGAAAGCACAGAAAAAATTTTCGGATTCTTTATACTCAAACTATTTAAATGCTAAGATGATTTGTGCAAAGTTTACCACCCACCGAAAGCAGATAGTTATGTAAATCAATAAATAATTTAGAAATAACTTTTTTTTTTTTAAAGAATAAAATAACCTATAGCCCGACAAAATACTTATCATGGGGTTATCTAAACTTAATACATGTCACCCATATTTCTAAGCCCCTGCACTATGCTTACAAACAATATGAGCTACCGTCTTATATCCAATCACAGCTTTTAAGTTTCGTCTTCTTTAATTATTATGTTTAGAAGACGCTTGAACTACTCACAATCTGTCAGTTACATCGCTTGTTTTTATTTCAAACTTTAAGTTGGTAGCCATTTTGTCAGCTGTCCAGGTTTGGTATTTCAATAAAAATAGACTGACGCCTGAACAATAATTTCAAATTATGCAAACTACGCTGTTGATACTAATTTTTGCCTATTTAGTCAAGTACCGTGCTACATTCTTTAGGAAAGCGATAGAGAAGAATTGTGACAGATAGTGAAAGTAGAAAGATAATTACGGAAATTAACTGTCGTATAAGACAGCTCAGTGACCAGTGACTATGCATTCATCACTGAGCAGCCCCATCGACAGTCAAGTTTTATTTGAAGTGAAAAAAAAACCAAGGTCTTTGTTGGGCATCGAACCCACAACCCCCAGTCATGGAAGCTAAGATTTTCATAGACAAATTTTGTGTAGCGATGAAACTCACTTTTTTTAGAATGTATATGTAAATAAACTATTTTGCCCTCTAGCCACTTGTCGTTACAATATCAGTACAAATATTGGAAACCATTGAAAATTGGACCTCATGGTTAGGGTACGTCCGAGCCAGCTGTGCTGATCATATGCCAGAAGCTATATTTAAATTTTAATGCCAGAATATTATTTCAAGAATAAAGTAAATTTCATGTCAGTTTAAAAAACTCTTCTTTTTTTATACCATTTTAAAATTTTATACCTCTATAAAGAGCATCCTTTACAACTTAAGGAATCGTAATCTGAAAAGCTAATTTGATACATCTTTTACAGGTTCCTCTGTTGCCCTATAAAACCCGCAAATTCTTTCTGAGCTTACAGATTTCATTTTAATTTTTTTTTTATGAAAACAAGAATTCATAAGTCTGCCAGCAGTGAAGAAAAAATGTACCACCGCCAGGAGCTATAAGTCGAACTTCTAACGATGCCCTTAATGTGTTGAACTATACATGCTATTGTGAAGGCTACATTTGGGGTAGATTTCTTATATGTGTTTATTTTTTATGAAGTCTATGAGGCAAGACCATAAACAACAGGTACCCAGATATTTTAAAGAATTCAATTTGTGTTCTAAAGGGTTTTTTAACAAGAAGCGTGTTTTCTAAAACAGCATAAAACACAAAATGTAGATGATTAAAATTTGTATTGCTTTACGAGGAGCAAAGTTCAGCAATTATGAATGAAAAATGATATCTAGAATATGTCCACCATGACCAGGCTGACTGATGTGGATTCTTTCATAAAGTTTTTAATCACTTTTTGACAAAATGGCGGCCCTATTTCGTTAATCACATCAGGGATTTTAAGTTTTAAGTCTGAAATCGATACGATTGGCTTTATATAGACTCTGTCCTTAACACAGCCCCACCAAGAATAAGCGAGTGGTGTTTAATTACATGATCTGGCTGGCCACTTAACGGCTGATTGTCGTGAAATTATGCGTTCGGAAAATTCGGTTTGCCGTAAATTAATCGTTTCATTGGCTATATGATATGTGGCACCAGTCCATTGGAATGACATGTAACTGAAATCCACGTCATCAATAATAGGCTAAATTTCAGTTGTTAGTATCTTGCTGGATCCATTGACCATAACCACATCTCCAGTCTCACTTTGGGGGAAAAAAAAAACGACCCAATCACACCAATAGATCGCATAGCGCACCATGCAGTAACACCTTAAGTATGCAAAGGCTTCTTAATAATCGCTCTGGGATTTTCAGAACCCCAAATTCGGCAATTTTGCTTGTTGACCATGACAATTAAAAACGGGCTTTGTCTTAAAAAAATTAGTTTTTCAGAAAACCCAGCTGGTTGTTGCTGAATGAATATAGCGAATCTACGGCGATGTGAATGATCGGTCGGCTTCAGTTGAACACTGTAAGGCTTCATAGACAAATCCTATACAAAATTTGCCATGTGGTGGTTTTGGATAACCCCAATTGTTGAGGTCGTCAAGGAATTGACAAATTTGGATCTGCTTCAACACTGTGGCTCACGGCTGCCATGTTTTCAATTAAACGACCCGGTAAAATACGCGTTGGTGTTCGTACATTTTGTATCAAACCTGTCGACTTAAATTTAACCACCCAATTCTTAATAGCGGTTGTAGAAGGATATTTATGTTGTCTGAAAATATCACAAATTTTACGAAATGTGACTTTAATAGAATCACCATTTTCATCGAGGATTTAAATTATTTTAATGCGATTTTCTTGAGAAATTGAATTCACTTAACAACTGCCAATGCAATACTACTAAAACACTAAATGCCAAAACCATCATGTTTTGAAAAACAAACTTCTTGTTGAAAACCCCCATTATTTATAACATTTTGTCAAAGTTATGTTATCGATCAACCTACAGCATTTATTATCTTAGTTTGTGTTATTAAAAACTTTTAAAATTTTTTGCATAACAAAAGCGTGACTACTATAAAGAAAACTAAAAGGATTTTGTTCTCCTCTACAGAAAAAAGTAACCTTAACAAGTGTCAATATTAAAAGAACTTAAGATTTTATTAACTTAAACTTCTTTATGTTATATTTTGCAATAACAGCTTGCTTAATAGTGTTAAATTAAAATTTATGATGGTCTTATACAACTTCAAGTCACGTATAATCTTATTAACAAACACTTATTAAAGCTGCCAGCATATTGGAACGTGGGTCAATGAAATTTTACCATTAATCAAGATTTTCTACTTTGTTATCTAAGTAGTTATACGTTCCAGACAATTTACAAAAAAGCCTTATTGCCTTTGTTGTTGATTATTGTTTTTGTTAATAAAACTAAGGAAATGTGCATGAAAATATTATTAAAACGTTTTACAATGGAATTCTTAATGCATGAAAAAGGATTTTATTGCAACATCCACCACCACCACCACTGCAACTGCTACACCTTTGAATACACGTTCAATAGAAAACATTTGTAAACTGATAATAATAAAACAATAGTAGACAACAGGTAGGTATTATTTTAACATTTCTGAAAGGTTTTATCAAGATTCTTTAAACAACTTAACATGCAATTCCGTTTTTCATTCATTCATTCATTCGTTCGTTCGTTTTTGTTTACAATTCTTTGGCATGACAATATTGACAGGATAAATTTTATTAATGTTTTGTAAATGTTAAATGCGTATGGCAATCAACTGTTGATACGAAGTTTACAAAAGCTAAGAGAATGTTGTATTTATACGTAAAGAATTTTTTTTGGCCCCTTTATAAAATGATTAATGTAGAAATTAATACTCTTTAAGTTGTTTAAGTCTATTTGCAGAGTGAAAAATATGAAAGATTCTTCATCATCATCCTCAATGTTGTAAAATACACATCTTGTGAGATTAAATAAAATTTTTTAAATTTCCGCTTTTTATATAAAATTTTAGAATCTTTAAATTTCGATTTCCAGGTTAATTTAAAATTGTTTATTTGTTACAACTTAAAATGATTTTTTGATTATCGTTAATTTGTTTCACTGTAATTAGTCTTAAGAATGGGAGCCTTTATATAATGTTTAGAGAGTTTCTATAATTTATTAAAAAGCTCTAATTCAGCGCATGACCGGAGTTAAGATTATTCAGTGTCGTTTTTTTGTTTGATTGTGTGTCTTTTGTTTTTCTAATAATAAATCCTAGTTCATGGAATTTAAATGTAGCATGTAGAATGTTATAGTTATGTGTTCAAAAGATTTCTTTGATTTATTAGCAGACACAATAAGACATTCCGTTGCACTATTTTTTTGTGATAATTTTAACTTTTTATAACTTAAACTAAGAATCTTCTTAACAATTTAAGAAATAATTTCGAAATATTTTTTTAACAATAAAATTTGTCATGCAAAATTACTAATTTGTTAATAAAAAGCAGTAAGAAACAGATTTTAGGGACACAGCAAAGGGAATTTATTTTTAAAAAAGTACTTTTCAAAAGAGTAATTTTTTAAAAAGTACCTTTCATAAAGAAAATCTTTTAAAAACATATAAGAAACAAATTTTAGAGAGACAGTAAAATGAATTCTTTAGAAAAATGCACCTTTCAAAAGAGTACCTTTTTATAAAAGTACCTCTCATATGGAAAATCTTTTTAAAATATTTTGTAGTAAAATTTAATTTAAAAAAAGATAAACTAAAAAGGTACTTTTGGAGACAATTACCTTTTAAAAAAAATGATTTTTCAAATAACAGCAGTAAAAACATGTTTAGAAATTCTCATCTTGTTAATAATATTTATTTTATTTAGAATGTTACCTTTTTAAAAAAATTGCTTTTTCGAAAAAACAGCAGCAAAAATATATTATTTGGGAAATAATTTAGAAATTCTCATTTTGTTAATAAAATTTATTTTATTTAGAATGTTACGTTATACAACATTATTGAATCCCAAAATAATTTTATAAATAAATAAAGTACCTTATCGGTCGTAAAACCGGTGTCATGTTTTCTTTATTCGCACTTAAAAAAAATTTATGGAGTTTGGCTGTTATGATTTAAAAGGTGCAAAATATACATTACCATCAAGCCTTTTATGCGGAGACTATTTCAGTTTTCATTAAAATTTTTTATACTTATTTTTCTGCTTCAGAAATAAAGCCATATCACATTTCTATGGGACAACCGTTTAATTATAACTTTATTTTATTTATTTATTTTTTTTAAGATAAGAAGCACTTCAGGCAACAATGCCTATTTAGTAAAGTACCGTGCTATATTCTTTAGGAAAGGGATAGAAAAGAGATGCGACAGGTGGTGAAAGTAGAAGAATAGTTACGGAAATTAACTGTCGTATAAGACAGCTCAGTGACCATACCTTCATCACTGAGCAGCCTCACCGACAGTAAATTTTTATTTGTAGTGAAAAAAAACCAAGAGCTATGTTAAGAATCGAACCCATGTCATTAGGGTTAGGGCACTACCTACTACAGGGGCACATAAGATACATTTTAGCTTTTTTCGCTTTTTTTAGTTTTTTTGCTACGAAATGTTAAAGAAAAACGTATTTTTTAGAAAATTCCTTTTTACATTTAAAGTGATTTTAAAAGTAAAGAAAGGATGTTAAGAATTCCTTTTTAAAATTTGTTAATATTTTTAAAAAAAAGTTTGTAAAGTTAACATAAGGGTGTTTTTATAGAGGTATAAAACTTTAAGTTAACATCACATTTTTTAACTGGCGGCCACTTCATCAGCTGTCAAGTGATTAATGTTAAGTTTGATGTGGCATTTCAACATGACAAAGACTGATACCTGCATAAAGCCTCCAGATTATGCAAATTGGACCCAAAATAGGATTACCGTTGGTCCCGTTTTTAATAAAGAGCTTTTGTTTAGACATGAAACTCAGTTTTAATTACATGAAGATGTCAATAAATGACAATGTGGTATTTGTAGTGATGACAGTCATTAAGTGTATGTTGAAATACGGTTACATTCAGAAAAACTGACTGGTAAGCTTTATCATGGGTCCATACCTCTTTAAAAACGATGCTGATCAGAACGTAAGTTAATGGTGATCGCTAAAGTGCCATGATTATAATCATCAATAAGGCAGCATTGATGTGCAGGAGTTGTGTTCTCAACAAGACGGCGCAACATCTCACACTGATTGTACCACAATTGATTTATTGAAGGAAACATTCGGTAACCGCATAGTTTTACATTTCGGATCCATTAAATGGCGCTAGACTATTTTCTGTGAGAATATGTCGCTAGTGTACGCCGAGAAGCCCGAAACAAATTTCCACATGGAATACAACATTCACCGCGTTATTATCGATATACGTCCACAAATGTTAGAGAAAGTTATCGAAAACTGAACCTCTGGATTAAACTACGTTCGATCCAGTCGTGGGGATTATATACAGGAAATCTTATTAAAATTAAAATGATAAAAGATTAATTTTCGAATAAAGTTGATTTCAGCCCAATTAAAAAAAAAAGCATCTCTATTTTATTCCATTTCAAAGTTCTATACCTCTATAAAAACACTCTTTATAGAATACATTAATAAATTTAATTTTTTCTTTGTTGAATATCAAAGCAACAAGAACTACTTTTTCCCAAATAATCAAATTTAAGTTAACAACATTTTGTTAATCAACAAGTGTTACCAAAGGGCATTCTTTGTCAATATTTTATTTTAAAAAATTGCTTTAATAATTATATTTTTTTTATAACAATAATGTTGTTTTAGATTTTAAATATATTTCTTTAACAAGTTTGATACAACAACACGATAATATTTTTAATAGGAAATCTTTTATCCATTGATTATCAAGTCAAGTCAGTAAATTAAAGAAAAACACGCACATATTGAAAGATAAAAAAAATTACAGCTACAAGTACAACAACAGCAACAACAATAACATTCTTACATCTACCTTGGAATATTCTTTAATATTTCTCTTTTAGTTATCAAATATACAATCTTAACGTGTTTGTATTTTATTACGCCAGTGTACGTCGTATATACAACAGTGTGGGATACAAATACAAAAAGTATCGCATCATATCTTTGTGCGTATAATATTTACCGTTTCTATTTATTCATTCTTTCGTAGTTTTTCATCTTAATCGTCGTTGAAACAGTCACGTATCGAAACAGTTTGATATTTTTCGCTCATCTTCTAGCTGAAAAGTAACTTACAATTGTGAATTCTTAATAGCTGTTCATATGAAATAATCATCATGCACGTGATGTGTTCATAGTAGAATAAAATCTTATATCTGTATTAATAACACACACACACACACACATACATACGCTCACTTTCAGCTACACGAATATATTGCAACATAAAATTTGTCTACACACTTCAGAAGTTTTTATATTCGAATATAAAAAAGGTTAAATACTCTGTATAGTTGCTTTTTTATAGCGCGAATTAAATTAAGCCGTTGAACACAAAGACGTACGTATTACGTTAGCAACACACACACGCACATACACACTCACTTATATACACACACTCACTTTCAAATGTTAAGTGAGTAGATAGAAAAAAAAAGAAAGGAAACATTTGTTTTTGTTTTCCAAACACCGTTTGGGTACATTTTCTCATCGTGTTGAGAACAATATTTTTTCATGTCTCCAAAGTTGGGAATAAACAGTTTTTGTTGAAAAATAGTTAATTTTTGTTAAAAACGTGTACGACTACGATGTATTATGAAAATAAAACCGTTCATGTTAGATTGTAAAAATTGTGAATGTTTACTTCCTGCAGGGAATGAAACTGTTGTGAGGACAATCTTGTTCTTTTCGTACATTTGCAACAATACTATTTTACAGCTATATATATCTTGATAACAGAGAAACTGTTGACAGTTTGTTTTTTATGAAGCCGGCATTAAATTATACTAAAGTCTAACTCTATGTAGATTGATACCACAGAAAGGCAGATACAGGTACACCATTTTATCATGTCGCCATCTTTTATTAAACGATAACAAAACCCATTGAACTAAAAAAAATGTTGTTACGTTCTTTCCTTTAATAAACCTTTAGTTTATTTACTTTTTTTATTACAAAATAATAACAAACAACACTTAAGAGTTTTAAATTGAATAACACAATTTATTTTGACGAGTTATTTACTTTTATACACACAAAAATTTACGATGATAACTTTATCACTTTAACAACTAAAAGATGCTATATCAAATTTAAGTCTTTACTAGACAACGTTGATACTTTGACTGTGCTATTGCCCAGAAGAGGGTGCTTTTATATTTCATTTTAGCGGCTACAATATTTACTGGAAAATTGTACTTCGACGTCGTCACTTATAGATCACGCTGTTATCATTATTCAGTCGCAAACTCGACTTCGATATCGTCACATATAAATGTGTGTGTTGTTTTATCATTATTCAGTCGAAAATTTTACTTCGACGTCGTCACTTATAAATGACGGTGTAATTCACTCGAAAATTTTTCTTCGACGCTGTCACATATAAATCTCGTTATTATCACTACTAAGTTGATGATTCTACTTTGATGTCGTCTTATATAAATCTCGTTGTTATCACTACTAAGTCGATGACTCTACTTTGACGTAGTCTCATATAAACGACTGCATGCAGTCAAAAACTCTACTTCGACATATAAATGGTGTTGTGATGTTGTTATCATTATTCACTCGAAAACTTGACTTCGACGTCGTCACTTATAAGCACGGTGTACTTCACTCGAAAACTCTTCTTCGACGCCGTCACACATAAATCTCATTGTTATCACTACCAAGTCGATGACACTACTTTGATGTCGTCCCATATAAATCTTGTTGTTATCACTACCAAGTCGATGACTCTACTTTGACGTCGTCTCATATAAATCTCGTTGTTATCAGTACTAAGTCGATGACTCTACTTTGATGTCGTCTCATATAAACGACGTTGTTATCACCATGCAGTCAAAAACTCTACTTCGACATATAAATGATGTTGTGATGTTGTTATCATTATTCAGTCGAAAACTTGACTTCGACGTCCTCACTTATAAATGACGGTGTACTTCAATCGAAAACTCTTCTTCGACGCCGTCACACATAAATCTCGTTGTTATCACTACTAAGTCTATGACTCTACTTTGACGTCGCTCCATATAAACGACGTTGTTATCACTATGCAGTCGAAAACTCTACTTCGACATATAAATGATGTTGTGATGTTGTTATGATTATTCCGTCGAAAACTTTACTTTGACGTCGTTACTTATATGCACGGTGTACTTCAGTCGAAAACTCTACTTTAACATCGTCACATATAAATCTCGTTGTTATCACTACTAAGTCGATGACTCTACTTTGATGTCGTCACATATAAATGACATTGTTATCATTATTCAATGTAAATGTTTGTTTAATTGTTTCTTCTTGTTCTGTGTAAGTTGTTTTTATTTTGTGATTGTTTATCTTAGTTCATGGAATTTTGCTGTTGCATTTTGTTGTTATCTTGAAATCTTAGAAACTTTTTAATTTGCAAATGCACACAGCAGTGATAGTTATCTTTTTATAACAATGCGCTTCTAACAAATGATTTTGACGCAAAAGAAAAATGCTCAGATTTTTGATTAACTCCGACAGCTTTTTCCTTGCAAAAAATGCCTTGAAACTTTTGTTGTTGAAATAAAATAGAAAGCGATTTGCAGTGAAATTTCGTGGGAAGACTTTCGCGCATACAGGAATCATCCTGCTCGCGAAATAAACTGCCAGACGACATAAAGCGCCGATAACGTTGTGTTAGCAGGTGAAGTTATAAAGAGACAGCGCCTTTCCATCTGGCTTTGTGCACCAAAGGAATTATGTCATTAACAGATTTTTAGTTAGTCCGCTGGGCTGGTGATTAATGATGACCGAAATATGATAACGATATTACTATGATCTCTGGTGTGTAGAAAGCATCTGGAAAAATGTTGCTTCAGAAATGTATCAACACTTATACAATTCACAAAAAGCAATTCTTGATTGAAATATCTCACGGAAGTCTGATGACCAGAGAATAATAAATTCGTTTGGCGACGTGCGATTTATTTCTTGTGGGTTTCGAAAATGCAAATAAATCAGAAGTAATTCCTAAACTCCAGATTGAGCACCAATCTACATTTTGGTGAGAAAGTCTTGAAAATCGGCACAAAAAGTGACTGCGGAGGTCATTAGCGGATATATTTTCTAATGATGTTAACTGCATATAAAATTTCTGAACTCATTTAAAAGAAACATATTCTCTTCAGTGGACATTCTTTACATAAGATATCTTTAATATCGACTAAGTTACCTGCAGTCTAAGGTTTGGTTGCAGTATTGTAGACTTCAAGAGTATAACAAAAGTTTTCAATCGAAAATAACATTTTTAAAAATTTCAATCGAAAGTTAATTGCCTCTAACAAGAGGCATAAGGAGTCTGTCCTTTATTAAACAAGACATATTGGCAATATAATATTCTTGTTTTTGATCCAGCAAACGATGAGACCATGCCTGGCAAATTTTTGAACGCCTTTTTATCAAAATGTCATTATACAGTCATTCCACTTGGAAAAAGTAAATTATCCTTCTTATCGAGGATATGGCCAAAAAAAAGGAAAAAAAGTTCGAGGTAGAATGTAACCAAATTTTAAGATACTAGGTACTGTTCATGTATTTTTAAATGTAGTCATCACCTTAAAAATGAACATTTGAAAATGATGGAGGAATTATAATTATTGCTGCAGATCTCGTAAAATTAAACAGCATCAGCTGTATCACGTCATGGATGTATAACAGGATTTTCATCAGCACCGAACCATGGGGTCATAATCTGGTGATGGTCTTACCACTGGGTGTAGAAATGCGATCATACAAGCCCCAAGATACATACGCACTAGGTGCATATTCTGAGGGTCGTTCCCCAGTCCTTACTGAAGAATAGGAGACTATTAACCTCCTAGTCCTGTTACAAGTGTAACTAGGACATTTATTTTAATGTTAAGCTTATCTATCGTTAACATGTCTTCGGAACTTTCTTTAAAGCCCGCCTTTTACCCACGAAGGCACATGTCAAGATGGGGAAGAGATCCATCAAGACTGTGTGCCCCCGAGGGGGAATTTACTTTAGGGATCTATATCATATTTTTACCTCTTCGAAAAAAATCTGAGTGCCATCTGTGGAGTTCCTTAATACATTTGTGACATTTAAATGCTGACAATTAAATGCTGCCGCCAGCTGCTAAAGAATAAATTATGCTCGAATATTCAAGGTAGAATAATAAAAAAATTAATTAGCAAATTCAGTTGGACAAAGGTGAGAAACTTACGTAGCTTCCATTACCAGCCAACTTACGTGTTTAAATTCTGAAAGCATCTGGTATACAGCGACTTTAAAATGCGGTATAAATAAATGCGGAAAAATAATTAATACAAAAATTGCTCATTAAGACACACTCTACAAAAGACCCTGCCAGTTTCTATATCCTATTTTTGATGAAATGGTGAATCAGTTGAACCAAATGCAAAAGCCAGGAAGTAAAAAAATATATTTTAAATACTTTCAATATGAAGTCAAGCAAGCTTCGTGAATAGAACAGTACACCAGTACCTCAAAGGCAAATAATATAAAGACCATCACACATGCCTTTTTTGAGGGATGCTGCCTGCAAAACAATTTTATTAGTTGACGTCTACACATATCAGGCATCACCAAATATTTTGTTCAGCCAACAGTCGCATTTTAAAATGATCACAAGAATAAGCAACTGGTCTTATTAATAAAAATGGTGTTGTATCGTGCAAAAAAGTTAATCTTATACAATACTCTGTGCTTAAACTTTTACACATGCACAGAGGAGGCCTTACAAACTTATGGAAACTTGAGGCGTAAAGTAGAACGCAAAAAAAATTACAAATTATGTAAATTTAAGTATTTTTTAACAGCATGCTTCAGCACAAAATCTAAAAAAAAGAAAACATTAAAAAAATATCAACAACAACAACTACAAAAAAAAATATAATACAGATTAAGGGTGTTTTTTATAGAGCTATAAAACTTTAAAATGGAATAAAACAGAGATAAACTTCATAAATTGACCTGAAATTTAATTTTTTCGAAAGATAATCTTCTGGTGTTTAAATTTACATACGACTTTTGGCACATAACCTAAACGGCTGGCGTAAGACGTAGCCTAATCTGGACGTGGGATTGTCGATGATTTATTCCAATATTTGTGGCCGCATGTCGGCAATGACGTGTCGAATGTTGTCCTAAAGACTTCACATATCCCTACTAAATGTAATCTAGCGGCGTAAAATTGCTCGATATTGGAGGCCAATTCATAGATCCAAAAACATAAAATGGTGAATTTGGTTATCAAACGTTTCCTTAAATAAATCAATTGTCGCTTAAAATTTGTGACATGTTGCCTCGTCTTGTTGAAGCTACAGCTTCTATACGAAATGGTTTGAAAGGTGTAAATATGCGGCTACAAAAAGCTCCTTGAATATGTAGCTCCAGCTGTTTGACATATTTTAATTGGCAACGGGTAACTATGTGACTGTGAACAGTTCCTCCAAGATGTGACTCAAGCTATTTGATATGTTTTGACTTTTTGTTAAAACCACAGCTGCTGTCAGTATTCATGGCCCTATAGCGTTCATCATTGTCTGAAAAGCTTCCATCATTAACTTGTTTTGACATCGTTTTAAAAGAAGTACGGACCAATGATTCCACCCACCACCCAATAAAGCAAACCAAACAGTCGGTTTTTCTAAATGTAACAGTGACTCAATAAACACTTGAGTTTTATCGTTGCTTTACATAAAGCAGTGTTATTTATTGATGTATCCATTTAAATAAAAGTACGCTTATAAAGGGTTTTTCAACAAGAAGTTTGTTTTATACAAGATTAACATGATTTAAATATATTTTGTATTACGATGAAAAAAGGTCAAAAATTATGAATGACAAATGATATTTAGAAATTTGTCCTCACGATCACGCTGCCTTATGAGGATTCTTTCATCAAAGTTTTTTCTCACTTTTCGGCAAATTGGCGGTCCTATTTCGTAAATCACTCACGGATTTCGAGTTTGAAGGTTGAGGTGGATTCGATTGGCTCCGTTTAGCCTCTGTCCTTAACATAGCCCCACAAAAATTTTCCAATGATGGTTAATCACACGATCTGGCTGGTCACTTAACTGCCGATTGTTGTGAAATTATGCGATTCGGAAATTTGGTTTGCAATATATTGATCATTGCGATCACAAGCCAGTGCTATTCACGTCTTCACTAATAGGCTAAAATTAAGTAGTTACCATTTCGCGATAGCATGATCCATTGAGCGTAACCGCATTTCCAATCTCATTTTCGAAAAAAAAGACCAAGTCACGCCTCCAGACCACATAGCGCATCATACAGTGACACGTTGAGCATGCAAAGGCTTCTCAATAATCGCTCTAGGATTTTAAGAATCCCAAATGCAGTAATTTTGCTTGTTGCCATGCCCAGACAAGTGAAAATGGGTTTTGTCTGAAAAAGTGATATTTTCAGAAAAACCAGCCGGTTGTTTCTGAATGAACTGAGCGAATGTACGGCGAGGTAAATGGTCGGTCGACTTCAATTCCTGCACCAGTTAAAACTGGGCACAATTCTCGATGCCACCAATTATCCCCTCGGGGGCATATCAATGTTTTGACGCAATCTCACCGTCATTACATGTGTGTTCGGGGGTAACAGGGAGCACAGTCCCATAAAAGGCTAGCAGGAGCCAACTGGACAGCACCACTTTACTTCCACGGGAATCAGTAAACCCCAGAGTTCAGCTTTTTGGCTTCTTACCCTTTTAGCTGTTCTCTATCTGATTATTGAGGTTGGCCCTTCGGGAGTATCGTGGTGGTTGTGGTTTCGTGTCCCTCGTTTGAGTTTTGTGGTTCGGATCATTCACAATGAACACAATGAATGGTCCAGGTCCAGTGAGCATGATTGCGGTTGTGTTCTTGAATTTTATTAAATTTCATGCCTTCTTGAACAGGAGTTGGATAGTCTCAGTGAAGGCTGCAGCCTGCTCCGGGCTTTTGAGGTTGCAACTAGGAGTGACTGGAGGATAGATATATCCGAAGACCTTCTAGGGCGAGGATGACGCTACATTTCATCCATAGTGGTATAATCCACCGTCTAGTTATGGCTTACACAGCTAGGGTACGGACGTAAATCTTATCACGAATGTCCCCAATTGTTGAGAACGTCGACAAATTTGGATCTGCTTCAAAAATATGGCTTAAAGTTGCGATTTTTTCAATTTAAACGACCTGGTCGAACACGCGTTGGTGTTCGCACATTTTTTATCGAGCATATCCACCCAAACCTCAGAAAGACAATTATGTTGTCTGAAAATATCACAAATTTAACGAAATGTAACTTTAACAGATCCACCATTTTTATAGTGGATTTTAATTACTTTTATGCGATTTTTGTGCGAAATTTAATTCCTTATAACAATTCCCAATGCATCTACTACGAACATGTCAAAAAAACTAAATATCAAGACTATGATGTTGTTGGTGTTGCCACAAGTCGAAAACAAACTTTTTGTTGAAAAACCCGGAATGAACAGCAATCTTGTTTTGGCCCCAATATGCACAACTTGGAAGCATTTTTCAGGCGTCTGTCTATACATGTTGAAAAGCCAAAGCAAACTAAACATAAATCCCTTGACAGTTGATGAAATGGTGTTGCCAACTTAAGGTTCTTTACACCTATAAGAAAACATACGATACTATTTATTTGGTAGTGGCCAGTGTAGTCCATTTTGAACTTGCTTATGATGGTTTAAGCATTGTTTAGGCATCAGTGTTAGGAACTTCATATTGTATACCTCTATAAAAACACCTGATATAAACACTTACAAATGGCTATACATACGTATAAAAAATATAAATAAAAACTTGGTAACAACAAGTTTATTTCAACAGTTTAGTTAAGCATATTTAGATATAAAATATTAGAGTCAAGTTGTTATTTTTATTTTTATTTTTAAAAAAGTACTTTTTTGAGTTTAAAAACAAATACAAAAAAAGAAACAAAAAAGTAAACAAATGATCATTAAATAAACACACAATTGCTTATATTGGCGTAAGTAACCCAGTGACCACCCCTAATTTTATTTTAAACTTTTCATTTTAACAACTGCGTTTTTTCGCATTTTGTGACGATGATGATGGTGTTGGTGATGGTATTGGTGATGATGGTAAAGATAATGGTACTCCAACAGCCTTTAGCTTCCAAAAAGCATACCACTCACTGGAAAATTTAAAAAAAAGTAGAAAACTTATTCCACAGAGTTTTGTAGTGTTTTTGTAGTCAAATCATTCGAATTTGACCTTTGGGGAGTATTTTAGCAACTTCCTGAGTAGACTGCTAAAGCATTTATTACCATTTTAAGTGCAATTATGTTTATTTAAATACAAAAGGCCACGCAGCGGATGTTTTGCTTCGAGTCAGATAATGAAAATACTAAAACACTTTCCAAAGACATTTGAAAACACAACTTATTTTTATTTGTCGCTCGTTTAAAAAAATCAACGCAATATAAAGTCGCTTAAATAGCGAAATTTATTGCCAAGGAAAATGTATCGCTTGCTGTAGAAAATCATTTTCTAAAAATATCAAAAGCTCATTAAGTGTGTGTTTTATTATCTTTATTTATTCGTTATCTCAAACACTGAACTTCACCTAAAGTTTTCGTGACGTTATTATAAATCGGCACGTGACAAAACTCGGCTAATTAAGATAAATTATTCAAAATCCAAAAATTTTTTAACGTTTATTTTAAAATTAATTTTATATTTTAATGTAATTTGAAGCAGGTGCCATCATCAGAAGCGTGTGTCAAAAATACTTTTATATTTTTTTGTAAGCATAGTAATCAGTATAAGATGAAATAAGTTATTAAGCCTGTTAAGCAATTGATACAACCGCACATCATGTTGCGGGTCTTTTAAAGTAAATCACCAAGGACTTTAAATACCACGCAACTTCCAAACTTCTTTAAAATGATGATGCCTTAAAGCGTTCGACGCTTGTTAAGATTGACAAACCTGAAGTTTTTATTTTACGTATAACTATAAGAAGCGACTCGACTCTTCTTCAACACTGAAAATTCTAGCACTAACTGTTTGCTTGGAAAATTGTTGTATCCACCTAAGAAGCGTGTGCTATACGTTCGATGTGCTGTTGCATTTAAATAGAAGTAACGACAGCAACTAGCGCAGCTGTAAAATGTACTATATCCATCTGCCCGCAGGCGCTGTTGAGACTGTTTGAAAGAAACTTTGTAGCCTGGCGTTGAGGGCTGTTGCTCCAAATGTTCTTTCTATTCTATTGCAACAGAAATTCTAACAGTGTGAAGTGAGTGCCAATAGCCCCCGGATCTTTAAGTGGGTATAAAAGTCAACAGCATTTTTCAACAAGAAGTTTGTTTTCTAAAATAAAATAAAAAATGTATATTACGATGATTTAAATTCTTATTGTATTACGAAAAAAAAAATTTCGGCATTTACTAATGAAAATTGATATCTGGCAAATGTCCACCACGCCCACACTGACAGATGTCGCTTCTTATATCAAAGTTTTTAATCCCTTTTTGACAAAATGGCGATGCTATTTCGTTAATTACATTACGGTTTTTGAGTTTTAAGGCTGACAACGATTCGAGTGGCTTTATATAAACTCTGTCCTTAAGATAGCCCCCCCCCCACCCAAAAAAATCATCCAAAGGTGTTTAATCACACGAGTTGCGTGGCCACCACCCTGCTGATTGCCGTAAAATTATGCGATCGGAAAATTTGGTTTGCATTACATTTTTCAACGCATTAAGTGTGTGGCATTTGGCACCGTCCTGTTGAAACCACATGTCAGTGATAACCTTATCATCAATATTAGGCCAAAAGTAAGTTGTTAGTATCTAACTATAGTGTGATTCATTGACTCTTATCGCCTGAAAACAACGGTTTAATCATGCCTCCACCCAGGTGCCCCTGTAGGCTAGTAGGTAGTATACTAGCTTGTCAGTATGGGGGTTGTGGGTTCGATTCGCAACGAAGACCTTGGTTTTTTTCATTACAAAAATAAAAATTGGCTGCTGGTGGGGCTGCTCAGCGATGAAGGCATAGTCACTGGTCGCAGTGCTGTCTTATATACGGCAGTTAATTTCCGACTATCCTTCTACTTTCACCACCTGTTTCTATCCCTTTCCTAAATAATGTACCACGGTACTTGACTAAATAGGCATTGTTGCCTGAAGTGGTACTTCTCTTTAAAAAAAAAACATAGCCCACCATACAATGACATGACACGTTAAGCATGCAGAGGCTTCTCAACAATGACAAATCAAAATGGGCTTCGTCTGAAAAAATATTTTTTTTTTTTAAAACCAGCCAGTTGCTCCTGAATGAATTGATTGACTCCACGGCAATGTGAATGCTCGGTTAGCTTCAACCATGTAAGTCAAATCTTTACACATTCGCCATGTGGTGGTATTGGAAAACCTCAATTGTTGAGAACGTCGAGCAATTGACCAATTTGGATCTGCTTCAACACTGTGGCTCACGGCTGCGATGTTTTCAATTGAAAAACTTTGTCGAACACCCGTTGGTGTTCGCACATTTTGTTTCGAGCCTGTCGACTTAAATTTAAAGATCAAATTCTTAATAGCGGTCTCAGAAAAATAATTATGTTGTCCGAAAATATCACAAATTTTACGAAATGTAAATTTAACAGCATCACGATTTTCATAGTGGATTTTAATTATTTTAAGGCGGTTAGCCTCTCAAATGGACTTGCATTTGAGAGGCTTACACAGGCGGACATTTACCTGATATTGTATTCCTCAGATAATTGACGACATTAAATAAAAATTAATCATTATAAGATTTATCTATTCCGCTTAAGATCTCAAAATCTCACCATTAAAATGTGTGTCGTCTGGGGGTAAAAGGGAGTCCAGTTCCCTAAAGTCTTGCAGGAGCCAACTGAGCATCTTCCACCTTATTTCCACGGGAATCAGTAAGCCCCAGAGTTCAGCTTTTGTTATTCTCTGACTGATTATTGGAGGTTGGTGTTCGGGGAGTATCGTGGTGGTTGCAGTTTCGCAGGCCCTTGTGAAATGATTAAGTGGCCAGGATCATCTCACTAATAACACATGGTGAATGATTTGGATCCAGTAAGCATGCTATGTCATGTGTTCTGGACCAGGAGTTGGTAGTTTCCAACTCTTCAGCAAGGAGTGGGGGTTTCAGCTGTGCTCCCGAAGTTTCTTCTAGGAATTTCCGTTGGATAGAATTATGCTTCGCCGTTCTAGGGCATGGGTACACGCTACATATCAGCCAAAGTAGTTCGGTTCACCATCAGATATGACCTCGTGGGCGGCGCTGATGTAAACCTTATTACGAAATTCCGCTTAAGCCCCTATCGGTTAGGAGCGATTCTGCTGTACAGTTTTGGCCAATTACCATCCAAAAAGTCTTTGGTCTCTCTGATGTATTTTGCAATATTCATTTCACCATTATTAAAGGCTTGAAATAAGCCTAGTTTTAATGTGTCACATCAATTCTCGTTTCAGTAATGATTTGAATTGGGTAAAAAATATATTTTCGAAAAGGCTTTGAAAATAATTGGTGTTCGCTGGGTATCACTTAATTGAGGCTCCAACACTTCCAAGACTTAACTTTTTTTAAGAACTCTGACGGCTCGTGGAGCTTCGAACCTATTCTTAGATATAGAGAACTATTAAACATACTTGAGTATTTTTCTGCGTTCAAAAAAATTCGCTGAAGAAAAGTTACATTCCCTTGTAAAGCACAATGAATTTTTATTTGGGTACGGTTTTACGTCGACCCTCGTCAAATTTGGTTTGTGATCAAACCGGTTTCAGATATTTGCCATCTTCAGTGTTTTCGTTATACTGTATAAAGAGTTCACAAACCAAATTTGACGAGGATCGAAGTAAAACCGTCGGAAAATATACGCACATATCAGAATGAATTGTTATTTTCCTTAGTATTTAGACTAGAGCGAGACAAATACTACGAATTCCTTATATTAATTCAAAGACATCTTAGCTATCTGCTCTACAGTTTTAATGTGGAAATGACTTCACCATCCTTTCTGTCGTGGACACTAATTTTTTGTTTCCACTTGAAACTCCTTTAAGGATGGACTTTTTAGACAAACTTTTTCACCGCTGCTATTCAAGAATATATAAATTTTTTGTTTGTTCTCAGAGTTCAGCTGGGATTTGAACTCATGAATTTTTGTTTAAAACAATTAAATACCTCCACTAATGCACAGCCGTTCAACAGTTGTAAACTCATTTTCGTTTTATGCTTCGAACCTTCGAACTATAGTGGCGAGAACTCCTTATTTATTTTTATCTAAGACACAATCTAATATTTTTAATTGACATTATTGGCTTTAGGCATTTTAATTTAGTAAAAATATTTAAATTTGTGAATTGATACCAGATAAATTTTTTTATGATCCCATTTTCTATTCAGAAAGTTTAATGTAAAATTTAGCCAAAAATCATCAAAAATAAAAACTACAACATCCACTTAAAATCAAAAGTATTAAAGTAACTTCATTAACCTAAATGGAGAACAATATATTGAACATGCAACAAGTAGAACAAAATTCATCGATATCTTTCTGTTTAAAAATTAAACCCACAAACACTTTTACTCTGCTAAATCATTTAATGTAATTAATGTAACGAACATTTACAACAACTACAAAAATAGTTTATAAAACCCACAATGTTTGTATTCAATCTGTGCCAAACTTAATTCATTTGTCGCCCATTCCCCTGCAACAAAAAAAAAATCACACAAAAAACAAAAATGTATTTTGATCCACCACATTGTTTCTTTCTATTTATTGAACCAACATGCAGCCATCGACTTGTCTTTTTTTTGTTGTTTTTGTTTTTCCTTTTTAATGGTCAAACCAGATGCTTAAACAAGGTTAAATCGAAAGCAATATTAAAAACGCGCATCTATTGGACACTTACATAACATTTCTCATCAAAACAAACTAGAATGACACGTTTGAAATAGAACTACTGCTTTGAACTAGAGCAGAGATACTAGCAACAGCAGCAACAGCAGCAACAGCAGCAACATTTAGAATGAATTATAGAAAAAACACATTTCAAGAAATGGAATACAACAAATAAAAAGTTTTACATTGATGAACAAACACTTTGTCACGTAGTTGATGTAATAAATTAAGGAAAATTTATTAGGGGAGCTAAAAATGATTTAAAAGTCTTCTTGTGAATAAGTTTGAATGTTAGCTGGTCCATGTACCGGTGAGTCTTAAGAGCATTTCTTAGAGAGCATCTTAGTTTTGAAAGTCCGAAATTTGTTTGTGTACACGAAGGCAACTTCTCTACAAGTAACACTTTTGCCGGCTGAATGTTGCCATTTTGGAACAAGTCACAGCTTGTCATTTATTTTACAGTTTTCACAGGTTTTCTTGAATTAGACAGCATATATCGTAAAGAGATTTGTGTAGAATTATAGCAGATATTGAGAATATATATTCAGGAATAATAACAATAAATTGAATTCTTTATAATTTATTCCGGATGGCGAAGTTGTTTTCAATTCATAAATTTCATTTTTGAAAATTTTAAGATTTGTACTGCAGGCTGAACGATGCAGTGACAATTCTTTAGGGAACAGTCAGAAAGGGAAAAAAGTGAACATTTTTTTTTTGTTCGGATCACCACTAAGGGGATGACGTCTACACATGCCAGAACTAGGAAATTAGGTTATGGGGAGGAGGAGAGAGGGATTAATGTTTTTGGACCTTCAATTTAAACTTTCCTAAATTGAAAGTGACAGGAAAGACCTCTGGAGGGACTTTAATCCACATACGGACTATTCTGCTTAAAAACAAATTTTCCCCGTAAGGCGTAGTGCGATTTACTGGCCAATCAACCACAAAGGATGCGCTCTCAACGAAAATCAAGTTAAACTCAAAATCGTTCTAGTAAGGGGAACAAGTTCCCTAATTTTATTAGAGCACTTACCATTGTAGTGATGCGTGATAAGATTTACGTCAGTATCAAGTATCCACCTTACGGTGGATCATACCACTGTGGTTAAAATGTAGCGTTATCCTCGCCCTAGAAAGCTTTGTATATGTCTATCCTCCAGTCACTCCTAGTTGCAACTTCCAAAGCTCGGAGCACACCGCAACCCTCACTGCTCTGCTAAAGAGTTGGAAACTATCCTACTCCTGATACAAAATGCATGAAGCTTAATAAAATTTAAGAGCACAACCGCAATTATGCTCACTGGACCTAGACCAGACATTGTGTTTGATGTGAATGATCCGACTCACGCAACTCAAACGAGGGCCTCAAAACCACAACCACCACGATACTCCCGAAGGGTCAATCTCAATAATCAGTCAGAGAATAGCTAAAAGGCTAAAAAACCAAAAAGCTGGAGTATAAAGAGAACACTGAAGATGGCAAACGGCCGAAACCGGTTTGTTCACACACCAAATTTGACGAGGGTCGATGTAAAACCGTACCCAAATAAAAGTAAATTAAATCCCGTCGGAAGAAATACGCACATACCAACAAGCTGAACTCTGCGGCTTTACTGAAATCCGTGGAAATGAAGTGGAATTATCCAGTTGGCTGCTGCTAGCCTTTTAGGGGACTAGGCTCCCTTTTACCCACGTTGGCATATGTTATAACGGCGAGATTCCGTCAAAACATATCAATGTGTCCCCGGGGGGAGCTTACCTGTTTAGTTTCAGCTAGTGAAATACATGCCACATCGCGTCGATGCTCTAGAGAATATATAGAGTTGGATATCCTACTATCCCAGTCGAACAACTCCAAAACTCTAATGTGGGCACCGGCCCCTACATGAAAGTTTGTTCATCTAAGAAATTCAGCACAAGAGCTTGAAATTGGAATCCAATTACATGACGATTTGCTGCTTCACAAGCAAAACTTTTGAAATAAACTTTTGTTAGAACAACAGCGATAAAAATCGGGCGTTTTTTATAGAAGCATAGAACTTTAAGTTGGCAACACTTTTAGCTGGTGGCCATTTTGTCAGCTGTCAAGTGACATATGTTTAGTTTGATTTAACATTTCAAGTCTAATAGGCGGACGTCTGAACCATGTGCATATTTATTTACGAATACGATTCCCAATATACGATAATTTTGCTTAATCATGAAACTCACGTTTGTTTGAATGGATACGTCAATAAACAAAATTGGCGTATTTGGAGTGAAAATAATTCTCACGGTTTTCCAGCGACGTTACGCACAAAAAATCGATGTCTCCTACTTCTTTTTAAAAGTGATGCTGGTCAAATAGCTACAGTCAATGGTAACCGCTGTAGAACCGTGATTACTGACTTTATCGTTCATCGATTGAACAATAATGATGATGTGCAGGAGCCGTGCTAGCAACAAGGTGGGACAGCATGTGACAGTTCATGGCACAATTGATTCATTAAAGAATATGTTTGGTAATTGCATAGTTTTACGTTTCAGGCCCGTGAATTATCCACCAAACTCTTCCGATTTAATTCCGCTAGGCAATTTTCTCTGGGGATATATGAACTTGCTAATCTACGACGATAATTCTGAAACAATTAACCACTTGGAAGCCAGCATAAGTTATGAAAAATTGAACTTCCAGATTGGACTACGCGAGTGCCTGCCGTGGCGGTCATAAGCCAGAAGTCACATTTAAATTATAATGCCAAACGATTATTTTCAAAAATAAATTAATTTTCATGTCAATTGAGAAATTCAATTTTGGGTTTTGGCCTTTCAAATTTCTTTACCTCTATAAAAAACACCCTTTACTTGAAAAACGCTGACGAGACTAGCATATATTACACCAAAAGCTTTCTTTTGAAACATCAGTAGGTTCTAATACCTTATTCCACTGCAGGCATTTTTAATTAATTTTTAATTAGAATTTTTTAAAAAACATAAGTGTGACATTGAAATTTTTAATAATTTTGGCAAACTAGAGCCAGCCTAATATCAAGTTAACAACATTTTTCTTACTTTCATACAGAGAGAAAAAAGAGCAGTTCGAAAAATTTTAAAAAATTTTACAGGGTGTCCGCCGGCAAAGTATACTACTTTTGTTTGCCGCCATTTTAGTAAACATTAACCTTGACATTTCATATTGGGCAGTAGTAAAGTAGACACATGGCAAATTTATTGGAAAATATACTCGAAAAATATTAGATAAGACAACGTGTTTTATACGTTAAAGCATTTTATCAAAATCAATCACCGATTACTGTGACGATGAGAATTTTTTACGGGAAATTTTTGGAAGAAACAACATGCCACAAAATGCACTATTTATCGTGTGGTGAATGATTTCAAAGAAAGAGGATCCGTAGGTGATTGGCCCTAGCATGGACTTCAAGGTAGTGCAAGATCATCTGGAAACATTACTGCTGCTCAAGAAAATGTTCAAAACAAGCCTTCAACCTTAATTCCATGCCGTGCTCAGGAGCTTGGTCTTCACAGAACAACTTTTTCCACAACTTTGCACAAGAGCTTTTTCCACAAGACCATCTACGCCGCCGTACTTTTGCTAATAGCTCGTCCATGACAACCCCGATTTCTATAAAAAAAATCATAATGAGTGACGGGGTACATTTTCATTTGAATGGATATGTGAACAAACAGAATAGTCAATTATGTGGAATCGGAAACACTTAAAGCATTCACCAGTTACATTTCCATCAATTAAAAGTGACAGTTTGGTGTGCGATTTGGTCAGGTGGAATTGTTGGACTTTACTTTCTTTGAAAATGAAAACGGTGAAACAGTAATTGTGAATATGGAGCGATATCGTGATATGATTGAAAACTATTCAACGCCACAACTGCATTGCTTGGACTTGATTAACATGTGGTATCAGCAAGACGGCGCCATATCTCCCTGTAGGTGCCCCTGTAGGCTAGTAGGTAGTGTACTAGCTTGTCAGTATGAGGGTTGTGGGTTCAATTCCCATTGAAGACCTTGGTTTTTTTTCATTACAAAAATAAAAATTTGCTATCGGTGGGGCTGCTCAGCGATGAAGGCATAGTCACTGGTCGCTGTTGCTGTCTTTATACGGCAGTTAATTTCCGACTATCCTTCCACTTTCACCACTTGTTTCATCTCTTCTTTATCCCTTTCCTAAAGAAAGGGATCCTTATCCCTTGCCTAAAGTGCTACTTCTCTTAAAAAAAAAACAAAAGACGGTGGCACATCCCATACAGCCGGAATTACAATGGAATTACTGCAAGACTTATTTCCACAACAAGTTATTATTTTAAGAAATGGTGATGTTGATTGGTCTCCACGATCGCCTGATTTGACTGCTCCAGTTTACTTTTTGTGGGGATATCTAAAAATCAAGGCTTATGGAAGTAACCGAGAAACGCTTGAGCAATAGGGATCGCATTTGTGAAGCTAACAGAGGCAGACATTTATCTGATATTGCATTTCACACATAATTACCGACATTAAATAAAACATATATCATTATAAGATCCATTCACCAAAAATTATAAACAAACAAAGTAGTACACCTTCCCGGCAGACACCCTGTAATAAACTAAAATTTTTATAAAAAAAAAATTAATTTGTAATAAAAAACCACATTTAGTTTGACAAATATTGAACATCATGATCATTATACGAGGATGGATCAGTAAGTCCGTAAATTTTTGACCTCTTAATTAAAAGACAACATGACTCCTGTCAACAGGCAACTATTAGTTGCCTCCTGTCTAAATTTAAGCATTCTGCATCATTTACTTTATGTTTGACAGCCGTTGATAGCAGACTGCCTTGAGTTTTAAGAAGAAAATGGAAAAACTGAAATTCGTGCTGCTCCTCTTTGGTGCTGCTGTTTGATCACCGGTGTATTATGGTGGATCCAAATAACACTGATGAGTTTTAACGCCGTTTTGTAGCCATCGACGAAATGTAGGGCCACCACAATATACCGTAGAACAAACAAAAAGTAGCAGCAGTAGTACAATTTCCATTAAGGTGGGAAATTAAAAAAGTCACGGGTTTATTGAGCCATCCTCGTATTATTGTGAGAAATCTGCTATAATCTATTGATGATCACATAAAACCTAATTCTCAACCTCTTATGAATTGAATGCATTTTTTGAAAGAAACAAATCTCTATCGTGTGATCGTCAATCTTAAGCATCACTAATGCGCTTTTTCGACAAAGTATGCTGACTTCAGTCTAAAATTCACAATTCACAAAATTTTGTTTCACATATTTTATATTCGAATTCTGACAAATTTTGCTGGGCAACAAGTTCCGCTGGCACAATGAATTTGTTTTCTCTGTGTCCTACGAATATGTTTTCAAAATATATGGATGTCTGTGTGCATGTATGAATGCGTATATGCCGTTATGTGAGCTGATGTTAGCTTGTGCATGTTTCTCAGAAACTGTTACAGAATGTCATAATTTAGTTTATTAACTTTTCCAAAATTGCTATTCAATGAAGCACACACAAAATTATGGTCGACTCGTACATGTACAGAGGAACTTTTTCAACCAGTCAGCCATCCATTCAACAAAATTTATTTAAAGTTTAGATGTTTAAATTTATTTATGGGCAGTCGGTTGCAATATAACGAACGGCTGGTTGGCATCTTTTAAAGGGAAGAGCGAGTTTTTCATAACAAATTATTTTTTCAATAAAAATTTTAATTTAATTTTCCGTATAAAATAAAAAAAACTGTCCAGAAATATTAAATTAATTTAATAAAAATGTTTAATCAACAAAAAATATTTAAATTATTATAGGGAAAGTTTATTAGGTATATTTAGGCCACTACGGCTCCTAACAGATTTTATATTGAATCGCAACTCGCTGGTTAAAAATTTAATTAATTCTAAAAGAACTTTTTTATTACGCTCTTGACGGCAATTGAAAACGTTTATAATTTTTTCATTATACAGTTGTGATTCGATAAAGCGTTTCAAACACGAACCTCCGCGTGTCTAAATTGCTTTGGCGTTGGCCTTAAAAGGCTTTAAAAGTCTATTAAATTTCTCTTTAAAAGCTAAGTAACATCGTTCCTTAAATGATTAAGATGTAGTAGCGATTTTATATTTTTTCAATTTAAAGGGTGTTTTTATAGAGGTATAAAACTTCGATATTTTATAAAACAAAGAAAGGTTTTGTTTTAAATGGATTTGAAATTAACTTTATTCGAAAGGTAAACTTCTGCCAATAGAATTAAAGTATAAATTTTAGCATATTGCTGTCAAGGCTGGCTCAAATTTGGTTAACTTGACGGTCCAATTTATCATAACTTTTTCCAACATTTATGGCCATATATCGGCAATAGCCTCGGCAATTTTTCCCTTCAAGTGGCTAGTCATTTAGAGCTTATCGTCGTAGACAAATGACTTCACAACCGCACAGAAAATATTTAAGCGACGTTGAATCACATTATCCTACGGCCATTTCTCGGACCGGAAACGTGAAACTACGTGGTTACCAAACATTTCGTTCAATAAATAAATTGTGGCACAAGCTGTGGGATATGCTGCACCGCCTTGTTGAAACTGCAGCCCATGCACTTCATAGATGTTCAATTGATGAAGAAAATAATGGCATTATAATGGCATAATGGCTGAACAGCATTATTTTAAAATAAATATAAACCAGCCCATAAAACCCACTTATCAGTTTTTCTGGATGTAACAGTGTCTCAACATACACTTGTCGATTATCACCTTTTCCAATACGGCAGTTTTGTTAACTAACGTATCAAAAACAATAAACTCCAGCACTAAGCAAGTTTAGCTGATTAAATCGGGAGAACTATGATTTTCAAAATAAATTCATGTCAATATGCCAACCTAAACTAAACTCAAATCACTTGACAACTGACAAAGTGGCCGCTAGTTAAAAAAGTGTTGCCGACTTAAAGTTCGATACTTCTATAGAAACACCTTTTATAAGAGTCAAAAAACAAAATTAAAAAAATTCCGGATATCAAAATTTTCGAAATTCCAGAAAATTTTTTTGGTCATAACTATAATCACTAAAATTTTACGAAATTAAAATACCCTAAAAATCACATAGAAAAAAATGAAGATTTAAGACAAAATTGATATCTCATTAAATAATTAGAATTTTAATGAATATTCAAATTTCACCAAAAAAAAAATAAAACTACACATTTCACCAAATTTGTTTCTTTTTTTTTTTAGAAGTAGCACTTCAGGCAACAATGTCTATTTAGTCAAGTACCGTGCTACATTCTTTAGGAAAGGCATAGAGAAGACATGAAACAGGTGATGAAAGTAGAAGGATAGTTACGGAAGTTAACTGCCGTATAAAGACAGCAACAGCAACCAGTGACTAAGCCTTCATCGCTGACCAGTCCCACTGACAGTCAATTTTTATTTTTGTAGCTTAAAAAAAACCAAGGTCTTTGTTGGGAATCAAACCCACAACCCTCATACTAACCTACTAGTCTACAGGGGAACCTAATTAACCACAAATTCCGAAATTGGAAAACAAGTAATTTTCTAACAATTCAATATTTTTAAAAGAAATATAAGAGAATATGAAGAAAGTACCTGAAAAAAAAATTTTTAGTTAAATCCAAAGTTCACCTAAAAAATTATTATTACTATGGCAACATTGATAATAATTTATTGTATTAAATAATAATAATAACTGACGCTATTGTTTGCTTTCAACTTTCAATAGAAAAAAGTTTCCAAAAACAGACGAATACTAAAAAAAACAACTGGACTGAAAAATCACGAAAAAGGGCAACTCTCATATTAAGTTTTATTGAACAAAAGTCCCCTACACTATAGGGTAGGGGATGTACGGATTTAAGCCGGCTGACAATAAAACTCTTTTGTTTTTGTTCTTCAACAACAAAATCATACAATACATACAAATATTCTACAAAAATATAGTTTTAAGTAAACACATACACAGACTCACCTTAATGACATTTTATAACAACACTCGAAAAACTTTTGTGACATATTTGTCATTTGAAGTTGTTTTTTTACGTTTTCTCCCTTTCTGTTGAAGCACAGGTGTGTCGAAAAAATGTCCACAAAAAAAACTTTCCACTTTCTGTTTGTGTATCGTTGAACTTAGTTAGAAGCCATTATGACACTTCAGCATTAAAATGAACTTGTTCGATTTACATGTGACTAACGGTGGTAAGATTAACTGATGAGTATAGAGCCAGGGCTGTAGAATTTTATATATTACTTATTTCAATTAGAGCAAATGAAGTTAAAAAAAAAACAATTATGAAAGGATGAATGATAAAAACACATACATACACAATAATAAAATATTTTAAGTTATTTTTCAAATTTTCAGAAGTGAAAACTCTACCTCAGAAAAGTGAAAAATATAACCATGTTATTTTGTTTGTCTAATGTTTCCTTCCCTGAGGCTGTGATTACATTTATAGTTGCGGTGTCTTGCTTAACCTTCCATATTCCATATTGCTTAACCTTGATCCCAAATATACTCAAACATAGGCAACGTCCACAGTACAATATCGTGTAACTTTGCTAAGTCTCGAACTCCCGATCTCCTTATTTTATTAACGATGGCTTTTTTTCACCAAATCAGTGATGATTTTACTTTCGTCACCTTCTTTCTTAGATTTCTTTAAGATTCATATACTTAAGATGTATTAGGTTGCAAATCTAAAAGTTCAGAAGCCATAAATTTATTTTAATTTTTTTGCTAAATCCCCCACTATGCGCTGACTTAGAAATGAGCGTATCAAAATTAGAGGATGTCTTTTTGGTTTTAATTAAATTTTGTTAACTGATTGTTATGTACAAGAGTGGTTTAAAGCAGTACTCTTTACCGAAATGGTAACACTGTTCCTGTCAACAGACAATGTGGGCAGCTGCGTCTTGTTGAAACTTGAAACAAACTGCATCGTTTAGTTTGTATTTGACAGTCGCAATGGAAAAAAGTTAATTTCGTGCTGTTTGTTTCCGTATTGTATTGTGATGAGTCCACCCAATATGGACCAGCATTTTCGCGATTTCTTATATGTCTTATATAGAAACAAAAAAACAATAGCCATAATTCGAAAAACTCTATAAACAGTTCAGGGCCATAAACTAATAATCATATCTTTCTTTTTTTTTAAAGAGAAGTAGCACTTCAGGCAACAATGCCTATTTAGTCAAGTACCGTGCTACATTCTTTAGGAAAGAGATAGAGCAGAGATGAGACTGGCGGGAAAAGTCGGAAATTAACTGTCGTATAAGACAGCTCAGTGACCAGTGACCATGCCTTCATTACTGAGCAGCCCCATCGATAGACAATTTTTATTTTTGTAGTGAAAAAAAAACCAAGGTCTTCGTTGGGAATGGAACCCACAACCCCCAGTCATGTAAGCTAGCACACTACATACTAGTCTACAGGGGCACCTGTAAGTGGACAACCTTTAATAGAAGCCGTCACATTCATTCCAAGTTCGCGCTATTACAGATAATATACAAATTACAACATGATTATATCGGGTTTTTCAACAAGAAATTTGTTTTTCAATTGTAGCAACACCGACAACATGATAGTTTTGATATTTAGCTTTTTGACGTATTCGTAGTAGATGCATTGGCAATTATTACAATGAATTAAATTTCGCACGAAAAGTGCGAAGAATTCGGTCGTTAAGTTTGAGTCGACAGGCTCGATACAAAAAACATCAACGCGTTTTCGACCGAGTCGTAATTTCAAGTCTTACAAGGTTCAACTGGTGCAAGAATTGAAGCCGACCGACCATTCAGATCACCATAGATTTACTCAATTTATTGAGGAAGAACCGGCTGGTGTTTCTGAAAAAATCACTTTTTCAGACGAATCCCATTTTCACTTGTTTGGGCTACTGAAAATCCTTGAGCGATTCTTGAGAACTTTTGCATGCTCAAGGTGTTTCTGTATGGTGTACTATGTGGTCTACAGGCGTGATTGGCTGGAAGGGCGGTAACGGTTAAAGGATCACGCTATTGCGAGATGCTAACAACTCAATTTTGGCCTATTATTGATGACATGGATATCACTGATATGTGGTTTTAACAGAACGGTGCCACATGTCTCACAGACGATCGCGTAATTTCACGACAATCAGCAGTTAAGTGGCCAGCCAGATCTGTGTGATTTAACACTACTGGATTATTTTTTGTGAAGCTGTTTAAGGACAGAGTCTATATGAAGCCAATTAAAGCGATTTTAGCCTTAAAAAGCAAATTGCACCGCCATTTTGCGAAAAATTGATTTAAAACTTTAATGAAAGAATTAACATCTGTCAGCGTGATCGTGGTCATGGTGGATATTTGCCAGATATCATTTTTCATTCATAATTGCCGAACTTTGCTCTTCGTAATACAACAAAAATTTTAATTATCTCAATCCGACTATCCTTCCCTTTTCACTATCTGTTTCATCTCTTCTCTATCCCTTTCCTAAAGAATGTAGCATGGTACTAAACAAAATAGGCACTGTTGCCTGAAGTGATACTTCTCTTTACAAAAAAAAATCTAAATTTTTTGTTTTAGACAACTTCTGGCCGAAAACCCCTTTATTTTCACTCTAAAAATGCATTCTTTACTTAATATAAGTATTGTATTTGCATTAGCACACCCTTTATAATAGTCGCGTGATTGTAAATCAATTGAGCTAACAATTTAGAGCCGGACTTCTTTTCGCTTTTAATTAAAAATTTTTTAGACTTCTGGTTATACCCTCGCAGCCAGCTCTGTTTATTGTGGTACAAAAGAGTGGTTCAATATTCCATTGAAAAGACAACAGTGTTACTGTTAACAGGCAACTGTTAATTGACTGTAGCTGCGTCACTAATTTGTATTTGACAGCCATTGATAGCACAGTACCTGGCGTTTTGCGACAAAAAATAGAAAAAAGTGAATTTCGCGCTATTTAGTACACAAGTTTAATCTCCGCTTTGTTGTGGTATAGATCAACGACATATAGACGATATTTTGTGCTGTTTTCTAACCCTAGATGAAACGTATGTTGTCGTATAGAGGCAGTAAAGTAGCCATAGTTTTTAAGTACACTAGAAAAATTTTAACGACTTAAATATCATATGTTTGGGTGGACACCCTTTCATTCTCAGGTTTAGGAAAATGGCTACATAAAAACTTCTTCCAGTATTTAGCTATTAAAGACGCTATAGATATTAAAACAAGGTTACGAATTTCTTTACTTATTATAAATATTGTATCTGAGTTGGCACACCCTTTATATAAAACACCTTTTTTATTCCTTAAATTATTAATTTTTTTACAATTCTATGATGTAAAGGTTGCCTTAGCAAAAGTCTTCTTTTGTTTTGCTGTAGCAAAATTTCTTTGTAAAACAAAAGGTACTTCCGGAACAAAAAGTACTATTTATGAAAATCTTTTAAGTTTAAACGGTACAAAAGCAACTTAAGAACATTCTTCTATCTTGTGTGTTTTACCGGCAAAAGAGCGTAAACAATTTAAGAAATTCTAAAGGGGAAAGTTTTAAAGGTTTTTTTTTGTGCTTCTTCAGCTTCAATTTTACGCCTGAAAGTTTTTACTCCAATGAAGCTGTTAAAACAAAAAAAAAAAAATAAAATAAAAACAAAAACTTAAATATTAACAGAACTATGTCGGAGTAGATATTTTTATTGCTGTTTTGTATGAAGGCAAAGCACAGATACTCGTATTTGGATGTGTTGTGTATTTAATAGAAACGGGTTGCAACTATACAGAGAGTCAGCTGAGTCAGCGGAACGTTTTAAGATTTTTTTTTTTAATACAATCCTTTTATACAAACATATGAAAACTCTTGGCCTAACATGGATGTGTGTATTGTGTGCATGTATGAGATACAAAAACAACTTTTCGAATTTGTTATTTATTAAAAATACAATGTGGCAAATGTCTCGCTTTATATTTATTTTTTTTTTCGCTTTCTCCAGTTCTCTTTTATTTTCGTATTATTAAAAAATACTATTGTGGAGAAAATAAACGAAAAAAGAAATTGAATAAAAAACCAATGAGTTTCGAGCCAGGCATAGCATAGTTAAAACTAGGATACCCTTTAGCAAATCCTTAATGGTGACTAACATGCTTTTTTATGAACATATAAATGCTTCCTTTTTTATACTTTTCTTCTTTTCTTTGGCTGTTGCAGCTTTTATCCTTGTTGCCGTTTACAGCCACATAAAGAGGCGTTATTTAAGGCGACACCAGCCACACAAAGAAAAATGTTTTGTTGGCAATAAAATGTATACAAAAAAAAAATTGCAAAAAAAATTAAAAAAAAAAAAACCTAAGAAAGCAAAAAAAAACTGGTACAAAATAAATATTAATAAAAAATACTTTAGGTTTTTTTTGTTGTTTCTGAATCCTGAGAAGAAAAATAAAAAGAAACATTTGAACACAAAATCAACATAAACCAAGATGTTCGTTTGGTGGCTGAAGTTGTAATAGCAGCAACAAGCTAAAACTTTATTTTCCATTTTAATTTTCATTTGGAAAATCTAATATTTACCTTGAAAAGCAATAGTTTTCCTATGAAATATGAATAATTATGCCTCAAGCAACACAAACGGCATCCCTTTTCTCTATTTTAATTTTTATTTATTTTTATTTTTATTTATTTTAGTTTTTTCAATTTTGTTTTCAAGAAATATTAGAAACCAAATAGAAATGTATATTTAAACAGGTACATTTTTTTGCCAAGCATAAAGTACAAATCAAGGTTTTCTTTCAGTTTGTATTCTTTTTAGACGTTGATTTTTTAAATATTTTTCTTAATAAATTTTTCAAGGTAAAATTGTTTTAAAGTTACTTTTAAAATCTCTTTTTATATGCAATATATTTATTAATTTTTATAAAAGGTACCAAAAAAAATATTACTGTAAATCCTAAAAGATTATTTTAAAAATATTTTGGGAATTTATTGGCACTCTACTTAACAGTTGAGATTTTAAAAAATCTCAAAGATACTTTTGTTTTATTTTCCTTTTTTTCGAAAAAACAATTCAGCTCAGTTCAGTTAAGTTTAAAAAACTTATTTCTTAAAACTACTACTTAAAGGTAGTTTTTAAAGGTACCTTTGTTAAAGCTACTTTTTAAAGGTTGATTTTTAAAAGTACTTTTTTAACAGGTACTTTTTTAAAAGGTACTTTTTTAATAGGTACTTTTTTTAAAAGGTACTTTTTAAAAATACTTCTTATTTGACTTTTCAAAAAGTTTTAAGAGCTAATTTTTAAATGATTTTTTAAAAAACACTCTTTGAAATGTTCTTTTTTTAGTTAATCCCCAAAAGGTACATTTTTAAAACTATTTTCCTAAAAGTGTACTTTTTGAAGAGGCTTTTCTGGAAGCTAATCTTTTCTTAACGGATATATTTTGCATGGGGAATTTCTTAAAATTGAATTTATTTATTTTTTAAAAAGTATTAAAAAGTATTTTTTAAAAGGTACCTTTTCTAATTGTAATAATTTAGGCAGTACTTTAAGTTAACAATCCTTATTTACTTGACTACCATTTCATCTGCTCTCAAGTGATTCTTAATGAATGATTTAAACATGAAGCCACTAGATCACCTGGCAAGGCATAAAATCGGTGAATGGGGCCGATCCCTTTTTTTTTCTAAAAAAGTTTTGCTTAACGATATAACAGACTTTTGTTTGAATCTTAGTAAATATCTTAGTAAATATTTCTGTCGTATTTAAAGTGATGATCATACTCAAGTACTACCAGAAAAACCGACTGTTTGGTGTTTCTTAAATGATACCTTTTTTAAGTTAATCCGTAATAAGTGCTTGTTAAAAATTACCTTCCTAAAGCTGTACTTTGTTGAATTGAATTTTTTGCTAAAATGTGTTTTAGCTGGGCCCTTTTTGAACACAATTTTTTAATGTACTTTTTTAAAAGTAATATTTTCCTAAAGTAGGCTTCTCGAAAAAGGCTTTTTTTGAAAATAGTTTTTTCAAAGTGAACTTTTTCTGAAAGAAACTTTTCTCAAAGCACATTTTAATAAATTTATGAAAATTAAAGCCAAAGTAAATTTTTAAAAGTCCTAATTAATAGATACTTTTCTACAAAATACCTTTTAAATCATAATTTTATATTTCTTTAACTTACTGGAATTGGCCCTCAATCATATTTTTTATATTTACTTTCATCTTGTGAAAAAGGAAATGAAAATGATTGTTGCAAATATTGGAAACATTACTTTAAAAGGTGAAACGATAAAAAATTTGAAAGGTACTTTTTTTCTTTTTTAAGGGAACAACTCAACCTAGTTTAGCTAAATTTGAACATTTAATTTTTCAAACTTTTAAAAAGTTCTTTTTAAGTACTTTTTTTAAGTACTTTTTAAAAGTTATTTTTTATTGGATCTTTTAAAAATTTATTTTCAAGCGTTACTTTTCAAGACGTACTTATTAAAATGTATTTTTTGGCAGTTAATCCACAAAAAGTACTATGAAAACAAAAGCTACTTACCTAAAGGTATATTGTGCTAAAGAAGATATCTCGGAAATTATTTTTTTTAGACCGAAAAATCATTTTCTTTATAAACTTCAATATTTTGCTTTAAAGGTGCAACTTTAACAAAAAAAAATCAAAGGTACCTTTTTACTTTTCCACTTTCAAGGGAAGAATTAGTTTAGTTAAGTTTGAAAATTTAATTTTTCAAAAGTACTTTTGAAAAGCACTTTCAAAATGAACTTTTCAAAAGTTACGTTTTTAACGACTTTTTAAAAATTTACTTTCAAACGTTACTTTTAAAAATGTACTTATTAAAATGTATTTTTTTGCAGTTCATCCACAAAATGTACTTTGAAAACAAAAGCTACTTATCTAAAGGTATACTTTTCCGGAAAATAGTTTTTTTAACAGGAAAAACGTTTAAAGGTTCCTATACTTGCTTTTACTTTTTTAAAGAAACGTACCAAAACGTGGTTTGTAAAGATTTTTTTCTCAAGTACTTTTTTGAAATTGTACTTTGCGGAAGTGGCTTTTTTTCTAAATTTCTTTTTTTAAAATTAAGATTTTTATCAGGGTAAGATTTTATCAAAAGTAATGTGTTTAAAATCGACTTTTTAAAAAGGGGGTTGTTTTAAAAAAGGAACCTTCTGCAAAGTACTTTTTCATAAATTCATTGTATCTAAAATATGATGTATTTTTTTCAATAGGTACTTTTGCTTTTTAATAGGTATTTATTAACAAGATAATTTTCCCTTTTTTTAGAGTACTTTAAAATGCTCTTTTTTGAAAGGGCCATTTAAAATCTCACTATATTATCGCTTTTTTAAAGGTCCCTTGGAAATAAATAAAGTTTTTTTTTAATTAATCCTTTATGAAAAATTCTTTTTTGAGTCTGGCTTACCTCTTAAAAATCTTATAATAACTAATTATTTTTTTAATTAAAGTTTAAAGTTAAAATAACGTAAATAATTTACAAAATACCAGTAAATGAAATATATTTTCTGGGACATGACATTTTCTAAAAAGAATAAATCACAAAACTGCAACAGCCTCAAATGGAAACATCAAGTTAAAATTGAAACATTATTCAGTTTTGCACCACAAATTTCAAGAGTTTATATCTGTTACTGTTTCATACTGTTGTGGAAAGATAAATTAAAGCATTTGTTGTTGCAACAGCAAGAATAAACAAACATCTAAGATGCAATCGCAAAAGGTTACTACAACATTTATGTTTACATTTTTACACAGCACTCAAACACAAATCCCACTGATGTGTAAGTGTGTGTGTGTGTGTGTGTGAAAATACTTTGGCTGTGGAAATGTTAAAAAGTCTTTCATGATCTTGTTAAAATTCGAAGTATGTAAAATATTGATGTTATATTTTATTTACACAAAGATAACAACAAATACATACATTGGTTTTTGTTGTTTTTTTTATTAATACTTGTATGTAATAATATATAACATTTGTAGAATTTGTAGAAAATGTAAATCGTATGATTATGTGTGTGTGTATGATGTTGAAAGAACAACATTTTCGCATGCCCTGGCTTCCAGGTAAATGAAATATTTGATAAGTGTATTTAAACATAAATATTAATTTTCAAATAATACACAGACAACTTATATTTACAGCATTTTGGGCAAAGGTTGTTTGTTAATGGACCGAACCGTGTACAAAATATAAAATGAAAATATATTTATAAACAAATTACCCACAAAGACCATCGACTAGTGGTATGTAATTTGTACAATTTACAACAAATACATGCCATTAATAAGTGTGGTTCGAACATGTGCATTAAATAAAATATATTTCCTTTTTAAACAACATTAGAGAAAGAGGTAAGTTAACGATTTCAAGAATATCATTAAATACCGGGTGTTTTTTATAGAGGTATAGAACTATAAAAATAGCAACACTTTTTTAAGTAGCCTCATTTTGCCAGCTATCAAGGGACTTATGTTTAACGTTTCACCATAAAGAGACTCACGCCTGTCTAACGCTTCAAAATTGTGCAAATTTATTTTAAAAATGGTGGTTCTGTTCGTAATATCCGAGGCCGATTTAATAAGCGAATTTTATTAAGCGATGAAGCTGAATTTTATATAAATGTCAATATACAACACTGTTACACAGCGATAATAATCCTCGAGTACCGGCTGTCCGCCGGAAACTGGCTACTTTCTATTGCCGCCATTTTGCTAAACATTCTTCTTGACAGTCCATATTTGGCAGTCGTGAAGTAGATACGTGACAAATTTATTATGGAAAAATATTCGATAAACCAACGTATTTTATTCGTTAAAACATTTTATCAAAATCAATCATCGATTACTGTAACGATCAGAAAGTTACGTGAAATTTTAGGAAGAAACAACGTGCTAACAAAACGCACTATTTTTCATGTGGTGAATGATTTCGACGACAGGGGATCTGTAGGTAATAGGTCCAAATATGGACCACAACAAACTGCAATATCGATTGAAAACACGCTCAAGAAAGTGTTCAACACAATCCATCAACCTCAATTCGACGCTGTGTCCAGGAGCATGGTCTTCAAAGAAAAACTTTGGCCACAATTTTGCACAAGGATTTGCATTTGTTGCCACTTTTTTTATAAAGAGAAGTAGCACTTCAGGCAACAATGCCTATTTAGTCAAGTACCGTGCTACATTCTTTAGGAAAAGCATAGAGAATAGATGAAACAGGTGGTGAAAGTAGAAGATTAGCCGGAAAATAACTGCCGAATAAGGCAGCACAGCGACCAGTAACTATGCCTTATCGCTGAGCCGCCTCACCGGCAGTCAATTTTTATTTTTGTAGTAAAAAAAAACAAGGTCTTCGTTTGGAATCGAATCCACAACCCCCATACTTACAAGCTAGTACACTACCTACTAGCCTCCAGGGGCACCCGTTTTTTTGCCATTATAAGATTCAGTTGACACAACAGCTTTTTTCACAAGACCATTTACGCCGACGTACATATGCCAATGCGATGTTACAGCTCACCCATGGCAACCCCGATTTTCATGAAAAAATCATAATGAGTGACATTTAGCAATATAACATCCATTCTCTTTCATTTAATCAAAAATTATAAACAAACATGCGGCGAACACCCTGTAAATATTGAGACAGCGTTACATTAAAAAAACGGTTTTGCTTTATGATGCCGATCGGAACGTTAATGATAATCGCTTTAGAACCACGGTTACTGACTTTTTCGTTTATCAATTTAAATACTCTAACGGGCAGGAGCTGTGTTTTTTAAACTTTTCACACAGCATGTGCCATAATTGATATATTTAAGGAAACGTGGCAACAGCATAGCTTCACATTAACTCGTGAGTTAGCCTCCAAGATCGTCTAATTTAAAACCGTTATACTATTCTGGGATTATAAGAAATTACGAGACTGCTATTGTAGACACACCAGTAGTCTCCAAAACGATTGACCACTTGAAGGATTACAGGCGCCACATTATGGCCAATATACGGCCACAAACCTCCGGACCTTCGGATAAGACTACCAGCCAAACCAGCTGTCACGGTCATAAGCCAGAATTCGTATTTAAATTATAATCCCAGGATATAGTAAGCATCATGCCAATTTAAAAAAAAAATCATCTTTTTTTTATTCCATTTAAAAGTTCTATACCTCTATAAAAGCACCATTATGATAGAGTTAACTTTAACAAAAGAACCTGTTCTTTAAATATTTCTTTTCTATTGGAAACAAATTTGGAAATATTGCATTTTTTAAAGGCTTTTAAACGAAGAAACTATTAGCAAAAAACAAAATCTTTTAAAAAATTTTTAAAAATGCATACTAAAAAAAGTACCTTTTCAAAAGTATCTTAGAAAAGGTACCTTTTCGCAAAATTATCTTTAAAACGATTGTCTTTAAGGTTAGGTACCTTATAAAAATTTAAAATTAAAAATAAAAAATATGTCTTTTCATAATACCATTAAAAAAGGTACCTTTTAATAAAAGTACCATTGATGTTTCTTAAAAAAATAACTTAAAAATAGTTTTCCTTAAATAAATTCCTTTTGTACTTAAAAATATATTTTTAGAAAATATATTTTTAGAAAATGTATTTTTAGAAAATATATTTTTAGAAAGTGTATTTTTAGAAACTATCTTTTTAGAAAGCGTATTTTTAGATCTTTCAAAATATATCGATATATATATATATAAATATATGTATCTTTCAAAAATATCCCTTTGAAAAGGTACTTAAAAAATTGCACTTTTCCTTCTTTAACAATAAATCTTTTTATTATAACTTATATTTACTTAAAAACTCAAGCTCTTGTTTTTAGAAATTAAATTTATTTCCTTTAACTATTTATTACAAATTTAGAAAATACCTTTAAAAGGGCCTTTTGTAAAAACCATCCAAAAACAGAGCTTTAAACAACTTAAAAAATAATAATTTTTAAAAGCTTTTAAGTAGCTTTTAAAAATTATTATGTATTAAAAATAGATTAAGCAAAAATTGTTTAAAAGCATTTTTTTTATTAAAAACCATTAAGAAAAATTTTACAAAGTAGTGAAAAAGTACTTTTGAAATAATATTTTAATATATAAATTTTTCGTATTGAAAAATTCTGCTTAAAGATCAGATTTCAATAGAAATATTTCAAGGCTAGGGTTTTTAAAAAAAAACTTAATTTAAGATAGCTACATTCAAACAACATAAAAGTACTTTTCAAAATAGTACCTTTATCAAAAAATTTTTAGTATAATTAAAGTTGCTTAAGAATAATTCCTTTAATAAACAAAAATTGTAAGAAAAGGGTAATTATAAGTGAAAAAAACTTTAACTCAAATTAGTTGTAAACAAAAAGTCCCAGGCTTGAGTACTTAAATTCTGGGATCAATAAGAAAATTTTTATTATATGATTTTAAAGTGTAGAGGGGAAGTGTATTATAAATAATAAGATGCTTTTTTAAATATTTTAACATTGTAAAATTTTAGCTTTAGGGAATATCTTTTAAAAAGGATATTGAAAAAAGTACCTGGTATTAAAGTATCGCTTATGAAAAATAAAAAGAAAAATTGCTTTTAAAAATAAATTGAAAAGTTAAATTAAAATAGTCACTTTTAAGACGCACACTTAAAGAAAAAAGTTTTGAATACATATTGGTACCTTTAAAAAACCAGCTTATAAAAAAGAATTGAAAAAATACCTTACAGAAAATACGATAATAAAAAGTATCTTTGAAAAATATTTATGAAAAAATATTTACGAAAGATACTTTCTAAGAAGTTATTTTTAAGTGCAAAAGGATTTTTTTAAGAACAACTTACTTTTAGGTTATTCTTAAAGCAACATAAATGGTACCGTTGTAAAAAGGTACATTTGTTTAATAAAACGGGAAGGTATACTACTTTTGCCACCATTTTGGTAAAGATTATTTCTGCCAATTCATATTTACCAGTCGTAAAGTAGAGACGTGGCAAATTTATTATAGAAAAATATGCGATAAACCAACGTGTTTTAATCGCTAAAAGATTTTATCAAAATCAATCAGCGATTACCGTGACGATGAGAAAGTTGCGTGAAATTTTTGAAAAAAACAAGGTGCCAACAAAAAGCACTATTATTGTGTAGTGAATTATTTCATAGAAAGAGGTTTTGTAAGATCGGCTTGAAGCTCACCTCATTGCGATGCCGTGCTCAAAGAACAACTTTGGTTTCAATTTTGTACAAGGCATTTGCATTTGTTTCCGTACAAGATTCAGTTGATACAAAAGCTTCTTCCATAAGACCATTTACGTCGCCGTACATATGCCAATAAGATGTTAAAAAATCATTATGAGTGACGAGGCATATTTTTATATGAATGGATTTGTGAATAAACAGAATAGTCGGTATTGAGGAACGGGGGACTCTCCAATTATTCAACATTCCTTGCATGCATTAAACGTGACAATCTAGTGTGCAATTTATTCAGGAAGAATTATTGGAACTTACTTCTTAACCTACTTCTTTGAAAAAGAAAACGGTGAAACGGTAACTGTGAATGGAGAGCGATATCGCGATATGAAAACACTTTAACGCCACAACTGCATGCTTTGGGCTTGACTAAGATGTGGTATCAACAAGACGGTGCCTCATTGCATACAGCCAGAATCACTGGGAGACCACTTTCCTCAACAATTTATTTCAAGAAATGGTGATGTTTTTGTTGTTGTTGTTGTTTGTTCCGAACTTCTTTTTGTGGGGATATCTGAAAAGTAAGGTTTGTGCAAATAAACCAGAAACGAATGAGGAACTCAAATAAAAATGTAGCCAGTGGGGCTCGCCTTCGTGAGGCTAACAGAGGTGGACTTTTATCTGATATTGGATTCCATACATAATGGCCAACATTAAATAAAACATTTCTCAATATGAGATCCATTCTCTTTCATTTAATCAAAAATTATAAACAAGCAAAGTAGTATACCTTTCCAGTGGGCACCCTGTATTATTAAAGAAATATTTTTTTTTTAATTTTTAAATCTGGACTTTTATCAAAGAGTCCTTAAAAGGCAAACGTTTTTAAAATTATTTAAAAGGTTTTAGAAATTAAAAAGTATTTAAAAATTCTTAGCAGGTACATTTTTAACCTTAAAAAAGTACGTATAAAAAATTAACTAAAAGTATGCCGTTTACTAAAATTGTAGAGAGTTGTGCTTTATAAAAAAATAACTTTAAATAACCAGTTTTTGAAAGGTAGGTAAAAGTTCCCATTTAACACAAAGACTATTTTAAAAGTAATTTAAAATATTGGCCTTCTTTTAGTTTACGTTTAAAAAGTACTTTTTAAAGAATAAATTTTCCTAAAGGCCCAAGTCTTTTAAATTTATCTTTCTTATTGTAAAATACTTGCGGGGTAATAATTTTGCACTCATAAATATAATTAGAACGCATTTTAGAGATCTGTGTGTGATTTCCTTGATGAAATTCATTTGAATTAATTTTTTCTTGTTCCCCTTTTAACACTAAAAAGCCAATTTATGATGCATTTGACGTGGAAATAATTGCATTTGTTTTAATTACATATTGCAACCTTATGACGCATTTAAAATTTTAGTTATTCATTCCTTTTAACATCAGTAATACAACGAAGAGAGTGCAAAGTTTAACAAGAATTTGCTGAAACTAAAGAAAAGTGTGCAAAACTTGCCAGCGTATTTGTTTTTTATAATTTTTAAAAATTTAAATAAATTAAAATTAAAGCAAAATTAAAATATTTATTTGGTAAGAAATGCTGGGAATATCTTAATTTAAAATATGCTTCACAAGTGTACAGTGGCTTGCGAATAGAATTGGTGTTGCATTGAAAAGGGAAAAAATAAAATTTTTGCTTTTTCCTTTTTGTTTTGGTTTTACTGAATTCTGTTACTGTTGGATGTTGAATGTTTTTAAATTTATTTTATTAAAGAGTTTTTGAACTTCTTTCTATGACCTGACACATTTCATGAAAAATGATGCTGTAGAAAGGTTTTTCTTATATACGAACATATGGCATTGCAACATGTTGGAGGTATGTGGCAAGTGTAGTAGTTTTGCTACTTATCTCGCCGCTCTAACACATTTATAAATACTTTTGCTAGACTATTAAATTGCAAAAGTTGTCTAAGTGTGATAATTTATTACTTACATCCATGCACCGACACACAAACCCATACACACACACACACACACACTTACACAACCATTCAAATACTATCTTTGCTTGGTTGCTTTTCTGTAACATACTTTTACTTAGACGCTTTTTCCTTTTTTACTTTCAACATTTCATTTATGCCACTGTATGTGTGGCTGTGTCTGTGTGTTGGTGAGCCTGCTTACCTGAAAATAAAAATTGTAAAAAAAGCAAAAATTAACTAATTTTTTTTTTTTTTAATTTAAAGAGTTATAATTTGCACTTTTGCACAATTGTGTATTTTAAGTGCTTTCGTTGGTCAAAGCTTCTTTAACCGGAGGCAGTTTTAAATAAATTTCCTTTGCTTTTTTGTTGCTTTGTTTTTCCAAATGAAGATATCTAGATATCTATGATATCATTTTTATGCTGAGCAGAAATAATAAAAAAAGTGATAGGCTGAAAAGAATGGAGTGATCATTTTACTGGTTGCTATTGACTTTAATACAATGCAAAGTGATTAAATATTATTTTATGTTAAATATTAGTCAGACTTAAGTTGGTAAGTTAAGCGAACTTAAGCCTAACTAAAAATGTATCACATTTATATTTCTTGCTTCCGTAAAGAGGCGATACCGGTGATGCCAACATACAAGCTGGGCGGAATCAAAACGTTTATAAATTTTTGCCGATTTATATAAATTTGCAAAAAAAGGAGCTTTGATATATATTTAAATAAAGGGTTTTTCAATAAGAAGTTTGTTTTCTAAAACAAAATAAAACAAAAAATGTATATTAAGAAGATTCAAATTTTTATTTGTATCACGAAGAGTAAAGTTCGGCAATTATGAATGAGAAATGATATCTGGCAAATGTCCACCACAACCACGCTGATGGATGTCGATTCTTTCATCAACATTTTTAATCACTTTTTGGCAAAACGGCGGTCCTCTTTCATTAATCACAACACGAATCTCTTCGCATGTCTCTGCATTGACTCTGTCCTTAATATAACTCCACAAAAAAATAGTCCAATGGTGTTAAATCACGCGATCTGGCTGGCCGCTTAAATGCTGATTGTCGAGAAATTGAGCGCTCCATACAGTGACAATTTGAGCATGCAATGGTTTGTCAATAATTGGTGTAAGATTTTCAAAAGCCCAAATGCGGCAATTTTACTTGTTGACATACCCTGACTAGTGAAAATGGGCTTCGACTGAATACATTGTAGGAATTGCCAATGCATCTACCACGAATACGTTAAAAAACTAAGTGTCAAAACTACCATGTTGCTGATGTTGCCACAATTGATAAACGAACTTCTTGTTGGAAAAACCTGATATTAAACCTTTATCTTGTGACTAGCAGAATTAAAAGTCACATAAGCTCTTCTAATGAAAAGAGGCAAATCAGAAAATGGAATAGATGAAATAAATCACTTTTCTAATTATTTTTCCAAATCGCAAATATTTTTGCTCTAAAAACGCCTACACTCAAAACGAGGAAGGCTTTTTTGGTTCCAATCTCATATTCCTCTTCTCTGCATCTCCAAAGAAAGTGGCTAATTGTGTTTGCAAAAAGAATAGAAATTATTTTATTGTTATTTAAGCTTGACGTAAAAAAGTAATGCAATCAGTAATGCGATGTAAAAAAGTGATGGGATAATATAATGCTAAAGAGACTTAATCAATATCTCAAACCGTTTTTAGATTGAACTCTGAAAATTAGAAAAACTGACAGCGGAAATTATTAGAAAAAATTATTCAAAAGGAACTTAAAGCCATAATAATCTGCCTAAGTATCCGCAGCATGTTTGCAATTATAACATGAATAAATTAGTGTTATCTGCTAATTAATATTTAAAAAAAAAAAGAATTGAAAAACAAGTCCGCCGCTGCTGGTCGGACATAGTCTAATCTAATTTTTGATGATTTTTTCCAACATTTTTAGCCGTATATCGGCAATAAGGCAAAAATGTTGTTCTTCAAGTGGTATATCATTTCCAGCGTTATATAAAGGCTTTAGTCAACGCTACTATATTTCTTTATATATCGCTACAGAAAATCGTCTATCGGGGTTAAGTCACAAAATTCACGGCTTCGAAAGGTGAAACGTTTCTTTTATTAAAACAATTATGGCAGGAGCTGTTTGACTTGTTGTGCCAACTTGTTGAAGCCACAGCCTCTAAGCATCATAGTTGTTTCACTGATACACCGAAAAGTTAGTAATCAGGACGCTATAATGAGCACCATTGACTATAGCCTTCTAACCAGCAACGTTTTCAAAGAAGTACGAGTGAAGTATTCCACCAGCACAGAAATAAACTAAAAAATTGCTACCAACCTGGGAAAATGGCTGCCAGTTGGAAAAGTGTTGCCAACTTATAGTTTTATACCTCTTTAAAAAAATATCCGTTATTTGTTTATATGATTTTTTTTAAATTCTGAAATAATTTTTTTTTTATGTTAAAATTGGACAACGTCTTCGAATGAATTCGAATTAGTTTTGTTAATAGTGCAGCGAAGATGATATATTAAGTTTAAAAAATAATTATTAATAAAAAAAAGTAAACGAAACGATCCACTGTACATTTTATAAACTTCGTAATTTTCTAAGAAATCTTATATATATAAGACAACAACAACATGCTTATAAGAAATTTTACCAAATAAGTAAACAACAGAAAACAAAAGAGAACACAGCCAATCAGGCGCCTAAAATGAATGATAATAACAACAACAATAAGGGGTAATATTAAAGTAGAGTATTCTTTAATCTGCGAGAGAGAGAGAGAGAGAGAACTATATAAGCACCACCTGCTGGGACAAATGAATTAATTCAAGTTGAGTCATTTGTGAGTAAAGACGACAAAGTTATCATCGTATTTCTTTTGAGTGTATTGAAAGTAAATAAATCGTTTAACTTAATTAAAACCCTAAAGTACTGTATTATGGTTTTGTGTAAAAGAATTCAACATAACAAAATATTTATTAAAAGGATAAAACGTTACAATACGAATGTAAAACAGAAATATGTCTACCTCTAGCACGTTAACCAACAACCAACCTTTTTACAAAATTTTGCAGCACATTTTGCAAGATATATCCTTAATTTAACGCCGAATGTCATCTTTCAAAGCGTCAATTGTTTGTGGGTTGTTTATGTAACTCAGCGGCATTAAATCACAAAAACGAGGCGGCCAATAAACGTCGCCAAAACGAGAATTTGGACGATTGAGAAATTTCTCAATCTAATAACTAATATCAACCCTAAGGAATTATGCCAGCGAAAAATTAGTTATCATCACATGGTAGCGCAGAGACTTCAGGGCGACGGTATTTGCATGGTCATTTTCAAAAAACAATATCACCTGACCACAAACCGCACTATATGGTCACCTTCATAGGATGTGTTGAAGTCTAGGAAGTAAAATCTCCAACCCTGGCTTAAATATTTGGATGAAAGCAGCTGACATCTAAGGAGCGCAGCAATCAACACTATCGTAAATAGCTAAGAATTTCTTTTTGCTATTCGATTCAAGTTCGTTTTTGTTGACGATCGTAGCTATTCGTGCTTTCCGAACATTAAATTGCAAATTTGGAATTTTATGAAAATTAGAATAAACAATTAAATAAAGTTAATTTGTAACCTCGCCTTGTGTCAAATGTAAAACGGAATTTAACTCGTGTTCCACAACAGTTTAGTGCTTGTGTTTGTTTTATTTGCAGTTTGGAAGCCATGACATCCCCCACATTTTTAGGATGTAATTATTTTTAGATAACTGCTTTTGAATAGTCGCATAAGGAGATCATATGCGACTATTCTCTTTTTTTACATAAGCGTCTGTTTAAAAATGCGCCTCGTCTTATAAAATGATTTGCGTTGTTTTCAAAAGGTTTTCTCATCCAGTTTACAAACGTTGGTCGCAAACTATGCTTCGTCCGCTTTAATTTTTGAACTTTAAAAGCGTAAAGATTAAGATTTTTATGCAAAATATTGCACAATGTGCCTTAAGTGATGGCCAATCGTTGCGAACGTCTACAAGTTGATGTTTTGAGCTCATTCCCAACACTGCTGTACAGCGACTATCTTCGCATCACTAAGGCCACTACGAATATATTGTTTTGAACGATTATCAGAAACAATTGTGTGAATTTTCACAATTAAAATGTTTGCTTAAGAGTGTTACGTTCCATGCTTAAAATTACTGAACCTTCTTACCATATCCATGTCAACGGATAATAGCTCAGTCCTTGAGCTTTAATCATTTGACAGACAATGCACTTTATAACCTGCAATTTTACCCACCCAATAAAACTTATTCAACATAATGCATAATATTAAAGAGTGTCATCAAATTTGGAGTAATTTGGTTTCACTGATTCACAGAATAAATACTTCTATATCCACTATAACAACAAATGCCATTTATGTTATTTAATGTTGTATTGAAAACACAAAAAAAACTCTGTCTCTACTTCTTTAGGCCGGTGTAACAAGATAATAAAATTTTTTAAGCAAAATCTTGTACGTTATTATGATGCATAATACAGCGACTTAACACTTAGTAGCGCTTTTTAATTTTGTTTTTGTTTTTTCTTGTTTTTAATATTTAAGTCTTAAGCATCCTTATTCTAAATCTACTCGTGTAAACAGTCAGCTGGTATAAAATCGCACTTATGCAGATGCATACAAACATTCCAACATCAAATCAACACCATTCGCAACAAACAACTGCCAGGAATGCAAAAATAGAATTTAACAAAAAAAACAAAAAAAAATTAACACACTCTTGAGAATGCCTTCAACTAAAATCTAAGTGCAACACAGAATGGTTCTATTAAGACTAGAATGTGATGGCTTGCTGGAGAAGGGATTTAAGTGAACAGAAAAAGGTTTTGCATCATAATTTTATGCAATTGTAACTAAAGTGGCACTTTAGTGGTTTGGATTTGACATTTTCTCTTTTCAGCTCCTTTTTTTCACGTAATTTTTTTTTCGTCCTTTTTTTGTGCGTTACGAAGACTTGTAATATTTTGAATATTTGTTTTTTAGACAAAATTACATACGCACACAACTAAAACAACAAAGCATACATGCAAATGGATTTCTTTCTTATTTGTTGACATGTTTCCTTCATTTTAGTATTTTCGTATTTTCGTTATTCTAAAAACAACACCATCATACAATTGACAATAAGGAAAATAACTAAAAAATGGAAACATAAAACTCTTTTCATTGGAAATCCATTAAAATTTTGTTTTACTTCATTCATTGCAAAATTAATAGAAAAAAAAATTCCTTGAAACATTTTTTAAAACATGACTTGTAATGTCCACTTTTTAACAGACACAAACCAATTTGTGCCAAAAAACACTTTTTTTTTAGTTTGGCAAAGTTCCAGAATTTTTAAATATTTCCATTAAAAAATAAAAAAACTTTTTAGCTACAAATATTTCTCCATTAGACTTACTTAACTTAAGAGATTTCTTTGCTAATTTTAACATTTTTTAAGGGAAAAATTTGAAAACGTCCAATGGTAAAAGATATTTCTATTAAAAGGCGGTTATTAAAACGTTAATTGTTTAAAAATTATTTGTAAAGCTTAATGTTTTAAAAACTTTAATATTTGGAATTTTTAAAGGTACTTTTTAATTGGTACTTTTTTGATTGGTACTTTTTTATAGGTACTTTTTTATTAGTACTTTTTAATAGCTCTTTTCTTAAAGCGTATTTTTTTCAATGTACCAACAAAAAACAACTTTTTATTTTTCTTTCTTGAGAAATTATCAAGCGTATGTTGTTTTTCGTGCCAGTTATAGTTACAAATAAATTTAATTTAATTAATTTTTAAAGCTATTTTTTTATTAAAATACCTTCTTCAAAGGCCTATAAAAAGCACTTTTAAAAGAATGTATATCAAAAGAAATCTCTTAAAACTATACATTCCTAAAGTTAATAGTTTTTAAAGATACTTTTTTATAAATAATTTATTTTGCTTGTTTTTTTCCTGCAGATGCCACACAATGTTGTGGTGAAATATTGAAAACTAAAATAAAATTGAATATAATTTTTATATAAAGACCTTGTGCTTGAGCAGGTAAAAATTATTTATAAAATAATCAAAAGGTCAAATAATTTAATACTTTTTTTAAAAAACCTTTGATACCAACTTGTTGCAAAAGATACCATTTTTGAAATAATTTTTAGAGCTTCATTTTTTTAAACGGGTACTTTTTATGGTACTTTTTAGTGGTACTTTTTTCATGGTACTATTTTCATGGTATTTTTTTCATGGTTATTTTTTCATGGTACTTTTTAATGGTGTTTTCTTAAAGTTAATTTTCAAAATATATTAACCAAAATACAATTTGTTTTTCTCTTTTTTAAGAGAAAGAAATTATGCACAGCAGGTGTGTAAACTACCCACTCCCAGACCGGGGAGGTACTGACAAAAGAAAACACAAGACTCATATTAGAGGCCCTGTAATTCGAATAAGTATACTTTAAATCCTTTAACAATGACCTATTGAAGTGCAAGTCTGGTGCCAGCAGCCTCAGTAAATCCAACTCCAATATGTATTTTAAAGTTGTTGCGATTAAACCGTTAGTAGTTAAAATTGTGCTTCATGCGGGTAGTACACCTGCCATTATAGTTTGTACTGTACCTTTGTGTATTAAATACTCGTATTTTCCACATATTCCTCCTACTTAAACCTGTTGTTATGGGCCGGTATAATTACCTTGACCAAATTAGAATGCTGTCCGAAAAGTATTGATTTTTCCAGACAATTACAAGAATTTTTTCGTGGTACTTTCTAATGGTACTATTCCTTTAGTTTATTTTTCAGAATGTACAAATGTTAAATCAATTTTTCTGTCATCATTTTAAAAAGGTACTTTTTTTAAAGTAGTGTTTTTTCGAACCAATTTTAGTTAAAGGAGCTTTTATTTTTAAATTCTTTTAAAAACATTAACTTTTTGAAGGCACCAGTTTATAAGAAACGTTTAAAAGGTACTTATTATATATAATGCCTTCTTTGGGCGGTCCAAACTTCTTCTGGTTTTGAAAACTCTTTTATAGAAAAAACTGCTCAAAAAAACTCTTCGTAATATCGCCTTTTAAGGATAGTGTTTGCTTAAAAAATGCACCTTTTATGTGTCCTTTTAGCTTTTAAAAAAAAAGTACTTTTTACAGAATTTATATTTTTTTTGCTGCTATATAAACAATATTGTTTTAAAAAATGTGTTTGGTGAAATTATTAAAATAAAAGAATTTTGTAAAAAGGGTACTTTTTTAAACTCTTTTGTAAATACCAGTTTTTAAGGTGATTGTTTCAAAAGTATTATTAGTACTTTGCTTAAGAATGCCTTTTTTAAAGAGATATTATCAAAACATTATTTTTTTTCTTAAGAATGCAATTAGTGGTACTATAAAAAGTACTTTTCTAAACTTATTTATGAAAATAGACTTTAACGGACTTTTTATCAAACCTACTTCTAAGGGTCACCTTTAAATCGATTTAAAAAATTCATTTTTATAAAAAGTACTTTTTTAAATATAATTTTGCATAGTAAACTTTTTTAACGAAATATTTTTCAAAACTATTTCTATCGGTTACTTTTTAAAAATCTATTTCTAAAATTCCTTTTTATAAAAAATTATTTTTTAACTATGATCTTGCAAAGGTACTTTTTTAAAATTTTTGCTTTTTTTCATCACTTTTTAAGGTAATTTTTTCAAAAGTGTTTGCTAGTACTTTTGTTTAAAAATTGGCTCTTTTTAAGGAGATATTACCAAAATGTTAACTTATTTCTTAAGAACGCAAAAAAAAACTTTTCTAAACTTCTAAATAAAAATAGATCTTTTTAATGGGCTTTTTTCCAAGCCTACTTCTACGAGTCCCTTTTCCAAAATCTATTTTAAAAATGCCTTTTTATAAAAAGTACTTTTTGAAGTATGATTTTGCAAAGGTACTTTTTTAAAAATTTTTCCCTTTTTTCATCACTTTTTAAGGTAATTTTTTAAAAAATATTATTAATACTTTTATTTAAAAAATGCTTCTTTTTAAGCAGATATTCCCAAAATGTTAATTTATTACTAAAGAACGCAATAAAAAGTACTAAAAAAATTACTTTTCTAAACTTCTCAATAAAAATAGACTTATTTAAAGGGCCTTTTTTTCAAACCTATTTCTAAGGGTCCCTTGGAAAAATCCATTTTAGAAATCCCTTTATACAAAAAGTATGTGAGAAGTGCATTTCTAAGTAGGAATTTGCAAAGGTACTTTTTTTAAAAATTGTTCACTTTTTTAACCACTTTTTAAGGTTATCTTTTTAAAAATGTTATTAGTACTTTTGTTAAAAAATGCTTTTTTTTAAGGAGGTATTTTTAAAACGTTAATTTATTTTTTGAGAACGCAATAAAAGGTTCTAAAAAATAACTTTTTTAAACTTCTTAATAAAAAAAAAAAATTTCAATGGGCCTTTTTTCAAGCCTACTTCTAGGGGTTACTTTTAAAAAATTTATTTTAAAAATGCGTTTTTATATAAAGTACTTTTTTAAGTATGGTTTTGCAAAGTAGACTCTTTTAAAGGCCTTTATTCCAAAAGTATTTCTAAGTGTCATTTTTCAAAAATCTCTTTTAAAAATTCCTTTATACAAGAAGTACTTTTTTAAGTAAGATTTTTCAAAGGTACTTTTTTAAAATTTTTCACTTTTATAACCAGTTTTTAAGGTTATCTTTTCAAAAATATTATTAGTTCTTTTGTTAAAAAAACTGGCTCTCTTTAAGGAGATATCATCAAAAAATTAATTTATTTTTTTAGAACGCAATGAAAGGTACTAGAAAAAAATACATTTCTAAACTTCTTAATAAAAATAGACTTTTTTAACGGGCCTTTTTCAAGCCTACTTCTAGGGGTCCCTTTTCCAAAATCTTTTTTAAAAATGCCTTTTTAAAAAAGTATTTTTTTAAGTATGATATTGCAAAGTAGACTTTTTTAAAAGCCTTATTCCAGAAGTATTTCTAAGGGTCACTTTCCAAAAATTTATTTTAAAAAATCCTTTTTATAAAAAGTACTTTATTAAATTGTTATTTTCACAAATGTTATTTTCGATGCGTTATCAAAAATTGGTTACTGAAAGGTAATGTTTGAAGAGTACTTTTTTAAAAATCTTAATTTATCATTTAATTAATTCGTACTTAATTTAACCTTTCACAAAGGGGTTTTTAAAAAAATATAAGCAAAAGAGAAGATAGAAATTTTAAAAAGTACCATTTTTCCAAATATAATAGTTTTTTATGGTTTACTTTTGGTTTATTTTCATGGTGTTTTAAAAAGTTTTTTTTTTGGCAACAAAAGAAAAGTACTAAAACTTAATAAAAATCTGAAAAAGTGTCTAAAAGGTTTTTCTATTTTTTGCTGAACTAATACAAACAACTCATTATCTGTTACTTATATTTGAAATAACGATTTCTATTGTTACTGTATAAAAGCAAATTCACATATATATATATACACACACACACATACACTCGCATAAGTAAATATTCAGCTATTTATTTTGCTTTTGTTATTTGTGTTCAGCAAAAATTGCAATAATAATGACAACTATTTTGTAATTCAGATGTTCCTAATAATAATCTTTATGCCATAATAAACTCTCAACTAATTCGTACTGGTGCATCATTCCAAACTATAAAAGCAGCACACAGAGTCCAAGGAATAAGAAAAATATGCAAGTCTAATGTTTTGTATACAATATCCTGGATACTGCTCCTTCTCTCTTTACCACCATCTGCTGTATTTTGAACTGTTGTCTATAACAGTTATGTAACACAAATACTTGTGCAGCCAAACAAAAGCTCAAATAAAAATAAAAACAAAAGCAAAAACAAATAGAAAAATAGAAAAGAAGAGCACACAGCATAATAGACTTTATGCAGAGGAATATGAGTAAGTATTCTCATCAATTTTAGTAGCAGATGTTTTCAAGTCCTTTGTCTTTTATCTTATTAATAGTAATCTATCCCATTTATGCACTTGATATGCATACAGTGCTCGAGTCTGAAGTTTAAGAAAATATTTGAATGCTAAATGAATGAATGGAAATAAAAATACAAACAAGCATTGCAAAATAGCTCAAGTATAAAAGGAAACTAACTGTCTTATTTATTGTTCAATCTTTTTATATTCTTTTATAAATAAAAGCAAATTAATAAAACTAAAAAAAAAAAACATTTAAAAAAATTTTTTTATTTTATAATTTATTTTGTTAAGTCGATTATGCCACAAGACAGAAAAGCCTTATGGAATTAAACAAATTTGGTGGTCTTAAGTGTTATGATATACAAAGCAGACTGATATAATTTATTTAAAGAGCAGAATGATCAAAAAAACCTTCGTACTCATGTGGTAGTAGTCCTACAGTAAATAGTGACCAAATAAAGAAACTACAGAAAATATATTAGTTCTCCTTGTTCAAAAAATGTACCGTCAAGAACACCTAAAGATGGAGAGCTGTGTCTTGCTGATTTAGATGAAAAATTAAAACTAGTTACTCAACATGCTACGTTAACCCATATTTATTCTGCGAATGTTGAACGGGTTTTAAGTGAAAAAAGAAGAATTTGAAGAGAGTGGCCAGTACACCGATCTCTCCAACTTAAAAACAGACTAAAAGATTGCGCAAAACGACTTAAAGCACTGCTGAAATCACAGAAAATAGCCTCCTTGAAACGTTACCTAGAGGATCTTGACACTACTCCACAATCAAACTATTCATCATGGCGTGCATGTGGAAAGTTAAAAAGATCAGTCCCACGCATGCCTCCCTTGTGAACATCGTGCGGGGGTTGGGCACAAAATGTTATCGAGAAAGGTAATATCTTTGTCGAACATTTAAAAAAAGTCTTCACTCCAAATATCTCAACTGAAATAGCTGAGCTGCCACTTGTAGATGTTAAGCCAGCAGTTCCCCTAAGGTTTGACCTTCCCCTGAGCTTGATAAAATCAGTAACAGGTGCCCCTGTAGGCTAGTAGATAGTGTACTAGCTTGTCAGTATGGGGGTTGTGGGTTCGATTCCCAACGAAGTCCTTGGTTTTTTTTCACTGCAAAAATAAAAATTTACTGTCGGTGGTGCTGCTCAGCGATGAAGGCATAGTCACTGGTCGCTGTGCTGTCTTATACGACAGTTAATTTCCGTAACTATCCTTCTGCTTTCACCACCTGTTTCATCTCTTCGCTTGCCCTTTCCTAAAGAATGTAACACGGTACTTGACTAAATAGGCATTGTTGCCTGAAGTGCTACTTCTCTTAAAAAAAAATAAAAACAGGATGTTGCTCAAGCTGCCCAGTAGCGGACTAAGAATTATTCTTTTTATATTCAATGCAATTTTACGTCTTGAATACTTTCCTTCGAATTGGAAGATTTCTTTGCTTGCTATGATTCCTAAACCAGCAAAGGATCATACAAAAGTAGAATCATATAGACCCATAAGCCTTTTATCAAACATGTCAAAGCTATTCGAAAGGTTTTTAAAATCTAAGATGAACCCAATTCTAGGCGAGATAGGATGTATCCCGAACCATCAATTTAGATTCACAAAAAAGCACAGTACAGTTGAACAAACACACAGGTAAGTGAATTTGGTGAAAAAGACGTTCGGAAAAAGAAAATATTGTTCGGCACTTTTCATAAACGTGTCTCAAACATTCGATAAAGTATGGCCTGATATATAAAATGAAGCTAAATTTGCCTGGAAACTACTATAACTTGCTAGAGAGTTATCTAATTGATCGGAAGTTTACTTTAAGAGAAGGAGACGTATTAAGATCTCCACAGCTGTTTGGGGCCGGAGTTACCCAAGGTAGTATTTTAGGACCTATCCTATACAAACTGTATTCTTCATCATACACATATCAACATTTGCTGAAGACACAGCTTTTTGAAGTATTCACGAAACTCCCCAAGTAGCATCACGATACTTACAACACCGTATAGTTAATTTGGAAAAATGGTTGAAGAGATGGCAAGTAAAGGTGAATGAACAAAAATGTACACATAAAAGGTGTTTTTTTAAGCTAGATAGAACTTTAAATTGTAAGAAGTAACACAAAAAATGAAATTTTGATGAAACATTTTTTTATTTGTTTCAGTATACTCTGACAAATCATCATGAATAGACTCGCGCTTGAACAACGCTACGAAATTATCCAAATTTACTTTGAAAATCAGTCGTCGATTCGCGCAACTTATAGACGACTTCGTCATTTTTATGGCGTACATAATCGTGCATCTGAACAAGCCATTCGTCGAACTGTCGATAGATTTCGTACCACATACTCTCTAGAGGATGCAATAACACCAACACGTCGAAGGAATGTGCGTACTGAAGAGAATATCGCCGCTGTAAACGAAAGTGTGGAAGAAGATCCAAATTTATCAATTCGTCGTCGGTCGCAGGAATTGGGGCTCTGTCCGTCCACTACGTGGAAAATTTTGCGCAAAGATCTCGGCCTACACCCGTATAAGATCCAGCTGGTGCAGGAATTGAAGCCACGAGACCATTATATGCGTCGTTCTTTCGCCGATTGGGCTCTAGAGCAGTTGGCAACTGACCCGTTGTTTTATCGCAAAATTGTGTTCAGCGATGAGGCGCATTTTTGGCTTAACGGGTTTGTTAATAAGCAAAATTGCCGCATATGGAGTGAGACCAATCCACAACAGACCCGACAGACTCCATTACATCCAGAAAAATGCACCGTTTGGTGCGGTTTTCACGCTGGTGGCATCATCGGACCTTATTTCTTCAAAAATGAGGCCGGAGCTCGCGTTACGGTCAATGGAGATCGTTACCGCACCATGATCAATGATTTTTTGTTTGAAAATATGGATGACATTGATCCGAACGCAACCATCGACTTATTGAAATCAAAATTTGGCGATAAGTTGATTTCGAGAAATGGACCTGTCAATGGGCCTCCAAGGTCGTGCGATTTGACACCACTCGACTATTTCCTGTGGGGCTACGTGAAGTCATTGGTTTATGCTGATAAACCAGCAACAATTGACGCCTTGGAGGACAGCATTGTTCGTGTTATTCGTGACATACGCCCAGCAGTGCTTGAAAAAGTGGCCCAAAATTGGACGTCCAGAATGCGCTTCGTCAAGAACAGCCGCGGTGCCCATATGCCCGAAATCATCTTCAAATGTTAATGTCACGTATTGATCCTTCGAATAAAAAAGAAATTTTGATTACAATTTAATTTTTTGTGTTATTTTTTACAATTTCAAGTTCTATCGGGCTTAAAAAACACCCTTTATAACGTTCACACTGCGAAGGGACTCATGGCCCCTCTATTCGCATAAATAACCACATAATACCACAAACTACAGAGGTCAAATATCTTGGTATGCATCTTGATCGGCGCCTCACATGGAAAGGCCACATAGAATCTAAGTTAGCACAAATGAAATTGACTCTACTCTCAGCTTGGATTTCAAACTTCTACTTTACAAGTCGGTCCTGAAGCCAATCAGATTTAATGGAATTCAGTTATGGGGCACTGCCTCAGCTAGCAATATAGAAAAAATTCAAAGACGCCAAAATAAGATACTACGACTGATCCCAGTTGCTCCCTGGTACATAAAAAACTCAAATATCCACAAGGGTCTAAACGTGCTCAAACATCAGGGCGATGAACCGCTGATAATAGCAGTAAGCCTGAACCATACAGAATTTTGTCTGGCATTGGCTGGGCTTGATTTTTATTTTTAGAACTAAGATATGAGTAATTATTGTTAGTACGATTACATCGAAGATACAATAAATAAAATAAGAGAAAAAAATAAACAAACTTAATCGTTGGTGACTTGCGAATGCAATGCATATTAGTCAAATTACCTTCAAAATATTATAACACTATAGCATGGTGTGTCATAGTGGTCACCAGTGCCAGCGCAATGTCCAATGATGTCACTTATAAATAAAAGAATATCAAATATCAATGCTGTTAATCTCCGCTTGCTCCACACGCATTACCAACTATTGATGTTTACTTGTTCTGATACACTTGACATGCCAGCATGACGTGCTGACTCAATTGCGGTAATTACGCTATTAGTTGTTAATTGTAGTAGTAAATATACAGTGCGAAATAAACTAAATATAAATGCAATACATATACAATTAAGTGTGATTTGAAATTGGTTAATCAGGCAAAAATTACTATCGGGTTTTTCAACAAGAAGTTTGTTATTCAATTGTGGCAACACCAACAACCGATAGTTTTGGCATTTAGTTTTTTGACATATTTGTAGTAGATACAATGGCAATTGTTACAATGAATTCAATTTTCGACAAAAATCGCTTTAAAATAATTAAAATTCACTATGAAAATGGTGGTGGTTCTGTTAAAGTTACATTTCGTAAAACTCGTAATATTTTCAGAAAACATAATCGTCCTTCTGGTCTTTAAATTTAAGAAGAATTTGATCTTTAAATTTAAATCGACAGTATCGATACAACACCAAGGCGTGTTCGACCAGGTCGTTCAACTTAAAACATTGCTGCCATGAGCCACAGTGTTGAATGTCATGTATGTGTGTTATATTTTGTCACTTTTTCTGTTACCCAAATCAGATTTCAATAAACAATTTTAAGGCATTGCCTCACACAATGAGCAATCCATTATTTCTAAATATTCTAATAAATGAGTTCTAATATTCTCTCCTTTCAAATTGCTTGCATGCAGAAGCAGATCCAAATTTATCTATTCCTCCACGTTCTCAACAATTGGAGTTATCCAAAAAACACCACATCGCGAATTTTGCATAAGGATTAGATTTTGAAGCCTTACAAAATTCAACTCATGCAGGAATTGAAGCCAACCAATCATTCACATCGCCGTAGATTTGCCTAATTCATTTAGGAACAACCGGCTGGCTTTTTCGAAAAGTTCATTTTTTCAGACGAAGCCTATTTTTACTTGTCGGGGTATGTGATCAGGCAAAGTTGCCTCATTTGGGCTTCTGATAATCGTAGAACGATTATTGAAAAGCCTTTGCAAAATCAACGTGACTGGAGGTGTGATTTTTTTCGAAGATGAGACTGAGAGTTCGGTAAGGGTCAATGGACTACGCTATCGCGAGATGTTAACAATCAATTTTAGCCTATTATTGACGATGTGGATATCACTGGCATGTGACGACGTTGCCAACTGCCACACATCCAATGAAACAAACAATTTATTGCAAGCCAAATTTTCCGATCGAATAATTTCATTTCAATCAGCAGTTAAGTGGCCAGAAAGATCTGTGATTTAATACTACTGGGCTAGTTTTTGTGGGGCTATCTTAAGGACAGAGTCTATAAGGAGCCAATCGAGCCGATGTCAATCTTAAAACCCGAAATCCGTGATGTGATGATGAACATCATTATCAGCTATGTTATCAAAAAGTGATTCCAAACTTTGATGAAAGAGTCGTCATCTGTCAGTGGGGTCGTGATGGATATTTGCCAGATAATATTTTGTATTCACAATTGCCGAATTCTTCTCTTCGTAATATATTAAAAATTTAAATCTAAATGTTTTGTTTTAGAAAACAAACTTCTTATTTAAAAACACCTTATAAGTTTAATCAATTAATGTAATCAATGTAGAATTAAGGGTGTGATTTGGAATTGTCAAATCAGCCAAAAATTAATAAATAAGTTTGTAAGAAAGACAGAATGAATTTGGAAATCATACCTAACGCTATAGCATGGATTTTCTGATCATTCTGCTGAAATAAAATATTAAAAAAAAGAAGTAATAAATACATTTCATTATAAAGCTGTTATATGAATCGCCATATTATATATTTATTATATAGTGATTCTTAAATACCCTACGTTGGGCACCAATATCTGTCGTTTTACCACTTCACCATGCCTTTTTAATTTTGTTTTAGTCCTTACTGGTCATCTGCACTATCGGATCGGCTACGCTACACTTTCTCTGGCTATTAATAGTTTGTGCTCAAACGAAACGACTTTTGAAAACACCAGAAAAGAGGTGAAGATTTTGAGCACTCACGTTTGTGCGTTTTACAATGTAACAGCTAAGGAGCATAACATTTTACCTCTAGGTAAAATAAAAGCAATGAATTTGATTCAATAATTGTCTACTGGCAATTGCATCCATCATTTTCATCACATTCATTAGCACTATCGCTCGTCTACTTTACGACACCATTTTACCTCCACAGAGCAAAACTTCGTTTTCAAATTTTTATTTCCAAACCCCACATTAAATTTGACCCCTTTTAAAAGAATAAACGCCATTTTTAACACATATTTTAATATTTCCGCAAATAAAATATTTACAGCAATTTTAAATTAATTTAAAATAAACTCATAGAAAAATTTTGCCTAGAAAAATAACAAATGTTCCACACCAATCGAACTTGAACGATACACAGTGGGGGATTTGTTAAAAAAAATATATGAAAATAAATTGCTAGTTTTTAAATGAGTAGGCAGAAGCAAAAGGTTAGCAAAAAGCAGGACAAAAATTATTTTTTTTAACTTCAACTATGCACGGTGGGAGAGTTAATAAAAAATATGAAATTAAATTTCAAGTTTTTAAATGGATAGTAAAAAGCAACAAGACGGGAAAAGTTAGGTCAAATATATAATTTTTGGATTTTAAACGATGCACAGTGGGTGATTTGATAAAAAATATGGAAAAAAATTGCCAAATTTTTAGGTGTGTAGCATAAGAAAAATTAAAAAAAATGTATAACAATAAATTTATTTTTCTAACGTAAACGATATACAGTGAAGGATTTAGTACAGGATAGTCAGAAATAAAAAATTGGGAAAAAGTAGGGCAAAAAATATAATTTTTTGATTTTAAACAATCAACAGTTACGGATTTGGTAAAAAATATGGATATAAATTAACGGTTTTTAAATGGATTGGCAGAAGGAAAAAGTCAGGAAAAAGTAGATCGAAAAACAATAATTCTGTGATCTTAAACGATCCACAGTGAGGGATTTGATAAAAAATTATGGAAATAAATTGCTACTTTTTACAATTAGAAAAATATAATTTTTGAATATGAAAAATGCACAGTGGGGGATTTAGTAAAAAATATGGAAATAAATTACTAATCTTTAAATGGATAGGCAGGAGCAAAAAGAAAATAGTAGAACAAAATGTAATTAATTGAACTTGAACGACGCACAGTGGGAGATTGGTAATAATTTGCCAGTTTTTGTTGGATAGTCAGAAATAGAAAGATGAAAAAAGGTAGGAAAAAAGCAACAGGACGAGAAAAGTAAGGTCAAGAATATATTTTTTTTGAATTTGAACGCTGCACAGTGGGACATTTGGTAAAAATATATGGAAATAAAATAATGGTTTTTAAATAGGTAGGCAGAAGAAAAAAGTTACAAAACAGTAGAGCAAAAAAAAATAAGTATTTAAAAATGAAAGACGCACAGTGGGGGAGTTGGTAAAAAAATTTGGAAATTAAATAATAATGGTTTTAAATTGGTGATCGAAAGCAACAAGTTAGGAAATAATAATATATAAGTTTTGGTTTTAAATTTCCTGAACTGTGAAATAACATATGCTTAGGAAGATTTTTTAAACATTCACAAGAGCTTTTGCTAGGATTACAAAGCTTCAAAATCCATGTAAAAATAAAAGGCAGGAATTGTAATTTTTCATACACCCAAGGTAGACATTTAAAAACTGTAATTCGCTGAAACTCAACTTCGTGCGAAGCTTTAGAAAATTTAGAACTATTTAAATTTTTTTTACTAAATCCTCCCACTGTGCAATGGCATTTGTTGCAAAACCACTGATGTGCAATATTGAAGTATTCATGTCTTTTTTTCTATCGCTCTTTCTCGCAACTAAAAAAACAAAACGTGTAATTGAAAAACAATTTGAACAAAATAAATTTGCTCAATGGAACAACAGGTTGGCGATTTCTTTTACTACGAATATTTGCTTCTAAAACACAGGAATTGACTTTGTTACAAAAATGTTGGATAAATTTCAATAAAACAAAGACATCATGATGTGTAAAAATCTCTTCGCTGAGTAATTTTTTAAGTATTATTTTTATATATTATTTTTTGGAAAAACAGTTTTACTTTTTTTTAACTCTCTTTCTTTCTTTTTCTATCTGTCACTGTCTCTGTCTCTCCAAACAAAGTGAATAAATACATATGAGGCCTTCAAAGGTTGGAAACATTGTAAAAAGCAGGAAAAAAGTGTAAAAAAAGAACGTAAAAGGCCTTTTGTGTGTAAAACTGTTTCCTGACAACACTTGAGGTTATTGCAACTGACGTCTGTGGCATTTGGCAGAAAGCCAACATTTTAGTTTAGTTGCCACTTCAGACAAAGTTTATAAATTTTAATCTAAGCGATAGTCTATAACGGGAGCTGGGCGAAAAGCATAAAAAAAACTATTACACACAACAACAACAAAAACAAGGTCATCATAGTGAAAAGGTTAAACTTTAAATAAAACAAAATAAAATAATGTGGTACTCGCACAAAAATAAATAAAAAATAAAAGCAAAAGTGTCTTTATAACAAAAGTCAAAAATAAAGAAAGTGTAAATAAAGCAGCAACTTAAAAAATGGCGCACCTCAAGACAGCAGAAAATGAGAATTAGAGAATAAAAGTTATTACGATTAAAAAGTTTAAAATATTTAAGAAAAATCTTGAAAATTAAAATAACACAATTGTCCAATGATTCCGACAATACCAGCAGTAAATTAAAATTCATTTTGTTGCAGACACTTTGTTATAAAAAGAACACTATAAGAATGAGTTTTTAAATTCTAAAACCGGAAAATAATTTCAATATTTATCTCATTATAAGCATAAAATTTAATAGTTTCGTTTTTATGCTATGGATAGGACGTTTTTACAGTGTTGACGGCGTCAATAATTGCCCTGCGTCGGCATCCACCATTGCCTACATTTTTATTTAAACCCAACAACATATGGTGACAACATCATAAATAGTGTGGAGAGTTGAGTTTTTAACTGTCAACTTCACACGAGAAGGAATATTATTTAGCTTCTTGCGACTTCAACAAGTGCACCCCTGTGATATATTGTAAAATTTAATGTAACAGAAACCTATAAAAAAAAGGAAAATATTATATTAAAGGAATAATAAAAAAATTACAAAAAGGTCAATGGTTTTTTCTTGCTTTTAATTCAAAAGAAAAGTAATGGAAGAGGCTATCGCTGCGGGAACCAGCAACATCCTCGCCAGGGAAACATACAAACATTGAATTTAAAAAAAAAAAGTTTTTTAAAAGTTTATATTTTTACAAATTTAAGTAAATGGTGTGATATAAAATGTAACATTACACTAAAATTTAATATATCATATTAAAATATATCACTTTTATTTTTATTCGAACTTTTTTAATTTAATTAAATATGAACTAATCTTTTAACGGTGTTTTAAATAATTTACCGATTTTATTTTTTCCTGTGGAAAGTGAAATATCGAAAAAATAAAATCATTAAATAATTTAAAAGACCGTTAAAAGCTTAGTTCATATTTAATTAAATTAAAATATATCTATACATTTTAAAATATATTTATCACTAGCGACCCATAGAGAACGAATTTGTGGCATCGCAAAAAGAAACGCTAACAAATAAGCTCGATGCCCACCGTAACTGTTTTAACGGCGGCAATAATCGAGTCCATGTTATTTTGGGCCTTTCGTCGTCATCCGCCAATGCACATTGGAGGCAGTTGGCGGCTGGCGACGAATTTATGGCGTGTGTATATTTTTGAAATAAACAACGCTCAATATTTACGTAAAAGCGATACCATAAAATCAAAATACAGCGCGCAAAAAAATTAAATGCATTGAATGAATGAATACACACAAATTCATTCAAAAGGGTTCAGTCCAGTAGTTGCAGCGTAGTTGAGTTACTTGGATACCGACTGCAGCGCCATCTGCCGGGCTGGTTTGCGAATATAAACCATCCAAGGTGGCACCCAAACGAATGCAAAAAAAATTTATTCAGTGGCATACACACGTACAGTAGAATTATATACATAAAGAAGATTGGTATGGGAGGTACCACGCGTCTTTATCAAATCCTGCCTGTATTTGCAGCAGAACTAAAAAAAATATGTTCACTCAACCGAAATACAAAATTCTGTTTAAATACCGTTATCAGGAGCAGAAATAATAGATTTTTAATTTGTGTTTTGTACGGGAGGTACCACGCTGCATTGTCCAATTGGACCGAGTTGTAAATCTAAACAACCCGGGGCGCCACCCAAATGCATAAAACAAAATGCAAATCGATCCAGCCGTTTAGGAGAAGTTCAATCACAACACCCATACAGTAGAATTATTATATATATATATATATATATATATATATATATATATATATATATATATATATATACATATATTTTTTAGTAGTTAATTATAAAGCACTAGGTCAATTTAATAAAAAATTTTTAAAAAACTTTTATTTTTTATTATTTTTTCGATATTTCGCCACACCGTTGGTTGGCAGCATAATACAAAAAATATTAAAAAGGTCAAAAAACTATAACTTCTATATATATATACATATATATAAAGATATTGTTAATTTTCCTATAACAAAATAAAACAAAAAATTTTGAATAAGATGACTCACATGTTTATTGCATTACGAAGCGAAAAGTTCGGCAATTGTGAATGAAAAATGATATCTGGCAAAGTTTTTAATCACCTTTTAGCAATGGCGGTCCTATATCGTTAATCACATCACAGATTTTGAGTTTCAAGGCTAACGTTACTTTCCGTAAAGACCCAGTCCCCACAAAAAATAATCCAGTGGTGTTAAATCACACGATATAACTGACCTAAGTGGTCAGTGCTAATGGTCGTGAAATTACCGGCCGACCGGTCGGCTTTATTTCCTGCACCAGTTGAACCTTGTAAGACTTCAAAGTCATGTGGTGGTTTTGGATAACCCCAATTCTTGAGAACGTCAAAGAATTGACAAATTTAAACCTGTTTCAACACTGTGACACACGACGGCTATGTTTTCAGTTGAACGAACTGAACGAACCACCATTTTCATAGTGGATTTTAATTATTTTAATGTGAATTACGTGTGAAATTACACTCATTGCAACAATTTTTTTTTTAAAGTAGCACTTCAAGCAACAATGCCTAGTTAGTCAAGTACCGTGCTACATTCTTTAGGAAAGTGATATAGAAGAGATAAAACAGGTGGTGAAAGTAGAAATCCTTCTACTTTTGGAAATTAACTGCCGTATAAAAACAGCACAGTGACCAATGACTATGCCTTCATCGCTGAGCAGCCCCAGCGACAGTCAATTTTTATTTTTGTAGTGAAAAAAAAACCAAGGTCTTCGTTGGGAATCGAACCCACAACCCCCATACTGACAAGCTAGTACACTACCTACTAGCCTACAGGGTAACAGTAGATGCCAACGCATCTACTACGAATGCTTCAAGAAAATTAGTAGAACGGCAAAAATTAGTTGTGGTGTCAAATAACTGAGGAAAATATTTTTGTTTTTTAACAAATAAAGTTAAATGAACTGAACTGCGCCGGAACCAATTTCAAGCACTAAGTTTAATGTCAACTATTGCAATTTGCAATTTAGGTGCCCTTGTAGGCTAGTAGATACTGTGCTAGCTTACATGAGTGAGGGTTGTGGCTTCGATTCCCACCAAAGATCTTGGCATTTTTCACTACAAATAAAAATTTACTGTGGGGCACGGTGGGGTTGCTCAGTGATGAAGGCAAGTCACTGTTCACTGAGCTGTCTTATACGAGAGTTAATATCGGTAAATATCCTTCTACTTTCCTAAAGAATGTAGCACGGTATTTGACTTAATAGGCATTGTTGCCTGAAGTGCTACTTCTCTTAAAAAAAAAATATTGCCATTTTCTTAGAAATGTTTTGTAATCCATATAACCCTGAAATATTTGTATCTCTCCAGCTAATCGTTTTTAGCACTATTGTCTTTTTTTATAGAGAGATATACAACCTTAACTTGACAGCACTCTTCCAACACGCGGCCATTTTCTCAGCTGTAAAGTGATTTATGCTTTGGTTGGTTTGACATTTCAACATGACTGTCGACTGTTAATTAGAAATTATGCAAACTAGGCCGTTGATTTGCAAATTTTGCATAAGGATTTAATTTCGAAGCCTTACAAGGTTAAACTGATGCACGAATTGAAGCCGACCAACCATTCACATCGCCGTAGATTCGCTCAATTCAATCAGGAACAATCGGCTGGTTTTTCTGGAAAATTTTTTTCAGGTGAAGCCCATGTTTACTTGTCAGGGGTATGTCAACAAGCCAAATTGTCGCATTTTTGGCTTCTGAAAATACTCGAGCCATTATTGACAAGCCCTTGTATGCTAAGTAGTCTGGAGGCGTAATTGGGCCGTTTTTTTTTTCGAAGATGTTGCGGAAAATGCAGTGACGGTCAATGGGTTAGGCTGCCACGAGATGCTAGCAACTCAATGTTGGCCTATTACTGACGACGTGAGTATCATTGATATGTGGTTTCCACAGGACGATGCTAGCAACTCAATGTTGGCCTATTATTGACGACGTGAGTATTATTGATATGTGGTTTCAACAGGACGGAACCACAGTTGATGAAACCATCCAATGGTACAAAAAATTTTCCGATCCCATAGTTTCACGACAATCAGCAGCTAAGTGTCCAGTCATATCCTGTGACTTAACACCACTGGATTATTTTTTGTGGAACTTTGTTAAGGACAAAGTCTATAAGGAGCCAATCGAATCAAGTTTAGCCTTAAAACTCAAAATCCGCGATGTGGTTAACGAAATAGGACCGCCATTTGGCCAAAAAGGGATTAAAATCTTTGAGGAAAGAATCTATATCTGTCAGCGTGGTCATAGTGGATATTAGCCAGATATCATTTTCCATTTTTATTGCCGAACTTTTCTCTTCGTAATACAATAAAAATTTGAATCGTCTTAATCAAAATTTTTTGTTTTAGAAAACCAACTTCTTGTTGAAAAACGCTTTAGTTGGACACAAAAATCTATCAATTATTGTATTGAATTAAAAATCGGCGCGAATTAAATGAAACAAAATCCAAAAGGCACAAAATAAACATTTCAAAATGTTGGTAGTTGGAAGATTAATTTACGTCGTGCTATTGAATAACTGACTCTATTTAAAATTCTGTTGTGTTTGTTATTTGATTCCTGGTTATTTGTTTGTTTATTTGTTCTATTGTTTAAGTTGTCCAAATTAAAGCAGTTGAATCAATTTGTTTTCATCTGAAGCAATCAGTGTCTATTGAAATTTTTGTTAATGATTCCATTACAAACACTTAACAAATTTCGATTCAATTCATTACATTTACTTAGGAACCATAAAGTACACGCTGTTCTCTTCTCGTTTTATCATTTTTAATTATTTGTTTGTCATTTTAACAAACTTTCCAAACTACACCTTAAGCTAAGATAAAGAAATAGTTGTAAGCACGTCTTTTGTATTAAAAAAGTTTGCATTTAAAAGTTGAAATTATTTTACCCTTCTGCTTTTATATTGTCCTTGCAACATAATTTGTCAACTAAAACGACAATAGGAGAAACAAAACTGTCATTTTACATTACACAATTACTTCTCTAATGAGAGTTTGTTCTTTGTTCCTTCATCATTATCATCGTCATCGTCATCGTCATCATCATTATCATAATCAAAATCTCTTTATTCTTCGACTGCTTCATCTAAATTCTTGATATTTTTCTATTTGTTAAGTTGTTTCACGAGTTGGTATTTTCTAGGGTTGTTAGTTATTTTAAGTTGCTTGTCATTCTTGAGGATTGCCAAAAATAATTTGTTTATTGTTTTCAAAGATCATTTTAAGTGCAATTAAGCAACAATTAAATGCAGAAGAAAATTTAAATATGCTCAAAAGCTCATATATACACGCACACACAAACACACACACACATTTAAACTCATTGAATAAATCAAGTTTAATTCTTAAACTCTCGAGAGAATGAATGAATTAGTAAAATAGATTAAGGACAAGCAGTAAAATAGCCAAAACATTCTGAATGCTTGTGTGTGGACCCATAAAGACCATAATAACCTTGACACTTTTTTTTACAAAGAAAAATTTCAGGCAAACCCTTGTGAAAAACATATTTGAATAAAAATGTATTAAAAAACAATAAAAATATGAGAATTAAAAAAAAAATAAAACCAGCTCTTTTTGATGGTGGTACATTTCGGAAAGCACTTTTAAAACAGTACTTTCATAAGGCAGTCTTCATTTAAAATTCCAAAAAAAAATGCTTTTTGGGTTATTGTGAAAAGGATTTTTAAAATTTTCTTTAAAAAAGTACCTTTAAATAAAAACCTTTAAAAAAAGTAACATAATAGAAAAAGCACCTCTAAATACGCAGCCTTTAAAAATTTTTAGTTCTTTATAAATAAGTGCACTTTAGAAAAAGTACCCTTTAAAAAAGTACCCCTTTAAAAAAGATGACAAATGTATATTTTAGATAAATAAGCAATCCAGAAAATTATAAGAAAAATAAATTCTTTTTAAAAGTACCTTGGAAATACAAATAAAAAGGTACCTATCCTAATTTTTTTAAATATTATTTGCTTTTTAAAAGGTTATAAAATCATATAAAATTATACGGAAAAATAAATTCTTTTTCAAAATACCTTGGAAATAAAATTAAAAAAGGTACCTATCCTAATTTTTTTAAATATTATTGGCTTTTTAAAAGGTTATAAAATCATAAAAATTTTATTTTGCCAAAAACATTGAACAAATTATGCTTTAAATAATGGAAAAATACCATTTAAGAAAAGTACCTTTTGAAAATAATCTTTTTTTAAAAGTTTTTTAAAAAATATCTTCAAGAAAATAGCCCTATAAAAAAAATACTATTTAAAAGAGTACTTTTTAGAATAGTATTTTTGTACAACTACTTTAAAAAATAACATACTTTAAAGTAACTTAAAGCCAGAAAAAATCACAACTTAAAACAGTACTTTTAGCAACAGTACTTTTAAAATAGTACCTAAAAAATTAGATACTTTTAAAAACAAATTCTATCTGAAAGACCATAAAAATACACGATTTCTAAAAAATAATACTTTAACTGTAGTTTCTCCAAAATAGTAACTAATGGAAATTGAATCAAATTTTATTTAGCTAAATACCCTTACCAATGCAAGAATAAACATTAAGAAAGTACCTTATGAAGCAAATCTTTTTTAAAGGTACCTTTTAGAAAACTATTTTCAAGAAAACCTGTTTAAAAAATATTTCCGAAAACAGAAATTTGTAAAACATAAAAATACTATATTAAAAAGTACTTTTTAGAATAGTACCTTTATAGTAGTGCTTTCAAAATTAACAGACTTCAAAGTAACTTACAGCCAGAAAAAAGCAAAACTGAAAAGTAGTCATTTTTGCAAAAGTATTTTTAAAAAAGCACCTCCAAAATTAGACACTTTAACAAAATTATTTAAAATAAATTCTATTTGAAAGAGTATGAAAACACATCTTTTTTTAAATTAATACATTTAACAGAAATTTCTCTAAAATTGCAATTAATTAAAAAAACTAAGTAAAATTAAAAGAAGCACTATTTCGACTAATGAAAGAATAGCCATTTAAAGTGGTACCTTTTCGAAAAACCTTTTTTAAAAGTACCTTTTGCAAAACTGTTTTCAAGAAAAAAAATTTTTTTTAATATATTAAAAAAAAAGTAAAAAATGAAAATTCTTTTAAAAAAATACTTTTAAGAATAGTGCATTCACAGTGGTACTTAAAAAAAAAACAAAATTTAAAGAAACTTAGCAACAAATAAAAAAAAAGTACCTTCAGCAAAAGTACTTTGAAAATAGTAATTCAAAAATTAGATACTTTAAAACAATAATTTCAAATACTTTAAAAATAAATACTTTTTACAGAAGTTTTTCTAAAATTTTATTTAATTCAAAATGTAATTAAAACTGAAGCGAATTATATTTAGAAAAATACGCTAACTAATTTAAAAAATAACGTTTCAGAAAAGTACCTCCTCAAAAGAACGTTTTTTAGAAAAGCTTTATGAAGAAAAAATATTTTTAGTGTCTTCAACAAAGAATCTTTGGAAAAAAAATTAAAATATTATTTAAAAAGGTACTTTTTGGAATAGTACTTTTACAAAAGTACCTTAAAATTTAACATACTTTAAAATAACTTACGTTCAAAAAAATTAAAAATACGTTTAAGAAAGTTCTTTTAAGTATTGTGCCTTTAGAGTGGTACTTAAAAGAACAAACTTTAAAGTAACTTCGTAACAAATATACTTTAAAAAGGTACTTTCAGCAATAGTACTTCTAAAATTAAACACTAAAAAAATAATTTCAAATAGTTTAAAAGTAAAGAATTTTTACAGTAGTTTTTTTAGGATTATATTTAATTAAAAATGAAACAAATTATATTTAAAAATACTTTTACTAATGAAAAAATAATGTTTCAGAAAAGTACGTTTTCAAAAGAACTTTTTAAAAAGTACTTTGTAGAATAGTACCTTTACAACAGTACCTTAAAAACTAACATACTTTAAAGTAACTTACGTCCAAAAAAAAAAAATAAATAAAAAATACATTTAAAAAAGTACTTTTAACCAAAAGTACTTTAAAAATAGTACCTCCAAAACACTTAAAAAAATAATTCAAAATAATTTTCAACTGAAAGGGAGTAAAAAGACACTTCGTTAAAAAAAGAACTTTCTCAGTAGTTTGTCTAACATTGTAATTTTAAAAATAAATAATGATAAAAATATCAATCTAACAAATTAAGGGCAAACAAATCCTGTACAGAGGTACGTTGTTTCTCCCAAAAATTTTACGTAATTTTCTCATCGTCACAGTAATCGACGATTGATTTTAATAAAATATTTTAACGATAAAAAACCTTTGGCTTGTCGAATATTTTTGTATAATAATTTTCCATACGTGTCAACTTAACCAAAATGGCGCCAAAACAAACTAGTATACCTTCCCGGCGGACACTGTGTATTTATTATTGTAAATAACGTGTTTTCAAAAGATAATCGCGAACAGTTTTCTTAAATTTAAATAAGTTCTTCATGAAAATATGAATGAATAGCTGGGCCTGATAATTATTGGTTAAATAATAAATAGCAATTTGTTATTCACCACAAATTTCTAAAAATCTTTTATTGAAGCACTTAGAATATTTGTGTTTGTCCTTCGGTTAAAAAACTTTCTTGCCTTCTATCTACCCTTAGGTATACTAAAAGTTTAAGGGAACTATACTCCCCCCTTCTAAATTGTTATCATTAAATGTTGTCTTTGTTGATGTTATTGTTGTTGATAATGTATTTGCCGAAATCATAACGAAAACATTGAAAAATGATTTTCTTTTATCTCGCACACAAATTTCTTTAAATAATCGACTTTAATGCACAATGACAACAACAATGTTATTTTAAATTTATTTCATTAGTTTTATAAGAAAAACTTTTTGGATGCCTTTAGTGAAATGCTTCTTCTTCTTACCAACTAATTTCCTGCTATCACGCTTCCTCACTGTTAGTGGGTAAATGTGAGTGTTTGTTTTTTTAATGTTAAAGAGAAACCAATGTAACACATTTGGAAATTATTTTAACACAAAATCAGCACAAAACTGTCAATTTTATATTTTTAGCACAAATTTTAGTGGTTTTAGAAATATAAAATGTCCCAAAATGCAGCTCAGATATTTTATTTTATGATAATTGTCGACATTTTCTTAAAAATATTATAGCATCAAACATAATTCTTTCTTTAAACTTTGAACCACTCGAAAGATTTTCAAAATTAATTTACTATTTACTAGAATGCGAATTCAGTTCAAAGAGTCACTGGGGAAAAATGAAATAGTTTTTCATTTTTAACAAGGACATTTCACCTTTTTTTTTTACAAATATATCGGAAAATACTTAAATTGACATAATTCATGAATAAAACCTTATTTACAGATTTTTTTTTGTAAAAAATCAGCAACAACAAAACATAGCTGTTACCAAACATACCTGTTTTAAAAGTACTTTTCTAACAAAATTTAATGTAAAAGTATTTTTTTGTACCCAAACCATTTTGAAATCAATTTTTTAAACAAGAATCTACTCGAATAAATGAACACAAAAGTGTCGTTAAAAAATTTAAAACCTTAAAATGTTAGCTAAGAGTTAAAAGAAAATATTTCAAACTAGTACTATTTTAAAAACCACGAATTAAAAAAAGCAAATTAAAAAAGTGGTTCAAAAATGTACTGCTCTTAAAAATTCTTTGTTATAAATGAAATTTTTTAAAGTGATATTTCAAAAAAAGTATTCAAAAAGGTACTTTTTTAAAAAGTACTTTTCTTAAAAAGTACCTTTTTGAAAATAAGTATCAAATAAACAAATCTGTTTAAAAAATTTTAAAGGTGATTTAAAACACAAAATATTCGAAAATGTACCTTTTTGATCAATGAACACACACCTTTCCACAAAACTATCGTTTAAAACTTTCAAAAAAACCGAAATATGGACAGGCTTTTCAAACAAGTACTATTTTCAAAAATACGATTAAAAAAGTTTTAATTAAAAAAGGGATCTTAAAAAAAAAAAGTTTTCAAAAAACAACTGTTAAAAAGTATCAATTAAACAAATTTATTTTAAAAAATAAACATCTTTAAAAGTAGGTATTTAAAAAAAATTCACAAAAGTACATTTTTTGCAAAAAGTACCTTTTTGAAAACAAGTGCCAGTTAAAAAAATCTGTGTAAAAATTTTAAAAGTGATCTTTCAAAAAAAAAATGTGCCTTTTTGAACAAAAAAAAATACCATTTAAAAAAAATCTGCTAAAAAAATTCTTTTTATACATCATTTTATAAATGAAAAAAACAAAAGAAATTTCAAAAATTGAAAAAGTACGAATCAAAAAAAGTGCAAAAGTGATCTTTTAGAAAAAAAGGCGTTCATAAAAGATTGTTTAAAAAAGTACCAATTAAAAAATGTCTTCAAAAAATCCTTCCTATAAAGAACTATTTTTAAAATAAAATTGTTTTTAAAAATTACCTTTTTGAAAAGAAATACCAATTAAAAAAATAATTAAAAGAGACCTTTCAGACAAGAATTTTAAAAAATGTACGTTTTTGTACAAAAAATTACCATTGAACCAAAAAGTACCATTTACAAAAACCTGTTTTAAAATTCCTTCTTATAAAACATTAAAGAAAAAGAAAACACTTTTCACAAATTTAAAAAGTGTAAAATTAAAAAAAGTGTCTTTCAGAAAAAGGTTTTAAAAACTACTGTTTTAAAAAGTACCAATTAAAAGCGCATGTTTAACAATTTCGTCTTTTAAATGAATATATTTAAAAGCAGTCTTTCAAAATAAAGTTGTTTCTAAAAAGTACTTTTCTGAAAACAAATACGAGTTAAAAAAATGTGTTTAAAAATATTTAAAAGTGATTTTTCAGAAGAAAATATTCAAGAATGTACCTTTTTGAACAAAAAATTACCATTTAAAAAAAATCCCTTTTTAAAAATCCTTCTTATAAATCATTTTAATAATGAAAATGTAGAAAAAAAACAATTTTAAAAATTTAAAGAGTACGAATCAAAAAAGTACAAAAAAAAGATTTTCAAAAAAGTAGTACTTTAAAAAATACCAATTAAAAAAAATATGTTTTAAATTTAGTTTTTAGAAATAATTATTTTTAAAAGTGATCTTTCAAAATAAAATTGTTTCCAAAAAGTACCTTTTTGAAAAAAGCACCAATTAATTGATTAAACATTTTTAAAAGTGTTTTTTCGGAAAAAATTTTCACAAATGTAAATTTTTATACATAAAAGTACTATTTAAAAAACCTGTTTCAAAATTTTTTGTTGTAAAACATTTGAGAAATGAAAATAAAAAAAGAAAAAATTTTAAAAAGTTGAAAAGTACAAATTAAAAAAGTAGAATTTACAAAAAGTGATCTTCAAAAAAAAAATTTCAAAAAAGTACCTTTTTGAACAAATAAGTCCCATTAAAAAAAGTCGTTTAAATAAATCATTTTAAAAATTAAAATAGAAAAGAAACAATTTTTTTAAAATACATTTTTAACAAAATACCTTTTCAAAAAAATACTTTTTTTCGAAAAGTACTTTTTTCGAAAGGTACTTTTTTAGAAAACTTAAAGCCGCTTTGAAAATAAAATTTTAATTTTATATATATTGCATAAGAAGTATCATTAACAATCAAAAAAAACATATTTGTAAATAAGTCTAGAAAGTGGACCTTTTACTTAAAACTGGCTTTAAGAAAGAAGATTTGAAATAATATTTCCTAAGAAAATTGCTGGAAAATACATTTAAAGCAAAATAAGTTTTTCAAAGTAGTAACTTTTGTTAAAATAATAAGAATAATAAGAGAGAGTCTTTTTTTAACCAAATCCTTTTAAAAATATATATTTCAATAAAGTACCTTTTAAAAAAAAAGTATCCTTTAGGAGAAGATCACAGTGAAAAAGTTAGCTGTAGCACAGTTTAAGAAAAGTAAAAAGCGAAAATAAAAAACATTTAAAAAAAGAAGTGTCGGCTTTAAACGTTGCTATTTTCATTAAAGCGTTTTATTTTCTCCACAGGTTGTGAAGCTATGATTGGGACCAAAATGAAAGTGAAGCTACTTGTACCCGCTATGTTATTGGCTTACAACAGAAGCTCTTCGGATGTTCATTAAAGAGAAAGAACATTTTTCTACTTATGATTATCCCACTAATTATCACTCTGTGTCTGACTTGACGCTCTGAGAGTGCTAGAGGTCTCTAGGATTTTACTAGTTGTAAATGTTTAACACGAGTGTATGAAATACCTTAAAAAATATAAAGAACTCCTAACACCTGAACTGCAACGGTATTTAGTTAAAACGCTTTTCCTGATTTAGTTTAAAAAAAATGTATAATTTTTAAACACTTAAAAATTAATAATTTGACAACACTTAAATAGAAAATATTAAAAGTAGTCACTTTTTGGTCCGCAACAATAAGTTCTCCGGAGTATGCAAAAATTTATATTTTCTTGTATAAATAAAAACGAACACATGTAAAGGAGACCCATTGGCTTGTTAAAATAATGCTGTGAGCAGTGCATGTTGGTTGTATGTGTGCTTTCCCCAAGAAACTTGTGAAAAATAATAATAAAATAGAGGAACAGCAACAACCAAAACAAAAAAGAAAAAAAAAACAATGAACTAGAAATAATACAATAAAAAAAAACCAAAAAAAAAAAATAGTAAAACAAACGCTCTGGCACAACAGAGGCTTTTTGGAAAATTGCCAAATAACTTTTGCTGCCTACCCTTTTAAGTAGTGCCACCACCAACGACAACTATGATCATGTACATATTCAATTAGCAAATGTTATGCATGCATTAATACAAGGTGTTTTTCATTTACCCAACACCATTTCCTGGCAAATAAGAAAAATTTCGCTATTGATAATTTTTATTTTAAATTGCTTTTCGCAATTAATTTCTTCTTTTTAGAATTTTATTGTTTCTAAAAAAAAGATGTGTTCTTTATGGATAATCAAAATCTTTTAGTTTATTATTTGTAATAATTGGAACAGGTGTGTGATATAGCTGCTGCTGGTTCTACTGCTGCTACTGCTGCTGTTGATGATGAAGAGAAATATAATCTTAAATGTAACTAAATGCTTTTGTGATTGTAGCAGTGACAGTGGTAAAGAAAGCAACAACAACAACAACCTGGAATATATTGTGGTTATTTTCATGGCATTTAGCCAAAATATAATTTAAATATTTTTATTTCTTGATATGTTAAAATAACAGCTTTTTTCTATCTTCCTCTCTCTCTCTCTCTCTCTCTCTCTCTTGAATAACTTTGAATCAAGGACCATATTTAATTGTGTTTATGCAAGTGAACAAATAATTTTATAGATTTAAATTTATTCCAAAGCGAGATTTCCTTGTTATAATTTAAGGCAGATAGCAGAACAAATTTGCTTAATCGTTATCTGAATAAAAGTTCGTTGAACAAAAATTTAGTGTGTTTAAGCGCCGTCAGATTTTGAGTTTTAAGGCTGAAATCGATACGATTGGCTGCGTATACACTCTGTCCTTAACAAAGCCCCACCAAAAATAATCCAGTGGTTTTAAATAACACGATCTGACACGCCACTTAACTGCTAGTTATTATGAAATTGTGCGGTCGGAAAATTTCGTTTGCAATAAATTGATCGTTTCATTGGCTGTGTGACATGTGGCACCGTCCTGTTTAAGTCTTATGTCGGTGATATCCATGTCATCAATAAAAGGCCAACATTGAGGTGTTAGCATCTCGCTTTAGCATTTCCAGCCTCATCTTAAAAAAAAAATTGCCCAATCACGCCCCCAGATTAAATAGCGTAGCTTACAGTGACACGTTCAACATGCAATGGCTTCGTAATAATCGCTCTATGATTTTTAAAAGCCCAATACAGCAATTTTGCTTGTTGCCATATCGTAACAAGTGAAAATGGGCTTCGTCCGAAAAACTGATTTTTTTAGAATAACCAGCCGGTTGTTCCTGACTGAATTAAGCGAATCTACAGCGATGTGAATGGTCGATTGGCTTTATTTCCTGCACCAGTTGAACATTGTAAGGCTTCAAAGTCAAATCCTTACGCAAAATTCGCCATGTGGTGGTTTTGGATAACCCCAATTGTTGAGAACGAGGAATAGACAAATTTGGATTTGCTTCCAAACTGTGGGTCAAGACTGCAATATTTTCAGGTGACCAAACCGGGTGAATACGAGTTGGTGTTTGCACATTTTGTATCGATCAAATTTAACGAGCAAATTTTTAATAGCGGTCTCAGAAGGACTTTAAAACTTTAACGGAACGACCATTTTCATTGTGGATTTTAATTATTTTAATGCGATTTTCGGGCGAAATTGAATTCATTTAAGCAATTGGCAATGCATCCATCCACTACGAATACGTGAAAAAACCTAATGTCAAAATTATTGCTGTTGTTGCCACAAGTAAAAAACAAACTTCTTGTTGAAAAACCCGATAGTTCTAGGCCCTTTTAATTAGACATTGAAACAAGTCTTAGCCAAAAAAAGCTGAGAGATAACTCCCCTCCCTACCAAGTTTCAAAAATAAAATCGCTTAAAATAAGATTTCTTGTAAATTGTGCCTTAAAAGTATTTTCTATAGAATCGAAATACACAGCAAACTTTAAGCATAAAATAGATGGAATTTCTCACTATCGAAAATGCTTTATCGGGAATTCTTCTTAAAATGTGTGAAAAAGGATGTAAAAATCACACTAAAAAGGAAAATTAAAAAGAAGTAGCTTTTTAAAGAAGACTCTTCTTGAGCAAAAACTTAACAAATATTTTTCTATAAAACCAACATTAAGAATTGCTAAAAAAGAACACATTTCAAAAAAGTACTATTTTAAAAACTACCATAAAAAAATTACAATTAAAAAAATTCCTATTTCCTTAAGGGATTTATAAAGAAATTTTATTATAAAAGTCAAAAGTACTTTTTTCAAAAGTACCTTTCAAAAAGTACGTTTCAAAAAGTACCTTTAAAATTAAAGTCCCCTTGAAAATAAAAGTTAAAGCAATGTTTACTTCATAACAGCTATCATAAACAAAAAAAATAATTGATAAAAAAAAACCATTAATGCTCGTTTTTGGATTAGTCGGTGAACACATGCCCTTCCACAAACCCATCATTTAAAACTTTAAAACCTTAAAACGTTAGCAAAGAATTTAAAAAAAATATTTTAAGTAGTAGTATTTTAAAATGTGCGAATTAAAACAGTGAAAAAAGTTTTGCAAAAAAGTACTGTTTTAAAAAATTACCTATTAAAAATCTCTATTTAGAAATTCCTTTTTATAAATAAACATTTTTACGTCATATGACAACAAATTAAGTTTTCAAAAAGTATATTTTTTAAAAAGTAACTTTTTGAAAACAGGTCCAAATTTAAAAATATCTTTAAAAATTTTTAAAAGCGATTATTCAGAAATAAATTTTCAAAAAATGTACCTTCTTAAACAAAACAGTAAAGAGTAATCTTCTTAAGCAAAAGCTAAACAAATATCATTCGAGAAAACCATGATTTAAATACTTTTAAAATGTTAGTTAAAAATTGCTAAAAAAAACACATTTCAAAAAAGTACTATTTTAAAAAGTACCAAAAAAAAATAAACAATTAAACAATTATATAAATTCCTATTTCCTAAAGGGATTGATAAAGAAATTTGCCTATAAAAGCACACAAGTACTTTTTGAAAAAGTACCTTTTAAAAAGTACCTTTTTGAAAAAAATAAAGTTCCCTTGAAAATAAAAAAAGTTAAAACAATGTTAACTTCATAACATCTAGAATAAACAAAAAAAAAATCATAGAATGCAAAAATAAAACAAATAATCGATTAAAGCTCGTCTTTGGATTACTCGCTGTAATAAACTTTATAGCAATACGGTGACCCCTGAAGTTACAGACAGCATGTAGATGTACAAATGTATTATTAGTCTACAAAATTGTATAAGTCTCAAATGCATCTGGTTCTTTTGGCTTTATTTAGCGTTTTCGCAACTCATACTCTCCAAGTGATGGAAAACAAAAGCGTTTTTGGTGGATCCTTTGCAGCTTTAAATGAAACAAAATTTTTAGGGGTTGTGGAGTATAATTATATCAGAGAATATTCTTTAAATACGAAGTTTTAACATTGAGAGAAAAAAGTTGTTAAATAAAGTAAATGGGCGACCAACCACAAAATAGAACCAGGCTAAATATTCATTTTCCTTGGAAAAACTGCTCAATAAGAAAAATATGGTTTAGAAAACATGGAGAGTTTGAAATATTTTCCTTTAAAAGTGATAAAGAGAGTAAGATACCACAGTTATAAATAGCCAGCCTGGTTTTAAAGAATAAGAAAGCAATGAATTCAGAAAACAGGTCAGTTGAAGCCTTTAAATAACCAGGATAGTAAGTGACCCTTTCCCATTCGCTTAAAATGATTTCTGTATTTGCAAGAATGGATAACTTCGATTTCGGTTGATGTGGTTGCAAAAGAATGCCTTTACATGCCTTACGACGAACGGAACCATCGATTTATTGAAACTAACATTAACCGAGTAGTAAATTGGAAAAAAATATGTTTTTCAGTCGGTCTTCAAGGTCGGTCGTGACCAAGGTTAAGACCATTTGTTTGTGGAAATAATAATAGAAGTATGTGTTGAAAAAAGATTTCAAATAATAAATACAAAACTTTAATGGTCAGACTGTTAGCTGGAGCTGGCATGCTGGCTATTGCGTCGACAAAAGCATGCCGTTTTGGACTGATTCCTGCCAACTAACAAACAGCTTTGCCACACACAAAAAAAGAAGTTAGCCTGAATTGCTCCCTATAAATACACACATACACACACACACATGTATATATATACACACACACATATGTCACCTTCTGGTCGATGTTGCTGCCAGGAATTGTCTCTCCCACTAGAAGTAATTAACCTCACCATTGCATTTTTGGATGCAATCAGATGCGCCTAATAACTCTCGATTATTTTACTAATGAATGGGATAAGTTACTGGTTTATGCTACTTAACCAGGCATGTAGGGCAGCAGTACTCGCGTTATTTGTAATATACCGTCAGAAAAATGGTCATGCACCATACGATCAAAATGTGCGTCTTTAAGAGTAGTCGCACTAGTAACCAATACCCGAGATCGCCTTAAATATTTGATGCCAAATAAAATTTTATATTTTCTGTAATTTTCTACAATTAAAAATTGTATCGCTCTAAAAAAGACACCCTTTATTAAGCGAAATTAATTCACCTAACTGAACCATTTATTTAGTACTAAAATTTTTATTATAAATCACTATCTAGTGTTGGCCACAATGGCATTTTAATTATCATACAAATTTAACCTGCTTCACATTTCCCCGTAAAGTGAACTTAATTAATTCGTTCGTCTCTTCTAACTCGATAATCGTGATTTTTGTAAAAAGTTTTTCTAAATAGTTTTCTATACAAAATAAAATTAATTGCTAAATACTCATTGAAACTTTGCCATGATTCTGTTTCGAGAGGCAGTTGTATTTAACGAGTTCATTCATTAAACTCACGACTCGTGCACTTATAAATAAATAAAAATTTAGAGATGTGTGTGTGTGTGTGTATTTGGTATTTCGTGTGTGTCCTTTGTACACAATTATGCGTCTGCATTTTATCATTTTGTGTATGAAAAAGTTAGATAAATATGACCGCATTTAATCACATGTAGTTCTCATAACGTTAAAAGTGTTATACCGTTTAAGTCGTTAATAAGAAAAGAACGAAAAAAAAAGTTGCATTTGTTTAATAACATTTTTCATCATTAACTTCGAACTTAGGAAACATATAATTATTTGCAGAACATAAATTATAATGAAATTTGACAAAGTTGACTGTAACTATTTTCATTACAAAAATAAAATACACTGTTCAATTATCTACATTGTATATGAGCGGATATACAATAGCTGACTAATAAAAGGCTGTACGTGTCGATGTGACAACAACAACTATTTTAATCTTAAGTTTTGTTTTTGATGAACATCTCATTTTCTTTTTGATTCTAATAGCATAGCAGCGAAAAAGCTTTTCGCTTCTCTATTTATTAATATAAATCCACACATAACGAAAAAAGCCACTACAGCTGTTCACTCAGTTTGTCAAAAAGATTTGATAAAATGATGTCACTGAAACTTCAAACGAATAAAGAAGAAGTTTCTTAAAACTTTTCTTAGCAGCCTTTAGGCGTAATATCGCATCTTGGTTCTTCTGTTTGCAAAAGATTTTCCATCCAAAAGAAATATTTTCTTAAAAGCAAACACTTCTATTTGAAGGAAAACACCTACAACTAACAGGGATATAAATTATCACCACTAGAAAGTGTGTACAAAGTACAATATAAAAGCTGCCATTTTGGATGTTGACTTTCTCTGCCAAACTGTGTCAATAATTTTTTTTAGCGACAATTTATCTCTTAAATTTGACAATTCATCATCATGTTGATGAAGAAAATTTCGATTGGTACTTTTTAGTCGTATTGTTGGAAAACAGACAATTTTTGTACTATTCCCCTCCAAAAGAGTTATTACAAAAATCGTGGCACTAACATTGAGACATTAAGGCTCAAATTGAAACAAAAGAAAGAATCGCACGGAATAAAACCAAATTAAAAAAAAATCAAATATAATCGAATAATATAAAACAATAGAAAAGAACAGAACATACCAAGTAGAAAAGAATATAATATAGAACCAGAATAGAGTAGTATCGCATAGAATCGAATCGAGTATAATCGCATCGAGTAAACTCGAATCGAGTAGAATCGAATCGAATCTAGTAAAATCGAATCGAGCAAAATCGAATCTATTGAGTCGAATCGAATAGAATGGAATCGAGTAAAATCGAATCGAGTAGAATCGAATCGAATAGATTCAAATTGAGTAGAATGGAATCGAGTAGAATCGAATCGAGTAATATCGAATCTAGTAGAATCGAATAGCATTGAATCGAGTAGAATCGAATCGAATAGATTCAAATCGAGTAGAATGGAATAGAGTAGAATCGAATCTAGTAGAATCGAATCGAGTAAAATCGAATCTAGTAGAATCGAATAGAATTGAATCGAGTAGAATGGAATCGTGTAGAATCGAATCGAGTAAAATCAAAAGAATAGAATCAAATAAAATAGAATCGAATAAAATAGAATCGAACAAAATAGAATTAAATAAAATAGCATAGAATCGAAACAAATCAAAAAAAACGAATAGAATAGAATGGAATCGAGTAAAATCGAATCGAGTAGAATCGAATCGAAAAGATTCAAATCGAGTAGAATGGAATCGAGTAGAATCGAACCTAGTAGAATCGAATCGAGTAATATCGAATCTAGTAGAATCGAATAGAATTGAATCGAGTAGAATCGAATCGAATAGATTCAAATCGAGTAGAATGGAATAGAGTATAATCGAATCTAGTAGAATCGAAACGTGTAAAATCGAATCTAGTAGAATCGAATATAATTGAATCGAGTAGAATGGAATCGTGTGGAACCGAATCGAGTATAATCGATAGAATCGAATCAAATAAAATAGAATCGAATAAAATAGAATCGAACAAAATAGAACTAAATAAAATAGCATAGAATCGAAACAAATCGAAAAAATCGAATAGAATAGAATCGAATAAAATAGAATCGAACAAAATAGAATCGAATAAAATAGAATTGAATAAAACAGAATTGAATTAAAATAGAATAGAATCGAAACAAATCGAAAAAATCTAATAGAATACAATTTAAAAAAATAGAATCGAATAAAAAAGAATTGAATAAAATAGAATAAAATCAAATCGAATCAAATCAAATAGAGAAGAATCAAATAAAGTCAAACAAATGACATAGAAAAACAATAAAATCGGATAGAATTGAGTCGAATAAAATCAAATAGAATCGAAAAATCGATTGAAGTAAAATATAATCTAATGAAACCAAACAGAGCCGAATAAAATAGAATCAAATAGAATATAATCGAATCAGAACAGAAAAAGAATAAAATCGAATAGAATTGAGTCGAATAAAATCAAATAGAATCGAAAAATCGAATGAATTAGAATATAATCTAATGAAACCAAACAGAACCGAATAAAATAGAATCAAATAGAATAGAATCGAATCAAATCAAATAGAGAAGAATCAAATAAAGTCAAATAAATCGAACAGAAAAAGAATAAAATCGAATAGAATTGAGTCGAATAAAATCAAATAGAATCGAAAAATCGAATGAAGTAGAATATAATCTAATGAAACCAAACAGAATCGAATAAAATAGAATCCAATGGAATAGAATCCAATCGAGTAGAATTCAATCGAGTAGAATCGAATCGAGTAGAATCGAATCGAGTAGAATCGAATTTAGTAAAATCGAATCGAATAGAAATGAATCGAGTAGAATTATACTTGATTTAATTTAATCGAATCGAGTAGAACCGAATCGAGTAAAATCGATAGAATAGGATCAAATCAAATAGAATTGAATAAAATATAATTGAATAAAATAGAATAGAATCGAATCAAATCGAAAAAAACTAATAGAATAAAATCGAATAAAATAGACTCAAATAAAACAGAATTGAATAAAATAAAATAAAATCGAATCGAATCAAATAGAAAAGAATCAAATAAAGCCAAACAAATGGAACACAAAAACAAAAAAATCGGATAGAATTGAGTCGAATCGAAAAATCGAATTCAATCGAACAGAATAGAAGTGAATGGAGTATAATATAATTTAATAAAATCAAACAGATTCGAATAAATAGAATCAAATAGAATAGAACCGAATAGAATATAATCGAATAGAATCGCAAAAAGTGAATTAAAGTCGAATGGAATCGAATCAGACAAACTTGAACCGAAGTGAATCGAATTGCATAGAAACGAATAGAGTATAAAAGATTAATTCGAGTAGAACATAATCGAATAAAAAAAAGTGAACCGAATCAAATCGCATAAAACCGAACAGAAAAGAATAGAATAGACTCGAAAAAAATCGAACAGATTTGTACAGAAATGTGTCGAATAGCATCAAGAAGAATCGACTATAATTGAACAGAATGGAATCGAATAGAATCAAATAAAATCGAATTTAATTCAATAAAATCATATTAAATTGAATAGAATCGAAAAGAGTCAATTAGAATCGCATAGAATCAAAGCAAATAAAATTTAACCGAAAAGAGTCAATTTGGAACGAATAGAATCGAATAAAATCGAACAGAATAATGTCGAAAAGAATAAATAATCCAGAGAAGAATCCAATGAAATCCAATATAATGGAACAGATTCGTAAAAATCGAATAAAGTTTAACACAATCGAATAGAATTAAATAGAAATGAAACGAATCAAATCCAATCGAACAAAATTGAGTAAACCCAAATGAAACCTATTCGCATAATATCGAAAAGGAACGAATAAAATTGAATTGCATTAAATCGACTCGAATCGTATAGAATCAAAAAGAAATCGAATAGAATGGAATCGAACCGAACCGAATGAAATATTATATCATAATAAATAAAAGACACTTCTAGTTGGTCTTCATAATATAACATTTCAATCGACAGTCACATGCGAGATCAAGATCTAGGTTTGTCTGGTATTTTCTTCTTCATATTAAAAGATAACTTCGAAGGCTTTGCTATCATGGCACCATCTCTATTGCAATTACTGTAAAGGGTGGAATGGAGACAACAAAAAAGAACCGAATATAATGGCATAGAATCGCACAAAATCGAATGTAATCGAATAAAATGGAATATAATAGATTTGAATCAAATGGAATGCAATCGAATCAAATAGAAGCGAATTAAACTGAATAGAATCGAAGTAGAATCGAAAAGAGTAAATTTGAAATGAATAGACTCGAATCAAATCACATAAAATAAAATCAAAACGAAAAGAGCCAATTTGAAACGAATAGAATCGAATCGAATAACATAAAACCGAACCGCATCGCATAAAATCGAATAGAATTGAATAAAATTAATTGGATCGAATAGAATCAAGTCGAATAAAATAGAATAACATAGAATTGAATAGAATAGATCGAATCGCATAAAACTTAATAGATTAAAATCGAATCGAAGAGAGTTGAATCGAATAAACTCGAATCGAATAAAATCGAATCGAATAAACTCGAATCGAATAAAATCGAATCGAATAAAATCGAATCGAATAAAATCAAATCGAGTAAAATCAAATCGAATAAAATCCAATATAATGGTAGAGAGTCGAATAGGATGAACGTTATCCAAAAATAGACACAATAGCTTAATCTCACCAAATAACATTTCAGCTAATTGCAAATTGTGGAATTATATAATAATAAATTTTCTAAGTTCCAAATTCGACCAATTTGCATATTCAATATTATAGCATTAAACTTTTGTCACAAAGTGTATTGTTAGGAAATGTCATGGAATCATGAAAAAATTTTAATTTTATTAAATTTGAGTTAGGTCCTTTCTACAAAAATGAAATAAATTTAATAAATTCAAAAATAACTTTATAAAAAACCTTATCTTTTTTCGGCAATTTGAACGTTATCATTTAATATGTTCTAAAATATTAATGCTTGCAAATAACTTGATTATTGTTATTTTTATAGCCGGCTGTATTTTGACAACTTTTAAGTTGTTGCTTTTTTTTCTTCTTTTAAAAAGAAAAAATGTTGCACATCATCATAACTTAGCCAGAGGACTGGTATAAAAAAGTATACATCTCTGAGGACTATAAACAAACAAACATTTAAAAATAGAGTTAAGAAAAAAACGAAAAATAAAAGTCTGAACATATCAGCTGTATAATGTTCAACACACATTTTAACTGTTGCTGCAAAGACATTTGAAAAATAAGTATAAAAAATATAATGACGATGATGATTCTACTTGCCGAAAGCATAAATGAAATATAAACTTTGAGCCGTTTTTTCATACTTTATGAAAATGAAATGAATTAAATTTATATAAAACAGACCCCCGTATTTACAAATATAATATGATGACATAAATACGAATATAATGGTTTCATTTTATTTTACATGAATCTTGGAACAATAAATGACAAAATAAAAAAAGGAAAGAAAAGCAAAACTAAAATCAAATATTTTTATTTTGAAATCCAAAAAGAAATTTAATCAAAATATAAGAAATGCTTAAAAATACATACACACACACATACGCAAGCGCACACTTCAAAATATATTGTAATGAATTCAGTTATTTTATGAAATTCATAGCCCCCAGCAGGATGAGAAAATCATGCATATTCAGCAATTTGTTAAAATCATCCATTTAACTATTGAAAATTTATATTTTACAAAACTGAAATCAGTCGCAAAATTTCACAGGAAAAAGTTTTAATAAAAAACTATCAAATTTTCGGGCAATATTTTGTTCTATAAACTGAAATATGTGCAGGAGTGTTGTTGTGTTGTTGTGTTGTTGTGTTGTTTTTTGCTATATGTCACTCATATTGCTTACAGAGCATTTAATATATTTTAAATTAAAACATAATAAAAACATTATGGCCTGATTTAATTTTTTTTTAATTGTTGTCTTAATCTAAACTGTTTTTGCTTTGTTTTTGTTTTTGGGTTTTGTTGTTGCCTGTGCTAAATATTTTTTTGTTTTCAATTTTGGCTGAAATGTCCTGAGTGACATAGAAAAAATTAAACTCCACGTACCACGTTTTGATTACTAAAATGATGACAGCAGGTTTATGTTAATTTAGTGGTCTTATTTAATTATGTGTTGTTGTTGTGAAAGAATTAAGGACATCTGACAAAAATTAAAAGAAAAATATAAATTTTATTAACAAACTTAATATGGAAAGCCCTTTTCACAAAATGTAAAAGAAAGATTGATGAATGCGACCCTCCTTCCACCAGCTCTTTTTCAGAATATCGCATACTGTGTGATTCGCTTTACATCCGCAACTGGCCATGAAGCCTTAATCAGATGGTGAACCAAACCACTGCATAATTTGGAACCTGTCAAGATAGTGGAAGTTCTATAAAGACCATATATAAGTGCCCCAGGGGGGTAAATATCGCATACTGAAAGAGCATTCATCTCTAATTTGACTACCTAGTTTCGCCTGGCGATGTCCAGGTTGAAGAGGTGTAGTTCTTCCTTCGCGAAATAGATTGCGATATTTTCCTAATACTTGACAGTTTACCTTCAACAGGGAGCAACTTATCGAGACATTGACGCCCTACATTGGTAGAGGATTTGAATGTGTCAATCAGTTAGGCGCATCGATAGCTGTAGTTCGAATACATGCGGTCGTGCATGATGTAGTGTAACGACATGGCTGGGGTATGTGGGATACGGTTTACACCAGTACCGACAGTAGTTCATAACCTGGTGGTGGCCGAACCACTGTTCGAAAAGCAGTGTCATTCTCGCCCTAGGAAGCCGAACACTAATTCTAACAACAGGTCATTCCTAGTTACAGTTTCAGCAGTTCCGAAGCAGGGTCGCAAACCACCACTCCTTGCTGAAGAGTTGGGAACTATCCAACTCCTGGTCCAGAACACAAGACTAGCATGCTCACTAAATCCGGATGGTTCTCCCATTGTTCTGAGTAAAGATGAGGTGATCCCTGCCATCTAATCAATTAGCGACACTCTGGGTCTTACTGATTCCCGTGGAAATAACGTGGAGCTTCCACTTGACTCCCTGCTCCCCTTCAGGGGACTGGGCTCCCTCATACCCCCGTTGACACAAGTCTAGATGGTTAAGTAATCCATAAAGACTAATAAATTAATCCCTGGGGGGGCTGGGGTATGCTCAACGGCATCCAGGATTAAATTGAAAGGCGGCTGATTGATTCTATAAAAATTCTCAGCTTTAATTTGCCATTAATTTCCTTAACGGCAGCTCAACCTCTTTGCTCTGAGTGCCGTGCAATAGTATGTGGAAGTATTTCTGGGCTAGGTATCACGTATCCACAGTTAGTCAACGAGGGAAATAGCTAGATGAGCGAAAATTATGCAGGGTAAAAACCACTCTAAAACACAAAGCGTGATTCGATTTACATCTGCACCGACTATATAGTCATAATCAGATGGTGGTCAAACCACTTGGTTGATTGGACATCAACCACGCCCTAGAAGGCCATCGAATACGTATATCCTCCGGTCCATTCTAGTAGCAATTTCGAAAGCCCGAAGTAGGCCGCAGCCTTCACTCCTTGCTAAAGAGTTGGAGACTTTCCAACTCCTGGTCCAGAACGCATAAAGCTCTTTTTTATCAAGAACACGACAGCATTCATACTCACTGAACCTGAACCCACAAACTCTCACGAGTGTCCGAAACCACAACCACCACGATACTCCCATATAGGGGCCAACCTCAATACCAGTCAGAGCACATTATTGTCTAAAGAGAACAAATAGTGTACTCTGGGGCAACTGATTCCCGTGGAAATATGTGGATTGTTCAGGTGACTCCTACTAGCCTTTGAGGGGTCTGGGCTCCCTTTTACCCCGCAATACACCAGTCTAAATGGAATAGTAGGTTCCAAAAAGACTATCATGTGCCCCCTGGGGGAACTCTAAAACACAGTTAAACTCTACTCTGCTTACTCCCAGTAGCGGCGGTAGGCACCGACCCGGCTCGGTAAAAACGGCGGCACTAGTTTGGGACCTCGCCGGTGCTCCTAGGGCCAGCAAAGATGAGTTTATTGTTATTATGTACGAGGGAAATACCCAGAATAGCGGAAATTGTGTAGAGTAATAATCACTAGAATACAGTTTAACGCTACTCTGGTCACTCCCTGTAGCTACTGTAGGCACAAACAAGTCTGGGTAAAAACACTGCCTACTTTGTGACCTCACCGGTGCTACTACGGCCAGGACCATCAGATAATCGTTAGTGTACGAGGGAAATACCTTAAACACCGGAAATTGTGCAAGGTGATAATCACTATAAATAATTTAATGCTGCTCTGGTCACTCTCAGAAGCAATGGTAGGTACAAACTAGGCTGTGTTAAAAGCACTGCAGCAATTTATAACCTCACTGGTGTACGAGGGAAATACCCAGAATGCGGCCAAAATCAACCCCATCATAAATGGAACTGCATGATGGTCTGCGCAACTCTCCGCTTGGGACAAAGTAAGGCCTAAGACTTAGACAAGATACCAAAATGTTCCTCTTCCATATCCTTAGCCTCTCCATCCAGCTTGAAGAAACTCTAAACTAGACTGGAAAGACATAAGAGATGACGGGCTGAAAATGATCTGTCGATACACCAAAAGGCATACTTTTCTATTAAGGCCTGCGCTACGTTATAAAAAAACCCTGGTATGAAGAGTATATATCCGCTACAATCGCACCAATATATCGTCAAGGTGACAATAATATTCAAAATTTTCGTGGAAAGTGACATCCGTTACCCTAATCATGTCCTGTTCTATTATTAACTTTATTCAACTTTTGTTCATAAAGTTCTTCCATTCGCCATCACGCACAAGTACACACACATACACCATCTCCACAACTGATTTATAAAAGTGGTGGTGGCTTCGTTGTACCATCACGTGAAGATGACGCTGTCCAGTGACGCTGCCGTTATATTTAAAATATAAAGTACAAAACTATAAACATAATTATAAAAATAAAAATAATTTTTTTCTTATATAATTATTTGATAATTTTTATAGTTTTTTAAACGATCTTTTTTACCTTTAATAAATATCTTTTTTCTTTTTTTAGATCTTTTTTTATATATTTTTTCTTTTCAATATTTCGCTTTCCTTTGGAAAGCTTCTTCAGAAAAAAAAAAATAATTATAAAATAAAATAAAAAAAAAATTCATTCGCCTTTAAACTATAAAGATAATTATAGAAAATTAATAAAAATAAAAATAGTCGAATAAAAATAAAAATAATAATCAGATAATTACAGAAATAAAAATAAGTATAGAATCAAAAAAATAATCTATTCGGTTTTGCCTGTGTCGCTAAAAACAAGCATCGGGGCTTTTAGCCTTACAGTGCTAGTGATCGACAAGCCCACAGATAACAAAGAACATCCTACGATATTTACCGTAAAGTTTGTTATGCTTAAGTCCGATCTGATCAATCTGTTGTATCGATTGCCTCGTAAATATGATGAAGAACTCTCCTTTTTAGAGCCATATCTCCTAAGCTTTTTGAGTAGTCATGAAATGGCCATATGGTTACGCCTTTTCGCACAGTAATGCCGTTAAAAAATTTTTGAATAATACATATTTTATGAGAATATCATGAAATATTTATGTTTAAAGGAATCTAGCACAAATTAATGTAGATTAACTAGGACATGATTCCAAATATTCAAATTGTTTAAGGTAAAAGAAACATTTTTTCTAAACAAAATTAACCATCGTTGTATCATCTCACAAATCTTTGATATTGAGGCTGGTCATACAGTTTTATTTTAATTAAAATATTAAAAGCAAACGCGGCGTATGTGGAATATTCAATATTACATTTCAGTGATCATACGCCTTAAGCAACTGCATGACAATAACAGCACTACGTATGTGTAACAGGGCGGAAAGACATGTTACAACTGTGTACATTTTTTCATTTTAATTAGTTTTTCAATTTAAATAAAGGGTGTTTTTATAGAGGAATAAAACTAAAAAGTATCTTAAAGCTAAAATGAAATTTTTTAATTGTCATGAAACTTATTTTATTTGATAGATGCTCTTCTGGTATTATAATTTAAATGAATTTCTGGCTTAGAGGTAGACTTGTCAGGATTTTTGATTTTTAATTATTTTCTCCAACACTTGTGATCATATATCAGGAATATATAAAAAATATTATTAAGAGGTGGAATCCTGGAACACAGAATGTTTATTTTTCAAGTCTATATTCAAAATATGATTCATAACTCACTAAAAAAATTTTACTTAAAAAATAGTATTTAAATTTAGTTCATTTTATTTCGTTACATAAATAGCAGCCGTTTGCTTCTCATCCAGCAAGTGTTCCATCTTTACAGCCTATAACTCTCGCATGTCAAATAGTTAATTAAAGAGCTGCTAAAAATTAAAACCTCCTCAATTCACATTCGACGCTGTTCAGATTCAATCAACCCCAACACAACATCAAAAAGGCAAGCAAACAATTGCAACAATTTGCTATTACACACACTATCAAAACTAATAAAAAATCTGTTAAGTATTAAGAAAAATCAAAATACTTATTTCAGCTGTCCGTTTAATACCCGCAACACGCACAAACTCAGCCGATAATTAAATTTTTAACAATTATTTCGTTATTAACAATCGCTATTATTTCCGACAGATTTACATTTCTGTGTATCGGACACACAAAGCGACTGAATCACATTTGTACCATTTAAGGCAATTTTAATGTCATACAACAAAAAAAACAAAAAAACAAAAACAACAAATATTATGTTATACACAAAATAATACTCAACATACAACATGCTATAATAAAATATATTATCAATTGCATTTTGTTTTAATGATGACTCAATTCTCCATACGAAATAAAAACATTTTACCGCAACCCCTCAACCGTACCAATAAGCATACAAACACACAAACAGACAAATAAACAAACAAACAATCACATAAATGCTCATGAAATTAACAAGAGTCTGCTTAGCAGTGTCGTCATTACATTTGTTCACCAGTAGCTGTAGGAGTGATACTAAAAACTGCACTTGAGTGGCTTTTGCTTCGACCAGCTGAATTTAACATACAGATGCATTGGTTTGCCTCTCGGGTTATTTAAATTATTTTCATTTTTAATGTTTTTTTCCTTTCCCTGCACCCACCCACTAAATTTATGATAATTGCTTTTTCAATAAAAATAACACGCTTACACTTTTACACTCACACACATGCACATACACATACACAAAACGGATAAGCCAAAATATAACCCTGCAGTTCATAAAACATGCAATGAATTCCTATACCAGAGATGTGACAACTCATGTGTTACTCTAATAATAGCTGCTAATAACTCCTACGTTAATCGATTTTAGATAAAGCATTTTTATATATATATATAAGGTTTTTCAAAAAGAAGTTTGTTTTTGAATTGTAGCAACACCAACAACATAATAGTTTTGACATTTAGTTTCTTGACGTATTCGTGGAAGATGGTATTGGCAATTGTTACAAGGAATTCAATTTGGCACGCAAGTCGCATTAAAATAATTAAAATCCACTATGAAAATGGTGATTGTGTTAAAGTTACATTTCGTAAAATTCGTGATTCATCCTTCTGAGACAGGCTGAATACAAAATGTGCGAACACCAACACGTGTTCGACCTGGGATGTACAACTGAAAATATCGCAGTCGTGTCCACAGTGTTCCAGCAGATCCAAACTTGTCAATTCCTCGACATTCTCAACAATTGGAGTTATCCAAAACCATCATATACTTCATAAGATTTACGTTAGTATCTAACTATATAAGCAATAATCAGACGGTGGATCATACCACTGTGGATGGAATGTAGCGTCATCCTTGCCCTAGAACGCTTTGAGATACCTATATCATCCAGTCACTCCTAGTTGCAACTTCAAAAGTCCGAAGCAGGTCTCAGCCTTCACTCCTTGCTAAAGGTTTGGAGACTATCCAACTCCCGGTCCAGAACGCATGAAGCTTAATAAAATTTAAGAATCTATCATGCTCAGTGTACCTGAACCATTCATTGTGTTCATTGTGAATAATCTGACCTACGCAACTCAAACTCAACTCAACTCAACACAGCCACCACGATACTTTCGAAGGGCCTACCTTAATAATCAGACAGAGAATAGCTAAATGCCTACAGAGACAAATAGCGGAACTATGGGGCTTTATTGATTTATGTGGATTTATAGTTTAATTGTCCAGCTGGCTCCTGCTAGCCTTGAAGGAGACTGTACTCCCTTTTAGCCCCGAAGACACATGTAATGACGATGAGATTCCGTCAAAATATAACAATGTGCCCCCGGGGGGACCACTTTAGGTGATATGTAGCGTCACCTTCACCCTAGGCAGCTGTCGGATACGTATATCCTCTAGTCACTTCGAGAGTTTGGGGCAGGCCGCCGCCCTTACTCTTTGCAGATTATCCACCTCCTTGTGCAGAATACATGACAAGCATGGTCATTGGACCTAGATCATTCACCCTGTGTTAACGTCAAAAACTAATGATGCTGCGAAACCGCAACCAACACGATGCTACCGAAGGTCCAACTTCAATCAGTCAGAGAACAGCTAAAAAGCCAAAGAGAAATAACGTAGAGCTCGGAACAGGCCCACTGCAACCGCAATCATGCTCGCTGTACCTGGACCATTTATTGTATTCATTGTGAATGATCCGACCCATACAACGAAAACGAGTGCCTAGAAATTACAACCACCATGATACGCCCGAAGGATGAACCTCAATAATCAGTCAGAGAACAGATAAAAGACTAAAGACGCAAAAAGCTAAACCCTGGGGTCTTACTGATTCCCGTAGAAATAAAGTGGAATTGTCCAGTTGGCTCCTGCTAGCCTTTTAGGGGACTGGACTTCCTCTTACTCCCGATGACAGATGTAATGATGATTCGCTATGTGGTCTGGAGGCCATTTTTTTCGAAGATGAGGCTGGAGTTGCGGTAACGGTCAATAGATCACGCTAGCGCAAGATGCTGACAACTTAATTTTGGCCTATTATTGAGAACGTGGATATCACTGACAAATGGTTTTAACACAGGACGGTGCAACATAGCACACATCCAATGAAGCAATCAATTTATTGCAAACCACACTTCCCGATCGCATAATTTCACGACAATTAGCAGTTAAGTGACCAGTCAGATCGTGTGATTTAAAACCACTGAATTATTTCTTTACGTTAAGGACAGAGTCTATACGGAGCTAATCGACTAAATTTCAGCCTTAAAACTCAAAATCCGTGATGTATTTAGCAAAATAGGACCGCATTTTTGGCAAAAAGTGATTCAAAACTTTGATAAAAGAATCGACACCTGTCAGCGTGGTCGAGGTGAATATTTGCCTGATATCATTTTTCACTCATAATTGCCAGGCTTTTCCCTTCGAAATACAATAAAAATATGAATCATCTTAATGTAAAATTTTTGTTTTATTTTGTTTTACAAAACAATTTTGTTGTTGAAAAACCCTTTATTAAAATAATTCTTAAAAATTCCTAAATTGCGTTTGGAAAATTAAGAAAAACTAGTGTTACATATTCCCCTTCCAAGCGAGAGTTTGTTCTATTATGTTCCAAGCCCGCTAGAAATTTTCATTAGATTTTATAGATGCGAGCATGAACAACGCTTAGTTTGAACATCTTATTAAACTTTCATCGGAACATTGTGTTCAGCGATGAGGGAAAGTTTTGTCTTAATGGGTTTATTAACGTAATTAAGCTGCCATCCATGGTATGCTCAATAACTTTAGGTCTTTACGTAAAATGTTTACGTAACATTTTGTTTGTTTCCATACACTGGGAATCGTAGTGTGACCAAGGTTACCATCAAACAAAAATAGAAAAGGGTGTCTCCTTCAAACCAAACTCCATATTCCTTTCCCTTTTTCCAAGCGCTACAACTTTTTAAGCTATTAAGCTCCAAGCTAATGGACCAAGAGATTTCTGAAGACATTTAAAAATACATTTGACCACTTAATCGACGTGGGCCTATAAAAATGTATTGGCAACAACAATCCAAAGAACTAAGGGTAGTTCTACTTTATATGTATTCCTGTGTCAAAATAAAAAAATTGCTAAAATTAAGTTTTTACAAAATCCAATTTCACACAGTTTTAAAAGTGTCGTTATGCAAAAGTTTAAATGTTTTAAATATTGAATTAAGTACAGGAATGTAAATGTATATGTAATTTTCTCCACTACAAGCCAGAAAGAGAGTATACACAATCATTACGAACGTTATACTAAATATTATAATATTCTGCACTATTTTAGAATCAGTTAAAAGTCGTAATATACGAATACGATTATTTTTTTGAATTTTCTACAGGCAGTTTGATTTTTCTATCAGGAATTAATGTCGCAGGGATATTGAAAACAATTTGCTGCAAGAAAATCTTGCAAATTAAATAAATTTATGGAAACTTTTTATTTTAAATGTCTTTGTTTTTTCAAGGACTCCTAGGAATCGTAACTTGTATCTAAAAGTAAATTCGATTCAATTCAAAACATGGCAAAAGTCAAATAAAATCTAAAAATCCTTCTAAAAGTTCGAAAACATTATTCAAGACCTTTAAATTTTTTGTTTGACTACAAATACAGGGTGTCCGCCGGGAAGGTATACTAGTTTGTTTGTTTATAATTGTTGTTTAAATGAAAGGGAATGGATCTTATTATTGATAAATGTTTTACTTAATGTCGGCAATTATGTATGGAGTACAATATCAGATAAATATCCGCCTCTGTTAACCTCACAAATGCGAGCCCTATTGAGCACCTTGCCAAAGCGTTTCTGGTTTCTTCGCATAAGCCCTGCTTTTTAGATATTCCTACAAAAATAAGTTCGAAGAAGTCAAATCAGACGACCGTGGAGGTCAATCAACATCACCATTTCTTGAAATAATTTTTTTAGGAAAGACGTCTCGCAGTAATTGTAATTCTGGCTGTATGCGATATGGCATCGTCTTATTGATATCACATGTTAATCAAGTCCAAAGCATTTTTCATTTTCAAAGAACCTTACGTCTTCATGACCAAATTGCACACCACACAGTCACCTTAAATGGATGCAAAGGTGTGGCTTTAAAAAGTTTTCAATCAAATCACGATATCGCTTCCCATTCACAGTTGCCATTACGCTATTTTCATTTTCAAAGAAGTAAGGTCCAATGATTCCTCCTTATCAAATAGCACACCACACTGGCACTTTTAATGGATGCTAAGGTAACTGTTAAATAATTTAATGGTTTCCCATTCCCGTGAACCGACTATTCTGTTTTTTCCCAAATCCATACTTAAGAAAATGTGCCTCGTCACTCATTAAGTTTTTTTAATGAAAATCGTGGTTATCATGGGCGAACTGTAACATCCTATAGGCCTGTGTACGATGGCATAAATAGTCTTATGTAAGAAGCTCCTGTATCAACTCAATCTTATGTTTAAACAAATGAAAATCCTTGTATAGAATTGTGTGGCCAAAGTTGTTCTTTGACGACCAATCTCCAGAGAACGCCGTCGAATTGAGGTGGATGGATTGTTGTGAACACTTTCTTGGGCAGCAATAATGTTATCAGCCGATCTTGCACTACATTGTGGTCCATGCTTGAGCCTATCACCTGCACACCCTCTTTCTTCGCAATCATTGACTACACGATTAATAGTGATTTTGTTGGCACGTTCTTTCTTTCAAAAATTTCACGTAAGTTGTTTATCCTGACAGTAATCGATGATTGATTTTCATCAAATGTTTTAACGATTAAAACTCAGTGGTTTATCGAATATTTTTCCATAATAAATTTGCCATGTGCCCACTTCATGACTGCCAAATACGAATTGTGAAGACTAATATTTAACAAAATGGTGGCAAAACACCCAGCGGACACCCTGTACAAACTCATCAATATTTTTTTCTTTTTGTTTGTTTCTTCTATTTATTATCTTGAGTAGATATTTGTTCCTCGGCTCTGGCTAGACTTGTCCTAATTTCTCAGTTACTAAATACTTATACACGCTATTAAAGGACGCAGTCGTTTAGTCGACAATAATCTCTAACTAAGAAAAATAATCCAGTGATGTTATATCACACCACTGGCTGGCCACTAAACTGCTAATTATCGTGAAATTATGTAGTCGAGAAATTTGATTTGCATTAAATTGATCGTTTTATTGGCTGTGTGACTGGCGGCAAAGTCCTGTAGAAACCACATGTCAGTGATATCCACGTCATCTATAATAAGTCAAAATTAAGTTGTTGGCATCACTATAGCGTGATCCATTGGCCGTTACCAGTCTGATCTTCGAAAAAACGGTCCAATCACGCCTCCAGATCACATAGTGTACCATACAGTGACACGTTGAGCATGCAAAGGCTTCACAATAATCGTTCTAGAATTTTCAGAAGCCCAAATGCGGTAATTTTGTTTGTTGACATACATTAACCAGTGAAAATGGGCTTCAACTGAAAAAATTATTTTTTTGGAAAAACCTGAATGAGTTGATGAGATCTACGGCGATGTAAATGGCCGGTCGGCTTTCGATTCCTCCACCAGTTGAACCTTCAGGCTTCAAAGTAAAATCCTTAAGCACAATTCTGGATCTGCTTCAACACATTGGCCTACGACTACGAATTTTCAGTTGAAAGGCCCAATCGAACACATGTTGGTGTTTGCACATTTGAATCGAGCTTATTTAACGACGAAACCCTTAATAGCGGTCTCCGAAAGACGATTAAGTTATCAGAAAATATCACGAATTTTACCAAATGTAACTTTAACAGAATCGCCATTTTAATTTGTGGATTTTAATTATTTTAATGCAATTTTCGTGCGAAATTGAATTCATTGCAACAATTGCTAAACTAAATTGAAATAAACAAACTTCTTGTTGAAAAACCCACTACAAAGTTGAACTTTTCCTAATGATTGCTGTTTAGGTGATTTTTACCAATTCGTTCTCTAGTAAGCTGCAACATAAACGCGCAAGGAAATAAAATAACAAACCAATTGAAATAACACAGACGTCCTTATTAAAATATTAGTTCGTTCTGACTTCTATCAAATCCTTCGCATGAATTTTTTTTTTTTTTTAACTTTATTTCCGACTTAATTTTGTTTTTACGAATTACTTTTGCTCCATGGAAAATTATTTTTGGATATAGAAAAAAGCGTTAACTTTTCAGCAGTTTTTTCTCATTTTAATCTAAAATTTGTCACACTTGTGTGTGTGTGTGCGTGTGTTTTTATGTCACCAGTTGTGAATACCTTTTATCCAAGTTTTACATTACTTTTCATTCATCTATTTAACATTTGCATGCTTGTGTGGGTAGACAGACGTGCAAACATCATGCAGATGTGCAGAGCAATGTCTCTGTTGCTTTTGCATTCCATGCAATTATATTGACAAGTAAAATGTCACAACAACAACAACAACAACAACAAAAAATACATTAAACAAAAGTTAACCTTTCGTGGCATTTAATGTTTCAATTAAATTAATTCACACGACAGGATAAATTTTTATGCATTTAAAACTGAAACTACAATGAAACTACAAATTTCAAAACAAAAATACCAACAACAATTAATTAATTTGCATGCACAAGTTACAATTTCCTGCCGTAGGACATTTTGCTGTGTGGTACTTTATAGGCATCTAATTTTAAGGGTTTCTCAATTAGGCTGCAATTAGAAGAGATGTAAATATTTGCAATTTTCTTTAAGTTTTATTCGTTAGAGTTAGTGATGAAAAATTTGACTGTAAAATTATTTATTGCAAAAAATTAATCGATTACTTAAGAAGTCCAATATTTTTTTTAACTTAGAACATAAAGTTCGTATCCCAGTTAAAGATATTATTTGTTTTCAGAAATGTTACGAAAATAAGATCTGGCAATTCCTTGTATATTTGTTTTTGTTGGTGTGCGAAGGTAAATATAGTTACATCCACCATGAGCAAGATGGCATGTATGTGAATAGAATAACAAGCAACCGAGGTGGTTGTGTTAGCAGAAATGTGTACTTGCTGTAATAGAAGATCGCGAAGCTTATGAGTTCACTCCCGCCAGCGATATGTATATAAAAAACAGGTTATTAAATTGAAAACAGCGTATAAGACAATAATAAAGTGAAGATAGTAATTTTGCCTAACCACGGCACAAAAATTGATAAAGGGATCTGATGTAATATCAAGCAGATGATGATATTCAAGCTTTCTCAAGGGAGCTTTAGATAACGTAGGAAAATAACAAAATAACAACAGTATATGATAGTCTTGGCTAAGATTAGATAAAAAGTCCTGGCTTGATTAATAAGAAAGAAGTTTGTGAGTAAGAATCAGTTAACTAGATCTACAGCGTAGTTAAATGAAACGGTTTCGCATATTAGAGGCACATGCCCCCCCCCCCCTTGGCACATTGATATGTTTTGACGAAATCTCACTGTCATTACATGGTCCCCCCGGGGGCACATAAATATGGTCTTTATAGAATTCCACTATCTACACACAGTGCAACTGGGGAAATAGCAGCCCAGTCCCCTGAAGACAGGCAGGGAGTCAACTGGAAACTCCACTTTATTTCCAGGGAAATCAGTAAGCAGCAGAGTTCATTATTTGTCTCTTTAGACATTTAATAGTTCTCTGACTGATTATTGAGGTTGGCCCTTTATGGAAGTATGGTGGTGGTTGTGGTTTCGCGGCCCCATAACAGTATAATGGTTATTATGATGGCCAGGATCATCTCACTGATAATGACACGCAAAGTGAATGATCCAGTCCAGTGAGCATGCTAGACATATGTTCTGGGCAGGAGTTGCAAAAGTCTCCAACTCTTTAGCAAGGTGTGATGATTTGCAGCCCTGCTCTGGAATCATTAAAGTTGCATAGAATTATAGCTTCGGCTTTCTAGGACGAGCATTACGTTCCAAATCATGCAGTGGTTAGATCCACCATCTGATTAAGGCTTCAGGGCTAGGTGGGGATGTAAATCGAATCACACAGTTGTCATTACATGTGTCAAGGAGGGTAAAAGGGCGCCCAGTCCCCTATACGGCTAGCTGGAGCCAACTGGACAATTCAACTATATTTCCACGGCTATCAGTAAAGCCTCAGAGTTTAGCTCTTTGCCTCTTTAGTCTTTTATCTGTTTTCTGTCCGAATATTGAGCTTGGCCCTTCGGGAGTATCATGGTGGTTGTGGTTTCGAGGCACTCGTTTGAGTTGTGTGTGCCGGATCATTCACAATTAACACAATGAATGATCCACGTCCAGTAAGCATGATTGCGGTTGGATAGTCTCCAACTCTTTAGCAAGGAAGAACTTTTGGCCTACTCCAGAAGTTGCAACTAGGAGTGAGTGGAGGATATATGTAGGGCGAGAATGACGGTACATTTTATCAAGAGTGGTATGATCCACCGTCAGGTTATGGCTTACACAGCTAGGTACTGACGTAAATTTTATCACGCACTAGAGGCACGTGACGGGTGTCAGGTGCCACTACAACTTCGGTTGCAAGCTGGCAATGGTGCGGTTTTTCAGGAAATTTTGTGGTTTAAGCTCAAATCGCGGGAAGAGCGCATGCTCGGTGTACAGTTCCACTGTGGTGACCCATAGAATGGAAGGAGTTTTAGATAGGCTACGCTTCAAACTAAGGGGGCCACCATGACCAAAGCATGGCGTCGAAGTGGTAGTAATGATTTGTACTTGGATGTTTTGTAAAGGGTCCGCAATCTAACGTTTTTTTTTCAAGTATTGCTTATTTCGTGAATGGTAACACTTCGCTCATTTTTGATTTGACAAATAATTAGTTCTATCATTCCCCTGAACGAATATGGTTGTGTATACGCTTGAACAACGCTTCGCTAAGTGGGCCGATTTTGCAAAAAAATCATCTTTTCATATGAAGCTCATTTTGATCTTGGCGGGTATGTAAACAAGCAAAATTGTCGCATTTGGGGCACAGAAAATCCGCATGCACACATTGAAAAGCCGACGCACCCAAAACGAGTCACTGTTTGGTGCGGATTTTGGTCCAAATGCATAATTGGGCAATTTTTTAGGAGTGGCCGTTACAGTCAAATTGGCGATCGTTATCGGGCCATGTTGAACGAATATTTGTTCACATAAATAGGACGGCGCTACGTGCCACACAGCCGAAGCTGTGTAGTTTTGTTTATAGCATTTAAAACGAAAAAAAGATATTTGGCGGACCCTATATCCACTCATAGGTAAGATCACCGTCAGGTATATGGCCTTTACGGCTGGGTACTGACTTTAATCTGTATCACATCTCATTAAAGGTACATGTTTTTAAATAGGGCACGTAGTGGGCGATATCTTAGTAGTGTGGAGTGCACGCTTGCATTAGAATACTTACGCTTAGTAAGCAGGAAACTGTAAAAATAGATTGCGACAGAGGAGGAAACAGAAAAGAGAATTTAAGGAATATCGCAATTAAGTAATACACAAAAATATTGGCTTGCTTGGCACTTTAAATCAAAAAAACTTTTGTAGTTGACCAAAAGAAAAAATCGTTAAAACTTTTATCAAAAATCTACATGTCGTGAAAGGAATTCTACATGTCGTAGAAGGACAATTTTGCCATCCACTTTTGAAAATTTTAAATCTGAACTTGCCTTTATTTATATTCCAAAGGCATTATTCGAACACTTTTTGTGTGAAGCATATGAATAAAACTTTATTAAATTATTTTTAAAATTATATTCTACCAACCACCGATAGTCTACCTGCTCTCTTCGTCATAATTAAACAGTAGAACGAAAAGTTTATTCTTAATCGTTTGGTATAATTTATGGTGGATGAAATATCTTTAGTCTAATATCTATAAAATTAACTTTATTACTAAATGTATTTAAGTTAACACGCTCCTTTGCACACTTCACACACCTACACACACACACACACACACACACACACACACACACGTTCACACACATTCTGATTCACATTTTTACACATGTTTCGCACACTTACAAATCTGCACATGTTCAGAAATATTAATTTGTATTTGTATGCTTATGGCTGGTTTTACAAAGTTTAATTTTAATATACGAATATAATCTATTCGTATGTAAGATTAAAAATATGTATGCGAATAAAATCAGTGAATAAATTTACTTTAGATCATGTAAACAAGACATAAATCTTAATGTGTTATCAACATCATCATATACTCCCCAATGAAAATGTGAATACAAGTTAACACCTTAACAATGTAATTAATACTGTAAATATGAGTGTATAGACCTATAAAGGGTGATTTTTATAGAGGTGTAGAACTTTAATTTGACAGCAATTTTTTTCAACTGCCGCCTATTTTAGTAGATGCAGAGTGATTTATGTTCAGTTTGGTTAAGTTTTTCATGATGAATCTCTTGATGCCTGTATAACGCATCTAAATTGTATAACTCGAGCCTAAAACAAGATTGTAGTTGGTCACGATTTTCATAAAGTGCTGAAGCTCACTTTTGCTTAAACGGATATGTCAATAAACAAACCTGCCGGAGTACTGAGAATCGTCAAATCTATGTTGAGACATCATCCAGAAAAACCGACTATTCGATGTGGTTTATGCGGCTGGTGAAATCATTGGTCCCTACTCCTTTTAACATGATGTTGGTCACAAAGTTACAGTAACTGATAACTGCTTTAGAGCCAGGATAACTGACTAAACAGTCATGATGTGCAGGAGTTGTGTTTCAACAAGACAATGGAACATATAAGCACGTGCACAGCTGATTTTTTAAAGGAAACTTTGCGTAATCGCATAGCTTCACATTTCGGGCTAGTGAGTTGGCCTCCCAGATTGTGGGGTGAAATCGCTAGTCTACGGTCATTAAGCCCGATACGATTGGCCACTTGGGAGATAACATTCATCGCTTTATTTTTTTTTTAAGAGAAGTAGCACTTCAGGCAACAATGCTATTTAGTCAAGTACCGTGCTACATTCCTTAGGAAAGGGATAGAGGAGAGATGCGACAGGTGGTGAAAGTAGAAGGATAGTTACGGAAATTAACTGTCGTATAAAGACAGCTCAGTGACCAGTGACTATGCCTTCATCACTGAGCAAACCCACCGACCGTAAATTTTTATTTGTAGTGAAAAACAATCAAGGTCTTTGTTGGGAATCGAACTCACAACCCCCAGGCGTTAGCACACTACCTACTAGCCTACAGCCTATGATATACGGCCACAGATATTGGAATAAGGGATCGAAAATTAAACCTCCAGGTTTGACTACATCCGAGCTGGCCGTAGTGGTTAATACTTAATGTATGTATCTGATATGTCATTTTCTTTTGTATAAGTCGCCATTAATGGTTGTTTGTTCGTTAGACAGGCGATTGCTTCCGATGTAATGACATCATTTTCAAACCGTGTTCTGTACAGCACAGGTGAGTCAGTGTTCGTTTAGATAGTTCATATATATGGGGCATATTCATATGTCTTGAGGGAATCTCACCAACATTACATATGTCACCTGTGGTAAAAGGGAGTCCAGTACCCTAAAGGCTAGCAGGAGCCAAGTGGGCAACCCACGTTATTTCCACGGGAATCAGTAAGTCGCAGAGTTCAGATTTTTGGCTTTTTAGCCTTTTAGCTGTTGTCTGACTGATTATTGAGGTTGGCCGTTCGGGAGCATCGTGGTGGTTGCGTTCTCGCAGGATAATTTTAACCAGACATAGGGTAAATGATCCAGGTCCAGTGAGCAGCTATGTCATGTGGGAGTGGGGGAGACGGCCTGCTCCAAGCTCTCGAAGTTGCAACTAGGCTGGAGGATAGAGATATCCGACGGCTCTCTTGATGGAATCTCACCAACATTACATATGTCACCGGGGCTAAAAGAGAGTCCTGTCCCCTAATGGCCAGCAGAAGCCAACTGGGCAACTCCACTTTATTTCCTCGGGACTCAGTAAAGCCCTAGAGTTTAGCTTTTTGTCTTTTTAGCCTTTTAGCTGTTCTCTGATTGATTATTGCGGTTGGCCCTTTGGGAGTATCGTGGTGGTTGCGGTTTCGAGGCTATCGTTTGAGTTGTGTGGTGTTAGATAGTCTCCAACTCTGGGACGATGCCTACTTCGAGCTCTTGAATTTGCAACTAGGAGTGACTGGAAAATAGACATATCCGAAGGCTTTGTATGGCGAGGGTGATGCTACATATCATGCAAGTGGTTTGATCCACCGTCAGGTTATGGCTTACACAGCTAAGTACTGACGTAAATCTTATCACGCATTCCTGAAGAACAGCCTAGTGGCGTTAAATCGCACAATCGTGAAGGCAAATTTACGGGTCCGTACAAAAACAGCCTTTACCTGCATTGTGACACTCACAGTGTATAGAACAGCAGTTGGAACTTAAAAACTAAAATAAAAGTAGAGCAAAAAATATAGCTTTTAATACAATTTACCTTATTTTGTAAATTGCATCCTATTTTGTATTGTGTATTTTTACAAAATTTTAAATTCGTTCTAAATTTCAATTCAATTATCCTGTCCTCCAAAAAATTAATATCATAAAGAAATTTTGAACCACCTTAAGCATGCAAATGCTGTATCTGTCGATGCTTGCGTAAATTTATGTATATTGTGCAATTTTGTATACAAAACGTAAATACACACTGAAAAGAGGACATGCTTCGTGTACGCCATGCAAACAATTACAATTATAGAAATTTATATACAAACTATAGATTGTAAGTAAATAAGTAAGTAGAGTATATAGACTAGTGCCAATACAAGGTATTGGTGTAAATTTTATTACACATTAGGGTAGTGTCTGCTTATGTAGGTAAATTGCCCGCCAGCTTGCATTTTATGCGGGATTAATCTTATATTTCCTTTCTTTCTATTATCCAGAAGATTATCTTTCGGATAATGTAAATTTCATGTCACTTTAAAAAATTTATTTTACTTAGTTTTATTTTATTTCCAGGTTTAATACCTCTATAAACAACACCCTTTTTGCATATATACACAGACAACTATATCCATACATGCAACAAAAACAAATTCTATAAAACATACAATAAATGTTTTTTTTTATTTTTTTTACCCAGATTACAGGGTGGATACATTAAAAAGTGAACATAACAAGTGTAATTAACTGTATTTTATGTAGCAGGGGCTGCAAGCTATAATAGGTGAACCAATGTCGTATATAGGGCAAAAAATTGCGAATTGGTGTGGCACATTTGCTACAGCTTCTGCATATTGCTTTCCCATAGCAATCAAACGTAACTCTATTGTTTTCATTACAAAGTCGTGGCTGTTTGTCATAGCCTACTATCTCTGGAACTATAATACAATATTTAGACTCTCGAATTTTTCACAGTAGGTGTATCACTGTAGCGGGAATAAAAAATATTGAATGGCAACAAATATTTAAAATTAAAGGGTGTTCTAAAGTGACGAACATAAATAAAGAAACTGTTACTTCTTCAACAGTGGTAGAATGGGCTTCGTTTGCAACAAGTACAAAAAATAAAATTTAAACTTATAGAGTGTGCCAATATTGACAAAATTTTCACATATAGAGACTTATCTTTGACACGAAATAGTCAAATACATTTAGTTTAAATATTTTTGTATATTTATATCCACAAAAAAAAAAAATTTCTGAAATTTCAAAAATCATAACAATTTCGTTAGTACATGGTCCCACTGTCGCATAAAATATTTTAACAATATTTTAACATAATTCTCACATAATTCCTTTCTTTTAATAGTTTATTATTCCCTGTCATCTGTCATTATTTTAAATTCATTCATTTATTCATTTAAAAGCGTAAAGTGGACATTTCCTGTACTTAAAGTTTAACAAAAATATCTCAAATACTTTATCAAATAGCTAAAATTTTTAGATATAACAACAACAACAAAACCTACGAGATAATTTACATGCAAAGCATGTAGAAGAATGTACAAGTTTTGGCTCCTGTTCGTTTCATGTATAAAATGTTTTAAAACTAAATAGAATGTGAATTAACATGCAACTGGATCTGCCTTTTTTGCAACACTTCTTCTACAAATAATTTTTCACAATATTTTTTATTATTTCTTGTTATTTTTTTTTTTTTTGTTTATTATTATTAGTAAAGAATTTAAATTGTGGATTTAATTAAAATTTTTATTGAAATTTATAAACTTCATAACTTAAAGTTTATTTCATTTTTGAAATTATTGGTAAAACTATTTTTGGTTTTGTAAGAAAGAGATCTTTTAAATACCCAAGAAAAAAAATATTTATAAAACTTTATTTAAATTTATTTAAAAACTTTTCTTGTTTTTTTTTTTAAATTAACAAAATTTGTAAAGGACTTTTTTTTGTTAATAAAAATTTGTTGAGATTAAAAATACTTGTCACTTGAAAAAATAATTGTGTGTATTTGCGAAGCTGATGATAAACAATAATTTATTCCTTATTTAATAAGAAAAAAGTATAGAAGAGATCCTTTTAATTAATTACGTAGCAAAGTCTCTCACAGCTAAATAAAATGAATAAAAAAGTTTTGGAACCCTTAAAAATCTTCTACAAAATTGGGTCTTGAATGCTTAGACTTAGAACTGGCCTTCTTAATATGAAGCTGAGAAACTTGATGGCAGTCAAATCAGTGTAAGAAGAAAAGTGTAAAATATTACATACAAACTTCACTGTAACTGCAAGAACAAGATGAAGAAGAATTGAATCTCTACTTATTTGACCCAATGCTCATGAAAAGTGTAATGCGTGATAAGGTTTACATCAGCACCGACCGCGAGGACATAATCAAATGCTGGACCGAACCACCATGGGTGATATGTAGCGTCACACTCGCCCTAGGAAGTCGTCGGATGCGTATATCCTCCTGTCAGATTTTCCAATTCCTTGTCCAGAAACCATGACATAGCATGCTCACTGGGTCTGAATCATTTACCCTGTGTCTGAATCATTTACCATGTGTCAAGTGAAAAATGAATGATCCTGTGAAACAACAACCACCACGATGCTCGCGAAGGACCAACCTCAAAAATCAGTAAGAGAACAGCTAAAAAGCTAAACTCTGAAGCTTACTGATTCACGTGGAAATAGTGTGGAGTTTTTCAGTTTGCTTCTGCTAGCCTTTAGGGAACTGGACTGCCTTTCACCCCCGGTGACACATGTAATTATCGTGAGATTTAAGAACGACATATAAATGTGCCCCCCCGGGGGTGGAATGTCATATAAAATTTTATTGTCGAATAAAAACGATTTAACTTTTCACGTTTAATTTTTTCCAATTAATTCAGGGGTACTGCAGGGCCCGTTCATTTTCCTACCCTATTTCTTATTTTGCTAGCCTTTAACCCCATATACTCTTCCGCAGATGACAACACTATTTGCCATTCGAATTTATTTACTAATAGACTGAACTAGTTGGAGGTGACGGAACATGGATAATACGCTCAATCGCGAACTCGCAAAAATTTTAGTATGGGATCGTCGATTTTAATGCCCATAACACCCCATCTTGCATGTTTACGCTTAGATCTGTGTTCTAAAATGGTGCTGTATATGTTACTATGGGTCAAATAGGTTTTATGGAATCGGAAGCTTTTGATTATCTTGGCATAAAAATTCAGTATGATGTTCGATGAACTAAGTACAGTTTTCAGGTTTCTAAAAAAGTTATCAAGTGCCTCGGTTCTAAAACGGTGTAGAAGATATTATACTCCATTTGATTTTCTCTACTATTTATACCACCTATAGTCGTCCAAAAACGGAATACAACTCTAATGTATGGGCCGGTGCAACAAAGTTTATTTTAGAGTTGCTCGACCGCGTACAGGTGAGGGCCAAAAGGCTCATTGGGGACAGTAGGGTATCCAACTCTATTAATTCTCTAGAGCGTCGACGCAATTTGGGATGTATGTCACTATTTTATCGTTGCTACAATGGTAAGTGCTCTAGTGAAATAAGGGAACTAGTTCCCGTTATACGCACGTTTTTACGTTTAACCCCATTTGCCTTGCGAGAGCAGCCAGTGATTCACACATCACATTACAGGGAAAATCCGTTTTTTTTAGCATAACCGTTCTTATGTGGAACAAACTTCCTCCATAGGTCCTTCCTTTCACTTTCAATAAAGTAAACATCAAATCAAATGTCCAAAAACACTACTTTTTTTTTCCTCCTCCCCATAATATTATTTAGTAGTTCTGGCACAATGCATTGCTTGTATAGGGGTCATTCCCCAGGAGCTGGCCCAAAAAATAACACATATGTTACAATCTCGCTGCTGTTGTTTCATTTCCAGATTATAGTAATGCATAAAGGGTGTTTTATAGGAGTAGAAAACTTTAAGTTGGTAACACCTTGCAAACTAGTGATCATTTAGCACTTCAATATTTTGTTTAGCAATTAATTATAAATGTACTGATGGCTGACATCGGCTTCCAAAATTGTTCAAATGGGACCCAAGTGATAGAGTTCACTTTTGTTTGAATAAACAAAACCGGCTTATTTCGAATGATGATAATCCTTGGAATTATGTTGAGACACTGTTACATCTATAACAACAAACTGTTTGGTGTACTTTATGGGGAGAATCATTGCTTCCGAGCTTCTTTAAACACTAGACAGAACATTATTGGCTAAACAACCATAATATGCAAAAGCTATGATTTCAACTAGATGGCGCGGCATGTCACACAGCTTAAGCCATATTTAATTTTTTAACGGAAACGTTTGGTAACCGCATAGTTTCATGTTTCGGGAACATGAATTGACCAGGATTGTGCGATTTAATGTCGCTGGACTATTTTACGTGGGGATATGTAAAATCGCTAGTCAATGACGATAAGCCCAAAACGATTGACCACTTGAAGGACAATATCCGTCGTGGTATTGCAAACACACGGCTATAAAAGGCAGAAAAAGACATCAAAATTTGCAGATCCAGATTAAACTACGTCCAAGCCAAGCTGTGGTTATCATATTTTTTTTATAAAGAAAAGTAGCACTTCAGGCAACAATGACTATTTAGTCAAGTGCCGTGCTACATTCTTTAGGAAAGGGATAGAGAAGAGATGCGACAGGTGGTGAAAGTAGAAGGATAGTTACGGAAATTAACTGTCGTATAAGATAGCTCAGTGACCAGTGACTATGCCTTCATCGCAGAGCAGCCCCACCGACAGTCAATTTTTATTTGTAGTAAAAAAAAAACTAAGGTCTTTGTTGAGAATCGAACCCACAACCCCCAGTCATGTAGGCTAGCACACTACCTTGTAGCCTACAGGGGCAGATGTCATATGATTATCCAGTAGATTATGGTTCGTAAAAAGTAAATTCAATTTCAATTTAAAATTCAAAAACTTTTTAAACTTATACCTCTATAAAAACATTCTATATTTTTTTTATTAAAAATCTTAAATATGAAATTTATACGGCCATTTCGCAACTACTTACAAAGCTCGTCAATGGATTTTACTGAAATTTTCTATAAAAAACTTAAACGACATTGATTAAGAGAACTAACTGCATCAAATCAACAAAGAAAACGGAAACGAAATTAATAAATTATTCAAAAACACAGTGAATATTGAAAAAACATTTTTAATTACTCCTTTTTCTACACCAGCGTGTTGCCATTTTGTAAAAAAAAAATATATGTATTTGAAAAGTTTTAACGAAAAATAATGCTTTAATTAATTTATTACTTATCGCGAGTGGTATTTGCGTAGGAGATTTTTAAAGGGTGTTTTTATAGAGGCATATAAATTTGAAAAGAAAAAGCAAAAGTTTAACTTCGGCATACCAAGACTGTTTGTCAATTATAATAACAATATGGGAGGTGTAGGCAAAATGAATCAATCGATTAGTCTTTATAGGGCATCCATAAGAGGCAAAAAACAGTGGTGGCTAATATTTGCATATATTTTAGACTTGGCATTAAGTAATACTTGGCGATTGCACGTTATACTATGTAAAGCTCAAAATACTACTCGGTGGATCAGCTATTATTCAGGAGTATTGTGCGATCCTATTTGCAGCCCACAGCATTAAAGCGGCGTCAAGCTTCATTCACAATAGTTGGTTCTGATCGCAAAAACAATGCTCATAATCCGGAACAGATTGTAAATCAATTGAGATGTGTTGTTTGTCATAGTAAATGCCGCTGGAAATGTGTATTATGTACAAAAACGCTTTGCGTTGAAAAAAAAACTGTTTTGTGCAATTTCGTACTTAGTATGCCCAATGTCCCCAAGTGAGGACACCCAATTTTCTAAAAAGTGAATAAAAATGTTGAAGTTTTTTTTTTATTATTTCATTTATTTAGTTGTCATTGAATTAATAAATAACAACAAAAACATTTTTTTTAGTTTCATTTTGGGCGTTAATGGGTTAATATCGTTTCACATGTAATATGCGAACGATGTGTAATTCAGTATAAACAAGTCACTTCGAGATCACGCTATCAAACTCATTAGACTTTTTATGTGCTGAAACTAAGTAGTCCGCTACTATTTTTCGGAAATTCTTCTTGTTGCTCGTAGTGACTATTTACTCCCGCAAAATGAATTTTCCGAATTGACACGAAATTTACTTTATTTGGCATTGCAATTTAAATATGACCACGGTTTGCTCGAACGCAGTATAACTTGGAGGTCCCGTTAAAAAAAAAAAACAATTAAAAGTTGTAACAATGCAAAAATAAGGAAAAAAACCCATTTAAAATTTGACGAGAAAAATCGTCAATTCCCCCCAAAAAATAGGTATTCCCAATTTGGAAAAAAAGTGCCATTTTGCGAATAAATCCCCTAATCTTTCAGACACTGCGGGAAAAATTTATTACTGCAGAGTATTCCTGCTTGTTGACCCAATTACTAATCGGTTAATGGATTTTTAATAATGGTTGTCACAATCATATTCCTGTTTTCTTCTTGTATTCAAAAGCACTGCAAAATTATTCTTTTTTTAAAAATCTAAATCCCTTTATTAATTTGTGTGAAATGCATATTTTGACCAAGAAATGCCATAAGGAGGTCACAATAACTGTTATTGTTTTTTATTATTCCTTTTTAAACTTCTCATTACTTTAAGGACATCGTTTATTCCTTTTTTTAACTTAAAGTTCTTGAACCTGTGTCTGCAGGTTAAATAAATATTTATATGAACATATGTTAAGTATTTATTTGTTTAGGCATTTTAACTCACCAATACATGCATGCAAACTCACTTGTATGATGTCTGCAATAAATCGTCTTTTATTTGTCATGTTGTTTGCTTTCAGTGGCTTTATTAAGTATACCTTTTGTTGTTGTTGTTTTTTGTTGAGTTTTCGACTAAGCCTCATTTACACACACTCACATTTGTTTCTATATCCAACACCTTTACACCCACTTTTGGTATATATGCATGTGTGTGTGTGTGTGTGTGTGTTTTAGTTTGCTGCATATGTATTTTAAATTAATTTGCCTCAGGGGCTTGCAAGTTCAATGTATTGAAAAGGAGGTTAATTTATAAAACGTTTATTAAGCTTCAAGTGGTTTTGGCTTTATTTTTTTTTTGTTCTTGTATTTGTGTATTTGCCTTCCTTCTTGTTTTTTCGTTTTTCATTACCAAGGACTTTTAAGCTGAAAGTATGTCAAATGAACATTATTGAACATTAAAAGTTATTTTTAGTTGACGTTGCCTGCAACTGTGACCCAAAAATGCTTAAAGTGTTTGAAGGCGTTATGTAGAAAAATAAATAAAATTTAATATTTTATGTAGAGGATAATTCAAACACTCACAAACAGTCACAGCATATTATTTAAAGGCTGACAAGGTATTTAGGTCACATATCTTTTCAAAGATACGAAGTCACAATTTTGGTAAATATTGAAGAAGATTGAAAGTTTCATTATCGTCCACAAATTGAAAGCATAATAAATGTGATAAATATATGAAAAAAGTCACATAACATCACTTTATTTAATAGCAATCTTTATTGAAAATATTATATAGAATATTATTGTAGAATACTTTTGCTTACCATAAAGAATCTAAAGCTTAAATTACTTTAAGTAAAAAATATAGAAGAAAAGTTTACAAAAGGAAGATAGAAGTCAATATCCATCCTTTGAGGAGCCGAGAGGTAGGATAGCTTATGATGAAAAATTTATAAATTAGTTTTGGGATAGCGGACAACATATATTTTGCCTTGATCCTTGCAGGGAGACATGAAGCTTCCTTAACTTTCCATATCCAGCTCTTATAACTGGAACGGTTTGACGAAAACATATTCTCAGGTTTATAAGAAAAAAGAAGATTGTTGAAAAGTATGCTTATGCAAGCTTAACCACAATGACTAAATGCAGCTTAAGAGGTGATCTTCTTACATGTTCTATTTACCGTTATGTCTTCTATATTATCGTAACAAAATCTAAAGTGTAGATCAGAGATTTTAGCTACAAAGACCAGCCAAAAATCACTTAACACAGTGTATAACAAAACAATAATTAGCAATAATTAGCAGTAACAGTATTTAGAAAGACTTCTAAAGGGAGTTTTTATAGGGGTATAGAACTTTGAAATAAAACCAAAAGAATTTTATTAAATTGACAGGAAGTTTACTTTATTCGAAGGATAATCTTCTGGCATTTTACTGTGCCGGACGCGTTTTGCGCAAGTTTTAAAGGAAAATAATCTATATATAGAACAAGTCGGGTTTTCCTTCCTGACGCTATAAATCCAGAACGCTAGAACCTTTTTCCACGGTTTTGCATTGGATGGAAAGATCTCGGGCTCCGTGAGGTTTATAGCAAAGAAAATTTAGGAAAAATTTCAAGAGAAAAGCAGGAGAACACGGAAAATCATTTTTCACATACAGCGCCATCTGTGATACAGTACGTGATGTGTGAGTATCACTCACGAAAATAAGTACGTTTTACAGCTACTCATGCGCACGTGAAATTGAGATTAAAGTTATTTATTTCCTAACAGTTCAATTGGATACCGTCAAAACAATCACGCGTATTGTGCAAATTTTTATTCAACTTCAACAGCAGACATTTGTCCTTAAGGTGGTAAGTTGAACTGTGTAACGTGTGATTAGATTTACATCCGCGCCTGGCCATCAAACCTTAATCAGATGGTGGATCAAACCACTGCATAATTTGGAACGTCATGCTCGTCCTAGAAAGCCGAAGCTATAATTCTATGCAACAGAACTTTCTAGTTGCAACTTCGATGATTCCAGAGCAGGGCTGCAAGTCATCACTGCTTGCTGAAGAGTTGGAGACTTTCCAACTCCTGTCCAGAACACATGTCTAGCATGCTCACTGGACTGGATCATTCACCTAGTGTGTCATTAACGGCGAAATGATGCTGGCCACCATATTAAACAATAGACTTGATATGGGGCAGCGAAACCACAACAACCACGATACTCCCATATAGGGGCCAAACTCAATAATCAGTCAGAGAACAGTTAAATGTCTAAAGAGACAAATAACGGCTTACTGATTCCCGTGGAAACAAAGTGGAGTTTCCAGTTGTACCCCTGCTGACTTCAAGGGACTGGGCTCCCTTTTTCCCCCAGTTGCACAGGTTTAAGTTGTTGCTTTCTCCAAAGACCATATATATGTGCCGCCGGAGGGTAGTTGAACTGTGTAAATTATGTGGATCGTGCATTTGAGGTTAGATTCACCAGTCTCTCCATAGTCCAAAATACTGAGAGAACGACGTGCGAACATCAGTCGCCGCACAAGACATGCAAGCCAGCAACAAGTGTATTCACATAACTTAAGCGAAGAAAGACAAAATATAATAAGAGAAAATACCCGATTGAGACAACGCGTGAGTATACGAGGATCACTGGCACCGTACAATCGCTTGGCATTCCAATATGATCCCACTGCGAACTACAGTGATGATGACAATTTAGATATTGGACGAATGACAATATTGCAATGCGTTAAAGTTCAAAACAGAAACGGCTGGATTGTGCTGCGCAAGTAGAAAAGTCAAACTGCATCCATTACTTACACCACCATAGCCACTAAAACCATTGTTCGATGGCACTGTTGCTATTTTCTTCAACGCATCCTTGAATATAATAACTGCTTTCGCATAACTTCCTGTGGAGCTAATATCATTCGAGAAGGCGACTTTATGCCTACTTGCACGGTTAAAGATTTTATTTAACCAATCACTCACACCAATCAATCACACCAACACAATCAATTGTAATACGTAACAACTAAACATACACCACACACTACATCATCATACGATCAGAAGTCACATCGAATTCAACGTCAGACCAAAAAACAAAAAATGTGATTTACCAAAGAGCACTTCAATGAAACGGAAATTTGCTGAGATGTATAACCCTACGATTCAGTATTTTCTTTGGATTCACTTTCATTTTTTATTTAGAGAAGTTCAACTAAATTCCACTTTACTTTTGTAATGGAAATGAATTCATTACTGTTGCGCAATGAAATAAAATTTTTCCTTTTCAAATATAAAACAAAAAAAAAAAATATTTTTTCTTTATCTTTTAATCCCCAAACAAAATGTTACAAAAAACAAAGCCATCTGGTGGCGAAACGGATTCGCCGGGTTTGATAGTAAAGTAATAAAGTAAACAAATGGGTACGCTGTTTACTTACAGCGTGGCTTGCTAAGAAAAACTTATGCACGCAAGACAACAACAGCTTTCTAGTTAAAAACCGCTTGGAAATTTTATACACGCGAAACAACAACAATTAGATATGCTGTTTACTAACTGCGTAGTTTTCTAAGAAAACTTATGTACACAGGACAACAACAACTAGCTCAAAATAAATTTCAGGAAGAAACTTTAGCAGCATAAAAAAACAAAAACAAACCGGCCCCTACACATTGAATAAATAACATAACAACAACAAAATGTGATACAAAGGAAGTAGAAAATTCTTAAATTTTCTAGACCTCTAGCGGGCAAATACAAAAGGCAGCGTCTAAGTGGATAGTTAGTTAGTTGAAAAGTAAACCTTGTGAAATAAAAACGGGCATCTGAAGTAAATTGTTCTGTAGAGTCAACTTTGTGTGTATCTAAAATTATTTATTTTGCATTAAAGAACTCACAACAAAACGTTTCAAAAAAAATATAAATGTAAAAATATTTTTAATATGAGCTTCACGACCTGCTTCGATGTAGTTTAGTTTAATTTCCGAGGACTTTTTCCTACATTTGTGGAGGCATGTCGGCAATAATGCGGAAAATGTTATCCCTCAAGTGGTCAATCGTTTGAGTTTAGCGGCCTAGACTAGTAGCTTCTTGAAAATGAAACAAAAGAGCTCGCCGTTCATGCCGAATAAAAGATTGGAAAAAATGCCAACAGTATACCACACATACGAATTATATGATCTTGAAGGCCAATTCACGGGTCGGAAACGTGAAACTATGCGGTTACCAACCGCTTCCTTAAATAAATCACTTGTTATACGAGCTTTGTGATATGTTGCATCAACTTGTTGAAACCATAGGTCCTGCACACCTCATGGTTGCTCAATTGATAAATGAAAAAGTCAAAACCAAGACTCCTATAGCAGTTACCATTAACTGTAACATTTTGCATGGCATCCCTTTTAAGGAAGTGTGATTCGTTTTACATCCGCACCTGGCTATGTAGCCTTAATCAGATGGTGGACAAACCACAATTGTATAATTTGGAACGTCATACAGGCGTCCTAGGAAGCCGAAGACATAATTCTAAGCAACAGAACCACCAAGCTGCAACTTTAATGATTCCAGGGCAGGGCTGCAAACTATTACACCTTGCTTAAGAGTTGGAGACTTTCAACTCCTGTCCAGAACACATGTCTAGCATGCTCACTGGACTGGATCATTCACTTTGCGTGTCATTATCAGTAAAATGATCCTGGCCACCTTAATAACCATTATAATGTTATGGGGCCGCGAAACCACAACCACCACGATACTCCCATATAGGGGCCAAACTCAATAATCAGTCAGAGAACAGTTAAATGTCTAAAGAGACAAATAACGAACTCTGCGGCTCACTGATTCCCGTGGAAATAAAGTAGAGCTTCCAGTTGACTCCCTGCCTGTCTTCAGGGGACTGGGCTCCCTTTTTCCCCCAGTTGCACAGATCTAGATAGCTGTTACGTACTATAAAGACCATAAATGTGCCCCTAGGGGGGGCCGTTTTAAGGAAGCATATGAATCGTCCAGTCCTTAAAGCTTAACAAACAGTCAGTTTTTCTGGATATATGGGTACCGGATTATCATCACTGTAAACTTTTTTTATCGACGTTTCCTCCATTCAAACAAAAGTGGGCTTTATCGCTTAATAAAGTCGGAGTACATGGTAATCATATTTTAATCCCAATTTGAACCAATATGGAATATAATATGGAAACGTTGTTCAGTTGTCAGTCTATTCATATTAAAATGCCATGTTAGACTAAACAGAAATCACTTGATAGCTGACGCAAAAATTTAAAAAGTTGCCAATTAAATTTATATAAAAACCAGCCGATATATTTACAACCTTATCCATTTGACTTAAAAATATTCTCAGGGTTATAAGCAAAGTGTAAATTAGCTGATGTTAAAAGAATGTCTCTTAGGATTCTATTTTAAAAGGAATTTTTTGGAAAGAATGGTTTAAGCCAGAAATTATTAAGGGCACTTTTAGATATGTGCGTATATTCTCCGACTAGGTTAAATTTATTTAGTTATGATTTTACGTCAATCCGCGTCAAATTTGGTTTGTGAACAAAGCGGTTTCGGCTATTTACCACCTTCAGTGTTCAGTGTTGACGTAAAATCATACCCAAATAGGCAGTTTTAGAGTTCTGCTTCTTATTAGGCAATATTTCTTCCATATTGTCTTATCAAATGTTGAAGTATAGATTGAACCTTACAGAGAACTCAGCTGCAAGATTTTGCGATAGTAATCCGAAGAACTTGAAACAACAACATCGACAGTTGTTAGAAATCTTTATTTGTAAAATGTTAAGGAAGAGATGGAACCTTATCTCATAAGTAACTTTGTATGACCGACCTTCTTTTTTAAAGTAGAGTCTCTCATTATCCAAATTTTAAAAGCATCTTTTAGTGGTCCTTAACATTCAACATATTGCACAGTCTGCAGCTTTTATTTTCTTTGACTTTCATCTTTACCAAATGACAGTTAAAAAATCGGCAAAACCCTTTGCATAAATCTTTAATAAAACAATTTTTCTTTTAATATAAAAAACTTTAAAGTTTTCTATTTAATAACTGTCTCTCGGGGAGAAACATAATTTAACTCCCCGCAAAGTTTTATGATTTGTGACGTTTAAATGAATAAAACTTCCAGCGAAGTTAAAGTTGAATGCAAAAGTTCGAAATTTCTTATTTTAAAATACAAAATGAAAAGTCTTGAATTTTAAGTCTAAATGACCTTTTCACTTAAGGCCATTAAGATAAATTTGGATTTTTTTTTTCTTCCTCTTCCTCCACATTTCCATTGTTCTATCAATTCAGCAGCATCGTTTGGCATTGACTGCTTGTTGTTCATAGACACTTTCACGCTTGTCAAAATGATAAAATTTTATTTATTTGCATAAACTACTGCATGCTCAGATACGAGTATAATAACATCCTGACCTGAATACGTATGCTATCATATTCCTGATCTCAGCATATTTATTTTGGGCAACAAGTTGAGAGCAAAGAAGTCATTTCACAAAAAAAAAAAAAAAAACAAAAAAGAAAATAATCAAAGAAAAAAAAACGAAAAAGAATAAACGAAATGCCATTAAATGACGACAATAGTATTACGACCAATCACGATATCAATGATGAAATTTAAACAGAAACAACGGAGTAACAGCAACAATAACAATATTAAGTAGACACTCCTGTCTGTTATACAAAAATGTGAGTTTCAGTCATCAGCAATTTTTATTTAGATTGAATTGGTTACATCTTGCAATAATGACAACTTCCAAGGCATAAGGCACAAGGCACAACAAAATCCTATTAAGCTAATGAGCACTGAATGAGTCTTAAATAAGACGTTATTTACACAGTAATTTTTGATGGCAGTTTTAGGGAAGGGGGACCGGTCAGGCTTATTAAAAAGTAAACATCAAATATTCATTAGCATTCGCTAAACAATTTTATTGCTTCAGTTTTTATTTCACTTTTTTTTTTCTTCCTTTTTTACGTTTATGTTTATAAAAAAAATGTTTTACAAGTTGCTAACGTAGCATAGCTACACTGTTGGTAACTTTCTTAGCTTGAAATTGATGTGATTTGATTTTCATCTGCACCGACCAGGTAGTCATAATCAGATGGTAGTCAAACCACTTGAATGATTTGCAAACGTCATTCACGCCCTAGGAGGCCATCGAATACGTATATCCTCCGGTCACTCCTAGTAGCAATTTCGAAAGCCCGAAGTACGCCGCAGCCTTCACTCCTTGCTAAAGAGTTGCAGACTTTCCAACTCCTGGTCCAGAACGCATGAAGCTTAATAAAATTAAGAACACGACGGCATTCATACTCACTGGACCTGAACCATTCATTGTGTTCATTATGAATTATCCAACCCACAAACTATCACGAGGGTCTCGAAACCACAACCACCACGATACTCCCATATAGGGGCCAACCTCAATAACCAGTCAGAGAACAGCTAATTGTCTAAAGAGACAAATAGTGAACTCTGCGAGCGTACTGATTCCCGTGGAAATATGTGGATTGTCCAGGTGACTCCTACTAGCCTTTGAGGGACCTGGGCTCCATTTTACCCCGCAAGACACCAGTCTAAATAGAATAGTAGGTTCCAAAAAGACTATCATGTGCCCCCGGGGAGATCTTAGCTTGAAATAACAGTATAACCTCTACCAACTTTGTTCTGAAATTTTTCATTTGTTATAGAAAGCATTATTTCCTTATATAGAAAAAACATAGCGCCGCCTATTTGCTTACAATTTATATATATACTTATAATTATACAACAAAGTGTATATGAATATAAAATGCATTTGTCTTAGTGCAAAAAAAAGCTATGACGAAAAAAACTAATTTTATTCAAAACTAAATTTTACTTCGAAAGATCAATGCAGGATGGCCTTAATATTTAAAAGGGATTTCGAACTTTTGACCACTGTGACTGTTTTTAATTAAGATGGTTGCTGTTGCTTGCGGGATGCCCAATTCTAATCATTTTTCCAGTATTTTTAACCATTTTTCATGAATAATATGCACAATTTGGAGACTTAAGGCGTTAATTCTTACAGGTTTGTCAGCCTTTACGAGAATCCTGAGGCAGGTGCCAAATTGTTCTACGTTACAGACCAATTACACTGAACGACAAAGTTTTTGTTTCGAGGTTGAAATTTCGCTGATTTTAATGTATTTCCACGTGTTAAAACCGAATGTGACCTATATATATTGATATATTGAGTTTTCAACAAATGAAATATTTCATCACCAACAGTTGGTACACCTGTTTGTTTACATAATTTACCTCTTCTCAGCTTTTCATAAGTAGTAAACATAATCTATGTGAGTTTCTCAGTTGTACGCGCCTGGTTGCTATTGAAATTATTGTGTGAAGTTGATTTTAAAATTAATTTAACTGCTGATCTGAATTGCCTCGAAAGTGTGTGAATTCCGTCGAATTCCGCTTTTGCTATATATGTGGTGAAATGACATTTTTGGCTCAGAAACGTAAAATGACACCTATCGTTAACATTGCCTATGAACATTATTTTGGTGTGAAAGTTGGGGACCAAGATAAATCATGGGCTCCTCATATATGTTGCAATTCTTGTTCCGTCATATTGCGAGAGTGGCTGAAATATAAAAACCGGGCGATGGCTTTTGCAGTATCTATGGTTTGGCGTGAGCCTGCCAATCATACAGAGACGACTGTTATTTCTGCTTAACTGCTCCCATTAAGCATGAAGAAAATACCCTAATCTCCCATCTGCTCTTTGGCCTGTACCACACTCAGACACTTTGCCAGTCCCTTCTCCATCCCAAAACTATGAAATATCAGAAGAAGGCGATAAAGACTGTGTAGAAGGAGCAACCCACCCTTCTACATCTTATGACCCTGATTTTTAGGGTAAGCGATAGGTCTAGTGATCCACACAAAATTAGTCAAGCAGAGTTGAGTGACCTTATAAGAGATCTTGGCTTGTCTAAGGAAAAGGCTGAGCTTTTAGGGTCAAGACTACAACAATCTTCTAAAACATGATGTGAAAACATCTCAGTACAGAAAGCATCAAAAAGATTTGCTTCTTTTTTTCAGAAAGAAGAAAGAAAACCTCGTAGTTTGTTCTGATGTTAATGGTTTGATGAACTGCTTGAATTTGCATCACACTCCATCTGAATGGAGACTGTTTATAGACTCTGTACTTTTGCATTATGGAAATCAGCTACCTTCTATTCCTATAGGTCATGCAGTTTACATGAAGGAAACTTATATAAATATGAAAACACTTCTCCAATCAATCAAATATGAACAACACAAGTGGGGATCTGAAAGTCATTGCTATACTCCTAGGAATGCAATTAGAATTCACCAAGTACTGTTGCTTTTTGTGTTTGTGGGACAGTCGCGATCGAAAATCTCACTATTAGAATGTAAACTGGCCTACACGAGACCTTAACCCTAATGAGAAAAATGTAGTTGACGAGCCTCTTGTAGATCCTAAGGATGTTCTCCTTCCCCCATTACATATTAAGTTGGGACTAATGAAAAACTGTGTCAAGGCCATGGACCAGGAAAGACAAGCTTTTAAGTACTTGAGAACAAAGTTTCCTAGGTTAAGTAATGCAAAAGTCAAGGAAGGCATCTTTATTGGGCCTCAAATCCGTGAAATCGTAAATGGTCCTGCTTTTGACATGATTTTAACAGGAAATGAAAAAAGAGCCTGGCAAGCCGTTAAGGGAGTTTTACATGGATTTTTAGGTAAGAAAAGACATGATAACTTCACAGCATTGGTTAAAGAGCTTGGATGCAACATGTTCTTCAAAATTCATTTTCTTCACTCTCATCTTCATTTCTTCCCACCAAACTGTGGAGCTGTGAGTGACGAACATGGTGAAAGACTCCATCAAGACATTGCCTTAATGGAACAGAGATATCAGGGCCGTTGGGATGAAGCAATGCTTGCAGACTACTGCTGGTCTCATCGTCACAGTAATCGATGATTGATTTTGCTAAAATGTTTTAACGAATTAAACACTTTGATTTATTGAATATTTCTCCATAATAAATTTGCCACGTGTCTACTTTACGACTGCCAAATATGAACTGTCAAAACTAATGCTTACCAAAATGGCAGGTGTCCCGGTGGACACCCTATATTTGGTAACGTAATTTGCTACAGAATAACACCTCTCACGTTTTAAAGATTTTAATAAATCCTTCATTGTCTCTCTGCTTTCTCTGCGCTCACTAAATAATAAGAAAAACAAAAAGTCAATTTCATATTAAATTAATTAAATTTATTTAAAATAGTCAAATTGAACTCCTTGAAGAGTTCAACTGCCACAATTCCATTTAAACAATAATGGATGTTATTTTTATGAAAAAAAAATAAAGGACTTCTTTGCTCATACAAAAGCTGTGATGGATAGCAGTTATTTTAAATATAATAAATAACACAAAATAGAAATAAAAGAAAAGAAAAATAGTAAAAAGAAGTTATTACTGGCAAAGCCACGTTTATTACTATTGTTTTCATGCTCCTCCTGTTTTACTTTGAATGTCTGTTTGTTTCGTTGCAAAAGTTATTGTGTTTTTGAAATACAGCAAAAACATTTCCGTCTAGTTGATTGCTTGTTCTTGCAACATCTGCTGCTGCTGCTGCACGTATCTATTTATCATAATTATCATCTTTAGCTGAAGTTGCCAGTACGTAGCATTATCAGCAATTTCCTCCTCAAAAACAACAACATTTTTTTTTTGTGTATTTTTGTCTAGTTTCTGTAGCCAAAGCCAACCAACCAGTTTTGGCCTAAAATTATCAAGTTTTCTATTGTATCATTTAACAGAAACAAGAAGCGCCACACCAAAACTTTAGTTTTGAGGTAAAGAAGAAAAGCATCAAATTATTGTACTCGTTATAATGAATTTTCGTTTTTGTTTTTGTTTTTCCAAAACACAACAGACAGGAAAAACGAAAATCCATGATGATGAGAATCAAGTCAAACAATTTTGAATGAAATAGAAAAGCACAGCAAAAGTAAATCTTGCTGTATGGAATGAACAGAAATAAATTTCCAAGATACAAATAATCAGACTCACGTACAAATAACGAAACTGTGGCCATACAACGAGTGTCCGAAAATTTACTCAAGTTATGAGCAAATCGAGCATTAGTACGCTCTGTTGGTGACCCTGTAGGCTAGTAGGTAGTTTACTAGCTTGTCGGTATGGGGGTTGTGGGTTCGCTTCCCAACGAAGACCTTGGTTTTTTTCACTACAAAAATAAAAATTGACTGTCAGTGGGGCTGCTCAGCGATGAAGGCATAGTCACTGGTCGCTGTACTGTCTTATATACGGCAGTTGATTTCCATAACTATCCTTCTACTTTCACAACCTGTTTCATCTCTTCTCTATCCCTTTCCTAAAGAATGTTGCACAGTACTTGACTAAATAGGCATTGTTGCCTGCTACTTCCCTTTTCTAAAAACAAAAAAAAAACGAGCTACAAAAAAAAGCTAAGCGTTTTCGCGATGCAAGTGCCAATGATAATTTTCATGTAGACGACGCACAGTGCTTTGATATAGAGCAATATTTGGCAAAAATAGAATAAGAAGCAGACTTAACAAAATAAAAATTGGCATCAAAAGTATTTTGTCATGAAAAAGTATTTTCATAACTCATATTTTAGAGAAAATTCGCCAAAGGGTACGGATACCTTCCATACATCCTTTTTAAAAAAATTAAGATTTTAGCTAAAATAAGGATATGAAATCAACGAATATGTATTAAAAATCTCCAAATTAATTTAATTAATTAAAAGATTAATTAATTAATTAATTTATGGGCAAATTTTTATTGTAATCGCAACTAGGATACGGATACCCACCATATAACCTTTTTTGAAAAATTTTAATTTCTAAAATAGCAATTGCAAAAATGTCCTTAATAGCGTTCATATAAAAAGTAATATTACAATATTACTGAACTCATACACATTTAAATATACCAAAACTATAATTTGGATGTTTAGATCTGAGTATAGAGTATATTCCGCTGTTATCCTTTTTAGTTCAAAAGAATTTGCCATTATTATATACAAGAAATCTAAACAAATATAAAAGTAGATTATTTAGAGAATATAAATTGTTTTATTACAATAGCTAAGTTGTTGGAAGTTGACTCTGCTGTATTAAAATAAAATAAAAATGTGATATCCTCTACTGTTTCCATATTCCAATCACTCATAATATTAAATAATTTATAATATCGTCTTCTACATAAAATTCTATTTGCTAATAGAACTCGATTAAAAGCCAGTATTAAGCACGATATAATATCCGTATTAGTATTTATTCTTAACGACTTTCTAATGTCGGATAACCGTGCTTCCCTTATAAAGGGACATTTTTATTGTATTACGAAGAGAAAAGTTCGGCAAGTACGAATGAAAAATTATATCTGACACTGCATGCCGCGAGCATGCTAACTGTCAGATGGCGATTCATTAATCAAAGTTTTTAATCACTTTTTGTCAAAATGGCAATCCTATTTCGTTAATTATATCACGGATTTTGAGTTTTAAGACTGAAATCGATTCGATTGGCTGTGTAAAGACTCTGTCCTTAACATACCCCCACAAAAAATAATCCAGTGGTCTCTAATCACACGATTTAGCTGGCCACTTTACTGTCGTGAAATTAGATCGTTTCACTGGCCGTGTGAATGTCCTGTTGAAAACACATGACAGTGATATCCACGTCTTCAATAAAAGGCCAAAATTGAGTTGTTAAGATCTTGCGATAGCGTCATCCATTGACTGCTAACGCATTTGCAGCCTCATCTTCGAAAGGAAATGACCCAATCACTCCTCCAGGCCACAAAGCGCACTATACAGTGAAACGTTGAGCATATAAAGGCTTCTCAATAATCGCTCTACTATTTTCTGCTTGTTGACATACCCTGACATATGAAAACGGGTTTCGTTTGAAAAAAATATTTTTCCAAAAAAAAAACGAATCGTTTTTTTTGTTTAGGAGAAGTAGTACTTCAGGCAACAATGCCTATTTAGCCAACTACCGTGCTACATTCTTTACGAAAGAGATAGAAAAGAGATGAGACAGGTGGTGAAAGTAGAAGGATAGTTAGGGAAATTAATTGACACAGCACAGTGACCAGTGACTATGCCTTCATCACTGAGCAGCCCCACCGACAGTCAATTTTAATTTGTAGTGAAAAAAGCCAAGAAGGTCTATGTTAGGAATCGAACCCACAACCCCCACTCTTGTAAACCTACAGGGGCACCTGAATGACAGGTTGTGCCTGAATGACTTGAGCTAATTTACGTCGATACGAATAGCTGCAATTCCTGCATCAATTGAACCCTGTAAGCCTTCAAAGTCAAATGGTTATACAAAATTCGCCATATCGTGGTTTTGGACCCCCTAATTTTTGAGAACGTCGAGGAGTTGACAAATTTGGATCTGCTTCAACACTGCAGCTCACGGCTGCAATGTTCAGTTGAACAACCTGTTCGAACATGCATTGGTGTTCGCACCTTTTGTATCGAGCCTGTCGACCCAAATTTAACAACCGAATTCTTAATAGCGTTCTTGGAAGGACGATTATGTTGTCCGAAAATATTACGAATTTTACAAAATGTAACTTTAACAGAACTACCATTTTCGTAGTGGATTTGAATTATTTCATTGCGATTTTCATGCGAAATTGAATTCATTGTAACAATTGTCAATGCATCGACTATGAATGCGTAAAAAAAACTAAATGTCAAAATTATCATGTTGTCAGTGTTGCCACAAATATGACGGACTATATCGTATATGTATACGCTGCTAGGCATATCGAAACAGTTTTAATTTAACAAGTAACAAGTCCTTGTGGACAAAAGAAGGACTTATAAGGTTTCAATATTAATTTTACTCAAATAGGACAAAACTCCGAGTATTACGTTAAATTTTATAATAAAATCCTTAAACATCCCTGTTTCTTAGATAAAATATCACTGTGAGAAAAAGTTGATTGATTGATTGGTGTTGAAGTAAATCCAGTTTTTACTTTTCATTAATCCCATCTCTGTTTTGAATTCGTTCTGAGTTCTTCTCTTGCTGCCCAGACTCTCTGAGTTTTTTTTTTACATACTCTCGATTTTTTAAAAGGTAATCTGTAAGCAATGCATAAGACACATTCTAGGAATCGAATCCAATCGTGTGGAAAAGCCAAATTTTAGCAGATTTGGCTAAATTTACACTTTTTATTACACACGTTATAAACGCAATGGGATAAGGCTTTGAAAAACTTAAAAACTTCTTATTTCGAGGAAAAATTCAAAATTTTATTGAGTTGAGCGACATCTAGTGACGTTAAAACAAGTTTTGAAAACCTTACCTTATTAAGTTGACTAATTGGATCAAAATCAAATGTAATTGTTTTTCTAAGGATCGGAAATAATTTTGTTTCATTGATTTTTGTCTATGAATAAAAGCACTGTAACGAGGTGCACATGGTGTACATCCCTTTAAAGTGGCATTAAATACTTTCAAGTCACATAATTTCCTACGGTGGTGACTTTAATTATACTTCTATAACAAATAGTTTAATATCATTATTTTCTATTGATAAAGGGAATATCAAGATCAAAATCTACGCTGCTTTGGCGCCAAAAATTCAATACGACGAAATACAATTCAATGAAAGAGTGTAGATTTGTTAGCAGTTCCATGATCAATGCGGTCTCGGCACTACAATTTTTGGCTCGATTAAGACTTAAAATATTTTTAAATTTTTGGCAACATTTTATTACACCCTTTAAACAATTTTTATTTAAAATAGAACGGAATTTCTTTGTATGCTTATTCAAACCGTTTAAGGGCTTTAGTAAGCATTAAGAGCCACATATTGATCGATCTTATAAATATACCTTTCAACAGTTAAGCTTAAGACACTTTAAAACACCTTTTTGAGAAGTATTTTATTATTCTCATATTTCTGCAATAAAAGCTTGTAATTGTTACGAAAGTAACACTGAACTTACTGTTCATAAAAATTTATAACAACATGCTATCCACACACTCGCCCACACAAAACGAAATTCAACAAAGGAGGCAATATATCTTTCAAACTTTGTCTTTTTAAGCACTTGCATATAAACAATTAGTTGAAAAGGGTTGCCAGATTTTTTCCATTTTAAAAAATCTAGACGTTTTAACTCGTCTATAAATGGAAAACGCAGTTTCCAACCGCAGGTTAGAAACTAATTTATTTGTCAAATGCTTAACTGTCAAGACTTGAGATATTATCTTTTGATATTTATTTGGTAAAAATTCGGAAAATTTTAAACATGGAATGTTACACTTTTTAGCAAATTGTGAAATATTAAAAAGCTGAAAAGTTCGTTAACTTCGAGCTGCTTATCCTCGTAACCAGGCTCCTTTTAAGAGCGCTGTATGTAATTCAATAGCTAAATTCGAGCCTCAAGGTATTGTTGCTGACAAGAGACCAAAATAATATACTTGTAGTCTGTGTGTAGCAAACTATTCAGAATAAGGCTGGAAAATCAATTTGTCAACGTTCGCAATAATTGCTTATTGCTAAAGGCACTTTGTGCAACAGTTTGTATAATGATTTTCATCTTTATCGTGCTCATTAAGTTCAGCTACTGCAAGACTTGATGCCGTGCGACCATTTTGTGTGACCAATGCATTTTGTAACACAATCATCTTGAAGGATGAGGCTCATTTTCAGTTAGACGATTATATAAACAAGCGAAATTGCTGCATATGGTACTCAGAAAATTCACAAACAGTTTTTTGAAAATTCATTATGTCCAAAGAAGGTGATATGAGATTTTTAGTGACACGGCATCATCAGCCTGTATATTTAAGAAAATGATAAAGAAAACATCGTCACGGTGAATTTTTGGTGCTACCAAACTATGATAACCAAATTTTTGTGGCCCCAATTGGCTAATGTTGAAATCAGTGACCTTAGGTTTTAGCATAACGGCTCCATAAGCCACACAGCCACGCAAACAATTCAGTAATGGCACGAGAAATTTCCCGGTCGCACAATTTGGCGATGTTAACTGACGGTCTTGTTCTTGTGATTTAAGCATGAAGGAACGGGCTTAAAGGAACAACCTACAAAAAACTGATGTTCTAAAGGATACAATTCGACCTTGCATTGAGATAAGCGAAGCTTCGTTGCAAAATGTGTTTTAGACACGGCAGGCTCTGCCGACGAGCTAAAGGTAGGCATGTGTGTGAAATCACATTTTATTATTAATTTACGTATTTCTATTTCACACTGGTATTAACAAAAAAGGTGGGTGTTTCAAGACAGTTTACTTCATAACCTCAAATTTGCCCACAAACTATATTGAGTTAGGTGTTTTTTTCTGGAAAAATATTGATTAGCGGTAGGCTGTCACAATAAAAAAACTCTAAATCCCAGTATGGAATAGATGACAGAAATTGCCTTTCAACATTTCTCGGGTTAAATTCATATGGGCACTAATTTTCTTGTTTTCTAATAAAATTGGTTATTGTGTAACTCCCATTGATAATATAATTTCTTATTTGGTGTGACAATAATTTTCGACGAGAAATGTTTCCAATACCTGATCTTCTTCGGCTGACCAGGCCTCTGCTTGTTTCTTTTGTTGAAATCGCTAACTTTAAATCACGCAAAATATCGTTCAGAAGTTTTTTGTGTTGGGGCATATTGGCCGTATGTTCGTATCGCTAGCTTTCAGCTGTCGTTTTCTTTAGGTGCAAAAAGGTTGTGAGACTTCCCCGCAAAATATCTTTTTTAGGCACAAAATTCGTTATAATTACAGGGATTGAAAAAAATGTGGGTTTGCACTTTGGCATTTATCGTACACTGAATTATAATGACAGATATTTAGCCATCAAAATACCATAGTTGTTGTTATTGACACCAGCTATATGTTATGATATGCTATAAAATATATTAATTTGTATAATAATAGTATAATATTATTATACAAATCGACATTATTAACTTGTATACCCGATAATATTTCTTAATAATTAAAAGGCATTTTGCTCAGGTAGTGCTGCGAATGCTGTACATTCTCTTTCATTACTTTTTTTAAATTATCTCCAAAAACAGAAAATTGTTTACATCATTGTAAGTCACTGATTTCAACTTTTTGGATATTGTAACGTTTATTCCTTTTTAAGTAACATTTTATTATTTTAAGTTCTTTTGTTGCAAAATAACACTATAGTACTTTAGAGTTTTAAATTAAGTTAAACGATTTATTTACTTTCGATACACACAAAATAAACAATATGGCAACTTTGTGATTTTTACTCATTGATGACTCAATTTTAAAATTCATTAATTTGCCCACAAAGTGGTGCTTATATAGTTGTGTCAAGCGCTTCTGGCCTATACAAGAATATTCTACTATAACATCGCTCTATAATGTTGTTGTTATTATTATTCATTTGAAATGACTGCATGGCTGTATGTTTTCTTTTCTTCTGTGTTAGTTGTTTTTTTACTTCTGTTGTTCATCTTATTTGCTAGAATTTCTTATAAGCATATTGTGGTTGTTTGGTGTGTATAAAATTTCTTAGAAATCTGGGCAGTTTGTAAAGTATACAGTAGGTCGTTTCGTTTACTTTTTTACTTTTCAAACTTAACAAATCTTCTTCGTAGCAATATAAATAATTTGATTACAATAATTTCAAAAGATAGAAGCTCTCTTTCAACTAAGAACTCAAAGTTTTAAAAAGTCGAGTTAACAACATGATTAACTATGATTTTGTTGGATTTTTATTTTCATAAAATTTCTACATTTGTGGAACATTTGCTCACTGATGACTTTCTTTGGTCACAATAAAAACTGTTTTATTTGTTGTTGTTGTTGTTGTTGTTGTTTTTGTATTATTGTGGAAATTATTTCTTTATTTTTATTTATTTTTTTTTTTTTTTTGTTGTAAGCTGTTTGTACCATTTTGCTGTCAGTTCGGTTACTACCATTCATTTTTGTTTCTTCTCTAGTGGATTTAAAGAAGATTTTCGTGTTGTTGAAAGTTTTCTTTTGTTGGTTTTATTTTTTTGTTTATTTTTTATCTTTTTTCTTACTTTCATTTCCTTTTGTTGTTGTTGTTGTTGTCATTAGTGTATCCGTGGAAATTTTAAAATCAACTTTAAGCAACTCTCTTGTGTTTATGATGTTGTTATTATTATTAATAAATGGCAAAAGTGGTTGTTCTGACGACATCACTGCACACAAAACTTAGAGACCAACCAACTAACTACACGACAGCAGTAATTAAAGATAAAATTTATTTCCCATTGATTTAAAATTAAATATTTTCAAATGGAAATTTATAAAATTTCTCAATTTATTGGAAATTAAAAAAAAAAAAAAAACTTTTTTACAAATGTAATTATCTCAACATTTTGGGTGTGTAAAGGTAAACAATTTTTGTCTACACACAGTTTAGTTATACAGTTTGTATTTATCGTTATACATAGACAAATACGGTCATTTTTTATTTACCTTAATTATAGCTAAAGAGAGGAAACGAAATACCATTGATTGCCGGTCGTTATGCTTTTGAAAGCTTAAAAAGCATTTAATTTCACGAGTGATAAAATTCGGGGCATTTTTATGAAGAATTCTTGCATAAAATTTACTTCGTGGAAAACATGAAAGAAAATGAACAAAACGCCAAAAAGCAAAAAAAAACTTTAATTACTTTAATTTTGCTTTAAGTCGCAAAACCAAAAAGTCACTAAGAAACAAACAGACAAACACTGTTAAGAAGCGAACTAAGTTGGCGTTATTTTCTGTGCTGTGCGATAAAGAAAAGATTTTAAAAACAACAAGAAAAAAATTCATAAAAATGTAAATTTGTTAAATGATGTCTTTAATACGTTTACGAAAAAATAAAAATAAAAATAAAATCTTTCATATGATAAGAAATAAAAAGGGAGTTAAGCTCTTCTTAACTCAAACCAACCCTTTCGTTTTCGTTTTTTTTTTTTTGCTGTTGTTGCATTCTATCAACCAACATCCATTCACTCTTGATTCATAATTAATTCTCTTAATCTGTTTAAATTTTGTTCATTATAAATGAGCTCATCATTTGTTAAATTTGCATAGCGCTGGTGTTGTTGTTGTTGCTGTGTCTACTTAAAAAAAAACCAGCGTATCACATAGCCTCTAGATAAAAAACCAAAAAAGGAAAAAAAATAAAGAAAAAGTTGAAAAAGACACATACGAAAAATGGCTTAAAGTAGCAACACCTTTACAAAGAAGCACTTGAAATTTAGCCTGCAGTTTTTCATTCCTCTATTTGTCGTTAAATGTTGGAGGCGTTATGTTTGACAGTTTATTTTTTATCTCTTACCCCCACCCCCCCAAGGTGATCATTATGGTTTGCTCTGCCTTTAAGTTGAAAATATTCTAAGTGCAAATGAATGAAACAAAATGTCAAACATTTTACACAAACACTTCAAACACACTTAAATGAAAGTAAACGCTGAAGGATGCTGCATAAAATTCTCAAACAAAATAGAAAAGTGAAAATTATCCTATAATAAGAACAGCAGGCAAATGTTAAAATCACATAATGAGTTTTAACAAAAAAATATTAAATTTATAAAGTGGCTGATTTATCTCAAAATTAAGAAAACTTTAAAGATTTTAGAAACACCACAACAAGGACACCTGCCTTTTTTTTCTCGAAACAGCACTCCGGGGAGTCCCGAACTGCTGCAATGCATAGTACCAGAACTAGGAAATTGTTTTATGAGGAGGATAAAAGAGGGAGTAGTGTTTGTATACATTCAATTTGAATTTTGCCACATTGAAAGCGACGGGAAAGAACTCTGCAGAGAATTCATTCCACATACGAAACGTTCTACAGATGGCTTCACTGGCCAATTAACTAATTAACAAATCGATGCGCTAATATTGCCATTTTCCGTCCTAACTGGCTGATTTGTATTCGATGGCGAGCGCTTTCGATGCGAATGCATCATTCTCAAGCCGCGATTTAGTTTGTACTGGTGAGTCAGTGTTGGCGTTCAGGTAGTTCTGTTATTAGGTCCGTATATATTCAGGTAACCAGAATACCGGCCACCTGGCATTACCGATACCTCCGTCTTTTACTATTATGTAGGTACGTGTGTCCGTCTGATGCGCTTTTAATGAAAATCGAGTTAAACGCATAAAAGTGTGAGTAAAGGGAAAAATTTTCCTAATTTCATAAAGAGCACTTAGAACGGTAGTAACGATAAAACACGAAGTTTGATTACTTAAACAACGTAAAACAAAAAATTTGGGTAAAGATAAAAAGAGAAGAGTTCGGCTATTTAGGAAAAAAAATTATAACTGGCAAATGTCCTCCACGACCAAGCTGCCAGATGTCGATTTTTCATCAAAGTTTTTAATCACCTTATGGCAAAATGGCAGTCCTATTACGTTAATCACATCACGGAACTTGAGTTTTAAGGCTGAAATCGATTCGATTAGCTCCGTATAGACTCTTTCCTTAACATAGTCCCACAAAAAATAATCCAATTATTTTAAATAGCATGATCTAGCCCCTTAACTGCTGATTGTTGTGAAATTATGGGATTGGCAAAATTGGTTTGCAATAAATTAATCGGCTGTGTGACATATGGCAGTGATATCCACATCGTCAATAATAGTAAAAAATTGTGTTGTTAGTATCTCGCGATAGGGTGATCCATTAACCGTTACCGCATATCCAGCCTCATCTTCGAAAACAAAAAACGGCTCAAGCACGCCTCCCGGCCACATAGTGCACCATACAGTGACACGTTGAGCACGCAGAAGCCCAAAAACGGCAATTTCACTTGTTAACAAACCATGAATTATTTTTTCAGCAAATCCAGCCGGTTGTTGCTGAAGGAATTGAGCAAATCTACGGCGATGTGAATATTAGGTCGGTTTCAATTCCCGCACCAGTTGAACCTTGTAAGGGTTCAAAGTCAAATCCTTACGCAAAAATCGCCACGTGATGGTTTCAGATAACCGCATTTGTTAAGAACGTCGAGGAATTGATAAATTTGGATTTGCTTCAAAGCTGTGGCTTACGGCTGCTATGTTTTCAGTTGAACGACCTGGTTGAATACGCGTTGGTGTTCACACATTTTGTATCGAGCCTATCGACTCAAATTTTACAAGCAAATTCTTAACAGCGGTCTCAGAAGTACGGTAACTTGTAATGACCGAAAATATCACGAATTTTACGTAACTTTAACAGAACCACCATTTTAATATCGGATTTTAATCATTTTAATGCGTTTTTCGTGCGAATTAGACTTCATTGTAACAACTGCCAATGCATCTACTACGAATACATCAAAAAACTTATTGTCAAAATTATCATGTTGTCCGGTGTTGCCACCATTAAAAAACAAACTTCTTATTGAAAACCTCGATACAACTCATATTGCGTCGATGGTCTAGAGAACCAATAGAGTTGGATACCCAACTGTCCCCAATGATCCTCTTGGCCCTCTCTTGTACGCGGTCGAGCAACATGAGAGTTGTATTCCATTTTTCGGTACTGATATAAGTGGTAGAAATAGTCCGAAGATCGAATGGAGTGAATTAGTTTTTGTTAAACTCAAGACGCCAAATAGCTGTAGGATTATGATTTCAAGCTTTGAGCCAAATTCATTTTTGCCAGCATAGAATTGTATTGCTTACACCTTAAACTCACAAAGAAATGTGCTTGAAAATTAAATAAAATTTAAAAATCGGCAAACACAAATTTACGTTTATTTTTATGACATTAACATATAATGTTGTAAAAATATACAAAACAACATACGATACAATTTACAAAATTTAATGGAAGTTGAAGTTGACGCTTGTGATTGTGATGATCTTATTTTCTTCATACATCAACATCATCCAACAATTTCAGTGGTGGCCATTAAATGGCCATGAAAAAACGAATGATGCAGAACATCTTATTTTTAGGGCTTCGTTCACGAGTAATTCTCAGAATTGGGTCCCACAGCAATGAGCTAACAACGCTGTACTATATAATACAATTCCAGCGATGGAAGCTGAGGAATAGACAGATGGAGGGACGAACAGACAGACAGCTAAATGGATAGGTATTGTAACGAAGTTTTGGTTTTAATAGTTTTTAGGGTTTAGTACCCCAAAAAAAATTGCATGTGGGAGGTGATCTTCTACAATCACTTCTGCAAATTTCAGAAATTTCGGGGTATAAATTAAAGCCTGAAATAAATCAGTATTTATTTCTAAAATAAAATGTGTTTTCATAGATGTACATAACTTTAAGTTGGCAATACTTTCTTACTGGCGGCCATTTTGTCAGCTGTTAAGTGATTTACGACCATTTTCAGTTTGGTTTGGTATTTCACTATGAATATACTAAAGCCCGAAGAGCATGCAAATTGGGTAAAAAACAAGATTGCTGTTGATCCCGATTTTTATAAGCAATTGTTGTTTAGCGATTAAGGTTACCTTTGATTGAATGGATACGACCATACCCACAAAATGTCGTTTTTGAAGTGCATGTTCAGACATCGTTACACCCGGGAAAGCTATGCTGGTCAGAAGGTTAAAGTCAATGGTGAACGTTGTAATTAATTACTAACTTCTTTGTTGATCAATTCCACAATCATGATGTACAGGAGCAACAAGTCACACATCTCGTATCACAATTGCGTTATTGAAAGAAATGTTTGCGAACCGCATAGTTTCACATTTCGAACCCGTGAATTAGGCTATAAGATCGTACGATTTAACGTCGCTAAACTGTTTTCTTAAGGAATATGTGAAGTCGCTAATTAAAGCCGATGAGCCTGAAACGGTGGACCACTTGGAAATTTTGGAAAAAGTCATCGAATGTTAGACCTGCTTATATGACTACGATGAAGACAGACAACTAAAATACGACAAAGATATGATGTCAGAAGATTATCTTTCGAATAAAGTAAATTTTATGCCAATATTAAAAGTTCTTTTTCTATTCCTCTGTAAAAAACACCCTTTATACACCCTTTAAAATTTTGAATTTATTAGGTATCTTACTCTAGTTTTCTGTAATTTTGCATTCTTAATTACACAACAATAGAATAAAAAGGTGAAGTCAATCAATCTACTTGCTAAACTACAACGGACTACGGTGTGAGTTGAGCCAAAATGTTTAATTACAGTCATTAAGTCACATTGACCCTTAAGATTGTTGAGAATATAAATTCCCAATTAAAATTTAAATCAAATCGATTTCATTCAAATTTAATTTATTCTTAAAATTTTAAAATTCAGCTTTTAGTAAAACTTGTCACACCACGAATATAATTTTTGTCCCAAATGGTTTGTCTCAAATTTGCCTTTCTGTTTTTGCGTATAAGCAAAATAAAAAAAATAAAAATAAATTGTTGTCTGAATCATTAAATGATTTATCATTTCTGATGATTTTGCCAAACCATTTCCTATTCACTTTTCTATAAATTTACGATATTTTCTACTCGAATTGCAAGTAAATGGGATGACTTTAATTCTCTATGCTCTCTGCATGTCAAACTGTTTGAACTCAAAGAGTTTTAAACATCATTCCCCAAGCACTGAGTGAGTAAATATATTTCTTTGTTAATGTATTTGAGAGGTTGTGTGTGTATGTGTGTGTGTGTGTGCTTTTTTTGTATACGTGTTTGTGTTGGTATATGTGACCTGTGTGAAAAAGATTGCACTCTGGTCAAGTCGTGCATGAGAAAACTTTGCAACTAAACAAAGTTTTCGAATTCTACTTTTTCTTCTTTTACATGTTTCTTTCTTAATACTTCAGTTGTGTTGTGTTGCGTTGTGTTGTGTTGTGTTCAGCATATAAACACCAACCATCCAGTACATTCAATATCTTTTGTAAATGTTTGTGTTCAATATTCGAAAGCAATACGTGGTTATCGTGTTATGCGACCCTTTAAATAAGGATGCTCAAATTATTATAGATTTTTTTCAACCTGACCGTTACCGAAATTGCGTAGCTGAATCTTTCGTTTATCAATTAAGCAACCATGTTGTGCAGGAGCTGTGGTTTCAATAAGATGGCACAACATGTCGCACAGCTCGTGCCACAATTAATCTACTGAAAGAAACGTTCGGTAACCACATATTTTTACTCTTCAGACCCATAAATTGGTCTCAAACATCGTGCGATTTAACGCCGTTAAATTATTTTCTGTGGAGACATGTGGAGGACAAGTTTCCCCGGACTATTTTCGATATACGATATACCGAAGTACCTTCAAAACTCATATATAAATTATAATTACTCACAAGTTTTCGCGTTTAACTCGATCTTCATTGAGAGCGCATCCATTTGTGGTTGACTATCTAGTGAATCGCACTACGCATTACAGGTTCGGTTTAGCATAAAAGTCCGTATGTCCGCATTACAGGTTCGGTTTTTAGCATAAAAGTCCGTATGTGGAACAAACTCCCTCCAGAGGTCTTTCCAGTCACTCTTAATGTAGAAACGTTTAAATCGCATAATAATTTAAATACGACCGCCACGGCTGTTTCCATTGTAGTCCTCTCAGGAGATCTAATATTCAATGACTTTTTCCAACATCCTTAGCCGTATATCAGCAATAGTACGGCAAATATAGCCCTTCAAGTGGTTTACTGCTTCGGGCTTATCGGCTTAAATTAGCGAATTCACATGTTTCAAAAGAACACCACCCCCCCCCCCCCCCCGCCGGGGCCACATTGATATGTTTTGATGGAAATCCAGCATCATTACATTTGTCAACGGGGGAAAACGGGAGCCCAGTCTCTGAAGCCTGCTCTGGAGCCAACTGCAGAATTCCACTTTACTTCTACGGGAATCAGTAAAGCCCCAGAGTTCAGCTTTTTATCTATTTAGCTGTTCTCTGACTGATTATGGAGGTTGGCCCTTTGGGAGTATCGTATTGGTTGTGATTTCGAGGCCCTCGTTTGAGGTGTGTGGGTTGGATCATTCATGATGAAGACAATGAATGGTCCAGGTCCAGCGAGCATTATTGCAGTTGTGTTCTTAAATTTTGCTAAGCTTCATGCGTTCTAGACCAAGAGTAAGATAGTCTCTAAATCTTTAGGAAGGAGTGAGTGGCTGCGGCCTGCTCTGGGCTTTTGAAGTTGCAACTAGGAGGAAGTATGAGTGGTTGTGGTTTCGAGGCCCACGTTTGAGTTGTGTGGGTTGGATCATTCACAATGAAGACAATGAATGCGGTTGTATTCTTAACTTTTATTAATCTTCATGCGTTCTAGACCAGGAGTTGGATAGTCTCCAACTCTTCAGCAAGGAGTGAGTGGCTGCGGCCTGCTCTGAGCTTTTGAAGTTGCAACTAGGAAGAAGTATCGTGGTGGTTGTGATTTCGAGGCCCTCGTTTGAGTTGTGTGGGTTGGATCATTCACAATGAATGGTCCAGGTCCAGCGAGCATTATTGCGATTGTGTTTTTAAATTTTATGAAGCTTCATGCGCTCTTGACCAAGAGTTAGATAGTCTCCAAATCTTCAGCAAGGAGTGAGTGGCTGCGGCCAGCTCTGAGCTCTTGCAGTTGCAAATAGGGGTGACCGGAGGATATACGTATATGAAGGCTGTTCAAGGCGAGGATGACGCTACATTTCATCCACAGTGGTATGATACACCGCCAGGTTATAGCTTACACAGCTAGGTGCTGACGTAAATTTTATCACGCATTGCTAAAGTACAATCTAGCGGCGTTAAATCGCAAGAACGTTGAAGCAAATTTACGGGTCAATACCTCTACAAAAACAGCCTTTACATGCGTTCCGACTCTCAGAGTGTATAGAACAGCAGTTGGAACTTAAAAACTAAAATAAAAGTAGAGCGAAAAAAAAGCTTTAAATACAATTTACCTTCTTATTTTGTAAATTGTATTGTATGTTGTATTGTATATTTTTAAAAAATCTTAAATTCTTTCTAAATTTCAATTCAATTATCCTGCCCTCTAAAAAGTTAATATCATAAAGAAATTTTGAACCGCCTTAAGCATGCAAATACTGTATCTATCGATACTTGTGTAAATTTGTGTATATTGTGCAATTTTGTATACAAAACTTAAATACATACAGAAAACGGTACATGCTTCGTGTACGCCATGCAAACAGTTACAATTACAGAAATTTATATACAAACTATAGATTGTAAGTAAGTAAGTAAGTAGAGTATATAAACTAGTGCCAATACAAAAACTTTTACTATACTGCACACACACACACACACTTGTTCATATATGCATACAGTTTTTCGTACAAGAATTATAGCTGGTAGTGTACTTAACTGATATTTCTACCATCCATATGCTGGTTCAATTTATTTACATGCAGCCCATATGCCACTCGTCAGCACATGTAAATTTCCACCTGAACGCCTCTAAACAAAGAAAACTATATTCAAATCGACAAACACATACATACATACATACATACATACATACACACATGCATTTGCCTATTTGGACTCAATAGTTGTTTGTAAGACGATAAACAAACAATTATTAAGGGTTTCATAAGCATGCATCGCAGCAAAAGAGGAATTAGAGTACAAAAAATCGAATGGAAGAAAAATACCTGCAGCAAGAAGAAGAAAAGAAGAAAAATGCCATAGTTTTTCTTCACAAAAGTACGAAGAAAATTGAACTCTTTCAAAAATCTTTAATACGAGTGACAGCGAAATAATCATGGGGAAGTTAATACTAATCACACATTTTATGATTTATTTTCTTTCAGTTTCACTTAACTTCAATATGTGAAACTTCAATACTTCAATAATTTTCATTTTCTAAAAGAAATTTTAATAAAGAAAAGAGTTTTATGGCAATTTTTAAAAAATTAATTTTAATGGTTTTTCTAGCTAAAGAAATTCAGAGTCTTCATGTCATCATGCATGTTGCAGGGTGCAAATTTAAAACAAATAAAAATAGATGAACCTGCATGTTTGTTTACAGCAATAAATGTATGCCACTATGATTTTAAAATTCCCAGCAAACAATTTAATCAAAAAATATTTTTTTTTTTTTAATTTATTGAATTTTATTTAAGAAAAATAAATTTTTAGAAAAACTGTATTTAAAAAATGAAGTGGGCATTTTTGAGGTTTGGAAGTAAATTGTCTGTCAAATGATTAAATGTAGAATGGTGAAACTTTTCTTCATACTCAAGTCCCTTTTAACACTGCTATGCGTAATTCAAGCGCAAAATTGACACCCACGGTATTCTTGCCAACAATATAATAAAGCATTACACTTATGGTGGCCGTAGTGTTGCAAACACATCCAGGGTCTCATTCCTAAAAAGAATCAGAAAAATCACCTTGTTCTACGTTCGTAACAATTGGGCTAGAGGCGCTTTGTGTAACATTTTTTTTTCAAAGATCTTTATCTTCAGGCATATAAAGCTTGCGAATGGACTGTTTAAAAACTAGGCAAAAACACTGCATTTTTCAACAAAATCATCTTGAGTGACGCTGCTTTTTTCAATTAGGCGATTATGTAAAAAAAAAAAATTATCGCCTATAGGCCTCACAAAATTCTCAAAAACGTCCTCTAAAAATCATGACGTTCAAAGAAATTGACCGTATGGTGCTCCCCTCCACCCTCCGGGGGCACATTTATCGATCTTTATGGATTACTTAACCATCTAGACCAGTACTGCTGTAGGTATAAGGGAGCCCAGTCCCCTGAAGGCAAGCGGAGTGTCAACTGGAAGCTCCACGTTATTTCCACGGGAATCAGTAAGCTCCAGAGTTTTGCTAATTGTTTATTTTAGACTTTTAGCTGGTCTCTGATTGATTATTGAGGTTGGACCTTCGGGAGTATCGTGGTGGTTGTGGTTTTGTGGCCCACGCATGAATTGATTTAGTGGGCCAGGATCATCTCGCCTTTGGTAACACCAACGGGTGAATGATCCGGATTCAGTGAGCATGCTAGTCATGTGTTCTGGACCAGGAGTTGGACAGTCTCCAGCTCTTCAGCATGGAGTAGTCGTTTGCAACCCTGTTTTGGAACCGCTGAAATTGCAACTAGGAAAGACCTGTTGCTATAATTAGTCCTCGGCTTCCTAGGACGTGAATTAGGTTGCTTGTCATTCCCAGTGGTTTAACCACCATCTGATTAAGGCTTACAGCCAGGGACAGATGTAAGTCTTATCACGAAATGGCCGTATGGTGCGCTTTGTGATCAGGAATAGGGAAACAACATTGTCGTGAATTTTCCACGCTACCAAACCACGAATTTTTTATAGCCACAATTGGCCAATATTGACATCAATGATATAAAGATGGCGCCACAAGCCATACAGCCGCCCAATTAATTCAGTTAATGCATAAGAAATTTTCCGTAACGCAATTTCACGATTTGGCGGTGTCAATTCGATAACTTTTTCTTGTAATTTAACACCGCTGGATTTTTTTCTCTGGGGCCACTTGAAAGACCAGGTTAACGTGAACAATCCACAAACTACTAACGTTTTGAAAGATGAAATTCAGGGCTTAATTGTTGCAAAATGTACTTCGAAATTTTGTAAAAAGAGCACTTCTGCTATTTTATTTCTACTTTTCACTTGCATCATTATAACGGAAACTGTCAAAAAAGTTTATAGCCAAGTTACTTCCTAACTTCCAATTTGGTCACCCATCATTTTAGTCGTCGTCCCTTTTAATTGTTTGGCTACTGACAAATGGCGGAGATTTTAAAAAGGTTTCCTTTTTATTCTTACAATCTATTGTTTGCACATTTCCAAAACTTTTCCCATGTTAAATGGTGTCGGCTATTTTTCAAGCCCCGAATAAACTAACGAAAGGAATAGCTATCAAACGAAGTGTAATACTGTGCCTAATTTTTGATGTTTTTGACCAGTATTCTTTGGCAAATCATCAAGAAAGCGCTTGAACAATCAATCATCACTTTGCGCAACATAGCGACCCCAAACTGTGACGAGGTTTATTTTTTTTTTCTTAACGTGAAATAAATCAATCCAAAAAATACCACAGGCTACATTACATGCAGAAAATTGCGTCTTGTAATTTAGTTTCAGCTCTATAGGCATCTTTAGCCCTTATTTCTGCCTAAGTGAAGCCGGGGGTTTATTTTGATAATTTTTGCTTAACAATGTAGATCACATTGATTCGGACAAGATGTAACAGGATAGTGGAATCAGAATTTATGATATCAAAATTTGATTTTAAGAAATGGACCTGCCAATTGATCTATAGGTGAGCCACGTGAAATCACTAGTTTGTGTATATAAGCAATAATTACAAAGCGAGGATGTCCAGAATGAGCTTCGGTGAAAAGAACCACAGTAAGCAAATAGCCGAAATTGTTTTCAAATTGTGTTGATAGAGTTCGCTAAGTCCCTGCTGAATTTTGTCAATTATGCGTCGTGAAGTTCCTGCTGAATTTTGTCAATTATGCTGACCTCGTGCAATTATGCACAACCGTGCTACATTCTTAAGGAAAGGGATAGAGAAGAAATAAGACAGGGGGTGACATAGCCGTTAATATTTTATTTTATCATTTTTAATAGTGTTTTTTGGGTTAATTATCTAAAAAACTTTGCTTTAATCAGGCTTAAGTTCGTATTTTCAGTTTAAATATTTTTAAGACAAAATTTTAATGCAATCGGAAATTGAAGCTAAAAACATCACAGAAATTTCAACACAACATTGATTTCTTAAACCAAGTAACAGGACTTCGATGACGAACTTGTAAATGGGCTTAAAGTTAAAACAACGCAGTGACTACTTCGCACTTTTAACATACAATTTTTAAGATATTGAAACTTCGTTGAAGCTCTAGTAATTAATTATGTCTTAAGGAATTTTATGACATTTTATTAATTATGATTTTTCAGGGTAGCGACCTAGAGTCCATAAAATTTAAAACAATAACTTCGAAAAATTTATTGTCTATTAATTGCACACCAATACAAAACTATTAAATTGTGGCCTTAGGCTTTACTTAAACAATAAATGTAAGTAAATGTATATAACTTTAAAACATAAATTTCGCTTATTATGCATAATTTTTAAACTCTTAAAAAAAATGTTTGCTGGGTTATAATTTTATGCAAAGATACAAAATATCTTGAAAATATTTCCTTAAGAAAATTTAATCTAAACAGACAATATGTTGTTGATTTTATTATTTATTCTAAACATTTGACTACAACCAGACGTGCATATTTAAAAATTAGTAAATCCATTTATTTTCATATTGAAGCATATTATGTCAATCATTACAGGGTATTTTTCAAGAGGTATATCAATCTTTAAAATAATAATGAATTTTTGCTTAGAAATCATTTGCTTAGAAATCGTTTGTGTAAACAAATAATTAATTTAAAAAGGAAATACTTTTTTGAAACACCCTATTGCAGAAATTGTAACTGTTGCAGGATAAAGAATTCTGCACAGTCTAACACCAACAAAAAAAATCTTTACGCAATAAAGCTTCGAGTGTTTTTCTCGGTTGATGATTAAAGGTTCCGATACTTAACCTTAATCCTATTGGCCATTGATTTTTATTAATAATTTATAAATGTATACCTCTACAGACATCACCCTTTACAAGAAAAAATATTTACCTTTCTAATTGTTTGCATAAAATAAAATTAAAATATTTTAAAATTTCTAAAATTTATTTTCTTAACAAAAAATATTTTAAATTTCTTTATATTCACACGAATACTAACACATATTCATGTTAACCGAGAGCAAAATTTATCTTCTAAATGTTAATCAAATATTCTAACTTTTAATAAAGAAACTCAATGAATATCAGAACTTGGTGTTTTAAGTTTAAAAAGATTTTAAGTTTAAATTTCTAAGTAATTGAAGTATTTTTACAACATTCTTTTGGGCCGGACATCCAAATTGGCAGGTGAGAGATTGTTAGCGACTTCAAGTCACTATCAGAACAATTATTTTTTACTAAATAATTTTCCCTCAACTATACGCAAGATGTATTTAATAGTCATAGCTTCTCAGCTCTTAGTTTAAAGAGCAAAATGCTATCGGTTATAGTGTCTCAACATTCATCAGTAATTAAGAGGAGATGTTGTGTCTAGTCAGTAGTGAAAGCTTGCTCTTCTGCGGAATGGTTTTTTCGAATATTTTTAAAAAAAGTGTGACATATATAAAATAATGGCGATATATTGTAGATCATTACGTGATAAAATTTACATCTACGCCTGGCCGTAAGCCGTAATCAGATGGTGGTCAAACCACTGGGAATGAAAAGCAACATCATTCACGCCCTAGGAAGCCGAGGACTAATTCTAGCAACAGGTCATCCCTAGTTGCAATTTCAGCGGTTCCAAAGCAGGGCTGCAAACCACTACTCCTTGCTGAAGAGCTGGAGACTATCCAACTCCTGGTCCAGAACGCATAAAACTTAATATAATTAAGAACATGACGGCATTCATACTCGCTGGACTTGGACCATTCATTGTAGTCATTGATCCGACTCACAAACTCAAACGAGGCCCTCGAAACACACAGCCACCACGATACTCCCTAAGTCAGAGAACAACTAAAAGACTAAAGAGCCAAAAAGCTTAACTCAGAGGCTTTACTGATTCCCGTGGAAATATAGTGGATTTTCCAGTTGGCTCCTTGCTAGCCTAAGTGGACTGGGCTCCCTTTTACCCCCACAAGACACAAATCTAGATGATTGTGTGATCCATAAAGACTTATAAATGTGCCCCCAGGGGGGAAATTCTAGATCAATCAAAAATAATAAGGAAAATAAAGTTGAAAATTTATTTCGCTGACAAAATAGTACGGGAGGCATCAACTTGAATTAAAAATTAAGTTACCAAGTTCAAAAGAATTTATTGAAGTGTTTTGTCGCATTCTAAAAACATCAATAAAAAATTCTGATTAAGTTTTTTTGTAAATTGAAACACATTAAGTAAATTCGAATGCAAAAAATCAAAGAAGAGAAACAAAATATTTTTATATTCTCTAAAATAAAAGCTCATAAATCTTGTTATTTGACTTACCCAGCAGTCGTTGTAATTTCAAATGGCATTTCTTTAGTTGCCAGGTTTTTTTCATAATTACCTCGTCAAAGCATTACGGTGCATAGTGGTGGCAGCTGGTCTCAAAATATAAAGTTTAGGAAAAATTAAAAATTTTTTCTTTCAACTATAAATTTTAGATTATACTACCAAACCCGGCGAACTCCGTTTCGCCACCAGATGGCCTCGTTTTTTGTCACATTTCGTTTGGGGATTAAAAGATAAAGAAAAATTATTTTTTTGTTTTATATTTGAAATGGAAAAATTTTATTTCATTGCACAACAGTAATGAATTAATTTCGATTGCAAAAATTAAGTGGAGTTTAGTTGAACTTCTCTAAGTAAAAAATAAAAGTGAATCCAAAGTAACCGTTTCATTGAAGTGCTCTCTGGTAAACCATATTTTTTGGTTTTTGGTCTGACGTTAACACAAACAAAGCGGATGGTTTCCCAACTCGTGACCACGCAACGTATAGCTGCCCATGTGAAAAATAATGATTTTGTAAATTTATCCCGCAAACACTAATTGTTTGGCCTTGCAACTTGTTAATGGTCATTGCGAACGCAAGCAAACCCGAAATTGCAATCGTTTGAAGTCAAACGGAAGATTAGTCGGAATCATTGGTATTCGAGAAACACATACATTTTCACCTGCGTACTTTCCGTTAATAATGGTTGCCTGAATCAAATTCGGCATAAGTCTTTGCACCGCAAGTCGAGTACCGCAGCAAAGTCACGGTGGATTCAAATTACGCAATATCATAATAACTAAACCAACTTTGAGTTGCAAGTTATGTGGTGGAAATCCTGGTAACTCCAAAGAGAGTTCAAAAACTCTGTTGGACAATTTACTGCATCATTTGGATTTTTTATGGAATCAACGCCATCGATTTTTGATTGAATGATGAAATTCAGTGCATGTACAACATCATTTTTCTTTGGGGGCGAGAATTGCTCGTTGACTTAAGCAAGCGTAATTCTGTTAATTCTCACTAATGTTTGGGAAAACATTTTCAATAAGAGCAATAATTGAGAGTCTACAAATCGGCACAAGTCGTTGGTAGGAGTAATTAATCCAGCTGTCGCATCAACTGGGACTTTTCCATTTCCAACAGCTAACAATTGTTTGGAAAATTGTGTAGTACTTTGATCATTTTGAAGTTTAACTCTCATATTAGAGGTTAGCGATAATGTTTTTACGTTATTCCACAAAGGTGATGAATTCAGGCAAGCATTTAATTCATCTGCAGGAGTTGCACGAGGAACTACTGGCAACGTCTGCCTGAAATCGCCTGCCGCCAAAGATGTTGTTATTTCGCCAAAGATCCTTCAGTGTGAAATTAAGTGCTTCAAGTGATTTCTTATGTGCCATTGTGCACTCATCCCAAACAATGAGCTTGCTTTGCATCAATAATTTTCCCATTGCACTGGATCGGGAAATATTGCATGTTGGAGGTATCAATTGTGTTTAAATTGAGTGACAACTTAAGCGCAAAATGTGCAATACGACCGCCATCTAGAAGAGTCGTCGCAATTCCAGATGATGCTAACGCCAAAGCTACGTCACATCTTGATCGAAAATGAAATGATAAATATTTTCCCTGTTCCTACAGGTGCGTCCAGGAAGAATAGACCACCAGTATTATTGTCCACGGTTTACATAAATGTTTCGTATACTTGTTTTTGCTGTTCATTCAGCAACGATACATTATTTCGAACGAGTTCCTGCAATGTATCAACATTGTATTGCAGCTCCCGATTTAATTCTTGGTTGAATACATACTTCAATCAGTAGCTTGTTTGATCCCCAATCAGAATCAAGTGAGAAAACTTTCACATACAAAAAAAAAATATTATTCGAATTTTATTGCACATAAAGTAATCTAGATTAAAAAACCTGATTTAAAATCTGTTTAAAGTAAAAGGTTTATAACAAATCTCATGTGAGAAATTTCTCACTTTTTTTATAGAAACGAAAAATTAGTTAACTGTCATCAAACATAATAGTTCTTTTTAATACAAAAGTGGCCCTTTCTCTCGATTACATTAAATTTCCGTATCAATTCAATATACAAGGGAACGCCATTAATAATAATCCACAAAATCTTATATCGGTAGTATTTTTTAGATGTGTGAAACTGTAAGTAGGCAACACTTTTTTAACTGGTGACCATTTTGTCAGCTATCCAGCGATTTATGTTTAGTTCAAATGGATAAGCATATGAACAATTAGAATCCATTACAATTCGTGCTTTCGCAATTTCACAACTATACCTCCTACAATTCCCTGTAGGTGCCCCTGTAGGCTAGTAGGTAGTGTACTAGCTTGTAAATATCGGGGTTGTGGGTTCGATTCCCAACGAAGACCTTGGTTTTTTTTTCACTACAAAAATAAAAATTTACTGTCGGTGTTGCCTGTAATGCTACTTCTCTTAAAAAAAAAAAAGTTTAGCTTTCTATTTCAACATGAAGCATAGACTGACAGCAGAACATATTTTCAACATTGCGGACCTAAAAAAAATTACCCTTGAACCCAATTTTTATAAGAAAGAAAACTTTATTTAGCTATAAAGCTCACTTCTGTTTGAATAAAAACGCTAATAATTAAAACTGCCGTATTTGGAGTAAAAGTAATCTTCAAGCGTATGTTGAGACACCTTTACATTCGGAAAAACTGACGGTTTGGTGTGCTTTATGAGCTGCTGGAATCATTGATATGTACTTCTTTAAAAACTGCTATAGAGTCATTACTTCTAACTTGTTTGTACATCAATTGAACAAACATGATGTGCAGAAGCTGTAGTTTTAACAAGACATCGCACAGTGGGTTCGGTGACACCAAAAGTGGCGATTAATTCATGGGAGCTGTAATTTAAATTTGTTTGAATTTTTTTTTTCAAATCGTTAAATATACATAAAAATGCATATTCTAAAAAAAAAGATACACGGAAAAAAATTTTTTTTACCATTTTTTATTTTGGAAAATTCTAGTTTGTTTCAGAATTTTCGTCGTAATTTTAAAATGGAAAGTGATTTTTTTTTAAAAAGGAGAAGCAAACAAAAGCTTATATTGTCTTCTATCTAAAAAAAATAAAAAATAAATATATTTTTTGCATAAATATGAACATAAGTTTAATTTAAAGTCTGAATTTAGGTTTTGAAGGATTTCGAGAATTTTACAATTTTTTTTTTAAAATACCGAAATAAATTATAAATTTTTTTTGTTTGTTTATCAATAACTGTCATACACTTAAAAAGAAACCATATTAAACAAAAAACAAAAAACATTGAAAAAAAATTTTCCTCTGTTTGGGCATTTTTTTTTTAAATATTGTGGAAAATGGGCTTAATTTACAAATGTTATTGTAAATTTAAAATAGAAAGCTATAAATGACTAAATAAAATTTAAAATTAAAATATATTGAATATATTATTAAAAAGATAAATTAAAAATAATAATACATATATAAATATTTCTACATAATTGATTTAAATTCCTATTTGTCCTTACGACAAAATTTCATGAATTCTTAAATGTTTACAAAATTTTAATAAAAAACAATATTTTAATATTTTTTTATTTAGAAAAATTATATATTAAACACTAATTGTTTTAACAATCTGCATCATAAGATTCCTCATCTGTATCATTATGTTTATCCTCACCTTTATCATCATAATCTTCACTATCATTACTCTCACTATCATGTATTTCTTGTTGTTTTTGTTTCCGCTCATTTTGATTATTTATACTAGATATGAATGGATCTGAACTGAGAAGAAATCTATTTAGAATATCCTCATTCGACTTTTCTCGGCTGCAGTTGCGAGCAAAGTGTTCCCTATAATTTTCAAAATCCTTATTTCTGGCTTCCTGGGCTTCTTCTGAAAGTTCTCCAATCGATAATGATTTCGAGACGATGAATTAAAAATTTATGTATTGTAGGAGTCATACAAAACCATGGATATTTTTCAACAAAGTACTTTGCAGTGTTATGAGCAAAATTACGAAAATTCTCTAGGGGGATTTCGTGACCGCAGGAAATAACAACTAATATTGTGCGCATTTTTTTTATTTGCGCCAAATCAACAGCATTTTCAAAAAAAAAATTTCTGGCTGCATTTCCGTCGTTAAAATTTCCGGAACCTGGCTTAAGCTGATCTACAATTAATCCAGTTCTTTCCCGAAATTCTTTTTGAATTCGTGATTTTGTTTCTGCAACTATTTTCTTATCCTCATGCGACCTTGTTTACCACTTTCTTATTGCTATTTTATAGGATAAGTGGAGGAGACACCCAAAAAATCGTATCCACCCGTGAAGTATTGAAAGCTTAAACTCCAAAATATCACTGTTTACTTCCCTAACAATCATTGTGTCAGTTGAGTTAAACATCTTTGAACGAATGACTAAAGCAAAACAAAAAACACGTTAATTTTGTTAAATACATGACTTTAAAAAAACACGACTTCAAACAGAAAAATTTTAATAGCCCAAAATGAAGCAACAACACGGCAAATTTTCTTGCTTGTATTATCAACCTAAGATTCCATACTTTTAGAAAATATATGAGTGAAAAGCCAACCTTAACTAACTTAGAATTTAAGGTTCACGAGACATCAAAAATGGGCCAATTTTAAACCTTTCTTAAAAAAATCGTCAAAAATATTTTCACACATATTTTCAAAAACACTGAATCATTTTTATACACTTAAATACCTGAAGTTGAAAGTTCCATTCTTAAAACAACACTTTGTTAACGTTAAATTTGGAAATTACGGCCTTGCTTAATGCAGAATTTTACTTTTTTCGCTTTTTTAAAAAATTGCAAACAATGTTTAACTTTGATAGCTCACTACGGAGTCAGCTGACAAGATTGATACTTGAAAATTTACATAGTGATGTAGAATTTTATCTAGTTTTATCCAATACCAAATATTAGTACAAAAACTTAATTTTAAAAATTCAATTAAGCGTCACCTTCCACCCATTTCAGCCCACAGTGCATGGCAACAATTTACACATTTAGTAACTGCTTAGTCTCACGTTTCAGACCCATCAATTGACCTCCAAGATCGTGCAATTTAATGTCGCCATACTATTTTTTGTTTTTTTTTGGGGAGGGATAAGTGAAGTCGCCAGCCCACGTCAATAAGCCTGCACTGATTGACCCCTTAGACGAGAACATGCTCTGTGCTGATATACAGCCCAAAATTCTGGAGCCAGCCACTAAAAATTGCACCTCCAAGTTAGACTATTAGACAGAAGGCATATTTAAATTATAATGCCAGAAGATTATCTTTCGAATACAATTAATTTTATATGAATTTAAACAATTTGCTTTTTGCCATTTAAAATTATATACCTCTATAAAAATACCCTTTAAAAGCGTTATGTAGACACACAAATTAGAAGGGGAGTTGGAACTTAAACAATTAAAATCCAATTAAGTGAAAAATATGGTCTTTACTCCAATTTGCCTTGTTTGTAAATTGTATCGTATGTTGTGTTGTATATTTTTACAACATCTTAAATTCTTTGGAAATTTCGTTTGTTAGCTCTTCTTTAGCAGGCGCATTACTATACTACTATACTTACTATACTATTACTATTAAGCATGCAACTGCTAGCGATACTTGGGGCAATTGATGTATATTATGCAATTTTGTATACAACAAGAAAATATAGGGTCCGCCATCTAACGTTGTTTTTTTCAACTAGTGCTTATTTCGTGAATAATAACACTTAGCTCATGTTTGCTTTGACAGATAATTAGTTTTATCCTTCCGCTGAACGAAATTGGTTGTGTATACGCTTGAACAACGCTTCGCTAAGTGGGCCTGCGATCGACTTACAGAAGATGCTGATTTTGCAAAAAAAAAAATCATCTTTTCAGATGAAGCTCATTGATCTTGGCGGGTATGTCGCATTTGGGGCCAGAAAACCCGCACGCATACATTGAACAGCCGACGCACCCAAAACGAGTCGCTGTTTGTTGCGAATTTTGGTCCAGAGGCATAATTGGGCCATTTTTCAGAAATGGTCGTTACTTTACAGCCAATGACGATCGTTATCGGGCCATGTTGAACGAATTTTTGTTCACAAAAATTAAAGAGAAGGATATTGACAACATTTGGTTTCAACAGAACAGCCGAAGCTGTGTAGTTTTGTTTATAGCATTAAAAAAAAAAGAAAGGTTATTTGGCGGACCCTATAGTATATGCTCGTATATGCCGTCCAAATTAAAAAATTCATCTTTGTTTTATCTTATTTTAAAATTCTATACCTGTGTAAAAAACATCCTTTATAAACTCCATAAAATTTTGTTTATTTTTGGCTTTGCCCCCCAACCAAGTGATATTAAACTTGTAGTTTATTCCCTCTTAAGTTAAGAAAAAAGTGCAAATGTTATTTTTTTAAACTTTATTTTGGCTTGAGAGGGAATTAAAGTAATTTCAAAATAAAATAGTTAATTAATAAAAAGTTTTAATATTTTGCTGAAGTGACCCACTCATTAGAAGCACAAGCCAGAAGCACGATTCAAAAGAACTTAATTTAGTTAATCAGTGTATTTAAATTTTTATTGTTTAGTATCTCTCAAATTTTAATATAAGCAAACCCTTACTACTCTCAGAACTACTGGGTATAATCAAGAGCCTTTTTATAGAAACAGTGAGGTATAAGTTAATGGAAGAATATATTTTTTTGTTTAAAACAGCGAGTCTACCACTTAAATATTCTATAAAGTATAATAAAGATGCACTAACAGACAGACATACATACATCGACTACAAAATTTAATCCTTACAAAAGATACATTTTTAACCAGTTTGGAAAAAAAGAATACACCTCGAAAGGAATATGAAACAGAATATGAAACACCCTTTATTCGAAGTCACTTTGTTTAAAATTTCGAATTAAAATAAAATGCCATCGAAATCCCAAAAATAGAAAAAAAAGTATAAATAACAAAAAATATTTTTTTAAGAAAATTTTAAATTTTATTTTTCGCAAATTTAAAAAAAAAAATAAAAAATTCATTAAAATGATCAGCGACCATATTTCAGTCGCAAATCACTAATGGGTTAAAGAAATAAATTATAAAAAATAAATTTAAAAAATTGCTGTTTCGAAATAAATTTATTTCGACTCGTGCTGACTAAGGGTTTTCGTATTTAATACGCATTTTAATAATATTTTAGGACAAAATCGAATATTCTTTCGAATTGAATATACAATTTAGAATTCGTGGAATCGAGTAGTAGGCCGATTTCTAGAAAGTTAAAAAACATATTTTATTTTCTCTTATGAAAAGCAGATTTAAAATCCTAGAATATTTGGACTAAGATACCAATTAGTTAACATTGTTATAGTCCAATCCGTTGCGTTTTTATCGGATATTTAAAAATTCTATATTTATAAGGAGTTGATTTTCAAGTCTAACGAGCACCTAATTTTAATAAAATATATTTTTAAGAAGGGTGGGCAAATTTTAGGTTAGGAAATAAATTGCCTTTAAGCACCATATTTTTAACAGTTTTATTGATACCAATTTAAAGTGGAATAACGCAAATTAATAAAGGAATATGATGCTGATGTTGATGACGTTTGGCGATGTTCGATCTTTTCACAAAATTTTGAAGTGTATTTTGCATCAAAGCTTGGCTTATCTCTTTCATCTTTCAGAGTGTCAGTATCGGTTCACGATAACCCTATCCAGCGGCATTAAATCACAAGAACTAGAGCATCAACTCACACCATCAAATCGAAAAATTATGCGATCGGGAAATTTGTTTCAGCAATAATTGAATTGTTTGGGTGACTGTGTGGCTTGTGGCGTCGTCTTGTTGAAACCAAAGGCCACCAATGTTAACATGATTATCATGGTTTAGTACCACAGAGAATTCACGGAGATGGCATTTTGAAAAAATACGGTCCGATGATGCCACCTGAGAAGCCCCACACTATGATCATTTTCTTTGGATTAATGGGTTTTTGAGGACTGCTTGTGGATTTTGTGAGGTCCATAAACGATAATTTTGTTTGTTTACACAACCGCCAAAATTAAAATGATCCTCGTCACTAAAAATAATTTAGTTGTCAAATGCGCTATTTTCGTTCAGTTTTTCAAACAGCACATTCACAAGCGTTCGAGGCAAACAATGGCCGATCAGTTTTAATTTTGAAACGAATTGAACTTTATAAGCGCAAAGGGCCTCTAATAATGCCCAATTAACGCAGGCTCATTCTCTATAATTTGTTGTACAGCATCTACGGTTGCATTACTACGGCCACTACGACCCTATTGCTTTGATCTATTATAAATAGCACTTCCGCAAACGCCAAATTTAGCGAATAAATTACCCACGGCGGTCTGAGAAGAAACCTGCCGACGGAAAAAATTTGCGCGAATTTTAAAAAGTTATGTAGTCACCATTATTTTGTACGTTTTTACAATTATATGGCCTTAAGCAAGAGTATAGCTTTCCATGTTTAAAATTTCCCAACTCTTTACTCAATAAGTATCAAACGATGATAGACTCAATTCTCTGTATTTAATCATTTGATAGATAATTTACTTGCTAACCTCAAATTTGCCAATCTGTTTTTTACATTGAAGCTTGAAGTGCAAGTAAAGGGTTTTTCAACAAGAAGTTTATTTTCTAAAACCAAATAAAACAAAAAATTTAGATTAAGATTATTGAAAGTTAGGCAATTATGAAAGAAAGCTGATATCTGCCAAATCTCCACCACGACCACTCTGACAGATGTTAATTGCTTCAGCAAAGTTTTTAAACACTTCTTGCCAAAATGGCGTTCTGATTTCTTTAATCTCATCACAGATTTTGAATTTTAAGGTTGATATCGATTCAATTGGCTCTACGTAGACTCTGTCCTTAACATAGCCCCACAAAAATAATCCAATGGTGTTTAATTACACGATCTGGGTGGCCACTTAACTGCTGATTGTTGTGAAATTATGCAAATGGAAAATTTGGTTTGCAATAAATTAATCGTTTCATTAGCTGTGTAACAGCTGTTCAAGCCACATATCAGTGATATCCACGTCATCTATAGCAGGCCAGATGATAGCCTCATTTTTCAAAAACCGGCCCCATCACGCTCCAGACCACATAGCGCACTATATAGTGACACGTTGAGTATGCAAAGGCTTCTCAATAAACGCTCTAGGGTTTTCGTAAGCCCAAATGAGGCAATTTTGCTTGTTGACAGACCCTGACAAATGAAGATGGGCTTCGTTAGAAGATATGATTTCCTCAGAAACACCAACCACTTGTTCCCGATTAAATTGAGCGTATCTATGGCAATGTGAATGGTCAGTAGGCTTCAATTCCTGCACCAGCTGAAACTGTAAGGCTTCAAAATCAAATCTTTACGCAAAATTCGCCACGTGTTGATTTTGAATCACCCCAATTGTTAATAACGTCGAGGAATTTGCAAATTTGGTTCAGCTTCATCAGAGTGGCTCGCCGCTGCGATGTTTTCAGTTGAACGACCCGGTCAAATACGCGTTGGTGTTCGCACATTTTGTATCGACTCAAATTTAACAACCAAATTTTTAATAGCGGTTTTAGAAGGCCGATTACGTTGTCCGAAAATATCACGAATTTTACGAAATGGAACTTTAATAGAACCACCATTTACCTAGTGGATTTGAATTATTTTAATGCAATTTTCGCGCGAAATAGAATTCATTGTAACAATTTCCAATGCATCTACTACGAATACGTGAATAAACTAAATGTCAAAACTATCATGCTGTTGGCGTTGCCACTTCTTGTTTAAAAACCCGACACAAATACTTGTTTATTTCGATATTGAAGTCCAAAATTATATTGACGGCAGAGATGCCATTGGAGTCTAAGTTTTTTGAAATTTCTAATTTATTTCTAAAATTTCGGCGACGACTTTATTAAAAAGTAGCAGGTTCGATTATTTTTTTTTTTATATTTTATTTGATTTTAAAACCGGAAATAGTTGTAGCATGCAAAGAGGTTGTTATAACTTTAACACAAACTTAACAAATATATTTTACTTTCATTTAAAATTTGTTTCTTTTATTTCGTATATTTTTTTCAGGCAAAACGAATGCATTTTCTTACTTTTTCTTAGAACACAAATAAATTTCGTAAATAATAGAAGGATGAACTCACTAAAACCAAGAGAATATTGGCAACACTTCAAGCACTTAAAAAAATATTTAAATAAAATTAAAGAGGTGCTACTTTACAAAAAAAAAATAAATTTTTTATATAGAACTAATTCTATATAAAAAAAATATTTAATTTAAAAAAAAAAGGTTTTCCTTAAATTAATTTTTCTAATTTTTTCTTTTGCATTACAAAATCAAGTGTTTGCAATTTTCCCCGCTAAGCAAAAGCAACAGCGATACGAAATGTAAATGCATGAAACTATTTTTGGTTAAAAATAAAGAAAATAGTGGCACTTCATATTTTTTTGTTAAAATTTATAAACTCTGCTAAAATATTTTACACTGAGCAAAATAAAACACATAATTTCAAAATTTATTATTGACTTGATGTTCTTAACAAAAAGTGAAATTTTAACACAATGATTTTCTAAGTGTATAAGAAAGAAGCTTTTGCTCTTTCATCTAAAGTAATTTTAAGTTTTATATTTTTTTTTTATATATTTTTATTTGTCTACTGTTTTTGTTTTTTTTTTTTTTTGTTATTGTTTTGTTTGTTTGTTTGTTCTATAAACAAAAAAAATGTTGCTTTAAACCGAAAACAAAAATTTAACTTGTTTTACATCCATTGTGTTGTGTAACCTTCATTGCAAAAAAGAAATAATAATTTTGTGACTTGTTAAGGTGTTAAAGGTCATTTCACACCTTTACTTACATATACAAGCAAACAAATAAATATCTAGATACATTTTTTCTTGCCACATAAAACTCTTAAAATGCCACAAATGCAAGTTTTTGATTTATGGCATCGAAGGACTTTAGAGAAATTTTATTTCAAGAAAATATTTTTTATGTCGTATTTTATTTGCTAATTTTTATTAGTAAAACTATTTTTATAAATCCGTAAATACAACAAATGTTAGTCAGACTGAGGTTGGTTTTTTTAATGTTGTTTTTTTTAAAGACTAGAAAATTATAACTGAAATTTAAGGCCAATGTAAGCCTAAATAAAAAAAAGTTACTTTCATTTTTTCTTTCTTTTTTAGAGTGGAGACACTGGTGTTGCCAACTGTTAAGGAGGGTCACAGAGACTCAAGCATTCATACAGTTTTATTTAGAGAGAGAGAGGGAGAGAGAGCCTTATAAACAGCAGATTTAGGGACTTAAGTAACTCTTTTAATGAGCAGAAATAACTCGGAAAAGAAAAGTTTGATAGCAGCCAATGAAGAATCAAAAATAATAATAGGGTCTTACAATAAGAAGTTTGCTTTCTAAAAGAAAATAAAACAAAAAATTTAGATTAAAATCATTTAAATTCTTATTGTATTACGAAGAGAAACGTTAGCTAATTATAACTGAAAAATGATATCTGCCAAATATCCATAACGACCACGACGATAGATGTCGATTCTTTCATCAAAGATTTTAATTACTTTTTAGCAACATGGCGGTTCTAATTCATTAATTACATCACGGATTTTTAATTTTAAAACTAAAATCGATTCGATTGGCTCCATATAGACTCTGTCTTTAACATAGCCCCCAGAAAAAATAATCCAGTGGTGTTATATCACACGATCTGGCTGTTTACTTAACAGCTGATTGCCGTGATATAATGCGATCTGGAAATTTGGTTTGCAATAAATTGATTAGCTGTGAAACATATGGCATCGTTCTGTTAAAATCATATGTCAGTGATGTCCATATCGTCAATAATAGGCCATAAATAAATTGTTAGGATCGCGCGATAGCTTGATTCACTGATTCCAGCCTCATCTTTGATCCACTTAGGCCTCCAGGCCACATAGCATACGATACAGTGACACGTTGAGCATGCATGCAAAATGCTTCTCAATAATTGCTTTAAGATTTTCAGAAACCTAAATGCGGCAACTTTGCTTCTTGATATACCATGACAAGTGACACACCGTCGGTAAAAATGATTTTTCTAGCCGGTTGGCTTCAATTGCTGCACCATATGAACCTTGTAAGGCTTCAAAGTTAAATCCTTAAGCAAAATTCCCCATGTAAAAGTTTTGGATAAACCCAATTGTTCACAACGTCGAGGAATTGATAAGTTTGGATTTTTTTCAACACTGTGGCTCACGGCTGTGATGTTTTCAGTTGAACAACCCGGTTTGTAGCCTTAATTTTCTATCGATCATGTCGACTCAAATTTAACGACCATATTCTTAATAGCGCTTTCAGAAGGGCAATTATGTTGTCTGAAAATATCACGAATTTTACGAAATATAACTTTAACAGAATCACCCTTTTCATAGTCGATTTTAATTATTTTAATGCGATTTTCGTGTGAAATTGAAATCATTGCAACAATTGCCAATGCATCTGCTGTTCTTTTTGTTATTTCCAAAAGGTAGGGAAATAAAGAAGTATAGTCCTGTTAGCTCTAAAAAAATCGATGCACTTAATTTATACAAGGAGAACATGCTTTGGTAGAGTCTCCCATTACTCTTCTCTCCATCTCCAAAGAAAGTGATTAATGGGATTCGTAAGAACGACAGAAATTATTCTGTTACTCTCCATCACAAATAAAGTGGCTTAAGCTTGTCGTAGGAAAGTAATGCGAGCAGTGATGGCGGTCGAAATTATTTACAACAACATCAAGGCCATAATAGTCTGCCTCAGTATCGGTTATACATTTGTAATTATAACATAAATATAATGACATGTTATTTGATGTTTAATATTTTGGGAAAAGAAAATGGAAAATTAAATATCGAAATTTTGTTTTCTAAAGCCGTGATCTGTAAAGCTTGCAAGAAAGACATAACAATTATATAATATTACCTACGTGATGGCCTACTGTACGCATCCATTAAACAGCAACTGCCATGATTTTAAGGAGGACAATTTTCTAGGCAAAAGTTTTCTTTTTTTACCTAAAGCTTTTAGAATTACAAACTTTTAAAACTTTCAATGCAACCCGTACATTAATTAAAGGGTATTTTTTTAGAGGTATAGAACATTTAAACAGAAGATAAATTTTTGCAATTGACCAAATTTACTTTAATCTTCTGGCATTATAATTTAAAAATGACTTCTGCAAAATGACCGCCATGGTTGGCTCAGAAGTAGTCTAATCTGAAGAGCCAATTTTCGATAACTTGTTCTAGCATTTGTGATTGCATATCGGCTATAAGGCGGCAAATAGTTACTTTACCCATCACCCACAAAAAATAGTCTAGCGGCATTAAATCGCAAAATGTTGGAATTGAAGTTTACAGATCCGAAACGTGAACGTTTCCTTTAATTATTCAATTGTGGAGCAAGCTAAATGAAACTAAAATTCCTGCACATCACAGCTGTTTAATTGATGGACGAAAAAGTGAGTTATTGTGGCTCTATAACGGTTACCGTTTACTATAATGTCTTCATCCGCATAATTTTAAAAAAAGTATGAAACAATGATTCCACCAGCCCATTAAGCACACCAAATAGTCAGTTTTTCGGAAAGTAACAGCGTCTCAATATACAATTAAGAGGATTATCGTCACTTCAAATATGGCAGTTTAGTGTACTGAAGTGAGCTATATAATTATACATTACTCAAGATCAACGACAATTTGATTTTGGAACACAATTTCCAAAACTTGGAAGCGTTGTTCAGGCGTCCGTATTTTAATGGTGAAAAGTGTTGCTAAGTTAAATTTTTATAATTCTATAATAAACACCCGATACTATTCAAGAAAGATACATTTTTTAAATTGATATGAAATTTACTTTATTCGAGAGATAATCTTCTCGCATTCTAATTTCACAGCTGACTCGGACGTTGACTATTGTCGAGGTCCATTTTTCTATGACTTTTTTCCATACTTGTGCCTCTATAGCGGAAATAATGTGGCAAGTATTGCCCACCAAATAGTCAATCGTTTCGGGCTTGTCGGCTTAGACTAGCAACTTCACGGGTCCTAAACATGAAACTACATGGCAACCAAATCTTTTCTTAATAAATCAATTGTTGCACATGCTGTGTGACATGTTGTACCATGTTGCTGAAATCACAGCTCCTCCACATCGTGGTTGTTCAATTGATGAACGAAAAAGTAAGTAATTATGACTGTATAGGAATTCCCCTTGACTGTAATATGCCGAACAGCATCAGTTTTAATGAAGTACAGAACAATGATTCCAACAGTCGATAAAGCACAGCAAATAGACAGCTTTTATATATATATAACGATGTCTCAATATACATTTGAGAATTATCAATACTCCAAATATGCAGTTTACTGACAAAATTCGCTTATGAAATCGGAATCAATGGTGTACTGGTTTCGGGCCCATTTTAAACAAGTTGGAAGCGTTCTTTAGGCGTCTGTATATTCATGTTGAATGCCAAACTAAACTGCAAATAAATCATTTGGTATCTGACTAAATAGCTGACAGTTGAAAATATTTGTTGCCAACCTAAATTTATATAACTCTATAACAAATATTTTATAGTTTTTGTTGTTGCATTGAAAGGAAATACCCTTTTGCGTGACTTCCTTACATCAGTGTCTTATCAGTTCGATAGAAAGCACAAAGCAAAGCACTTCATCATTCTATTCTTACTAACGTTTCCCGACATGAAGCAAATACATCTCCAACTTATGAACTTCTTTACAGTTGCATCATTAAGGCAAACAAATTATGCTTATCTTTATTAGAAATAAACCTTGCTCACCTGATCATGCACGCTTATGAGCAAGCACACGCTCAGGAGCAGACACTTTCACAGATTCTCTAACCTTTCTTTTTGTCGTTTCCTGATGAAGATTTTATAATTATAAATAGGTAAATAAAGTCGATATTACGAATAATTGCAATCACAGTTAAGCAAAATAATTATTTCCTTTTGTTACTCTTACCCAACACTACTTTTTCACTGCAATGAGTTTCCGGCTGTCATAACTTTAATAGGTGGACTCTTAAAATAGACCCTTGAAGGTATAGTAATACAGCTATTACAACAAAATATACTTAAAATTAAGGGTAAACTAGGGTATACTAAAATTGACGTGATATTATTAAAAATATTTTTATTTTATGCACAATGAGAGGCACATTTCGAACTTGTACACTGGCAAGTAAAACCAAGTAATAATTTTATACTGTTGTCACTCCTTTCTGTCTTTTCTGACTGTTTGTTCGATATGAACGTCGAGAGATTTCGATGTGAAGACGTAATTTTCTAACCGTGTTCTAATCTAATCTGTAATTAGTACAGATTAGAACACGGCTTTAAAATAATGTCTTCATATCGAAGGCGATCGCCGGTCATATCGAACAAACAGTTAGTAAAAACAGAGAAATTCAAACAACTTAATAAAAAATGTAACTTTAAGTATAAGTGACGTAACTGTCACGTACACACACTAAAGGCCGTGTCAGATAAAACTTTTGCTTTGCGTTGCGTCAGAGTTTCGCTTTGACATTTGAGTTAAAATGTACGTAAATGTATGAAAGTTGCCACATAAAGCACTTTTGACGCAGCGCAAAGCGAAAAGTTAACCAACATTCAACTTTTTGCGCACTTTGACAAACACCTGACTTTTATTATTTGTGTTTGTGTATTTGTGTGTGGGTGTAAAAATTAACATTTTTAACTTGTATTTTTTTAAACAAAACAAATAGCACTAGAATTGAATATATGTAGCTTTTTTATGTAAACAAAAAATTCATGAGTGTTGTCAAAGTTTATTGTGACATACACCAATTGATTTACGCTTTTGCTTTAAAGTTTCAAATGTCACGCAAAGCAACAAAGTTTTATCTGACATCGCCTTAAGTCTATATATTTTTATGTTTGCTATAAAACAAATAGAACAAATAACATAAAGGGTGTTCCTATGATCACAATTTTAAACCATCATAAGTTCGATGTACATTTATTTAATAATTTTAAAAACGCGGTCGATTCTGCATTATTTACGATTAAATTTCTAAATTTTCATCTTTTGAAAAACTATATCTTTAATTTTAATAATAAAATTTTAAGAAATTTTTATTTGAATATCTTTTCTCTTAAATTAGCGTTGGCAACAATAAATGCCCCTTATGCAACCTTTTGGTTCGGTAATAAATTCACCAAGTGCATCTTTTAGTTTTATAAAAGTATCTGTTTACTATATAAAAATAACAGTATTTTTTAAAGTCAGATTAACTTTTGAAGCACTCTTTAAAACATACTTTTCGCTTGTTATAACACTCTAACACAGTAAGTGTAAACCTCACAGGCCTGCCGATAACACTCTAAAAGTTATGACTTTATTCATTAAAATTCCATTCCTATTGGGATACCCTGTAAACTTCTTTTATTTATTCTTTATTTTATTATATTTTATTGCTGCGGCTATGTTAGTAAACCTCATGTGAACATTTCACAATTCTGGCTATTATTATTATTATTATTATAGCGATAAAAGTAGGACAAAAATTCATTTGGTACTCTATTCATAGTGTTACGAAGATGATTTGTGATATTTTAAAAGAAAATAATTATCTTACTGAAAAGGTAAACGAAACGACCTACTGTGCATTTTACAAGCGGTGTAATTTCCTAAGTAAGCTTATACACGCAAGACAACAGTAACATGCTTATAAGAAATTCTAGGAAATAAGATAAACAACAGAAAAAAATTCAATTAATACATAACAAAAACAAGACATACAGCCAAGTAGGCGCCTATACTTAGTGATAATAAGAACAAGAATGAAAGTTGATGTTAGAGTAGAATATTCTTTTATATGCCAGAACCACTTAAAAAAGCTATATAAGTAGTACTAGCTGGGCAAATGAATTTATTAAAGTTAAATCATCGTTGACTAAAGATCGCAAAGTTACCAGCCTGTTTATTTTGTGTGTATTGAAAGTAAAAAAATCGTTTAATTTAATTAAAAAATCTAAAGTGCTGTGTTATTATTTTGCAATAAAAGAACTAAATATAACAAAACGTTTATGAAAAGGAATAAATGTAAGAATATATAATAAGGCACTAAAACAATATAACTACCGTTGCTCTGTTTATACTTCAAACAAAATTTATATTTTCTTTTATTAATTTAGGTTTCTGGTCATGGAATTTTTTTTATAAGCTGATTAAACTAAAAGATAAGATACTTGATAGCTAATAAAATGGCAATGATAAAAGAGTAGTGCCAACTTGAAGTTTTATATCTCTATGAAAAACATGTGATAAATCGCAGTAAGACCCTAGGCAGTTAAACGCATTTTTTAAGACACTATCATGTAAAGGAAAAAGTTAAGCTATTCATTTAACCAAAATCCTTCGAACGTTGCTTCAGAAATACTGTAGCAGCAACAACTTGTGAAAAACTTCTTAAATTATATTATTAACAAGAAAGAATTTATTAATTTTACTATTTATTATAGATCATTTATTTTCAGCAAATTGTTTAATTAATTCTAGCACCCGATTAATCATATTAACGAAGACATGTGTAAAATTAACAGACGTAAAAACAAACAGGCTGCCATGTGCCAATCATAATGATTTTACAACTGAAAATCTACTTAAAATACAATTGTAAATAACTAATCACAAGTTAGATGCGCCGTGTTGTTGAGTTTATTTTCCTGTCGTTATTTTTTCTATTCCACCAATGAGAGTTATGCTTATGCTGCTGTTATTATATTTCACTTATTTTGTGTTAAGTCGTGTGTAACATATTCATTGTTGTAGGCCAGTAATTCCAATCTTTTTTTTCCTCCTTTCTTTCTTCGTTTTTTTTTATACGTTTTTTTTTTCATTTGTTTGTGCCTTGTTTTTTTTGTTATTGTTGTTGTTTTTTGAATAATTTTTCTTAGGACATTAGCGCCCGAATGTCTCCTTAACTTGTTACAATTACAGCAGAACAGAGCTTAAATTTTATTTCGTGTAGTACATCAAACGTGGCTGCCACATGTCATTATGCATATATATTTATGCATATGTGTGTATATGTATATTTTCTTCCTTGCTTGGTCGTATTAAAAATTCATCAGGATAATGTATTCCAACGAGTATTTTGTAAAAAAAATTTGCATGCGCACAAAAAACTCTTTTAAGCAAAAACAAAAATGAGTGATAAAACTTTATTGGTATTTCACTTTAATATCTTTGTAATCGAATTAATTTCTATATTTGCAATATGTTGCAACATTATTTATTGTTGTTTTGAAATGTATTTTATTATAATCATTTCATTATTATTATTTTTATGCAACAATTACAATTTCTTGTCTCTTGTACTTTTCTCTCATGCTCATGTTGAGGTAGGTCATTTGCCAATGTTATTTAACAGAGTATTTAAACTTAACGAAAGGATAATAGAAGATGAGAGCATGAGGGCATATTTGTACATTACTGAGAGAAAATTTTTTGAACTCGTGTACATCATAAAAAATATATTTTAGTATGACAAAAACAATCGAATAAACGATATGAAATTAGCGGAATTTAATAAAAGTCTCTTCCTTAACTTTATTAAAGATAATTCAAATTAACGTAATATGTGTTACGTTTGCCAGCTTTCTACAAGGAATATCAACGTTATTTGCTGTTTTAATAATTAAAAACTTTTTATTTGCATATTATTAACGTTTCTAACCTTAAACGTTTAAGGAACAATATTGTTACGTTTATCCCTTTTAATAAACATTTTATTATTTTGAGTTCTTTTATTGCAAAATAATAACACAATACCTTAAAGTGTTAAATTAAGTTAAACGATTTATTTACTTTCAATACACACAAATTAAACAGGATGGTAACTTTGTTATCTTCACTCACTGATAATTCAACTTGAATTAATTCATTTGCCCAGCAAGTGATGCCTTTACATCGTTGTTTTAAGCGGTTCTTGCATATCTAAGATATTATACTTTAACTTGTTGTTATTATCATTCAGTTTAGGCACCTGTTTGGCTAAGTATTTTGTTTTTTTTGCGTTCGTTGTTTTTGTTTTCTGTTGTTTACTTATTTGGTAGAATTTCTTATAAGCATGTTGTCATAGTCTTGTGTGTATAAGATTTCTTAGAAAAGTCCCCAGTTTTATAAAATGCACAGTGGGTTGTTTACTTTTTTACTGTTCTATTTTAATGTTCACTGTTCTTTTAAAACTTAATAAATCATCTTCGTAACAATATTTACCAGAAAAAGTCCTTGTAACAATTAAAAACTCATTTCCTTGAGTAAATCGACTACATTCTTAGTCCAAATATTTAATGCTCTTCTGCAAGCACTTTTTCTGAGTTACAGAAAAAATATACTCACAGGTTTCTATCTAATTTATTTCCTCTAAAATATTTTTTTCATAATTAAACCTCCAATTTGTTACGTTTTTCCCATTGTCAAAAGTAAATGATAGAGTGGATAAATTTGAGGTTAGCAAGTAAATTGTCTTTAAACAAACACTTTTTTCTAACAGCTTGAGTTTTATTGATACCAATTCAAAGCAGAGATATGGAAAATTAATAAGGGAATATGATGTCAGGCAAAGGTTTAGTAGCTTTCATCTATATCTGTCTATTACAAGCAAAGCCTTGCCACAAACTGTTTTTTGAATCTCTTAAAACATCAAATTTTTCCATCAAAGAGAATAAAAATTTAGATTGATTTTTGGAAAAAATTTAAATAAAAAATAAAAGAATTTTCAAATTTCCTTATAAACGCAGGCGTAACACAAAATTTAATAAATAATTAAAAAAAAATTTTATCGAGTAGTTAAAGGCTCGCCAAAATACCATAGTGTTGCTAGTTTGGTAAACAAGATTTGAAGGTAACAAATCTAGCCAGAGCTACACTGTAAGGAATAAATTACAAAAATAAAATTAAAAAGTGAAAAAGAAATTAAAATTGCAAGAGATTGTAAAAGGTGGACAAATTTGAGGTTAGAAAGTAAATCGTCTGTCCAATGATTAAAATTATCATCCTTTATTTTATTTATTTATTTAGCAAAACAGTCCATATGTGGAGTAATCTTTCTTCAGAAGTCTTTCCTGTCACTTTCAAGGTAGGAAAGTTCAAGTCGAATGTTTACAAACACTACACCCTCTTTCATCCTCCCCATAAGCTAATTTCCTGGTTTTTGCATAATGCATGTGTATGGGTCATCCATCCCTGAGTGCTGGTCAAAAAAAAATTTATTTATTAAGTAAAAGGTTGGAAAATTGTATACATCGAATGAACCACTCTTGAACAACCAATTCCAATTGTGGAAATTTACTATCAAAATGGTAAAAAATTTACTTAATCGTTTTGCAAAATTCGAGCAGCTTTTACTCATAATTAGACTCCTTCTAAAACCACTGTATGCCATTTAACTGCTAAATTCGAATCTCGCTGTATTGTTGCTGACAATAGAACAAAACAATATCATCATAGTGGCCGTTGTGTTGCAAATATAGCTGTTTTGCAGCAAAGTCTTGAGACCCCTGTAGGCTAGTAAGTAGTGTACTAGCTTGTCAATATGGGGGTTGTGGGTTCGATTCCCAACGAACACCTTGGTTTTTTCACTACAAAAATAAAAATTCACTGTCGGTGGGACTGCTCAGTGATGAAGGCATAGTCAGTGGTCACAGTGCTGTCTTATACGGCAGTTAATTTCCGACTATCATTCTACTTTCACCATCTGGCTCATCTCTTCTCTATCCCTTTCCTAAAGAATGTAGCACAGTACCTGACTAAATAGGCATTGTTGCCTGAAGTGTTACTTCTCTTTAAAAAAAAAAGCCTTGAGAGTGAGCCTGGAACATCAACTCGTCGACGTTTATTAAAATTAAACATCACTAGACGCCCTTTTGCAACATTTTGCATTAATATCCATCTTCACATTTCCAGAATTAAAGTCCATTGTTTGGCTGTTTAAAAATCTGAAGCAAAACATCGCAGTTTTCTACAAAATCATGTATGGAGCTGAGGCTGAGGCCCATTTTGAATTAGGCGGTTATGTAAGTAAACAAAATTGTTGCATATGGCACACACAATATCCACAAACAGTCCTCGAAAAATTATTACAGCTAAAGAAAAAGATGTATCGTGCGCTTTATTGTCAGGTGGCATCATCGCCCGTTTTTTTTTTTCGAAAATTACCTAGGAAACGGCTTGACTATAAATTCTCTGTGCCACCAAACCATGAAAAATAGGGCCACAATTGGCTAATATTGACACCAGTAACCTTTGGTTGTAGTAAGATGGCATTAGAGGCCATATAACCACCCAAAGGTTTCAGTTATTGCATGACAAATTTTCCGGTAGTGTTATTATTCGATTTGGGGATATTAATTGAATGCCTCTTTCTGTGATTTAGTGCTGTTGGATTATTTCCTCTGAGACCATTTAATATATCCGGCTAACATTAATAACACACAAATAAATGACGCCCTAGAAGATAAAATTCGACACTGTACTGGCGAGATAAGCGAAGCTTTGTTGCTAAATGTGTTTTAAAATTTAATTAAAAGAGCGGACTGTTATCAATACCCTAGAGGTGGATATTAACCCGTATCAGATACCAGTATTAATTTCAATATTTCTACTTTGCATTACTATCAATAAAAGAGCAGTTGTCGAACTAAAGTATGCTTTTTAAGATGATATACTTCCTAACCTTAAATTTTCCCAGCCATTACATTCATATGTTTCAATCGATTCCATTATAATTGTGACATTATGTTCCTTCAGTTCATGGGTAAGAACTTCCGTTTTTATTTAGATTTGGCAAACCCAAAACTTGGCACAATTCTTTGTGTATAAATCCAACTTTCCTAAGACTCATCTGTTTAAGAATAGTAAGTCTCCTCTGATTGTTGCATGGTTGTATACGTAAATACTTTGTTAAAGTTCACCTAAGACTATGAAAGGTTCATTTGATGATATCGATGACCAATTGATGTGGCTATTTTGTCAGCTGTCAACTCTATCAATGTCAACACAAAGGCCCAACTATATTATGCATATGCTAGCTTAATCCAACTTAAGTAACTGTGCAAGTACCTACTAATCATATGTGGTAAATTATAATGTACTTAACAAAACTTTTCGTCAAGTTTCGTTGAATGTTCGCACGTGCCATACGGAAACAGCTGATTTTGCATTGTGTTAGAGATCCATTAGTAAACAAATTCTAAAGGCCGGGGCACATAGAATCCGTCATGCGTTATACTTTGACGTATTCAACTGAAGTCAAAGTAACGACGGATGAGGCTGGCACAATGAGTTCTTTGTTGACGGATAAGAAATCAGCTGTTTTATTAAAGTGCACATTTAAAATGGAGTTAGACGACATCTTAGGCTTTCTATTAATGGTAATTTGTATACCACTATTTATTATTATTATTATTATTTATAATTTATTTTAAAAATATTTTACTACAATAGAGCGAAAACAAAAACAAACAAGAAAAAGGAGCAAATGAAAAATATCAAAGTACTCAACGTACGTCAAAAGTTAAAAGTTAGCCAACTTTCGTACTTTGCGTTGACGGAGATGTACTGACAACGCTGATAAGAAAACGTGTATTTCAACATACTTGTCAGTTGAAAAATACAACGTATGAAGGATTCTATGTGCCCCGGCCTTAATGGAGGACGAAAGCGAAAAAATATTTTCTCTAAATTTAATAGAAAAATTGCAAAGAAAAAATTTGTCATATAAGCATATGACAAAGGAGACGTGTTTTATTATAACCGCAACTCAAAGGAACGAGCATGTGCAGAATAATTTCTATATTCACATAAGTACGTTATAACCAGCTTAAAGTCTACAATGATTTGCTTAAGTATTTGTCAGACTTGTCGTTCAATTTTTGAAGTTAGCTTAAGCTAGCTTATGCATATTATAATTGGGCCTTGATTCTTATTTACTCGCCAAATATTTAATTGCAAAATCAGGACAAAATTCGGAGCACCCAACAACATGCAACTTTTATTAACAACATGCAACATTTCTTGCTGAGATTGTTTATAGAAGAGGGACAGGGAAAAAAGGAATGGTCAAGCCTTTCGTATATTTAAGATTTATATTGTATTTTGTTTTTAAGGGGCACCATTGAACAAGCACTTACTGTAAACAGTCAAAGAAAATTGCATTGTGTAAACTGACATATAACTCAGGTTTGAAAGTATATTTCCTTTTAAAATAATAACATCCTTCTTATTAAATTGCGACATCTTTCTGCAAAATTTAATATAAATTTAATTGAATTTTCTGTAATTATCGAAACAGAAATTATGTTCAAATCTTTCGCTAATTATCTAATAACAATATTAAAAATATTAAAGATAGTGTGAGTTATGTAATTGATTGTGACTCAGATTTTTTGACATAAATTAAAATAACAAGAAAAAAAATCCTTAATGGTTTTGTTGTTGTCGAGAAAGTAGTTTTAGAAGTTTTCGTATTTAATAGCAATTTGCCTGCACTGTGTCACTGTGTCGACAGAGTATGAATAAATTAATTTACTTTCAACTACATATAAGTAATTTATTGTTGTTGCTGTTGTCATCAGGTTATACTATTATTCATGGCTTTATTATACTTATTTACTTTTTTTAAGTTTTTCTTTTTCTTTTTTTTTGTTTGTTTAAAAACATATAATTTAAGCAGACGACATTTCCATTAGCAAGCGAACAAACAAACGCACATGCTTTGATCCCTCTTCATTAAATATCGCAGTTGGCCATGGGTTAAAGACATATTCAATATGACATGTTAAGTTCTGTCAAAACTTTAAATTAAAAAGAAAAACTCCAATTTAAATTATTTTATAAAAAATAAAAAAAATAGCCTTTCACTATGGAAGTTTATCCGATTTCTGGGATTTTAACGAATTTATAGGAAAAGGTTTTTCAACAAGAAATTTGTTTTCTAAAATTAGACAAAAAATTTATATTAATATGATTCATATTTTAATTGTATTACGAAGAGAAAAGTTCGGCAATTATGAATGAAAAATGATATCTGCCAAATGTCCACGATGACCATGCTGGCAGATTCCAACTCTTTCATTAAAGTTTTTAATCGCTTTTTGGCAAAATGAAGTTTCTCTTTCATTAATCATGTCACGGATTTTGAGTTTTAAGACTGAAATCGATTCGATTGGCTGCGTACAGAATCTGGCCTTAACATAGTCCCAGAAAAAATAATCCAGTGGTGTTAAATCACACGATCTGGCTGTTTACTTAATTGCTGATTGTCGTGAAATTATGCGATGGGGGAATTTGGTTTGCAATAAATTGATCGTTTCATTAGCTGTGTAACATGTGGCATCGTCCTATTAAAACCACATGTCAGTGATATCTACCTCGTCAATAATAGATAAAAATTGAGTTGTTAGCATCTCGCTATAGCGTGATCCATTGACCGTTACTGCAAGGGTTTCTCAATAACCGCTGTAGGATTTTCATAAGCCCAAATGCGGCAATATTGCTTGTTGACATGCCGTGACAAGTGAAAATGGGCTTCGTCTGAAAAAATTATTTTTTAAGAAAAACCTGTCGCTTGTTCCTGAATGAATTCAGCGAATCTACGGCGATGTGAATGATCGGTTGGCTTCAATTCCTACACCAGTTGAACCTTCTAAGACTTCAAAGTCAAACCCCTACGCAAAATTCGCCATGTAATGGTTATGGATAACGCCAATTGTTGAGAATATCGAAAAATTAAATCTGCTTCAACACTATGGCTCACAGCTGCAACATTTTCAGTTGTATTGAGCCGGTCGACTCAAATTTAACAATCACGTTCCTAATAGCGTTCCTAATAGCGGACGATTATATTGCCCAAAAATAGCACGAATTTTACGAAATGTAATTTTATTAAAACCACCATTTTTAAAGTGGATTTTAATTATTTTAAGGCGATTTTCGTGCCAAATTGAATTCATTGTAGTGACTGGTGATATAAGCGAAACGTTGTTGCAAAATATGCTTCAAAATTTTGTGTCAACGTTGTTAGCAGTTGTTGTATCGCAAGGCATCGTTTTATCTTCTACCCCATTATTTATTTTTCGTAATTACCTTCTTTGTGAAACTTTTAATCCTAAATACGCTATCGCAGATGACAGCACCATTTGTCATTCGTATTCATTCAGTAATAGACCGAACCAGTTAGAGGTGAGTTCCAAAAGACAGAACGTGGATAATACGCTCAGTCACGATTTCGTGACAATCTCAGAATGGAGTCGTGTGAATATAGTCGATTTTAATGCCCGCAACACCTAATATTGCATGCTTGCGGCTAAGTGTGTGTTCGGAAATGATGCTGCATCTGTTGCTATGGGTGATACAAGTAGTACGGAATCCAGAGCTCTTGAAGTTCTTGGCATGAAAATTTTTTGTGATGGGGTCGTATGAGTAGAGTTGATTTTAATGCCTGCAAAAATTAATGTTGCATGTTTGCGCATAGATGTGTTTTCGGAAATTATGCTGCATCAGTTGCTATGAGTGACACAAGTATTATGAAATCGGAAACTCTTAAAGTTCTTGGCATGAACATTTTGTGTGATGTTCGATGAACTAAACACTTTTTCACGTTTCTAAAGAAGCTTTCAAGTGCCTCGATTTTCTCAAAAGGTCTAAAAGATATTTCACTCCATCCGATCTTTGTACTATTTATATTACCTATAGCCATCTAAAAATGGAATACATTTCTCATGTAGGGGCCTCGTCTCAACTCACTACTTTCGAATTGCTCGACTGCGTACAGGAGAAGGCCAGTAGGCTCTTTGGGGACAGTAGGGTATCCAACTCTATTGATTCTCTAGAGCATCGACGCAATGTGCGATGTATTTCATTGTATTATCGTTACTACAATGGTAAGTCGCTTAATGAATTTAGAGAACTTGTTACCGTTAATCTCACGTTTTTGCGTTTATGTTGATTGTCGTTGGGAGGACATCCAATTGTGGTTTGTTGGCCAGTGAATTGCCCTACGCAGTACAGGGAAAATTCGTATTTTAGCAGAAGACTCCATATGTGAAATAAATTGTCTTCAGAGGTCTTTGCTATCACTTTCGGTGTAGGAAAATTTAAATCGAATGTCCACAAACACTACTCCTTCTTTCCTCCTCTCCATAACCTAATTTGCTGGTTCTGGCACAATACATTGCATGTTTAGGGGTCATCCTCTGTGTGCTGATCCAGTATTAATTCCCGTATGAATAAAATTTTAATTATTTCCTAACTTTAATTAAATATGAAATAATCTTTTAACGGTCTTTTAAATAATTTAACAATTGTTATAATTTTTTGTTTTTGTTAAATATAAAAAATAATTTCCTGAAGAAGCTTTCCAAAGGAAAGCGATATATCGAGGAAAATAAAATCGTTAAATTATTTAAAAGACCGTTAAAAGATTATTTCATATTTAATTAAATTTAAAAAAAAGGTCGAATAAAAATAAAAGTAATAATTATTTCCTAACCTCAAATTTATATTATATTATTACGTTTATACCTTTTATAAACGTTTTGTTGTGAGTTCTTCATTGCAAAATAAATAACAACAGTTTTTAGAGTTTTTAAATTAATAACAATTTTCTTTACTTTACACAAAATTGACAATTCAGAATAACTTGCTTAAGATGCACGTTTTTTCTTCAAGAGGTTTAATTGTACACTGATTGGCTATCCACTCAGACGCTGCCCTATTTATATTTGTCCATTTAAAGTCTAGAAAATTTAAGAATCTTCTACTGCCTTTGTATCACACTTAGTTGTTGTATGTTGCTTATTCGATGTATAGGCGTCTGTATGTCTGTGTGTATTTTTGTATTTATGCTGAAAAGGTTTCTGCTTAGGATTTATTTCAAAATATTTGTTGTTGTGTTGTGTAGAAGAGGTTTCTTAGAAAACTATGCAGATGGTAAACAGCATACATGTTTATTGTTGTCTTTCGCGTATAAAATTTCTACACAGTTTGTAAACAGAAATTTGTTTTTGTCTTGCATGCCCTGTAGTTGGTAAACGGCATATAAAATTGTTGTTGTTTGTGTATTAAATTTCTACGTAGTTTGTAACTGGAAGTTTTATTGTTGTACCATAAGTTTTCTTAAGCAAGCCACGCAGTTCGTAAGCAACATACCCAGTAGTTCGCTTTATTGCTTAATTATTTTATTTTAAAACTTAAGCAAGACACATCCAGAACATTATATAACCTTTGTTGATTGCCAAATATTTAGTTTTAAGTGAAACGTATATCCATATCCTTTTTAAGTTTGCCATCCATTCCAAATCTGAAGGCGATTGAGTAATAGATTACTAGGGCAGAAGAGCACTAAAGTGACATAATTAATGTTAGAATGTCGCACACAAGTAATTTAGAACAATGACAATGTTTGGTCACATGGGTAATTTATCAAAATACACACCAGCTTACTCACACACACACACAAGACAATTAATATACGGAGATATGTCAGGACACGAAAACCTTAAAAATAGATTTTAAGCAAATAACAAGCAAAAAGTAAATTAAGTGAAACAAAAGAAAATAAAATAAAACAAAATCCAACCAAATTAAACTGAATGCGAGTAGATTTCCAATTTAAAAACAAAAACAAAAAACGTGTAATTAAGACATCTTAACAACTTAACAATGCTTCAAATTATAGGTTGCCTTAATTCTAGCAACAACAGCAATAACAGCACCAACAACTATAGTGACCCTGTTGCGATGGTTGTTTATTTGCCTGATTTGTAATTTACAGCAAATTATTAAATTTGTTCGTTGTTTTCCAAATAATAAACAAAATAAATAATGTTGGGTTTTACACAACAAAAAACAAAAACACAAACACAAATTACAATAAAATGAAAAGAAAAGAAATAAAATAAAATAAAATGAGTTGAGCAAAAAAAAATCAAAGTTCAAATGAACAACCTCATTAAACATCTACAATGAAGGACATGAGCTGACAAAAAATGTGACCGTCAAATATTTTACAAGAGAAAAACTAAACATTTGTGACACTCAATGTTCAACAGCAACATAATCATTATCATGATCCACATTATTACCATTGACAATAAATTTATTGTTTTTTCTTTATTTTTTTCTTTTTTTTCATTTTCATTTTCTTGTTCATTTTCATTAACTTCCTCTTGTGTTCAAAGCGAAAATATACATTTTTCGTTTCCTTATTGACCAAATAACAAAAAAAAAAAAAGCAAAAATAACTGCTCACACATGTTTACACTCGCATATTGTTTTATTATTTGCTCTTCTCGCAACTGATAGAGTAAAATGACAATTGACTAAGAATTTTGTGGCTAACAGCCACAACATATTACAACATTACAACAATAGCAACACCAACAACAGTAGTTGAACTTTGTATTACATTTCTTTTTATCCATAACAAGTGTTTGTTGTACGTTTATCGGGCACAGAGTCAGTGAAAGGAAACGACAACAAGAGCAACAAACATCAAAAAAAAATAAAAAAGAGAAAAATAAATGTTAAAGAAAAATTCACAGTAATAATAATAATAAGAATAAGAAAGAAAAGCTTTCAAGAAAAATGGTCTGCAAAACTTTTAAAGGGCAAAGTGTAGAAATAAACATTACTCGCAATAGAAGAAAAATAACCTGACATTATTGTAGGCGCTCTAATCCAGCAGTTCTAGCTGTGACTATGACATCTTACATTTTTAAACCCTGGAAGAGAGCGTTATTTTTGGCTAAATTGTGGGCGGCCCGACGGAATGGACGCTGCCTTTAAAATTGGTGGGACTTTATATTAAGGTTCCCAAAATAAGGGAATCCCAAAAGGTTCTCAAAATAATGGAATCCTAAAAGGATCCCATTATTTTATCTTAGTCGCTATCCAACAGCATCAAACTAAATAATTCTGATGGGCATGTTGGCTAAGAAAAAGTATTATCTGGAACTCCTAAAGTACTTACACCATACTAAAGTGTAAGTACTAAACGACTCGGTCGTTTAACTGAAAACATCGCAACCGTGAGCCACAGTATTGAAGCAGATCCAAATTTGTCAATTCCTCGACATTCTCATCAGTTAGGTTATTGCGTGATATGATTTACATCTGCGACTGGCTATGGAGCCTTAATCAGATGGTGGTCAAACCACTTTGCATAAATAGGAACGTCATGCTCTTCCTAGGAAGCCGAAGACTAATTCTAGCAAGTTTTTCCTAGTTGCAACTTTAATGATTCCAGAGCAGGGCTGCAAATCATCACTTCTTGCTGAAGAGTTTGAGACTTTCCAACTCCTGTCCAGAACACATGTCTAGCATGCTTACAGGACTGGATCATTAATCTTGGGTGTCGTTAACGGCGAAATGATCCTGGTCAACAACAAACCTGATATGGGGCCGTGAAACGACAACCACCACGATACTCTCATATAGGGGCCAACCTCCATAATCAGCCAGAGAACAGTTAAATCTCTAAAGAGACAAACAACAGAACTCTAGGACTTAATGATTCCCGTGGAAATAAATTGGAGTTCCCAGTTGAACCCCTGCTGCCTTCAGGGGACTGGGCTTCCTTTTTCCCCAGTTGCACTGTGTCTAGATAGTCAAGTATTCTATAAAGACCGATAAATGTGCCCCCCGGGGGAGTTAGGTTATCCAAAACCACCACATGGCGAATTTTGCATAAGCCTTTAAAGCCTTACAAGGTGCAGGAATTGAAGTCAATCGAGCATTCACATCGCCGTAGACTCGCTCAATTCATTCAGGCACAATCGGCTGGTTTTTCTGAAAAAATCATTTTTTCAGACGAAGCCCATTTTCACTATCCAGGATAGGTTAACAAGCAAAATTGGCACATTTGGGCTTCTGAAAACCCTAGAGCCTTTGCATGCTCATGTGTCACTGTATGATACATTATGTGGTCTATTGGCGTGATGCGAAGAAGAGGCTGAAAATGCGGTAACGGTCAGTGGATTACGCTATCGCAAGACGCTAACAACTCATTGGCCTCTCATTGACGATATGGATATCATTGACGGTGCCACATGCCACACAGCCAACGAAAAGATCAATTTATTGCAAGTCAAATTTTTCGATCGCATAATTTCACGACAACCAACAGTTAAGTGGTCAGCCAGATACGGACTTTCAACTGTAAAACTCAAAATCCGTGATGTGATTAACAAAATAGGGCTATCATTTTCCCAAAAAGTGATTAAAAACTTTAATCAAAGAATCGAAATCTGTCTGCGTGGTCGTAGTAGACATTTACCAGACATCATTTTTCATTTATAATTGCCGAACTTTTTATCTTCGTAATACAATAAAAATTCAAATCTTCTTAATATAAATGTTTCCTTTTATGTTGTTTTAGAAAACAAACTTCTTTTTGAAAAACCCTTTATAAACATGGACCGTTTGTTTTCCCTTTCCTAAACTGAAATTTTAAGTTTTCTAAAATTTGCTCTTGTAAATGGCTATTTTCAATAAGGATTTTTTCAAAAAGCTGCTCTAAAGTTTGTTTAAAAGCCTTTTTAAGGTACTTTTTCTTAAATGATCTTTATTTTAGGCATTTAAAGCCTTTTTTAAGGTACTTTTTCTTTAATGATCTTTACTTAGGCATTAAAAAACCTGTTTTTAAGGTACTTTTTCTTAAATGATATTTACTTTAGGCCTTTAGAACCTGTTTTTTAAGGTACTTTTTCTTAAATGATCTTTACTTTAGGCATTTAAAAATAAATTTATTTTTTTAAGTACTATTTTTAAAATGGACTTTTTAAGGGCATTAGTTTTAAAGTAATGCTCTATGAAGAATTCGTTAAAATACCTTAATTTTTTTAAACAGATTTCAAAAAAAGTGTGTTTAAAAAAAATGGTTTTAAAAAAGGACTTAAAATAGTACCTTTTAAATTGTCTCACTTTATTTAATAAAAATTTTTTAAAGCGTACATACTGTGCTATTTTAAAATCACACTTCAAAGAGTACTTCGGTTTACTTTAAAGGTCACCCTTTTTAAAGCTGCTCTTATTAGTAAATATTTCTTTTGCATACTTTTTGTGGAGAATTAATCGTAAATATAACATTTTAAAGGCAGTTAATTATTAAGTACCTTAAAATTTTTTTATTCCAAATAGTCACCTTTTATAAAGTACATTTAAAATAATAATTTTTTTTTAAGTTTTTCAAGTAATTTTTAACCAAAAATGTAAAAAGAAAGAGTTGATCCTTTTTTAAGTTCGAAAAGTATTTCAAAAAGAAATGTACAAGGCGTTTAAATAAATACTAAAAAGGTACTTTTTGACTTACTCTTGTAGAAGGAAACTTGTCAAAAAAAACAAATTGTAAGCGATACTTTTTCGCCATTACTTTTTTAAAAGCTCTATCTCTAAGAAGCTTGTGGTAGTCCGTCCCTTTTGAAACAATATTTTATAGGTACTTTTTACAATTTTTTAGACTCTTTCTTTAATTCCCTTATTTCTTTAGAATAAGGAAATTCTATAAGAAACTATTTTGATTTAATCTTGAAATTTTCTAACTTCTTTTTGTTTTTAAATTCACTTTTTACAAAGTGCTTTTTTAAAAAAAGTTTTTAAAAAGATATTGTAAAAGGGCCATTTTTAGAAGTACTTTTTAAAAATATTCCCTTTAAAGATTTCTTTTAAAAGTACGTTCTTAAAATACACTTTTCCAAAGTACTTATCTAAAAGCTACATTTTTAAGAGTACTTTGTTAGATTATTAATTTCATTCGACCTCTTTTTTTTATAAATAAATAATTATTACTCTTAGTAGCGTTCTTTTTTTAATAAATTTAACACTATATTTTTTCAATATTTCGCTTATTTTTGTTTTTATAAGAAATAATTTCCTGAAGAAGCTTTCCACAGGAAAGCGAAATACTAAAAAAATATAGTGTTAAATTTATTTAAAAAAGACCGCTACTGAGAGTAATAATTATTAAGTACTTTGTTAGAATATACTATTCTAAGAGTACTTTCTTAAAGGATATTTTTTTATAAGAGTACTTTCTAAAAAGATACTTTTTTAAGAGAAATTATTTTTCCAAAAGTACTTTTCTAAATACTTATAAATTGTACTTTTTTAGAGGTACTTTTTTAAGTACTTGTAAATGGTACTTTTTTCAAAAGTACTTTTTAAAAAGTACTTTTTTTTAATTATTTACTGACATTGTAAAACGTGGTGACAACACTTTATGTACCATAATATAAATTGACGATTTTCCAGTTTTCAGTTATTCATGGCGAAACAAATTTATGCTCTTTTCCTTACTTAAAAAAAACTCTAATTTACATCCCGATAATTTGAAATTTGAAATTTTGTAATGTACTATCGATCCTTTTTTTTGTTTTTGTTTCAAATATCGTTACTACCGTGATATTACATTATCAGTATTATCAGGGTATTAAAGTGATAGTAGAAGTTTGATAAAATTATTTGTTACTAGCTGACCCTAAAACCGGCAAGCGTTGTCCTGTCTAAATTATTATAAGAATTTTCATTTGTAAACTATTTTGAACATATTTTATTTTGAATTGAGACTACAGAGATTCGAAAGTGGTTTTATTTGCCCTGCGATTGTAAGAACGATATTTGAAACAAAAGAAGGAATCAATAATACATTAAAAAATTTCAAATTGCCTGCAATAAAATTTTCTCACGACCAACAAACAACAAAAAAAATACGTCTATTAAGTATGTCGAAAAAGTGGGCGTAAAAGAGGTAGGACCAATTAAACTTCTATATGTATATTTTCCAAACTTAAGACGTTATTCGCACTAAGTTTCAATTTGGCTTTCAGACTATTACACACATTGAACAAAATTGACGGTCGTTAAGTCGTTCTCAAGTTATGCGCTCAGCAATGAACACCACCATATTTTCATTTATAAAGACTGTGGTGAAAGAAGCAACTAATTGACGCGATATTTTATATTTTCTTACTCAAAGAAAACCTTAATTTAAATAAATATTATTAAAAATGCCGCTTTTCAAATAAACACCTAAAATCTCTGCTCGCTTGTCAAGTGGCTCGTCCACAGTTCCACAATCTACCGGGCTAGATTATTACAGCTGTGAATGTGTTTGTGTTGATATCTGTAAGCAAACAAAAAAGCCCAGAGTACATAGAAAACAAGAGCACTTAACTGAAACAAATTGTATAACAAGCAACCAATTGCCACTTGGCATCATGCCTTTAATATGTTTATAACGACAATGAAATCTTTCATTTCCCCCTCCCCTTGCGGTTGTATTTATTAAAATGATTTTCTGTTGTCATTCGTTTTTCGTTACCACACCAAATGTTAAGTTTTGTCATAAAGAAATTTTTCGTACATTTGAAATTTTCTTTATTAATCATTATGATTTTAGCCACGATAATGATTATCATTTCATTTAAGAAATAGAAATAGAAATAACATAATGAGAAACATTTATTTTGATTTAAGATATAATTTTGGTTAAGCAAGATTTAAGTTGCTTTGTGATAACTTGCATTGGCATGTAGGTACATATTTGGCCGTAAAATGAAACTATTTTTGAAAATATTATAAAATATTATTTTCATACGTTTGCCAACACTTACATCTTCAGAAAGTAAGAGCGTTTTCAAAAAGTCATAAAATGCTTTTAACAAAGAACTCCGAATAAAATATATATTCTAAACAAAAAAAAACTTTTAAAGAAGTACTTTAAAAAAGTACTTTTATTTTGATTTAAGGTTTAAGCTGCTTCGTAACAACTTGCATTGGCATATAACTACATAGTTGGCCTTTGAATACAACTATTTGCATTAATAGTAATTTTATACGCTTGCCAACACTTACATATTCAGAAAGTAAAAGCGTTTCCAAAAAGTCATAAAATACCTTTCAAAAAGAACTCCTGAAAAATTTAAATTCTAAACAAAAAACCTTTTAAGAAGTAATTTTAAAAAAGTACTTTTATTTTGGTTTATCTAGATTTGCTTCGTAATAACTTGCATTGACATGCAGGTACATATTTGGCTCTAAAATTAAACTATTTTTATAAAAATAAGTACTAATTTTATATGTTTGCCAACACTTACATCTTAAGAAAGTCAAAGCGTTTTCAAAAAGACATAAAATGCCTTTCACAATGAACTCCTAAAAAATGTATATTCTAAACAAAAAAACTTTTAAAGAAGTACTTTTAAAAGAGTACCTTTAAATCGAAACCTCTTTCAAGGGCCTATGTAAAAAGAAAGTTTAAAGAGAAACAAGACCTTTTTGAAATAAGTACATCTAAAAAAAATACCTTTATATCGAAACCTTTTCAAATGTACTATTAAAAAATTTAGAGAGAAAAGAAAAACAGAAACTTTTTAAAAGAAGTACATCCAAAAATAGCACCTCTCAGATAACATGTATTATTTTTATAATAAAGAAAAAACTTTCTTAAAAAGTACCTTGTAACGAAAAATCTCTTTATACGAGTTCTTTACTCCTAATTTAAAATATGTGTTTCATAGAAATAAATACCCTTCGAAGTAACTTTTTAAGCGTGGCACTTTCTAAAACGATCTATACAAAAAGGACTGGCTGCGGTAAATTATTCTACATGCAATAAGAATAAAGAAGAATAATAGAGAAGGGCAAATATTAGAAAAACAGATGACAACTTTATACGTCTACGAAACTTCTTTTGGTCCATTTTACCGTTTTTTGCCCTAACGCAAAACCAACACCTTACAAATAACTGACACTCTGAAAGATGAAATTCGGAGTTGTATTGACGTGATAAACGAAACGCTATTGCAAAATGCGTTTCCTAATTTTTTTAAAAGAGCCGACGTCTGCTAACGTGCTAAAGGTAGACATTTATTGGGCATCATATCCTATTAATAATTCCCATATTTTAAGTTTACATTGGTATCAGTAAAACTGAAGTCAGCAAAAAAATATTATGTGTCTTAAAACTATTTACTTCCTAACCTCAAATTTCCCAATCCATTTCCTTTTTAGCAAATATAATTCGGTTTCAACTTTAAGCGGATAAAATCTGCTATTCAATTATTACTAATAAATTAGGGGAGAAAATCGAAGCAGAACTTTTCTTTAATGGATCCTCTTTCGATGCTCTGTTAGCCTTGCTTTCAAAAAAATTAAGTGCTATCACCAATCTTTTTTCTTGATAGTAAAACTGTCAGCTGGAAACTGCTGTAGTAAATGGTACCAAATTCCAGACCTTCAAAACTTTTACTTTTTAAACCATTCGAAAAATTAAAATTTTTCATAAGACCAGTGGTGAATTTTAATATAAACAGAGTTACCAAACTATTTATGATGTAAACAAAATAAATAAAAAAAGGTACTTTATTTTTTACGCAAAGATTTTCATTCTATTTTTGCTCCTACAAAATCAAATCAAACTTATTATAACCGTCGTAATATACCTTAAGTACATAGGAGTATGCAAATAAGTACTTTTTAAAAAATTAAAAAAAAAAATCTTAAAGATTAAAGTACATTAAAAAAAATTACAAAAAGTACTTTAAAAAAAGGCTATTAGGTATGATATTAAGATTTTTATGAACCAGAAACGCTTAGAACATCTTTCACCCAAAAGTAAATTTATTGAAAGGTTGCTTGAAAAAAGGTAATTAAAAAAAACGTTAATAAGAATTAAATATAAAAAAGTACCTTTTAAATAGTACCCTAAAAACGAATTTTTTTATGGCAGCTTTAAAAAAAAATTACTCAAAACACATATGCCATTCACTCAAGACATGCTGAAAAGTATTTGCTTTTTTTGGGATCATGGCTTTGTTATTAGGTACTTTTTAAAGTACCTTTTTCATTTTCCTTTTAGTATCATTAAAAAATTCCACAAAATTGTTTTATTCATTTCTTGCATAATGCAATAAAATACAATTAAATATTGTTTTGAGTGCCATTTTAATATCGTTATAATTTAAAATTATCTCATTATTTTTCTTCATTAAATCGTTTTCAAACAAAAATTAAACAAATTAAACACATGTGCACTTTCGTTCATAATTAGCAGAGAGAAATCTGAATAAATATTTAATGCAAACTAATGTATTTATTTTTATTTTTAAATAGAGTATAAAACTTAGTGGTCGTTTTCTTAAATGGATTTTCATTAAAATTTTCATAAATTTAACATTTTCCCTTCTCCCTGGCGTAACATTATTATAAAGAAAAAAAATTTTACTCGTTTGTTCGTCCATTTGTCTGTTAGATTGGATTAGTGTTGGTGCTTTAATTTCACTTCTTTCTCGTTGTTCTATTTATCTTCTTTTATATTCTGTGTATTATTTATTCCTTTATTTTATAAAGATATGAATGGTTTTGCCGCTTACGAAGGCTAAGCCAGCCATAAAAGAATAAACAAACTTTAACCAAATGTTGCACAGTGGCTTGAAACAACAAACACAAATTTTGAATGTCACTAAATTTTTAATTTCTATAGCACTTAATCAAATTGAATCTAAAAGATTATAGTTTAAGTAGTAAACATTATGGGCCTTTAGTTACCGCATTTTGTGAAAACTTGTTTTGTAATAGTCAGCTTATCAAGGCTTTAAAATTCGAAACTTTTATGTGAAAAAAATATTTTGTAATATGAATTTTTTAATTTTTATTTAAATAATTTTCTTATAAACTATTTTGTACATCTGGATTTGTTCCGCCAGTTACTAGTCTACGCTGATAAGTCTGAAACGATTGACCACATTCATCCCTTTTTTGCCGATATAAGGCCACAAAGTTTAGAAAGTGTATCAAGTTGCTTGGATTTTTTCAGCCAGTAAATGAAATATAGGGTCCGCCAAATAACTATTTTTTTTAAATGCTATAAACAAAAGTACACGGCTACGGCTGTGTGGCACATACCGCCAATATCCTTCTCTTCAATTTTTGTGAACAAAAATTCGTTCAACATGGCCCGATAACGATCGCCATTGACTGTAACGGCCACTCCTAAAAAATGGCCCAATTATGCCTCTGGACCAAAATCCGCGCCAAACAGTGACTCGTTTTGGGTGCGCCGGCTTTTCAATGTATGCGTGCCCCGGGTTTTTTGTGCCCCAAATGCAACAATTTTGCTTGTTTACATACCCGCCAAGTTCAAAATGAACTTCATCTAAAAAGATGATTTTTTTTTGCAAAATCGACATCTTCTGTAAGTCGATCGCAGGCCCACTTAGCGAAGCGTTGTTCAAGCGTATACACAACCATATTCGTTCAGCGGAAGGATAAAACTAATTATCTGTCAAATCAAACATGAGCTAAGTGTTACCATTCACGAAATAAGCACTAGTTGAAAAAAAAACGTTAGATGGCGGACCCTATACTATTGTCATTACTTTCCATCTTTTTTGGCTGTTTTTTCGCCTTCGATATTTTTCTTTTTGTATCATAATGTTATTTATTGAATCTTCTAAATTAATAGAACTAACAATAAGTAGATAAATCTTAAATCTAAAAGTAAAAATTATCCTTATGTCTAGCCAATGCCAGCCAAAAAGTTTTAGTTAACAAGAAATAAAAAAAAATAAAAAGGAAAACACTAGAAATTACTTATACTAATAGCCCTAACGTCTCTCCTCTTCAGACGATTGTAGCCTCTATCATTTAATATATCACGTGCCAAAATATTTGAATGAAATTTCAGTTTTCTCAAATATTTGGATGCGTACTTCTGTATTTCCTCTCTTACAGAGGGCACTTTCAAATCCTTGTGAATGTTTGAGTTTTTCACATACCATGGGGCAGTAGTTATGAGTCTGAGGATTTTGTTCTGGCTTCTTTGTATCCGTTCGACATTTGACACTGAGGCAGTGCCCCACATTTGAATTCCATAGCTCCATATTGGCTTTAGAATAGACTTGTAGATCAAAAGTTTGCACTCCAGACTGAGAACAGAATTCCGACCAATTAGCCAGTTTAATTGAACAGTTTTAAGTCTTATTTGCATAAGTTTAGCTTCTATGTGGTGCTTCCATGTTAGACGCCTGTCAAGGTGCATACCGAGGTACTTGACGACCGAACGTTGAGGTATTGTCTGATTATTTATTGTGATAGGTGGGCATGTACTCCTGCGTAATGTAAAAGTAATATGAATTCACTTCTGTTCATTAATTTTTATTCGCCATTTTCTTAACCATTTTTCGACTTGGAACACATGACTTTGAAGACGTAGTGAAGCTTCGTGTGGGTCTACATGAACACAAAGCAGGGCAGTATCATCAGCAAATATTGAAATGTGAACGTCGTCCCGTGTAGGCATATCTGAGGTATATAATAAATACAAAATCGGACCCAAGATGCTCCCTTGAGGAACTCCGGCTCTAATTGGCTGTGGTGGGCTCAAAAACTCCTCGTGCTTTACAACAAATAAACGGCTACTCAAGTAGCTTTCCAGTAATGTGGAAAGATTTTGAGGCAAATTCTGCCTTAGTTTATGAATTAAGCCCTCGTGCCAAACTTTATCGAAGCCCTGGGAAACATCACTAAAGAGAACAGAACAGTATTGTTTATTTTTAAAGGTTTGTTTAACAGCATTAACAAGTCTATGCGTTTGCTCTATTGTGCTATGCTTTTTCCTAAATCCAAACTGGTGATCCGGTATACACTTCTTTTCGATCAATATGGGATACATTCTATTTACCAAAAGTTTCTCAAACAGTTTAAATAAACTGGACAGCAAGCTTATTGGCCTGTAAGAATCTATTTTAGAATGATCCTTGCCCGGCTTGGGAATCATTATCACCTTCGAAATCTTCCACTTCTGAGGGTAAAAACTGAGGCGCAAAATGGCGTTATATATACACAATAAGGTTCTCACCGGTACATTTGGTAGCTCCAGAAGCATCCTATTACTAACTTTATCAATACCAGGTGATTTTTTAAGTTTTAAGTCGGCGATAGCCTTTCTCAACTCTTGTACTTCCAGTCTCAAAGGCACAGCTTCTATAGGTATTATTTCAGGTAACACTATAAGGTCTGTCGATAAATTAGAAGAAAATACTTTTAGGAGGTGGTTGGAAAACAGATAATCTTTTTCTTCGTTGCTTCTCGCCCAATCACCGCTTGGGGTACGCAGTGGCGACTGGCGTAAAGTTGGTCGCTTAATGTTTTTTGTTGCGCGCCACAGAGAGTAGTCTGAATGCGAGGTTGCATCAAGATTTTCCAAGTATTTGTTAAGTGAAGCAATTCTTTGCACTTCAAGTAAATCACGAAGCTGTTTGGTACACTCTTTCAGCCTGTTTCTTAGTTGGGGTGATCTACACGCCTGCCACTCTCTACGGATTCTCCTTTTCTCTAGGAGGAGTTGTTGTACATCTACTGAATATATTCTGTTGTATCTTTTTATCGGAGCATTAGTGGTTGCGTGAACTGTGGCTAGTCTGATTTCGTCATTAAAGTCGTCAATAGCTTTTTCCACTTCTCCTGAAGTACGCAGCGGTATATTTTCCGAACAATGGGAGCTTAGATATTTTCTAAATTTAAGCCAATTAATATGAGTCTTAGTTGCCAATGCAGATCGATTTTCAAAATCCAACGGGTTCTATAACGTAACAATAGAAGGTGTGTGGTCGGAGGATAAGTCTAATGAAGACTCTACATTCGTAAACTCACCTGGTACATTTTTTGCGACTCCAAAGTCAATGACGTCAGGGATTTTTTGCCTGTCGGTGGGCCAATAAGTTGGCCTTCCGCTAGAAATTAGAGTTAACTTTAGCCTCGAAATTACATTAAACAATGTGCGACTCTTCGGGGTTATCAGACGTGAGCCCCAGTGGATATGCTTCTCGTTATAGTCGCCAGCAGCCAAAAAGTGAGGACCTAAAGATTTATAGAACCCGCAAAATTGATCCTCTGTGATTGGAAAACTGGGCGGACAATACACAGACGAAATCACTAAATTGCTATTGTTCTCTAAAAGACAAATAGTTGTCGCTTGTAAATATCCCGAGCAAAATTCGTCCATTACATGGTGTTTGAGTCGGGCCTTCACTAGGATAGCTTCGCATTCGATATGATGACACATTTTCTCAAGCCCTGTTTTAAACTGTAGTGGAGAGTCAGTGTTCAGGCTAAGGTTTGTTCTTTAAATAAGGTCGCATCTACTCATGTAGGTAGATATTAAACAATGGCTACAAACACACTGCTATCGACAAACTTTTTCGGCAATGCAACACTGAAACGGGGAATAAAGAAGACAAAGACACAACCGGTATAACATGAGGGCATACTTTTCCTTAAACAGAACCACATAATTAACTAACCTTTTTCACAAAGAAGGTATACTCACAGCATTAAAAACCGGCAATACTCTGAGAAATAATCTCAGAACATCGACAGAAACAGCTGACAAATTTAGTTCCAGACTTACTTGTACCTTCAAAAAAATTTATATAGAAAAAAAACACTAAAAAACTAGATTTAAAGAACACATACTTCAACTTTGCATTACACCTTGACACTCACGGACATACACCAAGGGAAATAGAGGAATGATTTTGGGTTTTTCAACCAGAAGTTTATTTTCTAATTGTGGCAACACCAACAGAATGATAGTTGTGACATTCAATTTTTTGACGTATTCGTAATAGATGTATTAACAATTATTAAAATGAATTAAATTTCACAAGAAAATCGCACTGAAATTATTAAAATCCGCTATGAAAATGGTGGTTCTGTTAAAGTTACATTTCGTAAAATACCTGATATTTTCGGACAACATAATCGTCCTTCTGAGACAGCTATTTAAAAGTTGGTCATTAAATTTGAGTCGACAGGCTCGATACCAAATGTGCGAAGACCAACGTGTATTCAACCGGGACGTTCAACTGAAAACATCGCAGCCATAAGCCACAGTGTTGAGGCAGATCCGAATTTGTCAATTCCTCGATGTTCTCAACAATTGGGGTTATCCAAAACCACCACATGGCTAATTTTGCATGAGCATTTGACTTTGAAGCCTTACTAGGTTCAACTGAAGCAGGCACTGAAGCCAACTGACTATTCATATCGCCGTAGATTCTTTCAATTTATTCAGGAATAAACGGTTGGTTTTTCTGAAAAAATCCTTTTCTCACTGGGAGCCCATTTTCGTACGCCAGGGTATGTCAACAAGCAAAAATTACCATATTTAAGCTTCTAAAAATCCTAGAGCGATTATTAAGATGGCTTTGATGCTCACAATGTCACTGCATGGTGCGCTATGTGGTTTGGAGGCGTGATTGGACCGTTTTTTTTTCGAAGATGAGTCCGGAAATTCGGTAAAGGTCAATGGATCACGTTATCGCGAGATGCTAACAGCTCAATTTTGGCCTATTATTAACAACTTGAGACGTGTGGTTTCAAGAGAAAGGTGCCTCATCCCACACAGTCAATAAAACGATCAACTTATTGCAAACCAAATTTCCCGATCTCATAATTTCACCGCAATCAGTAGTTAAGTGGCCAGTCAGATCGTGTTACTTAACACCAGTGGGGCTATGTTAAAGACAGGGTCTAAACAGAGCCAATCGAATCGTTATCAGCCTTAAAACTCAAAATCCGTAATGTGATTAACGAAAGAAGACCGCCATTTTGCCAAAAAAAAAAAAAACTATTAAAAACTTTGATGAAAGAATCGACATCTGTCAGCGTGGTCGTGGTGGGCATTTGCCAGATATCATTTTTTATTCATAATTGCCAACTTTTCTCTTCGTAATACGATACAAACTTGAATCGTCTTAATCAAATTTTTTTTATTTTAGAAAGCAACCTTCTTGTTGAAAAGCCTCTTTACGACAATACGACATCCTAGCGAAAAAAGGACAAAGACTAGATATTCTTGAAAATATGGGAATCTACTAAACAAACACTTTTTAGAGTGACATATTAAACGAACATGCGTGATTTGATTTACATCTGTACCTGGCAGTTAGCCCTTACCAGATGGTGGTCAAACCACTGTGAATGGTATGTAGCGCCATTCTCGTCCTAGGAGGCCTTCAAGTCCGTGCCCTCTCCGATCACTCCTAGTTGCAACTTCAAAAGCTCGAAGTAGGTCGCAGCCTTTACTCCTTGCTAAAGAGTTGGAGACTAACCAACTCCTGGTCCAGAACGCATGAAGCTTAATATAATTAAGAACACGACGGCATTCATGCTCACTGGACCTGAACCATTCATTGTGTTCATTGTGAATGATCCGACCCACAAACTCTCACGAGGGCCTCGAAACCACAACCACCACAATACTCCCATATAGGGGCCAACCTCAATAATCAGCCAGAGAACAGTTAATGTCTAAAGAGACAAATAACGAACTCTGGGGCCTACTGATTCCCGTGGAAATATGTGGATTGTCCAGATGGCTCCTACTAGCCTTTAAGCGGCCTGGGCTCCCTTTTACCCCGCAAGACACCAGTCTAAATGGAATAGTAGGCTCCAAAAAGACTATCATGTGCCCCCGGGGGGATTATAAACGAACAGGTAAATACGACTTCAGACACAATGTTCACACCACTAAAACTACTCATGCCATCGAGCAAACGAAAATCATCTTTAGATGGACACGCCCACCTTAATATTAATAAAAGACGGAAATATTAAAAACTGGGCCCTCATAAAATGCCCGCCTTAATAACCTTAATGGAATAACTAGCTAAACCCGAACACTGTCTTACCAGTATAGTTAAGAACACGATATGAGAATGATGCCATCAAATCGAAAGCGCTCGCCGTTCATGCTGAATAAACAGCCTACAAAAAAGGAAAGGAATGGCAACAGTGTTCTCAGTTTGCTTTCGAGCTTTATTTTGGCATAAGATGTTCGAGAATTATTTGAAGTGCCTACCAAATGATAAGAGTATACTATGGGGGCACCTTTCCATGTTATACTCTTTTAAATAAACCCCATCTATAAGCACCTTCTTGTTGATAGGGAAAATAATGGAGTTCTGGGGTAACAAACCAAATGTACACTCAAATTAATATTCTTCTTTTTGAAATTGGATTAAGTATCATAACACTTTGAGTATAGATTATGAATTTTTAACCCCAGCAATAGCAAAGCGTTATTGCTGTGTTAAGAATTAAAAATTAATTTTAGCTCTTTTTCAAATTAAATTCACGGTTCCGCTTTTATTTGAACTTTTTATTTTATTTCACACTACTGTGAACCACTGTATTTCTCTTGCATACAAGTGTGTTTTGGTGATACCAACAACAGTATTTGTGTTCATATTTGGTTAAGAAGCATTTAGAGTCCTTTTTTCATAAATATTTAACAATGCGCTGATATATTGAATGGTTCTTAGCATTTGAATAAAACTATGAAAATAAATATTGCCAACAGGCACACCACACACACACACACACACACACATTCGCGCACATACATAAAATAAAAATAAAACAAAGAGAATAATATTTTAAAAACAATATTTATTTATTAAAACTCAACCAAAGAAAAAATATGAAAATTAAATAAAACCTGAAAAGATCTATTAACATATTAAAGTAACAAATTGCTCTCAAACATACAAACAAACAAACAAACAATAACAACAGCAACAGCAACCCAAAACAAAATAAAAGAAAATAAAAGAAAAGAAAACATCTTGCAGGAGAATAAGTTTTATTTTTATTTTAACTTACAATATTTTGTTCATAAATATGTAAAAAGGATTTTGTCAGACGCATCAAATTAATGTAAAAAGTTTTTATTTGATCTACAGAAATTTGTTCAAGGACTTCAGAAGACTTAACTTGAGAGAAAATATTAAAAATATTTAATTTCTTTTAAGTCATAAAAAGATCTTCTACCGACAAGCCAATAATTTTAACACTGAGCATCGTCTATTAGGAAATATTTACTGCCATAACTGAATTTGTAAGGACCTTCTTACTTATTCAAAACTAAACCAGCAGGATAGTCTGGTAAATTCGCCAAGTCCTGTAGTACAATTATCCAAGGAATAACATCAATATTTCTCAGGCAATCAAACTACGCTTTAAAGTTTTATTCTTAGAAATTAATAATTTCCTCTCTTCTAAAGAGTTTTTCAACAAGAAGTTGGTTTTCTAAACAACAAAAAATTAATTACAACGATTCAAGCTTTTATTATAGTACGAAGCGGAAATTCGGCACTTTTCAATGAAAAATGATATTCGGCAAATCTCCACCACGATCACACTGACAGATGTCGCTCCTTTCATCAACGTTTTTAATCACTTTTTTGGCAAAACGGCGGCCCAATTTCGTTAATCACATCACGGATTTTAAGTTTGAAGGCTGAAATCGATTCGATGGGTGCAGTATAGACTCTGCCCTTAGCATAGCCCCACAAAAAATAATCCACACGATCTAGTTGACCACTTAACTGCTGATTGTCGTGAAATTATGTCATCGAGAAAATTGGTTTGTAAAAAATTGATCGTTTTATTGGCTATGTGACATGTGGCAGCGTTCTGTTGAAATCACATGCCAGCGATATCCACGTCGTCAATAATAGACCAAAATTGAGCTGTTAGCATCTTGCGATAGCTTACCCCCAGGAGCACAAACTTGACGGATATCTTCCCTATCTTGACATGTGCCTTCGGGGGTAAAAGGCGGCACTAATCACCTGGGCTAGCAGGAGCGCGATACTGGAAGAGATATAGGACTCTTGAAGTCCGACCAGTGGCATACTATTAAAACACTGGTAACACAGGAATCAGTTGCTGTTCTGTTTATTGATGAGGCCCCTCGGGGAGCAACGTCGTTCCAAAGAGGTGTTAACGAAAAGGTAATGCTAACATCCAAATAAATATATTAGTTGCGCTTGCAACAGGACGAGTAGTTAGATTAGATAGTCTCCAACTCATTAGCAAGGAATGGGGGCTCGGCCCTACTACCGTGCTCTCGACAATTGCTACTAAGGCATCTTCGGATGTGGGTGGTTGCTTTTCTACACGCAGTGTTAGTGCGTCAGATTATGGACGCAAGCCCGGTGCTGATGTAAATCCTATCACACATCTCACGATAGCGTGATCCATTGAATGTTAACGCATTTCCAGCCTTATCTCGATAAAACCGCCTAATCACGCCTTCAGACCACAAAGCGCACTATGCACTGATAAGTTGAGTGTGCAAAGGCTTCTCAATAATCGCTCTGGGATTTTCAGAAGTGCAAATGGTGATTTTTTCAGAAAAACCAGCCGGTTGTTTCCAAATGAATTGAGGAAATCTACGACAATGGGAATGGTCGACTGGCTTCAATTCCTACACCAGTTGAACCTAGTAAGGCTTTAAGGTCAAATCCAATTGTTGAGAACGTCGAATAATTGACAAATTTGGATCTGCTTCAACACTGTGACTCACGGTTGCGGTGTTTTCAGTTCAACGACCCGGTCATGTCATGTCTTGTATGACTGTATTTTCTGTTGTCTAGTGTTTGATTCGTTAACTTATCACTTCAGTGATACCGGGAGATCTATTAGCACAAACGTTTCTCTTCAATATTGTTTAGTCTGATTAGGGGCTTAAGAATGCGGGGCTACCTTTTGTAAACCAATCGATAAAATAGGATTTAAAACCTCTTTACAATTAAGCGAAAAGCTAGTGCTTTTGATGTCCGTGAATAAAACGAAATTCTAAAGGGTGTTTTATAAAGATGTAGAACTAAAAGTTGGCAAGACTTTTTTAACTGGCAGCTATTTTGTCAGCTGTCAAGTGTGTTATGTTTAATTTAGTTTAGTTTGGCATTTCAAAATGAATAAACTGACGCCGGGACAACGCTTTCAAATTGTGCAAATATGTTTTAACAAAAACGGTTCTCTTCGAAATACGATTCCCGATTTTCATAAACGAATTTTGTTTAGCGGGGAAGCTCACTTTTAATTGAATGGATACGATAATAAACAAAACTGTCATATTCGGAGTTATGTAAGGCTCAAGGGTATGTTGAGACACCGTTATATCCAGAAAAATTGACGGTAGAATCATTGGTCCCAACTTCTTTAAGAACGAAGCCGGTCAATACGTTATAGTCAGGAGCTGTGGCTTCAACAAGACAACGCAACATGTCACAGAGCTCTTGCATAGTTTCATGTTTCGGATCCGTAAATTGGCCTTCATTATCGTGTGATTTATTGCCGCTAGATTATTTTTTCTCTGGGGATGTGCGAAGTCGCTAATCTACGCCGAAAATTATGTAACGCTTGACCACTTGGAGGACAATACTCACCGCGTTATTTTCGATATACGAATTGTACCTACAGATTAGAATGCACCTCAGCCACATATGGCGGTCATATGTCAGCAGTTATATTTGGATTGTAATGCCATAAGATTATCTTTCGAATTCATCTTTGGTTTTTATACCATTTCAAAGTTCTATACCTCTATAAAAAACACCCTTTACCTACTTTTTACAACACAACGAAAAGTAAATATTTCTGTTGTCCGTTAATTGTGTGGAATTATATTAATGTGGTAAGGACAGCTGTTTACTGTCACCACCAAGAAGTGTGGTGCGTCTAAGGTAAGAAAAAAACCAACAGCTAAGAAGCAGTGATAGCTGCTTTAATCATAAAAAAAACAAAATTGAGTTGAAACTAAAAGAGATTCTTGATTGAGTTCTTGTCGGATATGAGTTGGTTAAAGGTGAATAAATGAAAAGAGCAGATAACAAGTTCCACAGAAACTATTAATAATCAGGTAATAAGGTTTTCAGACATAATACTATACAACAGGTCATTCCTAGCTGCAATTTCAGAAGCCTCGGAGCAGGTTCGCCAACCTCCACTCACTGCTAAAGAGTTGAAGACTATACAACGCCTGATCCAGAACGCATGAGGCTTAATAAAATTTAAGAACACAACTGCAACCTTGCTCACAGGACCTGGTCCGTTCAATGTGTTCATAGTGAATGATCCAGACCACAACTACCACGATGCTCCCGAAGGGCGGTCAGAGAACAGCTTAAAGACTAAAAAGCCAAAAATCTGAACTCTGGGACTTACTGATGCCGGTGGAAATAACGTAGAATTATCCAGTTAGCTCCCTGCTGGCCTTTAGGGGACTGGGCCGCCTTTCACCCCTGGTGACACATGTAATGACGATGAGATTCCGTCGAGATAGGTAAATGTATCCCTGGGGGACGAATACAGGGTATTACGTGATTTGATTTACATCTGCGCCTGGCAGTGAGCCTTAATCAGATGGTGGTCATACCACTGGGAATGAAAAGCAACGTCATTCACGCCCTAGGAAGCCGAAGACTAATTCTAGCAACAGGTCTTTCCTAGTTGCAACTTTGATGATTTTAGAGCAGGGCTGCAAGCCACCACTCCTTGCTGAAGAGTTGGAGACTATCCAACTCCTGTCCAGAACACATGTCTAGCATGATCACTGGATCTAGGAACATTCCAGATAGGTGTTACTAAAGGTGAAATAAACCTGGCCCCATTAAAAACTGACCTGTTCAGGGGCCGCGAAACCACAACCACCACGATACTCCCATATAGGGGCCAACCTCAATAATCAGCCAGAGAACAGCTAAATGTGTAAAGAGACAAATAGCGGAACTCTGCGAGCTCACTGTTTTCCGTGGAAATAACGTGGAGTTTCCAGTTGTACCCCTGCTGACTTCAGGGGACTGGGCTCCCTTATACCCCCAGTTGCACAGGTCTAGGTAGTCGAGCGTTTTAAACATCCACTATAGACAGCGGATTACATAACTTCGGACACAGCCTTTAACTGCTTTTTGTTATTAGAAGCGTTTGCTGCCAAAAACTTGTTGAAGGATGTATAAAAATTATAAACTTTTCGTTGGGGACACCCTTTGGCTCAAATGAGCCTTAAAAAATAAAGAAAACAAATTATTTCAATTCAACAATTTGTGTGTTTTGTTAGCTTTTCTTTCTTCAGGGTGCGATTTGGTAAGTGGGAACACGATGTCATTTAGTTATAGAAATGAACAGTGTCCAAAGTTGCTCGAGCAAGGCGAGAACTTAAACAACTACTTCTCTCCTTTAAGTGTTTTTTTATTGTTGCTACAATCTTATAAAAATTGTTATTGTAATTGGCTCTAGGTTGTGGTTGGAACATGCCTAAGCTGGCTGGCGACATAACCACAGCGACGTATAAACGACACAAAATTATCATCTTGTAATTTCTGATTTTGTGCCATTTGCCGTGATTAAAACTGAACTTGATTAACATTTTTTCTCTTTGCTATTGGTTATTTTGAATTTCATTCCATTTCTTGTTATTGCAAGATACCTGTCATAATTAAAACTACAAATAAACAAAAGATTCATTATGAAATTTTATTGAATTGTGTATTCTATCGCTATCGCTACAAGTGCTTTTGAATTTTAAGACAGAAGATCTAAATCTATTTAAAGTTAAGCTCTACATGCAAATTACTGTCAAAAACATTTGTTATGAATAGCAAGTTGTTATTGTAGTTGTCTCCTTATAACTCCACAACAAATGACGATGATGATAATGGTGATGATGTTGATGTTGTTGTTGTTTATAATTATGATGTCCCTGTTATTTATGTTCTCAGCTTCGTATAACGTTGCCATAGTTTAAAGTGCACAATCTCTAAACTTAAAATCAACAGACTGACTGCATAACCAAAGATAAGAACCAACAGAGCTGATGTAAATGTTTGCATATCAACCTAAAATATATGAAAACAAAAGTAAATAAATGAATGAAAGAATGAGTAAATGAATGAATGAATGAATGACTGCTCTTATTGTCATTAATATTGTATACGAAGTTAAGAAAATGTGCAACGTGAGTGTTGTTGCACTTTGAATAAATAATGACAAACGTTATGAAGAAGCAAAGTTAACATGTGTTTGCCACTGCAATATAATTTTGCTATCAAGAGCATGCGAGTACGACGAGTATTGTGACAAAAACACATTAATTCAATAATTGTGTGCATATTGAAATGTCATCTAACCCACCCTTAAATCATCAGTATGTAATTGCTTAACACATCTTGGTTTGGGTGAATGCCAAACTTTACGTTGATAATCTGTGAGACCAACCTCGGTGATACGACGTATTCTAAAATTTAAATAATTTTAAACTGATAACAACATAGTGCAACAGAAATTACCCGTATGTTAGAGCTTTTCTTAGAGGTGAACCCTTCTGAACAATGCTAACCATCTTTTGAGGTGGAAACAGTTGGATTTCGGTTAATTCACAAATCTCCTTTTCACTAAAAGTGTCTGCAATGATTTTGTAAGCTGTGGCCACGTCAACATGAAAAGCAAAATCTGTCGATTAAAAATTGTTTTGTTTTATTCCATTCAATATATTCGATAATTTTTTTCTTTAACTTACGACCCTTCTTAACTTTGGCTACACCATAGTCAGGTTCATACCAATTTGAAGCCTTATAAGTTATGGCATGAGCTCCAGTTTTATGACTGTACATAAGGTCACGATACGCCTTGGCTTTAAACTTTTCAGCATTTGTTAAGCCTGCCGCAGAGCCATTCGTCACGGGTACACTAGTCACTTTTTTCGCATACAATTCTTGAGCGTCTGGGTCTTTAGTACGCTTTAAAGATTAAAGTTTAATTTCAATATCCCTAATAGCGGATTCTTGTCTATTAAAAATTTTACATTTTGAAAAAGCACAACAATAAACCTCATGAAATACAAATAAATTTTGCTACACGTGAGACAATTTTTCAAGCCAAAAATTCCCTAAAAAAAGTCCAACCAGCAGCAGTTCAAATAAATAACAAGAGTCCTAAGCTTATGAAGTTTAACAGCGGCTGGCGTAATATATATCGCCGGTGCCTTTGAACTAAAATCTGAAACTATGAAAAAATTCATTATAACAGAAAAATTTCAAATTCATATAGAATCACCCCCCGGGGGCACATAATAGTATTTTTGGAACCTACTATTCCATTTAGACTGGTGTCTTGCGGGGTAAAAGGGAGCCCAGGCCCCTCAAAGGCTAGTAGGAGTCACCTGGACAATCCACATATTTTCACGGGAGTCAGTACACCCGCAGAGTTCACTATTTGTCTCTTGAGACAATTAACTGTTCTCTGACTGGTTATTGAGGTTGGCCCCTATATGGGAGTATCGTGGTGGTTGTGGTTTCGAGACCCTCGTGATAGTTTGTGGGTTGGATAATTCATAATGAACACAATGAATGGTTCAGGTCCAGTGAGTATGAATGCCGTCGTGTTCTTAATTATATTAAGCTTCATGAGTTCTGGACCAGGATTTGGAAAGTCTCCAACTCTGAGGGGGAGTGAAGGCTGCGGCCTACTTCGGGCTTTCGAAATTGCTACTAGGAGTGACCGCAGGATATACGTATTCTATTGCCTCCTAGGGCGTGAATGACGTTTGCAAATCATTCAAAGTGGTTTGACCACCATCTGATTATGACTACCTAGTCGGTGCAGATGTTAATCAAATCACATCATATAGAATCAGATTTATTCGACGCCATTTGGAATTCAAATAAATGGGGTCTCATTATCGTGCATTTAAACTGTATCAGCAGTTTTAAATCTTTCCTTTTTGCTCAAAATTCATTGTGAAATGCACTAAGAATTTTTTCTCAAAAACGAAAGCAAATATCCACAAAAATTTCCTCAAACGTCAAAGCCATTTGTCCTAACCCGCTGGCATCACTGCATCTCTTACCCACACACAGAAGTTCAAAAGCTTGTTTTTTTGTTTTTGTTTGGAAATAATTCTTTAGCTTATTAACCACTTAAGACATCCTAATGAAGCCAAGCAGATATTTCTGAGTGAAGGTATAGACGATCGGCCCCCTAGGACAAAAGAGGACTTCTGGGTATGCCCTCGAAGTTGGGTACCTAGAGATTAAATTTTTTTTAGAAATGTCGTAAAAAGTTTATTTACCACACAAATATTTAGGGTTCTTGAGCTTATGTAGACTTTAAAAATGTCTACAAAAAGTATGGAAGATTACGATATCTTAAGTGGTTCATGAGCTACCGACTTATTTCCAAAAACAAAACAAAAACCCTTTTCAAACCACTATGCCACAGACAAAAATTTTATAGATCTAAATTGTGTTAAGCAACTGTATTTGCACAGCCCACTTGATTAGATTTGCTGATCACTTTGTGTAACCAGCGAATTAGGAAAGGGAAGAATAGAAAAAGAAGAAGAACAGCAGGATATAAAGAGAAGAAACAAGTGTTAGAAGACATGACTAAAGAGATAAACCAAAGGAGAAGAAACAATACATGCGGAAGAGTAAACTCCTGAATAACTCCCGCTAGCTAGGGTAAGCATTCAATTAAAGGACAGAGTTGCGCCCTGCGGGTATGGTAAGGTATCGCCTTTATCAAGCATCGCGCCTTCTTTGCCAATTCATCCGCCATACAGTTGCAAAAAGTAGTCTCAAGTAGTATTAGTCCCCCTAGCCATTTTAGGATGGCTGTGGAATACTTCGCCATTACATTCAAGGACGCCCTACATTCAGATACAAAGTTTTATGGGGTAAACACACCTTTGAGGGATATGAATGCGGCTTTGCTGTCGGTACACAAAAAGTTGTTAGATTAGATATTCTATGGTACTTTACCTAGTCCGCCGCTCTCCGAATAGCAGATAATTTTTTTTTTTTAAAGAGAAGTAGCACTTCAGGCAGCAATGCCTATTTAGTCAAGTACCATGCAACATTCTTTAGGAAAGGGATACAGAACAGATGAAACAGGTGTGATTAGATTTACATCCGCGCCTGGCCATGAAGCCTTAATCAGATGGTGGACCAAACCACTGCAAAATTTGGAACATCATGCTCGTCCTAGGAAGCCGAAGCTATAATTCTATGCAACAGAACTTTCTAGTTGCAACTTCGATGATTCTAGAGCAGGGCTGCAAATCATCACTCCTTGCTTAAGAGTTGGAGACTTTCCAACTCCTGTCCAGAACACATGTCTAGCATGCTGACTGGACTGGATCATTCACCTAGTGTGTCATTAACGGCGAAATGATGCTGGCCACTATACTAAACAATAGACTTGATATGGGGCCGCGAAACCACATCCACCACGATACTCCCATATAGGGGCCAAACTCAATAATCAGTCAGAGAACAGTTAAATGTTTAAAAAGACAAATAATGAACTCTGCGAGCTTACTGATTCCCGTGGAAATAAAGTGGAGTTTCCAGTTGTACCCCTGCTGACTTCAGGGGACTGGGCTTAGTTTTTCCCCCAGTTGCACAGGTCTAAATAGTTGAAATTCTATAAAGACCATATATATGTGCCCCCGGGGGGTAAAAGTAGAAGGATAGTCGGAAATTAACTGCTGTATAAAAGACAGCACAGCGACCAGTGGCTATGCCTTCATCGCCGAGCAGCCCCACCGACAGTCAATTTTTTATTTTTGTAGTGAAAAAAAACCAAGGTCTTCGTTGGGAATCGAACCCACAACCCGCATACCGACAAGCTAGTACACTACCTACTAGCCTACAGGGCCTGTAAGACTCTAGAACCAGTGAAGCTCATTTTTATCTTATTCTTCCGTGTAAACTACTCCCTCTACTCTTGTCCCTCTTTGTATAAACACAGTATAAATACAGAGTGTTGGAGATCTTTAAGAGTGATCCTCCATCAAATCAAAGAGAAATTTACTTGTGACCACGAATAACAGGGATTACAATCCTTAGAAGGTTGGCACAACCCCATGAACTGCGATTCCATGTGCCTACACACTTCAGTCCAACTGCTGTAAGTTCGGGCCAGTAAGTCTACCTGAAGCCAGTTAGTCATGGCAAAAAGTTCTTTGTAGGCGCTGCCTAATGTCTCTCATTGACAAAAGCGCCATAAAGCATAGCGCTCTCTCCAAGCTGGAGACACACGGCGCACTATCCAGTGCCTAACACCAGACAAACACCAGGCAAGAATTTTACAGAGCAATATCGGTTTAATACGGTCTTATAACCGCTTCGAGCAGCCAACTCACGCTTCTTGGGTTCATTCCCTGTCTTACCTAAGTTGCACTAATGGTAATGCCTGTCCTAACTGGGATATTTAGTTTCCAGAACAGTTTACTTTCCAAGATAATGCCCAAAAACTTGGCACTGAGAGATAGAGTAAGTGATAAGTGAAAGAAAAGAATATTGTATCTACTTGAGAAGAGTACAACTTTGATGATGTTATTGGATTAACAATCAATCCACCCCACTCCCCCTAGGTGCATCTCACTTTGAGTGCTACTTTCCACTTTCTTGACACTGCGGCGAGATGAATCCCAGACACTGGGACCGCTACATTGTCCCCATAGACGACAGTACTAAAATGCATGAAGTCCAATTTCTTAAGCAACCTGTTAATTGCAATATTGTACAGCAGTATCCTCTTGTGTGCCCCTTACTGCCATCCTGGTAATCTTAGTTTCAGGACAAAATAGAGTCTAAATTACAAATTTAAGCTTTTTACATTGCATGCAGTAACGCCGACTTTAAGTGGCTTGGCTCTGCTGTTTTTTTTTTCAGACAACAATGCCTATTTAGTCAAGTACCGTGCTACATTCTTTAGGAAAGGGATAGAGAAGAGATGAAATAGGTGGTGAAAGTAGAAGGATAGTCGGAAATTGGCTGCAGTATAAGACAGCACAGCAACCAGTGACTATGCCTTCATCGCTGAGCAGCCCCGCCGACAGTTAATTTTTATTTTTGTAGTGAAAATTATAAGGCTCTGTTATTGCTTACAACTACCCGCTAGAAAATATTTGAAAATACTTGAAAATACTTGTTATACTTATATTATAATTTTATACTTAAACTTTTCTGTTTTACCAAAAAATAATCCCGATTGTAAATAATATCCTCAATTCCAATCTCCAATGAACTGTGTACTAAATCACGTAGGGTGCGTATAGTTTTGGGTTTTTTCATTAACAGGGTGCCCACAATGCTGCCAGAATAAAACTGATAGATGGCAAAGGAAAATAATAAAGAAGTGATCACAATACAACGACCCGAAAAGAAGGCTGTGGAAAATGTCAGACCTAGAAAAGAATAAAATCAATCAAACAGATGATTAAGCGAATTAGTTAAAATATTTACCCTGCTGACATATGGAGCCAATATAAAATAGAAAAGAATCAAAAAATAAAAGCGCATAACCGCGAGATTTATTAAACGATTTATTTAACCCCACCGTCTTTTGGGCAGGCTTAACATTTTCTTTGAGGTTATAATGAAATTTACTACGCACTGCTTGTAAATTTTGAGATGGACTTATTAAGCTCTTCTCAGCCCTTACACTGTAAGGACTGAATTTAAGTTCTAAACTTGTTAATAAGCACAATAACACAATAGTTAAGCAGCCACTGAAGAATAAAAACATCCAAACTTTATAAGAAAAGGGCTGCAAAAATATAATGCGATCCTTTTGGGTACTGGAAGGATGACGCAATATAAAACATGGCCTAGGAAAAATATTTAAAAAAATCAATAAAAAATTTTAAATATTTCAATTTTAAAAAATCTCTTAAATATTTAATTGCTGCTTAAAATTATTTTTTTTGTATTATTTTAATTAATCATACCTGGCCACCCATGTTCTTGCTGTATAATCAATCACTTTGGCACGTTCAATGCGCAAGAAAATCGGTGATCCCCCAATATCCGCCTGCCGTCGCACCAAAGCACCAATCATGCCATCAAATTTGCCATTTTTTAAATAACCCCAGCTGGAGGTTTTCGATAAAATGATACTGCACAAAATAAAATTTCGTTTCGATATTATGGAAAAAATGTTGAAAGAAAAGAATAAAAATAAAAAGAAACAGAAACAGAAACAGTAAACCAACAAAATGTGGAAAGAATATAAACACCAACAAAACAATTTATAAATGTGTGCAACATGATAATACATGTACAAGCATGCACATAAAAAAAGTTTTTATAACAGAGATAAAAAGTTAGAAAATTATTAGGGCGCTACAATTAATTGCTTGAAATATTAAGTTCCAAGAAAAATTATTGGAGAAAAGTTTTAAGGCCAGAGCTGGAGGTTGTACTAAGGGGTCAAAGTTCATAATTAAAGTAATTTTTCAAAACAATAATTTTTTGCTTCTTCTTGCTAAAGCTTTAAAGTGTTCAAAAGTGGTTAAACCAATTCAAAAAACATACTGTCTTATCTAGCGTCAAGGCTAGATTTTCTATTACACAGGCCACAAGGGGTGTGCCTGGTTCGTTATAGATTGGCTCTAAAAATGTTACCTCATTTGCGACAACCCTTGAATGTAATTTTTTAGACTTGTTGTAGTAGAGCGGATATAATGCCACATATGGCATGATTTGTTATTTTGATGTCAGCCTATTGTGGCTTAAAAGATATAACGTCTCGATAATACACAGCCTTTCATTTCAAAATTAAAACAGAAGTGGAGCATATCGTCGTTTCAACAAAAGTTTACACATCAGAAAGCGGTAGCGGGATGCGTTTTAGTTTTTTTAAGACCTCTTCTCTCGTTCTCCTAACAGTATTGCCATGTTTTCAAAAAACTATATGAAGTATGGCAATAATAACGGAATATGGTATCGGAAAATGTGCACTTCTATTACAACGACAGACGTTCACTCTTTTTAAAAAATTATGTAGCAGATTTTGCAACAAAGCTTCATGTATCGCATTAATGCAGCGCCGAATTTCATCTTTCAGATTGTCAGTTGTTGGCGGTTGTTCACGTAAACCCGGTCTTTCTAATAATCCTAGAGACAACGCTTCATTGCGGCGTTAAATCACAAGAATTAGGCGGCCAATTGACGACGCCAAAACGCAAAATTACGCGACCGGGAAATTTCTATTGCAATAACTGAATTATTTGGCTGGCTGTGGGGTGCCGACTTGCATAATCTGCCAACAAAAGTTTTGGCATTGAAACGAATTCACGGTGGTGGCATTTGCTTGCTCACTTTGGAAAAAAAATGGTACAATAATGCCCCCTGAACACAAACCGTATCATATGGTGACTTTCTTTGAATGTAATGGTTTTTAAAGGACTGTTTGGGGATTTTGTGAGCCCCGTATGCGACAACTCTGTTTGTTTACATAACCGCCTAATTGAGCCCCATCACTAAAGATGATTTTGTTGAAAAATGCATTTTACACTATAAGTAAAGGTCAATACTTATTGAACGAGTTGAACTTTATAAGCGTGAAGATGAAAATCTTTTTGCGAAATGTTCTAGTGATGGCTAATTGTTGCGAACATCGACAAGTTTATGTTCCAGGCTTATTCCCAACACTAGGGTTACTATGAGTTTATTGTTGTCAGCAATAGTACCGTGGGCCTTGAATTTAGTCTCGAAGGAGCCTGATTACGAGGAAGAGCTGCTGGAATTTTACTAAGTGAAACAGTGAAAATTTCACCATTTCGATAGTAAACTTTCGCATTTAAAATTCTTTGTTCGAGAATGCAACGTTCAAGGCTTAAAATTTTTCACCTTCTAACTACAAAAATGTTAAAGAATGTCAGCCTAGTTCTTGACATTTACTCCTTCGACAGATAATAAACTTCCTAACCTCAAATTTGCCGACCTGTTACTTTTATCGAATATTTTTCCTTAAAATTGCTATCTGAAGCTTTTTTCCTTTTTTTATTGTAAAAACTAAAATTCTTTAAGAATTTCCAATTTCCCGGTCTTATAGGAGACCGACAGAAATTATTCTTAAAAAAAAATACGAAAAGAGAAGGAGATGAATGAGCTTTATTGTATGACTTTATCGGTTCTAATAAAATTTTGAACATATTCAGATCCTTATCAATAAGGTGACAATATTTTGCCTGATTTCAAAACCTTTTTATAAAAAGAGGACAAGAAGTTCTACTTTATTTGCGTATGCAAATTTCCAAAATGGTCACATGACTTCAATAAATATGTTGTGTGTAAACAGGCGTGGAGAATGGCCCAATAGGTCCCTTAACCCTGAACCCTTAAATGTTAATCATGGCAGTGATTGATTGCATAGCTTTTAAACAGTGATTTCAAATTGAGCGCTAACTCAATGTATCGCAATGTAGCGAAACCGAGAATAACCAAAATAGCTGACAACTTAAAAAGAGAGTGCGGAAGAACAATAGTACTTTAGATAAAAATAGGATGGATATAGGAGTTCCGCTTTCTTAACAATAATCTGCTTTTTCTGAGCAGATCCCATAAATTACATTTCACCATAAACTTGTCAGATTTAATAAAAATTATTTTTAAATTATTCTGAAAAGTTTTATAGCATTCGAAGCTGAGTTATTAAAAAACCAGCGGCGATAAAAATCTGTATATTTTCCTTTCGCAAAACTGTGTGAATAACGGGGACAAGTTCTCTAATTTCGTTAGAATACTTACTATTGTAGTAACGATAAAACAATGCAATACATGCCACATTGCGTCGATGCTCGAGAAAATCTATAGAGTTGGATACCCCACTGTCCCCAAAGAGCCTCCTGGCCCTCTCCTGTACGCGGTCGAGCAACTCCAAAATAGATTTTGGGGCGCCGGCCCATATCCATCTTTGGATGGATATAGCTGTTATAAATAGTACGGAGATCGGATGGAGTGAAGTACTTCTTACACCGTTTTAGAAAACCGAGGCACTTGAAAGCTTCTGTAGGAACCTGCCAAATGTGTTTAATCCATCGAACATCACCCTGAATTTTCATGCCTAGAATATCAAGAACTTCGGATTCCGTAATACTTATATCACCCATAGTGCAGTACCATTTCTGAATACAGAAAGCATCGAACATTGTGTCTTACGAGCATTAAAATCGACTCTATTCGCACTACCTAATTCCGAGATTAGTGCGAGATCTTGATAGAGCGTATTATTCATGTTCTGTCTTTTGAAACTAAACTCCAACTGGTCCGATCTATTACTAAATGAATACGAATGACAAATGGTGCTGTCATCCGCGAAAGAATAAGTAGGGTTGAAAGTTTGATAAAAAAAAGAACTCGTCTGATGAAATCCCATCTATAACTACTCGTACAGTGCGATTCCTGAGAAAACTCGATATATGTAAATCGGGAGAAATTATGATCGACACCAAATGCAACAAGTTTTGAGAGAAGTGCAGCATGCCCCACTCTATCAAATGCCTTGGCAATGTCTACAGCCGCCACCTTAATCTCTTCGAAATTATGTATGGAGTTACACAATTCTTTCGCTAGGAAGGCCTGCAAATCACCCGTAAAGTGCCTTCTACGGAAACCATACTGCCGGTCTCTAAGTAAAGTGTTGGACTCCAGTTATGTCACAAGATGAAAATTAATCATACTTTTCATCACTTTAGAAAGTGCGGTAATTTTCAGAGTTGTTAGCCTCACACTTTTTGAGGATCGGCGTTACATTAGCAATCTTCCAAAACGTTGGAAATTCGTCGGCATAATACAACGTGCTGAAAAAAGCTGCTAATGGAAGCGCTAGCGTGAAGGAACAATGTTTCAAGATCCGTGCTGGAATCCCATCCGGCCCAGGAGACTTGTTGGTGTTGAGATCTGCTAAAACCTTTTTAACTGCTCAAGCTGGATTCTTTTACAACGTACAAAATTTTAGCTCTATTTTTAAGCGTCTCAAATATTTGTACTCCCTAGCGCCACGTAAGAGACACGTTTAAGTTAAAAATTACAAAGCACATTGGGGCAGAACGATAATCTTTTGGGAAAAAATAAGCAATTTTTAAACGAGTGTATGGAAGAAAAATTTATTTTTTTTTTTTTGATAAAGAGAAGTAACACTTCAGGCAACAATGCCTATTTAGTCAAGTACCGTGCTACATTCTTTAGGAAAGGGGCAGAGAAGAGATGAAACAGGTGGTGGAAGTAGAAGGATAGTCGGAAATTGACTGCCGTATAAGGCAGCACAGCGACCAGTGACTATGCCTTCATCGCTGAGCGACAGTCAGTTTTTATTTTTGTAGTGAAGAAAAACCAAGATCTTCGTTGGGAATCGAACCCACAACTCCCAACCTGACAAGCTAGTACACTATCTACTAGCCTACAGGAGCACCCTAGTATTGGCGCCCTTACTAGAGCGCCTCAGAATCTAGATTTTTTAAAGACTTGCCACTGTGCAGTGTCATAAGCGAATGTATTAGAAGTCGGCCAGATTAAAGTTGTATTTTAAAATAAATTTTTGAAAAATTAAATTTAATTCTATAGTACTTAAAATAGAACTATAGAACCAAAACCTTGATTTGGTATTCTCTTTGTCAACTAAAATTTATTAGTCTTTTGGTGGCCACTGCTAAAATTAAAAATCATCACTGAAATAAATAATTAAATTAAAATTTATTTATTTCCCTTCTTTACTTCCTTCTATCTTCACCTCAAAAACACAGGAAGTAAGTTAATTAAAATCAAGTTATTTATTGCCTAAACAACATCTGTTAACATGGGTCACCCTAAAAATGTATATAAAAAAAGCTTTGCATAGAATATAATAAATGGATTAAATATGTTTAAGAAAAACTACAGGTATAAGACTATGCAGTCAAAATAACACACTACTAAAAGGTGTTCGTTTCAACTAATGAAAAGTCCTTGGGAATTAGGAATTAATTGTGCTCAATATTCATTAATTTAATCTCTTCATTTTGCAATTTAATTTAATTACAACAATAACTAATTCATCTTAAGCACACCTTTAATTCCCAAATGAAATTTGTAGGGTGTTTAGAAACAGCGCAGCAGCAGGTCTTAAGAGTTTTTGGCTTTTTTCTTTTTAAATACTTTTTCTCATCGCTTGTGGTGTGTACTTCTTCACATGGCTGAGAGAGAAAAACAAAAAATAAAATATAATTGATGACTCACAAATTGAAATTTTTCTTTTGTTTCTATTTGTTTGCATTAAATATTGAATAGATTTAAGATGAAAATTGTTATAAATTTTAAAATATATTTGTTTTTGTATTTGAATTTAGAAAAAAGAACACAAAGTTCAAATATGCTATTTAAGGAAGAATTTTTAAAGTTATTTATCGTCTTAAATTTAACTCAAATTTTAAGTGAAACACAAAAAAAAAACAATCACAATAAAAAGTTAGAAAAAGGACTTTTGTTAAAGGATTTTATTTTTATTGCCCACTGTAAAATTAAAATTCTGTTATTATTTTTGAAAATTGTTAAACAATATTATTCCGCTTTAAAAGTTTGGAGACAAGTTAATATTGCCTAAAACTGTCGTTTTGGTTGCCTATAAGTACGCTATCTGAAACATTTTACTGCTTATAAACATGAAGCCAGAAACATGTTGTTCCATTTTATCAAGTAAACACAGCAATTTAATTTTTTTATAAATTTGGCAATAATTTTTTATAAAGGATTTTAACAGCGTTTTATCTAGTTAAACGCTAGATAACGTCACGCACAGCCCAGTGGCTTCAATAGATCTATTAAGCGCATACAAAATGAAGAAAGCAAACCCAAATAGGGCTGCTGCTAATACGTGCTTCTTTAAAAAGACTGTTTTGTAATTTTTTACAATTTTGTTTATTTTTGTCAATTTAGAGATTCAATATCAGCTTTCTATTTCTATGATTTTAATTTAACAAAATCTTATTGCCGCTATCTATGCCACAACGTTGGCACTCTTATTTCAGAAAGTAATTTGGGCTTTATAAAGCAAAAGCATGATTCTGTTGAAACGCTGATTTAGGTGTGAAAATCGCTAAAGGTTACAATAAATCCTTAAATTTCTATCGATTTACCGGAAACTGTTCTGAAACTGAAAAATTTCTTAAAAAAAATTTTAATCGGTTAATCGAATAATAACCAGCTTATTGACATTATTTATTTTATGCTGTATTTAACATTTTTTATTGTTTTTTGTTTTTAAATTACAAAATTTTTTGAAAAAAAATTAATCGGTTAATCGAATAATCGAATAATAACCAATTAACTGACATTATGTAAAAATTTTGCTATATTTAAACTTTTTCTGTGATTTCGTTTTTTTTTTGTTTTTGTATTAAAACCGAAAATTTCTTGAATAAATATTTCAATCGGTTAACCGAATAGTCGAATACTAACCGTTTAGCTAACATTTTTCAAAATTTTCGCTTTAATTAAATGTTTTTCCATGTTTTTTTATGTTTACACTGAAAAATTTCTTGAAAAAAATTTTATCGGTTAATCGAATAATAGAACTGACATTATTTATAATTTTTTGCTATATTTAAAATTTTTCTAAGGTTATTTTTGTGCTTAAATGGAAAATTTCTTGAAACAAATTTTTAATCGGCTAGCCGAATAATCGAATATTAACCGCTTAACTGACATTATTTAAAATGTTTGCTGTGCTTAACTTTTTATATTGTTTTTTGTTTTTAAATAAAAAATTTTTTTTAAAAAATTTCTAATGGGTTAATCGAATAATAACCAGTTAACTGACATTATGTAAAAATTTTACTATATTTAAACTTTTTCTATGGTTTTGTTTTTGTTTTTTTTTTGCTAAAACCGAAACATTTCTTGAAAAAAATATTTTAATCGGTTAACCAAATATCAAACATTAATCGGTTAATTGATATTTTTCAAAATTTTTACTATAATTAAATTTTTTTCTATTTTTTGTGTTTAAACTGAAACTTTCCTTAAAAAAATTTTAACTGCTTAAACGAATAATCGAATATTAATTACTTAACTGACATTATTCAAAATTTTTTGTGTATTTAAACTTTTTCTATGGTATTCTTTTTTGTTGCTAAACCCAAAAATGTCTTGAAAAAAATTTTTTAATCGGTTAAACGAATATCGAATATTAATCGATTAACTGATATTTTTCCAAATATTTGTTAACTCTAGTTAAACTTTTTTTAACTGTGATTTTTCAAAATTTTTACTATAACTAAATTTTTTTTCTACGATTTTTTTGTGTTTAAACTGAAAAATTTCTTTAAAAAAATTTTAATTGCTTAAACGAATAAACAAATATTAACCGGTTAACTGAAATCTTGCAAAATTTGTGATGCAATTAAACTTTTTCTATGATTTTGTTTTTTACGCTAGAACTGAAAATTTCTTGAAAAAAATTTTTAATCGGTTAACCGAATATCGAATATTAATTAGTTAACTGATATTTTTTAAACATTTTTCCTGTAGTTAAACTATTTTTATAGGTTTTTTGTTTTTAAAATGAAAAATTTTTTGAAAAAAAGTTTTAATCGGTTAACCGAATAATCAAATATTAACTAATTTACTGACATTATTCAAAATTTTTTGTGTATTTAATCTTTTTCTATGGTATTGCTTTTTGTGCTAAAACCGAAAATTTCTTGAAAAAAAATTTTAATCGCTTAAACGAATGTCGAATATTAATTTGTTAACTGATAATTTTTAAAAATTTTTGCTGTAGTTAAATTTGTTTCATTATTTTTTGTTATTAAATTAAAAAATTTTTTAAAGAAATTTTGATCTGTTAACCGAATAATCGAATACTAATCGGTCAGCTGACGTTTTTCAAAATTGTTGCTATATTTAAACTTTTTCTGTGTTTTTTTTTTTATTTAAATTGAAAAATGTCTCTAAACAAATTTTAATTGTTTAAACGAATAATCAAATACTAATCGATTCACTGACATTATTTAAAATTTTTGCTGTAATTACACTTTTTTATTGGTTTTTTGTTTTTAAACTGAAAAATTTCTTGAAAAAAATTTTAATCGGTTAACCGAATAATCGAATAATAACCGGTTAATTAAGGTTTTTCAAAATTTTTGCTGTGTTTAAACTTTTTCTATGGTTTTGTATTTTTTTGTGCTAAAACTGGAAATTTCTTGAAAAAAATTTTTAATCGGTTAACCGAAAAATAATAAAACATATATTAAATTACTCCAAATAAATAAAGAAGAAAGCATAAAATAAGGGTAAATCGATTAGTCGACAGAAATAAACCGTATTAATTATTTATTAAAGTAAGAACAATTTTATATATCTCAAGCAATTCATTGCAAGAAATATTATTGATTATTTTGTGATGTAATGAATAATCTTTAATTTCGATAAATTATTCGTTCGATTCAAAGGTTTATAAGGACCAGGCTAATGAGAATTTTAATACAGATATCGGATTATTTGCCTGCAACAGATATAGAACTTGAAGGTGATACTTTATTCTACAAGGAATTCTTTAAACAAAAGTACACCACTGACGATTGCTAAAGGGCTATGACAAAAGCTATTTTTAAGCTAAATTTTTATGTTGGACAACATACACATTAATTGTCAATATTTCATAAAAATAAATATTAAATTCATTTTGCTTACTGACAATTGCTCGGCCAAAACTTATTCAGAATATATTCATTATATGTATGAAGAGAAAAACAATATTGTCTATTTGCGTCCCACAATGCACCAAGTGCAAGTGCTTGGACCACACAGTAGTTGCTGTTCGGGTACAAGTATTTGCTGAATATGATTTAATGATGTTTTTGTTTATTTAATGAAGAATCAACTATTGGTGTTTCTAACAAACGAAAATATGTTTTTTGCAAAACGTGCTTATATTTATACAGATAGGATATGTGGATACACAGTTACACACACACACCCGTATACGCACATATAAAATGAACAAAGACGACAAGAATATATTCGAGTACATGTTGAAAATACCAAACCTGAAATTAAATATATCCCTCACATATGTCAGCAGAGCATAATTAAAACGATTCATTGAGTCCAAATGTGTGTCATAGTGCGAAGTTAAATATTCTTCCAAAGTATCAGAACGATTTTTGTGGGTGACCTAAATAGAAAACGCTTTACTTAAAAGCTTTAATAAAATAATTCTAAGGACAACTTTCAACTTTGTGAACCAAGTGTGTTTAAAAGCAAAAAATAAAACATTAATCACAAACTTCTTTAAGCTGTTATAAAAATATTTTCAGTGCTAATATATGCAATGAGTCGTTGCTTTAACTTAAATGGGAATTTTCTCTCTCTCACATGGAAATTTTGTAGTTATTTTCTAGGAAGCAGGATGAGCTAGAGGAAGTCGAAAACGTTTTTCTTATATAAAATGTTTTCTTAAGATGATTATTATCTCTAGCTCAAGCTAATAAATTAATATGACTACAATATTTTCATGTGAGTTTTTTCTCACTTATATTACAAAATTTAAATTTAAATTTAGCAACTGATAAGTAAGTGCTATCAAAAATGCAGAGACTCGCTTTTTGGCAGCTAAAGAATATTTCATTCAAACCCATCTGAGCTGCTAATCCACCTTTTTAGGCCAAAATTACCCCATTCAAAGTTAAGAAAAGCCCCAAAAATAGTTCGCTATAGATTTTTACAACAACAAAGCAGTAATTATTTCTGCTGGTCGATGTCGTAACATGATAACTTGGTTGTTTCTTCCCAAAGTGCATAAAATTAATAACGGGTATCCGCCGGGAAAGTATACTACTTTGGCTTGCCGCCATTTTGGGAAACATTAGTCTTGGCAGTTTATATTTGGCAGTAGTGTAGTAGACACGTGTTAAAACTATTATGGAAAAATAAGCCAACATGTTTTAATCGTTAAAACACTTTATCAAAATCAATCATCGATTACTGTGACGATGAGAAAGTTACGTAAAATTTTTGTGAGAAACAACTTTTTCTCTCACTCGGACCAGTACTCAGGGGATGACCCCTATTCATGCAGTGCATTGTACCAGAACTGGGAAAATAGGTTATGGGGAGGAGGAAACAGGGAGTAGTGTTTGTGGACATTCGATTTGAATTTACCCACATTGAAAGTGACAGGAAAGACCTCTGGAGGAAGTTTATTCCACATACGAACTGTCCTGATAAAATTTCCCCTGTAATGTGCAGTGTGATTCACTGGCCAATCGACCACAAATGATGCGCACTCAAAGAAAATCGAGTCAAACGCAAAAATGTTTCGTATATTCGGGAACAAATTTCTTAATTTCGTTGGAGGACTTACCATTGTAGTAACGAAAAAACAATGAAATACAATCAATATTGCGTCGGTGCAGTGGATACCCCACCGTAACCAATGAGACTCTTGGCCCTCTCTTGTACACAGTCAAGCAACTCCATAACAGACTTTGGGGCGCCGGCCCATACATTAGAATTGTATTCCATCTTTGAACGGATGTAAGTAGTATAAATAGTACGAAGATCGGATGGAGTGAAGTATATCTTAGAATACCGAGGCACTTGAAAGCTTCTTTAGAAACCTGAAAAATGTGTTTGGTCCATCGAATATTACACAGAATTTTCATAGCAAGAACATCAAGAGCCACCCATAGTAAATGATCTATGCGTAAGTATGCAAAATGCGTCTTACGGGCATTTAAATCAACTCTATTTGCACGACTCCATTCGCAGATCCACGCGAGATATTGATTGAGTGTATCATTCATATACTGTCTTTTGGAGCTCACCTCCAACTGGTTCGGTCTATTACCAAATGAGCATGAATGACAAATGGTGCTGTCATCTGCGAGAGAAAGGTTGAAAGTTTGGCAAAGAAGGTCGTTTAGAAATATAAAAAATAGGATAGGTTTTAGAACGGAGCCTTGCGGCACCCCTGAATTAATCCTGAACTCGTCTGATGAAGTCCCATCTAAAACAACTTGTATAGTGCGATTCCTGAGAAAACTCAATATAAATCAGCGATACCAAAAGCAACAAGTTTTGATAGACGTGCATCATGCCAAACTCAAATAAACGCCTTAGAAATATGTAGCGCCACCACCTTACTCTCTCCGAAATGCGTGATAAGATTTACGTCAGTACCTATCTGTGAGGGCCATAACCACTGTGGATGAATTGTAATGTCACCCACGCCCTAGGAAACCTTCAGATATGACTATCCTCCAGTCACTCCTGGTCGCAATTCCGAGAACTTGAAGCAGGTCGCAGCCCATACTCCTTGCTGAAGAGTTGAAGACTATCCAACTCCCGGTCCAGAACACATGCAAGCTTAATAAAATTTCAGAAGACAACCACAAGCATGCTCACTGAATCAGGCCCATCCATTGTGTTCATTGTGAATGATCCAAGCAACAAAACTCAAGCGAGAGCCATGACTCTACAACCACCACAATGCTCCCGAAGAACCAACCTCAATAGCCAGTCAGAGAAGAGCTAGAAGGCTAAAAAGCTGAACTCTGGGGCTTACTGATTTTCGTGGAAATCAAGTGGTGTTGTCCAGTTGGCTGCTGCTAGCCTTTTAGGGGACTGGGGCTCCATTGACGGTGAGATCCCGTTAAAACATATCAAGCGAAACATATCAAACTCCCTCCGAAATGATGTATGGAATTGCACTATTGTTGCGATAGGAAAGCCAACAAGTCATCCGAAGAACGCCTCCTACGGAAACCATACTGTCGGTCGCTAAGTAAGCTGTAGGACTCTAGGTACCTCAAAAGATGAAAATTAATCATATTTTCCATGACCTTAGAAAGTCCACAACAAAGTCCGCCCAATTGCCGATAGTTTTCAGGGTTGTTAACCTAATTCTTTTAGGGGACTGGCGTTACATTAACAATCTTCCAGCACTATGAAAATTCACCGGTAAAGGATTGCTAACGGATGCGCTAGCGTCGAAGAGCACTGTTTCAGGACCAGAACTGCTATCCCATGCGGCCCCGGATACTTGATGACATTGAGATCTGCTAAAACCTTTTTAACCGCTCGAGCTCAAAAGAATATCTTCAGCATAGTAACGGGTACTTTGTCGAGCCTGGGCGGTGGTTGACCACATTCCGGCAAATAGAAATTATTTGCAAATATACCAGCCAAAAGGTTTATCAACCGGGTCAGTAAATATTTGATCATTCTTTAAAAGAGTCAGAATTGAAGAACTACTATTTTAATAAATAACTAATAATTCTTCTTCTTCCTAGGAGTAACAAGAATGTTAGCACGAAGGCGCTCCTCACTTTTATACGAGCTGTGCTTTACGTTTCTAATGGAAGTGGGAAATTGTAGAACATGAAAGTGAAAATAGTGAGAAGTATCTCACATTAGTAACAGAAACGAGACACAGGTGCTTTAAAATACAATTTTGAGCTACTGGGTCACCACAACTATTAGCATTTGTTTTCCAAACATGTCATGAAGTCTGTTACGCGTGTCCATATTTTTTACATGCGTTATACTGTTGTGATCGATTGGCCAGCCAAGGATCGATTGATGGGTTACAAAAAAAGTTTTCTTCGCTCACACATTTCAAATGTGCAGCTACAGTGGTTCCAACTAAGCAAACGTTATCAATAGCAAAATCAAACAACGCTTGCAAAGAAAACTTTACGTGAAATGGTTAACATTGAGGTTCTTGCAACTCACTCTTTATAAGTATAATAGACGATATCATTAAATCGACTTACCACTATCAAACATCGAATACGCGCCAACTGCATATTCAGACGTCTACTGGTAGTTGAAGTTGTGCTGTACCAATTTCTTAATTTCAGTCCATCTCTGAGAGTAAAATGGCCAATTTCCGATACATTCAATACACCACCATACTGTTGGCCTGGACTCCTACACAAAAAACAAAAATCAAAAGTTTTATGGATTTAACTAATTCTTAAAATAATTTGTATGGATTCTTTTAAAGTGGTTGAATAGAATTTGAAATGAATGTCATTAACTAGATTAAGTTTCTAACAGGCAATAACAGAGAAGAAAAAAAGAAATTATATTGACTTGATTTAACTTTTCCATTCATCCGCTGCTGGTAGAATACAAACACAGAAATGAAAGTAAAAAATAGGGAAAAGTTTTTGCAAAACATGACAGCATGAAAGTCGCAGTTTACACTAAGCAAATTATTTTAATCGCCAAGTTTGTGAGCAATTAAAAAAAAAATGCAACAAATTTCAATCGCTAAGCTTTACCGGGTGTTTCAAATACAAGCGTTTTTATAAATAAATAAATATGAGTTAACACTTTGATATATTTTTTCCCTTCGAGATATTAGCTATTAAAATTAGTCGAGTAACACTAGGATACCGTGAGTTGTATGTTGTCTTAACTATGACCTTCATACAGAAATTTTGAATGAAATAAGGCACCACCAAGAGTGGATGCTGGATATAATTTTAAGCAAAAAGTTAATGAGGCCATCTTGCTGTTTGATAACAATTATAATGGTACGGTACAATAAGAGATTTTGGATGAGGTGGCCAAAAGTTTGCCGCTGAATGTTACAACATCGACTCGCCATTTATTAAAACTTCCCGGCATGACGCGCACTAATATCATGCAAATTTTACACTAAAATTTTAGATTATTTGCTTACAAGAACCAATTTACTCACTAATTGGAAAACTACAATATATTACCGGGTTTTTTAATTGTGGCAACACCACCAACATGATAGTTTTGACATTCAGTTTTTTGACGTTTTCGTAGTAGACGCCTTAACAATTATTGTTATAAATTCAATTTCGCACGAAAATCGCATTTAAATAATGAAAATCCACTGATGAAAATGGTGGTTCTGTTAAAGTTACGTTGCGTAAAATTCATGATATTTTCGGACAACATAATTGTCCTTCTGAGAAGCCTATTAAAAATTTGGTCATTAAATTTGAGTCGACAGGCTCAATACCATACCAAATGTACGAACACCGACGTGTGTTCGACCGGGTCGTTCCACTAAAAACATCGCAGCCGTGAGCCACAGTGTTGAAGCAGATTCAAATTTGTCAATTTCTCGACATTCTTAACAATTGGAGTTATCCAAAAACATTAGATGGCAAATTTTGCTTAAGGATTTAACTTTGATGCCTTAGAAGGTCAACTGCTGCAGGAATTGAAGTCGACTGACTATTCACACCGATGGAGATTCATTCAATTCATTCACCAATAACCGGCTGGTTTTTCTGAAAAAAATTCCTTTTTCAGACAAAACCCATTTCCACCTGTCGCATTTGGGATTTTAAAGATCCTAGAGCGATTATTGAGAAGCCTTTGCATGCTCCGGGTTTCACTATATGGTGCGCTATGTGGTTTGGAGGCATGATTGGGACATTGTTTTTTTGGGGACGAGGCTGGAAATGCGGTAACGGTCAATAGATCACGTTATCGCGAGATGTGTGATAGGACTTACATCAGCACCGAGGCATACGTCCATAATCCGATGATGGTCTTACCACTGGGTATTGGGTATAGGAAAGCAACCACCCACATCCTAGGACGCATATACGCTAAGTGCATATACGCCTTAGTAGCAATTTTCGAGTGCACGGTAGTAGGGCCGGGCCCCTACTCCTTGCTAAGGAATCGGAGATTACTATCCTCGTCCTGTTGCAAGTGCAACTAGTACATTTATTTGGATATTAACTTTATCTTTACGTTAACACCTCTCCTTTTTCAAAGCCCGATTAAACCACAGGCACCACGTTGCTCGCCGTGAGGCAGCTGGTTCTCGTGGTATCAGTGTATTAATAATAAGTCTCTGGTCGGATTTCGAGATTCCTATACTTCTGCTAGTATCGTGCTCCTGCTAGCCCAGGCGACTGGTGCCGCCTTTTACCCCCGAAGGCACATGTCAAGATGGCGAAGGGGTCCATCAAGACAGCGTGCCCCTGGGCGGAGCTATTGCGAGATACTAACAACTCAATTTTGGCCTATTATTGATGACGTAGATATCGCTGACAAGTGATTTCAACAGGACGGTGTCACATGTCACACAGCCAATGAAACGATCAATTTATTGCAAATCAAATTTCCCGATCGCATAATTTTACGACAATCAGCAGTTAAGTGGCCAACCATATCGTGTGATTTAACATCACTGGATTATTTTTTGTGAGGTTATGTTAAGGACAGATACTATACGGAGCCAATACAATTGGTTTCAGGCTTAAAACTCAAAATCCGTGATGTGATTAACGAAATAGGACCGCCATTTAGGCAAAAAGTGATTAAAAACTTTAATGAAAGAATCGACATCTGTCAGCGTGGTCGTGGTGGACATTTGCCGGATATCATTTTTCATCCATGATTGCCGAACTTTTCTCTTCGTTATACAATTTAAATTTTTTGTTTTATTTTGTTGAAAAAAATTAACTTCTTGTTAAAAAACCCTTTATATTGGGTAGACAAATTTAAGGTTAGGAAGTAAATTTTCTTAAAGCACATACTTTTTTGGACAACTTCAGTTTTATTGATACCGTGTCATGGAAATGTTCACGTCTAACACATCGGCAGACGTCTGCTATTTTCAAATAATTTTGAAGTACATTTAGCACCAAAGTTTCACTTATCTCATCAATGCAGAGCCGAATTTCACCTTTGTTTGTGCGTTGTAATCCGGGTTTTTCAAGTGGTCCCAGAAACACTAGTCCAGCGGCGTTTAATCTCAGGAATGAAGCCGCCAAATCGAGAAATAAAAGGACCGGAAAATTTCTCATGCAGTAAATGGATGACTGTGTGGCTTGTGCCTTCTATGTAGATAAAACCACAATTTACTGATGTCAACATTCGCCAATTGCAGCCATGGTTTGCTAGCGCAAATCATTAAGTATAACAACGTTGTCTTGCTCATTTTCGAAAAACTACGGACAGATGATGCTACCTAACCACACTTTTTTTAGACACAATGATTTTTCAAGAACTATTTATGAGCCGCATATGTGGCAAGTCTGTTTGTTTTTTTACATAACCGCCTAATTGGAAATGAACCTACTCATCACTAAAGGTTATTTTTCTACAAAATGCTTGCTAATTCACAAACGTTCGAAGCGAACAAAGGTTGGTCATCTGCAATTCTCTATAAGCGTGAAGATGGAAATCTTTATGCAAAATTTTGAACAAAGCCCGTCAAACATTGCGACCGTCGACGATCTGATATTGCAGGCTCATTTTCAATACTTTGGTATATAGCGGCCATATTTGCATCACTACGGCCTGTACTATCGTACTTTTTTGATGTATTGTCAGAAAAAATATCATTTAGCTCGAATTTAGCTATTCTCTTGCGCACCGTCTCACGAGGAGCCTGATTACGAGGATAAGCTGTTTAAATTTTACGAAGTGATACAGTAAAATTTTCAACATTTTGACAATAAATGTTTACAATTAAAGCTCTTTTTAGTAAATAAATAACAGAGAATGACAGCACAATTCTTGACATTTAATCGTTTGATAGACTGTTTACTTTCTAACCTTAAATTTGCCCACCTGATATTTTTAGTTTAAAGCGGGTTACAAAAGCTCATAACGAATATCGAAACTGGCCAAAATATCACTATTTCTGATGAAGATTATTTTCATCCCGATGATTATGTCAGAGAACATAATTACTGAATGTGTAGATCACAAAAAGTGACACATCGTTGTCGATAAGCCCATTTATCCACAAAGAGTTTGATGTGCACTTTCGAGTGATGCTACATTAGCGACTTTTTCGAAAATGGTAATGGAAAATACATATCAGTTAACGAAAAGTGCTAAAAATCCATGGACTGAAGATAGCGCACCATGTCATACAGCTCATGGTATCAGCTGTCTTGATGAAGTTAATTAGTCTTTTACTGATGGGGTGCCATTAGAGATCGCTGCTAGGGGAATAAGAAGAAATGATCCACTCTATTTAAGCCAATATGGTTCAAGCTGAAAGCGATTTACTAGAGTGTTTTTAAACGCCAAATTAAAAAAAAAAAGAAAACTTGCCCGGTGTAAACTGGGACCAAAAAATATGCCTTTTGCAACTATTTAAACATTCAATGCAACAATGATGTTTAATAAAACTTTTTCACTTTTTATCTTCCTCTTTAGCTCTCTTCTCTTTCTCTCTCTCCCTCTCTCTCTCACTCTTACTCTAGCTCTGACTTTATAAATATGTGTGTGTGCAGACACAGCTATATGGGTGTTTGTATATGCATAGATAAAAAGCAAATTTACGTTCAAACTTAAGTAATAAAAAAAGCAACAACAACAACAACATTATAGAACAAATATTGCAACATACCAAACATCGTATAACAAGTAGTAATCCATCTTTTGAAGTGTATTATAATCATTCAAATCCGTTGATGTAGAATTTGCCAGCAAAGAAGATTGTGATGTTGAGGATGATGGTGATGGTGTTGCCATCATATTGAATGTAGCGGCTGTAGAAGAGAATGTTGATGGCATAATGATACGCATACATCGCTTTGCCAATATTAATTCTGTATTTATATTGATGTTGAGTTTTTCCAGAAACTTTTCAATAATCTCTATGTCATCCTCATCTTTTGTTATTCCAGCACGTCTGGCATTCAAAGATATAGGCGACGACTTCTCGTCTACCAAACACTGTTCCTGATGCTTATCCACAAACATTGTGAATGGAAAGTATGATGATGATGATAATGATGATGATGATGATGTGGAAGTTAAGTTGGTTGGTGGTAAAATGTTATTTTGTTTCTGCGGACCGGAGCCGGATGTGGAGGCGTCAACATCATCCGTTGCGTATGTACTCGTGGATAAATTTTTTACTTGTAGATTTGTTACATTACTGTCGTTGACAATTTCCTTCTTAAAACGTTTATCAGTTTCAGTACTGTAATTGTAGCTGTGACTGTGAATGTGGCTGTTGCTGTTCATCTTATTTTCTATATCATTCGCATCATCGATTTCAGTTTGTCGATTAAATACATAATCCTCCTCCAACAACAACAACCAATGATACATTGAGTTAAAAAGAGCCTTATTTGAGGCCTGTTGATGTTCTTCGTTTAAGTTATCGATGAAAATGAAAATGAGTAGAAGACATACACACACACACACACACACACACACACACACACACATACACACACGCCATATATGCATACAAATCCATTGAATGACAAAAGCAGACATGAACAAATGTATCGATTCAGACTTGAACAGACACGTAGAAGAAATATTAAGTCGTAGTAGAATACAAAAGTAAACATCGTAGTTAAAGTGTATTAAGAGAAGTAAACAGAGTTAAACATCATTTCAGTGCCATCGGTATTGTATGACACACCATGGAAAGATAAAATGTTTAATATCCGTTTCCGTTTTTGTTTGTATTTTTTTTTTTGTTTTTAAATAAACAAAAACTCCAGTTTTATTTTGTACATTTTACATGGTTTTTTTTATCATTTTTTGTTATTTTATTTTATTTCATTTTTTTTTTTATTAAATTCCACCATTTATGTTGACAAAAATACGGAAGCATTTAATAAAGAAAGAAACGAATAATAAAGAAGTCATTTTAATAGAAAGTAATGGAATGACATGTTTTTTTTTAATATGATTATTGCCATGAAATATATGTTTTAGGGGTGTAATAATCGGCAAGTAATGAATTACTGAAATTGTTTATGAAACGAATAATTTTCAATGATTCGAAAAATTGTTTATTGAACAGCGAAATATTTTGTATTAGAGAAATTTTTATAGGTCTGCTGCAAGGCTTTATAGGATTAAGGGTTTTTCAACAAGAAGTTTCTTTTCTGAAACAAAATAAAACCAAATGAGTGAAAAATGATATCTGGTAAATGTCCACCACGATCACGCTGACAGAGGTCGATTCTTTCTTCAAAGTTTTTTGTCACTTTTTTTATAAAAGTGATTCTTGGTTAATCACATCACGAATTTAAGTTTTAAGGCTGAAATATTTTGTAGTAGAGAAATTTTTCTACGTGTGCCGCAAGACTTTATAGGGTTAAGGGTTTTTTAACAAGAAGTTTCTTTTCTGAATTCTAATTTTTATTGTATTACAAAGAGAAAAGTTCGGTTCTTTCTCTTACTCTATTTCTTATTTTTCAAAATGACCTTCTTTTCATAGTTTTAACCTTATTTACCACCATTTGTCATTTATATTGGTTTGGCAATAGGCCGAACCAGGGGTGAGTTCTAAAAGGCAGAACATGAATGATACGCTCAATCACGATCTCGCTATAATCTTAGAATGGGGTCGTGTAAATAGTGTTTGCATGCTTACGCATAGATTTGTGTTCGGGAATGGTGCTGCATCTGTTACTGTTGGTGATATAGATATTATGAAATCGGACGCTCTTGATATTCCTGGCATGAAAATTCAGTGTGATGTTCGATGGATTAAACACATTTTTCAATTTTCTAAAGAAGCCTTCAAGTGCCTCGGTTTTCTAAAACGATGTAAGAGATTTCGTGATATGATTTACATCTGCCCCTGGCAGTGAGCCCTAATCAGATGATGGTCAGACCACTGTAAGTGAAAAGCAGCGCCACTCACGCCCTAGGAAGCCGAAGTCTTATTCTACCAACAGGTCCTTCCAAGTAGCAATTTCGATGTTTTCAGAGCAGGGCTACAAACCACTACTGCTTGTTAAAGAGCTGGAGACTATCCAACTTCTGTGCAGAACATAAGTCTAGCATGCTCACTGGATCTAGGATCATTTCAACAGGTAAGTGTTATTAAAAGCGAAATGATCCTGGCCACCATATAAAAGTGACCTGTTATGGGGCCGCGAAACCACAACAACCACGATACTCCCGAAGGGCCAACCTCAATAATAAGTCAGAGAAACAGCTAAATGCCTAAAGAGACAAATAGCGGAAACTCTGCGGGCTACTGATTCCCGTGGAAATAACGTGGAGCTTCCAGTTGTACCCCTGCTGACTTCAGGGGACTGGGCTCCCTTATACCCTCAATTGCACAGGTGTAGATAGTCGAAGTTCTATAAAGACCGAGAAATGTGCCCCAGGTGGGAAACGGTGTAAGAGATAGATAGTGTGATTCGCTTTACATCCGCACCTGGCTATGTAGCCTTAATCAGATGGTGGACAACGTCAACGTCATACATGCGTCCTAGGAAGCCGAAGACATAATTCTAAGCAACAGAACCACCTAGTTGCAACTTTAATGATTCCAGGGCAGGGCTGCAAACCATCACACCTTGCTAAAGAGTTGGAGACTTTCAACTCCTGTCCAGAACACATGTCTAGCATGCTCACTGGACTGGATCATTCACTTTGCGTGTCATTATCAGTGAGATGATCCTGGCCACCATAATAACCATTATACTGTTATGGGGCCGCGAAACCACAAAAGAGACAAATAGCCTAAAGAAACAAATAGCGGAAACTCTGCGGGCTACTGATTTCCGTGGAAATAACGTGGAGCTTCCAGTTGTACCCCTGCTGACTTCAGGGAACTGGGCTTGCTTATATCTCCAGTTGCACAAGTCTAGATAGTCGAAGTTCTATAAAGACCGATAAATGTGCGTAAAAGATAAAGAGATACTTCACTCCATCCGATGTTCGTACTATTTATACCACCTATATCCGTCAAAAGATGGAAAACAATTCTCATGTATGGGCCGGCGCCCCAAAGTCTAGTTTGGAGTTCCTTGACCGCATACAGGAGACGGCCAAGAGGTTCATCGGGGACAGTAGCGTACCCAACTCTATTGATTCTCTTGAGCATCGATGCAATGTGGAATGTATTTCACTGCTTTATCGTTACTATAATGGTAAGTGCACTAACGAAATTAGGGAACTTGTTACCGTCACTCGCACCTTTTTGCGGCGTTTGGCTCAATTTTCGTTAAAAGCGCATCCATTCGTGATCAATTTGCCAGCGAATCGCACGAAGCAGAAGTCTTTCCTGACACTTTCAATGCGGGAAAATGCAAATCGAATGTCGACAAATACTACTCCCTCTTCCTCCTTCCCCCAACCTGATTTCTTAGTTCTGGTACAATGCATTGCATGAGTAGGACTCATCCCCTGAGTGCTGATCCGAACGAAAAAAAAACAATAAATTTTAAATGAAAAATGTCCACCACGACCATGTTGACAAATGTCGAATCTTTCATCAAAATTTTTAATCACTTTTTCACAAAATGGTGTCCTATTTCGTTAATCACATCACAGATTTTGAGTTTTAAGGCTGATATCGATTCGATTGCCCTCCTTTAGACTCTGTTCTTAACATAGCACCCCAAAAAATAATCCAGTGGTATTAAATCACACGATCTAGCTGGCCACTTAACTGCTGATTGTTGTGAAATTATGCGATCGGGAAATTTGGTTTCCCATAAATTGATCGTATCATTGACTGTGTGACATGTGGCGCCATGCTGTTGAAACCAGATCTCAGTGATGTTCATATTAACAATAATAGACCAAAATTGAGTTTTTAGCATTTAGTTTTCAGCCTCATCTTCGAAAAAAAAGCGGCCCAGTCACGCTTCCAGCCACATAGCGCACCATACAGTGACATGTTGAGCCTGCAAAGGCTTCTTAATAATCACTCTAGGATTTTCAGAAGGCCAAATGCGACAATTTTGCTTGCTGACACAAGTGAAAATGGGCTTCGTCTGAAAAAATGATTTTTACAGAAAAACCAGCGGGTTGTTCCTGAATGAATTGAGCGCGTCTCCGGCAATGTCAATGGTTGGTCGGCTTTAATTCATGCACTAGTTGAAACTTGTAAGGCTTCAAAGTTAAATTCCTACGCAAGTTCGTCATGTGATGGTTTTGGATAACCGCAGTTGTACTGAACTTCGGGGAATTGACAAATTTGGATCTGCGCCAGAACTGTGGCTCAGGGCTACGATGCTTTCACTTGAAGGACCCGATCGAACACGCGACTCAGAAACGACCCGAACGAAAAGGCATTGGTGTTCGCGCAGGGTCGACTCTTAATAGTCGTCTCAAAAGGCCGATTATGTTGTCCGAAAATATCACGAATTTTACGAAATGTAACTTTAACAGAACCGCCATTTTCATAGCGGATTTTAATTATTTTAATGCGGTTTTCGTACGAAATTGAATTCATTGTAACAATTGCCAATGCATTTTCTACGAATACGTCAAAAAAACTAAAAATCAAAATTATTATGTTGTTAGTGTTGCAACAAATCAAAAACAAACTTCTTGTTGAAAAACCCGATAATTTCAATATACACGAATGATATTTGTAATATCCGCTGGGAAAATTTGAAGTTTGGAAGTAATTTGAAGTTGTCAAAAACGGTTGTGTTTTAAGCCAATTTACTTCCCAACCCTAAATTTGCCCATTCACTATCTGGGGCCAACAATAAAATACTGGGCAATTGGATAACCAATAACATTAGCAGCCTGTAGAACAAGTCGAATTTACAGTTGTTCTCGTCATGGATATTTACATCTGAGATAAGTCGGAAATATTTGTTGATTCTGCAACGACTGTCTAAAGGAAGTAAAGTCAGTCTTCATTTGATTCCGTGAAATAGGGGTTCGATGCACGACTATTCAAAGGAAATAAAGTGAATCTTTACTGCATTCCATGAAATAGCCAAAAAGCCAAAGGGCGGACATATTGATAAAGCTTGCTTCGTCGAGACCTTAAATGTTTAATAAAGTCAAAATTTGGACAATTTGAAGATTTTACTAATTGGAAGTTATCAAACGATTTTTTACTTTCAAACTTACAACTCACCATTTCCAGCAGACGACGGCTTGATACCCCACAAGACAAATTTACAACCACAATTTGTCGTAATGTTTCTGAACGTAAAATATGCTCTAACCAATTAAGATGATTAAAGGGCTTTTGTGAATGTGAAACATTTTCGCCAGTGTGTCCTTGATTTTTATTTCCAAGATGATCAATTTGTACAAATTTTATCATCAGATTAGAAGGTTTGATATTCCTAAAATTGAACATATGCTTTGCAATTGTCAAATTTTTAAAACTCTCATTTCGTTTGATTAGTTTTTTACAAGTAAAATATGTGACTCTTGGAATATTTTTTAATTTTAAGGCAACTTGTGAAATAAGCTGTTGAAGTGCATAAGCTGTTGACTCGAATGATTTTAATTCCTTAAAATATTCCTTTTTGATTGCTGGCCTGGAAATGTTTTTACCATTTTCTCTTTTTACATTCAAAAATTCCTTTACGTTCGAGTCTGTTGTTTTATAATTTTCATTTTTCCTTAACATGTTGCTATCGATGTTTCTGTTGCCACTGCTGTTTTCAACAGCTTTGATAGCTCTCTTATCATTTAATTTCACCTTTAATATTTTTCTTTCTTTACTATCGTCTTCCGGTATGTGAGTATCTTCATAACTTTTTGCTTTCTTGTGGCTCCCCGGTTTATTTAATTGATCTTTTGGCATCAGCAATGGCTCTGTTGGTCTTTGTGAAATTTTTGCTGTTTGTGTTGTTGTTGTTGTTGTTATTGCTCCTGCTGACATTGTTGATAATAATGATATGGGGGATGATGATGATAATGATGTTGATGATGATGATGATGTCGTTTGCGCTGGTGCTGGCATTTTCATGTTCATATACATCATGTTTGGCTGTTGTTGGTCTCCTCTTTTTGCAACATTTTGCGGCAATTTATTGGAATTATTATCTTTTTCATTAATATGCCCATAAATCGTTGCGGCAGTAACATTTATACTCTTAGCTTTCTTCACAGTAGTTATATTTGTTGTTGTTGTTGTTATTGTTGTTGCTGTTATTTTTGATGATGTTTTCATTGCATCATTTGTTTTTGTTATTGCTGCAATATTTTCTTGTATCATTTTCCGTATGCCATCAGTTACGTTATCAAAATCTTTTGCAGCAGCAACAACCATAACAACTCTGTTATCATACACAGATGATTTAACATCAAAAACATGTATTTGCCCCCTTAATGACCACATTAATATAAAAAGCAATGAAAACATTTTTATTTTCTTATTAAAATGTTTATACTTTGTTGCAGGCATTAAAAAATTTTATGCTTTTTGCAATATCACGTCTTGTCCTGCCAAAAATTTCTCTATATTTTATTGCCTTTTGGCCGCTCTTTTTGTTGTCTTCTTTACTATTGTCAGTGTTTTTAATAGACCACTAAGTCACTTGTATATTCCTTTTATGGGAAACTTTAAAAAGAAAATCCAAAAGTCACTTGACTATAAAATTAACGACTTGTCACATGTCATTTATTTAAAGCACAAGACACACAGTGATTATTTTGTTGATTTCCAAGGACATGTGTTTGAAATTCCCCACCTGTAGCTAACAACATGTTGCTAAATTTATCATATTAAATATGTATGATGTAGAGTAGGTATTTGATTTTTATTCGACTACTCCGAAACTTCTCATTCTTCATCCCTCTCTATTCTCTCATCCTTCATTTTAGAATTTAGAGCCACTTTCAAAAGGGCTTTGTATTACCAAACTATATACGCCTATTTGGGCATCCTCTCCTTTAGCCGTATAACACATGTGGTGAACACGCCCAACAAGGGAACATACCTGAATATATCTTCAAAATAAGGTAACTCTATAAACAATCTAATTTGCTCCCAATGCAGAGCAGAAACATGCTTTTGAAGAAAATAGTGATATTAAACGGCAGCCAAAGAGTAATAAATTACTGAAAAAAAATTAACAAATAGCCTTTTCTTTTCAAAAAATTCCAAAATCTCAAGATTCCCAAAACTTGTTCAAAAATCCCAAAATTCCCTTAATGCAGAATCATCAATGTTACATAAGGCTATCAGAAACTGTTTTGTGACACAATTTACAAAATATTTTCAAAAGATTTCAAAATCCCGAGATTCCCAAAACTTGTTTAAAAATCCCAAACTTCCCTTAACACAGGAACATCAAATTATCTAGGGCCATCAAAAACTGTTTAGTCACACATTTAACAAAATATGTTTAAAAGATTCCAAATTCCCAAGATTCCCAAAACTTGCTCAAAAATCCCAAAATTCCCTTAACACAGGATCATCGAATTACCTAGGGCCATCAAAAACTGTTTAGTCGCACATTTAACAAAATATGTTTAAAAGATTCCAAATACCCAGTATTCCCAAAACTTGTTTTAAAATCCCAAGATTCCGCTAACAAAGGATAATTAAATTACATAGGACTATCAAAAACTTCTGCCACACAATTAACAAAATATGTTTAAAAGTTTTCTAAATCACAAGATTCCCAAAATTTGTTAAAAAATTCCGAAATTCCCTTAACCCAGGATCATTAACGTTACGTAGGATCATCAAAAACTGCTAATTCACACAATTAACAAAATATGCTAAAAAAATATTCGAAAATCCCAAAATTCCCAAAACTTGTTCAAAAATTACAAAATTCCCTTAAGAAAAGATAATCAAATTACATATGAACATCAAAAACCGTTAAGTCGTACAATTTCCAAACCATATCCACTGAATTCCAAAGTCGTACAAATAAGATTGTGTGATCACACACTTACAATAGACTTCTGTGTACGGAGGATCATTATCTTTACACACATGTTCAAAAAATTACAAAATCCCAGAAGTGGTATTCTATGAAAATGGTGTTTCTGTTAAAGTTACATTTCATAAAATTCGTGATATTTTCGGATAACTTAAACGTCCTTCTGAGACCGCTATTAAGGATTTTCTTCGTTGAATTTGAGTCGGCAGGCTCAATAGAAAATGTGCGAACAGCAAAACCAAGTGTTCGACCGTGTCCGGGAACGAAAACATCGCAGCCATAAGGATATGACTTTGAACAACATACTGTTTCGCAGTATTGAAACATATTATATTTTGCGTAAGGATTTGAAGCCTTAAAAGCTTCAGGTGGTGCAGGAATTGAAGCCGGCCTACCATTCACATTGCCGTAGATTCGCTCAATTTATTCAGGAACAACCGGCTGGTTTTTCTGAAAAAAATCATTTTTTTCACACGATGCCCATTTTCACTTGTCAGGGTTTGTCAACAAGCAAAATTGCCGCATTTGGGCTTCTGAAAATCCTAGAGCGATTATTAAGAAGCTTTTGCATGCTCAACATGTCACTGTATGGTGCGCTATGTGGTCTGGTGGTGTGATTGGACCTTTTTTTTCGAGGGTGAGAGTGGAAATGTGGTAACTGTCAAGAAATCATGTTATTGCGAGATGTTAACAACTCAATGTTGGCCTATTATTGACGACGTGAATATCACTGACATGTGGTTGAACAGGATGGTGCCGCATATCACGCAGCCAATAAAAGGATTAATTTATTGCAAAACAAAATTTCTCAATCGCATAATTTCACATCAATCAGCAGTTAAGTGGTTAGCCAGGTCGTGTGATTTAACACCACTGGATTACTTTTTGTGGGACTATGTTAAGAACAGGGTCTATACGGCGTCAATCGCATTGATTTCACTCAAAATCCGTGATATGATTAACGAAATAGGAGCGCCATTTTTCCAAAAAGTGATTAAAAAATCAACATCTGTCAGGGTGGTTATGGTGGACTTTTGCCAGATATCATTTTTTCATTCATAATTGCCGAACTTTTTCTCCTTCGGAATACAATAAAAATTTTAATCATTTTAATCTTAATTTTTTGTTTTATTTTATTTTAGAACACAAACTTCTTGTTGAAAAACCCTTTAACTCAAGTTATTCCGTTTTTCGTTATATACGCTTAGAGTAGAATAAAAATAGAATACATAGGGCTATCACAAACTATTGAGACACACAATTCTCAAAAAATATTCAAAAAATTCCAAAATCCCAAAAGTGGGAGATTTTATTTTTTTTTTCGTTCTGACATTAACTTTATATGAAACCACGTGCGAACCACAAATTTTCACGCAAAGCTGTGCGATTTTAGAAAGTACGGCCAAAACCGACATTTAGAAAATAAAGAACTATTTTTTTAAAAATATCTTCGAATAAGTATATTTCTACACTTACGTACTGTATACACATATCTCCCCCCCGGGGCACGCAGTCTTGATGGATCTCTTGCCCATCTTGACATAAGCCTTTGGGACTAAAAGTTGGCACCATTTGCCTGGGCTAGTAGAAGCCCGATACTTAAAGAGACATAGGACTCTTGAAGTCCGACCAGTTTCTTGCTACACACACTGATACTCCGGAAACCTTGCCTGCAGGGCTACGCTCATGTTCTGGTTGTTGCTGAGGCTCCTCGGGGAGCAACGTGATGGCTGTGATTTAAATCGGGTTTTGAAGAAAGTTCCACAGAGCGAGGTGTAAACGAAAAGACAAGAGTGGGAGCACAGCCCTGCTGGCGTGCACTTAAAAATTGCAACTAAGGCGTATACGCACCTATGCATCGTTGAACGTGAGTGGACGCTTTTCCTACCACCCAGTGGTAAGACCACCATCGTGTTATGGCCCACTTGGCTGGCTACCGATGTAAATCTTATCACGTTCTGTATGCATATAGCTAGAGATTAACAAAGTTTGGTAATCGCGTTACTTATCCATTTTCTATCGAATCTCCTTTCAAACAATCCACCTTTTTCATATTTCTCTTCTATATAAAAATCGGTTTACTCGATATACAACTACAGAATTGTAGCCACTTTTTTCTTCAAAATATCCCACTGTGCAGGGTAATTGTAGTATGGTAACTTCAGCAAAAGTCTCTCTCTCTCTTTCTCTCTTTCTCTCTCTCTCTTTCTCTCTCTCTCTCTCTTCTGGTAAGGCTTTTTCATCTTTTCAAACCAAGAAGAGGCCTATGCGTTTTAGACTTTGGAACAAAAGAAGAACACAAATAAAATTATTAAAATAATTATGGACTCAATATTTTTTACTAAAACGAAAAGAAATAAAATTCCTTAATAGAAATTCATATAATTTTCCAACTGCCTCAAATACCTTTCTACACAAGATGCTGGTAACACTTTTTAGGGGCAAAATAAAAAAAAATATTTAAAGCTCCAACAAACACTTTTTAAGGTTACGAGATAGCAAAAATTGTTTTGTATTCACATTATAAAATGGTGTATTCCCTTAGAACACCAGAAAGTAATTTTGGTCATAAAGAACCATGATTTTCCATTTACTTAAGCGCGCTGCAAATGTAAAACAAAAAAGTGCTTAAATTTGGCAACTTAAGCTCGTAAAAGTCAATCGACAAAGTAAACAGCTTTGTAGAGTGTAATTGCAAACACGTAATTTACCCAAAATATATAAGTATATATGTGTGTGTATGTATGTGTATATGTAAATTTGTAACCATTTACCTTGTCATTTATCATTCTGGACATAAAACTTTTTTTTTTGCTGTGGTGTATAAATAACATGAATTTTTACATAAATATTTTACATGCACGTACTTATATTTGCCAATAAGTAGAAAAATGACTTTTAAATATCTCTAATTGAAAGTTGTTGTTTTTGTTTTTGTTTTTGTTTCATGTTATAAGAAAATAAATGGTTGTCAAAATATAAATACAAAAATCAATTTGTTGAACAACGACACTGTGCAATGAAATGAAAACAACAATGAAACGTTATTGTTAATAAAACAATTTTAATTTACCAGCAACAACAAACAACAATAAAAAATACTATACAAATGGATTGTAAATTATGGTTAAAATTTCTATAGTCGATGTCACATTTGGTCACATCAATTGCGATATTATAAAATTTTTTTAAAATAAAAATCATTGATTTCAAATGCGGTAATTGAATAACAAGATGTTCTTTGAAATATTAAGATTTCCATGTTTAAATAAATATGACAGCATGTCAATGTGTTATTGAAAAATAAATTTTTAAATTGCCTAAGGAAAAATTAAAAAGAAGAATTTTTTAAGGCAAATAAACGGTGTTTTTTATAGAGGTATAGAATTTAAGGATGTTTAAAATTTTTTTAACTGTCAGCCATTTTGTTAATTTTCAAGAGATTTATATTTACTGTTGTCATTTTCTACAGTGTAAACCGTCATTGCTTGCGAGTGCTTTCGATGTGATGACATCATTGTCAAGCCATGTTCTGGTACTGGTCTACTGATCTAGTACAGTCCAGAACACTACTTGACAATGATGTCATCAGATCGAAAGAGCTCGCCGCCAATTCTCAACCAATTTACTTCCTAACCTCAAATTTGGCCACCCCTTAAGTCAAAAGTTATAGGAAAATTTTGGCACTTTTTACAAAAAAAAAGCTCTTCTTTAAAGGAAATTAAAACATTTGTTAACAAAACCATTAAATGTTTATACTGCGCTTTGAAAGCTTTTCTTTATACCAAAAAAAAAAAATCTTTTTATTCTTGTCTAATAGAAAATTATGTGGAAAATTAACTTAAGGTCAGTTTTTACATTAGAAATTTAATGAAATCAAAAGACTAGTATACGATTTATGAATTTTCGTTCCGGGCAATTGAAATTTTTCCCTCCAGCTTATTTTATAATTAACCAGCAAACCCGGCTAACTCCATTTCGTTACAAGATGGCTTCGTTTTTTGTCACATTTCGTTTGGGGATTAAAAGATAAAGAAAAATTATTATTTTGTTTTATATTTGAAAAGGACAACAGTAATGAATTCATTTCGATTACAAAAATGAAGTGGAATTTAGCTAAGTAAAAAATGAAAGTGAATCCAAAGTAAATACTGAATCGAAGCGTTATACGTAACCGTAAATTAACCCTTTCATTTAATTGCTCCTTGGTAAGCCACCGTTTTTGTTTTTTGGTCTGACATTAACACAAAAAAAGCGGATGGCTTCCCAACTCGTGTACACGCAACGTATAGCTGCCCATGTGAAAAACAGTCATTTTCTAAATTTATCTCTCAAACACTAAGCTATTGGCCTTGCGACTTGTTAATTGTTATTGCGAATGCAATCGTTTGAAGTCACGCGGAAGATCAGTCGGAATCATTGGTATTTGAGAAATACATACATTTTCACCAGCGTACTTTTCGTTAATAATGGTTGCCTCAATTAAATTCGGCATAAGTCTTTGCACCGCAAGTCGAGTACCGCTGCAAAGCCGCGGTGGATTCAAATTACGCAATTTCATAAAAACTGAACCAACTTTGAGTTGCAAGTTATGTGGTGGAAATCCTGGTAACTCCAGAAAGTTCAAAAACTCCGTTGGACAATTTACTGCATTATCGGGATTTTTTATGAAATCAACGGATTTGTATGTGACCAAGTCGCCATCGATTTTTTTTTGAGTGGTGAAATTCAGTGCATGTACAACATCATTTTTCTTTGGGGGCGAGAATTGCTCCTTGACTTAAACAAGCATAATTCTGTTAATTCTCACTAATGTTTGGGAAAACATTTTCAATAAGAGCAATAATTGAGAGTCTACAAATCGGCACAAGTCGTTGGTAGGAGTAATTAATCCAGCTGTCGCATCAACTGGGACTTTTCCATTTCCAACAGCTAACAATTGTTTGGAAAATTGTGCGGCACTTTGATCATTTTGAAGTTGAACTCTCATATTAGTCTCATATTAGTGGATTACGTTATTCCACAAAGGTGATGCCTTCAGGCAAGCATTCAATTCATCTACAGGAGTTGCACGGGGAATTGCTGGCAACGTCAGTGTGAAGTTAAATGCTTCAAGTGATTTCTTATGTGCCATTGTGCACTCAACCCAAACAATGAGCTTGCATTGCATCCACAATTTTCCCACTGTAGTGGGTCGGGAAATATTGCATGTTGGAATATCAATTGTGTTTACATTGAGTGGCAACTTAAGCGCAGAATGTACAGTACGACCGCCATCTTAAAGAGTCGCCGCAATTTCAGATAATGCTAACGCCAAAGCTATGTCACATCTTGATTGGAAAATAGCCAAAATCAGTGAAATGACAAATACTTTCCCTGTTCCTCCAGGTGCGTCCAGGAAGAATAGACCACCAGTATTATTGTCCACCACCTGCATAAATGTCTCGTATATTAGTTTTTGCTGTTCATTCAGCAACGGCACATTATTTCGAACAAATTCCTGCAATGTATCAACATTGTATTGTAGCTCTCGATTTAATTCTTGGTTGAATGCATCGTGCATTTTATCGATTTGGTGCAATCATTCCTACTTCAATCAGTAGCTTGTTCAGAATTAATCCTTCATTGTATATTTCATCGGTTATTTGCATGTCGAACGTACAGAATGAAAACCCGACATATTTCTATATAAAAGGTGTTTTTTTAAGCTAGATAGAACTTTAAATTGTAAAAAGTAACACAAAAAATGAAATTTTGATGAAACTTTTTTTTGTTAATTGTTTCAGTATACTCTGACAAATCATCATGAATAGACTCTCGCTTGAACAACGCTACGAAATTATCCAAATTTACTTTGAAAATCAGTCGTCGATTCTCGCAACTTATAGACGACTTCGTCATTTTTATGGCGTACATAATCGTGCATCTGAACAAGCCATTCGTCGAACTGTCGATAGATTTCGTACCACATACTCTCTAGAGGATGCAATAACACCAACACGTCGAAGGAATGTGCGTACTGAAGAGAATATCGCCGCTGTTAACGAAAGTGTGGAAGAAGATCCAAATTTATCAATTCGTCGTCGGTCGCAGGAATTGGGGCTCTGTCCGTCCACTACGTGGAAAATTTTGCGCAAAGATCTCGGCCTACACCCGTATAAGATCCAGCTGGTGCAGGAATTGAAGCCACGAGACCGTTATATGTGTCGTTCTTTCCCGATTGGGCTCTAGAGCAGTTGGCAACTGACCCGTTGTTTTATCGCAAAATTGTGTTCAGCGATGAGGCGCATTTTTGGCTTAACGGGTTTGTTAATAAGCAAAATTGCCGCATATGGAGTGAGACCAATCTACAACAGACCCTACAGACTCCATTACATCCAGAAAAATGCACCGTTTGGTGCAGTTTTCACGCTGGTGGCATCATCGGTCCTTATTTCTTCAAAAATGAGGCCGGAGCTCGCGTTACGGTCAATGGAGATCGTTACCGCACCATGATCAATGATTTTTTGTTTGAAAATATGGATGACATTGATCCGGACGAGATGTGGTTTCAACAGGATGGCGCTACGTGCCATACAGCGAACGCAACCATCGACTTATTGAAATCAAAATTTGGCGATAAGTTGATTTCGAGAAATGGACCTGTCAATTGGCCTCCAAGGTCGTGCAATTTGACACCACTCGTCTATTTCCTGTGGGGCTACGTGAAGTCACTGGTTTATGCTGATAAACCAGCAACAATTGACGCCTTGGAGGACAGCATTGTTCGTGTTATTCGTGACATACGCCCAGCAGTGCTCGAAAAAGTGGCCCAAAATTGGACGTCCAGAATGCGCTTCGTCAAGAACAGCCGCGGTGCCCATATGCCCGAAATCATTTTCAAATGTTAATGTCACGTATTGATCCTTCGAATAAAAAAGAAATTTTGATTACAATTTAATTTTTTGTGTTATTTTTTACAATTTCAAGTTCTATCGGGCTTAAAAAGACACCCTTTATAAAGATAAAGTAAAATTTGGAAATTTTGTAAATTTTTCGAAACTTTTCTAGGAATTTTAAGACTTTCCGGGGAATTGAAATATGGCCTTATTTTACTTTACTTTACTTAAAATAATCATAATTAAAGCATTTAGAACTTCCTGCTTTACTAAAACTTCCACTTTGTATGCCTTAGATAAGCGTTAAAAAGGGTTTTTCAAAAAGTAGTTTGTTTTCTAAACGAAAAATTTAGATTCAGATAATTCAAACTTTTATTGTATTACGATGGGAAATGTTCGGCAATTATGAATGAGAAATGACATCAGGCAAATATCTACCACGACCACGCTGACAGATGTCGATTCGATAATTCATTAATCACATCACGGATTTTGAGTTTTAAGGCTGAAATCGATTCGATCGGCCCTGTATAGACTCTGTCCTTAATATGGCCCCACAAAAAATAATCCAGTGGTGTTAAATCACACGATCTGGCTGTCCGCTTAACTGCTGATGGTCGTGATTTTATGCGATCGGGAAACTATTTTTGCAATAATTGATCGTTTCATTGGCCGTGTGACATATGGCACCGTCATGTCAGTGATATCTACGTCGTCAATAATGTGGTTGTTAGCATCCCGCGATAGCATGATTCACTGATTGTTGCCGCATTTCCAACCTCATCTTCGAAAAGAAACGGCCCAATCACGCCTCCAGATCACATAGCGCACCATACAGTGACACTTTGAGCGTGCGAAGGCTTCTTAATAATCATTCTAGGATTTTAGCGTGAAAAGGCCAGTGAAAATGGGCTTCGTTTGAAAAAATATTTTTTTCAAAAAAACCAGCCGGTTGTTTTTGAATGAATTAAGCGAATCTATGATTGAATGGTTGGACGGCTTTAATTCCTGTATCTTGTAAAGCTTGGCTTCAAAATCAAATCCATGTGGTGATATAAGATATACCCAAAAGACGGATATCCAACGTCATTACATGTATCTTCGGGGGTAAAATGGAGCCTAGTCCCCTAATAGGTTAACAGAAGCCAACTGGACAATTCCACTATATTTCCACAGGAATCAGTAAAGCCCCAGAGTTCAGTTTTTTGGCTTTTTAGCCTTTTAGCTGTTCTCTAACTGAATATTGAGGTCCGGAGTCTCGTGGTGGTTGCAGTTTCGAGGCCCTCGTTTGAGTTTGTGGGCCAGATCATTCACAATGAACACAAAGAATGGTCCAGGTACAGTAAACAAGAATGCCATTGTGTTCTTAAATTATATTAAGCTTCATGCGTTCTGGACCAGGAGTTGGATAGTCTCCAACTCTTCAGCAAGGAATGAAGGCTGCAGCCTGCTTCGAGCTCTAAGAGTGACCGGAGGATGTACGTATCTGAAGGCCTTGTAGGGCGAAGATGACGCTACATTTCATCCCCAGTGGTATGATCCACCATCTGGTTATTTACCCCCCCCCCCCAGGGGCACATTTATCGGTCTTTATAGAACTTTGACTATTTAGGCCTGTGCAACTGGGGGAAAAAGGAGGCCCAATCCCCTGAAGTCAGCAGAAGTACCACTGGAAGCTCCACGTTATTTCCACGGGAATCAGTGGCCCGCAGAGTTTCCGCTATTTGTCTCTTTAGGCATTTAGCTGTTTCTCTGAGTGATTATTGAGGTTAGCCCTTTGGGAGTATCGTAATGGTTGTGGTTTTTCGGCCCCATAAAAGGTCTGTTTTTAATGGTGGCCAGGATCATTTCACTTTTAATAACACCTACCTGGTGGAATGATCCTAGATCCAGTGAGCATGCTAGTCATGTGTCCTGGAGAGGAGTTTGATAGTATCCAGCTCTTCAGCAAGGAGTGGTGGTTTGCAGCCCTGCTCTGGAATCATTGAAATTGTTACTAGGAAGGACCTGTTGCTAGAATTAGTCCTCGGCTTCTTAGGGCGTAAATGACGTTGCTTTTCATTCCCAGTGGTTTTACCACAATCTGATTTAGGCTTATAGCCAGGTTCAGATGTAAATCTTATCACATAATCTGGTTATGGCTTACACAGCTAGGTACAGACGTAAATCTTATCACGTATCCCCAAAATAACGTTAAATTTGGAACTGCTCTCTTTGGCTCACGGTTGTGATGTTTTTAGGCGAACGACCCTGTCGAACACGCGTTGCATCGAGCCTGTCGACTCAAATTTAACGACCAAATTCTTAATAGCGATCCCAGATAGACGATTATGTTGTTCAAAAATATCGCGAATTTTACGAAAAGTAACTAGAGCAGAATCACCTTTTTCATTAATGGATTTTAATTATTTTAATGCGATTTTCGTGCGAAATTGAAGTCATTGTAACATTTGCCAATGCATCGAGTACGAATAAGTCAAAAAGCTTAATGTCAACACTATCATGCCATTGGTGTTGCCACAATTGAAAAATAAACTTCGTGTTGAAAAACCCGATATATCCAAAATATAGTTTCATGCTTGGATTAGCACAGAATGGCAGAAATAAATGACCAATTTGTAAACGAGAAGTATTGAAATTTATATTTGTTGCTTAAGCTTTTCGGAACTTTCACAGAGTCCCAAATAGGAACCTTGCACAATGGGCATGTATATTATTTTTACTAAACTTAAAAAAAATTTTTGTTTTTTATTAAATTTAAAAAATCAAAAAGATCACATGTTCCTTCTTACCCGCAATACAGTCTGCAATCAAAATTAAATATCACAAACCAGCGGCGAAAATAATTGATCGATAGCAACTACTGAACAAATGAAAATCGCTAAGAAAACTTAAATATTAATTCGATTACTTTGGTTTGGAATTGAAGGCTGGCAGTAAAAGAAAATATTCTCCATTTACTTTTGACAGCTGATCAAGTTCTTTTACATAAAACACCCACTAAAAGATTCGAATAAAGTTTGTAATTTTTGTCCGCAAAGAAATTAAAGTCAAAATAAAATAAATAAATAGAAAAAGATAACGAAACTTAACAAAAGAAAATTGTTAAAATTTTTTTTTCTGGAAAAATGTTTCCATAATTATTTTTCATTGTTTTCTTTTACAATATTTAAGTGTTATTTTCCTTTTTTTATAACAAAGAAAACTGTTGTTTACAATTTATGAGCTCCATTTTACACCGGTACTATTTGGATGTGTGTGGGGAAAAAATAACAAAAACAGTACGCTGGGGAAATCAACATTTTAACAAAACACATCATCATTTGTGGGAAAAGTGTTAAAAGTGGATAAATATTCGAAAACTTAAAAATTCAGGAGACGAAGTGAAAATTGAAAAGTTTATTCGTTGAGTTTTGCTTTGAAGGCAAAAAAAGAAAATATGAGAAGTAGTTCCTAAATTGAGTAAAGTTTGGAAAGTACATTGTGAAAAATATAGAAAATATTTTGCAAAGGAAAATTCTTGCTTTTAGACAAAAATTAATTCTCTTTTAGGCTGCAGTCACTTGGAGTCACTGAGAACATAAAACTTTACGGGAAATCAATAGGATTTAAAAAATAGCAATGTAGCTGCTGAAACATCCAGAGGAGCTCGCAAGAACGAGCCAAATACGGGGCGTAGTAGTCGGTGCTAAACGCCAGCATAACAGCTTGGGAAGCAATCTGCTAACCCGAGATTTTCTCTCCTTTTTTTCACCACTGCGTAGCAGCTGCCATAATTATTTTCATCCACCCCCCCCCCCCCGAGGACTCATTAATCTGTCTTTATGGATTATTTAATCATCTAGACATGTGTCAATGGGGGTATAAGGGAGCCCAGTTCCCTGAAAGCTGGCAGGGAGTTAACTGGAAACTCCACGTTGTTTCTACAGGAATCAGTAAGCCCCAGAGTTCAGCTAATTGTCTCTTTATCATTTTAGCTGTTGTCTGACGTATTATTGAGGTTGGCCCTTCGGGAGTATCGTGTTGGTTGTGGTTTCGCGGCCCTCATGAATTTAATTAAGGGGCCAGGATCATCTCACCTTTACAGAGAATATTGGGTGAATGATCCAGATCCAGTGAGCATGCTTGTCATGTGTGTTGGATAGTCTCCAACTCTTCAACAAGGAGTGTTGATTCACGACCCTTGTTCGAAACCTCCGAAATTGCAACTAGGAATAACCTGTTGCTAGAAATTAGTCTTCGGCTTCCTAGGGCGAGAATAACTCTACTGTTTATCCGCAGTGGTATGACCACCATATGATTATGGTTTACACAGCTCGGTACAGATGTAAATCTAATCACAGTTATTTTTATTATTGTTTCTTTACCAAGCCCCATTCAAAAAGCATACAAATAGTCCTCAAATTACAATTTTATTGTAAAAAGATTACCACATTCAACTAGAATGTTCTTTCGCCAATTCGTTTTCTTAAACGTTTCAAATTTCTAAAATGAAAGTAAAACCAGTCCGAAAGTCCCATCTAAAAAATTTCTAATAATCTTTTTACACTCTTCAAGATCAATACAGATGTCTTATCGTGTACGGCAGACCACCGAAACAGATCTCCGCAATAAGGGACCCTTAATAACCACTTCCTATCGATGTTATTCTTTCTCCATGTTATCTGGTTCTAGAGACCCTATTTTCGGTGGCGTTCCAACATTTGTGATGGCATAATACCAATATCGCGGCGAATGTTACTGTCCAAGTCATCAATTATTATCACCGTAGACTACCAACTTCATATAGCTTGACAGAAAATAGTCTAGCGGCGTTGAATCGCCAATTCGCTTTGAATTGGCGGATCCGAAACGTTAACCTATGTGATTACCAAACATTTACAGCAATAAAAAAATTGTGGCACCAGATCTGCTGCACTGTCGTGTTGAAACTAGAGCTCAATGCCATTTGCGTTGACAACCCTGAGAGACAAGTTGAATGCTGTCATTTGCCAAAACTAAAGCGCCATATAAGCGAACAGATGTGAATTAGATTCACGATTACCTGTCGACACGTCCTAAACCTAGAGTGACACGTCATAAGATTTACATCTGCACCTAGCTGTGTAAGCCATAATCAGGTGGTGGATCATCGTCCTAGAAGGCCTTCAGATACGTATATCCGCCGCTCACTCCTAATTGCAACTTCAAAAGCCCAAATCAGGCCGCAGCCTTCACACCTTGTTGAAGAGTTGGAGACTTTCCAACTCCTGGTCCAAAACGCATGAAGCTTAATATAATTTAAGAACACGTCGGCATTCATGCTCACTGGACCTGGACCATTCATTGTGTTCATTGTGAATGATCCGACCCCTAAACTTAAACGAGGGCCACCACGATACTCCCGAAGGGCCGACCTCAATAATCAGTCAGAGAACAGCTAAAAGGCTAAAAAGGCAAATAGCTGAACTCTGGGGCTTTACTGATTTCCGTGGAAATATAGTGGATTGTCCAGTTGGCTCCTGCTAGCCTAGAAGTGGACTGGACTCCCTTTTACCCCCGAAGACACATATAACAACATAGACTTTCCGTCAAAACATATAGATGTGGGGGGTAAAACACAGAGATTTAAGCACACGGTGGATATAATGAACTTGCCAACGCCCACACGCCAAAATATGAAGACCAATTTGAAACAATGCATTGGACACGGCCTCCCTTTTGGTTAAAGATAAAACTCCTTCCGTTCTATGGGCATCCAGTTGCAATGTAACCCCACACTGAGCTTGTTTAAGCCACTCTACCACAAAGCTTCCAGCAGAGTTACTGTCACTTAAGTTTTAAACAACTCGGTACTGGCACCAAATCAGAACTTTTTGCAATCAAAATCCAGTGCACAGCAAATTCTTAGCAAATTCCAATTATCTACAGCAATCCCAAGAACCGCAGGTCCAAAAGAAGAGATTGACACAAAACTATAGCTGCAGAGCTAAGCCACTACACCAACCACAGAGGAAATCCACGGGAATAACAAAAACAAACAGCAACAATGAAACCGGACAACAAAACATGGTACAGCTCAATAGCTATCAGAGGGTAGAGGTTTGAAAATGCTTGCGCAGTTAGTTATCAGCTAGAAATGCCTTAACCTCTTGCGGAAGGCGATACAGGTCAACTCGCGCAACCTAACTAAAGACTCTGCAGTATCCTGCCAAAATCATGACAGTCTCCAATGCCCCTGACAATGTCAATGCTACTCAAAACCCTAGTGACTGCATACCGGAGACACTCCACAAGGAAATGCCTCAAATTCTCTAGCTATTTCTGTACCGACAGGCAAAAGAATCAGACAAGCCCCTGGGAAGCAAAAATTAAGAGCCGTATCTAGTCATACATCACTGTTCACCCAACTGCTCATTCAAAAGTCTCTTGATCATCCCAGAAATCTGCCACTAGCAGAAATCCAATTTTCTTCGAGAACCTGTAGAACAGAACGTGATAAGATTTGCATCAGCACTAAACCATGTGGCCATAATCTGATGGTGGTCATACCACTGGGTGTAGGAAAAATCATCCACCTCCTCTCTAAGACGCATACACACTAGATGCAAATACGCATTAATTGCAATTTTCAAGTGCACGATAGCAGGGCCGTGTCCCCACTCCTTGTTAAGGAGTTGGAGACTATCCAACTTCTGGTGCTGTAAAAAGCGCTACTAGGACATTTATTTGAATGTTAACTTTTTCTATTCATTAACACCTCTTCGGAACCTGCTTCAAAGCCCAATCTAAACCACAGCCATCACGTTGCTCCCCGAGGGTCCTTGTCAACAATTAGAACAGGGTTCCCATGGTACCAGTGTCTGTTTATAAGTCACTGGTCGGACTCCGAGAGTCCTATGTTTCTTCTAGTATCAGGCTGCTGCTATCCCAGGCGACTAGTGCCGCCTTTCACATGTCAAGATGGGGAAGAGATCCATCAAAACTGCGTACCCCCGGGGGGGAGTGGTAGAACAATGAGATGTCATTGGATTGTTAACGGTTCCTAAGCAATATAGCATGTTTTTAAAGTAGCTGACTTTAGGATTCAGGAAACCCACATCAATTATTGGATTTAAGATTGGATCATACGATTTTCTAAAAAACAAGGATGGTCAAGCAGTAACAGTTACTTGTGCTCGATAACAGAGGTTTATCTTCCTTAAGAGGATGACATTACTTAGAATTATATATAGTTTCATCGAGATGTTGCTGCATATCTTGCAGTACCGCAGAAGATATATCCCGCCCATAAGTAATTTGGGGGAATAAAATAACTTGATTAGAATAAAATAGAAAAACCTGAGTATTTTTATTATTGATGATTTCTGAAATTACTGAGACCACTGGACTAGCAGAATAAGGTTTATCGTGAATGTATACTGACTAATTGCCAAAAGCTTAAAACGTTGGGGCATGAACTTCGTGCTTTAATTGTGGTTATTATTTTGCCTTTCAATGGAGGTTTTCCAACTAACGGCAGAAATATTTTTTCAATAAAATACATCTGTTTAAGAGTCTTAGTGCACGCTCCTCACTATTAACATTTTCATAATCCCTGAACCTGATGATCATTGGACAACTGTTTCATTTAAGGAAAATTTTTAAAAAATAATTAGCATTTTTTACAAATTCTATTAGGAATTCCAAACTGACAAATTACGAAGGCAGTATTTGTGGAAAAAGAAGTAAAAAATGCTGGCATCCTTAAACATTTAGCTTCTTTCATATTCAGTTTAATACATGTTGCAATAAAATAGACTCCCTGGAGTAGGAATATATATTTCCAATAAAAGAAGCAGTCGCATGTGTAGTTACGAGTATTAGCAATTTCAGAACAATCTTATTGAATTGAAAATTCGAAATAAAATAACAAAAGAATTCATGGTAAAACATGTTAAAACATGTTTCACAAGAATTACTCATACCAAACATCCAACCATTTTCCCACACTGCTTTCACTTAAAAAACACACACATCTTTTGAATAGAAATGACATGCAAACAATTCCCTACAGGTGTCATAATAAACAAATAAAACAATTTGCTTTGCAACTGTTGAAAAACAGTTGAAATCAACAAAAAACAAAAAAACAACCAGAAGCCAAATAAACTAAAGAAAATAAAAAAAGTCAACGTATGTAAATATGTATGTAAATATGTAAATATGAAAAAATACAAGTCAGAATTTAGCCATTCGTGTTCACTTCATCTTTTGTGTACATTCAAACAAACAATTGTCTTTTACCCCTTTCCAACACAACAAACAAATGTAAACAAAAATGTGAACGCAATAACGAAGCGAAATATTTTTTTTTTACCCGAACAAAACAAGCACCGACATAGAACTTACCCTACTAATGTCACTGTACATTTCAGTAGGCGCTAAAAGCATATGGTTTGTGATTCATTATAGCAATGGGTGTGTCAACAAGAAGTTTTGTTTTTCTATTATGGCAACACCACCAACATGTTAGTTTTGACATTTAGATCGAATACGAATACGTCAATTCGTAGTCGATGCATGGCAATATTTACAATGAATTCAATTTCGCACGAAAATCGCATTAAAATAAATAAAATCCACTGTGAAAATGGTGATTCTGTTAAAGTTACATTTCGTAAAATTCGTGATATTTTCAAACAACAAAATCGTTCCTCTGAGACCGCTATTAAGAATTTGGTCAATAAATTTGAGTCGTTTAACTGAAAACACCGCAGCCGTGAAGCACAGTGTTGAAGCAGATTTAAATTTGTCAATTCCTCGACACTCTCAACAATTGGGGTTGTCCAACACCGCCACATGGCGAATTTTACGTAAGGATTTGACTTTGACGCCATGCAAGGTTCAACTGGTACAGGAATTGAAGTCCACAGACCATTTACATCGCCATAGACTCGCTCAATTCATTCAGAAACAACTGGCTGGTTTTTCTGCAAAAGTCATTTTTTCAGACGAAGCCCATTTTCACTTGACAGAGTGTGTCAACCAGCAAAATTGCTACATTTGGGCTTCTGAAAATCCTAAAACGATTATTGAGAAGCATTTGCATGCTCAACGTGTTACTATATGGTGTCTTATGTCGTCTAGAGACGTGACTAAGCCAAAAACAAAAAACGTTTTTTCGATGAGGCTCGAAATACGTAAACAGTCAATGGATCACGCTATCGCGAGATTACGTGATAAAATTTACGTCAGTACCTAGTTATGTAAGCTATAACTTGACGATAGATCATACCGTCACCCATGCCCTAAAAAGCCTTCGGATATGTCCAACCTCCAGTCACTCCAGGTCAAAATTCCGAGAACTGGGAGCAGGCGGCAGCCCTCACTTGCTGAACTATCCAACTCCTACTCGAAACAAATTCTATCTCAATAAAATTTCAAAAAAGAACCGCAAGCATGCTCACTGAACCAGGACCATTCATTGTATTAATTGTAAAAGATCCGACCCACACAACTCAAACGAAGGCTGCGAAACCACAACTATCACGTTACTCCCGAAGGGCCAACCTCAATAAACAGTCAGAGAACAGCTAAAAGGCCAAAAAGCTTAACTCTGTGGCTTATTAATTTCCGTGGAAATGACGTGGAATTGTCCAATTGGCTCCCATTAGCCTTTAGGGTACTGGGCTCCCTTTTACCCCCGCTGACACATGTAATGACGGTGAGATTCCGTTAAAATATATAAATGTTCATGCTCAACATGTCACTGTATGGTGTCCTATGTGGCCTGGAGGCGTGATTGGGCCGTTTTTTTTCGAGGGTAAGGCTGAAAATGTGGTAACGGTCAAGAGATTACGCTATCGCGAGATGACGTGATAAGGTTTACATTTGCACCTGGCCGTGGGCCCTAATCAGATGGTGGCCATTACCACTGTGAATGAAAAACAATGCCATTGACGGCCTAGAAGGCCTTCGGATACGTATATTCTCCAGTCACTCCTACTAGCAATTTCGAAAGCCCGAAGTAGGCCGCAGCCTTCTCTCCTGGCTGAAAAGTTGGAGTCTATCCAACTCCTGGTCCAGAACGCATGAAGCTTAATATAATTAAAAACACGACTCACTGGACCTGGACCATTTATTGTGTTCATTGTGAGTGATCCAACCCACAAACTCAAACGAGGGCCCCGAAACACACAACCACCACGATACTGCCAAGGGGCCTACCTCAATAATCAGCCAGAGAACAGCTAAATGCCTAACGAGACAAATAGCGGAACTCTGTGGCTTCACTGATTCCCGTGGAATTATAGTGGATTGTCCAGTTGACTCCTACTAGCCTTGAAGGCGACTGAGCTACCTTTTACCCCAGAAGACACCAGTCTAGATGGCACATGTGCCCCCGGGGGGAGCTATCGCGAGATGCTAACAACTCAATTGTTGGTCTATTATTGACGACGTGGATATCACTGGACACATGTGGATTCAACAGGACAGTACCACATGTCACACAGCCAATGAAACGATTAATTTATTGCAAGCCAAATTTCCCGATCGCATAATTTCACGATAATTAACAGTTAAGTGACCAGCCAGATCGTGTGATTTAACATTACTGGATTATTTTTTGTGGGTTTATGTTAAGGACAGGGTCTATACGGAGCCAATTGAATCGATTACAGCCTTCACACCGAAGTAGGACCGCCATTTTGCTAAAAAGTGATTAACAATTTTAATGAAAGAATCGACAACTGTCAGCGCGGTCGTGGTGGGCATTTGCCAGATACCATTTTTCACTCATAATTTCCGAGCTTTTCTCTTCGTAATATAATAAAAATGTGAATTATGTTAATTTAAATTTTTTGTTTAATTTTGTTTTAAAAAACAAACTTCTTGTTGAAAAACCCTTTACTGCTTTTTAAATATATTTGTGTAAAGAATTTTTCATTGAAAGGTGCCTTTTGAAAAGGCATTTCTTTTTATCGGTTAATTATTCTAAAATATAATTCCTAATGTTGGTACTTTTTTAAGGATTCTTTTGTTAAAGTACTTTTTGGCGATATTTTCTTAAAGCATGCTTTAAAAGGTACTTTTCGGAAAAGCAATATGGCTTACTTTTACATTTTTTAAATCGTTTTCCTCAAAAAATTAAATCACTTTGGTCTTTGTTTGAAGAAACAATGTTTTTTGCAAAAGTACTTTTAAGAGGTTTTTCTTGTAAGTGCTATTACTGATTGTGAAAAGTATTTTTATGTTCGATTTTTTTTTATACTATTTAAAGGAGTTTTTCAAGAGAAAAATACCTATTTTTAACACGTTAATCATTTTTCTCTTTAAATAATTTTCCTAAAAAATTGCTTAAATGAATGAAATGACTTTTTTAGTCTGTTGAAGAGGCAACTTTAAATAAAGATCAAATATGACATGAATAATTGAAAAGTTTCTGCTTCGTTTTTGTTTCGAGTGTAGAATAAGGACAAACACAACGTTAAATTATACAAACAGCTGAAGGGCTACTATTTATATCATTTTCATTTATGTAGATTTTATTTGTTAAATAACTCGTCGAGTTATTTTTGAAACAACAAAACAAAAATAACTTGAGCATTTATATTTGTTTAAGCAAATTGAGTTTTCCATCTCACAAACATTAAATTTACAGTCGTAAATAAAATAAAATAAAATAAAGAGGAAGAATCGAAAAATTAACAAAAATAAAGTAAAATTAAACAAAATTCAAATCAACGAAGATTGTAATGCTCTAAAGCAAAAGAAAAGTTAAATTACGCGTATGTGTTATTTCACCTTAATGGCGCTTAGTAGGCATAATTATGTTCTCTAAATTGAGAAAAATAATTAATCATTCTGTATCACTTACAGTGTCTGCTTTTATTTAGGCTTCCATTTTATACTCCTTCGCGACGTTTAACATGTACATTCTCTTATAAAGGGTGTTTTTTTAAGCCCGATAGAACTTGAAATTGTAAAAAATAACACAAAAAATTAAATTGTAATCAAAATTTCTTTTTTATTCAAAGGATCAATACGTGACATTAACATTTGAAAATGATTTCAGGCATATGGGCACCGCGGCTGTTCTTGACGAAGCGCATTCTGGACGTCCAATTTTGGGCCACTTTTTCGAGCACTGCTGGGCGTATGTCACGAATAACACGAACAATGCTGTCCTCCATGGCGTCAATTATTGCTGGTTTATCAGCACAAACCAGTAACATCACGTAGTCCCACAGGAAATAGTCGAGTGGTGTCAAATCGCACGACCTTGGAGGCCAATTGACAGGTCCATTTCTCGAAATCAACTTATCGCCAAATTTTGATTTCAATAAGTCGATGGTTGCGTTCGCTGTATGGCACGTAGCGCCATCCTGTTGAAACCACATCTCGTCCGGATCAATGTCATCCATATTTTCAAACAAAAAGTAATTGATCATGGTGCGGTAACGATCTCCATTGACCGTAACGCGAGCTCCGGCCTCATTTTTGAAGAAATAAGGTCCGATGATGCCACCAGCGTGAAAACCGCACCAAACGGTGCATTTTTCTGGATGTAATGGAGTCTGTAGGGTCTGTTGTGGATTGGTCTCACTCCATATGCGGCAATTTTGCATATTAACATACCCGTTAAGCCAAAAATGCGCCTCATCGCTGAACACAATTTTGCGATAAAACAACGGGTCAGTTGCCAACTGCTCTAGAGCCCAATCGGCGAAAGAACGACGCATATAATCGTCTCGTGGCTTCAATTCCTGCACCAGCTGGATCTTATACGGGTGTAGGCCGAGATCTTTGCGCAAAATTTTCCACGTAGTGGACGGACAGAGCCCCAATTCCTGCGACCGACGACGAATTGATAAATTTGGATCCTCTTCCACACTTTCGTTTACAGCGGCGATATTCTCTTCAGTACGCACATTCCTTCGACGTGTTGGTGTTATTGCATCCTCTAGAGAGTATGTGGTACGAAATCTATCGACAGTTCGACGAATGGCTTGTTCAGATGCACGATTATGTACGCCATAAAAATGACGAAGTCTTCTATAAGTTGCGCGAATCGACGACTGATTTTCAAAGTAAATTTGGATAATTTCGTAGCGTTGTTCAAGCGAGAGTCTATTCATGATGATTTGTCAGAGTATACTGAAACAAATAAAAAAAAATGTTTCATCAAAATTTAATTTTTTGTGTTACTTTTTACAATTTAAAGTTCTATCTAGCTTAAAAAAACACCTTTTACTTACAGTACAATGTTATACTTAGAATAATTTATATACTCAAACAATTTTCCACTGAGTTGTTTGGATTTTTCCCGCCAGTAAATCTCATACCTTCAAGTGAAAACCATCGTTACTGCCTGTTTATTTGGTATGGCTGACAAGCGCTTTGATCAAGCCGCGTTCAAAATAGTACATCACATTGAAGGTGTTAGCCAATCGTACCAAACAAACAGCTAGTACGCTATAAAACCATCGTTACTGGCTGTTTTTTTAGCACGATTGGCGAGAGCCTTCGTTATGATGGCATCATTATCAATCTGCGTTCTAGGTATCTAGTATTATCTAGGTACTATCTACTAGGTACTATCTAGTTGCTACAGCCTAATGACGGCAGTTTTTAACGGAAGGTTAACAACAACAATCTTCTTATACTTTAACTTATAAAACTTATACTTGGAATTATACTAAAAATATCGTTTTAAATTTTAACTCTAACTTTTTATTCAGATTATAGAAATTCGTATTATCTTCAGACAGTATGAGACAGTAGTCATACTTCATCTATGACCATATACATTTTAGAGAAAGTAAAGTGCTGGCTCTAGATATTACCAAAACGTTTGATAGAGTGTGGCATAAAGCATTTCTCTCAAAACTTGTTTCTTTTGGTGTCGTTGAGAATTTTTGCAGATTTATATCGAGTTTTCTGAGGAATCGCACTAAACGAGTTGTTCCCCCAGGTGGCACATAGATATGTCTTAATGGAATCTCAACCTTAAGACATGTGTCATCTGAGGGCTAGTAGGTGCCCCTGTAGGCTAGTAGGTAGTGTACTAGCTTGTAAGTATGGGGGTTGTGGGTTCGATTTCCAACGAAAACCTTGGTTTTTTTCACTACAAAAATAAAAATTTACTGTCGGTGGGGCTGCTTAGCGATGAAGGCATAGTCACTGATCGCTGTGCTGTCTTATATACGGCAGTTAATTTTCGACTGTCCTTCTACTTCCACCACCTGTTTCATCTATTCAAATCATCACACCTTGCTAAAGAGTTGGAGACTTTCCAACAGAACACATGTCATGTCCAGAACACATGTCTAGCATGCTCACTGGACTGGATCATTCACTTTGCGTGTCATTATCAGTGAGATGATCCTGGCCACCATAGAACCATAGACTGTTATGGGGCCGCGAAACCACAACCACCACGATGCTCCCATATAGGGGCCAACCTCAATGATCAGCCAGAGAACTATTAAATGTCTAAAGAGACAAATAATGAACTCTGTGGCTCACTGATCCCCGTGGAAATAAAGTTGAGCTTCCAGTTGACTCCCTGCCTGTCTTCAGGGGACTGGGCTCCCTTTTTCCCCCAGTTACACAGATCTAGATAGCTGTTGCGTACTATAAAGACCATAAATGTGCCCCCGGGGGGGATCACTTAAATGATAATACACATCCACAGAAACATCGCACAGTGTGTACAAAAGAAGTTGTTGCTGCGTAACGGAGAGAAAGACATGAACCAGTCTATCCGCCATCGTGTAAGGAATTAAATATGTGTCCATCCACTTTATGGAAGATTTTACGAAATCCAACTCGTGTCAGAATTGAAAACACCCGTTAACCTAACAGGGCTTACGTCAGTCAACGCAACTGCCGTAATTGGAGTTATGATAGTCTTGAAGAGACACCGCTATATCCACAAAAACTGATTGTTTAGAAGTACGAGCTGATGGGATCATTGGCTCGTAATTCTTGAAAAACGATGCTGTTCAGAATATAACAGTAAATGGTGACCGCTTTGGAGCCATGATTACGGACATTTTCGTCTATCAATTCAACTACCGTGATGTGCAAGAGCTGTGGTTCCAACAAGACGACGCAACATGTCGCAGAGTTCGTGGTGCAATTGATTGATTAAAGGAAACGTTTTGTAACCACATGGTTTCATATTTCGGAACTGGGCCCATAAATTGACCCCAAAATCTTGCGATTTAACGCCGCGATACTATTTTCGTTACTCTAGCGAATAAATCTGTGGGCATATGTGAAGTCGCTAATTTATGCCAAAAAAAAAAAACAACTGGCAGGATAGCATTCGGGAGGTTATTCACCATATACGGCCATAAATGTTGTTAAAAGTAATTGAAAATTGGATCACCAGATTAGACTGCATCAAAGCCAGGCCTAACAGTCATATGCTAGAAGTCATATTTCAATTATAATGGCCGAAGTTTATCTTTCGAGTAAAGGAAATTTGATGTCAATTTAAAAATATCATCTTTATTTTATACCATGTCAAAGCTTTATACCTCTATAAAAAACACCCATGAGAAAGATGCATGGAATACTGATGGATAATGTAGCGCTCCAAAAAAAGTCTCATTACATTATATTTTTGTTTAATTCATCCGAGTTTCATTTAACTGATGCAAACATTTTTAAATTAACTTTTCGATATTTAATACATTTTGTAATTATATATTTTAACAGAGAGAACTTAAGCCGAATTAAGATTATTCATAATTATAACAAATAATAATTTATTTTCACACATGTAAATAATTTTCAAACACTAAAAATCGCATCATTTGGATTAAATACAAATTAAAATTGTATTTAATTTACTAATTTAGTGCTTTTGGTTTTGTTTATATTGTTGCAAATATTACACACTGTATTGTAAATACACTGCATTACAAAAATTTTAATCCACCTTAATTTTATTTTTTTTTTAAAGAATTGAGAAATGTAAAAAATAAATTAATTCTTAACATAAAAAGGCAACTTAACAGTTTTGATTACTCCTATTTAAAAGGGATAAAAACTGAAAATAGTACTTTATAACTATGAACCCAAGACTCAAAAAATTGGACCAAAATGGCATTTTAATAATTTGTAAAATTATTTTATTTCTAAAACATCTATCCGACATAATTTTCATAATTTTTAGTAAAAAGATTTCAGAGATATTTACTAGTTCGAGAAGTACTTTAACTTACGTTCCTTACAAGAACAGAGTGATGCATCCGTTGACTTGGTTTCTTAGCCTCTCATAATTCTTAATAGATCATTTAATGCTCTCCGATCCAAATTAAACAAATTATACTCTTAGAAATTATTACAGGTTTTTTGAGATATTATTAACTGTAGAAAAAGTTACAAATATTTATATCTAAAGGGTAGTTTTTTAGAGGTGTAGAATCTTGAAATGGTATAAATTGGTTTAAAAATTACTTTATTCGAAAGACAATATTTTGGCATTATAAGTCAAATATGACTTTTGGCATATGACCACCACAGGTAGTACGGATGTAATCTAATCTGGAGATTCAATTTTCGATTATTATTTCCAACATTTGTGGCCATACATAAGAATGTTACCCTGGTCAATGGTTTCAGGCTTATCGGCGTAGACAAGCGACTTCACTCACCAGAGATAGTCCAGCGGCATTAAATCTCACGATCTTAGCGCCACGTTATTTCCACGAAAATCAGTAAGCCGCAGAGTTCCGCTAATTGTCTCTTTAGCCTTTTAGCTGTTTCTCTGACTGATTATTGAGGTTGGCCCTTCGGGAGTATCGTGGTGGCTGTGTGTTTCGCGGCCCCTCATGAATTTGTTAGGGAGCAAGGATCATCTCACCTTTACTCAGAACAATGGATGAATGATCTGGATTCAGTGAGAATGCTAGTAATGTGTTCTGGACCAGGAGTTGGATAGTCTCCAACTCTTTAGCAAAGAGTAGTGGTTTGCGACCCTGCTTCGGAACCGCTGAAATTGCAACTAGGAAAGACCTGTTCCTAGAATTAGTCTTCGACTTCCTAGGGCGAGAATAACGTTGCTTTTCATTTCTAGTGGTTTGACCACCATCTGATTAAGGGTTACAGCCAGCAGCAGATGCAAATCTTATCACGCATGACCTGTTGGGCACCCCACGAAGGCACATTTTTATGTCTGGACGGAATCTCACCGCCATTGGATGTGTCACCGGGAGTAAAAGGGATTCCAGTCCCCTTAAGGCTAGCAGGAGCCAACTGGACAACACCACTTTATTTCCACGGGAATCAGTAAAGCGCCAGAGTTCAGCCTTTTAGCTGTTCTCTGTCTGATTATTAAGGTAGGCCCCGATACTCCCGAATATCGTGATGGTGGTGGTTTCGAGGATTTGGCTGAGTTGTGTGCGTCGGATCATTCAAAATGAAAACAACGAATAGTCCTGGTTCAGTGAGCATGCTTGCGGTTGTGTTCTGAAATTTTATTAAACTTGCATTTGTTCTGGACCGGAAGTTGGACATTCTCTAATACTTCAACAAGAAGTGAGGGCTTTGGCCTACTCCGAGGTCTCGAAGTTGCGACCAGGAGTGACTGAAGGACAGAGATATTCGTAGGCTTTCTGGGGCGTGGGTGACGCTAAAATCATCCACAGTGGTTTGATCCACTGTCAGGTTATGGCTTACACAGCTAGATACTGACGTAAATCTTATCACGCATGACTTGTTGTTCAGTCTTGTTAAAACCACACCTCCAGCACATCATGGTTGATGAACTGTTAAGTCAGTAATCATGGGTCTATAGCGGTTACCACTAACTGTAACGTTCTAAATAGCATCGCCTTTAAGAAAAAAAGGTACTAGTGATTCCACTAATCCATAAAGCGCACCAAGCGGTCAGTTTTTCTGGATGTAACAGTGTCTCAACGCACACTTGAGGATTATCATAACTACAAATACGTCAGTTTTGTTTATTAACGCATTTAAACAAAAGTGAGTTTGGTCGCTAAACAAAATTCGCTAAAAAATGTTGCCAATATAAAGTTCTATACTTCTTCAAAGAACACCTTATATTTGTATACTTATGTCACAGAGTGTATGAATAATTATTTTTGCAGCAACAACAATTTTTGGCTGTTTAATTTGTTATAGAAACTCTAAGCGACCATTGAAATTTTATTGTATACAAATTTAGTTTTAATTCGTGTTTTATTACTTTTACTTTATTACAATATTTATAAATATTTAAATTAATTCATAAGTATTTACATGCATGTACATGATTATTATTGTTTTTAATTAAAACTCTAATGTCAACTCAATAAATTTCATTCATTCATTCATAGATACTCGTCGTACATATTTAATTTTTGGCAATAGATAGCTTTGATACTAAAAAAAATTTAAATGTTTCTAGAATGTATGTGTGTGTTTGTGTGTATGTGTATTTATGTATGTGTGTTAGTGGGTGTATAAGTATGTAGACAATTTTCAATTATCATATTGAAAATGTTATTAAACATTTTTCATTTTGTTATGGAAAATTCAATTAACTTAAGTAAATATCGACAGAGATAAATGTTTAATTTATAATGTAAATACAATATAACACATGCATACATTGCTTTGCTGTGACACACATACACATACATATATACAATAGCAAATTCGTGCATAGATACTCGTAGATTTAAATGAATACTTGAATGAATTGTATAGTATTTGCACATTCTCACTTGCATACACACACACACACATACAAACACACATACACATATACACAGATTCATAAAAGTACATTGTGTTAACAACAACGACAACAGTAACAACATTGAGTTTATATACAATTATTGCTTCCACACTATACTATTTTAAATATTAACACACATACTTTTACATATTGATGTACACATACGACTACATATTTATTAACACTCATTTAATGTTAAGCGCCAAAGATGTGTAAATGTGTAGGTTGTATAGGTTATGCTTGTGTATGCCGATTGATAGCGGAAACGGAAAATGTAACAACAAAAGAACGGATTTAATTTACAAAATTTATTTGTTTGTGTGTGCAACTGTGTGTATTCACACAGTATCGTACGAATTAAATTACTCTTGCATTTACATACATTTGCATAACGATAACATTAAAATATATTAATGCACTAATTTACAACATAATTATATGTGACATTAATGGATTTATCATTTGAATCCATCTTTTAAAAAAAAAGCAAAAATCGTTTAAAATTACAACTTAATTTTATTAAACAAATTTTATTTAATTCCTTTTTTCCACATTTTTATTTGATTTCAATTGTTGTAAAATATTATTTTTAATACAAACATGTTTTATGATGTATTAATCAAAGTAATAAGGTCACCAGTTATCCAGGAAAATTATAATTAAAATGGAAAAAAAAAACAAAAATAATTTTTTTTAATTGCCATGAAAATTTTATTAACTTTAGCAAAAACTTTTATATATTTTCATGTAAAGGGTATTTTTATAGAGGTATAGAATCCTTAAATATAATGAAACATAAATGATTTATGTTTTTAAATTGACATGAAAATTACTTCATTTGAAAGTTAACTTGCTGGCTTTATAATTTAAATATGACGTCAAGCAACGGCTGGCTGATAACCTGGATGTCCAATTTTCAATGACTTTTCCTGTACGAAAAAGGCGAAGATTGCCCTTGCAGTGGTCAGTCGTTTCGGGCTTAACCGCGTCGACAAGCGAGTTCACATATCCCCACGGAAAAGAATTTAGCGGCGTTAAATCACACGATTTTATAGGGACATTTTGTGCCATCTCTCTGAAACTACAGCTCCTGCACATTATGATGCAGAATTAATACCGCTCATCATTACTGTAACACTCTGACCCCCCCCCCCGGGTTCACATTTATCGGTCTCTATTTATTACTTAACCATCGAGACCTGTGCTGCTGGGGGTATAAGGGAGCGCAGTCCCCTGAAGGCGAGCAGGGTGTCAGTAAGCCCCAGAATTTCCGTTAATTGTCTCTTTAGGCATTTAGCTGTTCCACTGACTGATTATTCAGGTTGGCCCTTCGGCAGTATCATGGTGGTTGTGGTTTTGCCGCCCCAAGCATGAGCTGATTTATGGTGGCCAGGATCATCTCGCCTTTAATCACACCAATGGGTGAATGATCCGGTTCTAGTGGATAGTCTCTAGCTATTCAGCAAGAAGTAGTGCAAATTGCAACTAGGAAAGACCTATTGCTAGAATTAGTCCTCGGCTTCCTAAGGCGTGGACGACGTTGCTTTTCATTACCAGTGGTTTAACCACCATCTGATTAAGACCTACGGTTAGGTGCAGATGTAAATCTTATCACGAAATGTAACACTCTGACCAGCATCGTTTCTAAAGATATTTGAACCAATGATTCCATGAGCAAATAAAGCATATCAAACAGTCAGTTTTACTGGATCTAGAGGTGAATCGATATACATTTAAAAATTGCCATTAATCAAAATATGGCAGAAATGCTTAACCAAACTAAATATAAATCACTTTACAGCTAACAAAATGGGCGTTAGTTAAAAGGTGTTGCCAGGTTAAAGTTTTATATCTATATAAAAAAAAATCCTAAATTTTTCTTAAAAAATTTTTTACCATTTTCGGTTCAACCTATAATTTGTTCAACTTTTCTGTATAAAAACAAAAAAATACCAAATAAAAACGATCTTCTACAATTTTAGTACAATACATATGTTCTAAAATGCCAAAGCTGAAGAAATCCTGAAAAAATCCTAAAATCGCATTTGTGCCTTTGCCTATTCTCAAAAGCCTATTCTCTAAGCGCAAATGTGAATTTGCTGGACAAAACTTTGAAAACTCCACTTTTGGAACTTTTCTTTGCATAGTTTGGGAATTCCGGGATTTACACGCTTTGGCCCAGATATTATTTTTGTCTGTTTTTTATCTTGATTTTTTATATAAAAATCAATTTGTTAATTTAAAAAATTTCTTGTGTCAATAAATATAGAAATAACGCCGCGAATGTTGTTCCTGTCAATCGTTACGGTCTTATCGGCTTAGACTAGCCAAATCCGAAACGTGAAACTATGCGGGTACCAAGAATTTCCTTTAATAAATCTATTGTGGCACCAGATGTGTGATCTTTTGCTATGTCTGTTGAAACGTCAGCTCCTGTAAATCAGAACGCAAGCTGTTCTGTAAAAGATGAATCCCTCTTCCACTTGCCTCTAAGATGTACTGGCCTCTTAGAGAAATATTCACAACAAAACATCACTTCTCTTTAAGCATCTTGTTTCGTTAACTTATCACTTCAGTGATACCGGGGCATCTATTAGCATAAACGTTTCTCTTCAATATTGTTTAGTTGGATTAGGAGCTTAAAAATGGGGCGCTACCTTTTGTAAACCCATCGAAAAAATGAGAGTTGCCATAATTGAAAAACAAATATCTTGTTGAAAAATTCAATAGCTATCCAATATTTCAAGCGGAATATAAATGTCAAAATGAGTTTAAAATTTTAATAAAAGACCATATGCCGTATGTTAGCACCAGTCCCAGATATCTATTTAATGTAGAAAATAGATATTTATTAAAAGTTTCCTAAATATTTGTAGCCAGCTTGGTTTTCTTCCATGAATTTATTATTTAAAATAAAATTATTTTGTTTGGCATTTTAAATAAAATATTAAAAGGATTTTTTTTTTTAGTCTTTTTCCATTAAAAGATAAAATGTTGCCTCCTTAACTCAAGCAAATTTATCCTTATGTTTAAATAAATTTCATTGGCGTTTACACCATCAAAATGTTGCGAGTATCTTTATGTTTTTGTCTTTTTTATTTGACACCCCCCCAACCCCCAATAAGAAACCATTTGTTTTTAAAGCTTTATACAGCACTTTAACTATAACCGACCACAGATGATTAGCGTGGTAAAAGTGGAAGAAACGTTAACGTATTTTTGTGTGCACAAGATTTATTTTTCCATCATATTTTTTATCCATGAAATTCGTGCTACCGAAAAATAAATAAAAAAGAAAAAGAAAGTCAATCACTATTCATTGATCCCTTCCCTTGCCACAACTCAGGGGTATTATGATTCAATTAAAGTGTCAACTATGTTTAGCCATAAATATCAGTCATGTAATTTTTCAAATCTTTTACGTGTAACACCGCTTTGACAGCAGATAAAAATCTATTTACAATAAATTGTTGTTGGTAAATATTAGAAAAAAGGAAATTAATTTTTTGGAAATTGTTTACTTATTTTTTACACCACAAATGAGTGTCCTTTTTTCGCTACGTTATTCTTTAGCTTTTTATAATAAAAATAATTGAATTGGTTTTAAAGGATTTTAAACAATTGTTAAATCAATTAGTTTGGTTTGATTTGGTTGCCTTAACTAAAATAGAATTATAATCGTATTAAAAGCTTAATATGTAATTGTATCTGTCAATTGCATAATACATACGATTATGTCTACATTTCAAAACCAATTCGTTTATTGTTTAAAGCACTTAACACTTAACGAAAACATATTGACAAATTAACCAAAAATATTTCTTTAATTCCCCCGAGTCCATACAATTTACAAATAAATTTCTTTACGTTAAAAAGAAAAGCAAAAAAAAGATACACACTATATACACACACGCACACACATATTCTACATACATTTTGTAATATTATCCTTCTTTGCCAAACTACTTAGAAAATATAAATGTATGTGTGTATGTTTATACATTCATTCATTCATTCATCCATTTATTCAATTGAATTCAATCCAGTAAAGTTTTAAAGGTATTAAATCCCACAAGTGTTACATGCCACAAATAGCTTAACACCAATAATATGTATCCAGTATACAACCGCATACACATCAAATTAGTCAACGCACAATGGGTCCCATTTATTTTCTATTTATAAATATATGTTTTTAACAAAAGAATATATTGAATTTACAGAAAAATACAATACGATCTTCTAAGGCTTAAACAGAAAACATCTTGAGATATTTTTTAAACGCTGCTCTAAATTCCCTTTAACTGTCATGGCATTTTGCCCATGACACGGTAACTTCAAATAATGGTGTGGATAAATTTGAGGTTAGAAAGTAAATTGTCTATTAAGCAATAAATTATTATAAATTTAGCTGTAATTTTTTGACATTTATTTAGTAAAACGTTGGGAAATTGAAATATGGAACACTTTTTTTCTTGAGTTACGAATTTTAATTGTGAAAATTTCCTATCAAAATGATGAAAATTTCACTGTGTCACTTCGTTGAATGTGAGCAATTTTTCCTTTTAATCCTTTTGAGACAATTATCCATAATTTTAGCGCTAAATTCGAGATACAACGTATCGCTGCTGACAGTAGTCCAAAATAATGTGCTCATAGTAGCCGTTGTAAAAATAGCCGCTTTACAGCAAAATGTTGAGTATGAGTCTGGAACATCAACTCATCGACGTTGATCACTTAAGTCACTTTGCGCAACATTTTGCACGAATTAAAACCGACTAACTATTTGTTTGCATCAAACATTTGTGAATTGACTCTTTTAAAAACTGAACGAAAATAACGCCGTTTCCAACAAATCAATCTTTAGTGATGATTTAGTCATTTCAATTAGGCGCTTATGTAAACAAACCAAACTGTCGCAACAATTATGAAGCTCACTTAATCCACAAACAGGCCATGAAAGTCGCCAGGCGGCATTATTGTCACATATTTTTCTCCAAAACGAGCAAAGAACCGCAGTCACCATACATTTTCTAAGCTACCGCACCATGTTGATCCAAATTTTTTGTGATCACAATTGCCTACCTTTGACCTCAGTGACCTTGGATTTCAGCAAGACAGCTATCCAACCAGTTCAGGTAATGCATAAAAAATTCTTTTTCACATAATATGGCAATCTGGCAATGTCAATTGTTCGCCTTGTTTCTGTGCTAAAACTTCGCTGAATTATTCTTTCTGAAGTCATTTGAGAGACCGGAATTATGTGAGTAACCCGCAAACAACTAATAATCGGAAGATGAAATTCGTCGCTGCTTCATTAGATTAGTGATGCTTTATCGCACAATTGTGTTTTAAAATATTGTAAAAAAATGTGCTAGAGGTGGGTACCGGGATGACAAATGAGTTAGTGTCGACAAAATACAGGGTGTCCGCTAGGAAGGTATTTTACTTTGTTTGTTTATAATTTTTGATGAAATGAAAGAGGATGGATTTGGTATTAAAAAATATTTTACTTAAAATCGGCAATTATATATGGAATACAATATCAGATAAATAACCGATTCTGTTAGCCTCACAAATGCGAAACCTCTTGAGCATATTTTTCATTACATTCTCACACATTTCACGCGGTATTTCATTAATTTCATCACAAATATTTTGTTTGAGTTAGTCAAGCTGTAACGACACCTTTTCCTGGTAGCTGAGGTATGCTCAGCGGCGTCCAGGGTAGTATTGTGTCGATTCCAAAAAAAAGACGAAGCCTTGCTCACAATCTTGTTCTTTATTTAGGAAAGGGGTTGCCCTATTCCTAATTCGCAACTTGACTACAGCTCGGGCTTGAATCTTGTGCACTGGTGTGTATGCAGGCGGCTTCAGTAAATATCTTCTGCTTCACGCGGTCCGTATTCGGCGAACGTCATTGTCTAGGTCGACTGCGGACACAAACTCGGCTGGGTATTACCACGGCTCTGTTTGTGGTCGCTACGTCGCAGTTCTGTCCTGTCTCAGAGTTCCTCCCGGGGGCACATTATAGTCTTTTTGGAACCTACTATTCCATTTAGACTGGTGTCTTGCGGGGTAAAAGGGAGCCCAGGCCCCTCAAAAGCTAGTAGGAGTCACCTGGGCAATCCACGTATTTCCACGGGAAATCAGTTGCCCCAGAGTACACTATTTGTTCTCTTTAGACAATGATGTGCTCTGACTGGTTATTGAGGTTGGCCCCTATATGGGAGTATCGTGGTGGTTGTGGTTTCGGACCCTCGTGAGAGTTTGTGGGTCGAATCATTCAAATTAACACAATGAATGGTTCAGGTCCAGTGAGTATGAATGCTGTCGTGTTCTTGATAAAAAAGAGCTTCATGCGTTCTGGACCAGGAGTTGGAAAGTCTCTAACTCTTTAGCAAGGAGTGAAGGCTGCGGCCTACTTCGGGTTTTTAAAATTGCTACTAGAAGTGACCGGAGGATATACGTATTCGATGGCCTTCTAGGGCGTGGTTGGTGTCCAATCAACCAAGTGGTTTGACCACCATCTGACTATGACTATATAGTCGGTGCAGATGTAAATCAAATCACGCTTTGTCCTGTCTCAGAGTATAAATTCGGCTGGGTATTACCACGGCTCTATCTATACTCTGACTACCAGTCCAAAAAAAAATTATAAAAAAATAAAAGAAGATATTTACCTTTGCTCCTGTTGCCGGTCGCACACCAATTGATCTATTCTGATTGATGTTTGCGCTTTAATACTCTTTTTCTTTCCACACACCAATGCACACACACACACACCTACATTACTTCGGTAGTACGTACACCACAGCCGACGGCTGTTTTCACCACCGAGTTGCAGCCAGTTTTACAATATGAATATTACTAATTAAACTACTTGTATGGCTTTGTGGCTAATTACAATAATAACTAGAACTAAATCTTACGTCAGCATAAATACTTATAACTACATGCGTATATAAGTAAATATGAATAAATGAATTCATATTTTTAGTAAATGATTCTATAACTAAATAAATACATTGGAGAAAATATAGAGATTTAGACATAAATTCATTATTCTAGTAAATAACCGTACAAATAAATATGTGCGTGTATAAATAGATGCATTGTAGAAAAATATAGCAATTTAGATATAAATTCGTTATCTTAGTAAATACATTTAAAATAAAAAATAGGGATTGACGCGTGACTGTTGTCAGACAGTTCTCTGTGTGACCAAAAACGAAGCTGGTCTTTTGGTCGTTACAAAGCGTTTCTGGTTTGTTTGCATAAACCTTGCCTTTCTGATATTCCCACACAAAAAGAAGTCCGAAGCAGTCAAATCAGGCGACCGTACAGACCAATCAACGTCACCATTTCTTGAAATAACTAGTTGTGGAAAGAGGTCTCGCAGTAATTGCATTGTAATCATGACTGTATGCAATGTGATGCCGTCTTCAATCATATCAAGATATCGCTTTCCATTCAGAGTTACCGTTACGCCGTTTCCATTTTCAAAAAAAAAACGGCTAATGATTTCTCCTAACCAAATTGTACGCCAGACTGTTACTTTTATTGGATGCAAAAGTTGGGGGTTTCCCATTCCCCAGAACCGACTATTCTGTTTACTCACTTGCCCATTCCAATGAAAATGTGCCTCGTCACTTATTATGATTTTTTCATTGAGGTTGTCATGGACTGGCTGTAACATTCTATTGTCATATGTATGGCGGCGTAAATGGTCTTGTGGAAGAAGCTCTTGTGTCAACTGAGTCTTATATGGAAACAAATGCAAATCCTTGTGCAAAGTTGTGGCCAAAGTTGTTAATTGAAAACCAAGTTCCTGAGCACGGCGGCGAATTGAGCTTGATGGATTGTTTTGAACACTGTCTTGAGCTGCAGTAATGTTTTCAGCTGATCTTGCAGTACGTTGTGGTCCATGTTTTGGCCCATCACCTACACACCCTCTTTTTTCGAAATCATTCACTATACGATAAATAGCGAGTTTTTTTGGCACATTGTATCTCCCAAAAATTTAACATAAATTTTTTATGTCACAGTAATCGATAATTGATTTTGTTCAAAACTTTTAACGATTAAAATACCTTTGTTTATCGAATATTACTTTTTTAATCTACTTCACCACTGACAAATATAAACTGTCAAGAGTAATGTTTACCAAAATGGCTGCAAAACAAAATTGTATACCCGGCGGCCACGCTGTATATATTCACATGAAAAAAGCAGGGTTTAAATATGGTTTAAAAAGATTTTTAATTTTATTTGTGGAATGTTGTGAGCTGCTTAAAGACTAGCTCAATACATTCCAATTTGTACTTGGCTTAGTTACAGAGTTTGAGATGCATTGTAAAAGAGTTTAAAGCTGCTACTCTCAATTGCCTCTACTACACTACGCAAGTTTTAGATAAATACAAAATTTGTTGGTAACAATAAACACTGATCATTTGCCCAATACCATATTCCATTATTAATTTGCATATTTCTATTTTACATTGGTGTCAATAAAGCTGAAATTTTCCAAAAAAGTAAAGACAATTTACTTTCTAACCTCAAATTTGCCCACCAATTATTAACAAGTCTATATATATATATATATATATATATTGTTACGTTTATACCTTTTACAAACATTTTGTTGTGAGTTCTTTATTGCAAAATAATTAAAACCAGTTTTTAGAGTTTTTAAAGTTATAACAATTTTATTTACTTTAACTACACAAAGTTGACACAGAACAATTTACTTAAAAATGCACGTCTTCACTGTAGAGGTTTAATTTACTGATTGATTATCTACTCAGACGCTTCCTCTATTTATACTTGTCCAATAAGAATCTAGAAGATGTAAGAATCTTCTACTCTCTTTGTGTGTATTTTGTTGTTGTAGGTTGTTTATTCGTTTTATAGATGCCTGCTTGCCTGTGTGTATAGTTGTTTTTGTTTTTATGTTGATAAGGTTTCTGCTTGGGATTTATTTTAATACATTTGTTGTTGCTTTGTAAAAAAAAGGGTTTCTTAGAAAACTACGCAGATGATAAACACTGTATATTTGTTGTTGCAAAATTAGTTTTTGTCTTGCGCGTTTAAATGATAAGCAGCATGCCAGGCAGTTAGTAAACAGCCTATCAAATTTTAGTTGTGTGTGTGTGTGTATAAACTTCTACGCAGTTTGTAACCAGAAGTTTTCCTTATTGCTTAATTGTTTTATTTTAAACTTAAGCAAGACATATTCGTAACAATATATATAAAAGGTGTTTTTTTAAGCTAGATAGAACTTTAAATTGTAAAAAGTAACACAAAAAATGAAATTTTGATGAAACATTTTTTTTTATTTGTTTCAGTATACTCTGACAAATCATCATGAATAGACTCTCGCTTAAACAACGCTACGAAATTATCCAAATTTACTCTGAAAATCAGTCGTCGATTAGCGCAACTTACGGCGTACATAATCGTGCATCTGAACAAGCCATTCGTCGAACTGTCGATAGATTTCTTACCACATACTCTCTAGAGGATGCAATAACACCAACACGTCGAAGGAATGTGCGTACTGAAGAGAATATCGCCGCTGTAAACGAAAGTGTGGAAGAAGATCCAAATTTATCAATTCGTCGTCGGTCGCAGGAATTGGGGCTCTGTCCGTCCACAACGTGGAAAATTTTGCGCAAAGATCTCGGCCTACACCCGTATAAGATCCAGCTGGTGCAGGAATTGAAGCCACGAGACCATTATATGCGTCGTTCTTTCGCCGATTGGGCTCTAGAGCAGTTGGCAACTGACCCGTTGTTTTATCGCAAAATTGTGTTCAGCGATGAGGCGCATTTTTGGCTTAACGGGTTTGTTAATAAGCAAAATTGCCGCATATGGAGTGAGACCAATCCACAACAGACCCTACAGACTCCATTACATCCAGAAAAATGCACCGTTTGGTGCGGTTTTCACGCTGGTGGCATCATCGGACCTTATTTCTTCAAAAATGAGGCCGGAGCTCGCGTTACGGTCAATGGATATCGTTACCGCACCATGATCAATGATTTTTTGTTTGAAAATATGGATGACATTGATCCGGACGAGATGTGGTATCGACAGGATGGCGCTACGTGCCATACAGCGAACGCAACCATCGACTTATTGAAATCAAAATTTGGCGATAAGTTGATTTCGAGAAATGGACCTGTCAATTGGCCTCCAAGGTCGTGCGATTTGACACCACTCGACTATTTCCTGTGGGGTACGTGAAGTCACTGGTTTATGCTGCTAAACCAGCAACAATTGACCCCTTGGAGGACAGCATTGTTCGTGTTATTCGTGACATACGCCCAGCAGTGCTTGAAAAAGTGGCCCAAAATTGGACGTCCAGAATGCGCTTCGTCAAGAACAGCCGCGGTGCCCATATGCCCGAAATCATTTTCAAATGTTAATGTCACGTATTGATCCTTCGAATAAAAAAGAACTTTTGATTACAATTTAATTTTTTGTGTTATTTTTTACAATTTCAAGTTCTATCGGGCTTAAAAAAATACCCTTTATATATATAAATTAAGCCGAAAATAGGTGCCCGTTGGTTGCCAGTGTTTGACGAGATGCGCCGTCGTTTTTCAAAAAATCCATTGAATACTTCGACTCAATGTTTTGTATCAAATGAAATGTGTGTTTTCGTTTGTACGTTGTTGTGTGTGTGTGTGTGCTGGCACAGAATGCGACGGCGTACAAATCGAAATATGCGCATGTTCATAGCAAGTGGCGAATTGAAAAACATTTTTATCAAGTAAATTTCAATTTGAGACAAAAAAAAAACTAAAAATATGCTCACGTGATTTGTGTGAATTACGAATTGGTATTGGCTATTGTACTACGGATTTTTTACACAGGTAAGTTAAAACTTATGCCACAACAAATAAATGATACTGAGAGTCAACGTTTATCTAGATCACGGTCAGGCCAATCCGACGAAGAAAGAATAGCACAAAATCAAGATGGCACACAATAAATCTTTAGAGGCCTTAGACAGGACAGGAAAATAATAGATAATTTTTGCCACTTTGCACAATCAAAACAAGAATTGGACACAAACGTATTTCCCGATATTGCACAAAATTTTAGAAACCATGATTGGTTGGGGGAAAGAGATATCTTAGCTGCGAAAAATACAGATGTCTCAAATATCAATGTGATCATTTTGAATTCCCGGGGATATTTTTACCTACAAAGCGCTTGACTTTGTTACCAATCAAGACGTTGTTGTAAATTATCCAGTCGAATTGTTAAGTTCTCTTGAGTTACCTGGACTGCCGCCCCACCACCTACAAGTGACAGTTGGTGTTCCAATTATTTTGCCTCGAAATATCTGTCAGCCACGACATTGCAATGGGACACGTTTAATAGTTACAAACGTGATTGAAGCAATAATTTTAAAAGGAAAATATAAGGGCGATGATGTGTTGATACCACGAATTCCTATTATTCCTCCCGATTTGCCGTTTGATTTTAAACGGCATTAGTTCCCCATACGTGTTACCTTTGTAATGACCACCAATAAAGCCCAGGAGGTCAATCATTAACATTGTACGGTATTGATTTGGAAAATCTCTGTTTTTCGCACGGTCAATTATATGTATTATGTTCACGTATTGGTAAGTCAACTGCTTTGTTTGTCTGTACCGCCAACCAAAATCGAACGAAGAATGTCTTATATTTAAAAGCATTGCAACAGAATAAGTGGTATTATTGCAAGCACATGAAAATATTGAATTGCGAAAAAGAATTTTTTGGCACATACAAAAAACAACGCTGCAGAATACAAACAAAGCACAAATGACTTGCGAAGCAGTCACGGGCACGCTAGTTTTTCATACAATTTTTGTTATGATATTTTTGGTGTTTTCAAAAAATAAATTTAAAAAAAATAAATTGATATTTTTTTAAGAATTAAAAGTATTTATTAAGAAAATAAGCTTTTGATGGCCTTTAATTTTTCTAACAATTTTCTAATGATGAATTCTAAGTTAATATTTTATTATCAATTTGCTATTACAAACATTATTTTCTTTATTTAAATAAGAAGGATGTGTAAATATACGAAATGTGTTCAACACACACACACACACACATTTTTAACAACACAAATGAACAATAATTATATACATATGTGTAGGTATATATATATATATATTTATAGGTATGTGTAGGTATGCTTATATAAACACTCATACCTTGTATTGTGCAATTGTGTTTTATACAGGATATATTAGCATATTGTTATTGTTGGACCTTCTGTTGCCACAAAATGTGTCAGAATTTTTAAATATGAAAATCCTTCATCATTTATTCAGAAATCCAACATTCACAAACACTCATTCACCCATCCAAACACAGTTTCACACATACATACCCTCACACACATACAAATTTTCTCTTGTTTCTTTTTAGTAATTTTATTCATGTTTAAGTAAGAATTGTGAATCCTGTGTTTATTTTTTTTGTTTTAATGAAAAAAGGAAAAGAAACAAAATAGAAGAGAGATTTTTCATTTCCATATTTAAATGTGAAATGTTATTAAAGTAAATGTATGTGTAAATATATATTTTCTTTGTATATGTGTGTGTATATGTGTATTTGTTTTTGTGTTGTAATAAAGGTCATTTGTTTTTCTTGTCATAGTTGCTTTTGCTGTTTTTGTTGTTGTTGTTGTTGTTGTCGTTTTCTTATTTTCATTGTTGTTTTGTATGTGTTGTATGTACCCACATCAGAAGAGCCTACAAATGTTGCTTTCATTTTTTATTTATTTCTTGTTCCTACTACCACTATTACAATGTGTACACACAACAAAAGGATTATTGCATCAAAATATTTTTAAACACAAAAATATGTGAAAACCATAAACATTTCGTAAAGATTTGAAAGGATTTAGCACCCAAAGATTTTTTTACCAAAACGAAACACAACCTACTCCCGTACAAAAAACAAAAATAAACGTTATAACAATAATAACCATAATAACTCGATTGTTAACTATATGAGTTTCAATCTAGATACATACATTCACAATCTAAACATTTTAATTTTATCATAAACTGTGACGTAATAGCATAGCCGTTAGCTAAATGTTTTATGTCATATTGTTAAATATTTAGGAAAGTTATGACATTCCCAACTGCGGGTAAATTAACTTTAAAGCAGCTTCACTTTCATATGAGTTCCCAACAGTTTAATCGTATCTATGCAGGACGAAAGGTTATAGCAGCGTAGTATAGTAGTAAAAACGTTTTTAAAAATATACTAAAGATAACGGATCAGAGTCTAATGTCATAAGGTCTTTCAACGCTATAGCACATTTAAAAGTCACATTCATAATCAGTGTTCGAAACAAAAGACTTAAAAACGCTACCTCAGCTTTTTTAGCGTTTATATCGGGTTTTTCAACAAGAAGTAAATTTTTCAATTGTGGCAACACCAACAACATGACAGTTTGGACATTTAGTTTTTTGACGTATTCGTAGTGGATGCATTGGCAATTCTTACAATGAATTCAATTTCGCACGAAAATCGCGCGTTCGACCAGGTTGTTCAACTTAAAACATCGCAGCCGCGAGCTACAGTATTAAAGCTGATCCAAATTTGTCAACTCCTCGACGTTCTCAACAATTGGAGTTATCCAAAACCACCACGTGGCGAATTTTGCGTAAGGATTTGAGTTTGAAGCTTTGCAATGTTCAACTGAAGTAGAAATTGAATCCGACTGACCATTCACATCGCTGTAGATTGACTCAATTCATTCAGGCTGGTTTTTCTGAAAAAAAAAACATTTTTTCAGACGAAGCCCATTTTCACTTGTCACGGTACGTCGACAAGCAAAATTGCCACATTTGGGCATTTAAGATCCTACAACGATTATTGAGAAGCCTTTTCTTACTCAACATAACACTGTTTGATGCGCTATGAAGTCTGGATGTGTAATTGGGCCGTTTTTTTTTCTACGATGGAGCTGGAAATGTGGTAACGATCAATGGATCACGCTATCGCGAAATAGTAACAACTTAATTTTAGTCTATTATTAATGACGTCGATATGACTGACATGTGGTTTCAACAGGACGGTATCATATGTCACACAGCCAATGAAACGATCAATTTATTGCAAACCAAATTTGCCGATCGCATAATTTCACGACAGTCAGCAGTTAAGTGGCCAGGCACAACGTATGATTTAACACAACTGCATAATTTTTGTGAGGTTATGTTAAGGAGCCAATCGAATCGATTTAACCATTAAAACTCAAAATCCGGGATGTGATTAATGAAATAGGATCCTCATTTTGCACAAAACTGATTAAAAACTTGGATGAAAGAATCGACATCTGTCAGCGTGGTGGAGGTTTTCCAGATATCATCTTTCACTCATAATTTTCTCTTCTTAGTTCAATAAAAATTTAAATCATCTGAATCAAATTTTTTATTTTATTTTGTTTTAGAAAACAAACTTCTTTTTGAAAAACCCTTTATATGTATACGTAAGTAAATTAACCTACACAACGATTCTTGGCAGATAAACACAAAAACTAAAAAACCGTACTAATTTTTTTTAAAGAAAAGTAGCACTTCAGGCAACAATGCCTATTTAGTCAAGTACCGTGCTACAGTCTTTAGGAAAGGGATAGAGAAGAGATGAAACAGATGGTGAAAGTAGAAGGATAGTCGGAAATTAACTGCCGTATAAGACAGTACGGCGACCAGTGACTATGCCTTCATCGCTGAGCAGCCCCACCGACAGTCAATTTTTATTTTTGTAGTGAAAAAAACCAAGGTCTTCGTTGGGAATCGAACTTACAACCCCCATACTGACAAGCTAGTACACTACCCACTAGCCTATAAGGGCATCTACGTACTGTTTTTTTGCGTACTTTAGTGAACTTTTTATGTCTGTGTACTGATCATTAACAGTTTACGTAGTGAAGTTTTATTGGTTGCGTTGTATTCTTTAAAGAATTTTAGGTGTTTACGTTAAGAAAAGTTAACAACGGTTAAGGAAACTAGCCGTATTTTTTAATGATCTCTAGCGTACATTTTTAGTGAACTTATGTGCATTTTTAAAAGAATCGTTGTGTACAATATTTTGTTTGCGTACGCACACAACTGCTAAAAGCAAGTTAAACGTTTGTGTTCTTTGAACAGTAAGTTATGATGGCGTACCAACACAAGTGATGCGGAGTCGTCAGTTCACTTATTTCCAGATTTCCATATCAGAAATCCTCATGTCCGAAATCGTCATTAAAAGCGACTGTTGTAAGCATTCTAATTACAATACCTCTTACATAAATATGCAAAGGGATGCAGCTAATGTTCACACGAGAGTAACGCCATCTTGTGATTAGCTTACAAAAAAGTGTGTATCAATTTTAAGCCATCAAACAGTAGAGCCAGCTTTTCAGCTCTCATGTGCGTGAATAAATGACAGTTCATTTAAAAACAAGAAATAATTATCAAGATCATGATCACAATCATCAAACAATCACCGGCGAATATCATTTGAAAACTTTTGACGTTTTGATTTTCCCATTTAGGCGTAGAGAATCTTCTGATTCCAAATACGAACATGGCATTTTTGTTCTTTACCATGTGCTCCTGGCTTGATTTTTTCTTAAGATCACTTGTTTACTTAACATGTAATTTAAACAAGCTTGCACAATCATTAATGTCCCACTTTTTTATTACTCTAACAACACTGAAGCGACTGGAGCTGTTAACCAGTCGAACCTTTCGGAATACACTCTTAAGACCTGGCGAAAATCCAGCTCATGTTTTACAGTTTAAATAACCAGACAAAGAATGACGCCAGGCAATGATCGGTAGAGATAAGATATTAGGTGCCCCTGTAGACTAGTAGGTAGTGTACTAGCTTGTCAGTATGGGGGTTGTGGGTTCGATTCCCAACGAAGACCTTGATTTTTTTTTTTCACTACAAAAATAAAAATTGACTGTCGCTGTGCTGTCTTATACGGCAGTTAATTCCCGACTATCCTTCTACCTTCACCACCTGTTTTATCTCTTCTCTATCCCTTTCGTAAAGAATGTAGCACGGTACTTGACTAAATAGGCACTGTTGCCTGAAGTGCTACTTCTCTTTTAAAAAAACAGAAATATGCTCAATAACACGCGCCCCAGTAGTAACCCTAAATCATCGTTCATAGTGTGGCCTTGACCTAAGTAATGCTTCGATAAAACTTGGACACCGATAATCTTCCTTTTTCCCATAAAGGCGGCTTTATCTATCGCGCCTACTAAATGCGTTTTGACCTTTTTCTAATCAAGGCTCCAGGAGATTGGAACTTGTTTTCCCTTCTACTTCCACCATCCTGCCACACACAAAAATATAAAAATGTAAACTATAGCTTTCAGTCTATTCGCCTGTCCATTGGCCACGGCACTCTATCCCCGTCACTGTCTTGAAATTTTGTCAGAAGCCTCTACAACAAAAAATATTATAAATTAAAGGGTGCACCGAATGTGTTGTAATATTCATAAAAGTATTATTTTTGGCAGATACGTCAAAATTGAACAGTGTCAGTGAAAACATGTGCGCAATAGTAGCAAGTGCAGCAAATAAAACTGTAAAGGGTAAGCTAATAGTAACGGGATTTTTAAAAACATGGTGTTGTTTTTGAATCGCAATAGGCGAACAATTAATGTTTAAGTACTTTTATAGTCTGCGTTAAGAACAATTACAATAAATTAAAATTGAAATATAAAGGGTGTTCCTATAGTGATATAACTGAGATGTATATTGTTTTAGTTTTTAAACCGTAGTTGGCGGGCATTTTGAATTTTCAGGGGGTATGTAGCATGTGGCCTCGATAAAAATAACTGAGAAATTAAAAAAATAAACAATAGAAATTAAAGGGTGTTTTATAGAGACCGTGATTTTGACGAATATGGCCTTATCTCATAAAGCGTTAAAGATAAACACTCGAAATATGCACAGAGTGTGTACTAATATATCTGCTCTGAAGAGGAGCACAAACATTTTTAATAAAGGGTATTGCAATATTAACGGGAGTTTCATATGTAATGGCTTTATATTTCAAACCACAATAGGCTGAGACTGTAAGTTTGCGAAGAGCATATATAAAAGGTGTTTTTTTAAGCTAGATAGAACTTTAAATTGTAAAAAGTAACACAAAAAATGAAATTTTGATGAAACATTTTTTTTTATTTGTTTCAGTATACTCTGACAAATCATCATGAATAGACTCTCGCTTGAACAACGCTACGAAATTATCCAAATTTACTTTGAAAATCAGTCGTCGATTAGCGCAACTTATAGACGACTTAGTCATTTTTATGGCGTACATAATCGTGCATCTGAACAAGCCATTCGTCGAACTGTCGATAGATTTCGTACCACATACTCTCTAGAGGATGTAATAACACCAACACGTCGAAGGAATGTGCGTACTGAAGAGAATATCGCCGCTGTAAACGAAAGTGTGGAAGAAGATCCAAATTTATCAATTCGTCGTCGGTCGCAGGAATTGGGGCTCTGTCCGTCCACTACGTGGAAAATTTTGCGCAAAGATCTCGGCCTACACCCGTATAAGATCCAGCTGGTGCAGGAATTGAAGCCACGAGACCATTATATGCGTCGTTCTTTCGCCGATTGGGCTCTAGAGCAGTTGGCAACTGACCCGTTGTTTTATCGCAAAATTGTGTTCAGCGATGAGGCGCATTTTTGGCTTAACGGGTTTGTTAATAAGCAAAATTGCTGCATATGGAGTGAGACCAATCCACAACAGCCCCTACAGACTCCATTACATCCAGAAAAATGCACCGTTTGGTGCGGTTTTCACGCTGGTGGCATCATCGGACCTTATTTCTTCAAAAATGAGGCCGAAGCACGTGTTACGGTCAATGGAGATCGTTACCGCACCATGATCAATGGTTTTTTGATTAAAAATATGGATGACGTTGATCCGGACGAGATGTGGTTTCAACAGGATGGCGCTACGTGCCATACAGCGAACGCAACCATCGACTTATTGAAATCAAAATTTGGCGATAAGTTGATTTCGAGAAATGGACCTGTCAATTGGCCTCCAAGGTCGTGCGATTTGACACCACTCGACTATTTCCTGTGGGGCTACGTGAAGTCACTGGTTTATGCTGATAAACCAGCAACAATTGACGCCTTGGAAGACAGCATTGTTCGTATTATTCGTGACATACGCCCAGCAGTGCTCGAAAAAGTGGCCCAAAATTGGACGTCCAGAATGCGCTTCGTCAAGAACAGCCGCGATGCCCATATGCCCGAAATCATTTTCAAATGTTAATGTCACGTATTGATCCTTCGAATAAAAAATAAATTTTGATTACAATTTAATTTTTTGTGTTATTTTTTACAATTTCAAGTTCTATCGGGCTTAAAAAAACACCCTTTAGCTCGTTCGTTATAAAAGCTAATACGTATAAAAAGGTGTTGCAATAGTAATGTAAGTTTCACACAGGACTTATTTTAAATTTATTTAGGAAATGACTGTATCCGCCAGGAGGGTATACTACTTTGCTTGTTTATAATCTTTGATTGTATAAAAGTGAAGGGATCTTATATTGATAAATGTTTTATTTAATGGCGGCAATTATGTGTGGAATACAATATCAGATAAATGACCGCCTCTGTTAGCTTCACATATGCCAGTTCTTCTTACACATTTCACGCGGTATTTCATTAATTTCATCATTTTGTTTGAGCTGCTCAAGCATTTCTGGTTTGTTTGCGTAAACCTTGCTTTTCAAATGTCCCCACAAAAAGAAGTCCGGAGCAGTCAAATCAGCCGACCGTACAGATTAATCGATATCGTCATTTCTTGAAATAACTTGGTGTGGAAAGAGGTCTCGCAGTAATTCCTTTGTAATCCTGACTATATGCAATGTGGTGCCGTCTTGTTGATACAACATGTTAATCAAGCCCAAAGCATGCAGTTGTGGCATTAAAAAGTATTCAATCATATCAAGATATCGCTTTTCATTCACAGTTACCGTTACACCGTTTTCATTTTCAAATAAGTAAGGTCCAATGATTCCTTCCGACCAAATTGCACACCAGACTGTCACTTTTAATGGATGCAAGAGTGACTGTTGAATAATTTAGGGTTTCCCAGAACCGGCTATTTTATTTATTCTCATATCCATTTAAATGAAAATTGCCTCGTCACTCATTATGGATTCTTAGCTGAGGTTGTCATGAGCGGGCATATGTTTGGTAGCATAAGTGGCCTTGTGGAAGAAGCTCTCAAGTTAAATGAATCTTATATGGAAACAAATGCAAATCCTTGTGCAAAATTAAGGCCAAAGTTGTGGTTTGAAGGCCAAGCTACTGAGCACCACGTCGAATTGAGGTTGCTGGATTGTTTTGAACACTTTCTTTAACAGCAGTAATGTTTTCAGCCAATCAGTCTACAGACCCCATTTCTTCGGAATCATTTACTACACAATAAATAGTGCGTTTTGTTGGCACTCTGTTTCTTCCCAAAATTTCACGTAACTTTCTCATCGTTACAGTAATCGATGACTGATTTTAATAAAATTTGTTAACGATTAAAACACGTCAGTTTATCGAATATTTTTTCATAATAAATTTGCCACGTGTCTATTTCACAACTGTCAAATATGAACTATCAAGATTAATGTTTATCAAAGTGGCGGCAAAACAAAATAGTATCCTGACGGACACCATATATATCCACTGTGATAAGCCCTAAAAAGCCAATATGTATAAAAAGGTGTTCTAATAGTAACGTTAGTTTCATCCAAGCTTATTTTAAATGAAATAAAAGAATGACTAAAAAATAAAAATATTAAAATTAAAAATTATAGATTAACTCCTGCACAGTAGGGTACCCTGCGCACTTGGCGAATTTATTTTATAAATAATTTTAAATTCATTAAAGTTTAATAGTACAATTTGAATGTTAAAAAATGTGAAAAATAATAAATTATTTATTTTTTTTTTAATATTTTTTAATAATTAATTTTAAAAACTTTATAATAAAAAATAAAGTTTTTTAAAAAAGTTTTTATTAAATAAGACCTAGTGCTTAAAATTAATTACTAAAAAATATTAAAAAAAAGGTCAACAAATTATAACTATTATATACATTAAATTATTTATTTATTTTTTTTTTTCAAAAATAAATAATTTATTTTTTTCAGTGTTCAACTTTTCCTTCTTTTGGCAAAAAATAATGGCCTTTAACAATTAAATAAATTTAATAACAGTAAAATAAAAAAATTAAAAAAAAAACTAATATTTTCCATGCAATTCCATTATCCCTGGTTATTTATTTATAAATATGTGTGCATATATTTTATTTTATATTATTTTTTATTTTTTGTTTGTGGGTGACTTTTACACACTTTATTTGCAGTTGACATGGAATCCCATCATTACGTATTTATTAGCTTTAAAAGGATTTGTTGACATTTTATGCTTCGACTTTGATTTTGAGGAGATTTGTTTTGAATGTTGCTGGTTATTTTGTGTGGTGTTGGTGTTGGTGTTAGAGTGGTACGATTGTTATTCCTAATCCCGTTATTATAAAAGTTACTCTGGTGTTTGTATTCATGTTTAAATGTTTTGTTAACGTTTCCATTATTCTCTTTATTTATTTATTTATTTTTTGTATTTTATTATTTAACGTGTGTTATTGAACAAAGTTTAGAAAATTTAGTCCCAGAAATTTATAAAATTTTATATGAATAATTTTCTTCGTGTGTGTGTTTGTGTTTTAAGAAAACAAAACTAACAAAATTAAAATAAAATGAAATGAAATCAAACAAGACTTGCAGACAGAATTGGATGCCATAAAATTATGCAAATGCCAAATGTTGATTTTGTCATTTAAAAACATGTGTAACAATGGATTCCATAAGGAAATTAAATTAAAGATTTTTTGCAACTCGTATCCAGTCAATTATTCCCAAATATTTATACACTTGACCAATCAAGTTTAATGCTGACTATTTAGTACCCTACATGCAGGCAGAGTATCTTATTCTGTTGAAGGATTCAAGATTCTAAGATTGTAAGAATATTATCAATTATATAAATATAATTAATTAACCTTTTCAATATTTAATAAATAATCTATTTAAATACAAGGTCTTTATAAAGGGTTTTTCATTAAGAAGTTTGTTTTCTAAAACAAAAAATTTAGATAATTTTTATTGTATTCCGAAGATTAAAGATCAATGCAAAAATGAATGAAAAATAATATCTGGCAACAATTCCATCTCCCTGATAGGTGGACCTCGCTTTTTCTCTTATGTAAACGACCAAAATTTGTCTTCGTAATTGGACCTCCAGATAAGACTTCGCCTGAGCCAACTGTGGCAGTCATATGCCGTAATTGTAACGCAAGATAATTATTTTAAGAATAAAATAAATTTCATGTTAATTTCAAAAATTCATGTTTGCTTTATTCCATTTCGAAATTCTATACCTCTATAAAAACACCCTGTATTTTTTAATCGATTAAATAATTAACCTTACCTAACATAAACAGAATTTATATTACTAAGAACCTCGAAATTTTATTTCAAAGGGTTTTTCAACAAGAAGTTTGTTTTCTAAACTAAAATAAAACAAAAAATTTAAATTAAGAGATTAAAATTTTTATTGTATTGCGAAGTGTATAGTTCAGCAGTTATAAATGAAAACTGATATCTGACAAATGTCCAGACCACATAGCGCACCAAATGCGGTAATTTTGCCTGCTGGCATATCCCGACAAGTAAAAATGGGCTTCGTGTGAAAAAATGATTTTATTCAGAAAAACCAGCCGATTCTTGCTCAATGAATTGAGCGAATCTATTGCGATGTGAGTGGTCGTTCGGCTTCAATTCCTGCACCAGTTGAACCTTGTAAGGCTTTAAAATCAAATCTTTACGCAAAATCTGCCATGTGGTGGTTTTCGATAAGCCCAATTGTTAAGAACGTCGATGCATTAGCAAACTGTGGCGCACGGCTGCGAAGTTTTCAGTTGAAATACGCGGTGGAACACGCGATTTTGTATCGAGCCTATCGACTCAAATGTAACAACCAAATTCTTAATAGCGGTCTCAGAAGAACGATTATGTTGTCCGCAAATATCACCAATTTTACGAAATGAAACTTTAACAGAACCACCATTTTCATTTCGGATTTTAATTATTTTCATGAGATTGTCACGCGAAATTGAATTCTTTGGCAAGGCATCTACTGTGAAGATGTCAAAAAATTAAATGACAAAAATATTATGATGTTGGGTTTGCCACAATTCAAAAACAAACTTTTTGCTAAACATGCATTTTTCCAATAAAATTTTTTTTTTCTGAATAAGCCACCCAATAGTGTGGCGAAATATTGAACATAAAAATAAAATGTACACAATTTTAATATAAAGGCCTTGTTAAGCTAAAAAATTATTTATAAAATAGATGATAATAAACTTTTATAATTAATAATATTGCCAGACTTTTTGTGTCTCATTAATTTAATTTCATGGCAATTTTTTCCCTTTATAATTTATGTAGCAATTTTTACTCAAATCCCACGAATTCTTTATTCGAATTTAGCTGCACCTACACACACCACCTGCTTATGTATCTTCCTGACATAGACATGTGTCATAGTTTTCTTCTTTTTTTTTGTCATAATTTGTATGCTGCATGTTTGACTTTAAAATCCATTTTATGACTTTTTCGTGCAGGTGATTGTACGCATTTAGGGAATTGTTGAAAACAAAGGATTATAATGAAAAAAAAATATGCACAAATTTAAGATGGCAAAATAATTCCATATACAAAATAACTTGAACGTGACAATTTTTTCAAAAATTTTACATTCAAATTGTAAAAGCAAAGGGTATCCTAAAATGTATAAAAGATTTGAATTGAAAAGAATGAAAATATTTTTCTTTCCACGTTAATTTATGATATTCTTATAAAATATTTTTTATTAAAAAAATATATTTAAAATGTATTCCTTCGGAGGAAAACATATCCTTATGTCCATTTCACTACTGCTCATATAGCTCATCAGTGGATTTTACCTAAAATTTTGTATAGAAAATTCAAGAGTCTTATATCTCAAGCTCAATTGATTAAATGAGAGTTTTCATTATACCAAAACACAGCAAAAAGACAACTAAACCCAAAAACACTTGTTTTTGCTGTGTTGTTTGAATGAAAACTCTCATTTAATCGATTTTAGAAAAATATAAACATTTTTAAACGATTAAACTATAAATAATCAAGAACATCAGAAATTATATTTTAATCAAAAAATATTATTTTACATTCCAAAAATCAGCATACACACATGACAAAGTGCATTCTAATTTTGGACCGCTTTTTCAAGCATTGCTAGTGACGAAATACAAAAATGAGATTTGCCTCCAAATTATCAGTTGTTCCTGGATTATTAATACAAACGACCAAAATATTCAATAAAAGCGTCTTTTAATGTTGTTGTTGCGTATGAAATTATTTTATATCTAAAACATGGCACTTCGTTTACGATTTTGTGCGAAATGTTGTCAACAATTAGTGCGAAATAAATAAAGGGTCCGCTAAATAACTTTTTTTTTCTTTTAAATGCTATAAATAAAACTACTAAATATTTTCTCAAATTTATTCTTTTATTTGAAATTAAAATAATTTCTGATATGTGCGTAACGAGTACGAAGAGAACACTGAAGATGGCAAACGGCCGAAACCGGTTTGTTCACAAACCAAATTTGATAAGGGTCGACGGAAAACCGTGCCCAAATAAAAGAAAATAATTTCATTCAAATGGCTGCCTCGACTGGCCATGCAATAGCCTACACGATCGGCTCAATTTTTAAGCACATTATCGTGCAGCTGTATTTCACCAATGCTTCACGAATATTGTTCTTTAATGTGTCAATTGTCTCTGGCTTGTCGGCGTAACACTTATCTTTGACGGCACCCCACAAATAGCAGTCCAACGGTGTCAAATCGCAGCTCCGATGTGGCCAAACGACATCAGCTCTCCGGCTGATAATGGGATCTTCAAAAATAGGGCGCAAAATATCGAGTGTAGCTTTGCCTGTGTGGTACGTAGCGCCGTCCTGTTGAAACCAAATGTTGCCAATATTCCCCTCTTCAATTTTTTTGAACAAAAATTCGTTCAACATGGCCCGATAACAATCGCCATTGACTGTAACGCCCACTCCTTGCTCAATTATGCCTCTGGACCAAAATCCGCACCAAACAGTGACTCGTTTTGGGTGCGTCGGCTATTCAATGTATGCGTAAGGGTTTGCTGTGCCCCAAATACGACAATTTTACTTGTTTACATACCCGCCAAGATCAAAATGAGCGTCATCTGAAAAGATGATTTTTTTTGCAAAATTGCCATCTTCTGTAAGTCAACCGCAGGCCCACATAGCGAAGCGAAAACGCATTGAATGATCAGTTGGCCTCAACTCCTAAACCAATTGAATTTTCTATGGCGTCATACCAAGGTTTTTATACAAAATTCGTCTCAATGATGTCTCTGAAATGTTTAATTGTTGAGAACGACAGCGAATTGATGTTGATAGCGCTTCACGCCCACTTTCTGCCACAGCAGCAATATTCTCGGGTGTACGCACTGTTTTTGGCTTTCACGCTTTGGTTTATCGATGAGGATGCCAGTCTCTTTCACTTTTTTCACAAGATAGCGAACATACGGAGCTGACGGTGCTTCTCTTCTTCCATAATTCGTACGCAATTTTCGCACACACATTCTGCAGCATTACCATGATTTTCAAAATAATGTCGCAATATTTCCCAGCGTTGTTCAAGCGTATACACAACCATATTCGTTCAGCGGAAGGATAAAACTAATTATCTGTCAAATCAAGCATGCGCTAAGTGTTACCATTCGCGTAATAAGCATTAGCTGAAAAAAAAAGTTAGATGGCGAACCCTTTAAGAAATAATGTTGCTATAGTAGGACTCTGTTTATTTTGCTAAAAGTTGCATAATGTTTCAGTAACATTTTTTCAACTGAAAAATGTTTCTGGCAACATGTTTTATATCAGCTACTAGCAATATGAGTGGCACTTTTTTCATACAGAATTATTATTATTTGTAATTTTGTATTTTAAGTTGAGTGTCCCAAAACATGTTCACGAAAAAAAATACGTTCAATAATATATTATTTTACATTCCAAATTTATTGTTGCGCCAATCTTACAAAGCACATCCTTTTTCATCATCCATGTATGCATCAAAGCTAAACACTTGTTTTTTTTATTAATACAATTGCAATAATGTTGCTTGCCTTAAGGCAAAAAAAAGGCCAATGTATTGTCACTAGCAACAAATTTTAAAATGTTTCAAGCGAAATAATAAATGTTGCGCAACATTTTTGGAAGTTTTAAACAGAATCCAAGGCTTAATATTGGCAAATGTAAGACATTTAATCGCAATGCATGGTGATGTTGATTTTTTATAAAAAAAATATATTGATAATCACAAATCAAGCTACTCTTCTCGAAATCTCTTCTGTAATGGATGTATTTTTGAACGCACGTACGTACGAAAGAGTTATTTGTTAGAAAAACGGTGGAAAGTCATCATGAATATATTAACGCTTAAGCAACAACAAAATTAAAATTAAAATCAGTAATTAATTTGTATTACTTAAAGACAACCAAACAACATAATACAATTTTGGGATATTAATGCGGTACATAAACGTCCATCCGCGTAAGCTATCTTTCCAACTGTGAAGAGATTTTTTACAAAAAATCGCCTTAATTTTTTATCTCAGTTGAACTTTTTCTATAAGGAACGTGATTGTCTTAAGAAGAATCGACCTGCTACTGAAAAAACAGACTTCTAGTCTTGAGCCCATTTATCCGTCTATTATGTGTTGGAGTTATGACACCTGAAAAATTTCATTTTGCTACACTTTTTATGGAATATACACATAAAATTTTTATTCAAGCTGAACATCATATCATGCTGCGAGCTATACCAGAAGGATTTTATATGGCGCAACTCAAAAATCTGTTCAAAAAATGTGTTCGAAATTGCAAAGCTTGTAACATTTACCTTCCCCCAAAATGAGTAAATTGTTCATTACCCTTTACTTTCCCCCGGGGGCACATTATAGTCTTTTTGGAACCTACTATTCCATTTAGTTTTGCGTCTTGCGGGGTAAAGGGGAGCTCAGACCCCTCAAAGGCTAGTAGGAGTCACCTGGACAATCCACATATTTCCACGGGAATCAGTACGCTCGCAGAGTTCACTATTTGTCTCTTGAGACAATTAGCTGTTCTCTGACTGGTTATTGAGGTTGGCCCCTATATGGGAGTATCGTGGTGGTTGTGGTTTCGAGACCCTCGTGATAGTTTGTGGATCGGATCATTCAAAATGAACACAATGAATGCTTCAGGTCCAGTGAGTATGAATGCCGTCGTGTTCTTAATTATATTAAGCTTCATGCGTTCTGGACCAGGAGTTGGAAAGTCTCCAACTCTTTAGCAAGGAGTGAAGGCTGCGGCCTACTTCGGGCTTTCGAAATTGCTACTAGGAGTGACCGTAGGATATACGTATTCGATGGCCTCCTAGGGCGTGAATGACGTTTGCAAATCATTCAAAGTGGTTTGACCACCATCTGATTATGACTACCTAGTCGGTGCAGATGTAAATCAAATCACATCAATTACCCTTTACTTATATAGGGGTAGATTTTGCAGGTCTGTTCGGCTTAACTTCATGTCACTGTCATGTCGAACCGCTAAATTAATCAAAGTATATGCAGAGGTATTTGTAAGCGTCTTAACGAGAGCAGAGTGTGATTTGTTTTACATCCGCGCCTGACCGTTAGTCTTAATCAGATGGTGGACAAACCACTATTGTATAATTTGGAACGTCATACATGCGTCCTAGATAGCCGAAGCCATAATTCTATGCAACAGAACCACCTAGTTGCAACTTCAATGATTTCAGTACAGGTCTGCAAATCATCACACCTTGCTAAAGAGTTGGAGACTTTCCAACTCCTGTCCAGAACACATGTCAAGCATGCTCACTGGACTGGATCATTCACCATGCGTGTCATTATCAGCGAAATGATCCTGGCCACCATAATAAACAAACCTGTTATGGGGCCGCAGCCAGAGAACTATTATAAGTCTAAAGAGACAAATAATGAACTCTGGGGCTCACTGATCCCCGTGGAAATAAGGTGGAGTTTCCAGTTGACTCCCTGTCTGCCTTCAGGGGACTGGGCTCCCTTTTTCCCCCAGTTGCACAGGTCCAGATAGTTGAGTACTCTATAAGAACCGATAAATGTGCCCCCGGGGGGTATCTTAACGAGAGCAGTTAGTTCATTTAGAAACGTGTTCGTATCTTTTGACAGATGCATTTTTGGCTAGTTTTGACAGATTCACTGGTCGTCGAGGATTTCCACAAAAACCTTGTGTTCTGACAATGGTCGAAAGTTTCTTAGGACTAACCAGATTTTGCTCTTGAAAAATGGCTGAAAAAAGCTTTAGCAGGAAAGTATAATACCCACGGATTCAGTCGGTCATTTATTGTACCCTAAGCAATGCACCTCACATGAGTGGCCTTTGGACGGCTGCTGTCAAAAGCATGAAATCTAATTTAAAAAAAATTGCCAGAAATTTTAGTTTTACTTATGAACAATTTGACACCATGCTTATCAGAATTGAAGCTGTACTGAATTCACGTCCAGTGTCTCCATAAACGTCCCTTCTTGTTATCCATCCTACTGTGAATAGATTTTTTAATGACATACAAATCTTAAAAGTAGCAATAATACCAACACGTCGTAAAAAATTTGCGTACTGTAGAGAATATCCTTCAAGTTGTCAGTCGTTTTCGGTTTATCGGAGTAAACTAGAGACTCCCAAAGAAAGGGATCCGAAAGGTAAAACTATGCAGCTACCAAAAATTTCCTTCAATAAATCAATTAAGACAGCTGCTGTACATCATGGTTGTTCTATTGACCAAAGGAAATGTCAGTAATCATAGCTCTATAGCGGACACAATTAACTGTAAAGCTCTTGTAGTGACTCCTATCCCTTTTAATGCAACTGTGCAACAGAATATGTAATTTACACAACTCTGTAAAATATAAATAAATAAAGAGGAGAGATCACTCTCATTTAAGTTACAGAACAAGAGGGTTGTCTTTTAATAAAACAGACATATATTGAATAAGATATAACACTCTGACCAGTATCGTTTTTAAGGAAGTAAGGATCAACAAACCCACTAGCCCACAAAGCACACCAAAGAGTCACTGCAATTATGGATGTTTTGTTTATTGATGTGTTCATACAAATAGAACAGCTTTATCGCTAAATGAAATTCGCAATTCATCGTTGAAATGCCAAACCAAACTAAGCATAAATCACTTGAAAAAAGTGTTGCCAACTTAAAAGTTTGTATCTTTTTTTTTAATAAAAAGAAGTAACACTTCAGGCAACAATTCCTATTTAGTCAAACACCGTGCTACATTCTTTAGGAAAGGGATAGAGAAGAGCTGAGACAGGTGGTGAAAGTGGAAGGATAGTTACGGAAATTAACTGTCGTATAAGACAGCATAGTGACCAGTGACCATGGCTTCATCATTGAGCAGCCCCACCGACAGTCAATTTTTATTTGTTGTGAAAAAAACCAAGGTCTTTGTTGGGAATCGAACCCACAACCCTCAGTCTTGAAAGCTAGTATACTAGCTACTAGCCTACAGTGGCACCTCTCTATATACAAAAACACCCGGTATTTCTAGCAGCATGTTTTTACAACTGGAACATGTTTCTAGCAACATATTTCTCATAGGATTGTTACCAGTAACAGTAAAACATGTTGCATACTTGAAGGCAAAAAACGGCAATATTTTATTTAAATCGCAGCATTGGCACCACTAGCTAGATGTAAAACTTTTCAAGGGCAATAATTAAAGATGGCAAACTAGTTTCACAAATTTAAACAAAATACTAAATTTTAACCTTCAAAACTGTTGGCATTTTCTTAAGCCATACAACTTTCATTTTGTTTAAAGTTCAATAATCACTGAAAAAAAATTTTTAAATAAAAAAAAAATATTCTTTGAAATAAATTTATTCAAATGTTTATAGCAAATATTATGCGGAAAAATTTACAACACAATCTTTGAAGTAAAAAGTAACAACAACATGCAAGCAAGTATTTTTAACACAAATACTTTAACTCATACATACATACATGTAATATATACATGTACATATATACATGCATGCATGGTCATGTTTTAAAACGTCCCTTTTTATACAATTCACTTAAATATTTATTAAATGCATTAAATGGAGCAAAGGGTAAACGTGTTTGGAAGCAGAAAAAAAAAACCAGTAGTAAAATATTGAAATGTATAAAACATGAATACAAGCATAAATATACCAATACAAACACACATAAAATATAGATAATTTTTTATGAATATTAGGGCAATGCAAACCCTAAAACATTTTTTATATTATTGTCGTAATTTAATAGTCATCTGTTTGAATAATTGTAGCAATCAAGGAAAATTTAAATTTCTAAAGTCCATTCAGTTTACTTAGCCAGATTATGCGATATAAATTAAGGACTATACAGGATTCTCTAACAGCAAAGCTTATATTTCAACAGCATTTGGCAAGTTATGCTTTTAACCTATAGCAAAGTAAGATATTTAGAAAAAATGTGAAAAAAAATCTTTAAATTTTAAGCAAGTGTTAACGACTTTAATAAAATATTTCCTTAAACTTGTACCAGCCTAATATAAATTAAGATATAAGGGCACATGTTATAATAAAACTAATGGAAACCAATAAATGTTAAAGCATTTTTTATGGTGTTTATAATTCAAATAAACATATTTCTGAAAGCCCAAAGACCAAAACCTAAAAAGCCACTCATACACTTAAAGAAATAACAACATAAATAAAACAAAAATCTTTTAGAAATTCTAAATTATTTTAAAGAAGATGAGTACAGAGAACACAAGTAGCTGCTGTAGCATGGATTAATATAGGGACTGAGACTAATGTCTTGTAGTCTTCTGCTTTCAAAAAATTTAGACTTTTTGATGTTCGAAAAGGCCATTCATCGTACTTCACTTTGACGAAGGGAGAATTAAAATGACAAATGGGGCATCAATAAAGTAGCCAAACACGCGACCTTTTATCAGGTATAAGAGTTCCTGCAATAATCACGTGAATGAAAATTAATACATCTTTAGGCAGGTGTAAAATACATCTCTTCATTTTTAGAACGACACGCAATCTATATAGAATTAAAAGACACAATATATATCTCACAACTATTTCTTATATTAATTCGCAGTTAGAAGAAAATTATCACTGATAAAGATTATTTATAGAAAAGTTATGACTGATGAAACTGTTTTTGGCAAAAATTATGATGATGTTTTTTTAATAGAAAAATGATGACTGATATAAATTTTCCTAAGAAAAAAATATGACTGATCAAATTTTTGTAACAAATTTTATAACATGAAAATTTTTTAATATAAAAATTAAGACTGATGTAAATTTTTAATGGAATATTTATGACTGACGAAACTTTTTGACAAACTTTTGGCAAATAATTATGACAAATAAGATATAATAAAAAAATTAAGTTTTACAAAAATAAGATTTTTTAAGAAATAATATTTCCGATTGAATTTTTTATAGAAAAATTTTGACTGATGAAAAATTTTTATACAAAAATTACGATATTTTTTTTTAATTATGACTCATGAAATTTTTTGCTGAAATATGAACTGACTGATGAAATTTTTGGTAAAAGAAGAGTTGCCGATAGAAATTTTTAATAGAAAGATTATCGCTGTTGTAAATTTGTTTTTTATGACTGGTGAAAATTGCTCATCAAAAACTATGAATGATAAAAATTTTTTATAAAAAAATTAACATAATGAGATCAAAAATTAACACAATGATCAAATTTTTGTAACAAAATTTATAACATGAAATTTGTAAATATAAAAAAAAAGTTAAGACTGATGTAAATTTTTAATGGAAAATTTATGACTGACGAAACTTTTTGACAAACTTTTGACAAAAAATTATGACAAATAAGAAATAATAAGAAAATTAAGTTTTACAAAAATAAGATTTTTTAAAAAATAATATTTCCGATTGAATTTTTTATAGAAAAATTTTGACTGATGAAAATTTTTTATACAAAAATTACGATATTTTTTTTTTATTATGACTCATGAAATTTTTTGCTGAAATATGAACTGACTGATGCAATTTTTGGTAAAAAAAGAGTTGCCGGTAGAATTTTTTAATAGAAAGATTATCGCTGTTGTAAATTTTTTTTAGAATAATTATGACTGGTTTAAATTGTTCATCAAAAATTATGAATGATGAAAATTTTTTATAAAAAAATTAACATAATGAGAATTATTTATTGAAAATAATGTCTAATGAATTTTGTGTAGAAAAAAAAATTACCTTGAAAATTTTTCATAAAAAACTATGACTGATGAACTTGTTATATAAAAAAATTATGACTGATAATTTCTTTTTAAATTGTGATATAAAAAAAATTATATTTTATCAAATAATTTTATAGGAATAATTTTCACTGATGAAAATCTTTATTAGAAAATTTATTGCTGTTGTAAATTATTAATTAATAATAAGTTTTCGGATGTAACTTTCGCAAAATGTTCTTCACGTCACAAAAATAAACTTCGAAGAAATTTGCTCGGATTGCATATCTGGCAGGTGTTGCGCATACGTTCTTAAATTAGTGATATATGCGCAACATGTACAAAATCGCCAAAAAAATGTTAAATGTTGCTGATTACATTTCCTAAAACATGAATCTAAAATAAATAGTTTGTAACCATAACCATATACGAGTTACGCCAGAAGTTCCGTCCACTAGTCCTTATAAATTATTAAATAACATAAACACTATTCCAGGTAAACAACTAAATCGAACTTATTAAATAATTAACTAATCATTGATTTTTAATATTAGAAAAGATTCTTTCGGATTGCATAGCAATCGATAATAATGTTAATTATACTACTCCAATCGAAAAATTACAGTGTGTCCGCCGGGAAGGTATACCACTTTGTTTTGCCCCCATTTTAGTTAACATTAGTCTTGACAGTTCATATTTGGCAGTCGTAGCAAACTTATTATGGAAAGTGTTCAAAACAATCCATCAACCACAATTCGACGCCGTGCTCAGAAGCTTGGTCTTCAAGTTACAACTTTGGCCACAATTTTGCAAAAGGATTTACGTTTGTTTCCATATAAGATCCAGTTTACAGAAGAGCTTCTTCCGTAAGACCATTTACGCTGTCATACATATGCCAATAGGATGTTAAAGGTCGCCCATGACAATCCCGATTTACATGAAATTATCATAATGAGTGACGAGACACATTTTCATTTGAATGGAAATGTGAATAAACAAAATGGTCGATTCTGAGGAATGGGAAACCCTGAAATTATTCAACAGTCACCTTTGCATCCATTAAAGGTGATTGTGTGGTGTGCAATTTAGTTAGGAGGAATCATTGGACCTTACTTCTTCGAAAATGAAAACGGACTAACAATAACTGTGAATGGGAAGCGATATTGTGATATGATTGAAAACTTTTTAGCGGCACAACTGCATGTTTTGGGCTTGATTAACATGTAGTATCAATAAGACGATGCTACATCGATAAAAAGCCAGGATTACAATGAAATTACTGCGAGACCTACTTCCACAAAAAGTAATTTCAAGAAATACTGAAGTTTATTGTCCTCCACGACCACCTGATTTGACTGCTGGGGAATTCTTTTTGTGGGGATATCTGAAAAGCAAGGTTTGTGCAAACAAACCAAGTGTGAGAATAGAATGAAAAATGTGCTCAAAAGGGCTCCCATTTCTGAGGCTAACAGAGGTGGACATTTAAATAATATTGTATTCTATACATAATTGCCGACATTAAATAAAACATTTATCAATACCAAAGCCATTCTATTTGATTTAATCAAAAATTGTAAGCAAACAAAGTAGTATACACGAGTTTCCCGAGTTTGTGGTTGAGTTATCAGTGAGCAAAGACAAGAAAGTTGCCATCGTGTTTATTATATGTGTATTGAAAGTAAATAAATCGTTTAATTTAAAACTCTAAAGTACTGTGTTATTATTTTGCCATAAAAATTATATTTAATTTTAGAATTTGACTTGAAAAAATGTGGAAACGCTGGCATTAAAAACGATTAACAAGGTCATCTCTAAGTGAAAAATTTAATATGGAATTATTAAATTAAAAATGTTTTATAAACAAAATTTGGTTGAGATAAAATTATTTGCATGAGATATTTGTTGTTATTTTGATTTGTTATTGCATTGATTTCAACTAAAATAAGTTAACAACAACAGCACAACCAATTGAACTTCATACTTACTAACGTAACAACTAACCAACCAACCAACCAAACAGCATATTGATTAAAAACAAGACATTATTTAAAATATCATTTACCTGCAGTGTGAATATCTCATGACAAGCTGTTCTTCTGTGCTGTTTATTCATTTTTAATATTTATTTTTTATATTTTTTTGTTGTTTTGTACCAACAACGGAAAAGTAACTTCCTTCCGGCAACGTCCGTAGTTACATTTTGAGGTAAATATTCCTTAAGAGAACTCTTTTTGTATTTATTTACACACTTAAACACAATTAAATAAATACTCGTACATATACTTACAACTAATGGCACACACACACACACACACACACACACACACATTCACCTAATAACAAATAATATGCTGACGCTCTGGCATCTATCTTTTTACCAGTAACTAACTTAAACAAATACTAATAAATCTTGTAATTGTATTGCATTTTATTAAAGTGCATACTAACCCGCTTGACCAAGATATTCGATAATAATATCACTAAAGATAGTTTGGCAAACACGTCGCGAATAAAACATTCGAGAACGGCTATTGCTAGTGAAACGAAAACGATCTCATAGAGTTCACCCGTCGCTCAGTTTGTGGCAGCAAATCCTTCGATCTAGAATGTTTGCGAAAACTATCAATGGCAATTATTTAGCAATATCTAAAACGAATAAATATCGACTTCACGAAATGTTCGCTTATGATATTATTATTTCTTTTATTTTAATATCGCTAAACATTTGCTTTTAATACTTTAGCAAGAGTTCGATAACGAAGGTTTTGCAGCTTATTGCTCTTCCATTAAATTAATTTTATTCCAAAAAATTAAAGAGAGCGTTTTGTATATATTTTACAAAATGTATAGGCAAATTAGAATTTGAATATTACGCTACATCGAATAAAGATAACGAAATGAAATTTTTTATTCATATTTTTTATTATAACATTAAATTTTATTATTCAAAATTTGTGATTATTAATAAATAATAAAGATAAAAAATTAAAATTAATTCATATTTTTATTAATTAAAAAACATTTCATTTCTTTCATAAAATTTTGTAGTTATGGTTTATAATAAATTGTTTTTTGATCATTAAAAATCATTTTTATCATTTAAATCTAAGTACTAGGATTAAGTTTTAGCTTTTTGTCTTGATACTTATCAGATTTAGATAATCTATCATGTGCATATTGAAAAAACCTTTGTGAAATTTTGTCGAAATCGCCGTCTTCTAGCGCGAATTTGTTTTTAAATGAATCTATAAATAAATTAAATAGATAAGCATTATTTTTTATAAAGTTCTAGTTTGTTCATTCTTACTTCGTATTGCTAAAGTTAATCTTGATCCTCTTATGCATTTTTTGTTGAGTGTTCCTCTCCACGAAAACTGTTCCGCCAGTTTATCACAAAATATTTTTTTCCAGACAACCCGTATGAATTTTTCGTAAGATTTTTCGCCAACAGCCGTTAGTTCTTTTATCTTTAGAAAAACAAAGAAATACAAATACTTAAAATATCTATAGATTTTTATGCACATCCATATACACTTACAAATTGCTTAAAAAATTCTTCATTTTCCAAACTGTTTTCAAATTCGGTGTATTGCTCCATTGTGGTAAACGGTTGCTGCGGAACAATATATTCAATGCAAGCAACATCTCCATGGAGTTTTTTTCTAATTGACGAAACTTCGTTGCGAATTGAAATCATTTCTGTTGTTATGCGGTCGGTTTTTGAATGGAGAGCTGTAAGGTTCTGATCTAATTTTCGCAGATAGTTTAATATTTCTAAAATTAAAAAATGTTTATTTAAAATCTATATTAATTAAAACTGATATGCAATAGTACCTGATAGTTGGTTACTGTTATTGTCATTTAACTTGGGGATGGGTTGTTGTGCAAACAACTCTGTGTAAACCGTATATGGTTCAGAATTATTTTGATTTTGGTTGTTGTTTTGGCTTTGCAAAAATGTGTTTGAACTAGTATTACTCATATTTGATCTAAAAGTGAATAAGTGGGATAAAGATATTATTAGACTCGATTGTAAAAAAAGCCATTTTTCCAGAAACATCTTTAATTGGGATTTTGTTAATTTCTTGACTTAACTGTAAATTATTCGAACAAAATATTCCAACTAATGTTGAATCTATTGGATAATTAAAAAACGGTTCGAGACCGACGACTAACTTGCTATGTAAGATATGGGTAAAGTCCAAAGTTTCTATTTTTGTTATTTTAAACAATTTGTATCGATCAGCTTTTACATAAAAAAATGCATTGGGATCGTTTAAATCAAACCAAAAATTGTTGTAAGATATTCCCGTTTTTGAAAAATTTGCCATGCCATAATGAATTTTGCTCTGAATGTTCAAAATGCTTTGCTCAACAACACGGTTATAAAGCTGTGACAAAACTCCATCACCTTTCTGAACAAATTTTTTTAGCTTTCCTAAGTAGTTTTCAAAAGGAAACGCACTTATTGTTTCTAAGGAGTTGAATATTTTTGATTGGCTGCTTAAGTGCGTTAAACAGTGGAAATTGAATGTAACCATCGAAAACAAATACAAAGAAGGAACTTGGTATACAAAATCGTTAAGTAATCTTGTGGCACAGTCATTCTTAGTCATGCAATATTCATCATGAAGTAAAATTCTTATTCCTAAACTAAGAAGCATGAAGTGATTATACCTTGAGGAGCATAAAACGTTTTTTAAAACTATTGGCCCAGTGTACAACAAAAATGTCCGAAACTCAGTGGCCTTAAATCTTTCAAGATCATCAAGCGATCTAGGTTTCCTAACGAACTCTTTGGGAACAAATTTTTTTAATATGACTAAATCGGAGTTTATTTTACTTATTTGTGATACATTTAAAGAAAATGCATGGCCTTTAACTCTAGTTAATGCCATTAGTATTGATTTCATAACGCCTAGGCAAACAACATGCATGTAGTCAAGTGGAAACTGATTGACCATGTCAATAGGCAATTTTTCTATTTCTAGTTGGCTCTGTACATTATGGTGTTGAGGATTTGAACGATTTCTAAAATCGCTGTCAGTACGAAGAGAACAGTCAGCCTTTTTGAAAATTATTCTTCTCTGAAAACTTTCCCCTCTTTGAGTACATTTGTTGCAGGAAAAAAATCCTGAGTGATTTTTAATACCTAAAATAAATGCCCGTGCTGGAGCATCGCATATAAATGACCTTACATTTACTCTAAATGCCATTTCGCGAAATACCATTCCATTTTTAATTAAATGGTTCATCTCCTCTATGAATTCTATCAAGTACTCATTTGAATTTTTAGGTTTTTTGCAACCCACATAAATCCTAACAACAAAAACAGGTTTTGTTCCATTAATATTAATTAATATTGGCCACGCCTGTTTTAGGGAGCTTTTAAATAAAGGAAGACCGTCAAAATTTATATTTAGCAAAATATTTTCTCTTTTATATTGGAAATTGTTCAAAAAGTCCGTAATAGCATCTTCTACACCATAGTGGACGTATTCTCCAGGTTCTACTGTTCTTTTCACTATTTCGCGAGGGGTATATTTTAAAGTGCGTGCGTCTTGGGGAAGATCTGGTATCTTTTCTCTCAATAAGCTTAGTAAACTATTCGAAGCATTTCTACTTATATTATTTAGTGATAGCCATTGAGCCAATTTTATATTAAAATCATTTCTGGTTTTAGGTACCTCTTCAATTCGTTCATTATTTACTTGAGGCTCAATTTCAAAAACAGGGTTAAGAACAATTTCAGAGTTTTCATTTCGTCTCTGGCTATTATTAATCACGTGCTTAGATTCACTAATAAAACTTCTACTTTTTCTTTTCATGTTTAGTACTTACCAATTTTTTTGATTTTCAATAAAAACACTTTATATTTAAATTTTACTTTTCACTTCTCTTCACTTTACTTTAAAAAGTTTTATTTTTCTGAACTGTTTTCTTACAACTTCATATTACAAATAACTTATGCTTTATAAATCTTTTGCAAAAAATAAATAAATCCCGTTAATTTTGTCTCTCACTCAAAAAAAGCAAAAAAAAGAAGAATTTTGTTTCGAAAAATGTTCACTTTAGCGAATGTACGCATAAAAACGAATGTCTGGTATTTTAAAATACATGAATGAATATGTATGTGTGTATATATGTATAAATGTAGATGAATGTGAAAAGAGATTTTAGTTTGCATGCATGGAGAGGTAACTATTTTATGCCTCAATAACGGTATTCTAAAGTGAATTGAAGGATGAATAATTAATTAATGATTTGCGGTTTAACACCTCATGCACAAACAAGCGTCATCCCTACAAACAGTCAGATGAATAAATTCATCGCATTAATGTAAAGGCAGTATTGTCGTAATCGCAGTTTTGAAATAATTTCTATTTGTGCTTAACATGCAGCCAGAAAATATCTGCATCAATTATATGCAACATCTCAGCTGAATATTTTTCTTTTGCTTTGTACTTTTCATAATGAAAGATGTCAAATTTTATTATAATTTTTTCGAGCGCCATTTTTTGTTTCTTGGCATGAGAGATCTTAAATGATATCTTGAAAATAGATTTTTCAGTCGCAAATTGCTCTTAACGCAATTTTTATGAAATCTTTCATAATTCTTGTAATTTACGTTAATTTTATAATATCTGTTCGTATTATTTCTTTACTTCAAAAATGCCTTTATTGTAATAATAAAATGAGTTGATACATCATTCAAAATATTGTTACGAATAAGCTTTGTTTAAGTTTTAAAAGAAAATAGTTAGTAAAAAAAAAGTAAGCGAAATGACCTATTGTATCTTTTCACAAAATAATTAGTAAAAAATAGTAAGCGAAATGACCTATTGTATCCTTTCATAACAAATTACGTAGTTTCCAAGAAATTTTATGCACACAAGACAACAACCTTCTTGCTTATTTAAAATTCCACGAAATTAAATAAACAGCGGAAAACACAAACAAGATGCAGCCAAACAGACGCCTCCACTGAACGATGACAACAAAAACAACAATATATAATGATGTTAAAGAAGAATTTTTTTGTAGAAAAGAGATATATCGAATTCTTCAACAAGAAGTTTGTTTTTCAATTGTGACAACACCAACAGCATGATAGTTTTGACATTTAGTTTTTTTGACGTATTCATAGTAGATTCATTGGCATGTGCTATGTGATATGTGATGTGATAAGGTTTACATCTGCCCCGGCAGTGAGCCATAACAAGATGGTGGCCATTGCCACTGTGAATGAAAAGCAACGCCATTCACGCCCTAGAAGGCCTTCGAATCCGTGGTTTCTCCGGTCACTCCTAGTTGCAATTTCAAAAGCTCGAAGTAGGTGGCAGCCTTTACTCCTTGCTAAAGAGTTGGAGACTTTCCAACTCCTGGTCCAGAACGCATGAAGCTTAATATAATTAAGAACACGACGGCATTCATACTCACTGGACCTAAACCATTCATTATGTTCATTGTGAATGATCCGACCCACAGACTTTCACGAGGGCCTCGAAACCACAACCACCACGATACTCCCATATAGGGGCCAACCTCAATAATCAGCCAGAGAACAACTAAATGTGTAAAGAGACAAATAGTGAACTCTACGAGCCTACTGGTTCCCGTGGAAATATAGTGGATTGTCTAAATGGCTCCTACTAGCCCTTAAGGGGCCTGGGCTTCCTTTTACCCCGCAAGATACCAGTCTAGATGGAATAGTAAGCTCCAAAAAGACTATCATATGCCCCCGGGGGGAACGGATGATGTTAATGTGTGATTTGTTTTACATCTGCACCGACTATATAGTCATAATCAGATGGTAGTTAAACCACTTAGTTGATTGGACACCAACTACGCCCTAGAAGGCCTTCAGATACGTATATCCTCCAGTCACTTCTAGTAGCAATTTAGAAAGTCCGGAGTAGGCCGTGCCCTCACTCCTTGCTGAGGAGTTGGAGACTTTCCAACTCCTGGTCCAGAACGCATGAAGCTCTTATTTATCAAGAACACGCCAGCATTCATACTCACTGGACCTGAACCATTCATTGTGTTAATTTGAATGGTCCGACCCACAAACTCTCACGAGGGTCCGAAACCACAACCACCACGATACTCCCATATAGGGGCCAACCTCAATAACCAGTCAGAGCACATTTTTTGTCTAAAGAGAGCAAATATTGTACTCTGGGGCAACTGATTTCCCGTGGAAATATGTGGATTGTCCAGATGACTCCTACTAGTCTTTGAGGGGCCTGGGCTCCCTTTTACCCCGAAAGTCACAAATCTAAATGGAATAGTAGGTTCCAAAAAGACCATCATGTGCCCCCGGGGGGACGGATGATGTTAAAGAAGATTTTTCTGTTCTTTATTGTTTCTTGTTTTTTTTTAAATGCTAAAACAAAACTACACAGCTTTGACTGTGTGGCACATAGCGCCATCCTGTTGAGAAACCAAACGTTGCCAATATCTTCCTCTTCAATTTTTGTGAACAAAAAATCGTTCAACACGGCCCGATAACGATTGCCATTGGCTGTAACGGCCGCTCCTAAAAAATGGCCCAATTATGCCTCTGGACCAAAATCCGCACCAAACAGTGACTCGTTTTGGGTGCCTCGGCTTTTCAATGTATGCGTGCGAGTTTTCTGTGCCCCAAATGCGACAATTTTGCTTGTTTACATACCCGCCAAGATCAATGAGTTTCATCTGAAAAGATGATTTTTTTTTGCAAAATCGGCATCTTCTGTAAGTCATTCGCAGGCTCACTTAGCGAAGCGTTGATCAAGCGTATACACAACCATATTTGTTCAACGGAAGGATAAAACTTATTATCTGTGAAATCAAACATAAGTTAAGTGTTACCATCCACGAAATAAGCACTAGTTGAAATAAAAACGTTAGATGGCGGACCCTATAGATGCGTGTGCCGCTCAAAACAGATATATCGGATTCTTCAGCAAGAAGTTTGTTTTTCAATTGTGACAACACCAACAACATGATAGTTTTGACATTTAGTTTTTTTTTGACGTATGAACAATGATAACAGTTCATTCCTGCAAATTCTCCCTGTAATGCGTAGTGTGATTCACTGGCCAATAGCCCGCAAATGGATGTGCTCTCAGCGAAAAGCGAGTCAAATGCAAAAATGTGCGAGTAACAGGAATCAGTTCCCTAATTTCTTTAGAGCCCTTACCTTGTAATAACGAATAAAACAGTGAAATACAACCTAGATTGCGTCAATGCTCTAGAGAATCAGTAGAGTTGGATACTCACCGTCCCCAGTGAGCCTCTTGGCCCTCTTCTATTCGCAGTCGAGCAACTTCAAATTAGACTTTGGGGCGCCGGCCCATACATGAGAGTAGTATTCCATTTTTGGACCGATATAGGCGGTATAAATAGCACGAAGATCGGATGGAGTGAAGTGTCTTTTACACCGTTTTAGAAAACCGAAACACTTGAAAGCTTCTTTAGAAACCTGATAAATATATTTAGTCCATTGAATATTACACTGTATTTTCATATCGAGAACATCAAAAGCTTTCAACACCGTAATACTTAAAGCATCCATAGAAGCAGGTGTAGCGTCATTTTCGAACACAGATCTATGCGTAAGCATGCAACGTTGCATCTTATGGGTATTAAAATCGATTCTATTTACACGACCGCATTCGTAGATTGTTGCGAGATCGTGAGCATAACATTCGTATTCCGTCTTTTGGAACTCATCTCCAACTGGTTCGGTTTATTACTAAATAAATACTAATGACAAATGGTGCTGTGATCTACGAAAGAGTAAATAGGGTTAACAATATGACAAGGAAGGTCATTTAGAAAAGTACGTGATAAGATTTATATCAGTACCGAGCGATGTGGCCATAGTGTGTGATTAGATTTACATCCGCGCCTGGCCATAAAGCTGTAATCAAATGGTGGATTAAACCACTGCATAATTTGGAACGTCATGCTCGTCCTAGGAAGCCGAAGCCATAATTCTATGCAACAGAACTTTCTAGTTGCAACTTCGATGATTCCAAAGCAGGGCTGCAAATCAGCACTCCTTGCTTAAGAGTTGGATACTTTCCAACTTCTGTCCAGAACACATGTCTAGCTTGCTCACTGGATCTGGGAACATTTCACCAGGTAGGTGTTATTAAAGGTGAAATGAACCCGGCCACCATAGAACCATAGACTGATATGGGGCCGCGAAAACACAACCACAAAGGGCCAACCTCAATAATCAGCCAGAGAACAATTAAGTGTCTAAAGAGACAAATAACGGAACTCTGCGGGACACTGATTCCCGTGGAAATAAAGTGGAGTTTCCAGTTGTACCCCTGCTGACTTCAGGGGACTGGGCTCCCTTTTTCCCCAGTTGCAGTGTGTCTAGATAGTCGAAGTTTTATAAAGACCATATTTATGTGCCCCCGGGGGGAGGTGATATGTAGTGTGCACCGACGCCGTAGGAAGCTGAAGCCTAATTCTATCCAACAGGTAATTTCTAGTGACAATTTTAGAAGTACGGAGCAGGACCGCCATCCCCACTCCTTAATGAAGTTTTGAAGACTACCAACCCCTGGTCCAGAACACATAACACAGCATGCTCGCTGGATCCGGATCAATCAACATGTGTTGTCAATAAAAAGTAAGATGATCCTGGCCCCTTAATCACTTCCTGAAGACCTGCCTAATCACAACCACCACGATACTCCCTGAAGAGCCAACCTAAATAATCAGTCAGGGAACAGCAAAAGCTGAACTCTGGGGCTTACTGGTTCCCGTGGCAATAAAATGGAAGTTGTCCAGTTGGCTCCTGCTAGACTTTACGGGACTGGACTCTCTTTTAGCCCCAGATGGCACATATCTTAAAGGTAAGATTCCATCAAGACATATCAATGTGCTCCCGGAGCCTTGCGTTTCAAGAATTTTATTTTTTAAATCGTAGTTGACATATCCACGAATTCGCCAATATCTAGTACTGAGATGAACCTTCCAACTCCTAAATCTTTAGCCTTTTCCCATTAAATGTTTCTTCTTTCAAAATTTCAAAACACCCCGTCTAATGTTTGTTATTATTGTTATTGTTTTATTTTAAATCTTAACAGTCACAAAAAATATTATTTATCTTTATCTAAACAACACTTGAAAACTTTTCAAAAAGCCGTTATTTTAATTATTGAAAATTAACAAACAACAACTTTCACTTGTTTGCCAGCCATCAGGAGTTCGCTGTGTGTGGTAAAATACCCAGGAATATTTCAAAAGCAAAACAAAAACGAATAAATGTGAAAAGTCTATTCAAAGTTTAAAACCGCAAAAGTGGTAACAGTGTTGGAAAACACACAGCATCATTTAAACACAGCTGCAACAGCGCTGAAACGACAACAACAGCAAATCCTCATTACAATAAAGTGGATCCAGCAGTTTTCACAAGCAATAATAATTTCAAAACATTTTAGATTGTCATTAAATAACAAAACGATGGGGTAGAAAAGCGCCTTGAAAATTATTAAATATTTCATAAACCTTAAAAGGAACGACACGCTCTTATAATTACTTGTCGTTGCCAGACTTATAGGTTGAACAATCGTTTTAGATCGTTAGTATAAACATTATTTAAGAAATCTTTTTTTTATTATTATGATATGCTTAGAAGGAGATGTTGTGCTACCTACAAAGCTTAGGTTCTGACCTTGACTGATTGTGGCGATTTTGCTTTTATATCTTTCTGATAAAAATTGAGAGGAATTAGAAAATTAGCTTTCTACACACAGAAAAAAGCGAATAATCAAAATGCAGACAGCATTTTTGAAATAAAACCTTTTATAGTTGAGAAAATTTGTTGGCTCCCGCATACCACGATCATACATTCCGGAAAACTTAATACTATTTGTCAAGCTAAAGACGATTATTGATTTATTCTGCAGCAGTTAGGATTAGATTCCTTAAATCTGAACATAAACAAAAGTCAGTCAAAAGAGTTTTATTGAAAATCGTCTTTTAAATCTATGAAGTAATGGGTTTTTCAACAAGAATTTTGTTTTCTAAAACAAAAAAAACAATAAATTTAGATTAAGATGATTCATATTTTTATTGTATTATGAAGAGAAAAGTTCAAAGTTTTTAATCACTTTTTGTAAAAATGACGGTCTCATTTCATGACGTATTTTGAGTTTTAAATCAAATTGATTGGCTTCGTATAGACTGGCTGGCCACTTAACTGCTGATTGTCGTGAAATTATACAATCGAGAAATTTTGTTTGCAAGAAATTGATTGTTTCTTGGTAAAAAAGCGCAGCATACAGTGACATGTTGCACATGCAAAGGCTGCGCAATAATAGCTGTAGGATTTTAAGAATCCCAAATGCGGCAATTTTGCTTTTGTTGACATACCCTGACAATTGAAAATGGGCACCGTCGAAACAAAATATTTTTTCAGAAAAACCAGTTGGTTGTTCTTGAATGAAATGAGCAAATCTAGCAAATCGGCTTCAATTCCTGCACCAGTTAAACCTTGTAGGGCTTGAAAGCCAAATACTTACAAAAATTTGCCATGTGGTGGTCTTGGATAACTGCAAATGTTAAGAACGTCGAGGAACTGACAAATTTGGATCTGCTTCAACACTGTAGCTCACGGCTGGAATGTTTTCAGTTGAACCACCCGGTCGAATACGCGTTGGTGTTCGCACAAATTAAGCGACCAAATTTTTAATAGCGGTCTCAGAAGGATGATTATGTTGTCCGAAAATATCACGAATTTTACGAAATGTAACTTTAACAGAACCACCATAATTAAAATCCACTATAAAAATTTATAGTGGATTTTAATTATTTGAATGCGATTTTCTTGCGAATTTGAATTTATTGTAACATTTGCCAATGCATCTACTACGAAGACGTCAAAAAACTAAATGTCAAAGCTTTCAAATTGTTGGTGTTGCCACAATTAACACTAAACCTACCGACAATTCTTGTATACCTATTCCTACCGCACGCGGTCTAATTGACCGGTTATTAAAAAGATTATTCCCAGACTGTTCCATCAGCAGCAGTTTCGATGCGTTGATCCTCTAAATCTGTCTCACTTTCGGATGTCAATAAAACCCTCTTTCTTTTCTGCCCTGAACGCTTATTTATAATATTCTCCTCTTCACTATCGCTTTCTGATTCCAATTCATTTGTAAATAGCTCTTGACCTATTTCCATGTTTTTTTCAATTTCAGAAGTTTCTTGTTCATCATATTCTGAAAATTTTTCTTCCATGTCCGTTATATTTCTTAGGTAATTTGTAATTTTCAAATGCTTTGACATTTTTAGGGTAAATATCTACAACAGATTATTACACTATGTAAGGAATAACAAATTTACATCCATGTTTTGATACTTTACCTCATCTCCTTCAAATAAACAATTGTAAAAAAAATTGCATAAAAAACTCTTTAGAAGTGCACTACTTGAGACTGTAATCAATACTATTGTTATTTACTCTTTTCACTTGAAAGCGACTCTGAGATAACTGTAAAAAATTTTCCTCTGAGATAACTGTAAAACATTTTTTCCCACCGGTCATATTGACCGACCGCGGTAGTTAGGCTACATAACAAATTTTTTTGGGAAAATAGAAAAAATAACTAAAAGTAAAGAGTGACCAACATATTATATGCATATTCTAAGAATTGTCATATAGTTTGATAACGGTATTATAACGTTTAAAAATGTGTAAGTTTTACAAAAAGTTTGAAAACGGTCAATTTGACCGGTGTTGGTAGGTTTAGTGTTAAAAAACAAAGTAAAAGCCAATATTTCAGAATAGTGAAAAACTTAAAGTAAACGAATTTGATTTTAGTTTTACGTAAGAGAAGATCTGGTTTAACATAAGAATAAACTGCACACCATGCACTGCAAGAGACAGTAATGGGAAAAATGTTTCAACATACAGAAAAGTAATCGGTCCAGTAACTCCACCGGCAAACATTTTTCAATCAAAAAAGCAAAATCAAATTAATCTGCTGCAGCTAAAGCACGTATAAGCTGTATCGAATTAAAAACAAGACTTTCAAAATTAAATTTAAAGTCCCCGAACCTTGATAGGATCCTGTACATAATGAAAACAAATCCGCTGGCAAAGGGTGTTATCCATGTTCGCCATTTTCAACCTCAATTCCACGCCGTGCTCAGGAGCTTTAAAGAACAACTTTGGCCACAATTTTGCACAAGGATTTGCATTTGTTGCCATTATAAGATTCAGTTGACACAAAAGCTTCTTCCACAAGACTATTTAAGCTGCCGCACATATGTTACAGCTCGCCCATAACGACCCCGATTTTCATGAAAAAATCATAATGTGTGACGAGGCACATTTTCATTTGAATGGGTATGTGAATAAACAGAATAGTTCTGGGAAATAGAAAACTCCTTAAATTATTTAACAGTCACCTTTGCATCGATTAAAGGTGACTGTCTGGTGTGCAATTTGGTAATGAAGACGTAAGGTTCTTTGAAAATGAAAACGGTGAAACAGTAACTGTGAATGTGGAGCGATATCGTAATATGATTAAAAACATTTTAACGCTCCAACTGCATGCTTTGGGCTTGATTAACTTGTGGTAACAACAAAACGGTGCCACATCGTATACAGCCAAGATTACAATGGGACTACTGCGAGACCTCTTTCCACAACAAGTTATTTCAAGAAATAGTGATATTGATTGGCTCATCTACCATCAAAAAAGTACAATTTTGTACTCTAATGTTATTTTGGTAGAAAGTCAAACACGATATTTTGGCTTAAGGCCTTCTTTTCCTTTTTTCTTCTTATTTTTTTTTTTTTTTTGAAGAGAAGTAACAGTTCAGGCAACAATGCCTATTGAGTCAAGTACCGTGCTACATTCTTTAGGAAAGGGATAGAGAATAGATGAAACAGGTGGTGAAAGTATAGTCGGAAATTAATTGCCGTATATAAAACAGCACAGCGACCAGTGACTAAGCCTTCATCGCTGTTTCCTAATAGATCATGAAACTAATTTTAGGTAAATATTTAAAATTCCTGACAAAGATTGTCAGGAAATTATAACATAAAATTTTCCCTTCTTCCATGACCTTATAGTCATATTATCGAGACTTTCGTATTCTTAAAAACATTTACAGACGTCAAAGCTTTTAAGACGAACGTTAGCGATTTTCATTTACCTTCATCTGGCAACTTTAGGCAAACAATACCAAACAATCAAACACTCGCACACATTTACTAATTCACAGCCATCATCTAATATTGCAGACAAGGAATTTTTGTTGGGAAAAGTTTTGTTTCCATAATTTAATTGCATTTTATGTGAGTCAACATTACAAAGTACGAAACAAGGAAAATTATTTGACAGCGATTTGTTTTAACCAGATTTCTCGAATGTTAAGATGCGTTTATACGCACTTGACACAACATTAAATTAAGACTTTTTTGTCGAATTAAGAAAAGAAAACAAACTTTTACTTTTAAGAGTGATTTTAAGGACGCTTTTTACGCAATTAAATTTTATAGCTCCTTGAAAGGAAAATGGTTTTGAAGTTCTTGCTTGAATTTATAACAGTAATGAAACGGCATCAAAGAATTAGTTGATGGGTAAATGTATGTGGATTGCGCACGATACTAACACACGAAAATTAGGCAAAGCTGGGAATGACGGTCGTAATGCCATTTGGCGTAGCTTTGGGTCGAGCATCGGCCACAGAAATATTCTGGATCTAATTCGTAGTTATATTAGGGAAACTCAAATGCCGGTGGAATGCATGTATAGAAATACAGGGTCTCCGCTGGGAAGGTATACTATTGTATTTGTTTATAATTTTTGATTAAATGCAAGAAATGGATCTTTTGTTGATAGATGTTTTATTTAATGTCGGCAATTATGTGTGGAATACAATATCTGATAAATGTCCGCCTCTGTTAGCATCACATATGCGAGCCCTTCTCACACATTTCACGCGGTATTTCATTAATTTCATCATTTTGTTTTATTTGCTCAAGCGTTTCTGGTTTGTTTGCATAAACCTTGCTTTTCAGATATCCCCACAACAAGAAGTTTAGAACAGTCAAATCAGACGACCGTGAAGGCCAGTCATCACCATTGCTTGAAATAACTTGTTGTGGAAGTAAATCTACTGCAATCCTAGCTATGTACGATGTAGCACTGTCTTGTTGCTACTACATGTTCATCAAGACCAAAACATGCAGCTGTGGCGTTAAACAGTTTTCAATCATATCACAATATCACTCCCCATTCACAGTTAGCATTACGCCATTTTCATTTTCAAAGAAGGAAGGTCCATTGATTCCTCCTGATTAAAAATTGCACACACACCACACAGTCACCTCTAATGGATGCAAAGGTGACTGTTGAATATTTTGAGGGTTTTCCATTCCCCAGAACCAACTATTCTGTTTATTCGCATATATTCATTCAAATGAAAATGTGCCTCGTCATTCATCATGATTTCTTCATAAAAATCGCGGTTGGGCAAGCTTGGTCTTGTAGAACAAACTCTTGTGTCAACTGAATCTTATAATGGCCACAAATGCAAATCCGTGTGCAAAGTTGTGGCCAAAGTTTTTCTTTAAAGACCAAGCTCCTGAGCACAGCGTTGAATTGAAGTTGATGGATTGTTTTGAACTCTTTCTTGAGAAGCAGGAATAAAAGGTGTTTTTTTAAGCTAGATAGAACTTTAATTTGTAAAAAGTAACACAAAAAATGAAATTTTGATGAATCATTTTTTTTTATTTGTTTCAGTATACTCTGACAAATCATCATGAAAAGACTCTCGCTTGAACAACGCTACGAAATTATCCAAATTTACTTTGAAAATCAGTCGTCGATTCCCGCAACTTATAGACGACTTTGACATTTTTATGGCGTACATAATCGTGCATCTGAACAAGCCATTCGTCGAACTGTCGATAGATTTCGTACCACATACTCTCTAGAGGATGCAATTTCACCAACACGTTGAAGTTTTGTGCGTACTGAAGAGAATATCGCCGCTGTAAACGAAAGTGTGGAAGAAGATCCAAATTTATCAATTCGTCGTCGGTCGCAGGAATTGGGGCTCTGTCCGTCCACTACGTGGAAAATTTTGCGCAAAGATCTCGGCCTACACCCGTATAAGATCCAGCTGGTGCAGGAATTGAAGCCACGAGACCATTATATGCGTCGTTCTTTCGCCGATTGGGCTCTAGAGCAGTTGGCAACTGACCCGTTGTTTTATCGCAAAATTGTGTTCAGCGATGAGGCGCATTTTTGGGTTAACGGGTTTGTTAATAAGCAAAATTGCCGCATATGGAGTGAGACTAATCCACAACAGACCCTACAGACTCCATTACATCCAGAAAAATGCACCGTTTGGTGCGGTTTTCACGCTGGTGGCATTATCGGACCTTATTTCTTCAAAAATGAGGCCGGAGCTCGCGTTACGGTCAATGGAGATCGTTACCGCACCATGATCAATGATTTTTTGTTTGAAAATATGGATGACATTGATCCGGACGAGATGTGGTTTCAACAGGATGGCGCTACGTGCCATACAGCGAACGCAACCATCGACTTATTGAAATCAAAATTTGGCTATAAGTTGATTTCGAGAAATGGACCTGTCAATTGGCCTCCAAGGTCGTGCGATTTGACACCACTCGACTATTTCCTGTGGGGCTACGTGAAGTCACTGGTTTATGTTGACGCCTTGGAGGACAGCATTGTTGGTGTTATTCGTGACATACGCCCAGCAGTGCTCAAAAAAGTGGCCCAAAATTGGATGTCCAGAATGCGCTTCGTCAAGAATAGCCGCGGTGCCCATATGCCCGAAATCATTTTCAAATGTTAATTTCACGTATTGATCCTTCGAATAAAAAAGAAATTTTGATTACAATTTAATTTTTTGTGTTATTTTTTACAATTTCAAGTTCTATCGGGCTTAAAAAAACACCCTTTATTATCAGTCGATCTTGCAGTATGTTGTGGTTGATGCTTCCGCCTATCACCTACATACCCTATTTGTTCTCGTTGGCACGTTGTTTCTTCTAAAAATTTCACGTAACCTTCTCATCGTCGCAGTAATCGATGATCACGTTGGTTTAACGAATATTTTTCCATAATAAATTTGCCACATGTCTACTTTACAACTACCAAATATGAACTGTCAAGACCAATGTTTACCAAAATGGCGGCACAGCGTTTCACGGCGAACACCCTGTACAGCAGTTGAAACATTTCATGGAACACTCGTTGCGAAACGCATGCAATGAATGTATCGAGAACGACATCAGTATTTTCACTGATGGGGCACATTTATGGTTTTTATAGTACGTAACAGCTATCTAGATCTCTGCAACTGGGAGAAAAAGGGAGCCCAGTCCCCTGAAGACAGGCAGGGAGTTAACTGGAAGCTCCACTTATTTCCACGGGGATCAGTGACCCGCAGAGTTCATTATTTGTCTCTTTAGACATTTAATAGTTCACTGGCTGATATTTGAGGTTGGCCCCTATATGGGAGTAACGTGGTGGTTGTGGTTCCGCGGACCCATAACAGTATAATGGTTATTATGGTGGCCAGGATCATCTCACTGATAATGACACGCAAAGTGAATGATCCAGTCCAGTGAGCATGCTAGACATGTGTTCTGGACAGTAGTTAAAAGTCTCCAACTCTTTAGCAAGGTGTGATGGTTTGCAGCCCTGCCCTGGAATCATTAAAGTTGCAACTAGGTGGTTCTGTTGCTTAGAATTATGTCTTCGGCTTCCTAGAACGCATGTATGACGTTCCAAATTATACAATTGTGGTTTGTCCACCATCTGATTAGGGCTACATAGCCAGGTGCGGATGTAAAACGAATCACACTATTTTCACTGATGATTCTCTAATGGACGGTGAAACAGGAGCAATTGTATATTCAGCGGAGATGAACCTGTCCATTTTGTCTGCGTTTGGGTGAAAACATCTCCGTTAAGCAGGCAGAAAAGCTTGGACTGATGTATGCGTTAGATCACTTGGAAAGTCGGGTGGAAGAAAGATTCCACTAGACAACCAGTTGGTTATAAAACGCAAGAGGAAAGTAAAAATGTACTTTAAATTAAGGCTGGATAGTATATTAAAATTTGGCAAACCGAGGTACGGTTAATGAGGTCACACTGATGTAGGTTAAAGGACTCATAGGCCCAACTTGACTTGTATTTAGGCAGCAAAGCAACTAGTAGAAGACGGATGGATTTCTTTGGATTAGAACCTAAAGTAATACTGGGCTAATAACAATGTAAACGAAAGTCCTAAGTTGGCAAACACATTAAACTTAAAAGGATGGAGGGAGGCTATTGCATGTATGCAGGCTCGAATGGTGCTTAAGAAGTCCCTAGGCAAAAAGGATAGTAGAATGCTCAGATGCAATAGAAGTACCCTAAGTTGGACAACTGGGTTAGTGAAATCTCATAGAAACTTCAAGTATCATCAAGATGAAAATCGAAGAAATGATACTTGTAGGCTGTGCTTGGAAGACACTGAGAAAGTAACACACGTTGTATATGAATGTTCAGCATTGATTAGCACAAGGGGCAGAAGATTATTAAATATGAATACCATAAAGGTCTAAGACTTGGAAAAATTCAACTATTTACTTAAAACTGCGTGATGAGACAAAAGGCTGATAGCTACCAATCGGCAGTCAGAAGTCACTAAGTCAAGAGAAAGGGCTCGATGAAAACAAAGTTTTGATGAAAATTACAAATCGGTTTGCCTACCAGGACGCAAGTGTAACAAAATGTACCCATTAAAGAAGTCTTCTGTTTCGATTTTTCCCTACATTAATAAACGGGTAACACTTAAGCCCCTTTTAGTTAAGCTAGTTTATAGTTAATTTAATTAGCGGAGACACATAATCTGACAGATTATAATGCTGACATTAAACTGTATATACCGAGTGGATAAATTTGAAGTTAGGAAGTAAATTGTCTGTCAAATGATTAACTGTCATGCTTAATAGCTGCGATATTTTAGCATGCTATATTACAGTCTTGAGCAAAAATTTTGATCGGGGAAATTTACTATCGAAATGTTGAAAATTTCACTGTATCATTTCGTAAAATTCGAACAGATTTTCCTTGCAATCAGACTCCTTCGCTGTATGCAAAACTCACGGTATTGTTGCAAAACTATGCCGTAGATGCCAAAATGTTACAATTTATAGTGTAGTGTGATTAACCAATTGGCATAATTGACACATAAGTAGAGAAACAAAGAGACCTTAATTGCCAATACATTTGTATTAATAAATATTATCGAATAACTTATAGTAACCAATTTATTGATCATCAGCATAATTTAATTATACTGTATTGTTGTTGTTACTATATTATGCATGGGCATTAATGGGGACACTTCATGCGGAAGTATTTTTGATGACGCTGAGTTTCTCTATATTTGTAGGTCAGTTTTGTTAATGGTTACACTAAATACATTCATGTCATTGTACAGTATTTTATGATAACCTAGTAATATTTATATTAATGTATGTAGTTAAGTATAAGAATATGAAGTAAGAATGGAGTGACGTCACTCAAACCTAGAATCTAGATTATTTTCATTGTTAGTATATAAGCTGTAGAAATTAAGAATAAAGTAATCATAATCATAATCATAATTATTAATAAGCATTAAACATTCCTTCGAGCTCTAATTGAGGAGCTCAGGAATAAACTTTTAAAAATAAAGACAAATAAACAATTCTTTTCATTTTTTGATTTATCCTCGCTACATGGCGATCCTGCCAGATCTTCGCTACAATAGTAAAATTAATGCAAAATATTTAGAGATCTGTAAGTGTTTTGTCGTTCCTAATTTCAGTAGACGCTATAAAAACTTTTTCAAAATATTATGTAGACAAATAGAAGGATATAAAAGAAATAATTCTAACATCAACATCATCAACAATTTTTAGCACATTAACACAGCAAAACTATCAAAAGGAACAACAATAACGACGTTACATTACGTAATGTAAAGTAATGAAGAAGAAATGCTTTTAGTTGAAGTTTACTTAAAATTCACGCTTGACTTTGACTTTTTATTTGAATTATGAAAATTATTAGGAAATTCAAACCGTACAATTTAATTTTATTTATTTTTACTTTGTATGAAAGCTGTGATAAATACTAGGGGGGTTTGAGAAGTTCTGGTAGAATAAATTATTTTATTACGAAAATAAAAATATGAAACGTGTAAAATTTTTGCGAGACAACTTTGCTTCCATTTAACTTTTCACAGCTACTAGTCATACAAAGGCTGATTTTTAGCTTGTAAGTTATCGGTTTAACAAACTGTTGCCTTTTTCCAAAAAGTTTCCTTTTTCGAAAAGTTGTGTGTCTTAAAAATTCTAGTGATATTTTCATTAGGATTTGCAGTCTTTTTTTATGTGCTTTGGACCACCACTCAGAGAATGACGTCCAATGAATTGTGCTAGAACTAGGAGATTACATTATGTGGAGGAGGAAAGGGGGAGTAGTGTTTGTGAACATTCGATTTGAAGGTTCCTACATTAAAAGTGACAGGAAAAACGTCTGGGGGAGTTTATTTCACCATTCTGCTAAAAAACGAATTTTCTTTATTCACTGGTCAATCATCCATAAGCGGATGCGCTCTCATTGATAATCGCGTTAATCGCAAAAGCGTACGAGTAACAGAAACAAGCTCCATAATTTCGTCAGAGCAATTACCATTGTAGTAACGATAAAACAATGAAATACATCCTACATTGCGTGGATGCTCTAGAGAAACAATAAAGTCGGATACCCTACCGTCCCCAATGAGCTTCTTGGCCAGCCTGTATACGCGGTCGAGCAACCGTAAAATAGATTTTTGAGCGCCGGCCTAAACGAGAGAGTTGTATTCCATTTTTCGATGGATATAGGTGGTATAAATAGTACAAAGATCGGATACAGGAAAGTATCTCTTAAATAGTTTTAGAAATCCGAGGCACTCAAAAACTTGTGAAAAATGTGCTTAGTCCATCGAACATCACACAAAATATTCATGCCAAGAACATCAAGACCTTCCGATTCTATAATACTTATATCACCCAAAGTAACCAATGCACCATCATTTTCGAACACAAATATAAGCTTTAACATGCAACGTTGCGTCCTACGGGCATTAAAATCAACTCTATGCACACGATTCCATTCTGAGATTGTTGCAAGATGGTGATGAATGTTTTGTCTTTTGGAACTCACCTCTATGAATACGAATAACAAATGGTGCTGTTATCTGCGAAAGAGTATATAGGTTTGAAAGTTTGATAAAGAAGGTCATTTAGAAATATAAGAAATAGGGTAGGAGTAAGAACGGAGCCTGGTACCCCTGAGTACCCCTGAACTAATCTTGAACTCCTCCTATGTAATCCCATCTATAACAACCCGCATGCGTGATAAGATATACGTCGGTACCTACTGGTGTATGCCATAACTAAACGGTGGATCCAACCACTTGGGTGATATGTAGCGTACACCCATGCTTCAGGAAGCGGAGGATATAATTCTATGCAACAGGTCAATCCTAATTGCAGTTTCGGATGTTTCGGATTTTTCGGAGCAGGGCCGCCAACCCCCACTCCTTGCTGAAGAGTTAGAGACTATCCAACTCCAGGTCCAGTACACATGACAAGCATGCTCACTGGATCTGGATCATTCGTCCTTTGTTGTAAGTAGAGATGAGATGATCCTGACCCCTTAATTATTTCATGAGGGTTGCTCCCGAAGGGCCACCTCAATATTCATCTAAAAGGCTAAAAAAACAAAAAGCTCTGGGGCTTGATTCTCGTGGAAATGCCAAGTTGGCTCCCTGCTAGCCTTTAGGGGACTGGGCAACCTTTTACCTCCGGTAACACATGTAATGACAGCGAGATTTCGGGGGAAATAGCAACCGGTAAAGTGCGATTCCTGAGAAAACTCGATATAAATCTTGAGAAATTATCACCGACAACAAAAGCAACAACTGTTGACAGAAATACATCATGCCACACATCATTAAATGACTTGGAAATATCTAGAGCCACCACCTTACTTTGATGTATGGAGTTACACCATTGTTCCGCTCCCTGCGAAAACCATCCTGTCGGTCGCTAAGTAAGCTGCTGGACTCCAGGTACCTCACAAGATGAAAATTAATCACACTTTCCATCACTTTACAAAGTGCACCACACAATATTCCTTCAATCGGAAACTGTCTACTCAGTAAATGTTTTTTACTTTGTCGTCTAAATATTTAAAATACACTGACTAAACTTTAAGTCATTACGGTTGTTAAGGGAAATATATCGGACAAGCTCCTGCTTACATAAATCAATTTCAATAACTTATCGTTCCAACGATAAAATGACAAGTTTTGCAAAAATAAATAAAAAAAAATCAAACTTTGAAAAGGCAAACCATCGCAAGAGACTTTGTGGTTTAAATATTCTTCAAAAGAACGAAATCGTTTCACTTCTTCCGTATAATTTTCAAGAAAAAGTTTTTTCCTTATTCAATCAATTTAAATCATGGAATGACAGTTCTATTATTTATGTCATAAAAATCAGTTTTAAAAAAATTATTCTTTAGCAGCACATGAAGTTCGAATGCGTGTGTGTGTGTGTGTGTGAGTATGTGGTCTAAATTAAATTATATTTCGTGGTGTCTCACGTCCACAATAGTTCTTGCAAAAACAAACAATGTTTAATTTAATCCTTTCCGTACAATGTCACAGAAAAGAAACACCACATGCTCTAGCGGATCATACATATGTATACGTATGTAATACAGGACAGGACTTTAAAAGTATTAAATGAATTTTGATTCTTCAACATACACGAGAAAGAAGCTTTTAAAAATGCAAAATTAATTTTTAGAATAGTGAAGAATATACGATAATAGAAGAGAACAGAATAGAATAGATTAGAACAGAACAGAAAAAATTGAAATGGAATAGAAAATAACAAAAAAAAATAGCGTAGAATAGAATAGATTAGAATAGATTAGAATAGAATAAATTAAAATAGAATAGAATAGAATAAAATAAAATAGAATATAATAGAATAGAATAGAATAGAATAGAATAGAATAGAATAGAATAGAATAGAATAGAAATAAATAGAAATAAAATAAAATAGAATAAAATAGAATAAAATAGAATAAAATAGAATAGAATAGAATAGAATAGAATAGAATAGAAATAAATAGATTAAAATAGAATAGAATACAATAGAATAGAATAAAATAAAATAAAATGAAATCGAATAAAATAGAATAAAATAGAACAGAATGAAATGCAATGAAATAGAATAGAATAAAATAGAATAAAATAAAATAGAGTATAATAGAATAAATAGAATAGAATAGAATAGAATAGAATAGAATAAAATATAATAAAATAGAATATAATAGAATAGAATACAATAGAATAGAATACAATAGAATAGAATAGAATAGAATAGAATAGAGTAGAATAGAATAGAGTAGAACAGAATAGAATAGAATGAGATGGAAAAGAATATAACAAAATAGAGTAAAGTAAAATAAAGAACAAAAGAATAAAATAGAAAAGAGACAAATAGCCATTCATAAAGTTCAAGCATCACACTTCTCTTCTTAGTGATATCAGCATCATTGTATACTCAGCTAGTAGTTTCCTAAATTGATATGTGCGTATGTTGTCCGACGGGATTTGATTTATTTGAGTATGACTTTACGTCAACCCGCGTCAAATATACTTTGTGAACATCTGAAACAAGAACACTGAAATTGGCATATAGCCGAAACCGGTATGTTCACAAACCAAATTTGACGCGGTATGACGTAAAATCATACCCGCATAAATTAACGCTCACTGTTATTTTATACGACATGCTAGTGATGATTCCTATAGATTTTGACGTAGCGTTACGACGGCATGGAAAATAACTTTTTTATATGTCCCAATTATTAGCTTTACATATCTCAGTCCAGTAAAGTTCTAAGTGTGCGCTAACTTACTTTTGGTCTTCGTTATTAATTCTTCTTTAAATTGCTCGAATAAAGTTCAAAAAATGACTGTGGATTAACCGTGCGGGCATGCTTTTTCGCCTACTTTTACTTGAATGCTTCCAGATACCCAGTAATAGTTTTGCAGCCAAATAATATGAGAAATGGCTTACTCCTTAACGGTGTATCCAAAGCCGTAATACACCGATAATGCATTTTGAATTGGAAATAATTTCCCGAATTTCAATTCAACAGTTTTACCAAAACACTATCCATGGAATACTGCTAGAGCGCAGTTAGTTAATGCAAATATTTGTTTAATATCAAAACCTTTTTATGAACCTTTTTATGTAATCTTTCAAGATTACATTCCATCACATGACTGTATTCTTGTGACACAAAACTTTTTATTGGTTTGGTAAAAGAAAATTAGAAATAAGCTCAAATATAACACTAACGCGCACATAAATATAACCCAGCGGACATATGTATACTAAGATTTTAATTGCATTTTTTAATACATTAAAAATGGCGGCCTTAGTGCAAAACTCATCGCTTGTCTTTACTTCGAAATAATTAACTTTGGCTACAAAAAACACAACTAAATTTTCTTTGTGGATCAATTGTGTTCAAGACAACGTTCTTGAGCTTTATTTGTGGAGAAGCGGGATTCCGTTTATTAGGAAAATACAATATATGCATTTGGAAAGCTTTCTAATAGCAATTCAGCTACTAAGGAAACTAAATCCATGGAACAAATGTACCCAGGTTGATTCCTAACTTTATTTTTGAACTCTTTAGCTATATCGAGGTGAATGTGCTGTCACTGATAAACAAATCCATAAATGGGAATGAGCCATAATAGGAAACAAAACATAATAATAACCGCTCAATGGCCTGCCCATAAGTCCAGTGTTGGGTAGTTGTATGTTAAAAGCTACCGCGAAAAGAAAGCAGACCATAGCTATTTAAAAAAAACAGCTGCTTTGGGGGTTTCTAGAAGCTTCTAGGCAGGTAATAGTTTAAGGAACTTTAATATAGTAGAGAATAGTAACAAGACGAAGGCGGGAAAATACCATAACGGTAGTTCACTTCAAGTGTAAAATAAATAATGAAAACGATGGACAGCACTGACAGGCAAAATTAAATTTAAATGCTAAGAAAGAGTTCAAGCCCGATAAAGACTAGTAGCCAATAACCAAAAACTCAGAAAAATATTAAGAAGAAACATTACACAATATTTTAGTTCCTTTCAATATATATTTATGTCTTGGACATACATACTTATGTAAATAATTGTACTTGAGTTCAATTAAGTGACAAGCGACCTTTTCAAAAATAATCCTTTGTCTTCAAGACATCACTTGTTCTATTTGCAACTGTTCTGTGGGTTTTATTGTTGTTTATTTCAAATGCAAACGTTTGTTAGAGTAGGAATGAAGGACTCTGTTTTTAATTTTATTTCCCAAATCATAGCACATGGTGCCATAAACATGGTCTCTCTTTTTGTATTTGTTTTTACTTATTTATTTTTAGTTGAATATTAAAATATAAACAAATACATTTTCCAAAAATAACACATGTGCTCTTTCAAAATAGCGAATACGCAAATAACCAGCAACATATCACATTCTAGAGAAATCTTTCTTATTTGTCAAAATTCTATTATGAAAGCAGTCAGTGAGGTTCGAGAAATTCATATATCGAATAACTTTTAATTAAGGAAACACACAGGACAGCTAAGAAATTAGTTATAAAAATAGACTACTTGCGTAATAATACTAAAATTTAATTTACTTAGCGATATCTCTTGTATGCATAGAGATTAAGCAGCTCTGCTTTGAACAGGTGGTCTGCATATTATAAATACTAAATATTTTTTTTAAAACAATTAAAACTACGAAGTTTAAGCTACGGCTATTCTGATTACTGCATCCTAGACAGACTTTGACATCTGTAAACATGGTAGTGGTGGATATTGCCAGATAGCATTTGTCATTCACAATTGCCGAACTTTTCTCGTCGTAATACAATAAAAATTTGAATCATCTCAATCCAAATTTTTGGTATTATTTTGTTTTAGAAAACAAACCTCTTAATAAAAAACCCTTTATTTTATTAAAAACACTTAAGGAGTTTATTTGCAGTCGAAAAAAAGCTTGTTTCCAAATCCACCGCTCACCATCATTATCCTCTACAATTTATATTGTTACGTTTATACCTTTTATAAGCGTATTGTTGTTACTTAGTTCTTTATTGCAAATTAAATAACACCAAATTTTAGAGTTATTTACTTTAACTACACACAAATTTGATACTACAGAACAATTTACTTAAGATACACGTCTTTACTTCACGAGGTTTATTTTTCACAACTAACTTACTATCCACTCAGACGCTGCCTTTTATATTTGTCCGCTAGAGGTCTAGAAAAATTAAGAATCTTCTACTTCTCACATTCTGTTGTTGTTATGTTATTTATTCAATGTACAGGCGCCTGTAGGTCTGTGTGTATTTTTGTTTTTATGCTGATAAAGTTTCTTTCTGGAATTTATTTTAAGATAGTTGTTGTTGTCTTGTGTACATAAGTTTTCTTAGCAAACTACGCAGTCAGTAAACAGCATACCTAATTGTTGTTGTTTTGCGTGTATAAAATTTCTATGCAGTTTGTAACTAGCAAGTTGTTGTTGTCTTGCGTGCATAAGTTTTCTTAGCAAGCCAAGCAGTAAGTAAACAGCATACCCAGTTGTTTACTTTATTACTTAATTATTTTCTTTTAAAACTTAAGCAAGACGCATCCGTAACAATAGATTAATGATTTTAAGCCGTATTATAGAAGTGATAAATGTTTAAAATTAAATTATTACTATCACCTAAAAGAATTTATTTATAATTTTATTTAAATTCTTAAAAAATTATTTTTAATATCGCCACAGTTTAAACTCCAATGCTCAAAAACTCATTAGTCCCATTGAATGCTAAATTTAATATTTTAAGTATAAATATGTGCATTTAGCATAAAAAACGTTGGCACAACATATTGAATCGATCTAAATCTGTTTTATTTTAATATGATAATTTATTTTTATCGTACTCATTTCCATTGTACAATTGTTAGTCCAAATACACTTAAAGAAAAACTTAATGAAAACGTTATTTATTCGGTGTTAAATTTAAACTAAAGAACATGAAAAGAATTTGTGGAATTAAAATTATATCAATGGTTTTGCCTTTGGATTGCATTTTCGCCTAAATTTTTTGTTTTAATTTGGTGTGGAGAGAACTTCTGCTGATAGATTCCCACATTTCTCATGGATATTCTCTTTAAGGACTTTAAATGCTTGAGGCTTGTTGACATAAACACTTGACTAAAAATTTTCCAAAAAGAAGTCGAGAAAGGTAACGCCGGAATTACCTAAACGGGAGATTGACAATCCGAAATTTAACCCTACGATATTTGGGTGTGAGTTGTACAGTATGTACTATTGCTCAATCTAGTTAGAACCCTTGGTCTGCAGCCCAATCCACATAGTTGAGGAAGGGAAAACTTGTGCACTTTCGAAAAAATAGAATAATCGATGCGCTCAGCGTAAACACTACACCATAAAGTAACTTTAGAATGGTGTAATTGCTCTTCGTATGTTATATGCGTGTTTTCGATGTCGCTAAAGCTATATTTCTGCTTACTTACCCATCTACTGAAATTGAAATGAGAATCGTTGTTCATAATAGTTTTCACTGAAAATTTCTTTCTCCCATAGTCGGAGTTCAGAACTTCGACCTCACGTAGACGACATCATATGCATCCTGGAACAAAATAACGCTAAACAGATTGTAGCAGACTTAAACATAATCCATAATAACATTACATGCACAATGGAAAAAAACAACACAGAAATTTGCATTATCTTGACATCACAATAACACGAGGAACTGACATCTGTAAAAAACCAATACGACAGACACTACCATCCACATCACCTCGAACCACCCTCAACATCTATAAAAAACCAATACAACAGACACTACCATCCACATCACCTCGAACCACCCTCAACATAAACTAGCAACATTTAGACATATGATACACAGACTTAAGATAATCCACTTACTCCAGATAAGTACAACAAAGGACTCGATACAATTTACACAATAGCTAAAAATAATGGCTACAAATCCCCTGCTATCAATATACTTCTTAGACAATACAACACTGAAAACAGAAATAAAGAAGACAAAAAGACAACAGATACAACACGACGGCACATTTTTATTTACACAAGACCAGACTAACTAACCTTTTTCACATTAAAAACCCGCAACACTCTGAGACATAGTCTCTGGACAACGATAGAAACAACTGACAAATTTAGTTCCAGCGGAGTGTACAGACTTACTTGTACCTGCAAACATACTTATATAGGAAAAACGGGACGAGCACTAAAAACAAGACTTACACAATACATACGGTCATACAAACGAAAAAGAGAAGACTCTAACTTTGCATTACACCTTGACACTCAAGGACACACACCAAGGGAAATGGATGAATGTATGACATTACTACATTCTAACAAAAAAGGATGAAGACTAGACATTCTTGGAAACATGGAAACCTACAAAACATAAACTTTTAACAGTGACATTATAAACGAACAGGTTAACACGACAACCTCAGGCACAATTTTCACACTGCTAACATCACTCATATACACGAACAAGCGAAAAACACCCTCATACGGACACATGTAACTAGATAATAATAAAAGACAGAGGTATTGAATGATTTGCTTACCACCGTAGATAAATTTTAGCGTCACCCACGCCCCAGGAAACCTTCGGATATATATATTCTCCAGTCGCACCTGTTTGCAACTCCGAGAGCTCGGAGTAGGCCGCAGCCCTCACTCCTGGTTGAAGAGTTGGAGACTATCCAACTTCCAGTCCAGAACACATGCAAGCTTAATAAAATTTCAAAACACAACCACTGAATTAGGACCATTCATTGTGTTCATTGTGAATGATCCGACCCACACAACTCAAACGAGAGCCGGGAAACCACAACCACCACGATGCTTCCGAAGGACCAACCTTATTAATTAGTCAGAGGAGAGCTAAAAGGATAAAAAGCCAAAAAACTGAACTCTGGGGCTTACTGATTCCCGTGTTGTCCAATTGGCTCCTGCTAGTCTTTTAGCGTACTGGGGCTCCCTTATACCCCCGGTGACACAAGAAATGACGGTTAGATTCCATCAAAACATATTGTTACGGATGTGTCTTGCTTAAATTTTAAAAGAAAATAATTAAGCAATAAAGTAAACTACTTGGTATGTTGTTTACTAACTGCGTGGCTTGCCAAGAAAACTTATGCACGCAAGACAACAACAAATTTCTAGTTACAAGCTGCGTAGAAGTTTTATACGCGCAAAGCAACAACAAATTTCTGTTTACAAACTGCGTAAAAATTTGTTACACGCAAGACAACAACAACTTAGTATGCTGTTTACTAGCTGCGTAGTTTTCTAAGAAAAGTTATCTACAGAAGACAACAATAACTATCTTAAAATAAATTCCAAGAATAAACTTTATCAGCATAAAAGCAAAAATAAAATACACACAAAGGCCTAAAGGCGCCTATACATTGAATGAATAATTTACAACAACAAAATGTGATATCAAGGGAATAGAAAATTCTTAATTTTTCTACACCTCTGGTGGATAAATATAAAAGGCAGCGTCTGAGGGGATAGTTAGCTAGTTGAAAAATAAACCTCGTGAAGTAAAGACCTGCATCTTAAGTAAATTGTTCTGTAGTGTCAACTTTGTGTGTAGTTAAAGTAAATAAACTTGTAATTAATTTAAAAACTCTAAAATCCGGTGTGGTTTATTTTGCAATAAAGAACTTACAACAAAATGGTTATAAAAGGTATAAACGTAACAATATCAATATGTCAGGTAACATTACGTGATTTGATTTACATCTGCGCCTGGCAGTGAGCCTTAATCAGATAGTGGTCATACCACTGGGAATGAAAAGCAAACGTCTATCACGCCCTAGGAAGCCGAAGACTAATTCTAGCAACAGGTCTTTCCTAGTTGCAACTTTGATGATTCCAGAGCAGGGTTGCAAACCACCACTCCTTGCTGAAGAATTGGATACTATCCAACTCCTGTCCAGAACATATGTCTAGCGTGTTCACTGGATCTAGGAACATTCCACCAGGTAGGTGTTATTAAAGGTGAAATGAACCTGGCTCCATTAAAAACCGGCCTGTTCTGGGGCCCCGAAACCACAACCACCACGATACTCCCATATAGGGGCCATGCTCAATAATCAGCCAGAGAACAGCTAAATGTCTAAAGAGCTCGCTGATTCCCGTGGAAATAACGTTAAGTTACCAGTTGTACACCTGCTGACTTCAGGGGACTGGGCTCCCTTATACCCCCAGTTGCACGGGTCTAGATAGTCGAGCGTTCTATAAAGACCATAAATGTGTCCCCGGGGGGGAATGCCAGGTAACAGAGTGTGATTTGTTTTACATCCGCGCCTGGCTATGTAGCCTTAATCAGATGGTGGACAAACCACTATACATAATTTGGAACGTCATGCTCGTCCTAGATAGCCGAAGGCATAATTCTAAGCAACAGAACCACCTAGTTGCAACTTTATTGATTCCAGGACAGGTCTGCAAACCATCACACCTTGCTAAAGAGTTGGAGACTTTCTAACTCCTGTCCAGAACACATGTCAAGCATGCTCACTGGACTGGATCATTCACTTTGAGTGTCATTATCAGTGAGATGATCCTGGCCACCATAATAACCATTATACTGTTTTGGGGCCGCAAAACCACAACCACCACGATGCTCCCATATAGGGGCCAACCTCAATGATCAGCCAGAGAACTTTTAAATGTCTAAAGAGACAAATAATGAACTCTGCGAGCTTACTGATCCCCGTGGAAATAAAGTGGAGTTTCCAGTTGTCTCCCTGTCTGACTTCAAGGGACTGGGCTCTCTTATATCCCCAGTTGCACAGGCCTAGATAGTCGAGCGTTCTATAAAGACCATAAATGTGTCCCCGGGGGGAATGCCAAGTTACAAGAGAACTACCGAAACGCGAACATTGACTCACCAATACGAATTGGATCGCGGCTTGAAAATTATGTCTTCACATCGAAAGGGCTCACCGTTTACATCAAGCGAACAATAGTCAGAAAGGACAGAGAAAAATAGCAACAGTACTTTCCGTATTTTATATGGAAATATCAAGCTTTTCACCGCCGATTGGAGCACAATTGCGTGGCACGTCATTTTGTTAATAATCTGGCATCCTTTGCGATATCTTCGCTATTGGCTCCGATATTTTTTGAATAACCACTGGTGTGAGGCGGCCGACACTTGCCGGCATGGTGTTACCCGATACAACTAAACGCCATATTTTTTGCCTTAACATCAGTTTGTTTACGTTGAACAAAACCCCGATTGACTAGCGTTGTTAACTCCAAAAGATTAGTAGCGGTTGAACAACCCATTCTAAAACCATGCTGAGCAGGAACCAATATCGACGATACTTGATGGGAAAGGTGATCAGTTACTGATTTTCTTAAAAAGTTTAGGTAGAGCGCTGAGGTTAGCAATACCTCTGTAGTTTGCTATATTATTCCTACGACCAGTTTTTAATAATAGAATAATAAAAGAATCGTTCCATATTTTAGGAAAATAACTCAAGTTCAATGATAAGTTGAAGATTATTGTAAGAGATATTGCCAGTGCCAGAACACATTTGTTAAGTATGCAACTGGGAATACCATCCGGACCATATTTATACGAAAATTTAAGCTTTTTTAAACAGCTTAAAACTGTTAATTCATCAAAAACTGGAATTGATATAGTCCGATAGCTCACCTCTGATAGTTAATAAGAACTATCCTACATATTTTTATTAGAAAAGGTGGTAGGAAAGAAATCTGCAAACAAGTAACTTATTGTCAGCTCATCATCAGATTCAAAATTTTCATACTTCATAACAGAGGGAAATGCCATTGATCTTTTCTTGGACTTGGCAAACTTGTAGAACGCTCTTGAATTCGATTTAAAATTGTTTCGAGTTTTATTAACGTAAGCAGAGTAACACGAATGATTAATCGAATTATATTGAGCACGACTAACAGAATACTTGTCGTAGTCAATAAATGAACCAGACTTTCTATGCCAATTGTATAACTTGTTCTTCCTATTTTTATCACTAATCAGACGGATTATTAGATAGATTGTCTATATTTTGCAAACTTACATTTATGGCCATTTGCAAAAATTTAAGACTTTATCATTCTCCGAAAGGGTGGTTATAACTAATGTTTAGAATGTTTATAAAAAATTTGAAATTTTTTCTTTGAGTGTAGATATTTCAGTGAACATTTTTTCTTTTATTGCAAGACAAACAATGTATGTAACATTTGTTTCAAGTATAACACATGTTGGCCAAACTAGAAGAAACTTCTTAACAAAATGTTTCGTTTTTGTTTGTCCTTTTTTTATCTCATCCTTTACTTTGATTGATATCATGTCCAATCTTGCCAAGGTTCGCATATTAGGCACCATAAATCTTTTCACAACCATTAAGCATGACAAGAAAGATTTGTTGAAGCAAATTACAAGATACAATAGAAACAAAATAACAATCTATGCAATGCGTTTAATACAAAGTAAAAGTAGAAAAATAATGGAGGAGTTAAACTTTCAAAGGAACAGGAAATACGATTATTTACACCAAAAATAAGAATTGTAGATACAAAGATGTGCATTTACATACAATTGTTAATTTCAATATTTTCGGCAAACCTGATTGAAAAATACATTGCAATGAAACAGAAGTCACCAAATCACAGGCAAACACGCAAGGAGTTTTGGTTTTAGACAAATCTTTACTAAAATAGCCAAAAGGCGTTTAGCCCCAAGTTTGGTCACTTTAAGCGCCTTCAAAGAAAGCCATGTAATTACAATATTTAAACAGGCTAATGTGTCATGAACTTGTTCAGATGCTGAATTTGATTTAAAAACGTATTTTCTTGAGCAAAAACATCTACTGCGTTTTTAGAACCTTTTTTAAAAAAAGTACTTTTCTTAAGGATACAATTCAATAAATGCTTCCTCAAATTTTAAGTGCATTTTTCGAATTCGAGGTTTTTTTTATAAATACCTTTTGCCAAAAAATTTTATTGCTTTTAAAGCAACTTTTTTGCAAAAAGACCTTTTCAGCTTTTTTTTAAAAACATTTTTTAAAAGAATCTTATTGAAGAAACTGTTATAAAAAGTGTCGAAAACAGCATTTATCTTTTCAAAAAGAAATTTTTAAAGGGATTTATACTTCTAAAATGCTTTTTTAAGCCATCTATTAATTTTACTTTTAATTTTCTAAAGACTTTTCAAAAAGGTACCTTTATTAAAAGTACTTTCTTAAAAGCATTTTGGAAGAGAATTTTTTTAAAAGAAAATAAATTTAAAAGGAACACCTTAAAAAAGGCTTTTTATGGGTGCTATGTTTTTAACATATTAAGAAATACCAATTTTTTAGCAAGCAGTTTTTAAATGGCTCCAAAAAAAGTACTTTCTTAAACACACTATTTAAACGAAATTTTAAAAGTATTCTTTTAATACAGACTTCGTAAGCAGGCTCTTAAAAGTTATTGTTTTAAAGAGATACTTTTCCAAAAAGGCAATTTATTAACATGTTAGGAAAAGGTACTTTTTACAAGATACTTTAAAAAATACGTTAAAAAATTCAAGTGTAAATTTGAAGAATTATTTTACAAAAGTATTTTTTTTTTATATATTTCTTTTTAAAGCACATTAAAAACAACAAACGGCAGGGCATGGTGATTAAATTGGTTATTTTAATCTTTAAACTTGATTAGTGGCAATTATTTACTTAGTACTTAATTAAACGTTTTTTTTTGTTATTAAAATCTGGGCTGACAAAAAAGGGTTAAAAAAGTTAATAAACGACATCTTTAAAAATGAAACTCCATTTGCTTAAATACAACTTAAACTTCTTTATCTTGAAATCTTGAGTAAATTAATTAAAGAAAGCTAATTAAGTACTAAAAAAATTATCCTTCGAAACAAATGTTTAAAAAATTAGAGACATTAACAACCAAAGCCATATCGGGTTATAAATTGTACCGGGTTATAAATTGATTATAAATAAATGCGAATATACTTTGGCAATTTTTAAAATAATGAGGTTGGTCAAGCACTGACTATTAGTTTTATTGTCAAAATTAGATGACATCAAAATTAGTGGTTGGCAGGCACCCTCGCAGCTAAGGGTGTCCGCCGGAAATGTATACTATTTTGTTTTGCCGCCATTTTTGTAAACATTAGTCTTAACAATATAATATTGCCATTTCCCGTCGTAACTGGCCGGTTTGTATTCGATGGCGAGCGCTTTCGATGCGTATGCATAATTTTCAAGCCACGGTTTAGTTTGTACTGGTGAGTCAGTGTTGGGGTTCAGGCAGTTCTGTTATTAAGTTCGTATATATTCAGGTAAGCAGAATACCAGCCAGCTGGCATTTGTATGCAAAGTGAACCTAACGATGCCTCCGTCTTTTATTATTATGTAGGTACGTGTGTCCGTCTGAGGGTGTTTTCCGTTTGCCCGTTGGCATGAGTAGTTTTAATGGTGTGAAAATTGTGTCTGAGGTCGTGTTTACCTGTTCGTTTATAATGTCGTTGTTGAATGTTTTCGTTTTGTAGATTTCCATATTTTCAAAAATGTCTAGTCTTCGTCCTTTTTTGCTAGGATGTAATAATGTCATACATTCATCTATTTCCCTTGGTGTGTGTCCGTGAGTGTCAAGGTGTGATGCAAAGTGTGAATCCCCTCTCTTCCGTTTGTATGAACGTATGTGTTCTGTAAACCTTGTTTTTAGTGTTCGTCCAGTTTGCCCTATATAGGTTTGTTTGCAGGTACAGGTAAGTCTGTATACCCCGCTGGAATTAAATTTGTCTGTTGTTTCTGTCGTTGTTCTAAAATAGTGTCTGAGGGTGTTTCCACTTTTTAATGCTGTGAGTATTCCTTCTTTTTGAAAAAGGTTAGTTAGTCTGTATATTTCTGGTCCTGTGTAAGTAAAGGTGTGCCGTCGTGTTGTATCGGCTGTCTCCTTGTCTTCTCTATTTCTGTTCTTAGTGTTGTATTGTCTAAGTAGTTTATCGATGGTAGTGGTTTTGTAGCCGTTATTCATAGCTATGGCGTAGATTGTGTCGAGTTCCCTCCTGTACTTATCTGGAGTAAGTGGAATTATCCCAAGCCTGTGTATCATATGTCTAAACGCTACTAGTTTGTGTTGGGTAGGGTGGTTTGAGGTGTTGTGGATGGTAGTGTACGTTGTTGTTGGTTTTCTATAGATGTCGAATGTTAAATAGTCAGTTCCTCGTGTTATAGTGATGTCAAGATAATGTAAACTTCTGTCTTGTTCTTTTTCCATTGTGTATGTAATCTTATCATGAATTGTGTTTAAGCTTTCTAGAATTTGTTCGCCGTTATCTTGCTCGAGGATGCATATAATATCATCTACGTATCTATAGTAATGAGTTATTTTGTGTTTTTGCATGAGTGTTTTTACGTGTAGTGATTCGAGATGTTGCATGAAAATTTCCATGAAGATTGCGGAAGTTGGGTTTCCCATACCGAGTCCGTCAGGTAATTTGTAAAAGTTGTTATTGAATCTAAAGTAGTTCTGATTTATTATCGTTTTTGCAGTATCTATAATATCAGCGATGTATTGGCTTTCGTACAAATTGTCTAGTGTGTTCCGTAGAATATCTAAGGTTTCATGTGTTGGTATTAAAGTATATAGATCCTTGATATCAAAGGAAACGAGTCGCGTGTTTTCGGTTATTTTTATGTCCTTAAGTTTATCAACGAGGGCTTGTGTATTACGTATAGTATATGTGTTTTGTAACTTTATCCTTTCCTTAAGTGCGCTGGTGAGGTGTTTAGCTAGGTGGTATGCCGGTGCAGGTTTGTAGTTTATAATGGGTCTCATTAGTATGTTTTCCTTGTGTATTTTTGGTTGTGCTTTGAGCGTCGGTGGTCCTGGATTCATGTTCATGTATACCTTTCCGTCAGTAACAGTTTTGCAGCGTTTTAATAGGTTGCGTATTCTTGGGTTATTCTTGAATTTAGTGCAGTTGGTCTGCTGTATAAATTGTTGTGTTTTGTCTATATATTCTTCTTTGTGCATTATTACTGTCGTATTTCCTTTGTCAGCCTTTGTAATTATTAGGTCATTGTCCCGTAATTTTGCCCTTATCTGCTTAGCAATTTTTTGCATTAGTTTTGTCTCGTTTTCATTGAATCGTATATCTGTGAAATTTTTGACTCGTGAATGAAACTCCATCCTATTGTGATTGTCGGTTTGTTTTGTTAGCTTTGTAAATTTACGCTCCATTCGTTTGTATTTTTCATCCATCTGGTTTTGTACCCTAGATTGTGTAAAAATGGTGGAAATATATGGAATAGATTATGTTTAGTCAATATGTCGGCTACCTCTAAGTGAATTAACAGTTCATATTTGGCAGTCGTGAAGTAGACACGCTGCAAATTTATTATGGAAAAATATTCGATAAGCCAATGTGTTTTAATATTTAAAACATTTTATCAAACTCAATCATCGATTACTGTGACGATCAGAAAGTTCCGTGAAATTTTTGAGAGAAACAAAATGCCAACAAAACACACTATTTATCGTGAAGTCAATGATTTCAAAGAAATAGGGTCTGTAGGTGATAGGCCCAAACATGGACCACAACATACTGTAAAATCGCCTGAACGCCATTACTGCTGCTTGAGAAAGTGTTCAAAACAATCCATCAACCGCAATTTGATGCCGTGCTCAGGAGCTTGGTTTTCAAAGAACAGCGTTAGACCACAATTTTGCACAAGGATTTGCATTTGTTTTCATATAAGATTCAGTTGCAACAAGAGCTTCTTCCACAACACGATTTACGCCTTCGTAAATATGGGCGTTACATACATAATTACCGACATTAAATAAAACATTTATCAAAATAAAATCCATTCTCTTTTATTTGATTAAAAATTATTAACAAAGTATCGGCGGACACCCTATATTTAATAAATTGTTTTCTTGCTTCCTTAGGATTCGTTAAATTGTAACCAGGCAGCTCTATCCAGATAGCTGATTGCTTTCAAATTGTCCCCCCCGGGGGCACATTTATGGTCTTTACGGTACGTAACAGCTGTCTAGATCTGTGCAACTGGGGGTATAAAGGGAGCCCAGTCCCCTGAAGACAGGCAGGTGGTCAACTGGAAACTCCACTTTATTTCCACGGGGATCAGTGAGCCGCAGAGTTCATTATTTGTCTCTTTAGACATTTAATAGTTCTCTGGCTGATCATTGAGGTTGGCCCCTATATGGGAGCATCGTGGTGGTTGTGGTTTTGCGGCCCCATAAGGGAAAAATGAAAATTATGGTGGCCAGGATCTACTCGCTATTAATGACACCCTAAGTGAATGATCCAGTCCAGTGAGCATGCTTGGCATGTGTTCTGGACAGGAGTTGGAAAGTCTCCAACTCTTTAGCAAGGTGTGATGATTTGCAGACCTGCACTGAAATCATTAAAGTTGCAACTAGGTGGTTCTGTTGCATAGAATTATGGCTTTGGCTATCTAGGACGCATGTATGACGTTCCAAATTATACAATAGTGGTTTGTCCACCATCTGATTAAGACTAATGGTCAGGCGCGGATGTAAAACAAATCACACTTTGCTTTCAAATTGTCCCCCCAGGGGCATATAAATATGGTCTTTATAGAACTTCAACTATCTAGACCTGTGCAACTGGGGGAAAAAGGGAGCCCAGTCTCCTGAAGTCAGACAGGGAGACAACTGGAAACTCCACTTTATTTCCACGGGAATCAGTGACCCGCAGAGTTCCGTTATTTGTCTCTTTAGACACTTAATTGTTCTCTGGCTGATTATTGAGGTTGGCCCTTTATGGGAGTATCGGGGTGGTTGTGGTTTCGCGGCCCCATATCAGTCTATGGTTCTATGGTGGCCAGGATCATTTCGCCGTTAATGACACGCCAGGAGAATGGTCCAGTCTAGTGAGCATGCTAGAAATGTGTTTTGGACAGGAGTTGTAAAGTCTCCAACTCTTCAGCAAGGAGTGATGATTTGCAGCCCTGCTCTGGAATCATCGAAGATGCAACTAGAAAGTTCTGTTGCATAGAATTATAGCTTCGGCTTCCTAGGACGAGCATGACGTTCCAAATTATGCAGTGGTTTTTTGATCCACCATCTGATTAAGGCTTCATGGCCAGGCGCGTATAAAAATCTAATCACACGTTGCTTTCAAATCGAAAATAACTTCGATAATACAATATTTTCTAATTCTGTTACTCGATACGATACGAATCGAATAAATACTTTAGTGATGCTGCAAACCTGAACAAAAATTTTTTACATCACTGTTAAAACGTAAACAAAAATTATATCAAAAACCAAAATTAAAAAAATCAAAAAGTAACACATGGATGTTGTTTTATTTTGTCTTGTTCACTTAAACCGTTAGTTGCTTCTCTGGCTTTTTCTCACGAAGAATTTGGCGATATGCTAACTTCGAATTTTTTCCATGGAAAATATTTTATTTCCAAAATATTGTCTATCGTTAGCCACTAGCTTTCCAATCTTTCTGTTAGCATATGGATTCCGCGCCAAAAGAACTGCTCCGGTTTTGAGCTAAAAGCTTAATCAAGCTAATTTTTGATACCCTGTTCCGAAATGAAGGGTTTCTAGTATGTGCATTCCGCATCAATCGAAACAAATAGTAATCACAAGGGGTAAGGTCTGAGTGGTTGAGCCAACAGTTCCCATCCTCTGTTTTCCAAATAGTTTTTTAACACTCTTGCAACGTGTGGCCGAGCGTTATCAAGATTAAAAATTATATCCTTGTGGCTGATCGAATTTTCTGGTCGTTTTTCGTTAATTGCTGTTTTCAAATGAACCAATTGTTTTGGGACAATTCTCCTGTGATCGTCTAAGCTTATGTAAATAACTCATAATATAAGACACCAAATACAGATCATTATTTTATAGTTATGGATTTTCGGCTTCGGCATTGATTTGGATGATTGACTTAGCTTTACGTATGAACTTTTTGCACTTGAGGTTATCGTAATTTATCTACTTTTCATCATTATTTACAAAACGATCCAAAGATAATTTTTTTGTAGCGAAATTGCCTTTTAAAGTCGCTCGGCTTTAATTCATATGAGGCACAATTTCCTTGCTTTTGAAAGAATTTCAATGCTTGTTGTGTAACTGCCAATGATATTTCACGTTCTTCTTTCATTTGCCAACAATCTTCGTCATGTTGTGCTTCTTTCAATTCGTCATCTTTTCGGCTGACCAGACCTCTCCATGTCTGCTGTATCAAAATAAAAACTTTTAAATTACGCAAACCATTGTTTAAAAAATTTCTGAGTTGGTGCATGCTGACCCTAAACTTCTATCTAGAATCGAATACTTTTAGCAGTCGTTTTCTTCACATGAAAGAAGGTTATCACACTTCCCCGCAAAGCATGGTTTTTAGATACAAATTCCACATTAGTTTATAGCGATTAAAAAAAAATGTGCTTTATACTTTGGCGTCTATCGCATACTGAATTATAATGGCAGATGTTCCAAAATACTATATTTGTTGTTGTTGGAAATTTGATTTACAACAACAATATTTTACGTAGAAGTTAACGTGTTACCCAGTGGTTGCAAAACAACCACAATAAATAATTTTTCTTTTTAACTTTTTCAATTTCTCCTCTTAACGTCTTTCCTGGCTGTTTGTTTGCAAATGGCGATAGCTTTCACAAAAGACAAAAATATAAAAATTAATCCCCACACGGAAGGCAAGATATTCTGACTACGTAGATAGATGTCTAATTAATACATTTCTTAATTTTAAAATGAATTATTATTATTATTTTTAAAGGATGTTTTTTTAAGCCCGATAGAACTTGAAATTGTAAAAAATAACACAAAAAATTAAATTGTAATCAAAATTTCTTTTTTATTCGAGGGATCAATACGTGACATTAACATTTGAAAATGATTTCGGGCATATGGGCACCGCGGCTGTTCTTGACGAAGCGCATTCTGGACGTCCAATTTTGGGCCACTTTTTCGAGCACTGCTGGGCGTATGTCACGAATAACACGAACAATGCTGTCCTCCAAGGCGTCAATTGTTGCTGGTTTATCAGCATAAACCAGTGACTTCACGTAGCCCCACAGGAAATAGTCGAGTGGTGTCAAATCGCACGACCTTGGAGGCCAATTGACAGGTCCATTTCTCGAAATCAACTTATCGCCAAATTTTGATTTCAATAAGTCGATGGTTGCGTTCGCTGTATGGCACGTAGCGCCATCCTCTTGAAACCACATCTCGTCCGGATCAATGTCATCCATATTTTCAAACAAAAAATCATTAATCATGGTGCGGTAAAGATCTCCATCGACCGTAACGCGAGCTCCGGCCTCATTTTTGAAGAAATAAGGTCCGATGATGCCACCAGCGTGAAAACCGCACCAAACGGTGCATTTTTCTGGATGTAATGGAGTCTGTAGGGTCTGTTGTGGATTGGTCTCACTCCATATGCGGCAATTTTGCTTATTAACAAACCCGTTAAGCCAAAAATGCGCCTCATCGCTGAACACAATTTTGCGATAAAACAACTGGTCAGTTGCCAACTGCTCTAGAGCCCAATCGGCGAAAGAACGACGCATATAACGGTCTCGTGGCTTCAATTCCTGCACCATTTGGATCTTATACGGGTGTAGGCCGAGATCTTTGCGCAAAATTTTCCACGTAGTGGACGGACAGAGCCCCAATTCCTGTGACCGACGACGAATTGATAAATTTGGATCTTCTTCCACACTTTCGTTTACAGCGGCGATATTCTCTTCAGTACGCACATTCCTTCGACGTGTTGGTGTTATTGCATCCTCTAGAGAGTATCTATCGACAGTTCGACGAATGGCTTGTTCAGATGCACGATTATTTACGCCATAAAAATGACGAAGTCGTCTATAAGTTGCGCGAATCGACAACTGATTTTCAAAGTAAATTTGGATAATTTCGTAGCGTTGTTCAAGAGAGAGTCTATTCATGATGATTTGTCAGAGTATACTGAAACAAATAAAAAAAATGTTTCATCAAAATTTCATTTTTTGTGTTACTTTTTACAATTTAAAGTTCTATCTAGCTTAAAAAAACGCCTTTTATTTATAAGATTTAAATTAACGGTCGGGAACGACAGAACGCCACCTGTGAGTCAGCAACAAGAAGATCATCAATGCAGTCAGCTGTAATGCAGATCAAAACTCACCGCTAATAGTTGTCATGCAACTATGATGGATAAAATGTGTGTGTGTGTGTGTGTGTGTATAGTATATGTGTACAAGTATATAAGGCGGAACATTTTATGAAACGAGATCAACTGGCAAGAAGATCGCCTGCATATAAGTCTTTTTGAGGAGCTTTATATTCCGCAATAACTTCTTATCAGCGGATAGCAAGTAGATCGCCTGTAGGCAAGAAGCCTTTTGGAGGAATTTTATATTCCGCAATTGCTTCTTGCCTGTAGGCAGCCTGCCTGCCGGTAAGAGATCTTTTAGAGGAATTTTATATTCCGCAATAATCTCTTATCGACAGTGCAGCTGTCAAGCCAATCCCCGGCTTATCTTCTACCGGGGATTGGCTTGGCCGTGCGACTAATGCTGTTGCGGAATTTTATATTCCCTCAGTATTATACAAAACGGCCTAGAACTTCCCGCGATCGCTGCTGCGAAGTGCAGTGCTTAGTTAACCGCCGCGGCCGCCAGTACCACTATCCGGTCCTGCCGTCAGTCCCGCTGCCGCCTATACCGCTGCCGCCTGTACCGCCAGGTACTACCGCCATTAATGCTGCACTGCTGCCGACTGTACCGCAGCCATCTTTATCGCTGCCGCCTGTACCACTACCAGATCCTGCCGCCAGTGCTGTACCACAGCCGTCTCTACCGCTGCCGCCTGTACCGCAGCCATCTTTATCGCTGCCGCCTGTGCCACTGCCGCTACCGCCAGTACAACCATCAGGTACTGCCGCTGCCGTCTGTGCCACAGCCGTCTTTACCGCTGCCTTTTATTGCTGTACTATTGCTGATGTTCCTACTGCTGCCCATCGCCTCAGCGAGTGGACTCCATGTTCTTTAACTACGATTCCCGACCGTCCACTATCAACCACCTACCTCGTAAGAGTTGAGTAAATAAACTTGGTGATCAGTTTATAAAGCATTAAGTGTCATTCCTTCCACAGACCAAGAAGGTACATAATGAAAGAAAAATAAAAATTGCAACGACCCTGGCCTCCGCTGTCGCTATCCCAACAACCAGCGTAAACATGTCATTACAGATGCAACGATGACGGGATAAATACCTGGACCAATAATAATAACTCACCAATATGCCATACAACGTTGCCTGAAGATGATGTATTAACATCGAAAGCGCTCGCCAATTGTAAACAAACAGCCAAGAAAGACGTTAAGAGGAGGAATTAAAAACAATAGTTCATTCACTGCTGGAACAAAGCCAAACAATTTAGTACCAAATTACAATTCATTTATTAGAAAAAGTACGTGTAGCTTACACTAAAATCGGAAAAGGAAAAGTTAATTATTGGGTTTGTTTTGCAGCCTCCGGGTAACACCTCCAGGTACCCCTTGAGGCTAGTAGGTAGTCTACTAGCTTGTCAGTATGGGTGTTGTGGGTTCGATTCCCAACGAAGACCTTGGTTTTTTTTTACTACAAAAATAAAAATTGACTGTCGGTGGGGCTGCTCAGCGATGAAGGCATAATTACTGGTCGGCTGTGCTGTCTTATACGGCAGTTAATTTCCGACGATCCTTCTACTTTCACCACCTGTTTCATCTCTTCTCTATCCCTTTCCAAAAGAATGTAGCACGGTACTTGACTAAATAGGCATTGTTGCCTGAAGTGCTACTTCTCTTAAAAAAAATATTGTTATCGTAAAGAAAATTTCCGTCAAAGGTTATGGGTCTGGATTCTGAAGTTGTAAGATTGAAAAAATAAATATGGAGGTTAAACAGAACACAAGGAAGCGTCTAAAGGTTTAACAGTACTTCGTCCTGTCGTAATAAACAAAAAAGTCAAAATAATGCCAACAGGTGTAGCATACATTAAGGAATTAAGCGGCGATAAATACCCCACACGGTGCATTTTGGTAAAAAGTCTGCTGAGCACTTTGTATCTTTAGAGCACGATCATTGAAACAATTCCAGAAGAGCATCCAGAAAAAGGCATATGGAGTACAAATGATTCCAAAGCTCTGATAACTATAATACTAAGTGTTAAGCCGCGCTTATCCATCCGCATTAAAAATTGTACTATTGCTAAAAGTACCTGGAACAGAGTGTGATTTGTTTTACATCCGCACCTGGCTATGTAGCCTTAATCAGATGGTGGACAAACCACTATTGTATAATTTGGAACGTCATACAGGCGTCCTAGGAAGCCGAAGACATAATTCTAAGCAATAGAACCACCTAGTTTCAACTTTAATGATTCCAGGGCAGGGCTGTAAACGATCACACCTTGCTAAAGAGTTGGAGACTTTCCTACTCCTGTCCAGTACACTGGACTGGATCATTCACTTTGCGTGTCATTATCAGTGAGATGATCCTGGCTACCATAATAACCATTATACTGTTATGGGGCCGCAAAACCACAACCACCACGATACTCCCATATAGGGGCCAACCTCAATGATCAGTCAGAGAACTATTAAATGTCTAAAGAGACAAATAATGAACTCTGTGGTTTTACTGATCCCCGTGGAAATAAAGTGGAGCCTCTAGTTGACTCCCTGCCTGTCTTCAGGGGACTGGGCTCCCTTTATACCCCCAGTTGTATAGATCAAGATAGCTGTTACGTACTATAAAGGCCATAAATGTGCATCCGGGGGGAAAGTACCTGGAACATTTTAAGTTCTCTCTACAAAGTAAATACGGCATTTGGAAAAGTTAATTTGCTTAAAAAAACTCCTTCGTTTCAAGTTTAGCACTGGCCAGGGATTTTGCAACCTGTGGATAACACTATAACTTCCATGTTAGATTTTGTTGTCGCAAATAAAATTTTCAACACTTATTTTGGACACAAACCATATGTGAGGGTTACTCCATATATTGTTCAAATCGGCATTATTAACTTGTATAAATCTGTATGTTGAGCCATCAAGTTTCCAACAAACTCTTTTTGAGTGAAATTTATTTTTGCCTTAAAATTTTTGTTATTATTATTGTTATTATTTATCACATATAAAAAGTGTTCACTCACATTTTCTTTTATTATATTTTTATGTTTAAAATAACATTACATCGAATGATTGTTGGCGTGTGAGTAAAAACTCATATGGTTTCATTAGAACGCTCTTATGCTATCAAATGTCATTATTAGAAATTTTGATACTGATTATTCGATAACAAATCAAAGAACCCCAAAAGCAAAACACTCCCACGTTCAAATAAGAATTCACTAGTAAGCGAGTGGCAAGAATTAATCCCCAGGAACTATTTGACTATTAAAGTGTTTTTTTTTGTTTATTCCACAATAAAATGCAAATTAAAGCGAAAGTAAAATAATAATTCAAAACTCAATTTGTTACTAATCGAAAAAATAAGTGATTTTTTAACGCGTTTAAGCCCGCTGTTAATGTCCTTTTCCTAAGACCTTTAACTTGAGTGCTAAAATTCTACAAGTAGTTTTCTTGTTATCTTTGCCACCTCCCCATTAATAACGAAAATCGTACAAAAGCTAACAAATAATCAAATAAAAGGGACTTATTTCAGTTACTAAAATTTACATTTTAAAAAAACATGAAATGAGCAACAGAGAACAGAACAACAAAACAACTCTGTGTGAAGCACAGCAAGACCCAGCAAGCTCGCAACGCAAGTAAACATAACAAAATCATTGAAACCCAGAAAACAAAATGATAATCATTTGAAATATTAAAATTCATTTAGTTTGTTGTTGTGTGAGTGAATTTCCTTACTTGGGAAATGAGTAAAAAATTATATTATTTTTTTCACTGCACTGAAATGTGCTTTTCCTTATATCGTATATTCTGAAGACTATTTGTTAAAAAGAAGTTCACATCCATTTATATTTATTTATTCTAAATCTTATCTCTAGATAAGTAAATTATATTCAAGTTATGGCAGCATGTTCTTTATGATAACAGTTCTACATTTAATGAGTTTTTCAACAAGAAGTTTGTTTTTCAATTGTGGCAACACCAACAGCATAATAGTTTTGACATTTAATTTTTTGACGTTTTCGTAGTAGATGGATTGCCAGTTGTTACACTGAATTAAATTTCGCACAAAAATCGTATTAAAATAATTGGTGTTAATGGTTCATAAATTTACGGTTTTATAGCTTTATCGTTTTGTAAGAGAGTGGCCCTGGAGGCTCGTAGGGGTTGCTGTTTTTTTTTTTCACTACAAAAATAAAAATTTACTGTCGATGGGGCTGCTCACTAATGAAGGCATGATCGGTCACTGATCGCTGTGCTGTCTTATACGACAGTTAACTTCGATAACTATCCTTCTACTTTCACCATCTGTCTCATCTCTTCTCTATCCTTTTCCTAAAGAATGTAGCACGGTATTTGACTAAATAGGCATTGTTGCCTGAAGTGCTACTTCTCTTTAAAAAAATTAAAATAATTTAAATCCACTATTAAAATGGTGGTTCTGTTAAGTTACATTTCGTCAAATTCGTGATATTTTCGAACAACATAATCGTCTTTCTGAAACCGCTTTTAAGAATTTGGACGCAAAATTTGAGTCTACAGGCTCGATACAAAGTATGGAAACACCAACGCGTGTTCTATCAGGTCAACTGAAAATATTGCAGCCGTGAGCCGCAGATCCAAATTTGTCAATTCCTCGACGTTCTCAACAATTGGGGTTATCTAAAACCGCCATATGATGAATTTTGCGTAGGGATTTGACATTGAAGCCTTACAACTGATGCAGGAATTGAAGTTGACCGACCATTCACATAGCCGTAGATTAGCTCATTTCATTCAGGAACAACCGGCTGGCTTTTCTGAAAAAAATCATTTTTCAGACAGATTCCATTTTCATATGTCAGGGTATGTCAACAAGCAAAATTGCCGCATTTTGGCTTCTGCAAATCGTACAGCGATTATTGAGAAGCTTTTGCATGCTTAACGTGTCACTGTATGATGCACTATGTTGTCTGGAGGCGTGATGGGAACGTTTTTTTTCTCGAAAATGAGGCTGGAAATGCAGTAATGGTCAATGAAACACATTAAAGCGAGATGCTAACAGCTCAACTTTGGCCTATTACTGACGATGCTTATATCACTGACATGTGGTTTCAACAAGACGGTGCCACATGTCACACAGCCAATGAAACGATCAATTTATTGCAAACTAAATTTCCCGTTCGTATAATTTCACGACAATTAACAAGTGGTCAGATCGTTTGATTTAACACCACTGGATTATTTTTTGTGCGGTTATGCTAAGGACATGCCTTCTGAGACCCCTCATGTTTTTTTTTCTGATAATAAATCAAAACATTACGCTCGTAGTGGGAGTAGAAATGCAAAAATAGCCACTGTACAGCAAAGTGTTGAGAATGAGCCTGGAACAGAACATAACGCGTCAAAGTTTGCAACAATTATGCATTCGTTAGAGCAACTTTAAGCAACATTTTGCATTCAAATCTGCATCTTCACGGTTATAAAGTTTAACTCGTACAAGTGTTAAAGCCAACCGACCATGGTTTGCATCGAACACAACAACGCATTTTTTAACAAAATCAGATTTAGTGAAGAAGCTCATTCTCAATTGTCGCCTAGGTTATGAAAACAAAATTGTAGGATATGGGGCTTCCAAAATCCACAAACAGCCCTCGAAAAGCCATTGCATTCAATGAAAGTAATCGCATGGTTTAGTTTGAGATCAGGCGGCATCATGGGCCTGTAAATATTTGAAAATAAATAATTAAACACCCTCACCGTGAATTCTCTGCCTTACCAAACTATAATAAACTATTTTTTGTGGCCACAATTGGCTAATGGTGACGGCCACCCAAAGGATTCGCCTATTGCATGAGAAATTGCCCTTTGGTGTAATTTCTCGACTTGTTGTCAATTGGCCACATCTTTCTTGTGATTTACCTCTGCTGGATTATTTTCTTTGATGCCATTTGAAAGAAAGATCAGGTTTACGCAAATACCCCACAAACCCCTTTCGGCGGCAAATTGATATGTTTTGACGGAAACTAACCGCCATTACATGTATCAAAGGGGGTAAAAGGCAGTCCAGTCTCCTTCAAAGTTAGCAGGAGCTAACTGGACAATTCCACTATATTTCCATGGGAATCAGTAAATCCCCAGAGTTCAGCTATTTGTGTTTTTATCCTTTTAGCTGTTCTCTGACTGATTATTGAGGTTGGCCCTTTGGGAGTATCGTGGTGGTTGTGGTTTCGAGGCCCTTATTTAAGTTGCGTGGGTCGAATCAGTTACAATGAATGGTCCAGGTCCAGTGAGGATGATTGCGATTGTGTTTTTAAATTTTATTAAGCTTCATGCGTTCTGGACTAGGATTTGGATAGTCTCTAACTCTTCAGCAAGGAGTGAAGGCTGCGGCCTGCTCCGGGCTTTTGAAGTTGCAACTAGGAGTGACTGGAGGATATACGTATCTGAAGTCCTTCTAGGGCGACGATGACGATACATTTCATTCACAGTGGTATGATCCAGCGTCTGGTTATGGCTTACACAGCTAGGTATCACGCATAGCCCACAAGATGTGCTTCATTTCTAGCAAGTCCGCCAACGTGCTAGAGATAAACATTTCCCCGACATCATATTTCATTATTATACTCCTTCTGGGGGCACATTATACGTCTTTATGGATCACACAACCATCTAGACATGTGTCTTGCGGGGTTAAAGGGAGCCTAGTCCCCTTTAAGGCTAGCAGGAGCCAACTGGACAATCCACTATATTTCCACGGAAATCAGTAAATCCCCAGAGTTCCGCTATTTGCCTCTTTAGACATTTAGCTGTTCTCTGACTGATTATTGAGGTAGGCTCTTCGGGAGTATCGTGGTGGCTGTGTGTTTCGAGGCCCTGGTTTGAGTTTGTGGGTCGGATCATTCACAGTGAATAGTTCAGGTCCAGTGAGTATGAATGCCGTCGTGTTCTTAATTATCCCCCCCGGGGGCACGTTTATGGTCTTTATAGTACGTAACAGTTATCTAGATCTGTGCAACTGGCGGAAAAAAGAGAGCCCAGTCCCCTGAAGACAGGCAGGGAGTCAACTGGAAGCCCCACTTTATTTCCACGGGGATCAGCGATCCCCAGAGTTCATTATTTGTCTCTTTAGACATTTAATAGTTCTCTGGCTGATCATTGAGGATGGCCCCTATATGGAAGTAACGTGGTGGTTGTGGTTTCGCGGCCCCATAACAGTATAATGGTTATTATGGTGGCCAGGATCATCTCGCTGTTAATGACACTCTAAGTGAATGATCCAGTCCAGTGAGCATGCTAAACATGTGTTCTGGACAGGAGTAGGAAAGTCTCCAACTCTTTAGCAAGGTGTGATGGTTTGCAGCCCTGCCCTGGAATCATTAAAGTTGCAACTAGGTGGTTCTGTTGCTTAGAATTATGTCTTCGGCTTCCTAGGACGCATGTATGACGTTCTAAATTATACAATTGTGGTTTGTCCACCATCTGATTAAGACTACATACCCAGGTGCGGATGTAAAACGAATCACACTATCTGTTCTTAATTATATTTGGCTTCATGCGTTCTGGACCAGGAGTTGGATAGTCTCCAACTCTTCAGCAAGGAGTGAAGGCTGCGGCCTGCTTCGGGCTTTTGAAGTTGCAAGTAGGACTGACCGGAGGATATACGTATTCGAAGGCCTTCTAGGGCGAGGATGGCGCTACATACCATCCACAGTGGTAATGATCCACCATCTGATTAAGGCCCACGGCCAGGTGCAGATGTAAATCTTATCACGTCGTTTCATTATTATATCCCATATTTCTACTTTACACTGGTATGAATGACCTAAAGTTGTCGAAAAAATGTGTGTGTATTTTAAGCCTATTTACTTCCTAACCTCAAACTTGCCCATTGATTTAAGATCAAACTATTATTACTGGCATAACAAACTTAAACAATTTAGTATCAAACAATTATGTTTGCTGGGTATAGTTTCTAGTCCATGACAAAGTCTCTGAGTAGCTGTGTCTGTTTATTTTTCTACGTTAACTGAGTATATGGACTTGAAATTAAATCATTTATATTTCTCTTATTTAATTAAATTTTCATTTCTTCTTTTTAATTATTCTTTTACAATCAAAAACAGAAAATTAAAAAATTTTCGTTTTGTTTCATTAACCGAACTATGAACTGACAAAGTTAAATGAAAGTGGAAAAGTACAACAACAATTATTGGAAGAAACACTGATTTCGAAATGGAAAATTTTAAAATCTTTAATGAAAAATATATTCTTTATTGATTATTTAAAGCTTTTTTTTTCTTTATTATCTATTACATCAAAATGTAGATAAAACGATGACTTCTCTCCCCACCCCCCACCCTCTTAGCATTCATCATAAATTCCATGTTCCACACAAATGTTCAAATATACAATTTTGTACAAATAATCACAAAAACTTTTGCCTGAGGAAGATTAACTTCCCAGTATGCGATTTCTATTTTATACCAGGATATCAAAGGAATAATTTTCTTTTGAATACTTCAACAATTAAAATTATCAAGAAAAGAGCAACGTTTTGCATGTCTTTTTTGCGAACGATACAGTTCAAAGATAAATAATTTCTTTTTAAACAAAAGCGCACCCATTTAGTAAAACAGAAGAAGTTGTAAGCAAACATGTGGAAAGTAAGTGCACCCAGTCCATATAACGAATAACCTACAGCTATTTGTTGAATTAAAACAGAAGAAAATTAAAAAAGGACGTCAGTATTTAAATAGTTAAAATTACAAAAATTTAGCATTGCTACAGTACAGCTAAAACGCATTGAAAGATATGCGTGATAAGCTTTACGTCAGTGCCTTAGCCATAACCTGACGGTGGATCATACCACTGTGGATGAATTTTAGCTTCACCCATGTCCCAAGAAGCCTTCGGATATGTATATCCTCTAGTCACTCCTGGTCGCCATTCCAAGAGCTTGGAGCAGGTCGCAGCCCTCACTTCTTGCTGAAGAGTTGGAGCCTATCCAACTCCTAGTCCAGAACACATGCAAGCTTAATAAAATTTTAGAACACAACCACAAGCACCTTTGCTCACTAAACCAGGACCATTCATTGTGTTTAATGTGAATGATCCGACCTACATAACTCAAACGAGGCCGCGAAACCACAACCACCACGAAGCTCCCGAAGAGCCTACCTCAATAATCAGTCAGAGAATAGCTAAAAGGTTAAAAAGCAAAAAATCTGAAATCTGGGGCTTACTGATTCCCGTGGAAAGAAAGTGGTGTTGTCCAGTTGGCTCCTGCTCCTTTTAGGGGACTAGGCTTCCTTTTACCCCCCGTTGACACATGTAATGACGGAGAGATTCCGGGGGACGCATTTAAAGATATTTCGTGATAAGATTTGCATCTGCTGCTGGCTGTAAGCCTTAATCAGATGGTGGTCAAACCGCTGGGAATGAAAAGCAACGTCAATCACGCCCTAGGAAGCCGAGGACTAATTCTAGCAACAGGTCTTTCCTAGTTGCAATTTCAGCGGTTTCGAAGCAGAGTCGCAAACCACTACTCCTTGCTGAAGAGCTGGAGACTATCCAACTCCTGGTCCCAAACGCATGAAGCTTAATATAATTAAGAACACGACGGCATTCATACTTACTGGACCTGGACCATTCATTGTGAATGATTCCAACCACAAACTCAAACGAGGGTCTCGAAACACACAGCCACCACGATACTCCCGAAGGGCCTACCTCAATAATCAGTCAGAGAACAGCTAAAAGGCTAAAAAGACCATTAGCGGTACTCTAGGGCTTTGCTGATTCCCGTGGAAATATAGTGGATTTTCCAGTTGGCTCCTTGCTAGCGTGTTACGGAACTAGGCTCCCTTTTACGCCCGCAAGACACAAGTCTAGATGGTTAAGTAATCCATAAAGGCAGACAAATGTGCCCCCGGGAGCGGACGCGTTTAAAGATATAACAAATAATTCAAAATAAGTGGCTGGAGATCATGCATAAGAAACACTCGACTGAGCTGCCTAACAATGTAACCCGCTATTAATGAATTACCAAGTTCATGAAAAACTGTATCAGCAGATACCAAGAATAACCACCACGACCACGCTGGCAAATGTCAATTCTTCCACCAAAGTTTTTAAGCACTTTTTGGCAAACTGGCGGTGCTATATCGTTAACTACATCACGGATTTTAGGTTTAAATTAACTCGTGTTAAATCACACGATCTGGCTAGAATCTTAACTGCTGATTGTCGTGTCAAGGCATTCAATCAAAGAAGTTTCACTCCAGGCCGTGTCTGCATTTTTCAAAAGCTCATCCATATTTTTGCAGCTATTTCCCTTCTATTTCGCGACGTATAATTTCCAATAGATTTTCTATAGGAGTGAGATCCAGCGATTGTGCCGATCATTTTAAAACGTTGCCAAGGAATCACTTTTACACACATTTAAGCAGCATTCCTCCTTAGCATGACATGTCTTTACCATTATTCCATATTTTCTATGAATCAAGCCTATGCCATAGCCTGACCCCAGACCAAAACACTATATCCACCATATTTCACAATAACTCTTAACGGATAAACAATTTTGAGGTTAGGAAGTAAATTATCTGTCAAATGATTAAATGTCAACAATTAAGCTCTCATCCTTTAATGTGGTTGTGGGTAAACAAAGATTATTGGATTTAAAACATGCCCAGAAATAAAAATGTTATTTTTAAAATAAATTTTGCCGATCCATATTGAATTAGATATTTTTCAGCAAAAAAGCCTTCTTCTTTTTCTTTTTTTGTCTTTCGGACTAGCACTCATGGGACTACTTTGAGAATTAGGAAATTATGGTATGGGGAGGAAGAAAAAGAGAGTAGTGTTTGTGGACACCTAATTTGAACTTTCCTACATTGAAAGTGAGAAAAATCCTCTGGAGGAAGTTTATTCCATATGTGGACTATTCTGCTAAAAAACGAATTTTCCCTGTAATGCGTGGTGCGATTCACTAGCCAACCACAATAGATGCGCTCGCAACGAAAATCGAGTTACATGCAAAAACGTGCGAGTATCCGAAACAAAATCCTTAACTTCATTTGAGCACCGACTACAATGGTAAAACAGTTAATTACATTCTACAATGCGTCGATGCTCTAGCGAGTCAATTGAATTGGATACCCTACTGTCTCCAATGAGCCTCTTGGCCCTCTTCTGTATGCGGTCGAGCAACTCCAAAATAGACTTTGGGGCGCCGGCCCATACATGAGAGTTGTATTCCATTTTTGGACCGATATAGGGTGGTATAAATAGTACGAAGATCGAATGAAGTAAAGTATAACTTACGCCGTTTTAGAAAACCGAGACACTTAAAAGCTTCTTCAGAAGCTTAGTCCATCGAACTTCACACTGAATTTTCATGTCAAGAACATCAAGAGCTTCTAATTTCGTAATACCTATATCACCTATAATAACAGATGCCGCAGCATTTCCAACAGCAACAAGTTCTTAATGTTGCTGTTTGAAATGTAACAGCTTCTTTAGAAAGTTGAGAATGGAGCTTATGAAATATTTTGTAATTAAATCTATAATTAAAAGCAGGATAAGTTTTTGAAAAGTGGCAACATTGTTTGCCTTTTAGAACGAAACTTATCAGAAGAAGCATAGAAATTGCCTTTTCTGTCCTACACTCCAAAGATTTAATTAAGTATAATTTTTAAACTTAAAACGTGAATAGTTATCGTTAGCTCAAGGATAATCCAGCCTAATTTGAATAGATTTTGTAAATGGAAAAAGTGATCCCAAAAATTAGCCGCATTTTCGTTAAAATTTATGTACTTAAAACACGTTCTCGAAAAGCATTTGTAAATACAAATTCTATTTGCATTCAATATTGTTAATTTGTTCCTTTTTCTTTTCTTTTTGCCTAACGAAAGGAAACATTTATTTGTTCGTTTCTAAATTGTATTTTTTTACCATTTCCTTTCAAACTCATGAGAAATTCACAATATTTCCGTATTTGTAAAAAAAAAAGTTAACTTTCTTTCTTCCATTCATTCCTGTGCATACGCAATAAACACAACAGTAACAACAACAACAACATGATCCTTATTTTAAACTCAGAAATCGAACAATAAAACATTCGTAACCAAAACAAATAAAAGTGTAAGTTTGAAAATTGTTTGGAATTTGAAATGCAAGGTCCACCCTCTCACATATAAAAACTAAATGAAACAGGATACAAGTAGATGAACAACGTTTAGAAAAAGGGGAATGCGAATGTTGTATGTGTGGCAAGCAAAAAAACATTAAGTGTTGCCGAATAATTTATAAATGTAAGAACGTAATGCACAAGAACAGCAACGTGGCAGACATGAATAATGAAGTAAAAAAACTATCTGCCGCCACCAAATGTTACACTCAGAAAAATATTGCCTGTAAAAAAAATTTGAATTAAAACAAATTTTTGAAAAAAAAACAATTTCTATAATAAACAATTTTTAAATAAAAAATTTAAAGTAAAAAAAAATATAATAAAAAACTTTTTAGAATGAAAAATAATAATCAAATTTTTAAAATAAAAAAAAATTTAATTAAATATTTTTGAATAAACTGTTTTATTCAATTTTTTTAATAAAAATTTTATAATAAAAAATTTTAAAATAAAAAATAATAAAATTTTAAAATAAACAATTTTTCAATATATATTTTTGAATAAAATTTTTTGTTAATAAAAATTTTTTAATAAAAAAATTTTAAATAAAACTTTTACTTTTTGAAAAAAAAATTTTATTAAAAAAAATAAACTTTTAGTTTTCGACAACTTTTTCTTGATGTTTTTTATTCACATCGGGTTTTTCGGATTTGTGGCAACACCAACAACGTGATAATTTTGACATTTAGTTTTTTGACGTATTCGTAGTAGATGCATTGGCACTTGTTAAATGGTGGTTGTAGTAAAGTTATAATTCGCAAAATTCCTTGTATTTTCGGACAACATAATCGTTCTTCTTAAACCGCTATTAAAAATTGGTCGTTAAATTTGAACAGGCTTGATACAAAATAGGCGAACACCAACGTGTGATCGACCAGGTCGTTCAACTGAAAACATCACAGCTCTGAGCCACAGTGTTGAAGCAGATCCTAATTTATTAATAACTTGACCTTCTCAACAATTGGGGTTATTCAAACCATTACATGGCGAATTTTGCATAAGGATTTGATTTTAAAACTTTACAAGGTTCAACTGGTGCAGGAATTGAACATACCCTTGCAGACTACCGGTTTCTTTTGTATTAGTTGGTAAATTACCGGTCGGGCTTCGAAAATTGCTTTCTTTCAGTTTTAGGCTCTTGCCGCCTTTTACTCTCAAAAACTAGAGTGGGTTTAATGTTAATGTTTAATCCAGTAAAGTAGAAATTTTGTAATTAATAAAGGAATGTGCTGTGTGGGCAAAATGTTCGTCAAGAGATGTCGTCTCTTTTAAGAAAGTTTTAAGCCACATCAATTGTTTGCGGGTTATTCACCTAAACCTGATCTTTCAAATGTCCCTAGTTAAAGTAATCTAGCGGCGTTAAATCACAAGAACGAGGCGGCCAATTAACATCTCCAACTCGAAAAATTAAGCGAGAGTGAAACATCTCGTGCAATAAGCGAATGGTTTAGGTGGATGTGTGGCTTGTGCTGTTCATTGATATCAACATTAGCTTATTGTGGCCACAAAAAAATTTATTAACATGGCATATTACCACAGAGAATTCACGTGACTGCGTTCCTTTGCTTGTATTCGAAAAAAATACGGGCAGATGACGCTGCCTGAACATAGACCACATATTGCTTTCTTTGAATGTAATTATTTATTTTTATGTATTTTAAGAGCCCCATATCCGAGAATTTTGTTTGTTTGGAAATGAAACTTATCACTACAGATTATTTTGTTAAAAAAAAGGTTATGTTAATTCAGCCAATTCCTGCTTCTAGGCAAACAATAGTCGATCGGAAGGTGTTAAACTTGATAAGCATGAGAATGAAAATCTTTATGCAATATGTTGCGCAAAGTTCCTCTAGCGATAACAAATTGTTGAGAACGTCGACAAGTTGATGTTCCAGATTATCAACACTTTGCTGCGCAATGACTATTTTCCATCACTACACCACTACGCGTGCATTGTTTTAATCTATTGTTAGTAATAATACCGTGAGCCTTGAATATACTACATAATTATTAATCGGTCACCGCGGAGCCTGATTATGCAGAAAAACTGCTCGAATTTTCCAAGTGTAACTTTTACCATTTTGATAGTTAATATTCAGAATTAATACTCTTTGCTCAAGAGTGTAACGTACCACGCTCAAAATTTACCAACTTTTTACCCAATAAATGCCGTAGGATGACAGCTCAACTCTGGATATTAATCATTGGGCCAGTTCACATTGGATTAATATTTGTTTTGCACAACTTTAGTTCTTTCCAAAACACACTATACTAATTATTTTAGCACAAAATTCTATACGTATACACATCTTTGTGTGTATTAGTGTTTTTTATTCATTTCATGTTTGTTTTTCGTTCGGTATACACCACAGTATACGCATTACAAAATAAATATGGCTGTGATGATGAAAAGTTTGTTTCTAATTTTATTTTCTGTAAAATTATTTTTATTCTTATTCGACCTTTTTTATTTTAATTAAATAAAAAAATTTTTTTCAATTTGTTAATAATTTTTGTTATTAAAAATTAATTTTTCCTGAAGAATCTTTCCATAGGAAAGCGAAATATTGAAAATATATGTATATCGTTAAAATTTAATTAAAAATACCGTTTAAAAGATTAACACATATTTAATTTTCTGTAAAATATAAAAATATTATAACAAAAACTTGAATTCAATAATAATAAAATCGCAAGTATTTAATTTTCATGTGATTTGTTCAGGTTACAGGTAAAAATGATACAAACAAATAGCATAAACAACGCCACTTGTTGTCTATACAGATTTATCAACTTTAATGTTAGTTGCCGCGATCAACCACCTTCTACTTTTGCATTCATACTTAAATGACAAGGCAATAGCCAACTGAAGACTAAAAATCGCTCTGCAAAAAAAACACACAAGACCTGTGTTTTCATAAATGCATGTGTATTAGTTTAGTTTTCGTTGTGCGGCTTTGAAGCTGCTAGAAAAATTGTTTCAACCAAAAACTACCCCCCTCACCGAAAATGCCTACAAACTGCCAGCACAACTAATCCAATGTGAACTGGCTCATTTGTACAAATTTTACTTTCTAACCTCAAATTTTTCCACCCAGTATAAAGTGCATATAAAATGAAATGTTTCGTTGAATACGAATCCAGACATGCACGCTTGCATAAAATTGGTTGCATCTACACTTTTAACTTACTTTGCTTCAACGGAAATTAACAAAGCTTTAACTAACATTCTGTACACACGAAGTAAGTGGATATGCATGAATACAAATTAAAGACACTCAATATATATATTAGATGTAGATGACGTTTGTATAAAATGTTTATTTACATACTTATTTATTGATTTATCTCTTTAACACCTTTTTAAACGCCAAACGATTTCAAGACAAGTAATATTGTGCTTATGCTAACTTAAGCAACTGTGTGAATAAATATCTTTTCGTCAAGTTTCGTCATGGCATTTGCTTAAGCAACCACTGAAGTTAATTTTGTGTTGTATTTTAAATATTATTAGAAAAACAAATTGCAATGGATGCCGAAAACACTTTTGTACTAAATTTAATAGAAAATGTTAAGAATCAAAAGTGTCTGTATGACAAAAATGATGGTTTTTATTATAACCGAAGTGTAAAGGAAAGGACTTGGCAGGAAGTTTCAGAAAAATGCAACAAAAGTGGTAAGTCTATACATACTTTTTTACATACATACATAAGTATGTACATATGTATGTATGTATGTATGTTGTGTGCAATTTGTTTCCTTGCAAGGTTTTGTTTACAAACATTTTTCTATTTATGAATTAATTAAAAGCCGCCGAATGCAAACACCGATGGAAGCTGCTGCGTGAACGTTTTGTCAAGGAAATGAAGAAGCCAGAAAACCCATCAAATTGCGGAATATGGAAATACTTTGACGCCTTGATGTTTGTAAAAGACTCCACAGTACCACGCGGGTACACACAATATTTTTATTACCACTCTCTCTTTACTTCAAAGTTCACATTATTATTTTGTATAGCCCTCGCAGTAATATTGATGACCAAGAAGATGTTGAACTGGCTTTAGATCATTCTGTGCTTAGTGCAGCTAGCTTGGAGGATGCAACAACTCCCACAGCTCCAGTTAAAAAGAAGCAAAAAGTATCTTTGGATAGCATCTGCCAAAAATTTGAAGCGAGTATTGACAAACTGGAAAACAGTTATTCTACATCAACTACTGAAGCCAACCCGTTGGACGATGCCTTCTTAAACATAGTCAGTTGTTTGATGAAGGAATTGGCAGAGCCGGTTAAGGAAGAGTTTCAAGCCTGTATGCTGCAGGAACTTTATCGACTGCGACGAGAAAATAAATACCATTAAATTTTGTTTACATTTTTTGTTAGTTCAAAGTAAAACAAACAGTAATTGACGATTTTTACTTAAAAATGGTGTAGTATTTTTGTTTTTGTATTTTTATTTCAAATATATTGAATACATACATACATGTGTACATATTAATGGATTTGTACTTTTTTATAATTTAAAAACAAATTAATTTGACTTTTACGTCAGCGTCATCATTTTATTTTATTTTTTTATTGAATTTTTTCTTATTATTTTATTTTCAGTCTATTTTACATTAAAATAATGACCAAATTTTACTTTTAAATGGCATGTATTGAATTTCCGTCAAACTAAAGTAAATACAAAATAATTTATTCAGTTTTTTACATTATTCTATTTTCGGAAGGGCAGGTCAAGTACAAATAACACTTTAAATCTGTGGATTTCGTTGCTATCATCTAACATATTTATTGCTAACACATTAGAATGATTACTTAATCTATTTATATATTTATTTGACTGAAGTTATTAAACTCATCTTTGATTATTGAAATTCGAAAATATCTGTGTATGTTTTTGTTGCTGATACACCATCACGCATTTGCTAAAATTTTGAAGAATTTTTGACTGGTATCTCTACAGTTTCTTAATGTTGAGAATTACTTGTAGTTCCAGATGTCTATGTCCATATCGGTTGTACTATTGTTTTGCTCAGCAGAATCTTATTTTTAAGCTTGATCTGGGGGCCACTACAGGCAGACCATTTTTCGTATTTTTAAATTACTCTTCTTGACATGTGCTCTCCGAGTCTTCCACTAAGATGAAGGCCTAAATATTTTACAGTATTGGAGCTTGCAGTATAATTGTGCCGTTTAAATAAACAGGTGGGCAGTCAATTTTTTTTCAGAGCAAACTCCGAAGCATACATAGCAGCAGTATTTGCTATAAAACAGTACAATAATACGCTTTCTAAAATGTATTAAATATTATTGACAATCCTATGACACTGTTCTTTCTAGTGCGCCATGTTTATATCTAAACCCAAACTGGTAAACGGGTATATTATATTATTTCTCTAAGATTGGCATTAATTTCTTTCAAAAAGTGATCTTAAAAATTTGTCAATAAACTGATAAGTTACAGGGTGCAACCTTTTTGAGTTTACTAAGTTTTAATATGTGCGTATATTTTCCGACGGGGTTTAATTTATTTTTTATTTGGGTACGGTTTTACCTTCAAATTTCGGTTGGGAACAAACCGGTTTCGGTTATTTGCCATCTTCAGTGTTCTCTTTATAAAGAGAAAATTTGACAAGGGTTGACGTAAAACCGTTCCCAAATAAAAATAAGTTTTAATACCATTACTTTTTTTGCATATTACTAAGCCTTCAAGTAGAATAATAAATTATTAAAAAAAAATAGCTCGTTTTCTTTGGCAAAGATTTTAAAACCTTGGAATTGATGCTATCGTTACTAGCAGATTTAGTATTATTTAATTTATCAGTGTCCTTTCCTACTTCAACTGTGGATTTAATATAACGATCCATTTGAAAAGGAATATATTAAAAGTTCATAGTATCCGCACTTACAGTCGGATTGTTTAAAACAAATAGGTTAATTGTTGATTGTAGGTGTTCCTTAAAACATTTGCTTTGCTGTTTAAACTTTTTATTGCTAGCCATAGTTACAACACCAAAATTTTTAAATAATGGTTTAACAAATCGTTATTATATTTTTATGCGGTTTTTGAAATTTGTTTTTTTTTATTATTTTGTATTCGGCCTTGTTTCTTCTTTAATAAATAAGTATTTATCTATAAAAAGATAAATTTATATTTATTATTGAAATTCGTTTTATCTAATATTCTTCTAGTGCTCACTCGTCTGCTATTTGGAATTAACTCCCTAATTTCAGCCGATGGACTAAATATGTTACTAATTATTTCACTTTCTATTTACTGGAATGGCCATTCATGCTGCCTAATCAAATCAAATTGATGAATAATTCATTGGTATCCTTCAAGTAAAATATTATTTTTATTTAAAAAATTGAAAAGAAATTACATAAATTGTCTCTCATTTCTGTTGATCTTCTTCCACCGTATAAATGAGACTTTGCTGATGGTGTAATCGATGGAATATTATTTTTAATAGCACACCGCCACGTACCATAATGAAGCTCTCCATTCGAATCCTCCCAATCTACATAACTTTTAGGAACGTAGGAAGATTTATCATTTAACATTAAAAAATTATGCAAAGAAACGCAAGCTAATATAATTTTTTCGGCATTTTCAGGAAATAAATGCAAACTATTTTGTAAAACTTGCCACCGAGATACTAAAATTCCAAAAGCATTTTCAATTGTATGACAGGCTTTTGATACTCTCTTATTAAAAGCTTCTTTATTAAATGGCAACAGCTCGCCAGGATAGGGACGCATTAAGTTCATAGCTAAAGGGAAGGTAGTATCACCAACAAAAAAATGCGGAATTTTTAATTGTGTATTTGGTAGATTTTTAGGTAGAGGAAGTGGAAGGTTGCTACTAAGCAGCCTTTTACCAAATCGACTAAGTTGGAATATGCCTGGGTAGTAAATAAAACAAAATTAAAATTGAAACCGAATAATTTTAATAAACAATTGGTTACCGCCATCAGTATAGCTTCCATAGGTTCCAATATCGATGTGTGTGAACTGATAGCGTGCATCACATGCTGCTAACAAGACGATAGATGACAATTGTTTATTACTATTATGAGGACACTGAACGGCGATATGTTTGCCAGCAATAGCTCCAACACAATTGGGCAAACTCCACAGCTGCCAAAAATCTTCCGCAATCTGCTTGTAACCGTCTTCGTTTGGTTCACACACATAAGTAACTTTCCGCAGCACTTCAGCTGTCTCCATAATAATCAATCGTACTGTCTCCTTGCCCAACTTAAATGAATGTGCAAGTGATTGAAAAGAGGTTCCCTGTGTTAAATATCTTTTCATAGACAGAAAATTTTAAAACGTTAACTTCTGAATGCCTATAAAAGACAACACTTACAGCAATGTTACGGCCAACCGACATTCTGGTTGTACAGGCTCGCGCAACGAATGCTTTACAAGGAACGGCGTAACAAGTTGAAGTAAAATTTCATAAGCCCGCGGTGTCATTCGCGTGTATATAAAAAATTGTTGATGATCCATTTCCTTTACCATCAGAAACGACTGTACGAAGAATCCATTTTCCTTCCTATCATGATTTGCCGCCTTCACTGAGCATGAACGTATTCTTTTCTTCTTTATTTTAATTATTTTTTGAAGTATGTACAATCCATTTAATGCACATTTCATTAATTTAAGCGTTCTTAAATATTTTAATTTTTTATTCATTTTTAGGCTGCACTGCTGCATTTTTTAGTACTTTGGTTTTTGTTACACTTCTTTTTTATGAACGTTTTCTTTTCTTCTTTATCTTAAGTATTTTTAGAAGTAAATACAATCCAATTAAGGAACATTTCATTAATTAAGGCGTTCTTAAATATTTTAATTTTTTATTCATTTTTAGGCTGCACTGTTGCTTTTTTTAGTACTTTGGTTTTTATTACATCCTTTTATATTATTAAACAGCTGTTAGTACCTCCATCATGGCATTTATATTTGAAAAACCTATTGCTCCCGTGATAAAAATTTTAACTTAAATCTATAACGGCTTAACTTTTATGTTTAAATTATTAAAAACGAATTTTCCAATTTATGAAAGCCTTTCCAAATTAGATATTCCATATTTTTTCCAAATCACTTCTCGAGCTGTTCAATATATATAACCCCTACATATTTAAATTCATTTAGCTCATGCTTAATAACTCGTTAAAAAAATTAAATGCTTCGAGCGTATCAAATCTAAACCTCATTTTGAACATTTTCTTTATAAAATGGTTTAATTATTTTTTTACATATAGAAAATGAGAAAAAACTTTTGGGGTTTAAGATAATGACATTTTACACTAAGAACATCTAATCGTCACTCTCTAAGGATATATTGCTTCCAAAACGTTGATAAAGTTGAGCTTTTAATTCATTCATCTCAGATTTAATGTCGTTTGCTTTTGCTTCAATGCTAGCAATTTCTTTCAGCGTTTGCTCTTTGGCCTCACTTAAAAGTTCCTATATATAAAAAGACAATATAATAAACACCTCCTTTGACTACTTATAGCTTATATCTACCTGTGTCCTGGATAATTTATGTGATAGAAACACTTCACCAATCAAAAATGGAATATCTTCGTCTTCATCAAACAGCTCAATCTCGTCCAACGCTTCCTCTACACTTTTCAAATCATTCTTTTTCATTTCCAATTCAATTTTCAAATCATCCATACGAGCATTGCTTTTGGCAAAACGATTTATTTTTTGTTGATCTTCAAAAGATATATGGACATCATCATGCTTTAAGTTAAAAACGTAAGAATAATTTAATAAATATTTAAAATTACATTTTGTTTGCAGTAATTCGTGATTAATCGATTCAAAGTTAGGTTAGAGTTTTAAATTTGAGCCATTTTAAATCATATTAACTGCTGGCTTACATTTTGGAAAACTTTATTATTGCTCGAAGCTACTTTTGCTGCCATATTTTATTTTAATAAATTAAATATTTTAACTTTTAAGTAATTTTTCAACAGTTGGCCTGCTTTAACTATAAATTTTGTTGTGTGTTTTGTTGCTTTACTTTGTTCTGTTTGTAAATTTAAATGCTAACTAAACACGTCTCACAAGTGCTGAGTTAAACAAGTGAAAAATGCACTTTATTTATTCTATATGAGGTACTAAAATTAACGATAATAATGTAAATTGGTTAAAAATGTAAAGGCATTTCTTATAATATAAATACTGTAAATACACGTTTTATATTATTTGTTGCATTTTAATATTATTATCTAGGAGATGTGAGAATTTGCAAACATTCTTATCGAGGAGATAAAAAACTTTTTAGCTAATTAGTTTTTCACTCTGATAACAGTTTAATCAAAGTTCTAGGAAAAGTACTGTTTTTCTAAACGTGTTAGTACCTTTTTATAGGTATATACGTCCTTCCTTTTGGATTTTAAATAATTAATATTAATTTGATAAAAAAATATGAACTGAATCAAATATTTCATTGTCACTTTTATTATTTAAGAAATAACGGTACTACACATTAAACATATTGGAGTTATTGTATAAACTTGTTTTTATTTTTCGATAATAACTCGAAAACTGTCGCGTGTACACACTGTACGAAAAAATTTATAAAGTAACAAACTTTTATAATGTTAAAAAATCGTCAACAATTTCTAGTTATTCACTAATAGAGTACTTTTTTGTTTATGTTTTGACACAAAAATTGTAAACAAATTATGGCTCTAAACAATACCATTGACGAAACAGCAATAACTCTTATTTAATCAGTTTCGTATTTCATTCGAAACATAAGACTTTGCTCCTGTTAAAAGTTCAAGTAAAATCCACTGATGGAGAACTATACATGTTCCACGCAGTTACCCATTTCTCAGTACTTTTAACATAAGTAAAGCAAAATAATGAATCTAAAAAAAATTATTTAAATATTTTTTAATACAAACCTTGGTAAAGATAATTAAGACAAAAATTTTATATGCACACACGCAAGCTTTTATAGAAAAAAATATTTTTACATCTTATTTTAACAGAAAATTATACTATGATTTACATACATACATATGCATATTTTTGCTTTTAATAATTTGTTTAAGTACAAGTCAGAAACAACGATAACTTATAATAAAAACGAAATTTTATAGCTAAAGTTTAACTTTATTTTTTTTTTTTTAATGAGCAAACACCCACTTGAGCACAGTGTTACAAAATTTTCTGATCAAATCATTCGCAAATGTTTTTCTATAAAACATTTCAGCGAACTCTAGGAGTTATTAAAGTTTTTTAATAAGTGATAGCAAAATCGTATAAACTAAATAAAAGTATAGAACTTTCTGAAATAATTTTTAATTACAAAATTAACGAAAATTCTTAGTTCTTCAAATGTTTATCAAATTCTGTATGCTTAACATAATGCTAAGAAACATGTTTAAAATTACTGGAAGCATATTTTTGAACAGTGTTTAACTTAAAACCCTTTTTTTAAAGAATTTTAAGAAAAGTCCAATTTTCACAGATTTACAGATTATTATAGAAACATGGAGTATATACCAAAATGTAGTCGCTGCTTTATAAAATTATTAAAGTTTATTCTTTTATACACCTGATCTTAAAAATGTTTTGTGATAAAATTTTTATAAAAAAATTTAACTAGCAAATTTTTTAACAGTCTTCTTTTAGTCAGAGAGCTCTCTTTTATGTCATATATCAGCTATTAAGGTTACTTTATCAATATATATTTAAGATATCCAGTTGCCATAATGATAAGTTTAATATTTTTTTTAATTATAGTCATGCATTGAAATCAGACATCATTTTGCGAAAGTCATTTAGTGAACCGTATGTGTCAAAACTATCTTCCGAAATGTTAGTGTGACTGCTGTTTTTAGCACCGTTTGTTGTAGGTCTGGGTAGACTTAATGGTACAGGCAAAAGTTCAGGCATAACCGAATGATGTGTTATAAGAGCTCTCAGTGATGAGAATTCTTTCGTAAAACCCTGAAAGTATTAAATTATTTATTAAATTCTCTTTATATTATTTAAAAAAAATTAATATTTTAGAAATAATTTTTAGCACAAGGTCTTTATTAAAATTTAAATAAAAAAAATTAAATAAATTTTATTTTCATTTTCAATATTTCACCACACAATTTTTTTAAATTAAACATTTTTTTTTAAATTTTGGAATTTGAACTTCTGATTTTTCTTCAATTTTTTTTTAATTTGAATTTTTGAAATTTTTTTTTCAAGATTTTTGTTCTTCAAAAATAGTTTTCTTTTAAATTTTTATTCACACATTTTTATTTCAATATGCTTGCCACCCAATGATGTGGCGAAATATTGAAAATAAAATGTATTTAAGTTTTACATAAAGACTTTATGCTTAAAAAGTTTTTATTACCTTTATTTTATAGCCTTTCGGTGTTCTTAAAATCAAATAGTGGGCCACTTTTGGAGACGGAGGAGGCACTCGTAGCGACAAAGCAAAACAACCCGGCTTAGTATTACTTTGACGTACTAAAAAAGCACCTGGATTTTGTTTTGATAAAACCTCTAGAGAAATATCTCTTGGTATACCGGCCTGAAACCAAGGAGCACCTCTCAATTCATTTTGTTCTGCTAAGCTTAGACCTTCCCAGCGCAAGGGTGTACTTGGTGATATGTGTTTAGGGCTCGAGTTGGCTTAAAATTATATTTTAATTTATTTTAGTTGAATTAAAAATTTAATCATAAATAAATTTAAAATTTACCACTACAGGTCTTTCTTAAAAATGATTTTTGATAGCCAAATTCATTTTGCTCTTGAAGACACTGGCTCGTTTTCAAATCCGTTAAAGATTGTCGGCATGAATCTCCGAAACGTGTTGAAATTAGTTTATCTGGATCACAAATTGCTTCATTAACATAACCATCACATATATTTTGGGATGTATATGAATTAAATGACGAAGATGTCGTGTGCACTAAAGGGCGACTATCCTCAGTGCATCTCTTTAAACCCATACCCATGGTCAAACGCTTTACCTACAAATATTTTTTACATGCTCATTTAATGAAAAAGAATACATTTATTTGTGTACCAACCAAAGGTGGCTTGTCCAATAGCCGCCGACAATTATTCATTTCTGTGGGCGAACTATCTTCCTCTGAACTAGGTGAGAGCGGTAATTGATGGGGTGGATGAAGTTTACTTAAATTTCTGTTATCATTGCAGCTAAAATACAAATTGGGTAAAAAATTAATATATATTAATTTACGTAACGTTTTCAATACGTAGTAGCATTTTCATTGTGGCAATTACTGACATTTAACCTACCTTAGGGAAATATTAGGTAAAGGATGAATAGGTCTTCTTCCCATATTAGTGGCTAAATGGACAGTCGGTTGTTCTATACGTAAACGTATATCGGCCATGTTTTAATTCTTGTTTATTAAAATATGTTTTTAAATTGAAATTCTGAAACGTAAAAGTAACGTAACGTAAGTAAATACTCATATGAACTTCAATATTCTTTAAATTATCTCTTGTAAATTTATATAATTTTGGAATTTTTTAACGAATAAAATATAAATTTCAGTATGGCTTAAATTCGTTGCTGAATGTAGAAGTTAGATATTTGGAGAATGTATAGTTACTTTCTTCTTCGGTATTCTTCATATATCGGTTGGGCAAAATTAGGGCTAGAAAGTAAATTGTCTGTCACATAATTAAATGTCAAGAATCAGGGTGCCAACCTTTGACTTTTATTTACTAAAAAATTGGGAAATTTTAAGCATGGAAAACCACACTCTTGAGTAAAGAATTTTAATTGTGATAATTTACTATCGAAACTGTAAACTATACTATATCGGTTCATAAAAGTAGAGCAGCTTTTCCTCGTAATCAGGCCCCTTCTGAGAATGCTGTACGTTATTTAATCGCTAAATTCGATGCTCACCCTATTTTTGCTGACAATATACTAAAATTAAACTTAATAAGCTTGTAGTGAACGCAGTGATGCGAGCATAGACACCGTACAGCAAACTGTTGATAATACTCTTAAACCGTAAGCAAAAATTTATCATCACTAGAGGCAATTTGCGCAATATTTTGCATAAAAATCTCTATCTTCACGCTTATAAGGTTCAACTCGTTCAAAAATTAAACTCGTGTGACGATGGTTTGCACCGAACGTTCGTGAATTACCTATTTGGAAAACTGACCGAACCTAACACTAAAGGAAATTTTCAGCAAAATTAGGAAATTTTCAACAAAATTACCTTTAGTGTTAAGGATAATTTTTGATTGAGCCGTTATGTAAATAAACAAAATTTTCGCTCACAAAATCCACAAACAGTCTTCGAAAACCATTACCTACAAAGAAAGGCGGCATTATCGGCTCGGATTTTTTTTTTTTAAATGAGCACGGAAACACCGTTACCTTCAATTTTCTGGGCCAGCAAACAATGATAAACAACTTTTTGTGACTACAATTGGCTAATGTTGACATCAGTGATTTTTGGTTTCTGCAACACGGATCACCCAAACAATTCAGTTATCGCACAAAAATTGCTCGGCCACATATCTCAATTTGGCATCCTGTTCCTTGTGATTTAACACCGCTGGATTATAATCTCTGGGGCCATTTGAAAGGCCGGGTTTAAGTCAACAACTCACAAACAACTGACGCTCTGAAAGATGAAATTCTGCACTGCATTCATGAGATAAGCGAAGCTTTGTTGCAAAATGTACTTAAAATATTTGTAAAAAAAAACGGACGTCCGTCTACATGTTAGAGGTAGATATTTGCTAGACATTGTATTTCATTGTTAAATCCAATATCTTCCTGCTTTACATTGGTATCAATGAAACTGAAGTTGTCAAAATAAAATCTGTGTTTCAAGCAAATTTACTTCCTAAGAAACCTTTTTAGGCGTTAAAAGAATTTGTTTGATGTTATACGTTTTAATCAAAAAGAAACAGGAAGTAATTTGTCGGTTAAAAACTTTTCATTTTCCTAGAATAATTTCGCTTCAACTTAAAACAAACCGTAAGATTGTCAATTATTGAACTTATAAATTAAGTTAAAATATAAAATATTATTATTAATTATCAATCTAAATTTTAATTTATAAATAACTAAGTTCTATCGGCGATATCATTTGCAAGGTTATTATGTAGTATGAAAAAAATTTATTTCTAAAGCCTGAAAGTATGCTTGGTTTAAATATGATCAATTCTTTTTAACTTCCACATGATAATTAAGAAGTTAGCATGTTGTTATAATAATCGGCTTAGTTAGTAGTTAGGAAGTGAAAGCGTGTCGGGATTTATAAATGAAATAATAATAAAAATAAGTGGGAATAATTTAAGGATTTTTTTTAAATTTACATATAAAAGTTTTTAACCTTAACAATGGATTAACTTTAAAATCTTCCAAGTAAATACATAAACATTTCATATAAGTTATTAACATGCCGTGATATCTGTATAAAAAGATAAGATCTAAATTGTAAATATTAGTTTTAATAAAAATAAAAATACAATTTTAAACACATTTGTCACAGCAGGCTACTGACTACAATCTGTCCAAATTAAAATGCGCACGTTCTTATAGAAACAATTATTTGGCGACAGCACAGGTATACGGATACCTTCGTTTGCTGGTATACAGCTGAAAAGTAAATTTTGTTGTTGTTAAACAACAATTCTGAGAATTATTTCAGGATGAACGTTTTACAATACATTTCGCTTTCCTTTTTTAAACTTAACAACTTTTAAATTTAATTTTTATTGTGAAATAATTAAAATACGCAAAAACAAATTTACAGTTCTCTTACGGTGGGTCAAAATTTGGCATTTATTTGTAGACGGAAAAATAATTAAATAGATTTGTGAAGAAACGAAATATGTTTCAAAGAAACATAGAGTAATTAAGGTCTAGCTTGTCAGAATATTTCTATCAAAAACTCATGCCTATGAATGTGTTAGTAAAAAATCTTGTTTTTTGTGTGATTGTATAAAATATCTTCTCTATACTTATAGAAAGAAGCTTTACCAAGTTTTTCGGAAACTTTATTTTTTAAATTATATTAACAATAATTCGTGCAAAAAGTAACTTCCGTTCGTTGGTTTATAAATGAAGAAGCTATTTAAAAATTAGCTTATCGGATAGACGTATCATCCGCCTAAGCTAAGAGGCCTGGCCGTTCAACGAATTTCTTTACTGTTTAAATTGCTTGTTTCGTGGCTTATGGTTTTTGCTAACTCTTCCTTCATAAAGCACCACTGAAACATGAAAAGCCTCTTTACATATTTTTCAATTTTTCATTTCAATTGTCAATTTGGTTTATGATGCTCTGTCAGTTATTATATTATTGCTAAGTTTTAGATGAAAGATTTTATGTGATCTGGGCCAGAAAATAAATATATCACATGTTTGTGATGTTGCTGCCGATCTCAAAATAACGAAATAGCTGGCTATACGGCAATAATAGCTGCACAGCTGGCTAAATTTGTAGTCGTGTAACCGCTGCGTCGAATATGTTTAATGCATTACAAACAAAATTACAACCGCATATACGTCGGATTTAAAAATGAAATAATAAAAAAAAGGATAATTAATTGGATATAGACTTGCATGCTCAACACTGAAACAGGAAATTTAACAGTAACATTTAATGACTGTTTGATGTTTATGTTATGTACATGTACAATTGTTATGTACAATTTGGAACGCTTGCACGTTCCCTACATATGTGTGATATAATTAAAAGAAATTAGGATCTCTGCATATATTACCGACGGGGTTTGATTTAATTGTGTATGTTTTTACGTTATCCCGAAAAGAGAAAAGTATTCTTTTTCTCTATAGAGAAAAAAGAACACTGAAGATGGCACACAGCCGAAACTGGTCTGTTTACAAACTAAATTTGACGTAGGATGACGTAAAATCATACCCTATGCAATTAGGATCAATTAAATCAATTTGATTAGCGAAATATAATTTAAAGAATTCAAATTATATTTTAATAATTATCTTTGCTATTTACTATAACGTTTTACTGTTAAAAGGATTCATTCAAAAGCAAGAAAACTGAATATAATATAAATTAAAGTCGAGAGACCTTTAAATGCGATTTTGGATGCCGACAGGATGCTTACACGCTACAAAAAGGTTAATTTTTGCCAAGCAAAAAATCAAACCAGCCAAATCAGCGCCGAAACCGAATATCCTGACGCCAAGATTAAGCTCTGTTTTTGGTGGCATCAGAAGGGTCTTTTAAATTATGAGCTGCTGAAATCGGTTCAAACGATCACAGGGGACTTGTACCGAAGAAAATTGATTAATTAGAAGAGAGCAAACCACCAGAATATTCTACCAGGCATGAAGCCATAATACTCCATCACATGTTGCAAGATCGGTCAAAAAATACTCGGAAAACATTAAATAAAAAATTTTTGCCTTCTAACTTAACAGTGAAAAATGTGTAATTTTTCTTAAAACTATTAAAAAATTATAAATTTGTATAAGAATAGTATTAAGTATACAAAATATGATTATTAAACATCTTTTTGTTAATAAATTTCATTTATTTAGAAAGAAATTATTTGTGTGCATAATAATTTCTATATTCATGTAAGTACAATATAGCCATAATGCTTAAGCATTTGACAGACTTTTCGTTGAATTTTTGGCATTAGCTTAAGCGAGCTTACGCATATTATAGTTGGCCCTTTACATCTAGCCCCTGATTACCCTTTGTTTCAATCGATGCAAAACGCCCTAACTGGAGTAGGCTTAATTTAAGAACAGGGTATCAGCAGTTAATCCATTCTTTATCTCAAATTCGTAGTCTATATCCTACCAGATACAAGGAAAAAAGTAGTGGTTAACATTGGGCAATTTTTCGAATAATGTATCAAGATCTCCACAAACATTCCAAAAATTAAAAAAAACAACGTATGCTAAGTATATATTATTTTTATACAAGAGAAAATTATTATTAAACATCAATATAATAATAAAAGCACAGTTGTTATAATGTTTCACTTGCAATCAAGCACTTTCACAAAAAAAAAATCCAATGGTTAATTATTTAAATGCTAAAAGGACGTTGGGATACGAAAATTCTTAAGTTCTGCTAGCGTCTAAAACCGGTTCTTTATAAAATGATTATATCTACCTATTATTTCCATTACCTACTCTATTTGAAAATTAATTGAAACGTCTTATAGTTCATAAAAAATTTTGAAGGCCATTTTAATAACAAAAACTTATTTTTGGTTTCTGAAAAAAAAACCAAAAAATTATTTATGAATAAGAGCTTTTTTTTAAAATCTAAGCTTCTCTTCACAAAATAGCACATCAATCTGTAACGTCTTTAAATTTTTCAATTATAACTACATTTAATGTATGATTTTTTTGTGCAGCGTGTAAAAAATTCTGTTTGAACGAATAATAATGCACATGTTACATGTTTTCACAAACACAATTTATAAAGTTACGATGTTAAGTGCAATTTCATGTTTCTACTCTCGTTTGTACTTCTAGTGAATATATTTATTCTATAGCTGAGGCCTCTCCACACATACGCACACACAATCCAATGTAAACGTCAAGCAACAGGTTTTTCACCACAATGAAATTTATATGTCAAACTTGTTTAAAGGTTTTTACAACATTTTTCTACTTGATTTTTTCTTTTTATTGTTCTTTTTTTTCGCATAAACTGCATTTTATGCTGTATAAATTAGCTTTACTTACGAGTTATATTTCATTTACCAACGATTTTTTTTAATTATAGAAATGCATCTGTATCTATAAATATTGTCTATAATAAACACACACGCACAGTCATATACACAAAATACCCAAACGTAGATTTGTACACTTAAATATATTTTATGTAGATTTCATATTAGAAAATGAAATGTTATTAACATACATAAATATGTATGTACATCACAATAATTTATTTTAATTATTTATAGTGTAAGTGTTCACCTTAAATTAATCATATTAAATGGTAATTCTTGTTTAATAATTCTTTTTTTTACATCCGGATGTGTATCATTTGTTTTGAAAGTTCCGTATTACAAAAGTAGTACTAACAAAATTACATGTACTATTTAACTAAAAAAAAATCAAGTACTTATAGCACCCAACTTGTAACGTTGGCACCAGTGTAGTTGAAGTAACGAACTAATTCAGGAAGATTTAATGCACAATCATTCCAGGCAGTAAATGTATGTAGTTAAAATCTCTACTTCGCTGTATATAAACTCGTTCGTATGCATGTGTTATCTGCCACTCTTTTGTGGAATATGTTTGAGTGTTAAATACAGAAGAGCAACAAAAAGGGTACTTTTTTGTATCTGCTCTCTTTTAAAATTAAAAAAGTAAATATAATAGTATTATTTAATATTGCTAAAATTTAGTACAATTTTTATATATTGTATGTAGATAAATATTTAAAAATTTATTTAAATATTTATTTATGTATAAAATTGTTTAAAAATGGGCTTCGTATGTTTTATGCAGAATTCTCACCTGCCAGGATCTATTTAGTGCGGTTTTACACACATCAACTTTTGTTGCTCAACTGTTGTTTTTTCAATAAGAAAGAAAGAGAAAACTTTATACCCCTTCTTTTTCTTTCTAATGGAAAAAACAACAGTTGAGCAACAAAAGTTGATGTGTGTAAAACCGCACTTATTATTAGTGTTTTCACTAGTTGGAGAGAATCTCTTTTACGAAATTGCATACTAACGTCCGGCCACTTGATATCTTAAGTGCAGTTTTACACGCTTCAACTTTTGAGAAGAGAAGGCTTTATACCCCTTCTCTTTCTTTCTAATGGAAAAAACAAAAGTCGAGCAACAAAAGTTGAAGTGTGTAAAACGGCACTTAAGAAATCAAGTGGCCGGACGTTAGTATACAAATTCGTAAATTACTTTAATTACAAAAACAACGTGGCAGTTTATTGTTGGTTTGAAGTTGGTAATGTCAATGTTTATATTTTACCAATTTTCTCTTTTTTTTTCAATGTTGCCAGTTGTTTTTTTGGTAGCTTTTCAATTCAATAAAAAAACATTTTCTCTAATACAAATATTGTTCAGATAATTTACTTCCGTTATTGAAAAACATATAAATTTTACATAAAGAGATTTTCGTGCTAGTGTTTAAGACCCAACTATAATATCAATAAGCTGGGTCAAGCTAATGTCAAAAATTGAACGAAAAGTCTGTCAAATGCTTAAGCAAATCATTGAAGACTTTAAGGTGGCTATAATGTACTTACACGAATATAGAAATTATTATACACAAAAAATAATTTCTTTCTAAATAAATGAAATTTATTAACAAAAAGATATTTAATAATCATATTTTGTCCACTGCCTGATGGAGCTCCCATCCTTTTTATTTCCTTGCAGAAACGTTCCCGTAGTAATTTTGCACTGCGCGACTTTATATAATTCATACCAGCATGAAAATGAAAAAACACAAACAAAATTCTTCAAGGTATTACTTACCACTTTTATTGCATTTTTCTGCTATTTTTTCCATACTCATTCCATTGAATTGCAGTTATAATAAAACGCACCTCTTTTGTCATATAAGCATTTGCAATTTGTTTACTAATGTAAATGAACAATGCAAAATCAGCTGTTTCCGTACGGAATATACCATCAGTTTCGTACTTTGCTTAAGCAATTGCTATTTAACGAAACTTGACGAAAAGTTTTGTTAAGTACATTATAGTTTGCCACGTATGATTATTAAGTATTTGCTCAGTTGTTTAAGTTGACTTAAGCCAGGTTATGCATATTATAGTTGGGCTTTTATTATTCTCCAGTATTATGTGGTGATCCACCTTTCGTCACGGTTACAAAACGAGGTAGTCTTCTATCAACGGCTGCCAAATATCACAAAGTACACCAGATACAAACTAAAGGATACACCTTGTTCAAATTTAGATAAAAGTCAACTGATAGTTTCCTGTTGACAGCATTATATATATATTTTCTGGTTTTAGTGGTCGAAACTATTGTCTTGTTTTTATTTTGTATTACCATTGTCGTTATCGATAACATTAAATGATGACTAATGACATTAAAAATCTCACCTTATAATAGCCTGTTTCCACGACAGTTTGAATCTCGTGCTTCGCTCTCTGAAGCAAGTTTGTGAATCATGCTGTTTACACGACTCATTTATCTGCTTCGATTTGGCAGTTGTTATTAAACAGAAAAACATAAGTTGAAAAACAACAACAACAGTTGAAAAACAAAAACAACAGTTGAAAAACAACAGAAGATATCCTTCTTGCCGCGATAGCATTAAGTATAATTTTTTTTCCTATCCATTTTTTTTTAATTTTATAAAATTAAAATTAATTAATTAAGTTTTTACTTTATTTTGTTTGTAAATTTTCTTTGTTTACAAAAACGTTTAATTTTGATAACTAGTGCAGATAAACTTACGATAAAAATTAGGGAAGAGAGGATTTTTACTTGCTTCGCAACTAGCTTCAATATGAATCTACCAGCTTCGCTCTCAAAATTTTGTATGGCGAAGCAGGTTGATTCGCTTATGATTGGGGTGTGAAGCAAGAATAGAGAGCGAAGCAGGTGCCGTGGAAACACCATATAATTAAAGAAGACAAAAACTGATCTTATTTTATTTTAGCACATACGTACATTTATATGAATTCAAATACACATACATACGTAAGGATATTAAAAAATAAATATGTTGATATTTTATGTTGCGTTAGCATAATGGACACAAATGCAATGCAATTAATATAAAATGCAGTATATATGCCTATATATATCTGTGATATATTTAATTAAGCTATTTTCGTTTTTCGTGAGGTGGTTTATGTAATTACAGTTGATTGTGCAGATTTTTATAAATCAAAAGAAGTTAAGAGATTTAAAATCAGTTTTTCTTCTTGAATTTAAATTTTAAAATAGTGTGCTGCATATATTCCTCGATCAATTTGATTGATTATGATTACGATTAAACTTATTGCTACAAAAATGACATTTAACAAATTGAATAATTAATAATAATATTAAAAAAAATTCAAAATACGTACAATATAAAGGAATAATAATAAAAATTGGTTTAATAAAGCTGAAGTGTGAAGGCTTTAACGAGCTTAATATCTAAGTAAGTAGCAGCAAAAAAGGTGAACTTGTTTCAAACATTTTAGCATTCCCTTCTTTGCCTCTTTGGTTGTTAATTGCAATTACTGCCGCTTGTCGAATTGTTGACATGATTGCTTTGATTATTTTCTGCTAATCGCCAGGTTAAAAGTTTGTTAAGCAAAATGTCCATGTACGGATTGCCACCCAAACGATTTACCTTTATATACAACAAAAATAAAATTATATTAATGAATATTGTCCTTATTATTTTTAGGCTACTTCTATTTTTGTAGGTTAGGAAGTAAATTATCTGTCAAATGCTTAAATGTCAAAAATTTAGCTACCATTTTTTGTTATTTATTTAGCAAAATGGGAAATTTCAAGCATAGAATGATTCACTCTTAAGCCAAAAAATTTAATTGTGAAAATGTACCATTAAAATGGTGAAACTTTCACTGTTTCACTACGTAAAATTCGAGCACCTTTTCCTCGTAATCAGGCTCCTTCTGAGAATGCTATGTGTTATTTAATCGCTAAGTGTGATGCTCACTGTATTGTTGCTGACAGAATACTAAAACTATACTAAAAAAAGCCATAGTGATGCAAGCATAGCCACTGTACAGCAAAATGGTGATAATGAGGCTGAAACACCTACTAGTCGACATAATCGAAATCGGGCATCACTAAAGACAATTTGCATTATATTTTGCATAAACATCTTCGTATTCACAATTACAAAGTTCAATCTGTTGAAGAATTAAAGCTGACCGCCCATTGTTTGCGTCCAACGTTTGTGAATTTACTGCTTGAACAACTGAATGAGAACAAATCATATTCCAACAAAATCATCGTTAGTGTTGAGGCTTATATTCCATTAAGCGGTTATGTAAATAAACAAAGTTGTCGCTGATGGGGCTCACAAAATCCACAACAGTCCTTGAAATACCATTACATTAAAAAAAATTGACCACCAATTTTTGGGAGCCACATTTAGCTAAAGTTGACATCAGTGACCTTTGGGTTCAGAAGGACAGTGCCACAAACCAAACAGCCACCCAAACAATTCAGTTATTGGATTAAACATTTAAGATGGCGTAATTTTTCGATTTGGCGATGACAATTGAACACCTTGTTTTTGTGAAGCTATTTGAAAGACTGGATATACGCTAGCAACCCATAAACAACTGATGCTGTGAAAGATGAAGTTGGGCAAGAAATAAGCGAAGCTTTTTTGCAAAATGTGCTTAAAAATTTTGTAAAAACAGCGAAGGTTTGTCGATTTACTAGAGATTGACATTTGCCCGCCATTATATCTATTATTAGTTCTCTCTTTTCTACTTTACATTGGTATCAATAAAACTGAAGTTAAACAATTATTACCTCTGTTCTGGCTTCTTCATCTAACGATTCCAATACTTGACGTGTATATTGAAAACTGCCAAGCTTTTCCAACAAACCTATACAATATTTTTTTACTTCAACATCATGTGTTCGTTGTCTTAAAATATCTGTGAAAGAAATAAAAAGAAAATTTGAATATGAATTTCAACCCGTTTTTTTTCTATCAGTCAAAAACTTACGAAGTACTTGTTTATCATGCTTTTGTGTTTGAACCGCATGAATTACCGGAAATCCAAATTTTCCTTCCGTCAAATCTTCGGCAAAACTTTTATTTTCAGAATACTTAAAAAATAAAGAATTTGACTAATGTTTTTATTAGCTAAAATACAATACGTCTTACTTCTTTTAAACTTAGATTACAGTAATCGTCACGTATTTGAAAGTATAAGCCCAAAATGGCGGTTAGTTTCGAGAAATCCTGTTTATTTTCACTAAACAATTGCATTAAACGTATGGCCAGCATAAAAAGTCCACCAGTTTTACGCACAGTCATTAGTTTATATTCAGTTTCTGATGGACAGGTAAAACTATCACGCCAGTAAATTTCCATGCCTTGTCCTCGATGTAACTCTAGCAATTGTTCGGTATAAACTTTTGTGGCCTACCAATTAATTTCCTTTTTTTTAATTTGCATTTTTTTTTTATTTTGTTAACTTACATCAGGATGACCCAATTGTTGTACTTTTTCCAATGCCAGAAATAAAACATAATTTGCAGCGTTTATTGTACTGGCCACGCCATATATTGAATGAGCAACTGGTACACCTCTGCGAAGTATTGAATTGTCTTCAATATCATCAATTCTGTAAATATTAGTGTTAGTAAACAACATTAATTATTTTTTATTTATTATTTTAATAATCATGCTCTTCTATTTAACTAAAAATTACAAAAATGAAGCCAAAATACAAATATAAGAAGAAAACCAAGGGGGTGGGTGGAAAGCTATAAAATTCTACAAAATAAATTTTTTTTTTACTCAATTCAGAAGAATAATGTAGTGTTCCGGCAAGTGCCTAATATCATTTTCTTTTGCTTTTCAAATATTTGTAAATTTAATATAATTATCTATAGTTTCAAATATTAGTATGTATGCATCCTCAAAAAAATCAAAAGTATAAAAAGTATATCCAACAAAAATATAACTAAAGTCCGTTTAAATTTCGTAAAAAAAATTATATCTTTGTATTCAATATTTTAATGAAGAAAATCAGTTTCGATATTCTTTGGATTTGTAAGTTTTCATTTTTGCGAATCAGTAATTTATACTGGAGCACAGTCTAAATTTTTAAAATTATATTTTTATGTAAAATTAAAACTCAAACATAATTTTAATATTTGGAAAAAAATTAAATATTTGGTATAAAAAATAAATTCAAAATTAATTATATTAATTAAAGTATCGCTTCCACTCCCAACAAATAATTTATTTTTAAATTACATTGTCAATAATAGAACATTAGAAAAATTAAAATAATTATACATGAAGAAATTTAAAAGTGCCTACGAACTAATAATAAAAATTTCAAAAAATTTAAACATTTTTGTGTAAATTCGAATTTTAATTTTTTATGTTCTAAATAAAAGAATTAAATAAACAGATATAGTGGGGTTGATTCTGAATAAAGCAATTCTAAAATCTATGTTTGTTGTTTTCACGCTAATTATTTTATAATTTTTAATTTTGAAATTCAAATAATACTGATTAAAGCTCAAACTTCCAAGCAATATCTGAAAATACTATGTAGCAGATTTAGTATATAATTTTGTAAATATACTTTCCATAGTTAGTTTATGAGTAAACATTGAATTCAATACATAAATTAGTATACAATAAAATAATTATTATGAATTTTTAGTCAGCATTATTCCTTGCGCTAAATGGTAAATAGAACACATAAAGTCTGGTACTATCAGAATTCAATGCAATTTCTGGAACGCTAAGAACTTCGTCAGTGTACTATTAAATAGGAATGAATAAATTTAGTAATTTATATTTTATCATAATATATTTGATTAACCTACGTTAATTGTGCAAGATTCCTTTAAATATTGTTACGGATGTATCTTGCTTAAATTTTAAAATAAAATAATAAAGCAATAAAGTAAACTACTGGGTATGTTGTATATTAACTGCGTGGCTTTCTAAGAAAACTTATGCACGCAAGACAACAAGAAATTTCTAATTACAAACTGCGTAGAAATTTTATACGCGCAAGACAACAACAAATCGGTATGCTGTTTATTAACTACGTAGTTTTCTAAGAAACAACTATCTTAAAATAACAACAACTATCTTAAAATAAATTCTAGGAAGAAACTTTGTCAGTATAAAAACAAAAACAAAAATACACACAGACCTAAAGGCGCCTATACATTGAATGAATAACATAACAACAACAAAATGTGATACAAAAGGAGTAGAAGATTCTTAATTTTTCTACACTTTTAATGGACAAATATAAAAGGCAGCGTCTGAGTGAATAGTTAGTTAGTTGAAAAATAAACCTCGTGAAGTAAAGACGTGTATCTTAAGTAAATGGTTCTGTAGTGTCAACTTTGTGTGTAGTTAAAGTATATAATTTTGTAATTAATTTAAAATCTGGTATTATTTATTTTGCAATAAAGAACCCACAACAAAACGCTTATAAAAGGTATAAACGTAACAATATAAATATTTTATAATATTCTTATAAAATATTGATTATTTCACTACTGCTCATATAGTTCATCAGTGGACTCTTATATCTCAAGCTAAATTGATTAAATAAGCATTATATTTAATCAATAAAGTAATAAGGAAACACATTAAAAAACCGTTTATACAAGAACGCAGTAACCATTAAGAAACTAATATTTCATTTTTTTTACATAAGGATTTCCATTAGAAACTATATGTAACTAGAAAAACAAATAAAATAGAAAATTATTTTCAAAAAGTTGTTTCCAAAAATGCAACGTGCACATGCAATGGAAATTTAAAATTATTATTTGCAATCATTTTTAATTAATAATTATTTGAAATCATTTAGAGTTAATTAAATAATAATAATTATTCTTTTTTTATAAAATATTTTTCTTAAAATACTTTTTCAGCTTCATAACAATTTATTCGAAATAATTTAAACTCTGTGTTTATTCCATGAATAAAATGGAAATAACTTGTTTCATTTAGAAAAATATTATATTGTTTACGTTAAAAAAAGTATTAGTATGTTAAATATCTATTCTTAATAAACATACATACATGCATACATAGACAATGCATTAGAAAAAGATAGAAATTGAACAAAATATTTTCAAAATTATAGTTTCTTATAAAAAAACGTAAAACGAAAGATGTGTATTTGTTAGAAAACAATCACAACTAGAAGTATTTTTGGTACAATTGTTTATAAAATTAACTTCATGAATACACATATAAGCATACATACGTTTATATAAACGATAAAATGTATATACGATTTTAGTAAACAAGAAAAAATCTACATATAATTAATTACTGATTTAAAATATTTCCATGTATTTATTGATTTCATATTCTCAAAAATTTTCGTTTATTCACATGACTAATAAAAAGTTCTGCTCAATAGATTAATAATAATTGAATATTCATTCAATTGATTTTAAACATGTTCCTTTTAAAGGCACTTAATTTTTGTTGTTTTCAATTTATGGAAACACATATGCACAAGTCAGTACATACAACTATAGCCATGCATTAAGCTAATAATTAGTTTTAATTAATAAAATGATTGTAACTTACAAAAGGCTGGAGTTGTGAAGCATTTGAACAATTTCCCCTATTAATTGAAGTTTTTCTTCGGGTATGTGAAGCCAATAGTTGAAGGCCACGGAAAGTTGGGACCGGAATTGTTTGCCAGGAATTTGTTGAATATATGCAAAAGGTTGCAACAATATCTTTATTTATGTTGGAAAACGTTAGTTAATGGGAATAATATAAATGCTTAAAATAATATAAAAATTTACTTCATCTTGCTCTTTTTGAGTGGACTGATCTCTGGTCATATCCAAAATACTACTCAGCTCATCCATTGTTTAGTTTTATCAATTAAATGAAAATTATTTTTATCGAAAGAATTTTTGTTTACTTATATTTATTTCAACTTTTGTTGTTTTTTTAACACAAATCGTCCGTCTAGCACTGCTTTTGATTACAAATAAAAATATCTCAAATAGAATCCATACAAGGTGGCCGCAACAATCTGCTATGTTTTTCACTCAGCTGACTGAAGTGTAAGGTAAATAGTATATATACAAAAGAAGACAGAGTTGTTTAAAACATAAGTTTTCTTTATTGGTGGTGAATTTATTTCACAAAATGCATTATAAGGTTGTGCTTATAAACGACTCATAATAAAATGTTTCATATGTGTGACTGCTATTATAAATAAAAAATATATATTTTGGTCTAATGGCAAACTACAATCCAGTGTAGCAGGTAAAGGCCAGTTGCCATGACTCTCATCTTTTTATGTCGTTGTCCTACCTAGCACGGATACATCAATTTTATTTTCTTCACTAAATTCCGTCAAATCGATGACTAATATACGCTGCTGTTACGCAATTAGAAATACATTTAATATCAAAACTTTTAGAGATTACATTTTGGTCTCGACGCAAATTGATAGTGTAAAAACTGCCATGAAAAAGTATATAGAGTGATATATAAAAAATTCAAAATCTGAATATAAAAATCAAATATTTATATTATTTTATTAATTTCATATCTCTTTTGATGTTATATTTTTGTATATTATATGGGTGATATAAATTTTTTAAATTGGTTAACGATATTGAATACCTCTATAGGCTTAGCTGTAAAAAATATCCGTTTTCTCAGCATTTAACTTTTATTTTATGAAGGTCACTGATTCTATGGTCTACAAGCTTTTTATTTTACATTTTTTTTAATTACAAATTAATTAAATTAACTATTTAAAAATCGTTTAAAAAATGGTACATTTTCTACCATAATTTGTACATGGCGCTTGCGTTCATGTTTCTTGGAAATGCTCTTTATTGTAGTTCTGTTAAATAGTTTGCTAACGTTTTTATATAAATATATGTATATCATATTTGTGGATATATATATTGTAACGCAGGGCTGCTATGAACCTTTTTTTACTGTAATCGTCTTAAAGTATTTAAAACTCACCAAAAATGCAAATAGAAACAACTGTTAAAATTTTAGTTTGTGTATTTGACATTCGTAAAGGGTTAGAAAAAACACAAAATATTGGTCGAGACGTGTCAAAAGTTTAGAGTTTTTAATTTTTACAGTAAATTTTATTAAGAATTTCTAAAATAAGAGATCAAATTATTAATTTGAGCAATGGCAGCTGCTGGTCCAGTGCGCACTAATTGGCATCCATCTAAAAAACACAGTGATATTGAAAGGTTTGTTTAAATAAATGATAACGTACTGGGTATAAACGAAATATTGTGATTTTCCAGATGGATTTGCATTTATCCGGCCTATATTAATAGCAAAAAGACAAGACAGGAAGGTCGCCGTATACCTAAGGAACATTGTGTAGAAAATCCAACTTATGTTGAGATTAGAGATGTCTTGTCTGTTACAAATTTGAAGGTCGGAGTTGAAAATAAACAATATAGCCGGGAGAGAAGTAGAGTAAGTTGGAGTAAATCAATTTCCTTTCAGCATTTATTATTTTCCATTAATTTCAAAAATACCTTAGGAACTGAAATTCCGTGGAAGAATTCGTGTTCAAATGCGTAATGATGATGGCAGTTTTTGTAATCCCGAGCTGGCAAGTCGCGAAGCCATTATGTTATATGTTGCAAATAAAATTCCACAACTTAAAACACGCCAGAGTAAACCAGGAGGTGAGGCATCAAACCAATACCCACAGACTCAGCAACCCAGCAGTTCCGGTGGTGGTGGTGGTGGCAAAAAAGGCAAAGGAAAGAGGCGTTAATTTTTCAGTTTTTTAGTAAAAAAGTTTTTTTTTTATACAAAAATCTTATTTTATTTTGAAGCAATAAAGTTGCATAATAATGACTTATTTAATAAAAAAATTTTAAAAGGATAAAATATAAATTGTGGTCATATTAAACTTCTTTATACTATGTATTTGATTGAAAATAAATACTAAAAATTCATGTTTTATTCACACAATTCTTTAGTTTTAATTACAACACGAATTGTGTATTTTCTTTAAAAGATTAATTTTTTTCCTGAGTGTGGTTCCTCTGATCTCTTGTAACATACTTAATTCTAATTAAAAGATATATTTTTAACTCGATAACCGCTGAATAAGGCGAACATTTTATTCATAATTAATATAAATAAAAATAATTATATTATTATTACTATAGGCGGCAAGATTATCTTTCAGTATAACAACGGAAAACTCTACATTACATTTTTTACCTCTGCTGAAATTGAAGCCATTTTGAAGCTTTAATGGAATTGACATGACAATGAGAGTTAGCTAATTGCACCAATAATCAATCAATTTCAGCGAATTTGAGTGACATCAAATTTATTTGTTTAAATTTTTTATTATTAACGTTTATTGTACTCGATTCCTCCAAAAAATAATTTTCTAACAACTTTGTGATATTCGCACAAATTATATTTCATTAGAAAATAAACAAAGTAAATTGCTGTGGAGATATCATACTTATGCGGCCATTTTGATACTGCTTACATAGAGTGGCTTGCATTAAGTTGTTTGAATTTGTTCTGCCAGTAGGTGAAATACTGTTGGCATTTCTTTCGGTGTAAACCGCTTTTGTTGGCTGTTTGTTCGGTATGACCGACTAGCGCTTTTGATCTGATGATATTATCATGGCTCACATTGAAAGACGGGCAAATCACAGATATATTTTTATCAACTATTTTAGATGTCATAGACAAAAACTTTCGATTACTTTCAATAAGGCCTTTACTACACAATAAAATTTTATAGTAAAAACATTGCCATTCTGAAACTCGGACAAAGAAAAATTTTCATTTCAATTACCGTTATATTTATATATGTAAGCGGTCAGGTGTAAGAAAATATTTAATTTTGTTTGCAATCAAACCATTAACTTCTACCTTGAGAGAAGGAAAAATGTAACTATTTAGAAGGTAAACTAAACGGTAAATAGCAAGTATCGTTAATTAAAGGTGTACGGTAAAATTCACGTTATTTTAGCTTTTCCTATCAACAGTTTTAACATTTTAGAATTTTTTTTTTTACGGGTGAAATCAAATTTAATTTATTTGGTTCCGATATCAGCCGTTACGTATGGTACATACACAAACACAATGAAAGATTTTGGCACAAAAACACTAAGAAAATATTGAAGCCTGGAGGCTAAAATAATGGTGTGGGGCTGCATATCATCCCATCGAACTTTAAGAAGCAGCCGTGAATTTTTGAATGTTGAAATTATTAGACTCCGTCAAAAGTATATTTTTCATATGTCTAAAAATTAAGGTTTTTTGCGATTCATTGTTACGAAATAATTTGTATGAAATTTAGTTTAAAAAAAATTTCAACTTTGTGGGCAAAATAAAAAAATAACAAAAATAAATAATTATAAATTGAAATATATAATTTCTGTATTCGCTGAAAAATAATTTATTTATATCAAATGCTTATATATAATAGTAACGAAATAAGAGACCAATAAAACAAGAACTGCAAAAAGATGTGGGTGAAATGTTAAATAGCAAGTGGAAACAATTTTAAATATATTATTTCTTTAATAACAATCACGTACACTAACAAAATTAAACTCAACAACTGAAAAATATTAATTAAAGTTTTACTTTGTTGTTGTTGTTATATAATAAAAGAAAAGAAAGTTAAAAAGACCGTAAGAATTTTTGTAGTTTTATTGTTTTGTTTTTTAATTTGTGTTATCGCATTTTTGTTGCTAAATTACGCTGCTCAATAATAGGTCAGTTCCTTTAATTTTCAAGTAAAATGAATTGACCGAGTCATTTTTTGATACAGACGTGTCAGCGAACAGGAAATAAATAAGTAAAAACTTGTTCACTAGGGGTGACACGTTCAAGGTTTTGCTTTTAGGTTTAAATAAACTCACACTTGTTTCATTCCCATTTATGAGCACTTTGAAAACTGACGGTTAAGTTTGTCAGCTGATCGAAAATTAAGATAACAAAAGGTTGCGCCTCTAATGAAACCTGAACTTACGATCTCCTGTGAACGTTATACTCTATTGACTGGTCTATAGACTGTATAGTAGACTAGATTATAGGCTATAGCATAGACTCTAGACTATAGATTACACTATAGGTTACACTATAAGCTATACTATAGAATAGAATGTAGGCTACACTATAGACTAGAATACATGCTACAATATATACTAGACTATAGGCGGCACTATGGGCAAGACAAGGCTACACTATAAACTATAGAATAGAATATAGGCTACATCAAAGACTAGGCTATAGGCGACGCTATAGACTAGACTATAGGCTACTCTATAGACTATACTATAGGCTACACTATATACTAGACTATAGAATAGAATGTAGGCTACACTATAGAATAGAATATAGACGACAGTATATACTAGACCATAGGGTACACTGTAGATTAGACTATTGAATAGAATGCAGGCTTTAAACTAGACTATAGGCGGCTCTATAGACAAGACTGTAGCCTGCACTATAGATTAGACTATAGGCTACACTATAAACTAGACTACTGGCGGCACTATAGACAAGAGTATAAGTGACACTATAAACTAGACGATAGGCGACACTAGATTTTAGGCTATAAAGTTGTCACTCGTTTTTTTTTTGCTTTTAAGTTAATTTTTATAGGTACCAACACTTGAACTCGTGCATGTCTTAAAATAGTAGCAATGAAAAAGTGCAGATTTAAGGAATTTAAAAAGTAGTACCAAAAAAGTAAATACCCGCTATTTGGGTATATTGTGAAAATACATCCCTTTGAGAACGCCCGAAATTGACGTCATTTCCTTGACACTATTTTAGCTCACATAACTTTTTGTTTACGTTTTGCCACATAAGTCTCTAGTCCGTGTTACTGTCAAAAGTTATCAGCAACATCGAATCGTCACATTGTTTTTGCCATTAAAAATGTTGGAGTTGAATTAAAAGTTTTTAGCAAATGAACACAACTAATAATAATTAAATATAAATAAGTTATAAGAATTAAAAAATTTAAGCGAAAGTAAATATTTGAAGTAAAAGAACACGTTATCATAAAAAAATATTAAGATTTCAAGAACAAATTTTTTTTTCCTGTATATTGCAGCATTTTTTTTTGTGAAAAACCATTTTTGTTATTCAGCACAATTTTATAAAATATAAATTCGTACGAAATGGTCGACTTAGTTATTCACTTTAATTAATGTTTTATTGGATTGCGGGACAATAATAGAAACAAAATTATTAAAAAAAAATTGTTTAAATTTGCATTTGCGACAATATTCTTTGGATTTGTTATTAAAATGGTTAACATTTGGGGTTAGGAAGTAAATTGTATGTCAAATGATCAAATGCCAAGAACTAAACCATCAGCCTTTGACCTTTATTTAGTTAAAATTTAAAGCATGGAATGCTACACTTTTGAGCAAAGAATTTTAATTGTGAAAATTTACCTTAAAATTGTGATAATATCACTGTATCACTTCGTAATATTCGAGCAGTTTTTTCGAGTAACCACGCTTCTTCTGGCAAAGCTGTGTGTAATTTAATCGCTAAATTGGAGGTATTGTTGCAGACAATATACCAAAACGATATACAGTCGCTGTACAGCAAAGTTTTGATAACCAGCCTGGGTCATAAACTGGTAAACGTTTACAACAATTTGGCACTTTGCGCAACATTTCGCAGGTCTTCCTCTTCATGCTTATAAAGTTCAACTCGTTCATGAATTAAAGCCGACTAGCCAGAAGACCATTGTTTGTGTCGACGGTTTGTGAGTTGGCTGTTTAAAGAACTGAACGAAAACAATGAATTATTTAACAAAATCTTATTAATCGATGAGGCCCAGTTTCAATTATACTATCATGTAAACAAACAAAATTACCCCATATGGTGCTTACAAAATCTATAACCAGTCCTCGAAAAATCATTGCATGCAAAAAAAGTGATCTTATGGTGCGGTTTGCGCTTAGGCGCTATCATTGGCCTGTTGCTTTTGGAAAAAAAGCAGGGACACACTGTCGTAGTGTAGCCTATAGTATAGTCTATACAGTAGCCAATATTTTATTCCACAGTCTAGTCTATAGTGTCACCTATAGTCTAGTTTATAGTGTCGCCTATAGTCCAGTTTAAAGTGTAGCTTATAATTCAGTTTATAGTGTCGCTTATCGTCTAATATATAGTGTCGCTATAGTCTAGTCTATAGACTAGTTTATGGCGTCGCCTATATTCTACTTTATAGTGTCGAGTATAGTCTAGTTTATAGTATCGCGTTTAGTCTAATATATAGTGTCACCTAAAGTCTGGTATATAGTATCGCCTATGGTCTAGTTTATAGTATCGCTTATCGACTAGTATATAGTGTCGCCTATAGTCTAGTACATAGTTTCGCCCATAGTATAGTTTATAGTGGCAGCAATTGACTAACGTTGATATCAGTGACCTGATAAAACTCGCAAACAAATATTTGTCTAAACAAATTAAAATTATTCGATAAAATTATTTAATTATTCGAATAAGTTTTGAAAAAATTTCTAGTATTTTCATCGAGGCTTTATGTTTTTTGGAATAATATGTAATGAACAATTTTTTTAACTTTTATCGATTAATCGAATATTTTTACAGGAATAATCGAGCTTTAGAAATGTTTTCTTCGTTAAAAATATTGTTTGATTATTTGCATAAAACACACAAAAAAATATTCGATTAAACAAACTAAAATTATTCGATTAAATTATTCAATTATTCGAATAATTTTTCAAATAATTGTTAGTATTCTCTTCGAGGCTTAATGTTTTTTGGAATAATACATAGTGAATAATTTATTAACTTTTATCGATTAATCGAATATTATTACAGGAATAATCGAGCTTTGAAAACAATTTAGAAATGTGTTCTTCGTTAAAGGAATTTTTTGATTATTTGAATAAAATATGCAAAAAATATTCGACTAAACAAACTAAATTTATTCGATTAAATTATTCAATTATTCGAATAATTTTTCAAAAAATTTCTAGTATTTTCATCATTTTCATTTCTTGAACTTTTATCGATTAATCGAATATCTTTACAGGAATAATCGAGCTTTGGAAATAATTTAGAAATGTTTTCTTTGTTAAAAATATTGTTTGATTATTTGCATAAAACACACAAAAAAATATTCGACTAAACAAACTAAAATTATTCAATTATTCGAATAATTTTTCAAAAAATTTCTAGTATTCTCTTCGAGGCTTTATGTTTTTTGGAATAAAACATAGTGAATAATTTATTTACTTTTATCGATTAATCGAATAATATTACATTATTATTATTAATCGAGCCTTGCTAACAATTTAGAAATGTTTTCTTCGTTAAAGAAATTGTTTGATTATTTGTATAAGATACGCAAAAAAATATTCGACTGAACAAATTATTCGATTAAATTATTCAATTATTCGAATAATTAGTATTCTCTTCGAGGCTTAATGTTTTTTGGAATAATACATAGTGAATAATTTATTAACTTTTATCGAATAATCGAATATTAATAAAGGAATAATCGAGCTTTGAAAACAATTTATAAATGTGTTCTTCGTTAAAGGAATTTTTTGATTATTTGAATAAAATACGCAAAAAAATATTCTACTAAACAAACTAAATTTATTCGATTAAATTATTCAATTATTCGAATAATTTTTCAAATAATTTTTTTTATTTTCTTCGAGGCTTTATGTTTATTTGGAATAATATAAGTTTGGATTTTGGTATGCGACTAAAATATCACTTAAACTTAATGCTGGTTCGGACTCTACCTACTATAGAGATTCGTTGTTTATTAAAATTTTTTCCATTCCAAAAATTTTATTTAAAAACGAGTCATTGAAAAGCATCAATATAAAAGACAAATCACACGCCGAAATGATGTCATGTGAACCATATAAACGTGAAAGGTGAACGCTGCTAAAAATTTTATTGGAAAGTATTAAAAAATAGTAATGTCGGTCGTTTCCAATGGCCTGTTTTGGACCTATACTTTTGCGCTGCTCGTTTTCTGGATAATTGTTTTAACAACAGCATTCAATTTCGATACGAATGTGAATCATAAAATTTCTTTGCCTGCAAATAATGCCGAGGAGGAATTAAGAAGCACCGGAAATTGTAAGAGTCTATGTAAACAATGCCGCTGTATGGGCTTCTATTGCGGCGAAGAGTGCATTTGTGAGTGTAACAATGATCATTCTGATACTGAATGTATTAGACGAATTCGAGAAAATGCTCAAAAATTGAATATTTCCTATGAAATATTAATTCAAGGACCAAAAACTAATAATTTTGTTCGTAATGCTGTGCAGTTTGAGCAAAATGAAGAAAACAAATTGTCAGGATATCGTAATAAAAGATCAACCGTTACCGTTTATAAGCCAAATAAACAAAAAACGAACAAGAATCCCAAATCACAGCTTGATGATTTCAAAATAAAAAATACGTCAATAAAAGATGTTTTTAATGTGACAAAAAATGTGAAAAATCATAGTAAACGATCAAGCAATCATTATGATTGGTTTAGTGATTTGAGAAATAATTTATTAAGGCCAGCACCACTGAGTGGTCACAGACGTAAAGCAGATAAAACAACAAAAAAACCAAAAATTTCACCAATTCCCACCATATTTGATAATTCCTGGATTTTTGATAATAATGGAATTGTATTAACGCCTAGGCCATTGAAGAATCGTAAAAGCTCGAATCTTTTAAGCAGCTCCAACCATGAAAATAAAGTAGATTTAAGGCACACTAAAATGATAAGTTCCAAAAAGCTTAAGAATAAATTTAATGATGATTTTGCTGACAGTCGTGAAATAGATACTAATTATGGTGATAAATTGAAAAGTGGCAAAGTTAATGGAAAAAAATCTTTTCTAACAGAACAAACGAAACGTGCGGATTCACAGGAAAATCTTATTGGAAGTTTATATTCTCGTTTTTTTAAAAATGATTTCAGTCGAACCGATGACAGCTCGTCAGAAAACAGTAAGAATCAGAATGAATCACACGACACTTTTCTATCAGAACAAAATGAACAGGTAGAATCACAGGAAAATTTAATTGGAAGTTTATATTCTCGTTTATTTAAAAATGATTTCAGTGGCTCAGATGATAGTCGCTCATCATTTCCACCTAAAAACATAAAGAAGCTGGATGAGTCACACGATTATGGTTTGGGCGATTTAAGCAAAATTGAAGATGATAACAATCTATTTTCCGAGGAAAAGTATGAAGAAAAGATAGTGAAGAAATCAAAGGCCAAACAAAATAAAAGTTCAGCTTCAAACTCAACACAATTGTCATCACCACCATCATTATTACCGGCGGCCGATAACAAAGTAGTTTTACCTCCGTTTCGATTTTCCTGGTTTAGACCCGGTAAACTTTTTAGAAAATTTAGACGGGTAATTAATGCTTAAATTTGCTAAAAAAATATATACGTATGTATGTATGTATGCATATGTATTAGAGTGGGCCTTCTTTTTGGCAACAGCAACTGCAACAACAACAACAGCAACAACTATTTATTGATTTAAAAGACTTTTGAATTTGTATTATTTTTCATTTTGTAACTTTTTCTTATTTAAATAAACTTAATTTTTCGCATACTCATTCAGTCAATTTTTACAGTTTTACGATACTCTTCCAGTTATCAGTACTACGTTAAGGCATTCTAACGGTTATAAAAGTATTTGACATAAAAAAGGTACCATTTATACTCTCCATTTATACAAGTAAATAAAAATAGTGAGCAAAAGCGACTGCATAATGGGTGAACAATTTAGAGGTTTGAAAACAAATTGGCTTAAAACTTACACTTTTTTTTGACAACTTGAATTTCAATGGTACCAATTCAAAGTGGATTTTCTTATTTTTGCAAAAATATGTTTTCTGAATTTAAATTTCATCACTATATATGGATGGACGTCAAATAAAAATATCAAAATTTTAAGCACAGCAATTAACAATTGTTTCAGAACAGCTTCCGGCCTTCTTCGTTCTACACTTTTGGGACTATTGAGAGTCAAAACAGATTTTGCTGAATTTAAATCACTTCTAGAGAAGCGATCAGTTGTGATAGCTTTAAGATCAATTACCATTACCAGCGATGGCCTCCATAACACATTTTGGAGAAACCTGGAGAATACATTATCATCTGCAAGTATCCCCCGGGGGCATATTTATCGGTCTTTATAAAATACTTGACTATCTAGACCTGTGAAACTGGAGGAAAAAGGGAGTCCAGTCCCCTGAAGGCAGCAGGGGTCAACTGGGAACTCCACGTTGTTTCCACGGGAATCAGTAGCCCACAGAGTTTCCGCTATTTGCCTCTTTAGACATTTAGCTGTTTCTCTGGCTGATTATTGAGGTTGGCCCTTCGGGAGTATCGTGGTGGTTGTGGTTTCGCGGCCCCATAACAGACAGGTCAGTTTTTATATGGTGGCCAGGATCATTCGCCGTTAATGGAAGGCTAGGTGAATGATCCAGTCCAGTGAGCATGCTAGACATGTGTTCTGGACAGGAGTTGGAAAGTCTCCAGCTCTTCAGCAAGGAGTGATGATATGCAGCCCTGCTCTGAAATCATTAAAGTTGCAACTAGAAAAAACCTGTTGCTAGAATTAGTCTTCGGTTTTCTAGGACGAGCATGACGTTCCTATTTATGCAAAGTGGTTTGATCACCATCTGATTAAGGCTCACTGCCAGGCGCAGATGTAAATCACGTAATCATCTGGAAGTGTTATTGAAAAAATAATATCTATTTTAAATCGTGCAGAGATTTTATATCCCCGCAGGCGTAGGCTGCCACTCATCACAAACAAAACATTGGTAATCGATGACAGCCTTGCCTTTTTTTAATAGAAATACAACTAATCCTGACGTTTTCAAAAAATGTATGACCGAGAAAATAATTTGCTTTTCACCTATTTTTTTTGTATTCACGGATGGCTCTTATGATAATGGTATATCATCTTATTCTGTAGTTGAAAGTTTGGATAACAAAAATTTCATTTCGTTGTTGCCAGATTTCGTTGGGATTTTTGTAGCTGAATTAAATACAATAAAGAACGCCATCGGCTATGCTTTACGTAAACAAGCTAGAGCGATAATTTTCACTGACTCTTTAAGTGCTATTAAAGCCATTAAGAAAAATCATAATGGACTATATGATAATATTATACATCTTCCAAGTACTAGTGGTTATTTGTTACTGGTGTGGATTCCATCACATATTGGGATAGGGCCGCAAAAAACTCTTTAACTTTGGGCAGCAATTCCGAAACACCATGTTTTCCTAAAGCTTTGATAGGTCCCTTCAATCATTTTGCGAAACAGATAAACCCGGTTCCTAGAAGAAATTAGTACAACAAAAGCCTTACACGCAGGAAATGCATCGACCTTGCGCGATTAAGAGTAGGAAAAACAATATTTAATACACAGCATTACTAAAACAGGGTCGAGCCGGCCGCTTGCAGTTTTTGTAATGTTACACTTACTGTTCCACACATCTTAATTGATTACCCTGAATCGAAAATGGATTTACTTCTTGAGGAAGTTTTCAATTCTGCTACTTTGAAGAATCCCTCCAGTATATGGAAATCGCTAAAGTGTCATGGAATACAGAATATTTAAGCCTTTTATTAATATTTTCCCTTTTATTTAATTATTTTTAATAAAACATACACATACGTACCCCAATTTGAATTGTAACATTTTTTTTTTAATTTATAATCGTGCGCATATGGTCTTGTTACCCAGCGCCTTTGAAGGATTTCCTATAAATATTATTTGGGTACGGTTTTCCGTCGACCCTCGTCAAATTTGGTTTGTGAACAAACCGGTTTCGGCTGTTTGCCATCTTCAGTGTTCTTTTCGTACTAGTTGCGTTCTATTGTCAGTTGTGTTTATATAGTTCGTGTCCTCCTTCGTGTTATTGCGTTCGTCCCTTTCTGTCGTTTTTGCCTGCCTCTCTCCTTTTTCGTTTGTCCCTTTTTACCTAATTTGTCGATCCCTTTTTCATTCGTCCTGTTTTTTTTTTTTTTTTTTTTTTTTTTTTTTTTTTTGTTCTAACTAAATCCTTTTACTGTCATGCTTGCGGTCCGTTTTTGTTATGCGTGAACCTATTGGGTTTTTTTCTTTTATGTGACATAATAATCTGTAATTGTACGTTTATGATGTTCTTTATTGCTTTCGTCTTGTGCACTTGCGTAACGTTTTTGTGTTGGTGTAATGTTTGTTTTCCTGTAAAAATGTTTCAACGGTTCAAATATTGTGTCCGAAGCAGTGTTTATTTGTTCATTTATAATTCGTCCGTCAAATGTTTTTTGTTTGTATATTTCCATGTTTTCTAATACATTTAGTCTCCTTCCTTTGTGCTGGGTATGAAGCAGTTTAACCGTTGTCTTTATATGTCCTGGTGTACATTTGTTGTTAAATATATGGTTCGCAAAGTTTGATTCTGGAGTTGATTTTGGTTCTCGTAGTTTTTTGTTATAGTCTCTAATGTGTTCCCTAAATCTGGTCTTAATTTTTCGTCCTGTTTGCCCGATGTAGCTATAATGGCATGTACAAGTTAATTTGTACACTCCTTGTTTGTCTAGTATATTTGCCTCGGTTGTTTTATTCCGTAGTATTCTGCCTAGGTTGTTTCTTGTTCTAAATGCGGTATTGATGTTGTGTTTTCCAAAGAATTTCGCCAGTTTGTACGTTGATTTTCCCATATATGTTAATGTAGCCCATTTTTTTCCTTCCTTCTCCTGTTTTTTGTTCGTTCCAATTTGTTTTTTGATGTTATCTACGAGGCGCTTTTTGTATCCGTTGTTTTCCGCTATGGTGTATATTGTTTCCATTTCCTTCATATACATTTGCCGTGTTAGTGGTGTTCTCTCGAGTCTTGTTATTAACTGCCTGATCGCTGCGTTTTTGTGTTGCTGGGGATGATTTGATGAGTTGTGTATTATTGTGTCCGTTGCTGTTGGTTTCCTGTATATTTCATATTCGATTCTTTTCGAGATTATGTTCCTCTTGATCGTTAGGTCCAGATAATTAATTCTCCCCTCCTCTTCCTTTTCCATTGTAAATTTTATGTCCTTGTGTCTTCCATTCAAGTAATCTAGAATTTGCTCATCGTTATTTCCTTCTAGTATGCATATGATGTCGTCGACATATCTTGCGTAGAATATTACTCCGAAGTTGGTTTTTAATTCCTTTACGTATTCCTCTTCTAAGTTCTGCATAAATACTTCCATGAGGGTGGCAGATGTTGGATTTCCCATCCCTAGTCCTGCTATTTGTCTATATATATTATTGTTAAATTTAAAGTAATTCTGTTCTAGTGTCGCTTTTAGTGTACCTGTAATTTGTATTGCTAGTTCCTTGTTTTCCGTTTTGTTTTCTACTGTCCTATGAACAATGTTCAGTGTATCCATTACGGGAATTGATGGATACAAGTCCTTCACGTCAAAAGAGACCAGTTTTGTTTTCTCCGTTATTTTCACGTTCTCCAATTTATTGATCAGTTCTGTAGTGTTGGCTATTGTATGCCTATATTCTAGGTCTAAGGTGTCTTTTAATATTGTTTTCATATATTTCGAAAGTTTGTATCCTGGTGCAGATTTGTAATTAATTATGGGTCTCATTGGTGTGTTTGGTTTGTGTATTTTTGGTAGTGCTATCATAGATGGTGCGGCTGGATTCATCATTGTTAATGTGTGCGATATGTTTGGTTTTATTATCCTTGTTGCCTTTTTTATAATCTCCTTAATTTTCGTTTGGTATTCTTCTGTAGGATCTTTACCAATTCTCTTGCACTTAGAGTCTTTTATTAACTGTTCAGTCTTTTCGATGTAGTCATGTTTGTCGATGAGCACCGTTGTGTTTCCCTTGTCTGCTTTTGTGACTAAGATGTTGTTCGCTTCCAGTTTACGTTTTAGTTTCCTAATTGTATTGTGCTCTCCGTTTAAGTGTTTTGTAGACTTGGCCTCCTTCTCTATTATTTGTTTGCAGATGTGCCTGGCTTTCTCTTGTTCTTCGTTTGGGATCATCGCTATTGCGACTTCTGTGTCCACAATGGTTTGTTCTATTTCCTTTTTCTTGTTGTTTTCTGTGATGTTGTGTTTTAATCCCTTTTCCAATAATTGAGCCTCTTGCTTGCTGATGGTGACCTCTGTTAGATTCAAAAATCGAGGGTGGAAATTGCTGTTTTTGCGCCTTTTGTTGTTTGTTGAATGTGTTAGTGTCCCGAGTTTCTTGTTTAAAGTTGCGTATTTTCGTTCTATTGTTTTCGCGTTTTCTGCTCGTATTTGGTCTAATGTGTTCATGAGTACGTCGGTTGGGAGTAGTTCTGCTAGTTTAAGATGAATGTCTAGTAATTCCGAGTTCGTAATTTCTTTTTTGGCGTAAAGGTTTCTGATTTCGAATTTCACAAAGTCTTTTTGTGCTCTTTTTATTGTCTTCCTGCTTGCTGTGGTGTTGATTTTAATCTGTATTTTGGCATATTTTGGTGTAACATTGGATGCGAGGCATTGTTTGTTGAACCAAATGTTTGCCTTTGTCGTCATAACTTTTAATTGTCGTCGTTTGTAAATTGTTATCAGTCCAATTGTGTCCAGATCGTAGGCCTGACAGGCATTTTTCGATATGTGCTTGGTTTTTCCGACGGGGTTATAATCAATATTATTTGGGTACGGTTTTCCGTCGACCCTCGTCAAATTTGGTTTGTGAACAAACCGGTTTCGGCTGTTTGCCATCTTCAGTGTTCTTTTCGTACTAGTTGCGTTCTATTGTCAGTTGTGTTTATATAGTTCGTGTCCTCCTTCGTGTTATTGCGTTCGTCCCTTTCTGTCGTTTTTGCCTGCCTCTCTCCTTTTTCGTTTGTCCCTTTTTACCTAATTTGTCGATCCCTTTTTCATTCGTCCTGTTTTTTTTTTTTTTTTTTTTTTTTTTTTTTTTTTTTGTTCTAACTAAATCCTTTTACTGTCATGCTTGCGGTCCGTTTTTGTTATGCGTGAACCTATTGGGTTTTTTTCTTTTATGTGACATAATAATCTGTAATTGTACGTTTATGATGTTCTTTATTGCTTTCGTCTTGTGCACTTGCGTAACGTTTTTGTGTTGGTGTAATGTTTGTTTTCCTGTAAAAATGTTTCAACGGTTCAAATATTGTGTCCGAAGCAGTGTTTATTTGTTCATTTATAATTCGTCCGTCAAATGTTTTTTGTTTGTATATTTCCATGTTTTCTAATACATTTAGTCTCCTTCCTTTGTGCTGGGTATGAAGCAGTTTAACCGTTGTCTTTATATGTCCTGGTGTACATTTGTTGTTAAATATATGGTTCGCAAAGTTTGATTCTGGAGTTGATTTTGGTTCTCGTAGTTTTTTGTTATAGTCTCTAATGTGTTCCCTAAATCTGGTCTTAATTTTTCGTCCTGTTTGCCCGATGTAGCTATAATGGCATGTACAAGTTAATTTGTACACTCCTTGTTTGTCTAGTATATTTGCCTCGGTTGTTTTATTCCGTAGTATTCTGCCTAGGTTGTTTCTTGTTCTAAATGCGGTATTGATGTTGTGTTTTCCAAAGAATTTCGCCAGTTTGTACGTTGATTTTCCCATATATGTTAATGTAGCCCATTTTTTTCCTTCCTTCTCCTGTTTTTTGTTCGTTCCAATTTGTTTTTTGATGTTATCTACGAGGCGCTTTTTGTATCCGTTGTTTTCCGCTATGGTGTATATTGTTTCCATTTCCTTCATATACATTTGCCGTGTTAGTGGTGTTCTCTCGAGTCTTGTTATTAACTGCCTGATCGCTGCGTTTTTGTGTTGCTGGGGATGATTTGATGAGTTGTGTATTATTGTGTCCGTTGCTGTTGGTTTCCTGTATATTTCATATTCGATTCTTTTCGAGATTATGTTCCTCTTGATCGTTAGGTCCAGATAATTAATTCTCCCCTCCTCTTCCTTTTCCATTGTAAATTTTATGTCCTTGTGTCTTCCATTCAAGTAATCTAGAATTTGCTCATCGTTATTTCCTTCTAGTATGCATATGATGTCGTCGACATATCTTGCGTAGAATATTACTCCGAAGTTGGTTTTTAATTCCTTTACGTATTCCTCTTCTAAGTTCTGCATAAATACTTCCATGAGGGTGGCAGATGTTGGATTTCCCATCCCTAGTCCTGCTATTTGTCTATATATATTATTGTTAAATTTAAAGTAATTCTGTTCTAGTGTCGCTTTTAGTGTACCTGTAATTTGTATTGCTAGTTCCTTGTTTTCCGTTTTGTTTTCTACTGTCCTATGAACAATGTTCAGTGTATCCATTACGGGAATTGATGGATACAAGTCCTTCACGTCAAAAGAGACCAGTTTTGTTTTCTCCGTTATTTTCACGTTCTCCAATTTATTGATCAGTTCTGTAGTGTTGGCTATTGTATGCCTATATTCTAGGTCTAAGGTGTCTTTTAATATTGTTTTCATATATTTCGAAAGTTTGTATCCTGGTGCAGATTTGTAATTAATTATGGGTCTCATTGGTGTGTTTGGTTTGTGTATTTTTGGTAGTGCTATCATAGATGGTGCGGCTGGATTCATCTATGATAGCACTACCAAAAATACACAAACCAAACACACCAATGAGACCCATAATTAATTACAAATCTGCACCAGGATACAAACTTTCGAAATATATGAAAACAATATTAAAAGACACCTTAGACCTAGAATATAGGCATACAATAGCCAACACTACAGAACTGATCAATAAATTGGAGAACGTGAAAATAACGGAGAAAACAAAACTGGTCTCTTTTGACGTGAAGGACTTGTATCCATCAATTCCCGTAATGGATACACTGAACATTGTTCATAGGACAGTAGAAAACAAAACGGAAAACAAGGAACTAGCAATACAAATTACAGGTACACTAAAAGCGACACTAGAACAGAATTACTTTAAATTTAACAATAATATATATAGACAAATAGCAGGACTAGGGATGGGAAATCCAACATCTGCCACCCTCATGGAAGTATTTATGCAGAACTTAGAAGAGGAATACGTAAAGGAATTAAAAACCAACTTCGGAGTAATATTCTACGCAAGATATGTCGACGACATCATATGCATACTAGAAGGAAATAACGATGAGCAAATTCTAGATTACTTGAATGGAAGACACAAGGACATAAAATTTACAATGGAAAAGGAAGAGGAGGGGAGAATTAATTATCTGGACCTAACGATCAAGAGGAACATAATCTCGAAAAGAATCGAATATGAAATATACAGGAAACCAACAGCAACGGACACAATAATACACAACTCATCAAATCATCCCCAGCAACACAAAAACGCAGCGATCAGGCAGTTAATAACAAGACTCGAGAGAACACCACTAACACGGCAAATGTATATGAAGGAAATGGAAACAATATACACCATAGCGGAAAACAACGGATACAAAAAGCGCCTCGTAGATAACATCAAAAAACAAATTGGAACGAACAAAAAACAGGAGAAGGAAGGAAAAAAATGGGCTACATTAACATATATGGGAAAATCAACGTACAAACTGGCGAAATTCTTTGGAAAACACAACATCAATACCGCATTTAGAACAAGAAACAACCTAGGCAGAATACTACGGAATAAAACAACCGAGGCAAATATACTAGACAAACAAGGAGTGTACAAATTAACTTGTACATGCCATTATAGCTACATCGGGCAAACAGGACGAAAAATTAAGACCAGATTTAGGGAACACATTAGAGACTATAACAAAAAACTACGAGAACCAAAATCAACTCCAGAATCAAACTTTGCGAACCATATATTTAACAACAAATGTACACCAGGACATATAAAGACAACGGTTAAACTGCTTCATACCCAGCACAAAGGAAGGAGACTAAATGTATTAGAAAACATGGAAATATACAAACAAAAAACATTTGACGGACGAATTATAAATGAACAAATAAACACTGCTTCGGACACAATATTTGAAACCGTTGAAACATTTTTACAGGAAAACAAACATTACACCAACACAAAAACGTTACGCAAGTGCACAAGACGAAAGCAATAAAGAACATCATAAACGTACAATTACAGATTATTATGTCACATAAAAGAAAAAAACCCAATAGGTTCACGCATAACAAAAACGGACCGCAAGCATGACAGTAAAAGGATTTAGTTAGAACAAAAAAAAAAAAAAAAAAAAAAAAAAAAAAAAAACAGGACGAATGAAAAAGGGATCGACAAATTAGGTAAAAAGGGACAAACGAAAAAGGAGAGAGGCAGGCAAAAACGACAGAAAGGGACGAACGCAATAACACGAAGGAGGACACGAACTATATAAACACAACTGACAATAGAACGCAACTAGTACGAAAAGAACACTGAAGATGGCAAACAGCCGAAACCGGTTTGTTCACAAACCAAATTTGACGAGGGTCGACGGAAAACCGTACCCAAATAATATTGATTATAACCCCGTCGGAAAAACCAAGCACATATCGATTTCCTATAAATTCATTTATAGAAAATTGAGGCTAAATAAATAAATAAATTTCATTTGTTATAGATTTTCTGCTCTATTAATAAAAATATAAAGCGTTAAGCTCTCACTATCATACTCTAAATATTTTTAAGTTATTCATAAATCAAATGTGTTCACAAAACAAAATAAGAAAATTAAAAATAAAATTTCTCTCATTTTATGATCAACACATTTTTATGTCTGCTGTAGCATAAAAGTGTTTGTGTGCACTTTAAAATTTTATAATTGGAGAATGTAGTGCAGCAAAATGGCTGCATTAATTACATTTATTTTAGAATTGTTGAGCTTATTAGCCTGCTCCACATTTATGTAGAGTAAAACAACTTTTTATTATTTTATTCTTTGTTTTATACATAGAGTCCGCCATCTAATGTTTGTTTTTTTCAACTAGTGCTTATTTCGTGAATGGTAACACTTAGCTCATGTTTGATTTGACAGATAATTAGTTTTATCCTTCCGCTGAACGAATATGGTTGTGTATACGCTTGAACAACGCTTCGCTAAGTGGGCCTGCGAAAAATCATCTTTTCAGATGAAGCTCATTGATCTTGGCGGGTATGTAAACAAGCAAAATTGTCACATTTGGGGCACAGAAAACCCGCACGCATACATTGAAAAGCCGACGCACTCAAAACGAGTCACAATTTGGTGCAGATTTTGGTGCAGAGGCATAATCGGACCATTTTTCAGGAGTGGCCGTTACAGTCAAGGGCGTTCGTTATCGGGCCATGTTGAACGAATTTTTGTTCACAAAAATTGAAGTGGAGGATATTGGCAACATGTTTCAACAGGACGGCGCTACGTGCCACACAGCCGAAGCTGTGTAGTTGTGGTTACAGCATTAAAAAAAAAAGTTATTTGGCGGACCCTATAAATTACCTCGCTGACATGCGGGAGTAGTTATAAAAGTAATTATTGTTACTAATGTTGCCGCTAAAAATGTTGTTAGTTTGTATCTTACCTTCCCCCCGGGGGCACATATATATGGTCTTTATAGAACTTCGACTATCTAGACACAGTGCAACTGGGGGAAAAAGGAGCCCAGTACCCTGAAGTCAGCAGGGGTACAACTGGAAACTCCAATTTATTCCCACGGGAATCAGTAATGCCCGCAGAGTTCATTATTTGTCTCTTTAGACATTTAATAGTTTTCTGGCTGATTATTGAGGTTGGCCCCCATATGGGAGTATCGTGGTGGTTGTGGTTTCGCGGTCCCATAACAGTATAATGGTTATTATGGTGGCCAGGATCATTTCGCCCTTAGTGACACGCTAGGTGAATGATCCAGTCCAGTGAGCATGCTAGACATGTGTTCTGGACAGGAGTTTGAAAGTCTTCAACTCTTCTGCAAGGAGTGATGATTTGCAGCCCTGCTCTGGAATCATCGAAGTTGCAACTAGAAAGTTCTGTTGCATAGAATTATAGCTTCGGCTTCCTAGGACGAGCATGACGTTCCAAATTATGCATTGGTTTGATCCACCATCTGATTAAGTCTTCATGGCCAGGCGCGGATGTTAATCTAATTACACGTTTGTATCTTACCTAAGAAAGGACAGAGCTATATATATATATGGTTATCTCCACTACTAGCAAGTGTGGTGTTCTAAACAATATACAATTAAAATTAGCTAACACATGTTTAGTTGCAACAGGGATTACGTGGATAGAGAAAGATGAGTGCTTTACGCAGTCATGAGTTTATCCCCCATCGGCGACAGCAAACTTTTCTCTCATAGATATGTTGTTTAACAACAAAAATAAATGGTAAAAAAACAGTAAAAACATTGTGCAGTGTAGATTAGAACAGGGAGACAATTAAAGTGTGTGGTGGGCACAGATGAATTTAAGGTTAGGAAGTAAATTAGCTTAAAACATATACTTTATTGACATCTTGAGTATTATTGATGCCAATATAGAGTATTAATAATGGAATATAGCGTTGAGCATCTATGTCCACATCTAGCAGACTTCCGCTCTATTCACATAATTTTTCAGCATATTTTGCAACAAAGCTTCGTTTATATTATCGATACAGCGCTGAATTTCATCTTTCAGAACGTCAGTCGTTCGTTGTGCACCTGGCTGTAAGCCTTAATCAGATGGTGGTCAAACCACTGGGAATGAAAAGCAACGTCATTTACGCCCTAGAAAGCCGAGAACTAGTTCTAGCAACAGGTCTTTCCTAGTTGCGATTTCAGCGGTTCCAAAGCACGGTTGCAAACCACTACTCCTTGCTGAAGAGCTGGAGACTATCCAACTCCTAGTTCAGAACACATGACCAGCATGCTCACTGAATCCGCATCATTCAGCCGTTGGTGTTATTAAGGGCGAGATGATCCTGGCCCACTTAATCAATGGCCGCAAAACCACAATTACCACGGTACTCCGGAAGGACCAACCTCAATAATTAGTCAGAGAACAGCTAAAAGTCTAAAGAGACAATTAGAGGAACTCTGGGGCTTACAGATTCCCGTGGAAATAACGTAGAGCTTCCAGTTGACACCCTACTTGCCTTCAAGTGACTGGGTTCCCTTACACCCCTAGCAGCACAGGTCTGGATGGTCAAGTATTCCATAAAGACCAACAACTGTGCTCCCGGGGGGGGGGGGATGTTTGTGGTTGTTTGCGTAAGCTCAATTTTTCAAATGGCCTCAGAGAAAATAATTCAGCAGCAATAAATCCTAAGAAAGCGGCGACCAATTGACATCGCCAAATCGAGAAATTACGCGATCGTTACATTTTTCACTCAACAACTGAATTGTCGCCAATTGTGGCCAATTGTAGGGAATTAAAGGCCGCCTGACCACAAACGGCACCTTATGGTCACTTTTTTGAATGTAATGGATTTTCAAAAGCTTTATGTGGATTTTGTCAGCCCCATATGCGACAATTTTGTTTTTTACATAACCGCCTAAGAGAAAAATAGCCTCATCACTAAATACGATTTTATTGAAAAATGCGTTGGTTTCGTTCAGTTTTTCAAATAGCCAATTTTTAAAACGTTCGGTAAAAACAATAGCCGGTCGGCTTTAAATCTTGAACTAGTTAAACTTTTTAAGCGTGAAGATAAAGATCTTAATGAACAATGTTGCGCAAACTGGCTCTGGTGTTGCTCAATTTTTGGGAACGGCGACGAGTTAAGGCTCATTCTTAACACTTTGCTGTACAGTGACTATTTTTGCATCAATACGAGCATATTGTTTTGGTCTATTATCAGCAACAATACCGTGAGCCTCGAACTAGACAATTAAATTAGGCACAGAATGAGCCTAATTACAAGAAAAAGCTGTTCGAATCTAAGGTAGTGTTATAGTGAAATTTTCACCATTTCGATAGTAAATTTTTACAATTAAAATTTTTTTTTTAAAGCACACGCACTCACATAAAGCAGATACTCCCTCATGTGTAATGATACAAGAATGAGCATAAGTGGTGAGCAAATACGTACTCTTATTTAAACAGTCGGCAAGGGACACAACCAGCACTACAACATCATATACACGTAAGTGCTGTAAGGGATTTTACTAGAAACTGTAACATCAGTTACTGGCTGTAAACAGGAGAGGAAAGTGTGAATTCAAGTTTCTACTCCAGACGCAAATAAGCGTAGTATAGATGCCTGTGTGAATTTAAAGGCACATGTTTGCTAAACAAGAGTTGGAGTTATTTGACTCACGCCAGTGGTGCACGTGGATCATTGCATTGGTTTATAAAAAGCGTCTGTTTAATAAAGAAAATAAATATGGAAAGAGCTACGAAGAAGAAAAAATACATAAAAAATGGTAAACTAATAAAATCTGGCACAATAAATTTCTGCTTCATTGGACCACCCTAATATTTATTCAATGTTATTAAATTGATATGCACAATAATTTTATTTTTATACTTAAATGGAACTTTCTTATACATTTTACTTTCATACATTTAATGTTTCAACAACGGCATGATTAAAATCAACAAACAGCATGCATGACATTTAATTTCACCCAACATTAATAGAGCGTCAATAAACTTTCGCTTTTTTTTATGAACATAAAATTAAAACTTTAACAGCTGATTTATGTTTGTTTTTGTAGTAACAAACTTGTAATACATCTCATAAAAATGTACTACATTTTATAACTAAAGTCATATATGTATATGCATATGTAAAGGGTTTTGCAACACGAAATTTGTTTTCTAAAACAAAAAACTTTGATTAAGATGTATCAAATTTTTTTTTGTAATGCGAAGAGAAAAGTTTGGCAATAATGAATGTCATCTGGCAAATGTCCACCACGACCACGCTAACAGTTGTCGAGACTTTCATCAAAGTTTTTCATCACTTTTTGGCAAAATAAGTTTTAAGGCTGAAATCGATTCGATTGGATCCGTATAAGCTCTGCCCTTAACATAGACCCACAAAGACCCAGTGATGTTAAGTCACACGATGTGTGGTTTGCAATAAACTGATGGTTCAGTGGCTGTGTGAAATATAGCATCGTCCTGTTGTAACCACACGTCAGTGATATCCACATCGTCAATAATAGGCCAAAATTGAGTTGTTAGCATCTCGCGATAGAGTGATCCATTGACCATTACCACATTTCCAGCCTTAACTTCGAAAAAAAAAACGGCCTGATTATACCTTCGGACCCCATAGCGCACCATACAGTGCGATGTTGAGCATGCAAATGCTTCTCTCTAGGATTTTCAGAAGCCCAAATGCGGCAATTTAGCTTATTGACATACCCTGACGAGTGAAAATGTGCTTCGTCTGAAAAAACATTTTTTTTCAGAAAAGCCTATCGAATGTTCCTAAATGAATTGAGTGAATGTACGGCGATGTGAATGATCTGTCAGCTTCAATTCCTGCACCAGTTGAAGCTTACAAAGACAAATTCTTACGCAAAATTCACCATGTGTTGATTTTGGATAACCCCAATTGTTGAGAACGTCGAGGAATTCACAAATTTGGATCTGCTTTAACACTGTGGTTCACGCCTGCGATGTTTTCAGTTGAACGACCCGGTCGAATACGCGTTCGTGCTCGCACATTATGAATCGAACCAGACGACTTAAATTTAGCGTTCAAATTCTTAATAGCAGTTTTAGAAGGACGATTATGTTGTCCGAAAATATCACGAACTTTACGAAATGTAACTTTAGCAGAGCCACCATTTTGATAGTGGATTTTAATTATTTTAATGCGATTTTCCAGCGAAATTGAATCCATTATAACAATTGCCAATGCATTTACTAAGAATACGTCGAAAAACTAATTGTCAAAACTATCATGCGAAACACTGAAACATTCAATGAGACAGTTGAAACATTCAATTGTATTGCCACAATTGAAAAACAAATTTTTTATTGAAAAACCCGATGCAAGTGCATAAGATACGTATGGATGTACATTAAAAATTTCCAAAAAAAGTTAGTCACTTAACTACAGCGTGTATTGGTTACATGTCAACATAACTTTGTGTGTTATTTTATTGTTAACATAATATTTTGCTTCAAAACTATTTTAATGACAAATGAATTAGTTATTTTTATTTAGGCTAAAGTTCTTTTTTAAATATATACGATGTGCTAAGAATAATCAAGTTTAAGCCAGATGCAGAGGCTGAGGTTGTAGCTTGGCATTACAAATACTTAAATTTTTGATTGCATTCATTAACTGAAAAGTTTTTATTATTTTTCATTGCAATTTTCGAACTCTTCTTGGTTGTACAATACTCAATGACAGTACAAAATGATATTAAACAGGAATTTAGAGTCTAGAATTTAACGTAAGCAACAGCTTACACAAAATAACTCATTACTATAGATAGGTAGATGACATTATATGCATCCTCGAACAAGACAACGGCGAACAAATTCTAGAAAACTTAAACACAATTCATGATAAGATTACATACACAATGGAAAAAGAACAAGACAGAAATTTACATTATCTTGACATCACCATAACACGAGGAACTGACTATTTAACATTGGACATCTATAGAAACCCAACAACAACGGACACTACCATCCACAACACCTCAAACCACCCTACCCAACACAAACTAGCAGCGTTTAGACATATGATACACAGGCTTGGGATAATTCCACTTATTCCAGATAAGTACAGGAGGGAACTCGACGCAATCTACGCCATAGCTATGAATAACGGCTACAAAACCACTACCATCGATAAACTACTTAGACAATACAACACTAAGAACAGAAATAGAGAAGACAAGGAGACAGCCAATACAACACGACGGCACACCTTTACTTACACAGGACCAGAAATATACAGACTAACTAACCTTTTTCACAAAGAAAGAATACTCACAGCATTAAAAAGTGGAAACACCCTCAGACACTATTTTAGAACAACGACAGAAACAACAGACAAATTTAATTCCGGCGGGGTATACAGACTTACCTGTACCTGCAAACGAACCTATATAGGGCAAACTGGACGAACACTAAAAACAAGGTTTACAGAACACATACGCTCATACAAACGGAGAAGAGAAGATTCAAACTTTGCATTACACCTTGACACTCACGGACACACACCAAGGGAAATAGATGAATGTATGACATTATTACATCCTAGCAAAAAAGGACGAAGACTAGACATTCTTGAAAATATGGAAATCTACAAAACAAAAACATTCAACAACGACATTATAAACGAACAGGTAAACACGACCTCAGACACAATTTTCACACCATTGAAACTACTCATGCAAACGGGCAAACGAAAAACACCCTCAGACGGACACACGTACCTACATAATAGTAAAAGACGGAGGTATCGTTAAATTCACTTTGCATACAAATGCCAGGTGGCTGGTATTCTGCCTACCTGAATATATACGAACCTAATAACAGAACTGCCTGAACCCCAACACTGACTCACCAGTACAAACTAAATGATGCATTCACATCGAAAGCGCTCGCCATCAGATAAAAACCAGCCAGATGAGACGGGAAATGGCAATATTATTCCATTTACTGGCGGAGGACAACCAAACAACATAATACCATAAATAGATCTATATGCATAGGGTGGGCAAATTTGATGTTAGAAAGTAAATTGGCTGTCAAATGATTCAATGTTAAAAGCAGAGCTGTCATTTCTTTAGCAAAAAGTTGGACAATTTTAAGCATGAGGTATTACACTCTTGACCAGTGATGGGCTAACTTTTTGGGTGACGTGCCAATAAATTAAAAAAAATCTTGCGGCGGCCCATTAAATTAAAAAAAAACATAGAGGGTCATTCATTAAAAAAATTATGGGGTTGCTGTTCAATTAAAAGTTCGGTTTAAGCTATATATTTATTAGTTATATTATATAATATTTTAAAACAACATAAAAATTTTATAAGATACGGTTTATTATGATTTTAAGTTTTTCCAGATGTATGGGAAGCATGGATCTGTTTCTGACTTGACATAATTTCCTCAAAATCTGGTTTCAGTTGGGAGAATGCGACTTTTAATAAATTAAATAGACTCTCGTCTGACAATCGGTTTCTTATTGAATTTTTTCTGCATTTCATTACTGAAAAGGCCTGTTCACATAAATATGAGGAAGCAGACATTGCCATAATTTTCTGCGCATGATTAACTAGCTTTGGAAATTCATCTTTTGGTAAGGATTTATAGAAATTAAGCTTATCTGTATTTAAAAATAGCTGTTTTAAATTATTATTACATTGCAATTCTATAATTTCCAATTGTAGATCAGATGGAACATTCTCAGGATGAACATTAAATGGCATTGGAAAAATATCTAAACATGGTTGGATTTTTTTAAAGTCAGCAAATCTGGCCTTAAATTCTGAATACAATTTTAATGAAGATTGTGAAAAGACTTTTAACTTCTCTTCACTCACAGGCTTAAAAGAATTAAGTCTTGGAAAATGAGTCAAAGCATTTTTTCCCAAACATTTAGAAAATATAAACAATTGAGTTTTAAAAGACCTCAAACTGCCCCAAGTTTCATCTATAAATTGATTTTTTCCCTGTAACTTCTTGTTCAGTTTATTATAGTGCTCGAGTAAATTGGTGAAAAAAGCAAACTCGATGCACCTATTCTTATCCTTCAATATTTTCCACTCATCCCAAATTTTAGTTTTGGTTTTTAGAAAAACGTTAATTTCTTCGAGAAGACTCCAAACTCTAGAGAAGGCATGCCCACAACTCAGCCACCTGATCTTTGTGTAATAAAGTACATCTGAAAATTCTGCATCAACTTCCGATAAAAACTCTTGAAATTGTCGATGTAACAAACCACGGGCTCGAATGGTATTAATTAATTTTGAAATAATATTAAGTACGTGATTAATATCCAAGGCAGCCTTGCAAAGAACTTCTTGATGGATTATACAATGTAAAAAAATTGTTTCGCTTTCAGGATTCTGACTTTTATAAACTCCTGCAAATCCCGTATTTTTTCCCACCATGTTAGGTGCTCCATCAGTTGTTAAATTAATTAATTTGGAAATTGGGGCATTAAGAGATTCCATCCCCTCTCTAAATTCTTCATAAATTATTTTTTCTGTCGTTGGCAACTTTATAATTTTACTTCACAATTGATTCTTTACGTCACGAGATTTACACTTTTACTGATTGCTGATTAATCCATCGCTGGCCCTTTTATACATAGCCGCATTACAGCAAAGTGTTGTAAATGACCCTGGAAAATCGCCGCTTTACTAAAAGTACTTTGCGTAAAATTTTGCATAAAGATCTTTATCTTCACGTTTATCAAGTTCAACTCGTTAAAGAATTAAAGCAGACAGATCATTGTACCCCCCGGGGGCACATATATATGGTCTTTATAGAACTTCGACTATCTAGACACAGTGCAACTGGGGGAAAAAGGGAAACCACTTCATTTCAACGGGAATCAGTAAGCTCGCAGAGTTCATTATTTGTCTCTTTCGACATTTAATAGTTCTCTGGCTGATTATTGAGCTTGGTCCCTATATGGGATTATCGTGGTGGTTGTGGTTTCACGGCCCCATAACAGTATTATGGTTATTATGGTGGCCAGGATCATCTCACTGTTAATGACACGCTAAGTGAGCATGCTAGACATGTGTTCTGGACAGGAGTTGGAAAGTTTCCAACTCTTAAGCAAGGAGTGATGATTTGCAGCTTTGCTCTGGAATCATCGAAGTTGCAACTAGAAAGTTCTGTTGCATAGAATTATGGCTTCGGCTTCCTAGGACGATCATGACGTTCCGAATTATGCAGTGGTTTGGTCCACCATCTGATTAAGGCTTCATGGCCAGGCGCGGATGTAAATCGAATCACACAGATCGATCATTGTTTACGTCGAACTGAACGAAAGCAACACATTGTTGAACAAAATCATCTTTAGGGATGAGGAGGCTCATTTTCAGTTTAGCGGTTGTGTAAATAACCAAAATTGTCGCTTGTGAGGCTCACAAATCCACAAGCAGTCCTCAAAAACTATTACACCCACAGAAAGTGGTCGTATATTGCGGTTTGTAGTCAAGCGGTATCAGCAACGAAACCCTGACGCCGTAATTTTTTTTTTTTTGTGTCCAAAATAGATTGATGTTAATTTCAGTGACCTTTGGTTTCAGCAAGACGGCGGCACAAACCACACAGCCACCTAAACAGTTCAAGTATTCCATAAAAAATTGCCCGATTGCGTAGCTTCTCGCTTTGGCGATGTCAAATGAGCGCGTCATTCTAGAGATTTAACACCGCTAGATTATTTTATCTGGGGCCATTTGAATGACCGCATTTCTGTGATAAACCTAAAAAAACGATGATTTCTAACCTCGAATTTGCACATATAAACATATTTATTATTTATTAATAAATATTTTTTTTGAGCGTTCAAGTTTTGAGTACTCGGGTATTGAACATTTACAATTTTTCCGGGTATTCAACATAAAAAGACAAATAATCATGGAATACTTGTGATTTAATCAGACATAATTTATGCTTTGTAGAATGAATATTTAAGCAGATCACTAACCTTGTCCCATCACATCCTCTTTCCAATAATAAGTAGAAAAAAAACATTTGAATCTTTCTGAGACTAGTGACTTCTAGTCGTTGGTAGTTTGTTGTCGACTCTCTTTTTAATCTCGTAAATGTTAAAATTTACATTAGAGTTAAGTAAGCTATTCATAAATAATATGCTCTGCTGTCTTAGCTTCTGCTAGATATATCCTAAGGATTCCTTGAGCAAGCCTTATTGTCAATATCTATCTCCAGCAATCTCTTCAGTTGTAAATAATTCAATCATTATGAGACAAGGTTCGTACTATAACATATTCCAAAGTTGTCATGTGTTTTGTCTAACAATTCGTAAAAGTTAATCCCTTTTGTCATTTCCTGAATTGGAGATTCCTTGCAGATTGACCACATCAATTTTACTTCACTTATAGAAACTCAACTTTTTAACTGTAAGGCGCATTCTATGTGTCAATATTGTGTTTGCTTTGTTTATTGATGGCAATGAGCTAGATTTCCACAACTTCTTCCGTTATGGACCCAAATTCTGACTCTTTAGACTAGTTCTCTTAGCTTTCTTTGCAGCTTTGGTCTCTTCTGTTATTTATTTGTGTCCAGGCCCACACAGCGTTTCTTAATTTTTTTCTGGTTCTCGCGATTACGTGCGATGAGTTGTGAGTTTAAGCCAACCGACTTTTCTATCACAATCATTCGATTCATTTCATCTCTCCCGTATCGTTTTGACCAATGTGACCTTAAAAATTATCCACTCTATCTCGTCACCCTCTCTTGCGACTTCAATATTTTTTTTACTTAAGTCACAGGAGGGTTCATTGACGCTGCACAGAGCTTAATTTCACAGGCAAAAATAAGCATTGACAAATATTTAGATTTTGTACATCAGACACCAAGCTATCTTAAGGTCATGCATTCTTCTTTTACAGTGGATTAAGATTTTGTTTTAATAAGTCTGTTTCTAATCAACCGAATTATTTAGCCAGCTTCTTCAGAAAATACGCGACCTAATAGGTGTTTGTTTCTCATTGCGACCTTGTAGACACTTGTAGACCTTGTTCACACTAAAGCTATATAGCAAAGTGAATTCCTAGTAGCTGACTGCATTAGTTTTAAAAGCAATTCTCCTTTGTCAAATTAGGCTTGGTTGTCAAATACCGCTCGGAAAGTATACTACTTTGTTTTGCCACCATTTTGGTAAACATTAGTCTTGACAGTTTATATTTGGCAGTCGTAAAATATTCGATAAACCAACGTGTTTTAATCGTTAAATATTTTATTAAAATCAATCAGCGATTACTGTGGTGATGAGAAAGTTTGCGTGAAATTTTTGGGAGAAATAACGTGCCAACAACACGCACTATTTATCGTGAAGTGAATGATTTCGAAGAAAGAGGGTCTGCAGGTGATAGGGCCACACATGAACCCCAACGTACTGCTACTAAAGAAAGTGTTCAAAACATTCCATCAACCTCAATTCCACTCCGTGCTCAAGAGAATTGGTCTTCAAAGAACAACTTTGGCCACAATTTTGCACAAGGATTTGCATTTGTTGCCATATAAGATTCAGTTGACACAAAAGCTTCTTCCACAAGACCATTTACGCCGCCAAACATCTGCCAATAGGATGTTACAGCTCACCCATTACAACCCCGATGTTTATGAAAAAGTCATAATGAGTGACGAGGCATATCTTCATTTGAGTGTTATGTGAATATCCTCCACGGTTGCCTGATTTTAGCAGGACTTCGTTTTGTAGGGATATCTGAAAAGCAAGGTTTATGCAATTAAACCAAAAATGCTTGAGCAACTCAGGCAAAATGAAACAGGGTTCAGAATTTTTCATTTATGAACATTTAAAAATCAACATTCATGATATTTTTCATAAATGAGAAATCTAAAATTTTATATTTATTTGTCACGCGCATAAACGAACAAGAAAAAATGTTCTGCTTATGTTCATACATGAATGCGCACAACAAGAATTATTAGTCTTATTCATATGTGATAAATGATAAATCAGCTACTTCTCATTAATGTTCTTTTTCATAAATGTACATGTTCATTTTGAACGTTGAAATTTTATAAAATTTCTCATAAATGAACGTGTAAAAATTTTCTACCTACGATCGCAGTTTACCGTAAAATGTAGTAAAAACACATGGGTACATTTTAACTCAAAATACAAAAAACATTTTTTTTTCTGCATACGCCGCCAATTGCGCATTATCAAATATGTGCGTTTATGTACGCGAATGCTTAACGCACATATTTTTACGATCTTTTCATTTATGAAAAATTATCAAAATTGTACATATTCAAAAATGAACACTTGTGTGTTTCTCATTTTTTCACTTATGAATAGAAAGAAAAAAATAAATCGTCGCATTCATAAATGAGAAAACGCAAAATATTTTTCAGTCTCTCACACATGTATGAGAAGAAGCGGCTAAAAAATGAAATGTACATATTCATACATGTATGAACAGTGAGTGAACACTTCGCTACTCTGAAATGAAATATCGCGTAAAATATGTGAGCATGTAATGAAAAATGTGCTCTAAAAAGGGCTCGCATTTGTGAGACTGACAGAAGCCGGCATTTATCCGATATTGTATTCCGTACATTATTGCCAACATTAAATAAAACATTTATCAATATAAAGTCCATTCCCTTAAATTTAATCAATACAAATGAGAGCAATTTTCGCATTAGAGAATTATAAACTCCCAAATATCTGTAGGCGGCGTGAGCTAACGCCTACTATGCTGCTCAAATTTGCGAAAATTATTTATTTTTTTCTTTCGCTTGGAAAACTTGATAATCTACGAGAGGTGTTTGATTTTAAAGAAAATTGTCGTCTGTTTTGCTTCTGAGTATGTAACATTGCAAGTAACTCATATAAATTCATAGTTGCAAAAATTGTTGCCAGAAACATTTCATGAATTTTCACAATTCCAGCAACATTTTTATTGATTTTGATTTGATTTCAAATGAACTGCTTAGCAGCCTAAGAAGAAAGTTAACACAATTATATTTTATGGATTATATTTTTTTTAATTACTTATTACTTGATCAGTTATAAGATTAAATAAACGGACCTTAAAAAATATATTGTGATTCAGAAAATGGTTCAGTATAATAGACTACAATTACAAAAGATTAATTTTCACATAACTCCATTAATTATGTCTTAATAATACCGATATTTTTCCAACAATTTTGTGACATGTGTGAATGCCAAACATAATGTGTTTGCTTTAAAAATAGTCTTGTCAACTCATATAACAATTAATCATTAAGTTAAATTAAAAAAAAAAAAGTTTGAACAGCTTAGAAACAGGATAGAAAAAAATCTTTTGTTTATTAAAAAAAAAAACAATAATAAAGACTAGACAAAAACAAAAAAATAAGAAATTATTAATAACTTCAATATTATGCAACAAAAACTTTCAGTTAATTTTGCTTATGTTAATGATGTTACTAAAGCTCACTTTCTTTCATAACCAATAACATGATATTGAATAATTAAGTTTTGTGTTTTATTTTTACACATTTTTGAGTGATGCCAATAAAAGTTAATGTTTGTACTCGTGTAGATGTATGCGTCTGCGTGTAGGTATGTATGTGAACATTGTGTTATAGTGCTCTTTGGTTACGACGGTTATGCTAAAAGTATTTAAGGAAAAATTTTGCAACAAGTTTCGGAATGGAATTTGAGGTTAGAAAGTAAATTAGCTTATTTTCCAAGAGATTTTGGAAAGTAAAGTAGAAATATGGGAATTAATAATGTATTGTGTGTCGGGCAATTGTCCACCTCTAGCATATCGGCAGGCCTCCTCTCCTTTCACAGAATTTTAAAGCATATTTTGCAAGATTCGATTAATTCGTCAATGCAGCGCCGAATTTCATCATTCAAAGAGCCTGTTATTTGTGGGTTGTTGACGTAAACCCTGTCTTTTAAACGGCCCTAAAAAATTGAACGAGGTAGCCAATTGACATCTCCAAATCCAGATTTTTTTTTGTTTAAAGAGAAGTAGCAGTTCAGGCAACAATGCCTATTTAGTCACAACCGTGTAACATTCTTTAGGAAAAGGACAGTGAAGAGATGAGACAGGTGGTGAAAGTAAAAGGATAGTTAGAAATTAACTGTCGTATAAGACAGCAAAGCGACCAATGGACATGCCTTCATCACTGAGCAACCCCACCGACAGTCTTTGTTCGGAATCGAACCCACAACCCTCAGACTGATAAGCTAGTACACTACCTACTAGCCTACAGGGGCGGTCCTGCCGCTCTTGTGACCTGGTTGTTCACATCCCATAATTGTGAAAGTTTCTTACAAAAATATAAATCTATAAAACCCTAAATTTATGAATCGTTAATTTAGAATTTGTGAAATAACTGAATTATTTTGGTGGGTGTGTGGCGCCATTTTGCTAAAACTAAAGTTTACTGATGTCAACATGAGTCAGTTGTGGCCCAAAAAAATTAGGTATCATAGTTTGGTAGCGCAGAGACTTAAAGGTAACGGCGTTTCCTTTCTAATTTTCCCAGAAATACGGGCCGATGACACTGCCTGACTATAAACCGCATCATACGGTCACTTTCTTTGGATGTAATAGTTTCTCGAGGACTATTTGTGAATATTGTGAGCCGTATAACTGGGAGTTTTGTTTATTTTCATAACCGCTTAATTGAAAATGAGCCTCTCCACTAAAGATGATTTTGCTGAAGAATCTTTTGTGCTCCTTTAGGTTTTCCAACAGCCGATTCATAAATTTTCAACGCAAACAATGGTCGGTTGGGCGGCTTTAGTTCTTTAACGAGTTGAACTTTACAAGCGTGAAGAGGAAGATCTTCATGCAAAATATTGTGCAAAGTGTTTCCAGTTATCCGTCATTTTTGCGAACGTTGACACGTTGATGTTCCATTCTCAACACTTTGCTGTACAGTGTCTATGTTTGCGTCACTGCGGCCACTACGAGCGTATTGATTTGGTCTATTGTCTGCAACAATACCTCGAATTTATGCGATTAAATTACGCACAGCACAGAAGGAGCCTAATGGAAAGGAAAGGCAGCTTGAAATTTTCACTTTTTTGATAGTAAATTTTAACAATTAAAATTTTTTTAACAAGAATGGAACATTCCAGACTTAAAATGTCTTATCTTTTTACTAAATAAATATCGAAAGATGATAACTCTTCTTGACATTTAATTATTTGACAGACAATTTACATTTTAACCTCAAATTTGTCCACCCATTATAGAACAGAGAGCAAGACTATAAATATTTGAAATTATTTAAAATAATGAAATCAGGAGATAAGATAGCCTTTCGGAGAAATAAAATTCAGTTTTGGCTTTGTTGTTTTGAAGATTTCCATAGATTAGTAACTTATAGATACATAAGAGAAAAAGAATAGAAAAATAAAATTAAAAAAGCGATACAACCGCTAGATTCATTATCATTTCTGCTCAACAATAACAAAAGCAATCATGTACAAAACTAACAAACAAAGAAATGCGCAGTCGACTTTAATACTTTACGCGCTGTGAAATCGTATTCTTTCAATTGTCACTCTATTATGGGTTGTTCCATACATATTTAGTGAACAGGGAAATTTTTAACAGATTGTCAAAAAATGCCACCAGCTATGAAAGATATCACAAGTTCTATATAAAAAAAAGTGAGAGGTCGTAACCTCTTGGCCTTCATTTAAAACTGATAAGACGAGGATAGCATCTATCACATGGCCATCATTTTGTATAAAATAATTAAAATATTTTACCTCTGTTATTAAGAGTAAAAATCTCACATTCTTGTTTTGTAATGATTACAGTTCCTTACCTGTTATTTTATATCTTAAAATATTCAACAACTTAATTGATAGAACTTTGAATAATATGTGAACTATTACAGCAGTTATCTGTGAGTTTATCATTATTAAATTTTTAATCATAATTTAAGTAATAAATTCATATAAAAACATAAATTTAATTACAAAATATAGACTTCTATGTAGTCTTATCTGTGCTTCATCTATTAAGATATTTCTGATTTATAATTTGCTAAGAACAATTTATTTCCTTTAACTTGGCAGCTAAGTGTGTTAAAAATAAAATAATTTCTTTTAAATTTTACAGACTGTTTTCTTTTACTTGAATTAACATTTTTGGTAAATATTTTTTAAAGGCTTTTTTATACACAATAAATCTGTTAAGATTTTGCTTTTCATTTAAAAATTTGTTATTTGTATAGTTTTTTAAACGATCTTTTTTATCTTTAATAAATATCTTTTTTCTTTTTTAAGATCTTTTTTTATATATTTTTTCTTTTCAATATTTCTTTTCAATATTTTTTCCTGAAGAAGCTTTCCAAAGGAAAGCGAAATATTGAAAAGAAAAAATATATAAAAAAGATCTTAAAAAAGAAAAAAGATATTTATTAATTTGTTATTTGTTTTTTTTAAAATTTGAATATCTGTCAACAATGATAATTTATATACTTGTCATTATATCATACATTTATTTAAGCCTCATTTAGCTTAATTATTTTTTCTTCCTGTTTTGAAAATGTTGGTCGAACTATTTGATTCATAGCACAGGACATGATTTCATAGCACATGACTTAATTAATAACTACCACTTTGCATTTTTATTTAAACATTTTTTTTGTTACCACCACACAGATCTGTGTACACAGCTTTTTAAATATTATTTCTAATTGAGTAGTTATAGTTTTTTGACCTTTTTAATATTTTTTAGTAGTTAATTATAAAGCACTAGGTCAATTTAATGAAAAATTTTTAAGTATTTTATTCATCGGAATCATTCTATACAATATTGGGGTAAAATTCACTGATGAGCTATGTGAGCAATAGTAAAATTGCCATATGGATATGCTCTCCCCCGCAGTAATACATTTCAAATATTTTTTATTTTTATTGGAATAAATGTTTTTTGAGAATATCATAAAATGTTTATTTTTTAATAAAAATTTTTTGTAATAAATATTTCGTGAGAATATCATGAAATATTTATTTAAAGGAATCAAGCACGAATAATAAAATTGCTTAGAAAAATTTTTAAAAAACTTTTATTTATTATTATTTTTTCGATGTGGCGAAATATCGAAAAAATACTAAAAAATAAAAGTTTTCTAAAAATTTTTTATTAAATTAACCTAGTGCTTTATAATTAACTACTAAAAAATTTCTAATTGAGTTTAGTGACAAATTGAAATCAATGAAATTATAATATTTATTCAAATTTGCACAAATTCTCCTAAAAGGGTCCATGTTAGAATAATTGGCCCGATTGAATTGTATCGCTAAAGGGATAATATGTCGCTGTAAGACATTGTGGTACATTTAAAGTAAATGAATAGAAATATCGCAATTCATCACGCCAAAAATGAACGAAATATTAAGTACTGTTCTGGGACTTCTTAAAGTTGGTAGCTTAATAAGAGAAAGTCTGGCTGAATAGGCAGGTAAGTCTTAAAGTTAAAGTTAAAAACCATGCAGTCAAAAAAGCAGGAAATCGTTTTGAACAAATTCGAGAACATCTGAATGTTTTTTATACATAGGATCCCGAATTATGGATCCACACTCCAGAATAGGCCTGACAAGCTACATATAAAGGCTTTTGGTAACGTATGGATCATTTAATTCCTTTTGTTTGGGTACGGTTTTCCGTCGACCCTCGTCAAATTTGGTTTGTGAACAAACCGGTTTCGGCTGTTTGCCATCTTCAGTGTTCTTTTCGTACCCAAACAAAAGAAATTTTTACCCCGTCGGAGAATCCAAGCACATATCGATCATTTAATTCTTTAGCCCAACGTTTTATAAATCCAAGTACACCTCTAGCAATAAAATTGAGTTTGTAAATTTTAGTATACTTTAGTGAACGTAAGTATACTTAAGCATATTTTAGTAAATTTAAGAATACCTTAGTAAATTTGAGCATACTTTAGTAAACTTTATAAAACTCAAGTAATCTTTAGTAAAGTTTAGTGTACTTTAGGAAAACTTAAATATGCTTCAGTAAACTTAGATATACTTTAGTAAGCTTAAGTATTATTTAGTAAACTTAAGTGTTATTTAGTATAGTATAGTATAGTTTATCGACTGTTGTTTGAACATAAAAAAATAGTATAAAAATAAAACATAATTCTGAATGAAATTTAATAATCATTAAATTTGACACACATAATTATAATCAATCATTTTTCAAAATTTCTTATTTTTTATGATTTCTATACTTTAAAATATTAATAATACGTTTGTCAGACTAGCACATCGTTTTTGAATTGGCATTTAACATATTTTTTATGATAACCTTTAATATATTTTCCGCAAAATTGAACAAAAAGTTGCTTAATACTTAATTTGATGTCTTATTTTAATGGGAACTGATTTAGATTTATTTTCCATTTTTAAAACTTCAGATTTTATAAGGCGTTTATAAAACATTTGAATAGTTAGATACGTCTCTTTTAAATTAAAACAGCGAAATGGTTGTTTTAAATAAATAAATAAAATTTTGTTGCCTTTCTGTCTAATTAATTTATTTTAATGGCTTTAAAGCAATAAAAAGCGCTCAAACCCTTTTTTCCTAGAAATATAGTTGTTATTAAATAAAAATTATTACGAATCCAATTTATGTGTCAAAAACGTTTTTAAAACAAATCTGTCCATATAAAGCAGAACAGGTCTTGGGAACGAACATATAAATTGTTACTCGCATCTATGAATGTATCTATTCCATATTGTATTTGAAATTAAATTTAAGTTGAATAATTTTTCAAATTTGAAAATAGAAAAATATGTACTATGTGTGTGTATCTATGTATGTATGTATGCATGTATATATGCATGTATATATGTATGTATGTATGTATGCATGTATGTATGTATGCATGTATATATGTATATATGTATGTATGTTTTTATGAATGTATGTATGTATGTATCTATATATGTATGTATGTATGTATGTTTTTATGAATGTATGTATGTATATATGCATATAAGTATGCATGCACGTATGAAAATATGTACGTTTATAGGCATAGATGTATGTATGTAGCTATGAATATGAGCATATATCTACATAATTGTACATAATTTTTCCAAATAGAGCAGCGAGAAGAAGAAGGCAACAACAAAGCACAACCGTGCGTTCGTATCAGTAAAAATGTATTGTGTTCGTTTCTTAAGTCTTTCGTTTTGATGTGGCTTTTTACAGCCTGTCAAATTGAAACTCGTATAACTGCAAACACAAACACATCTCACAGCCCCATAGCAATGCATACCAAAAACAAAAAAAGCTTTTATATCAGCAAAACCCAATAGCTTTGCATCAAGCTAATTATCAATGCAACTCACAGCTACAAAACAAAAAAAAAGCAAAAAACTTTTAAATAAATAAATGTTTGTTTTTCTTGAATTTACTTTAATTTTCTTTTCGATTTCTTGTATTTTAACATATAGATATGCAAACACACATAGATACGTATAGTTATAAATGTATAATTAAAAAAAAAATGGTATATAATAAAAAATTTGGTCCCATGTACATATATTTTGTGTTGTATTTTTCATTTGGTTTTTCGTTGAGTAAATTAATAAAGAGTGGTGGCTGTTTATACAACAACATAAAAGTCAACTAAAGCATTAAGCTTTCGTTTACTTGTTATTGTTGTTGTTGTTGTTATTATTGTCATTATTTTTTTAGTCTTTTGGCTTGTATTATTGTTTTAATACAGCTAAACACGCTCTGTTCGGTGTTATAACTTTTTTTTATTTCTTGTCAGCCGTTACCGTTTTAGTTGTGTGGTTTTGCGCATATTGAATGCTTCAGTTTAAGTTACCAATTTGAAAGAGTAAGATCGTTACAACGGTTTGTGTTTAACTAAAATAATATATATATAAAAATATCTAAACCATAAAAAATTTTATGAAAAAAAAATTAAATATAAAATTTTATTTTGCAAAGCTTAATTTGCAGTCATCATAAAACAATAATTTTATGACTAAATTGGATTTAAAATATATTTTATAATTTTTTAATTTTTATACAAATTAAAGTGAAAAATTGCTAAATTTAAATAAAAACTGTTTCGTTTAATTTTCAGTTAATTTTCGTGCAAATTGGATAAAAATATTTATAACTTTTTTTGTGTTGACAAAGTGAAAGGATAGACAGACTTTGCCTTAAATTACTTGAAAATCAATTGGATAATATTATAAATGCTCAAAATGGTAAGTAAGCAAAGCTTTAAAGCCACAAATAGCCATAAATAAATATTTTTTGTTAAAAAGTTATTTTCCTCCCCTTATGGGTTGGACTGCATTTTATACATATTTTTGTGTATTTTTAACACCAACAACATATTAAGACAATTTTGGCATTTAATATTACAAACAACGGCAACGACAACCAACAAACAACTGTGTATTTCAAAATATTGAAGTTGTGTTTTTTTTTTAATTTTATTAAAAAATTGTTTTTAAGTTTTGTAAGAGGAAGATTTTAATAGCTTTTTAAATAACCAGCTTGACTTAATTCCAGTATTATTTTTGGAATCATTAATTAATAATTCCGGTTTATTAAGTGAAATTAAGATAACCTACACGTTTCTAGAATTAAAGCGAAGAAATATTGTTTTTTTTTTTAATAAAATATTTGAAGCTTAATTTTTAATAATAAGAAATTTTATTATTTGCAATAATTTTTAAGTTAATCGTTACGTTACGTTTTGTTACTTTTTTGATTTCAATATAATTCTTATTTAATTAATTTGGTTTGAGATATAAGACTCTTGAGTTTTCTAAACAGAATTTGGGTTAAAATCCACTAATGACCTATATGAGCAGTAGTGAGATAGCTACACGGATATGCTTTCCCCACAGTAATTCATTTTAGTTTTGGAATAATAAATATTTTATAAAAATATTATTAATTTTTTTTAATAAATATCTTTTTTCTTTTTTAACAATCTTTTTTATATATTTTTTCTTCTCGACATTTCGCTTTCCTTTGGAAAGCGATCGTTTAAAAAAACTATAAAAATTAATTTTTTATGTTTAAACTTAAATTGTTAATTAATTATTATGTTTAATCTTAGAATAATTTTTAATGTTTTTAACACTTAAATGTTTCATGGAGAATTTATAATTATGCATAAATAATATTTATTTGCTTACGATATCCTTTGTTATCATGGTCTAATTTTGGGTGTATTTCTAGTGGCTTCTTAGCCTTTGTCAAGGACTGCAGAAAAAAAATTTAAATTTCAAAAATATTGTGACCCAATGTGAAAAATTTATGAGCGCTGTGCTGAAGGTTCAGAAAGCCAAAAAGTTTAATCAAAAGTGGTTGGAATCTTCCGAAGATTTCAGTAACACAAGTGATATACGAAATCTCCCTTTTCTTTCTGTATAAAACAGTTTCAATATCTGGCATAGTATAACACACTTTATAGTTTAGGATTTATCTATATTATAAATTTGATTGAAATTGTTTGAGACGTATAGCAGAACTCCTTTTCCATCCCCGCCTTTTTTCTTAGACCAGCAGTCAGGGGATGACCTGAGGCATGCAATACATTGCCCTAAAACTAGGAAATTAAGTTATGGGGAGGAGGAAAGAGAGAGTGGTGTTTGTGGATAATTAATTTTTCCTATATTGAAAGTGACAGGAAGGACCTCTGGAGGAAGTTTATTCCACATACGGACTGTTGTGCTAAAAAACGACTTTTACCTGTAATACGTAGTGCGACTCACTGGAAAATCAGCCACAAATGGATGGGCTCTCAACGAAAATCGAATTAAACCGAGTTATCGCCTCTCCGCACAGTGGTTTCCCCTAAAGGCCAAAAATCAAAAATTAAAATCGTTTTCTAAGCTTTTTTACACACTAAATTATTGATAAAATTCTTAATTTAATGAATCTAAATTTTATTTTTTTTCGAGACATCATGTTTCCGTTAGCTGAAAGTCCCCTTGCATATGTTGTGATTGTTCTTCAGGATATTGCGACAGAAGTCTCCAAAAATTCTACAAACATTAAAATTCAATATGTGCTTGGTTTTTCCGACGGGGTTATAATCAATATTATTTGGGTACGGTTTTCCGTCGACCCTCGTCAAATTTGGTTTGTGAACAAATAACGGAGAAAACAAAACTGGTCTCTTTTGACGTGAAGGACTTGTATCCATCAATTCCCGTAATGGATACACTGAACATTGTTCATAGGACAGTAGAAAACAAAACGGAAAACAAGGAACTAGCAATACAAATTACAGGTACACTAAAAGCGACACTAGAACAGAATTACTTTAAATTTAACAATAATATATATAGACAAATAGCAGGACTAGGGATGGGAAATCCAACATCTGCCACCCTCATGGAAGTATTTATGCAGAACTTAGAAGAGGAATACGTAAAGGAATTAAAAACCAACTTCGGAGTAATATTCTACGCAAGATATGTCGACGACATCATATGCATACTAGAAGGAAATAACGATGAGCAAATTCTAAATTACTTGAATGGAAGACACAAGGACATAAAATTTACAATGGAAAAGGAAGAGGAGGGGAGAATTAATTATCTGGACCTAACGATCAAGAGGAACATAATCTCGAAAAGAATCGAATATGAAATATACAGGAAACCAACAGCAACGGACACAATAATACACAACTCATCAAATCATCCCCAGCAACACAAAAACGCAGCGATCAGGCAGTTAATAACAAGACTCGAGAGAACACCACTAACACGGCAAATGTATATGAAGGAAATGGAAACAATATACACCATAGCGGAAAACAACGGATACAAAAAGCGCCTCGTAGATAACATCAAAAAACAAATTGGAACGAACAAAAAACAGGAGAAGGAAGGAAAAAAATGGGCTACATTAACATATATGGGAAAATCAACGTACAAACTGGCGAAATTCTTTGGAAAACACAACATCAATACCGCATTCAGGACAAGGAACAACCTAGGCAGAATACTACGGAATAAAACAACCGGGGCAAATATACTAGACAAACAAGGAGTGTACAAATTAACTTGTACATGCCATTATAGCTACATCGGGCAAACAGGACGAAAAATTAAGACCAGATTTAGGGAACACATTAGAGACTATAACAAAAAACTACGAGAACCAAAATCAACTCCAGAATCAAACTTTGCGGACCATATATTTAACAACAAATGTACACCAGGACATATAAAGACAACGGTTAAACTGCTTCATACCCAGCACAAAGGAAGGAGACTAAATGTATTAGAAAACATGGAAATATACAAACAAAAAACATTTGACGGACGAATTATAAATGAACAAATAAACACTGCTTCGGACACAATATTTGAACCGTTGAAACATTTTTACAGGAAAACAAACATTACACCAACACAAAAACGTTACGCAAGTGCACAAGACGAAAGCAATAAAGAACATCATAAACGTACAATTACAGATTATTATGTCACATAGAAAAAACCCAATAGGTTCACGCATAACAAAAACGGACCGCAAGCATGACAGTAAAAGGATTTAGTTAGAACAAAAAAAAAAAGAAAAAAAAAAAAACAAGACGAATGAAAAAGGGATCGACAAATTAGGTAAAAAGGGACAAACGAAAAAGGAGAGAGGCAGGCAAAAACGACAGAAAGGGACGAACGCAATAACACGAAGGAAGACACGAACTATATAAACACAACTGACAATAGAACGCAACTAGTACGAAAAGAACACTGAAGATGGCAAACAGCCGAAACCGGTTTGTTCACAAACCAAATTTGACGAGGGTCGACGGAAAACCGTACCCAAATAATATTGATTATAACCCCGTCGGAAAAACCAAGCACATATCGAAAAATGCCTGTCAGGCCTACAATCTGGACACAATTAGACTGATAACAATTTACAAACGACGACAATTAAAAGTTATGACGACAAAGGCAAACATTTGGTTCAACAAACAATGCCTCGCATCCAATGTTACACCAAAATATGCCAAAATACAGATTAAAATCAACACCACAGCAAGCAGGAAGACAATAAAAAGAGCACAATAAGACTTTGTGAAATTCGAAATCAGAAACCTTTACGCCAAAAAAGAAATTACGAACTCGGAATTACTAGACATTCATCTTAAACTAGCAGAACTACTCCCAACCGACGTACTCATGAACACATTAGACCAAATACGAGCAGAAAACGCGAAAACAATAGAACGAAAATACGCAACTTTAAACAAGAAACTCGGGACACTAACACATTCAACAAACAACAAGACGCGCAGGAACAGCAATTTCCACCCTAGATTTTTGAATCTAACAGAGGTCACCATCAGCAAGCAAGAGGCTCAATTATTGGAAAAGGGATTAAAACACAACATCAGAGAAAACAACAAGAAAAAGGAAATAGAACAAACCATTGTGGACACAGAAGTCGCAATAGCGATGATCCCAAACGAAGAACAAGAGAAAGCCAGGCACATCTGCAAACAAATAATAGAGAAGGAGGCCAAGTCTACAAAACACTTAAACGGAGAGCACAATACAATTAGGAAACTAAAACGTAAACTGGAAGCGAACAACATCTTAGTCACAAAAGCAGACAAGGGAAACACAACGGTGCTCATCGGTAAACATGACTACATCGAAAAGACTGAACAGTTAATAAAAGACTCTAAGTGCAAGAGAATTGGTAAAGATCCTACAGAAGAATACCAAACGAAAATTAAGGAGATTATAAAAAAGGCAACAAGGATAATAAAACCAAACATATCGCACACATTAACAATGATGAATCCAGCCGCACCATCTATGATAGCACTACCAAAAATACACAAACCAAACACACCAATGAGACCCATAATTAATTACAAATCTGCACCAGGATACAAACTTTCGAAATATATGAAAACAATATTAAAAGACACCTTAGACCTAGAATATAGGCATACAATAGCCAACACTACAGAACTGATCGGTAAATTGGAGAACGTGAAAATAACGGAGAAAACAAAACTGGTCTCTTTTGACGTGAAGGACTTGTATCCATCAATTCCCGTAATGGATACACTGAACATTGTTCATAGGACAGTAGAAAACAAAACGGAAAACAAGGAACTAGCAATACAAATTACAGGTACACTAAAAGCGACACTAGAACAGAATTACTTTAAATTTAACAATAATATATATAGACAAATAGCAGGACTAGGGATGGGAAATCCAACATCTGCCACCCTCATGGAAGTATTTATGCAGAACTTAGAAGAGGAATACGTAAAGGAATTAAAAACCAACTTCGGAGTAATATTCTACGCAAGATATGTCGACGACATCATATGCATACTAGAAGGAAATAACGATGAGCAAATTCTAAATTACTTGAATGGAAGACACAAGGACATAAAATTTACAATGGAAAAGGAAGAGGAGGGGAGAATTAATTATCTGGACCTAACGATCAAGAGGAACATAATCTCGAAAAGAATCGAATATGAAATATACAGGAAACCAACAGCAACGGACACAATAATACACAACTCATCAAATCATCCCCAGCAACACAAAAACGCAGCGATCAGGCAGTTAATAACAAGACTCGAGAGAACACCACTAACACGGCAAATGTATATGAAGGAAATGGAAACAATATACACCATAGCGGAAAACAACGGATACAAAAAGCGCCTCGTAGATAACATCAAAAAACAAATTGGAACGAACAAAAAACAGGAGAAGGAAGGAAAAAAATGGGCTACATTAACATATATGGGAAAATCAACGTACAAACTGGCGAAATTCTTTGGAAAACACAACATCAATACCGCATTCAGAACAAGAAACAACCTAGGCAGAATACTACGGAATAAAACAACCGGGGCAAATATACTAGACAAACAAGGAGTGTACAAATTAACTTGTACATGCCATTATAGCTACATCGGGCAAACAGGACGAAAAATTAAGACCAGATTTAGGGAACACATTAGAGACTATAACAAAAAACTACGAGAACCAAAATCAACTCCAGAATCAAACTTTGCGAACCATATATTTAACAACAAATGTACACCAGGACATATAAAGACAACGGTTAAACTGCTTCATACCCAGCACAAAGGAAGGAGACTAAATGTATTAGAAAACATGGAAATATACAAACAAAAAACATTTGACGGACGAATTATAAATGAACAAATAAACACTGCTTCGGACACAATATTTGAACCGTTGAAACATTTTTACAGGAAAACAAACATTACACCAACACAAAAACGTTACGCAAGTGCACAAGACGAAAGCAATAAAGAACATCATAAACGTACAATTACAGATTATTATGTCACATAGAAAAAACCCAATAGGTTCACGCATAACAAAAACGGACCGCAAGCATGACAGTAAAAGGATTTAGTTAGAACAAAAAAAAAAAGAAAAAAAAAAAAAAAACAAGACGAATGAAAAAGGGATCGACAAATTAGGTAAAAAGGGACAAACGAAAAAGGAGAGAGGCAGGCAAAAACGACAGAAAGGGACGAACGCAATAACACGAAGGAAGACACGAACTATATAAACACAACTGACAATAGAACGCAACTAGTACGAAAAGAACACTGAAGATGGCAAACAGCCGAAACCGGTTTGTTCACAAACCAAATTTGACGAGGGTCGACGGAAAACCGTACCCAAATAATATTAAAATTCAACTTATTTGCTATCAAATGAAATATTGAAAGTTGCAAATATATAAACCCCTTAAAAAGTTCCTGAAGAATACTTTTTGGCACACATTTTTGTAAAGTACATTTTCACATACAATTTTAGTTATTTGGCCCTTGTGCTACCATAACTTCTTATACATTAAATTGTAGACTCTTAGCCCTCTTTAAAAAAATATTGTGAGTCTTTACATATTTTTGCATATGGATGGGATTACACAGTCATCCCAGGAAAAATTATGATGCGAGTTTTGTACTATTTGGGTTAAGTTAGCAAGCCGAAATATATAAAACGAAAAAAAAATATGTATAAAGCATGTCATAAAACTGGCCAAGGTTGACCCTCTTATGGAAACTTTATTTGTCTGCCACCATTACATGCCAACGTACGATTTTTTGAGTACTTCATTTATTTATTCATTATTGTACAAATTAGATTGTGTTAGAGAAAACAATTTAATCAACAAAGATTTCAGGCTGGTGGTTGCCGAAATTCGAGCGATGGCAACTTAGCGCGGAAATTTTTTCAAAATTCCAATGTTTCATTAAAGATAATTGGAATCGATGAGGACATTTCGCAAAGATGTGCCACAATTCTTCAAACTATAAATTTTGGGTTTGAGATTGTTGCCGAAAAGTTTGAGGAATATGCTGTAGAGACAGCCAGAAAAATTGTTGTGAAATATTTCTGGTACCACTTCCCACCAAAATTCTCATCCATGGAGCTAAGATAATGAAGCATGCATTAGTTTCAATTGGTGAATTATCAGAGGAAGCAGCTGAAGCGAAAAAAGGTTTAAAACAGTTTAGTTTGCAGCATTCATAAAAAATATCGCATTTTGCTAAAAATACAGATTTTTAAACCGGCCCTTTTTAAGTTTAGATCCATTTATTTCTCGAGCCCGAAACGTATAAATAAAGAAAACAAATCGTTTAAGTCAAGGAGTTTTAAATTTCCTTAATATTTGATATACGTTGCCTCACATTAAAAGTCGGGCAAACCATTGGTAGAGATGTATAAACTCATAATTTACTAATTTTATTTAAAAATTTACTGCACAATAACATTTTGCAGTAAAAACATTGTTAAACATTTTTCAGGACGGTATTAATTTTAAATAATTCTAAAAATATGGTCACACTGAACGTTAAGCAAATCAAAAAATTCATTTCAATTACCTACAATAATTATAGTTATTTGACCTTTTTAATATTTTTTTAGCAGTTTATCTTTAAGCACTAGATCATTATTTAATAAAAAATATTTTAAAAACTTTAATAAATATCTTTTTTCTTTTTTTAGATCTTTTTTGATATATTTTTTCTTTTCAATATTTCGCTTTCCTTTGGAAAGCTTCTTCAGAAAAAAATATTATATTCATTCAATTCTTATTATTTTTCTATTATAAACGGTCAGTTGGATATTTTTCAATCTACCTTCTAATAGCGAAAAATTGTTGAGAAGGTATAACTCAACGAGAAATCACAAGTTTTTAAGTTTTGTACGAGAAACATCAACAAAAGAGATAACAAAATTACAAATAAACAATGCGTACATGCAAAAAGAAAGCTTTCCCAGAGAGATAAGAAGTTCATACCATCGCTAAGTATAAAATTTCCCTACAATGGTTAACACCAATCTTGGGAAAGGAAGTACTTGCTGACACAATAAGAAAAGTTTTAAGAAAAGACAAATTGTAGGTTCTAGTGACTCAAAAGGAACTATGTGTCAGTGATAAAAATAGAAAGGAACGCTGGGATATTGCACGACAGTACATCTCGTTGTGGAGCACACTAAAATGTATATGGCACGTTACGTTGGCATCTAACACCCAACTGGTTTCTTTTATAGATGAAAGCAAATTTCAATTGTTTGGTTGCGATGGCCGACCGACATTACGTATGGCGTAAATGGAACGACGAATTTTTGCACAAAAATACTAAGAACACAATAGAGCACGGAGGGTTATTAGTGATAGTGTTTGCTTACAACTGCCTTAACGTCATAAAAATACCTGTGCAAAACCCAGATATAAACGTCATTAAGCACTTAAGGAACGCACTTGGACGTCGTATGCAAAACAGATGGTGCAGTAATTAAAACCAACTTAAGGCCGCATTACATGAGGAATGGAGCCAAATATGTAAAATATTAGTAAAACCTATTCCAAAAAGATTAAAAGCTGTACAAAACTGTCATTAACTTCGTCTTTTTCACCTTTTATCTGCTCGTCTTGTCCGAGTTTTCAAAAAAGACTAAGACTAATGCAATCTCTAGGTCATTTTCCCTTTTGGTTTCAAATTTAAATTATAAATATTGTTACGGATGCGTTTTGCTTAAGTTTTAAAAGAAAATAATTAAGTAATAAAGTAAATGAAATTACTGGGTATGCTGTTTAGGTAGTAAATATTATTTAGCTATTCATGATATCCAATGTTTTACGACACTTACAAAAGGTTGTAGATTAAAAAAAATTTTGTAAAACCTCATGCAAACTTAATTTATAACGAGAGTGATTACATTGAATGTTTCAATATGGAAAGTAACAATGCCCAAAATTGGATGATTTCTGTAACGTTTGTGGTCATGTTGCCTCAAAAATAGGCAAACATATGTATTGATACTGTGTCCCTTAAAAATAAAAATCTCATATTTTCGGTGTAAAAATAGTTGTTATGTAAAAAAATTTTTATTGTCATCCAAAATATTGTTACGTTTATATCTTTTATAAACGTTTTATTGTGAGTTCTTTATGGCAAAATAAATAACACCAGCTTTATGAGTTTATAAATTAATTACAAGTTTATTTAACTACATACAAAGTTGACACTACAGAACAATTTACTTAAGATGCACATCTTTACTTCACGAGGTTGATTTTTCAACTAACTAACTAACTATCGAATTAGACGCTGCCTTTTATATCTGTCCGCTAGAGGTCTGGAAAAATTAAGAATTTTCTACACCCTTTGTATCACATTTTGTTGTTGTTATGTTATTCATTCAACGTATAGGCGCCTGTAGGTCTGTGTATATTTTTATTTTTGTTTTTATGCCGATAAAGTTTCTTCCTGGAATTTATTTAAAGATAGTTGTTGTAATCTTGTGTACATACGTTTTCCTAGAATACTACGCAGTTAGCAAACAGCGTAGCTACTTTTTTACTTTATTACTTAATTATTTTCTTTTAAAACTTAGGCAAGATGCATCTGTAACAATATTGTTTATAAAGAAAAAAGCCGCATATTTGTGGATCCAGTTAATCCAGGTTAAAAATAGTGTAAAAAAGTAGGGAAAAATAGACATTAGGTACATTTTGCGGATAGTTTTGTTCCGCTTTTTCCCTCCTTTTTAATATCTACTACTTTGCTTTAGAAATAAAATAGACATTCCTTACGGTAAATCGATATATAACCGTGTTAAAATATAGAAAAAAGTGATAAAAATCCTCCTGGCGCAATGAAATTCGTATGACCTCTAAATTACTAATACAGACAACTTGACATAACGTATGATCCAGTTGTCATTTTTGGCGCTACTTTCACGTGCAGTTTTCAGAATTGAGTTCCAAATGAATGAGCTAAAAAAATATTGTACTGTGGCGTATTGTAAATTTTGTCTTAAAAAGTATAATACCCTATTACTTGTATTATACTATGTTATTTATGTGCGAGGTGCTTAGTTCTTTAAAAATAATAATCTTATTGCACCAACAGTTTTGTTATTCTAACAAAATATCTATCAACAAAAAATGAATCAAGGAGCCAATTAGCACGATTAAATAATTAAAAAAGAATTTTAAATAAAGATTTCAAATAATAATTTTTTTATATTGAAACAATAATTGTTTTATATTTTTTAACTAGCATGCATGTGTCTTGATTAAAATATGTTACATTCTATTTGCCAACGAGTTCATTGTAACTTTATGTTTGTTAATTTCATAGCGTTTAATTTGATGTAAAATTTGATCATTAAATAAATGTTTAATACTGTGTATTACAAAATCAAAAAAACAAAAATACAAGATTAGATCAGATTAATGACATTTTATTTCCAAATGGCCCTCGTAATATTTATGCCATAAATATTAACAGTCACTTTAATAAACTTTAATTCTAGTCTTCACATTTAATTTATTACCAACAGCTACACGTTTTGTTTTGTATTTATTTGTTTTTGTTGTAATATTTCTACTCCAACTGAAGTAATAAAAATAAAAACTTTATTTTTTTTAGAACATTTATTTCTTATTTATGTTTTAAAATTGTTACTAAATAGTTCGTGATCAGTTTTGAGTACAATAAAAAGTCAATTTCGTTCATCATTATTGCGCACAACACCAACCAATAATATTTTTAGGTTTCATTTTAATTTAAAGAGTAAATTGTAATTGTTTCAGTTTAAATACATACACACACAATTTATGTATATATAAATATATATACATTTTATATATACCTAAACATATACTGTTAAATATATCGAATAGAACCAATAATTTTTTTTTGCACTGCACACAGTCAAAACCGTTGAAACAGAAAAAAAACAGTTTTTGCAAAACTGTGTCATACGACAAAATGAATAAAAAACTACAAACAAAAAAAGAATTAAAAAAATCAACATAAAAAACTAAAAGCTAAAGAAAAATAACGTTTAATAGAATTGTTTGCGTCTTACGTACTACAGACACACTCACAGCTGCATAAACGTTCTTACGAAATTTTACTTATTTAGTGTTGACTACAAGAACATTATTTATGTATGCATGCATGCATGTGTGTGTTGCTATAAAGCAGAGATGGAAAATTGAGTTTTAGAAGAAAAAAATTTATATAAAATTGCGATTTATGATTTTATTATTTAACATTGTTTCGACATAATTTAGAGTTTTAAAATAAAAGTCACTTTGATGTCATTTTCAAGCCATTTTTAAGGAAATAAATTTCATAATAATTCTCTAAAACAATTCCAGTTAATTCGGGAATAAATGCATAGATTTATTTCAAAATCAGTGGAATCTTCTGTTAGCATGCTTCAGCTTTGTTTAGACATAATTTAAGTGAATGTTACTTTGATGCCAATTTTAGGCCATGAAAGCAAAGTCATCGCAACTTTGCAAAACAACCCTAGTTATCTTCAAAATAACTGCATAAATTTGTTTTAAAATCAGTGCATTTTGTTGATCAAATATTCTTTTTCAGAATGTGTAAAACTAAGTTCACGCTTGTGTTTTTGAACGCGTTTAAGCAAAATGTTTTAAAATTTAAACACAGCCGTTCACACAATAATTGAGATGTTTAAGGCTGACGTTTTATCTACTTTTTTACCTTAAAAATGATTTTTTGTAGCGAAAACAGCCGTCTTAGTTGGGAATCAAACCCAAACCGCAGACAAATTAGCTAATTAATTACACTACCTTCTAGCATATAGGGGCACTTAGCACAGCCCAAAATTAAATGAAATTCAGAGTTGTATTTGGAATTTACGTGTTTAACGATGTGTTTAAATCAAAAACAACTCATTTGAGATGCTAAACAAAACATTTCAATAGGTCTGTCTGCGTACTTTTCCAGTAGCAAATACTCAGTCAATTTTTTCGGGAGAGTAAGAACAATGTTACTCTGTCGGCTGAGAAAATCTTCTGAAAAAGTACGACAGTATCCAGTGAAATTTTGCAAGAAAACAGCTGATCGATGTGTTAACAATTGAAATAATAAAGCAAAAGAATGGTGGCGCATGTGTACGGAACGTTTGAACGTTTCTACCATGAAATAAAATGATTATTATTTTCAGTTTTATTCGACCTTTTTTTTATTTTTATTAAATATTAATCTTAATCTTTTAAACGGTCCTTTAAATTATAAGGATTTATTTTTTTCTCGATTATAACAATTTTTGTCTTTGAAAAATATAAAAAATAATTTCCTGAAGAAGCTTTCTACAGGAAAGCGAAATATCGAGAAAAAAATATATATATATCGTAAAGGACCATTTAAAAGATTAAGATTAATATTTAATGAAATAAAATGTTTTGTGTATTATAATTTATTATAAACATTAAAAATAAACACATTTATAACTACTTACCTCTTCCATTGCTAAATTTCAATTTTTATTTTCACTTCACAACAATTATTTAATTCAAACACTATATGAAAACAGCTGTTCAAAGTAGTTGCAAAATCTTGCAAGCAGAAATTTCTCCAGTAACATTTTGCAAGTTCTCTGACTGTCAACTGTCAAAAAATTATCTATTATCTTTTTAGCTCTCTTTTTGCAAGAGATTTCGAATACACCAACAACATTTTGCAAGATTTTGCAACATTTTGCACAAAATGATGCAAAATATGTGTACGCAGACAGACCTAATGTATGGAAAAACATTTCAAAATCGACGTGTTTCATGCTTAAACACGATTGAGATGTTAAACACGTAAGGTGTGAACTTAGTATTAGCCTTGTTTAGGCATAATTTACAGTTTCCAAGTAAAAGTCCCTTTCATACTTTTTTTAGGCCACTTTTAAGAAAATAAGTTGCATGGTGACTCTTCTACACTATCACAGAGATTTATTGTAACAATGCATTTTTTTATTTCAAAATCAATGCATTTTACAATAATCTTCTTCTAGTATGTTTTAGCGTTGATTACAGCTTTAAGTATATGTATATCACTTTAATGCCAATTTTAAGCCATTTTTAATGAAAGCGATTTCATGGAAACCTTTCAACACAACCCTAGTTATCTTCGAAATAACTGCATAAATTTGTTTTAAAATCAGTGCATTTTGTTGGCCTAACAATTTTCGTTTAGTACGTTTCAGCTTTTAATGCCTCTTTTAGGCCATTTTTAAGGAAATCAGCGTCATGGTGACTGTTCAACACAATCACAGATATCTCCAGTAAGAATGCATTTCTTTTGTTTATCTAATTCTCTTGTTTGAGTGTCTGTAAGCTTTATTTAGTCATAATTTACAGTTTCCAAGCAAAAGTCACCTTCACGCTATTTTTTGGCTTTTTGTAAGGAAGCCAGTTTCATGGTGACCCGTAAATACAAATGCATTTATTTGTTTTAAAATTAGTGCTTTTTGTTTCCTGTTTTTCTTCAACATAACCCCAGTTATCTCTGGAATAACTGCGTTTAATATTTCTCTTTCCTGTATCGTTTTGCAAGAATTTGTAGCTTCCAAGTAAAAGTATCCTTCTTGGCTCTTTTAGGCCAGTTTTTAAGAAACCATTTTCATGGTGACTCTTGTACACAATAGCAAATGTCTCTAGAACTTTTAGTTGCACACAGGGACTGGTGAAAGTAGGGCTGAGGAAAGATACAAAATCCTGAGAATTTTTAATATATAATTTTCCCAAATGTTGGATTAATAAATTTATTCCTTTTCTAACACAGATGCATTTTGTAGTTTTAAGCTACCGGTTTAAAGTGAATACTTTTAACACTGCAGGAAATCCATCACTAGCGCTTTGAAGTGGTTAGTGACATCCGGATTTTAACTTCTAGCATTGTGGCTGGACCATACTCGTACTCTTTGCTTAGAAAGTATATTCTATGAATGTATTTTGCTTTTTTTTTGCCGCTATTTAGGCCGTGACAGTTGGTAATTGGCAGTCGTAAATTAAGCCCCAACTATAATATGCATAAGCTGGCTTGAGCTAATGTCAAAAATTGAACGAAAAGTCTGTCAAATGCTAAAGTGAATCATTGAAGACTTTTACGTGGCTATATTTTACATGCATGAATATAGAAATTATTATGCACAGTTGCACATTGTTTTATTTGTACTTTTGAAAAAAAAAAAATAATTTATTAGCAAACAGGCGTTTAATAATCTTATTTTGTATACTTAATACCATCCTTATACAAATTTTAAATTTTTTGTTAATAGTTTTAAGAAAATTACGAAAGAAAAATTACACATAAATCGCTTTATGTGTTATTTGGGCCAAAAGTACTAAAAAATGCAACTGTGTGCATCATTGAATTTGTAAACAATACAAAATTAAATTTTATGTTAAAAAATGTGTGTTAAAAAAATGGAAAAGAAAATGGCCCTCGTTCCTTTGAATTGCCGTTATAATAAAACGCGTCTCTTTTGTCATATAAGCTATTTTTTCTTTGTACATTTTCTATTAAATTCAGATAAAATATTTTTTGCCCTCCACTGGAATTTGTTTACTAATGTATCTATAACACAATGCAAAACAGCTGTTTCCGTACGGAATGTGCGATCAGTTTCGTACTTCGCTTCTGCAAATGACATTTGACGAAAAGTTTTGTAAAGTACATTATAGTTTGCCACTTAGGATTATTAGGTATTTGCACAGTTGCTTGTTGCCTTAAGCCAGTATATGCATAATATGCAGATATGCTTTGGATACGTAACAAAATTGCTATGGAAAAATATTCGATAAACCAACCTGTTTTAATCGTTAAAAGATTTTATCAAAATCAATCCTCGATTACTGCGACGATGAGAAAGTTACGTGAAATTTTTGGGAGAAACAACATGCCAACAAAACGCATTATTTATTGTGTAGTGAATGATTCCGAAGAAAAAAGGTGTGTAGGTGACAGACCCGAGCATGGACACAAAACTTACTCCAAGATCGATTGAAAACATTACTGCTGCTCAAGAAAGTATTCAAAGCAATCCATCAATCTCAATTTGGCGTAGGTGCTTGGTCTTCAAAGAACATCTTTAGCCACAATTTTGCAGAAGGATTTGCATTTGTTTCCATATAAGATTGAGTTGACACAAGAGCTTTTTCCATTTACGCCGCTGTACATATGCCAATAGGATGTTACAGATCGCCCATGAATGACAACCCCGATTTTCATGAAAAAATCATAAGGAGTGACGAGGCATATTTTCATTTCAATGGTTATGTGAATATACAGAATAGTCAGTTCTGGGGAATGGGAAACCCTCAAATTAGTCAAAAGCCATCTTTGCTTCCATTAAAACTGACAGTCTGGTGTGTAATTTGATCAGGAAGAATCATTGGACCTTCTTTAAAAATGAAAACGGGGTAATGGTAACTGTGATTGGGGAGCGATATCGTTATATGATTGAAAATTTTTTAATGCCACAACTGCCTGCTTTGGGCTTGATTAACATGTGGTATCAACAAGACGGTGCCACATCGCATACAATCAGGATTACAATGGAACTACTGTGAGATCTCCTTCCACAACATGTTATTTCAAGAAATGTTGTGTTGTGTTGACCTGCACGGTTGCCTGATTTGACTGCTGTGTTCAACTTTTTAAGGAGATATCTGAAAAACAAGGTTTATGCAAACAAACCAGAAACGCTTGAGCAATTGAAACAAAATATTCTTGATAAAATTAATGAAATACCGTGTGAAATGTGTGAGAATGTAATGAAAAATGTGTTCAAAAGGGCTCGCATTTGTGAAGCTAATTAAGGCGGATATTTGTCTGAGTGCCGACATTAAATAAAATATTTATCGATATGTGCGTATATTGTCCGACAGGGTTTGATTTATTTGGGTATGATTTTACGTCAGCCCGCGTTAAATTTGGTTTGTAAACATACCGGTTTCGGCTATATGCCATCTTCAGTGTTTAGGGAACACAAAATTATACCCAAATAAAATATTTATCGATATTAGATCCATTCTCTTTCATTTAATCAAAAATTATAAACAAACAAAGTAGTATACCTTCTCGAAGGACATCCTTCAGCACTAGTGGGAGTTTTTGTTCATATCTTAATTATAGTCACTGCGTTTTGAACCAAAGGGCCTTGCCAACAACTGGAACGGTGATAGTGGTATATGGAGTATTACCAATCACACACTCCTTTTCGGCTTATAGCCTATAAGAAATAGCGCAAAAATAAAATTCTTGGGGTAATAAACAGAATATTACTACATGGCACATCTTTCGAATAAATCTACACTATCCGTGATGGTCTGTAAAAGTACCAACAGCAGTTATTTCCTTAAGGCATACAGGTTATTTCTATGATAAGGATATGGATAACAAGTATTTCCAACAAATCTCAATTTTGTTTTGCATGTTACTTAATAATTTTTTGACAGGAATTTTCTTAAGTTTATAGCTTTTGTTGAAGAGCTTACAACAAACTGCACCTGATCAGCCTAAGATGAGCTTAAGAAAATTAAAAAAAAATATGTTTTACCTTTCGACATAATTACATTATTATATCTAAAAATAAAAATCAAACACGCTATTTAATAGAGTTATTGTAATACAAATACTGGCAAAATAACTAAAGCCTTTCTTGGTTGGAGTTACAAAATTATTGCCACGAATAAGTATTATTCCAAAAAAATAAACTCAAATCTCGAGTCAATTGTATGAACAAATCAAATAGCGAACAATAAACAATAAGTAATAAACAACTAACATATTTAGATTTATTTTTATATTTATGGGAGAGTTTTAACAAAAAACTTTAATTATAATTAATTTCCCTTTCAGTTAACAATTAAAATAAAATACCTGAAAGATCTGTTAATGGTTTATATTTCTTTTTGTTGGTTAATTAAAAATTCGTGTGCGAAATACAAAAACAAAAAATCTTAAAAAAAAATAAATAAATTGCCAAACAGGTAAAAGTTGCTGCTGGAAAGACAAAAAAAAACCTGAAATCGTCATTGTTGTAGATAAAAACTATAAAAACTGCAAATTCTTATATACTTTCAAATGCTGATAAGCACACAGTTATATAAACACATGTCTTTTTACATATTACATTTTTGAAATATGTATATATGTGTGTGTGTGTGTATATATAAACATGGTTCAACATTTATTTGTTAAATAAATATCCAAATAACTAAAACTGGTAGACACCTGACGCAAACTATTTTTGGTTTTCATGTTAAAAAAATCAAATGATGAAAGAAAACCAAATCAAACGTGGCTCAAACTGAAATTACTTTGCTAAAATTAGCATAGATTTTATGCGACATGCCCGCATACACACACACACATACACCTAAATATGTATTTGTAATTTTTAACTTATAGCAGAGACCTGAGGATGTGTGCAATAATGCACTTTTGTTAAAAATTATTTTTATTAATAAAAACAAACAGAAAAGAAACATAAAATTTTAGCATGAAATAAAATGGATGTTAAATACGGACTTTGAAAACGAGTTAGATATGTTTTTTTTAGTTTAGTTTAGTTTGTTAAACAAAAACAAAACAAACAAGTTTTTAGTTGGTTGAAACATTTAAGTGCTCTTCAAATAAGAAAATATCAAATGATAACAGAAGTTATTGATTTTTGAAAGATAAAAACAAAATAAAAAGAAATACATTTAAAATTAATTTGTTTGAAAAACTTTTAATGTTGCTTCTAAAGGGTGTTTTTTGTGGAGGTATACGAATTTTAAATGCCATAAAACAAAGATTACTTTTTTTTAATTGTCATAAAATTTAGTTTGTTTGAAAGATTATCCTCTTCAATTATAATTTAAATATGACTTCAAGCATATGACCGCCACGGCTGGCTCGGACGTAGATCAAGAATCAAATGATAACATAAGTTATTGATTTTTGAAAAAGAAAAACAAAATAGAAAGAAATACATTTAAAATTAATTTTTTTGAAAAACTTTAAATGCTGCTTGCAAAGGGTGTTTTTTGTAGAGGTATAATTATTTGAAATGCCATAAATGCCAAAGATAATTTTTTTAAAATTGACATCAAATTTCGCAGGTGACAGCACCATTTGTCATTCGTATTCATTTAGTAAGAGACCGAACCAGTTGGAGGGAAGTTCTAAAAGGCGAAACATGAATGATACGCTCAATCACGATCTCGCGGCAATCTCCGAATGTAGTCGTGCGAATAGAGTTGATTTTAATGCCCGTAAGACGCAATGTTGCATGCTTACACATAGATCTGCGTTTAATAACTTTACCTGTTGCTTTACCTGTTACTATGAGTGATATAGTTATTACGGAATTGGACACACTCTTTATATTCTTGGCATGAAAATTTAGTATGATGTTGGATGGACTAAACACATTTTTTAAGTTTCTAAAGAAGCATTCAAGTGGCTCGATTTTCTAAAACGGTGTTAGAAAAACTTTACTCCATTCGATTTTCGTACTATTTATACCACCGGTATACGTCCAAAGATGGAATACAACTTTCATCTATAGGCCGGTGCCCTAGTCTATTTTGAAGTTAGTCGACCGCGTACAGGAGCGGTCCAAGAGGCTTATTGAAGACGGTAGGGTATTCAACTCTATTGATTCCCCAGAGAATCGATGCAATGTAGGTTTTATTTCACTGTTTTATCGTTACTACAATGGTAAGCGCTCTAACGAAATTAGGGAACTTGTCCCCGAAACTCATACGTTTTTGCATTTGACTCGATTTTCGTTGAGAGCGCATCCATTTGAGGTCGATTGGCTAGTGAAGCACTTGACGAATTCGTAGTAAATGTATTGACAATTGTTACAATGAATTCAAAATCGCCCGAAAATCTTATTAAAATAATTCAAATCCACTATGAAAATGGTGGTTCTGTTAAAATTATATTTCGTAAATTTTCGGACAACATAAACGTCCTTCTGAGAAAGCTATTAAGAATTTGGTGGTTAAATTTGAGTCGACAGGCTCGATACAAAATGTGCGAAGTTCAGCCAACGCAAGTTCGGCCGGGTCGTTCAACTGAAAATATGGCAGTCGTGAGCCACAGTATTGAAGCATGCCCAAATTTGTTAATTCCTGGACCACATGGCGAATTTTGCGTAAGGATTTCACTTTGAAGCCTTAGAAGGTTCAACTGGCGCAGGTATAGAAGCCGACGGACCATTCTCATTGCCATAGATTTGCTCAATTCATTCAGTGACAACCGGATGGTTTTTCTGAAAAAATCAAAAAAATGGCCGCTTCTGAGCTTCTGAAAATCCTAGAGCAATTATTGAGAAGACTTTGCATGCTCAACGTGCCACTGTATGGTAATCTATGTGGTCTAGAGATATGATTGGGCCGTCTTTTTTTCGAAAACGGTAACGGTCAGTGGATTACGCTATTGTGAGATTGTAACAACTCAATTTGGGCCTATTTTGGACGACATGGATATGACGGATAAGTAGTTTCAATAGAACGGTGCCACATGTCACACAGTCAATGAAACGAACAAATCAACTTTCCCGTTCGCTTAATTTTACGACAATCAGCAGTTGGATTATATTTTATGGGGCTATGTTAAGGACAGAGTCTATACGGAGCCAATCGAATCGATTTCAGCCTTAAAACTCAAAATCCCTGATAAGAGTAACGAAATAGGACCGCCAGTTTGCCAAAAAGTGATTAAAAACGTTAATGAAAAAATCAACACCTGTCAGCGTGGTCATGGTGGACAGTTGCCAGATATTATTTTTCATTCTTAATTGCGGAACTTTTCTCTTCGCAGAACAAACTTCTTTTCGAAAATCACTTTAAATTGCAGTAGATTCCCTATGACTGGCCACTGGATTCGTAAATAATTTGCAGCTTCTTGAAAAAGTCCTATTAAAGCGTTAAAATTCTATGTATTTCGTTGTCCTCAAGAAAGCGTGTTTTTGTGCTTCTAACTTTTTATAATTTTGTTCAAGTTTTATTGCTTAATTAATAAAATAAATAGATAAAATAATAAATTGAATAGTTTTCTCCGGATGTTAAATTTACGATTGAAAGAGAGTTAGAATCTAAACTTCCATATTTAGATATATTGATAATAAGACAGGGAAGTAAGTTAGTGTTTGATTGGTATAAGACACCAACATCTTCTGAAAGAATTATTAATTTTTATTCCAAACATTTGAGAAAAATGATAATAAACACGGCGAAAAATATGATAGACAGAATATTGACTATAAGTGATAGAGAATTTCATTTGAAGAGTAAGGACACAATAAGAGACGTACTTAATGACAATGATTTTCCAGTAGAATTAACTAACAGATTAATTAGACAATTTGGTAGTTATAGGCATTATTTAGGAAATACTGTGGCAGAACCAAGCATTTATAAATCATTAACTTATGTTCCTGGAATATCAGTTAGATTAAGAAAGTCTAAAATATATGACACTGATAGATATATATATATATAACTGCGCACAAAACATATAACACATTAAATAAATTATTTAGCAGCATGAAGGATAAAATAGGAAAAATGGAAATATCTGATGTAGTATACAGGATACCATGTGGAGGAAATGACCAGGTGAACTGTGACAAAGTTTATATTGGGACAACAAAGAATAAACTTAAAACAAGATTAGCTGGTCATAGATGTGACCAAAAATATAGGAATATTTCAACACAGAAGACATTCTTATCTTCACATTGTAAGAAATATAATCATTATCCAAAGTTTGATGAAACTTCAGTATTAGATATAGAAAAAAACTACAAGAAACGTTATATGTTGGAAATGTTAGAAATTGTTAATGTACCAAATGTAAGGAGAATAAATTTCAAGACAGACATAGACAATTTAGCTCAGAATTATAGGTACTTAATTAAAAAGACACATAATTTGTTATAATGATTTCATAAGAAAGAATTTGTTATTTGTTATTTATTTGTTATTTCCGTTTCCTTGTTTTTGTATGTTTGAATATTTGAAAATTTATATTTTTGTATGTGTGTATAAAAAAATATTTTATATGTTTTTGTCAAATGTTTTGAAACATTTTTTTCAATTTGTTAATAATTTTTTGTTTTCAAAAATATAAAAAATTTTTTCCTGAAGAAGCTTTCTAAAGGAAAGCGAAATATCGTGAAGAAAAAATATAAATATAAAAAAGATCTAAAAAAAGAAAAAAGATATTTACTAAAGGTTTTTAATTTTTAAAAATTTATTTCTTTAGCATTAAAAGACGAGATTTCAAAGAGGCACCTTAAAATTTGCCCACGATTTCAAAATATCTTAAATTACGTATTGAAAAAACAGCAACAACAATAACAACGTTATATTTTAATTTGCATAACAAAAATTTTTTGACATTATACACGTGTTTCACATGACATTTTCAAAAATGATAATGAGTCATGCAAAAACATTTTTAACAAAATGTCTGTGCTCGTACTAAAGTTAATAATGAACATTAAATTAATATTCTAATCACAAGTATCGATTTAAATTATAGTTATTCGCTTTAATACTCATTTGCATAAATTTTAGTTAAGTCGTTTTAATTAAATGAAATTAAAAGCTTAAGTTCCTTCAGTTTTGAGCAAAAAACTGCAAATAAATCAAGGACGTTGCAAAATCTTAAAGAATAAAATTTTTTTTTTGTTTTTTTTACTTATATTCATCACATGAATACTAAAACATATATACATACTTACATCGGTAATGAGAATGTATAAGAATGTTTTAATTTTAAATCAGCCACAAGTTCTTAAAGTTCTTGTCTATAAAACAAACATTCAATTTACAGACATACAAACGAACGTACGTAAACATGGCAAGTAAATTTCAATATCAGATTTAATTGGCAATAAAAATCTACAATCAAAATAAATTTTAAAATTATTAAAATTATACTTATATGTTTGTGTGTGCGTGTGTGTTTTTGTATGTTTCTTAATATACAGTGATGTTCACAATAATTCAATTCTTATCACATTTTAACTATTAAAATGTTTTTAATCATCGAATGTTTTACACATTTTTGTTAAATTTTATATTGAATTCAAACTATTCCGAACCTTTGTAAATTTTTCAAAAGAAGGACTATGACACTCTTATTTAGCTATGATTGTTTCCAAATATTTCCAAATTTTTACAAGTGTCTGCTAAATAAATACGCAAGCTTGTTTCTACCTTGTGCAGAATTCACTGAATTAAATTCCTAACGTAAATCTATAGAAGGAACAACAGTTAGAACGGACAGGAGAAGATAACAACAGTAAATCTTTTATTCAGCCAGCATTACTAGCCCCTGTTGGCTAGTAGGTAGTGTACTAGCTTGTCAGTATGGGGGTTGTGGGTTCGATTCCCAACGAAGACCTTGGTTTTTTTTCATTACAAAAATAAAAATTGACTGCCAGTGGGGCTGCTCAGCGATGAAGGCATAGTCATAGTCACTGGTCGCTGTGCTGTCTTTATACGGCGGTTAATTTCCAACTATCCTTCTACTTTCACCACCTGTTTCATCTCTTCTCTATTCCTTTCCTAAAGAATTTAGCACGGTACTTGACTAAATAGGCATTGTTGCCTGAAGTGCTACTTCTCTTTAAAAAAAAATCTATAGATTTTAAATTTATAAACTTTAAGTTGTCAACACTTTTTTAACTGGCGGTCATTTTGACAGCTGTCAAGTGATATATTGTTACGTTTATTCCCTTTAAAAAACGTTTTGTCATATTAAAATCTTTTATTGCAAAATAATAACACAGCACTTTACAGTTTTAATTTTAATTAAACGATTTATTCACTTTCAATACACACAACATAAACACAATTGTAGCTTCACCACTGTAACGCCAAAAAGATGCTTTATTATTTTGTTGTCTTTTTTCAATGACGCTTCAACTTGAATTCCTTCATTTGCCCAAGAAGTTCTTGCAGATATCGGGTTTTTCAAAAAGAAGTTTTTAATTGTGGCAACACCAACAACATGAAAGTTTTGATATTGACTTTTTTTGACTTATTCGTAGTAGATACATTGGCAATTTTTACAACGAATTCTATTTCGCACGAAAATCGCATGAAAATAATTCAAATCCGTAAAATTCGTAATATTTTCGGACACATAATCGTTCATCTGAGAATTTTGTCGTCAAATTTATGTCAACAGGCTCGATACGAAATATGCGAACAGAAAATTTGTCAATTCCTCGAGGCTCTCAACAATTGGGGTTATCCAAAACTATCGCATGGAGAATTTTGCGAAGCTTTACAAGGTTTAACTGGATTTGACAATTTGAGATATTCCTTAACGTGCAAATGACTTTTTTTTTAATTTTTTATTGAATTTTTTCTGAATCGAGGAAGTATTCTCACTCCTCACTTAAATTCCGAAGCAAAAAAAAAGACGTATATCTTGCACCTTTAAAGTGAATATAACTATCGTTATATAGAATAGAATTCAATATATTTAATGTTTGATACTATTGCTATTTCCTGTCTTGGCTGATTTGAAGTCAAAGCCGAGGGCTTTCGATGCGAATACATCATTCTTAAGACGCGTTGTTCGGCTTTGTGTGTTTGATTTTATTGTACTTTGCCAAGACCCGCCGGGGGCACATTTATCGGTCTTTATAGAACACTTGACCGTCTAGACCTGTGCAACTGGGAGTATAAGGGACCCCAGTCCCCTGAAGTCAGCAGAGGTACAACTGGAAGCTCCACGTTATTTTTACGGGAATCAGTAGCCCGTAGAGTTTCTGCTATTTGTCTCTTTAGGCATTTAGCTGTTTCTGTGACTGATTATTGAGGTTAGCCCTTCGGGAGTGGTGGTTGTGGTTTTGCGGCCCCACACAGGTATTGTTTTATGGTGGCCAGGATCATCTCGCCTATGATAACATCCACTGGTGAATGATTCAGATCCAGTGAGCATGCTAGTCATGTGTTCTGGACAGGAGTTGGATAGTCTCCAGCTCTTCAGCAAGGAGTAGTGGTTTGCAGCCCTGCTTTGGAATCGCTGAAATTACTACTAGGGAGAACCTGTTGCTAAAATTAGACTTCGGCCTCCTAGGGCGTGAGTGGCGCTGCTTTTCACTCACAGTGGTTTGACCACCATCTGATTAAGGTCCACGGCCAGGTGCAGATGTAAATCTTATCACGAAATGTACTTTGCCCAGAATAGAGTAGGATTAAGACCGTCAACCCTGTTTTCCTATAAATATTGAATAGTAATTTAAATATAATACAAAAAAGGTTTTATTGAATCTATGATTGCGGATATATTACTGCGTGATCTATTGCCGATCACTTAATTTAGGATAGAATCATAGACAGAAACAAAATACACCTTACTAAGACATGAATCGTTTAAGTTATCTGACTTGAGACACAAAATTTTTCATAGAAGATTATCATGAGTGATGGAGACCATTAACGCTTTTGGGCCACGAAAAATTCGTATATAACACACACTAACCGCCATTACGCTGTATGTGTTCTCGGGCTTAATTTTTTTAAAAGCGAAGGGAGAACGGTACATAGCCGTGTTCAACATATTTTTTTACCTCAACTAGTCATATTGAAACTGGAGATAAAGTGGTTCTAACAGCATAAAGCAACATCACTTATTGCTCAACCTACAACTGATGTTCTGAGGGCTTCATTTCCGGATCTCAATTTGATCATTTACAGTAGTCGGGAAGATAGCCCGATTTAATAGTTGTAGACTTTTCTTAGAATTTCTTGAAGTTACAAGATTATGTCAAAAAACCTCTTGGAGGACTCTTGGAGTCGTCAAAGAAAATATTCATCGGAAGTGGGAAATGTAAAATGCCTTAAATCGGGCCCGTATGATCATCAATTCCAGCGACGGCTACTTAATAATAACAATGTTTATTTTGTTTAATTTAAAAAAGTTTGAACATCAAATAAAGAAAGTCCAAAAGCCATCTTGTAAATTAAAAGTATTCACTGAAGGCTTAGCCGATCACTTTCAGTCTTTTTTTATTTTTAAACTATCAACCCCGTTCGCCACGTTTGCCACCAGATGGCTTCGCTTTGTGAGGGATATCACATACCACGTACTGGTGCCGTTGTAGTAGATGCTATGTGTCAGAGATGACGCTGTTTTCATGCTTTTCACTTGAAATTGTTCCTGAACCTCAAGGAGCCCGAGACCTATACGACCTATTTTTAAGAAGATTTCGCTAAAAACTTAAAACGGCTGTATATCCGTAAATAGGAGGATTTTAGCAAGAATAAGCCTAATTTGGGGTCACCTTCTTTGCTATAAACCTCACGGAGCTCGAGACCTTTCCAACGAATGCAAAACCGTGGAAATCGGTTCGTGCGTTCTGAAGTTATAGCGTCAGGAAGGAAAACCTGACTTATTTTTATATTATAGATAATTTTGAAATTTTTTTATCTCAAACTTCGGCAGCCGATTACTTTGTGTTTTGTATTTATTGTAAAAATACATATCTCTAGAGGGAGCCACAACAACTTACGTTAAGAAGGTTACTACGCTTTCAGTTTTATCATCTAACAATTCGACCTTCACTGTATGTTTACACGTATGAATGTAGGAATACCAATTCTATATTCATTTTTGAATGAAATAATGTATTTAATAACGGTAAATTTGTTAAACGCTTTTGTCACAAAAAACTTAATCTTATTTAAATTATTTACTAAAATAAATGTAGTCTGATAATTAAAAAAAATAAATCTTTTAAGATTTAATTTGTATGTTTCAAATGGATTTAAAATAAAAGGTTTGCCAACAGGGAGAGAACGTGACAATATTTACATCGGTACCGAGCCAAGTGGCCATAATCTGATGGTGATCTTACCATTGTGTGTAGGAAAAAGCGTCCATCCACGCTCTGAGACACATGCATACGACATATATATGTCTTGGAGTGCACGGTAGCAGGGTCGTGCCCCTACTCCCAGCTTAAGAGTTGGAGACTATCCAACTCCTTGTTCTGTTGCAAGCACAATCAGGACATTTATTTGGATGTTAACTTTTTCTTTTCGTTAACACCTCTTCGGAACTTTCTTCAAAGCACAATTTAAACCACAACCACAATGTTGCTCATCGAAGGGCCTCACCAACAACCAGAATAGGGCCGCAGGACTGCGGGCCACTGGTTTCCGTGGTACCAGTTGTGTTGATAAGTCATTGGTCGGACTCCGAGTGTCCTATGTCTCTTCCAGTATCGGGTTTCTGCTAGCCCAGGCGATTGGAGCTGCCTTTACTGCAGGCACATATCAAGATGGGGAAGAGATCTGTTAGGATTGCGTGCCCCCGGCAGGGCCAACACTAGATGAAAAAATTCCAACTTGAAGGGTATATATTGATAATACGATATTGATAAGTAATGCATGCCTGATTTCTATTAGATGGAGCTCAATCGAAAAATTTATTTCGCTCTTAAGTTAGAATTTAACAATATGACAGGTTATATTGATTTTATTATACTGGACATTTGTGTGTGTGTGTGTGCTTTTTAAGCAGGTAACTGTTGCTTAAAAGCTCACCGGGAGTTAACACACATTGCCTGTGTGTGACTAAGCTGCAGCCTAGATTCGCTTGTTTAGGATGTTTCTTTTTGTATTGGGCAGTTCTCCTCAAATTACATCCTGTTTAACAGAGTTAGTCCAGTTTTAATGCGTGTTACTTGTAAATTAGTGTAGCGTTAAATAGAATTCGATTTTTCTGGTCGGCCATACTGAAATGTAGATGCTGATTGATTATTCTTTAAAACAGTTAATTTATACTCGGGCTTCATAAAAGCATAAACAGACAGCAGTTTTAATATCTGCATGTAGGGTTACTTAAAAGCTGTTACCTGCCGTTGTAATTTACTTTTACGGCTTGAAAAAGAAATAAGAGGAAACAAAAAAAAGTTGAAATAATCAAGTCGCCTTTAACTTTGGAAAAGTATTCATTCCTATTGGATGTTACTTACCTCTAGAATAAGAACAAAATACAATTTTATGCTCACTTAAAGGATTTGTTATGCATGAGAATTAGCTTCTGTTTTTCACTTTTACATTTTATATTTTAAATTAAAAACTTCTTTGCGAAACATTAAGCCGACAAGCGGTATTAGTATTCACAAAAGAGTTCTTAGGAAATGAGCTTAACATAATTGGAAATAATTTGCTACAACTCAATATATTTTTAATATACTCACACCTTTTTTGTAGCTGTTGTTGTTGTTGTTATTGTATTTGTTTAAATTGCTAAAGCTGAAAGCATCATTGACCATAACAACTTTCAGGGTCACCACAACAAGTTATTGTATTGAGGTTTAGTATCTCAAGAAAATATATAATTTTTAATTTATTAAAATAAATACAGTAGATGCTAGTTAAAGCAAATACCACAATGTATCTTTTACAATAAATAGAATAATAATATGTATAATCATAATGAGTCATAACATAAATCTGTTTTGTTTAATGACTTAGGCTAAACAATATTTTAATGAAGTACTTTCGGCACTCTTCAGAGAAGAATTCACAGTTCAATTCAAAATATAGTTTATAAGTTGTATGGATCCTTTGAAACTTTTTTACATACAATTATGACAGCCAAAAACTTTACTTTGACATTACTTTATTTACGTAGTTCTGTATAATTTCGTTGAGAACACTGTTAAACAAACACACACTGGTCATCATTTGGTGCAATATTGTTAATCCTCATCCTCATAATAGCTCATCTGCTATTTCTATTTATTGGCGATTTTAAACGCCTAGACTCTTTAAACATGCACTAGACTAGATTAAATTTTTTTTCAGTGTAGATAACATTATTTTTTTTTTGTTTTTTTTTTAAACTTCTTTATTTAAACTTTGCCCATTTTTAAACCTTGTTATTCTTTCGATTTTAACAATGCATTTGAAAACGGTTTTTTAAGTAACAACAGTAACACCGAAACAATTATTTTTTCAACGTGTTAGAGCAAAAAAATATCAAAAAAAACTTCATTATATACAATCCTCGTAGTGTCCTTTATGACATGTTGTTGTGTCTCTAATATTAAGTAGGGCAAGTAAATAGTAGTCAATAAATTAAATTGATTTTTATTTAACTTTCAATAAGATTTTCATGACACTTTGCTGTCACTTTCTTTGTAAAATAGTTATTTTATTTCGAAAACAATCTAGTTATTAAATTTTTGGCAATCGCACTTAAAAAATTATCACCGATAACATTTTGTACAGAAAAATTACAACTGACGAAATTTATTTAGTGCAAAATTATGACTGATGAAATTTATTTATTGAAAAATTATGATTGATGAAATTTTTTGAATAGAACTGTTATGATTGATGAGTTTTATTTATAGAAAAAATATGACCGATGAAATTTTTTAGAGAAAAATTATAACTAATGACCTATTTTTTTATATAATAACTTTGAATAATGAATTTTTTTTTGTAGAATAATTATGCTTGATGAAATTTATTGATAGAAAAATTAATACTGATAAAATTTGTTAATAGAAAAATATTTGCTGATGCAAATTTTTAGAGAAAAATTATGACTGAAACTCTTTTTTGTAGAATAGTTTTAATTAGTTTATTGATAGAAAAATTATGACTGATGAAACTTTTTGTGAAAAAATTTTGACTGATGAATATTTTCTACAGAAATATTTTGACTTATGACAATATGCTTATACAAAAATTATGACTGATAAAATTTTGGATAAAAAAATTCTAACTGATAAAAATTGTTTATACGATACAAAAATTATGACTAATAAAATTTGTTTATAAGAAAATTTTGACTAATAAAATTTTTTGTAGAAAAATTAGCACTTTGGTAATTTGTTTTATAATATTTTCTACAGAAAGGTATTGATTGATGTTTTTTTTTGGTTAGTTATGCCTAAGGAAAATATTTTAACAAAGAAATTATAACTGACTAATTTGTTTAAAGAAAAATTTTAAGTAATGAAATTTTTTAATAGAAACTTTATCACTGAGATTTTTTTTTTAATTATGACTAATAGATTTTGTTGATAGAAAAATGTTTTATAGAAAAATTATGTCTGATGACATTTTTTATAGAATAATTTTGACTAATGAATTTTTTTTTTGTAGCATAGTTATGGTTAATAAAATTTATTGATGAAAAAAATGTGACATGGAATTTGTTTAAAGAAATATTTTTACTGATGAAATTTTTATAGAAAAATTCCAACTAATGAATATTTTCTGCAGATAAATTTTGACTGATGACAGTATGCTTATAGAAAATTTGCGACTGATAAAAATTTTGATAGAGAAGTTATGACTGATAAAATTTTTTAAAGAAAAATTATGACTGATAAAATTTGTTTATAGAAAAATTTCGACTGATGAAAATTTTTATAAAACAATTATAACTTTAGTAATTTTTTTTTATAATAAAACATTGATTGGGGAATACTTTCTAGAGAAAGAACTTAGGTGATGATTTTTTTTTAAATAATGACTGACGAAAATATGTTTACAGAAAAATTATAACTAAGTAATTTGTATAGAAAAAAAATTATGAGAAAAGACATTTTTTGAAAAAAAATTTATTACTGATAAAAATTTTTTTGAGAAATTGTAACTTATAAAATTTTTTATAGAAATATTATGACATGAAATTTATTTAGATGCCTGATGACATCTTTTATAGACAAATTTTTACTGGTGAAATTTTTTTATATAATATTTATAATTGATGAAATTTTATATGGAAATATGTTGAGTGATTTTTTATAGAGTATTTATGACTGGAGAAAACTTTTTTAAAAAAAGATCATGACTGATAAATATTTTCCGCTGACTGATGAAAATGTGTTTACAGAAAAATTGTGACTGATGAAATTGGTTTATAAAAAAAAAAGTTTCATTAAGAAATTTTTTGATAAAAGATTTATCATGAACTTTATGATAAATTTATGATCAAATTTGCTTAGAGATAAAACATAACTGCTGAAATATTTTTATGGTAAAATTTTGAATGATAAAAATTTTTATAATAAATCATGAACGGGATTTTTTTCTATAAAAAGACAATGACTGAAAATTTTTTACTGAAAAATTTTGACTGATGAAAATATGTTTACAGAAAAATTATGCTGGTTAAAATTGTTTATAGCAAAATTATGACTGACGAAATTTTTGGATAGAAAATTTATTATGAAAGTTAAGACGAATTAATGATGAAATAAGTTTAGAGAAAAATTATGAGTGGTGAAATTTGTATATAGAAAAGTTTTCACAGATGAAATTTTTCAGTAGAATAGTTATGGGTAATAAAATTTTTTGTTAGACAATTTATTACTGGTGAATTTTTTTTTTAATAATGGCTGGCGTAAATTTTTTTGTGGAAAAATTGTTACTGATGAAAGTTTACTATAAAAAATCTGATTGATGAAAATTTATTTACGGAAAAATTGATAAAAATTTTCTATAAAAAGACTGTGAAGACATTTTAATGAAAATTTTCCGTAAAAAATTTATGACTGATGATTAAATTTTTGGGTGTTTCTTTCTTAATCTTTACTTTAAAATAAGTTTTAATACGGCTTGCTTACATTCTTGCCGTTCTCCATAACCAGCTTTATCTACAAAAAAAAACTTTTTAATTAAAACAATTAATTAAAAATGTTATATTTTTAGTATTATAAATTTAAAACTGACGTAAAAATCTAATAAAATAGTAAACTTAATTTAATTTGTTAAAAAAAAATGAGATTGGTTATTTCAATATAAATCTATGTCCGCCATTTGATTAATCCAGTCTTAACACTTTTATATTTCGATACAATTATACAATTTTCCTGTATGTTAGTCACTTCAAGTTAAAGTTGAGTTTAAAAAAAAATTAAACACGTTTTTATACTCTTCACTGTAAGTGGTAGTGGTTATTATCAATACAAGTTTATTGTCGTAGGTAGTGGTCCTACTTCGTTAGGCAAAAGATTGAACCATACATATACTTACATAAATGAATTCTTATATACACACATAGACACAAGCATACATATTTATATTATACCTCTCACGTGTTAATAAATGCTTTAGCTATTGTCTCAATTAATTCAGATAACAAACAATTAATTCAATATCTTATTAAGATTTAAGTACAAAATTATACCTTATGTTATACTTTCATACCTTCGCCACTTTGCTTCAATGATAAATATTAAACAGGCTTAAAATTATTGAATCTGAATATAAAATTATAATTCTTTGAATATATGTCAACATGTCACTGAGAGCGAAAAAAAGGAACTTCTAAACTAAAGAAACTGATGCAGAAGCAGACATCCTATATTGCATTTCTTTCTCTTCGTGTGTAAACTAATGTCGTTAATAGCACCTGCTCAGTTTAGGTTGTCTTACTAACTAGAGCATTTCGGACTCCACCACTTGCTGCGTAGAAAATTAAGTAACCTGTGTGACATATTTAAAATGGGCTTACGCGACTTAGTCTCCTTTATCGAGGAATGTTTTACAACTTTTTATCTTTATTCCACACTGCTTAGAGATTTACTTCTATCAATACTGAGCCCTTATACCAAAATCATTTTGAGACTTTTCTCGTCCCTATAAACAAAAATTGTCCCTTTGTATTTGTTTTATTTTAGCATCTGCTTCTCTGCACACTGCTAGCTGCATTCGCACTCTTATTATCTGCTATCACTTACTCTCTTTTGTCCTTTTATATGCACTTCTTCCCTTATCTATATTTTTTTCGGGCAACACAAAGAGATGGATGAAGAAATAGGCATTAAGCTATCAGCTATCTGTTTAACCTTCATCGAATACACCATTAACGGGTCCAAAAATTTGAAAAATGAGACCCTGTTCTCTCTGTTTCATTATCACAAATCTATCATGAGAAAAAATGGTACTGGAAAGATTGGCGAAAAGATCTATCGGGATTTTCAACCAGAAAATTTTCAATTTGTGGCAACACCAACAACATGATAGTTTTGACAGTTAGTTTTTGACGTTTTCGTAGGAAATGCATTAGCAATTGTTAGAATGAATTCAATTTCGCACAAAAATCACATAAAAATAATTAAAATTCACTATGAAAATTATGGTTCTGTTAAAGTTACATTTCGTAAAATTCGTGATATTTTCGGAAACCGCTACTAAAAATTTGGTCGTTAAAGTTGATTCGACAGGTTCGATACAAAATGTGGGAAAACCAATGCGTAACCGACCGGATCGTTCAACTGAAAACATCGCAGCCGTGAGCCACAGTGTTCAAATAGATCCAAAGTTGTTAATTTCTCGATATTCTCAAAAACTGGGATTATTCTAAAGCACCACCTGGCGAACTTTGCGTAAGGATTTGATTTTGAAGCCTTGCAAGATTCAACTGGTGCAGAAATTGAAGCCGACCTGAATGCTCGCCGTAAATTGACTCAATTCACTCAGAAATAACCGGCAGGTTTTTCTGAAAAAATCATTTTTTCAAACGAAGTACATTTTCATTTGTCACGGTATGTCAACAAAAGCAAAAATGCCGCATTTGGGCTTCTGAAAATCCTAGAGAAATTATTGGGAAGCCTTTGCATGCTCAACGTGTCACTGTATGGTGCGCTTTGTGGTCTGGAGGCGTGATTGAGCCGTTTTTCTTTTTTTTCGAAGATGAGGCTGGAAATGCAGTAACGGTCAATGGCTCATGTTATCGTAAGATGGTAACAACTCAAGTTTGTCCTATTATTGACATGTGTTTTCAATAGGATGGTGCCACATGTAACACATCCAATAAAATGATCAATTTATTGCAAACCGAATTTCGCGATCGCATAATTTCACTACAGTTAATCAGTTAAGTGGCCAGATCGTGTGATTTAACACCACTGGATTATTTTTTGTAAGGCTCAGAGTCTTTACAGAGACAAACGAATCGATTTCATTACAAAATCAGATGTGATATGATTAACGAAATAGGACCAAAAGTGATAGGCCAAAAAGTGATTAAAAACTTTGTTGGAAGAATCAGCGTGGTGGTCTTGGTGGTTATTTGCCAAATATCATTTTTCATTCATAATTGCCGAACTTTTCTTTTCGTAATACAATAAAAGTTTAAATCATCTTAATCTACATTTTCTGTTTTATTTTGTGTTAGAAAATAAACTTCTTGATGAAAACCCCTTTAAGAGACAAAGCTAGTAGAAATTTCTTAGGAAGTAAAAGCAATGAGTAAAATATTTGAAGCAGATTTAGATTGTTGACAGTGTTTTTACACTTTCGAAATTTAGCCGGTTTTTTCAAACCTTAAATCCGGATTTTTTAAGTTTCCTTACTATTTCGTGTTGTATGTTCGTAATTGCTATTTTCCGTAGCAAAAAAAAAAACAAAAAAAAACAGAAGAAAAAGTTATACGTGTTAAAGTAAACAAAAAGTTTAAAACCCGATGACCTTGTTGATATCCACACTTGTCTTTTGAATTCAAAAAGAAACAATAACAACAACTAAGAGAAACAGAACAAATAATAAAAAGCGAGTATTTTATAAAAAAACATTCTTGTTTTTTTTTGCATTTTTTTAGAACGAAAAAGAAACCAGAATACCGCTATAACAGAAAACGATAAATTAGCGAGATGCAGTTGTATTTAATCGAATTTTTGAAAGCCTTAATTAGCATTTTTGAAACGGTGTAGGATAAAAAATAAAAATAATAAATTAAAAAAAAAAAATGTTGTCAATGTTGTTTGGACAATATTTATAATAATTAATTGCAATTTTATTTAATTAATTTTTTTACAAAATTTTTCACTTTTGAGTTTTATGTTTCTATGATTTTATTTCCATTAAATAAACTTTTCCTACATTGTGAATGGTGTTGGGTTGTGTTGTATTGTGTTGTGTTGGACTTTTGTGTATGGAAAACTTGTATATTGAAAACAAGTAAAAGTGAAAGTGTTTATTTACAGACAGTAGTAACAAAGTTTGTTATTATTATTGTTTATATGTTTTAACATAAGCATACTCATACACATACATATGTATACATATTTAAATACTTAACTACCCTGCAGTTCATAACGTTTCTATGACAAAAGTCATTTATGTCGAATGTTTTTTTTTTTATAGAGTTATAGAATTTCAAGTTAACAACACTTTTAACTGATGGCCATGATTTTGTCAGCTGTCATGTGATTTATGGAAATTGAAATAAAACGTCATTTATAGGACTCATCCAAGTAATTCATGATTTCGTAAAGAATCAAAAAAAAAAAAAGTTCGGTAATTAATATAAATCTTGTATAAATTTGTAATGGGTGTTATTATGGAGGTATAGAACCTTATGTTGGATGCACTTTTTTAACTGCTGGCCATTTTGTCAGCTGTCAGGTATCAGGTGATTTATGTTTAGTTCTAAATTGTGCAAATTGAGCCCAAAACAACATTGCTGTAGATCCCGTTTTTCATGAGCGAACTTTGGTTAGTGATGAAGCTCACTTTTGCTTAAATGGATAAGTCAATAAACAAAGCTGTATTTGGGGTGATTGAGATACCGTTACATTCACAATAACTGACTGTTTGGTGTGTTTAATGGACTGGTGGAAAAACAAGACAGCACCATAATTGATTTATTGAAACGCAAGGTAAACGCAAAGCTTCCGGTTTCAAACGCGTTAATTGGCCATCAAGATATAGGATGGTTGCCGGCACATCCTATATAATAATTTCTAATTAAATGAAAGAGAATGGATCTTCTATAAATAAATGCTTTATCACAAATGCGAGCCCTTTTGAGAACATTTTTTATTATATCTTTACACGTTTCACGCGGTATTTCATTAATTTCATCAAAAAATTTTTTCTTTTCAAATTTTTATAATTTTTTGTTTTTGTAAAATATAAAAAATAATTTCCTGAAGAAGCTTTCCACAGAAAAGCGAAATATCGGAAAAAAATATATATTGTTAATTAAAAAAGACCGTTGAGAAGAATAACAGACATTTATTAATTTCATCAGGAATATTTTGTTTGTGTTGCTCAAGCGACCGTGGAAGCCAATCAATGTCACCATTTCTTCAAATAACTTGTTGCGGAAAGAAGTCTCGCAGTAATTCCATTGTAATCCCAGCTGTATGCGATGTGGCACCTTCGTGTTGATACCACATGTCAATCGTGCCCAAAGCATGCAGTTGTGGCTTTAAAAAGTTTTCAACCATATCGCTCCTTATTCACAGTTACCGCTACGGCGTTTAAATTTTCAAAGAAGTAAGGTCCATTGATTTCTCCTAACCAAATTGCACACCAGACTGTCACTTTTAATGGATGTAAAGGGACTGTTGAATAATTTGAGGATTTCCCATTCTCCAAAACTGACTATTTTGTTTATTCATATATCCTGTCAAAAGAAAATGTGCTCCGTCAATCATTATGATTTTTTAATACTCTGACCTTAACATAGCCCCACAAAAAATAATCCAATAGTGCTCAATCACACGATCTTAAATGTTCACTGTCTTGAAATTATTCAATCGGGAAATTTGGTTGCGTGATATGTGGCAGGCATCGTCCTGTTTAAAGTACGTCGTCAATAATAGGCCAAAATTGAGTTGCTAGCATCTCCCGGTGGCGTGCTCCATTGACCTTGGCTGCATTTCCAGCCTCATCTTCGAAAAAAAATGGCCCAATCACGTCTCCAGACCACATAGCGCACCATACAGTGACAAGTTTAGCATGCAAAGGTTTCTCAATAACCGCTCTAGGATTTTCAGACGCCCAAATGCGGCTTTTTTTTTGTTGGTGGGCTTCGTTTAAAAAAAATGTTTTTATCAAAAAAAACCAACCGATTGTTCCTGAATGAATTCAGTAAATCTACGGTAATTTGAATGGTCGGTCGGTAATTGATTTTCGCACATATATTATCGAGCCTGTCGACTAAAATTTAACGACCAAATTTCTAATAGCGGTCTTAAAAGGACGATTATGTTGTCCGAAAATATCACGAATTTTACAAAACCACCGATTTTAATATTTTAATGCGATTTTCATGCGAAATTGAATTTATTGACTTCGTCAAAAAACTAAATGTCAACACTTTCATGTTGTCGGTGTTGCCAGAATTGAAAAACATACTTGTTGTTGAGAACCCCGATATTATTGTCGTTTATAGTCAATATTTTGAGTAAAAAAAAATCTTATACTTGCAAAATAATATATATTATTAATGATACCATTTTTTAACACCACTCGGTGTTTAAAAGAAAAATAATTATAAAGGGTTTCAAACAGGCTTTACAGTTTGGATTCGTAAAGCTTAAAAATGTTGCTCCAAAAAAAAAAAAAAAAATTAAACAAATATTTAACTTCACGCCAAGAACAGACTGGGGGAATATCAACCGCAGTTTGTAAATAATTACACATTCAATTATTCAATAATATGTAATTGTAATTGGAAATTTTCAATTACAATTACATTCAAAATTTGCAATTGTAATTGAGCTTTTTCAATTACACATTACTAGTAATTTGTTATTGAAAAAATATAGTTACAATTACTTGTTATTTGTAATTAGAATATTCTAATTAAAAGTGCTTGAATTAAAATTATTAATGAATTAAAATTGTAATTGAAAATTTTAAGTAATTAATGCTTTTTTTGTATTTATTGCCAAAAAAATATTTAATTAAAAAAAACTATAAATTAATATAAATTACAAAAAAATAATAATTCTGTTTTGGATAAATAAATTAGGAGTAATATATGCTCTCTATATTTAATTACCTAATAGCTGAATAGTTAAAATAGCATTTTTATTGTTTTAAGATAAAACCCAAGAGATTCATTCAATTTAAAATTAACTTAAAATTAACTTAAAATTTTTAGGAATTTCGTTCAAGTGGAAGAAATGATAACTGCCTTATTACAATTACTTGTAATTAGTAATTGAACTTTTTCAATTACAATTACATGTAATTAATAATTAAAATTTGCCAGGTATTAATTACAAACAATTGCAATTGATTTCAGTCCCTGATTTCAATTACAATTACTTGTAATTAGCAATTGGAAATGTTCAATTACTAATTAGTAATTGTAGTTGAAATGTAATTGAATCCCCCCATGTCTGGCCAAGAACTATATATTTTTTTTAAATTAATTCAAAAAATATTTTAAATATTTTATTTTCAAATAAAAGTTTAAAACAAGTTAAAATTTTATATTTTATTTTAAAAGCTCACATCAAAGCACTTCACTTTCTAATCTTTAATTTATAATACCCTTCTAGAGTTGATAAAAGTGTCGTCCATATTTCTATAACATTTCATTGGCATTCATTTTATTCAAATATTATTAGTGACGACAAAACGTCGTCTAGGGCAATGGACGATTAAGCTCACTATCAAATGTTGGCCCGAGTAATACAAGCATAAGCATACACACACACACACACTTACATATTTAAATATGGAATTGTATTACAAAAACCAATCATGCAAGAGGAATGCAGTTCACCAATTTGAACATTTCTATTGTTAGATATTCAGCTGCAAAAGCGAAATATAAAAATGTTATTGTTATATGCTGAACACTTGTACTCTGATATGCATGGAAAATAAATACATACATACGCTATACATAGTATGTATTTATTTATATGAATACATATAAACGAATTTGTAAAAGCGTGTTGTGTACGTAAAACTTAAACAAAAGTTGAAAAACGCCTTTTCTGAAGCAGTTTGAAATTTAATAATTTCGCTTTTGTTATTATTCAAAGAAAATAACTCGTACTTCAAATCGCAATATACGTACGTACGTATCCAACTGCAGATCATAGTTCTCCATATATAAGTACGTGGTTAAATGGTTAACACACAGGGTGTCCGCGAGGAGGGTGTACACATTTGTTTGTTCATAATTTTTGATTAAATGCAAGAGAATGGATCTTATATTGATAAATGTTTTATTTAAGCCGTTTAGTGTACAAATCGATTAACTCCAATTTTTGAAGAATCCTAAATTTATGTGTCAAGCGCTTGAGATAGTCATAACTTTTTATTTTTATAATAATAAATATAACATAAATATAAAATATAATACCTTTCCTGTATAATAATTATTAACACCATTAAATGACAAATATTTTTTTGATCACCGAATAATAAGTAATTTATGTCATTTTGATTAACTCTCTACTTTAATGTAAATTGTTTCAATAACGCAATTTAAATTTACTGGAAGCGCTGAATGATAAAAAAAGAATGTACATTATTTCATCGCATTTCTCGATTTCTGGTTTTATGGAGTTAATCCGTTTGTTCACTGAACGGCTCATTTAATGTCGGTAATTATGTATGGAATACAATATCAGATAAATATCTGCATCTGTTAGCCGCGAGCTCTTTTGAGCAGCTTTTTCATTACATTCCCACACATTTCACGCGGTATTTCATTAATTGCAACACGAACGTCTTGTTTGAGTTGCTAAAGCGTTTCTGGTTTGTTTCCATAAACCTTACTTTACAGGTATCCCCACAAAAAGAAGTCTGGAGCAGTCAAATTAGGCGACCGTGGAGGCCAATCAACATCACCATTTCTTGAAATAACTTATTGTGGAAAGATATCTCGCAGTAATTCCATTGTAATCCTGACTGTATGCGATGTGGTACCGTCTTGTTGATACCACACGTTAATCAAGCCCTAAGCATGCAGTTGTGGCGTTAAAAAGTTTTCAATCATATCACGATATCGCTCTCCATTCACAGTTACCGTTACGTCGTTTTCATTTTCAAAAAAGTAAGGTCCAGTGATTCCTCCCCACCAAATTTTACTCCAGACTGTCACTTTTAATGAATGCAATGTTGACTGTTGAATAATTTGAGGGCTTCCCATTCCCCACAGCCGACTATTCTGTTTATTTACATAACCCTTCAAATGAAAATGTGCCTCGTCACTCATTATAATTTTTTCATGAAAATCGGGGATGTCATGGTCGAGCTGTATCATCCTATTGGCATATGTACGGCGACGTAAATGGTCTTACGGAAGAAGCTCTTGTGACAACTGAATCTCATATGGAAACAAAAGCAAATTCTTGTGCAAAATTGTGGCCAAAGTTGTTCTTTGAAGACCAAGCTTCTGAGCACGGCATCGAATATTAAGGTTGATGGCTTTTTTGAACACTTTTTCTCAGCAGCAGTTATGTTTTTTAAGCCGATCTTGCAGTACGTTGTGGACCCTCTTTCTTCAAAATCATTCACTACACGATAAATAGTGCGTTTTGTTGGCACGTCATCGTTCTCATCGTCACAATAATCGATAATTGATTTTGATAAAATGTTTTAACGATTAAAATACGTTGGTTTATCGAATATTTTTCCATAATAAATTTGCCATGTGTCTACGTGAAGACTACCAATTATCAACTATCAAGACTAATGTTTACCAAAGTAGTATACCTTCCCGGTGGATACCCGTTATATTTTACATTCATTTATTCATTCACTCATAGACTTGAACTAATATTTACCAATTTAAGATTTGAAAGCAAAATAATCAGACAGTCGGTTGAACAGGAGGGAGGAGTACATACACATGTGTGTATTTAACAAATTTACGTAAGATTTACTTATAAATCCATATACATATACATATGTACACGTAATTATTTGCATTACAATCACCATATTTTTTTATTTGCTTGATGGCTTCATATCAACATCGCTTTCATGTAAATGAAACTAATAAAAGTTGAAAAATGATTTTTTACAAAAAGAAAAATATCTCTTTGTCTAGTAAATAATTTTTTGGGCCAACACTAAACTTTGGACTAGCAGTCTAAAGGAAATTTTTAGACGACTTTGGTGCAAACGATTACTTTTTGTCTGAAACAAATTGTCTTGTGTAAAAGCAAATAAATAAATAATAATAATAAATAATTTATTAAGTTTTAAAAGAAAATAATTATCAGTAAAAAAAGTAAAAAGTAAAAGTTTTCTAAGAAATCTTATTTATACACACAAGGCAACAACAACATGCTTATAAGAAACTCTACCAAATAAGATAAACTACAGAAAACAAAAACAACTAACACAGAGTAAAACAAAAGCAGCAGGGCGCGTAAACTGAATGAGGTGATGTTAAACAACATAAGGTGATGTTAAAGTAGGATATTCTTGTATATAGGAGAACCGCTAAAAACAAGTTTATAAGCAACACTTGCTGGGCAAATGAATTAATTCAAGTCGAGACATCGTTATAAAAAGTCAACAAAATAATAAAGCATATTTTAAGGCGTTGAAGTAGTGAAGTTACCATCGTGTTTATTTTATCTGTATTGAAAGTAAATAAATCGTTTTACTTGATTATTATTTTTATTCGACCTCTTTTTTAAATAAATAATTATTAATCTTAGTAGCGGTCTTTTTTCAAATAAAATATAGTGTTAAATTTTTTAAAAAAGACCGCTACTAAGATTAATAATTATTTAAATCGTTTAACTTTACTTACAACTGTAAAGTGCTGTGTTATTATTTAGCCATAAAAGAAGTCAAAACAACAAAACGTTTGTTAAAAGAAATAAACGTAACAGTATAAATTAAGATTCTACTTAAAAAGTCCCTTTAAAAAAAAAAATAAGTAAGCTTATTGTGTGAAAAATACCTTTTGTGTAAAAACGTACTTTTTGTGTACAATAAAAATTGCGGCTTATGAGCAATATTTTTCTGAAGAAAGTGATTTTTGTAAATAGAAAGACTGTGTGCAAGTTGTAATTTGTTTGTACCTTTTTGTCTTAAAGGTACTACTTTCTGTTTATCTATTTATTAAAATAAAATAAATTTACTTATTTATAACTACAATTTCAGAAACAATCAACAGGGACCTTCGCATCCCCTTAAGTATAAAAAAGCTCCTTTATATTTTTGCTAAAAAGTGTTATTTTGTATAAATAAGTACAGGTTTTCTGTCTGGTATTAGCGGATAAATAAGTCTTATTTGTTTTCAGTTTTATTCGACCTTTTTCTTATTTCTATTAAATCTTAATCTTTTAAACGGTACTTTAAATTATAACGATTTATTTATAAGATTAAAAAGATTAAGATTAGGATTCAAGTCCTTTTTGCCTAAAAAAGAACTTTCCCTATAAAAAGGTTACATTTTGAACACAAAGGATTTCTTCGATTATAGGTATTTTTTCTGGAAATGGCCTTCTTGCTGCTAAGAGAGACTTTTTGTGTGCCAAGGAAGTTTTCTAAAAAGAAAATTTTCGTATAAAAAGGTTTTTTTGGAAAATATGACATTTCGAATTAAATGTTGCAAGTGACTTTCTGCGATAAAGGTTTAAAATAAGCATTTCGCTAAAGGGGACATTTGGTGTAAAAAGAAACTTTTCTAAAAGGATGCTTCTGTAACAAGGTACTTTTGTAAAAAGGTACTTTTGTAACAAGGAACTTTTTATAAAAGGTACTTTTGCAAAAAGGTACTTTTGTAAGAAGGAACTTTTGTAAAACGGTACGTTTATAAAAAAAAAACTTTTGTCAAAAATTGATTTGTAAGCAAGTATTTTTAAAAAAGGCACTTTTATAAAAAGGGAATTTTTTGTAAAAAAAAGAAAGTTCTATTTAAAAATGCCAGGTTTTCAAAGGATATTAAATCAACAGGTAAAAATGTAAAATGCGTTATTTTATGTACTTTTTTTTTCTTTTTAAGACATGCATTTTTGATTTACAAAAGGATTTAAAAAGAGAAAACTTTGATTTAAAAAAAGAGCAAATCGCATAAAAAAGTTATTTTAGGCGAATGACTAACCTTTTCTGTAATAAGTGACTTTTTTCTAAAAAGTAACTTTTTTGCATAATAAATGATGTTATTTATTGAAAAAAGTTATAAGTCGATAACTAAAACACATAACAAAACTCATTTAATAAAGATTTAATGTAGCCATAACTACAAAATTTAATTTTTTAACATTTATAAATATTAATGGAAATCTAACCAGAGCAACCCATCACCGCCAGTGTCGCAAAACACACATTTTAACCTCTATATCAAGTTTGATTATTGCTCTGATATTCTTATTAAAAATTTCATTTGTATGGTTTGTAAATTAACATTGGCTATCATATTTAGTTTCTTATTTGTTAATTAATAACACTAAAAGGAGAGTTAAACTTGAAAAATATCATGCGATGAGAAATGTTTTTAATTAACATTGCGATGCTATAAAAGCACAAAATTTATCTGGGTAGATGATATTCAAAAACTAGTTACATTAATATTGTATAACCCTTTAGATTTTTCTTATCAAGAAATGTTAAATGCTATAGTCTACAAATATTTTACCCTGAAAGGTAGCGCTTTTTAAACCCTATCAGAAGAGTGAGTGTTTTGGCAATTTTTGTCGTTAAGAATGGCAAAATGAAACAAAAAATTGTTGGTACTTTTGTGTACAAGTGATGTCTGTAGCAAAAGGCGTTGCCAGATATTTTTGTGTTACAAAAAATTTAATGTAAATATTGCTTGACCTTTGAAACGATTGTAAATACAAATATTTTTATAAACTAGATTTTTAGCTTTGATGACAGTTATATATAAACACAAGATAAAATTTAGATTAAATATAAAAATATTCATTTTAATTTAATACAAAAGTTACGTATGTTATGTTTAGCCCAGTGTGGTGTTATATGAAAAATAAAGCATCTTGATTTTGGAGTTTTACACGTCTTTATTTCAATGTCATCAACATTAAAATTAAAATATATATTTCCTTAAAAGAAAAAAAAATATATTTAAATGAGCAGCAGTTAAGCTACGATAATCTGAACAAATAATGTATCTTTTATGTAAAGGGTTTTTCAACAAGAAATTTGTTTTCTAAAACAAAATAAAACAAAAAAATTTGATTAAGATGATTCAATTTTTTAATTGTATTACGAAGAGAAGAGTTGAGCAATTATGAATGAAAAATGATATCTGGCAAATGTCCGCCACGACCACGCTGACAGATCTCGATTCTATCATCAAAGTTTTTAATCACTTTTTTGCAAAAATGGCGGTCTTATTTCGTTAATCACATTTTTTTTTTTTTAAATTCTTTAGATTCTTAAATTCTTAATTAATATGTCCGCAGTCATGTCAGCAGTTGATATATAGCGAAGTTCAATTTGGTTTGCATTTACAATCTCTCTTAGATGTTGATATTTAACGTGTAGAATACAGGATTTTTCGCTAAATGTTGTATTGTTGTTGTTTTCTTTTAAAGAGAAGTAAAGTAGCACTTCAGGCAACAATGCCTATTTAGTCAAGTACCATGCTACATTCTTTAGGAAAGGAATAGAAAAGAGATCAGACAGATGGTGAAAGTGGAAGGATAGTTACGGAAATTAACTGTCGTGTAAGACAGTACCAGTGACCATGCCTTCATTACTGAGCAGCCCCACCGACAGTCAATTTTTGTTTGTAGTGAAGAAAACAAGGTCTTTGTTGGGAATCGAACCCACAACCCTCAGTCTTGTAAGCTAGTACACTACCTACTAGCCTACAGGGGCACATCACATCACAGTTTGAGTTGCACCGTCCTGTTGAACCCACATATCAGTGATATCACGTCGTCAATAATAGGCCAAAATTGAGTTGTTAGCATCTCGCGATAGCGTGATCCATTTACCATTACCGCACTTCCAGCCTCACCTTCGAAAAAAAAATGGCTCAATTATGCTCCCAGACCACACAGCGCAACATACAGTGACACGTTGAGCATGCAAAAACTTTTCAATAATCGATCTAGGATTTTCAGAAGCCCAAATGCTGCAATTTTCCTTGTTGACAAGTGAAAATAGGCTTCGTCTAAAAAAATTAATTTTTCAGAAAAACCGGCGATGTCAATGGTCGGTCGGCTTTAATACTTGAACCTGTTAAACCTTGTAAGGCTTCAAAGTCAAATCAAAAAATGGCCATGTGGTGTTTTTGGATGACCCTAATTTTTGAGAACGTCGAGGAATTGAAAAGGTTGGATCTGCTTCAACGCTTCGGCTCACGGCTGGTGTTCGCATATTTGGTATCGAGCCTGCCGACTAAAATTTAACTAAATTACTAATAGCGGTCTCAGAATACGATTATGTTGTCCAAAAACATCACGAATTTTACGAAATGTTACTTTAACAGAACCATCATTTTCATTTTGGATGTTAATTATTTTAATGCGATGCATCTACTAAAAATGTGCCAAAACGAAGTAAATATCGAAACTTGTATGTTATTGGTATTGCCACAATCGAAAAACAATAAAATTGCCGCATTTGGGCTTCTGAAAATCCTAGAGCAATTATTGAGAAGATTTTGAATGGTGCGCTATGTGGTCTGAAAGCGTGATTGGGACGTTTTTTCGTTCAATGGAGCACGCTATTACGAGATGCTAACAACTCAATTTTGGCCTATTATTGACGACGTGGATATCACTGGCATGTGGCTTCAACAGGACGATGCCACATGTCACATAGCCAATGAAACGATAATTTATTGCCGGTCGCATAATTTCATGACAATTAGCAGTTAAGTAACCAGCCAGATCGTGCGATTTTGTGGGGCTATGCTAAGGATAGGGTCTATACGGAGCCAATCGAAAGGATTTCAGCCTTAAAACACAAATTCCGTGATGTAATTAACGAAATAGGATCGCCATTTGGCCAAAAAGTGATTAAAAACTTTGATGAAAGAATAGATATCTGTTATCGTATTTATGGTGGACATTTGGCAGATATCAGTTTTCATTCATAATTTTCTCTTCGTAATACATTAAAAGTTTGAATCATTTGAATTTAAAATTTTATTTTTATTTTATTTTAGAAAACAAACTTTTTGTTGAAAAACCTTTTTATTTTAAAATAGATTTATTAAATTGAAAAAAAAATTAGAGATGGGTTATTTAAATAATAATTAATAAATTAAGCCGTTTAATTTATAATTAATTAAATTAACTGTTAAACCAGGGTGCTGAAAATCTCTGCTTACAGAATACAATGAATGGTTAACAATAGCTAAAGACATAAAATAACATAATTAACATTTGTGTCAATCTGTTTACACATGCATTTATAAATACATAATTATAATCATATTAAGTTCGTATACTTTAAACGAAGATATAAAACATAAATAAAATCATGTTTTTTGTTTTATATTTAACGCAAAGTCACTTTAGACAATAAAAAAACTAAATTTAATTTAAAAAAATATTATGAGACCTTGAGGTTTTTATTTATTTCTTTTTTTATAAAATCTCTTATGATTGTGAGGTTTTGTTTTCAAACATTATATTTTTTTTTAAACAATGATTACCATACGAACTCTCTTGTATTTTCTTGTTTAAATATGTATGTTTGGTTGTATCCGGTTCTCTTATAAACATAAAAATAACTCGCACTCACAGCTACTAAATATTTGAAAACAATTATTTTACAAGAAGGTTAAAAAAGCATTTTTCTATTTGATATTTTTATAACAGAAAATCGTTTCAATGGAATAAATAATTTCATTGAATTAAGTATTTTTTTTATTTGGCGATAACAGTACTCCACAGTTTATGGGAATTTAACCTTAACCTGTATTTGTGTGTTATATATCGTTGGTTTCATATATCAAGGTCCTAACCGACATAATTGTAACTTTAAAGAGGAAGGTAAAAACATGAAATTGTAAAGGCCATTTTTTTTATAGAGGTATAGAATTTTAAGATGGCAACACTTGTTTAAGTGGTGGCCATTTCATCAGCTGTCAAGTGATTTATGTTGCGTTTGATTTGGCACTTCAATATGAATAGACTGCTGCCGGAACAAAGTTTATAGAATTGTTTTAAAAACAGGAAGAAAAATTAAAAAATATTTCAACATTTTCAAATATAAATAAAAAATTATTCTCAATTCCACGTACATGATTCAACGCTGTCTGAAGATGATGTATTCACATCGAAAGCGCTCGCCATTTGCGAACAAACAGCCAAGAAAGACGTTAAGAGGAGAAATTGAAGAGAGTAGTTCATTCACTGGCGGAACAAACCCAAACAATTATTCACTTGCATTACGAAATTGTTAAATACGAGGGCGAATCAATAAGTCCGTAACTTTGTTTTTTTTTTGCAAAACAAAAACTTATTTTTCAACATAATCTCATTTTAACTCAAAACACTAAGTCCAAAGTTTTTCCAGTTTTTGTGTCCCTTTCGAAAAATAGGATTTTTCGAGGTTCTTAAACCAGAGGAAAAACTCATTGTTTAGACTGCTACTTGATCTCTGGAGTACAGTAATGGATCCATGTTTCATCCACAATTACAAAATACCGCAAAAACTCATTCGGATTGTGGTTAAGGAACTCTAAACAATACTTTGAAGTTGTCACACTTTTAGGTTCATCGTCAATTGAGAGCAAATGCGGCACCCATCTTACCGCCAACTTTCTGAAACCCACCTGATCGTTTAAAATCGAAATCACACTGCCATATGAAATGCATATAGCATCAAAAATCTTACGCGTTTTTACTCTTCGGTCGGCCAACACGATAACGTGGATTTTTGTGACATTTTCGGGTGTACTGGCCTCAATTGGCCGTCCAAAACATTCAGCGTTATTTATACTTGTGCGACCACAACGAAAATCAGTAAACCACTTTTTTACCATTTAAAAATCAACAGCGCAGAGTCCCCATACTATTTATAGAGCTTTTCCTTAGTTTGATTGACGATTCTTTTTTCACCAAAAATAATGTTTAATGAGCACTCGAAATTCACTTTTTCCATTTTTAGAAAAATACACATGGTTGTGTTTTGAACAGCTGTTAAACGCAAAGTAAATAACGACACTTGCTTAAAATTTGACAGTAGTCTACTAACAGCTGGTACTTTACGAGAAAAACGTTACATTACATATAATTAAAAGGGAATTTCGAAAAGTCTCGAACTTATTGAGCCGCCCTCGTAAATAAGAAACAAAATTAATATTAAATTAGGGCTTCCCTTACGCCGGGTGTTTTTATATAGAAGGACAGAATTTAAAGTTGGTAAAATTTTTTAGTTGGCAGCCAATTTGCCAGCAATCACACAATCAGGTGATTATATTTAGTTCGGTTTTGTTTTTCAATATGAATAGACTAAGGCCTGAACAATGCTTCTAATTGTGTAAATTGGTCCCAAAACAAGATTGCCGTTGATCCCGATTTTCATAAGCGAACTTTTTTTTGGCGATGAAGCTCACTTTTGCTTAAATGGGTGATGATAATTCTCAGCTGTATATTGAGACAGGTGTTTTATGGACTGTTAGAACAACAAGACAGCTCCACAATTGCTTTATTGAAGGAAACGCATGATAAACGCATAGCTTCAAGTTTCGGACCCATGAATTGGCCATCAAGATCATGCGAGTTAAAACAGACTAGACTATTTTATGTGAACGTGTGATTAGATTTACATCCGCGCCTGGCCATGAAGCCTTAATCAGATGGTGGATCAAACCACTGCATAATTTGGAACGTCATGCTCGTCCTAGGAAGCCGAAGCTATAATTCTATGCAACAGAACTTTCTAGTTGCAACTTCGATGATTCCAGAGCAGGGCTGCAAATCATCACTCCTTGCTTAAGAGTTGGAGACTTTCCAACTCCTGTCCAGAATACATATCTAGCATGCTCACTGGATCTGGGAACATTTCACCAGGTAGGTGTTATTAAAGGTGAAATGAACCCGGCCACCATAGAACCATAGACCCGTGGACATATAGTGGAGTTTCCAGTTGTACCCCTGCTGACTTCAGGGGACTGGGCTCCCTTTTTCCCCCAGTTGCACAGGTCTAAGTTGTTGCTATCTCCAAAGACCATATATATGTGCCCCCGGGGGGTGACTATTTTATGTGAAGTCATCGAAAATTCGCCTCAGGTAGCAGTGCCCGAATTCATGTTTATATTAAAAAGCCAGAAGATCATCTTTCGAATAAACTACATTTAAAAAAATCGTCTTTGGTTGATTCCATTTCAAAGTTATATCACTCTATAAAAACACCCTTTATATTAAATAGGGGACAGGACAGGCATGTTCATTATTAAATAAGTAATTTTTAGCTCACTCGTATTTGATAACAAAAAACAAAAAAAAAATATAAGAACTGTCAGTTCTATCAAATTTTTGGTCCTATCATGAGAAGTTTTGGAACAAATTTTCTCTGACTTCTCTGAAAATTTTCATATTTATTTTAATTTTTTTTGGCAATTTAACATAATTTAATCCAAATTATTTGTAAAGTTTCACGTTCAATAAACAAAAGTGCCGTATTTGAAGTATGTTGGGACAGTTTTTAGGGAACAGTGGAATCATTGGTTTATACTTCTTTAAAAACGATGCTGGAACGTTCAAGTGAAAGCTGCCATGATTTTTAAAATAAATTTGCACAATGTGGCAGCGTTGTTCAGTCTATTCATGTTGAAATGTCAAAACAAACTAAACTAAACGTAAATCACCTGACAGCTGTATGCCAGTTTAAAAAGTGTTGCCAACTTAAATTTCTATAAATGTTTTATATTCAATCATAGAAAAATTCATTTCATAGCTGCGTAAAGAATTGCAAACTGTTTTCTTTTACGTTTTGTATACCGTTGGTGAACTAGGTCAATGTCAAAGAGCTCATTAAAAATGAATTATAATTTTTAACACTTTAATTTTAATTTACATATATATATATATATATATATATATTAGCAAATTTAAAACTAGTTTTACATTATAAATTAGTTTAAAAATTGTATTATTTAAATTAGCAGCTTTCGGCAATTAAGTGTAAAAGTTTGCAAACTTTGCTAAATTTTCCCCTTTTATTTCGTTGCCCATATTGAGGACACTATTGCAGACGGATAAATAAATATTTAATTTTTTTATATATGTTGTATAGTTTATAAATATATTATTGCCAGAAAAATGTAAATAAATAGAGTTACACAAAACAATATTGCTGGTTTTCAACTGGTAAAATAAATAAACAGAAAAAGCCTGATTTATTATTTTTACTTAAAAACGAACTAGAAATTAGTAAACAAAATGCGTTTATCATAAAAGAAGTCAAAAACCTTGTTAGCCTTATTAACTTGCAGAAGAACTTAAAGAAGAAATCCTCAATTAGAAGCCAGATATTTTGAAAAAAAAAAACACTTAAAAATGCGCCTAAACAAAGTGTCTAAATACTCGAATAGTAATAGTAAATAGTCATTTAGCTAACATAATTTTTTCAACTCAATGCCATCAATTTTATAACTTCAAATCAGTTTCTCATGAAAGCGCAGCTCATAATTCATTTCACACAAAATGGTAGCCAATTAACTCAATAGCATGATATCTAAATTTTTTGTTTTATTTTGTTTTAGAAAACAAACTTCTTGTTGAAAAGCCCTTTATAGCTTTTGTGCCATCTGCTATACTTATCACTACTTGAGTCATAAAGAGTCAGCAAAATTATTTATGACGATTTTTTTCTCATTTATACACTGTTTCCAATAGTATTAAAACAATTTAGCCATAAATCCAGAATAGCCAGTTTAATGAGTTTTCTTAAGTTCATACCTAAAATGTTATCATAACTGATAAAATTTATAATGTAGAAGATATGGGGTTTTAAGCAAAATTATGACTGTAAATTGGTGATTAATTTTATAGATTTTTTGGTGATTAATTTGTATGAAAATTAAATTTTTTATAACATCAATTATTATTAATTGAAACTTTAATTTTTTTCTTACCTTCTGCTTTTGGGTTAAATTGTCATGATATTTTTTATATGAAATTAAAATCAGTTCGGCTGGCTCCGTATTGACTCTGTCCTTTTGTCCCACAAAAAAAAATCCAGTGGTGTTAAATCACACGATCGAGCTGTTTACTTAACTGCTGATTTTCGTGAAATTATGCGATCGGGAAATTTGGTTTGCAATAAATGTTGATCGCTTCATTGGCTGTGTGACATGTGACCAGGGTTCAGAATTTTTCATTTATGAACATTCAAAAATCAACATTCATGATATTTTTTCATAAATAAGAAATCTAAAATTTTATATTTATTTTTCACGCGCATAAACGAACAAGAAAAAATGTTCTGCTTATGTTCATAAATGAATGCGCACAACAAGAATTATTAGTCTTATTCATATGTGATAAATGATAAATCAGCTACTTCTCATTAATGTTCTTTTTCATAAATGTACATGTTCATTTATGAACGTTGAAATTTTATAAAATTTCTCATAAATGAATGTGAAAAAATGTTCTACCTAAGATCGCAGTTTACCGTAAAATGTAGTAAACACACATGGGTACATATTAACACAAAATACAATATTGCAATATATTCTAAAAGAAATAAAAAAAACATTTTTTTCCTACATACGCCGACAATTGCGCATTATCAAATATGTGCGTTTATGTACGCGAATGCTTAACGCACATATTTTTACGATCTTTTCATTTATGAAAAATTATCAAAATTGTACATATTCAAAAATGAACACTTGTGTGTTTCTCATTTTTTCACTTATGAATAGAAAGAAAAAAATAAATCGTCGCATTCATAAATGAGAAAACGCAAAATATTTTTCAGTCTCTCACACATGTATGAGAAGAAGCGGCTAAAAAATGAAATGAACATATTCATACATGTATGAACAGTGAGTGAACACTTCGCTACTCTGCATGTGACACTGTCCTGTTGAATCCACATGTTAGTGATGTCCACGTTGTCAATTAGAGGCCAATCGAGTTGTAAGCATCTCGCGATTGCGTTATCCATTGACCGTTACCGCATTTCCAACATCATCTTCCACAAAAAAACGGCAGTCCAATCACGCCTTCAGACCACATAGCGCACCATACAATGACAAGTTAAGCATGCAAAGGCCTCAATAATCGCTCTAGGATTTTCAGAATCCCGGCATTTTTGCTTGTTGACATATCCTGATAACTGAAAATGGGCTTCATTTGAAAAAATGATTTTTTTTTTGTTCAGAAAAATCAGCCGGTTGTTCCTAAAAGAATTGAGCGCATCTACGGCGATGTAAATGGTCTGTTGGCTTCAATTCGTGCGCCAGTTGAACCTTGCAAGGCTTCAAAATAAAACCCTTAGGCGAAATTCGCCATGTGGTGATTTTGTTACCCCCCGGGGGCACATTTATCGGTTCTTATAGAGTACTCAACTATCTGGACCTGTGCAACTGGGGGAAAAAGGGAGCCCAGTCCCCTGAAGGCAGACAGGGAGTCAACTGGAAACTCCACTTTATTTCCACGGGGATCAGTGACCCGCAGAGTTCATTATTTGTCTCTTTAGACATTTAATAGTTCTCTGGCTGATCATTTAGATTGGCCCCTATATGGGAGCAGCGTGGTGGTTGTGGTTTTGCGGCCCCATATCCAATGGTTTTCTATGGTGGCCAGGATCATCTCACTGATAATGACACGCAAAGTGAATGATCCAGTCCAGTGAGCATGCTTGACATGTGTTCTGGACAGGAGTTGGAAAGTCTCCAACTCTTTAGCAAGGTCTGATGATTTGCAGACCTGTACTGAAATCATTAAAGTTGCAACTAGGTGGTTCTGTTGCATAGAATTATGGCTTCGGCTATCTAGGACGCATGTATGACGTTCCAAATTATACAATAGTGGTTTGTCCACCATCTGATTAAGACTAATGGTCAGGCGCGGATGTAAAACAAATCACACTCTGTGGTGATTTTGTATAATCCCAATTGTTGAGAACGTCGAGTAATTGACAAATTTGGATCTGCTTTAATACTATGGCTCACGGCTGCAATGTTTTGAGTTGAATAACCCGGTCAAACATGCGTTGGTGTTCGCACATTTTGTATCGAGCCTGTCGACACAAATTTAACGACCAAATTCTTAATAGCGGTCTCAGAAAGACGATTATGTTGTCCGAAAGTATCACGAATTCTACGAAATGTAACTTTAACAGAACAGAACCACCACTTTTAAAGTGAATTTTAATTATTTTAATGTGATTTTCGTGCGAAATTAAATTCATTGTAATAATTGCCAATGTATCTACTACGATTACGTCAACAAACTAAATGTCAAAACTATCATGTTGTTGGTGTTGCCACAATTGAAAGACAAACTTTTTGGTAAAAAACCAAAATTATTTTTTGAATGACAAAAACCGCAAACGAATCAATTGGGTTTCCAATTATCTACTTGCTTTGATTTACCAATACAATCGTACATTTGCGTTGTGTTGTCTGCTAAGAAGTAGATTTTATATTCTTCTCAACCATAACCTCAAAATCAATTAGTATATGTTTCTAAAACTGAATATTTCGTTTGCGTACGTTTAACTTAATTATCTGTTTGTGGTTAGAAGTCAAAATAGTTTTGTTTTATCCACTTCAAAGAATAAAACTAAATGAAAACAAACGTTTCGTTTTGCTTATTTTCGCACCCTGGAAAAATATCACATCAATGCCAAAATGTGAGTAACTATTTTTTGGCTTATTAAAAAAGTCCTTGCGACATTTGGGAGTCAATTTTAAGCGCAAATAGAAAAAACGCTACCGTGTCATCCAATTTGAATGGCTGCTTGGCGTTCTAGATAATAAAAGTGAAATGTTATAGGAGCATTAGATTTCCGAAATAAATTAAATATTCGTACTTTATCTCCCAAATGTCGAAATTTTGAGGCCTCAAATTAGTACCAATTTAAAGGTATGGTTTTTCGCTGCATACCGCCAGTTGTAGTATTTTTTATTATTTAGTTTAGTTAATGTCGAGTTTTCTCAATCTAATCTAATCTCATGTTGAAATATAAATATTGCAAACATTTTGGGAATGGCCTTTTATACTTAAAAAAGGCTAAATGCAAATATCGGAAGGACGAACTTTTTTAAACTCTTTCCATTTTTTGTGAAGGCCGTACAACAAATTAACTGAACAGTAAAGTCTTGTTAAATTTTGTCCAATTTGCTGATAACTATAAATATCAGATATAATAAAAAATATACGAGGGCAGTTCAATAAGTTCGTTTCCTTGAATTACTCACCTGTTGATTACAGTTTAAATTTGAAAAAGCTGCTTAATTTAGTTTGTATTTGCAGCCGACAATTTCGAGTTTTAAGAAGAAAATGGAAAAAAGTAAACTTTGTGCTGTTTAGTAATGCTACTTAAACAACAAATTGTGGTGGACCCATGTTTCGTCCACTGCTATGCAACAGCACAAAAACTTGTTTATATTGTGTGGATCCATCACAACACACCGGAGACCAAACAAATTTTGATAACTGATTGACCCGCCCCCGTAATAACAATAATTAATAATAACCACTTAAAGTACAAATAATAAATATACGGCCCATATTATTTACAAAAATTGATTGTCTTGTTTCTTTTGTTGTTTTTGCAGTTACCTCCACGAATATTTAAATTCGTGTTCCTGATATGTTTAATAATTATTTTGATATCGCAGGCAGCAGATAGTGCTCAAAGTAAGTAAATAATTTATTTTATAATCGAAAAGTAAAAATTCAATTAATTATTTATTTTAGCACGTAAGTAAAAATTCCAATAATCATTTTGCCATACAAAATTTAGGTGTTTTTTATAGAGGTATAGAAAGAGAAGAAATTTTTCGAACTCATGGTCAAAATTTTAGTGTAGTGGTCTTGAATAGTGAAGCAAATTATTTTAATTTGCAGAAAAATTAAAAAAAAAATAATGATTTGAAGTGAAGAAAATTAAATAAAATATATTCTAAGCACAGTGTTCCAAATCAAAATAATATTTAAAGAAGATTTTATACCCGTGTGCCCGTGTTTGGCAAAACAAGATTGCCGTTGTTCCCGATTTTTATAAGCAAATTTTTTTTGACAATTACGCTCAATTTTGTTTGATAGGGTGCATCAATAAATAAAATAAAACTGACGTATTTGAAGCGAATTATCCTCAAGAGTTATGTTGAGACACTGTTACATCCAAGAAACTTGACTATTTGGTGTACTTTAAGGGTTGGTGAATGCTGGTTAGAACGTTCAGGAACCATGATTACTGCATTTTTCGTTCATCAATGGAACAACTATGATGTCCAGAAGCTGTGGTTTTAACAAGGCGGTGAAACATGTTCTAAAGCTCATTTCACAATTGATTTATTGAAGAAAACCATTAATTGCCCTTCCAAGATCGTGCGATATAACGGTGATAGACTATTTTACGAGGGGATGTTTGAAGTTGCTAGTCTACGCCGATAAGCCCAAAAATTGTCGGCTTTTAGGATAACTTTCGTCGTATTATTGCTGATGTATGACTATAAATGTTGGAGAAGGTAATCGAAAATTGAAACTCCACATTAGACGGCCACTCCGAGACGGCCGTTGCGGTAAAATCTCGAATTCATACTTAATTTTTAATGCCGAAAGACTATCTTTTGAATAAAGTAAATTTCACATCAATTTAATAAATTATTTTTTATTTTAATCTATTTCAAAGCCTATACCTTTGTAAAAACGCCCTTTACTTCAAAGTTCTATACCTCTGTAAAAACACCCTTTATTCCAAACCAATTAAAAATCCAATAGTTGTAAACCTATTTTATATAATAGTTATAATTTTTTGACCTTTTTTAATATTTTTTAGTAATTAATTTTAAACACTAGGTCTTATTTAATAAAAAAAAATTTTTTTAAAAAACTTTTATTAAATATGAAATAATCTTTTAACGGTCTTATTAAATAATTTAACGATTTTATTTTTTTCAATATTTCGCTTTCCTTTGGAAAGCTTCTTCAGGAAAAAATTTTTTTTATATTTTTGAATCAAAAAGTTTTTTCAATTTGTCTGTTCATTATTATTTTTGTTTTTTCTGATGATGCCAACCAACGGTGTGGCGAAATATCGAAAATATAATAAAAAATAATGTTTTTTAAAAATTTTTCATTAAATAAGACCTAGTGCTTAAAATTAATAAACCTATTTTATTTTGTTTGGAATTTTGGCAAACTTCAAAATTCTATACCTCTGTAAAAACACCCTTTATTCCAAACCAATTAAAAATCCAATAGTTTTAAGCCTATTTTATTTTGTTTGGATTTTTGGCAAACTTCAAAATTCTATACCTCTGTAAAAACACCCTTTATTTCAAACCAATTCAAAAATCAAATACTTTTTTAATCAATTTTGTTTTGTTTGGAATGTTGCCAATTTTATCTTCGAAAATAATGTCAAATAATCCTTCGATTATGTGGGAGTCAATTCAGAGAATTGGGCCCGCCTGAAAGCAGCTCCAAAACTATCAACTTCTGCATTATTCGTTTTGTCAAGTTGGCCGCATTAATAACTTAAACACTATGGAATAAAGACACATTTTGTTCAGAGTGAATTACATTTTAAAGGAATATTGAATATTTCAATATGGAAAGTACCAAAAATTGGATGATTTTTTTGTGACGTTTGTGGTCATAATGTCCCCAAAAAAGGCAAACGGCAACGAAAAAACTTGTTTACTGCGGAATTTAAAATAACGATTTGTTATTGTTTTAATGAAACAGATTTAAGTGGTACAAATTTTAGGCCGAACACAGTGTGGAAAAGTACTTTTATAATGTGGATGTATGGAAAAGGTGTATTGTTTTCTTTTCTGAAGTCTGTAAGTTGGAGGCAAAGCTTAACTGGATATGATGAATTCAGAACAGAAAAAACATTAAAGCACAACTATACAATCCCGCTTTTAGTGCGACACTCTCAAAAAAACACACTGTTATTACTTATCCACCTCAACCTCCGAACCTGGATACTGTGTTCCTGCAAGCCGAAATCATTTTTACCAATCTGACTATTGTGAATGATGCAGATTGAATAACCGATATTGTAACTAAGATAATACAACCGGTAACACACCTCAAAATGGATAATACTGTGGCTAAGTTGAAACTATCGCAAAAAATTCCATATTTTTGACATCATTTTTGAAGTGTCAAAAACTCACACAGCAAAATGTCCGCGCAACATCTTACCGAAAATATCGAGCTAACTTTCAGTAATTTTATTCACTTCCTGCCATGATAACCCAGGTTGTGGGAAAAAATATAAAAATGGATTTCGCAAATGCTGCTTTTTATTGTATTTCAAACAGGTTCCCTGAATGGACCAGATAAAAATTAATGTAAAGCGAATATTTCAGAAATATGCTTTCGAACCATTATAACCACCTATGTGCATGGAACGCATTAAAACAAGTCATTTAAGGCGTTTTAGATAGGAACCGTGTACTGCAAGAAGACATACGGATACGAGTGGACTAGTTGTTGTATTTTTTGAAAAAATCAATGAATCCATTGCGTTAAAATTATACTGCATGCATTTCTATCTTGACATCTTTTTGGCACAATTGCTTCAGGAATGGGAGGAACAAAGAGACAGGTCTTACTAGCTGCCCATTACAATGGAAAAAACGAGTCAAAAGCAAGAAATCAAATGCATGGCTTGCAGAGGTTTGTGGGCGGAGTTCTAAAAAAATATAATTTGAAGATGAAAGCACCAAAGATGAAGATGCCACTAAAATTGTTGGACACACTGAAGAAAATATGCCCCCCCCCCCGGGGGCACATTTATCGGTCTGTGCAACTGGGGGTATAAGGAAGCCCAGTCCCCTGAAGTCAACTGGAAACTCCACGTTATTTCCACGAGAATCAGTGAGCTCGCAGAGTTCCTCTATTTGTCTCTTTAGACATTTAGCTGTTCTCTGGCTGGTCATTGAGGTTGGCCCCTATATGGGAGAATTGTGGTGGTTGTGGTTTCGCGGCCAGGATCATTTCGCCAATAATAACACCCACAGGTGAATGATCCCGATCCAGTGAGCATGCTTGAAATGTGTTCTGGACAGGAGTTGAATGGTCTCCAGCTCTTCAGCAAGAAGTGGTGGTTTGCAGCCTAGGAAAGACATGTTGCTAGAATTAGTCCTCGGCTTCCTAGGGCGTGAATGACGTTTGTCTTAAAATCATTCAAAGTGGTTAGAGCACCATCTGGTTAAGACTAACTGTCAGGTACAGATGTAAATCAACTTACGCCCTTGAATATTATGTCTAACTCTGATGATGCAGACCCAGAGCATGAGTATGAATAACCTATAAACAAGACCAAGAAGGTGTTCTAAGTTTTATTTCCATTCCAAAAAGTCATACCTGTAGATTTGTATTCCAGTTAAGCAGTACAAAGGTGGAAAAGGGGGGAATATTTAAAGCACTGGATGCCCTTTTTTTGAATAGGTCATTAAATTATTAATGCAGCCAACTTACCAAAACAAATTATACAGAAGTTCTTATTTTTGGGACTACTTTCGCGTGCAATTCTCAGAATTGAGTCCCAAATCATGTGTTGTTCTGTGTTATTTACCTTTTTAATTTTTTTTTTAAATAAGCTAAAACAAGAAGACGACTAAGAAGACCAACCAGTTCTCCAGAGGAGCCTTCATCATCAGTTTCAGTATCCAGCTCTGTATCTAGCTCACGTAGCACTCGAGTTTCAGTTAAGAAAGCTAAAGAAAATTCATCTGATAAACAAACAGATCAGGAAACATCACCATCAACCGCTTTTACACGTTCTCGTGTTCGCTCTAAATCTAAGCTGCGCAGCGAATCTTCTATTAGCACTGGCCTAATAGCTAGCGGCTCCAGTCTCAAAGGAAAGAAAACCAAAGCCGACGATGGAGGAAAGAAAATTGTATGTTATTATACGAATTGGTCTCAATATCGGCCAAAGATTGGCAAATTCGTACCTGAAGATATTCCAGCTGATTTATGCACCCACATAATATTTGCCTTTGGCTGGTTGAAAAAGGGAAAATTAAGTTCATACGAATCGAACGATGAAACTAAAGATACTGTTGCAGGCTTGTATGATCGTATGATGACTTTGAAAAAGGCTAATCCAAAATTGAAGGTCTTCTATTCTTTTTTTATGAAAATCTCAAAATAAATAATTCTGAATTTTTATTCTAAATAGGTTCTGTTGGCTTTGGGTGGCTGGTCCTTTGGCACGCAGAAATTTAAAGAAATGTCCGCCACTCGCTATACACGTCAAACATTTATCTACTCGGCTATTCCCTTTTTGCGCAAACGTAACTTTGATGGTTTTGATCTCGACTGGGAATATCCCAAAGGATCTGATGATAAAAAGAATTTTGTTCTCTTGCTCAAGGAATTGCGAGAAGCTTTTGAGGCTGAAGCTCAGGAGTTGAAAAGACAACGTTTACTACTTTCAGCTGCCGTACCTGTGGGTCCCGATAATGTTCGTGGTGGTTATGATGTACCCGCTGTAGCCAGTTATTTGGATTTTATTAATTTAATGGCGTATGATTTTCATGGTAAATGGGAACGTGAAACCGGACACAACGCTCCACTTTATGCTCCCTCAACGGACTCAGAGTGGCGTAAACAATTATCGGTAGATAATGCCGCTAATATGTGGGTTAAAATGGGAGCCCCTAAAGAGAAGCTAATAATTGGTATGCCAACATATGGACGCTCATTTACCTTGGCCAATACAGCTAAACATGGTCCCAATGCACCAGCCACAGGCGGTGGACGGGAGGGAATTTATACTAAAGAAAGTGGTTTCCTGGCCTATTATGAGATCTGTGAAATGCTATTGAATGGTGCTGTTTATGTGTGGGATGATGAAATGAAAGTTCCTTATTTGGTGGATGGAGACCAATGGGTTGGATTTGATGATGAACGTGCCATTCGTAACAAAATGCAATGGATTAAGACAAATGGCTATGGCGGTGCAATGGTTTGGACTATTGATATGGATGACTTTAAGGGCGAGGTGTGTGGAGGAAAGGTTAAATATCCCCTAATTGGTGCCATGCGGGAAGAGCTGTTGGGTATTTCTAGAGGCAAAGAAGCGAAGGATGTCAATTGGTCTGAAGTGGCTGCTACCTTTGAAGATATTGAAGAGGTATGAGTTCATTAACCATTTTTCCTCAACTTTTTTTTCTTTAACTTCAATTAATTTCTTTACATTTTCAGATCGAAAAACCGGAACCCATTCAAATTTCTGTTGAAGAAATTCTTTCAAAGGTTCGCAAGCCCATCAAAAAACACAAAATTAAATCTGGCTTATTGGCGTTGGAACAAAATTGTAAGACTTAATTAGGAATGACAAAAGAAACTAGAATTTCTAAGATTTGTTTTTATTTCTTTAGCACGACCTGCTCAAGTCTTCTGCTATATGACAAGCTGGTCTTCAAAACGACCGGGTGCTGGCAAATTTGAACCGTCTCATATTAATCCCAAACTTTGTACTCATGTCGTTTATGCTTTTGCAACACTTAAGGAACACAAACTGGCCGAAAATAGCGACGAAGATCCCGATAATTATGAAGAAGTTATTGCTTTGCGCGATACCAATCCCGATCTTCAAATTTTATTGGCCATCGGGGGATGGGCTTTTGGATCTACTCCTTTTAAAGAACTCACCTCAAATGTATTCCGCATGAATCAATTCGTTTATGAAGCCATTGACTTTTTACGTGACTATAAATTCAATGGACTTGATGTTGATTGGGAATATCCTCGCGGTTCTGATGATCGTGCGGCTTATGTTAACCTATTAAGAGAGTTGCGTGTGGCTTTTGAGGGCGAAGCCAAATCTTCTGGTCTACCCCGACTATTATTAACTGCTGCTGTACCAGCATCATTTGAAGCTATAGCAGCCGGCTATGATGTACCCGAAATATCAAAATATCTAGATTTTATAAATGTTATGACTTATGATTTCCATGGTCAATGGGAGCGCACTGTAGGTCATAATTCGCCATTGTTTCCGCTTGAATCGGCTACGGGCTATCAGAAGAAATTAACAGTGGATTACAGTGCACGCGAATGGGTAAAGCAGGGTGCTCCCAAAGAGAAGCTACTTATCGGTATGCCTACCTATGGACGTTCATTTGAATTAATAAATGAGACACAATTTGATATTGGTGCACCCGCTTCGGGTGGTGGAAAGCCGGGAAAGTTTACTAACGAAGCAGGCTTTCTAAGTTATTACGAAGTATGCTCCTTCCTGGCAGCAGATAATACAACTTTAGTGTGGGATTCGGAACAACAGGTTCCATTTGCTTATCGCGAAAATCAATGGGTTGGCTTTGATGACGAACGTTCTTTGAAAACTAAGGTAAAGTAATACGTAGACAAATTGAGGTTAGGAAGTAAATTGGCTTAGTGATGCCGATGCAAAGTAAAAATAGTACTTCAGCAAATGTTCACTCTTTCCAATAAAGCTTCTGTTATCTCGACAATTCAGCGTTAAATTTCATCTTTTAAAGCATCAGTTGCTTGTGGGTTGTTCACGTAAACTGGGACTTTCAATAACTGAAGATTGTGGCGCCTTTTCGTTGAAATCAAAGGTCACAGATATCAACATTAGCCAGTTGTGACCACAAAATAGCGTAGAGAACTCAAGGTGCAGCTATTTCCTTGCTCATTTTCAAGAAATGTGGGCCGATGAAGCCGCCTTACTACAAATCGTATTATATGGTCATTTCGTGATAAGATTTACATCTGCACCTGGTCGTAGGCCTTAATAAGATGGTGGACAAACCACTGGGAATGAAAAGCAACGTCCTTCACGCCCTAGGAAGCCGAGGATTACTTCTAGCAACAGGTCTGTCCTAGTTGCAATTTCAGCGGTTCCAAAGCAGGGTTGCAAACCACTACTCCTTGCTGAAGAGCTGAAGACTATCCAACTCCTGGTCCAGAACACATGACTAGCATGCTCACTGGATCCGGATCATTCACCCGTTGGTGTGATTAAAGGCGAGATGATCCTGGCCAACATAAATCAGTTTATGCTTGGGGCCGCAAAACCACAACTATCACAATACTCCCGAAGGGCGTATCAGTCAGAGAAACAGCTAAAAGTCTAAAAAGAGAATTAGCGGAAACTCTGGGGTTTAGTGATTCCCGTGGAAATAACGTGGAGCTTCCAGTTGAACCCTGCTGCCTTCAGGGGACTGGGCTCCCTTATACTCCACAGGTCTAGATAGTCGAGTATTCTATAAAGACCGATAAATGTGCCGCCGGGGGGTCTATATGGTCACTTTCTTTTGATGTAATGATCTTTCGAAGACTATTTGTGGATTTTGTGGGCGCCATATGCGACAATTTTGTTTGCTTACATAACCGCCTCAGGACTAAAGATGAATTTGTTGAGAAATGCGTTGTTTTCGTTCAGTTTTCAATTCACTAAATTTCGACGTAAACAATGGTCGGTTGGTTTTAATACTTGAACGAGTTGAACTTTATAAATGCGAAGACAAAGATCTTAATGAAAAATGTTGCGCAAAATGCCTCTAGTGGTGCCCAATTGCTGCAAATGTCGACTAGTTGATGTTCCAGGCTCATTCTCAGCACTTTGCCATAAAGCGACTATGTTTGCATCACGAACGTCACTACGAATGTATTCTTTTGGTCTATTTCCAATAAAAATACCGTGAGCCTCGAATTCAGCGATTAAGCTATGCACAGGAAGCTGTTTACGAAGACAAGCTGTTCGATTTTACGAAATGATACAGTGAAATTTTCGTCATTTTGATTTTCACCATTCAATTGTAGTGTTCCATGCTTAAAATTTCCCAACTTTTTAGTAACTAAATGCCAAAGAATGACCCCTCAATTCTTGGCATTTAATCATTTGACAGACAATTTACTTCCCCACCCAAGCAATTTGAAATATTTCGATTAATGTGATTTTTAAAATTTAGATGGAGTGGTTAAAGGAACAAGGCTTTGGTGGCATTATGGTGTGGTCTATTGATATGGATGATTTTACTGGTCGTTGTGGTAATGGAAAATATCCACTGCTTAATGCTCTAAATGATGAACTTAAGGATTATAAAGTCACACTAGAATATGATGGCCCCTATGAGGCTCATGGACCTAGAGGAGCGTATACTACAAAAGATCGTAAGTATTTTGAAATGTTGCTATTAAAAGTTATTGTTTTTTTTTAATGATAAATAATTTCAAAATTAAGCTCACGAAGTTACTTGCGAAGAGGAAGATGGTCACATCAGTTATCATAAGGATTGGAATGATTGCACTCATTATTTTATGTGCGAAGGTGAACGCAAACATCATATGCCATGTCCTGCCAATTTAGTATTCAATCCACAGGAAAATGTATGCGATTGGCCCGAAAATGTAGAAGGCTGTCATGTACCTACCGAAGCTCCAGCCTAAAAATAGTTTTAATTAATTTTTATTTTTTTATTTTTATTATTTTATCGACTTCCTCTCACTGTCCAGTGCAATCATGTAATTAAACAAAGGGACAAGTATAATTATTTTGTAAATAGTATTTATTTACAATCAATCAATCATATACAACATACACACAATATTCGATAAGACCCCTTTAAAGGTCATTTCCATACATACATACATACTTACATGCATGCATGCGTCCTTTTTGTGGCTTTTCTTGCGAGTTATAAACGAATGCTTTAACCTATTTTTTTTTTCAATCCCATATTTCCTCAAATTTGCTTTAACTTTGTGCTAAAAAATATCAAGCCTGTTAATACTCACTGATTTAAAATTAAAAAAAAAAACTTTATACTCGTGTTGACGATTGCCCTACATGCAATTAAATAATTTTAATTTCATTTAGTTGCATGTCTGCTCTACTATTAATTTAGTTGTAATTAAATTTTAGTTTGTAATTAAATGTATAAAAATGAATACATACAAGTTTATTGTTTAATAGTTTAATAGCTGTTCCCAGGAATAGCCGCACTTGCTTGAGAACTAAAGCTTAATGGTGTTGCCATTTAAATTTTTTAATTCAAATTGAAGTTCTACGGACTAGTTAAAGAGCTATTAAAGCGTTGTTTTTTTTAAACTTCTTAACTCTTCTGCAAGTTTTGTAACTGTTAATGATAATTCCACAGAGTTGATATTTAACTCTTGCTTCGTGATATTTCGAAATAAAAAAGTGTTTCGATTGTAATAAAAATGCTCTAAAAGTTATTTGAACTTGATTTTTTATTCTTCTTTGTTTACGAAAAACCAAAATTCGTGAAAAAGCTTTCAATTTTTTATTATATCGGCATGTGAAGCGAAATGAGTTCGATACCGAAGCGAATTGAAATTATCAAAAATTATATTTTTTATTGAATGGAAATGGATCGATTTAAAGCCGAGCACTTTGAAAAGGTTTGCTAAAGATTATTTTCAAAACGCAAATTCACGTATGTGATGGAAACTGGAGACAAATCACCACATTCGACATCGTGTTTGCTACACTCATCCTTTCGGCCAGTGGAAGCTGGAAATGATTAGGTGATGACCCCTACACATATAATGCATTGTGCCAGAACTAGGAAATTGGGTTATAGGGAGGAGGAAACAAGGATTAGTGCTTGTGGACATTTAATTTGTACTTTCCTACATTGAAAATGACAGGAGAGACCTCTGGAGGAAGTTTATTCCACATACGAACTGTAATGCTAAAAAATGAATTTTCCCTGTAATACGTAATGCGATTCATTGGAAGATTAACCACAAATGTTTGAGCTCTCAACGAAAATCGAGTTAAACGCAAAAACGTGCGAGTGACGGGAGCAAGATCCCTAATTTCATTAGTGCACTTACCATTGTAGTAACGATAAAACAATGAAATACATCCCACATTGCGTCGATGCTCTAGAGAATCAATAGATTTGTATACCCTATTGACCCCAATAAGCCGTTTGGCCCAGTCCTCTATGCAGCCGACCAAACTCCAAAATAGACTTTGGCGCGCCGGCCCATACATGAGAGTGGTATACTATTTTTGGACAGATATAGGTGGCATAAATAGTACAAAGATCGGATGGAGATAAATATCTCTTACACCGTCCCCCCGTCCCCCCCGGGGCACATTTATTAGTCTTTATGGATTACTCAACCATCTAGACTTGTGTCAAGGGAGCCCAGTCGCCTGAAAGCTGGCAGGGAGTTAACTGGAAACTCCGCGTTATTTCCACGGAAATCAGTAAGCTCCAGAGTTCCGCTCATTGTCTCTTTAGTCTTTTAGCTGTTTCTTTGACTGATTATTGAGGTTGGTCCTTCGCGAGTGGTGGTTGTAGTTTCGCGGCCCTCATGAATTTGATTAAGGCGCCAGGATCATCTCACTTTTACTGAGAACAATGGGTGAATGATTCGGATCCAGTGAGCGTGCTAGTCATGTGTTCTGGACCAGATGTTGGATAGTCTCCAACTCTTCAGCAAGGAGTGGTGGTTTGCGATCCTGCTTCGGAATCTCCGAAATTGCAACTAGGAATAACCTGTTGCTAGAAATTAGTATTGGTATTCCAACCATCTAATTATGGCTTACACAGCTAGGTACAGATGTAAATCTTATCACGTATCCCTTTCACCGTTTTAGAAAATCGAAGCAATTAAGAGCTTCTTAAGAAAAGTTTTTAGTCCATCCAACATCATACTGAATTTTCATGCCTACCACATCAAGAGCGTCCGATTTCGTAATACTTATATCACCATTTCCGAACACATATCTATGCGTAAGCATGCAACATTGTGTCTTACGGGCACCACCACATTGTACCATGTGGAAAGTTGTAAAATACATAGCAAGTGAAATAGAAAAAAAATTGTGTCCCAAAATGATGCAATTTTTGACAAATCAATCTGAGAACTGCAATATTATAAGGATGAATTTCAAAATCCCTGGAGGTAGCTATATAGTTGCAGTGTAGGCAAGCACCAAGATGAACATGATTATGTTCTTTAATGAAAAGGAATTTCAATTACTTTTTTTTCTTTATTTATTTTGTTGCTAGCTGATTTCATTATTACATTACCAATCGAGTGCAACTTCGGGTAAACACATTTCGATAAGGAATATATCGTAATCAACTTTAATAACTTTTCGGCGGCAAAGTACTCGTTATTGAATGCGGTGAGTTGCTCCCTGATCGTAGTAAAATTTGTGTTTCTTTACGAAAATTTATTGATTTGGATTTCTAGCAACAAGCAGTCGCGTCAAACTGTCTGCGTACGATTCGCCGAATAAATCGTTTGAATTTGTATGGCCTAAGCACCGTGTTTTGAAAGATTTTTATTTCGAAACGATATTTCGCCGTAAATCTGCAGAATATTTTTTAAACGAAAAAAAATTTAATCGATATTTTAAAGCTTCTTGAGATTTGTTTATCATATATTTTTATTTCAAATATGAAATACGCTTAACAGCTGCCACCAGGGAATATTTTGCTCTTTTAAATATCATTAAAGCTTTCAAAACATTAACTTTTTAAGTATAATAAATTCCTTAACATACCCAAATACTACTTTTATAATTCGCTTTAAAATTCTTTAATTTAATTTTTAAAATGAAATAAGTTTTATTAATTATTTAAAGTTTATTGACCTTCTGTCTTATTATTGAGTTAAAGTTTGTACTTTTTCGGTTTTTTACGGTCTTCAGCATTTATTAATGCTAAAAACTATTGTTTAATTTATTCATCCCCCATTTCGCTGATATTTTGCAACTTCATCAGAGACAAATTTTATGGCATCTGGCAATGCTATATATAAAACATAAACACAAGAAGCCAGTAAAGAAAACAACAACTTAAAAACTTAGTTTAACCTATTTTATTTACATTTAATCTCGCCGTTAATTAACGAATAACTAAATAAAACAATAGTTTTTATTTATATTAATAAATTCTGAATAATTTAAAAGCCCGTAGAAGTGCAAACAAATAAATTTTATTATCTTAAAGAACTACAGAGCTTTCAACAAGTTCTCAAATATTCCTGGGAACCTTTAATTTGTTATAATAATAATTATTTTATATTTTTCTTTAACTATTTTATATTTTCATTACTTTGTTTTTAAATTAAATTACTTGCCTATTTCCAAAAAAAAAAAATTAAAACAAAAACAGCAACATAAAATACTCTTTATAAACAATAAGACAAAATCAAAGAAAATTAAAATTTAACACCAGATCACAAAATACTTTTAATACAAAAATTGTATTTTAAAATGTAAAAGCACGCTCTATTGTATATAAAACTGTGATAATTCTTAACAAAATGTTTCTAAAAAAATGTTTGAAATTTGTTTGCTTTTCTTTCCAAACGAAATCATCAGTTTGTTTATTTGTTTGTTTGTTTTTTTGTTACAAAATTTGGTTAAATTTCTACTTAACAAATAAAAAATATCTGTATTATAGTCTTATGTTGAAGAAAATGAATAAAATTAAATTTTATAAATTAAAATGTTTTTTTGTAGCTGCAGCTGTGGCTGCACAAATCAGATTGTTCCAGATTTTAATAAGAAGTAGCGGTATAATAACAGTTATTTTGGTCAAATAAGGCTGTTGTTTATTATTTTATCACAGCTGCCAAATTTCCATAACATCTAATGCAAATGACCACGAGTCTAAATATAAAATTTGATAATTTAGGCGAGCGGTCCTGAGTGTAAAAGAAGCTCGTGGAAAGAAAGGAGTAAAAAAAAACATAAAAGTTTTTTGGCCATTTTATAGGCGACCAAATGCCACTGTTCAGGGGCAAATTTTAATAATCAAGAACAGTATTAGTAATTACCTTTATATAAAAATTAAATAAGTTTTATTTTCAATACCTCACCACACCATTGCGTGGTATCTTCAGGAAAAGAAAAGATGTTGACATTACGACAACCCTAAGCGCAAAAAGCCATAAAGCCCGACCAACCAGCCAAATCAACGCTAAAGCCGATTTCCATGACGCCAAAATTATGCTGAGTAAAGGGTTTTTCAACAAGAAGTTTGTTTTCTAAAAGAATTAAGATGATTCAAATTTTTATTGTATTACAAAGGGAAAAGTTACGCAATTATAAATGTCCACCATGACCTCGCTGACAGATTTCGATTCTTTCATCAAAGTTTTTAATCACTTTTTAGCAAAATGACGGTCCTATTTCGTTAATAACATCACGGAATTTGAGTCTTAAGGCTGAAATCGATTCGATTGGCTCCGTATTCACACTGTTCTTAAAACAAATCCACAAAAAATCTGGCTGGCCACTTAACTGCTGATTCTGTGAGTGTCAGTGGCCAAAATGGAGTGGTTAACATTTCACGATAGCGTGATTCATTGACCGTTACCACATTTCTAGCCTCATTGTCGAAAAAGAATAATGGCCCAATTACGCCTCCACATCACATAGCGCACCATATAGTAACACGTTGAGCATACAAAGGCTCCAAAATGAAAATGGGCTTCGTCTAAAAAATTATTTTTTCAGAAAAACCAGCCGGTTGTTCCCGAATGAATTGAGCATCTACTACGAATACGTCAAAAAATTAATTGTCAAAGCTATCAAGTTGTTGGTGTTGCCACAATTTAAAAACAAACTTCTTTTTGCAAAACCCGATATTTAATGGGATCAGAAGGGTGCTTTGTATAATGAGCTGTTGAAATCAGGACGGACGACCACAGGGGACTTGTACCGACCACAATTGATTCGTTTGAAGAGAGTAATCAACGAGGTTTGGTCTATCATCTCCTTGGTTAACTATATAGATGTCTCATCATTCATTTTGCTGTTCTATATGGCATACAAGTTAATAATGTTAATCACATATGATTTGTGTCAATAATTCTTACTATGCCGAAGACATTCTTTCGAGCTTAAGCGGTTACAAAGGTTTTGGCAGATCACAACTTCAATGAGTCTCCTGGGCCGGATGGGATACTAGCACTGGTCTTCGACGCCAGAGCGTTCGTTAACGACCCTTTTCAGCATGTTGTATCATGCCGGTGAATTTCCAAAGTGTTTGAAGGATGCTAATGTAACGCGAGCCCCTAATAAGGGTGAGGCTAACAACCCTGAAAATTACCCCTCCATTGCAATTTGCTCTGCACTTTCTAAAGTGGTGGAAAGTATGACCAATTGTCATGTGAGGTACCTGGCGTCTAACGGCTTACCTAGCCACCGACGATATAGTTTCCGTAGAGGGTGCTGTACGGGTGTTCTGCTGGCTTTCAATTCGGAGAAAGTAAGGTGGTGTCTCTAGATACTTCCAAGGCATTTCATACACTTCTATCGAAACTTGCTGCTTTTGGTGTTAGTGATAATTTCTCCAGTTTTATATCAAGTGTTCTCAGAAATCGCACTATAGGAGTTGTTATAGATGGGATTTCATCCGACGAGTTTAAGATTAATTCAGGGGTACCACAAGGCTCCATTCTTTCTCTTACCCTATTTCTTATTTTTCTAAACGACCTTCTTTGTCAAACATTGAACTCTATATACTCTTTCGCAAATAAAAGTACCATTCGTCATTCGTATTCACTTAGTAATAGACCGAACCAGTTGGAGGTAAGTTCTAAAAGGCGGAACAAGAATGATACGCTTAATCACGATTTTGCAACAACTTCCGAAAGGGGTCGTGTGAATAGAGTTAATTTTAATGACCCTAAGATAAAATATTGCATGCTTACGCATAGATAGATCTATGTTCGGAAAGGAATTTGCATCTGTTACTATGGGTGATATAAGTATTACGGAATTGGAAGCTCTTGATGTTCTTGGCATGAAAATTCAGTGTGATGTTCGATGGACTAAACATATTTTTCAGGTTTCTAAAGAAGCCTTCAAGTGCCTCGGTTGTAAGAGATACTTCAGTCCATCCGATCTTCGTACTATTTATACCACCTATATCCGTCCAAAGACAGAATACAACTCTCATGTATGGGCCTGCGTCCTAAAGACTATTTTGGAGTTGTTCGACCGCGTACAGGAGAAGGCCATGAGGCTCTAGGGTATTCTCTAGAGCATCGAAGCAATGTAGGTTGTATTTCACTATTTTATCGTTACTACAATGGTAAGTGCTTTAACAAAATTAGAGAACTTGTTCTCGATACTCGCAGGTTTTTGCTTTTGACTCGATTTTCGTTGAAAGCGCATTCATTTGTGGTCAATTGGCCAGTGAATAACACTACGCATTACAGGGAAAATTCGTTTTTATGTTCATATGTTCAATGTGGAATAAGCTCCCTCCAGAGGTCTTTCCTGTCACTTTCAATGTAGGTAAATTCAAATCGCATTTCCACAAAAACTACTCCGTCTTTCCTCCTCCCCATAACCTAATTTCCTAGATATGGTACAATGCATTGCATGAGGGGTCATCCTCTGAGCGCAAAAAAAATTTGCAACTCCTGACTGGACAACGTCCGAGCCACCTGTGGCGGTCATTTTACAGAAGGCATATTGAAATTATAATGCCAAAATATTATCTTTCAAATAAAGTGAATTTCGTGTCAATTAAAAATTTTCATCTATTTTTAATCCATTTCAAAGTTCTGTACCTCTATAAAAAATAGCCTATGCATGGTGAAGAGAACTAACCATTCACCAGCTGTATTTACATGTGAAATCTGGCTAAGTCAATCATGCAATGCATCAGTACGGGTCATCCTCTGAGTGCTGGTCCGAACGAAAAAAAAAATTATTAGGGATAACACAGTAATTTAATTTGTTAAACATCTTTAAGAAATTATGTGCAATAAAGTAAAAGTGATATGTGAATATAATTTATTAATTTCTTTTTTATTATGATTTTTAAAACTCATGATGTTTGGTATTTAGTAATTTGTTTTTCTTTTATTTTATCTGGAATGACAGTATAATATATAATAATACAATAGATGAGAAATACATACACACACATACATCATATGTTTTGTCTATATGTAAGTTAATTTAACTTTTTTTTTTTCTTTAAATCGCTTATATTAAAATGGAAATAATTTTTAAAACAGTTTTCTTTTCTTTTATTATTATTATTATTATAAACTATTTTATTTTATTTGAGTGTATTATTTTCATTAAAAAGTTCCAATATTGATTTAATTAATTTTCTATTAGTTTGATTTGGCAACAATAGAATATTGCCTCCTTTGCGTTCTGGTTTTTTTTTTAAACTTTAATTAACAATTTTAGGTGTGCTGAAAAAATTTTTGGAATTTTTGCATTTCTTTTTCTTTCTTCTTCTTAATTTATTTCCAAGTAATTCTAGTTATAACTTAGATAATCAAAGTTATTGGTTTTCTTTTTTATAGCATTTTTATTTTGAAAATATTTAATTTTATATATGAAAAACTAAAATGAATGAATGTCCCCTTAATGTAGACACAGAATGTTATTCAGTGAATACTTTTAAAAATACACTCAAACCTCGGTAAATACGATTGATTTGTTCGCACAAACCAAATTCGCATAAAACGATATGCTGGCGTCTTATAAAATCTATGAATGCGTTCCTTAATTTAACAGAATCGCAAAGAAACGTCAACATAAAATTTATTTCATTTACAAAAACAAACGAGTTAAAATACTAATCGTAAATTTTTTAAGAATCGAGAAACTTCCATTACTAGAATATTCGTTAGAGATAACCATCATTGAACTATTCTTTTGTAGTGGAACCACCCTAATGTAAATATCTAATATTCACACGCGCAGTCATTAACACAACAAACTAAAAAGTTTAAATCAAATTACTCAAGTGCAATGCACTAGCAATGCACTTAAGTTTGTTGTTGTTATACTTTACATACATAAAATGACTGAATGGCCTTCAACAGGCAGATACATAGCGTGTGTGAATATTAGATATTTACCTTAGGGTGGTTCCACTACACTTTCGTGAGATGTAATTTGTTATCAGACTGTGTGGTGTAGATCTGTTTAGTGGCTATACATCTTCAGCTGATATCCTGAAAATAGTTCGTTCGTTCGTTTAGTTCACGTTAGAGCTTTAATGCTCCTTCTATATGTGGATCAAAATTTAGAATTTAAATTTGTGAATCACTCGAGTCTCAAGAATTTTCTCAATATTTGATTTAGTTCAAGTTTCAATATTTTCCTCACAATCACTTTTGCACTAATTTTCCTCGGCATTACCTGCAGTAATTAATAAAATAATGTCGTCAGCAGATAATAACTCTTTAAAGAATCAAATTTTTCGCCTCCCGTTTTACCAGTGAATTTCTAAAATTTCATCACATAATGAGGATATTTCAAGTTCCGTATTGCATTCTTTGTTTAATTTGAATGAATCCGCACAAAAAAAAACTCGTATAAAACGAGGTTTGTGTGTACTTTAGTTAATTTACTGTCGCCGTAAATTTGTCCATATAATTTGCTATAATTTTCAATTATTTGCGTTAATCAAAATAAATTTCGTTTTTAAACAACAATACGACCTAAAACTTATTATAAATTTAAATAATTTAAGCGATTAAATAAATGCTAAAATAATAATAAAAAGTTAAAAAATAATTTCGTTAAAATTAATAAAAAAATTAATTTTAAATGTGATATCTACAAAACAATAAGATTTTAATGATCTAATATAATTTTAATAAATATGGCAACTCTTCCCTGTAAGCCAAAATTCGTTTTGTATTAGAAGGCTTGGCTTACTTCTTCAGCAAAATCCATTAGGTAACTATATAGCAGCCGCCATGCAATGGTGAAAAAAAAGGAAAGGATATTTCGGGTTACCAGATCGTTGACCGCATTGGCATGCAGGCGTTTAGCACCGACTAGTGTTTGCCGTATTAGAATGGTTCTTTACAGTTCCTCTGGATAAAGGTATTGGAATCTATAAGTCCTTCTGAAACCATCCCCCACATCAATATGTCGCAACGCAATACCAGATACTAGATTCTTAGCCTTAAGGTCTTCAGGTACCATGGCGACCTACCAGCTTTAAATCGTAGACTTGTTTTCGACTTTGGAGAAATTTGAAAGGTTGCCCTCAAAAGCAAAGTTATTGCAGGATTTCTTTTTATCTTAAGAAATGAATTCACATAATTTTTCTAAATATTTATAATTTTCTAGTAGTTAAGTGTAAATAAACTCGATTGTACTTTCATCATTGTCAAATTTACTCTCTTAAAACTCTTTTATAACAAATCGAATTCTGTAGAAGAAACCTTTCGCACCGTCATTGGTTTTGAAATTCTTAATCGTGGATTTGAAATAGCACAAAGTGCTTTTATTTTATGATGGCCCTAATTAAATAACATCTCAAACCCAACAATATAACCGTTTTATGGAAGGTGTTGACTTTAGGAGTAAGCTCTATGATTTACATAGAATAAATTACTGATCCCAAAGATACTATTGTATGGAAATGGGAGGTATTGATTATGCGAATTAGCTGTATGATTTATATAGAATAAATTACTGATTCCGAAAATACTATTGTATAGTAATTTTCTATTGAGTGTTGAACTCCATAATGTTAGTTTTAGTTAGTTTTTACATAGACGCCACAATCAGTTTTCAAAAATCAGCGAAGAGAACTCACTAACTCGCATATAATTTCAAAGTAAAGTTGGTCCGAAGAATCTAGATGGTCCATTACTACTTCACAAATGTTTCCTGTAACTTCAAAGTGTTGTATACCCTTAATTCAAATATAATAGTGTTGACCATTTTCCACGTTACAAATCAAAGCAGTCACGTTGCAAACTTTGTAAAAATGGTTTTACATCCGTATGTTGCACTTTTATGTTTTACGCATAGAAAATTCTTTCAAGGAGTTCCATGAAATTTCATATCAAAATATCTAAAAAAATATTCTGTTATTTAATGCTTTTACTTTTATTATCTTCTAACAAAAAAGTTTACCTTATTACCCCATTTACGGTCATGTTTGTATGTAAACAACATTCTACAAAAACTACATTGGAATCCTAAATATAAATTTGACTTCTTTTTTATCTTTTTTGGAGTCAATAATGTTGGAATCAACGTTGAAAAAAAAATATAGCTGCCATAATAGAGTTTAGTGCATGAGAGGGTACACCCAAAATTATTTAGTCGAATAGGGAAAAGCGCAATATAAAATAAAAAATTTATTAAATTATTTAAAATTCACGAATATTTACTCCATTTTTTTTCTCTCTCTCTCTCTTCTATTCTTGTGAGTATTTGATCTTAATATTTTGTTTTGAGCCTTCCGTAACCTCACATTTTTTGCCATAAATAGCTTGAAAGAGAACATGGAAGATACTAATAACTTTAATTATATTAAAAGCATTCATTTACCAATCATTTTCAATCTAGTGGAAAACTAAAGCTACGTTTTTTTTTCTATATATTTGTTTGTTTTCCATTTTAGAAAGAAGAAATTAATTTCCCATACACCTTAACTTTTCCAATTTTAAAGTAAAATATTGCACTCTTACACAAAACTAAAATTAAAAAAATAAAAAAAAATATATAAATATTAATTTTTAAAGGGGACATTTTAAATAATTTTCATTGTCTTTTTTTATTAACAATCTTTTTGTTTTATGCTTTACGATTCATTTATTTATTTTCTTGATTTTTTTTTTCGGTTACGATAAACTGCAGATTCCTTTGGAATATGCCTTAAATTTACAATTGTTTAAATCTAATATTTAATACAACTATGGCTATTAAAAAATAATAATAATAATAGAAAATAAAATACATTATTGGATCATTATTATAATTAGTTATAATTAATATATATGAATGTATATTAAAACTGGATTTGATTTTTGTAGCAAAAAAAAATTCAAATATTCAAGTATTTATTTGAATCGTTTAACAATTTCATTATATAATTAAATGCATATAATTTTTTATAAAAATTCTTTATATAAACCATCAGCATGGTTGATGTTTAAAAATTTTAAATTATAAAAATTATTTAATTTTTATTTATATATATTAAAAAAAAACTAATAATTCTTAAAGTCATTTAAAAAAAAATTACAGTCTCACTGATTAATAATAAAATTTATATAATAGAAAATAAATCCACAACTCCCTTGCTGGTTAGATTAACATAACATTAAAATAAAATGATAATTTGTTGTTGTTGTTGTTGTTATTATTGTTGTTATTTAAAGTAACCAACCAACCAATTTAACTTAAATAATAAGTCTTGGAGAGATGTTGGCATATTATATAAGTATAATAATATTATAATATGAAAACATTTTGGGTCTATCTAAAAGTAGTTGGTACTAAATTTTTTAAAAATTGAAATGTCAATTTTAAAGCTGTTGCCTTCTTCACACGTTTAACAACCATTTCTTACTGTAAACTCATCATTGTTCTCTCTCAACAATATTATTATTAATAATTCGACCTTCGTTTTTTTTTATACTAATTGCAATGTAAATGTGCTTCAAGTAGTTACAATTACCAGTAAATAAGAGTTTGACAAAACGAAAGCTGTAAATTAAATAATGAAACGTACATTTCTTTAACAATAAATATATAAAACTATGATGGCTCCGCTCTTTAAGATTTTGTTTTGTTTCTTTCCCTTTCATTGTAATTAATTTACTTTTATTTTATTATTTTTTTTTTCATAAATCGTTTTAATTTTCTCTCTTTTTGTGTAATTAACCCAAGTTCTCCATTTTAGTTCTTTGTTGTTCAATGAGAATACATCAGCTTAAAACTGAATTTCAATATAGATCACTTAGTCCTGATCTGAGGCGCCAGGATAATAATATGGAGGTGGGCGTTCGTATTCGGATGCTGGAGGTGCCATTGGTGGGTTTTGATATCTGGGTGGACCGCCATCCCAATGCCTAGGAGAAAAAAAAATTACAAAAGAAAAATTAAAAAAAAAAATAAATTAAAAAAAAAAACGTTACGATAATGATACGAGTATTGAAATAATCTATTTTATATGATGACAAACTTTTAAATAGTTTTTATTTTTATATTATAATAGTGAGCAAAAATGCTCGTGTCTGTTAGTTTTTAGTCACAATACACAACACATACTTATTTATTGATTTATATATATATATTAATGCAATTCGTTATAAATAATTTTGAATGCTTTTAAATAAGAATTTATTAAAATCTTTATTAAATATTTAAATTTAATGTTAGTATTTTTAAACGAGGTAGTATCGTTAAAAGTTTTATAAAATAATGCCCAGTGGTTGGAAAACATTTTTTTTTGTTAATAATTCAGTTGCTCTATATTTTAATGATATCTAAGCAGATGTGCTTCAGAGTGAAACTACAGACTATAGGTCTAAATCGGGGCTTCTGAGTATGTCCCCCAAAGTTGAGGTCATAAAAGTTTATTTATTACTCGAACGTTAAGAGTTATCGAACTTAAGTAGACCTTGAAAAATGTACTTACATGTCTACGTTACCGCTTTTAGTTTAGGAGAAAATCGAGCTAGCAAACAATTTTTATTTTTAATTTTTAGTCCACCTTACAAAAATACAAAGTTTTGATGTGGTGTAGTAATTTACATTGGGGTTATTATTCTCAGATATTGGTTGTATTTTTGATAAAATTTATAATAAAACAGTGGTAAATTTGGTTCTGATAGCATGCTTCGTAAAGGTGGAATGGTTTTTTTGTTTATATAAAGGATGTCCGCTTGGAAGGTATATTACTTTATTTATAGTTTCTGATTAAATGAAAGAGAATGGATCATAAAGTAATAAATGTTTTATTTAATGTCGACAATTATGTATGGACTACAATATCAGATAAATGTCCACCTGTGTCAGCCTTAAAGGCCCAACTATAATGTGCATATGCAGGCTTAAGCCAACTTAAACAACTGTGGAAATACCTAATAATCATATGTGGCAAACTACAATGTACTTAACAAAACTTTTCGTCAAATGGCAACAATTGCTTAAGCAAAGTACGAAACTGATCGCACATTCCGTACAGAAACAGCTGATTTTGCATTGTGTTATAGATACATTAACAAACAAATTTCAATGAAGGGCAAAAAATATTTTATCTGAACTTAATAGAAAATGTACAGAGAAAAAATAGTTTATATGATAAAAGAGACGCGGTTTATTATAACGGCAATTCAAAGGAACGAGGGCCATTAAAAATTTTATTTTCTTTTCCATTTTTTTAACTCGCAATTTGTAATAAAATTTAATTTTTTATTGTTTATAAATTCAATGATGCACACTTGATGCACACAGTACTTTTAGCCCAAATAATCTATACAGCGATATATGTGTAATTTTGCTTTCGTAATTTTCTTAAAACTATTAATAAAAAATTATAAATTTGTATAAGGATAGTATTACGTATACAAAATATAATTATTAAACGCCCTTTTGCTAATAAATTTCATTTATTTAGAACGAAATTATTTTTTTGCAAAAGTACAAATAAAACAAATGTGCAACTGTGTTTAATAATTTTATATTCATGTAAGTACATTATAGCCACGTAAAAGTTTTCATTGATTCGCTTAAACATTTGACAGACTTTTCGTTCAACTTTTGACATTAGCTTAAGCCAGATTATGCATACTATAGTTTAGCCTTTACAAATGCGAGCCCTTTTGAGCACATTTTTCATTGCATTCTTACACATTTCACGCGGTATTTCATTAATTTCATCACGAACACTTTGTTTGGGTTGCTCAAGCGTTTCTGGTTTGTTTGCATAAATCTTGCTTATCAGATATACCTACAAAAAGGAGTCCGGACCAGTCAAATCAGGCGACCGTGGAGGCCAATCAGCATCACCATTTCTTGAAATAACTTATTACGGAAAGAGGTTTCGTAGTAATTCCATTGTAATCCTGCCTATATGCGATGTGGCCGTCTTTTTAATACCACATGTTAATTAAGCCCAAAACATGCAATTGTGGCTTTTAAAAGTTTTCAATTATATCACAATATCACTCTCTATTTACAGTTACCGTTACGCAGTTTTCATTTTCAAAGAAGTGAGGTCCCATGATTTCTCCTGATCAAATCGCATATCAGACTGTCACTTTTAATGGATGCAAAGGTGACTGTTGAATAATTTGAGGGTTTCGTATTCCCCATTCCCATATACAATCAAATGATGATGTGTCTCGTTACTTAATATGATTTGTTTCTGAAAATTAGAGTTGTCATGGCCGAGCTGTAATATCCTATTGGCATATGTACGGCGGCGTAAGTGGTCTTGAAGAAAAAGCTCTTGTGTCAACTGAAACTTATATGGAAACAAATGCAAATCTTTGTGCAAAATTGTGGTCAAAATTTATGAATTACATCAAAATTCCTCGGAGTGCAAAGTACTGATTGAAAAAAAGTAAACAAATTATTAAAGCCCCATAATCTTAGCTACATACTTCAAAAAGGATTTGACAGCCCCGCAGTTAACAAAGCAAGGGTGGCAAATTTTATAAAACAGAAAACATTTTTTTGGAACATTTTTCCCCGTTTAAGGAATTTATAAAATTAAAAATAAATAAATAAAATTTACAATTTCATTAAAGACCCTTTAATATATATTTCTTCGAAATTTTGTAAGAATGTGACGATATTTTATTTTTCAACTTTTCACTTTAACGTGAAATTTACAGTTTTTAAGGTAAATGACATCTAAAAAAATATTAATAAATTGTTAATCTAGAAGTCATACCATTGTATAAAGAGCACAAAAGAGAGTTGTAGGAGCTTCGCAAACCCCGCCTTCTAATGAAGTTTTTCTATTTTTTCTATGTAAAAATTAATAATGTGACCGCGATCGTCAGTAACTTCACTCAGAAATACCTCTGCTTGACCTCTGTTAAATTTCATTAAGATAACCTCAATGGTTCACGAGCTACCGAATTATTTCCCACAAAAAAACCTTTTCAAACCACAGTGTAATGGTAAACTTACAAGGCTTTGAAAGGACAACAGTAAATATTTTGAAATTGTTACATCCAACACGCATATGTAGTAAATTTTACCTTGGACCTTCGTTAGACATTCAACTAAATTATTTGTATCAGATCTGAAGTGATTGAAATTCAAACGACGAAAGATTAAATTTTCAACGACCGTATGCATAACAAAAACTAAGTTAGAGTTGGCATAAGTTAGGAAACTATATAAGGCCCCCTTCACCCATGCTAAACTCGTTTTAAATTTTCGTTATGCCTACGGCTAAATTCAAAACTTTGTTTTCCACTTTCCTTCTTAAAAAGCCCCTCCCTTCATTCAAAATCTTTTTTGAAATATCTTTTGGAAATTGTTGAAAGACGTAAAGAAATTTACAGTCATTGTCAATTTCCTTTCAAAATTTAAGGAAGAATGTACAACAGCAGCACGTCTAGCACGTCGGCAGATGTCTACTCTTTTCATAAAATTTTAAAGCACATTTTGCAACAAAGCTTGCTTATCTCTTTGTAATGCCGACTTTCATTTTTTAAAGCGTCAGTTACTTTTCAAACAGCCAATTCACAAACTTATTCAGCTTTAGTTTGTGAACCAGTTGAGCTGTACAAGCGTAAAGACAAAGATATTACGGAAAGTGCCTCTTGTGATGCCCAATCTCGTCAAGTTGATCTACCAGACTCATTATCAACACTTTGCTATGGAGCGCGGCTATGTTTGCATCATTACCACCACTACGGGGGTATTGTTTAGGTCTATTAGCAATTTAGCGATTAAAGTATGCAAAGCAGTCTCAAAAGAAGCTTGATTATGAGAAGAAGTTGGTCGAATTTTGCGAAGTGATACGGTAACATTTTCACCATTTTGATATTAAATTAATTAAAATTTCCCAACTTTTTACAAAATAAATATCAAAAGATGACAGCTCAATTCTTGGCATTTGACAGACAATTTACATCCTAACCTCAAATTTGTCTATCCGATGCATTTTGTTTTACAATGGGTGAAGTTAAATAGAGTTTTTTGTATATAATAAAGCTTAGAATTTGCTCCCGTTTACCCTGTATAAAAGACCACTATACTCGTAATATTTTCATGGGATATGTTTTTCTCTTAAGTAACAGAAAGGACTCGGTGATTTTAAGATCAACTGCTTGTATGCATCTTTATTATCTTCTTTTTGCTACTTTTATAGCACGGATTCCAGACTGATCATAAGGGCTTCAGATATTGTTTACTATTCGAATATGAAGATTAACGCACTCAAATGGATCTTACAAATTGTGATTAGTTGAAAAGCATGTTTTTTATAACATCGACAATTTTTAGTGCAGACAACTTTAGAACCAAATAAGGCGATTACAAAAATATGATCAATGAATTGTTAAAATAATGAATTTTAATTATTCTGTACATTGGATTTGTGATAAAAATTGCGATTTAAAATGAAATAATGTGTGAAACAAATGTGGTAAATTTGAAATTAAAAACAAACAAAAATTGAAAATGCGAAGGTGAAAGCACACAAAAACATTTTTGATCACACAAAAACAGTTCCACAAACCAGACTGTGGTGGCGTAGTTAAAAAAAGGATTAATACCTAAAAGAAACCATCTGCCGACAATGCTTTTGGTCTAGTATCAGTAGCCTCAACCACATTTCTAAGTATAAAAAAAATTTGAAAAAAAAAATAAATACATTTTTATATATAAATTAAAAAATTATGACTCTATAATTATTACTATAAATATGTATGTGTATATGTAGGTAGGTATGAATGTATGTTAACGCATTTATATGAATAAAATATTAAATTGTAATATTTTAATAAAATTTCGAGTTTTTATATATACTTTCTTTTAGAACTACTTAAATATTTAAATAGTAACAAATAAAAGAGCATTCCCAGTTAGTTATTTATTATTAAACCACATTTAAAAACAATTACCGAACAATATCAAGCTGTTAAAACTTAAATCATTCAAGATTCGATAAAGAAAACTATTTTTTTTTTTTAATTTTTAAGAAAGAGATGGATTTTTGTTTTTCTTTTTTTTTTTTGTTTTCGTTTAGTAGGAGGATGTTAAGATTTAACAAAAACTTACTTGGGTGCCATGTCACTGTAACGCGTATCACGTACACCAGCTGCAGCCGGTGGAATTCCGTGAGAGGTTGATCCAACAGGATCCTCATAATAATCACGACGACGTCGATCTTTATTCTTGCGTCGTTTATTTTTTGGACCACTAAACATGTAAAGGACAAAAACATAACACATAAAATGCAATGAAATTTTGTTTGTCGGTAAAAAAAAAATAAAAATAAAGTATATAATAGAGTGTCAAGAGAAGAAAAGAGAAGAGAGCAAATAATAATTCCAAAATAAAAATAGTTATAGTTCATTGATCTTAATTATATTTTATAAATATTTCTTTTTTCACACTTTATTTTTTTAGGTCTTTATAAAAAATTAAATACAACAAAAAGAATTTTATTTTTTGGAATGATTTTAAATTTAATCTACGTTAATTTGTGCTAAATTCCTTTAGAAATAAATATTTTACGATAAAATAACAAAATATTTTGTAATAAAATACAAAAAAAAAATAAAATATTAATTATTCAAAAAATATATTTGAATGTATTACTACGGAGGAAAGCATAGCTATATGGCCATTTCACTACTGCTCATATAGATCATTAATGAATTTTATCCCAAATTTTTGTATGAAAGTGTTTTTGGGGTTTGTTGTGTTGGTTAAATGAAAACTCTCATTTAATCAATTTGACTTGAAATATAAGACTCTTGAATTTATTAATTTATCTATACAATATATGAGCAGTAATGAAATGGCCATATGGATGGATATGCTTTCCCCCATAGTAATACATTTCAAATATATTTTTGAATAATAAATATTTTTGTTATTTTTTTTTCTCGCTTCTGGCTGTTTATTCGGTATAAGCGGCGAGCGCTTTCGATGTGAAGACATCACTTTCAGCCCGTGTTCTAATCCGTACGGATAAGAAACACATTACTCCAGCATTTCGTTTACTGGCGGAAAAAATCCAAACAACTTAATAATAAATGTTTTATGAAAATACCATAAAATATTTATTTTTTATGGAATCTAGCACAAATTAAGCTAGATTAAATTAAACGCAATATTAATTTTATTTTCAATATTTCGTCATTTTTTTTCTTTTAAAATAAACTTTAATTTCATTAAAAAAATTTTCCATTTATTGGTTGATTAAAAAAAGGTGTTTATACATTTTATGTTTCTGAACATACCACCCAATGATGTGGCGAAATATTGAAACTAAAAAAATTTAATTTTTATTAGGGACCTCGTGCTTAAAAAATATATTAAAATTCCAAATAAAAATAATAATAATAATAATAATAATAATAGAATGTTACAAGTTTATTTATAACAAGAACAGTATTACAATATTAAATGTTATTGAAAATAATCACGAATCTATGTATGACAAAATAAAATATTAAATAGGAGTACGATTTAAAAAGTCCTTGTAGTTTTGTATAAAACACTTTTTAACACGAAAACAAAAACCTCCACATAATAAGAGTTTTCACAATGGACAGATAGTGCAAGCTAGTCAAATATGTGTAAACATTTATTGATTTGTTTTAATTACAACAACAACAACAACAACGACAAATAACGCATGTTTGTACTTTTGTTTTGCTTTGTTTTACTCCGTTTACACTTAAAAAGTTCCTTGTGCAAAAAAAACCATTTGAAAATTAAGATAAATAACCACTTTCGACATATCAATCATCATATTTTTTTATTTATATATATATTTGCATATAAATTTAAAAAAAAAATAATAAAAAATAAATTTAAAAATCTATACAAATAAAAATTAAATGGTGTCCGTTGCATAACGCATAACTTGAGAAGTGCTTGATCGATTTTACTAATTTTATTTTAAATGCGCGTAAGGTCTGCAAAAGATTTTGATGGAAAAATTTGGATAATTCCATAGATAATTGTGTTTTTCTATAGAATTTTTCATTTTTTTCTTTAATTTTTTATATTGTAGATTCCGCTCTAAGTTCGGAAAATATGTATGCACGCCCATTTTTTGGCCCACTTTTTCGGCCTATCTTATATACGTATTTTTTGTGTTTGTTAGACAGGACAATGCCTGTCGAACCAGCTAGTTGTTAATAAAATATTTTGATACATATATTAAATGATATTTTTTAATTAGATGTGCTTCACAAAAATACTCAAACAAGCAAATTTGCGCCATAAACATCGTAAACAGCGTTTACATTAATTTCTTTCTAATAAATCTAGTTTGTAAATTTTTCGATTCCAAAACAAAACCCAATTTTGTTGGTGCTCTGAAAATGGCAATTTTTAGCTTTTTTTTATAAAGGCCCGGTTTATACGATGCCAGTTCCCTCAAATTCTTTTTAAAATCTTTGATCCAATAGGCCTAAGTGTATTCTTGAAATTGCACATTAGATTTGATATTCATTTCTGTAATTGTTTGAATGTTATTTCAAAAGAGTTTCTGTTGAAATCTTTGAACAACGGCGAAACACCTTTAAAATTCAATCCTTGTCGTTTTGTTTATCCTGTTTGCGTTCTAGTTTCGTAAAAAATTTTATCGAGTAAATTGGCCTTAATTATAGGATCTTTCTCGAAATTTATTAGCCATAAATAGAATAGTTTTTACCATTCATCGATAGCTTCACTTATTGTATAGCAAAATTTAAAATACTATTTTTGGACAAACTTCAGGTTAGAAAGTAAATTGTCTGTCAAATGCAATAATTGAGCTGTCATCCTTTGACATTTATTTAGTAAAAATTTATGAAATTCTAAGCATCTAATATTACACATATGAGCAAAGAATTGTAATTTTAATTTTTCTAGAATTTTTTTTGTTGCCACAATTGGCTAATGTTGACATCAGTGACCTTTGGTTTGAGCGCCACAAGCCACCAAAACAATTCAGTTGTTGCATGAGTAATTTGCCGTTGTGATTTAACATTGCCATTTGAAAGACCGGGTTAACGTGAACAACCCACAAACAATAGACGCTCTGAAAAATGAAATTCAGCTTTGTTGCAAAATGCGCTTCAAATTTGTTTAAAAAGAGCGGACATCTTCCGACCTGCTAGAGGTGGAAATTTGCCCAACATCTTATTCTATTATTATTTCTCATATTTCTATTTTACTTTGGCGTCTATAAAATGTTGGGGAATAAAAAGTGTATGTTTAAGCGCGCTCAATAATCTTAAATAATTTTCACAAGTTTTGTGATAGCTTTATAATTTAAAAAATAAATAAATTAAACAAAATAAAAAGGCTTTTACATTTAAAAAGTAAAAGGGAAGAGTTAATGAACAAAAATGTAACAATTTTTGTTTTTCCAACGAGTTTCTGCCTAACTTTATTTCTACGCCAAAATTATAAAAAATATAAATTTTCAAAAATAAATTTACAAAACTAAATTCAAAAACTAAAAAAATTACGATAAATTTATATTTTCACCAGCGATATTTTTTTAATCTAAACTAAAATTAACCTAAACAAAATATTTTGTTCATGTAAGTTCACCAATTTCATCATTTATGCACGGATCTTTAATTTTTATTGCGAAACTTAAAATCAAAAAAAAAAAAAATAATATTCAAATTCTATATTTGTTTATTATTAAATAGAAGTTATTTTTAATGTATTGAGTGTAGAAATTAAATATTAGTCCATCTATTTTAGTATAAACACCACACAAATAATTTAAATCTGGCTTAAGTTCGCGTTTTATTAAAATTTTTAAATTTTTTAAAACAATAAAATAACGAGCTGGTAAATTTGCAACAGAAAATTAATTGGCTTTTTGAAAACTTCAGTTTTAAAAACTTAATTGAGTGCCTGTGTGGGTTGTGGCGCCGTTTTGCTAAAACTAAATGTCACCGATACTAATAGCAGCACATTGAAGCACATCCTTGCTAATTTTGAAAAATTACGGGCCGATGATGCAAACTGACCACAAGCCGCACCATACGGTCACTTTCTTTGGATATAATAACTGTTTGTGGATTTTGTGTGCCCGATATGTGACAATTTTGTGTGCATAACCGCCTAATTGAAAACAAGCCTCATCACTAAAGATGATTTTATTAAAAAATGCTTTCCTTTAGTTTTTCAAACAGCCAATTATCACGCTTTATAAGCGTGAATATAAAGATTATTATATAATTACCTCTAGTGATACCCAATTGTTGCAAACGTCGACGAGCTGATGTTCCAGACTCATTCTCAACACTTTACGTTGACACTACGAATGTATTGTTTGGTTTATTTTCAGCAACAATACCATGAGCATCGAATTAAGCGTTTATTAAATTACGCACAGAAGTCTCAGAAGGAGCCTGATTACGAAGAAAAGCTGCTCGAATTTTATGAAGAAACCATTTTGATAGTTAATTTCCACAATTAAAATTTTTTGCTTATACGTAAAGTTTCCCAACTTTTTACTAAACAAATATCAAAAAATGATAGCTCCGTTCTTGATATTAAATCACTTGACTGGTAAATAACTTCCTAACCTCAAATTCGCCCACCCATTACAATTAATTTTTAAAAAAACAGGAAATTACACACCATCAGAATTTAATTTAAAATAAAGATTTTGAGTAACGAATTCTTTAAAATTATAAACAAAGTGCATGTCATAAAGTGCATAATCAAAAAACTGTTAGCTTTTAACACAAAAAAAGCTCGCTACTTTTACAATTATAACAAAAATAATAAACGCAAACAAAGTTCAGTTGCCATTCATAATCGATCCGTTAATCTCTAAATTTGGAAATAGTAGTTAGTGGAGGTTAATTTCGAATAATATGACTGACGGAGTGGCAGTTATAACGTATATCATCGATCTCTATGATGACAGTATACTTTCTTAATCAAATCCTGCATTTTTCGCTTAACATCTGGCCATCCATAACGTCAGACGTAGCTTAAGAAACCAAGAACATAAAGGTTCTCTTACCAAGACCTAATAATGTATTGAAAATTGCTTATGAGGAGGATCAATATTGAATTTTATAGAACTAAGAAATTTTTGGGAATGATTGGGCCTTGCATCCATCATACATAGGACATGATAATTTTACAAAACAAATATTAAGACTCTACTACTTTTCTGTTTACATTTTTTGTTTAAATGAAATTTTATAAAGAATGGAAATGATTAAAACTGAAAACAGGTTCTTAAATCACTTACTTTGCCAATGGAATGTGATCACGCTCACTGTAAGCATCATATAAATACTCCCTGAAAAGTTATTTGTTTTAGTTTATAATACAAAGTTTTTAACAAACGTTCTCAAAAAAAGAAACTACATGTTATTAGTAAAAGTAGAAATGTTAAAACAACAACAAAAGAAAATGAAGGAACTACTTTTTAATCATTCGTAAGAAATGCCGGGGCATTTAATGTTATAACAGCATTTAAAGTACAACAATTGTTCAAGTAAAGTACAAAAAAAAAATAAAATAAAATTTTACTTACGATTCAACCAAAGGACCAGGATATGGATCAGATTTCTGATAAAGACTAGAGAGTTTGACAGCAACTATTAAAGTTGGTAGGAAAAGTAACACACACCAGAATACACCAGCCCAGAAACCATTCTAAATGTATTAAAAAAATGTTTCAGTAAATTATTTTTATTAATAATAAAAAATATGACGCCAGTACTTACTAAAGGATCAACAATACTGTTACAGGTGGCCACAACCCCAGCCTCGTAAACTCTAGCCATTGGAGCGCATATGCCAATTTTTTTCTCCACAGATGTTACCACCATTTCCAAATAGCGTATTATTTCAGCGGCAAAGTGGTTGGTAAAACTTTCCGCTGTTGCTTTAACAAATGCTCGGCCGTCTTTTTGTATAAAAGCTTGAGCCCTTTCAATTTCTTGGACTAGCAATGGTATTGAGTCTTGGAATGGACGGTCCTTATAACTAAGAGTTTTATCTAAATCTTGAGCCAATTTAATTAATTCTGTTGATTGATTTTTCATGGGTATAACAAGATTCTGATCATAAGTCTCTAAATGCAAAGCCTGATTACGTAATGATACCTGAACGTCTTTCATGTCCGGACTTATGATTTTTTTGGCAGTTTCACGTAACTGAACAGCAATTTCAGTTAAAGAATGTTTAGTTATGTCATCATTTAAATTGTCAATAAAATGACTTGAATCAAAATCTTTCAGGGCAGATTCTTTTAAACTCATTATACGTTGTTTGTCTGAGGCAGATAATATCTCTACGCCTTTATCGTCAAAATCTATACCTTGAACTAGATTTTCAAGAGTCTGATTGATTTTATAATGCGATGGGTACTCATTGATTTCATTAATGTCAACTAGATTTTTTATGTGCAGAACTTCGTAAATGGTTTGATTACTTTGACAGGCAGCTATAACATGAGAAACTCTAAATGGTGGCATTTTTCCGGAGGCGGCCTTGCCCTTAATTTTAGATGGATACATAATTTCATTTAGATCAATTAAATTGTCGTATTTAGCAAACAAAGCATCATTTTGTGGATCCCTAAAATAGTATTATTATTAAAAAATAATTAAAATTATTATAGTTAATTGACCTTTTTAATAATTTATTAATGTTTTTTAAGCACAATGTCTTTATATAAAAATTAAATAAGTTTTATTTTATTTTTTTATTTATTATATAAAAAATTGTTTACATATTTCTCTTCTTTTAAGATGCCACCTAATGGTGTGGTAAAATATTGAAAGTAAAAATAAAATTTATTTGAGATTTATATAAAGACCATGTGCTTGTAAAAAAATATTTATAAATTTTTTAATAAAAAATTAAAAAAATCTACCTTAATGGCACGCAAACGCCTCTATAAGCCACAATGCCAATTAGAAAATGAATCAATGCAATTACTGTTATTGCTGAAACTGTCAGGAATATAATAGCAACAGCACTAAAAGTTAAAATATAATAAATAAAAAATAAATTTATATTAAAAATAGAATATTCACAGACATTCATTTTGTATTAAAAAAGATTAATGTATTCAATTAATTATAACATATCGAGTATAAAAATAAAAGCAATAAAAAACTTACAACATAAGAAATCTAGAGCCAGAACCTTTATTGCAGCAGTCATCACCATAACCATCCGGCCGTTTTCCACATATGCCACACAATAATGCAGCAACTAAGCATATTAAAACCTTAAAATGAAGCAAGCAAATGTAAATATAAATGTAATACGTAATAAATTTAATACACTGTAGTTCACTTGATTAATTTCATACATTTTGTAGTTTTTTGCATTTTTATTTTCATTATTTCATTTAATTTATGCTTCAAGAGAATAATTTATTTAAATTATAATTAAGAGATTTTTTGTTTTCTAATAATTTAGAGAGAGAAAAATAACGGTACTAAAAATATTCTTTGCTCTTTTGATTAGAAAAACGGGAAATGAAAGGTATTATTGAAAGCAGGCTTAAGTCATGGAAATATTGCAACATAAAAATATTGTGTCAAAGTGAAAAATTCAAAAGGACTTCCGCACAGAATTACACTAAAAGTGGAAAGAAGAGCTGTGATTCAGATGCAAAAATTAAACAAATACGAAGCTGAACTAGGGTAAAACGTATTGTTACGATTCTCGCAAACGTATTAAGAGCTTAGTTTTAGTTATAAATAGATAATTATTATAAAATAACCTATGACCTATTGTGTCTGTTTACAAATTAAGATGTAATTTATGAACACAAAACAACATGCTACAGTAAAATTTCATGAACTAAAATAAACAATCAGAAAAAAAAACTAACACAAAACAAGAAGACTCACAACCAAACAGATATCTGCACTAAATAATGAAAACAATGCCATGTGTAATAATCATATGTAACACGTCGAATTAGAATTTTCCAGTAAATTTAAATAAATATAACAGCTCTCTCTTTTGAGCAATAGGACAGCCTAAGTGTAAACGTTGTATGGTGAAGACAACCGGTGAGAATTCATTTTAAGTATGAACATTATCAAGTAAAGAAATAAAGTTGATACAGCAGCTTTTATTTAGGGGTTAAAGAGGTAAAGTTAACATCGTGTATTCCTGCTCGTCTAAACGAATCGTGTAATTTAATTAAAACTGTAACAGTTGTATGTAATTATTTTGCAATTAAAGATTTCAATAAGCTTAACTAAATGTTTATTAAATGAACGAACGTAACAATTATGTTTAATTAATAGAATAATATTAAAATAAAGTTTTTATTATCATTTTATAATTTTCTCCTTAGAATTTCTAAATGCCCCGTGCACAAAGTAGATCTAATTTGTGAGATTCTACTGTATTAAAAAATGATTTCAAAGCAGTTATTAATAACGTCCCGTAATTTTTGCATTATTGTTATAAAACGTAAAATTTTACTGCTTAAAAGTTTAATTAATATTTTTTTCAGTTAATTAACATTTTTATTTTTCGAAAAAAAAATGTTTTTTTTAAATGTTAAGAAAATTATGAATTTACTCAAATGAACGACAGTGTATGTATTTGTTTGTATTTTTACTTATTTAAATGTGTATGCAAATTTATTGTTCAATTTAATAAAAAGCAATACGTCAATTGCTAACTAAAAAACTAGACTTTTTTTATTGGAAAATACCGCCACATTCGTTAAAAATCCAAACGCTGTGCGTGCAACAAACAAAGAAACGATTAATTTCTCTTAATTAACTTACGAAACAACAATTCCTATTAGATGAGTAATTGAACAAGTTAACCTTAGCTGTATATTGCACAAAGGAAGACAAAGTAAAGCGTTGAATGAGAAAGCAGTTTTGTTTAGGTACAAGTTAGTTCTAAATTCGAATATTTATACTGGCATTCAGTACCTTAAACAATGATAAACAAATTAAAACGTATATCACACTTTAAAAATCGATACAATTAATTACAACGAACAAAACGGAAAATAGAAATTGCATTTGCAGCTATCAAAGCAAATGCAACACCACGTTTATGTGAAGAACCTACAAACAACTGACGCTCTGAGAGATGAAATTCCAAGCTCTGTTGCAAAATGTTCATCAAATTTTTGTGAAAAGAGTGGACGTCTGTCAAGTGTCGAACATTTGCCTAACTTCATATTCCATTATTCATTCCCATATTTCTGCATTATATTGGTATCACTAAAATTGAAGTTGTTTTAAGCCAATTTGCTTCCTTAGCTCAAATTTGCCCACCCATTCCATTAAGTTTATCCTGAATTAATTTCATGTTAGAAAAAAAAATAATAAAATTAAAAAATGATTTAAAAACTTACTAATAATAAAATTGAGCACACACTGATACCCATGTAGAATCTGTATGGACCATATTCAATGCGATAATTATCCGCTATATTGGCATATTTATTTGTATTCGTTCCAATAACTTTAGAAACTTTTCTTAATTCGGTTTTAATGTCATTTGATGCTTTAAGCAAACCTTGTCCTGGAAATTAAATTATTGAAATAATTAAAAATAATTTTGTTATATTTTAATTTCGAATACTAACCGGCCTTTGTAATAGCATCTACAATTTGGGGTGTGTAAATGGCGATGGTATCATTTAAATGTTTACGCATGGCTTGCAATGCTTTATTTCCACGTTCTCCAGCTGATGCTATATCATCGTTAATTAATTGTTCTAAGTTTTCAATTATAATAGTCACATCAGGTAGCTGTTTAAAAGAAATAAAAAAGAAGCAAAATTATTGTAACAATATTTAAAAAATATATCTACAAAATATATTCATTCAATTATTTATTTAAAATTAAAGTTAATCAGGTATTTGATCGAAACGATAGATTTTTTGGAACTTTTTAGTTTTAAAAATCGTTTTTATACTCTTTTAAACACGTTTTTGTTTTTGGTCTGTGTTTTTATGAAAATGTCCATTTTATGATCGATCAGTTTCTATCTCATACCTTAATATATATTTAAAACATACCTTGGGAAAGTATCGATCTACCATCTTGTTTCATTAATTGCAATGGAAGCATTAAATATAATGTTTTATAACTGTTAGTTTGTTTTTTCTCATGTAGCGGGAGGGCAAACTTGAGGTTAAGAAGTAAATTGGCTTAAAACGCACACTTTTTTTGACAATTTCAGTTTTATTGATATCAATGTTAAGTAGAAATATGGGAATTAATAATGGTATATGATGACAGGCAAACGCCTGCTCTTTTAACAAAATTTTTAAGCACATTTTGAAACAAAACTTTGCTTATTTCGTTAATGCAACGCCGAATTTTGTGTTTCAGACTGTCAGTTTTCTATGGATTGTTGACGTAACCCCGGTTTTTCAAATGGCGCTATAGAAAATTTATCCTGCGACAGTATATCATTAAATACCGTCTCATGTAATATTTGAATGGTATCAGTGGCTGTGTGGCGCCGCTTTGCTAAAACCAAAGGTCACTGATGTTAACATTAGCCAACTGTGACCACAAAAACTTGTTTATCATGGCTTTTTAGCACAGAGAATTTACGGTGACGGGGTTGGTTTTCTTGCTCATTTTTGAAAAAATATGGCCGGGTGATGCTGCCTGACCACAAACCGCACGATACGGTCGCTTTTTTCAAAGTAATAGATTTTCGAGAACTATTTATGGATTTTGTGACCTCCATATAACACAAATTTGTTTATTTACATAATTGCCATGTTAAAAACGAGCCTCATGGAGATTTTGTTGAAAAATGTGTTACTTTCGTTCAGTTTTTCAAACAGCCAATTCACAAGCGTTTGACGCAAGCAATGGGGTTGGTCGGTCAGTTTTAATTCTAGAACAAGTTGAACTTTACAGGCATGAATATGCATATCTATATGCAAAATGTTGCCCAATTTTTGCGAACGTTGAAAAGTTAATGTTCAAAGGTTATTCTCAACGTTTTGTTGTATAGCGACTACGTTTGTATCTGCTCGAATTTAATGATAGTAAATTTTTATAATTAAAATTTTTTTCTTAAGAGTGTAACTTTCTATGCTTAAAATTTCCTAACTTTTTGCTAAATAAATGTCAAAGGATGGCAGCTCAATTCTTGACATTTAATCATTTGACACACAATTTACTTCCAACCGCAAATTTGACCACTCTTTATAATAAATTCCATTAATTTAAAAAATTATTATTTTTGTCTTATTTTAATCTTACCAACAAAATAAGAAGTTAACAAAAACTCACCTGATCGTAGTGTATGCCATTAGCATCCAGTTTGCCAATTTCATATCTATTCAAAACATCCTTACATGACTGATCTGAGCATTTATTAAGCATAACCAACAAATCTCGTTTTACACCTCTTAGTCCTATAATTTTGTTGAAAATAAAGTTTATAGTATTTTGATTTAGAATTATAAATATATAAGATATACCTACCGTCACTTAATTGAGATGCATAGACTCTTAGATCATTAGTTATTATTTTCATTTTCTGTAATTTTTGCCGCAGATCTGGGAGTTTCTTAAGAAAATCAGTAAGATAACCTACAGAAACAGCCATAGATTTTTGTTCCAACTGGGATATAATAAAATCGGATGTTTCTAATTTCGATTTAAAATTGTTAGAATTTTTCAAATATACGGAAAAAAAATTAAAGTAAATAAATACCTCTTAGTATTAATTCCAATTGATCTGACAATTGTTTGTAATTATTAACTAAAATATATTCCAACTGATCTGAGGTAACTTCCAAAAATGTTTGAGTATCATTGCTACCGGCACGTACCACACTAGTGCTATCATCGATGCCATACTGCATTAAGCCATTGGTGGCAAATGCAACAATAACTCCGAACCTACCAAAGGTAAACAAAATATATTATAAAATATTTTAAGCACAAGATCTTTATATTAAAAGTTTTTCATTTATTGAATAAATATATATATTTTTCTTTCCCAGAGATACCACCCAATGGGGTGGCGAAATATTAAAAACATTTGCATTAAAACCTTAAAAAATATTTATAAAATATGTAAAAAATCAATTAAATATAATTGCACTGCAACATTTTTCAGATCATTAGTTTTGGACTCAATTCTGAAATTTGGACGTTTTAGCGATTTTAAACCCGTGCATTTCCTAGAATTGAGTTCTGCGATATCATATTTTAATTTTGAGGTAAATTTGGAAATAAAATTGTTTTACAAACAGTTATACTTACACTATTCCTGTTGCTAAGAGTATTAAAAAGAATCCTAAAATAACTCGACGGCAAGTATCGTGTTTCTTATCAAATGGCTCTGAGCGACCGCCACATGCACCAGCACAGCGACAACAGCAAAAACACAACCTTAAATTATACACAAATTATGAAACGAAAAAAATTTCAATATTTATTTGGGCTTTGAGTTTGTATTTTTCACAACTTTTGAAAACTTTTCAATTTTTGTTTTTATTTTATTGATTTTTTGGAGGAGAGCGTATAGGTTATGCTCGATACCACAAGAATGTAAATCATGTTTTAAAATTCTTATTTCATCTACTTGCAGCTATTTTTGAATTGCACTTACAATAAAAATTTTCTAAGAAATGTTATCTTAAAATTGTTCCATTTATATAGGGTGGGTAAATTTGAGGTTAAGAAATAAATTGACTGTGTTCTGTCATCCATCCTTTAGCATTTACTTAGTGGAAAGTTGAGAAAATGTAAGCATATAACGATACTCTCTTGAACAAAATATTTTAAAGGTTAAAAAATCCTCTCAAAATGGAGAAAATTTCACTGTATCACTTCGCAAAATTCGAGCAATTTTTTCTCGTAATCAAATACCATAGTGCGTAATTTAGTCGCTGAATTCGAGGCTAACGGTATTGTTTGTGACAATAGGCTAAAACAACATGACCATACTGGCCGTTCTCATTGGCTTTTGCAACAATTGGGCAACTAAAACCACTTTCCGCTCCCGCATATTCCCGCTTATAAAGTTTAAGAATTAATTTAATTAAGATTCTAAAACTTGCGTGTAATTATTTTGGAATGAAAGAATTCAATAAACTAAACATTTGTTAAAGGAATAAACATAACAATATCTTTAGACCATAGAAAATCCGTAGTCAAGACATATACTAAACTGTGGACACCTAACCTTCTGAATAATCACGTTCAGTTTAGGTTTTCCAGTTGCCAGATGCGACAATTTCGTTTGTTGACATCAGTCGTTGAGATCAAAACGAGTCTTGTGAGAAGAGAAAATATTTCGTCAAAATTCGATTTTCAGTTCGAGCTTCTGTATGATTCGAACAGAGAAAGGGGAACGAAAAGGATGGTGGTTGGGTAAATTAAAATTTGGATGGAATCCTGCTGGAATTCTTTCTCTTCAATGTTCAATTTTAGACCATAGAAAATCCGTAATCATGGCTCTGTAGCATTTACTACCCTTTGCTGAAACTGTAGACACTTAAGCTTCTTAATAACAACGTATAAATTTTGCGATCGCCGATCGCCGACCGCCGCCAAATCCAATAATTTTGTTTGTTGACATCAGCTGTCGAAGATCAAATTGAAAAAAAAAATTTGTTCGATTCGATTTTCAGTTGAAACTTCTATATAAATTAAACTAAGAAACGGTAATGAATTGCCGCGTCAATTGAAGTTGTAAGCAAATAATCCGAGATCTATGGCGAGTTAGTTCAGATTGATGGGAATTCAACGTTCTTAGACAGAGTTGCAAACCTTCAACCACAGCAATCACTTTCTCATTAGTACGAATCGCACGCGGACGTGGGCCATGCATATTGTTCACTAGCCAGCCGGTCTCAGGTACTTTTTGCAAAAACTAGCGTACAGCACTTGTTTTTTCTCGTTGTCGGTTAAAAAAAATATTTTTCATATTTCCCACCGTTTTTCATGCGCTAAGGATTGCAAGGATTAAACAGAACATTAAATCTATCAGCATGAAAAAAGCATATAAAGTAAAAATATACCGCTAAATATTTATCCTGCTTTTACACATTAAGCAATAGTTCTTTTAAAGAAATTAAAAATACGAACTCCAGCCTAAATAATAAAATCAAGCAACTCGAAAAGTTTTATGGGTTTTAAAAAATAAAATAATAAAATAGACACTATTTACCCGATTATAGGCATTGAGGCTGCTAGAATTCCCACCACCAACACAATCAAAATAATTGGCCAGTAGTGAATTATTAAATCGGCCCACTCGTTGTTCTCAAATTTAGGACCCAGCAGTATTTTTGAATCTCTAAACTCCAAATAACCTAAAAAAATATTAAAAAAAAATTAATTTTAGTTATAAATTTAAAAATGTGGAAATTTATTTTAACTAACCATCTGGTAAAGGTTTTTCCCCTCTAATCAAGAGCCACATCACCTTTTGAGTGATTTCATAAAGAGGCTTCATGCCGCGGGCATTGTACTGTGTTGAACTTCTATAGGTGATGTTCTTAGACCATTCAGTATATTTTGTGGGTTTTAAATTGAGTTTTGTATTTAAATCAAATGCCGTTGTTGTTTTGCATAAACTGCCAACAATCATAAACAACAAACAAATGCTTATTAGATTCCATAATGATTTTATATCACTAAATCGCGAATGCTGAATGTTTGATATTTTTAACGTCATTTTGGTAAAATTTGTTGTGAAACTATTGATGTCTTTTGTTTTTAAATAATTATTGAAGGAATGTTGTTTGTTTGTTTGTTTTTTTTTTTGTAATTGTAATGACTGAAGTTCTGCTGCACACTAGTGTTAAATTAAAGTTTAGTTGGTTTCCTTTGTATTAAAAGCATTTGGCAGTGAGAGTTTCTCAAAAAGACTTTTAATATCTCCATTTAGAAAAGACTAAAAAATAAAAGAAATAAATAAGGAAGTTCATTATATATTTAACCATTTAAATTTCCATTAATTTAAAAACAAAATTCATATAGCAATTTTTTTTAAATTAATTCTTTAAGTATTAATGCATAAAAATCATGTTTTAATTTTTTAACACGTACTTAATGCAATTTAAAAGATTTAACCGTCCAACATGTTACATATTGAGCCCAAATCGCGCTTACCAAGCTTTCTCTGACTTTTGCATTCTAAGCCTTAATAGGCTTATGTCTAAAAAGCACATTTTTTTAAGTACAATTTATCACTGTGATAAATTTTTCGAGGGTGCTGTTAATATAATAATAATAATAAATATTGTAAAAACAGCTGGCTGTAACGTATAAAAACTATTTCAGAGTGAAAACTACGTCAATATAAAAAAAATATTTTTTTTTGTTGTTGTATAATATAAATCTTAATTTAATTTCCTAATTGTAAATTGTATGTTGTATAAAATACAACTAGTCAAGTTGCAAGTTTACATTTTTAAATTTCTACGGAATTTTTTTTAAAATAAAATAAACAATTTAAATTTAAATATGAAATTAAATTGCCAGACTGTTTTATCCAAATAACTATATTTTTCTCTACGGTATTCAGTAAACATCTCCAGTGAGTAAAATATATATGAGTGAAATATAATTAAGAGCTAAAAGGACTACAGTTTTATATTCATCAGCCTTTTGAAAATAACAAAAAGAACGCGAACATATTCCATCTAAATATCGGGCTTTTTAGCAATAAGTTTGTTTTTTAATTGTGGCAACACCAACAACATGATAGTTTTGATATTTATTTTATTGACGTATTCGTAGTAGATGCACTGGCAATTGTTACAATGAATTCAAAAATCTCATTAAAATAATAAAAATCCTCTATGAAAATGGTGGTTCGTAAAATTCGTGATATTTTCGAACAAAATAATCGTCCTTCTAAGACCGCTTTTAAGAATTTTGTCGAGACGACAGGCTCGATACAAAATGTGCGAATACCAACGCGTATTCGACCGGGTTGTTTAACTGAAAACATCGTAGCCGTGCACCACAGTGTTGAAGCAGATCCAAACTTGTCAATTCCTCGTCGTTCTCAACAATTGGGGTTATCCAAAACCACCACATGGCGAATTTTGCATTAAGATTTGACTTTGAAGCCTTACAACGTTCAACTTGTGCAAGAATTAAACAACCGGCTGGTTTTTCTGAAAAAATCAGAGAATGTCAACAAGCAAAATTACCGCATTTGGGTTTCTGAAAATCCTAGAGCGATTATTGAGAAACCTTTGCATGCTAAAATCGTTACTGTATGATACGCTATGCGGTCTGGAGGCGTGATTGGGCCGTTTTTTTTTTTTCGAAGATAAAGATATATGGTAATGATTAACAATTCAATTTTGGTCCATTATTGACGCCGTGGATATCACTGACTTGTGGTTGCAATAGGACGGTGCCACATGTCACACAGCCAATGAAACGATCAAGTTATTGCAAACCAAATTTGCCGATCGCATAATTTCACGACAACCAGCAGTATAGTGGCCAATTAGATCGTGTAATTTAACACCACAGGATTATTTCTTGTGAGGCTATGTTAAGGACAGAGTCTATAAGGAGCCAATCGAATCGATTTCAGCCTTAAAACTTAAAATCTATGATGTGATGAAAGAATCGACATCTTTCAGCGTGGTCGTGGTGGACGTTTGCCAGGTATCATTTTTCATTCATAATTACCGAACTTTTCTTTTCGTAATGCAATGAAAATTAAATCTTAATTTAAATTTTTTGTTCTTTTGTTTTAGGAAACTAATTCTTGTTGCAAAGCCCTTTTGTTTATATGGAAATTAGCAAAAATATTTGTACGACTTTAATGCAATACAACGACTAAGTACACCTACAACAGACTACGAATGGCAGAGATGTTTTACCCATTCACATCCGAAATAAAAGATATTTAAATATCGCGGGAATTGTTGTAACGTCCCTTCTGCGGAAAATGTACGAACAGAGCTATAAAATCTGTCAAGAGATGCTAAAATCCTGCTGATGGTTAAGAAGAGTCTATGCCTACAACCCTACAAGCGTTTCTCATAACAAAAAACATTTAATTACATTTATGCAAACTTCGTAGTGCATATGAAGTAGCCCCAAAAAGAAGAACTTCTGGCTATGAAATATCCCTAACTTCCCTTTTGTTCAGAGTGCGTTTAAAATCGGAAGAAAATTGAATATTTCAATATGAAAAATAACAAGTGTCCAAAATTAAATGATTTTTTGTTACGTTTATGGTGATATAATCCTAAAACTAGGCAAACAGGATCGAAAAAACTTGTTTTGAAGAAATCAATGTATCCATGACGGTTCAATTACATTTCATGCATTTCCACCTGATATATTTTTAGCACAATTATTTCAGGAATCGGACGAACAACGAGGAAGGTTTCATCAGGAGCCTAAAAGGCAAAAAATTAAATGCATTGCCTGCGGAGGTTGGAGTTCTAAAATTGTGCAGCCTGAAAATGAAAACACCAAAAATGAAGGTGACACTGAAATTGGTGGACACACTGAAGAAAACATGGCCTTGAATATTATGTATAACTCGGATAAAATGATGCAGACTCAGAACATGAATATGAACAACCTAAGAAAAAAAACAAGATCATCAGAACCACAATTGTCAGGTTAAACGAGGAAATAATAATTGAAAAAGTTTTAAATTTTGTTTCCATGCACAGAAATCAAATAAGTGGGTATGATTTTACGTCATACCGCGTCAAATTTGGTTTGTAAACAGACCGATTTCAGCTACGTGCCATCTTCAGATTCTGGTTCATCTTCTGTTCTCTTCTCTATGAAAATAGAACACTGAAGATGACATATAGTCGAAACCGGTCTGTTTACAAACAGAATTTGACATGGGATAACGTTTAATCATACCCAAAATACCCCGTCGGACAATAAACGCACATATCAAATCAAATAGCTGCAATATGAAAGTTTACAAAAACTATCTGTAATGCAGTTATTGAGCAAAAACGTTGAAAAATGGGGGAAAACTTTCATTTTCGCACTAAATGCACTTTTTTCGGGTAGGTATTACTCGCCTATTCAATATCTAAAACTTTGCTTCAGAAACTTCCTCGTCATCCTCGCCCTAGGAAGCCTTCAGGTACGTATATCCTCCAGTCACTCCTAGTTGCAACTTCAAGAGCTCGGATCAGGCCACAGCCACTCACTCCTTGCTGAAGAGTTGGAGACTATCCAACTCCTGGTCTAGAACGCATGAAGCTTAATAAAATTTAAGAACACAACCGCAATCATGCTCACTGGACCTGGACCAATCATTGTATTTATTGTGAATGATACGACCCACACAACTTAAAAGAAGGCCTCGAAACCACAATCACCACGATACTCCTGAAGAGCCAACCTCAATAATCAGTCAGAGAACAGCTAAAAGACTAAAGTGCCAAAAAGCTGAACTCTGGGGCTTTACTGATTCCCGTGGAAATAAAGTGGAATTGTAAAATTGACTCCTACTAGCCTTTTAGGGGACTGGGCTCCGTTTTACCCCCTTTTGCACATGTAATGACGGTGAGATTCCGTCAAAACATATCAATGTGCCCCCGGGGTATTATTGCGTACGGTATATCGAGATATATAACCGTGATAAAATATAGAAAAAGAGGGATAAAAATCCACTTTGACCAAACGAATGAAAGAAAAGTTCTTATTTTTGGGGATAATTTTCACGTGCAATTCTTATAATTGAGTTCCAAAATCATATGTCGTACAGTGTATTCAATAAAACAATACCAGTATAAACAAACTAATTGTATTTCGTATTTAATTCAAATCTTGCGTTAATTTTGAAATAAGTTTTAACAGTCTAAAACATCATAATAAACGTTAAAGCTATTAACAACAAAATAATAAAATTGATTGTCTATTATCTGTTTTGCTAGTATTTTACACGTAAGCTACTACATGTAACATAGTCATGTGTTACAGCAGTATCTGGTATCTAGTGATAGCAGTAACACCCTTAGGTGTTTAATTAAATTTTAACATGAATTCAATAATTTGAAATTTAAAAAAAGTAGAATTTAATTTGTAGGTAAAATTTCACTTTGTGAAGTCCTATCTCAAAATAAATGTGATTAATAAAAGAAAGCAAACAGTTTTACACCGCTTAAGGCTGGTGGCAAACATTCAAACGCTGCTGTCAAATTCTGTGAATAGTTGTGTATTATTAAATTTATTTCTTAAAAATTTATGTGACTGTTTGAATATAAAAACAATCATACAATCACAGAATTTTACTGTAGCATTTGAGTGTTCATTAATTGTTTAATTATAAAATTTTTATTAAAGCACAATTACTAGTAAGTCCAAACAATTTTTAAAAAATTAATGACTTTTTACATTTCCGAAAATATTTTTACCAGATAAGAAGCAGTAACCAGCTTGCGAAGACTTTAATGTTTTAAGTTTTTTTTTTCTTTTTAAAGAAGTGATGTTTAAAAGTAAAAATGACATTCGATTGGTGATAATAAAATTACACTGCCAGAAAAGTTAAGAAATATAAAACTAAAACAGATCTTCTTTCATCATATCAGTAAAAATTTTAAAATATTAGTTTTTATATAAAATAGAAGCAAAAATTTTAGATAAAAATAAATTTCAAAATTTCTCTATAATGTTGTGAAAGCCTTTATTGAAAATGAAAATGTTTTTGTTTCATATACAGGGGCGGATCAATAAGTCCGTGACAGTTTTTTTTTTGCAAAACAAAAATTTATTTTTTAATATAATCTCTTTTAAACTCAATACACTTAGTCCAACGTTTCTCCTGTTTTTGTATTCCTTCCAAAAAATATAATTTTCCAAGGTCCTTAAACCAGAGGAGAAGCCTATTGTTTAGACTGCTGCTTGGTCTCCAGAGTACAGTAACGGATCCATGTTTCATCCACAGTTATAAAACGTCGCTAAAACTCATTCGAATTGCAGTTAGACAACTTAAAACAATCCTTTGAAGTTGTCACACGTTTGTGTTTATGGTCAATTGAGAGCAAACGCGGAAGCCATCATGCAGACAACTTTCTTAAACCCAGCTGATCACTTAAAATCAAAACCACACTGCCTTATGAAATGCCTATGGCATCAACAATCTCACACACTTTTACTCTTCAGACGGCGAACACCATAACGTGAATTGATTTTCTTTTTGACATATTCAGGTGTACTGACTTCAATTGGCTGTCCAGAACGTTCAATGGCATTTGTACATGTATGAACCCCCCGGGGGCACATTTATCGGTCTTTATAGAATACTTGACTATCTAGACCTGTGCAACTGGGGTAAAAATGGAGCCCAGTCAGCAGGGGTACAACTGGAAACTCCACTTTTTTTCCACGGCAATCAGCAAGCTCGCACAGTTCCGTTATTTGTCTCTTTAGACATTTAACTGTTCTCTGGCTGATTATTGAGGTTGGCCCCTATATGGGAGTATCGTGGTGGTTGTGGTTTCGCGGCCCCATATCAGTTGACCAGGATCATTTCACCGTTAATGACACTCTAGGTGAATGATCCAGTCCAGTGAGCATGCTAGACATGTGTTCTGGACAGGAGTTGAATAGTCTCCAACTCTTCAGCAAGGAGAGATGATTTGCAGCGCTGCTCTGGAACTAGGAGAGACCTGTGGCTGACTTAAGACTACATAGTCAGGCGCAGATATAAATCATATCACGCAATGTACCCCCCGGGGCACATTTATGGTCTTTATAAAACGCTCGACTATCTAGACCTGTGCAACTGGGGATATAAGTCCCCTGAAGGCAGCAGGGGTCAACTGGAAGCTCCACGTTATTTCCACGGGAATCAGTAGCCCGCAGAGTTTCCGCTATTTGTCTCTTTAGACATTTAGCTGTTTCTCTGACTGATTATTGAGGTTGTCCCTTCGGGAGTATCGTGGTGGTTGTGCGGCAACGTCATTCACGCCCGGCTTCCTAGGGCGTGAATAATATTGCTTTTTATACCCAGTGGTATGACCACCATCTGATTAGGGCTCACTGCCAGGTGCAGATGTAAATCTTATCACGTAATGTACATGTGTGACCACAATGATAGATAATAAACCACCTTTTACCTTTGAAGTCGATGGTGCAGAGTCCCCATTTTTATTTATAGAGCTTTTCCTTGGTTTGATTAACGCTTTTTTTTTCGCCGAAAATAATGTTTAATGAGCACTTGATCTGCCCACGTATATATTAAGCGGGTAATTAACTGTTCTAAGAAAAAAAAGAGAAAGCAAAGTACAAAAGCACGAAGGAATATTTATCAAAAATGATTAAGACCTCAAAACCTTAATTATGGTACAATGCTGAATTAAGCTGCAACAACTAAATTCAATTAGAACAATCTGAACATAAGGCATAACTAGTATTATTCATTTTTAATTATCTGATTTATCTTCACTGTTTATGTTATGCTGTTTCTATTTATACAAGGCATTAAATATTCCAAAAAATTTTCAATAACGAAAAACTTTTCGTATGTCATCAGCATTTTGTTCAGTGCACCTTTAAAAGATTTTTGCTCAGATTGTATTATTTTCGACGAATAAACAACAATAAGAATGTGCGTTACTTTAATTAGATTATCAACGTTTTAAAGACATTCCAGTAAATTTATTCGAAACTATGTATTTAAAAATTTAAATGTTCTTTATCACAATTATAATGAAAATCAAATTTTGTTTTCATTACACAAAAAAACTTAAATTTGATTAAAATTACAAAAGCCGCTTATTCAGTTGATTTTGTTATTAATTAATGAAACTGTATATTCGAATGACTTAACATTTTTTTCTAGAAAATTTTATTTTTAAGCGCAATATTAGTTGACAGTATGACGAAATTTGTGAAATTTAATTTTTCATACTCGTATAACTTGAAAAATAAAAATTTGTACTACGATTATTTAATGCTTTTATTCCTAATTTAATTAAAAAAAAGTTATTGTTGTAAACATTTTAAATCATTTAAAATAAATCAAAAGTTTTCAATATGAAAACTTTGTTTTAAAATTCTTTTGCATTATGAAAGTTTATTACAGTTTCAATAATAAAAAATAAAGCAAATTAAACAACTTTATATTAAAGCTGCAGAATAGGGTTAATTGGGTTATCCTAAAAATTAAATCTGGAAGAAATAAAATTCAAAATTTAGTTTCTACCTACAAATCAAAGATTTCACACATAAACCGAAATTTCACAAAAATATTAAGCTTTCGAAATTAAAGTTTTACCAGAAAACACAATTTATCTAGCACAAGGTGTCCGCCGGAAAGGTTTACTACTTTGTTTGTTGATAATTTTTGATTAAATGGAAGTTAATGGATCTTATATTGATAAATATTTTATTTAATGTCGGCAATTATGTATGGAATGCAATATCAGATAAATGTCCACCTCTGTTAGCCTTACAAATGCCAGCCCATTTGAGCGAATTTTTCATTACATTCTTACACATTTCACGTGGTATTTCATTAAAATCATTGCGAATATTTTTTTGAGTTGCTCAAGTGTTTCTGGTTTGTTTGCATAAATCTTGCTTTTCAGATATCCCCACAAAAAGCAGTCCGGAACAGTCAAATCAGGCGACCGTGGAGACCAATCAACATCGCCATTTTTTGAAATAACTTGTTGTGGAAAGTGATCTCACAGTAATTCCATTCTAATGCTGGCTGTATGGGATGCGGCACCGTCTTGTTGATAGCACATTTTAATCAAGCTCAAAGCATATTGTTGTGGCGTTAAAAAATGTTCAATCATATCATGATATTGCTCCTCATTCACAGTTACCGTTACGCCGTTTTCATTTTTAAAGAAATAAGGTCCAATGATTCCTCAAGCCCACCTTACACACCAAACTGTCACTTTTAATGCATGCAAAGGTGACTGTTGTTTAATTTGAGGGTTTCCCATTCCTCAGAACCGACTATTCTGCTTATTCACATATTCATTCAAATGAAATTGTGCCTCATTATGTACTCATTATGATTTTTTCATAAAAATCGGGTTATAACCTCCAATTGGCATATGTACGGTGGTGTAAATGGTCTTGTGTCAACTGAATCTTATATGGAAACATATGCAAATCCTTGTGCAAAATTGTGGCGAAAGTTTTTCTTTGAAGACCAAGCTCCTGAGCACGGCGGCGAATTGAGGCTGATAGCTTGTTTTGAAGACTTTCTTAAGCAGCAGTAATGTTTTAAAGCCGATCTTGCAGTAAGTTGTGGTCAATGCTTGGACCTATCACCTATAGGCCCTCTTTCTTCGAAATCATTCACTACACAATAAATAGTTCGTTTTGTTGGCACGTTGTTTCTCCAAAAAAATTCACGTAAATTTCTTATCGCCATAGTAATCGAATATTGATTTAATAAAATGTTTTAACGATTAAAACACTTTGCTTTATCGAATATTTTTCAGTAATAAATTTGCCACATGTCTACTACACGGCTGCCAAATATGAACTGTCAAGACTAATGTTTGTCAAAATGGCGCAAAAACAAAGTAGTATACCTTCCCGGCGAACACCCGTACGTATTATACGTATTTTTATTAAACATATCGAAATTTTTGAAAACATTAAGTTTTGAAACAAAATTTGCCTTAAGAACCAGAATTCAGACTAGAACTCATACTCATGATTTTCTGTTTTATCAACAAGATTCCTGAAATGACCAAAATACGATTGCAAAAGGATTTTCTTAATAAACACTACACCGCTAAGGCTTAGAATACGATTACCTTGTTTTACTACACTGGAGCTTAATCACTCCTTTTATTATGAGAAACTACAGATGCCTCGATCACCTTATCTGATATCCCCCCGGGGTCACATGATAGTCTTTTTGGAGCCACTATTCCATCTAGACTGGTGTCTTGCGGGATAAAAGGGTGCCCAGGCCCCTTAAAGGCTAGTAAGAGCCATCTAGACAATCCACATATTTCCACGGGAATTAGTAGGCTCGCAGAGTTCACTATTTGTCTCTTTAGACATTTAGCTGTTCCCTGGCTGATTATTGAGGTTGGCCCCTATATGGGAGTATCGTGGTGGTTGTGGTTTCGAGGCCCTCGTGAGAGTTTTTTGGGTCGGATCATTCAAAATGAACACAATGAATGGTTCAGGTCCAGTGAGTATGAATGCCGTGTGTTCTTAATTATATTAAGCTTCATGCGTTCTGGACCAGGAGTAGGATAGTCTCCTCTTTAGCAAGGAGTAAATGCTGCGACCTACTTCGAGCTTTTGAAATTGCTACTAGGAGTGACTAGAGAATCCACAGATTCGAAGGCCTTCTAGGGCGTGAATGCCGTTGCTTTTCATTCACAGTGGTAATGGCCACCATCTGATTATAGCTCACTGCCGGTGCAGATGTAAACCTTATCACACCTCATCTGATAAAGGATGGGAATGGTCTTCGCATAATTCAGGTTCGTGTGCGTTCGCTTTCTAGCTCCATATTTTTCTCTGTTCGTTTTATGTATAGTCTGGCATGGTTTGTTTTTTTTTTTTTTGTGGGGCAAACTAGTTGAATAGTTGGCAACAACCACCCCAAAACGGTGGGCCTCAACCAAAGCATCTGCCACCATGTCAGCGCCGACTGAGAGGATATCATGATGGAGGCATTTGGAAAAAAATCTCAAGAAATCTGCTACCCTGGATTGGTGACGGGGGTTTAGTGGCGGGACACAAAAAGGATGAGAATGGTCTTCGCATAATTTAGGTTCGAGTGCGTTCTCTTTCGGGCTTCATATTTTTTTCTTTTCGTTTTGTAGAAAGTCTGGTATGGTTTTTTTTGTGACAAGTAGCAGCCCAAAACGGCGATCCTCAGTTGAAGGAACAGCCAGCATGTCAGCGTCACCAACATTCTAACCTCTATTTATTTATTTACGTCCTTTTTTCGTTTTTCATCACAATGCCATAGAATATTAAATTGTAATATAATATCACAAAAAATATATTAGAAACTGCAGACGCCTTCATCACCTTATCTGATATTTTAATACCAAAGCTCTTTCGTTAACTCCTCTACCACGGCTACACAAAAATTATTGTTTCTTTTTCTAATCGAAGACTTAAAATAACTGCTTTTGTTCTGTTGACAGCTAACTCATTCATCGTAACTACATAAAAAATAGCTTGTTTTTCTTTCCACTCAAAATAGTTGTTGGGAATTGAACTTATAACTCGTTTGGTTAATAAATATGCAGGAATCTCTACATAGACATTCACTGCGGTTACTTATTCGACAACAAAGGCGCCATTATTATTTTTATTCATTTAAAGGAATGTAAAACCTTGCTTTTGTAACAATTTTTAAAATTTTTGTTGTTTTTGATCACATCCATAATTGATATAAGATTAATCGAAATTAGTTTTGAGTTTCAAAAAATAATTTTAATGAGAATTTTTGAAAAATAATACTTCCTGTGTAAGTTAATACAAGTTTAACGCTAAAGTTTGTTCTATTTACTCCTTTTTATATTTAAGATGACCAGCATTATGATATTCCATATTTGCAAGAGTTAAACAAAGAACAAAGAAAGACGTAGTATAGTACACGTGTTTCTTAGTTTACATAAAGAGAAAAAATACACAAATATTCGAGTTTAAGCGTGACTAGTATTAAATATCTTAAATCAATATGGTGAAAAGTATAGAATGATCGGCACAGCTGAACAGAGCACAAATTGCAGTTGTTTATTTTTACATTACAACTCTCGATATCTTAAACAAAATAAAAATACTAAATAAATAAAAAAAAGGAGAAAAAATACAAGAAAAAGCTCTTACGCTTTCTGCAAATATTGAAAGTCACATACCTAAATATCAAACACTTTCGAATGATTGGGCGTGATTGAAATACAAAATAATGTACATCATTAAGGTCGTATGTTATCAATGTTTTTGTAAGTTGTTGTCTAAGACATTTTTGATAAAAATTAAAGAAAATAGTGTTAAATATAATCATTTACACAATTATAATTTAAAGTAAAGGGGGAGGAGAAACTATTATTTTTTTAATAATAAAGATATTTTTTAACAGCTTTAACGACTATTAGATAAGTTCGTTTTATTTGTATAGTGATTGTAGAAAATTTCAAATAAAACTTTTTATTTACTTCTTAAGAAATTACTCACATCATATTATTTTTTTGTTTTTTTGATGGAAAAGAAAAAAGAGAAAGCAAAAAGTTAAAGATTTTTTATTGTGAATTCATTCGTTCGCACAATTGCATTTAACAAAAAATTACTTTCCATACAAAAATTTTTTATTTTAAGTGCAATTGATCATTTTTGAAATTTTCATAAATAATCAATGTTAATTTTAAACTATTTTCGATCAAGAATACAATTTATTTTTATTTCTCTTTCATTTTATAGATTTATTCACAAAAGCAATGAATCATCATTAAAATCCCCTCTATAGCAGTTAACATTGAATGAAAAAATTATAGTCAGCAAAGTAGAAGTGGTTTCGTGAATAGCTTTTCTTTCATTCACGATCGTATATGCTCACGAATAAAATTTTACTCGTGGAGTAGCTGATTTTTAAATCAGCTGAGCGTTAAAGATAATACACTCTCACGATTTAGTCTAAAAAAAATGCTGTTGCAAATATTTTTTAAAAATAAAATCATTCAGCAAAACTTTAAAACTGGTATCCTAGTACAACACATGATTTTAAACTCTATTCTCAATTCAATTGCACCCGAAAGTTGTCCCAAAAAGAAGAATTTCCGCATTCGCTTTAGCTGCATTAATAATTGATTGGTCGTAAAAATTTGTTGATTGTACTGTGTTAGTAATACTGTAGACACTATGAGCGTATTGTTTTGCTCTACTGCCATGAGGGTCGTATTTATTGATAGGCTACTCGAATTTTACGAGGTGATAACAGTGAAATTTCCACCATTTTGATTGAAAATTTTCACCATTAAAATTCTTTGCTCAAGAGTGTAACGTTTCATGCTTACATTGACCCAACTTTTTACTAAATAAATCTAAAAGGATGACAGCTGCATTCTTGACACTTAACTTTAGCACCTAGCCTCCACCCGATTATTAAAAGCTTGATTTCAAATATTCTTGCTATTAGCTGCAGAAAATAAATTCAATGACTAAAAACTATTGAACTAGAAGCGAAATGAAGTTAATTATTATTATATTAACAGCAATTACAATAGCGATTTCCACCTTGACTCTTTTAAAATGCAAATGCACGCCCGGAAGAAACTAATACCACTTACTTTAAAGCTAAAGTTCTGCTCATTCGCGTTATCAATTATATGATCTAAGGTTAAATCATGATCATGAGTTAAACCAAAAACTAATTCAAGTCAATCACGTGCACTGCATACGCACTTCTTAAAATAAAAAATAAAAAAATAAATAATAATATCGGGTGGTAAAATTTTAAGGGCCTGTGTTGGATGTGAACCACACTTAAACGTCAAGTTTTTTTTCTGCATTTCATTTGACATTTCTCAATTTCAGACTAACTCAATTTGAACCATTCAGACTTATTATGAAAATGGGCGTTCAAATCAAAATGCATATCGTGCACTTCGTGACATTTTTGTTAAATTTAATCGTCCAAAAATTTGAGCAAACCGGGTCTGTAGGAGATGTGAAAACACCAATGCATGCTGGTAAAGTTTGTATTGCAGAAAATATTGCTGCAGAGCCGTCAACCTCAACTTGTCGTCGTGCCCAACAATTGCAACTCTCAGGTTCGTCGTTGATGAACATTTTGCATAAAGACTTGCATTTACACGTTTAAAAGGTGCAATTGAGCCAAGAACTAAAGCCACTTAACCATTCCAAACGTCGTCAATGGTCAGAATGGATGATCAATTTTCGAAGAAAATCATCTCCAGTGATGAGGCACATTTTCACCTCAATGGATTCAATAAGCTGAATTGTAGGTAATGTGATTTGACACCGTTGGACTTTTTCTTTGGGATTATTTGAAAGAAAGGTATACGTCAATAAGCCAGCAACAATTCAAGAGTTAAAGGATGAGATGATTCGGCACATTAACGGCATAGAACCCCAATTTATCGAAAATTTGGACCATCGTGTGGAGATGTGCCGCCGAGTTGGCGGCGCCCATTTGGCCGATATTTTGTTCGCTACATATCATAATAAAAAGAAATGACAATTTCCTAACTAATTTGTATTTTATTCAAAATCAGCATCGGCCTTTAAAATTTGAGCACCCTTTATAATAACGTTATTCTGCCCATATAAGATCATACTTGACACATGAGTTAAACAAAAAATAAATTTAAGTTATTCACGTGAACTGTGTGCACAGGCCATCAATGAAAGTGTTGTTCCATTTATTAAAACAGAAAAACTATTTTATATCTTTGCATTTTAGCACACTTGTTATAACTCATTATTCAAATTAAAAACTATATAAAGCATTTTCACAAATCGTATTTAAAAATTACAACTTTCCATGCCTGGCTTTTGAAGGCTTAATTAATATCTGACCTGTTGTTTTTCTTGCACTCAAATTTTGTTTTGTTTTGTTTTTTTGGTTTTTTGCTTTAACCAGTTTTGCAGGAGTTTTTAATTGTGTTTTGATCATTAATTGTTACGTTTTGTTACATTAGCTTTTTTTAATTTTAATATTCAATTTAATTTTTTATAAAAAGAAAAAAAAGCTATAAAAAAATGACAGGAAAATCGACAGCTTTTAATCTGTTTTGTAAAAAAAGGCCATTTCATGGGTTAAAGTCAGGGTAAGTGTTTTGTCAATCTGAAGCGTGTCATAAACTAAGTGTAACTTGGAGAAAAAAACGTTAAATTTTTCACACTTTCTCTTTACTTCTTATTACTCTTATCACAAAGAGCTTTTCGTCAAAGTGTTAGCAATTAAAAGTCTAAAGTGTGAGTTATTTAGAAAAAAAAATTGTCTCAAGTGGTACTTATATTTATAAACAAATTTCCAGAAAGAACAATTAGTACATTTCATTTAACAACATTTTAATTACAACACATGAATTTAGGACTGCCTTCTGGATATAACATGTGAAGGTAGCGCCAAAAAAAAGAACTTTTGCATCAATCGTTTTGTTAATAATTTAATTAATGGCCATAAGAATTTGTTTGCTCAGAGTGGACTTTTTCTATATTTTAACATGGTTATTTGTTGGTACTATATCTTAAGGAATATCTCTTTTGTGCCTGTACCAAAGTTGTAGTTATTGAATAGGGGAAAAAAATGCTGAATAAGCCTACCCGAAAAAGAGCATCCAGAGATTTAAAGATTTTTTCTCATTTGCCACCTTTTTTGCTCAATAACCGTTGACATTTAAATGCAAATCGCCAACGATATAATCTATCATTGGGTATAATTTTACGTCATCCCGCGTCAAATTTGGTTTGTAAACAGAGAAAAAAGAACACTGAAGATGGCACATAGCCGAAACCGTTCGGATTACAAACTAAATTTGACGCGGGATGACGTTAAATCATACCCAATTAAATCAAATTCCGTTGGGCAATTTACGCACATTTATAATCTATTCCCATATATTTCACTAAACCTGGGATATCATGGCAGTTTCTGAACGTATTTGCTTCGTCAACGACTTACAATTTTGAAAATCACCTTGCGTTTTCGGCATGAAGTCGCGCTAACATTTTGTTCTGTGAGTTTTTTACGCTTCAAAAATGATGTCAAAAATTCTGAATTGTTTGTGATAGTCCCATCTTAGCCACAATATAATCTATTTCGATTTGTGTTAGCAGTTGTATTGCCTTAGTTACAACATGGGTTGTCCTATCTGCATCATTCAGATTAGTTGGATGCAGACTTGAAGGTTAGTGTTATTCGATAACAGTACAGCGTTCGATAACAGAATCGCAATAAAAACAAGAATTTAGGCCTTGCATTCAAATTAAAATGGCTCCATTGAAAAAAACTGTGCACCTTTTTAAAGTATCCACATTACAAGGACATTACAACAATTTTTGCACAATTTCAAAGTGGTTCATCAAAATAATGGCAATACCCTGTTTTGAATTCCTCAGGTAAAGAAGTTTTTTCGATCCAGATTGCCTACATTTGCGACGATACGACCAAAAACGTAACAAAAATCATCCAATTTCAGGCACTTGTTGTTATATAAAATTATTCAAAGTTCTTATGGTTTTGAAATGTAATTCAATCTAAACAAAAGAGAAGTCAGGGATACTCCACAGCCATTAAATTATTAATGTAGCGTGTTGTACTGGAATTGCCGCAGTAAAACCGATAGTGTATACTTTTACTTGAAATTTTCAATCTGTAACCAAAATTTAGGCATAGGTCTTGCATCGAAATTACTGGCATCATCTTAGTAGTCCCATCTTAGCTACTCTGCATCATATGAGAATACATTGGTCGGATTGGTGAAAACGATTTAGGCTTGCATGCACACTCAATCTAGACTCGGAAATTTAGATGGATCGGTAACTGGTATTGTGGCAGTAAAACCGAGAGTGTTTACTTTTACTTAAAATTTTCAATCCATAACCGGAATTTGGGTTTGAGTAACACCTAGATTCTTCATGTCCAGATAGGTCTTGCAACCAAATTACTGGAATCATAACAGAAAACTGTACACCACCTCCTCCATGTATCCAAATTGTAAGGGTATTATAACAACTTTTGCTTTTTTTCGAGTAAAATTTGCACCACTTAAATCGGTTTCATCAAAATGATAACAATACGCTGTTCTTAGTAAAGAAATTTTTTTCAATCCTGTTTGCCTATTGTTGGAACCATATGACAAATGTAACAATATCCAATATTGGACACTTTCTATATTGAACTATTCAATGTTCTTTTGGTTTTAAAATGTAGTTCTTTCTGGACAAAAAGGTTGTTTATTCCACATAAAAAAATTCACAGAACAACGAATGATGCACAAGTTCGTATTTTGGGGCTACTTTTACGTGCAATTGAATTGAGAATTGAGTCCCAAATCAATGAGTAGTAAAATGTTGTACTGCGTTATTTTACATTATGTACTCGAAAATAATTGTTTACTCGTGTAAAAGTTTATTTACTTGTACTTTAATTTTTGTTCAGCTTTATTTACTGTATCTAATAACACTATACATTTTTAATAAAAATTAAAATTTTTAATTTCCAAATACCAACCATTAAAGAGTATATTTCATTTAAGTTAAATTTTTTTTTTGTTTTTTTTTTTCTTTTTTTAATATTTTATGAGTCAGCCAGCGGATATGCTAATTTAAATACTAATTATAATTTTCTTTTTTTTTTTTAATTTACATAATTTATTGTATTTTTTTCTAGTTTTTACTTTTTAACGCTTTCAAAATGGTGGGTTTTTCTTCACTTCACCATGTTCTTAATTAATATATAGTTAAGAGAACATATCGTATTATGTATTCTTTACATTAACAGCAACATTTTATTGCACTTAAATTTCATACAACCCATTGGATATCCGTAAGATAAAATGAATACGTACAAACAAGTTGTTTGTTGTTAATCAACTGAAGTTTCATTTTTATCATTTAAAAGAAATTAAGCAAAGAAAGAATCAAAAGCAACAGAGAATAGAAATAAAAAAAAAGTTATAAAACAGCAAGAGCAGCAACAAGATCTTGTGTTTGGCATAAAAACAGTTTTTGATGTCTGACACAATAATAAGTAAAAAAAAAATTTGCCATAAGAATAAAAAACAAGACACCCTAACATCGATACCTCTTTTATCACAACACGTTTTAAGTTTTTGCTGCTTAATTGTAGAATAGCGTGTTTATACTGGACGCTTTTGTGCGTTATCAAAAGTAAACGCGTTAACACTTTTATTAAGATACTCGTAGTTTTAAAAATTATGTGATTTAACAAAAACTAAAATTAACAAAAATATATTGAAATACAGAAGTTAATTTTTAGTATTAGAAACATGAAAATAGCTGAAAATTGATAAGTGAGGAAAAAAATTAATGTATAATGAGTGGACAAATTTGAGGTTAGGAGGTAAATTGACTTAACACGCAATTTTTTTGACAACTTCAGTTTGAAACCAATGTAATTCAGAAATGTGGAAAGTAATAATGGAATATAATGTAGGCAAATGTCCATCTCAAACAGATATTGGTAGACGTCCGCTTTTTCACAAAGGTTTCGCTTATCTCGTCAATGCATCGCAATATCTCATCTTTCAGAGTATTAGCTGTTGCGGCGTTAAATCACAAGAATAAGGCGGCCAATTAAAATCGCCAAAACGAGAAATCATGCCACCAGGATATTTCTTATACTATACCTAAATTGTTTAGCTATGTGGCGTCGTTTTGCTGAAACCAAAGGTCACTGATTCCAACATTAGTCAATTGTAGCTACAAAAAATTATTTATCAAAGTTTGGTTACGCTGAGCATTCAAGGTGTCATCGTTTCATTGATCATTTTTGAAAAAACACGGGTGGATTATGCTGCCTAAAGCACCATACGGTCACTTTCTATGTATGTGATGATTTTTCTAAAACTCTTGTGAATTTTGCGAACCCCATATGAGAAAATTTTAGTTTATTTACATAACTGGCTAATTAAGAGTGAGCCTCATCACTAACAATGATTTTGTCGAAAAATGTGTTGCTTTCGATCAATTTTGCAAACAGCCAATTCACAAACGTTCGAAGTGAACAATGGTCGGTCGGTCAGCTTAAATTCTTGAACGAGTAGAACTTTATAACCGAAAAGGTTAAGGTTTGTATATAAAATTTTGCGTAAAGTGCCTGTAGTGATGCCCAACTGCTGCAATCGTCGATTATTCGATATTCCATGCTCATTTTCAACACTTTGCTGTACATCGTCTGTGTTTGCATTACTACGGCCACTACGATCATATTGTTTTCATCCATTTTCAGCAGCAGAGATTGGAGGTCTTAGAAGTACCCTGATTACGAATTTAATAAATTCTTGAAATTTTCACCATTTCGCTAATAACTTTTCACAACTAAAATTCTTAATGCATAAAATATCCCAAGTTTACTAAATAAATTAGCGATTAAATTACGCATAGGGGTCTCAAATTAAAATTTCCCCACTTAATTCTCGACATTTAATCATTTGGCAGAAAATTTACTTCCTAACCTCCAATTTTTCACACATTGTTAGGATTGACCAAATTGTAAGGGCGATAAGCTTTCAATGGCACATCGAAATCCCTATTCCATTTTTATTGTTTTATCTGCATTTAGGTTTTATCCATAATGACAAGACTACAACAATCATCTTTCAATGCCTTTCTTCATATTCCTTCCTTCCTTCTATTCTATCAGAACACTATCAACGAGTTTATCTGTAATCTAAGTAGTTTACAAAAACAAAACCTTCTACAACCTCATGTTTGTTTAAATATCGCTAAAACTCAAAAAAAAAATCCGAAATCGAAAATATAGCAGAAGAAAAAATTTTCAAATAACCAAGAATTTTTAATAATTGAAAATCAATTATAACAAAAACATCAAATCGTTTATAAATATTTTAAAAATCGAAGTAATATTTAAATAATTTAAATAATTGAAAAAGGTGGTAAACATCGATTATTTACACATCTTTATAATGAGTTGTTATATTACCACAAAAACAAAACAATTCAGTGACTTGGAAAACTTTAAATAACGTTTAAATAACATTTCCAAATACTTAACTCGTTAGAAATAAGTAAAAAATAAAATTGAAATAAATATTTTTATGTCGTCCCTTCTAAACGGCTCTTGCTATAAAGTCCGAAATAATCAAACTTGTATACTCAATGTCAAATTAATAAAAAAAAAAAAACATTTAGAAATAACATTTAAAAGTTAAAAAAAAATAAAACTAAAATTTAGTTGTGTCATCACAATTAACCTTTACCTTACACAATGCTTACAGCAGTTAATAATGTCTTCAAAAGAAATAATGTCTTCAAAAGAAAGCATCAGCATTAAAATTTATGTCAATGTGATCAACATTTTCATTAACGCTACAAACTTTTAACTTCCTGCAAAAAACAAAAATATAAAAAGATTTTTTATAAAACTTTATTTTAAAAGCAAAGTTTTTATTAAACGAGTAATAAGAAGGTTTTATTATTTTATTTCATTTAAGTAAGTTTGACTGAAATAACGCACAAAAAAAAATAACACCTAACAATTTATTATCCAGATTAGTATCTATTAAACATTTTTTTTAGTTCTCATTATTTTGCTACTTAAAAATTCCAGAAGAAATTCCTACATTTTTTTTTTAAATAATGAGCGACAACATTTTTGGTGGATGAGTTTTGTTCACAAAAATTTCTAACAGTCTAAAAAAAAGGAAAAATCTTTGTTATCGAAGATTTTATTAAGTGTAATCAAAGTCATCACGAATATTTTGTTTGAGTTGCTTAAGTTTCTGGGTTATATGCATAAACCCTTTTCAAAGAAGTAAGGTCCAATGACTCCTCCTGACCAAATTGCACACCAGACTGTCACTTTTAATTGTTACAAAGGTGACTGTTGAATAAATTGAAGATTTCCCATTCCCCAGAACCGACTATTCTGGGTATTCATCCATTCGTCACTGGTTTCTCATCGTCACAGTAATCGATGATTGATTTTGTAAAAATGTTTTAACGATTAAAACATCAAATATTTTTCCACAATAAATTTGCCGTGTGTCTACTTCACGACTGCCAAATATGAACCGTCAACACAAATGTTTACCAAAATGGCGGCAAAACAAAATAGTCTGCCTTGCCGGCGAACACCCTACATACAATATAATAGTCACTTTTTTTCTTGTAATGCAAATTAAATTTCAACTGCTAACGCCAACTAAATTACTACAAATTGAAACGCATTTTTGTATTGTACAATTAAAAAAAAATATTAAAATATCTTATATTTTTAGGGTGTTTAAAAATGTTTCAAATCACCATAATAACTGATAAAACTATTAAATATAAAGTAATAAAAATGATTGTTTTCTATTTTTTATGTATTTTTTTACACATTATAAGGTGTTCGTGTTTCTATAATATTATTAATTATAGAAACATAGTTTTTTAAAGTGATAAAAACACCTTGCACCTTGTATGTATTGTGTATTATTAAATAGTGCATTAGTGGCAACCTTAACACCCTACATAATTTCTAAAATGCTATACCCATTTAAATAAAAAAATAGATAAAGCACATCCTCAAATGAATATCTTTATGTACATATTATGGAAATTGAAATAAAACGTCATTTATAGAACTCACCCAGCTAATTTATGATTCAGTAAAACAAAACAAAAAAAAGTTCTGTAATTAAAATAAACCTTGTGTAAATTTTATATTGGGTGTTTTTATAGAGGTATAGAACTTTAAGTTGGCAACCATTTTTTAACTGGTGGCCATTATGTCAGTTGTCTAGTTTTAAAACGAAATCGCCACCTTAGAGCCAAGTTCCCTAATCTGGCAACATGATGGGCTTTGTATTATTTGTTAGAGAAACTTATGTTTCACTAAGAAATCACAATCACCTTTATTCTGTTTGGTGACGACAACATCGTCGTTGATTTTGAGGCAACTTCACTTTAACACAACATCAAAACGAATTTGTTATTCCCTAACTTATGTTTCACTAAGAAATCACAATCACCTTTATTCTGTTTGGTGACGACAACATCATCGTTGATTTTGAGGCAACTTCACTTTATCACAACATCAAAACGAATTTGTTATTCCCTTACAGTCTTATGATGACGTTGCCAGTTTATCGATTATTGCAATAAAATATAACACACATATCTAATATTTGAGTCAGCTGATTCATTTTTGTACCATTTTTGATAAAATTGTTGTGAAGAAAATATTAATTGTGTGAAAAAATAAAATCTGTATTTTTTTATTATTTGTATTTGACCTTTTTTTTCTTTTTTAATAAATAAGTAATTATCTTTATATAGGTCATTTTTAATTAAATTTAATACACAGATATTCAATATTTCGCTTTCCGTTGGAAAGCTTCCTTAAGAAATTAATTTTTATAAATTAATTATAAAATTTATAAATTTTACAATTAAAAAGACCTATAAAAAGATAAATACTTATTTATTATTTAAAATCTGTATCAAAATTAACCTAAAATAAATTAAAAATCAAAATAAATTAATATCAAAATGTTCAGCAGATTTGCCACAGCTTCTTCCAAGGGGCTCAGTATAAGTTGATTAAATATGCCGCCTCCAGTAGTTTTGCATTGCATTTTGCTTTTTACCATCTTTTTTTTACTTTAAATTTTAAGTCGCGCCAAATCTAAAAGAAGAATTTTGTCAAACTCATTTTATTTGGTGGGCCAAGGGCGTTTGAGCAGTCGCAACACTTTCCCATTGTTCCTTAAAATTAGTAGAAACGCTGTCTCTTCGAAATCCCCTGGCAAGTGATGGTTTTTTTTTCCATTCTTCCACTAATTTTTCAAATTGGTTGGCGTTAGTAATTTGAATTTTTCCCATTTTCTATTTTATTTGTTTATAACAGCACGACACCAAAATCACATACGACAATATCAACGGCAATTTAAGGCAACATCGACGTAAAATTGTTTTACAGTCAGTCATCGATAAATAGCAATATTGCCAACGAGAATACGGATTTACAACAAACGATAAAAAACAACGTCGTCTTGTATTGCGGTCGCCAAACAGAATAAGGGTGAATATTTCAAAAATATGTAGAAATTGAAAATCAAAATTATGTACAAGTTGATAATGCGAACTACAATTTTATGCTTAAAACAAACAGTACAATTTGATAAGAAAGCTTAAAATAGAATTTTCTAATGTTTAATTTAATAAAGTTAAAGTATTCCAAAATTATTCTAATAAGGCATTTTTAAAATATAAAAAAAAAACTGGATAATTTGTTGAAAAGGAAAAAATACTGAAACATTTTTATTGTCACTTACATCGAACTCCTAAATAGAGCTTAGCCGCACAGCAAATGAAAGAGCGCTATACCTAAAGTAATATACTCTTATTTGAACAGATTAATATTAAAATAACTTTATCATTTTGATACGCATTTCACTTATGAAAATTAATGTTTATTTAATTAGAATATAAATCCTGACAAAAGGTCAATCAGCTAATGAGAAATCAACACACCTTCATAAAACATATTTTAACAAACTATTCTAATGTTCTGGCAAACCTTTTATTCATAATTAATAAAGCTAAAGAAAAAGCATTATTATTCATGAAAGAATTTCATAATGTAATTAATTTGTATTTTAGTGTAACAAAACGCAAACAATGAGGGATGGTATTGACTTCTAAGGATTTTAATCATGAAAAAGAATTAACATAAAAAATGAAAATTATATTTATTATATTAAGATTTTAATGAAAATTTTTGCTTGAATTGTATCAATAATTTGATACGAAAGGTGGATACGTATTTCCTACGAATTTAAATATTTTTCGCGTTAAATAATTATTTAATATTTAGGATGTTTTTAATAGAATTATAGAATATGTGGCGTAAAATTTTGTCAGCTGTCAAGTGTTTTATGTTTAGTTTGATTTGGCACTTCAACATGAATAGATTGATGTCTGAACAATCTCTCCAAATTGTGCAAATTGGACTCAAAGCAGGGTTGTCGTTTATTCTGATTTTATTATGAGAATTTTATTTAGCAATGAGGCTCACTTTTGTTTGAATGAATTCGTCAATAATAAAAAACGGTGACTCAAATGTATGTTGAGTCACCGTTACATCCAGAAAAACTGAATGGCGGGCTGGTGGAATCATTGGTCCATATTTCTTTAAAAGCGTTGCTTGTCAAAATATTACAATCAATGGTGACCACGTTAGAGCTATGATTACTTTTTATGGGCTGATAGAATCATTGGTGCCTACTTCAGAACGTTACAGTCAATTGTAACCGTTATAGAGCCATAGTTATTAAATTTTTTGTTCATCAATTAAACAATCATGATGTGCAGAAGCTGTGGCTTAAACAAGACGGCGCAATATATCACACAGCCCGTGCCAAAATTGATTTTTTGAAAGAAACCTTTGTTAACTGCACAGTTTGAAGTTACCACCCCGTGATTTGGCCTCCAAGACCTGCGATCTTGCGCAGCGAGACTATTTTCTGTAGGGATATGTAAAGTTGTTAGTCTACGGTAAAAACGAGAGGACAACATTCGTCGTTATCGATATACGGCTACGAATGCTGAAAAAAGTTATCGAAAATTGGACCTCTAGATTAGACTCTATCCGAGCCAGCCGTGGCTGTCTTATGCGATAAAGTCAAATTTAAATTATAATGCCAGAAGATTATCTTTTGAATAAAGTAATTTTCATAGCAATTTACCTCTATAAAGAACACCATTTACAATCATTTTTCTGCTTTTATTTTTAATACGGGTCAGGTAACTAAAAGAGAGTGGATTCTTATAAATGCAAATAATCTAGAAACAGTAGCAAAAAGTGTTATGAGAAGCAGAAGAAGTGAGGAAGAGATGGACGGTAGAAGTATTTGTGGGCATTGACTAAAAATAAACTACTGTTGTCAAATCCTCCTCTTAACGTCTATCCCGGCTGTTTGTTCGCTAATGGCGAACGCTTTCGTTATTTATACATCATTTTCACGTACTGGACCATTACGTAATAGAACGTGGCTTGAAAATTATGTAATCACATCGACAGCGCTCGCCATTTGTGAACAAACAGCCAGGAAAGACGTTAAGGGGAGGCATTGACAACACTGGCGAAACAAACCCAAACAATTTAGTACCTAAAAATGAACTGCTTAATTATAATTTATTCGATGTACAAAAGAAAAAATCCGAAATTCCTCAAAAAAAAATTAAATTACAAAAATAAAAATCTCTCCTTTATTTTTTCAGAAAAGCCATAAATCACTTGTGACAAAATGCTAAATTTTGCCAAAACTTTGCCAATCGTCTTTTGTAGTTTAGTAATTTCCGAAAGCCTACCTCGTATAAGTTTTTAGAAAACGTTATATAAATTTTTAAATACTTTTTTTAAGCTCCGACATTTTTTTTGTTTTTTAAGAGCCCTCTTGTCCTATAGTTGGCCATGTTTTCTTTAATAAAATATTTTTTTTAAATTTTGTAAATTAACCGATTTTTATTTCAATAACTTTTTGTGTTTTTTTTTTAATCTCTTACTAAATATAAGTTTTTCTGGTTTTATTAACCTTAATTTTTAATAACCAATTTCATCTTATTAAAAGCGATTTCAACCAAATCAAATGTTTGTTGGGCTGTTGATTTTGATTAATTTTCCACTTAAGTGAACAAGTAAAAATGTTTCAAAGTTATTTTAATTTATATATGTAACAAGTGTCTACTTTCAAAATTTGTTCTCTCACACGTTGATTAGGTTTGTAAACTTGTAGTGGCTCTGTTTAATAAAATATTTAATAGAAAAAAATATTTATTAGTTAGTTGTATTCATTCCCCATAAACTTAGAACATAAATAAACAATTTCTAAAGTTGAAAAAATGTGTTTTATAATTAATATTGTTTATAATACATTTTTTTTAAGAATGTGATTAGAGGAGACTGCTTAAAATTCTACTACATTAATTAGACAAAAGCATTGTGGCGGATTTAAAATTACAACTTAGTTTAGTACAAAGAACTCTTTTTTTCTTTGTTAACTACAAGTATTAACCTTCTTATCAGTGTTCGTTGCTATTGAAATTGTGTAAATGAACTTTGTAAAAATTTTAAAATTTGTAAAAACTTTTCAATTTTTTTGTAAAGCTTATTATAACGTGTAAGGAATACAAACAAAGATTTAAAATTTTTTTATTTGTTTTTTATAATTTGTTTTATAAGTTAAAAAATATCTTTTTAGCCTAAATAACAGTGAAAACATCTGTGCAAAGCGGATTCTTCTAGTGAAAAAATCTCGTTTTGTTTCTCTTCTCAGCTGTCTTAATAAAATTTTCTACTTCAATTGTTTCTTTAGCTAAGCCTAGAGTTCCCCGATTTTTTCAGCTTAAATTCCCAAATAAAAGTTTTAATCTCCAAAAATTCCTAAAAACCATTTTATTTTATCACCAAAAGTCTCTCTAAAATAATATTATTTAAACTTAAATCCATTTATAATTAACCCTGGTATACTTTTCTTGTGCAGTAAATAATTTTCTTGTAAAAGTATGACATATTTGCATATAATTTAAATGACTTATAATTCAACTTTATAACTAAAATCATTACATTCGCATTAAAATTTTTCTTTTGTTGCATAAATTGATTAATTCACAAAATAAATAATTCTTATATTTTTTGTAAATAGATCTACAATAATTGAACATATTAAGTGAGATTAGTGTAAAACTTGATATGTTAAATGGAACTATAGGTAAACAAAAATATGTTCCTACAGTATGTCTCCTTACAACGCTAAAATAAATGTAAACAGATATTTCACAAAATTTTTGTGATAAGAAAGTCTTTTAAAAATAATGTGCTTCTTTACTTTTGGGCGTTAACTTTTGTAAAAAAAAACAGGAAGGAGGATAGAAGAAATATGATGATGATTTGTCAAGAAATTCTCTATAGGATGGATGAGGAAGCAATTTGTAGCCCAGTTAATGAATTATTGCCATGGAATGTGCACCCTTGCATTGTCCTAGTGAGAAAGAACTTTTTTTTTGGCCAAATGCGATAATTTTTTCTCAATTACTCATTTAATCGACCCGACAAGTTGATCCCTTCTAATGATAGAAATTTAAAACCCTGACAACGAATTTGTTTTTTAAGCTAAATATCAATTAAGCCTTTTTATTAAGAAGCATCAACAATGGCAAAGCTAAAAGAACATTAGCATTATTTGTCATTTAATGCATATGAAATTTTGAAAGGAAGGATTGAAAAGATTCAGTATTTAAAAACAATATTTTATTAAAATATAAAAGTTATAATTTCACCAGGTCGGTAAAAATCAAAACTTAACCAGCAAATTCAAACAGAACCAATAAAATATTAAACGTTCAAATTTTGCAAACTAGCTGTTGTTTCACTTCTGGCCAACGGAATGGCCTGCTTAGTTTTGATCAAACATTTTGAAAAGTACCTTACAGTACAGGTTTGAAATTAGAAAATAGATAAAAAAGCAGAAAATATTGAATAAAACAGTAAGAGCAAAAGTGTTCATACATTGGATTATATTTTCTTCTAATTAAAGTTTGAATAACTTATTATGTAATTAAAAATTTTCGATTGCTCTCCATTGAGTAGCATACAGCGATAGATCTCTTTGTTGACTCAGAAAAAACATGACTTGATTGAAAAAAGTTGAGATCAATTTATCCCTTAGAGTAACTAACCAGACAAGTTATTACTGTCGAAGTTTTCAAACCGCAAAATATCTCCTGCAACAATCACGGAAATGGGTTTGACCTGGTCACTTTGTTCTTTTGCATTTACTTTTGAGTTGTCACTGTCCCAAAAGCCACAATTTTAATTTGCGATATATTCACGAAACGCAAGGATTTGACGTAATATAATATAAAAAAATGTGTTCTGTATAAAAATCTTTTTCTATGAAGTGTGGGCAAATTTAAGATTAGAAAGTAAATTGTCTGTCAAATGAAAAAATATCCAGAACTGAATTATCATCCTTAAACATTTATTTAGCAAAAAGTAGGGAAATTTTATACATGGATGGTTACACTCTTAAAGCATAGAATTTTAATTGTGAAAATTTCACTGTATCAGTTCGTAAAATTCGAGCAGCTTTTCTTCATAATTAGGCTCCTTCTGAGACCGCTGTGCATAATTTAAACACAAATTTTGCGACTGCCAGCAATATTGCTGCTGGCAGTAAACTATATAGGGTCCGCCAAATAACTTTTTTTTTAAATGCCATAAACAAAACTACACAGCTTCGGCTGTGTGGCACGTAGCACCGTCTTGTTGCCAATATCCTCCTCTTCAATTTTTGTAAGCAAAAATTCGTTCAACATGGCCCGATAACGATCGCCATTGACTGTAACGGCCACTTCTGAAACCATTTTTCAACCAATTATGCCTCTGGGCCCAAATCCGCACCAAACAGCGACTCGTTTTCAGTGCGTCGGCTTTTCAATGTATGCAGGTTTTCTGTGCCCTAAATGCGACAATTTTGCTTGTTTACATACCCGCCATTTGCAAAATCGGTATCTTCTGTAAGTCGATCGCAGGCCCACCTAGCGAAGCGTTTTTCAAGCATATACACAACCATATTCGTTCAGCGGAAGGATAAAACTGATTATTTGTCAAATCAAACATGAGCTAAGTGTTACCATTCACGAAATAAGCACTAGTTGAAAAAACAAACGTTAGATGGCAGACCCTATACTATACGTGACCGTAGTGGTGCAAATATAGACGCTGTAGTATAGTGCAGAGAATGAGACCATTTACTCGTCGACGTTCACAACAATTGGGTATCATTAAAGTCACTTTGCTTAACATTTTGCATAAATATCTTCATTTTCACCTTTATAAAATTGAAACCGCTCAAGAATTAAAGCCGATCAGTTTGCGTCAAACGTTTGTAAATTAGCGGATAGAAAAACGCATTTTTAAAAAAAAAAACATCTTTAGTGATAGGCGGTTATGTAAACAAACAAATTGTCGCATATGAGGCTAACAAAATTATTACACAAATTATTACATCCAAAGATAGTGGCAGCGTGAAGCGGTTTGGGGTTACGCGACATTATTGTTGTCGAAAATGAGAAAGTAAATTATAACCAATTTTTTGTGGCCACAATTGGCTAACATTGAACTAGGGTTTCAGCTAGACGGCGCCACAAGCAATACAGCCATATCCAAACAATTCAGTTATCGCATGAGAAATTTACCGATCGTGTAATTTCTTGATTTAGGAATGTCAATTGGTCGCCTCATTTTTGTGATTTAACGTCGCTACATTATTTTCTGACGCCCTTTTAAAGATTGGGTTTACGTGAAACATCCCATAGACAGCTGAAGCTCTGAAGGATGAAATACGCTGCATTGACGAGATAAGCAAAGCTTTTTTGCAAAATGAGCTTCCATATTTTGTAAAAAGAGCTAACATCTGCCGACGTGCTAGAGGTGAACATATGTACGACCATCACATTTGTACGTTGCAATGGCATTAATGAAACTAACGTTGTCAAAAAAAATGTGTGTTTTAAGTGAATTTACTTCTTGATTGCCTGAAATTCTAAAAAGTGTAATCGAAAAATTTAAACACATCCAGCTGTTATTAAACCAACGATTCATGAGATGGCCAGCATAAGAATAATCATATGATGACCCGTTTTATAGTTGTTTTATTTATGTAACAGAGTTACCAAATTCAAAAACTGAAAAAAAAGGTTGTAAAAAATTTATTAAGTTTTGTTTTTTGCTTTTAAAAACAAATATTTTCAATTATTTTTGTATTCTAGTTTTTTTTGCCGTTTTTTTCTCCGATTGGCTTGTAATTAGAGTGTTGCTTTATCAGTTTGAGAGTGGAGGGTGTTTGTTTCACCTGCTAAAAACACTTCTGCGTGTGTTGTTAAAATCTATAAAATTTTTCATTACTACTTCCGGCGTATTGAATTTTTTAACTCATTCACTTTGAGAGTAATATTTTTATTATGTATTAATTTTTTTTATTTATACATATATCAAATTAAACAATTGAAATTTGTTTTTTCTTTTTTTAACAATTGCACTGTAAATATTTTGCTTATTAATACATACTCATCTATTGACATTATTTTTTTTTTTTTTTTTTTGCTTTTATACTTTGTTTATGTTATACACACAATTTGTTTATTCTGAACTGAATATTTCTAGCCGCGAATTATATTTTCTTTCTTAGTATTTATAGTCTAATATTACAGCATTATTATTTAAATTTATTTTATTATAAATTGCCTTTTATTAATTTGATTAAATTTATTTATTTTATGTTACGAACGCACTTTACTCATGCACTTGTATAAGTTAATTGTTCTATGGAAAAATATTAATGCAGAAGCACAAGTAAAAAAAAAATAAATAATATTAAATACACATGCGCTTTAGCTGAAAGTCCATAAGGAAAGAGAGAATGTTCACTGACCCTTCGCAGGATGCTGCGAAGTGTAGTGAACCCCAAATTGACTTTCTTTTTTTCCCTTTTTGTTTGTATTTTTATTTATTTACTTATTTTTTTTTTTAGTTCATAACAGAAATTGTGATAAATAGGAATAGATAGATGGTTTATAAATATAAACAATATTTAACGAAAGATTCCTGTCCTTATAAATGAAAGTAAAACAATAAAAAGTAATATCAGCAATAAAATCATCTTCGGCGGCCTCATTTTGCAACAATTTCTTACGAGGACACAAGCACTTTTTGAATTGCTGTTATAACGTAAAGAAAATAATTTGACCTCAATACCATCGATGTCAAATTAAATTGTATAAGCTTGTGCACATACACACATACATATACTTTGCAACAAACAAATGTGTCAAATGCATGTTGGAAAATATTTAAATTAAAAATTTTTTATGTGAATCTTAAATCACTTCTTTTCAAATATGTTAGCGGAATCAAAAATTTAAATTACTTTTAGGTGCCAATACTTTTATAATTCGTTATTACTACTTGTTTTTAAGATCATCAGCAAAAGCGCCCTTTCGTTACGTGTTGGAATATTCAGATATGGCTGGTACTTGGGTTATTTATTAAAGAAGGGCAAAATTAAGGTAGGCGCAGAAAATCTGGTTTTTATATGTATTTCACTAATCGCTTAAACTATATCACCAGTAAACTTTTATTGAAAGCACAAATATTTGAAAGAACGAGAATTGTTTTTAAAACTCAAACAACTTTTTACAACTTCTTGCTAATTTATACTTTTTTAAACACGATTTCTGGCTGTTGCTTATCCCAGCTTATCCGAATGCCAACTTTAATTTTAAAAAAGCCTGAAACATTTTTTTTGCTTAAGAAAACTTTCTTAAACTAAATGGGAGTTGTGTAAAAACCATTAGACAAAATATTAAAGCTTTAATAAGTGTTAAATATTTACAAATATATTTAGATATTTGTAACTTAATTACGTTTAAAAATTCAGAACGATTGTAATGAAATTTATGTACAATATTTACCGTGGGCAAATTTAAAAATTAGGAAGTAAATTGTCTGTCAAATGTTGAAATGTCAAGAAATGAGCTGGCACCTATTGGCATTTATTTAGCAAAAAGTTCGAAAATTTTAAGCATACATTCTTGAGTAAAAAATTTCAATTGTTAAAATTTACTATCAAAATCGTAAAAATTTCACTGTATCGGTTCATAAAATTCGAGGAGCTTTTCTTCACATTCAGACTCCTTCTAGAACCACTGTACGTAATTTAATCTCTAACTTCAATCAACATGACAGGTATTATTGCTGAAAACAGATCAAAGCAATATGCTCGTAGTGGCCGTAGTAATGAAAACATAGCCGCTGTACAGTAAAGTGTTAAGAATGAGCCTACAACATCAACTCGTCGACAATTCAAGAATTTGGTACCATTTGAGGCAATTTGCGAAAAAATTTGCATATAGATCTACATCTTCCCGCTTTAACTGTCAACTTCGACCAACTTTTTTTTGCCTCGATAACCAACTGATGCTCAGAAAGATGAAATTGGGCGCTGGATTGTCGAATTAAGTAAAACTTTATTTCAAAATGTGCTTCAAAATTTTATGAAGCACGTCTAGCACGTTGGGAGACATTTGTCCGACATCATATTCCATTAATAATTCACAAGTTTCTTCTTTACTCTATAAAACTCAAGTTGTCAAGAAAAGTGTGTGTTTTAAGCCAATTTACTTCCTGAAATTTGCCCACCCAACATGAACGTTTTTTTATTCATATCAGATAATATTCGTCATTTTAGCATTCTATAGTTATCTTAGCTTTTATTTGCTATTTTAAGATTTATTTTATTATTTCGCGGTACTTTACCTGAACGACTATCAACTTTCAAGTGAAATTTTATAATTTAATTTAAAATTTAATGACGAATATATCAGAATAAATTAGAACAGTGCATCGAATAAGTATACAAGTGTAATTTTTATGCCCTTGAAAGAAAGGAATAAATTTCTTCTATAGAGTTGAAAACGTATTTGATATTATTGGGACATCGTGGGTCTCAACACAAAATTGTTAATATGTAATCAATTGTATAGTTGAGGCTTATTTCTCCCAAGTTTTAAACTAAAATTGTGAGGGGGTCAACAACCTTTAGACAAGAAAGAGGCAAACCTAGCTGGATGAAATAGAGATTTTGGCACTCTAAGGCTTAAAGAGGAACAGACTTGTATTTGTGGTACCTATTTTCATAAAACAGTGAACATTTAATGAAATAAATAAATATTTTAATGAAATATGTTGCAAAGTTTAAGTATTATCTATTTTTATGGTGCAAAAAATGTATAGTAATTCGTAAAATGAGAACGGCTGGGCCGATTTTTGTCAGTTGTTCGTATTTTCAAGAAGATGATTTTTACGAAATATAATTTTGGAAAATCCCTCTGGAAAAGTGTGAAAATTTGAAAAATCGAAAATCGAGTTTCTGTATGAAATTTTTGTGAATTCACATCGTCCAAGGAGGAACTCATCAGCAAAGTGTTCCCCGGCATTGCACAAAATTACAAAAATCTCGATTGGATTGGTAGACGGGCAAGACTAGCAGCGAAGAATAAGGAGATCGATAGCTTAAACTTAATTATTAAAAGTCAAATAACAGGAAAACTGCCTACATACATTTCGTAATAAGATTTACATCTGCGCCTTGGCGCAAGCCTTAATCAGATGGTGGTCAAACCACTGTGAATGAAAAGCAACGTCATTTACTCCCTAGGAAGCCGAGGACTAATTCTAACAACACTTCATTCCTAATTGCAATTTCAGCGGTTCCAAAGCAGTGTTGCAAGCCACTACTCCTTGCTGAGGAGCTGGAGACTATTCAACTCCTGTCCAGAACACATGACTAGCATGCTCACTGGATCCGTATCATTCAGCCGTTCGTGTTATTAAAGGCGAGATGATCCTGGCCCTAATAATCAAATTCATGCGGGGGCCAACCCGAACGGCCAACCTCAATAATCAGGCAGAGAAACAGCTAAAAGTCTAAAGAAACAATTAGCGGAATTCTGGGGCTTACTGATCCCCGTGGAAATAACGTGGAGCTTCCAGTTGTACCCCTGCTGACTTCAGGGGACTGGGCTCCCTTATGCCCCCAGCAACACAGGTATATATGGTTAAGTAATCCATAAAGACCGATAAATGTGCCCCAGGGGGCAAAACCTACGCACAACTGTGTGATTAGATTTACATCTGCGCCTGACTATGTAGTCCTAATCAGATGGTGGTCAAACCACTGCATAATTTGGGACGTCATACTCGTCCTAGGAAGCCGAAAACTAATTCTAGCAACAGATCTTTCCTAGTTGCAACTTTAATGATTCCAGAGCAGGGCTGCAAATCATCACTCCTTGCTAAAGAGTTGGAGACTATCCAACTCCTGTCCAGAACACATGTCTAGCATGCTCACTGGATCTGGGAACATTTCACCAGGTAGGTGTTATTAAAGGTGAAATGAACCCGGCCACCATAGAACCAGAAACTGTTACGGTGCCGCGAAACCACAACCACCACTATACTCCCATATAGGGACCAACCTCAATAATAAGTCAGAGAACAGTTAAATGTCTAAAGAGACAAATAACGAACTCGGCGGCTTACTGATTCCCGTGGAAATAAAGTGGAGTTTCCAGTTGTACGCCTGCTGACTTCAGGGGACTGGGCTCCCTTTTTCTCCCAGCTGCACAGGTCTAAGTTGTTCCTTTCTCCACAGACCATATATATGTGCATCCGGGGGTTAGCCTACGCAGAAATCTGTTGACTGCGTGACCGACGAAAATGAAGCGACCAACTACCCAACAAAATTTTTGAACTCGCTTAATGTACCAGGAACTACGCCGCATAATTTACAGCTGAAGGTGGGATCGATCATAATCATGTTACGGAACCGCAATCCTTTAAAATTGTGCAAACGTACGAGGTTGTCCGTCAAAAAGCTAATGAGCAATGTAATTCAGGCGACAATTATCAAGGGCAAATTCAAAGGAGAGGAAGTCCTTATCCCACGAATTCCCATTATTGCAACTAACCTTGCATTCCAATTCAAGCGTGTTCAGTTTCCTGTTCGATTGGCATTTGCGATGACAATCAATAAATAATCGCAAGGCCAATAACTCTGTGGGATTAATCTCAAATTTCCCTCTTTTTCGGTCAGCTGTACGTTGCATGTTCGCGTGATGGGAAACCGTCTTCGTTATTTGTTTTTTTGCGCCGGAAAACAATTCGAAAAACATTGTTCATCAAATCGCTCTCTACTGCTTCCATTCAAATAAATCACATTGAAAATTTAAATATTTGTGTTGTATTATTGCTCTAAAGTTTGTCGGAAGGCTAAAATTGGGGCGAGGCGAAGTTAGCCGGGTTTGCTAGTTTATTATATATGTAGCTGCTGAACTTTACGGTAATTAGTTGCCCGACTCTTGATATGAGCCACTGTACCAGCCAGCGAATTAATAGATATTTTGATCAATAAATATGTTTGAATGAACGTATATTATCACATCTCCAGAAATAAATGGCATTTAATTTTAAAAATGCCTAAAAGCAAAACAGTCAAATGCACAAGAAACATTTATATTAATATTAAAAAAAAAAACGAATAAAAGGTGTCAACCGAAAAGAATAACGTTATTTTAACATATCGGCATCGTTAAATGCAGTTACTCGTGCCTTGATACAAAAATCACAATATCGATACGCAGAAAAAAACTTTAAATTGAATTTATTTTTTAATTTAATCGATAACTTACGTATGTGACATTTCTTTACATCCTTTGTATTTCTCCAGTTTATTATAAATTGTTTCCTTTTTTTCTTTTTGCAATTAAATAGTTTTCTTTCTCATATTTATATTGAACACAAAAACAAATATTTTTTGTTTTGTTTATTTGTCTACCATTTGGGGGGTATAATAAACATATCGGGAAAAGTAACAATAGAAACCAGTATAAACCTGACAATAAAGAAAACGATATACTTATAAATATTTAATTTATATATGTACATACATATATAGGATATTTGATTACTATTGCTATGGATTCCGTTATTAACTGCAAAACTGTGTAGTAATAAATGTGTAAACTGCATATTAAAGGCAAACCAAAATGTAACTAAAATCAAATTAAGCTTTCTACGTTACATTAATAAAAATCAACATTTTAAAATTAAGGATTAAACAAAATGTAACTGGCAACACTAGTTTGAGAAGAAATCTAATCAATTATATACAAAAACAAAAAAAAACAATGTATGCTGCATATCACACATGCAATCCTACATGCATTTGCAGGCATTTTTATTTATAAAATTCTCATTACACTCTCTGCAATGTTTACACACATATGTAATCACAAGTATATTTATGTACAGTATTATGGACAATGTTTCTATTTTATATGGCTTTCTTAGTATGTACATACATATATAAAATTCTTAACTACATGCATTGACAGATACATATGTACATACATATATATATTTTAATAAAAATAAAAAAAATAATGGTAAAAAGACCACCAATTATCTCTCTTTTTCGCATAAAAATTAAACAAAGAAAACAAGTTGGAAATTACACTTATAAAATTTGAGAGCAAATCAATTTCATGTGCGCAGTAGGGGGGGGTTTAATAAAAAAAATATCACTGACACAAAAATTCTTAAATTTAACAAACAGCATAACTTTTCGTTGGAGCCATCTAAGTTAATTATGTACTTTTCTTTAAGAATGAATATATTAATTTAATTTAACATTTAATGCACAGAAAAGCAAATACACGATAATAGCTCTGCTACAAAAAGCATTTACATATAAAACTATTATTAAAAAAACAATTTTTGTTTACACACCATTTATTTTTTATTCCTACTGCAACCGATTTATCATTTGAATGTTGAAATTTGTATTGTTTTGTTTGTTTTTAAATACTTTATTTGATAAATTAATCACTTTTCCTAAAATCTTTTAGAAATCTGTAACTTTTCTTTTTCTGGGAGAAACCAGCAAGCACACAACACATACACACTATAAATGCAGAACGACCTGCATTCAAACACAGCGCTTTACCGAATTAACAACCTCTTCCAACGAATGAACAAAATGAACTGAAAACACAAAAACAAAAATAAGTTCAGTTGTCAACCTCTAATGTTGCCACATATTTTCTATTTTAATTAAGAAATCCTTTTTTGGATCAACAAACTAAAAATACTAAAAATTAAAATATAAGTTTATAAAATTAAACATAATAATTAATATCGCTGTATAAGCTCAGTTTTTAAATATGTGTAGCAATTTGTATTTCTTATAAGTAAATAAACCTTAACGTTATCATAATATTGTTATAACAAAACAAAACTAATTATAAATCAAAGATTAAGTAAACTTAAGAAAATACAAAACTTACTCGCTCTAAGTCTCATAACGGTTAATATCAAATGCTGCCTCGTTCAATTAGCAGATCAATACAAAAAGTTGCCAATAACAATTTAGATTATTTTTGATCAAATACTCCTAAATTAAAAAAAATAGTTACTGTTTCTATTTTAATTCTGGTGGTCCTATTTGCAAGCTTTTTTTTGAAATTGATCAAATATTAAAAAAGCGCTGAATAACTAATCTTTACGTATAAGCTAAGTTTTTAAATAAGTGTGACAGTTTTTATTTCTTAAGCTAACAAATATATAATTTATTTATTTATTTTTAACCCTAATTAACGTTGTCATAATTTTGATGTAGAAGATTCGGTAAACGCGAAAACACTTGAATTGCTCTCTCAAAATTTCACAGACGGTTAATATTAAGTGCTGCCACTTTCAATTAACACATTAATATAAAATGTTGCCAGTAACATATTTTTGGTCGAATGTTGCCAAATTGAAAATAAAGTTGCTTTTACAATCTTAATTTTGGCGGTCTTTTTTTAAAAAATAGTTTAAAGACATTGCAAAAAAAAGACGCAAGGGTACTTTTCGAATATTTTGTAGAATTTCTAAAGCTTTTATAAAAAATGTTAACAATATTAAACAATCACGCGTTAGTTTGTTGAATCTGAGTTTTTGTTAATTTTATCTTATAAACAATTAAAAAATGTTAAAAAGAATTCTTTTCTCAGTAATTCAACATTCCAGTGCCGCTTACGACTAATTTGTAATGTATTTTTAGCTAATTGCCGTTTAAAATAAAATTGATTAACTCCAGAGAGCTTTAATTCAAACTTAATTTTACTTATAATGGATCACATTTGTACATAATTGCAAATTACATTTTTAGCAATTATTTAAAATGTTACAGCCTTTTATTCTTAAAATACTAAAATACTTAAATTACAAAAAAAATTTTTTTTCGTAAAAACATTGCTAACAATTTTCGAACACGGTACATAAAACGCCATTTCAAAAAATTCTAAAAAAAAATTCATTGCAATTGCCGTTATATTTGTTTGTTGGATATTTGTTTTAGTAGTAAAAAAAATTTGTATTTTTTTGTTATTAATAACTACTTAGAAGGTAAAACTCAAGGCTCCAAAATCTGCTGCAATGGTTAAAACCAATTTTGGAAACAAAGTAGATTTTTAAGAAAAATCAAATTTCATGGCCGAGTCGCTCGCTTACATAAAAAGATTTCTCGTTTTTTAGTAAAATATATGCCACGATATTTTAGATTTTCCTAATCAGCCTTTTTACATCTTATAGGTTTTTTTACGGGCTAGACCAACTCAACATTTTTGGTTTCGATGTTGGGCGTTGCGCGTGGAGTAAACACAACGAAGAATTTTTGCACGAAAACACTAAGAAATCAGTGAAGCAGGAGGGCTTATCCGTGATGGTGTGAGACTGCACGGTAGCTTCAGGTGCCGGAAACTTTTTAGAAGGTATCATGGGCAAGAACATGTATCTTGACAGTTTAATAACTAATGTTAGGGAAAGTGCGCGCAAGTTGGGTATTGCTGATAATTTCAAGTTTTATCAAAGCAACGACTGTTAGCACACATCACTGATAATAAAGCACTGCTTCCTTTACACCTGCCCTAATGTCATCAAAACACCTGCACAAAGCTAAAGTATAAATATAATCGAGCACTTATGGGACGAACTTGGACGTCGTATGCAAAATGATGGGAAAGTAATAAAAGCTAACTTAAGGACACATTGTAGTTAAATAATGCCTGCTGTAAACAAACAATTCGTGAAATCTATTCGAAAAAGATTAAAAGCTATTGAAAATCAAAAAGGATATGTAACCAATAATAATAATTATTATTACATAAACAATAGAATTTAAAGTCTGCCAGACTTTTAGTGTGATTATAGTTTTAAGGTTTCTTTTATACTTTCTATTGTTTTAGGGCTAAAGTGCCTAGTTTTTGTTTAATTACATTTGCTAATATGCAGAACAAATTTTTATTGAACTATTTTGCAAAACTAAAAGTATTATCTATTTTAAAGTTGCTGAACTTTTCTGTAATTAGTTGTTCAAATTTCGATGTGAACCACTGTGCAAAATTGACTTATTTTCTATGTCAACGAAAAAGTCATAAAAGTCACAAGTAGCTATAGAATTTTTTAGACAGACCAGCGGCATAAAAATTAACAGGACAAATCAAAGATTCATAATGAATAATCAAAATAAGGCCTCACCAGCGGTAAAGTAAAAATTTTATAAAACCGCAAAAATAATGTGAACAAATTTTCGTATTGTTTTTAGAAAAAAGGCTTTTATTAACAATTCTTTAAAAGACAAGCCTGAGTTTTGTATGAAGCTAAACTACTGCACAACAGGTATGTATTTATGTTATTCAAATATCTTAGAACGGAAAAAAAATTTAGTGCGATTGAAATCTTATTGACTTGAATTTTTGTTTTTGTTCTTAAAACTAAAATTAAACAAAAGTATATTTTCTGCTTAATAATAACAAAAAAAAACAGCAGAAATAACAAAAATTAAAATTTGATATGTTAAGGCGAGGGACTATTTTTTACCTATTTAACCAAATTAATATTTAGGCGTGTGTGATATAACTCGATTGATTTGGAAAACGTTCGTTTTATACATTTTTCTGGAAATTTATAAAAACACACAAATTTTTTTTTTAATGAAAACAAAATTAAAAATGTTTTTTTTTTTTAAATCAAACGATTTTATCACATGTCCTGATTGTGTTGAATTTGCTGAATACTCTCGCAACAAAATGGTTTTCTAAGCAAAATATTGCATCTTCCATTTTAAAACGATACCCAAAAAATTACCATCTATGCCATCTACGATAGCATATAGTTCACCAATGTTTGCAATATATAATCAATTCACCTCCAGTAGCACATTTTTTTTCTTTTTGATGTTTCCTCATCTTTTTTGGCCAAATCATCGCTAGTCGTTATATTTCCATGAATTTAATAGCCAATTATTCCGTCTTTTATTTTGCCACCTTTTCCTGAAAATTATAAAATACATATATTTATACTTACACTTGAAGATAATTATTTTAATAGAACTGTCAACCTACAGATGAAAATGCTTTTGAATTCATGAAAAACAATGTAATGCAAATGAGAAAAAAGTGACATTAATGATTTACATACTCTCTGCTTTTTTTAAAAATCACCTTTTCTATATTTAGTTTTTAGAATAACTCTTTTTTAACTATAGATTAACAACATAATCTTTTGTTAGTTATTTTTAAACAAAAATTTTGATTTTTATCTCAAGTCCCGTCAACTTATTTTGACAGTAGCATAATTATGCTCAACTAACGGTACCCAAATAGCTAAATATTTTCGCTGACTACAGTTTATTTTAAAAACTGTTGGTTTTTGTGCTTTTTAAGGTAAAATATTAACAAAATACATCACATGTTGTTATAATCCAGAAAAGCAATTAAATAATCGTTTATCCGTGGTCGGATATATTCACATATGTATATTGTAGCGAAAGCACGTGGGCATATTTTTACGTCAGGCAGTTTTTTTTAAAAGAAAATAGAGTGCTCCAAGCAAAATCATAAATGGCAACAAAACTACTTTCTACGGAAATCAGAAGTCATGCATACCTTTGGAGACCTTAGGAATGATATGCAAAATTGGCATGTGTCAGAGCTGTTCTGAACTAGTTAAAAAACCAAGAGAATACATGAATGAGCGCTTGATGCTACAATCCATTTGTGATGTTTGTGGTTGATAAGGTAGATGACACATTTCATTTGACTTAAAAAAATCAAAAATTATAACGCACTGTTACTAGTGGGTGGACAAATTTTGAGGTTAGGGAGTAACCAACACTCACGGGTGTGTTGCAAAAAACTGAAAACATAACCAATTTTGAAAAAGTCGTTTACAAAAAAACCAAATACCAGGTTAACGAAATTAAACATTTTATTTTATTTCTTTTCTCAGCGATAAATTAATTTTTTATAGTGTAAATTATTACTTAATGTTATTGTTGTTTTTTATTTATACAAAAATGTATGCAATTTATTATTTTGAAAAAAAAAGAGAAGCTACAACAAAAACAATTCAATTTTAAATGTTGTGGTGTTAATAGTTGATAAGCCTATAGAAAATTGCACCGGAATTCTTTCATAAAATCCGAAATTTTAAAATTCTATAAAAAAAGCATTTTTATGGAAAGTTTGCTAAAATGCTAATCGATTTAAAATAAGTTTCATTAACAGTTACGAGATTTGTTTACTGGGAAATGAGTGCATTTTTCGGTTTTATTTACCGGTATCTTCGTGGAATTATTCTTTTTTTTATTTATATTTATTATTTTATTGTTTTAGTTATAATTTCAATTTTGTTCGATATTTTTTTCAGGATTTTAATTGTGGCCACAATGTTTATGTTTATGCATTATTTTTAACATTACATTTTATAGCAGTTTACGGAATAACACAAATTATAATAATAACAAGAAATTGACTATAAAATATTATTAAAAAATAATTATAATTTATAAATATTTCTTTTTAAACATAAGGTTGTTTATTATATAAAAAGTAAATAAATTTAATTTTTATTTTCAATATTTTGCCACACCATTGTGTGCAAACAATTACTTTAAATCAATCAATAAATGAAAAATTATTATAACTTTTTTTTAAATTTATTTGTCAATAAGTTTTCATTTATTGATTGATTTGAAGCAGTTGTTTATACACTTTTTTTCCTGTAGATGCCACCCAATGGTGTGCCGAAATACTTAAAACAAAAATCTAAATTTTTATATAAAGATCTTATGGTTAAAAAAAATTATTTGTAAAATGTTAAAAAGTTCAATTAACTATAATTATTAATTGAAAGAAATATTCTGAAATTAGATATTTTATTTAAAGAAAAACATTACTTTTTAAAAAATTTTAAAAGATGGGCAAATTTGAGGTTAGAAAGTAGATTGTAATTGACTTAAAACAATTTGTATTGAAAACTACAGTTTTATTGATGCCAATGCAAAGTAAAAGCATGGCAATAACCAATGAAATATGATGTCGAGCTTATATCACCTCCATCACGTCTGCTGTCTTCACAAAATTTTGAAGTTTGTCTTATCTTATAGATGCAGCTCCGAATTTAATTTTTCTGAGCGTCACTGGTTTGTGGGTTGTGGTTGTTCACGTAAACCCGGTCTTTAAAATAACCGCACAGAAAATATACCAGTGACGTTAAATTATAAAAACGCAACCGGGAAATTTCTCTAGCAATAACTTATTTGTTTGGAAGACTGTGTAACTTGCCTTGCTGAAACTTAAGTCACTAATGTCAACATTAACCCATTGTGCCCACAAAAAATCAGTTATCATGGTTTGGTAGCGTAGACGGTGACGGTTTTTCGGTGACTTCTTGTGGGTTTTTGAATCCCATATACGACAGTTTTGTTTGTTTACATAACCGCCTAATTGAAAATGATTCTCATCACTTAAGATGATTTTGTTGTATTATTTTCGTTAAGTTTTTCAAACAGCTAATTGATTAACCTATAGGTTAAAGAGTTGAACGTGAAGATAAAGATCTTTATGAAAAATGTTGCTCAAAGTGCCTCTGGTGTTTCAAACTCATTCTCAACAGCGGCTGTTCACCGGCTATATTTTCTTCACTACTACGAGCGTGTTGTTTTGTTCTGTTGTCAGCAACAATACCGTGAGGAGGAATGAAAATTTCAGCATTTTGATAATAAATTTTTAGTTAAAATTTTTTGCTCAAGGGTGTAACGTTCCATGCTTAAATATTTTCCAACTATTTACTAAAAACATTTGGCTATTTAATTATTTGACAGATAATTTACTTTATAACCTAAATTTGCCCACCCATTATAAAAGTATGAGCTTTAACAAATAATTAGATTTCAACAATTTTTTTATTTTAATTCAAATTTATTAACAGAAATGTGTTCATTGATAACCAACGTATGTTGGAATGTGTAAATGATCTATTTCTTGTATTTAATTTATTTCATTCTATCCACATCTCTGAAGATATTAAGCCGGCTAACATTTGTATACCCGTAATAAATTAAAAAACTTTTAAAGGTATTTTTAAAACTAAAATAAATTAAAAAAAATGGATTCAGCACCAACATAAAACAAATATCTAAAATACTAATTATACCCGACAAACTGAATTTTACAAAAAAACCAAAAAAATACAAATTATTATTAGTTGATTACATTTTTCTAAAATAATTCGTATTTTGTTAATAAAACGAAATATAATATTTGATAACTAGCATCCAAACGATTGACAACCTACAAAACTATTTACACATATTTTACATACATTTGCAATAAAATTTACATTCGAAATATTACACAAAATTTTCCAAAAAAAAAAAAACAAAGAAAAAGGAATTTTATTCATTATTCCGTACAATAGTAAAACAAACAAAACAATCATCTTTTTTAATTAATTTCCTGTCTTTATACTTAACATCACAGTTTATAAACTTATTCATATTGCAGATGTCAATCGTTGGTTAGATTTCATTTTCGTAGACGATGAATTTATTAAAAAATAATTTGTTATTTCTTATTTGTTGTTATTTGTTAATAGTTTATAATATTAGTTACATCTAATTTTTCTTTCTATTATAAGGTTATACATATATTTATGTATGTAATTTGTGTGTGTGTGTGTTACAACAAACTTTGTAATGAAATAAAAAATAATGGGTGGGCAAGTTTGATGTTAGAAAGTAAATTGCCTTAAAACACACAATCTTTTTGGATAACTTAAGTAGAAATATTGGAATTAATAATGAATGGATGATGTCTGGCACATATCCATCCACTTCTAACACGGCGGTAGACGTTTACTCTTTTCACAAAATTTTAAACAACAGTTTGCAACAAAGCCCATTAATACCGCAAAAGTGAGAAATTAAGCGATCTGGAAAATTCTTATACAATAGCTAAAATGTTTGGGTGGCTGTGTGGCTGAAACCAAACGTCAGAAATGTGTTGACATTAGTCAAAATTAGCTAATTGTGGCCGCAAAAAATTTATCATCATGGTTTATTACCGCAGAAAATGTTCAGTGACAGCGTTTTCTTGCTCATTTTCGAAAAAAAAATACTGACTGTTGACACCGACTGACCACAAACCGCACCATACAGTCACTTTCATTAAATGTAAAAGTTTTTCAAGGAATGTTTATGGATTTGGTGAGTCCAATATGGGACAATTTTGGTTGGTTACATAACGGCCCAATTGAAAATGAGCCGCATCACTAAATGTGATTTTGTTGAAAGATGCATATTCGTTCAGTTTTTAAAACAGCTAATTCCAAAACGTTCGACGCAAACAATGGTCGGTTGTCTTTAGTTCTTGAACGAGTTGAACTTTAAAAGCGTGAATATGAAGATCTTTTTATGCAAAATGTTACGCAAAGTGCCTCCAATTGTTGCGAATGTCGAAGTGTTGATATGTTCCCAGCTCAATCTCAACACTTTGTTGTACAATGGCTATGTTTGCATTACTACGGCCACGACGAGCATATTGTTTTACTCTATTATCATTAAATTTATTTATTGGCAGACAATTTATTTCCTAACCTCAAATTTGTCCACCCATTATAAGCACTCATTTCTACATATAACAGAAGAGTTTAGTTTTCTAAACAACTTTTACTACCAAATAGTTCTTTCTTTTCATTAAACATATGAATATTTTGTATAGATGTATGTATGTATGTATGTACAGTTACAAAATAGCTTATTGTCTAAATTATTTTAGGAAATAATATGTTAGTAACAAGACTCAAATAATTTTAAAAATATTTGTGGCAAGTTATTATTTATATAAGTGAATTTTATGCATTTTAATAAAAATAACTTAAATATTTCAAATTAAAAATTAAAGAAAAATATAAAGAATTTAAAATCGTTTAAATGAATTTTTGAAAATATTTCTAAGAAATATCTCCAATAGTTTTAGTAAGACTTAAATACTCAAAAGAAAAAATCACAGCCGATTCTTTCTTTAAATTAAATTAAAATATACTAATTTTACAATAAAAGTAATTTAATTTCAATCAAGCTGAACTTATATAGAAAATAAAAAAAAATATATGGTGGGATTTTTAAATGAACCGCTATTTTACGTCACCTATTCTGTAAATTTATTCTTTAAAAAAACGAATTAAACTTTTTTTGGGTTTTAATAAAAATTTTGTAATCACTTTAGAAATAATTTCTTTAAGCACAAGGCCTTTATAGGCAATTTATTTAAATTTTTTTGTAAATAATCCCAAAAAAAAATTTTATACATTTTTGTTTTTCCGAAGATGCCACCCACCTAATAATGTGGTGAAATATTAAAAATAAAAATTTATTTAATTTTTATATAAAAACCTTGTGCATGAAAAAATTATTTTTAATATATTAAAAAGGTAAGCTAACGATAATTATTATTTATTTGTAAAAATGCTATTTCGAAAATAAATGTTCGGTTTTGTTTTGAAAGTTTTTGACATAAACAATAATGCATTGATTTTAAATTCAAAAGCACTAAAAACTGGTCGATTTACTTCAATCCAGTTTGTTAAGTATTCGTTTCTAAAAATTCCGCCGATTTTAAGCGATTCAGTTTGCAGAACAGAATTGTGTATTTTTAACCATATCGTTACCTTAATGCAAAATGTTAGTCTCTTATATTTTAAAATTAAGTATTCAAAATTGAACAATTTTATATAAAACATATGAATTTTCTGCTAGAAAAAGTTTATTTTGGAAGCAAATTTTAGGGAAATTACTATAAACAGATTTAAAAAATACTGTTTTTAAATTACAAATTTATTTTCCGGAATTATTTTCAAGTTAATCTACGTTAATTGTGCTAATTTCTTTACAAATTATTGTTATAATTATATTATTTAAATATTATTCAAAAATTGAAATGTGTTATTATGCGAAAAGCATATCAATATGGCCATTTCACTACTGCTCATATTGCTTATCACTGGATTATAACCAAATAGAAAACTCAAGTCTTATATCTCAAGCAAAATCCAAAAATGTTATTAAAAAATGTAAAGTTTCCATTGGAAGTCAAATAAAGAATATAAAAAAAAACTTGTAGAAAATTTTTTTTTCTTTTGCAAGAGAACTAAAAAAACTTAATGCAACATGCATGTGTACGTTGCGTGTTTATAAAAATTTTGTAACCAATTTTTTTATTTTCTTTTCAAATAACATATGAATGGCTTTTAATATAAACTCTAACCCATATGATAACATGTGTATAAATAAAATTGATTTAATTTTTATATAAAAACCTTGTGCTTAAATAAACTATTAACAAAATATAAAAAAGGTCAATAATAATCCACAATTATAATTAATATTTTTACATTTTTACGGTATATTTTTCAATAAAATTCTTTAAATCGTATTTCAAAAATTTTAAAAATGTTCCTTAAAACTTGTTGCATTTCAGGTAACGATATTTATATAAAACAAAAAAAAATAAGAGCTAAATATTAAAAAATTATTTCAACAAACTTGATTGCAATATTAAAAAATATTTAATTTTTTTTCTATTTATATTAATTATAAAATTATATTCATTATAAGTTGTTATAAATAAATAGATAAACAAAAAAAAAAAATTGTGGCTAAAGAAAAAGTCTTTTTATCAAAAAAGGAATTAGTAACATCTAATTTTGGGCATTTTTTTAATCACACTCAATACAGGAAGGACCATTAAAACTCCAAAAAAATAAAACTTGTCTGTAAATATTAAATTATTTTATAAATAATTTTTTTTAAGCACTGGGTCTTTATATAAAATTAAATAAATTTTAAATTTATTTTCAATATTTCGCCACATTATTCGCTTTTTCAAAATAATCAAAAACTTTGTTTGGCAAATATTTTATTTTAATTTTTTTAAGATAAACAATTTTTGATTATTTTGAACATTTTTTGACAAACATTAAAAAAAATAAAAAATATAAACAATTAAAAGAAAAAAAATATAATTTTTTTTTTAAATAAAAAAAAAGAAATTTTGATTATTTTATATTTGTTTGACAAAATTTTTTCGTTATACATTATTCTTTTGCTGTAGATGGCACCCAATAGCACGACAATATATTGAAAATAAATATTAAATTTATTTAATTTTTATGTAGACCTAAAGCTTAAAAAAAATTATTTATAAAAAGCTCAATTAACTATATTTATTATTATTATTTAATTGTATTATTAAAAATTCAATAAAACTTGCAAAAATAATTAATTAGATTTGTTCTTTTGTTAAATCGTTTAGCAAACTTTAAATAATTTTTATCGTTGAAATATAATAAAAACAATAAAAAAATATAAAAAATAAGTGGATTATTACAAAACAACTTTGTTAGACTATATTTAAAAAAATGTAAAATATTGAGCTTTGACTGTCTGTCCAATGTATGAGTATATGTTAAAATTAGAATATGAACCTTTAATTGGCTGGATGGAAAAAAAAAATAAATATATTGAAGAACCAACATCATTTGAAAACATCATTTGATTGATTTATATGTATATAAAAAGCATTCTATTTTTGTTTGTTTGTTTTTTTTTTTGTTTTTTTGTTTCTTTTGTGTGATTTTAAAGCTTACAATTTAACACAATAATTTTCTTATTAATAGGTAACGATACTACAGCTGCGCCATGGAATCTGAACGCATTAAAGGACTTGTTGGTTTAATACCACCTTCAATTTCATATTGTACATCTACTGAAGCCCCTTATCCAAAACGGAGGAATTCAATTAAATTTAATTTTAAATGAAATAACAAATACACAATAAAATAATTGTATTCAATTGTTGATTAACTTACGTTTCTTTTCAATAGTGGGAGAACGTAAAAAATTTAAATCACCATGAACTTCTGGTATATACAGCGCTACAAGTATAGCTAGAATGACCATAAAGCCACCGAAGACAAATGGTGGCCCCGGAAATTGAAACCAGCCATCATCATTGAGATTTTCTTGTAGCGTTTTTTCGTTATTTAAATCAACATTAAATAAATAAAATATGACACCAAACATAGCTGGGCCCAAGCCATTGCAAAGACCACGCATACCGGTAACCATTCCTTGAACAGCACCTAATTATAAATTAAATATAATAACTTGTAAAATTAATAGTTTTATAAAACACATTTTATTTACCTTGGCTATCTGCCGTTGAGTGTATGGAGACAAATGCACTAATAGCTGGATAGGTAATTGATCCTAAGGCAGCTAAAATTCCGGCCGCCCACATCATCCTTAATAATAATAAATTTTTGAAAAATTATATTTTATTCCATTAAACTGTTTATAAGCAATTTAATTTCTTTTTACCATTTTTGACTGCCGAAGCCATACCAAAAAAGTTGTGTCATTTCCAATATTAGACCCAGCACGATAGTACGTTTTGCTCCCACTCTTCTGTATTATAAAAAATTAATACAAATGTTCTTATTCAATAATGGCTAAATTTCAATATACAAAAAAAAAATAAAAAAAATAATAAAAAAATTACCGCATTAAATATCCTAGAGTTACTTGAACACTTATACTTAGAATACCAACTACAGCTATAAAAATTGCTACTTCCATTGTATTAAAGCCCATTTTTAATTTTAAATAGACAAATATGCATGAATATTGTCCAGCCTCCGGTAGATATGACAGCAAAACGGTAACACACTGCATTAAAATAGTATGATCTGTGCCGACTTTGCGTAAAGCCTTAATAAAAGTGATAATACAATTATTATGAAAAGATATATTTTTAATATTTAAAATCTTACTGCAAAAGGATCTGCTTGTTCCCAATTGATAGGTGCACCCCATGATGAACCCCTCACTTTGTCTGGCAAACTTTCAGGGACCGCTACTAAAATAAAGAAAACATCTAGCACCGCTATTGCTGTTGCTAGAGCAACGACTAATGTATCGCTATACTTTTCCATTAGTGCAGCACCCAAGGCAGGTGAGATTACCTAAAAATGCAAATCAATCAGTCAATCATTTGTTTAACATTCAACATTTAGACATACCAAACTGGCGGCAAATGTTGCCGATACTAAACCATAAGCTCTTGATCGTTCTTCTACTGTTGTTACATCGGCAACATAAGCAAATACGACCGAAAATGTGACAGCAAAAATGCCACTTATTGAGATCATTGCAAAAAACCACCACGTGTTTATTGTCATTAAAGGTATGGGAGCACATGTGAAAAATACTGTTATTAACAAAAAGAATTTGCGACCCCAAATATCGGACAGAGCACCAATTAAAGGTGCACTTAGGAATGACAGTATACCCTTGATTCCCATGACTAGACCATTCATAAGGAATGTGTGATCGGGAAACGTTTGATTCAATACCTGGAAAAATATGAGAATTTTTTAAATTATTTATATAGAATAACAAAAAAAATATATTGGAACTTACCGATATAACAGGCATCGTTAGCAAACCCCAGGCAAAAAACTCTAAAAATATTACAACTAAAGCATGATGTACACTTGGTTCTCCTATGCCGGAACTCTGCAGAAGAGAATAAATAAAATAAATTATTGATTTGTGTGTTTGCTGGCATTTTTTTCTTAACGAGATTGTATGACTTTTTACTTTTATCATTCACCACTTTTGTTTGTATAAATTTTAATTAAGAAAATTATTATTAAACAGTTTTTCTCGACCTGGACAAATAATATCTGACCATTCTAAATGTGTGTTTACCCATGTACAGTACATACAATTTATGTATATTTAAATATATTATAATTTAATGTCTACTACAAATCGAAATAAATAATTTAAAAATTTAAATTATTATACTCGTTCAATGCAGCTCTTCATTTAAGTATAATTCGTGAGCACATTTATCATTTTCATTGTGATGACGATAAAATGAGACACAGTACAATCAAATAATCACAATTATCAACTAATGTAAACGACCATGTCAGACCAGATTCTAATTTTTTTTTATGCTAAATATAGAGCAAATTGTTGTATTTCGTGGACATTATCAGAGACAAGGCTTAAAATAAAACATAACTTAAAATAAATTTAAATCAAATCGCATACTAAAATTCAAATTTATTGAAAAGATGCAGCTGCACATATATCGGGTGTATTTTTATAGAGGTATAGAACATTAAGTTGCCAAAACTTTTGCTACTGGCTGCCATTTTGTCAGCTGTCAGGTGATTTATATTAAGCGTGTTTTGATATTTCAACATGAATAGACTGATGCCTAAACATCGCCTTAAAATTGTGCAAATTAGGCCTAAAACAAGACTGCCGTTGATCCCAATTTTTAGAAACGAATTTTGTTTAGCGATTAAGCTCACTTTTATTTGAATGGACACGTCAATTTACAAAACTGCCGTATTTAGGATGATAACAATCCTAAAGTGTATGTTGAGACACGGTTTCATCCAGAAAAACTGACTGTTTGGTGTGCTTTATGAGCTGGTGGGATGATCATTGGTCCTTATTTTTTTTAAAACGATGCTGGTCAGAACATTACAGTTAATATTGACCTCTATAGAGCCATGATTACTGAGTTTTTCATTCATCAATTATACAACTGTGATATACAGCAGCTGTGATTTCAACAAGACGGCGCTGCATGTCACACAGCTTATGCCACAATTGATTTATTGGAGAAAACGTTTGATAGCCGCATAGTTTCACGTTTCGGACCAGTGAATTGCCTTCTAAGATCGTGCGATTTAGTTAGACTATTATCAATGGAGATATGTGAAGCTTGAAGCAATTGGCCACTTGGAGGACAACATTATCCGCCTTATTGCCGATGTACTTCCACAAATGTTGAAAAACGTTATCAAAAATGAGACCTTTAGACTAATTGGAAGAGCTACAAAAATTTGTTCATAAAGGAAAAATTCGATCTGATAAAAAGAGAGGGACAAAGAAGTCAGATGTAGCGGTTGGTGACAAGGTATTGGTAAAGAACGTTATTTTCCCACACAAGTTAACTCCAAATTTTGATCCAACGGAATATGTTGTAACAGCCAGGAATGGTAATATAATAGGGATATCAGCTGATGGGTAAACACTGCGAAGAAATCTTTCGGGCATGTTCTTAAAAACGCAAAACGCTTAAAATTGGTGTTCTGAAAAACGCAAATAACATCTTGCGTTTTAAAGACGCAAAATAGGTGTTCTGACAAACGCTAAACGCTTAATATTTGCGATTTCAACACGCCAGCATTTACTAAAGTGAACTGATTGAGTTTGCTTATACAAAACATTCAAGACAAAATAAAATGGTTCACAATTAAATTTTAATATGTTTTCTTTTTATTTCAACAAAAATTTAAAACAATTTTACACTATTTAAATAAAAAATACCAATTTTAAAATTGCTCTTTTTTTTGTTTAGTTCCTGTCTCAATTGTTTACTTTCAAATGGCGATTTGAACAAACAGCTGATCAAAAGATCAAAAAGAAAAAGAAAAACAAATCGCCAGCAAAACGTACGATTTACAGAACATCTAAAATTGAAATTGGCGTTTTCAAGTCGCCTGGCGATTTGAAAACCTTGCGATTGTGAGAACATGCCCGTTTGTCATTTAAGTCCTCACCCAAGTAAACAGAAAGTCAAACGACTCAAAAAAATAGCTTCTGATACCAAGGCTTTAATGTTTTGACATCTTCACCCAAATTAACATTACCGTGAAGCTTTATCTGAAGAACATTGGAGGGATGTGGCGACGTACATAACTGCCAGCAACAACCGCGTCAAGAAGAGCCATGTCAGCGTTGAACAGTGACCGACAGCTGACAAGAGAAAAACATTAATTAAAAAAACTGAAGTTTTGAATAAAACATTAAACAATTGAATATAATTGGAGCGTATTATTTATTATAAAAATTAGGGAGTTGGTACATTGTCACCCGTGGCGGACATATCCCACAAGTCATTTTTAAATTTTAATGTCAAAAATTATCTTTCAAATAAAATAAATTTTATGTCAATTTAAATAATGTATTTTTACCTCTATAAAAAACACCCCTTGGATTGAAAAAAAAATTATGCATCTGCAATGATGAACTTCAAACTTGTTGAAAACACCTCAAACTCTTTCTTTTGACTTGAATTAATTTTGGAAAAAACAAGGTAGTAATTTCAATCTTACGCCGAGTTTTTTCGCCAACGCTATAACCCTAGTGAGAAAATATGCATTATTTTATTCATTTTTATAGCGGCTATATAATGGCCTATATGATTTTTAGCGCAGTATTTGCTTTTTCAGAGCAGATTATATCTATTAATGACACCACACAACCTCGTTCAAAGAGAGACAGTATGTATTTAACGAAATCACTCTGTTCAACATTCACGAAGCATATGCTTGGAATTTTCATTCAAAATTTAGAAAAACTGCATTTTTTGGATTTCTCGGAGATGAACTGAAGGTACCTTAAGCTAATGTGTCCTGGTAACCACCCCTGATATGTCTTCTGTAATATATTAAAAGGTTTTGAAATGTTTTCTGAGACAACTTAATTTGGTCATAATTTTCCCATAACGTTTTTTATTTCTCTAAGAAAATTTCATCGGCCATAATTTTTCTATAAAAAAAGTGCAGCAGCCAGAAAAACAAAATTTCCTGTCATGATTTTCTATAAAAAAAATTTCAGCAGAAGCTGAACATCTTCAGCGTAAGAAAACGATATCAAAGATTATTTAAAAAGCAAATAAATATATAAATGCAAAATCAAAATAATTCAGTATATCAAGATCCTTTGGCAAATTCTATTTACCATTGATAATGTATATATTATATTAATAATCATGCAGAAAATTTGTAAACCTTGTACACCTCGAGCAAGTCTGGCAATCCTCCGGCAGGTGTTTGCCATCAACATGCCTTACAAATCTTAATTTTACGAATTGTACACAACATAATTCTTTCTTAGGAGAACAGCTTTTGAAATATTTGTGCCTTTAAATATTTGCTACGTTTGAAATTAGTTTGTGAAAAGTATTACACTTTTTGCTGTGGCCTTGCCGAATTCTTAAATTTATTAAACGAAAAATAGTTAAATTTCACTTTAAATTGAGTTTTAATCATAAATTTTCTATAAAGATATTCATTAGTTACAATTTTTCTATAAAAAAATTTCATCAGTTATAATTTTTTTTATAGAAAAAAATATCATCAGTTATAATTTTTTTATAGAAAAAAATATCATCAGTTATATTTTTTTTATAGAAAAAAATATCATCAGTTATAATTTTTTTTATAGAAAAAATATCATGTTATAATTTTTTTTATAGAAAAAATTTCATCAGTTATAATTTTTTTATAGAAAAAATTTCATCAGTTATAATTTTTTTTATAGAAAAAATTTCATCAGTTATAATTTTTTTTATAGAAAAAATTTCATCAGTTATAATTTTTTTTATAGAAAAAATTTCATCAGTTATAATTTTTTTTATAGAAAAAATTTCATCAGTTATAATTTTTTTTATAGAAAAAATTTCATCAGTTATAATTTTTTTTATAGAAAAAATTTCATCAGTTATAATTTTTTTTATAGAAAAAATTTCATCAGTTATAATTTTTTTTATAGAAAAAATTTCATCAGTTATAATTTTTTTTATAGAAAAAATTTCATCAGTTATAATTTTTTTTATAGAAAAAATTTCCATCAGTTATAATTTTTTTTATAGAAAAAATTTCATCAGTTATAATTTTTTTTATAGAAAAAATTTCATCAGTTATAATTTTTTTTATACAAAAAATTTCATCAGTTATAATTTTTTTTATAGAAAAAATTTCATCAGTTATAATTTTTTTATAGAAAAAATTTCATCAGTTATAATTTTTCTATAAAAAAAATTCATCGGTTATAATTTTTTTTATAGAAAAAATTTCATCAGTTATAATTTTTTTTATACAAAAAATTTCATCAGTTATAATTTTTTTTATAGAAAAAAATATCATAAATATAATCAGTTATTTTTTTTATAGAAAAAAATTTCTTCAGTTATAATTATTTTTATAGAAAAAATTTCATCAGTTATAATTGTTTTTATAGAAAAAAATTTCATCAGTTATAATTTTTCTATAAAAAAATTTCATCAGTTATAATTTTTCTATAAAAAAAATTCATCGGTTATAATTTTTTCTATAATAAAATTTCATCAGTTATAATTTTTTTTTATAAAAAATTTCATCAGTTATAATTTTTTGTTTTTAAAAAAATTTCTTCAGTTATAATATTTCTATAAAAAAATTTCTTCAGTTATAATTTTTCTATACAAAAATTTCTTTAGTATAATTTTTCCATAAAAAATTTCATCAGTCATAATTTTTTATAGAAAATTTACATCAGTCGTAATTTTTAATAGAAAATTTACATCAGTCGTAATTTTTCTATAAAAAATTTCATATCACAATTTTTATATAAAAACCATATTGCTTATTTGATAACGTTATCGTTTCCATTTTCTTCTTTTCTTATGTGATCGTTTGAACCATCGTAAAGTGAATGTAAAGCGAGAATATTTCGCTTCATTTGTAGCGTGAACTTTGATATCAGCATCACATATGATATGGGTTAAATTCCCAGGATATCATTAAATAAATTCATTTATACTGTAGTCATCCTTCTATCCACGTATACTTTATGGGAAACATTTGATGAAAATCAAAACTTGTTTATTTAATTTATAGATTTGACGTATGATTATTTGATTGTCTCCAATTATGTTTGGCAAAAACAAGCTCAGTTGCGCTGCGATTGCCGCATTTGATTGAACACAGCCTTGTAGACCACAAATCTGGAGGATTCTTCTAATCGTGAGGGAAAAAAACAATAAGAATTATTGTTAAAAACCGACAAGGAGCACTAGTCAGTGCATAATTTTGACGTGAAAATCAAAGGGCACTAAAAGAGGAAAAGGGGCTGTATGAACATTTGCTCACATTTTTTTTATTATTCTAACGAAGTGAAGTTTTAAAATGAGATTGAGACGCCTTGATCGTCAGCTGATGGCATATTTAAGCTGTGAAATCAAAATCAAAAAATATTTGATGTGTTTGTTAATATGTCTGCCTGTGGCAAGCGACAATTACAGAAATCGTACACATAACAATATTTTGAAATGTTTTTTGATCGTTTCCAGACTTAAGTTTTTATTTACGTTCGATCGAATCAGAATGACACGAAACGAAACAGAACAATTTAACTTCATAAATATACTTTCAATAACACAAAATCAAATCGATCGATTTATTCAGGTAATAAGTCTATGTTATTTAACCCAGAAGTATTTTAAAGGAAATTTGTAAAATAACTGACAAATGAATTTGAAAGAAATAGTCACCTTAAATCTTAAACACATCCATCTTAAGCAGTTGCAGACTCGACTTTTAGGTTCTGTAATGGACAATGTTGTATTAGCGGTATGCACCGAATGTTGAGAGGCTATTGAACGTTGAGAGGTCGAAGACATTGTTCGATTGTGACTATTGGAACGTCTAGTAGGTATTTCGATAGCATTTGAATCTGTGTCCTGAAAAGCGGCAGAGGGATGCGTTAAGAGTACTGAAGGTGGAATGGAATGTGTTGAGGAATTAAACATAAAATTACTACCATTCGACGACACAGGCTGTTGTCGCCTATCATCGTCTGCTTCGAAATCAGTCGTTGTTGTTTCTAGGGAACCTGAATAATTATCATCTGCTGCTGATGTTGCTATTATATCATTTATATGATTTGTTTGTACTGCAATAACTAGGATATTAGCCGAGGGGATGACAATACGTTTGTTTGGCTGTCGAATAACTTTGCTGACGCTGTTATTGCTAATGCCAGCATGATATAAAGTTAATGTCTTAACGTCAGCCACATCAGCGGTTGTGGGCGTGGAAGAATATGTATAAGAATCGTATGAATAATCAGAGTCTTCATTGCTCTCATCAGGCTTGTCAACTTTTGAAGCATTTTCACACTTCACTATATTATTTTCACATTTCTCTATACAAAAATGTACACCATCTTTTATATCTTTCTCTTCACAGCTATTTGCTGTTGCTGGTGTTGGTGCTGCTATTGTATCATTCGGGCTTTTTAAACATAATTTTATTTGCTCTGTATTGGTCTCATTTGTAGGCGTATAGGCAGCATTATCATCATCCCCTTTAATTACAAAAATAGCTTCCTCATCCTCAGGCTCATCAATTTCAAAACTAGTATCATTATCGTTATCTTCTGCATTTCTTTTTAGTTGACTTTCATTTTTTTCAATGGACGGTGCAGGCTCATGGGAACGTGTCATCACGTTAACTTTTGCTTTCGTAACAATTTAATAGATTTTTCCTCCACACAATTATTTCTTTAGTTTGTAACATATGCAATTGTTTGTTTGTTTGTTTGCAACTCGTGTATTTTTCTTACAGTAGCGTTACGCCAAAACAATGTCCATTTAATGAATTATATTGTTTATAAATAATTGCACACAATCTGCTATTTATAATATTTTAAGTTTTGGTTGCATTTTATTTTATATATCACACTTCTTTGTAGATTTTTATTATTTTTATTATTATTATTTTTTTATATAAATTATAAAAATAAAACTTTTGGTTAATTTAATTTCATAAAATGTTTTGGTTTGTTCTAAGCAATCACAGACAGACCGAAAGGACCTTCATTTAAAATCAAATTTTATTTAGTTATTTATTTTTTGTTTGTTTTTAATGGTTACAAAAAATCAAGGTACTCCAGTTACACTTCTACATGCGTTGAAATATTGTCTCCTTTTGATGTTGTTTGTTCCTTAAGCAAAGAAAAATTTAATTTTAATGTTGGTAGCGATTGGAGTATGTGCATTGCAAAATAAAGGTCAAAACTTTAATGCCGTTTTTAAAAATTTCATTAGCAATGTCACATACTCCTTTAAAAAAGTATAATAGGCATTGATTTTTGTTTTGTTCTTTTTATAATTTGGATATCGGCCAAAATTCTGTGCTAAAAATTATTGATGGTGCTAAATTTTTTTTTTTTTTTGGTTAAATAAGAAATTGAAAAACAAATGGCTCTTTGTGTTTTCTTTTGCGCTGTTGTTTTCTTATTTGCTCGCTTGTTTGCTTGCAAATTTATATTTTTCAAGGACACTGTCCTGTAGAGTTATTTGATATTATGGTAAACAAAAAAAGAAGTTTTAGTTTAAATTTAAACTAATTCACAAATGAAAACAACTATGTATGGGTATGTATGTGTGTGTATATTTGTATACAAATAAACACTTGAAAATAAACTAAAACAAAATTAGTTTAAATTCTTAATTTTTTTCTTTTTTTTTTTTTTTTTTGGTTTCTTCATTTTACTAATAATGACGGAGAAAGTGTTTTGAAGAATAAAAAAATATCCTGACAACAAACACTTTCATTTTAAAAAGCTTTTGTCATGAAAACATACTCTCAAACACACTCTCGTACACAGGCTGTGAAAACGAAAGTAACTACAATTTTCCTTTAACCAAAAAAAAAAAAAATTCATCGCTGAAGCACAGGAAGAAAACTTTTTTTAATGCTTTAAAAACTATATTTTGCGAAAAAAAAAACATATATATATAAACATTTGTTTTTTGTTTTTATATAATATTGTTTTGATTTTTTTTTTTCTACATTTTCCATTTGTTTATATACTTTCTTTCTGTGTATGTTCAGCAGCAGTTTTTTTAAAACAAAAAAAAGCACAACATTTTCTTTCAATTGACTTAATTATATCATCACTTTACTACCACAATATTCTCACTCATTCATTCATTCATTCACTCTTTTTTATTTATTCGATATTTTGTTTGTACACACCAAACTTTATAAAATTTAAACATTTAATTTAAAAAAAAAATTAAATTTTTTAAATTTATTAAAACACAACATTTTGTCATTTTGTTGTGTATCCAACGGCACGTAACATATGTTGTATGCATATTTTTAATTTATACATATAAAACAATAACGATTTTCGATTATCGTCAAGTAATTTGTAACATTTTCTTTATTTATTATACAAATTTATTTACATAGAAAAAAAAACAAAAAAAAATATTTTATTTGTTTCGACACACAAAGCACGCGTTCATGTTTCATTTTCATCTGACAAATGTTTGGAAAAAGCACCTTTCTTTTTACTTATTGAAAGAATAAAAAAAAAATTATATCCAATTAAGCTTTTGAGAGTCAATGAAAGCTTTTTTTTTTAATTTGAATTTTGTTCTGAAATTTTGATAGCACAACGTAGATAAAAATTTTGTTCTAACTTTTTTCAAACATATTTATAACATTTATATCTACGAGTATGTGTGTGTTCTGTGTTTGTTTTACAGTGACTTCATTATATATCCGCTCACTGCTACAATTTTTAGAAAAATATCTTAAAATCTGAAAGTTTTTTTATTTATTTATTTAGCAAACTTAGGCTTTCTTAAGAAGGAAAGAAAAAAAAAACTAAAAAATTTTGTTCAATTTCAACAAATTTATAATTAAAAAATAGTAAAAACAAAAATAAAAAATAATTTTAAATAAATTAAAAAAACCGAAATTAATATAAAAATAGGGATTCCCTTATATCGGGTATTTTTTTATAAAGGTATAGAACTTTAAGTGGGCAAAACCTTTTCGACCGGCGGCCAATTTGTCAGCTTTCAAGTCATTTAGTTTACTGATGACACCGCAATACTCAGCTCGGATATGCTGGCAGTTAACGTTATCTCAAACCTTCATAGAACATTAGATGAGTTACAAAAATATTTTAACAAATGGCAAATCATGTTAAATTATGATAAAACTCAAACTATATATTTTTCAAGAAAACGTAAACCATGCTTTTTACCACAGAGCAATATTAACTTTGGTGGCAATTCAATTAAATGGAAAAGGGAAGTTAAATACTTAGGAGTCCTCGATCCTAAAATGAAATTCTCAAACAACATTTCATATACAGCAAATAAAGTTAAAAAACTAATTGCAATATTATATCCATTTATAAATAGAAATTCTATGCTTAGTATTGAGAACAAGAAATTAATATTAAAAGCAATTTTTCATGCTGTCATTTTTTATGCAGCTCCTGCATGGTCAACAAGTGCAAAATGTCACGTACAAAAATTACAAGTCTCTCAAAATAAGTTATTGAAAATGATTTACAATTTGCCATGGTTTTTATCAACAAAGCGTCTCCATGCACTTGCGGGAGTAGAATTAGTAAATGTCAGAATGGAAAGACTGACTCTAAACTTCATCTCCAGATGTTTAAGTTCTGAGTATACCCATATTAATGAGCATAGAGAACGATTGCGAACCATTTTTGAATTAATTTTTATTTTTCTGTTAGACTAAAGTTCGGTTGTTATTAATCATCATTTATAGCAAACAGAATAGTAGAATTAAGATGCCAGTTGATATTCGCATACAGGAACAATTTTAAAAATAAATTAAAATTTTAGAAAAAAAACTTAAAAAAAATCAATTTGTGAAATCAATTTACATGAATCATAGTAGTTAGTAATGTTAGTGCGGTTTTACACACATCAACAGTTGAGCAACAAAAGTTGAAGTGTGTAAAACCGCACTTACCAATAGACGACATGTTTTTTACATGTGTTTTTTAAGCTTTCGATTCGTATGTTTTCCTTTATGTCTGTCAATTTTGGTTAATTTACATGAGGTTTATAATTTTTGGTCGCAAACGTGCATGTAGTATCACTCATGACATCGGTCATGTTTATTGAGAACAGCTGACTGCCAAAAAATTGTAATTTGTTTTTTGCTAAAAGTGTTTGCGAAGGCTAGCTAATAATTTTTTGTGAAATGAATTTGAGCCGTCGAAAAATTGTTGGTTCCGTGGCAGCAGTAATAATGTTCGACGCAAATGTGTTTTTTTTTAATTTTTTCTTTTTTAAACAAGTCGTTGAGGTTGTATCTAAAAATCTTTACATTTTTAGACTCATTTTCATAAAAGGGCAACGTTAAACTAAACAAATATATATAGTTTATTTGTCTTGCAAAATACTTCATTCAGACGGCTAATGAAAGTGCACATAATCAACCGCCGACGAATTTGTTCGCATTACATAAACATTTGAAGCCGCATGTTAAACATAAGAAAATAGAGCACGCTCTATTTCAAATAATGTCTTATGGTTTTTGTCATGTTTTTTACACAAGCAAAGTTTTAAAGGCAACACACGACATGTTTCCGTTTACATTTGTAAATTTTGACACATACAATGTGAAAAACATGTCGTGTATTGGTACCTTAAGTGATGTAGTTTAAGTAATTTTATTTAAAAAAAAATCAAAGAGGTTTTTGTAAGTTTTGCCTCCAAAAATTCTTTAATCTTGTGTGTAATTGGAAGTTGTAACTATTTATAACTATTAAGCTGAGAAGGGGAAAACCTTGAACTCTTTACATTGTAAATTATACTTAAAATGAAATGTAAAATGTAATGTGAGCATAAATAGACTGGCTCCTGAACAACGCTGCAAATTGGGCCTAAAACAATACTGCCGTTGATCCCAATTTTCGTAACCAACTTATGTTTAGCTATGAACATCACTTTTGTTTGACAAATTAAACTGTCATATTTGGAGTAATAGTAATTCTCAAAGTGTATTTAAAGACACCTCTACATCCAAAAAACTGCCTATATGCTGTGCTTCATGGGCTGGTGAAAACATTGATCTGTACTTAAGTTAAGTTCGTTATTATGCTGAGATTCGTAAGAGGTTTGCTGCAAAGAAACTTTAAGTTGGGAACACTTTTTGTAGCAGGCGGCCAAGTAATTTACGTTTAGTTTGGCATTTCAACATGAATAGACTGACGCCTGAACAAGGTCAGTTTTCTTTGAACGTATACACAAAACTGCTGTATTTGGACTGATGATAATTCTTATATCCAAAAAAAACTTCTGTAAAAACGATGCTGGTCAGAACATTACAACCAATAATGATCGTTATAGAACCATCATTGTGCAGTAGCTGTGGTTTCAACAAGACGGCACAACATGTCACAGATTTTGATTTATTGAAGGAAACTTTTGGTAACCGCATAGTTTTGCTTTTCGGATCATTGAACATTCCTACAAAATCGTTCGCTATGTGAAGTCGTTAATTTACACCCATAAGCATGATACGGTTGACCACAAAATTCGCTGCTTTATTACCGATATACGGCCTCAAATTTTAGAGAAAGTCATCTAAAATTGCACCTGCAAATTAGACTATATCCAAGCCAGGTGTGGCGATCATATGCCGGAAGTCATACTTAAATTATAATAACAAAAAATTATCTTTCGAATAGAGTGCATTTCAGGTCAGTTTAAAAAATGCATCTTTATTTTCTACCATTTCTATACTTCTGTCTTTCAGTCTTGTTCTTTCGAAATTTTGCCTCAATTCGCTTTAAAGACAGTTTTTATTTAAAATTTTGTAGTTATATCATGCTTGTATATATGTATGTGTCAGCAGCAAACTAAAAAAAAAAATTCAATGAGTTCCGTCTAGGATTTTTAATATACTTTGGGGCAATAAAGAGCAACCACATTTTTGTATTCCAAGTAATTTGTTATCTTAGTTACACAAATATAAAATAAGTTTCTTATCCCATTTTTCAAATTACCCTTTTATGATCTGTGATAAAATTGAACTTTTCCACCCAAGCAAAGTAGTACCCCCTGGATTTAACTCTAATTTTAAATTTCTTATTCCAAGCTTGTTGCTGTTATTCTAACGCTAAATCATTTTCTGTTCATCTGAAACAAAAGTATTAAATTTACTTTCGGCTGTGGAAATTACTTTACTTTAAAACTCTGGACCATGGACGTTGAAGGAAAAAATTTTGACTCCCCTCAGAATTTTTTTTCTTTTAGAATTTCTTACATATAAAACACAACTTTCCCGTATTTATTTATGGTCTGCTTTTTCACAGACTTTATATAATGGGCGTTTTTTACAAAGGTTTAGACATTGGAAATGCAATCATTTATAGATAATTTTTTTTAAATTGACATGAAAATTACATCATTCGAAAAATAAATTTCTTGCTTTATAATTTAAATATGACTTCTGACATATAACCGTCAAGACTGCTGGTTCGCACGTAGTCTAATCTGAAGGTTTAATTTTTCAGGATTTTCTCCAAAATTTGTGACCGTATATATCTTTAGTTGTTTCGGGCTTATGTGCGAAGACTAGCGACTTCACATATCCCCTCAGAAAGCAGTCTGCCGCCGTTAATGCACACAATCTTAGAGGACAATTGACCGATCCGAAACGAAACTATAAGGTTACCAAACGATTCCTTCAATAACTCAATTGTGGCGCAAGTTGTGTAACATTCTGAAATCACACTTCCTGCTCCATGATTGTTCAATTGATGAATGAAAAAGTCGCCAGTAACCACGGCTCTCTACCAGTCACCATAAACTGTGAAGTTTTGACCAGCAGTTTTTAAAGAAGTTTTTCTGGATATAAGAATTATCGTCACTCCAAATACAGCAGTTTTGTGTATAACCGAAGCCGTTCAAATAAAAATGAGTGTGTTCAGGCGTCAGTCAATTCATGTTGAAATGCCAAACCAAAGTGTTTCCAGCTTAAAGTTTCTTTTCAATTTTAACGAAGCCCAGCATAATATGGAACTTCAGTTGTAAACTAAACAGAACTTTTTCATAAACCTTTTCTAACTGTATTCTTTATAATACGTTTTTCCTTCTCTGTTAAAAATTCGGGCCTTCCAGATCATCATTGTCTTTAAAATTATTTTTTTAAATTTTGTAATTTTCGATTGTTAACCTGGCATTTCATTTTTGATATCCAATTTATTGCAATAAAAAATTTATTGTTTTTTTAAATCATTTTGAACAAACGATGAAACGCTCGAATACTATAGAAATGTAAATTTTTAATTTTTTACTAAAATTTTTCTTAACGAAAACTAAAATGGGCGAATATTAAAGGGAGTCACTGTAGCTATATTTTTTGCATACATGTATAATAAACATATTTTCCCTTTCATTCTAATGGTATAAGTACAACATGCTGTGACTTGCCCATTTTAAGTAATTTTCTGGGAGATTTGGTTCTGGGAACAATTGGTTTTCAATATAAAACACACTTTCTTAAAAATTAAATTTCAGGTTACCGCTACTAACTCTTTCATAAAAAAAGCTCCTTTAGTGTTAGTTTACAAAAGCAATGGAAAAAAGCTTTTTAAAGGTTAAATATGTATTTCTTGAAATATGGATGTAATAATTTTACATCACCATCTGAAAAATGAAAGCTTTTTAGCTGATGTGATATGTCATCTCTAGATATATTTAGAAATAAGTGATTTTTCTTTGGATAGTGTTTAGGTATGTTACTTGTAGTATATTTATAATAGCAATTGTTTATAGGAGCTTTATTATACCAGTACAATCCAATATTAAATTTAAGAGAATTTGGGTACAAAAAAAAATATTTAAGAAATTTCCGTTTCTTTAAAAACATTTTGCCCCTTTGATTTTAGGCGATTTTCTTTAAAGCTATCAGGTGTTGCCAGTATGACGATTTCGCGCCCAACGTGGCGTTGAAAAATCGGTTTTGGCAATGAAAATTATAGAATGGTAAATGGCAATAGACCTGGCAATGTTTTTATGTAAATTTTTCATAATTTGTTTAAAATAACATTGCATTTAGAAAGATTATAGTGATAAGCTGGACTGAAAATAACTTTAAACAAGGCAAATAAATAAAATATATAAATTTTTTCGTATCCCGTTTCATTCATATAAAAAAATTTTATTATTTAGCCTATCTTTCATACCGCTATATAGCAAGCAGCGCCTTCTTGTTCTTTTATAGCAACAAAAATTGTTTATAAAGGCAAATTTCAGGTTAGAAATTAAATTGGCTTAAAACATACACTTTTTTGATAATATTAGTCTAATTGATGTCAATGTAAAGTAGATATATAGAAAGAAGTAATGATGTCGGGCAAATGTCCACCTCCGCAGACGTCCGCTCTTTACACAAAATTTTTAAGCATAATTTGCAAAAAAGTTTCACTTATTCCGTCAATGTAGGGCCGATTTTTCGTCTTTCAGAGAGTAAGTTGTTTGTGAGTTGTTGTTCACGTAAATCCTGTCTTTCACATGGTCCCAGGAAGAATAATCCACAGGCGTTAAATCACGAGAACGAGGCGCCCAATTGACATCGCAAAATCGAGAAATTACATGACCGAAAAATACGTTATGCAATAAGTAATTTGTTTAGGTGGCTGTATGACTTGTGGCGCCGGTTTGCTGAAACTAAAGAACACTGATGTCAACAACACTGATGTCAACAATACCGTCAGCCGCCCAGCGATCTCAGAAGGAGCCTGATTACGAGCAAAAGGTGCTATAATTTTCGAAGTGATACAATAAAATATTCATGGCTGAAATTTCCGAACTTTTTACTAAATGCATGAGAACTCAATTCTTTGCATTTAATCATTTGAGAGACATTTTACTTCTATTCCTAAACATGAAACCTTTAGCAATGAAGGAACTATTGAAAAAAAAGACTTTAAAAAATTGATTATAAAATAAACTATAGATTTAGAACTAAAAGGTCAATGCAACCCCGAAAGTAGAGGAAATGTAAATAAAAATAAGGTCATTATTAAATATTGATATTTTGTTTTAGCTTTGATGCTTCAGTTTTTTGTCCACTTCTCAGTTGATGAAAATAATTTTTAAATGTAGTATGCACACGATTTGAAGTGAACAATCAATGTTAATTACAATAGGAACTAGCTTTACCATCAATTAAAAATTCAATTATTCAATTATTTAAAATAAATTTTAAAATGTAAATAATAAATTGCACCCACAAACCCATTTTGCATACGAAGGTATTTTACAAAATTATTTTGCCACTTTCCGCAATTATATTAATTTTAAAAAGACTTTCCACTAACTATTATGTTTCCAAATTCTGTTCAAATATCTACCAAAAAGCAATTTGTTGATAAGAAATTTCAAATCATATTCTCAGAAGTAGTTCAAATTAGTTTTAAATGAAAATTCTTCTTATTAAAAATTTCACTACAATTTATTTCTGTTCTATGAAATTAAAGTGAATTAATAATAAAAACAAAATAATATTTTTTTTTAAATTATTCGCTGTAATGAATCAGCTTCATAGAAAATAGTAATAAATGTCATTGACATTTTAAAAAATCCGTATTTACTATATTTTTTGCAAAATTTAAAGATATTATAAAAATTGTATCTGGCAACGCTAATTAAATATTCACCAATGAGAACGTCTTAAAATACTCTCTTACAAAAATACTTGTGCCTAAACAAATTCAATAACAATAAGCTCTTAATAAACACAGGGATGGAAAACTCTGCTGTTATAAAAAAATGTTTTATCAAGTAAATAAAATGTTTGTTGTTTTAATAATAAAATATTTTCAAGGGTTCAAACTCGTTTAAGGTAAATTAAGTTAAATAATGATTCTTACTATATATCGTGTTGATTAGTTCACTTTCGAAAGTTAAAAAGTTTATTAAGCTTGTGTTCTTCTACGTCTGTTCTCTATGCTTGTCTTATTCTTTAAGACGCAAATTTCAACCCTATTGTCAAGATAATGAAACCAAAAATATTTTTTTTTCTGTGAAAAGAGTTAAAAATATTATGTTTTTTTTTTATTTAATAAACGTTTAGTTTATTTAGTTATTTTATTGCAAAATAATTACACACAACTTTTTGGATTATTAATTTACACGATTTATTCAGACGAGCTAGTTTTACTTTTGTACACACAAAAATACACGATGGTAAATTTGTGACTTTAACGCCTAAAAGCTAATGTATCAATTTTTGTGTAGATAGCTTTTATATTCTGGCATTTACTCGAAAATTCCTAATTCATCACATCCAATATAGATGACGTTGTTCTCATCATTCATTGTAGGCACCTGCTTGGCTGTGCATCTTTATATTCTGTGATAGTTGTTTTTATTTTCTGATTGTTAAACTTAGTTCATGGAATTGTAATGTAACATGTTGTCGTTTTACGTTCATAAGATTTTTTAGAAATTTCTAAATATGCAAACAGACATAATAGGTCATTTCACTTAAAATATGATAATTACATGTGATAATCATCTTTTTATAACTTAAGCTAAGCATCTTCGTAACAATATTCTAATAAGAATTTATTAACCATAAAGTTCAAATATGATGTATTTATTGCAAGTGGCAAAACAAAATCGAGTTTAAAATGTATTTCAAAAGTTTGCGTACTTTTTAATAGCCGCTTGCATTTATCGAAAGGATAAGTGTGCAAATTTTTATGAATTATAGAGCATATTTGAATTTACATAAACTGTTTCTTTCAACAATTCAGTTGTTTTTGATACAGATACTTTTATTTCTATATTACTAAACTGTTTTAGTAAAAATATACAAATATTAAGTTCGCAAAATAATTTTTATTTATTTAGCTGTGTTTTTATCACGAATGTGTGTATTTAAATATAAATAAAAACCCCCAAGAAACATTTTTATATATTTTGAGAATTATGATAATTTGCTTTTAGTCTTCTTTTGGTTGAAATTTTTTCATTAAAAGTCTATGCGTCAACAAATCATAATTAAGTAAAAAATTAATAAAAGCTTTGTAGAAGCTAAAATAAGTAAGCATTTCTTCTGTTTAAAAAAAGTCTATTGATGTAGCGCATATGTTGTTTTTTGCCGCAAAACAAAAAAAAAACTTTGTTAAATTAAATTAATATTATTTGTTTTACATACTAGCCAAAACCACTTTTGGAAAGCAGATGAAAAATTCTTAGAAGACATATTTGAGATAAAACAATTTCACTTTAAATAATATATGCGAGTTTAAAAGCACAGGATTCTTGATTTTCTTTTTTTTTTTTAAGAAGAAGATAGCATTGTTAATAACATTACTGATAAAAATTCTGCATATATACCAGTAATCTTAAAAATACATCAGTAAATAAAGTGTTTATCCGAAAACAATGTGATAAAAAGATAGATAAAAAAATATACAGCTGTAGACAAATTATTAGACATATTCTTTTTATATTAGTTCTTAATGATCATTAATTTTAACAAATAATGCAAATTTGCTATTGTTTTTATTTTCGTTTTTCCCAAAAAAAAACACTTGTATTCCATTAGCAACATTTTTTAGCGTTGCAGTATATGTATTCCAAATCGCGTTATAATTTATAAATCAATTTTGCACTTTACAATTTAAACCACACACAACGAATCATTTTAGACTTCCACCACATATTTTCCCAAGTTTTCCTTTTCAAGTTTTTTAAAATATTTTAAGGTGTTAAGTATTGAGCAGATTTATATAGATTTTATCTACTTAAAATTTTAAATATTCGTTTAAAGAAATTAGATGTTTTATAAATAAATTTTTAAGCACAAGGTCTTTATATAAAAATTAAAAAAAAAATTGTTTTCATTTTTAATATTCCCCACAGCATGGGTGATGGCACCACCAGGAAAAGAAAAATGTATACAAAATTATTTAAATCAATCAATAAAAAAATATTAAAAATAAAAAGAAAAAAAATAAATCAATTAACTATAATTAATATTTGATACTTATTCAACGAATCCCATTCGTTGTCGCTAATAATGTTGTTTCATTACGCTTTTTTATTGGTTCAGTATTTTACCCTCTTTTATTTATACTGTACAAAATATACCTGCTCTTAGTAATCGATCCTGAGAACAACATATCTTTTACAGTCTTTGCAAGCAATATTTTCCTAGTTTAAGGGTTATAGAAGAAATAACGAATCCGCATTAACGTGTCTTGGTGTGGACTCAAGAAAATTCTCTTGTCATTAATTTATCAGAGGCGGAGAAGGAGAAGGAGATTTAGATTAAAAAAAAAAGGGAAGTAGCACTTCAGGCAACAATGCCTATTTAGTCAAGTACCGTGCTAGATTCTTTAGGAAAAGGATAGAGAAGGGATAAGAAAGTAGGATAGTTACGGAAATTAACAGTCGTATAAGACAGCACAGCGACCAGTGACCATACCTTCATCACTGAGCAGCTCCACCGAAAGTCAATTTTTATTTTTGTAGTGAAAAAACAGCCAAAGTCTTTTTGTGGGGAATCGAACCCACAACCCCCCAGTGATAAGCTAGTACACTAACTACTAGCCTACGGGTTTGGCCTTACATTGTGATCTAATTTAGTGCTTGATTGCTTCCTGGGGACAAACAAACTCGAAATTGCTGACAAATGCCTGGACATTGTTCACTATAATGGATGGCTTTGAAGTTTCTACATTTATGCTTTATGGCTTTGAAATTGGTCTATTTAAGTTTTACTATTAAAGTATATACTTTATGCCCTTAATGTTAGGAAATCTTTATCTAGATTATTAATTATGGCTTAGTTGTTACCGAAGCATATGGACCAAAAATCCAGATCCTAAAAGGGCAGCATAATATTTTTAAATGGCACACTGGTCAAGAACTTGAAGCGATATATAATAAAAATAAGAGCTTACAACCGTGGACTGGCTCATGTAGATAAAGAAGCGGTTAGTTAAAATTATGAACAAAAAATTTACGTAATCATTTTTAATGTCATCATTTTTGTCATTACAGTTATGGAGAATAATTTAAGGTTATGCTGGGTTGGGTTATTGCAACATCCAATGGGCCAACAAGGCTAGATTCTGCAGATACGATGAAAAAAAGAGAAAGCTCGGTGCAAAAATCGCTCATTAAGTTAATTCGTAGTACAACTGGCCAGTGCTAGTGAGGTAAAAGATTTTAAGGGTTTCTAGTCTGTTACTGAACATTTAAGTTTTTGGGTAAACTGAATAAGTAGGACCTACACACCGTGGAAAACATTTCCTATCATTGCCCAAATTCCAAAAGCTATGCAAATGTACAATATCTTATGCGACATTTATTTAATTTATTATGGTCATCAGATTATCAACGTAGTTAATGTCAAGTGAACTGAATTTATTGGGTTATTTGTGACAATAAGAAGGGAATCTCAAATAAATAATTCAACATTAATATTTCGAGTGTTTTTACTTCCACATTTATATTTTTTTGTGATTTATTGCAGCCGAATAAAAATAATAAATAAAATAACAAGTTATTTAGAACAATGGAATTGAAAAAGTTTCTTTAACTTTTCACTACAGTTTTTAATGAGATTAAAAATTTTCCTGCTCAGGTCTAACTTTATCTTTTTTTAATTTACAACAAATAAGAAATTACAAAATACATTTAAAGCGGCGATCATAAACCACAAAATACGTGATGTGTAATAAAAGTTACCTTAACTTGCCTGCGATAAGACAAATGTAGAGAAATGTTTACATACCTAATATTTATTTGTTATATAAAAAGCCACAGCATTAATTTTTAAACATAATACAAAGCAACTATCTTTATAACAATTTAATAAATGTATACTTTTCACAAGAAAAGAGAAATTTACTTAATAAGAAAATTCATTGATCCCTCACCCTACAAAAGGAATTAAATAAAAACAAGAAAAAGCAAATCCCAGCAAAAATAAAGTTTAAATAATAAATTATTTAATTTAATTGTATTCCACTACATTAATGCTGAAAGGAGAACTAGCAATGCAAATGAAGTAAATGTGAACATTTAACTCATAAATACAATTACAATTTAAGTTCATAATATCTTTGTGATTGCAAAAAAATTCCATTGACTTTAAACGAATCGCATTTATTAAGTGCGAGAACGTAAATCAAAATCAAATCTAACCATAAACGTGTTTTTAAACGTGACATTAGTTACCCAAAATTTAAGAACTCCCTATAGAATTCATTATATAAAATTTGGAACACAACAGTAAAGAAAATCCACTTCTGGCATTATTTTTTTTATAAAAGACTGTTTAACTACTTTTGAAATACAGAAATAAACTTTTTGGCGCATAGTGAAATATCACGCCTGAAAAAACGGGTGGGCAAATTTGTGGTTAGAAGGTAAATTATCTGTCATCGGATTAAATGTTAAGAATTGAGCGTTAATTCTTTGACATTACATGAAACATTATGCTCTTGTGCAAAGAATTTTAATTGTGAAAACTAGCTATCAAAATGGTGATAGCTGCACTGTATCACTTCGTAAAATTTGAGCAGCTTTTTCACATAATCATTTAATCGCTAAATTTGAGGCTTACAATATTTCTGCTCGCGATGGCCGTAATGATGCAAATATTGCCGCTGTACAGCAAAATGTTGAGAATGAGCCTGGAACATCAACTCGTCGACGCTCGCAACAATTGGGCATAACCAGAGGCACTCTGCGCAACATTCACACTTATAAAGTTACGAGTTAAACAACAATTAAAGCCCACTGACTATTATTTACCTCGAACGTTTGTGAATTGGCAGCTTGAAAAACTGAAGAGAAACTAAAAACAAAATATTATCATTTGTGATGAGAATAATTTTTAATTAAATTTTCGTTTATGAGGCTCATAAAATCCAGAAACAACAGTCCACGAAAAAACATTAAATGCAAAGGGTTCATATGGTGTGTTATATGGACAGGCGGCACCATCGACCAGCACTTTTTGCAAAATTGAAGGAAAGGAAGGAAAGCAAGGAAACGGAATCACCAGTTTTTTGTGGGCACAATGGGCTAATGTTGACATCAGTGACTATTGGTTGCATTAAAACAGTGCCATAAGCCCCCCAAACCAATTCAGTTATTGCATGAGAAATATCCCGATCATGTTATTTCTCGATTTGGCGATGTCAATCATTTGGCCGCCTTGTTGTTGTTGATTTAAGGCCGCTAGACTATTTATTTCCAGATCATTCGAAAGACCGAGTTTGCGCGAACGATCCACAAAGAACTGGCGCTCTGAAAGGTGAAATTCGTCTCTGCATTGGCACTTTAAGCGAAGCTTTGTTGCGAAATGTTCTACTAACTTTTGTAAAGAGAGAACATCTTTCGAAGTTCTGCAGATAAAAATTCGCTGGAAGTTATATTTCGTTATCAATTCAGATATTTCTACTTTACTACTTGGTGCCAACAAAACCGAAGTTGTCAAAAAAGTGTGAGAATTTACTTCCAAATCTCAAATTTTCCAAACCCGTTAGCTGCGATATATATTCCTACTGCTAAACTTAATTAATATCCCTAAATGATCAACAAGTGGAAAGAAGGTTTTATTAACTGACACAGCACCGCAATCTGAAAAGCATGCATTTTCCGAAACTTAAAGTCAATGAATTTATTAACTGCAGTAAAAACAGCTTCCTTTAAATTTTAATGTCACTAAAGACAATCAAATCGTTTATAGAGTAAAATTTTGCAGGTCCAAAGTTAAAGGCCAACCAGTTAGAACACGTTGAATAAATTAAAAATGGTAAGCAAGATCAATTTAAAAGCACATGTGTACTAATTAATCTACAAGAAACTTCTTAATTAATTGTCTTGATGTTTAAAAAAAAAACTTACCGTAATTACAACATCTTTGATGGTATTTCTGTTTCGTTTGACCATATTGGTCAATGGTTTTTTCATGTATATCTTTGGCATTTTTTGTTGTTGCTACATCAGGTGCTTATTGATTATAAGGACAAGTTTAAACGATTAGTTTCCTTAACTCAAGCACAGTTATTATTAGAATACTAAAGAAATTCAATCAACCACAAATATTTCTAAATCGTAAGAGCAACAGAACGACTTAAAATTTTTCAAATTCAAAATTTTTTTTAATGTTTACCCACTTATGCTAATATGTAGTACAATTCACATTCTTTTAAATTCCTTATTCTTATATTCCAAACTTGTTCACAGGTTATTGCTATAGTCTGCTCCATTTATATCCGGGACTTAAGTTCGTTCTGCTGTTAAAGCTTTATAACTAGTTGTTGCTTTGTTTTAAATATGTCTAAGATTTACTTTTAAATAAATTCATTAGATTTAACTAAATTTCTTTAATTCTTTTACATTATTACAATATAATTTTATTTATTTTTCTTTATTTAATGACACAAACTTCACAAAAAAAAACTTGCGAGAACACATTGCAAGGCTAAAAAAATTCGTACTTATTTATAAGAACTTTTATGCAGAGTTGCAAAATATAATGTTTTAAATATTGCTATTCGGTAGGCCGATTTCCAATACTGAAGTGCAGATTAATTAATTTTTTTTTATTTATTTATTAATATTTATAATACATCACATTTACATATTTCAAAATTGATAACTTCACACATTTTCTTTTCAATATAACTTTATTCCGTTTTAATATAACTTATGTGTAAAATAAACCTTAAAATAATAGCGATATGATAATGGCAAAAATAATTGCATTCATTTGTCAAATAAGAACATATATAAATAAAAAAAAACAAATAACCTATATGCATTAAGCACTTTCAACACAGCAGGCTATCGGCTATAATCTGTCAAAATTTTAAATACATACGTACTTATGGAAGCAATAACTTTTGCGACAGCAGATCTATACAAACAACGCTGTAGCTGCCGATAGCTTAGATTTATTTATTGTCTGCCCCATAATATAATTTATTTATGGTCTACCAAACCAGACAAACGCTTGTTTTGTGAATTTCGGTTTTGCTAACCATAGATAATTAATTAACCATAGATATTATTAATTATCTATGTTGCTAACTCTTCATAAAGCAGTTCATTGTTTTAAAGAACGCTGGAAAAAATTTTAAAGTGGCAGCACTATAAATAAAAAATCAGCTGTTGATATATTTCAAATTTTTATTACAATTGCCGATTTGCTTTATTGTGGTTTGTAAAAATATAATTTTTATTATATTTTTACAAAATTACTAAATATCAGATGAAAAATATGGATTTTTTAATATTTATAATGAAGCAAAAAGTAGACATGCCAGATATTTATATTATGGTTTACTTTACGTTAATAAATACAGTTGGAAGAATTCGCAGTCGTATAAGCTGCTGTTTGGAATGTGTTTCAAGTGCAATTAATTTCTTGGGAAGCTTTAGACATTTTAAAACTTCACTTTATTTGGTACAAATTTGAACATCAAATTATTAGCCATAGACTGGTTATTACGAATATCATCTCATATTTCGATAAAATTAAGTATCGTTATTACCCTCACTAATCTTTCTGCTGTCATAATGTTAATAAGCCTAAAATCTTGAGCGTTTTGTAAATGCAATCGTAAAAAAAGCAGTAAATCATACTGTATGCAACTACATTTTTATCTACATTTTATTCTTCATTGCTTTTAACACTACCATCATCACTTTTGCTATCGTCTGTATTAATTGGTGATTCATGAACTTTTTTAACTTTCTTTTTAGGAGGAGCTTTGATTTTGTTTCCTGTGTCGTCTTGCGATTTATTTTTTTTAATTTTCTTTTTTATAGATGAGCGATGTTCACCGTTGTTACCATCATCTACATTTTCTTTTGACAGCAGCGCTGTTCTAGCTTCACGTATCTGATGCTTACGTTCAGCCTGAGTTTTACTAAGCTTAACAAACTCTCCAGCTTTACTCATGCTAAATTTGGACAATATTTCATTAGCCTGTTTTTTCAACTTAAGCATTCTTTGTTCTCTCGGGCCAATTACATTAGGAACATCGGCTGGTGCACCTGCTAAACTGACATACAATGGCAACGAAGCTGTACCTGTAATGTCAATTTTAACGTATATTTTGCGAATATTTTCATAGCTGCCAGGAAACAGTGTTTTTAATTGCTGGATAACCACTTCTATATTCCGAGCTACTTGGTTTGGGTTAAAAAAATGATTTCCTACAGGTATTGAAATCATATCTCCCTTTTTCAGCTGTCTATAAGATGTGCGCTTGAGAGCGTGCTCAATTTCGCTCTTGTATGTCTTGGGGTTGTCAAAATGAACAGCATGAAAAGTAGTGCGTGGCTTTTGAAAATGTTTTCCACAAAATCCAACAACATGGCCCACAATACGTCCATCACATAGAAAGAAATCATATGTATTAGCTAATTTTCTTTTGGCCTCAAACGACGTGTATTCGTTGCGCAGTTGGTTAAAGGGTATAATTTTAATGTTGTTCAGTCCAAGTTCTTGGAATATATCTTCATAATGTTGAACAGTGGGCTCATAATCGAATTTCGCTCCTCTCTGGAGATCGGGAACAATCATTACAACATCATCCCGTTTAACATCAATTAGCGAATGCTCAAGATTTCTAAAATAAATTTTGTTATCGAATAAAATAAGTTTAAATAATTTGTAAAAAAATTTTGTTTACATACAATTTTACCATACGCTTGGGAGCATTGGGGATTTTATAGCTTGATACATTCAAAATATATTTGTAATCGCTAAAAATGGAGGTCTTCTTTTCAGAAACCTGTTTTTCGACAAGAACTTTAAGGGCCTTGATAATTTTTTCTATATTTTCCAAGCTAAGTATATTTTTAAACTTGTGCTCATCAAAATTCGTTGGTTCAAAAATCGAATCTTGGATATTTGTTGTCTTCAGTGGTGCTTCCTTTTGCTTCAGTTTTTTCTTGAGAATTATTTTCTTTTTAACTTCAGCAGTTTTTCGCTTTTTCTTTGTAATTTTTGCAGTGGGCGAAGTTTTAATTTTATCATTTTTGAACTTTTTTTTAACTTCTGCTACAATCGGCTTTTTCTTTTCAACAGCTTTTTTAATATTTTCTTTAGCTTCTGCTCCAATTGGCAATTTCTTTTTAGTATCTGCTTTAACAATAGGTTGAACTTTAGCCAATGCAATTTTTTTCTTAAGACCAGTTTTTTCGGCTAATATTTTCGATTTTTCATTTAAATCACCTTTCTTCTGTGCAACAATCTTTTTTACTCCAGGTTTACTAAGAACTTCAATTTTTTTCCCAATTTTCTTTATTTTTTCCTTGGACGAATTAACTTTCGACTTCTTGATTTGGCTTTTCTTCGCTGTTGCAAGAATATCCTTTTTAATGGATTTAGGATTTGGTTTTAGTACTTTTACCATTTTTAATACACACCGATTAAAACACTTTTTCAGCTATGATAAAAACACGTGTAGAAAACAAACTTTTAACTTTAAACAAAGTGCTGCCACATTGGTATATGTAATTCATAAAGTGTAAATATATTCACGACGTAGGAGAAGATAACAAACTCGAGAACACAATATTCTTTTTCGCAGAGTTGCACAGAACGGACTATTTCCAACAAAAATAGAAACAAACGCCATGTGCAAGAAGAAATATATAACAAACTATGTCAAAAATATACCACTTTTTAATTCGATTTTTAATAGTTAATTTAAATTGTATTTTAATTAGAAAATATGAATTGAAAAGGCTGTAGATCGCAGAATCAGATTTTTCAGTTGTCACTTTTATTAGTTATGAAACAAAGGCACTGCACGTTAAACATTTTGAAGTTGTTTTGAAAATTTTTGATTTTAGTTTTCCATTAATAACTCGATAACCAGGCCGCGTGCATAAATAGCGCTATATACGATCGATAGAGGATAAAAATACGAATCGATATATCCTGTTTCTAAAAAGACTTTACCGATAAAGTTATAAGGCAGCAAACTTCTGAAATTGTTAAAAAATCCTCAATTTTTTTTGGTTTTTCATTAATAACTCCAACACTATTCCACATGCACATATACGGCTATATACATTCGATAGAGGATAAAAATACAAGTTTATATATACTTATATTTGAACTTTTATAGTATAAAACAGTTTTTACTTATTAAAATTTGATTTGAACAGATTCATAGGAAAAGTTTTTAAATTATTAGGTATTTAATCAGTTCTTAACATAAAATTTTATTTATTTAAAACTTAATACAACGATATCGTGACGGACGTCAAAAGGTTAGAATTGTATTAAGTGGAAAATGCATCACGGATTAACAATATCCCTTACATTGGAAATGGCAAACAGAAATGTGACAAAACTGATGTGGGTACTATCATTAAGTAAAAATTTGAAAATGTGCAGAATACAAATAATCTTCGGATTTTAATATTAAAATATTACAGAGCAAAAGTAATTACAAACGCCGTTATATGTTTGAAATGCTTCACATTATAAACTTACCAACACCGAGGAGAGTAAATCTTAAGAGTGACATTAAGAACTGCGCTCATAACTATAGACACTTAGTCAATCACAGAAAGTTCAATGTGCAATAAATTTGTTTTAGTGGTAATCACTTACATTTAGAGTATTTATAGTGTTTATGTTAATGTAAACAACATTCAACGTAAGTTTTGTATCTATATTAATCGTTGTTTGTTTTGTTTGTTATTAGTCATTGCCATTTATTTTATTTTTTGTCGTTAGTTTGGTTTAACTGTTTTTAAAATATAGAAATTCTCTGAAGATGGAAATTATATTAAGAGAAGAAATTAACGAATATTTACATATGACCTAAAGCTTGAATAATTGCTTTATGATTTATTATTAACAAAAAGTTCAAAGATAATTAATTAATAATTTGATATATAAAAACGTAAAATTTTTAAAGACATTCGCTTCTAACTATATCAGTATTTTGTTGTAAAAATAAATTGGAAATACGATTCTTTTTGCATAAATAAACAATAAACTTAACTGCATCTGCATTACTTTTTTTATGATATTTTTTTAAATGTTTAACACAGCTGAAAAGAAAGAAGAAAAAACAAGAAAAGAAATTTAACTTTTGTTTTTATAAAATATTTTTTTTTAACAATTAAATATGTACTAATCTTTTAAACGGTCTTTTTTAATTAAATTTTAACGATTTTATTTTTTCAATTTTTCGCTTTCCTATGGAAAGCTTCTTCCTGAAGAACAAAAAAGAGCGTTTAAAAGATTAGTACATATTTAATTAAAATAAAAAAGGTTTTTTTTAAGTATTAAAATATTATGTCTTACAGAAATGAAGTACACAATTGTTATTAAAAATATCTAAATTGTTATTTATATAATAGACAAAATGATTTTTTTGTTCTACAGTTTTTGCTTACATTATTAAAGAAGAAATTTATGTGCAGATGTGTACAATCTATATTCAGAATGTTATGCATTTTTTATAGAGGTATAAAACTTTAAGCTTACAACATTTTTTTAACTGGCGTTATAGTTTTGCATTTAAAGATAAATATACACTGACGATGCCTGAACAACGCTTTTAAATTGTTCAAATTGGCCCCAAAACAATATTGCCGCTGCTCCCGACCTTCATAAGCGAATTTTGTTTGGCGTTAAAGATCACTTTTCTTTAAATGGATACGACAACAAACAAAACTGTTGTATTCGGACTGACGATAATCCTCAAATGTATATTGGGACACAGGTACATCCAGAAAAACTGAATGTTTGGTGTGCCTTACGCGCTGGTGAAATAATTTGGCCGTACCACTTTAAAAAAATGCATGTGAGAGCGTTACTGTTAGTGATGATTGCTAGAGAGCTATGATTACTGAATTTTTCGTTCATCACTTGAACAACCGTGATGTGCAGGAGCTGTGTGACATGGTGCAACATGTCACACAGCTCGTGCTACAATTAGTTTATTGAAGAAAACATTTCGTAACCACATAGTTTCACCTTTCGGATCCGTTCCGATTGTAAGATAGTGCATTTTCCCGCTGCTAGACTGTTTCTAAATTCTATTATTATTATTTCTAAAGTCTATAGGCCACGCCAAAAGGCCCGGCGGACAAAGGTTAGAAAAGTCATCGACAATATGACCGCCAGATTAGACTATATTTAACCCAGCCGAGGCGGTTATATGCCAAAAGTCATATTCAAATTATAATGCCAGGGATTATCTTTCGAATGAAGTAAATTTCATAGTAATTTGAAAAACTCATTTTTCATCCCATTTCAAAGTTCTATACCACTAAAAAAGACACCATTAATAATTTTTATATGTATGTATTTCATTTTAACAAAAATAAAAACTGCGGATAATATTCGAAATAATTTAATACACAATTCGTATTTAATTCCTTTAAGTACTTACCTATCCCTCAGGAAAAACTCTTTATTACAAACCGAGCAGCTATATAATGGTTCATTCATATGTTTTGCTGTGTGAGATTTAAAGCTTGTGCTACGAATGTTTTTTCCACAATCCTTACAGCGAACGAAGTATTTTGTCTAAAAAATTTATAAATATATTGTTACGAAGATGATTAGTTTAAGTTATAAAAAGATAATGATCACTATTGTATCTATTTGCTAATCAAAAATTTTCTAAGAAATCTCATGGGCACAAAACATCAACAACATACTACATTAAAATTTCATGAACTACGATTAACAATCAGAAAACACATAAACATGTAATTATTGTGTAATAAAATAACACAATAAAAAACGTAACAATATTTTAGAATTGCTTTATAAGTTTTTCAAAAGAAAAACCGACAACACATAAAAACTAAATAATTCATTAAATACTTACATTTGTTTTAATATTTGCAGTGATTACTGAGGCGGAATGGGAAGACATATGTTTGTCCAAATCAATTTGCCGACAAAATTCTTTTGTACACAAACTGCAGGATATCATTTGACCCAAGTGTATACGTTGGTGTATGTTCAGACCACTTTTGTAGTAAAACGCTTTATCACAATACTCGCATTTGTGAGCTTTTTCTCGATTTTCTAAGTGCGTAAGCATATGCGATCTAAGAATCCTTTTACTAAAAAACTTTAGACCACATTCAACGCAGGCCTCAGTACGTTCACGGTTTTTCATGTGTGTTTTTTCATGTAAGATTGCCTTATATTTAGAGGATAGAACTTTAGCTTAATAAAAGATCATAATTAAAAAATAGAAAAGAATTAGATAGAGAACAATTTAACGGGCTTTAAAGTATACTTTAAAATGTAAAGTTTTTTAATTATTTTCGTATCTATTATAGGTACCGAACTTCGAGTAGTGATGGTAGCACTAACACTAAACTTGTAGTTTTTTTTTTATTTTTATTTGTATTTTAACACATTTACTTCAATAAGATCTGATTTCAACACAAAAATATCTCAGCTCAGTCAGTGTAATTACTTTAAGAAGAAACCATGATACAGATATTGAGTTAAAAAATCGGGACCGTTTTCATATGCTGACAGATTCCTTTTACAATAATTGTAAAGTTAAAAGTTATTTCGATCATTGTTTAAACTGGATCATTGTTTGAATCAGCATTGACTACAGCTACAGTAGCTTACATCGATAGTTGGCAAACTATACAATTTTTAAAAATTAAAAAGAAAAAAAAAATTATTTGATATAATTACAAACTTTAATCGCGCTAGATTAAGAAAATATTCGTTTTGGATTAAAAAATTCTGTGCTATTTGCAAAAATTAACGGCTTAATGGGGTATTGTTGGGAAAGTACTTTGTGGTTAGAAAGTAAATTGCCTGCCAAATGTCAAGAATTGAATTGTCATCCTTTGAGATTTATTTAGTAAAAAGGTGATTAATTTAAAGCTTATAATATTGCACTCTTATGCACCTCTTTCTCGTAATTAAGCTCCCTCTGAAACTGCTGTGCTTAATTTAATTATTTAATTCGAGACTCACGGTATTGCTACTGACAAAATGATATGCTCGTAGTGGCTGTAGTATTGCAAGCATAGACGCTGCACAGCAGTGTTGAGAATGAACCTAGAGCATCAATTCATTAACGTTCGCAACAATGGCATCACTGGAGACACTTTGCCGAACATTATGCATAAAGACTGTCATCCTTACGTGTCGAACATTTCTGAACCGTCGTTGAAAACTAAACGAAAACAACGCATTTTGCAACAAAATCATCTTTAGGCGGCTATGCAAACAAGTAAAATTGTCGCATATTGGGCGATGCTTTTGCTTATTTTGCTAACGATATTAGCCTCTCTTCCTAGTAGGAGTGCAGAAAAAGAAATAGTTAAGCATTTTGTAATCGGCTTCACGTTGTTTTGTAAAATTAAATTTGCTTTTTACAGTGTTTTTTGTATTAAAAGTTAAATGCATTTAAAATTTAATAAAGAACAAACCATAAATTAGTCCTGCTATATAAATTCGTTCGTTGAGAAATATTTTTCAATCACTTGGCTAACTTTTAATGTTATATTAATGTTGTATTAAATTGTACTTACGACAGATAGAACAGCATATTGATTGTTCAATCTTTTTCGTATTTTGTTTATCGTTTGAAAGCAATTCACCATTCACTGTTTTAGGCGTTGGTTCTTTAAATACTTTTGATCTTTTCGGTTTACGTTTGTTCTGCTTATTTGATTGTGTCAAAGCTATTTTTGAACGTCTTCTTTTACTGCTACAATTGTTATGCTCAACAGGTACAGAAATAAACTCTTGATTGGATTCCTCATTGATAGGTATTTCGGTTTTAACGTTAGTTTCATCCACCAATATTGTTTCAAAATTTGGTTCATGTTTCATATTAAGATTAATGCGAAGATGCTCCTGTAATAATATATGGTTTTTAATAGCTTTCGAAATGAAAGCTTCAATAAACTCTAAGCTATTTGAACAATCACGACATAACATAATTGAAAAATTATCCTCATCTATAAAACATGTAAATATAATAAGATTTTGTTGTGATGTGTGTGCTTTTGTACGTACCCAAATATTCCAATCGAGTATACTTGTAATAGCAATCTCTGTAAGTCAGATCGTTATATCCATATATAAACTCATTCCAATGTTGATCAGCATCGTTTTCTAAACAGATAAAACACTTATTTATTTCAGATTCCTGGACTTCCTGGATGCTCATTTTTAACTACTTCCTTCCTTAGTTTATACCAATCACACAAAATGAGTAGAGCTGCGTCGTTCATGAACGAATAGATTAAATTGAACGATTCACCAAAGGCTCAACTATAATATGCATAACGTGGCTTAAGCTAATGTCAAAAATTGAACGAAAAGTCAGTAAAGTTTACAAAAAAACTACTCTTATTTGTTCACGTAATTCCTTTTTGCGCTAGAAACACATAATCAACAAAACTCGCGACTCCATCTTATGCGAAAAAGAGAAAGTATATATCACAGTTTATATAGCACCATGTGTCGTGTCTGTGTATAGTTTGTGCTAAAGATGAAAATGAATTAAGAAGTAGATAAATAGATTTTATGCTATTTATGTTTATATTTTTTACCTTTATACCTGTAACCTGAACAAGTCACATGAAAATTAAATGATTGCGATTTTATTTATATTGAATTCAAGTTTTTGTTATAATATTTTTATATTTTACAGAAAATTAAATATGTGTTAATCTTTTAACGGTCTTTTTAATTAAATTTTAACGATATATTTTTTCAATATTTCCCTTTCCTATGGAAAGCCTCTTCAGGAAAAATTATTTTTTAATAACAAAAATTATTAACAAATTGAAAAAAATTTTTTTATTTAATTAAAATAAAAAAGGTCGAATAAGAATAAAAATAATTTTACAGAAAATAAAATTAGAAACAAACTTTTCATCATCACTTAATCCAGCCGTATTTATTTTGTAATGCGTATACTGTGGTGTATATCGAACGAAAAACTAAAGTGAAATTAATAAAAAACACTAACACACAAAGCTGTGTATATGTACCGTATACATTTTTGTGCTAGAATAATTTGTCTAGTGTGTTTTGGCAAGAACAAAGTTGTGCGGAACAAATATTAATCCAATGTGAAGAGGCTCATACAATGTATGAGAGAGAGAAATTGAAACATGATTGTGACTGAAATTAACGATTTGGCATATTTCTGCAATAGAAGTGATATAGCGGTTACAGTTGATTAACAACGCATGCATTCACCTGCTATAGTTTCGCTTTGACTCAACGTATATCTACATATATAAAATCAGACATTACTACTACACGATAGGACTGTTAAGAAAAATTATCACTAATGGTAATTTTAAGCCTGAAAGTTTTTCCCCCTTTCCTTTCTTCGCCAAAAAATTTACAAATTAAAAAATGTATTTTCGCGTCCAGTAGTACTAACAACTATTCTAAAAGTGTGGCTAACTGAAAGCCTATGAGAACAAGTTAAATAGTAACCGAGAATTAAAAGCACATGTCACCTGTTTGAATTCTTCTTTTAACTTCCCAACAAGTTTAACAATTGTGAAATATAAGTTGCATATTGTGGACGGCGAATTATACAAGTGTTAGAAATAAGTAGATCTAGTATTGCAGTGTGGCGGCGCATAGGCGTCAATTTTTGCCATCATCATTCAATACCAATTCACCAGCTGATTTCTTTCTCCTTTATATGAGCATGCATCTTCTTCTCAACACTATATTTCATTTACGCAAGCAAAATGTCAAAAGTAGAGAGAGTTGTGGTTACGCCCGGCCACAGGCTAAGTAGTCTGTGGCGCGGCAATGCATCTGAAAAGGTAACAGTAGATTACTAACCTGTGACGGCAACATGCTATTTCCAGATTTGTGCCGAGTCGGCTATGAGTGCATTTCTCCGTATTTGCTACCCCTGACGGTTGTTATTTAATCTTTTATACAGGCATGTTCTTGAAATCACTTACTTTGAAAACACATGTAATTTTAAAATCAAACTTTTGTTTTTATGCTGTTCTGTAAATCACAATGTTTTTGTATTTTTCAATGTGATATTACTTTCCTAAAAGCACAAGAAAACATGCCAACAAAATTTTAATCACGAAAGAAAACACAAAAGCAAATAACAAATTTACAGAAAAAAGGTTCACTTACAATTTTCTTAATTAATTGTTGCTTTTCAATAAAAAAAAATTATACAACAAAATTAATAAGAACGCATATTGGTTAAATTATTTAAGTAATTTGTTTTACAACTTTCATTGTAATAGTAGCAAAATTAACCAGAAAAATTACCCCATATATATTTTTTTTTATTGCGAAATTCCTCTTATTTACGGAGATACAGCCATTTTAAGTTTTTGATGAAATTTTCATATAAAAATCGATTTTCTGTGGGTGATCCCAAATTATGCTTATTTTTGCGAAATTCCTCTTATTTACGGAGTTAAGCTATTTTGAAGTTATTAATGAAAAACCAAAAAGGATTGACGATTTTTTTAACATTTTAAAAGTGTGCTGCCTCAAACTTTTTGCGTACAGTCTTTGCAGAAACAAACGATATCACTATCGATTTTATCCTCTGTCGATCGTATATAGCCGTATATGTGCACGCGAATGAATGAATAATGAAAAACAAAAAAAAATTTTTTAACAAAATCAATAGTTTGAGGCCTTATAAGTTTTTCCGTATAGTTTCTTTATAAATGAGATATATCACTATCGATTGGTGTTTTTATCCTCTATCTATTGTGCACGCAGAATGGTTATCGAGTTATTGATGGAAAACTGAAATCATAAATGTTCATAAAACTCCAAATAATTTAACGTCCAGTGCTTTTGTTTTTTATACTAAAAAAAGTGACAGCTGATAAATCTGATTCTATGGACGACAAGCTTTACATTTTATATCTTTTAATTAAAATACAATTTAAATTAACTATTTGAAATCGAATTCAAAAATGGTATATTTTTTTCAATACTTTGTTTACAAATTTCTTTTTGCACATGGCTTTTGTTTTCGTTTTTCTTGGAAATAGTCCGTTCTGTACAACTCTGATAAAGAAGTCTAAATTTTTTTAGAATTTGTTATCTTCTGCTACGTTCAAGTAATCCTCTTCTGTGTTATCAAAGTCTACTGATTGACACTAATACAAAGAAGAAATTGTGTTGTCGTTAATATTTTATGTGAGAGCGGCTTTGTGTGCATTTCTGCAAAATTTTACTGTTATTTATACATGTGTATGACATTTATAAATGGTGCGAGTTCTATTTTTACATCCTGACTTGGGCATAGGCGGTGCTGAGCGTCTCGTTGTTGATGCTGCATTGGCCCTTAAGTTATGTGGTCATGACGTCAGCTTTTTAACAAATCATCATGACCAGATGCACTGTTTCCAGGAAACTGCTAATGGTACCCTTACAGTAAAAGTCGTTGGTGATTGGCTTCCGAGGAAAATATTTGGCCGCTTTTATGCATTTTGTGCGTATTTTCGAATGCTATATGCAGCTTTTTTCGCTTCATTTTGCTTATCTCGTCGTGAGCAGATCGATGTAATTTTTTGTGATCAAATTTCTATAGGAATTCCGATTTTAAAAATGGCCAAGTATAAGCCAAAGATAATTTTTTATTGTCATTTTCCGGATCAATTATTAAGTTGTAATGGTGGTTATTTGAAGAGTTTATACCGTGCGCCTATAAACTTTTTAGAAGAAGCTTCAATAAAAAGAGCTGATGTGACTTTAGTAAATTCAAAATTTACTTTAAAAGTGTTCCATGAGACTTTTAAAAGCATACATACGGCTCCAGATGTAGTATACCCATCTTTAAATACAAAATATTTTGATGAAATGCATCTTAAATATGCACTAAAAAGCGATAACACATTGGCTTTACTAAATTTAGATTATCCACGTAATGCTTTTATTTTTCTTGACATTAATCGATACGAACGCAAGAAAAACCACCCATTAGCAATAAAAGCATTTTGCCAGCTGGCAAATAAGTTGAGTTCAAATGATTGGAAGCGATGTCGTCTAGTGGTTGCTGGAGGTTATGATAAGCGTGTTGTAGAAAACCTAGAACATTTTAATGAATTGGACAATCTTATTGAAGAGATGAATGTGAAAGACGTTGTTAAATTGCTACGGTCTCCATCCGACGAACAAAAGTATATTCTTCTCAAAAATGCAGATTGCCTTTTATACACCCCTGCCAACGAACATTTTGGAATTGTTCCTTTGGAGGGCATGTACATGTCAAAGCCAGTCATTGCCGTAAACTCGGGAGGCCCAACAGAAACTATAGTAAATAATTTATCAGGTTATCTTTGCGATCCAAATGTTGAAGCATTTGCAACGGCAATGTGCAGGATTATAACAGACGATGGCTTGGGCGAACGTATGGGTGCCATGGGACACAAACGTGTACAGCAGAAGTTTTCTTTTGAAGCCTTTTCTCAGAAACTAGACACCATAGTCAAAGACGTCGTAAAACGTCATCATAGAAGTTTAACTGCTTCGCAAAAACAAGAATGAACTTGAAAATATTAAATTTATCGCTTAACAGAAAATTCTTAATTTTTAAGTGAAAAAAAAATAACCGCTATTGATTAAATGCCTCAAATTTGTATTATTTAACAATTAACTTAAAATTATAATTACTAAAAGTTGAGCTATACCTCCTTCATTTTTTAAATTGAGATATATTTTGCATAGTAAGTCCCATTTGGACCAGATTGCCATTAGAACAATGAGGTCCTTCGAATCTCTTCTAAACTGATCAGCTGAAAATACTAAGAAAGAGAACTAAGACTTTTAAATTATTCACTTTATTTAGATATTTGAGATTAAAAAAATTGAAAAAAATCATATAAATTTAGGCAGACTAGTGAATTGAAATTTGAAATTCGCTTTAAATATTCACTCTTCACGTTTGTATAAATAAAGGTATCCCAAGTTTTTAGGTGGATTTTGAGATAGAGCTACTTTACTATCGTTAAAAATTACCCACTGGTTATCTTTTTTTATATGACACACATAATGTCCGACCTGCGCTGATGTTCCCATATGAGAAATAAAAGCAACCAATTTGTATTTACCACTGCCATCGCGATATTGCTTTTTTTGATTTAAAGAGCTTGATACAGTGTTAGTAGGTGTAGCTTCATAGATGTCCATATCGTCTGCATGAGAAAATATCCAGTCTGTAGCACGTTCCACATTACCATCAGTCGCTTTGAGCGCTCTTGTGGCTTGGTGTTCATCAAAGCCCATACTCATTAATAATTCTAGGCTTTCGGGATTAGGTACGAAAGCTGACCCATCACCAGAATTAGCACAGGCGTTAGGTACAACAAATGGATCGGAGAAGTCGGGATCTCCAATATGTTCCATTAACCAATTCGAAGCTAATTCCAAGCCACCATTGTTAGTATAAAAAGTTGCTTTTTTGCAAGCCTCCTGAGGAAATCCCATTTGCATTAGCGATGAAATTATATTTTCATCACATACAAATTTCTTGCCAGTTTCAGCGTCCGGTAATTCCTCTTCATTCGATTGTTTACCTGTTGACCGCCAGTTCGACAAATCTAAATCGTCTGTCATTTCAACTTCTACGTCAAGTTTTCTTGGAACCCAGTCTTCACCTAAAGTGAACTTACGTAAATGCAGCATTAAATAATCAGGCATATTAACAAGACGTGTTGTTTTCTTGGCGGTTGTCGTACTCTTAATTGCTGATGAATAAAATTGATCAATTATTTCGTCAGCAAAGAAACGCTCTAAACAAGCTTGCAATGGGATTTTGTGACGTACGATATCTTTATCATTCTTATGTGCGCTTGGAAGTTTGGCCCTTTTTTCCATATATTCCTTAACTTCATCAAGATTTGTAGCTTTATCCAAAGGTATTATCAAAGGCAAACAGTATTCCTCACGCCGTGTGTATTTAACTTTTTTGCTCATCATACATTCAACGCGATCTTCTATGCAAATAGTTAAAGCTTCAACGGGATTATTAGATTGGTTTCGTGAATTACGTTCTAACAAATTTATTAGATACAAATAGAAATCATATGCATCTTGCTGTTGTTTCGTACCAAAATCAGGATGATTTTTACCTATTACATTTTTAAACATCATTGGCCATATACCCGTTGTATCTAAACTATTTTCGGTAATGCTACTGTATTTTCCAGACCACAGTCCATTACCTAACTTGGCCATTTGAATATTAAAGTCATTAGCTGGATCTGATGGAAACTGATTAAAATAGGTTTCTGATACCTCTCCAACGAATCGATTTTTAAAATCGGGCAATGTGAAAAGAACTTGCATTACACTGTTAATATAACACGAATTTCCTAAATTACGCATACCAGTATAACCAGGCCCAGCTAAGGGCTGAAGTTCGCTATCGCTTTCTGTAAGCAAAGACCATTCTCCGATCCGTTGATTTATTTCAAGCTCAAGTTCGACCATTGATTTTTCGCATTTCTTCATAGCAGACATGTTTATTCCAAAATGGGCTAAATGTTCTTCCAACTTTGTATCAATAACCATATCGTCTTCGGGATAAGAAAACACATCACATTTCCCATCAGCGGCAATGGTACCAAGTTTAACAGCCAAAGGATAGCCAAATTCTTTATAGTGCTCGACGGCATGATCATTTCCACCTGACCCATCGAAAAATTTTCTACCACACAAGATAGAACCGTCAGTTAAATTTAACCATAAATTATTAGTAAGATCACATTTTTCACACTTCCAGCCGAAAGGAGGAATTTTTTTGCCATTGTTTAATTGCTGTAAATTTTCAGAAAATTTTGAAACTTGACGCAGTTCACCATCCCAAGTACCTGTTAAGGAAAAAAATTTTTAAATCTTTGTTCTATTTAAATATAATTTATTTTATCAATGTATAATATTACCAGTTAACATTTGTTTTTCCAGTTTTAATATAGCGGATTCCTGTGCCAATATGGCTTCAACTGATTGTGTGACAATCATAGGCAAATCATTGTTCGGATAAGGTATTTTATTGTTGACATCTGGCATAACAACGATACTGTACTTGTATTTGTATTCATATTTTTTGGAATCATCTTCGTTATACCCTCCTTCCACACCAATAGCAAGACGTGTTATTTTACGTTCAGGACCAGCCTCATCGTCACCCTTTGGACAAACATCTTTAATAATCTTTTCACGATAAATATGTAAAAACACACAATTTCCGGTTTTCTCAGCATATTTTTTAGCGTGCTCTTCACCAAATCCCAGAAAACTTGTGAGGCTTATGTACAGACCGGTAGGCGATTCCGGGTTATCGTAAGAGTACACACACTCATCTTTATAAATGGGTTGATTCTCACTAGGCACTCGTATCTTCGAGATATGTTTAGAAAGAACTTCCATTTATGGTTTATAAAATTTTTATTTGACAATAATATCCAGAAATACAAATGCAGCCTTCTCTTCTTATTTTTGAGACTTCCAAAATAGAATTTTATTAGTTCACCGTCATTCAACAGAGTTGATAAAATATGGCTTACCCATTACGTCGTTGCCAACACTAAGGTTTTTTTACGATAAGAAATTTGCAGAATTAAAATTTATAAAAATAAATATATAACAAAATTACAAATAACTGACATTTCAAATCTTTAAACAAGGCGAATCTTTTAATATACATAAATAAAACGAAAAAAAAAACAAGGGCGAAATAATAAAAATCAAATCAAACTTGCACGTTAATTCAAAGAACGCATCTGCATGATGCTGCCACCTGATTTCAAATTTGAACGGAAGTTGTATTTAATATCTTTAAATACTTACTTTAATACAATTTGAACTTTAAAACACTTCAATAAAAATTTAATTAAATATTGAAAACTTGTCTTGTGTTCGTCTTTATTTTTACAAAAAATTATTTTTATACTCTGTGCTTTTGGTACGTAATGATGAAATTGAAGACTGTGAAGAACTTCTTTCGAATTCTCTGATTCCTTGATCGATATTAAAAAACCCAACTTTCTTATAATACCTCTTCTCTAATAGAACAACGTTCTACAAAATTTTCATTCTAAAAACCTTTTACGTTCAAACAAAGTTATCGTTTTAATAGAAACGAGCCGTTTTTTGACGTTTAATATCGATTGACAAAATTCTATTAGGTTTGTCAAGTTTACGTGTCTTTGACTACACAAAGAAAAATTTTATGAAATTCACAGATATATTTTATTATTTAGTTTCGATTTAGGTTGTATTATGTGTTGCTTCGCTACCTACATGTTGCTGCTATTTAAAAACGGGTTTCTTAATTATTTTATACTTTGAAGCTAAAATATATCTTCTAATTTAGTTAATTAATTTTAATAAATAAATAGGGAGAAATTATTGTTATTTCTCAAGTTTTCTTCCACCTGCTATATAGAAGGGAGTTTGCACAAAAATGTAAGTAATGTTTGGTTCTTAAATTTGTTTTTTGTTTTATAATTTTTATTATTAGGTAAAAAAACACAAATAAACAGCAAACGCAGCATTTGCTTACCGTGATGGAAGTCAACGCAGATACAGCGTGCGGGTTTTTTAAAGGCAACAAAAAGGCACTCCAAAAAATTTGGAAAAAAAAGAAAAATAAATGTAAATAAACAAAACGTCATTATCTATGAACAAAACAGTTGGTTATAAAATTCAATGATGCCACTTTTTAATTATTTTTGTTCCCGCGGAATTTGTGATTGGACGAATTTTTTCTCGAGAAAAGTAAATTCCGTGAGAAATTCCTTGGGAATATTCGTAATTGGGCTGATAATCTATTCAATTTTGTTCAGTGTAGACGGCAACTGCTATTATTAATTACTAGGAGCAATAATTGTTTAATCACTCATCTGCGGAAATCACTCTCAATCATACTAGGCCAAATATTTTCAACTCAGCAATAACCGCTGCATAGATAATTATCTATGGTTCAGACGAAAAGCAAATGCTAAAGATTTCTGTGCAAAAAGCTGTAAGATCAACTGTTAAGTGAAACAAGAACAATAGGAATATTATTTTTATTTTCTTGCATGCGATATCTGTGTTCCCGTACTTTTTGGGTAAAGTTTGGGCAAATGAGAGTAATGCAAAAATACTCTTAAACGTTTAAAAGTACGGGAACACTAAAAACCAAATTTTTAGCCCGAAATAAAATGTCAAAATTGTTTACTTGTTTTATGTCCATGGAAATATGTACCATAGATAATAATATATGTACATATTTATGTACGTAGTTATCTATGCATGTATACATATATATATATATATATATATATATATATATATATATATATCATTAGTATGTTTTTATACATAGATACATAAGTATATACATACATAAATAATAAATTCAAGCATTTACTTGCATTTTTCAACATTCTTCAATAAAGTTTTATTGCAACTCTAAAGGCGATGTCAGATAAAACTTTGTTACTTTGCGTGACATTTGAAACTTTAAAGCAAAAGCGTAAATCAAGTGGTGTATGTCACAATAAACTTTGAAAACACTCATGAATTTTTTGTTTACGCCCACACACAAATACACAAACCCAAATAATAAAAGCCAGGTGTTTGTCAAAGCGCGCAAATAGTTGAATGTTGGTAATTTTTCGCTTTGCGCTGCGTCAAAAGTGCTTTATGTGGCAACTTTCATACATTTACGTACATTTTAACTCAAATGTCAAAGCGAAACTCTGACGCAACGCAAAGCAAAAGTTTTATCTGACACGGCCTTAAAGAAAACTTGTTTGCTGACAATTTTTATTGTTTATTTTATGCAACAGCTGATTGATTTACAATCTTACCAAATCAGCCCGAAAAAAAATGCGGGCTGTTTTGGGCAGAAAGAAGAATATTATTCTCTCAAATTCTCTCTCACTTGCCCAAACTTTGTGTACGGGAACGCTTTTCGGTAAATTTGGGAACCCGCGGGCTCCCAAAGTAGAGTACGGGAACAAACCTATCAGGTTTATCACCATAATTCTAAAATTGACGTGTATGGAAACGGCTTTTAAATTCTCTTCATAGCAAAAAGCAGAACAAAGTACATACATGAAATTTTTGTGGTTCTTGAATAAAAATAAGTTTTTGCGGTTTTTTTACTAATAAACTTTATTTAATTTTTGTTTTTCTTTTTTATTTCTTTTACAAATAAATGATTTAATTTTAAATATTTAGAGTTTCCAGTTTCTTTTTTGTTCTTAAAATTTTTGGTACAAACATTATTAAATAATTTTTTTGTTTTTAATATTAATAAAATTTAGTTTAATACAATAATAAAAGGAAAATATTAATATATGAATATAAATAAAAGTAAAAGTTGATCTTTTTGGGCACAAAATATTTTTTCTAATTTGTTTTTGTTTATTTTTAAAACTAAATGCAAATCGTTTGGTTTTAATATACTCGTATATAGAAACCTAAGTATTTATTTATATTTAAAAATAATATATTTATGTCTGTATATAGAAATTTTGATTGAACTCATTTGTTTAAGAGGAAATATAATACTTGATTAAATAAAAGAGTGTAAAATTGAAAGCACTTAATTATTTATTTATTCGTGTATAAAAAATACCCTTGAATTGTTTTAAGAAACTATCAAGGTCTAAATGCTTATGATGTGTTTTTGTTATAAGCCACGGTAAAGTTATTTTTTTTAATAGTTGGAGGACTTTGTTTAAATAAAAGAAAAGTTATAAATTAATTAAAATTTATGCGCTAAAATTTTTTTATTTTCTAAATATTTTATTATTTTTTTTTTATATAAAAGGTTTTTAATTTACAGAAACTTTTCTTGGTTAGCGTTGCTTTTAAAGAACAACTAAAACATTGTGTTAATTAATAATTAATGCGATTGTATTTATTTTTGTAATTTTTATTATAGACGGTGTATGCTTAACTTTATTAAAATTTACATTTCACAATACCCCTTGTATCGTGTATAGTCTATTAAAATAGATTTTTTTTATTTTTAAATGTTTGTAAACAGTCAATTGCATCAATTGTATTGCTGTAGCTCTGTGGTAATAATACGTAGTCCCTAAAGCACAATTTTACAGAATATTTTATAATTTTCAGTATAATCGATGGAATATTATACATAGTTAAAGAGTATTTTGATAACTGCAAATGGTTTTACATATTAAATATGTAATATGTTACAAGATGGTTTATTTAATTTTTAGAAGAAAATAATTATCAGTAAAAGAAAAAAAGTAAACGAAATGACCTATTGTGTCTTTTATAAACTATGTACATAGTTTCTAAGCAATCTTGTACGCTACAACAATCTATCTATACGATAACAACAACAACAACATGCTTATTATAAATTCCAGGAAAGATTCTAAACAATCGAAAACAAAACATACAGCTAAGCAGGCGCGTAAACTGAATGATGTCAACAACAGCAATATGGGATGATGTTAAAGTAGAATATTCTTGTATATGCCAGAACCGCTTAAAACAGATATTAAGACCACCTGCTGGCAATAGAGTTAGTTGAAGTACAAATATCGTAAAGTAAAGACAAAATTAAGAAAGTATCTTTTAGGCGTTACAGTGTTAAAGTTACCATCGTGTTTATTTTTGTGTGTTTTAAAGTGAAAAAATCCTGTACTTTAATTTAAAAATTCTAAAGAGTTGTGTTTTTATTTTGCAATAAAGGAACTCAATACAACAAAACCTTTATTACAGGAATAAACGTAGCAATATAAATAAATGAACAAGTGATACGCGCTCAACAACATTTTTAAGACTATTCACCATTTTTCAATCAACTATAACAGCAACTAGTTAATACTATAATTATTATAGTACAACCAATACAAAATAATGGGATTTAGGAAGTGATCAATTATTTTCTTAACTTTTAGTTTCAGTAAGCGTATAGCTCTCGAAGAATGTAAAGCAACCGTAATAAATAGTAATTTGATTAATTTTTTTTTAAGTTTAGCTTATGTTAATATAATATTCACGTGATTACTAATTGATTGTGATTATAATTACCCAAAAATATTTAGAAGTAATTAAGACAAAGAACAAATCAAAATAATCAAAAGAATTTAAATTAATTCACCCACTTTTAACACTTTTTTGATTCTTTGAATGTCGGTTATTTTTAGATAATTTGTAATTTAAATCAATAAGCATTCAAAAATGTTTTATATACGAGTTATGCAGTCATTAACGATTCTTTTGTAGTGCCTTTTTAAATTTTTGTTGCGTAAAAACAATCCTTAATTTTTTGACAGTGAAAAGAAGAAAATTTAACACAATTTTTTGTTTCAGTGTGAAAAAACTTTCATACAATAAAATACACCATTTCAACAACGCTGCAAAATTTTTATAATCAATGGGCCAGTTCACATTGGATTAATATTTGTTTTGAACAACTTTAGTTCTTTCCAAAACACACTATACTAATTATTTTGGCACAAACTTCTATACGTATACACATCTTTGTGTGTATTAGTGTTTTTTATTCATTTCATGTTTGTTTTTCGTTCGGTATACACCACAGTACCTATACGCATTACAAAATAAATATGGCTGTAAGTGATGATGAAATGTTTGTTTCTAATTTTATTTTATGTAAAATTATTTTTATTCTTAATCGACCTTTTTTATTTTAATTAAATAAAAAAAAATTTTTCAATTTGTTAATAATTTTTGTTATTAGTTATTAAAAATTAATTTTTCTTGAAGAATCTTTCCATAGGAAAGCGAAATATTGAAAAAATATGTATGTATATCGTTACATATCGTTAATTTAATTAAAAAGACGTTTAAAAGATTAACACATATTTAATTTTCTGTAAAATATAAAAATATTATAACAAAAACTTGAATTCAATAATAAAAAAGATAAAATAGTAAAAAAGATAAAAATAAATAGCATAAAATCTATTTATCTACTTTTGAATTCATATTCATAGTTACACTACAATAGCCAACTGAAGACTAAAAATCGCTCTGCAAAAAAAACACACAAGACCTGTGTTTTCATAAATGCATGTGTATTAGTTTTGTTTTCGTTGTGCGGCGTTGAAGCTGATAGAAAAATTGTTTCAACCAAAAACTACCCCCCTTGCCGAAAATGCCAACAAACTGCCAGCACAACTAATCCAATGTGAACTGGCTCAATGTTACAGACCACAGTAATGCTGTCGACTAAATTATTTGATGACTTGCACAGATTTTTAAGAATATCAATATTCAAAATAACTGATCCTGGACATCATTTTTGATTTTTTTAAATGTGACATCAACACATCATTTGATATTTGTTATTTGGGATTCAAATTTGAAGTAGCTTGCGAACCAAAGAAAATACCCTGGACCCAATTGGTCAGACTGCCTTCCAATTTTGTAATGTTAGAAAAAATTATATTTTCAAGCCTACAAAATATTTTAGTCTATTCCAAAAATAATAACTTTCCATTGGCAGTACAATTTAAATCCGATGCCGAAATTTAATCTAGTATTGAAAAAGAATGGCGAATAATTTACCTCATGCAATGGAATAATATAGATTCTACATTGAAATTTTTGGTCTGAAGTCAAATATTACAAAAAAGCCAGTTAATATTAATTCTTTTTACGCATGAGTAAATATTGCTTTTGAAATCTTGTCACGGCCATACTCAAATGCAGAAGTTGAGCGCATTTCCAGTTTAATAAATTTGTTCAAATCAAAGAAATGTCTTTAAATTCTAGCAATTCTTTGCTAATAGGTTAAAGCGAGAAAATTATTATTGTGAAACTTATCAACTTTCAGATATCGATATTAATGTCTCAATATCCATATTAATAATAATGATGATTATAGAACATCAGAATTTGAAATTAAATCTGCTTTGCGGCCAAATGATAGTAATTTCGAACAATTTTGTGATCTCTTTTGAAAAAGTTTTCAACAAAATTTTTTAAAATTAATACTGAACTATCAACTATCGTTGATCTCTTTTTTTGCATAGAATTTATGAAATTCAATAAAAATGTATTATCTAGCGCAAATGTTTTTAATAAACATTTTAAATGAAAAAAAGGTGCGTTTTGGCGCGTTTTGAAATTTTAAAGTTGACAATATTGATCGCAATATAACAGGCTCTAAACCAAACTCTCGAATGTAAAGACAACTAACTTATTTACAGCTTCTATTCAAGATACAAAACAACTTCGACAGAACTGTTTTTTGTTATTATCTGATATCGGTCGCAGTCATATTAATAGTAAAAAGATAAGGTAGAGTAAAGTATATTTTATACCGTTTAAAACACAGAGGCAGTTCAGAGCTTTTTATAAAACTGAATAATAGGGTAGGCGGCATAACTGGTCGTACGTTTGTAAAACATGGGCCTTCTAAAAACGAAGGCTGCCCCGGTAGGCTACTAGGTAGTGTACTTAGCCTACCAATCTAGGGGTGGTTGTTTATACTACAAAAAATAAGAGCTTGAAGGCTATATATATAACTAGCCTTCTACTTTCACCACATGTCTTATCTCTTCTCTATTTACACCACCTGTCTTATCTCTTCTCTATCCCTTTCCTAAAGAATATAGCACGGTTGTGACTAAAAAGGCATTGTTGTCTGAAGTGCTACTTCTCTTTAAAAAAAAAACTACTCAAGCCAACTCAGTTTGTTGCACATTGAATACATACATACATACATTCGTATTATTCAAATTTGCACTAAATCTCCAAATGTCTTAGGAAGTTAACGAATGAATATGCTTTGCAATTACCATTGTTATTGTAACAGAGTAGATAGGATACGAGAATACACAAGTTATTCATTTAGGCAAATTAAAAAAAGAACAAACCTTTCGTGTCCCTGATGATGAAAGAAATCCTATTAATCGAATAATGCGATATCTGAATAAATTTAATATAAATCTAGATGATCATCTGGAATTTGTTTTATATTATGAGCCAAATAAATGTTCCATTTACTCAATTAAACAATAACTTAGAATTCTCAAATTGTACGTTTGAAAAATAGTTCTTAATTTGTAGCAAAAATTATATGTCACTTTGTTGTTTAAAAAGTGTTACTAAGTATGCGTTTTTTACGTCAGTATATATTGTAACTGTGATAAGTTTCAAAGTTCAAAACAGATTTGAAGGAAAGTACTTTGTGCACACAATCAAATGCGCTATATAATTGAGTGTAAGGAGGTACTGAAGGTTTATCTTCGACTTTGTCATTCGATTCGATTTTAATTGATAATAAGACACAGTGAATAACTGTTTGCATATAGGCTGGACTTGTGTTAAATAAAATCTTTCTCTCCTTCTTTTGAAAAGAGAAGTAGCACTTCAGGCAACAATGCCTATTTAGTCAAGTACCGTGCTACCTTCTTTAGGAAAGGGATAGAGAAGAGATGAAACAGGTGGTGAAAGCAGAAGGATAGTTGGAAATTAACTGCCGTATAAATACAGCAACAGCGACCAGTGACTATGCCTTCATCGCTGAGCAGCTCCACCGACAGTCAATTTTTATCTTTTGTAGTGAAAAAACCAAGGTCTTCGTTGGGAATCGAACCCACAACCCCCATATTTACAAGCTAGTACACTACCTCCTAGCCTACAGGGGCACCTATCTTACAAAACTATAAATCTATAAAACCGTAAATTATGAATCGTGTTAAATAAAATGACGCTAAAATCCTTTTATTGTATTTTGTTTTCCATTTTGCATTATTGAAACTGTTTCTATTCAACTTTGAATAACTTTGAATTTTAAAACTTAATTACTACATTTCTGATGGTCCCCAACTTTATATCATTTTAAGCTTCTTTTCCTACACCGTCTTTTATTTTACATCAAACAAGATCTTTTGCTAGTAATGGTCCTTGAAACCTTTCACTTAATCTCATACTTCGAATTGCTTAAATCTAGCAAGCGATTAAGTGATTTAAAAACTTTTCGCTTTAAATCTGGAATAGACTCGAGCTTTTAAGGGCAACATTAATAGTGTAATTTTTTGTGACCACTAAGAATGTTAAAAGTTTTCTAAAATCAAGAACCTTAAGCTTTGTTTCATAAGAACAAAAAAAAAAATAATAATAAATTAGAACACTTTTATAAAATTACAACTAAATGCTCCATTTATGTTATATTATAGTATTTCATAGATTATTTTAATTTACTTTTATTTATCAATTATTTACTAAATTTTTATTATTTTAACTTGCATTATTTTCAATGCAACTTTAATGATATAATTTCATTTTTAATTTTCCTTTAGAAAAATTTTCCATTCAATTTCAAAGTTGTGTGTTTTTACAATTAAACAATCATTTGGTAAAAAATAAAGCGTGAAAAAAGGATTGTGTTATTATTTTTTTTAATATTTATAAAAACAAATTAAAAATTTTATTATTGATATTTTTTGTTTTTTAATATTTATCTAGATTTTGTTTAATTATTAAGAGAATTATTATATTAGAAAAGGATATGGACTCATTATTGTTTCATTATTTAAATGCAAATTGTAGTTCATGTATGTAATTGACACCAGCAAAGCGTTGAAACAAATTAGAAAATCATTAAATTAAAATATAAAATGCATAAATACATAAAGAAAAATAACATACATGTATAATTATTAAATGTAACAATAATTAATTATTTATACAATAATTGATACAATGGTTGTTACTATTTTAACATACAAAAATTTATAATTAAACAAAGTTTTCTTTTGCGTTTTTTATGCTGTTAAATTATCATTATTTTTAATAGTGTTTTTTTTTATAAAGAAGATATGAGCTAAAATTACAATCAAATGGATTAAGTTGATAGCAATTGCTTGCTTATCTTCGGGAATAATATTGTTTTGTAACATCGAGATTTTTTTTATAGAAGTAAGTATAAGTGTGATAAGTCAATTGTATAAAGTGGGCATCAATTTCCTGACATAATTTTTCTTTGAAATACATTTTAGCATTTTAAATATGAAAGGAAAAAAAATTTTAAACAAAATGTCATTTTGTTAACTGCCTTATATAACTTGTTCATGGATTTTGGTTGCATTTTGTTAAATCACCTAAGTTAACTGTGTTTTAAAATGCCAGAACACAAACAAAATTGGCAAAAGCAAGTGTCGGAAGATATTTTGTTTAAATTCATTATTTTTAATAAGAACTGCATGAAAACCGTATTAGTATTTTTAAGAAACTAATGATATTTAAATTAAGCATTAATAATTATCTTTGAGGGTCAGATTTATTAAAATAAATCAGCTTGCTGGAATAGGCCATTTGCAATTCGCCGCACAAGTTTTAAACAAATAATATTATTAGAGCATTGGCGCCTAGTTGTTAAAATAACAGTTTGTATTAAAAAAATTCTAAAGTACTGTTTCCGCATTATAAGATATCAGCTTTAGTTTCAATTGAAAATTTTGCATGAAAAGCACTGTTTGTTTGTTTTATTTGTATCACATATTTTCAGAAGGGCTTGTCACTTGTAATACAGAAACAGCACATTAGTGTTATTGCAGTTTAGCTTTTCGTAACTAAATTGGAAATTTTAAGAGCTAATTAAATGTAGTTTAGAAAATGTTTAACTATTATAACTATTGCCGTGTATAAGTCTACAAAAAACTGTATTTTATACTTTAACAACATGTTTTAAAAAGTATCATTTTACATTGGAGTTGCTAATAGATTATCTTGGGTGAAACTGCATTTAAGTTTTTAAATCTGCTTTTGTTTGGACCGTACCACCACACAAGTTTGAAAAAGTTGTGGAGCTTACTCTTAAGTTGATAATTTATATTTAAAATGTCATTTCATTTGTTGCTCTAACTTGATATAACATCTAATTTAAATAGAGTTTTTTTAAAGACAGACTGCTTATTTTAAACATGTTTTGGAACTAGTTATAAAATTGACTATTACCTTTTAAATTACATTTTACTTTGTTACAATTTAACCTAACACGAGGACGAAGTAAATAAAAATTAGAGAAATTCAAAGCGCAAGACGGTTCAATGGAAATCATTTCGGGTGGTGGGATCTATAGACTATTTCTAGCACTTCCACTCAAAACATAAGTTTCTTTCTAATCTCGAATTCATTTTTCTTACTCTTGTGGTAAAAGCTCGCAACAACTCCAAATTTAAGTAACCGATCTTGAACTTAAATCGATTCTTAACACTCACACAGCAGCTACGAGAAAAGTTTTATGTGAATTCTCTACCCTTTAGGAATCACAATCGAACATGTAGTATATTTTATTTTATAAAACAGATTCACTGGTCTTTTCCAAGTAAAAATTAGCTCCAAATTAAAGTAAACGATCTTGAAATCAAATCGACTTTTAAAACTCAGACAGCAGCTACGTGGAAAGTTTTAGGTCAGTTCTCTACCTTTTAGGGATCATAATGAAACATGTAGAATATTTTTTTTTGTAAAGCAGATTCACTGGCCTTTTCCAAGTAAAGGCAAAGAAACAGCTGTAAAAACGGCAGCCTTGTATGCTTTTTTATAATCACGAATATTGTTTATATAGAAACTGACATTTGAAACCCAAAAAGTTTATGCACAAACAATTATCAGCTTTTTAAGATAAATCACATTTTAAATAAGTATATATAAAAATTTGACAATTATATTCATTTAGTAAATTTAGTATTAACAATCGTTAACTATTTAGAATGTTTTAAGTTAATTGCGCTTGAAATAAAAGCATGTGTTTCATTTTAAAACTTTGACCATGACCATTAGACATAAAAAAAAAAAAATTAAAAGCAAATAGATTACAATGGATAATTAAATATTTAACTTATTAAAGCCAACATTTCATGTAATTGCACAACAAAAAAAGGACTTTTGTTTGAAGTGACTTGAGCTTTTCAAAAAGTCGACTATTTGGCTGATAAGAGTATTGTGTAATGCAGCACATATATACATACATATATATAAAAGGGCATAAGTTCTAAAATTACTTGAAAATCAATGCAAAACTGAAAACTTTTACAGCTAATTAATCCCTTGTTATGCTTTGATAAATAAAACCACAAATAAGATAATTTAAGTTTTCTCAAAGAATTAAGGAAACACAACGTTCCTTAAATATTGCAGTCTTAAATTAAGGCTTCGTACTCAAAAATAATTGAATAAATTTTATTTAATATAAACAGTTTTTGCACAAGTTTTGAATTTGAAATGAGCGCCAAAACAAAAATCTTTTAATTGCCGCAAATAAAAAAGTTTTTAAAATTTTCTCTTTTTCATTACAAACAATTTATGAGCTACAACTTCTAAATATGTATATGTATGTCTGCATGTTTAAGAATGTATATTGCTGGTGATTTATAAAATTAAATATAAGTTGGAAGGTTGATTTACTTTCTGCTTAATGTTGTATTTAACCTCAAATTTTAGTTTAAAGATAATAAAAGTAAAACTTAAATAAAATACTAAAAAAAACACTTTAAAATAAAATAAAAACGAAGGAATAAAATATGTATATATAGAAAAATTTAATACATTAAAATAAGCGGTGCTTCTTCTTCAGTTAATGAAACGTTAACAACAATACACTACACATTTTTGCTTTGAAAAACAACACATCTGTGTGTATTATGCTGCCAATAGATTTCGTATATTTTTTGGCGTATTTTCTTCATTTAAGTGTTTTGTTGTGTATCGCAAAGCATTTAGCAGTGGTTCTGCTTTTATGGCTGGCTGAGCTTGCAATAATCGAACACAACCTTTCACATCGACGTGAGCCCCACGTGCGAACGCCCCCACTGGATGAACATGATCGTATAAAATAACTAGACCAACCATAACTCTTAAAACAAGTAGGTGGGTTTCTTCACGTTCGATTTGCTGTAGAAGTTTACTAAAATTAGAGGAAAAATATGTTAAATATCTATAAAAAGAATTTTATAAATAAAAAAAATAATTAAACAAGAATTTAATACGAAAAATATTATTTAATATTACATATTAAATAACTTTTTGCCGCGCTTACAACCCAAATGTTATTTTAAAATAAAATCACTTTTTTTTCTTGGGACCAGCACTCAAGAGATGACCCCCACACTTCAATACCTTGTGCCAGAACTAGGAAATTAGGTTATGGGAAGGAGAAAAGAGGGAGTTGTATTTGTAGACATTCGTTTTGAACTTTCCCACATTAAAAAGTGACAGGAAAGACCTCTAGAGGGAGTATATTTCACATACGGACTGTTCTGCTAAAAAAACGAATTTTTCCTGCAATGCGTAGTGCAGTTCAGTGGCTAATCAACCACAAGTGGATGCGCTCTCAACGAAAATCGAGTTAAACGCAATAAAGTGCGAGTAACGAGAAAAAGTTCCCTAAATTCATTAGAGCACTTACCATTGTGTTGCTACAATAAAACAGTGAAATACATTCTATATTGCATCGATGCTCTAGAGAATCAGTAGAGTTGGGTACCCTACTGTCCCCGATTAGCCTCTTGGCTCTCACTTGTACGCAGTCGTATAACTCCAAAATAGAGTGGTACGCCGGCCCATACATTAGAGTTGTATTCCATTTTTCGACGAATATAGGTGGTAAAAATAGTATGAAGATCAGATGGAGTGAAGTATCTCTTACTGCGTTTTAGAAAACCGATTCACTTGAAAGCTTCTTTAGAAACTGAATTTTCATTCCAAGAACATCAAGAGCCACTGATTCCGTAATAATTATATCACTGCAGCCTCATTTGCGAACACAGATCTATGCGTAAGCTTGTAACATTGCATCTTACGAATATTAAAATCAACTTTGTTTACACGAGATCGTTGCGAGATCGTGATTGAGCGTATAATTCATGTTCCGTCATTTGGAACTCACCTCTAACTGGTTTGGTCTATTATTAAATGAATACGAATGACATATGGTGCTCCCATCTGAGAAAGAATACAAAGGGTTGCAAGTTTGACAAAGGTCATTTAGAAGAATATGAAATAGGGTAGGAGAAAGAACGTGGTTATACGGTACCCTTGTATTAATCTTGAACTTATCTGATGAAATCCCATCTATAAAATTAAAATTAAATTGTTTATTGGTGGTAAAGCTGGTTCCTATTGCCCTTTAATTGACTCCCTATTGAATTTAATAAACCAAGGCACCGTAATCTTTCTCTCTGAAATTTTTATCAGTTTCAGTATATAAAACAAATGCTATTTTCATATCAAATTAATCAAAAAAGGAAGAAGGAAATACATCAACTATTAAAATTTTTTATTTCAAAAATTGAAATCCACCAAAAAATCTCATTTTATTTTAGTTTCGATAACCGTGTAAATCAATCCATATCGGTTCATTCGTAAAAGTTTTTCGCTTTACCCTCTTTCCATCCTACTGGGTCGATATATGAAAAAAATATGGTCTAATGCGCCTTTTAAATGAAAATAAATTATATACTTCAAATGCTACCGGCTCACTCAAAAAAAAATGTTCGTTTCCCTATTTCCATGCCTCTGGGTCCGCATATGAAAGCTGATAAAGCATATTATATCTTGTTTCAATTTTTTTCTATTTCAGGAGAATAACTTTTCTTCTCTTTCAGACCGACTGCATGCTGCACTTTCTAGCAAATATTTTAATGACTACTCGTTCGTGTAAATAAAATGTCCCTTTGCCAATTTCCATACCTCTAGGTTCGCGTTCTGAAAATAGATATCACCTATTATATTTTCTATATAGGACAGCGAAATAAATTTCTCGTTTTTACCCAATTTTATCTTAGCCTATTGTTTATGATATGATACTTCCAAGTTTAAAATTCCAATAAGATCAGTTCAGCCATTTAGGCGTGATTGCAATATATTGCATATAGATTAGATTAGGTTTGGCTGCTATGGCAAGACAATTTTGTACAAAGTTCGTTTGGAATATTGACTTCAAATCTTCGACTTTGATGATTAGATTTGTGGAAATCGTTCATTTTAGTCAGCAATATTTTAAGTTCAAATAGCAAAAGTGAAACGTTCAATTCGTTTGTTCATTTGTTTTATAACATTCTCCTTAAAGGAACAGAAATAGCAGCATACAATTTGAAAAAATTAATCAAATGATAAGGAAAGATTTTGCATTGATTTATCATAAGGATCACTTTATTCAATTGTATCCACTAATAAGCTCTTGAATGAAAAAAGCAATTGAGCGTAACGTTGAAAGTCCAGGAATATCTATTTAAAGTTGAGCATACAAATTTCTAATTAACGAAACTACCTACAGCTCTACATGCTCTTACTAAAAAAATATGTGGCACAATTTTATGCAATGAAATCATTTGTTTTCAACCAAAATCCTGTGAAGCGATAAACTTAATTTTCACCCTGATGACTTCGTTAATTCCGAAAATATTACTATTTAACTTTAGGTAGATCAATATTGTAATTCTTCAAGAAAAAGTTTATCCAAAACGTGTTATTTGGTGGTGCAAAGATTATTACTAATATCGCCTTCTGACAATTATGTATTCTCTACTCTCATTAGATTATACCAAAGCGGAAGGCAGTGCTTTCAAAGAGATACCATCGAAATACCATACAACATACCATACAACTTGTGAAATAAATTAACTACAATGTAAGAAAGTAACCAGTCTTGTACTGTATACTAAAAGTGAACAGAAGTGCTAACGTTTGATTCTTGTCAATGGGGCTAAAATAAAAGGTCTATGTTTGTAAATTAAATTAAATTTTTAAACAAATAATTAAAAACTTAATAAAAATTGCCATCTGAAAACAAATAAAACCAAAATTATATGCAACTATCCAGCTAAATAGCTGTATAATAAACAGTATAAATTTCAAAAGAATATGTGCTAGCAAAATGCTAAAGTATGAGGGTTTTCAATAAGAAGTTTGTTTTTCAATTGTGGTAATACCAACAACGAGATAGTTTTGATATTTAGTTTTTAGTTTCGCACGAAAATCGAATGGATATCACTGACATGCGGTTTCAACAGAACGGTGCAAATCAAGTTTCCCGATCGCATAATTTCGCGACAATCAGCAGTTAAGTGGTCAGCCAGATCGTGTGATTTAGCAGCAATGGATTATTTTTTGTGGGGACAGAGTCTATGCGGAGCCAATCGAATATATTTTAGCATTAAAATTCAAAATCCGTGATGTAGTTAAGGAAACTGCATCGCGATTTTGCCAAAAATTTATTAAAAACTTTGACATCTGTCAACATATTCGTGGTGAACATTTGCCAGATATCATTTTTCATTTATAATTGTCGAACTTTTCTCTTCGTAAAACAATAAAAATTTGAATCATCAAATATGAAATAATCTTTTAACGGTCTTATTAAATAATTTAACGATTTTATTTTTTTTTTTTTTCAATATTTCGCTTTCCTTTGGAAAGCTTCTTCAGGAAAATAATAATAATAATTTTGTTTTGTTTTCAAAAATATAAAAAATTTTTTCCTGAAGAAGCTTTCCAAAGGAAAGCGAAATATTGAAAAAAAAAAAAAAAAAAATAAAATAAAATCGTTAAATTATTTAATAAGACCGTTAAAAGATTATTTCATATTTAATAAAATTTAAAAAAAAAGTCGAATAAAAATAAAAGTAATAAATTTGAATCATCTCAATCTAAACTTTTACCTTGGTTTAGAAAACAAACTTCTTGTTGAAAAATCCTTTATATTTATCCTAACTGCTTTTCTCTGCATAAATAAATAATAACTTAATAATGCTTTATAAAAGCATAGATAATACTTAAATAAACTGTGGTTAAAAGTATTAGAAGCAAATTCTAAATTAAATGCCATGCGATTATAATACTTACGGATTTTCTAACATTCTCAGACACACTTTAGCCATTGTTCCTAGTGTTTCTGTAGTGTTTTCAACATCATCAGCATTATCGTTTACAAATTTCGAGGTAGCTTCACTTAAAACTTTTAACATTGGAGTGGCATGAGCATAAAATAGTGACATACGATTTGCCAATTCAGTTGGTACCAACATATTATTCGTAGCATCAATACGTTGTCGACTGACGATACGTCTGTAGTAACTGAAATCATTTTGTATCGCAGGTGTTTTCATCTGAAAATAAACAAAATAAAAAAAAGCAATAACATATTTTCAAAGGAAGACACTCCGTATTTACTATAAATAATACAATTTAAAAAAAGTCAAATTCATTTGATTGTAGTTAAATGTCGCAGTAAAAGTAAGAAAGTAAGAAAAGTATTTAAAATTAAAGTTTTATTTCTTTTAAAATATTTATATTTTTTAATTTGAATTTACAGACTGTAAAGGGGCTACAGGCTACAAATGATACTTTCACAAACTTATCAAATCAGAACATGTCAGTTTAGACAGCGATTACGTTTAAAAAGAGCATTAAAAGAGACTGTGTTATTATTTTTTTTTTTTGATCTGGCTTATGAGAGGAAAGTACCGCTTCGAAAATTAATTCCATGCTTTTTGGTTTTAAACATCGAATAAGTATTAACAAACTAGAAATTTATTTTCAACATATTTTGATTCCACGCCAGTGGCGATTTGAGAAAAAACAAGAGACCTCAAACGCCCAAACGACACTGATATAATAAGCAAAAATTTTTCTTTTAAGTCAAAGGAACGATTTCAAATTGAAATTTTATTAAAAAAATAAAGTACAGTGGGGCCAAAAATTTTTTTTCAGAAATCAATTTCTCAGCGGTTGAAACAATTGGCCAAAAATATATAAAACTGTCTGAATTTTGCAAATTTCAAATTATTTACATTTTAACACTAAACTACCACAACGGTTCAAATGACCCATTTAGAGCTTTTTCATTAAAAATTCACGTATCATTCATCTTATTGCTTTTACTCATTTTACTTCATGATTTTTTTAAATATATTTATCTACTATTTTTTTTGTTTTGTTTATTTTGAGTGATAACTTGTCGTATACCGGTCATATTGCTTATTGTATTGTAGTGTGTAAGTACCACTTCAAAGACTGTTGCGTAAAGTAGTTTAATCAAAGTGGCTGAGAATTATTTCAAGAAAGTTTCAAAATCGGTCGTGTAGGAAAAGGTTGAAAAAATGTTGAAACAAATAAAACATTACAAGCTCTTAGAAGATATAAATAATATTGGCGAAGAGTTTTCGGAAATTAGTGAAGATGAATTTTCTGAAAATATGGATATATTGAAATTGAATTTGAATCTACTGGTAGTAACAATATAGAGGAAAATATTCTGAATATATGTTGAGAACGAAAAAGAATAAGATTAATTTTAAGTTCTAAAGAAAGTGAAGTGGAAATAAATGAAGAACTTGTTGCGAATGATGGGATTTGTTTGGGAAGAAATACAAGTCGTTGACTTGTCAGGTGTGGCAGACTACCAATTTATAACATTTTCACGCAAGAAGTAGACCCATCAGGATATGCAAATATTTCAAAAATTTGCCGCTGATTTTCAAGAAGCTCGCGAACAACAAAAAAAAAACAGCAAATACGAAAGGATAGTTGCTTAAGTCTACAGGATGCTGTAAAGAAAATAAAACCAACAAAATTTGCTTCAAATGCAAAAATGTGGAAAATATACAAATGTGGAAAACATACAATGGACACAATTACATATATGTAAAAAATGCGATGAGCATTTAATTATAAATTCAAATTTTTTGCGTTTGTAATCGAACTGATAAATTTACTATTTTGTTTAATATATTATTTCATATATTCAATTAGGAAACATAAAGTCGGGTCGTTTGACCCGCTAAGTTAGAAATAGGTACTTATTAAGTGTTGGTATGATTAGTGTTAATTATGTGAAGATATTCATATGAAATTTGTTTTTTTTTTTGTGATGGCGCTTTTTTGATTAAAAACATGTGCAATAAATTGGCTTTTTTTACAAATTTCAAATAAAATAATACATATTTTTCTAATCTAAATTTTCTTCCCAAAGTTTTACATATTTTTGTTAAGAAGCTAAAAGAAAGTAAATTTTATGGGAACCCTTTCAATATTTAAAACTTGAATTTTAAAAAATAAAAGAAAACCAAACATATAAATTATGTCCAAGGATTTTTAAAATGAAAAATTAAAATGTTTAATTTTCAATTATAAATAATTCCTTAACTACAGACCGTAACTTCATGCTTTATAACGATTTTTTATTTGGTTGCAGTTAACTAAAATCTTGCGTAAATTGAGACACACGTTATATCCTTGCTTTTGGAAAATAAAATAAAAATGTAAAAATTGAGACGTGTTAGATATTATCAGAAGAAAAACTTACGTGATTTGACAAATGAAGAGTATTTATTTATAAACAAAACCAAATTTTAAAACATTAATGCGTTAGATGTATGTATATTCAGTTAATAATTCATTTACTGATTTAACCTTTCATATACTTACTGATGTTGACTAAAGGATGACTTAAAAATTAACATTAATTGTATTTACACTATACAACAACAGAAAAAAATGTAATGGAGTTATCTTATGTGTTTTAGTTTTGAAGCCAAAAAATCTATATGCAAAATGAGTAGAAATGTTGCTGAAGTTGTGAATAGTTACGAAGTGTTTCTGGCATCATGTTTAATTAACTACAAAATATTTCTGGCTACATTTTTTTCAACTGCAAAATAATATAAACTAAATTTTTTCCCCCGTGCTATTCTTACCAACAGTGTTGGCACCACTAGTTAATTGTCAAATTTTTCAAGTGAAATAAGTATATTTGCTAAAGGCACGTAAAGACTATATCAGCCAAACTTAAATTAGCTCGCTGAGCACAATGTACTTATGTAAGTATTTGTTATAAAAATCTCATCTATATACAAAATGTATGAAGCAAACATAAACAGCGCGGCGTCAGCGGTGTGAATGTTGGCCGCTTGTTTTGTTGAAAAGTAATGACAATTCAGTTATTCCTGGAGCAAACTAGCGGTTTTCCTAAACAAAATGATTTAATATTACTGTTTAAGAAAAGGTAACACTGATTTAAAAATGTCTGATTTTGTAGAATAAAATTCCCTCCATAAGAAAATAACACAAAAAAATCTGTTTTATTTGTTTATTTTTATTAGACTTTTAGTTTCCAGTAAAATTAAATTACAGAGAAATTAAAGTACTTTTCAGTGTTGCCATATGAAAAATTTTAAATTAAATTTGTATTTTTCTTTTTTTTTTTTTAATAAGTAAATTAAAGCGAGTTATAGCAAATTGATTTTGTTTAAATTCGTTGTTATTTAAATTCTTAACTTTTCGTTTTTTAATAAAAAAGAAAGACACATCAACATTTTTCGCATCTATCTACCTAAGGTTTTGTATTCATTTATTTAACTAACTAATTTTGTAATTAATAACACGAGGAATATAAGTTTTATTTTTATTATTAAAAAAAAATAAACAAAATTTAGTAATTAAAATAATAATAAACTTAAGAAGAACTAATTTATTAAAGTTTTTAAATGCTTTTTTGGCAAAATGGCGGTCGTATTTCGTTAATTACATTACAGATTTTGAGTTTTAAAGCTGAAATCGACTCTGGCTCTATAAAGACTCTGTCCTCAGTGGTGTTAAATCACACGATCTGGTTTGCAATAAATTGTTCGTTTTATTGGCTGTGTGACATGTGGCACGGTCCTGTTGAAACAACATGTCAGTAATATCCACGTCGTCAATATAATAGTCCAAAATTTAGTTGTTACCATTTCGCGTATATTCAGCCTCATCTTCGAAAAAACGGCCTAATCTCGCCTCCACACAGTTACACGTTGAGCAACCAAAGGTTTCTTATAATAATCGCTGTCGGATTTTTAGAAGCCCAAATCCGGCAATTTCGCTTGTTGACATAACCTGACCGGGCTTCGTCTGAAAAAATGATTTTTTCAGAAAAACTAAGCGATTGTTCCTTAATGAATTGAACGAATCTACGGCGATGTGAATGCTCCGTCGGCTTCAATTCCTGCACCAGTTGAACCTTGTAAGGCATTAAAGCAAAATTCGCCATATGGTGATTTTCAATAACTTCAATTGTTGAGAACGTCGAGGAATTACTGAATTTGGATCTGCTTCAACACTGTGGCTCACTCACGACCCGGTTGAAAAAGCGTTGGTGTTCGTACATATTGTATCGAGGCTATTGACTCAAATTATTATGCTCCTCAAAAATATAACCTTAACAGAACCAATATTTTAATAGTGAATTTTCACTATTTTAATGCGCTTTTCGTGCGAAATTGAATTTATTGTAACAATTATCAATGCATCTACTACGAATACGTTAAAAAGCTAAATCTTAAAACTATCATATTGTTGGTAGTGTCACAATTAAACAAACAAACTTCTTGTTGAAAAACCAAATGGTACATTAATATTACAAGGAAGAAAGCGACTTCACAACAGATAAAGATAGAAAAAATAGAAGGAGATATAAAATAATAAATGCCAAAAATGAAGTTTTTTATTTTTCCAAGTTATTAAAATTTGTAAAGATATCAGCTGGGTAAATAACACTATCCCGTAAATTAAATATACTTTATGTAGGAAATTTTAAAGCTGCCTTAAGCAATCTTTACAAAAAAATAGCCTCCAAATAGTCACACATACGAAATATAGTGGTGATTCCTAGAATACAATAATTTCTTTTTGATTTTGTTGCACAGTGTTATTTCTCTATATGTAATAATTCAAATAAATTTTGAGTTCAGGGAAAAACGTGAGGTTTAAGTGTTTAAGAGAATTCTCAGCCGCATGGAAATTAATATACGAATGAATAAACCTAACAAAAGCGGCTCATCAGACGACAAGTTTATTTGACAAGGTTCTAACTTGAATTTTTAAGTACTTTTTTTTTGTTGTTGTCACAAATCTGTATATAAATAGTGATGTCAATAAATTACATTTTTTAGTTGTTTAATAAAATTCATTTGAAAAACATGCTAAAGGTATAGCAAAGCAAGTACTAATAAGCAATTTGTATATATTATTTTTCTTTGTTGTTATTAAATTTATTGTTACTCTTTTATTTTAGATAAACCCGCAAATATGTTTTTTTCTAATGTTGTTAAACTTTTTTCAATATGGAGCATTTCTTAATGTGGCCAATAATAAGGAGTCTTATGCACTACAGGACGCAAATCGCGCAAACGAAGGCTACAATTATCAGCAACACGCCTCCTCATCCGACTACTCATTTTACCAACCATATCTACCACAAAATTCCAATTATCAACAAATGTATCGTTATTATAATACGCCTCCATATCAACAACAGCAGCAAGAGTTGCAATTGCAATCACAGCAACCTACACAGTTATGGTTAGGTCGACCCATAGTAATTGAGGATGACACACAACAATATCAGCAGTCATCTACAACAAATATTCCGTCAACATTTTATAAACAGCATTCCATTCCAGGTACAACAAGGACTAGCGCTTTGTTGCCACTTGTCAGCAAAAATCCAAAAGTATTGCCACAAATAGTTTACAACCCACCACACGTACTGCCCAGTTTATTTACAGCAACAACCACAACAACAATAATAATATTGTTTATCATAAAGATTTAAGACATCAAATTGATATCATACCAGAGTCACAATATACACAACAAGAAATTGAATATTGGAATAATCGACAGAAACAACAACAAATACTGCCGCAACAATTTAATGACACAAATACAAAATATTTACCTTACAATGTTATTTCGTTAAGTGAAGATAATGCGCCAGACTATAGAGAACATTTTAAACGTTATTTAGCAAATAATCCACACAGAATTAAGCCAATATATTAAATTAGAAAGGAAGCAAAACAAAACGATAACAGAAAATGTAAAACTTTTCTACAATGCTTCGATACAGGTTTTAAGCTGTTGCAATTATAATAAAGTAGTATAAAATAAAAATGATTATTTTATTATGTCTAAGTACAGAAAAAAAATCGAATAAAATATTCAAAATTCAAGTACTTATTTATTATAATTTATCTTAAAATAATTTGACTTCCAGAATAAACTAAAAAGTTTTATTCAAGGGAGCAAAAATTCACCAGTTTTGGCATACAGTGATTACACAATTAACTAAAAATAGTGTTTATAAACATAAACATTTTGAAAACATTCGATAATTTCGATTAGTTTGTAAAGTGAAAAGATATAAGCGAAAAGCAGGAAAATAGACTAAATAGCGAAACGTAGTGGTGGGGCAGAAGTTTGTGTTTTGTGCCATGAAATTTATAATTATAATTTAAATAAATGACTGATGTTTTTTAATTCACAATAATATTTGATATTGATAGTCATCTTAATTAAGTTATTTTTTTTGAAATAATAATGGGTACCATATTCTATTTAGTCATGCTAATCGAATTCTAAATAATATCCATAAAATTTTATTGGCAACACATTCGGTGGCAAACAGCTATTTGCAAAGCCTGTGAAAAGTAAAACAAGAAGGCTTTTTTAATAAATAAAACTTGCAATACAATATATCATGTATTCAAAATTACACATTAAAATACGAGGATGATTCAATAAGTCCGCTTTTTTTATTTACCGCTTCTTAATTTAAATGGCAACATATAACTGTCTAAATTTAAACAACGATAGTCATTTAATTTGTGTTTAACAGTCGATTATAGCAAAAATGAAAAGGAGTAAATTTTGTGCAGTTGGATGCTGCTGTTTAGCCTTTGGTGTGCTGTGGTGGATTCACAACGCGTGGGCGAGTCTTTGTGCCATTTCCTAGCCGTGGATAAAACGGGAATCCACCACAACACACAGGGAACCAAACTACACGAAATTCACTTTTTTTCATTTCATCTTAAAATGCACTGTCGATTTTTTTAATCAAAATAATAATTTAATAAATTAGTAATAAATTGAGAATCATTAAAAACCTAAAAAATATGTTTTTCTTTCTAAGTTCTTATATTTTATCGTATTAAAACGTAGCTGAAATTATAAATTTTCTAAAAATCTAAATTTTATTTAATCAAATAGAAAGTTTATTTAAAAGTAGAAGTAATAAAAAAACAAAAATAAATTCACCTTAAAAAAGAAATTAAACAAAATAAATAATTCTCAAAAAAAAAGAAAATATAAAAACACAAAACCTCATTAAAACACAAGAAATAAAAAAAATAAAAAATAAAGCAAGTACCGCATTTTAATTTTCGAGGAAAATAATGTTAATTGAGATGTTTAAGATCTAAATTTCCTTCTATTTTAAGACCTAAACGGTTTAAGAGGAAATCTTAAAAAAAAACCCCACAAAGAACAAATTTTCAGATTAACCCGAAATTTTTCCTAGTTTGTTTAGAGTCCTGTTCGTAAGAGAAAATATTGAAAAAAAGAACTGTAACTTCACAATTATTGCTTACTGATAAGGCTTATGAAGGATATAGAACTTACCTTTTCACAGGCCGAACTTTTACATTTCTGAACAAAAATATAGTGGGTTCTTAAACTTCCGGCGCGCTATATTTTTAAATGCATCAAGTCAATATTGGAATCATTTAAAAGCTTGGGTGGGTGTTGCAATATTTTTATAATCTATTAAACTCTTACTTATTACTTTTAATTAAAACCCCAAAACGCAATATTTGTTTATGGAAATAAAATATTTTTTATCCCTGATGATACGTAGATCATCAAGAAGGATTTACGAACTTAAATAAGAAATTTGACTTTAAGCTCGATAATTTAATTGCTACAAAATATTTAAGCTAAAACAAAATTTCAAAAATCATTCACCATGTCTTGATGCAAAAAATGTAGTTTACCTGTTAACTTTTAAAAAAAAAAGTATTTTTGCTAAGTTTTTTAAAAAATGCTACTTATATTTTTTTCCCTAAAAATAAAACTTACACTGGACTTAGAAATTAATTTTATTTAATAATTAAAAACATAATTCTTATGTTAATAATACAACACTCCTTCGAAATTAATCTTTAAAACTTATTTAATTTTTTGCTAATTATTATTCGCAATCACGCTTTCAAGAATTCTGTTTATATAATTTGTGCTATAAATAATATATTAAAATCATAAATTGCAAATTTAAATCGCCACATTTGTTAGCACATAATAACAGTATGTCAAGAACAATTTTATACATAAAAATTTTTTTTTTTAAATTTTTAGCAAGAAAATATTACTTCTTGTTTTATAACATACTTTAAGTTATTTTATTTAATTCAATTATTTACAAGCCCTAAATAAAAACTTCAATCTAAAATTAAAAAAAACAATTTTTATATATAACGACTGACTGTCTTATATTTTTTGAATTAATATTGTCATTGTTGAGTCGCATTAGCTTTTTTGGTTGATTTATTTAATATTTTCTGTTGCGAAGGATATTTTCGTGAATGTCATGCAAAATTAACTGTGTTGCTAATTTAGGCAAATAAATAGAAAAGAATTTGTGGTTTCTGAAAGTTGTAAAGATTACGAGCCTTGTTTTTTTAAACAAGGACTAGCAATTGGCTTTTATTTACGGTTATTACAAGTACATGCTACATTGTTCGATAAAACTTTAAACTTAATGTTTATTTGAATATACGTTTATTTGTGTTAAAAATAAATATTTTATGACATTCTCATAAAATATTTATTATTCATCAATAATATATTTGATATGTATTACTGTGAGGGAAAGTGTATCCAGTAGTAACATATACAGAAAGTTCAAGAGTCTTTATCTTAAGCCAAATTAATTAAATGAGTTTTCATTGAAACAGTACAGCAAAAAGACAGCAAAATTCAAAAACAGTTCGATACAATACAAATAATATATAATAATAGTAATACAATTTAAATATATTATTTTTTGAATAAAAAATATTTTATGAGAATATAATAGTTATAATTTTTTGACCTTTTTTTTAATATTTTTTAGTAATTAATTTTAAGCACAAGGTCTTATTTAATAAAAAAATTTTTAAAAAACTTTATTTTTTATTATATTTTAGATATTTCGCCACACCGTTGGTTGGCATCATCAGGAAAAACAAAAATTTAAAAAAATTTTTTTATTAAATAAGACTTTGTGCTTAAAATTTATTACTAAAAAATATTTTATGAGAATATCATAAAATATTTATTTTTAAAGGAATCTAGGACAAATTAATGTAGATTTAATTAGAAATGATTCCAACAAATAAAATTGTTTATTTCTTAAAGTTTATTCATATAAATTCAAACAAAAGATTTAAAGCGATTAAAAAAATGTCACTTTAACATTTTTTTAAAATTGCCACTAAATTTAATAATTATCTGCCAAGAGTGTTTATTTCAAAGTTCAGAATTTTTCATTTATGAACATTCAAAAATCAACATTCATGATATTTTTCATAAATGAGAAATATTAAATTTTATATTTATTTTTCACACTCATAAACGAACAACAAAAAATGTTCTGCTTATTTTCATACATGAATGCGAACAACAAGAATTATTAGTCTTATTCATATGTGATAAATTAGCTACTTCTCATTAATATTATTTTTCATAAATGTATATATTCATTTATGAACGTTGAAATTTTATAAAATTTCTCATAAATGAACGTGAAAAAATTTTCTACCTACGATTGCAGTTTACCGTAAAATGTAGTAAAAACACATGGGTACATTTTAACCCAAAATACAATATTGCAATATATTCTAAAAGAAATAAAAAAAAACATTTTTTTTTCTGCATACGCCGACAATTGCGCATTATCAAATATGTGCGTTTATGTACGCGAAGGCTTAACGCACATATTTTTACGACCTTTTCATTTATGAAAAATTATCAAAATTGTAAATATTCAAATTTAAACATTTGTGTGTTTCTCATTTTTTCACTTATGGATAGAAAGAAAAAAAATAAATCTTCGCATTCACAAATGAGAAAACACAAAATAATTTGTAGTCTCTCACACATGTATGAGAAGAAGCGTCTAAAAAATGAAATAAACATATTCATACATGTATGAACAGTGAGTGAATACTTCACTACTCTGGTTTATTTGCTGCTGTGCTTTTGCTAAATCTTCAAAATTATAAATTTTAATTTACAAAATTAATGCACCTCATTAAAACGGTCCTGAGAAAAACAATAAATAATTTTTTAAATAATTTTCAATACACAAAGTCGTTATTGACAAACTGTAAACTATTAAACGAAAAACCGCACGAATAAAAAAAAAATAAAATATATATAAACAATATTTATTCATATCACATGATGTGAAATACATGGTTTAAAAGGAGCAAGTTGATGCTATTTTTGTTGCCATCATACTGCTGTGGAACAAAGAATATGACAAACATGAATAACATTTTAATGTACATAAAGTTTGTGTTCGTACCTTTTTCAAATTTCCCTTTTGTCTTTTCATCAAAAATATTCACTTGTTCTCCCATATAAATACATATTAAACTTTGCATTCTTTATATGTCTGTGTATCCGTTCAGTGCTGGGTTTAATTTGCGGATCCATAAATAAATCATTTTGTGTTGCATGAGCTAGAAGAAAATATGCGTTTTGCTACTAATTTCATACACTCCGTTTTTGATTTCAAAGTGATCATTTCGAGTTATGAGCTAAAAAATATAGAATTTGGAGGAAGCAAAAACCAATTTGGTGTCTTCTATTTTTTTTAATTCATAAGTATAATCCAGGTAATCTTGAAGTATGAATTCAAGAGGAAGCTAAAAGTGCTCAATTTATTGAAAAAAAAAAAAACTGAAAACACAATTACTAATGATTTAAATCGACTAAACGAGCATTTTTCGAATGTATGTGATAAGGTTAACGTCAGTGGTTTTACCACTGGGTGCAGGAAAAACCCGTCCACATGCGCCCTAATGCGCATACATGGCTTGGTCAAAATTTTTTAGTGCACGGTGCAGGGCCGTACCACCACCCCTCGCTGAGGACTTGGAAACTATCCAACTCTTTTTCTGTTGCATGCGTAAGCTAGAACATTAGATGTTATACCTGCGTTAACATCTCCTCGGAACTTTCTTCAAAGCCTGATTAAACTAGTAGCCACCACGTTGCTCCTCAACCAATAACCAGAACAGGGCCGTAGCCCTGCTGAGAGCTGATTCTCCTGGTACCAGTATATGTCTATTAACTTCACTGGTCGGACTTCGAGTGTTCTGTGTTTCTTCCACTGGACCTCCTGCCATCGAAGGTAACTGATGACGCCTTTTTCTCCCGACAGTACATGTCAAGATGGTAAAGAGATCCATCAAGACTGCTTGCCCTCAGGGTGGCATTATCCAAATATCGAATCTAAGCCAAGCAAAAAACAAAAACGGTAATCTTTAGCTTGACATTGTAAGAAATGGGCATTCAAGCTTTGCCACCGTGCTATGTAACACTTTAGATCTTTTGGAACGGTTAAAGATGGCCCATTACTTCTGCTTATCAATGAAAAAATGCGAAAACGGTTATTTTTATTTAATAAAAATATCTAATTAAAAACATACATACACGCACTTTATCCATATGCCCAACAGAAAATTTATATATATTAATTTATATATATTTAAATAAGAACGTTAACGTTGTGTATGGATTAATTTATCTTCTTTAATAAAATCCGCTAAATAGAGGTTCAAAATAGCGATAAAATCGCTTCACAGACATAAAAAAGAGAAAAACAGCGAGAAAGACTTTCGATAACTTACAAACACCTAAGCCGAATAGATATGTATGTCAAAAATCAATAAGTTATACGCACATTATTTTGTTACATACATACAAGGAAAAATTTTATTTCGGAAAAAATATTCACGTTTTTGAGGAGTATAGCGATTCATTCAATATCTTTACTCTACTTCGCAAACTACAGAGCAGAGTTGATAGTTGCTGTTATTTAGAAAAATTTTAAACATTTTGTATGCCCTGAAAAAAAAGTTTCCTTGTCAGTACCGAATTTGTTGCAATCAAATTTTGTCGGTGTGTGATCCGTAAAAATGTTTAAATTTTACATAAACTCTCAACGAACTTTTAATAACTGACAAAAAACAAAAATAAAACATTCTCAGCTTTACATATTCTATTGCGAAACCTTTCTTCTTATTTTACTTTTCATTATAGTTCGTGTTAAGAACCTACAACTTATTTCCTGGGTTTCTTGGGGATTTTATTTCTATGTTGTTACATCTTCTGATTGTTCTTGGTACTTAAATTGTCATTATATTCATTATAGTTGTTATTTCTCTTTATACTTAAAGTCATAAACCTAAAACGGCATATACATATATATACACGCAAACAAATGTATTTAATGAGCAAGTATTACCCTTATGTTTGAAATAAATCAATAAAGATTATGTTCACTTATGTTTTCATAAATTTTTTTGTTTACCAGAACTTCCTACTTTGAATATACTCCTCAAACTAAAAAATAAAAAATTAAATGCTAAAACTGTTGTTGACAACACTCGGAAGCGATTGCTACAATTTTAAAATAAGTATCATGTACATATGTACGTAGGCTGTTCCAGAAGTTTATATTTTTCTTAAAAAAATTTTTTTGATTGCTTAAAAATGAATTCTCACTCTAAAATATTACTATATTTATAATCTTTGATTAAATGAAAGAGAATGGATTTTATATTGATAAATGTTTTATTTAATGTCGGCAGTTATGTATGGAATACAACATCAGATAAATGTCCGCCTTACAAATGCAAGCCCTTTTTATATTGTCACACATTCCACGCAGTATTTCATGGAATTCGTCACAAATATTATGTTTGAGTTGCTCAAGCGCTTCTGGTTTATTTGCTTTGCATTTCAGATATCCGCACAAAAAGTTGTCTCGGAGCACTCAAATCAAACGACTGTGGAGGCCAATCAACATCACCATTTCTTGAAATAACTTGTTTTGTGAAGAGGTCTTGCAGTAATTCCATTGTAATTTTAGTTTTATGCAATGTTGTTGATGCCACGCGTTAATCAAACCTAAAGCATGCAGTTGTGACGATAAAAATTTTTCAATCACATCACGATATCGCTTCCCATTCACATTTACCGTTACGCCGTTTTTATTTTCAAAGAAGTAAGAACCAATGATTCCTCCTGACCAAATTGCACACCAGACTGTCACTTTTAATGGATGCAAAGGTGAATGTTGAATAATTTGAGGGTTTCCCATTCCCCAGAACTGACTATTCTGTTTATTCACATATCCATTCAAATAAAAATGTGCCTCGTCACATATTATGATTTTTTCTTCAAAATCGGGGTTATCGTCGGCGAACCGTATCATCATATTGCCATTTGTACGGCGGCGTAAATGGTCTTGTGGAAGAAGCTCTTGTGACAACTGAATCTTATATAGACACAAATGCAAATCCTTGTGCAAAATTTTAGCCAAAGTTGTTCTTTGAAGACCAAGCTCTTGAGCACGGCGTCGAATAGAGGTCGATGTATTGTTTTGAACACTTTCTTGAGCAGCAGCAATGTTTTCAATCGATCTTGCAAAACGTTGTGGTCCATGCTTGGGCCTATCACATATAGATCCTCTTTTTTCGAAATCATTCACTACACTATAAATAGTGCGTTTTGTTGGCACGTTGTTTCTCCCAAAAATTTCGCGTAACTTTCTCATCGTTAGAGTAATCGATGTTTGATTTTGATAAAATGTTTTAACGGTTAATGGTTGGTTTATCAAATATTTTTTCCATAATAAATATGCCACGTGTCTACTTCACGACTGCCAACGAATGTCGAAATTTGCCATTTACCAACCGCAACCTACTACTTATAAAAATAAAAACTTAGCGATAAAGAGATTACGAGAAATATACCATTATAGTTATGCGATTTGAACCATTCCATTTATTTTCTATGCGTTCACGCACTTAAACTTGGAATGCTTAAACAAGTGACCCAAAGTTGGATATCCAAATCGACGAAATCCGAAATCATATCACAATGTTACAGTATTTTGTTAATGTAACATTGTGATTGGTTGGTTTTTAAGAGTTCTTTTTTATAATCTTATGTTCTATCGGGCTTAAGAAAAAACACCCTTTAGAAAGATACATTACAAAAACAGAAACTGGTTCATCTGTCACACCTATAAGTCTAAAATAAAGCAACAAACACAAAAAACAATTCCCAATTGCTGATGACAGATAATGATAAACTCTCAAAGCGGATAAAGGAAAAAAGTAACAATCCAAGTGTAAATGAAACAATCAACAAACAAACAAACTAATTATTAAATAAACACCAGTAGAAAACAGCATTAATGATGATCTCTTATTATGGAAAGGGGAACAAGAGGACAAGAGGATAAAATAAAATGCTAAAACAAAAATATAAAAACAGAAACGAACTAACGTTTTATTCGTCTCTGGGGTTTATTAAAACATTATTTTTGAATGCATGACTTATGATGGGTTTTAAGAAATAAAATCACGCAATATTTGCCCATCATTATTATTATAATAAAAGCACAAATAGTAAAGAATTTTTAAAGTTTCCAGAACATGCATGCTACTACTATTATGAAAATCAGCAATTAATTAGATTATTTAAGAAACTTTTGCCATAACGATTACGCTTCCAATTTTATATTTTCTTCACTTTGAATGATTAATCGGGTATGCTTCTTATGTTATACTGCACAACTTTTAATCCAAACAGCTTATTTATTTTATATTCTTGAATTGAATTTAAGAAACCTGCACAGTCGGATAGAAAAAAAATATTTTGGAAATAAATTTGCAACAAAACAAAATTTTATGTCCCCGGTAGAGGAATATTAATTTTTGAGCCTGAGCTTTCTACATTTTTGTGTAAAAATATTTTTTTGTTTCTTTCCGTTAAAATACTTTCTTTTTCGTGTATTTTTTGTGACAGTTTTTAAACTCTTTTAGTTTTTAAACTCTTTTAGTTTTTATTTTTAAATAATTTTTTATAAGTGTGTGAAGATAGCTCCGTCAGTTAGGTTCGTTTTTGCCAAACCTTACATCCCTCCCACTCAAAAAATGCTCAGTTAACAGAATTGAATTATTTTAGATTGCAAAACTGTTTAATGCTGTTAATGCTGTTTTCCCTTCAGTTTTATTTTTTAAATTGAATATTTAAATGTTTATTCGATTAATTAGAGTATACAAGCTAAACAAATATAAGTGTAAACAACCTTCGGGTCATTAAATACTTTAAAGAATAACTTAGGCCATAAAGAGATTTTTAAAACTACTTTTTTTGGGTACGGTTTTCCGTCGACCCTCGTCAAATTTGGTTTGTGCACAAACCGGTTTCGGCTGTTTGCCATCTTCAGTGTTCTTTTCGTACTAGTTGCGTTCTATTGTCAGTTGTGTTTATATAGTTCGTGTCACCCTTCGTGTTATTGCGTTCGTCACTTTCGGTGTTTTTTTTTTGCCTGCATCTCTCTCTCCTTTTTCGTTTGTCTCTTTTTACCTAATTTGTCGCTCCCTTTTTCATTCGTCTTTTTTTTCTAGCTAAATCCTTTTGAACCTATTGGGTTTTTTTTTTATGTGACATAATAATCTGTAATTGTACGTTTATGATGTTCTTTATTGCTTTGGTCTTGTGCACCTGCGTAACGTTTTTGTGTTGGTGTAGTGTTCGTTTTCCTGTAAAAATGTTTCAACGGTTCAAATATTGTGTCCGAACCAGTGTTTATTTGTTAATTTATTATTCGCCCGTCAAATGTTTTTTGTTTCCTTCCTTTGTGCTGTGTATGAAGCAGTTTAACCGTTGTCTTTATATGTCCTGCTGTACATTTGTTGTTAAATATATGGTTCGTAAAGTTTGATTCTGGAGTTGATTTTGGTTCTCGTAGTTTTTTGTTATAGTCTCTAATGTGTTCCCTAATCTGGTCTTGATTTTTCGTCCTGTTTGCCCGATGTAGCTATAATGGCATTTACAAGTTAATTTGTACACTCCTTGTTTGTCCAGTATATTTGCCCCGGTTGTTCCATTCCGTAGTATTCTGCCTAGGTTGTTTCCTGTTCTGAATGCGGTATTGGTGTTGTGTTCTCCAAAGAATTTTGCCAGTTTGTACGCTGATCTTCCCATATATGTTAATGTAGCCCATTTCCTCCTTCCATTCTCCTGTTCTTTGTCCGTTCTAATCTGTTCCCCGATGTTATCTACGAGGCGCTTTCTGTATTCGTTGTCTTCCGCTATGTTGTATATTGTCTCCATTTCCTTCATATACATCTGCCGTGTTAGTGATGTTCCCTCGAGTCCTGTCATTAACTGCGCGATTGCTGCGTTTTTGTGTTGCCGGGGATGATCTGATGAGTTGTGTATTATTGTGTCCGTTGCTGTTGGTTTCCTGTATATTCCATATTCGATTCTGTTCGAGATTATGTTATTTTATGTCCTTGTGTCCTCCATTCAAGTAATCTAGAATTTGCCCATCGTCATTCCCCTCTAGTATACATATGATGTCGTCCTGCGTAGAATATTACCCCGAAGTTGGTGTTCAATTCCCCTACGTATCCCCCTTCCAAGTCCTGCATAAATACTCCCATGAGGGTGGCAGATGTTGGATTCCCCATCCCTAGTCCTGTTATTTGTCTATATATACTATTGTCAAATTTAAAGTAATTCTGTTCTATTGTCGCTTTTAGTGTGCCTGTAAGTTGTATTGCTAGTTCCCTGTTTTCCTTTTCGTTCCCCACTGTCCTATGAACAATGTTCAATGTATCCATTACCGGAATTGATAGATACAAGTCCCTTACGCCAAAAGAGACCAGTTCCGTCCCTCCCGTTATTCCCACATTCCCCAGTTCACCAATCAGTTCTGTAGTATTGGCCATTGTATGCCCATATTCCAGGTCTAAGGTGTCCTCTAATATCGTCCCCATATACTCCGAAAGTTTGTAGCCTGGTGCTGATCCGTAATCAATCATGGGTCTCATTGGTGTGTTTGGTCTGTGTATTTCCGGTAGTGCTATCATAGATGGTGCGGATGGATTCATCATTGTCAATGTGTGCGATATGTCCGGTTCTATTATCCCCGTTGCCCTCCCCATAATCCCCTCAATTTCCGTCCGGTATCCCCCCGCACCTAGAGTCCCTTACCAACTGTCCCGTCCCCCCGACGCAGTCACGTCCACCGATGAGCACCGTTGTGTTTCCCTTGTCCGCTCCTGTGACTAAGATGCCGTCCGCCTCCAGTCCACGTCCTAGTTTCCTAATTGATTTTTAAAACTTGTTTCAGTCTTGCAACCTAGCCTTAAGTATAACTTAAGTTATATTAAACGTTGTTTAAGCTCAGCTTTGGAATCTAAGAAAATTTAAACTTCAATTGGATTCTTTTATGCACCAACCCTCGTCATAAAGGTGTCTTCAATAAAAATGAAGAAATTATATATTCACTAATAAATTTTTTGTGGGGAAAATGGATTGATGGTGATTTTTTGACCCGCACAAAGAAGTAGAGTGAAATATAGTGAAAAAAACTGAAACAAGTTTTCTAAAAGTACAAAAAATCAATTTTAACGTGTAAATAACCGTAATCAATATTTATTTTAAATAAAGACATAAAATTATAAGAATTGTAAAAATTTATGCTGGAAGTGCGCTACTTTAGGATCTAAAAAATCTGAAGCTCAAGTTTAATATTTAAACTCGTTACTTTTTTACCAACTATCATGCACAATTTTGTCGCCAACGGTTCAGATGTTTAGAAAGTGCTTTTTTTCTGTTCCACTGTGCATTCGCACTCATTAACTTACTTAAAACAATCGCTAAAATGTTTAAGCTGAGAAAGTTGGGCTAATTTATTAACACACCATTGCGCCAAATACAACTAAATTTTGGAATTGTGTTTGTACTATTTTACGATGGCATTTTTATGGGATCTGATCTTTACTTGACCAAACCATTACTGATGCTGTAAAAAAATAAAAAGATTGTTTTTTTTTATATTCTCACTAAAATAACATCTTTATTTGCTTAAAATATTCATTTTTCACATGAGCTTTAAAGTCAAAGCCCTAGAAAATTGGCGAGCCCAGTTCACATAGTGTTTGTAATATTTTTCCTAGACTCGCTTAGCCATTAGACCCTATCAAATAATAACATCAATTTGAGCTCATTGATTTCTGAATCCTGTAAAGGTGAGAACATTGTTTTTTTTTTTTGTTCTATAACTTAATTATTTCAAATTATTGTATCTTCTGGAACAAGATTTTTTCTATTCACCTCATTTTACGAGAAAAAATGTTTTCTTTAGTTAAAACGTCGTTATTATCCTTATTTCCGTTAATCGTGCTTGAATGATTAAATTCTAAAGCGTATCTAATAAGTTCGAGTTAATGCAAAAAACACGATTTGACAAGGCTAAAAGAAGAAATTTTGAAGAAATTGCATTAAAAACATCATGTACAACAAAAACATAGAAAAACAAAAATGTTTCCCATAAAACCAGCATTTAAAAGTATGGTCCGCCAAATATTTTTTTTTTTTTTTTGGTAAAATGCTATAAACTCCTGAACCAATTGGACTTTGTATGGCGTTATACCAAGGACTTTATGCAAAATTCGTCTCAATGATGTTTCTGAAATGTTCAATTGTTGAGAACGACGGTGAATTGATGTTGATGGCGCTTCACGCAAACTGTCTGCCACAGCGGCAATATTCTCGGGTGTACGCACTGTTTTTGGCTTTTCCCGCTTTGGTTTATCGATGAGAATGCCAGTTTCTTTCATGGAGCTGACGGTGCTTCTCTTCTTCCAAAATCCGTACGCAATTTTAGCACACATTCCGCAACATTACCATGATTTTCAAAGTAATGTCACAATATTTTCCCAGCGTTGTTCAAGCGCATACACAACCATATTCGTTCAGCGGAAGGATAAAACTAATTATCTGTCAAATCAAACATAAGCTAAGTGTTACCATTCACGAAATAAGCACTAGTTGAGAAAAAAAAACTTTAGATTGCGGACCCTTTAGATAAAAATGTTCAAAATGTATTGATGTCAAAACTGACACAGCTCTGGCATTAACAAAACGTCGGAAAGTTGCCGCTATAATTTGGCAAATTTCATTAAAATTTGCTCTTTTTTTAACATTCTTAGGAACATCAAACTCATATTCCACTTTCAGACAGTTTATTTATTTATTTCCTTTTTGAAAATTCTTAAAGTTTTCATTTTTACTGATTTGAGCCCCCGAAAAGAACATTGAACAAATTTTTAACGCAATAGTCACACAACTAACATTTTCGTATAGAAAACTATAAAAGGGAATTGCGAAGTTATTAAAAATGTTTGAGTATCGTTGTTAGTAAAACGTAAAAACTTTAAAAATGATAAAAACCAGTCTACGAGTCAATTAAGATATATTAAAAATTGTTTTTTAAATTACCTCAGTTCTAATTTTTATTTGCTTTAAATTTAAGATATTTTAAAGTTTTTTTTTAGATTTCATAAAATATTTATTATTTCAAAAAGAGGATATATTATTTATTAATTTACCTTGTGTTCATCGAATTTTAAAACAAATTCTAAAATTTCAGCCAGCTGTTTAACCAGTGCCTGTTGTGTTTCTAAATGCTGTGTAGGATTTAATTTACCGCCCACCAACTGACCCAGCAGTTTTGGTACAATTTTTTCTAATTCCAGTGAATGTTCATAACAACGTTTTAATTTAATAACTAAAGGCAGGACGGCTGACCAGGCTTTTTCTTGTAATGAGGGATCGGCGATTGCTTCACGAATTTCTTTACCAGCACCCTGAAATTAAGGAAAAAATATGTGAATAAGAGAAGTATTAAAAAATAATACACGGATTTGTTTTTAATGTTAACAAGAAGTTTAATAAATTTTACCTCAAACCTTGCGTGGAATTATAACAGTAGATTCTTATGGAGAAACAACAAAAAAAGCTTCACTATTAACTCATGCAAAAAACCAAACGTTGTTTGCACATAATAGATATCGCTGGTCTCATGTAGAAAGGCCCTAAAACGACTTTTTATGAATTTGAGTTTTATTATGATTTTAATACACTTCGCTTAAATACACCTTGCGACAAAAGTTATATTGTATTAACCATAACGGTTTAATAAGCATTTGTTTTTTTTAAAGGGTGTTTTTTTATAGAGGTATAGAACTTTGAAATTGAATAAAACATAGATGAATTTTTAAATTAACATAAAATTTACTTTAGTCCAGAGACAATTTTCTAGCATTATAATTAATAAGACAAATGACCAGAGTTCAGAATTTTTCATTTATGAACATTCAAAAATCAACATTCATGATATTTTTCATAAATGAGAAATCTAAAATTTTATATTTATTTTTCACACTCATAAACGAACAACAAAAAATGTTCTGGTTATTTTCATACATGAATGCGAACAACAAGAATTATTAGTCTTATTCATATGTGATAAATGATAAATTAGCTACTTCTCATTAATGTTATTTTTCATAAATGTATATATTCATTTATGAACGTTGAAATTTTATAAAATTTCTCATAAATGAACGTGAAAAAATTTTCTACCTACGATCGCAGTTTATCGTAAAATGTAGTAAAAACACATGGGTACATATTAACTCAAAATACAATATTGCAATATATTCTAAAAGAAATAAAAAAAAAAATTTTTTTCTGCATACGCCTACAATTGCGCATTATCAAATATGTGCGTTTATGTACGCGAATGCTTAACGCACATATTTTTACGACCTTTTATGAAAAATTATCAAAATTGTAAATATTCAAATTTGAACATTTGTGTTTCTCATTTTTTCACTTATGGATAGAAAGAAAAAAATAAATCGTCGCATTCACAAATGAGAAAACACAAAATAATTTGTAGTCTCTCACACATGTATGAGAAGAAGCGGCTAAATAATGAAATGTACATATTCATACATGTATGAACAGTGAGTGAATACTTTGCTACTCTGCAAATGACCGTCACTACTAGCTTGGACGTAATCTAATCTGGAAGTCCTTTTTCCGATGGTTTTTTTAAGATTTGCGGCTACACGTTTCAGGCTTATCGACGTAGACTACCGACTTCATATATCTCCCCAGAAATTAGTCTAGCGAAGTTAAATCGCATGATTTTGCAGGTCAATTCACGGGTTCGAAACTTGAAACTATGCGGTTACCAAACGTGACCTTCAATAAATCGAATGTGGCGCTAGTTGTGTGACATGTTGAGCCGTCTTGTTGAAACTACAGCTCCTTTGTATTTCTAGATGTAACAGTGTCTCAACATACACTCAGCATTATTAACAATCCAAATATGGCAGTTTTGCTTTTTGACGTATCCGGTCAAACAAAAATTGATTTTAACTCTGTTGATTGTAAAATGGTCGTAGTGTGCGAAATTTCTAACAGAACTATGAGTTTTAAAATTTGAACAATTTGAAGGCATTTTTCAGGCGTCATACTATTCATGTTGAAATGCTAAACTAAGCTAAACATAAATCACTTGACAGCTGACAAAATGGTCGCCAGTTATACCCCTATAGAAAAAAACCCTTTACAATTTAGTTACGTAAGTTAGGACCGTTTACATGAGAGCAACGCTATAAAAGAAATTAAAAAAAAAATAGGCAAAGAAATACAACCAATCGCCATAAACTTCATATGCATGAGCTAATACGGACATTAAGCCAAGTTTGATTTTTTCTATGGTAATGCATGCAACTAGTAAATTTAAATTTGTGTTGAAAAGTTTGCATGTCCATATGCCTGCCAACATGTACTGATATTAGAACAGTTGGCTAATACTAACAACAAAAACAAGCAACAACAAAAAAACAATGAATACAACAAAAACTGGAGTTGGAGTTAATAACTTATAGACCGGCAAACAACTAAATGCTCGTTTCTACACATGCAATACGAGCACACAACAAAAGGCCATTGATCGCTAAAATGTCCATGTCCATACAAGTGAAGTGCATGAATGTAGCATTTGTAGTTGATTTGTTATGGTCATTGTAAAAATTAAAAGAACTAAAAAAAAAAACGGAATTAAATTAAGTAAAAATGCAAACATTTGTTTATTACATAAATAGCTGTTGTTTATTTTTTTTTAAATACTCGTAGTAATGAAAATCCTAAATTAAAATCTGATGCAACTGTAAAACATTTTAGATTAAAATTCTACTGTACTATCGTTATAAATTTATGGTTCGTCAAGGTTTTAAGCAAAAAGCATGAAAAATTTTGCTAAAAGGAGTTATGAAAGTAGATTTTTAAAAAAGAAATAATTTTATCAAATCAGACATGATTAAAATGGGGAAAGCTGAGTTTTTCTGCTGTTTGTTTTAAATTTGTACAGATAAAGCGAATAATTTTAAGAACAAATCTTTTCTAATTGAAATTTGTCGGCAATATTATTTGGTGCTCATATGCAGGTTGTCGTTCAGCCAACATCACAGATTTATGAACAGCCTGACTGCGTTCAAGTACACCCTTAATTGGTTTTTTCCACTGTTATGTTAAATCGTATCTGCGAGCGTAAAATGTGCGATAAGCAGGTAATAACAGCTACGACCATACAAACTGGCAGACACCCTTTTCTGGGGGTTCACATAATGGTTGAAGTTTATAAATCAAAAACATAGAGAAAGATAGCTATATATAGATAAGCTGGATTAATTTTTGAGCAGCATTTAAACTGTAGCTGGAAGAGGCTGAGATGTCATTGTAAAACTTGTGCCAATGTCCAGCACTGGCTGGCATTAGGATGAGAACCACGGGCTAATAGCAGACTGTGAAATGGGATGAAATAGGAGTCCACAACTATTTGTCACTAGCCTGAAGCAAAACAATTAAGTTTTTGTTGAGTTTGGGAACATCGGACTACTGGCATAAACGTACGACTTGAAAAGATCACTAGTTAAAAACTCTAATGGTGTCATATCGCAAGATCTTCGTGTCTTATTTCAAAAAAGATTATCCAATTTCATAAAAAATGATCCAATTTCATAAATTATTAGCAGATCTCAGCATCAAAAAGTCTCCTGGGTCGGATGGGATGCCAGCACTGGTCTTGAAACAGTGCCCTTCAGCGCTAGCGCGTCCGTTAGCAGCCCTTTTCAGCACATTGTACCATGTCGAAAAGTTGCCGAAGTGCTGGAAGATTGCTAATGTAACGCCGATCCTCCTCAGGGAGGCTAACAACCCTGAAAATTATCGGCTAATCGCAACATGTTCTGCACTTTCTAAAGTGTTTGAAAGTATGAATAATTTTCATCTTGTGAGGTACCTAGAGTCCAACAGCTTCTCAGCGATCGATAGTATGGTTTCCGTAGGGGACGCAAGATGGTGGCTCTAGATATTTCCGAAGTATTCGAGAGAGTGTGGCATGATGCACTTCTGTTAAAACTTACTGCTTTTGGTGTCGCTGATAATTTCTCCCGATTTATATCGAGTTTTTTCAGGAATCGCACTATACGAGTTGTTATAGATGGGATTTCATCAGACAAGTTCATGATGAATTCAGGGGTACCGCAATGCTCCATTCTTTCTTTTACTCTATTTCTTAATTTTCTAAATAACCTTCTTTGTCGAGCTTTCAACCCTTTTTTTGCAAATAACAGCGCCATTGTCATTCGTATTCATTTAGAAATAGATCAGGCCAGTTGGCGGTTATTTCCAAAAGGCAAAAAAATAATGATACGCTCGTATGAATAGAGTAGATTTTAATGCTCGTAAGACACAATGTTGTATGCTTACGCATAGATCTACGTTCGGAAATGCATCTGTTGCATCTGTTAATATGGGTGATATAGGTATTACCGAATCGGAAGCTCTTGATGTTCTTGGCATGAAAATGCAGTGTGATGTTCGATGGACTAAACACATTTTTCAGGTTTCTAAAGAAGCCTTCAAGTGCCTCGGTTTTCAAAAGCAGTGTAAAAGATATTTCACTCCATCCAATCTCCGTACTATCTGTACCACCTATATCCGTCCAAAAATGGAATACAACTTTCATGTATGGAGCGGCGCTCCAAAGTCTGTTTTGGAGTTGCTCGACCGCGTACAGGAGAGGACCAAGACGCTCATTGGGAACGGTAGGGTATCCAACTCTATTGATTCTCTAGAGTATCGACGCAACGTGGGATGTATTTCACTGTTCTATCGTTACTACAATGGCAAATGCTTTAATAAAATTAAGTAACTTGATCCCGATACTCGCACGATTTCGCGCTTAACTCGATTTTCATTGGGAGCGCAATGCGATTTACTGGTGGATAAGCCAGTAAATCGCACTACGTGTTTTTTAGCAGAACAATCAGTATGTGGAATAAACTTCCTCCGGAGGTCTTTCCTGTCATTTTCTATCTGTAAAAGTTCAAATTAAATGTCCACAGACACTACTCCCTCTTTTCTCCTTCTTGTAACCTAATTTCCTAGTTCTGTCACAAAGCATTGCATGTGTTGGGGTCATCCCCTGAGTGCTGGTCCGGAAAAAAAATGTTATCCATTTTCGTAACAGTTAAATTTTGTGAATGACACTCAGCGCAAAATTTCCTGTTTCACAAACGGCTTGGTAACATAATTTATTCCATGCATGGAGAATGAATCTTGTTGTTCAAAAAGACTCTTATTTACACTAATGAATACTTATTTTAGTAATGAAGTTTTATAACTCAACTTAAAAAAATCAATTGTTATTGGCTGCCTTTGAGTGCCAGTATCGATACGCAAGAAAACTATAAGGCTGAAAATTCACAGTATGCATTGTTAGCTTTTTCGCATATTACGCATCCAACAAAAAAGTAGAATCACAGTACTGTTTTATGGAAGATACAGAGCACAAAACTATAGGATGCATAAATGTATCAACGAAAAAAATAGGTCTACAAGCATTATAAGCGGCATGCACGCAAGACAGCAAAGTTTAGAATTCAACTAATTATTAAAATTCATTAAGGATATAAATTTATTTTTCCACTTGTACGAAAATTCTTTTTATTCGACTTAACACATTTACATGACGGCTGATCAAAACAAAAAGTTATTGCGCAATAACTCCGCTTGCAACTTAAACTGCCGAAAAGCAGTAGAAAGTTTAAAACGCATGCACATGTACTAATGAGAAATAGCATGGAGTCGATATTCAGCTTAAGTCTGTAATTAAGAGATTTATGCTTTTCAACAACGGTGACCTTGTTTTTCAATATCTATTTAGCAGAAAAAAATATAAAAGATATTCATGTTGATATTTTTAAATGAATAAAACAAGAACAAAAAGAAAAACTTTAAGTTTAACAGAATGTCAAGGAGACTGACGACTACTCTTGAGACAGTTAACACTCCAGGTAACAAGTAACAATATTCTAGTTTGCGTATATGTAAGTGCATCGAGTAACAAAAGGAGTATAAAAAAAAACATATGAACGCTTAAGTCATCCAGAAGCAAAATCACCTGTCTGTTAGGAAAACATTGCAAATAAGAAACAGGAAAAAAACAAGGCATTGGTGAAGAAACACATTGTTTAAATAGAAGAGAAAATTAAATACATATAATAAAATATTATACATGACAAGTTTATGCTAGTATTGTATGCCGGTGGATGTGTTGGTAACATTATCACAATACTTGTTCTAAAGCAACATTAAGGCAAATAGAAAAACAAAAAAAAAAAAAAGAAAGAGGAAAAAAATATTCAAGACCATGTGTGGTAAGTGTTATTTTATTTTATAAAGGCTGTCTTTAATTCATTTTCTAGCCAGAGAAGAATATAATAGTGCATTATAACGAGGCAGACTGTATGTTATTTTGTTTATTATTGTAATGTTTTTGTTGTTGCTGTTGTATTTAACACCATAAAAATGTTTAATTTATAAATAATAAGCATTACTGCAACTGCACATTTTTGTTCAGAGTTATACAGAGTTGTAATGTTTTTAATCAATTTTTCATGCAACATATGCTACAAATTATAAAATTAAATTGAATACACAAGTACGAATGGCCATCATATGGAATAAATAAAAATCAGGTTCAACATTTATTTGCACCCAATGGAATTATATAAAGTTTAAAAATACATATGTATGTTTATAAAATAAAGTTAAATTTAATATTTTTTATTATTTTTTGTCTTTAATTAAATTAAAGCATATTCCAATTCTCGGAAAATTATTAAACTGTGCCGCTATTGATGATTGCAGGTGAAAATACTTTTCGATGCCCTCTGGCATTTGACCATCGCGATTGGCTTGGACGCAATCTAATCTGAAGATTCAATTTTCGATTACATTTTTTAACATTTTTGAGCGTATATGGGTACGCGGGGTAGCGAATTACATATTCCCCACAGAAAATAGTCTAGCGGCGTTTAATCGCACGATCTTGGAGGTTAATTTACGGCTGCGAAACATGAAACTATGCAGTTACCTAACGGTTCCATCGGCTTTTTGAAACTACAGTTCCTGCACATCCTGGTTGTTAAATTGATGGATGAAAAAGTCAGAAATCATGTCTCTATCGCGGTTACCATTGCTTGTAACGGACCAGCATCCATTTTTAAATGCATAGCAAACAATCAGTTTTTCAACGGCATGTTGAAAACACGCACTCGAGGATTTTCATCACTCCAAATACATCAACTGTGTTTACTAAAGTATCCATTCAAACAAAGGTAGGCTTCATCACTAAACAAAATCCGCTTATGAAAATCGGGACCAACAGCTATCTTGTTTTGGGCCCAATTTGCACAGGTTAGAAACGTTAAACTAAATATAAATCACTTGACAAGTGACAAAAAGGCCATCAACTTCAAGTTCTATAGCTCTATGAAAAATACCGAATCTAAGAGCTCTTTTGGTTTGACTGCCATACATTTTTAATGCATATTATAGGGAGTGAAACTGTCACGCATGGCTGATCTTAAACGTATGCGATCAAGAAATCTAAACGTTTAATAAATTTCAAGTAACTATTAGATTATGTCTTACAGAGTTCTTAAGATTATTGAATTTTTCTAAGTACTTGGTACATTTAAAAAAGAGGTTAAACTCCTTTTAGTAACGTTATCTGCTTCTTTTTCTCAAATGATGACTCCTAATTAAAAGAAGCGGATCCTCAGTTTAATTATCTAATTTATATTAAATAAAAAGTGAAATGAGTTGAACAAAATCCACTCGTTAAGTTATTGGTGGTGTCATTCGCTGCGGACAAATCTAAATTTATATGGCATTTTCAGCAGAGTTGCAATATTGTCGTGATTAAGTTTCAAAAGAAAAAAAATAAGCATTAAAGTAAACTACTGGGTATGTCGTTTACTAACTGCGTGGCTTGCAAAGTTCTAGTTACAAACTGCGTAGAAATTATATACACGCAAACAACGATTTCATATGCTTTTTACTAACTGCGTTGGTTTCTAAGAAAACTTATCTACACAAGACAACAACAAATATCTTAAAATAAATTCCAAAAAAAAAACTTTATCAGTATAAAAACAAAAATACACGCAAACATGCAGGCACTTATACATTTAATAACATACAACAACAACATGTGATACAACGGGAGTAGAAGATGCTTAATTTTTCTAGACTTTTAATGGACAAATATAAAAAGGCAGTGTTTTAGTGTTTAGTTAGTTAGTGTAAAAAGAAACCTCGTGAAATAAAGACGTGCATCTTAAGTAAATTGTTTTGTAGTAGTTAAAATAAAAAACTTCTAATTAATTTAAAAACTTGAAAATCTGGTGTTATTTTTGCAATAAAGAACTCACAACAGAACGTGAATAAAAGGTATATACGTAACAATATAATAAAACACAGCGAAATTAAAAAAAAAAACAAGTACTTAAGTGTCCATCTTCCAGTCCACAGTTGAACCCGATTAATGGCATTTTTAACATGGTTACAATGCAAAACACAGCGAAATTAACAAAAAAAATTACTTAAATGGCCATTTTCCAGTTCAGAGTTGAACTTAATTTATTAGAGCGAAATAGAATATAAAGCATGTTCTCCTTATCTGAGTTCTTTCAAATAAATTACTCTTACCGTGCCAAAGGTGGTTTAAAACTGCATAACATAATATATTTGCAACAGTAAATTTAAAAACGTTTCTTCTTCATAAAAAAAAGAACACCTGCAGTAGCAAGAGAATAGCGAGTAGACATTTACACTGCAACCAACATAAATAATAAACTCATGATTAAATGTATCCTTTTTTTAGATATTGATTTTTATTTGTTTTTCTAGTCTTGGTTCCTAGTGATGTGACTTTTAAAACGGTGTTAATTATTTCAGATCTCTTAAAGATTACAAGTGTTTGTAAACGTTGCGACTCTAATGAAGTGATTTATCTTTTTTAGAAATGAAGTTTATTAAACTTTAATATCACAGCTTAGCAAAGCTTAAAGAGCTAATAAAATTAAAATGAAAACTTTAATTAAAAAGTAAGAACTTAAGTTGAAATAGCAAAAGTAGTAAAATGTAAACAAGTAATTTTTGAAATTGAAACTGAGATTGCTGGCATACGAATTAAAAACAAGTTGAAAAAAGCAGCGTAAGCTTCATTCATACACTATATTGGGGTAATACTAATAACAAAAATCGAATTTCTGCAAACTTTTTTTATAAAGCAGCTTTGAACATTTACAATGTTCAATGACGTTTTAAAGACATACTCAAATAATATTTTTAGCTGTATTCAAAATGTTTAAGTTGGTAGATTGATTCCTTGCAATAATAGCAATCAAAATAAACATGAATAGAGTTAAATAAACACATTTTTTTTCGTTTTTTTCACCAATGACCAATTTTGCTAATGACCTGGTTGGCAATAACACTATAAAAATGTCACAAAAAATTTAATGCATTTCCAATTAGAAGATAAATAACGACATCAGAAAGATTAAAGCGCAATAAAGAAATGCTTCATTAAAATCAGAATGTACTTTGCAGTAGCGCTTTCAATTAATAACACGTTTAAGCTTCATCTATTTTAAAGAAGTTTAAAATTTATATAAACGGATAAAATTAAGCAAATCCATAATTGTCACTTATTACATTTGTTTTTAAGGTGTTAAAGTGTTTTTTTTTACATCTGACTTGGTTAAGATTTGAACTGCGAAATTTATAGATGCCAAAGTTTTGAAATATTAGTTGAGTAAAATTCAAATAACAAAATCAGAGCAGGCAAAAATTTGATATCAGCTTTTGTGAACTGTAACAGGTTATGTCATACTTAGGATTTTATGTTTGCCTTTAAAGTTTTATTAGCATAATTTGAAAATAGAAGCTAAAATACCATATGAGTGTTTTTTTTTCAATTATAATTATTTTTTTTTAAGCTAATGCAATTATAATTAAATTGTTAAAATATTAATTAAAACTGGAAATGTTAGTGGTTCTGTTTTTTTTACTAATTAAAAATTGAACAAATTAAATAAATTAAATGCTAATGAAATTAACGAATAATTACCCGATATAATTAATTATTTCTATGTCTGTATGCGTAATACGTTGTGTAATTAAAATTGTAAAAATTGTAAATCAGTAAAGTAAATTAACAATTTTAAAAGGCATACAAAATTTGTTATAGATCTAAAACTGATGCCCCACGTGCCCAGTAAAAATTTTATGGTATCTGGTAATCTTCAAATTGTTGTATAATACAGAAACGTCGACACAAATTAAAAAAAATTATAATATCGGGGTTTTCAACAAGAAGAAGTTTGTTTTTCAACTGTGGCAACACCAACAGCATGATAGTTTTGACATTAAGTTTTTTGACGTGTTCATAGTTCGTACAATAAATTCAGTTTCGCACGAAAATCTCAATAAAATAATTAAAATCCATTAAGAAAATGATGGTTCTGTTAAAGTTACATTTCGTAAAATTCGTCATATTTTCGGACAACATAATCATTCTTCTGAGACCGCTATTAAAAATTTGGTCATTAAATTTGAGTCGACAGACTCAAAGAGGCAAACGCCAAAAAGGGTCTACCGGGTCGTTCAACTGAAAACATCGCAGACGTGACCCACAATGTTGAAGCAGATTAAAATTTTTCAATTCCTCGACGTTCTTAACATTTGGAGTTATCCAAAACCATCACATAGCGAATTTTGCGTAAGGATTTGACTTTGAAGCCTTACAAGGTTCAACTGGTGCTGGAATTGAAGCCGACCGATCCTTCACATCGCCTTAGATTCGCTCAATTCATTCAATCATCAATCATGATTGAAAATAAACAATGCTTTTTGTTGTTTTGAAATGTTTTGCTGTCTATGCTATGTTGATTTTATGAAAAAATTCTCATGAAATCAGTTTGGCTTTGGATATAAGACTTTTAAGTTTTTCTATACAATATTGGGGTAAAATTCACTGATGAGCTATGTGAGCAATAGTGAAATTGCAATATGGATATGCTCTCCCCCGCAGTAATACATTTCAAATATTTTTTATTTTTATTGGAATAAATGTTTTATGAAAATATCATAAAATGTTTATTTTTTAATAAAAATTTTTGTAATAAATATTTCGTGAGAATATCATGAAATATTTATTTAAGGGAATCAAGCACGAATAATAAAATTGCTTAAAAAAAATAAAATATTATCGTATGCCATATTACAAAAAAAACCAATTAACTTAACGCAATTATCTTAACACACATGATAGCTGTTACTTTCATAAAATTATATATCTTCTACAAATAAATACACTCGACAAAGAAAATGCAACAGAAATTGTGTGGCTAGATTTGAAACGAACACTTTATGATTTTAAAGTAAGAGATTTCATGTTATTTGCATTAATATATGAAAGTAAATGTTGGATTGTTCTATTTATATGTAAATAATATGTAAGAAATTATAAAAAAAAATAAAACACAATCTACTTACTGCCTTAACAAGTCACGTTTAAAAACAATTTGTTTTTGCTTTAATGACTATTCTGTCTTTCTTTAAGTATGATTTGTTTAAATCTTCTTAAAAGGATGAATAAACTTTAAAAACAATATTATTAAAACACAATTTAGGAAACGTAGAAATGATTAAATGAATGAGTGAATGAATGTAAAATAATGTCACCATATACACTTACATCATTTTAACACTGTAATATTAATATTTATTATTATTATTATTTCGATTCTATCATAATGTGTATTTTTATTTTCATATAATTTACTTAAAAATAAACTAAAAGTGATAAAAAAAAATATTGTTGAGTAAAATATTTACAACGAATTAAAAAATCATAGCATTGTAATATTTGTCATAAAAATGTAAACAGCGCTTAGCTCTTTCTACAAAGTGAGATAAAATTTTTCATACACTTTATATTACAAAGTTCTTGATGAACTCTAACTCACCTTGTGGAAAAAAGGATAACTATAAATATCATGCGAGGTGTTTTTTAGAAGCCATTGTTAAGCTTTCAATACTGTACAAAAGCCTAAACATATAAATATTTTAAATAAATAAAATTTTAAATAAATTATTTTTAATCGAAAATGGTCAGCATTATTTCAAGTTTTAATGAATCGGCTTCTTAACCTTATTTTGTTTTTATTTTAAATTCAGTCTAACCTTAATCGTTATTTATCTTAGTTTTTATTGAATCTAATCTGAAAGCGTCCTTATTTATTTAGTGCCTCAATATCATTAATATGGTGTTATTCCTTAGCATTTGCTAATAAGAGAAGAGATAAAAAAATATTAATTGCAATTGTTCTTTTGTGTCATTAGTTAGACTTTAATTTTCAACCTTAATAAAAAAAAATATAAATATTACTCTAAAAACAGGAATAAAGGAGACAAAGAGTCAATTGATACAACACGTCGACACAGATTTATTTACACAGTGCCAGAAATATATGGATTAACTAATCTTTTTTACAAGAGAAGAAATAGCCCGATGAGCGAAAATTGAACAGCGTAATAAACAAAAGAACACAATTTAGCGCTGCTCTGGTCACGTCCAGTAGCGACTGTAGGCACAAAACAGGCTGGGTAAACACCACTGCCCAAGTAGTGACCTCACTTGCGCTACTATGGCAAGCACTAAAAGGTAACAGGTAGTGTACGAGGAAAATACCTAGAACACCGAAAATTGTGCAGGGTAATACCCACTAGAACACAATTTAGCGCTGCTCTGGTCACTTCCAGTAGCGACTGTAGGCACATACCAGGCTGGGTATTTAGTGGTATTTACCACTGCACTATCTAATAATAAGCGAAAATATTCAATTTATCCAACATCAAATGCTAGGTAACAAGCCATTTACCTAATGAAAAAACTACCTAAGCCCAACACTATTTACATTAACCCACCTAATGCTAACTCCCCAGTGCTATCTAAAACGCTGCTTGATAATGATGTCATCGCATCTATTTAAGTCAGGCTATACAAACCGGCTGCAGCCGTAAAAATTTATATACGGACGCTATTATCGTCGGGTATTCGTCGTATTCTACTTTATTAATTTAGTGAGTTAAATAGATAATGTTTACAATTTACATAACCTAAGAGAGATAAAAGCAAGGAATACAGATGATGGAAGAAGTGATCCACAAAATGTTGCATTATATTCTGCCAGTGTTAAATTTATTCGGTTTTCTTTAAAAATTGTTGAAAAAAAAAATTGTAAATAATTTTTCTTGCTTAATAATTAAAAAATAAAATATTCATGATCTTAATTCTGATTAAATTAAACATCGGGTTATGATAATAAAATACTTTTGATTATATAGTTTTAATTATTTGCATGCGAGTTAAAACATTCGAATATAACCCAAGTTCATGCTGAAAACCTCGTAACAATCATTTATTTTTTTTATTTATTAGTGTCTTTGACATTATTGGTTTCCTCGTAATTAAGCCTTGAATTCTTATATATTTTTTATTTTACTTTCCAACTTCATTTATACACAAATTTTTCTTTTTTTCTGTAATAGAAATTTGTTTTTCATTTAGATTTATTTGTTAAAGATACACCGCTGTATGCATAAAAACTTAAAGTAGGTTTAACTGCCGTTGTTAAGCACAATTTCCTAAAGTTGTATTTATAAAACACTTTTACCTTAAAATACCTTTGTTAACTTTAAAGTAGGAAAAACCTACGTTAAACCTACAATAAATTGACAGTTCAATTTTATTATTGAAAGTTCAAAAACCAAACAAATTGTGTTTACAATAAACTGAGCCGTTTTTTTTAAAGTGGCATAAGTTACTTTGTTATAGTCATCTTTTTAATTTAAATTAGTTTATAAAACAATTTAATTTTTAGCCATTTCAACTAGTCTGTATTTAGTTTTCTTTCTGAAACGGATTTTTCTAATGATTGAGTTGAAATGAAATCTCTTTTCTCCATGTTGTGTACTATGAAGGATATTTTCGACAGGGGGCTATTACTACTATTACTATTTTGTCCTTTACATAATTCACTATGTGCAGTAATATGCTTTTGAGTTGTGACATTCTTAGATATTTTATACCACACGAAACAACCTCCTGAGAATAAAAAAATAAAGTAATGGTAATTATGTGTAGTATATTAGACTAGCGTGCCCGTGACTGCTTTGCAAGTCATTTGTGCGCGAAAAAATTCAGTCATTTAAGAAAATTAATCAGAAAGAACAGAATTTCTTTTTTTTTCGTTTTTAGTTTTTTTTAATAATTTTATTTTTTTCACAATTCAATATTTTTGTGTGCTAATATACGTCTTATTCTGTTGCATATGTAAAAGCATATACAACATTCTTCGATTGATTTTGATTCGCGGACGTAGATGCCCTTTCACGATTTTCCTGAAGACGTGATTCGTGTTCCTCAGCTGATTCAGCGGCTCTTCTTGTCCTCTGCTGCCGCGTTGCGATGGTTTTTTTAGCAAGAGCTGTTTTAGGTGGCATTTTAGTAAACTGGAATAGTGCAAAAGGAACAATGATGTGTTTTGTTTTTTTTAATTTTATAACATTTTATTATTGGTTGTTGGAACGACAGTAATCATATTACCTATTTGATGAATTGGCATTAAAAAAAATTTGTGAAGTTATTTCACTATTGTAAATTTAAAAACACTTGTTATTTATTAAATTGATTTCACTTATAGGTTTCTCACTTATGAACACAAAACAGCAAAGTTTGTTGGATTGTACCGTTATTTTTTACCAGCGTAGCGGGGAATATGTTGTATTATATAGTAATGTAAATATTTTGTAAATATAAATAAACCAAAAACTCGGATTTTTGAATGCATATTTCGGAAGTTTTAAAATTTTGATATTTTATTATATATTAGTGAGTTTTTTTTTGTAAATATCTTCGGAACTACATAACCGATTTAAGAGATTGATATCTCGTTTTGAAAAGCATAACAATGGCTTTAAAAAATAAAATAAAAAAGAAAAAAAAAAAATAATAAATATGTATATGTCATTGGTGGGTTTTGCCACGCCCCTCCGCCCACAGACCGAAAATCAAAAACCGGACTTCACAGTGTCACCCGCCTGAATATTCTGAAGATTCTCTGAAAATTTCATCAAAATCGGCCCAGCCGTTTTCGGGTCCATTTCTTACATACATACACACATCCTCTTTTATATATATAGATATCAGTATAATATTGTTCCGTAAACTGCACTATTCTTTCGAACTAATAAAAATAACTCAAATAATCACAACAATACTTCACACACACTTATTACATGTTTCCATTTCCTTCACACTAAGCTCCGTAATTAATTTCCTAAGTACAGCGACTAACGCCACTTTCAAAATAAGCATTTTTGTTGCACCGTTAATTATCAACAGTCCTCTCAAGCAAATCTCAATACTTCTTAACTCTTAACAAATCTCAATACTTCTTAATTTCAAATTTATTAAAAACGAAAAAAAAACTGTTCACTTGGGACTTATGCCACTTTTAATGTAAACGGCTCAATTGACAATTATACTTTGTTATTCCAAAAATGTTCAAAAATGTTTATTAAAAACAAATTGTAGTAAACAAATAATAATAAAAACTAAAATATAACATGCCATTCAATATAAAACATTTTTACATCATTATTTTATATTTTACAAAAATATAATTATAATTAATTATTTTAAACAAAAGTTTTATTGATGTACATATAATCAAAACAAAGCTCGTTATCCGAATAATTATTTTTTTAATATGAACAAATTCTTTGTAAGTTCTTCGTGAGCCTTGCAAATTAACCTTTTTTGGGTGCTTTGCATTTTATTAAAAAGATTAATATAAAAAAAAACAAAAATATGTTGATTTTGCTGAAAAAAAATGAAAAACAATAAAAACATTTTTTATGGATCTGACTACCCGGATAAATAATATTCATTTTTATACATCGTTAACTACAACGTGACGACTGAAAATAGTGGCATTGCCAGAATCAAAATACTAATTTTACTAAAGCATACGTTAGCTAAAGTACTGTTTATGAATACCATTTTTTAACAAACGTCTGTTAGCCTTAAAGTGTTTGTTAACTAACGTGTACTTCAAAGCTCAAATAAGCGTTTTTTATGCATACAGCCGACAATGTTTAAGTGTTTTTAGTGTGCGTGTGGATTGTTGTCCTATATAAAATTCATACATACATACAAATATACTAATGGGTGTTTCTTATAAAAGAATAGAAGATTGTAGTAAATTGGCATAAATTTTAAGATAATCTTTTAGCATTATAATTTGAATGTTACTTCTAGGACATAACTGCCACGGTTGACTCGGACGTAGTCTAATCTGGAGGTTCATTTTCTACTTGCGGTCATATATCTTCAATAATGCGGCGAATGTTGTCCTTCAAGTGGTCAATCGTTTCGGGCTTATTGGTGTAGATTAGAGACCACATAGTCCCACAGAAAATAGTTTAGGAGCGCCAATTCACGGTCCATTTCCTTTAATCAACCAATTGACGCACGAACTGTGTTATATGTTGCATCTTTTTGAAAACACAGTTCCTGCACATCATGATTGTTCAATTGATGAATGAAAAATTCAGTAATCATGACTCTATAATGGTTATCATTGAATGTAACGTTCTGGCAGCATCGTTTTAAAATAAGTACTAACCAGTATTTCCACCAGCCCTTAAAGCACATTAGACAGTCAATTTTTATCGATATAACGGTGGCGCAGCATAAACTTGAACATTGTCATCACTCCAAATATTGCAATTATATATATATATATATAAACATATCCAACCAAACAAAACTGAAATTAATCGCTAAATAAAATTCGCTTATGAAAATTAGGGTTAATGGCAATCTTGTTTTGTGGGTCAATTTGCACAATTTGGAAGCATTGTATAGATGTCCAAGTTAAAGTTCTATACGTCTATAAAAAAAAACACCCGCTATAAATTGATTATGAGATATTGCAGATATATTTCATACAATATTTAATTATTTATTCTTTTCCTCTTCATATTTGTAGATTAAATTACATAGAAAATGGGAATTATTAATTATGTTCACATGCAAAGTCACGTTTTTTTTTTGTTTTTTGGCACCATCTATATATTTGCGACTGCTTGCTAACAGCAGACAAGGCAACATCGAAGGTAACATAAGCGTGTTATACTTACTGCTTTCTCGTGTAAGGTAATGTTTCTTGTCAAAAATCTTGTTTCCTGAAATATCCAAAAATTGCTTGATATTTTATACTTTCGAAAAAGATGTTTCCATGTCTGTATCAATGTTTAAACAATTTTTGTATTATTTGCCTGAAAGCGTTCGACTTGTGAGGATTGTAGTTTGATTTGGTGTTAGTCATACCAATTTTCGCTATTTTATCATATCTAAAAACTTTCCAAATGGTTTTTTTCGCATAACTTCGGCAAATTTTTGGCTAATACTTTTAATAGCCTATCATTTCAAGATTTTTCCTTTTTTTAGACTAGTCTTCTTTTCTCGTTTTATCTCGACTTTTTTATATAACATTTCGTTAATAACACATTTGTTTATTATTTGCTTAACACGCATAAATTTTATTATTTATTTAATTAATAAATATTTAGGCCTTTCGATTTTAAATTCGAAATTAAATGTATATAAATTTATAATTTTTTGAACCAAAATTTTAGCGCTAATTTAATATGCTTAAGAACATAAAGTTTCTACAAAAATCGGTATATTTTTCTAAAAAATGTTTATCAAATCTAATTTATAGGACACATTATTATTACTAAATTAAACTTAAATAATAACATTTCAAGACACCTTTTTAACAGTGCTCAACATGACCAAGTTTCTAAAAGGTGTTTTTTTAAGCTAGATAGAACTCTAAATTGTAAAAAGTAACACAAAAAATGAAATTTTGATGAAACATTTTTTTTTTTATTTGTTTCAGTATACTCTGACAAATCATCGTGAATAGCCTCCCGCTTGAACAACGCTACGAAATTATCCAAATTTACTTTGAAAATCAGTCGTCGATTCGCGCAACTTATAGACGACTTCGTCATTTTTATGGCGTACATAATCGTGCATCTGAACAAGCCATTCGTCGAACTGTCGATAGATTTCGTACCACATACTCTCTAGAGGATGCAATAACACCAACACGTCGAAGGAATGTGCGTACTCAAGAGAATATCGCCGCTGTAAACGAAAGTGTGGAAGAAGATCTAAATTTATTAATTCGTCGTCGGTCGCAGGAATTGGGGCTCTGTCCGTTCACTACGTGGAAAATTTTGCGCAACGATCTCGGCCTACACCCGTATAAGATCCAGCTGGTGTAGGAATTGAAGCCACGAGACCATTATATGCGTCGTTTTTTCGCTGATTGGGCTCTAGAGCAGTTGGCAACTGACCCGTTGTTTTATCGCAAAATTGTGTTCAGCGATGAGGCACATTTTTGGCTTAACGGGTTTGTTAATAAGCAAAATTGCCGCATATGGAGTGAGACCAATCCACAACAGACCCTACAGACTCCATTACATCCAGAAAAATGCACCGTTTGGTGCGGTTTTCACGCTGGTGGCATCATCGGACCTTATTTCTTCAAAAATGAAGCCGGAGCTCGCGTTACGGTCAATGGAGATCGTTACCGCACCATGATCAATGGTTTTTTGTATGGATGACATTGATCCGGACGAGATGTGGTTTCAACAGGATGGCGCTACGTGCCATACAGCGAACGCAACCATCGACTTATTGAAATCATAATTTGGCGATAAGTTGATTTCGAGAAGTGGACCTGTCAATTGGCCTCCAAGGTCGTGCGATTTGACACCACTCGACTATTTCCTGTGGGGCTACGTGAAGTCACTGGTTTATGCTGATAAACCAGCAACAATTGACGCCTTGGAGGACAGCATTGTTCGTGTTATTCGTGACATACGCCCAGCAGTGCTCGAAAAAGTGGCCCAAAATTCGACGTCCAGAATGCGCTTCGTCAAGAACAGCCGCGGTGCCCATATGCCCGAAATCATTTTCAAATGTTAATGTCAAGGATGGTGTGTGTTGTAAGAATAAATGGAATCTTAATCAGATCGAGAAGCGATTACACACAAAATTTCATACTAACATAGAGGTTATAGATATAAATCGAATATATTCAATTAACGACATTACAAATCAGATTAAAAAATCTACTCGATGCTAAAACGATTTATTAAATAAAAATTAAATCAGGAAAAAGTTAAGAAATAATGCTTAATGTTTCTGTATTTTTTAAAGTTTAACCTTCATTTTATGACACACAACTGTTCTTAAAATGAAAATAATTTACATTTTCATGGCCGTATATTTGAGCTGACATAACTTCCTACTTATGGTTTACTTTTAGCTGCAAATTTCGACTTTTCTTTAAATCAAATGTTGTTGCATCTTTGGTAAAGTTTAACATAAGTATGACTTTTGAATTTTAAGAATTAACAGATATTTTGTTACATTTAATGAATGAAAAACTATACTTTGTAAGATATTTTTTTAAGAAAAAATCTAAAGAAACTTGAGATTAAAAGGACAACAACTTTTTTTAAATATATAAGAATTTGAAAAAATTGCATACGATCTAAAAACAAGTGAAAAGTGTATAACAGCAAACTAGCAAACTATAGACGAGATTTTTCATACTTCAGCTAAAAAAAAACAAATCTTATTTATGCAATTTACTTTCAACAACAACGACTAAGAGTTACTTTGCTGTGTAAAATACTTCAGATCAGCTTTATATATATTCACATTTGATATATTGGGTTTTAAAACAAGAAGTTTGTTTTACAATTGTGGCAACACGAACAACATGATAGTTATGACATATAGCTTTTTGAGGTATTCGTAATAGATGCATTGGTAATTGTTGCAATGAATTCAATGTCGCAGGAAAATCGGATTAAAATATGTAATTAAAATCCGCTATGAAAATGGTGGTTCTGTTAAAGTCACCTTTCGTAAAATGCGTGACATTTTCGAACAACATAATCGTCCTTCCGAGACCGCTTTAAGAATTTGAGTCGACAGATTTGATGGTGTGCAAACACCAACGCATGCTAGACCGGGTCGTTCAGCTGAAAACATCGCAGCCGTGAGCCACAGTGTTGAAACAGATCCAAATTTGTCAATTCGTCGACACTCTTAACAATTGGGGTTAAACAAAATCACGACATGGCGAATTTTGCGTAAGAATTTGACTTTGAAACCTTACAAGGTTCACCTGGTGCAGGAATTGAACCATTTACATCATCGTAGATTCGCTCAATTCATTCAGGAGCAATCGGCTGGTTTTTCTTTAAAAAAAAAATTTTCCAGTCAAAACCCATTTTCACTTGTCAGAGTATGTCAACAGGCAAAATTGCCGCATTTGGGCTTCTGAAAATCCTTGACCAATTGCATACTTAACGTGTCACTGTATAGTGCGTTATGTGGTCTGGGGGCATGATTTCCCATTTTTTCGATAATGGGACTGGAAATGCGGTAACGGTCAATGGGTCACGCTAAAAACTAAATTTTGGCCTATTATTGACGACGTGGATGTTACTGACATGTGGTTTCAAAAGTACATTTCCAGCAGCCAATAAAACGAACAATTTATTGCAAACGAAATTTACTGATCGCATAATTTCACGGCAATCTGCAGTTAAGCGGCCAGCCAGATCGGGTGATTTAACACCACTGGATTATTTTTTGTGGAGCTATGTTAAGGTCAGAATCTATACGGAGCCAATCGAATCGATTTTAGCTTTTAACGAAATAGGACCGCCATTTTGCTAAAAAGTGATTAAAAACTTTGATGAAAAAATCGACATCTGTCAGCTTGGTCGTGGTGGACATTGGCCAGATATAATTTTTCATTCAAAATTGCCGATTTTTTTTTTCTTTGTTATACAATAAAAATTGTAATCATCTTCATGTAAATTTGTTGTTTTATTTGGTTTTAGAAAACAAACTTGTTGCTGAGAAAACCCTTTACAATAATATCTAATTCGAATTTTTCTAATAGAAATTTCAGCATTTTGAAGTAAAGCTAAAATAGAACGTTTTTATTCACCGTGTTGCATAGCAGATTTTGGCTACACTGTTTTAAGTATTATTATTAATAAAAAAAGAGCAAAATAGTAGAAAAAAATAAACAGAAGAAAGAATGTAAACAAATATAATCAGTTTTTATTATTTTCATTGTTGTTGGTTTTTTTCACTGTGTATATGATTTTATTATTTGTTGTATTCAGTGTCATATTAATTGCGATAAAAACAACACAGTCGTAAACACTTTTTTATTAGCCCCTACTCTGTTGACCGGTACAAATTTTTAGTTATTCTGATTGGTTTTTTTTTTGGGCGCATTAATTTGTTGATCTTTCTTTGTGTGAAAAAAAAGTACAAGGTGAAATTAATCTAAATATGAATGAACGTTTTCTCATTGTTGAATTTGCTTTTTGTTTAATGCAAAAAACAGATTTTTTTAAAAATATTTTTATCGTTGGTTCATGAACGTTCAGAATACTTGCATGTGTAAAAATGCAATTTAATTTATTTTCACTTTTTTGAAAACCAATTATATTTTTAAAAGAAAATTTTTTAAAATTGTTTTTATTAGAGAAAAAAGCATCGTTCTGTGAACGAGCTATTATGCGGTTTAATCATTGTAATACTATGGACCACTGTTTGAAAAAGAAAACTGTAAGAAACTGTGTTATTGATCTGCAAAAAATTGTTTATCGTTTGTGTTTGTCTTCAGCATAAACCCCACGATAACACAAGAATTTTTTTTTTAAGAGTACGAAAATATTTTTTTAGTGTCCAAATTTTGCCTTGTGCTGTTTTACTGAACAGACAGATTGTTTAGTGGCTGGTTTTTAAAACACAATACAATTGGAAAATTATGGCCCAACGGTTGTGTTGCAATATTATATGTCCATTATATTAAAAATCTGTGCATAAATAATCACTCATCAGTCAGTTGAAGGTCGCGTTCAAATTTCGATATTAGCAACTAGTTGTTTGGAGAAAATTCCACCGAGAATAAAGTTAGCTATGCCAGAAAGCTTTCATCAACACGCTATAAACGTGCATATCGACCTACTTTATATCGAGGGACTATAGTGTACACCTTTTTTCAATTTGTGTTTTCTGTGCAAATTTAGTTAATTCAAAAATAGGCCTTGCAGCTAAAAGAAATTAAAAACATAATTTGCAGAGCAACGTTTTTGTGCTCCATTTTTTTTAGACTAAAATGCTTGTGCATGTCATGGGTATTTAACTGTCAAGTTAATTGCCAACATGCTGTGCTGCATCTTACAATATAAGATATATTATAAAATTATAAAAAAAAAACCAACTTGCTACCAATTTTTAAAAACAACTTCATCATCATTATGCGTCATTATCACCGTGTTCATCTAATTTTAAACGTTTGTGCAACATGTGCCTAAATAAAACTTGAAATGTTATAAGCAACGGAAAAAACAACACTTAAATTGGGTTAAGTATATTTTCCTTAAGTTTTTTTTTTTTTTTTTTTGCTTTAAACGTCAAGAAAAACAAGCTAGAAAACATTTGCTTAAAGAACTCAGAAAAAAATTTTATATACAAATGGCGCAATAAGATGATAATTTGCCGGTTATGAATAAAGTGTAGATTTTATAGATAGTAATCACGCATACATACATATAAACTTTACCCAGTTGGCCAATAATTTTAATAATTTTGGTGTGTGTTTTTTTTTATCTTCTGCTTGAAGTACAACCGTAGTATTAAATTTTATTTATTCATTTATTTTGGTTAACAAAATGCGCAGTAATGACAGGATTAAAAAGAATTAGAAAGTTACGAAGATTTATTAACTTTTGAAAACATAATTATCAGTTAAAGTAAAGGAAACGACACACTGTGCATTTTACAAACTGCGTTTTCTAAGAAATCTTATACACATAAGACAACAACAACATGCGTATAAGAAATTCTACTGGATAAGATAATGAACAGAAAAAAAAGCAACTACCAGAGAACAAAATAAAGCACACAGTCAAACAGGCGCCTAAACTGGAAGATTATAACAACAATAATATGTGCTGATGGCAAAGTAGAATATTCTTGTAAAGGATTCTTCAACAAGAAGTTTGTTTTCTAAAACAAAATAACACAAAAATTTACATTATATATTAAAATTTTTAGTGTAATATCAAAAGAAAAGTCCGGCAATTATATATGAAAAATTGTATGTGGTAAATGTCCACCTCGACCACACTTAGAGATGTTGATCAAAGTTTTTATGCACTTTTTAACAAAATGGCGGTACTATTTCGTTATTCACATCACGGAATTTAAGTTTTAAGGCTGAAATCGATTCGATTGGCTCCGTAAAGACTCTGTCCTTAACATAGCCCCACAAAAAATTAACCAGTGGTGTTAAATCACATGATCTGAGTGGTCACTTAACTGCTGATTGTCGTGAAATTTTGCGATCGGGAAATATAGTTTGCAATAAATTGATCGTTTCATTAACTGTGCGCTATATGGCACCGTCCTGTTGAAGTCACATGTCTGTGATATCCACGTCGTCAATAATAGGCCAAAATGGAGTTGTTAGCATCTCGCGATAGAGTGATCCATTGATCGTTACAGCATTTCCAACCTCATCTTCAAAAAACAAGCAGCCAAATCACGCCTCTAAACCACATAGCGCACTATACAGTGACAGGTTGAGCATGCAAAATCTTCTCAATAATCGCCTAGGATTTTCAGAAACTCAAAAGCGGCAATTTTGCTTGTTGATATACCCTGACAAGCTGACAAGTGAAAATGGGCTTCGTCTGAAAAAATTATTTTTTCTGAGAAACTGAGCGAATCTACGGTAATGTGAAAGGTCGGTAGGCTTCAACTCCTGCACCAATGTAGTAGTTTTGGATAATTGTTGCAAACGTTGAGGAATTTACAAATTTGCATCTGCTTTAAAACTGTGGCTCACGGCTCCGATGTTTTTAGTTGAACGACCCGGTCGAACACGCGTTGATGTTCGCACTTTTTGTATCGAGCCTGTCGAGCGATTTCAGAAGGACGATAATGTTGTCCGAAAATATCATGAATTTTACGAAATGTAACTTCAACAGACCCAGTTATTTTTATAGTGGATTTTAATTATTTAGTGCGATTTTCATGCGATATTGGATTTATTGTAACAATTGCCAATGCATTCACTACGAATACGTCAAAAAACTAAATGTCAAAACTATCATGTTGTTGGTGTTGCCAACTATGTAACCACCTAATGCTGGGCAAATGAATTGAATTTAAATTGAGTCACCAGTGACTATATTGCGTGTATTGAAAGTAAATAAATCATTTGACTTAATTTAAAACTCTAAAGTACTGTGTTATTATTTTGCAATAAAAGAACTTAAAATAACAAAAAGTTTATTAAAAGGAATCAACGTAACAATATGTTGCGCTTTGTTATAATGTTGTAATTCATAAAATCCCCATATAGCAAACGATATTTGCAGAACTCTATATCTTACAAAAGTGCCGAAAAGAATGGAGGATAAATAACGTATAAATTAAGTATTAAATTGAATGTTACCGATATATACTCTAGCTCTTGTGATTCGATAACGGTAGTGTACACATGACAGGCGCTTAACTTGGTTAGAAAGTATCAAAAGAATGTAACAAAGTAGCAAAGTATGAAACTTGGTCAATTGGGGTTAACGACATAATATTGGCAGCACTTATACATGTCTTTACTAATTGTTAAGTGAAAAAATAAATGAAAGTGCTGGTAATACTTGAGCTATGAGAAGAACATGAGCATGTTGAGACAAAACACAATGTTCCCATTTTTATGTAAATTATTATTCAATTGATTATTAATGTAGTTGGCACAAGATTACAATAAAAAGTATACTTTTGCAGCTATTTTTAAAGATACTAAAAGCTTAAATATTTTGTTTTTCGAATTGTATACAACTACTCTAATGAAAAAATGATTAAAATAATAAAATTTAATAAAACATTTTAAAATATTTATTACAAATTGCAGCTCAATCAATAACACATTTATCACTTGGATTGATTTTCGTTTTTAAGTTATTTTACGTCAGCAATTATTTAAGAATTAAAGACATTTTTTGATGTAATTGGTTTACAATGGCGACTTTTGCAGAAAAATTTAAATGGTTACTGAATAGTTACTGTATTATGTGTATAATTCGCGTTTAATCAATTTAGTTTGAAACATAGGAATGCTCTGATCAGTTAGATGTGCAGTATCAAAATTACCGCCTTAATACATTTCATATTTTAATTTTAAATAAATTAAAATTAGTTATTAAGAAATCAGTCACAATTAACATAATTTAATTTATCATTATCATCAGTTTATAGATTTTCATTTCGTTAGGTTTTTTGTTTGTCTCTCAAATAAAGATCAAATGGTAAGTTCCACATGGAGGAAATAATAAAATATACTGATCTTAAAGCAACGCGAGCGGGTTAATGAATCCGTGACTTGTAATATCCCACCTCTTAATTGAAAAGCCAACGCTGCTCCTGTCAATAGGCAAGTGTCAGTTGACTCCTGCCTAAATTTAAACAAGCTAAATCGTTTAGTTTGTGTTTGGAAGCCGCTATAGCAGACTACCGCGGGTTTTGAGTAAAAAATAGAAATAATTGAATTTCGTCTGCTCTTATGCAAAAAACAAACATTACTCACACTAAGGCTAAGTTTGATTAATATCATGGGGACTCTGCACGATCCACTTTCATGGTAAAGAAGTAGTTACGACCATACAAGTAAGTAAGATACCACACGCCCAGTTAAGGTTTCTACATCCGAAACAAAATGAACAAATTCACAAATGTGAGTCAGTGGTTTTAACTTGGAAAGATCATTTAGGTATAAGAAAGCTTTCCATAATATTCCTGCCATGTTTATTTAAAATGCAGGGATGACCACAAGTAGAGTTTCAATGTTTTGACTCCAACGACAAAAGTGTCTGGAAAATAAGTGTCTATTTTAATGACCTCGACAAATAATATTTTTAGCAAAAATTTCGAAGAAACGTTAGACAGTCTATAGAGGTCAAAGGAGACTATGTTGGAAAATAAAATAACTTTTTATACAAAAGCCTGTTTCATTCAAAAATTTCCGCCCATGCATATTTCGTCCATTTCGATTATTTTTATGAATTTTTTGATCATAAAATTGTGACAAATTAGACATTCCTATCCTAAGACAATAAAAATCTAAAACTTCGCTTTTCATAGTCTTGTTAAACTCAAATGGTGAACTTGTAAAAAATAATTTTTATAAATTTCTTTTTTTCTAAAATTTTTTTTTTTGAAAAGTTGTCAAGGAATGTTGCAATGATCAGAATACTTAATTTAGGGTCGGGACTGCTAGGTGTCCGAAAATTGTTGACCTAATGGTTATTCCTATGACAACATCCTGCATGTCGCCATTAAGCCATGTTAATAGCATACAAATAGTTAAATAATTAAGTGTAATATTTTTCATTTTTATTAATACAAAAAAAAAGGTTTATTAATTGTAAAATAATTGAAAGTCTAACAAATAAATAAATGTATTTTGCGGCCATGTTAATGTTTAAATCCATATTTTTAAATAAAGATGTACGTACAAACAAACCTATTGAATTAAGCCTTTCATGGCCAAAAAGACGAGGGTTAGATTGTACTGCTTTACAAACATACATAAATTATTATTCAATTATCATTTATAAAAATAAATATTGAACATATTTTGGATTTAATTCATGTCTATTTTTGTCGTCTACTAAATTTAAGTTAATGGCCATTTATGGCTGGTCTACTACTACTGTGCTATATAATTTTTTTCTATGTTCAATACTAAAGCTGCAATCTAAACGTAAATATAGTTTAATAACCGGAAGTTTTACAATTTACATGTAGAAATTAAAAAAAAAAATTATGTTTTCGCACCATATTTGAAAAATGTTAATAGAATTGAAAAGGCAGCATTTTACATTAAACATTTGAATTCGAATAAGTTTCAACAAAGAAAAAAAGTAAAACTCAAATGCACAATTTGTATGAATGTTATGATGGTTTAGTCGAATTTAATTTTATTTAAACGAAAAAAAAAATGTTTAAAAAATAAATGGTGAAAATTATTTAATTTAAAGCGTATACACTTATTGACCCTTGTCTGCAGAAACGACGAGACGTTGAATAAAAAAAAACATAAAAAACTGACGAAAACAAATTATTTAATTAAACCATTAGCGAAAAATTACTTTTTTAGCTGATGAAATTTAAAAGCAAATATTTGTTTGTTCTAAAAAAAAAATCAAAAGTTTAAAACAGACTGGCACAGTGATTATTATTTCAAGCGTTGATATACACATGTATAAGCATTGATTTATAAAAGTAAACGAAAAGGAAATTATAAACCAGTGACTTATGGATTTCTAATTAATTCACTTGCTAACATACGAGATCCGATGAGAAAGTGGTCCCTTAATGGGAAAAAATGTTGTCATGGCATTGCTATAGGCAAATCTCAATTTATACTATTTTAGTACTCTGTTGTAGGTTTGGGACCCTTTACATTGATTCAGAATTTTAAAAAACATAAATGTGATTGCTCCAAACTTATTATATTTGGTGCCAAAGCTATTATTGGCCCAAACTTCCCGCAGGCTTATTTCTTTTTTAATTCCATTTCGAATTTAAGAGATCTTAAATATGGATTTTGGTAGTTTATGAAGGTTTTCAAAGCGATGTGAAGTTAGGGAAAAAAAGCAAATTGCGCAAATGATTGAAATTTTGCAAAACTCATCGTTCATGTAAAACTATTATTGCAAATCTTGCAGCAAACATGTTAATACTTCAACAAATAAAGGCGAAATACATTCATAAAATGTGTCCACCGAGACACCATTTGGTAAGCATTAGTCTTGATAGTTCATATTTGGCAGTCGTCAAGTAGACACGTGGCGAATTTATTATGGAAAATATTCGATAAACCAACATGTTTTAATCTTTAAAAGCTTTTATTAAAATCAGTCGTCGATTACTGTGACGATGAGAAAATTACGTGAAATTTTTTGGAGAAACAACGTGCCAAAAAAAATAAAAACGCACTATTTTTGTGTATTGAATGATTTCGAAGAAAGATAGGCCCAAGCATGCGCTGCAAGATTGACTGAAAACATTACTGCTGCTGAAGCTTGCCGTCGTGTTCAGAAGCTTGATCTTCAAGGGACAACTTTAGCCGCAATTTTACACAAGGTTTTACATTTGCTGCCATATAAGATTCAGTTGACACAAGAGTTTCTTCTACAAGACCATTAACGCCGCCGTTCATATGCCAATAGGATGTTATAGCTCGCTCATGGCATTTTCATCTGAATGGATATGTGAATAAACAGAATAGTCAGTTCTGGGGAATGGGAAACCCCATTCCCAAAACTGGAGGAATCATTAGACCTTACTTCTCTAAAAATGAAAACGCCTTTTTAATACCACCACAACCACCACATGCTTTGGACTTAACTAAAATGTGGTTTTAACAAGACGGTGCCACATCGCATACAGCCAGGATTATAATTACTGCGAGATCTCTTGTTTTTTAGAACGTTACAGTCAATAGTGACCGCTATGTAGACATGTTTACTGTCTTTTTCGTTCCTCTATGAAACAACCTGGATTTGCCCGAGTTTTAATTTCAATAAGACGATACAACATGTCACACATGTCACTATTGATTTATTGAAGAAAACGTTTGGTAACCGCATAGTCTCACGTTGGATCCGTGAATTGACCACCACTCGTGCGATTTAACGCCATTAAACTATTTTCTTGGGGAATATATGAAGTCCTTAATCTACACTGGTAAGCTTTAAATGATTTACCATTTGGAGGACAACATTCTCGCCAACATTGCTGGTACAGGAACACAAATGTTGGAAAAATTAACAAAAATTGGACCTTATGGGGGGGGGGGCATACGTCAGAAGTCATATTTAAATTATAATGATAAAAGATTATATTTTCATTTTAAAGTTCAATACCTCTATAAATATACCCTTTATTAAAATAAAATATATGTAAAAGGATGCTTGAAAGTTCTATCAAATCTGCTAATTAATAGACACACATTTTTTGCCACTTTTTCTGACTGGAACAGAATTATAAAGGATTTTCCTGTGAATGGATCACGTGATTAGTAGTCTGTCCATTTTATTAAGAATAATAAATACACTGAGAGGTTTATGACCGTATTTCCATATTTCTTCGGAGATGCCATGCACACAAACAATTAGCAAAACTTGTCATACAGTGTACAATCAAATAAGCAATTAAGGGGTGGTAATTTTCCTCGCCATTTAATTAAAAGTTTAAATTTTAAATTATTATTATTTGGGTTGTTTCGACAACATTTTTTTTAATTCTATAATATATAAACGTTTTTGCTTTTCCTTTTCTTAACAAAACAATTTTAAAATAAAATACAAAAATAAAAATAAATTTTAACAAATTCAATTGTAGCATGGACCTCAGATAACCTCAGCAAAACACAAACAAGCCTTTACAACAATTGCCAACAAATTCCAAAAAGATTATATATAGATAGATATATAAAAAGTGATAAACAGAAAAAATCAATGGCTAAAGATAAAAGTGTAAAAAAAGGGTGGCAGTCACCAGTTTAAAATATTTTTTCTTTAGTTCTTTGGCATCCGTTAAGGAGTTTAAATATTTCCCTTTTGTTTATTTATTTATTTTTTATTTTTAAAACAAATAGAAGTTTGAAATATTACAATTGCTTTAAAAAATATTTTATAAATATTTTTGACTGTTTATTATAAATGTAAATATCATTTTTGCCTGACACATGCCAGCCAAATATAACAACTGATTATATAGTCTACTAAATGAACCAAATATAACTTCGCATTGGTTTTTGCTTTTGACCTAAAAAACCAAAACCAAGCCAGAGTGACAAGAAATATTTATTATTAACGTTTGGCGGGTTTGTGGTAAAATAATTTATTGTTGTAGAACAAAAGAACAAAATAAGAATAACACACTCTTTAAAAAAATAATAAATGAAAATAGTATTAAACTCGGGTGGAGTTGGATGGAAAAATATAAAAATAAACTTGCATATTATTTAAAACTAGTTTGTACCCGCCACTTTATCCTTGTGATACATTACTATGGGTGAGAATTTATGTGTCGAGATTTTAAGTTTTTTTTTGACATTAAAATGATATACACAACAAAATATAAACTTTTTAACATTAAAATATATTTAAGAATTATTTTTAAACAAATAAGAAAAAGTAAGCAATTTTGAAAGCATTTTATTTGGAAAAAATAAAATTATTTTTTATTGAAAGGCAATTATTAAATCAAATATTTTTTCTTTAAGATATTTTGGCTAAATGGCCAAGTGACACGCATTAGCGCAACATTACGAATGCTCTTTAGTGTCACATAAAATATACTTCTTATAATAATAATGACATTAGTAAACACCCTCCATGAGGTTAGAATGCATGCCAACTCTTTATTCATCCAAATCCTTCACAGAAGTCATATTTTACCGAAATTGAAATTTCATGTTCTTTTCTAAACACTAAAAAACATACAATTAATTTGGAAAACCTACTTGATTACATATCGTAGTAGCTTGACACAAATTCGCTCTAGCGAACACGCTGCATTGGGTCGTATTCTGATTGCATACCATTTTGATTAAATTTTGTTTGTCTTTTCCTTTAGATATTTTCCTTTTAGATATTTTATTTATTTAATTTTATCTTTTGTTTACATGTAACATAACCTTGAATATTATAAACTTCACACTTATATCTATTATACGTAAGCCCTTACGTCAAAAACATACGTAATGTGGCATATTTATCTTAACACGCATGTCCATTAGGTTGTTAAAAGCACAAAAGTTACAACACATTGAAGTGTGGCGTTCTCTATGGTGACTTTTACACATTGTTACGGATGTGTCTTGCTTAAGTTTGAAAATTTTAAAAGTAACTAATTAAGTAATAAAGTAAACTACTGGGTATGCTGTTTACTAACTGCGAGGCTTGCTAAGAAAACTCATGCACAAAAGGCAACAACAACTTTCTAGTTACACACAAAACAACAAATTGTATACAGACAAAACAACAACAATTAGATATGCTGCTTACGAACTGCGTAGCACGCAAGACAACAACTTTTTAGTTACAAACTGCATGGAAATTTTATACACGCAAAACAACAATAATCGGGTATGCTGTTCACTAACTGCGTAGTTTTCTATGAAAACTTATATACACAAGACAACAACAACTATCTTAGAATAAATTCCAGGATGAAACTTTATCAGCATTAAAACAAAAATAAACACAGGCCTACAGGCAGGCGCCTATACATTGAATGTATAACATAGCACCAAAACGTGATACAAAGGGAGTAAAAGATTCTTGATTTTTCTAGATTTCTAGTGGACAAATATAAAAGGCAGAGTTTAAGTGGATAGTTAGTTACTTGAAAAATAAACCTCGTGAAGTAAAGACGTGCATCTTAAGTAAATTGTTCTGTAGCGTCAACTTTGTGTGTAGTTAAAGTAAATAAACTTGTAATTAATTTAAAAACTCTAAAATCTGGTGTTATTTATTTTGCAATAAAGAAACCGCAACAAAACGTTTATAAAAAGTAAATCCTTCATCCGCACAAAAATCTTTCTGTGATCACAATTATTTTTATTATAATCAGTTTAACCCGCGATTGGCTACAACCATTTAAAATAAAACCTCAAAAAGCATTACTAATTTTTATAAATTTCTGTAATGTTAAAGCATTTTTAAATGCGAGAAAGATGTTTTGTTTAAAGCACTGTGTTTTGAGTAGGGAACAACAAGTGATTTGCCATAAGTCGTCGATAAAAATAAATATGTTCAGTGTTATTGATGTTACCACATTGTCATATGCTTAGACTGCAAAACCGTAGAAAATTACGAAAAGTATGCTTTAGAATGAGTGATACAGCATAAAAAGCCTTAAGTACATAAATAATTAAATCAAAAAAACTGCTAAAAGTGATAAAAAATTAAAAACAAATTCGTTTATATCAACAGAAAACAAATATTTGCTCTAGATTTTTATTATAATATTTCAAAGATGATAAAATTATTAAACTTGCTAATAAAGTTTAATAATTTTATCATCTAAAGTCCAGTTTACATTATTATTAAAATTTGTGGATAACCTAAGTATAATGAAAAAGTGCAATAGCTTCAAAGCAAACGTAACGCAAATTTAAAGAAATTAGACATTTCACAATACAAATTCATTTTTTCACCACAATTTTTCACACTACAATAATTCAGTTTATTAGAAAAGTTTGTGTTATAGTACGAGTATGAAATATAATAGAAATAAAACCTACTGTTGTGTTCGATTTTTTGCCAACTACGACAATTCTTATTTGATTTCTTCTTTTAAGACTTGTATTATGATGTGAAATGGACATAACTAACTTTAAAAATTTCAAGAAGGTTGGTCCACTGGTGTAGACAGCATCTACCTTTCCGACAAACAAAAAAAAAAAAACAAGCAAACAAACAATGCCCTTATAACGGGTTAGCAAATTTTAAATTAGGAAAACATACTTTTTTGACAGTCCTAGTTTTATTGATACCAATGAAGCATAAAAATGGAAATTAATAATCGAATTTGATGTCAAGCAAATGTCTACCTCTAGCACGTCAGCAGACAAAATGTTCTTATCTTGTCAATGCAGCGTCGAATTTCATCTTTCAGAGTGTCAGTTATTTATGGGTTTCTCACGTAATGCCGGTCTTTCAAATGGCCCCAGAGAAAATAATGCAGAGACGTTAAATCGCAAGAACGAGACGGCCAATCGACATCACCAAATCGAGAAAATTGCGACCGGAAAATTTCTAATGTAATAACTGAGTTAGTCACTGATGTCAACATTGGCCAATTGTGGCCATAAAAAATTGGTTAACGGGATTTGGTAGTGCAGAGAATTCACGATGACAGGGTTTCCTTTCTCATTAAAAAAAAAAATACAACTCCAAACCCCACCATACGGTGAGTTTTGTGAGCCCCATATTTGATAATATTGCTAAGGATGATTTTGTTGAAAAATAAGTTTTTTTTCAGGCAACAATGCCTATTAGGTCAAGTACCGTGCTTCACCGACAGTCAATTTTTATTTTTGTAGTAAGGAAAAACAGCCAAGGTGTTTGTTGGGAATCGAACCCACAACCCCCAAACTGACAAGCTAGTACACTACCTACTAGCCTACAGGAATTTGATTTAGTTTGTCAAACAGCCAAATCAAAAACGTATGACGTAAAAAATTGTTTGTCAGTTTTATTTATTGAACAAGGGTGAAGATGGAGATCTTTATGCAAAATGTTGCGAAAAGTGCCACCAGTGATGTCCAACTGTTGCGAAGGTCGACAAGTTGATGTTTCAGAATCAATTTCAATACTTTTTGGTCTTTTGTCACCGAAAATACTGTGAGCCTCGGATGTAGCGATTAAATTATGCACAGCAGTCTCAGAAGAAGTCTGATTACAAGGAAAACTTGCTCGAATTTTACGAAGTGATACAATTAAATTCACATTATATTGATAGTTAATTTTCGCAATTAAAATTTTTTTGCTCCAGAGTGTAACGTTTCCCACTCAACTTTTTAATAAATAAATGTCAAATACCCAAATATACATAAAGATATAGATATAACCATTAGCCATATAACCATCATTTTTTCTGTTTATAATTTTAATAAAATGATCTACGAGTATTTGTGTTTATATTAATTCACGGCTAAACGTTAACACCCTTTACACTAGTTTTATGTGTAAACTATTTTTACCTGATTGCAAATATTGTTCTTTTCTGAATATGAATATTTATGTAGCCCCACTAACGAATGACATAGTTTTTGTTATCTCCAGAGTTTATCATTACATAAATACATGTTTGAAATTAAGTCTAATGTAAAGTCTAAATTTAGAGTAAAGTATTAATCCATAATAGTCAACTTGTTATTGAATACTCGCTTATTTAAGCCAAGTAAGAGTAGTATTCATTAGGTCAAAAAACTATTGAATCGAAGTTAATTTCCATTTTAGTCAAATCCTTTTTACACAAATACATACACAAGTACACATACATAGTATTTATAACTGAAAATACAAAAAAAAAATAAACGGACAAAAGTCAACGAATTCCTTCTTTATTACTAAAAAAATGTTTTTACATGTTCATGTCGTCGTTTGATAGCATGGAAATAGTAGGAATTGAAATTGTTTATATTTGCATTAAAAACCTGTTTACTAGCTCGCAGACATGCTACCGATTTTTTCGTTTTTTCACTTTTTTTATTTGTTTTTGTTTTTCTATTCATCCTGTAGTTTGTTTTCACTTGAGTTGGAAGCGTGCCAAAAAAAAATCGACAAATAACCGGGACAATAACGGCAACTAACTGAAATGTAACACAAAACTATAATTCCTCTTTATAAATTGCAACATCAATTTCAGTTTTCTTTTAGTTTACTTTTAGAGGTTTAATGGGGTGACGTTTAAATTTGTTTAAATAAAATTAGTCAAAGCCGTTTTAGTAGAAAACTTGAGATGTTTCTTAAAGAAAGACGCAAATGCGATGCAAATTGTTAAAACGAAAAATCCTTTTAATTTAACCGAACTATATTTACAAAGTTTCTTATTCCCTGTGATTTCGTATCTTTTTTATTTATCTATTTAAATAACAATTTAGAAGAAATAGAATATAAAATATTTAATTTTTTCATATTGTGGTTTTAAAACATTTACTTCTCCACAAACCTCGATATTTATTGGCAGACAACCAATTATATACATACACTACCAAGAACTATTCTCTAATTTTACAATTTCATTTTGCCGGTATCTAAATTTTAGCGTTAACAATAAATCAGCATTTATAACATTCTTAAACACGACCCAAAAAATAATAAATTGTTTTTAAGCCTGATAGAATTATAAATTGTAATAAATAACACAACGAATTACAATTTATTCAAAAAGTTTTGGTTATTTGAAGACACATAGCATTTACATGATTTTAGTCACTGCGACTGCGACCTTATTTTTTGGCCAATTGACACGAACAATATGAATCTCCAAAGCCGCCCCGCCGGAGCCACGCAGTCTTTATAAACACCTTCCCCACCTTGGGCTTGTGGCCTCTGGGGATAAAAGCCAGTACTATTCGCCTAGGCTAGTAGAAGTCTGAAACTAGGAGATAAGTATTACGGGAACCGGTGGTCCGTAACATCTAAGGTCCTTACTCCAGTTATTAGCGAGGACCTTCTGACAGTGGCGTGCTAGCTATGGTTTAATCCAAACCACGGAAATGTGTGCTATGCTCCTCGAGGACATTGGTAGACGTATTATATCTCAGCGCCTGCTAAACCTACCGTATGGTTGTACCATCTTGGTCATGAGCACTATTATCCTCCAAAGAATAATTGATAATTTATCGTCGTAAACAAGTCGCCATATGGTTTCACACCATTACATTTCAGCGCCTGCTAAACCTACAGTATGGTTGGACCATCTTGGTCATGAGCACCATTAGCCTCTAAAGGATAATCTATAATTTATCGTCGTAAACCAGTCGCCGTATGGCTTCACAGCAAATAATTTTTAGGTGATAAATCTTTCGACTTTAGAAACCAAATAAACATATCTACAAATGTTTATTTCGATGACTGCGGGCACTGTTTCATTCAGTATGCAGCAAATTCGTTTATTAGTAAACGCTTTAAGCTAAAAATGATCCTAATCGCTAAACATACTTTTGCGTCTACAAGTTGAGCGAATGAATTATTAAAATCTAAATCATTTGGTAGCGTTGTACAAACGTCAATCTCTTGATGGTGAGTTGCCAAATTATATGAGTGATAAATGTCAAAAAATACGTACATTATAGTAGTTCGTTTGACAGTTAATCTTTTTGTAAGTTCTAGCGGGCTTAAAAAACATTTTATTTAATTTTCATTTTATTAAAAGTTATTTTCTTGTTAGTTCAATTTAATAAAAAAAAAATTAACATTATTTTAAAGTATAATAGTTCGCATAAAGATCTATCTCTGATCCACGTTTTAGTATAATCAGTTTAACGATTAAGCCTGATTGGACAACAGCCTTTACAATACTACAAGAATGATCAAAAGCCCATTAAAAATTTAAACGTATCATTTGTTTTAAATTGCAATTTATATTAGATCCGTAATTTCCACATACATCACTATGTTTCTAATAATAATTAGATTTTTTAAATGACAGCAACGAAAGAGATTACTTAACTTTGTTTATTTTAAACAAAAGACTTTCTTCAAAGAGCCTTTCAAATTCTCCATAAAACAAGACATAAATCGTAAATTCAAAAGCATACGAAAATGATTTGAATTTAAATACAAAATAAATTATTTAAAAGACACATTATTAAATAAAAATAATATTTCAAAACTGTTATAATTAAATGAAATATTTTATTACTAAAGAGGGATCATTTGGAATAATGACAACATTAGAAATTAATAACAAAATCCAACAACACTATTAAATGTTATTAACTCATCAATCCTGATGTTGAAATTATAAATATGAAATTAATTTTATATTTGACCTTAAAGGTCAACGAATGAATGGTAAAAGTATGTACTCACTTGTGCGAGTATCTAAAAAAGAGATTATGAAGTAGCCAAGAGAAAACGAAACGATTTAATGTTCGTTTCGCTCATTGAGGGTGTTAATTTTAATGATTAAATGACGTTTTTAGTGATAACAAATACAAATGTATTGAATTATTCATTTTATCGTAAGATGATGGTGAAAAAAATGTTGTATGATTTATAGCAACTTGATATAACTCTATAGATATTTTAGTAAACTATGAACTAAAAGAAGTTATTAAAAATAAAATATGTACATTATTTAAAAAAATATAGAAAGGTATGATTTTTCTTTTCGAACAACGTCAAGTTATTAGATGTAAGATAATGATCGTCATTGATGATATACGAATTACGATTGTTGAAGCTGTTGCACTCTATTAACTTATCGTGAAGAAACGAGCGTGTGGCAAACCAAAATATCACTCAGTCAGTTTGTAAGTTTTTCGCATATTTAGCAACTGCAATATGCACAATATGTGTTTTAAAACAGATTATATATGTTTCTCATATTTATTTATCCATTTGTTTATTATTATTGGTATTCATACATGTACTAATTCATTCTATAAAATCATTTCAATTTCTACTTCATCAATTGATAAGAATTGATAAGAAGCAGCTAGAAAATAAATATCTTGTTTTAAGCATTAATATCCATCCATAGCAGTGTTGTATTTATCCTCAAAGTAATGAAAATTGGAATAAAAATTTTGCTTGCGGTTTAGGAAGTTTTTGGGTGAAATATTAAGTGTTTAAGGGTTTTTATGGGGATTGGCATTTGACATTTTTTTAATTTTTATTTCAAATAAGTTTATAATTATAAAGAAGTCTTCCGATATGGCTACTGTTTATATTAAACATTTTCTTTGAATATTATTTAACTAAAGCATACACATATTGTGTTAAAACAGATTATTTATGTTTCTCAATATTTTATGTATTTATCCATTTGTTTATTATTATTATTTTTATTATTGGTATTCATACATGTACTAATTCATTCTATAAAATCAATTCAATTTCTACTTCACCAAAATCTTGTTTTAACCATTAACGTGCATACATAGCAGTGTTGCCAGATAGGAAATTTATCCTCAAAGTGCGGATGGAAAATGCGAATACAAAAAAAATCTTGCTTGTGGTTTGGGGATTTTTCGGACGAAATATTAAGTGTTTAAAGGTTTTTTTTGGCGATTGGTATTTGACATTATTTTAATTATTATTAGAACTTGCATATAATTTCAAATGCTTATAATAATAAATAGCTCTTTCAATATGGCTACTGTTTAAATTAAAATATTATTTTCCTAAAGCATATAAACAATACGTTTGATCTAAACAATTAATAAATATATTTTGGACAAACGTTTACACGTATCAAGTTAGCACTGAATGAAAACATAAGAGAATTGCTGCTTCTCCTGAGAAGATAGATGTTTTTCCACAATAAAAGAATAAAGAATAAAATTAAATTTACGAGAAGGAAAATTTGGAATGCGAGAAATTTTTAATTCTGGAATTCACTAATTTTGTAATAAATCCCTGCAGAATTTACTGAAAACAGTTTTGGTAAATATCCCTTTTAAATAATATTCCTGTATCACCATTTTTAATTTAATTTTTATATTTTTAAATACGCCTTTCTCGCTGTATTTTTTAGAGCAATTAATTACAATTAAGTATCAATTAATTAAAGCTAATTTGTCAAGAGTAGAGATAACTAAAACGTTTGCATTCCAATTATAATTATTTACAACATTTTTTAGAAATTTTTTTTATTTAACAGTTTTTTATAATAACTAAAACTATAACAATAGTTTAGTTGTAATTATTATTTTTACCGGCCACTGACTTCGTATATTCGTAACATATATATTTAGCTATTGCGTTTACGTATTAGTGCAATAGTGAAAAATAAAATGAAATGGAAACCTGCTCCACACCTCTGTACAAATAACAAGTACCACAGTGTTAACTTGCTAATGTACATAGACAAATTTTTGAAAGTTTTTAACTGGTTGTTTTTGCACTAGTGGTTTAATCGAATTTCTTAAGAAATATTATAATAATTTTGTTCATGTTGTAAGGTAAACACATACACCGGCTTCCATAGATATAGTTATGCTAAGGATTTAATGTTGTTAAGTTATGTACTTCATTTCTGCTATAAGAGAAAAATATGATTGTGATATGATGACAAGAACAGCGTTATGTTTTTGGTAACAATATATGGTTGCGATGAACAAATTTAAGAATTGTTCTAAACAAAGACGGCACATACATGCTAACAAACATTAATCATTAAATGTTTATTTAGTACAAAAAGTATAACAATGTTGGTTTGTATTAAATTACTTTTATTCAAATTTTTAACACTATTAAATTTGCTTAGCTATACCCAAATTATACAGTGTCCATTATAAATCTATTGTGACTAAACATATTTTTCTAAATTTGTTATTATGTTGTAAAAATATTATTTATCTAATTTTAAAATTATTTTTGTTTTGCTCGTTGTTCAGTTTTGCGATTTGTTTTCAAGCTATCGATTAATTTCAAAATGGTTAATGAAAATTATTAAATAGTTATGTCTTGCAAAAAAAGTATTTATAGTTAAATAAATTATGAATAAAAAAATATTAAAACAAATACAAAGAAAAAAACCTTTTTTTTTTAGGACACACCAAGCTATCCCACGGACATTTACTTAAATTATCCTTACCAAATATCTATGAATGCGACGTCATACCTGTCAATATAATTAGGCACATCTTTTCAGTGTGCTAAAAATTCAAAATACAACGAGACCTTGTCTTTAAACGTATCCAAAATCCACTTTCCTTGCTTTCAAATCCAAACACTAAGAACATTAACCAAATATTATCGTTTTTGAGAATAATTAATATTCACAATTTAATTTAAGAGTCTATATATTATTACATGTATAAGTATCTCACATTATTGAGCCTAAGGCCTTAGTAGCCATGGCCTTTATTCTTGCACGTTAGTTTGTAATTTGTAATTATATTCTAATGTTTAAAAAAAAAAAAAAAACTTTTTTAAAATAATTAAATAATTTTGGTTATTTTTTTATTTTTTTGCCTGGAAGAATTATTAATTTTTGTTCCAAACATCCGAGAAAAATGATTATAAACACGGCGAAAAATATGACAGACAGAATATTGACTATAAGTGATAGAGAATTTCATTTGAAAAATAAGGGCACAATAGGAGATACACTTAATGACAATGATATTCCAGTAGAATTAACTAACCAATTAATTAGACCATATGGTAATCATAGACATAATTTAGGAAATACCATGGCAGAATCAAAAATTTATAAATCATTAACTAATGTTCCTGGAATATCAGAAAGAAAGATTAGGAAAGTCTAAAATATTTGACACTGATAGATATATATAATTGCGCACAAAACATATAACACATTAAATAAATTATTTAGTAGTATGAAGGATAAAATAGGGAAAATGGAAATATCTGATGTAGTATACAGGATACCATGTGGAGGAAATGACCAGGTGAACTGTGAGAAAGTTTATATTGGGACAACAAAAAATAAGCTTAAAACAAGATTAGCTGGTCATAAATGTGACCAAAAATATAGGGATATTTTAACACAGAAGACATCCTGAGGAAGCATCAATATTAGATATAGAAAAAAGTTATAAGAGACGTTATATGTTAGAAATGTTAGAAATTGTTAATGTACCAAATATAAGGAGAATAAATTTGAAAACAGACACAGATAATTTAGCGCAGATAATTTAGCGCAGGTACTTAATTAAAAAGACACATAATTTGTTTGTTATAATTATTTCATAAGAGAGATTTGTTATTTAATTTCCGTTTCCTTGGTTTTGTATGTTTAAATGTTTGAAATAATTTTTTATATTTTTGTCAATTGTTTTCAAAAATTGTTTTTTTAAATTCTTAATAATTTTGTGTTTCATAAAAATTAACTTCCTGAAGAAGCTTTCCAAGGGAAATATTGAGCTTATAAGTGTTAAACTTAATTAAAAAGACCTATAAAAAGATAAATACTTATTAATTATATTGTTTATTAATAAAATTTTGTTTATCATTTTTGCACCTTAAACACAATTATAGTTAAATTAAATTGTCATTATTATGTAGACAACAGTGTGGCTCTAAATACAATTTTATTGTTATCATTATTTATTATTAATTATTGAAATGTAGTTCTAAGCAAATTTTCTCGAAATGACGATAAATAAATTATTTATTTTTTCGATTTGGTAATTGATACTTTCACATAAGACTTACACTCTTTTTATCATAAGCAAAATAAATTAATAATTTAAAATTTTTTATATTATTATTCAAATTGTTTTGTCTTATAAAAACTGAATTAAGTTAACTCGGCTTATCGCGTTTATTGTATATTCGTAATTTCTTAATTAATTGATTTTAGAAAATCATGACTACTGTGTACTATAATGGCTTATAGGGTGCAAAAAAAAACAAAAAACAAAAACGAATTAGTTGTTTAACACGTGAGTCACACTCTGACAAGAAGAAATAACGTCACCATTAATACCAAAATAAAATAAAAAAATAAACTTAATTAATAAATGTGCTTAGTAAAAAATACAACAAACTGATAATATTCAGTCGCATAAAAAAACCGGAATTTTTTAAAAATAATTTTCCTAAGAACAAAATTTCACGTAAATGACTTTTGCACACAACTTCTAAAATACTTCTGGCAAATAGAATTTAAATAAAATAGTAATAAAATTTATCAGTTGGTGTTTATATTTTGCAATAAAGGACCATAAAAAGAATTTTCTTTAATCATTTTTAAAACTTTGTCAAGAGTATAAATGTTATTTATTATTACTTACTTTATATACTTGTATCTCTTCTAAAACAGCTTCAGATTCTTTGAGTACTCGTTCCACCTCTTCATATATTTCTCGTTCTGTTTCCGTGGGAGCTGCGTTTTCAAAATCCAAAAAAACATCGTAGGATTTGGCTGTGCAACAGTTTGAATCATCACGTGCCAACAAACTCAATAATTTGCCCATTTCTTATATTTTATATTTTGTTTTTTATGTTCGTTTCTTTATTTTTCTTTTTGTTTTTGTTGTTTTTTTTTTGTTTATTTATTGTATGTTCAGATTTTATAATTTTGCTTTTTTTAAATTCACTTTTATTTTTGTGTTATTTTAAATGCTTTTTTCGTTAACTCTTTGTTTTATTTCCGTATTCAAAAAAAGCAAATATTTGGATGATTATATTTTTCAATAATAATTTTATTTATTTTATTTAAAAATACACCGATTCTTTTACAACAAATGGGAAACAAGTTATTCAGAAATTTGTCACATAAATAACTGGTTAATATTTTAGCATAAAACACACAACTAAACGTATATAAGAAACCAGATTTAAATTAATTTTGTGATAATTTGCCTAATTAAATTTTTATTTCCTATATAAACAAGATACGAGTACGTCAATTCTATTTTTTAAGAAGTGTTCTTTAGAAATCTGGCCGTAGTGCGTTTTTAAATGCACCGCACCATAAAGATCTATCATGATCTGGAAATAAATGCAGGCAATCCCAGCAAGAAAAAGTTAAACAAAACTAATACATACATAACAATTTGGCAGTAACACATTAGAAACATTTTTATATTGAATGACTTTGCTGTTGTACCGCTTTTGGTAATAAATTTTAATAAAATTTTTCTTCTAGCAGACTAAATCTAATTTTTTGTGTTGTTAGATATTTGTTAAGCAAAGCCCAAAATGCAGCTTATTAAATGTTTTTCATTTTTAGTAAGATCTGTTCCAAGGTCCAACCAAAATTTGTATTCAACTTTTAATTTGTAAAATGTAAAAAAATTTTCGCAAATCAAGCTATTGGCAACGTTCGGTACTTTTTGTCTTTAAAATGTAAACTAAACTTTGTTTTACGCAATAGCCGGTATTTTGGTCCGGCGACGGTCGTGTAACCGACTAAATGACCAACACTATTCTGGAAGAGATAGTAAGAAAGAAAATAATTTTGGAATATTTCATCCTCAAATTCTTTAAAATGGCTTCAAATACGATTTATATTGTCTAAGGACAAAGCAGTTACAAAAACTACCAGACTACAAAATCTAAAAGTTTAAAGCAAATATAATTAATCGGAAAACCATAATCATTATCAGATAACTGGTTTATAACAGCAAAATATGATTAATAAAGAGAAATAAAACTTTTAAAGGAAATTTAAGGATTTCACTTAAATTGGCGTCAAAACTCACTTAAAAAACGAATTTAGATAATTCCATTCAAAAAAGTTAAATAATTAATTGCATTAGCGACTTCCACACGCATTATTTTTATCTTTTCCCAATTATGTATTAAAAAGCTAGCTTCTGTCCAAGACCTAGTCGATGTGGTCCATTAAGTTCCAAAAATTATGAAAGCCTAAATCTTATATGCTCCCATTTTCAAAAAAAATTGCCAAAACTTTGGATTATATTGTCGTCTGATTTTAATTTGTCTTACATATGAAAAAAGTTTTTAACGCCTAAAAGTATGTTTGATTTTTTTTTTTTTTTTTCTTTTTATTTAACTTGCCTTCCAGACGATTGGGGTAGTGTTTTTAAGAGAATATACTTTTTGCAGCAATAAGTAAGATAAATAATTTCCTGGCAATGTGTGTGCAAAGCTTCATACGATTGAGAAATCTGGTTCTATCACTTTTTACTTCTTTCATTATAAAAGCGCTGGAGGGCTCTAAAAACATTAAAATTAGCAAGATGACAAATAAAATTAAAAATATGAAAAAGTTTATTCAGTTATTTTATTCGCTAACTTTCTAGCAATTTATATTTTGTACATTTTGTGAATTTATTTCAAATGAGCAATTTAATAAAAAAATCTATTTTACTGATTTTACTGCAAAAAAACTAATCAAAGAAAATAGAAAAATTATAAAATTGGGTTCAACTCCCCAATTCCTGGAAAAGTTGAAAAAATTCACAAAAATGGGATTTATGTCAGCTCTTCTGCTGAATTGGATTCACGCAAAAGATTTTCGTATCACCCTTTAAATTTTGTATTCAAATATAAGCATATGATGGCACCCTCAAGTTTCAAACTATAGTTTTTCTATATTTTATATATTATATATTATTATTATTATTATTATGGTAAACACTCGCGCTATATAAATTTCAAAGGTACTGTGTACTTTAAATTCTATTTATTATTATAGCATTATCTATATGTTAAAAGTATCCAGCTATCACGGTTTCCGAGTCAAGGGGGCCGGTGACAGCCGGCCAGATATTTTAGCGATATTAATAACATAACGTTTTTATCCTTTGGCTACTCCTTGGAATGTTGAAATGAAATTCCAGCTGAATGGAAAAATATTTCGGAAGTGTTTGGGTGGGCCCAACAGCATCTAGAGCAGTCGTTAATAATTAATCCAAATAAAAATAAGAAACTTCTTTTGATTTCGTTTTTATCTGCTTTACGATCTAATTTAAAACTTACTAACATAAGTTTTGATGAAATCGGACTTAAGACCTTTTTTGATTAATTAATGAGCAGCTAAAAAGAAAATTAATTCGAAAGTAAAACTATTGAAATTATTATCTTATCCGACAGTAAACTAATCATTAATCATCATTAAATGAAAAGTTATTTACGTCCGGATTTTAGATGAACAGCTGTTCATCTTTTAAAAACACGCTTACTTTTACAATAGTCACATGGTACATAAGTTGAATGTACGTACTTTCTTTTGCTCTTAATAAGACGTACATACACAAACTGATGGGTCAGGTAGAAAGGTGACATACATTTTAGAGCAATTTACAATAAAATATAATTTTATTTTACTAGAAACATATTTTAAATTTATTTTGTATCACTGTTGTTCACCTTATAAGTGCATTGAACTTTCTTTTTGCTTTTTAATATTTTTTATCAAGGATCTGTGAAAAATAGTTTAGAGTCTTTTATTAATAGTGCTACAACAATTGTTTTATAGAATTAGAAAAGTTTTGCCTTGCAAAAGAGTTTTATTTAACATATGAACATGGTTTCGTTCGGCGGAATATTAAAAAGAAGATTTAATAAAAATACAAAAATCACGTCGGAATATTTGCAGGATCCTGCACTATACTTCATAACGTTAATAAGGAAATAAAGAAGAAAGGTAAATAAGCAGAAATATACGCACCCAAATTTCACTCTGAGCAGAGACTCATGCCCTCCTATAACTAAGACAAATATCTCGGTATACATCTTGATATTCGCTTAACTTCGAAAAGCTACAAAGTGGTTTTATAGCTTTATAGTTTTTCCGCAATTACGGGTTGTGAACAACCAGGTTACAAGAAGGTGACCCTGTAGGCTAGTAGGTAGTGTGCTAGCTTACATGACTGGGTTCGATTCCCAACAAAGACCTTGTTTTTTTCACTACAAATGACGGTGGGGCTGCTCAGTAATGAAGGCATTGTCACTGGTTACTGAGCTGTCTTATACGGCAGTTCATTTCCGTAACTATTCTTCTACTTTCACCACCTGTCGCACCCCTGCTCTAGCCCTTTCCTAAAGAATGTAGCACGGTACTTGAGGCATTGTACTTGAGGCATTGTTGCCTGAAGTGCTACTTCTCTTTAAAAAAAACAAAAGCTACAAAGCGAAGCTGACACACATGATATTAAAAGCCGTAAAAGTTAACTAGGCTATTGGCAGAAACTATATTTCTAGAGAATATTGGAAAGTTCCTCTTTATAATATTGTTCTAAGACTATGAAACTCATTTATGGTACACTGGCTTTTACTGGTGTATAAAAGCGTGCCATTTAAAGCAGAAATAGTTCAACGTACGAAAATGCATTTCAGGAAGCTTGCATCATTATTTAAACCTGCTATTGGCAACATTCTAAACAGGATATCGATATTGATAAACCTCTATTATCAGGATTTATAAAAAATGCCAGGCTTTTTTGTTCATTTGTAGTTTTCACAATAAATCTTTGTGACAACTTGTTTATAAATTATTGTTTAAAATTGAACGCTCGACCACGGCACAGGAAAATTTATCAAATTTTATCGCAAACGAATTTAATAAGGTTTAATTTGCATTCAAACATTAAAGAAAAATTATGCAAACACAAATATATATAAATCAGGTATGGTAAATGTGTTCCTATAGTTTGGAACAAATGCAATCGGAAAACTATAATAATACAATACCATTCATTCTTCATGTTCTGAATTCTAAAGAATTTATTTATTTACAAATTTATTATAATTAAAATTACAACAAATCAAAAGCTAAGAGCACTAGCTACGATGGCTATCGGCTTCTTATTTTATGTGTGTACACACATGTATATTTAGAAATTTGATCGTTAAATTTTCAAAATTTAAATTTTGTCGTGCAAAGAAGTTTTTTTTAAGAATTCAAAGATTTTTTTGATATTATTACTAGTTGGCGTTTTTAGCAAGTCAAGGATGCTAGTCGATTTAAAAACCGATACGCGTGCGTTTACGAGAGCTGGACAGTCTGCCAAGACATGGAAAACTGTCAATGGTCGTTTTGTCCAACAAATATTAATGAGTGAGACGTGTGTGTGTTAGACGTAGCCTTGTGATGCATTTATTTTGTAAACAGTTGGTTAAAGATGGCAGAATTAACGGCTGTTTTGTGGGGTTGAAGATCTTATAGGGGTGGCTGTATTTGTTCCATTTGTGTTCAAAGGATATATTGTATTTTATGGTAGCGCATCTTGTCAGAAATTTCCTGGATTTTGGAATAAAAAGGTATGTTGGTTGCTGAACTACTGCTTTGGCAGCTAGGTCTGCTGCCTCGTTGCCTATGATGCCAATGTGGCTGGGAATCCATAGCAGTCTAATATTGTTACCCATTTTTATTATTAGCTGTTGTATGGAGATAATTAATTCGTTCTTATTGTTCTGATTTAATGCAGCATCAAATAAGGAACTGTCTTTGCAGATTATATACTTTCCATGTGAGATTTGGAAGAGCTGTATGGATTCAATTATTGCTACGGCTTCAGCTTCAAATATAGTTGTACTTTGGGACAATAGGCCTATTTTCAGCGTACTTCCTGTTTCGTCAGATATAGCAAATCCGACGTGTTTGGTGGTCTTTGATCCATCTGTGAAAATGAATCGCCAATCTTTTTTCTTGTATTCGCTGTACATCTCGTTAAACAAGGAAATTTTTTAAATATGTTAATTTTATTCAAATTTGTCACTCAAAATCTTTATTACGCAACTGATGATAATGTTTTGAATAAAAATCTCAAAAATGCTAGTAAAAGGATTTAAAAATTCATAGTATTATTATACAATGATGTTTATCACAAGAATACTTGCATATGATGTTGCTCCATTAAACTCATTCTGATGAAAAAAAAAAGAGAATAGGCTAATGAATATTATGCATACGTATACATGTTAATATGTATGTCAATATGCAAAGGAAAACATAAGTAAATAATCGATAATTATCAATAACTTTAGTGTTTCAAATTATTGCTTGCTCACTACAGCACAAGAGCTCCATACAAAGTACAAGAGGAATAAAAATGTGTGATAAAAAAAATAATCAAACACATTTAAAGATATATACAAATACATATGCACATGCCAGGTATGGAATATTTAAAGTTGCTATCGTTTGAGCATCAAATTGGTGCTAAACAATAAAGGTACTAAAATATACGATTTTTTATGTGTTTTAAAATTATTGAAAAAGTTGAACATTTTCTTACATAAGTGTTCTTATTTAGAGTCATTTTTGATTTTATTTAAGAAAAAGCAATTTCCTTTATATTAGAGCTAATCGATACAATTGAAATTTTTTCATGAAACTAGTTAAATGCAAGTTTCAAAAAGTGTCTGGTATAAGTCTAGAGTTATGTACATCGAGATGCAAGTTTAGTATAACAGAAAGCCCTAAAAAATTTTTAAAGTACAAAGGTTTCCATCTCTGATATACACACTACAAACACACAAATTAGTGCAACAACGGCAACAAGAAAAAAAAATTCGCAATAGAAATTGGGTATTGTTTCATTTGAAAATTCCAAGAATAAACAAATTGGTACGCAAAAAAACAACTGCAAGGGACAAAACAAAATATGCATGTACAGCAGCATTAAATAGCACTAAAGGCAGTGTTAACCTTTTTATTTTCCAAAAACATATGACCCCTTTCACACAGGCAAATTTTACTTTGAAAAAGTTTTTTTAATTTTCTTTTACAAATTTTGTTTTAGCCACTTGGTGCTTTGTGCAATCTGTGTATAAGTACAACTGTGTATAAGCGACGAAAGAAAAACAAAGCAACTTTGCGAGTATATCAAAGTCTGTACACTCAATCATGCTTTCTCCCTCGCTCTCACATAAAATCAAAACTTTGCAAAGAAAAGTTTGCCCGTGTGAAAGGGGTCTATCACTGGAATAAGAGAAATATTAGTGTCTTAACAGAAAGGGCTCTGTTACGTTTCTTGAGGTAGCAATAATAGTACTATTGAGATTAAATAACTCAAAATGGACCAATATTTAAAAAACACACTAAAGAAAACATACAATAATAATTTAACACTGATGTAACAATAAGAAAGAACCTACGCCTTGGCATAGTAAAAACGAAATCTTTACATCTTTTTCCACGACTCTTTAATGACAGCTCAAAGTTGCTGGTTATTAATTTTTTTTCTTTATTTACAGACGTTTTTCTTTACGCCAGTCAAAATATTCTCAATCGGCTTTAGGTTAGGCCATTGCATGATGCTAATATTTTAGTCTATAAATTATTGATAGGTATTTTTTAGGTCGATTTCTTGTTGAGAAATTTAAAACAAAAACATTTCTTCTTCTATTTAAAATAGCATCACGTAAAATGAGTTGGATACACTCCGCAATATGTAAACTATGCCCACAACCTTATAAACCACCATGCTTCATGATTTTGGACGTAACCCTTGGATCATGTTCTGCTTTCCGTTAATATTTGGATGAGAATCTTATGAAAAGTACAAAATTATTTTGATTTCATTCGTGTTAAAAATTTTTTCCACGTACTTAAGAAAGAAATCATAAATTTAATAACAGTCGTTTATGGCATTGCATATGCTCGATAAGCAGCTTTTTCTTTTCAAAATGATTGTTAGCTTTCCTCACCCCTAACAATTCAAAATTAATGCTACAAAGGGTACATTTTTGCTCTTCCAGAGTAGAATTTGTATCAATTCCTTTTTAGCATGCAAAAATATACAAACAAAACGAAATTACTCGCACGTTTTTGCGTTTGACTCGATTTGTGTTGAGAGCGCGTCAATTTGTGGTCGACTAGCAAGTGAATCACACTACGCATTACAGGGAGAATTCGTTTTTTAGCAGAACAGTTCGCATGTGGAATAAACTCCCTTCAGAAGTCTTTCCTGTCACCTTCAATGTATGAAAATTCAAATCGAATATCCACAAACACTACTCCCTCTTTCCTCCTCCCCACAACCTAATTTTCTAGTTCTGGTACAATGCATTGCACGAGTAGGAGTCATCCCTTGTGTGCTGCTTCGAACGAAATAAAAATATTTGGATAAATTACATTCATGTTAACAACACGACAGCTAACAACTTTTGTTAGCTGTCAGCGTTGACAAGGACTCCAGTTCGTTTCCTTACTATGGAAGAATTCACTTCGAAAAAATAGTTATTTCAACGTCTGGTGTAATAGAAGTAACAACAGAAAATCTTTCTTATCAATCCTACCAACTAAAGTCAATCATTTAAACCTTAAAAAAATCAACACAACTTTATTGAATAATGACCATTATTATTAAGATTGTAAACTTTAGTAACAGGTTCGCGGATGCTAAAAGTTTTAGGGAACTGCAGAAATATGCAGACAATTATTTTTGAAACTAGTTGCAATATTCGAAATCTGATTAGACATATACAGTGTAGACTCGGTTAATTCCATCCTCGATAAACGCAACATCTCGATATTCGCAAAGCCCAAATTCTTAACATTGGCCTCAATTAATCTAACTTTGCAAATGACGAAGACGTCTTATGTTCACCGCTATTCTAGGAATGACAAGGTATTTTTGCGTTGTTCTTCTATTTTTGAAAACAACGTGGTTAAAAAAATTCTTGGTTTCTTAATACTTGTTCTAGTAAGATAAGATATCTAAAAGTGTTTAAAACATTTAAATTGAAGACGAAATTGTTTCAGATTATTAGCTTCAAAAACAAAATATTAGAATACTATAAAAAGCTACAACGTTTGTCCGCAATGGGCATAGAAGAAAAGCTAAGCTGTCCTTTGGAGGACATAATGGTATTGCAAAAGCTTCGAGAAACGGCAGTTCAAAAAAATATATCATGTAAAAAACAGTCGAAAATTTCACTTTCGTTTCTTTAACAACAGCCCAAAATTTTATTGGTTGAGTCAACCGAGTCTGCACTGTATTAAAAGGGTAGTCAGAACATTGTAGAACAATGAATGCTATATCATCTACGTAGATGTAGATATTTTTCAACTAGCCCGGCTTAAAGAAATTCATAAATATACAGCGAAAATATGAAATAATTTTAAAATATCCAATGAATCAAAAAATTAACTTTTTAAAATTTGAATGTTCACGTCCACGAAAGTGATAAGATGTTATAAACAATAAATAAATTAAGGAGTCGCAGTAGTCGTAAACATAAAAATGAAAAAGAAAAAATATCACTTGAATTTAAATTTGCGGTTTTTGTCAGAAGATTATTTGTGGCGAAATCTTTATATAGATTAAGTTTTCTATTTAGAGGTAATTTATAAAATATCACAGATAAAGTTTACTAGCTTCAGGGTAATAAAAATCACAGTTATACTGGTATGATTACTTTATACGTGATCATAATTACAAAATATTTATGAAGAGGGCTATAGCAATTTAAAGATAGTAAAAATTGTGTAAAAGATTACAAAAATTAAATTAAAAAGTTGTACCGGACCTAAATATCTTACGCCAGTGGCAACACTTAAGATAAGGTCGATTTAAGACATTTTTCGGGACTAAAATTATATTTGTTACCACTTGACAATTAGGGCTAAAAACTTTTTCGATTTAAGACGAAAAATTTCGTTATGTCTCAAATCATCAATTTATTATAAACAATTTACTTATGTAAGATTATTTCATATATTTCAAACACAGCTTAAAAAGTTCGTTTTAACACGCTTGCTTCCAAGAAAATTGTTGTTTTATCTGGTGTTGCGCAGGGTAGCCATTTGGATTCTTTATTATTTACATTGTTTATTAATGATATACCCAATGTCATTAAATGCTCCAACGTTCTATTATATGCAGACGAAGACGCAAAGATATTTCGATATATATAATCGTTGCGCTGACCATATTCTCCTGCAAAAGGACTTAGATACATTTAATTCCTGGTGTAATATTAACTAAAGGAGTTCAATCTTAAAAAGTGCAAATACATGTGTTTCCTCCGAAGATGTCATACCAACGTGCAATATATTTTAAGCGGCTATGAACTTGAAAAACTGAATTTGGTTTCAGATCTTGGTATTTTACTGGATGCTAAATTAAATTTTATATAGCAGATTTCGTTAGCCACTAACAAAGCATGTGCTGTTCTTGGATTTATAAAACGTTGGGCAAAGGAGTTTAGTAGCCCATATGCCACAAAACATTTTTATACTTCTCTTGTCAGACCTATTCTGGAATATGGTTCTTTAATTTGGGATGTAAGTTATAAAGTTTGTAGTAATAGCATGGAATTGGTGCAAAAGCAGTTCTTGTTCTTGAATAATGTCTTCGCGGCTTACAATAGAATGAAGTAGAATCATACCCAAATACAATAAAATCCCTTAAATGTACGATTCTACACTAGTAGACTCGCTCTAATAAAACTGCCGACTCTAAAAAGCCGAAGAATAATGTTAAATGTCACGTCTGTTTTAAATTTAATAATAAGAAATGCCTGTTTCGATTTTTTGATTAGCAATTTTTTATTTAACATTTCGTTTATTATTAAAGCTAGAATTCTCAATTCAAATGGCTTGCAACATTCACATTGCCAATTTACAATTAGTTAGATAATATAACTGAGCCTAATAATGCTTTAAGATTGAGCATTTGGACTAATTCATTTCTAAAACACTCATCATCAAATCAACATTTGGTTTTATTTATTTATTTGAAAAATGCATTTGAACAAAAACTGTATCTTTATTTTTTATATTGCAAATGCCCTGCATGCACTTGTTTGTATAAGTATCTCTCGCACTTAGTGGGGGGTGATTGTATGTTAAAACAACAACAGCAACACCAACGGCAATGAAAAAATTTATTATTTAAATAAATGTAAGAAAAAACAAAGAATATTTAAGAATTGTCTAAAAATGAAAATCTTGCACAAAAACATATATTTTAGTTGGTACCATTTACTTATTTCAAACCATTTATTAGAGTTTGTCGTTACTTTGCCAGTAAAACCACCACAACATGTGTTGTAAATTAGTCGTTAATGAAATAAAGTAAAACGACCTCAAGTGCAAACAATAGGCAGTTTTATCATGTAATTAAACAATTTTCTTATCTCAAGTATTTAAATTTTTTTAATTTTGTTATTGCAAAACTCTCTTATCGATGCCCGCTATAAAATACTCAACAATAACAATATTGCTACAACAACAAATATATATAAAAAAATTAAAGCTTTTATTTTAAATACGGGAATGTTTTTCCATATTTGTTTTGTTTGCCTGGCGAGCTTCTAGCATTAATTCAAGGCACGTTTTCCTGTCTCCATATGGAAGAATAAAAATAAGGTAAGAGAACAAAATCATGCCGATACTAAAAACAATAAATACAAACAGGAATAACACTCAAAGCACTAAAGTTGTTTTCCTTTATTTCTATTACAAAAAATGTTTTTAAGAGGGTTGGTCCGTTTCATTTTCACTTTAGTAACATTTTAGTATGTACTTTTTTCTTTTCTTTAGCAAAATATCAAAAATTTGCAATATTCCTTACATATAAACCATAAAAAATGTAAACAACTTTTATTAAGTTTTATCGTTGAGTTTTCATTACTTTGTTTATTCTTATCACCTTTTATATTAATTTCACTAGTTTATTTTTCGTTAATCTATTGAAAAGCAGTTTCCTTTTCCTATATATGTATATCTTTCTAAATTTTATAAAAACATTTAAAAACACGGCTATAAAAAAATACCGCAAGGATAACCGTACATCCTATTTAAACGGCAGCTAAAATCGAACTAAGAAAATCGTGAAGAAAAAGAAAATAGAAAATGATAAAATATAATACTAAAACCTATCAACTGTGTGCTGACAGTTGCCAGATCAAATGATTGTTGTTATATAGCGAAAATAATAAGCTAATAGTAAACGGGATTGTGTAACATACGCAACTTTGACAGTTTAAAAATATTGTTTCTAGCAGCGACACGTTCCAGATTTGGCTTTAAAGTTGCATAAATTCCCAAGAACAGAATTTTTAGCTGTGAACTAAGTTAAAGTCAAATTAGATGTCAATTTTTCTTTCGTCAAAATTATGAAACACCAAGCAAAAAAGGGAAAAAATAATTACAATAACTGTAAAAATTGATTTGAAGTTAATGTTCAACAAGGAAAAAGTGTGAAATTGTAATTTAAAAGGAACAACTTGTTCAATTGAACAATAGCACATCAAGTAAGTGTAGTTTGACAGCTTTTATGTTTTATATTTTAAATTTTAGCTGCCAAACTTCATAAAATGAAATCATAATCAAACATAGAAAGAATAATTTGGATTTTGCACGAAAACGCATATCAAAAGAGTTCTCGTTTTGAAGCAGGGTAAAATATATATGTCATGTCATGTTAGTCTTTCCTATCAACACTTTAATATCTTTTAATATTATTTTTACGGATGAAAGTAAAATTAATTTGTTTCCAGTGAGAGTCAGGGGCTACACGCCAACTGCAAGTGACGGAAACCTTCCATTTATAGAAGGTATCATGGACAAGAACATGTACATATCTTGAGGAAAGGGTGCCCAAGTTGGGTATTGCTGATATTTTTAAGTTTTTAACAATACGACTCTAGGCATACATCATTTAAAGTAAAGCACTGCCTGCTTTAAAACTGCCCTAAATTCTACAAAATACCTGAACAAAGACGAACTTGGAAGTCGTATTGTGATTGTGTAGTAATAAAATCCAGCTTAAGGGCGCATTACAGAAGGCATGGAGCCAAAGAACGCCTCGAATCTATTCCAAGAAGACTAAAAGCTGTAGAAAATCAAAAAGGATATGCAACCAAATATAAATTAATGCATAAACAATCGAATGTACGACTTTCAGTGGGATTAAAGTTTTAAGGTTTTTTTGGATTTTATTTTATTATTTCTATTGCTATTGGTAAACGTAACAAACAAAAACTAGCTGCAGTTTTAGTTTTGTTACGTTTACTAATATGCAAAATATATGTATATTTAAATGAAATATTTTGCTAAAGTTAAAGTTTTATTTATCTTAAGCTAAGTCTAGACGATATGTTGAATCAGCATATATATGCTGACATCCATTTGCTTAAAAATAGCAGCAAAATACTGTGTCAGCATATTTTATATGCTAAGTGTTTACACGATATGCTGAAATTACCAAATTTTTTGATGTCAACATATGTCAGCAAATGAAATGTCAGCATACGAGTCAGCATACAATTTTTGTGTTTACACGATATGTTGAATTTTATATGGTGATATACATATACGTATGCTGAGTCGTATCAACGTATGTTTGTCAAGTGACACTTAATATTATCGTTTTGAAGTTTAAAAATAATCAAAAATTGCTTTGCTTTGCTTTGACCATGGTAGTTTTTGATGACGACGAAACGGATTTCAAACCAAAAAGACGCAGAATTTGGCGGGAGAAATGGGTAGAACGGCGAGAGGAACTTTCAAATAAATCTAGTTTAGTTTAGTTTAAGGGTTTCACTAAAAATTGATATTTTGATACAAAAATTTGTTTTGACAATTTCTTAGATTATCACAGGTTTTTGTTATTTACTTTGTAGGACCGTTAAGAACTAAGATTTTCTTTCGTTTAATGTTCGTTTTTTACTTTGAACTGTAAATGGAGAAACAACATGTGGTGAGCACAACTCATATATTATACAAAAATTATGTTGACATCATTGCTTTAGAAGCCCATCTGGTAGCTCTAAAATAATATTGTTCGCGCTGCCAATCTCCCACACTAAGAAGAACTTCTAAAGAAAAACACACGAAGTAGTTCTTGCCCACAGCATTTCTCCCATAAATTGACCAGGTTATAAATAAACAGTATAAAGAATATAAATAAATTGTATAAAGTAAATATGGCGGAAGAAAACAAAATACAGTTAGATGAATTACAGACGCAAATATTTGATAAAATTACTAACAACGATAACGATGGCTTCAAGCAGCTGATTGCTCAAGTTAAAGGAGGTGTAAATTTTGTAGACGAAAATGGCATGACACCTCTGCAACATGCCTGTTGCAAGGGGAATAAGGAAGCTGTACAAATTTTATTGGACATGGTGAGTTTGATGGCAACAAAACCATAATTTGTTTACGGCTGCTTCCTAACCAATTTACAATTCTAAGGCCACGTGCTAATAGATGGATGTAAAGAGGACAGAATACTTCTTACAGCTTTTATTCAAGTTAATATTTTTATTTCAGGGAGCTGATGTCGACTTTAGTCAACACGGTGCTAATTATACGCCTTTACACTTTGCGGCTTTATCTGGTAATACCGACATTTGTACCATGTTATTGGATGCTGGAATTAATAGTAATACATTAAACAGTGTTAATCGCACAGCGTCACAAATGGCAGCTTTTGTGGGAAATCATGCATGTGTGGAGACGATAAATAATTATGTTTCTAAGTCACAACTTGTGTATTATACACAACCCCAAGGTCTTCAAAAAGAGCCAAATATTCCACCTGCATTACTAAATGCCTTCCATAAGTTTGTTGTGGATACAAATTTGCATCCAGTTCGTATTGTGCTGAACTTGCAACATCTTGGGCTGCTTAAACATCTGCAAGGATTGCGTAAATCTTTGGAACTGATGTGTGAGAAAGAAATGGAAAAACACTGCGATGTCAATGAATTGCTGGCCTTTAAGTATCATTATCTACGTTGGATTATTTCCGAGTTGCTGCGTTGTGAGGAACAATGTAAGGCACAGCGCAAAGAAAAACCTGCCGCTAATACGGAAGAACCTAACAAGCATGATTTTGTTGAAATGTTTATAAAGCGAGTATTAAAAGAAAATAAACTAGGTCAATTGGATTACGTCGAATACACAATACGTGACTGTGTACGTGAGTTTCCTTTTAGAGAGTGCACCATATTTCGACAAGTGGTCACTCAACTGGCGGCAAAAGATGCTCCCTCTGCACTGACCATTCTGCGTTCAGCTATTAATGGTCAACGCGGTTTTGTTGACGAAGTTTCCTATTGCAGTTCCTGTGGCAATGAAAAACCCGACAAAAAATGTTCTAAATGTAAAGCTGTGCAATATTGCGACCGAGAGTGTCAACGTTTACATTGGTTTATGCACAAGAAGACCTGTAATCGACCAACGTCAAATGCAGCGGCTGCTGCTCCTAAAGGTCCCATTGACCCTAATGAATTGCGCGAGGAATTGTCTCGTATGACAGCCAGTTAAATTTATTAAAGTAAATTGCAAATGCGAAAATGAAACTAAGTTAGAACTTGTATTGACATTTACATATGCGTTGCTAAACGAAGTCTACCACTCTATTGTACTTCGATTTGCTACACCTAATTAAGATTAAATGTAAAAGTAAAGCAAACGCATAAAAAGATAAAAGTTAGGTTCCCTGTTTAGTTGCTAGTTTTGATTCCAATATTTTATACTAGATTCACCCCTAAAATTTGTATATTGTCTTAAGCCAATTTTTTCTATAATAAAAAAAATACGGACGATCATGTGTTTTAAAAAAGAATATGTTCATCCTCAACTGTACAACATAGAAAATAAAATATACATATAATTTTTATTAATAAATTTTGAATTATTATTTGTGAACGAATTCAAAAAGTACAAAGTATACGGAGTAACTTCAGGGTCGATATATGTGTCCCAATATATAATAGTATTGCAGGTCATCATAAATGTGCATTTTAAATTTTTGGGATTTATTAGCGGACCTTTACTTTCGGCATCAAATATTAAAAAAATAAATAGTCTAATTGTGGAAGGAGTGAGAAAAGTGAAAAAACTAGCATGGAATTTTTGTTTATGATATTGAAATTAATTAAAATATAATTTTGGGTTTTTATCTAGAATAGAAAGAAAAAAATCAAAAGAACATGTTTGACTTTTTAATAATCAAAATGAAACAATTTTGAAATTTGCAAATTAAAAAATGATACATATATGTAACTCGGCATTGACTAATGCATTCCATTCTTATGAATTTGCCTTGACTACATCAAGAGCAGGACTTTTGTTTATGTTTAAACCATTATCAAAAAACAGCTGACTGCTTTTTTATTTTCTAGTAAACAATATACATATATATAAATATATCCAGACCTAACTACAGTGGCTCACAGCTTATTTCAACCAGCCTCTTTTAAAAAAATATAACCCATATAATTTCGAAACGAAGCAAGATATTGAATTGGGGCTTATAGATTAATTTCTAAATTTAAGGAAAAAAGTTTTATTTAGTCTTTAAGTTCATTTTTTTAAAACTTACAAAATAAAAACTATAAATAAAGGTACATAAGTAGTCACAGCTTATTTCAACCAGCCACTTCTATTATCTGTTAAATAGACATCACTTGGCGAGTAACGGTAAATTTCCAAGCATTTTTTTATAGTTATGTTTTCAATTATTTAAATAAGGTTTTAGAGTGATTTTGGTAGTTAAGTGAACCAGGGGCGCATTTTTTTTATAATGGGACGTCGCACTACTGTAGGACAAAGGGAATTGGTTATAAACCATTTTAAAAACGGCTATTCCCGCCGAAAAATTGCTGAAATGGTTTGCCTTAGTGATTCTACAGTACAAAGCATAATATCTCGGTTCGTTAAAGAAAATCGGATACATGATAAGGGTAGAAAAGCTCCCAACAAAATTTTTAATGAAACTGATAAGCGCTATATTGTCAGAAAAATAAGAGAAAACCCAAAGCTATCCGCTCCAAAACTGGCTATAGAAGTTAAAAATGAGCTTAAAAAAACATGTTGCGCAGAAACCATTCGCCGTGTTCTTCGAAATAATGATTTTAATGGTAGAGTAGCGAGGAAAAAACCCTTTATTAATAAGAAAAATCAAGCAGCGCGTCTAAAATTCGCTAAGGGGCACATTACGAAAGACTTAAACTTTTGGGAGCAGGTTATTTTTGCGGATGAATCCAAATTTAATATCTTCGGTTCCGATGGTCAGTCTTACGTGTGGAGAAAAGCAAATACAGAGCTTCAAAATAAAAACTTAAAACCAACTGTCAAACATGGTGGTGGAAGTGTTATGGTGTGGGCGTGTATGTCATCATCTGGGGTAGGAAACTTGCAGTTTATTGAGAATATAATGGACAAAAATATATATCTTGATATCCTAAAATCCAATTTATTGCAAAGTGCCGAAAAATTGGGTATAAGGAACGAGTTTCGGTTCTATCAAGACAACGACCCGAAACATAAATCAAGTATTGTGCAGTCATGGCTTATTTGGATCTGTCCCCACTTGATGCAACCGCCGGCACAATCGCCTGATCTAAATGTAATTGAAAATCTATGACAATTTTAGATCAAAACGTCCGCCAACACCAGATATCGAATAGAAATGATCTGAAAGCAGCCCTTAAGGAGGAATGGGCAAAAATAACTCTCCAAATAACAAAAAAATTAGTGGAATCCATCCCGAAAAGGCTAAAAGCGGTAATTGACCAAAAAGGAGGTCATACTTAATTTTGAAATTAAAAAAATCGTTAATTAATAGTTTAATATGTTTTTATAATAACTGGTTGAAATAAGCTGTGACTACTTATGTACCTTTATTTATAGTTTTTATTTTGTAAGTTTTAAAAAAATGAACTTAAAGACTAAATAAAACTTTTTTCCTTAAATTTAGAAATTAATCTATAAGCCCCAATTAATTTTTTTTCAATATCTTGCTTCGTTTCGAAATTATATGGGTTATATTTTTTTAAAAGAGGCTGGTTAAAGTAAGCTGTGAGCCACTGTATATTCTATAAATCAACTTTATTGATTGTATATTAAAACTGCATGTAATATATGTATGCATTTGAAATATATTTATCTGATAAATAATTGACATGACAGTGATCAAAGTTGCCAATTTCGGCGTACATTATATACAAAGCGTAGAACAGTATTAAACAACCTCTGAAATCTATGCAAGTGCATCAAAACTTCGAAAGCATAAAAGAGTTGTGAGATTAACAAGGCCCAAGACAAGCGAGTTCTAATATGTAGGGGTAAGTACAAGTTACAAGAGAGTTTTTGAAAAATATAAGGGCGCAAAGCCCAAGGCGAATTTATGTGACTGGATTAATAGCTTGTTCCCACGGCACCTGCTTCGCTCTCTATTCTTGCTTTACACCCCAATCATAGGCGAATCAACCTGCTTCGCCATACAAAATTTTGAGAACGAAGCTGGTAGATTCATATTGAATCTAGCTGCGAATCAAGGAAAAATCCTCTCTTCTCTAATTTTTATCGTAAGTTTATCTGCACTAGTTATCAAAATTAAACATTTTTGTAAACAAAGAAAAATTACAAACAAAACAAAGTTAAAAGTGCAAACTTAAAAAATATAATTGTTTAATTGTGGGTGTGTTAATTAATTTTAATTTTATAAAATTTAAAAAAAAAATGGATAGGAAAAAAATTATACTTAATGCTATCGCGGCAAGAAGGATATCTTCTGTTGTTTTTCAACCGTTGTTGTTGTTTTTAAACTTGTGTTTTTCTGTTAAATAACAACTGTCAAATCGAAGCAGATAAATGAGTCGTGTAAACAGCATGATTCATAAATTTGCTTCAGAGAGCGAAACACGAGATTCAAATTGTCGTGGAAACAGGCTATAACTTTAAAAGCAATTCGCCTTAGTTGCCAAACATAGCTTAAAGGCCGTGTCAGATAAAACTTTTGCTTTGCGTTGCGTCAGAGTATCGCTTTGATATTTGAGTTAAAATGTACGTAAATGTATGAAAGTTGCCACATAAAGCACTTTTGACGCAGCGCAAAGCGAAAAGTTAACCAACATTCAACTTTTTGCGCGCTTTGACAAACACCTGGCTTTTATTATTTGTGTTTGTGTGTGGGCGTAAACAAAAAATTCATGAGTGTTTTCAAAGTTTATTGTGACATACACCACTTTATTTACGCTTTTGCTTTAAAGTTTCAAATGTCACGCAAAGCAACAAAGTTTTATCTGACATCGCCTTAAATGTAGCAACTTTGACATTTCCGTGCTAATAGCCTGTTTCCACGACAGTTTGAATCTCGTGCTTCGCTCTCTGAAGCAAGTTTGTGAATCATGCTGTTTACACGACTCATTTATCTGCTTCGATTTGGCTGTTGTTATTAAACAGAAAAACATAAGTTGAAAAACAACAACAGCAGTTGAAAAACAACAACAACAGTTGAAAAACAACAGAAGATATCCTTCTTGCCGCGATAGCATTAAGTATAATTTTTTTTCCTATCCATTTTTTTTTTAATTTTATAAAATTAAAATTAATTAATTAAGTTTTAACTTTATTTTGTTTGTAAATTTTCTTTGTTTACAAAAATGTTTAATTTTGATAACTAGTGCAGATAAACTTACGATAAAAATTAGGGAAGAGAGGATTTTTACTTGCTTCGCAACTAGCTTCAATATGAATCTACCAGCTTCGCTCTCAAAATTTTGTATGGCAAAGCAGGTTGATTCGCTTATGATTGGGGTGTGAAGCAAGAATAGAGAGCGAAGCAGGTGCCGTGGAAACACCATATAATACATTCACCTGCTATCGATTCATCTTGAATTTATCATCGTTATCACCTGATAATAGATTTGCCTTGATTGTTGGTGATGGTAGTTTTGTCAAATTGAATTATCGAAGTTGCAAACAAATAATCAAAATGTATTCATATCTATCTTGATATACTTTGGAAATAATCGTAAAACAAAAAATAAACAATTGTGAATAAATTCACTGCACACAAAAAAAATTTTAACCCCTATTGAAATATAGAAACGAAATATATGCATACGTTTTTTTTAATTCTACAAACAAATATGTAACTAATGATTAATATATTTGAATAATAATATTAAAGTACCATCAAAATTATTTGAATGTGATGATTCAATAAAATACAAACATGTAGATTTGTAAATTAGCTGGAATTCTTGTATAAATTAAAAAGATATTTGATAACAGCGAAAAAAAAATTGTAATTGAAAATCTAAAGAATTTACTACACAATATAACATTCCAAACTGAGTACAAGGAAAAACCTCCAAGGAAGAGTATTCCAACTAAATACAGAGATTTTTAAAAATTCAACAAATATGATACGCAATGGTGGCGGCGGAGACAGCTATGGTGGTGGAACAACGGTTGCAATGGGTGGGGCTGTTGGCGGCGACGATGGTTGCATATATCCCGATGAAGTTATCATGGAAAAAGGGGTGGCATTTAATGTGCGAGTATGTTTAATGTTTAACCAATTAGCAATAACATATTTATATGGCTTCATGATTAGCAAGTATGTAAGTAAAATTGTTTTCTATTTTGCTTCTTATTAGTACACGGGCTGCATTGAAGTTAACACTTCCATGAAATCCTTAGATTTTCATACTAGAACCCAAGTGGCCAGGTAAATTATACAAATGATTTTTATTAATTAAATACCAACACTGGAATTAACTTATTATAGAGAATGTATTAATCGTGTGTGCGAAGCTGCTGGTCTTAAATCTGCCGGAAAACGACGTGTTGATAAGAAGATATCCCAGTATATCGCGGAACGTCCATGTATGGCGAATGCTGGCACTAATGTTATTATTAATGTTTCAAGTCGTTCATTAAATTTAATAAACATTGATAACGATGAAATAATAGCTTCTCATCAAATGCCAAGAATCTCATTTGCATCCGGTGGTGATACGGTAAGAATAAATCTACTGGTTCTAAATCAAATTTAATCCAAGCTTACAATAAATAATGTTCGTTTGATCTGTAGTTAAGAAATATACTTGCAATATTCTAAAAATTAAAATTTGTGGAGTTTTCACTAAGTACACTTATTTTTTATATCAAAACACTGAATGCTTTGATTTTTAATTAAAGCAACAAATACATTTCATCTTTGCGAAGGTGGTTTACAAAAATATATTTCCAGGCATCTTAAAAGCTTGTGAGTTTTTTTTTATTTGTTTAATTATTCATTTATGTCAAGTGTACCATAATTTTATGTTAAATGCTTTAGTTACCTAAAGTCTCTGGCAGAGAAGTATTAAAGCATCCAAGAAAAAATATTTACTTTAACTGATAGGCTTGGTGGATAACCACAAAAAATGTAAAGTAACTGGTATATTAAACAAAGAGGGAGATGTTTGGAGCAGCTATTTGCTTTAGAATATTATGAATCAATTTGATAATAACACTCTGCACTAACCCTAAAGTGGCACCCTTTAAACACTGAAAATATTAATTAACGCAACAGTTACTTGTACAAATTAAAAATGCATTTTCTTTTGATTTTTGATTGATTACTTATCAAATATTTAATACTTTTCTCTTTAAGGATACCCTGGATTTTTTGGCTTATATTGCAAAAAATGAAGACGAGTGGCGAGCTTGTTATGTATTGGAATGTAGAGGTGGACAGAGTGAAGATCTTATTGTAACAATTGGTAAAGCATTTATGTTACGTTACAATGCTATAAGTCGTAAAGGGTAAACATTTATAATAGTACATAATTAATGGACAAAGTAAGCAACGTTTTATTTACATTTTTTAACTATGTAGGCATCATTATTCTAAAAATATGGATAATGTGAATGCATCTAAGGAAAACGATAAGGAATACTATAATGATTTACCAAACAAGTTACCTCCAGATTTAATGAACGATAATGCAGTACATAACGACCAACATCAACAAAAATTGGCCCAATTGAATTTAAAAAAATCCAGAGATCGACTTAGCAGTAATCTTATTGATTTAAATAGTCCGCCACCAGATCAATCATCAAGTAAAACTAATATAAACGCCTTTGATCCAATGAGAGATAACATAGCTGCTACACAACAGCAACAACTTCAGCAACCTCCAGATGTGTTTGATATACGTAAATATAATAAATAAAAATAGATAATTAAATTTCATTAACTATTTTTTTAAGCTCCCCTGTCTCTATCTGCTGAAGTGCAACGTTCACAGCTAATGACGGAATCGTGGTTTCATGGCTCAATAAGTCGACCAATAGCAGAAAGTATGCTTAATAATGATGGTGATTTTTTGGTACGTGAATCTCAGGGCAAACATGGGCAGTATGTTTTAACCGGGCTGCAAGGCAAAACACCTAAACATTTATTACTTATTGACCCCGAAGGTATTGTACGTACAAAGGATCGTATATTTGAAAGTATTAGTCATTTAATCAACTACCATTGGACAAATTTACTACCAATAATATCCGAAGATTCGGAGCTCGTATTACGCAGTCCCGTTATAAAGCCAAGTAATGCAACATTAGCAGAGACGGGATTATCTAATACCACCAATACACAAAATCACCTTCATTTACATTTACAATCATGTAAAGAGTAAAGATATTAAAAAAAAGCAAATTTTTTGGAGATTACATTAAATAAATTAAAACCATACACACATGCATATATAACTTAAATAAGTACTAATAAACCTTTACACCCACGTATGTATTTTCCGACATGTGTTTATAGCAACTATATAAAAAATAAACGTTATAAAAGTGTAAAAAATAACTCGAAATCCATATATTTATACATAAAAAGTAAGCAAATACAAATATATAAAAAGTCGATATAAAACAATTGCTTATCAGTCATATTTTTTTATAAATTTATTATGCCTAAAAATGTAACTTTAATTAATTCACAAATGTGACGGACATTTGTCATTACTTGGATACTCTTTATTGTAAATACAAACTAATTTGATTTTTAGTCTCAGTATGTAGTTACTGTTTGCCAGAGAGGACCTTTAACCAATACCGGCATTTTCGCTTCTAGAGTTGTGACGAGATTTCTTACAATAATATCTGGGGGTTATCTCTTGCAGTTATGACCAAAATTGTTTTCTAAAGGCAAACAACTTCGGTAAAGCAAAATCTTCTAATTCTGTTACTCGACAGGAAACAAATCGTATTAATGCTTAACTGTTGCAACACAACTAAACTAAAAATAAATTATACAAAAGTGTAAAAAAAGTAAACAGAAATCATATTTAGGTACAAAGTGCAGAAAATTAAAAAAGGAAAAAATTACTGTTTTATATTTATATTCTTTTACTTGCTAAAAACTTTCTCTTCACATGGTTCACTGCTGGTTTTTTGAAATAAATTTTTTTTACGGCTTTTTTTTTGATCAGCATATACAAAACATGAACATAACAAAATTGTTGATCAAAGACAAGTTTTCCTTTTTTTACTACTTACTTTGCGTTACGTTTTAGCATTTTTTAAAGCGTTCATTTTAACCGTTAGTTGCTCCCAAAGTTGGATAGCCCTTGATATTGCTTGCGAATAATTTGGCAGCATGCATCTTGCTAAATCTGTATGTTAGATCATAAAGTTCTCAAGAATTTCCTTTTGAATGAAATTTATTTTTACGAAAATTAATATTGATCACCTACAAAAAAAAATTTAACTTACGTCTTTTTTCATCTTATCATCATCATCGAATGATTGCGAGTAAAAACTCACATGTCGAACAGTCGCATGCTATCGAATGCCATCATTAGAAATTTCGATAAAAAATCAGAGAATCCCAAAAGCAAAAAAAAAAAAAACACGCAGGTTCGAATAAGAATTAGCCCCCTGTTTAGGGTGTTCATCCGGGTTCTCTGTGGAACCTACAGATGAAAGGAAAGATAGGTAATAACCTAAACTAAATGTATTTTTTATTTCGCTGTCCGTGGCATACTGTAAAATAAGCACTACGAAGTTTAACTATTTTTATGCATGGATTTTTTCAACTTATGTTAACATAAACTTATAATTGTATTTGTTGGTTCAGATATTACTTGATTAAGTCAGACCGGTATTTTCTTTTAGCAGTTGTTAAGCATGTACATTAGTTAATTGGTTCACTAGTTCAGCACAATCTTTTTCATACAAATCTGTCATCTGTGTTCATTTACCCAGAGCGTTTACACAATCTTTATGAAACAATTTTGTTAGCTTAACTAGAGTAAACAAAAAAAAAAATAAATATATATATAAAAAAATACAAAAACTAAAAATTAAATATATAAAAATGGATGCAAAGTTCTTGTCAAAACACGCTTTGAAACACCTTTTGTTTAGTGTACTTATAATTATGAATATATGCACCTATTAATATTTGATGAAAAGACTATCAGAAGCGATAAACATACATACATACAACTTTAAATATGAAAGCCTGTCTATGCATCTGCAAATAGAAATCTTGTATAATTTTTTTCATACAAAATTAATTTTTGTTTTTAACTACCTGAAATTATAATTATAGTTTGTTGACTTTTTTTTATTATTTTACAATTAATTTGTTAAGTACAACGTCTTTCTATAAAAATTTAATTTTAGTTATTTTTTGGAACAATTTTTGGATAATTTTGAATTTGTAAAATAGTTTTCCTTTTTTTAATATGTTGAATTAGATGCTCGACACAGTTTTTTTTTTTCAGTTATATGTTATTTAAAAAATTGTTTATACATTTTTATTTCCTTTTCCTATTTCCTGCGATGTATTGAAAATAAAATTTGTTTTAAAAAGATTTGCTACTTTGATATTTTATATTTATGCCAAAATACATTTAAATTTTATTTGTAGTTGTTACTTTATTCTACAAATTACACATTTTCTCCGTTTATATCTGTGGCAGCGCTTATTTTATAAAAAAAATATTTTAAATATTACCGACTAACTTTAAAAATGTATGAAGTATAACTACCACCAAAGCGAATAAAAAACCAAGGTTTGCAGTCAAAATTTTTTTTTATTCTCAAAATGCACTCAACACATTTTTGATTGATTCTACTGTAATACTTGTAATTAACTTTAATCAAAAAATAATTTTTTATAGTTATTATGTTGTTATTACTTTTGTACTTGACTTGCATGTTCTTGATACTTTGGTTCGTAGTAATGGCGAATTCATTAATTTTCTGTATATTTTTTATATTGAATTTGACATTCATGGTAATCGTCATTTTGTATATATTTTTATTAGGTAATGGAGAAGATTGATGAAATTGCCATTGCTATCACCTGGTGATTAATTCGCCTTGGTAGCTGCATTCTATTATTATATTATGCACATAATAGTATAATTTACTTTGTATTTGTTGACAAAATTGTTATAAGAATGTATTTAAACTACTTTTTGATTACATTTTGATGTTTCGGATTTCTTTTTTTTTTTAAATACATTTTCGAATAAATAAATAAATTATTGATAATTAAAAAAATGCATATTTTTTCAATTGTAATTTTTAATTCTAAAATATTTTATTTTAAAGAAAAGTCTAGAAAAGAAATAGGTTATCATATATACGAAATAATATCATTTCAGAAGTAGTTCCATAGCTCCAGGCTGTTTTTTAACATGTTTTTCAATTGCTCTCCTAGAAGCAAATTACAATTTTGATTTTGTTGGTCTTCTTAAACGCAACATATCTGTTGTAAATGATTTTTTTTTTATGATAAATATTTTATATTAAAAATATAATAGCGTTAAAAAATTTTTAGTTCTGTATAAAGGGCGTGGTCTATTAATCTTTGTATTTTTCAATTTTCTTTGTTTATAAACCGAAAGTCTTAAAATTTTGTTTAATAAAAACACTAGTAAAAGATACAAAATATTATATGTAAAACAATAATAACAATTTTATTTTAAAATATTTTCAAATTTATAAATTTGTAGTTTTTCTTTTCATTACTCTTATTTTTTTATCATATTCTCCAGTTGCTCACTTATTTTTCTTCTTGTAAGAACAAATCTCTGCCATTATTTTTCTTAGGAAATTTAGTACATTATGTAATTATGATAAATATCGAACATTAGGGTGGTTATCAGTAAATAAAATAACTTAGTTTAAAATTTTTTGTTGATCCATTATGGTTGACATGGGTGTTATGCCGAATATGTTGCCAGTGAAGGAAAGTAGCACTGAATAGTTAAAATACCAGAAAAGTATAAATAATACTGCAAATATCACATCTATAAAAATAGCCATTTACAGTGGTTCAAAGTCAAGGTGTTATGACGTTGTTTCAATTGGAAAAATATAAAAATAATTCATTAGTAAATTATAAAGTAGAACATATTAAAGCAGTGCATAAAAGCTTATATATACATTTTTATTTTAGTTAGATGACTTAAGACATTGTTAAAAAATCCTTTAAAATACTAACATAAATAGTTTATTAAATAAATACAAACATACAATGCCTTCAAAAAGAGCTTTATTTAAATAATATATTAAAAATATTTGCTCTAGTTTAAGAAACTAAGAGTTGGAAAATAGTTATTTTCAAACTGTATTTTTTTCCAACTATGGGTATTATTTAAGAGATACAAAGCGCTACAAAAGCTAAAAAAAAATTGAAAATTACACAGCCTTTATAAAACATCCTTCAGTTTCGTTTAAAATCGACTGCTTACACTTATTTTTATATCAGACACACTTGTACATATTCTTTGTAAATTGGAAGTGCCTGCCTACTATGGTTAAAAAATAAACCAACTAAATCACATCGCTATCGGCACACCCTTTATTTTTTCAGTATTGTTTTAAATAGTTTGTACTCATTCTTATAACGGACACAAAAATAGTTAAGTATTTGCTATTGCGGTTCAGCAGCAAAGCTACGTACGTGAAAATCTTGCTAGTATTTAGACACCCTATAATTTAGAGTTTCATTTTATGTTCACATGTCTATCTATCAAAGTACAAAAAATAGCAATACCTATCACTTTTGTAGAACCCTTTAACTTTTTGTATATGAAGTAGTAGCAACCATAGTAATATAGCTTTATGAACTTCAAGACTACCTATCACGATTTCACCCATAGAGTGTAGTATTTCTCCATTTAAGAACAATATTTTAAGACGAAATGTTGGCGTATCGTTCTGCGCTACATTTCTTTATAGCGATGTTTAAAGTGACTTGCATGTATTTGATATTTTTGAAGATAAGCGAAACGCTCTTTAAAGTAGAAATCGCCAAAACAAAAGTACTATAATCACAACCAATGTTAAGATTGAACATAATATACTAAGTTATAAGTTACTTAAAATAAATTTCCGGCGGTTAACTTTATTAATATACTAGAAGTAATCCTATACAAAATTTATTTAATACTAACTTACGTATTGTAACACGTTCCCATTTTTCTACCATATATAACTCGGTTACCATTAAATAGCGAAACCACCAATAATTGCAAAAATCTATTATGTTTTGGAGCATTTTTTCAATATTTTAACTTTCTACAAACACAAGCAATTAACTATTTTTAATTATAATAAAACAGTTATTTTTAATAAATTTTGTTAAAAATACACGAAAAATAACACCTTATCTGCGCAAGTAGGGGAATAAAAATTTAAGGAGATTTCTTTAGCACAGCTGATTTTTTATAACGTTTGACACATGGCAGTACATCTCATCAGGTTAGTGCAGTTTTATATGAAACTATAATTAAAAAAAGAGTCGAATTTGCCTGATAAATAATTGAGCGCATTCACTTGACCAAATGTTTCGCCACACTATTGAAAGCTATTCAAAATTCAAATTGATGGAACTTTTGAGTTTTTAAATTGTTATGCTACTTTTAATTACAAAAACAAAAAAAGCATGCGAGAACAAAAAAAGAAACATGACACAATTTTAGAACACAAATATTCCAAAACATTATTTTTAAATGTAGTAATATGTAGTACAGGAAAACAATCGTAAGTTTGGAGAACGTTAAAAGATTGAGCGGTTAAAGTGTAGTATTTCAATGTGCTGCGAGTAAAATAATTAACTTCCCGCTTGTTAGCTATAAATTTGATTTTTTGTCGTGTCTTTATCAGTTTTTACGTTAGTCTTTTATTTGTGGCATAATATAAAAACTCTGTTGATGGTTTCATGCTAAAGGCACCCTATATATGTACCACATATAATCTATGATATGTACATCCATCATCATATAATGTTTATAAAAAACATTGCAAACCCTTGATTAAACATGCAAAAAAATTTTTTGTAATGTCTATGTATCTTATTGTAAATCATGCTTCTATTTTTATATACATATAATGTGGCGATATTTCGTTAGCCTTCAAATAAATAAATTTTTGCTATAATTATCTTTGAATTTTGCACTTGTGACATTGGAATTTAAAAACGTGAATTTCTAAGCATGACAGCCTTCTTTGTCATCAGCTATTTGAAATTAGCAACAATGAATTTCTGCTATTGGCAACTCTTTTAATGCAACTGTCAATTGATTCATCGTTGTTTTCTTTTTAACAAAAAAGCCAGAATATTTTTTCCTTGCATCTGTTTAAAATTTGGTGAAAACAATGAGTAGTGAGCAAGTTAAGGATTCCAAAATTAATGAAAAACTTATAGCTGAGTTTCAACAGCTTCGCAACGAGCAAAGAAATTTGATCAACAATCTAAATACATTGGAAATGGATCTTAAAGAACATAAGTAAGCTTGAGTAACCATAACCTCAAATACGAACGTTTGTTGTGTTTACTAAAAATTCTTTTTACACTTAACTTCCTAGAACTGTGATAGACACCCTTAAAACTGTGGATCCCGATCGTAAATGTTTTCGATTAATTGGTGGCGTCTTGTGTGAGCGTACTGTAAAAGAAGTTCTACCTCAGCTTATAGAAAATAAGGATTTTATTGAAAAAACCATAACACTTGTCACAGACGATTTAACTAAAAAAGGACAACAAATAAATAAATTTAAAGAAGAACATAATATTAGAATACGAGGTGAACAATTGGCTGGAGATGGTCAAAAGTCACAAACAGATGATAAAAAATCAGAAAATCGTAATGTATTAGTATCTAATTAAAGCGCTATAATATGTATAGTATGTAAACAAAACGATACAATGTAAGCTTGAATAATTTTAATACCTAAGGATGAGCTAATTTTTGAAACTTTTTTTTTGTTAAAGCAATCACTATTTGTTTTGATGAATTAATCCTTCTTTTAAAGGTCTCAATAAACGAAGAGCAATAGCAGCAAATGACACTTGTGCGTTTAAAAATATAATATCTGACTTTGAAATCCAAAAATTCAAATGTCCATTTTGGTCAAGGACGACAAGGCTTAAAATACTTTAATAAATGTGTTTTTAATTTCGAAAATCTAGCGACATAATGCAAAACATATGTTTTATATGTGTGTTATCTAAAATCTGCTATAAAATACTGAAAGCAGTGAAGCCTATTGCTTTCTTCCGTTACTTCCAACAAGTGATCAAGTAATTGTGAAAGTGTATTTCCGATGTATAGATTTTTAAATTTGTTATATAAGTTTTTATTGTGGATACTTTACAAATAGTATGGTTATTGCATTTATAAACGGGAAGTTTTTTACTGGTAATGTCATATTTGGGAGTAATTAATTATACATACATTTCATTATCATTAAATAATAAATAATGTCTTTTTACCATTACAATGATTTTCATTAAACATAATGAAAGGTTTCATTGATAATTAGTAAATGAATGATGAATTCAGTAATGTTCAAATCATTTGTGATTTTAAAATCACAATCTTGATTTGATGGTGTTCCGAAACAGGAAAACAGTTGACGCTTTGGTTATATTTGAAGACACTTTGTATGTATTGAAAATTAATTAGTGTTTTTTCGGTCAAAATATCAAGTAAAAGTAAATAAATACTATTGTTCCTATCTATATAGCTATATTAAAACAGATTGAAATGTCTGGAGCTTTATTGTTGTCTACAACAGATTTTACAAGAAAACAAATAAGTGATGAACGAGTTAAGAAAAGCTATTTGCCACACTTATCTAATCTATTGGATATGAATGAAATATTGTAAGTAAACACTAAAAATAATACAAAATGTTACAATCTAAAGCTCGTTCGTTTTCGCTTTGTTTTCATTTTACAGGTTGAATGAAAGTCTTTCAGATGGTATTCCGTGATTTAGCGCCACACCTTCCACAATGTTCCATTCCGGCAAATATTTAATTCTCAGTAGTACTGAGATATTTGGAAGTCGGATCGTTTCAAGGTATTATAGCAAACGATGTAAATTTAAGCATGGGCAGTTGAACCTTTTGCAAGATTATGTGTATCATAATGCAGCAGATTAATGGAAGCAAATCTACACAAAATGCATTAAAAATTCATTTTATTAAAGGTTTGGTGTACCAGCTTTAATCGGATGTGCTGATGGCACACTCATCAGAATAATAAAACTACCCCCCGATCACGCTGCATATTTTAGCAGAGAGGGATACTTAAATCTTAATGCAATGATGGTTAGTATATTGTGAACGTATATATACATGTGTATTGATTTATTTAATTTTATTGTGAAGTTCAAAATTAAGTTATTAAAAAAAAATTTACCAAGTAATTCTAAATCGACAGCGATTTAGCTGATCGGTTTAAACTGACATAACTTCAAATAATTTTATCTGCAAAACACTTTTTTTGTGATTTCAATTTTAGCATTAATGAAGGAATATAAACAGCGTACAGTACAGTATTATTTTAAAATGACATTTTATCACGATGTTTTAACAAACCAGTTTTACAGTTACCCCACTTAACACCATATATTATTAAAATTTTTAAATAGAGTTCCATCTACAAAAGATTCCAGGTTAATTTTATGTAGATTGTTTTTAAGTTAAGTTTGTTTTATATGAAAACAATGTTTACAATTGTTATTAGTAATTAAATAATTGATTCATTTCAGTATAATTTCATGACTATTAGTAAAAAAAATCAATAGGTTTAAATGGTAATTAAATTTTTTGTTGATTACTGTATGTTTTCATTAATCATTTAAAATTCACTGGTAATGAAAAGTAAATTTCATTATTATTACAGCAATTTCAAGTGCAGTAAATATATAACGTATATATATAAACCGAAAAAAATTTGCATGCAAGTCTAAGTCTGGATCAGTCGTTCTTTTCTTTGCAATAATTTAAAGAATCGCGTAACAAAATTGCATGGTTTGGACAATAACTAATATTTCCAGAATACTGAAGCAATTTTAATAAAAAAAAGATGATATTCATCTATTGTCACTTTACCTGTTACTTATTAAATGGGTGTGTGTTATATGTTTTATTATTATTCTTTAAGAAGTAAAAAATTACAGAGATTTTATTTTTAACATATTTTTTTTAAGTTTCTAAACTTGCGACCATATCGAAAAAATAATGACTGTTTCATAATATTTAAATTACAATAACTTTTAAATCCTCATAAAGTTACCTCTTTGACCACCAGACTTAGATATTAGTTTAATTTCTTTTATAACCATGTCATGTGTTACAGCTTTACACATATCATAGACTGTGAGAGCTGCTACGGAGACAGCAGTTAAGGCTTCCATTTCAACTCCAGTCTGGGCGTAACAATGTACTGTAGCATTTAATACAACTGTTTGATTTTCTAAATCCAGTGAAGCATTTACTTTTACTGAGGATATGCTAATATTATGACATAATGGTATTAACTCTGAGGTCTTTTTAGCACCTAAAATTCCAGCTAATTCAGCCACACTTAAAACATCTCCTTTCTTGAGATTATTCGAGTCTATAAGTTGAGCAACGTCTGGACCGACATATATCGTAGCCATTGCTTGTGCAATTCTTGTACTTAATGGCTTTTCTGATACATCAACCATACACGCTTTACCCGTTGAAGCATCTACATGAGTAAGGTTTTTGGTGTAAGTGCAGTAGTTATGAATTACACCTTTTTCAATGCCCAAATGTTGAGACATTAATACTATTTTGTTGCTACTTGTTAATGATGATGATGATGAAAGTGTCAATAATGGATTTATACGATTAACCACTTTTGAATGATTGTGATGCCAATAAATGGGAGAAGCTGCAAAGTAAAGGAAATAAATGTTTTTATATGTACAATTTTTAAAGTTTACTAAACTAACTACCCACCTTGTTTGCGAAAAACATTATCCACCAATTAATATCATTGGACGATTTTCCATTTGCGATAGATTTAACATGCCTATAAACAATTCATTTTAATCTTCTATTCTATTAATATTACAAATACAAAATCTTCCAATGATTTTTTGAAACAACATTTAATTGTTTATAATTATTTCTCATTGCATGACACAGTGAGCATGCCAGAATATTTTGGAAATAATTTGGCTATTTCATTTTTCGCAAACACACTATAATGTAATTACTCAAAATAAGGCATTTTGGATTTGTTTATTTTCCTCATTTTGCACGTCCCAAATGCGTAGCTTTGAGAACTCACAGCACCTCTTCTACTCGAACTATTATTTATACATTTTAGAAGTTTAAAAATGAGCCAATTATTTCCAAAATTTTAAAATTTCGGGCACAGTAAGGTTCAATATGTTTCGCTTTGTTAAAAAAAGAAAACCAATAACAGTCGATTAAATTGATTTCGTACATACCTGCATGTTGTTTACGTTTTCTTTTAACAGCTGCTGATATCAAAGCTTTCAAATCATCTTCTGAACATTGACTTCTAATGGCATCGCGAAGAGAAATTTCTTTATTTCCAAATAGACACACTTTTAAGTTGCCATCGGCTGTTAAACGCAAACGATTGCATGAACCACAAAAATGTTCTGTCATAGATGTAATAAATCCAATTTGCCCTTGATAATCGGGCACTTTGTAAGCTTTCGAAGTATCATTTGGACCATTTTTTAAAGCTTTAAACTCTGGCCATTTTTCTTTTATTATTTTCAAAGTTTCTTGATACGTTAATAACTTATCAGTCTGCCATTTATTACCCATAAATGGCATGTATTCAATAAATCGTACATCGACAGTTCTATCCCTTGTAAATTCTACAAAATCACAGATTTCATCTTCATTAAAATTGCGCATAAGAACACAATTTATTTTTGGTTTGTAACCTAGTTGTATGGCTAAATCAATACCCGCTATAACACGTTCCCAGCCACGACGTCTAGTAATCTCTTCGAAACGTTTAGGTTTTAAAGTATCTAAACTTATATTAATAGCATCTAGACCGGCTCTTTGCATAGACACCAGCAGGCGCGTTAATACTAAGGCATTTGTCGTAATGCCAACATTTTCCAATTTGGGAATCGTTTTCAGTTGAGCTAAAAATAAACATGAATTTAATTTTCAACTTGAGAAAAGATTAAAAACAAAAATATTCACCAATTATATCCACAATGTCTCGGCGAATAGTGGGTTCTCCTCCGGTTAAGCGAATTTTACGAACTCCTTGTTTAACAAATAGTCGTGACAAGTAATATATTTCTTCAGTTGTTAATAAGTTGGATTTTGGCTGTAAAGGAACACCTTCTGCGGGCATACAATATTGGCCTGGTGTAAAAGTAAAATAAATAAAAAGTAAATAAACTTCGAGACAGACTAATCGATTAAAAAAATTATTTTTAAGCGAAAAAACAAAAATGCAAGATAAAAATATGTGTGGACGCTTTCTTAATTTTCTAATTTCTTAATTTAGCTGTAGGTAAACATTTCACCTACGAAACAGCCATGTAATGTTGTATATGTCGATTATAGAAATAAATATTCTAAAAGCAAATATGATCTTCAGACTAGGTGAATTCATACATTTCCGTACCTGCCTACAAAAAATCTAAAGAGTAGAAACAGCGAAATTTAAAATATTTGTCATAGCAGTTACCTGTAGTAGATTTGCTTTGGATATAACAGTTTATAAATCTTTGAATTTATAAAAACATTCAAATCAAATCAAAGTGCTTGCACGAAATTTGTTTTTTCCGCTAAATTTTTTTTATATTAAAGTGAATAAATGTAAATCGATCTTAAAATAAATTGTGGTGAGTTTTATTTTAAATTAGTAAATCGCACAGGGAAATAGAAAAATATATAACACTTTATTGTATAACACCTGCACTTCTACTACGCAAAGCCTCAATTAAGTTTTAAATGCAGATTAGAAAATTTAAACCCACTCATACTTCATTCATCGTTGACTGGGATATTAAAGATTTAGATCCAATTGGCTTGTAATTTTGTAGAAACACTAGTGGAAATAACATTTTTTTCTACGTTTAAGTAGTCAAGTATGTTGGCAATAGTCCAAACGATTGGCCAAAAAGTAAGATTTTAGTAGAAAAAAATTTACTAGTGAAAAATTAAAAAGTAATTTTAAAATACGCGAAAACTACGCTAATTCGATTTTTATTTTTAATGTTTTACATATTTAAACGTAGGACGTGCTCTAATTTGCTGGCAATACCATGCCAGTTGGAGCAAGTTGGAAAATTTTAAGTATGGAACGCTACACTTTTGTGCAAAAATTTGAACCGTTCAATAATTAAAGCCGATCGACTACTGTTTCCGTTGAACGTTTTTAAAAGCTGAACGAAAACAACGGTTTTCAACAAAATCATCTTTCATAATGAGACTGATTTTTCAACAAAATCATTTTTCATTGTGAGGCTGATTTTTCATATAGTCGTATATGAGGCTAACAAATTTTACAAACAGTCTGCGAAAACCCATTACGATGATGTGGTCGTATGGTTCATCAGGAGGCATCACCGGCCCGTATTTCTTTGGAAATAAGCAAGGCAACGCCATCACAAAAATTTCTGTGCACCATGAAACCATGATAACCGATTTTTTTTGGCCACAATTGAGTAATATTGACATATATAACTTTTGGTATCAGCAAGACGGCTCCCACACAGCTACCCAAAGAATTCAGTTATTGCATAAGAAATTAGCCAGTCGCGTAATTGAATGATTTGGCGGTGTTAATTGGCCGTCTCGTTTTGATGATTAAGGTCACTAGACTATTTTCTCTGGCGGCCATTTTAAAAACCGGACTTACATCAACAACCTACAAATAACTGAAGCTCTGAAAGATAAAAATTTTGTAAGGAGAGCGGGCGTCAGCCAACGTGCCAGTGCTGACATTTGCCGGACAATCTATTATTAATTCCCATATTTTTTCTTTACATTGGCATCAATAAAACTGAGTTGCCAAAAACAATTTGTCTACCCATTGCATCTGTAACTTAACTTTTGTGCTACTTACAGTTAGAATACTAGTAGCTATTCTTTGTAAACAATTTTTTCTTTTGATTTTATATTAAATTATATAACTGAAGAATATTCGATAGAAAATTTCACACAAATGTTTTTTCCATGTAGATTTACTGAAAATTGGACCTTTTTTTGTAGAAAGCTCATAATGTTTTTAAAATGAAATAAATACCTTAATTTTATTTAACAAGGAAAAAATAAAAATCTTAAAAATAAGATAAGAATGCGTATTTTTTAACTTGTTTCTGTTTTGTTGCTCACATTTTTAGCAGTTCTATATTTTTATCCTACACAAATTATCTCAGATTTAGTGCCATGTTAAATTTTCATTATCATTAGACATTTAAATAAAATGAAAACAATATGCAATCAAAATATTTACATAAATCACAATTATAAACGGCGCCGACAAGTGATCATTAACCCATTAACGACCTCAGCACTATAAATAGTACACTACATGTAGTCACAGTAAAACCAATTCCACACTGTTTGTCACTCTGGCAGCGATTTATTAAAAGTTGACGTTTCGTTTATACATCATTTTACATATTTAAAAATACGTGTAATAAAATTATTCGTCTAAAGTTGTTTGCGAAACGGACGAAAAGTTACTGCTATACTATTCGTTGTTATTAATTAAAAAATTATTACAACTATATATAAAATGACTAGATTAGAGGAACCAATTTAAACCAAGAAACTAAAGCTGATGCTGCGTATTACGTCTGTATACTGCTACCCGATCCCGACGATTTCACCGATGAAGAGGAAAAAATCATATCAAGATGTACCCGGTAACAGACATTTCAACACACAAGCATATTTCGATCGTTGAAGATCTTTGGAGTAGCCATGATGCCAAACCCCTCACAACATTTGCGTTGTCTATTTACTAATAAATTATTCAAACTGCGTCCATTGTTTGATTTTTTTATCAATAAAATTTTTCTCAATACGAAATATTTCATGAAAATTGTGGGCGTTAATGGGTTAATCAAATTATTTGTGTTATAAGTTTAAAGTAGGTAGACAGCAAATACTAATTTGATATCGTGTTAAGTACCTACAATATTTATTTATTCTCAATGCATTACGAAAAGATACTTACAGCGTAAATTACAACGTTCAGTTAACGATATTCTCAAATAGGTATGATTACGCCCAAATTTGTCGATTAATGTTGAATTGCTAAGCAGGTTAGGGGTTATCTGAGTTATTTTAGCCTATATAATAGAATGAAAACATTATTAATTAACGTTTATAAGAAACGTCTAAATTTACCATTGTATTGTCATGTTTATGACTGTTGTTTACATTATGGGAATTTGTTGTTGTTTCGTAAACCGGTTGTACACTTAAAGGTAATTTAGTGGAAAAAAAGTAACAGCAACTTGTTTTTGAACATTTTATGGAAAACATATTGCAAGCATCAGCTATTTTTATTTTCAGGCCACGTTGTAGAAAATTCATTTCGTTTTCGTAATTTCAATCTTTATCTTTAATAAGAATGATTATAAACATAAAAAATTTGGTTTTAAAAACTATTTAAATAATAAATCACTTTTCCATTAAAAACAAAAACAGATTTTAACGTCAAGGTTTTTATTTATATTATCCTATTACAACATTTCTACTTAGTTATTATTAAAGAAGTTGTTTTATTGTTTATAGTGTTTGATTAAAAATACACCTTTTATGCTCCGCGATATTCAACTGCATTTGAAGAGGTTACTTTATACAATAAGTAAATGTATTTTTTGTACCGTAAAATAGACAAGATCAGTGTTGTCAGATTAAGGTATTTGTCCCCAAAGTGGGTTGTTTTTTTGCAATATGAGGTTGAAAAATGGGGATATTTTGAGGGAGAATTTGAATCTTTTCGGGATTTTTTTAAAAGAGATTTTATTTAATTACAATGTTTTAATTATTTGATCTACTCGTACATACCTTCCAGAAAGGCAACAACAAAACATAAATACATAACTGAGAAGTCTTGCAAGCACAATTGAAGCAGTTAGACTGTATTGTACTTGCCTTTAGACTTAACGATACCCATTGAATCATATTTTTTCTAAAGCTTATAAACAATCTGCTCTATATAATTGATTCGATCTAGAAAACAAAAATTTTAAATAAATGTATATACCAAGAAATTTTGGTGTACATTGACTTTTTACTACGACAACGAACGCAAATAAGCAATTACATCAGAATTATTACAGACTTCTAAAATCCCAAAATAAAAGTATTATTTTCAGAAGGATATTTGGGAACAAATAATCTCGCTTCTGGGTTTTTTTGGAATAAATACTTTCAATTAGAGGATTTATTTTGAGAAACATCTGGGAACCCTGCTTATGACGACGTTTGAATGTAAATAAAGAGAACTGAGAAATGTGCTTAAGGAATGGAGATTTATTAACTATGTTTGCTAATGTTTACATCAGTGTTGAAAAGTGTGGTACATTTTTTGCGTATTTCGTTGCTTTGACACTTAAAGGTACTGATTTAAATATTGCAGGTGAGTTATGAATAAACTGTAGGTACAAATTTTTGTTTTTCTTCAAATAAGTTGCTAAAGCATGAAATAAAAAGTGCCCACTATAACTTTTCCAATAACTATTAATTACTATTGAGTCACTAGTTCAAGTCAATTGTTTTTGACCTTAACAAAATTTACTAACCGACTGCCATTCAATCATTTATTAGCAATTTTCTAATAAGAAATTTGAAGCTGCTAACAAACAGACTGGTAAGTGTAGAACGGATTAGTGCTGGCAAAATATTAAGTAGTGGTTGACAGTTAACATGCCCTTACACTTTTTTACGAATACTTAAAAGTATTTGCTCGATACTTCCATAGATCTTAATTACGCTGTGTTAGAAACACATTTTAACATACATATGTGAAAAAACAAGCTTTTTGCCAAAACATGTCAACAACCCACAAAACAGAAAAAACAAGAATATAGTTTTTTATAATAAATTTGTTTTTGTATTTTTTAACAAGACAAGACATATGTACATATTTTAAATTCTAAGAGCTCATTAAAATTTACAAGTAATATCGAGTACTTAAATAAAATGTATTGATTAAGTGACTAAAAATAATCAATTTTAGCAGCATGCAAATGCCTGATACGTGAGAGCATTAGCAATGTGACCATTTTTGCTTTCATTTGTGATTTTGTTTTTTAATTGGATAATTTCATAAGCCTTAAATCTCTTGTTCGTCAGTATTGTTTACAACCAGCATTGCCAAATAAGAAAATTATTTGTTTTTGGCAGTTTTTTAAGGCTTAAAAAAGTTTTTTTTTCTGCAAAATTTCGCAGTTCTTTATAAATCAATATTTTCTATATAAATCTATTTTTAAATATGCTTAACAATCAGAATAATCATATATGTTTGTTTTTTTGCATCACCGATTAGTTTAGATGCGCTGAAGGCCCTAAAAATAGTTTTTTTTTTCATTGTTGTTTAAGTTATTATTTGACTTCGGCAAAATAAGCACTAAAAATTATGATTAATAAATTAAGATTGCTCAGATAGATTCGAGAATGCATATTAGTTTTAAAAATAAAGTATACTTTAAACTCCACTCTATTAAATACCCCAACTAATCTAAAGAAATGTTAAACATTCATAAATTGAAATTTTCTAAGGCAGAGGAGTTATTTTGCTCACTTAAATACTGATATATTCTTTATATAGTCTTTATTATATCTCAAAGTAGATGAATTACTTTTTGTTTATTTAAATAATTTTAAAATTGCTTTATAATATATTGTTACGTTTATACCTTTTATTGCAAAATAATAACACAACACTTTAGAGTTTTTACATTAAAATAAACGATTTATTCACTTTCAATACATAAAAAAAACACTGTAAAGCTTAACAAATGCTTCATTATTTGTATATTTTTACTCAACGACGTTACAACTTGAATTCAACTCTTTTGCCAGCAGATAGATGGTGCTTATATATCAGTTGTAAACGGTTCTCGCATGTACAAGAATATCCTTCTTAACGTCATCACATTGTTGTTGTTATCATCATTTAGTGTAAGCGCATCTTTGGCTGTGTTTTGTTTTTGTTCTGTATTAATTGTGTTTGTTTTCAATGGTTTTGATTCCTCCTCTTAACGTCGTTCCCGTTTTTGTTTTCTGTTATTTAGCTTCTTTCCTGGAATTTATAAGAAGCATGTTGGTTTTGTCTTGTATGTGTATAACAATTCTTAAAAAACTACCCAGTTCGTAAAAGACACAATAGATTATTTCGTATAATTTTTTTATTATTGATAATTGTTTTTTTTAAACTTAAACATCATCGTAACAATATAAATACATATAAGTAGATGTTATTTTTTTTTATTTTATAAAGAACAAGTTTTTTCCTAAATTTTTGTAAATATAAAAAACAAAAGAACGTAACAAAACAGTTTTTATTAATAAATTTCATGTTAATAGTGAAGTAATTAATTAATTAAAACTCGTTTGTGCTTTAGTTAGAAAGATCCTCATTTACGACTTATAGTATTTTGTTGTTCTCTTATATTTTTAATTGTTTTAATTAAAATGTGCTTAAAAGCTGTTGATTTACTTTTTTGTTGTAGGGTTTTTATTCACAAATTTCTTTCGTTGAAATTTTTAATGGTTTTCTTAAAAGAGAAAAAAATGGCAGCACCGTTTGTATTTGCTCTCTCATTTGTTTATGAAGATTTTTATCTGAAAAGCTCTGTTTACGAGTGTGAAACAGGACGGTGAAAAAAATAGCACTAATTCTAATTTTCTTTCAATTATTTTTACGTTTTTTAGTATAAAAATTATGTTTTTTTTCACTATTTTGTACCAAATGTTTTTTAAGATTTTTAAAATACGCACATGATGTGTGTACTACTATACATACATATGTATGTGCATCCATCTGTCAATCACCAAAATCACAGACGACAATATCAACGGTAATTTAAGGCAACATCAACGTTAAATTATCTTACAGAATACCAAACATGTATTGCCAGTCATCGATAAATGGCAATATTGCCAACGAGAATACGGATTTACAACAAACGATAAAAAACGACGTCGTCTTGTATTGCCGTCGACAAAGAGAATAAGGGTGAATAAGAAATATATATTTATTAAATTGCCGTTGATATTGTCGTCTGTGATTTTGGTGTCGTGCTGTTATAAATAATAAAAATTTAAAAAGATTGAAAAAGCTAAAAATACGAAATAAAATATAAAAAGTACAAATAAAATGGAAAAAATTAAAATTACCAACGCCAACCAATTTGCAAAATTAGTGGAAGAATTGGGAAAAAATCCATCACTTGCTAGGGGATTTCGAAGAGGCAGTGTTCCTACTAATTTTAAGGCACAATGGGAAAGTGCTGCGACTGGTCAAAACGCCCTTGGCCCACCAAATAGAAAGTGTGATGGATGGCAAAAGGTACAGTGTGCAGTTCTTTACAAGTGCATGTTTGACAAAATTCTTTTTTCAGATTTGGCGCGACTTAAAATTTAAAGACAAAAAAGGTGGTAAAAAACAAAATGGAATACAAAACTACTTGAGGCGGCAAATTTAATCAACTTATACTGAGCCCCTTGGAAGAAGCTGTGGCAAATCTGCTGAACATTTTGATTTTAATTTATTTTAGATTCAATTTAATACAGATTTTATTTAATAAAAAGATCGAATACAAATATAAAAAAATACAGATTTTATTTTTTTTTTCACACAGTTTATGTTTTCTTCACAACAATTTTATCAATAATATTAGATATGTGTGTTAAATTTTATTAAAATGATTGATAAACTGGCAACGTCGCCATAAGACTATTAGGGAATACCAATTTAGTATTGATGCTGTGTTAAAGTGATGCTGCTTCAAAATCGACGACGATGTTGCCGTCGCCAAACAGAATAAGGGTGATTATTTGGAATCATTTTACGTTGTGTTTGATTCCTTCGAATAACACAATATCATGGAAAATTATATTACTACAAGGAAAGCAATTTCATATAATCATTTATTTCTCTGCCGCTTATATTATAATATTAGTATATTTCTTATAGAAGACCTAAGAATCTTATATCTTACGACAATTTGATTAACAAAAGTAAACGTGCGCATGCAAATATATAAATAAGAAATTTATTATTTGGCCATATGGATACGCTTTCCCCGCGGTAAGACATTTTATATTTTAGCTCAGCAAATAAATATTTCATGAGAATATCATGAAATATTTATATGTACACATCACGAAGCACAATTAATGTAGATTCACTTATACATATGTAACAGTACATGTTGTACGGCAGTTCTATTTAAATAAAAAATCGACATATGGGGGCGTTCATTTAAGTTGAAATTATTAGTGTTGTTATTCGAATAAAATTTATTTTGGTTTATTCTGTAAAATATATATTTTAAAATTACTTTGTAAACTTAAAATTCTCTAAAAGTTATATTGAAAGCAAAAGGGAATTTTGAATATTTTATTGCACTCTAATATTTTTTATAGACATTTTTCTTCGAGTTTTACGTAAGTGTGTATAGTTAAAAAATCGTTTTAAAATATTAATTTACATTTATTTTTATTCGTTTCTTAACTATATCAATAATTCGTGAACACTCAACTTTTTGTGATTTTTAAAATTAAACTTTGTATGTAATTAATTATTTTTTTTAAATCCTCATTTTAAAGTTAAAATTTGACTTTTTTATTTATTTATTTGACTTTCGATTTATTGTACACATTATAAAGAAAAGTGTTAATTCTTTGAAGAATTTTAAATATTTATTATTTTTAATTGCGCGTTGAAATTTTATAAAACTTGCTTAACAATTTTTTTAATTTCGTCATTTTTACAAATACATACATAAAAATGGCTTCCAATAGAAATTCTTATGTACAAAAATAAAAAATCGTTTCTTAATGGATACTGTGCTCTTTGAATATTGTTGTCTTTTTGCTTTGTTGGTTGATTACAATTCTCATTTAATCCATTTTTTTAAAGAGAAGTAGGCACTTGAGGCAACAATGCCTACTTAGTCAAGTACCGTGCTATATTCTTTAGGAAAGGGATAGAGAGAAGAGATGAGGCAGGTGGTGAAAGTAAAAGGATAGTTATGGAAATTAACTGCCTTATAAGACAGCATAGTGACCATGCGCCTTCATCACATTTTTGTAGTGAAAAAAACTAAGGTCTTTGTTGGGAATCGAACCCACAACCCCCAGTCTTATAAGCTAGAGATTTTTTCCCGCAGTAATAAATAACAAATATTTTATGAGAACATTATAAAATATTTATGTTTGAAGGATTGTAGCAAAATTAAGTTGGTTGGTTAACTTATTTTGAATTTTTGGAAAGATTTTGAGTATAGATGAAAATATCCTTTTAGGCACAATTTTGACTTATTTAGATAAAAGCTTGATTCATTAATAAATTGAAAACATCTTTTAGTTTTGTGAAACTTCATAACTTTCAATTAATATGTTGAATTTTTTAAAAAATTCAACAAAAAATGTTATCATTTTTTATTTACACGATTTCGGGAACTTATTGTTTTTAATTTAAATATTGCTATGATATTTTTTACAGTGCGTTTGCTTGGTAAGTAATAAAATAATTAATAAAAATTTAATTAATTAAAAATTAAAACGGAAATAATTCTTGTTTGGTGTAAGAGATTATATCGATATAAACAGAATTTTATTAGCGATATAAAATAATATGAAAATAAAGATGCCAAAATAAAATTTCAGGTTTTAGGAAATACTAGCACAACCGTATTTATTGAAGCCTGTTAACCGGTCCTATGTTATTATATTTTAAAAAATTTCGTGCAATAACCATTTCTGTACACATTTTCTTGCCACTTTACAGAATAAAATTCTTTCAGTTTGTTTTAGGTATAAATCGTACAATAATGTAGGATAGTAAATAGTTGAATGCGACAGTGAGGCATATAAAGGGTGTTTTTTTAAGCCCGATAGAACTTGAAATTGTAAAAAATAACACAAAAAATTAAATTGTAATCAAAATTTCTTTTTTATTCGAAGGATCAATACGTGACATTAACATTTGAAAATGATTTCGGGCATATGGGCACCACGGCTGTTCTTGACGAAGCGCATTCTGGACGTCCAATTTTGGGCCACTTTTCCGAGCACTGCTGGGCGTATGTCACGAATAACATGAACAATGCTGTCCTCCAAGGCGTCAATTGTTGCTGGTTTATCAACATAAACCAGTGACTTCACGTAGCCCCACAGGAAATAGTCGAGTGGTGTCAAATCGCACGACCTTGGAGGCCAATTGACAGGTCCATTTCTCGAAATCAACTTATCGCCAAATTTTGATTTCAATAAGTCGATGGTTGCGATCGCTGTATGGCACGTAGCGCCATCCTGTTGAAACCACATCTCGTCCGAATCAATGTCATCCATATTTTCAACAAAAAATCATTGATCATGATGCGGTAACGATCTCCATTGATCGTAACGCGAGCTCCGGCCTTATTTTTGAAGAAATAAGGTCCGATGATGCCACCAGCGTGAAAACCGCACCAAACGGTGCATTTTTCTGGATGTAATGGAGTCTGTAGGGTCTGTTGTGGATTGGTCTCACTCCATTTGCGGCAATTTTGCTTATTAACAAACCCGTTAAGCCAAAAATGCGCCTCATCGCTGAACACAATTTTGCGATAAAACAACGGGTCAGTTGCCAACTGCTCTAGAGCCCAATCGGCGAAAGAACGACGCATATAATGGTTTCGTGGCTTCAATTCCTGCACCAGCTGGATCTTATACGGGTGTAGGCCGAGATCTTTGCGCAAAATTTTCCACGTAGTGAACGGACAGAGCCCCAATTCCTGCGACCGACGACGAATTGATAAATTTGGATCTTCTTCCACACTTTCGTTTACAGCGGCGATATTCTCTTCAGTACGCACATTCCTTCGACGTGTTGGTGTTATTGGATCCTCTAGAGAGTATGTGGTATGAAATCTATCGACAGTTTAACGAATGGCTTGTTCAGATGCACGATTATGTACGCCATAAAAAAGACGAAGTCGTCTATAAGTTGCGCGAATCGACGACTGATTTTCAAAGTAAATTTGGATAATTTCGTAGCGTTGTTCAAGCGAGAGTCTATTCATGATGATTTGTCAGAGTATACTGAAACAAATAAAAAAAAATGTTTCATCAAAATTTCATTTTTTGTGTTACTTTTTACAATTTAAAGTTCTATCAAGCTTAAAAAAACACCCTTTATAAGCAATCAGCAATTTCGCCACTACAAGAATCTGCTTTAAAAAATTTGGTCTCCAGATCTCTTAAAGAAAATTGGAAAGATTACACTTTGCAAAACTTGGTGTGTTTTTTCTAAAGTAATAGATGCAATGGACTATGATAATCAAAGGTTAAAATCATTCCCAACACTTAGCTGTAAGAGCCTTGTGCCAGGAACGTTAATACTGTGGTCAGCTTTAATTTATGATCGTATAATTATGATCCAATAAATATGATCGTATTCCACTTTTGATTGAAGACTCTATTTTTACCAAAATAATTTTAAACACCGTTCTGTTTAGGCAAAATGACTCAATCTGTCATATAGAACGATTTATCGTTTTTCTTTTTTGAAATGTCCATTATTTATATGCTTGCTATCCAGCAAGGAAACGCTGTAACGAAACTTTTCTTCGAAGCTGCAGTCTGTGTTTTCTCTTTATCGCTAGAACTTTTATTATTTATTTTATTTTATTAAAAATTTAATGCAAATATTAAAAATTTTTGCATTATGGTGATTTTAATCGTCATAAAACCTGCAAACACGTTAAATACATACATATATGATATATAATATATGAATAATTTATAAAAAGTAATATTATTACCAAATAATAATTATTTTATTATTTTAAAAGTAATTTATTGCTCAAACACAAGGTCTTTATATAAAAAGTTAGTTAAAATTAGTTTTTAAAAACAAAAATAAGAATTAACTTAGTTTTTTATATTAAGGCCTTGTGCTTGAACAATAAATCTATATAAAATTGTCGCATTTGGGCCACAGAAAACCCGCACGCATACATTAAAAAGCCGACGCACCCAAAACGAGTCACTGTAGGCATAATTGGGCCATTTTTCTTCGAAAATAAGCAAGGAGTGGCCGTTACAGTCAATGGCGATCGTTATCGGAAGAGGAGGATATTGACAACGTTTGGTTTCAACAGGACGGCGCTACGTGTCACACAGACGAAGTTACACTCGATGTTTTGCGCCCTATTTTTGAAGATCACATTAACAGCCGCAGAGCTTATATCGTTTGGCCACCTTGGTGCCGTCAAAGATAAGTGTTACGCCGATAAGCCAGAGACCAATTGGCGCTTTAAAGGACAATATTCTTGAAGCCATTGGTGAAATACAGTTGCACACAATCGATAATGCGCTTTAAAATTGAACCGATCGTGGCAGCCATTTGAATGAAATTATTTTCCATTATTAACCGAAAGGATTGTTTTTTCAAATAAAAAAAGAAATTCGAGGAAATATTCAGTTTTTTTTGTTTATAGCATTTAAAACAAACAAAAAAGTTATTTGGCGGACCCTTTATATAAAATAGGATGTATGTATGTATGTAACGTATTGGCTTCAAAACGGCTGGGCCGATTTTTTCAGGCAACCTTCAGAATATTAAGGCGGGTGCTACTGTGAAGCCTGATGTTTGAATTTCGGTCTGCAGGCGGAGGGGCATGGCAAAATCCAAAAACTTTAATATTTACAAAAAACCTATGTTAATAATGATCCAATATCAAAATAAACATTCATTCATTTTGAAATATTCAAAATGTTATATTCAAAAATCCTAGTTTTGGTTGTGGCAGATTCAATATTCCACGAATTCCGATGATTTCCAACGATTTACCATTCCAACACAAGCGGCCCCAATTCCCTTTGCGTCTTGTCTTTGCTATTACCATCAACAAAGCACAAGACCAATCATTGACTATTGCCGGCTTAATTTTGGAGAATTCATGTTTTTCACACGGCCAGTTGTATGTGGTTTGCTCCTGAGTTGACACGCCAAAAAATTTATACGTTTTTACACCAAATAAAAAAAAAAACAAAAAATGTCGTCTATCCGCTGGCCTTAAGATAAAGGAATAAATAAATAAATATAATTTCCAATTTGTCTTAAATACCTAGCCTTGCGTTTCATTTTTTAATTGAGCCCACATCTGCACCATATCTAAGTTATTCGGTAAAAAAAACTTTATGATAGTGTGGTAATATAACACTAATGTTTGCTTAGGGCCAGCAACGCGGACCGGATCAGCTAGTAACTTATAAAATGATTACCTTTAAAATTAATTTTCTTTTTTTTAAACTTTATACAAAAACCTCCAAGTAACGGTTGTGAATTTTCTATTTACTACTGAAATTGACAACCGTCATTTAGAAGTTGCCATCCGTAATGTAATTTAGGCAACTCCTCTAAGCTTTGATTGGAGATAGATGATAGAGCCATAAGTAATATACATTATAGCCTAATATTCGCATTATTTTAAATTCGAAGAATAGACTTCCCAAAAAATGTTGCTATCAGATCTGGTTACTCGAATTCGCCAAAAACAATTTTGATAACTTTAAAGTTTTTAAGATAAAATTAAATTTTTAAATAAAAATTACTTTTTAAAAGATACAAAAAAGAACGCTTAGTTTTCACCAAAAGCAGAATTAAAATCATAATTTTTTATATACTCGCTTTTTAGTTAAACCCAAACAATATACATAAGTGTTGTGAACATAATAAATATGTATTGCAAGACAAAAATAAAGAAGTATATATATTGAGTTTTAGATAGTAATAATGATGTTATGCTATTATTAACAATATCTCTGATTATTTAAGAAAATCTTTGTAATACGTATGTATGTAAATTTGTAATATATAGAGATAACTTATAAATGAATGAAAATACAAACTAACGTTTTTCTCTATTAATTTCATAGTGTTTCTAATTAGTTGTTAACAGCTGTAAATGGATATGCCCATACATTAGTACAACATGTGTGTGTATGTAAAGTTTATAGGGATTTCTTAATGGTCATTGAACAGAAGCAAATATTTAGTTTTGTTTTAACTTTTGCCACTACAAATTCAACAGTTGTTCGCTCATGAACGTTCGTATGGAAGAAATATTAATATAAAGAAATAAAAAAACCATTTTAATATAAACTAAAATGAAACGAGCCACGAAACGTTGCAATATTAAAAGTGTTTCCATAATAATAAGTATACTTTTAGTTGTATATTTAATTTTTTCCAGTGGATATCATAAGTATGAAATAGATGCTGTTATTAAACACACAAGACCGGATGATGTTTGGAATTATGTGGCTGACTTTAGTAAAATGAGATTATTAAACCCCACCATGTAGGAAAATACAATACAAATTCAATGATTTTTCGAATTAAATTTTTTGTTTCTTTGTTTTTTTGGCAGTTTAAATTTTAGAATTTTATCTGATAGTGGTCATACACACGATTGGCGTTATACAGTTCAGTATACTGAACGTCTGTCCCATTGGCCATATTGGTTAAATACAGCAAAGGCACATTATATCGTTATCAAATCATTACCGCAAGTTAAACCCGAAATATATTCCATACAGTCGAAACATGAAACATGTTTTTTTAAAGGATTTTATTGCTGTAAGTAAATAAATTTTAGTTTAGCTAAATAATGATAAAAATGATAAGTGTTTTAATGTGTTTCTATGTACAGCAGAACAGCATTAATTCGTAGCATGCTCCTTGTTTAATCAAAAATTGTGATAATTTGTAAAAACATAATAAACATTGTTATGTTGAAAAAAATACCAGGTTATCTATATTTTTTCAAATCAAAATTTAATTTGTATTAAAGCGTATATTTTTAACCTTATAATTCGTTAAGAAGTAATAAATATTTTTTGTTTTGTTCAAATTTGGATTTATGTTAAAAGAATTTTTTTATATGTACAAATCGGGTGGACAAATTTGAGGTTAGGAAGTACATTTTCTGGCAAATGATAAAAAGTTGTAAATTAACCTGTTATTCTTTGACATTTATTTAGTAAAAAGTTGGGAAATTTTAAGCATAGGATGTAACACTCTTTACCAAAGAATTTGTAATTGTGAAAATTTACTATCAAAATGGCGGCGAAAATTTCACTTCGCAATCACATTCCTTCTGAGACCTTTGCGAATAATTTAATCGCTAAATTTGTAGCTCAAACAATAGCTCAAAACAATAAGCTCGTAGTAGCCGTAACGATGCAAATACAGTCACTGTAAGCAAAGTGTTGAGAAAGACCCTGGAAAATCAACTCCTCGGCGTTCGCAACACTTTAAAAATATATGTTGTTTTTATAGAGGTATAGAGCTTTGAAATGGAATAAAATAAAAATGAATTTTATAATTTCACATAAAATTTTATTTTTATATCTACATCTATCTTATAAGAAAAAAGTTTTTTATAGACAATAATTACGTCTAAAAAAACCCTCTGCAATAGCACCTCAGCCCATCTCTGCAATAGTATCCAAATGGTTGATTCCATTATACTTTTGGCATCAATCCTATTTTGGTGTCAATTTCGAAGCGATGTTCAGGCATAAACATGAATCAGCTGGCAGCTGACAAAGGTGCCCTCCAATTAAAAAATGTTGCCAACTTAAAGTTCTACACCTCTGTAAAAGCACCTGATATGGGTTTTTTTTAATTAAATTTAAAATAATTTTTTTTGATTGTTTAGTGAAATTCCACTTTTTTGGTAGCCAAGAGTTGTTTCATTGCTCTCGATTTCGTTGGTCATATATCTACCATGTAAAGACTGAATATTCTTAATTTCAATAACACCTCTTACGAATTTTTTCTGGGGCGTTGGCAAAACTAATTTCAACTCAATTATGGGCAAACGGGGACATCTCTAAATCGGCTCCTCTATGTATAAAGATTTAAAATACATAAATATATACTATACTTTATAGGATCGAAAATTAATATAGTACAATTTACAAACGGACTTAACCTTTTCAAAGCTATAAAAAGAAGAAACTTGGTATATTAATAATTAAATATTCTTAGGACAGACGGACGGATTTATTAATATTAAAAAACAAACTTACAACTAATTTATTAATTTCAATTTTATTGTAGTACACGCTGAGAGCGAATTTAATTTCGCTGCCCAAAATGATGACACTTACTGCAAAGAAATAGTCCGCTATGAATGTCCAATGTTTTTGAAGAGCGCATGTAAACGTGAGTTGGAGTATCAACGGAAGGCTGTTATGCACAATTTGACCAAAATATTTAATGAAAAAAATTGAGTTTTTTTATTGTTCTTTATATATTTACATATATATATATAAAAATATATATGTATAATTTTTTTATTAAATTCAACAAAATATTTAAATATATAAAAATGTATGTTTTATGTACTTCATAGTAAACAATTTAAATAAATATATAAACTAAAAAAGAACGGAAAAAATATTTTTTTTCAATAATTTATAAGAAAAGCTCGTTGCACAATTTAAAATTCAAATCTCCAATAAAAATTCATACTACTTAACTTATTGCTTTTTAATTCAACTTCTTTACATTTTTCTACTATATCTTTTTTTTACAATTGCAATATTTAAAATTTAATTTTGATTTTTTTTAATTATTTGATGAGCAGACTAAGCGCCAGCATAAGCATATAATATATTTTTAAAAGATAAAATAAGACAATAATTATTTAGATTTAAAAAACTGTACAGAGCTTTATTTTCTCTGAATTAAAAAAATGTATACGAGTTAAAATATTTAAAAGTTTAGATTGGCTAAAAAATTTCTATTTATTTTAAAATTTCCATTTATTGTAATATTTCTGTAAAAATTTGATTGCAGTTGTTAAAATAAATAAATGCTTCAGTTGCCAAGGCGATTAATTCCATTTGAAGAAGTTCTAAATTGTTATAAAAAGCTACGTACCGTTTCTGAAATTCGTTTTAAATCATTAATTTATGTTAAAGAAAATTTTAAAATTGATCATCAAATTAGTTTTAAAAAAATATGGAAATAATTGATTTAGCAATTAAAGCATTAAATAAATTAAAAAGTTGTTAGTTTTTTTGATTTTTTTTAAATCAAATAAGAAATAAATTAGAGAAAATCCCAAATGAAATATTATGTTTCAAACTATTTCTTATTCATCATCTTATTCGTTAAACTTATTAATAAAATTTTGTGTGATATTGATAATTATTTTACACGATTCTTTCTGGCTTTTCAGATATGTGATGCAAATTTAACAATTTTAAAACAAACATTCTTGAATGTGTTTTCGTTAAAAAAAAAAATTTAGTACATAGATTTTCCAAAATTTTCGGTTTGACTTTTAAAATCGATCACCATTCACCACATCCTTTAAATTTAAATTAAATTGAATTGTTTAATGCAAATTTTTCTAAATTTTGTAATAATTTAAATAAATTTGTTTAATTTATTAAAGCAAGAAATTTGAAATTAGTAAAACCACTTTCACTTTGGTCGATATTTAGTGCTACTCTCTACATATATATGTATATTAAACCCTAACCCTTTTATTTTTTTATAATATGATTTATAAAACGATTGAACAATTTTCTTTTCTAAGTAATTAAAAATAATCAAGTCTTATTGAATATAGGAAATATTTCTATATATGAAAAAAAATTTTTGTAAATTGTAGGCCTTAATGTTTTTAAAGCTTTGTTATAATTTCTAAAACAACTAGTTCCATATGGGCAATTCTATGAATATGTCAACCATTCTTGAAATATTTTAAGTCCTTAAAACTCTTTGGGTTTGTATTAAAAAGGAAAAACATATTTTCGTAATAAGACAGAAGGTCAATAAAATTTTATTTATTTCCATGTGGGTAAATATGATGTATTTTAAAAGCGTTTTGGTAAAAATTTGATTACAATTGTTAAAATAAATGAATGCTTTAGTTGCCAAAACGATTACCTCTATTTGAAGCTGTTAATTATTATAAAAAGCTACTACTTTATGGAAGTATTATTAACTTAAAAAAGCCACGTTATACCAGGAACGATATTACAGTTTTATTGATTATTAAATCATCCAAAATTGTTTTTGTTGCTATAAAATTCAAAGAATTTCAAATTAGTTAAAATAAATATGGAAATAATTGATTTAGCAATTAAAGCATTAAATAAATTAAAAAGTTGTAAGTCACTATCATTATATGTCACATACAGATATATATTCTTATTTTATTTGATAATTTGCACCACAAAGTAATGATTGTGCTTAATTTATTTTCAAATAAAGCACCCTCTGAATAACACATAACTCCTTTATTATTTCTCGGACGTACAAACGTAACGTCGTATAGGTCCATGAAAATGCGTATATAAAAATTTTTAGAAAACACATTTTTGTTTATATATTCTTTAAACTTAAAATGATTGTAAATTAATATTTTATTTTAATATTTGAAAAATAAATATTAAATATTGATAAATGGTAATTTGTGTCTGATTTTATTTAATTTAATAAATCGATTCTTCTCTTATTTCGAAAAAAACTTAAACCAACTTTCTTTTGCATGAAAAATTCGACCTAAAAGATTAAATGATAAATTAAAGTATTTCCAGCAATTTAAAATGGCGTTAATTAGTTTGAAATTATTCTATTCAAAAACAAGAAGTTCTTATTTATTTTAGAACAATTCGCTTAATTGATTAAACTTAAAAAAGCCATTCATTAAAACAATTGAAATTGTTCTTTTTTGTATCGCAATATTTTACTAAAAATTAATTAAAAATGTTGCAACAAAAAATTACTTAACCTTTTTAAACCACTATCTTTTTAATTTAAAAAAAAAATGTTTTACAATAATAAAAAAAAAGCTTTTTAGGGCACCACCTGGAAAAATGTCTAAACGGCTTAACAGGAAAAACAACTGTCCAATAACATAACATATTCAGCAAGTTTTAGTTTGTTTCTAACCACCTTCTACTGAAGTTTTTCTTGAAGAGTCTTAGCTTTTTATCTTTTTTTAAATTATATTTTCTACCTGCCATATATATATTTTTTTAAATTTCTAACAGATTTCGTTTCAAAACTTCTGTAATTTATTTTCTAATCTTGAAAACTATCATAACACAAAAACATTTTATATCATAAATCATTTAGGAATTTATATGTCTACTTTTTGAAGTCTGATATTTTTTTTCAAGTATTTTTCATGTGCTAACGTTTATCATATAAACTCTTAGCAGATTTTAAAAAAATTGACATTTAAACACAAAAAGTGTTTAATTATATTAAAAAAATTAATTACATTTAATTAGGTTTTGCTTGTGTTTTGGAAATCGAATCACAGATATAATCAGTTATATGATAGAAATCAATTGATTTGAATACAATCGGTTTTTCTTGACGAATGTGATGAATTTCGAACAAACACAAAGTAAAAACAAAAAATTTTAAAAATAATTTTAAGCCGTTTCTTTCTGAAAGAAAAGTTCTTTTGTACAATTTAAATTTAACCCAGAGAGTGAAAATAATTTTTACTTTTTGCTTTCAGAGGAAAGGATTGTGTGATATTTATGACCCATTATCTATCTCTTTTGGGTTATTTGTAACCATTATCGTAATAATAATTTTGTTAACCGTAACCAATATTAATAAGATACTTATTATGCCAAACAAAATTACATTTTGAATACCAACATCCTTTAAGGAAATCAATTGTAATGTTTGATTGTCGTTGGTACAGTGGGCACCAATATGTTTTCTTATTAGAACATAATGGTAAATTTTCTTATAAACCTGCCCGTTTTATTGACTGACAGAAATATTCAAATTCCTTGCCTAATAAATGCGGGCATGGCATCTAAAAGGATTTCGCGATATAACCCATTATCCAGCTCTTTTAGATTATTAGTAGTCATTGTCGTAAGTTATACATACATATATTATTTTGCTAACCGTAACCAATGTTGTGATTACCAACAGCCATTGTCGAAAGAAATTGTAATTTATGTTTGTCGTTGGTACACTGAGCAGCAATATATTTTCTTTTTTAAAGATAGTGGTAAACTCTCTTATAAAACTGCCCGTTTTACTGACTGCCAGAAATATACAAAATCCTAGCCTAATGAAATACATGTGTGGCATCTAAAATACGATATCTATTCGGGTAGCGTTAACAAATAATTATTATTTGTAGCCAAATAAAAAAAATATTATTACTTTTATTTGGGTACGGTTTTCCGTCGACCCTCGTCAAATTTGGTTTGTGAACAAACCGGAGTATGAAAAGAACACTAAAGATGGCAAACAGCCGAAACCGGTTTGTTCACAAACCAAATTTGACGAGGGTCGACGGAAAACCGTACCCAAATAAAAGTAATTTTAACCCCGTCGGAAAATCCAAGCACACAACAAATATTATTCGCTTATTATTGGTTACGATAACATTGATTTCAACTTAACTTTAATTGCTAAATGTGGCCTTTAATTCATTTGTCTTATAACTGCTACGTTCTTGATTTAAGCAAAATAAATATTGTTGTTTTTGTTTTATATTTAAAATGTACGACCGAAATTTTCCTTGGAAACAGTGAATCAGGCAGTTAATAAGAAAGATCATTTTTAAAACAATCAATGTCCATTAATTTAATACCTGCGTTCGTTTGTATGTGCCTTTGAAAATTGAAAGTTGTCTTTTATTCTTCTCTCTCAATGTTTGTGCGTTTGTGTTTTCATATAAAATTAAAACTATAAATAGCCCTTTGAAAGCTATTTGGTAAATGATAAGTCTAACCTACGTCTTTTAAGAATTCTTTTACCTGATGATGGTGCGGGTGTTATGGTCAAATTAACTTCCTGATTTGCATGTACTTGGCTGTTGGTAGGCGTCTTCTTTGAATTTAATGTTTTTGATTTAGTAGTATTTTCGCGACTGCTAAGTTCGGAAGGTTTTGTAAACCATTTAGTTAGTTTTGTAGTCTGCATTGTACTACACTTGCTCTTTGGTGATTTTTTTATGTTAACATTTTGTACGCCAGTTAACTGATGATGTCTCTTGCTAGGAGTGCCAGCCTCCAAATGAATGTTGCCTACACTGTTTCCACTATTAAGTGTTGTTTCCTCGAGGGAGCCATTTTGTGTTGAATTTCCTATTAGATAATTGGTAATTTTGTTGTGTTGTGTTGCATTGTTCTTTTGTGTATGTTGAACAGGTGAAATGTCACCATTTGAGTGCAAGCGCATAACACTCCCAAAGGTTCCATTATTGGTAATTTCAAAGATGTCATCATCATCTTGCAATCCAGATGACGAACAGTTACTTTTTCGTTGATCTTGTTTCTGGCGAGCTTCTGTTATTGCTTCTATGGGATGTGAGGGTAAAATTGGTGTTTGTGTTTTTTGTTTATTTTCTGCTACCACCCCACGAATGTATTTTTTGGGGAGTGTAGATGATTTTTCACTAAAAATTTGTTTAGGCTTTTTATTAGAAGGCTCAAACATTTTTTCTAAAATATTTAAACAACTACGCTGCTCACGATATGATAATTTTGGATCTAAATGCTGCTTGTTTGCTTTATTATGTTTATTAAAGGCATAGTGCTGCTGCAGTTGTTTTACTTCGGAACCGAAGATTTTAAAGCCCTCAAAGGGTGTATTTGGTTCTTCGCTACACACATTTGGTTGAGTACAAGGAAGATGTATTATATCTGAGCAGTTGCTAAAGAGATCAGGAGATTTGGCACTTGAACGTGTATTCTTTTGCTGGAGTAGCAAATCAGAAAATCTGCACATTTTACTTGATTCACCAACTGCTCGTTGTTGATTTCTTTTTGGTTTTAGAGCGCGTGTTCTTCGACTTGTCATCGAAACGTTTGTTGACGATGATTGAGATACGCTGTTTTCGTTATCTGAACTTGAAATCGCTATAACTTGATCACGTTGCCTATTTAATATTGCATTATTTGGATAAGACGGTGGTATAAAAATTACCTCAGATTCGGTTACTGCACCTATTGATGATGTTAACGACGAAGGTATAAGAGAATTTCTTGCTGTAGCATTTGGCATAGTGGGAATTAAAAATTCATTGTTCTTTCCTATGCCATTTTCAAAAACACTCGCATCACTTAAGCGTTGAGCGCACGGCAAGGATTCATAATCTTGGGAACTTTTATGTGAAATTATAGAGGCCTGTGTATTTTTAATATCGTTTGTAGTATTACCTTTAATTTCTCTTTTGCTTTTATTTGTATCAGACCGCTTGTTATCACCGTTTAAATCTTCATTTTTATTTCTTCCACAACTTTTCAAATTTCGTTTGTGATTAGATTTTCTTTTGGATTTGTTTATTTTATCAATTTGCAGTGATAGGTATTTCGTTGAATATATGCTGCTACCAGCAGATCTTGTTAGCCGTTGCATGCTACGAGTCTGCTTAAGGTTTACACTCACCGGTGATATTTCCGTTCCTCGTTTTGAATTTATTTTTTCACTATTACTTTTTGCTTGTAAGATCCTTGATCTAACTTTCCTTGCCTGTGGGGTTTCTTCCATGATTTCCTGCTTTATAAGTTCCTGATTTGAATTGACTACTGTTGACATTTCTTTAGGGGCTATGTCTGCAGTTTTCAGAGATCTTGTTTGCCTTGAAGTTAAGGGCGTCGTTTTAATGTTGGTTTCATTTGAGTTATTATGTTTTTGGTTTTCCATTATAGAACATAAATTGGATGTTGACGTAGTTGAAGATGACCCAGATGTCTTTTTAACGTTTGCAGTTTTTGCACTTGTTGGCGTTGTGTAATTCTTTTTTAATTTTCTTTCAAACGTCCTTGATGAATCTTTGGAGTTTTCTTTAGAGTGTTTTTCTACACGTTGTTTGGGCGTTTTGTTGTTCTCGGGTGTCTTAATTATACATTTTAATGATTTTGGTGATTTATGGCTTCTACTTTTTGAAACTCTGTTTGCTTGCAATTTTTCATTTTGCCTATTGCTTGGAGATTTTAAGTTATTTTCTGTTTTCCGGAGTCTCGATAATCTTTTAGGTATTTTAAGTGCATCTACAATATCTTCCTTCAATTTAGCCAACTCGTTACGTTTTTTCCATTTGGAAACTTTTTTATTTTTATCAGAACTTTTATCACTTTGCTCTTCTTGCTTACTACTTTCAATGATTGCAATGCTGTCCGTATTTTGCCTCTGATTTTCTTTATCTTTTTCTTCGCTTGACAAATCTATAATCTCTAAGTCGATAGTACGATCATTGCATACTTCTGGAACATCATCAGCATCTGTATCAGACTCCACCATTAAAGGTGACATTAAAACCTGATCATCTGAATTATCTCTGGAAGTTGGAGATTTAGCTGTTGTCGTTGGGGGTGTGATACTTATTAATGCCACTTCATCATCTACACTATGTATGACCTGTTTTTCGGCTTCCAAAGTTTTGAATATTATACGCTCCTTTTGCTGCAAATGTTGCTCTTCTTCTTGTTGAAATTTTAAGTGCTCTTTTCTTCTTTGCCTACAATATTCTTCAAAAAGTTCTTGAGTGTCTTTTAGGTTTTTATCTTCATGATTTTGATGATTAACAAATTCAATACTACTACATTCCGAATTGGATGCATTTTGTTTTTCATGCCACAGGTCCACATTTATTTTATAACGATCATCTTTCACCAGAGGAAGCTGCTTTTCAAATTGATGGCAATAGCGCCTTAAACGAAAAGCTCTTAAGAAAGGTCAATTAAATAAATAGATACGCAAATGAAATACACATTTTATTCAACTTACTTGCAATAGTCGGACAAACGTTCACGCTTACAAAAATATTCTTCTAAATCTACACGTTTATAGGCCAATTCTTTAGCATCCGGTAATTTGAATTTTTCCTCAAATACTTTAAAGCTGGCATATTGAGGATCTAACCGCCCGCCAAGTCTTAAAACATTATGCAATAATTTTAAATCACTCTGATGGCGACAAGAAAATAAACAAATTAATATCGACTAAAAAAAGAGGTTATGGTTTTAAATTTTTCTTACTGTTATATCAACACTTGAGATCAATAAATTTATTTTACGTTCGTAATGTTTAAGTAGCATTGATGTACAAAAACTATTATTCAACATTTGGCCACGATTATCCAGTATAATGAAATCAAATTTAAATTTGCTTAAATCATCAAGTGCCCTCAAGCAGCTCCATTTCGCTATGTATACGTTGTGAGGAGAATCTGTGGTGGCTAAATAAAATTTAATAATTTAAATAAATGTCTTAATAAAATTACTTTAATTGAAAACAAACAATAATTATAGTTAATTGACATGTAAACACATTTTTCTCAATCGACATAATAGTGCCGAAGCCGGTGCCTAAAAAATGTTTTGCTGGGCAGTCTGATCATCTTTTTTATTTTGAAGAGAACTGCTGTTGAAATTTATCAATTGTTGATGAGCATGCACAAACTTAAAAAACTTGTGAAGGACGGTTTGCGCGATTCAAAAGTGGCGATTTCGACACAGAAGTCCAGCATTATTTGACCAAGATTGTTGTTAAACGCCAAAGAAAAGGACCATTATCATAGGGATACAACGAGCCATTTCCATATGAACTGAAGCCGAGAGACTTTGAAAGGAGACTGTGGATGTCGGAAATGATGCTTGAACACAACAAAAGGAACTCATTTTTCCATCGTATTTGGACTGGTGATGAAAAATGGTCAAAAGCCCCGCCAACCAGCCAAATCAACGCCGAATCCGAATATTTATGACGCTAAAGTAATGCTCTGTATTATGTGGAAACAGAAGTATGCTTTGTATTATGAGCTCTTGAAATCGAGTCAGACAATCACAGGGGAATATTCGACCAGATACGAGGGTATAATCTTTTATCATGACAACGCTCGGCCAAATGTTGCAGGACCGGGCAATAACTATTTGGAAAAGAGTGGATGGGAAGTTTCGGTTCACCCGCCTTATAACCCAGACTTGGCCCCTACTGACCACCATTTGGTGAGGTAATGAAATACGCTTCATTTCAGAACAGGGTATTAGAATTTGACTTGATTTATTCTTTACCTCAAAACTGGAGCAGTTTTTTTGGCGCCAAATCTATATGCTACCAGAAAGATGGAAACAAGTAGGACTATTTTAAAATAATGAATCAACTATTTTGTTATTATAATAAAAGATTTTTCAAGCAAAAAAATCTACATAATTAACTTGTATTATTTTCGATATGTGCTTGGATTTTCCGACAGGGTTAAAATTACTTTTATTTGGGTACGGTTTTCCGTCGACCCTCGTCAAATTTGGTTTCGTACGAAAAGAACACTGAAGATGGCAAACAGCCAAAACCGGTTTGTTCACAAACCAAATTTGACGAGGGTCGACGGAAAACCGTACCCTAATAAAATGTATTATTTTCAATATTTCGCCACACCATTGGGTGGCATCTTCAGGAAGGGGAAAAATGTATAAATAATTTTTTAAATAATTCAATAAATGAAAAATGTTTGTAAAACTTTTCTTAAAAAAACAAACAAACAAAAAAAAAACAAACGAAACAACAACGAAAACAATTTTTATGTGAATCATCATTTAATTACGTAAAAACTTTAAAGTTTAACTGAATGACCACAAACAACTGATCTTCTAAAAGAGCAAATTCTGCGCTGCGTTGATGTGATAAGCGAAACTTTGCTGCAAAATATGCTTCGAAGTTTTGTGAAAAGAGCGGACGCCTGGCAAAGTCCAGTTTTAAGAAATTTACTTCCTAACTTCAGGTTTGTCCACCCTTTACAAGGTATTTTTATAATAAAGTGAGATACGTGTATCATTGAAAAGGATATTCAAATTTTAATTAGTTTACTTATTCTTATATAGATATATTTAATTTATTCCTTACATTTTACGAGCATTGCCACTAGATTTAATATGAATTAAATGCTTTTTACGATTAAAGTCCTTAAATAAGGATTTACATAAAATTTATCATGAATAAAATAATACATACATAAATATTGTAGTAACTCACTTTTTTCATCCTTAATAACCGTAACGTTGATTTTAGTTAAAATGTTGAAATGGAATTCCCAACCACTAACATAACGATCGTCATTCTGCACTACTATTAAGCTTTTACGACTGTTGCAAGCAGCATCCAATAGCACAACCACTGCAGCTTGTTTACCCAAACCACTTTCATCATTATAGACGCAGAATTCATTCTTTGCCAAAAAATTGTGCATAAAGCGTATGGCATCAATTTGAAAGCCTTTTAGATATTGTCTTATATGACCCGGTATTAAGGCACGAAATGATAACCTTACAGGCTCCGGAGGATGGTCCGCTGTGAAATGATACATGTTGCATTGGCTACCAACAAGTATTCAAACAAAAGTTCTTTCAGTGCACGTAATGTAAAGATAGGTATATCGCAACTAATATGTAAAGTAATTTTAAATAAAAAAATATGACAAACATAGAAAATGACCCTATGAGTAAAGATGACGGTGTATCAATATTTTCCTGGTTTATACGCAAATTTGTATAGAACGGCATGTGTGCATTTGTTTTTTGTATTTTACTCAATATTTACAATCTTTTTTACACATAAGAAAGTACACTGTTTTTAATAGTTTTTGTTTTTTTTTTATTATTATATGGCCTTAATAGGTCAATGAAGTTTTTATTATTAAAACCAAAAAGACGTTCTTATTGTGTTGTTTTTGTTCTGAGGTTTTTCTGCAGGCAGCTACTCTTGCATTAGTTTGTTTGTGTAGTTATTGTGATTGTTTTTATATTTTACTTGGAGCTTTTTTTGGTACTGCATGAATTTAGTTACGTGATAACACCAGAGCTCTGACATTGTGAGGTATAATAAATTCAGACATCTTTCCCGCCATTTTTTCTTTTCGATAATAATTATCCAGCAAGTATTTTGTATTTATCACGTTGTACTTTATAGCATGCACATAAATTTTTCATTATTATTTTTACTTAGTATAACACATGCAATGAAAAATATTAAGTATTATTTAATATAAATATTTTTCCGAAAAAATAAGAGCAGCAAACCTTCCTGCCAAAATCAAATTTAAGAATTAAAACAAAACAGAGATTATGAGAACAAAAACACCAGTGCTGCCAGTTTCAGATAGTTCACGCTAAAATGATTTGTCTAATATCGCCAAAATAGTCTAAATATTATAAATATAAAAGTTTTTTAAAAAACATATTTTTTATTGCAAAATATAAAAATTTTATTCTTTATAACAACCTAAAAAAGTATTCATATGAAAAAATGAAATTCATTTGCTTTTTACAATACTTAAAATAAAAAGAATCAGGAATAAACAAAATAATACAAAATAATTTTGTTTAAAAATAAAGCGAATGTATAGAATTTAACTAATTTTTTGCAATTAAAGTTTAAATTTCGAGGTCAAAATTGTATATTAAAATAGAAACAAGTCAATCTCATTTCTTTCTCATTATTGCCTTTTTACACATTTATTTTGTATTAAATCTATTGAGCACATTTTCGTTTGGAATTGAGAAGTTCGTATTGCATTTTATTTCTCATTTATGTTTTAAAAGAATTTATTACAAAAACAGTTCTTTCGACACAAAGATTAAGTGTTAGAACCACAAATATAACGTTAGAACTACCAACTACTACTAGGTAGTTTAAGCTATAAAAATATTAAAATTTTTTAAAAAATTAAATCTAATGTGTGAAATGCAGTTTTAGTCAAATATTGTTTTCATTGCCATGTTTAGCTGACAACATTGTCCGCCACTATGAGTTATTGGAGGTTCTACATTTTAGTCAGTGCACCTATTAACTTTATTCCTTATTTCTGCATAAAATCGGTAGAATGGGACAACTAGAAATAGTTGATAAGATTTAAAAGTCAAAAGTTATACCCAAATTATTGCAGTCCTATGATAAATGTTAGAATCTTAAATCAAAGCATAACTATATGCTCCCTTTTCCTTAGACTGATATTCAAAGAAATAATGAGGTTATATTGCGGCTAATTTATCGTTATTAAAATTAACATTTGTAGACGCTATGTTATTGAGAATCACAGCATATTATTTACAGCTGTTTTATAATGTTTACTAATTTGACATAACTCATCTGTCTTTTACTTTTCGAATTTAAAATGGTTCGCATCAAAAATCGGTAATTTGTAAAACTTCCGTTTTCATATAATAATTTTTGATCTGTTCTTTTTTAGTTATGTTGTTGTGCAAATTGTTCCATATAATGAGCAGAACAAGGTGTTTCACATAAAAGACCATGTGCTGGCAAAGTGCATATTAGGGCATGTCCAAAAGTATTATGGGGTCTATGGTGTTGGGTTGTTGGAACATGGATTTCGTGTTAAATATTGCAATGAAAGGACAAAAATTGCTATAATTCGCTGTTCTCATTATTCGCATAAATTTGTTACGAGCATTCTACCATTAATCACAGTGGTAAGTTAAAAAGCAATTATTTAAATTGAAGCTAACACTGAGATTGTGTGGGTGGCACGTCTAATTGTTTTTAAAAAAGCTGTATTTGGATATTTTGTTTTGAAATCCTTCAAAAATATAGTACAGAAGATTTAGGAAATTTGAAGCTATAATAGAACTTATAAATGAAAAAAATTCAGTTTAGAATAAATTGAAAATGTCAAAGTTTAACTTTGTACGTGTTTTTTGAGTTGGACTTATAAGCAATAGAAATATATAACATTGAAAGCAATTTCAACACTAGAAATCAAACGGAAATTATACAAACTAAAAATGCTTTCCCTGGAGTAAAAAAAAAACACTTTGGCGGTGGGTTAACATATGAGTTTTATAAAAAAAAATATCTCCAAAATTATTTTAAAAGACTTGATTTCCAAAGGTATCATAAATAAAATTTATCGATATTATTTCTAATATTTTCAAAATACGTATCTATGTTTACATCGAAATATCTTTTTTTTAGATTGGTGATTCTCGAGCAAAATTTCGTACCATCTACACAGGTGCCACAATAATGCAATGCAATAAATTTATAATAAAACACCAACAACAATTTTTAGATCGTATAGTGGGACAACTTGAATCGGCGAAAGAACGGCGAGATATGATAAAACGTGTACTAGAATTCGAAATAAACTAATATTGTGAAGTATGTAATAAAAAAACATAAATAAGTTTAAAAGTAATGTTATTTTTTAAATGTAATAAAATTACTAACTTAAACTAATACAAGTTGCGACATAATGTTTTTACCAAGCATTTTTCACAAATTATACTTCGACTAAAAACTTGCGTGAGGTTGAATTTTTTCCTAATCTGTGAAAACATTTATAAAACTTATGCTGTAAATCTTGAAATGTCAATTTATGTTTTTTACTAAAAACGTTAATGTATATGCCTAAAACTACCACAAGCCCAGACCAAAGATATCTGTAACAAAAAAATTATATGAATAAATTTTTTATACATATTTAGGGGCATAAACTTACTGAATAGTAAACGGTTTACTAAAAAACACAAATGATATTGCTATGGTAACAGCTTTTCGTGCTGTAGTTACTGTGGCTGCAACCGGAGCTCCGCTACTCTTTACTAAGGCTAAAACAAAATGTATACCAAGATAACCCGAAAGGCTGAAGAAAAATCCGTAGCCAAATGATTCTCGATAATGCTAAAATAAAATGAAAACAGCAAATCACTACATTGAAAAATTAGGATAATTTTAATTTACCTCCAAACAGAATGCAAATCCGTTAAAAAAATTCCCCGTTACCATCATTATGACAAATAGATAAATAAAGCCAATACCATAAGAGAACAAAACCACTTCACTGCTAGGAGCCCGATAATCACGCATAGCCTTTTCCTGAACATTGCCAATAGCAGCATCACATAACAAAGCACCAGATATCATTGCTACACCAGCAGCATTAAAATTAGGTGATATTTGCGAGTCAGCCAAAGTAAACCAAGCTAATCCTGCGCACATGGAAAGGGCAGCAGCGAAGTCAAGAGGACCATAGCGCTTTCCTTGTATGAGAGTACTACCCACCATTACTGGAATCAGCTTGCAGCATTTGAATATCACTTGTGTAGGGTAATTCAAAAAACCTAAACTAGAATTTGAAAGGCCCATGGTGCCCAACGTTAAAGCTGCCAGTACAGCATAAATTTTCATTGGTATATTTCTTTGCAGGACTAGTACACCGCTACGCTTGGCCTCTAAATTACGCTCCAGCAAACCAAAGCAAATGTAATAGCCGAATTGTATAAGAGTCAAAAACCAGCCGTATGATCTTAAATCCTCCTCGGTAAAAATGAATTCTTGCAAATAGCCATATAACAAATACAAGACAAATACACCTGCACAACTAAGCAAAAATTGTGTAGATTTATTATAGTATGTCAATTCAAAACATAATATTCTCATCTCCGCAGGTTCAGTATTGTCTACTGTAACGGGTCCTACAACATTATTCTTTAAGCTTGTCATTTGTACATAATTATTACTCATTACAACAGATTTTATAAGTATTTACTGTTAATAGTATGATTGATGAAATTGAGCACTACTTTAACATATTAATAAAATAAATGGATTTTTAACGAGTCTTTTGCCAAAGAACATTTTTTACAAAAAAAAGTGCAACAACATCTATATTATAGTTTGTGATTTATACCACAGAGCACAATTTAAATCTTACAGATATTTGTATATTCAAACGTTAAAATCTAAAAAAAAATTTGGTAAACATATGTGAAAGTATTTACATATAGTTTGACGTTAGTTTAAACTAATTTGACGTACCAGCTACAAACTTTCGCCAGACTTCAGAGCAGGGGATAGTATACTATTTTCAGTCTTAAACAGCTAGTTTATATAAAAGACACATCTCTAAACACATTAATATCCATGAATTTTTTTCTGCTTTTCCTACATAAATTAATACAAGGCATAAAAAAATTAGCTGCAACATTGAACTGGATTTTTTTTTTTAATTTATAACAGATAACTATTATATACAGTCTAAACGAAGCATAAGTTTAGAAACCTTGTGTTTCTAAAATCTGTTACCGACATTAAAAAATTGTAGAGTGCATAGGTGAGTGCTAAAAAACATGAATGACAATCAATATTCAAACAGAAGTTTACGATGGAGTGAAACATGTAAAATGTGTTCAAGTAACAAATTAATATTCATATGACAAATTTCCTGCCATGGAATTATGAAAGCATATCGTACAAAATGTTAGATAAGAAAAAAACAGTAAGAAGAAATCCTGAGTCAATTCAAAAAATTTGAGTTTTGCATTGGGCATACTAAAGTATCACAGGTTACACTAATTTATGTACCACTCTTTTTCTATTTGTTACTATTATAGGTTTTGATTATAAATCAGTTAAACCCAGGGTGGATTTTAAATAATATTTTAAATTCGCCTTGCCTTAAAGTGTATTTAGTTAGTAAAATCCAAGGTGAGTTTATTAATAATAATAATTCGCTTTGAGCGTGCATTACCTTTAAGAGTAGAAAATTTTTAAAGATACACTTTTTTCCAACTATGCATTAACAAATGGCGTCCTGGAAATTTTTCCTTTGACAGCTTAAGTAAAATTTTAAGCACGTCGTGTATAAAGTTTTCACAAATTGCCAAGATCAAGGAAGTTCGTTAATATAATTTACTAGATATAACCAAAATGGAAGGACCGCCACCTCCAAGAGGTGAATACACATGAAAACAAAAAATTAACGCCCCGGCTAACGCCGTTAATATGCAAATAGGTGAACAAATTTATATATATATGAATGTATTTACTTTTCTTTTTGCAGATGTTAGCCTGTGTAATATAATTGATAAACTGGCTGAGTTTGTGGCACGAAATGGACCTGAGTTTGAAATGATTACAAAACAGAAGCAGCAGAATAATCCAAAATTTGATTTTCTCTACGGTGGTGAACATGCGGCATACTATCAATATAGAGTAGCAGCTGAGCAAGCCTGTAAGTTCCATTTGTATGTACATACGTATTTGTAATAAAATTAAAAAATGTTTTTTACTCTACTTATTCCTAGATTTAAAGCAACAAACATCTGGTGTTAATTCAAATCAATCCCATTACACACAAGGTCCGCCACCTAATATGATGCATCATGCTACTGGTCAAATGCCATCAATAAGCCAGAATGACACTGCTAATTCCTTCAACATTAGTCAACCGCCACCAAATCTACAATTATGGAATACAAACGCCACACCATTAAGCAATAATACCAATACAATTCCTACGCAAGCATCATCTAATGGCAATAGTCAGTCTTCTGTGGCCATTAATTATACGGCACAAATAGAGGCGCTTAATATGCAGCAAAACTCTTTAAGAGAACAAATTCGCCAGTCCGAATCAAACTTGACAGCACAACATACGGTAATTTTTATTAGATATATAAATAATCGTACCTTTTATCATCTATCTAAAATCTTATAGATCATTAATTTTGCCTTAAAAGTAAGGTAATTACTAATATTTAACATTTTTTTGGGTGGTTTTTTGAGAAGGCAATTTTATTTCACTTAATAAGTAACATGGTCGCCCAAAATTTTTAATGCGCTCAAAAATCTTTAAATGCATTGTTTGCATAACTTCCAGCCATTTGTCTTTGCCTATCATTAATAACATGAGAGCCTTGTGTTGTTTTATTATCACAGCGTTAGTACATTCCGAAAAATTATTTGTTAGATTCAACTAATTTCCACTCTTACTGATTTTTACATCACGTTTCACTCAGTATTTAATTTCTACATCATCTGTTCCTCACTAATTTTATCAGGGATTTTGCTTGTGTGAATATTTCTTTACAATTTTTGGCTTTGTTGTCGATTTTAATAATCATGGTTCCAATAAGTATTTTTGGTATCGATTTCAGCTTATTTTTTGCTAAAGTAAAATCCCGGGTCAGTACTCACAGTATTTGATTCAGCGTGGAGTTATTTTTCAATGGAATAGTTTCTTTTAAGAACCGTTTTTCTCAGCTTGTGCACAAATTCTTATGTTTAATATTAGCAATATTTAAAGTGGTTTGCTTAAAAAAAATGCAATCTGAGTTGTTATCTGAGTTGTACAAATTAATTTCCTGTTTTGTTTATCAACTTAAAAATTTTTTAAAAGATGACATTTTGTGAAAGTGAGATACATCATTCATAAATTGCTATGCTCCTTGTGCTTTTATTTATGCTTATTTTATTTTGTTTTACAAACTAAGTAGTGATTCCAGTCTTACTTCTCTGTGTAGAAAATTTCTATATGAAATGTTTCTAAAAATATATATATATATATTTTTCAAAAACTTCCAAACATCTTTGAAAAATCAAAAAAGAAATAATTCTTATAAACAGAACTAACCAATAATAAAAGTTTTACTTAAAATATTAGATTTCTATTAAAATTTCTTATCCATAATATATCAAAAAAATTAAGAAAAACTTCTCTTCATGTAGGTAAATTATCCCTTATAGGCAAGATTTCATTAATTTTAGAAAAAGTTTTAAAAGAAGGCACAGAAAACCACAGTATTCGACAAAACCAATTAAAGTGGAACTAATTCACGTACAAATTTTTCTTGCAAGTTAAGAACAATTAACCAATTATTTAATTCAAAAGCAAAAGAGATCAAATAGTTTTTTTTATTAATTGATACAAAATGTTTGTAAATAATAAACATTTTTGATATCATTACCAAGCAGTACCTCTATGTTTATTTCCGAAAGAAATAACTCTATATTCTCTTGGATATATATATATATATATATATATATATATATATATATATATATATATATATATATATATATATATATATATATATATATATATGAACAATCTTTTCAAATTTTAACAAATTTTCAGGTTGGCATTAATAATAATTAATATATAGAAAATCATATTTACTTTAAAAAAATCGCTCTTTAATTGCTGTTTATTTACGACAAATATGATAAATGGTGGTACATAAATAATGCCAAGGCCGAAGTTATATAACTTTTGCTTAACCCTTTTTTATTTACAATTTTTGTGGAAATATTTTATTAAAGAAATAATCAATGCAATCTCATTAAATAATTGTCCCCGAAATTCGTAAGAAAAGTCAGTTTTGGGCATATAAATAGAATGACGATAAATATTTATATGAATTTCATAGACAACGAATAAAATTAAATTTTGTTTAAAAAAAAAAAACTAAAATTGATGGAATGCCTTTTTTGTCTGTCGTCGTTATTAAATACATTTTTAAACACTGTTTATGCCACCATAATTACTTATGAAGTGTGCAACACTTAAGAACTAAATATTAATACAAATTTTTAATTATTCTGTTTGATTTAAAAGTGAATCAATCATAGTCTGCAATGTATATAAATGGCGTTTTTCATAGAGGTTTAGAACTTTTAAATGAGATAAAGTAAAGAATTTTTCAAATTGATCTTAGCCACGACTGGCTCGGACGTAGTTTAAACTAGACGTCCGATTTTCGAAAACTTGCCAACACTTGTCGCCACATATTGGTCATCACAACACGGTGAATGTTCTTCAAATGGTCCATCGTTTCGTACTTGTCGTTGTAGACCACCGACTTCACATATTTCCATATAAAATAATACAGCGGCATTAAATCTCACAGCCTCTCATGGGTCCGAAACGTGAAACTATGCGGTTACCAAACGTTTTCTTCAAAGAATCAATTGGTGTACAAGGTGTATGAAATGTGGCGTCGTTTTATTGAAACCACAGCTCTGATTTCACCAGCCCATATAGCACATCAAATAGTTAATTTTTTTTGGATATACCGGTGTCTCAACATACACTTGAGGATTATCATCACTCCAACCAAATACACAGTTTTGTTTATTGACTTATCCATTCAAACAACTTATGAAAACGAAGAGGCGTCATTCTTTTCATGTTGAAATGGTAGACCAAATTAAACATAAATCACTTGACAGCTGACAAAATGGCTGCCAGTTAAAATTCTATACCTCTATATAAACATGCATATTTCTTTTCTATGAATATTGTATAAAAAATGCATATGTACATATAAATATAACTTGGAATAATTTAGCAGAACAGCAGAGACCTTTGATAATTGTTTTTTAACAATCTTTTTTGATAAATGTATAAATGCCTGTAAAATGAAATTAGTTTTTGGGAAGTTATTGTCTTTCTCTTACAAAAATACAGAATACAGTATTACTATAAAGCAACTTTTAAGTATATATTTATTTTTTATTTGTAACAATCTCATTTTTAATATCTATCTACATTGAAAATTTTACTTTACTTGTATATTTTTTTATAAAAAAACCAAAACTCGAATAATTCCAAATAATCTCTGCTACAAAATCATACGAAATTATTTAATTACAAAAACAAATAAAAAAATAAATAAAAATAAAATTACATGTTTTCTGACAAACATAACCAATCATTGTGCAAATATTTCCAAAACAAATGATACTGAATTAAAAACCAAACCAAAACAAAAAAAAAAACAAAACAAAAATCAAATTAAATACAAAATACCATGGGACACATTTAGGCACTGATGGCACAACAAAAAAAGCAAATAGAGGAAGCCATAGAGGCTGCACAAAATTTACAACTTGAAAGCAAAGCTGAGGAGCTAAATATTTCTTTAAAGGAGTTCGATAGTATTCTACAGCCCATTATTGATTCATGCACTAAGGATAGTATTTCACAAGGTAAATATAAATAAACAATTTGTCTTTTTTTTTTAACCAAACTTAGAAGTAATAATTAGTTAAAGTAGTTAAAAAAGCTGTACTATATTACAACTTCAAACAAAAAAAAAAAAAAAAATTATAACTGAAAATCATTTTGATTTTCATAAATTTTATATTATTTTTAAATTAAAACAAATTACAAAAAAACCTTTAACTGCTTAGCAAATGAAATAATAAATTTAATGTTGCAATTTTAGGAAAAAACTGGATATTACAGCACTCATCCGACAGCGCTAAAAACAATGTCGTTTTACAATATCTTTTAAAAAAGTATGCGTCTGTTTATAAGTTTAAGTTCCAATTTCTTTTTTTGATAACATTTTATTTGTATTTATATTTTACTACAATCTTTTAAGCAAATTTTATTAATTGTATTTAACTTTCTTTACAACATGATGAGTATTGATCTAATGAAATATTCACAAATTTTTGGTCCTGGAATCCCATCAACGAATTTCTGTTTGGCTACATTTCTTTTTAAACGAGTTGTAGAATGTACTTACATACATACATACACTAACACATACATACTTCAGACTTACACACATGACTACGAAAAAATTAAAAAAAAAAACGAAATTAAATAAATAAACAAAAAATAGTTTTAACATTCAAAACGTTTGTAAAATTATTATGATTTACGTTTTGATTAAAAACTATTGAAATGGACAAACAAGACCTTTAACAATATAATCAACCATCACCACCTACAACTCTTGAATGTTTAAAAATAGCACAACAAATAGAAAACAAAAATATCGTTTGTTAATTTATTTTTAGGGCTTTGGCCGATGGTACAACATTTCAACAGAAATTACATCTTATTTATTTAATAAATGATATTCTTCACCATTGGTAAGTAAACTTTTAATACTATTTTCTATAAACGATAATTCTCCTTTTTTTTTTACATAAAATTACAAGATATTTTAAAAGCTAATTGCTTAATGAAAATGAAAAAAACAAAAACAAGTTAGAACAATTAGACATTTAAAAAACATGTAGATCATTTTAACAATTACAGTAGAATCTCATAAAATTAAAACTGCACATTTTAATGTATTGGACGCTTTGAATTTAAAACCACAGGTTCTGAAAGTTTTTTTTTTTTATTTTTTTTTCGCCACAAATTATTTTTTTTTTGCTCATAAAAGGTAAAATAAAATGGCAATCACACAGTTATTCGTGGTTATATGCAAGTTAAATCTGATATGATTGTTCAAAATAATGATAATATAATGATTTGCCACTAACACAATTGGCTCAACGAAATGAGGATTGCAATAAAGTTCTTCGAATAAATATTGATTCTTTTAAATAAATTATGCGAAACAATTCCTTCCTTAAACATAAAAGACGGAGCTGATGCAGAGAATAGCGATGAGAAAGTTTTAGATAGCAGCGACGTCGATATCGTCGTAACTACAGCTATTCTTCACGTTATAAGCTGGCACGAAACCAATAATATATTTTCCAGTAAACACATATCTAACTTTTTGGATGTCCGTAACGATATCGTTGCATCCAGTTTAATTAAAACAACACAAGCTAATTAAATAGCTAATAATTGAAAAAAAAAACTATTTTTTAAGTAATTTATTCATCGGAATCATTTTCAATCTAAGCAATTTTATTATTCGTGCTTGATTCCTTTAAATAAATATTTCATGATATTCTCACGAAATATTTATTACAAAAATTTTTATTAAAAAATAAACATTTTATGATATTCTCATAAAACATTTATTTCAATTAAAATAAAAAAAAAATAAAAAAAAAAATATTTGAAATGTATTACTGCGGGGGAGAGCATATCCATATTGCAATTTCACTATTGCTCACATAGCTCATCAGTGAATTTTTTTTTTTTATTTTTTTTTTTATTTTTATTGAAATAAATGTTTTATGACAATATCATAAAATGTTTATTTTTTAATAAAAATTTTTGTAATAAATATTTCGTGAGAATATCATGAAATATTTAATTAAAGGAATCAAGCACGAATAATAAAATTGCTTTAAACTATTTTTTAAAATTTTTCTATAAATTTATGAAAATGCAATTATTTAAATGTTAATAAATAAAAATTTCGTTGTTTTTGTGTAAAAAACAAATGTCCAGAAATTTGTCCAGTTTTAAATTTTGAGATCCTACTGAACTGAATAATTATTTATTTTAAACTTGCTACTTGTTGTCGTTGATGTCTGGGTCTATTTTTAGAGTCTTCCTTAGGCATTGTTAAAATCAAAAACTCCTTATTGTCTTTGCGCTCTCACTGTGACCGAAAAACGGAGGTAACAAAATTTAAGGCCTCGAAAAAGTGTCATCTTTGGCTTCAAATATCAGTTTTTATATATACTATTCTTTCTAAAGTAAAGATTCCTTAAGTTACTGGTTTTTAGACAATAGTTAATATCTACTTTATATATCTTTCCCAATCTTTTTCAATCGAGTGTGTATATTTATTATGAATGTTTTAAGCCAAAAATTTGTAGGCCGCACGCACGTATTACAAATACGTTTAAGTGTTTTATTTTGTATTGGACACTGTTATGGCATTTCAAACATGTGGCATAACATTTTGATTTATATGAATCCGAGATTGTTATGGATCGAAAAAGCAAATTCTTAAGCTCATAGATTAAAAAGGTTACGAAGAGTAATACAAGCATAAATCGTTACTTTCGGCCTAAAAAAAACGGCCTAAAAAGGAAAAGAGGCCTGTTTCGATTATTACTTTCAAACCATTCAAAACAAAAATAAATCAATTTAATGTTAATTAATTAAAGATCTTGCTGACTGGATCAAATAAGAGGTTTAAGAACAGAAATGTTTGTATTTTGCAGAGTTAAAAAACAAAATTTTAATCAAAATTATTTGTATTTATTAAAAGGGTTTTCAACAAGAAGTTTGTTTTCTAAATAAAATAAAATAAAATAAAAAAATTTTGATTAAGATGATTCAAATTTTATTGTATTACAAGGAGAAAAGTTCGGCAGTTATTTATGCAAAATGATATTTGGCAAATGTCCTTCACGACGACGCTGACAGATGTTGATTCTTTCATCAAAGTTTTTAATGATTTTTTGACAAAATGATGGGTCCTATTTCGTTAATTACATCACGAATTTTGAGTCTTAAGACAGAAGTCGATTCGCTTGGTTCCGTATAAACTATGTCCTGTTCTGTATAGCCCCACAAAAAGTAATCAAATGGTGCTAAATCACACGATCTAGCTGGCCATTTAATTGCTGATTGTCGTGCAATAAATTGATCCTTTCATTGGCTGTGAGGCATGTAGCACGTGTTAGTGATATCCACGTCGTCAATAACAGGCCAAAATTGTGTTGCTAGCACGCGATAGCGTGATCCATTGATCATTATCGCGTTTTCAGCCTCATCTTCGACAAAAAACGGCCCAAATACGCCTCCAGATCACATAGCGCACCACACAGTGACACGTTTTCAGAAGCCCAAATGCGGCAATTATGCCTGTTGACATACCTCGACAAGTGAAAATGAGTTTCGTCTGAAAAAATGTTTTTTGCAGAAAAACCAGCCGGTTGTTTCTGAATGAATTGAGCGAATCTACGGCAATGTGAATGGTCGGTCGGCTTCAGTTCTTTCACCAGTTGAACCTTGTAAGTCTTCAACGTCAAATCCTTGTGGTAGTTTTGGATAACCCCAATTGTTGAGAATGTCGAGGAATTGACAAATTTGGATCAGTTGAACGGCCCGGTCGAAAACGCGTTGGTGTTCGCACATTTTGTATCGAGCCTGCCGACTCAGGTTTAACAATCAAATCCTTAATAGCGGTCTCAGAAGGCCCATTATGTTGTCCGAAAACATTACGAATTTAGCGAAATGTAACTTTAACACAACCACCATTTTCATAGTGAATTTTAATTATTTGAATGCGATTTTCGTGCGAAATTGAATTCATTGTAACAATCGCCAATGCATCTAGTACGAATACGTCAAAAAATTAAATGTCAAGAACTATCATCTTTGTTGCCACAGATGAAAAACAAACTTCTTGTTGAAAAACCCGATAATAAGACTAGTAAATAATATTATTAACTAGCTGATCAGACAGAAGTATCCTGTGAAATTGTAATAAATTTGTTTGCTTTGTAGTTTTAAGGAGTTTTACATGCACATTTTCCGAACTTAAGACATTATTCGTAATAACTTTGAGGGAAATCTATATATGTCGGATAAAACTAAAGCACGAATTCATGCTTCTAAGGAAGCGCTGTAATAACATTAACAAGAAGGTTTATTTGAACGAAAAATACCAATATTTTTTAAAGAATTTATATTACATAAAATTAAAATAAAACAAATTTTTGTTTATAGTGAAATTGAAATAGCAACATTGTTACTTACCGTTATTTTTAATAAGATCATTTAAGTTGTGGGCAGAAAAAATTTGCATTCACTTACGAATTGTTTCTATGCTTGTTAATAAAATGGCAAGAAATAAATATTCAGTGCATTTGAAAGACAAAATCATAGTTGATTTAAATTATGATGAATCCGTAACGTCCATTGCAGCAAAACTCGGTAACTATCACAGTGTTATGTCCAGAATTATAAGCTATTTTCGTTCCTCAGGCTCGTTGGCAACAGTAAAGAAAGGTATGCCCATATGCCAAACATGTAAAAGAGATGACCAGGCAATAATATATACGATTAAGAAGGATCTATTTATATTGTCAAAAGCCATTGCTACAAAATAATCACTAAAAGTTAAGTAAAGAACGATTCGATCGCGGGCTGTAGAAGGTGGCTTACAAGCAGCCCTTAAATGAGCAAATGACCCTTAACACACATCTAGTTGTGCCAAAGAGCTCCCCCCGGGGGCACATTTATCGGTCTTTATAGAATACTCGACTATTTAGACCTGTGCAACTGGGGGAAAAAGGGAGCACAGTCCCCTGAAGACAGGCAGGTGGTCAACTGGAAACTCCACTTTATTTCCACGGGGATCAGTGACCCGCAGAGTTCATTATTTGTCTCTTTAGACATTTAATAGTTCTCTGGTTGATCATTGAGGTTGGCCCCTATATGGGAGCATCGTGGTGGTTGTGGTTTTGCGGCCCCATAAGGGAAGAATGAATATTATGGTGGCCAGGATCATTTCACTGATAATGACACGCAAAGTGAATGATCCAGTCCAGTGAGCATGCTTGACATGTGTTTCTGGACAGGAGTTAGAAAGTCTCCAACTCTTTAGCAAGGTGTGATAGTTTGCAGACCTGCCCTGGAATTATTCAAGTTGCAACTAGGTGGTTCTGTTGCTTAGAATTATGTCTTCGGCTATCTAGGACGTATGTATAACGTTCCAAATTATACAAAGTGGTTTGTCCACCATCTGATTAAGACTTCATAGTCAGGCGCGGATGTAAATCAAATCACGCTTTGTGCCAAAGAGTAATTCGTTGACAACAAAAATAATGTTTTAAATTGGCCGCCAGAATTACCCGATTTCAATCCCATAGAAAATTAATAGGAAGGTCGAAAATTAGACCGCGATAACTGTAAAAATAGGGAGTGAGCTCTTCAAAAGTGCGAAAACTGCGTGAATTACAATTTCTCCAGAGATATCCATTTTAATTCATTTAATGAATTAAATTAATGGATACGCCACAAAATACTGAGCCTTTTTTTGTCACTTACCCAGTACCTAATGTGTGGTTTAGTTTTGTCGCCTTTGAATAATGAAGAATTATTATTATTTTTGTTTTAATTTAAACATTTTTTTTCTCTATTACAATTTAATTTGGTTTTTTAATATTTTGTTGAAAAACAACACACAGGTCGTGCCTTAGTTTTGTTCGATACTGTATGCATTATATAGACAGACTTTTAAAATTTACACAGAAAACTTAAAGGGTAACCCCCCTAAGTTTGATGGTAATAGACGGATACTTTTACTTACGCACATTTACATTTTATTAATTAACAAAACAAAATATATTTTTATTATAAACTTTTGTTTATAATTATTGCCGAAAAACTTCTTAAAATTGTTAATGTTATTTAAAATCGTACATTAACAGTTGCTCGCTGAAAACTGGTACGGCTCCTTTCGTACCATTTAAATAGTCTGTAATCGCCTTTAGTCTTCTAAATAAACAAACAATTTGAAAATTTGTGGAAAAAAAGAATTCTAAAATTTTTTAAAAAGCAAAATGTTAATTCACATTTTCTTACAGTGTTCGGAAAAATGCGAATGAATTGAAAAACAGTCTGGAAAATGTTGTTATACCAATGTTTTGTAGTGCCGATTTGAGTAAGTATGATGAAATATTTAAATGCGAAAAAATGTCGTGCTCAATATATTAATTAAATAAAAAAATTTTAGTTGCAACTACCGAGCAAAGAGCAAAACTTACAAAACTTTTATCGTTATGGGAATCAAAAGCTAAATTTTTTGATGCATGTGTCATATCAAAGTTACAGTCACCAGATTCTTCTATGCATGAGTATAAAACAAATTTACAGAATTTACATCATGAAGTTACGGCCAAATTTACTCAGGCTGTAAAGGCGCAACTAGATAAGTATGATTTTTAAATTAATTTAATGTTGTAATAAAAGATTTAAGTAGAGAGAGAGAGAGAGAGAGAATTTTTTCTTAATTATCATTGTTTCTAAAATCTGCAGCTATCAAAAGCAACATACAATTTTTATACAACATGCCACCCAACAAATAACAAGATTGGAACAACAGAAACAACAATTGGAACAGCAAATGTTGGCTGCTGTTATGCCAAATACCGCAACCTTGCCACCGAACTCAGTAGGACAACAACAGCAAGTATCGCAACAACTTGTTAAAAATATACCATCATTAATGGCTCACAAAGTAACAATGCCTGTAATGGATGATACTGATCATCACTATGCAAACCAACAGGGACAACAGCAGCAGCAGCAGCAACAACAACAACATCAACAACAAAACAATAACTTTTTTATACCAGATATGTCAAAACCTCCACCAGGTTTTATGAGCGGAAATACCAATATCACACCCGTAAATCAGATTTCCGCATTAATGCAACAAACGCCGTTCGCTCATATGAATAGTAACATTCCAGTTAATCAAAATCTTAACAATCCGCCGCCAAATTTATTACCTACTAATGATATATTGAGCACTGTTAGTAATTTAAATGTTGATTTAATAAATGTCAATGCGGCTTTGCAATTAGTACACCAGCAACAGCAACAGCAACAACAGCAGCAGCAGCAGCAACAGCAGCAGCTTTTGGCATATGATCAACAATCAAAATTGTCCTCTGCTGGTATAATGATCAACGATGATGACTGTATACCGCCACCTCCTAGTTTGCTAATGGAGCCAGAATCAGAGCAAATACCATCTGCAGCGTATTACGATTTACCTGCCGGTCTTATGGTACCATTAATTAGACTTGAAGATTATCGTTACAAACCCTTGGATCCTGTAGACATACGTCTTCCGCCACCTGCACCCCAAAGTGAACGTTTAACGAATGCCTTGGCCGCTTTTTACGCTCTTCCTACCCATGACAGACCAAGAGATAAGTGCGTTTTAATTTAACCATTCTTGTTTAGCAAACATAAACTTCTTGTCAAACACTTTTCTTTTTGTGAATTGTAAATTTTCAAAATTGTCGCTCATAATTTTCAGACTTAGTTTTAATAGTTTAATATGTTATATTAGGAAAAAGGAAAAATGTATTGCAAGGAGTTGGTTTGCTAAGTTTATTTTTTATTTTATTAATTATTTTCTTTTTTGTTTTTTAGTGAGGGTTGGGAAAAACTTGGCCTCTATGAGTATTATAAAGTTAAAAATGCGGCTAGAAAACAAAAAGAAGAAGAAATTAAAAATGGTTTGCGTGAAAAGTCACGTTCACCTTCACCAATTATTTTGGCGAAACCTGTGCCTAAAAAAGTTAACAAACGGTGTTATCGGTTAGTTTCCAAGTGCTGAATTTTAAATACTTTAATAATTTTGAAAATTTCTACGTTTCAGCTCTAAAAGTCGTAGTCGCTCTCGTTCACCTTATAAATCAAAATCACGTTCACGATCTCGGTCTCCGTTGCCACAACGTTCAACAGGCAATCGCGGAAGCGGCGGCGGTAATGACAGAGGACGTAATAATCGATACAATAAACAAAGAAGTCGGTCACCACGGCGATCACCACCCCGCGATAGGGATAGAGATCGCGATCGGGAGAGAGAAAGAGACCATAATGACAATAACCGTTTAAGTGAACGTAACACCAGGCGTGAACGCGAAAGATCCGTAACACCACCTAGCTTTTTGTAAGCTTTTTGCCATTACAAATAAATAAAGTACTTTGAAATTTATTTAAATATTTTTCGTATTTTCAGCGCAAATAGTTTCGCCAAACCAAATGATTTTATTGAAGAGTCAAATAAAGGCCATCAAATGTTAATGAAAATGGGTTGGGCTGGAACTGGTACTGGTTTAGGTACTAACAATCAAGGCATTGAGCAACCAATTTCTGCTGGCGAAGTTAGAGATCGCAAAGATATGTATAAAGTAAATAAAACAAGCAAAGCATTTTATATTTGTTGTTGTTGGTTGTTGACTTGCATTTGTTTTTCTTATCTTTTGCTTTACAGGGCGTAGGTGTTAATGTCAATGATCCTTTTGAGAATTTTCGCAAAAATAAAGGTGCTGCTTTTGTGCACCGCATGCGTGCGCGTGATGAAAAAAGTTAAATAAATTGACTTTGTTCATTTCTTTTAGTATCATTTTTTATTTTTTGTAAAAATAAAAATGTTTTAAAATTTAATAAACAATTAAGTTAAGGAGAAACAGAATGTATTATTTTTAATTAATATCATTTTATTTTAATTAATATTTTTTTTAGATTTAAAAAGAAACTTAAATTGTATTTACGTTAAAATGCTTCAGTAAGATAATAAACCGCGTATAAAGATCAACTTGAGGTTAGGAATTAAACTGCCTGTCAAATAAATAATGTTCAGAAGTGAGCTCCCATTCTTTGACATTTAAATTAAGTAAAACGTTAAGAAGTATTAAACATGGAACGTTAAACACTCGAGAAAGAATTTTAGTTGTGAAAGTTTACTATCAAAATGGTTAAAGTTTCGCTGAATTGTTAAGTGGAAATTAAGCAGATTTTTCTCGTAATTAAGCTTCTGGGACCACTGCGTGTAACTTAATCGTTATATTCGAGGCTTACAGTATTGTTGCTGACAATAGACCAAAACGATATGCTCGTAGTGGCCGTAGCGTCGCAAACATAGCCGCTGTACAGCAAAGCCCAACTGGCCTTTGATATCAGTAGCCATTTACTCTTCATTAAAAATTTTTTATGAGAAGGCGGTAGGAAATCAAGCGAGACACAATCTTGTATGAGAACGTTAATGGAAGACTTTACATTAGTTTTTCGAAAGGGAAAATTTTGGTAGGATCTGGTTAAATATATGACGCTGTTTACTTCGTTTCGAATGATTGTGTTCTAGATAGAGATGATCCCATTTCTAAAAGTCGCTGAATTGTGCCGAAAAGTGCTCCTGAGATGAAGGAGAGAGCAATGCAGTCACTAATTAAGCGAGCTCTATTTTATATAGAGCAGGTCAAATAAAATGAAAGAACACCAATAATAAAAAAAATAAATGTACATTTTGTAAAAAAAGGCGTGTAACAACTATTCTGGGCAATATTTAAATAAAAAAAATATTTAGGAAGATAAATCAAAAATTTGTAGATTCTTAAGAAGTTTCGTATGCATAAATCGGCAAGTATGTATTATACTTTTTTAGTCGTCATCAAGGATTTCACGAGTATGCACTAGTTTTTTTTTTTTTTGAAGAAGGACGTGGGGGTCTCTGTAAGACCGAAGTAAGACCCTCATGACAGATTTTATTTGAAATATACAAAATATACCGACGATTTCAGTCTTATAAGATTACTTGATTCAAATGTAAAAAAATATTTGAAGTATTTAAATTAATGTAAATAATTTTTCTTCAATAAAAAAGCAAAATAAAGAACACAATCGACAAAACTAAGATTTAATAATAGACAAGAGAATTTGCTGATCGAAAGATTTGTTGTATTTTTATACTAATAATTTTTACATTACTATTTACTGTTTAAAAATTTTAAAATATATTATTATAGGTAACTTAACGTAATGAAAAATTAAGATATGGATACTATGCTTCTATATGGTATGCTGTATTGGCAGCCTTAGCATTAACCTTCTCAAGAATTGGTATTAGACCTTTACCTGGTCCGCATTCAAAAGTTCGAGGGAAATCGACACCTTGCTGTCGCTCATAGATTTGATGCATTGTTTGTTCCCATTTTACAGGTCGCACAATCTGAAATATATGTTTGTACAAATGAAATATAAGTGTGTAAAAAGATAAAACTAAATGCGGACCTGTTTTGGCAGGTATTTTTTAATATGTGTTACATTTTTATATGGCTTGCCATCTATATTAGAATACACCTTTATGAGCGGCTCTTCCAAAACTATTTCAGCCAAAGCTTTGGCAAATGGCTCAACTGCTGATTCCATAAGAGGCGTATGAAAAGCACCATTCACAGATAAACGTTTAATGCGTCGTATTTTTAAAATCTTTGCATTTTTTTCTAAAAATTCTATTGCTTCAACATTGCCGGCAATAACTTTACAATGTGGGTACATATAATTGCTAACACCACAATATGGTTTTTCTATACCCTTGTCAATACACCATTGTAGGGCCTTTGCACAGGCAACACCTATTTCGGTATCTGGAGCATATAAAACCATGGCCATAGCACCAGCAGCTTTATCGCAAGCCATTTGCATGGCAGTGGCTCGAATTTGTACCAGTTTAAGACCCTTATCAAACGGTATAGCGCCTGCAAATACTAAAGCCGTTAGCTCACCTAAACTAAAACCTGCTGTGGCCACACAAGTACGTATAGCTTTTGGCCTTTCTTCTTTCAGTTGTTCTAAAGCGGACAAAGAAGATACCATCACAGCTGGTTGAGCATATTCAGTACGATTTAATTTTTCCCTTGGACCTTCCAGGCACAATTTTAACAAATCGTAACCTAGAACTTTATTGGCCATTTCAAATATTCTTCTAGCTTCAGGGAAACGCATAAGTCTACTGGCCATTCCAACGTATTGTGTTCCTTGGCCAGGAAACAATATAATTGATGTTTCTTTAGGATTTATTTTTGGCCTTATCACTTCTTCATTTGATAACATATTTTCTAAAATTTTCGCCTGATTTGCTGAAGCCGCTGCCTCTAGTGGCTTTTCTTCAGCTTTGCTGCATTTTATTCGTTTAAAGGTAAATTGTCTTAAACCACAGCGTAAATTAAACATTATTCTTATTAATTTAAAAAATAATAAATAAACGCAAAGTTGTCGCCGGCAAAAGATCTAAAACAGCTGATTATAAAACTTAACCAAATAGTTGGCAGCAGCACTGCCCGAATCAAGGCGAATTAATTTCCAGATGATATCGATGGCAAATTTATTCGTTTTTGACGTCAATCTAACTGTCAACTTTCACACTTAAAAAATATATGTCTGTCAGTTGCACTGCCGAGAAAAACGAATGAATTTCACGTTGCTACCAGCTGATAATTCACCTAGGCCTGAATATTGTGTTTGTTGTATCAATACTTTGTTTTTTGCTTTGTTATAACATTATGATTTGCTTTGACTGCTGAAAGAATTAAATTATTTTGCTATTAAAAAACTGAAATAAAATTTAGATTTTAACGTTGAATACAAGTGGAAAGATTTCGATACGTAACTTTTTTACTACCGAAAAAATTAACGTATCCAACTAAACTTAATTCAAAAACTGATATAATCCATAAAGAAAAGAATTTTTTTTATTAATATTTAGTTAAAATACTGGACTTGAAGAATGCTCTTCCGAACAGGAGAAGTGTAAAATAAAGTTTTCGAAGCATATTTACTACAACCGTATAATTAGATTGGCAATATAAATTTAAACTTTTTATTTGAATAATAATTCGATTTATATAGTGGAATGTGAATACGTTTTTTTACATACCGAATTTCCACTTTTATCAACTTGCATATCTTTATTTTAAGAAAGGGTGCTCGTATAAAAATTATAAAAGAAATACCAAATTAAAAAAGAAAATAGTAAGAGATATTACTAATCGCCATTCTAAAATTTTTATGGTCACATTTGGCGATGATTCATTGCAACTGGTAACACTTGTTCAACATATTACTTCCGTAGCCCGAACATATTGTTACGTTTATACCTTTTACAAACGTTTTGTTGTGACTTATTTATTAAAACATAAATAAAAACATATTCTAGAGTTTTTAAATTAGTTAGAAGTTTATTTACATTAACTACTACAGTACAATTTACTTTACTTATTTTTACACTAACTAAATATCCACTGAGATGCTGCCTTTTTATATTAGTCCACTAGAGATCTAGAAAAATTAAGAATCTTCTACTCCCTTTGTATTACATTTTGTTGTTGTATGATGTACATTCAATGTATAGGTGCCTGTATGTCTGTGTGTATTTTTGTTTTTGTTTTTATGCTGATAAAGTTTCATTCTGGTATTTCTTTTAAGATATTTGTTGTTGTCTTGCGTACATAAGATTTCTCAGAAGACCACTCAATTAATAAACAGCAATTAAAATTGTTATTGTTTGCGTGTATAAAACTTCTACGCAGTTTGTAACTAGAAATTTGCTGTCTTAAGTGTATAAGGTTTCTTAGCAAGCCACGCAGCAAATTTTTTTTCCGGTCTAAATATATAATAATAAGACAAAAATTTAAGAAATTCCATTATAAAATCTACGGATAGTAGCATTAGCTTTCTCTAACGACAAAATAATGATACGCAAATATTTATTGCTGCTTCTTTTGTTTTAAATAAAGGAAATAACAACAATTACCGCTATTTTTCATTGTCACTGTGCTTTTAAAATTGCTTTGAAGTTTTTTGGTTATTTCTCAATAAAATGGCAAAAAACAAATATTTAGCGTATTAAAAGAAAAAAAAAAAAACTCGGGATTAATTGGCAACAGTATATAAAGGTTGACGCACACAAAATACGTATATGATTAAAAAAGATCCATTCATATCGTCAAAGCTCATTTCTGCACAATTATCACTCTTAGAACTGTGGCTGTAGAAGGTGACTTAAAATCTTGCAAAAGTACAAACAAGCCCTTTATGTCACGCAAGCATAGACTCTTCAGGATTGAATTTGCGAAGCACCACCAAGCAATGGAAAGCCATGCTTTTCTCTGATTAATCGATGCTTAAAACCCAGAGATACTGTTTTGCTTTGGGGCTATGACATATGTATGTTCAGGCTTTGACATAGTCTCGACTCAGAATAAAAACCATAACGAATAGCCGCTTAAATGGAGAAACCATCACGATAACGACCCTAAACGTTATTTTCTTTTTAATTTTCAATTTAGTTTAAAAAAAATTATTATCTAATACAATTTAATTAAGATCTTTTTAATTTATTAAAAACAAGTAGTTTATGCTTTAGTTTTGTCCAAGGAATTAAGTCAAGAAAAGAAAATAATATAAATAGTTTTTATTTCAGCCTTAAATACACAATTTTAAATATAATTTAAAGATTATCCTTAAGGTTAGAATGATCAAAGAGAAAATCTTTATGTAAATAACAAACGTTAACTTTTGTATTTGCTGGGAATATGCATTGAAGTTTTTCTAATTACAGAACTGTATACCATTGTTCTTAATTAACCATTGAAATTTACTATTTTAAAATTAATTAATTTAATAAATATCTTTTTTCCTTCTTAACAATTAAATTGAAAAAATGTTTCAATTTGTTAATAATTTTTTTGTTTTCAAAAATATAAAAATTTTTTTTCCTGAAGAAGCTTTCCAAAGCGAAATATCTTAAAAAAGAAAAAAGATATTTATTAAAGATAAAAAAGATCGTTTAAAAAAACTATAAAAATTAATTAATTTATTAATAAAAAAAAAAAAAAAAACGATATTCAATAGTGACTTAATATTTGCTCTCGTTTATTTTTTAAACTACTTACGCATAATAAAGCATTCTTTGTGCAAATTAATAATAAGGCCTTGTCAAAACAGCGTTTCCATTGCTGTACCTCTTGACTTAAATTTTCTAGCTTAATTTTAAAGCCAACTAGCTAATAAATAAAAACACCTTCTTAACAATTAAATTTCTCGATACGTCCAATGTTGTCTATCGAACTAGCTCTCTCAGTTTTCTGACTGACACAAAAATCAATAAAAAGTATATCGAAAAGCTACGTTGCGTTCTGAGATGGAATTTTTTCTCATGCCTTTTTACAGTTATCTTATACCTCAGCCATCATGTCTATCACTGTACAATTGATCACTGCTGTAGATAATTTAGCTTTCTCAAGCATTACCAGAAAATTTATTTGACGTGGGAAATCACACTAATCACTCGAAGTAAGAAAAACTTATTACGGACGCAAACACCCAAACCTCCTAACATGATAAAACAGTTATCATGAAACCGAACCGAATTATCTCTGAAGGTATATATACAGCTAATAATTGGGTTAGCATACTCAAAATTATGAACACTTCCGCAAAACCACACTTCAGAAAACCCGTAAAAACAAAAGAATACAATAAATCCTCATATCAATGACACCAATTAGAAACAAAGAGAATAAAAAAAGATCCGGAGCCAATAGATTTCCAAGACCTTTTAAGATGGGAACACCTTTCCTTCTAGTTCATGTGATTGTAAAAAGCTTAAAGCCAAATTAATATGTTTAAACAAATTTTAAATTAACTAAGTTAATAGATACCCTCTCGAAATATTACGGACATCCTCGGCAAACTTGGTGGATGTATGTATTTTACAAGCTTAGATTTGGACAGCGGTGTCCATTAACTAGATGTACAGTAAGGAATAGCTCAAACAGTTTTCACTGTAGAAGGTGGCCGCTATGAATATGTTAGAATTCCTTTCGGGATAAAAAGCGCCCCCTAGATGTTCCAAAAAGTGTTTTGGATACTATCCTAAAAGACCTAGTAGGAAAAATGTGCCTGGTATATCTAGACGATATTAAAATCTTTTCTACGTCATTAACACTACACACATTAATGACATTCGAGTTATTTTTGATGGACTTTCCATTTCTAACTTCAAAATACAACCGAGCAAATCTGAGAATATACGGCAAGCATCTTCAAAGATTTTCCGACAAGAAAATATAGAACAACATATAACCTCATTCCAACAAATCACTAACACTTCTCCAGTAAAAAAGCTTCATTCCATACTAACAGCAATTTACAGAATTACTTTAGCAGTTAAAAAAAGGCATTTAGGAATAAACCGTGATGAAAATCTCAAAGAAGCCCCTAACTACATACAATAATTCCATTGTAGGAAAAAATTGACTCCATATGAATTAAACATGGGTAAAAACTACAAATTTGAACAAATGGTTCAATTCAACAATTCTATAACCACAAACCCAGAATTAAAATAACAAACAATTTTCTAAGCAAAATTGATTGATTGATTGATTGATTGATTTGTTCCTTTATTTTAATACCACTATTCAAATAAATATTGGAAGTGTTTATGTTAATATGTATAACACATATTGTAACTAAAATTTGTGGATGATTCTGAAGCAGACTGCTATTTTGAATACTTCTTTCAAATGCTTTCATTTATTAGCTTTGATTTAGAAAATCAAGAAGTAAAATTCGAAGTTCGGTGTCTTTCTGCGCTGGAATAAAATAAATAAAATTAGTTGCCTCTCCAGTCTTCAACTGTTACTCTCATTTCATTATTGAATGGAAGCGTCCGGTGGTTTCATTCTGTAACGTTCTTCCTTTCTATTTTAACTTTATATTTCTCTGAAAACTTGAAGAAAACTGGATGGATGATACATGCAATTGCTAATTCTGTATCTTTTATTATTTCACTTATTATAGATTTCAACAATTTATTTAGTAGCAAAGAAAATTTTAAACTTAGTTATTTTTGTGTTTGTTCTAGTTTCTTTATTAAAGTCCTATTTGTTGCAATGAGCTAATTATTAGCGCTTTTGTTTAATAAAATATGAATATAAATGAACACGCACATTTTTCACCATAAAATACAAATCTGATTTTTGCACTTAAACGTACAACAGTCTTTATGTGATTCACAATAAAAACTAACCGGTTGGCACGGTTTCAAATCAAGCGCTTCTCTCTTCAAAAATAGAATAAATTTTATTTAATATTCATTAGAAATATTTTAAAAACAATTAAAAATGCTTTTACCCTGACTCTTTCTTTAGCTGGTGTAGCTTGAGAAAATTCCACAAAAGCTGCCACTATGACGCCAAAAACGAAGAATAATTTTAAAAGTTTCATTTTTAATTATAAACGAGGTACTGCCCAAGATTCTGCTCAAGGAAGATCGTTATAAAATGTTATAAAATACACTGAAAACTTGCCATTTATATAGAAAGAAATTAGCCAAAATTCAGCGCCGCCAGCAATAAAGATTGTTTTCTTATTTTTAATTTTTTGTTTTTTAATTATTATTTAATTATATTTTGGCTGCCTTATTTATCTGCGATTGAAGCAAACATTGTAAAAACCGCGTGCAAAGTTTTTAGATAAATCTCGATTATAAAACTTAAAATAATTCAATTTAATAGAATATGATATTCATAATATCGTATGTATTTTCCAGGTGTTTTAAGCTTTTAACCCTTTTTTTAACAGTTAAGCAATTAGATATCTTGAATATGGAATGTCCAATGCTGATGTTAAGTTTCTTAATAGGTATGTTTATCTAGGTATAAAATAGATTAAATAGATTCAAACGCTAATTTTTAAGTGAAAAAATTTTTTGAAATTTGTTTTAAAGTGAAAGCGATAAGATTTTTTTACTTTTACACTTAATTCCAGTTAAAACTGCTTAATAATGATAAATTAAAATAAAGAATATTTAAAAATAATGTGTGGCATTTAAAAGATTGTAAGATTCTGTTACTCATCGAAGGACAAAATAATAAAAATGATAATTTCTCAGTATAAGATTGGAGGGTATGCGTGATAAGATTTACATCCGTACCTAGCTGTGTAAGCCATAACCAGAAATGTAGCGTCATCCTCACCGTAGAAGGCCTTCAGATACGTATATCCTCCAGTCACTCCTAGTTGCAGCTTCAAAAGACCGAAGCAGGCCGCAGCCTTCACTCCTTGCTAAAGAGTTGGAGACTATCCAACTCGTGGTCCAGAACGCATTAAGCTTAATATAATTTAATTTTTCACATTCTGTTCATTGTGAATGATCCGACCTACACAACTCAAACGAGGGTCACCACGATACTCCCGAAGGGCCAACCTCAATAATCAGTCAGAAAAAATTTAAAAGGCTAAGAAGACAAACAGCGGAATTCCGGGGCTTTACTGATTCCCGTGGAAATATAGTGGAATTGTCCAGTTGGCTCCTTTCAGCTTTAAAGGGTACTGGGCTCCCTTTTACCCCCAAAGACACATGTAATAACTGTGAGATTCCGTCAAAACATATCAATTCACCCCGTTTGGAACATTGGATGGTATGACGTGATAAGATTTACATTTGCACCTGGCCGTAAGCCCTAATCAGATGATGGATCATTACAACTGTGGATTAAATGTAGCGTCATCCTCGCCCTCGCCTTCGGATACGTATATCCTCCGGTCACTTCTAGTTGCAACTTTAAATTCCCGGAGTACACCGCAGCCTTTACTCCTTGCTGAAGAGTTGGAGACTATCCAACTCCTGATCCAGAACGCATGAAGCTTAATATAATAAAGAACACGACAGCATTCATACTCACTGGACCTGGACCATTCACACAGCCACCACGATACTCCCGAAGGGCCTATCTCAATAATCAGTCAGAGAACAGCTAAATGCCTAAAAAGACAAATAGCGGAACTCTAGGGCTTTACTGATTCCCGTGGAAATATAGTGGATTTTCCAGTTGGCTCCTACTAGCCTAAGGGGACTGGGCTCCCTTTTACCCCCGCAAGACATAAGTCTAGATGTTTCTGTGATCCATAAAGACTTATAATGCGCCCCCGGGGGAGACATTGGATGGTATTTAACAAGGTTAGCAAGAGGGGAAATTACTCTTGCAATTTAACTTAAATCGGTTTCGAATCCTAAAGCGAACCCGATTTAGGTTAGCCATAGGTCTACGAATGGCTTACAGAACGGTCCAATGAGCGAGGCACCTTTAAAATCTAATGTGGATAAAAAGACTTAGATGGGCCCGGCTAGGCGTGGCAAGAAGAATAAATTACATGCTAACAAGTCTGATGATAAAACTTCCTGCTCTGGAATAACTATCAACCCTAAACGTCTATTGTAGTTTTATGATTTTTTTAAACATAAATAAATTATATCATATCTTGTCTGTTTGTTTGGTACCATTGGTGAGCTTTCGATGCGATAACATCATTATCAACAAATCCAATTCCAATTTGGGAATGTAAATAGTTTTTTTTTTCGCTACAGGTTTTAATTTTTGTATTCTTACGCCTGTGTATATGTAATTAAGTACAAAATGAATTTATACGAAAGCCAATACATCACTGATATTATAGATATTGAAAAAACGATAATAAAACAGAACTACTTTAGATTGAATAATTACTTTTCCCAATTACCTGACGGACTCGGTATGGGAAACCCAACTTCCGCAATCTTCATGGAAATTTTCATGCAACATCACGAATCACTACACGTAAAAACACTCATGGAAAAACACAAAATAACTCATTACTATAGATACGTAGATGACATTATATGCATCCTCGAGCAAGATAACGGCGAACAAATTCTAGAAAACTTAAACACAATTCATGATAGGATTACATACACAATGAAAAAAGAACAAGACAGAAATTTACATTATCTTGACATCACTATAACACGAGGAACTGACTATTTAACATTTGACATCTATGGAAAACCAACAACAACGGACACTACCATCCACAACACCTCAAACCACCCTACCCAACACAAACTAGCAGCGTTTAGACATATGATACACAGGATTGGGATAATTCCACTTACTCCAGATAAGTACAGGAGGGAACTCGACACAATCTACGCCATAGCTATGAATAACGGCTACAAAACCACTACCATCGATAAACTACTTAGACAATACAACACTAAGAACAAAAATAGGGAGGACAAGGAGACAGCTGATACAACACGACGGCACACCTTTACTTACACAGGACCAGAAATATACAGACTAACTAACCTTTTTCAAAAGGACGGAATACTCACAGCATTAAAAAGTGGAAACACCCTCAGACACTATCTCAGAACACGACAGAAACAACTGACAAATTTAATTCCAGAGGGGTATACAGACTTACCTGTACCTGCAAACAAACCTATATAGGGCAAACTGGACGAACACTAATAACAAGGTTTGCAGAACACATACGCTCATACAAACGGGAAGGAGAAGATTCCAAGTTTGCATTACACCTTGACACTCACGGACACACACCAAAGGAAATAGATGAATGTATGACATTATTACATCCTAGCAAAACAGGACGAAGACTAGACATTCTTGAAAATATGGAAATCTACAAAACGAAAACATTCAACAACGACATTATAAACGAACAGGTAAACACGACCTCAGACACAATTTTCACACCATTGAAACTACTTATGCAAACGGGCAAACGGAAAACACCCTCAGACGGACACACGTACCTACATGATAATAGAAGACGGAGGGTATCGTTAGGTTCACTTTGCATACAAATGCCAGGTGGCTGGTATTCTGCTTAACTGAATATATACGAACCTAATAACAGAACTGCCTGAACGCCAACACTGACTCACCAGTACAAACTAAACCGTGGCTTGAAAATGATGCATTCGCGTCGAAAGCGCTCGCGATCGAATACAAACCAGGCAGTTACGACGGGAAATGGCAATATTACAGGACTTTGTTATTTAAGCTCTAGTTTGAAGATTTTCTTAAAAAAAAAATTGATTTTTGAGTGCAAAAAATCCATTTGTCAAAATTTTTTAAGTGATCTCAGGATTTTGCTATTTTAGCTCTACGACGCGTAGTTACCACCACGACAACAACCCTAATCATTATTTTCTTTTTAATTTTCAATTTAGTTTAAAAACTTTGTAAGTAAGTAAAAAAATTATCTAATACAATTTAATTAAGATCTTTTTAATTTATTAAAAACAAGTAGTTTATGCTTTAGTTTTGTCCAAGGAATTAAGTCAAGAAAAGAAAATAATATAAATATTTTTTATTTTTGAGCCTTAAATACACAATTTTAAATATCATTTAAAGATTATCCTTGATATTGTGATGGAGGAATTACTAAATTCATGTTTTAGTAAAATGCATATTAAACCAATGATTATCACAAAATATGTAGATGATTTATTTTGTATAACTTCGGAAGATGCAGTGGATGATATTTTGTCAGAATTGAATAGTTTTCATCCGGATATAAAATTTACGATTGAAAGAGAGTTAGAATCTAAACTTCCATATTTAGATATATTTTGATAATAAGAAAGGAAAATAAGTTAGTGTTTGATTGGTATAAGAAACCAACATCTTCTGAAAGACTTATTAATTTTTACTCCAAACATTCGAGAAAAATGATAATAAACGCGGCGAAAAATATGATAGACAGAATATTGACTATAAGTGATAGAAAATTTCAGTTGAAGAGTAAAGACACAATAAGAAATACACTTCATGACAATGATTTTCCAGTAGAATTAACTAACCGATTAATTAGACAATATGATAATCATAGGCATAATTTAGGAAATACTATGGCAGAACCAAGAATTTATAAATCATTAACTTATGTTCCTGGAATATCAGATAGATTAAGAAAGTCTTAAATATATGACACTGATAAATATAAAATTGCACACAAAACATATAACACATTAAATATATTATTTAGCAATATGATGGATAAAATAAGAAAAATGGAAATATCTGATGCAGTATACAGGATACCATGTGGAGGAAATGACCAGGTGAACTGTGACAATGTTTATATTGGGACAACAAAGAATAAACTTAAAACAAGATTAGCTAGTCACAGGTGTGACCAAAAATATAGGAATATTTCAACACAGAGGACATCCTTATCTTCACATTGTAAGAAATATAATCATTATTCAAAGTTTGATGAAACATCAGTATTAGATATAGAAAAAAACTACAAGAGATGTTATATGTTGGAAATGTTAGAAATTGTTAATGTACCAAATGTAAGGAGAATAAATTTCAAGACAGACACAGACAATTTAGCGCAGCATTATAGGTGCTTAATTAAAAAGACACATAATTTGTTATAATTATTTCATAGGAAAAAATTGTTATTTATTTTCCGTTTCCTTGTTTTTTTTGTATGTTTAAATATTTGAAATTTTTTTGTAATTAATTTTAAGTACTTGGTCTTATTTAATAAAAAATTTTTTAAAAAACTTAATTTTTTATTATATTTTCAATATTTCGCCACACCGTTGGTTGGCATCATCAGGAAAAACAAAAATAATAAACAAACAAATTGAAAAAATTTTTTGATTAACAAATTCAAAATAATCAAAAAAATTTTTCAAAAAACAAAACAAACAATAATAATAAAAAACGACAAATTGAAAAATTTTTTTTTGTTTTACATACATACAAACAAATTTTCAACATTAAAAAATTTTTTAAATGAATGAAAAAGAATTTTTAAAAATACATAACAAATTTACAAAAACAATGGTATCTTACACATGTATTCTAAAAACATAAATTAATGACCAAACGTTACATAAAATTAAAGTATAAATTATTAATATTATGCAGATACAGAGTTTTGTTTTATAATTTTATGCACTAAATGTCTATAATTTTGAGCAACTTTCTCCGTATCTGCTTTAAAATTTATTCTTTTGTTTAATGGTACTTTAATTATTTGTAACATTTTCAACATATAACGACGTTTATAATTATTTTCTAAATTTAAAATTGAAACATTTTCAAAATTAGGATTGTGATTAACTTTAGAGCAATGCGAAGATAATGCTGTTTTTTGCAAACTAATATTATTCCTGTATTTCTGGTCTGACCTATGTCCTGCGATTCTAGTTTTCAATTTAATTTTTGTTGTGCCTACATAAACCTTATTACAATCTTCCTTATCATTACCGTTACAAGGAATTTTGTACACTACATTGGACATATTTAATTTTTGAATTTTATCCTTAGTTTTACTAAACAACCTATTCAATGTATTTGTATTCTTATATGCCATTTTGTATTTATTTGTATCATAAATTTGTGAATTCTCTATTCTTTCAGACAAGACAGGTATATAAGTTATCGATTTATATATTTTGGGTTCCGTTCCACTACTTATAACTCTTTTTCTCCTATTATTAAATTGATTAATTAACCTATTAGTTAGTCGTAATGGAAAATTGCTCTTAGTTAAAATATTTCTAATCTTTTCTTTGTTATTTCTATGGAATTCTTTGTCACTAATTGTTAAAATTCTCTCTATTAAATTATTGGCCGTGTTAATAATAATTCTTTTATTTTGTTTAGAATAATAATTAATAATTCTACCTGAAGCAGTTGGTTTTTGGTACCAATCTATAACTAATTCTTTATTCCTTCTTATTATTTAAGTGTCTAAATATGGAAGCTTAGCATCACATTCCCTTTCAGTTGTAAATTTTATTGAAGGGTGAAATTCATTTAATGTTTCTAACATTTCGTTAATGGCAGATTCAGATATAATACAAAACAAATCATCTACATATTTTGTCATAATTTTTGGTTTAACATTTAATTTTCCAATAACATTATCTAACAATTTTTCCATAACAATATCTGCCACAATTGGAGAAGCTGGAGAGCCAATCGGAAGTCCTTTTTGCTTAATATATATCTTTTCATTATACTGAAAATATATATTATCTTCTATACAAAACTTAAGAATACGAATAAATAAACCTCTCTCAATCTTTGTAAAATTTTCCCAAACATTCCATTTCTCTTCTATTGTGCTGATCGCCAAATCAACAGGAATACTTGGAAATAAAGATACTACATCAAAAGAAATTAATTTTTCATAATCCTGCACATAAAGGTTTTTAATTTTTTCTTTAAATTCAATTGAATCTTTTATATTATACGTAGAACCCTCGGTAATCTTTTTCAATATGTTAGTAACATATTTACATAATTCATAAGATGGTGAATCAACAAATGAACAAATTGGCCTTAAAGGATATTCCTCTTTGTGAATTTTTGGCAGTCCATATAAAAAAAAAAATTTTTTTTTTTCAATTTATCGTTTTTTATTGTTATTGTTTGTTTTGTTTTTTGAAAAATTTTTTTTGATTATTTTGAATTTGTTAATCAAAAAATTTTTTCAATTTGTTTGTTTATTATTTTTGTTTTTCCTGATGATGCCAACCAACGGTGTGGCGAAATATCGAAAATATAATAAAAAATAAAGTTTTTTAAAAAATTTTTTATTAAATAAGACCAAGGTCAAAAAATTATAACTATTATATTTTAAATTTTAATTTTTGTATGTTTGTATGTATGAAGAAAATTATTTTATATGTTTTGTCAAATGTTTTTCAAAAATTTTTCTTTTCAAATTGTTATAATTTTTTGTTTTTGAAAAATATAAAAAATAATTTCCTGAAGAAGCTTTCCACAGGAAAGCGAAATATCGAAAAAAAAAAAATAAATCGTTATAATTTAAAAGACCGTTTAAAAGATTAAGATTTGATTATCCTTAAGGTTAGAATGATCTAAGAGAAAAACTTTATGTAAATAACAAACGTTAACTTTTGTATTTGCTGGGAATTTGCACTGAAGTTCTTCTAATTACAGAACTGTATGCCATTGTTCTTAATTAACTATTGAAATTTACTATTTTAAAATTAATCAATTTATTAATTAATTAATTATATCGAACATTTCTATAACCACAAAAACAGAATTTAAATAACAAACAATTGTCTAAGCAAAATTGATTGATTGATTGATTTGTTCCTTTATTTTAATACCACTATTCAAATAAATATTGGAAGTATTTATGTTAATATGTATAACGTATTGTAACTAAAATTTGTGGATGATTCTGAAGCAGACTGCTATTCTGAATACTTCTTTCAAATACTTTCATTTATTAGCTTTGATTTAGAAGATCAAGAAGTAAAATTCGAAGTTCGGTGTCTTTCTGCGCTGGAATAAAATAAATAAAATTAGTTGCCTCTCCAGCCTTCCTCTGTTATGTATGAGAAGCGAAAGCTAGAATCTATTATATGTATAAAAAATATTCTCATTCCATTATTGAATGGAAGTGTCCAGTAGTTTTATTCTGTAACGTTCTTCCTTTCTATTTTAACTTTATATTTCTGACTTCTCTGAAAACTTGAAGAAAACTGGATGGATGATACATGCAATTGCTAATTCTGTATCTTTTATTATTTCACTTATTATAGATTTCAACAATTTATTTAGTAGCAAAGAAAATTTTAAACTTAGTTATTTTTGTGTTTGTTCTAGTTCCTTTATTAAAGTGCTATATGTTGCAATGAGCTGATTATTAGCGCTTTTGTTTAATAAAATGTGAATATAAATGAACATGTACAATTTTCACGATAAAAAACAAATCTGATTTTTGCACTTAAACGTACAACAGTCTTTATGCGATTCACAATAAAAACTAACCGGTTGGCATGGTTTCAAATCAAGCGCTTCTCTCTTCAAAAATAGAATTAATTTTATTTAATATTCATTAGAAATATTTTAAAAACAATTGAAATACTTTTACCCTGACTCTTTCTGTAGCTGGTGTTGCTTGAGAAAATTCTACAAAAGCTGCCACTATGACGCCAAAAACGAAGAAGAATTTTAAAAGTTTCATTTTAAATTATAAACGAGGTACTGCCCAAGATTCTGCTCAAGGAAGATCGTTATAAAATGTTATAAAATATACTGGAAACTTCCCATTTATATAGAAAGAAATTAGCCAAAATTCAGCGCCGCCAGCAATAAAGATTGTTTTCTTATTTTTAATTTTTTATTATTTAATTATATTTTGGCTGCTTTATTTATCTGCGATTAAAGCAAACATTGTAAAAAAAGTCAGAACCTCTAGATTATAAAACTTAAAATAATTCAATTTAATAGAATATGATATTCATAATATCGTATGTATTTGTCAGGTGTTTTAAGCTTTTAACCCTTTTTTACCAGTTAAGCAGTAAGAGATGTTGCATATAGATATGATGTTTTTTTTGTTAATAGGTTGGTATAACTAGATATAAAATAGATTAAAATAATTATTCAAACGCTAACTTATAAGCAAAAAAAAAAAAATTTATGAAATTTATTTTAAAGTGAAAGCGATAAGAGAACTGAAAAAGTTTAGTTGTTTAGAATTTTATACTTTACAGTTAATTCCAGTTAAAACTGATTAATAATGATAAATTATAAAAAAAAAGAATATTTAAAAATAATGTCTGGCAGACACATTTTAACCATTGCAAAATTCTGTAATTCATCGAAGGACAAAATAATAAAAATGATGATTTCTCAGTATAACATTGGAGGGTATGTGTGATAAGATTTACATCCGTACCTAGCTGTGTAGGTCATAACCAGATGGTGGATCATACCACTGTGGAAGAAATATAGCGTCATCCTTGCCGTAGAAGGCCTTCAGATACATATATTCTCCGGTAACTTCTAGTTGCAACTTTAAAGCCCGAAGCAGCCTTCACTCCTTGCTGAAGAGTTGGAGACTATCCAACTCCTGGTCCAGATTGCATGAAGCTTAATATAATTAATTTTTCACATTATGTTCATTGTGAATGATCTGACCCACAAACTCATAGCCACCACGATACTACCGAAGGGCCAACCTCAATAATCAGTCAGAGAACAGCTAAAAGGCTAAGAAGACAAATAGCGGAACTCTGGGGCTTACTGATTCCCGTGGAAATAAAGTGGAGCTTCCAATTGACACCCTGCTTGGCCCTGAAGGCAACTGGGGCTCCCTTATACCCCCAGCAGCACAGGTCTAGATAGTTAAGTAATCCATAAAGACCGATAAATGTGCCCCCGGGGGTAGATATTGGATGGTATTTAACAAGGTTAGCAAGAGGGGAAATTACTCTTGCAATTTCGCTTTAGGATTCGAAACCGATTTAGGTTCGCCATAGTTCTACGAATGGCTTACAAAACGGTCCAAAGAGCTAGGCATCTTTAAAGCGAATGTGAATAAAAAGACTTAGATGGGCCCGGCTAGGCGTGACAAGAAGAATAAATTATATGCTGACATGTCTGATGATAAAACTTCCTGCTCTGGAATAACTGTCAACCCTAAACGTCTATTATACTATATAATTTTTCTAAACAAAAAAAAGTTATATCATATCTTGTCTGTTTGTTTGGTACCGTTGGCGAGCTTTCGATGCGATAACATCATTATCAACAAATCCAATTCCAAATTGGGAATGTAAATAGTTTTTTTTTCGCTACAGGTTTTAATTTTTGTATTTGTAAGCATGTTAATATGGAATATACTAAATAAACTTGCCCTTAAGAACTGTGATGCACACTGTCATTCGCATAAATTCGTGTATTTGAACTAAAATCCGTTCAGAAGCTAAATAATTTTAGGCGTTTTGATCCACCTTAAAAGTTTTAAAGACTTTTAAACAAAAATTCCATAAAATTTAATTTATTTTTTTACATTTTACATTCTTATTTTTTGTACAACTTTTCTTGTTGAAATAGCCCTGCAATGTATTGATTTTTAATTTTTTTTTTTAATATTGTTTGCACAGCTATAAAAAAATATTACTTTAGTTTTTAATATCTTGAATAAACAAAATAGTTGAGTTTTGTTTCTACAAAATCCTAACAGTTGAATTTTGTATGCCTCCTGAAAGTATGCTGTAGTTTTTATATCACCTTAAGTAGATTTGTTCACTTTAAAATTACAAAAAGCATAGAAATTTAAGAGTTCGGTATTTTCAAGTGCCAGAATTACAGTTTAACTAACCAACGACATTTGTAAAGCTGAAAGTCCATACCACGCGTTCTACGCGCACACGCTTTGTATGCGTTTGATACTTTTTACGCGTTCTACGCTTTTCAAACTTCAAGTTACATGCAACGCTTTTTATGCGCCAAGTTTTTTGTTATGATCAGCTGTGGTTACACCACAATTTTATCTAATAAAAAAAATTTTTGCAAAAATGAAAACTGAAATGGAAATTTTTCAAGAATTTATTGAATTTGTGCATATGATATTTTGTGTAATGAGGACCTATGGAAAACTTGAAGAAAAAAGAAGACGCTTTTGGGTGCGTCCCTTGTTTTTGGAAAGGGAAGTGAGTGGTATTTTTGCAACAACGTTTGAAAAATCAAAATAACAGAAATAATACGACGTCAAAAAACAGCTGAAATTTTTTCATAGCGCTTGCGACGCGTAGAAAAGTAGAAAGTAAACCTACTTCATGCGTTCTATGCGTCATAAGCATTCTATGCGATGTGCTGTGTAACTTGTCACATACAATTACACTGATCCTACTTTTTTGACAGACGCGTATAAAGCATGTACGCGTAGAACGCGTGGTATGGACTTCCAGCTTAACCATTTGCCAGTCTTGGCTTACTCAATAAGAATTTGGGAGTTAACAACTAGTGACCAAAAGTACTAAACAAAAAAAAATCCTCACTAGTTAACTGTAAATTCAGTCGTATAAAAAGGTTCTAAATTAAATTAATGGGGTTTCTTAAAATATAGAAAGCTTTCTGCTAAAAAAACTTTTATGAAAATTATAAAGGAATTATAATTATAGTTTAGTGACCTTTTTAGTATTTGATTATCTTATCTTTCTTATATCTTTATATCTTCATGTATTTTATCTTAAAGTATTATCTTTTAAACTATTTAATATATACTTTTATTTGGGTACGGTTTTCCGTCGACCTTCGTCAAATTTGTTTTCTGAACAACCCGGTTTCGGCTGTTTGCCATCTTCAGTGTTCTCTTCGTACTTTATTTAATACATTTTTCAACTCTACTGACTTCGGGATGCCGATAAATAATTAAATTACTGCAATAAACAGATATAAGAGACTGCGGCTACAAATGGTATTGATTATAATCGTCGCTGTGTAGTCAGCTTGCGAAAATAAGTAAAGGGTGTTTTTTTTTATAGAGTATAAAAATTGAATAAAACAATTATGAATTTTTTAAATTGTAATGAAATTTATTCCAGAACCGATAACCAACAGGCGCTATGGCCTCTGTTCTGGTTATTACTAAAGCCGTTCAGGGAGTAACTTGGTGACTATGGCTTACATCCGAACGATAATATGCTATTGCATTCTCAACAGAATGTCGCCAATGGAAACGAGGGAGTTTAAATAGCTCTCAAAGAAGAAGGTATTGCTGTGCTTCTGTAGTTGCAAATCGGGGTGTCGCTCTGTACCTCGTAGGCATTGGCACCATCAGAGTTACGACCTTCTTGCTGATTTTTATTGTTTTAAATATCCATAGTTAAATTTAACGAATTCGCCTTAACTTTGTTTTCATTGTTTTCAAAATTTTAATTTACAATCAAAAATTTCAATTTTGAACGCTAAAACTGTGCATCTCTTATCACAACAATCTTCGTTTTTATAACAGGCACTAAAGCGTTCTCTACAATTTTTATTTTCTTTTAATTTAGATGTTGACTCCCTAAAAACAAAAGGGTGCCATAATAATGGCAACACCAATGAGAATTTTGAAAAATTTAATTTTCAATTTTTATTAACCTGAAATAAATATTGATTGGAATTAAAGGATGATTAGCTTTATAATTAATAAGGATTTTTCTACCTTTATATTATTAAATATATACAATGTCCGTCTGACTAAATTATTTAAGAAACCTTTCTTTTTTCGTGTTTGGTTTCCTGGTATTTGTATTCAACTACAGACTTAGTGTTAAATAAATAACATTTTATTTTGAATGCTAAGTAAGAGGAATTTTTGTTACACCCTTAACCAAAGTTGGTTTTTCAATAACATGTTATTTAAGCTCTAGGACGCTTAGTTTACGAGTAAATTGAGTTTAAAGATTTAAAAAAAAAAATTCATTTTTGAGCCCAAAAAACCTGGAATAACTTAAAAAATTGTTAAAAATGTATTTTTTAGGCCAAATACCTTTGCAAAATTATTATGGAAGGAAAAATATTCGATAAATCAAGGTGTTTGAATCATTCAAACATTTTATCAACATCACTCATTGATTACTGTGACTATAAGAAAGTTACGTGCTTTCAACAAAACGCACTATTTATCGTGTAGTGAATGATTTCAAAGAAAGAGTGTCTGTAGGTTATAGGCCCAAACATTAACCATAACGTACTGCAAGATCAACTGAAAACATTACTGCTGCTTAAGAAAGTGTACAAATCAATCCATTAAACTCAACTCAACGCCGTGCTTAGGAGCTTGGTTTTCGAAGAACAACTATCGCCATAACTTTGCACCAGCATTTGTATTTGTTTCCATGTAATTTTCAGTTAACCCAAAGCTTCTTCCACAAGGCCACTTACGCCGCCGTACATATGTCAATAAGATATTACAGGTCGCCCATGATATCCCCGATTTTCATGAATAAATCATGATGAGTGCCGAGACACATTTTCATTTTAATGCATGTGTGAATAAACATAATAGTCGATTCTGGGTAATGGGAAATGCTCAAATTATTTAACACTCACTTTTGCATCCTTTAAAATTGACGGTCTAGTGTGGAATGTGGTCAGGAGGAATAATTGGACCTTGCTTCTTTGAAAATGAAAACGGCTTAACGGTAACTGGGAATGGGGAGCGAACTGCATGCTTTGGGCTTGATAACATGTGGTATCAACAAGACGGTGCCATATCGATTAGAGCCAGGATTACAATAAAATATTTAACGAAATTGTGATAATGATTGGCCTCCACAGTCGCCTTATTTTACCTCTTTTTTGCGGAAATATCTGAAAAACATGATTTATGCAAACAAACCAGAAACGCTTGAGCAACTCAAACAAAATATTTGTAATGAAATTAATGAAATAACGCATTTGTGAGGCTAATAGAGGCGGACATTTATCTGATTTCTGAATATTTTTTTCATAATCTAGGGTCTAAAAAAACTTTTGACATTGTTGTAAATTTTGTTAACAAAAAAAATTTCTATTGTTATTGGCATTTTTGAAATTCTTTAGAATATGGAAAAATTTAGATTTTGAATGCCTTAATTTCTCTTTTAAAACACATTAGAAAAATTAGTTTATTTATTTATAAGAAACGAAACATATATCCATATGGCTGTAAGTAATCAAAAGAATTAATAAAAAAAATATTTGATGTTTTAATAAGCAATTTAAATTCTATTTAATTCGCGTAAACAATTAAATAAATTTTACTTTTACTTTTTTTAGATTTGATTTCAATATTTTAATATTTAGAAAAAGTACTTTAAATTTGCATTAAACTCTCATTGAATATTAAAATAGACGTAAAATCTATCTTTGCTTTTTTAACAACAATTTTATGAAAATAGAAGCGAATCAATATGGTTTTATTTATTCATCAGCAAATTTTGTTGCTTGCTTGCATAAATACAAAAGACTTAAGAGACATACATATATTTGTTGTAAAATTTGTAAAATTTATTTAACTGATACTGATGTTTAATATGATATTTTAAAGCAAAATTTCATTTTAAAAAAATATTTGGTTGTACAATTAAAAAAATTAATTCTTGTTACACATTGAGAAAAGGTTGTATTTTTTTTTAGAATTGGAAGCATTTGTTAATATTTTAAATGCGTCTTTTTTCTGTTACCTTTCTGTTAGCCGTTATCTTTTTGTTGTTAAATATAATTTATATAATATTTTTTGTGTACAAATATCATAAAATAAAAAAATAAAATTAATTCAAAAGAACAGCTTACAAAGCTTGTTTTTTAAATTAACAATAAAGCGCCACTATTTCTAATACAAAAAAAAATTAAATAAATAAAAATAGGTCAAAATAAATACCGGAACACAATAATGTGACAACATAGAACATTTTGTCACAAATAAATTAAAATCAAGTTTTTGTTCAAACTAAAATGAAGAGAAGTAACAATATCAAAATAAATGTTATGACAAAATTTTTCAAAAAACAAAACAAACAATAACACTAAAAAACGACAAATTGAAAAATTTTTTTTTTTTTATATGGACTGCCAAAAATTCACAAAGAGGAATATCCTTTAAGGCCAATTTGTTCATTTGTTAATTCACCATCTTATGAATTATGTAAATATGCTACTAACATATTGAAAAAGATCACCGAGGGTTCTACGTATAATATAAAAGATTCAATTGAATTTAAAGAAAAAATTAAAAACCTTCATGTGCAGGATTATGAAAAATTAATTTCTTTTGATGTAGTATCGTTATTTCCAAGTATTCCTGTTGATTTGGCGATCAGCACAATAGAAGAGAAATGGAATGTTTTGGAAAATTTTACAAAGATTGAGAAAGGTTTATTTTTTCGTATTCTTAAGTTTTGTATAGAACATAATAGATATTTTCAGTATAATTAAAAGATATATATCAAGCAAAAAGGACTTCCGATTGGCTCTCCAGCTTCTCCAATTGTGGCAGATATTGTTATGGAAAAATTGTTAGATAATGTTATTGGAAAATTAAATGTTAAACCAAAAATTATGACAAAATATGTAGATGATTTGTTTTGTATTATATCTGAATCTGCCATTAACGAAATGTTAGAAACATTAAATGAATTTCACCCTTCAATAAAATTTACAACTGAAAGGGAATGTGATGCTAAGCTTCCATATTTAGACACTTTAATAATAAGAAGGAATAAAGAATTAGTTATAGATTGGTACCAAAAACCAACTGCTTCAGGTAGAATTATTAATTATTATTCTAAACAAAATAAAAGAATTATTATTAACACGGCCAATAATTTAATAGAGAGAATTTTAACAATTAATGAATTAAATATTTTTTATTAATGATTAGAAATATTTTAACTGAGAACAATTTTCCATTACGATTAACTAATAGGTTAATTAATCAATTTAATAATAGGAGAAAAAGAGTTATAAGTAGTGGAATGGAACCCAAAATATATAAATCGATAATTTATATACCTGTCTTGTCTGAAAGATTAGAGAATTCAAAAATTTATGATACAAATAAATACAAAATCTATATATATAAAAGAGGATGTGTGTATGTATGTAAGAAATGGACTCGAAAACGGCTGGGCCGATTTTGATGAAATTTTCAGAGAATCTTCAGAATATTCAGGCGGGTGATACTGTGAAGTCCGATTTTTGATTTTCGGTCTGTGGGCGGAGGGGCGTGGCAAAACCCACCAATGACATATACATATTTATTATTTTATTTTTCTTTTTTATTTTATTTTTTAAAGCCATTGTTATGCTTTTCAAAACGAGATATCAATCTCTTAAATCGGTTATGTAGTTCCGAAGATATTTACAAAAAAAAAAACTCACTAATATATAATAAAATATCAAAATTTTAAAACTTGCGGTACCCCTGAATTCATCATGAACTTCCGAAATGTTGAATTCGCTTGAGTTATCTGGACTGCCTACAAATGAAAGTTGGTGTACCAATTATTTTGCTTAGAAATATCTGCCAGCCACGACTTTGCAATGGGACACGTTTAGTAGTCAAAAAAGTCATGAAAAATGTGATTGAAGCAAAAATTTTAAAAGAAAAATATAAGGGCGATGTGTTGAAACCACGCATTCCTATGATTCCTCCAGATTTGCCGTTTGATTTTAAATGGCTTCAGTTCCCCATACCTGTTGCTTTTCAATGATCCCTGTTTTTTGCACGGTCATTTATATGTATCACGTTCACGTGCTTTGTTTTTCAATACCGCGAACCAAAATCGATCAAAAAATTTCGAAGAAATGACTTGCAAAGCAGTTACGGGCACGCTAGTAGCATATAAGAATACAAATACATTGAATAGGTTGTTTAGTAAAACTAAGGATAAAATTCAAAAATTAAATATGTCCAATGTAGTGTACAAAATTCCTTGTAACGGTAATGATAAGGAAGATTGTAATAAGGTTTATGTAGGCACAACAAAAAATAAATTGAAAACTAGAATCGCAGGACATAGGTCAGACCAGAAATACAGGAATAATATTAGTTTGCAAAAAACAGCATTATCTTCGCATTGCTCTAAAGTTAATCACAATCCTAATTTTGAAAATGTTTCAATTTTAAATTTAGAAAATAATTATAAACGTCGTTATATGTTGAAAATGTTACAAATAAGTAAAGTACCATTAACCAAAAGAATAAATTTTAAAGCAGATACGGAGAAAGTTGCTCAAAATTATAGACATTTAGTGCATAAAATTATAAAACAAAACTCTGTATCTGCATAATATTAATAATTTATACTTTAATTTTTTGTAACGTTTGGTCATTAAATTTATGTTTTAGAATATTTGTGTAAGATACTATTGATTTTGTAAATTTGTTATGTATTTTTAAAAATTGTTTTTCATTTAAAAATTTTTTAATGTTGAAAATTTGTTTGTATTTATGTAAAACAAAAAATTTTCAATTTGTCGTTTTTTATTGTTTTTGTTTGTTTTGTTTTTTGAAAAATTTTTTTGATTATTTTGAATTTGTTAATCAAAAAATTTTTTCAATTTGTTTGTTCATTATTTTTGTTTTTCCTGATGATGCCAACCAACGGTGTGGCGACATATCGAAAATATAATAAAAAATAAAGTTTTTAAAAAAATTTTTTATTAAATAAGACCTAGTGCTTAAAATTAATTACTAAAAAATATTAAAAAAAAGGTCAAGAAATTATAACTATTATATACAATAAATGTTTTCGATAACTTGCAACAAATGACATTAAAACAATATTAGAATGAAAGCTAAATTCTCTTATGAAGTTATTTTCTCGTGCATTATGTTATAAAGTGAAAAGATTAAATACTGTTAGAAAGATGCTTAGTTTAAGCTATAAAAAGTTATAACAAATCAAGAAGTGTCTAAGAAATCCTATGAACACAAAACAACTACAACCTGCTATATCATCAAAGAAAAAATATCTATACTAATAATAATTATAACAACAGCATGTGTTCAAATGTAGAAAACTGGAGCTTTTTAGTGAATTTCTCTCACTTAGGAGTCAATCAGTCTGATGCTAAATGTGATTAAATGATAATACAACAGTTGATTTAATAGCTTTTATCCGTTAAAGTGGTAAAGTTAGCATCGTGTATTTTTATGTTTGAATGCGAATTAGTAACTATTAGTATATTATATAAATATTATTATTTGTTAATCGCAGGGGCCTACCGGTGCGCATACGTAGCGATAGAGGAACGAACTTCGTCGGTGAAAGTAAAGAGGCTTGAGTCATAAATGATTTAAAAATACCAGAAGAATGTAGTCGCCGTGGGATTGAATTGCCATTTAATACACCTAAGAACCCATCAGCCGGAGGCGCAAGGGAGCAAATAATTTAGGCAATGAAAAGAAAAATCAACTCAAATTGACACCTTTGTCTGTTTACTTATAGAGACAGAAAATTTGGTCAATTCTCGGCCGTTGATGCATGTTTTAAAAGATAGTACTGATTACGAACCTCTAACACCGAATAATTTTTTGCTTGGTTGCGCAAATATGGTGATAACGCCAGCTTTGGCTGATATTGTATGCCTAAAACAACAATGGCATATTTTGCAATACCTTCCAGAATTTTCTTTTTTTTTTTAAAGAGAAGTAGCACTTCAGGCAACAATGCCTATTTAGTCAAGTACCGTGCTACCTTCTTTAGGAAAGGGATAGAGAAGAGATGAAACAGGTGGTGAAAGCAGAAGGATAGTCGAAAATTAACTGTCGTATAAAGACAGCGACAGTGACCAGTGACTATGCCTTCATCGCTGAGAGCAGCTCCACTGACAGTCAATTTTTATCTTTTGTAGTGAAAAAACCAAGGTCTTCGTTGGGAATTGAACCCACAACCCCCATATTTACAAGCTAGTACACTACCTCCTAGCCTACAGGGGCACCTCTTACAAAACTAGAAATCTATAAAACCTTTCAGAATTGATGCGTCGTACAAAGTGGCATCAGCCAGTAAAGCCAATTCAGGTGCTTGATGTGGTTATTGTGTGTAACGATAATGAAACTCCTGGACAATGGATAGATGGCGTAGTGGAATAAGTGTTTTTTATCACTGATGGACAAGTACGCTCGGCTGTGATTAGGACGGCAATGGGTAGGCTGAGAAGACTGACCAGCATCAAAATTGGCTGTTCTCGACTTTAATGCTGATTCACCCTAATCGACTCATTAGTGGTGTGATGCTAAGAATTGAATTTGCTTGCATGCGGCAACATTCTGTTTATTCACTTGATACAAAGGTATCAATTCGAAGTAACCCCTTAAGTCTTTTTGAAAATAACGTCAATGCTAGCAAGAACGTCGAGTGGGATAGAGTAAAGCAAGCTTTCTTTCTTTTGCATTTTATTCTTTTAACTTGAGCGAAATTTTATATATTTTTTAAATAATAAAACAAACCAAAAAATAATTAATAGTTAACTGCGTTTTATTACTCGTCAAGTTGTTGCCGCAACAACTATCATCTCGAAGGCTCAAAGCAAATCAAAATGTCCACGCAATGAATTGATAGATGTGATTGTCGAAACATTATTTTTCAGGCATTGCTTGTTATTTCGTATATTGCAAAAAGAAAGCGGATTTCTTTTCTAACTGAGCGATTTTAAAGTAGACGATATAGGGTTTCGACAGAATCATTTAATAACTAAATGATTTTTAAGCCCCATATCTCTTCGAGCAGTGTATCGTCGTTTTGATATTTAAAATTCGTTGGGTTTTGGCTGAAATTTATTTCGATAGGAATATTCAAGCAAACAATATCAGAAGCACATATTTACCAAAGGAGAAAATAAGGAAAGCTTCAAATTCAATTTTGACAAACTCGTTCCTACATGCCAGCAAAATCAAAAGAGCGATAGCCTACGTTTTAATATAAATTAATAATAATAATAATAATAATAATAATAATAATAATAATAATAAATATCTTTTTTCTTTTTTAAGATCTTTTTTTATATATTTTTTCTTTTCAATATTTCGCTTTCCAAAGGAAAAAAGATATTTATTAAAGATAAAAAAGATCGTTTAAAAAACTATAAAAATTATGAAATAATAATAATAATAATGTAAAAAAATATTTTTTTATTGTTATATTTTCCAAACCTGCATGCCAAAACAACGTTTGAGAATCACTGCTTTAAATATAGAATTGTACAAACAGCAAATAACTCTTCGTCCTTCATAATTCTCTTCCAAAATTACTTTACGTGCTCAAGAGGCATTAAAAAAATTATTATGTTGTTCATTTTGGTGGGTGGTAACAAATATTTTAAAGATCTAAATAAAGTTCCATCCCAAATTAGTTAAGATTTTAAAGGAAAAATTAAGACTTTTAGAATAACACGTGCTGAGCTATTAAATTAGCAAAATAAATTTCTTTTGTTGCTGCGCGTTAATGAGGAGTAGAGAAGTGTTTCGAAATCATATAAAAAGAATTTTTGTATTTTTCTTATTATAACTAAAGAATAGTACGTTGTATAGATGTTATTCTTGTACTATTTTATTTTCCTATTTATATAATATTTATATAGTATATTTAAAAATGCTAAAGTCGTAGCCATTAGCAAGCCAAACAAATCAAAAAACAACCCGACTAGTTATCGACCTATATATAAGTTTTCTAAGCAACTTAGGTAAAATTTATCAAAAAATAATTTATGCTCGGCTTAAAGAACATGTCACTAATAACGCTAAGGAATAATTCGGATTCAAAAAAGACCATAGCACAACGCATAAAATAAACCGAATTAAAAAGCAAGTCCTAACTAACAGGAAAAATAAAAAGTCGTCGGGTCTAATACTATTAGACATAGAAAAGGTCTTCGATACCATCTGCCAAACATTCCAAAGTATCTCTGCAAACTAGTTGCGGACTTCATAGACTCTAGAGCTTTTAAGGTTGTCATAAATCAAGCAACTTCTGCAGCCAAAACTATTCCAGCTGGCCTAACCCAAGCATCAGTTTTGTCACCATTGCTGTATACGATATACACATCCGATTTTCAAACCCCAAAATATTTCAATATTGCTTATTACGCAGATGACACAGCTTTAATTTTTTTTAGCAAAATCACAAGTCTACTTATAAAGAAAATAAGATTCACCCCGACAAAACGCAAGGAATAATATTTCCATTTATTTTTTCCCCAAAAAGAGTACAAACTACTAATTGGAAACAATTCTGTAAATATAGTAAACGAAGCCAAATTTCTCTCTTAGATAAAAAACTAATTTTTAGAGAGCACATTAACAAAATACGTTCCAAGGCTAACAGAACACTCAGGACTTTATACCCTTTACTAAACAGGCGCTCTTATTTGAACCAAAAAAACAAAAACCTTCTCTTCAAAAGTAAAGTGTCACATAAAGACATGATTAAGCAGCGGAAATTTATTTTAGCTCTTTCAAAATTACAAAATGTACTTTAAAATTTTGATATCTTTCTGATGTCTTCATATGACTGGTGGGCAAATTTGAGGTTAGCAAGTACATTGTCAGGTAAAATTTGAGAGGAAAACGTTTTAGTTTTTCTGTTGTTAATTGTATTTCAGCTGATTCAATTTATTACGTTCAATTTCGCTAATGAAAGTTTATTTAATTTTTTTTTATAAAATATATTTTATTATTCACTTAATTTTAAGTTTAAAATATATTTAATTTATAAATTTTATTGTTGGTGTTTATATATGTAGGGGCTGGAAGTTAATATGAGTTCTCCTATTTAATTGATTGCACTCAAGTAATTTTGATTACTTCATCGGCTACACATTTTAAGCTGAATAAAATATAAAAAATATTCTTAGACAGTATTTCTATCGGTAGTTTTTTTATAAAGGAATATAGCCACATATCGTTCAGCTCCATATCCTTAATTTCTGAATACAAGAAGTCCGTTATCATCCAGCGATAGTACACACACGATAATTGCTTGAGCGACCTCATTTTCCAAGGAGTACCGCCCAATGACTCAGCCAACCCATTAACCACACCAAACAGTAATATTCATTCAAAAATTCCCATTTGCTCAAATTCGGTATTTTTGCTTTTTTACGGAATCTACTGAGGTGAAAGTGTAGTTTTTCCCTGAATAAAGTCACTGTTAGCTTCTGTCTGTTCGCATGCACTTTGCAAGCGAGTTAATTCAAATTTTTATTCGAAATTTACAAAATTGGCAGTGATGTTCGTGAGATGGTCAACCGTTGTGCACGACAACGGGTCGAGGTTGATGGCTCTTCTAGTACACTATCACGAATAACAGTAATGCTTTCAACAGAACGAGCGGTGTGATGTGCACAAATGCTTTCATATTTTCAACAGAGCCGGCTTAGGGAAAGTTAGGCACAATTCTGCAATACTCTCTATTGTGAACACACTTGGTCGATTATGCTGACCAAAAACTCATTTGAAGCTACAATAATCCTAACAACCTGTTGTAATGACACGTTTTCGCTGGTTGCTGGGATAGCGGCAGCGGAGGCCAGGGTCGTTGCAATTTTTATTTCTATTACCTACCTGCTCTGTTCTTAGAAGGAATGACACTTAATATTCGAATAACGTTATAAAACGTATCACCAAGTTTATTTATTTGCTAATTTTGACAAAGAGGCTGGTTGCTACAGGTGCGGTCGGAAATTGCAGTCGTGGGACGGGGAGTCAGCACGTGAAGATGGAGGGCAACGGTACAGATGGCAGCGGTACTGGCGGCAGCGACAAAGAGGGCTTCGATACAGGCGTCAGTAGTAAAGATGGCTGCATTATAGGCGGCAGCAGCACAGATGGCTGCGGTACGGGCGATAGCAGCAAAGATGGCAGCAGCAGTAGTACCTGGTAGCGGTACGGACGTCAGCAGCAAAGATGGCTGCGGTACAGGCGGCAGCAGCAGTAGTACCTGGTAGCGGTACGGACGTCAGCAGCAAAGATGGCTGCGGTACAGACGGCAGCAGCAAAGATGTCGGCAACAGTTGAACCTGGAAGCGCTACGGATGTCAGCAGCAAAGATGGCTGCGGTACAGACGGCAGCAGTAGTACCTGGTAGCGGTACGGACGTCGGCAGCAAAGATGACTGCGGTACAGGTGGCAGCAGTAGTACCTGGTAACGGTACGGACGTCAGCCGCAAAGATGGCTGCGGTACAGGCGGCAGCAGTAGTACCTGGTAGCGGTACGGACGTCAGCAGCAAAGATGGCTGCGGTACAGACGGCAGCTCACAAAAAAAACGGTCTAACCCGACTTATGGCGACAAGAGACTATTCCGGAATATTAAATTCCTGTCCAAAAAGGTCCCTTGTCGGGCGACGTGCTGCTTGCTAGCTAAGGGTAAGAAGTTGCTGCGGAATATTAAATTCCTATCCAACAGGCTTCTTCTCCTTCAGGTGATCGGTTAGCTATCGGCAGACAAGAATCTATTGCGGAGTATTAAACTCCTGTCGAAAGTTCCTATCTGCAGGCGATATGCTTGCCTTCTGCTAATAAGAAGTTATTGCGGAATATTAAATTCCTGTCCAACAGACTTCTTATCTGCAGGCGATCTACTTGCAGTATACTAATAAGAAGTTAATGCGGAATGTTAAATTCCTGTCCAAAAGACTTTTAATAAAATGTTTCGCCTTTTATACCAGTGCGTGGGTACACACATTCACACACACACACATACCCAGATTATTTGTCATAGTTGCATGTCAACTATCAGCGGTGAGTTTTGATCTGTATCACAGCTGATTGTGTTGTTGATCCTGTTGTTTCTGACTCACAGGTGGCACTCATACGTTCCCGACCGTTAATTTAAATAATATAATAATTAAAATATAATAATTCATAAATCTTACATTAATTTATGAATTCAACAATAATAATAAAAATAAGGAATAACAATGAGTAATAATAATACTAGTAATAATAATAACAATAAGTAATAATAATAATTCATTTTAAAATTAAGAAAAGAATTAATAAGGTGGTGATTTTGTGTAGGTGAAAACGAGGTGCGACTTTCACCGTTACACTGTTTGTTATACACTGAAACAAAAAAAATAAATTGGGCAAACAACTTGACGTTAAGGCATGACTCATCCTGCATTATAGTTGAATAACTCGTTATAACACCACATAATTTCTCGATGATAAATAAAAATATAAAAATTTTATGAAATTCTTGAATTTTCTTCTAAAAGCTTTAGGTAAAAGTCACCAACGACAGCTTTATTTACTGGCAGTTTCGCATAGCGCATAAATGCACAAAAAGTGAAATAAAAGAAAATTAAATTGTTAAATTTCATTTGCTATAAGTATAACAATAAAAACAACAACAAAAACAATAACTAACTGTCTTGTTGGGACAACTCCATTATAATTTTTTGGGCACGCTTACAACGCATATGCAAATGTATTAAATTTTATTATTTGGGTTTGATCGTTTAAGATCTGGGAAATGCAAATATGCTTTTAAGTGAATTAAATATAAAATTGCTTGGATTAGAGACAGAAATTAAATTTCAATATAACAAAAAAAATATAAAAATTCTGAACGCATATTACAAGTAGAGACAGACAAATTTTGAGCCGGTAAACGATAGCTTTTCAACATTTAACGGTTTGAAAAGAAGAACTGAAACATGCTCTTTAATAGCATTTTTCATTTATTATTAAACTACAATTGTAAACACAATGGTAACTACAGACGTCGGTAAAAAAAATTCATTTAAAAAATCGAATTTTTCAAAAAATAACTATCATTTCAAAATGTGTAAAAAGTTTAGTTGAAATTGAAAATAATTTCACAAAAAAATGCATTCGCTAATGACAAACGGTTGAAGATGATTTGAAAATAATTAGAGAAATTTAGCTGTTGCAATTAAAAAAAAAAGAAAAATTAAGGGAATATTACATTCAACTTGAAATACATTATAAATCCACTTAATTTAAAGTTTTGCTCAAATGTTTTTCAAAAGTGGATTGTGGCATTTATTTACTAAACTTTATTTAAAAATTATTTATAATTCTCAATCAATTTAAATTTTACCAACAAGGGATTTCTATTACAAAAACAACTCATCGATAATATGAATAATTTAAGGATTTTTTTGCAGAGTTTAATATAATAATATTGAAAACAAAAATTAATACAAAAAAAAACCGAAGATATTATTCTCTTTAGGTTAATTTATGCATGAAAAATTTATTTCAGATTAACATTTGAAGTTCAGGTAACTCAAGCGAATTTTAAAATTCGACTGCATAATTTACAACATCGTCTTGATTGGTAACAGAGTCAACTGATTTGTAGGTAAAAATTTCGCCGAGAATATCATTCAAAACCGTCAAATTGATATCCGGAAATCTGCATTTTTCGCAGCTCATTCCGCCAACCAATCATAGTTTCTAAAATTTTGTGCAATATCGAGAAATACGTTTGTGACCAATTCTGGTTTTGATTTTGCAAAGTGGCAAAAGTTATCTGGAAACCTGATCATTTTTGTGGTGGGGTCAATTGGAATTGCGCCATTCCCAATATCTAACAATTGCTTTGAAAAATATTCGGCTGATGGATCATTTTGCAATAGAAAACGCAAATTACACACACACGCAAAATGCAACAGAATATGGAAACCAAAATTCTCTATTTGTTTGCACATCCACTTGCTATGAACATGAGCATATTTCGATTTATATCGCCGTCGCATTCTGTGCAAGCACACACACAGACACACAGCAACGTACAAACGAAAACACACATTTCATTTGATTTTTGACGCACTATCGTGCGTAAATGCATGAAACAAAGATAAAAACCAGCGAACGACCATTACGAAAGTACTGTGAAAATTTGGTTGAAATCCGACAGCGCATCTCGTTAAACACTGGCAACCAACGGACATCTATTTTGGGCTTAATTATTTTAACCAAGCCTCGGTTTTCATTTTGTAGGGGCTTGAGATTATTTTTGACTTTAAACCAAAAAACAGCTTGACTTCATATTTGCAGTAATTTTTTTTTTAGTTGTAACGCTGAAATCGGTTCAATTGGCTTCGCCCTTAACATAACCCTACAAAAAATAATCCAGTGGGGTTAAAACACACAATCTGGCTGACTACCTAAGTGCTGATCGTCATGAAATTATGCGTTCGGAAAATTTGGTTTGCAATAAATTGATCGTTACATTGACTGTGTGGCATACGGTATTATCTTGTGAAATCACATGTCAGTGATATCCACGTCGTCAATGATAGGCCAAAATCGAGTTGTTAGCATCTCGCGATTACGTGATATATTGGCCGTTACCGCATTTCCAGCCTCATCGAAAAAAAAACGCCCCATTTACGCCTCCAGACTACAAATCGCACCACACAGTGACACGCTGATCATGCAAAAGTTTCTAAATATTTGCTCTAGGTTTTTCAGAAGCCTATTTCTTGCAATTGGCAATTTTGTTTGTTGAGACACCCTGACGAGTGAAAATGAGCTTCATCTGAAAAAATTATTTTTTTCAGAAAAACCAGCCGGTTGTTCCTGAATAAACTGAGCGACAATATGAATGGTCGATCGGATTCAAATCTTGTACCAGTTGAACCTTATAAGGCTTTAAAGTCAAATTCCCATGCAAAATTCATCATATGGTGGTTTTGGATAACCCAAGTTTTTGAGAACGTCGAGGAATTGACGAATATGGATCTTCTTCAACATTGTGGCTCACGGCTGCGATGGTTTCAGTTGAACGACCCGGTCGAACACGCGTTGGTGTTCACACATTTTGTATCGAGACTGTTGACTCAAATTTAACGGTCAAATTTTTAATAGCGGTCTCAGAAGGAAGATTATGTTGTCTGAAAATATCACGAATTTTACGAAATGTAACTTTAACAGAACCACCATTTTCATAGTGGATTTTAATTATTTTAATGCGATTTTGGAGCAAAATTTAATTATTGTAACAATTGTCACGAATGCCTCAAAAATTGAAAAACAAACTTCTTGTTGGATCACCCATTATTTTCAATTCAAACCTTAAATATCCAAAATGTTTTAGTGACACTGAGAAGAAAGTTTTTGTGAAAGAACATGTGTTTGATATTTAACTCACACAAGGAAAAACATAGGAAAAAAATCAAAACAAACGCACTTGGGAGAGAGAGAGAGAGAATGAGAAAAGACAAATATTAAAATCAACATCAACCAAAATTATAGTCACATCTAGTGTTGCCAGTACTTATCTATGAGAAAAATCGGAAATCGCTAATTTAAAAACGCAACTGATAAGAAAGCAACAAAAAGGAAAAATTTAAATAGGTCTACTTTTATTTATTAGAAAAAACTTACTAATCTTACATTAATTTAAGCTTAAATAATAATTTAGTTAATTGATCTTTTCAATAATTTATTGAATAATTTTTTCAAATTTAATTTATTATTATTTTAAATTTATTTATTTTTGTATATTTTTTATAGATTAATTTATTAAATTATTTATACACTTTCCTTTTCCTGAAGATGCCATCCAATTTTGTGGCAAAATATTTAAAATAAAACTTATTTAATTTTTATATAAAGACCTTGTGTTTGAAAAAATAATTTATAAAATTAATTTTAGCTTTTGAAAATCAAATGGGTAACAGAATAGTATACGATGGTGAATTAAAAAGATATAGCTGGTATAAAATCTTTTCTCCTGTTAAATAAAATGCTTTTTATAATTTTACTAATTTGTAAGAAACAGCGTTTCAAATGTTGGCTTTAGAGTAAACAAATGAAATTAAAATGAACTAGATAAATCTTTGGTTATTTTATTTTTCCATAATTTTGACAGTTGGAAAGAAATGTTTATGCCGATAATTTTACTAGAATTATTAAAAATTGTTTAATTATATATGTTGAATAAAGGATATAAAATTTAATTTGTAGAAAGTTGAATATTTTCGATTTCAGAATTCACTATATTCACTTATATTCATATTAAAATTTTTATAAACCAATTATTTTTAATAGTAGATTTGAAGGATATTTCCTTAAGTTCGCAACTTTATCAAATAAAGGCTATAAAATTTATTTAGAAAGTATAAAATTTCCGATTTTAAAATTGAAATTCACTTTGTAAGAATAAGAATTCATATTGTTACGTTTATACCTTTTGTAAAAGTTTTGTTGTTGCTGAGTTGTATATTGCAAACTAAATAACTCTAGATTTTAGAGTTTTCAAATTAATTACTTTTACTACATACAAAGTAAGTTTTGTACGTTGGGACTACAAAACAATTTACTAAAGATACAAGTCTTTACTTCAGGAGGTTTATATTTCACCTAACTAACTAACTATCCACTAAGATGCTGTCTTTTATATTTGTTCACTAGAGGTCTAGAAAAATTAAGAATTTTCAACTCCCTTTGTATGACATTTTGTTTTTGTTATGTTATTCATTCATTTAATATATAGGCGCCTGTTTTTTTACGTGTATTTTTGTTTTTATGCTGTTAAAGTTTCTTCCTGGAATTTATTTTAAGATAGCTGTGTTTGTCTTGTGTGCATAAGGTTTCTTAGAAAACTAAGCAGCTAGTAAACAGCATACCCAATTGTTGTTACCTTGCGTGTATAAAATTTCTACGCAGTTTGTAACTAGAAAGCTAATGTTGTCTTGCATGTATAAGTTTTCTTAGAAAACTACTCAGCTAGTTAACTCTATATATAGTTGTTTATTTTATTTCTTAATTATTTTCTTTTAAAAATCTTTATAAAATCTTTATAACTCAACTATTCTAGATTTGAGGAATATTTTGTTTAAATAAAAATAATATATTAAATATTTTAATAAAAATAAAACTAGCTTTGCTGGAAAGACTTTCCAGCTATTGGAGTACCAGGTTAATGAAAACGCCAAATGCTGTATTACTGAATATACTATTTTCTCTGTTTTACATTAGTGCAACTAAAAAGTTTTTCTAAAATAGTGTGTAGCCCTTAATGGAGAAGAAAGAAATAACATGCCCTAAAAATTCTATAAGAAGGATAAATTATGTATCTCTATGGTAGGCCTAGTCTTGTTAAAGCTATGTAAATAAGTCAAAGTGAAAGAAATTTTTCTTGTTTCTTTGAGCTGCTTTAAGTTGTATATATTTTACTTTTAAACAATTTTATTTTTTGCAATAATTTTTTAATTTTATTTACGTTAATTTGTGCTTAATTCCTTTAATAAATATTTTGTGATATTGTCAGAAAATATTTATTATTAAAAAATATGCATCACTGCGGGGCAAAGCATATCCATGCTGCTCATTTAGAAAATTAAAAAGTCTTATATCGTAAGCCAAATTGATTAAATGAAAGTTTTCATTTAAACAACACACCAAACAAGAAAACTCAAAAAGACTTATATGCAAACACATAGCAAACATTGCGTAAACAAAAACATTTAATCAATTTGGCTTATGATAAAAGACTCTTGAATTTTCTATACAAAATTTGGGGTAATGATCCACTAATGATGGATATGCTTTCCCCTGCAGTAATACATTTCAAATATATTTTATTTTATTTTTATTTATTTATTTTTTGTAATAAACCGGTATTAGAAGCGGTCGTTAAAATAAACTTAATTAAATCTTTAAATAAAATTGCAAGAAAACGCTTAATAATTTTAGACTGTGAAAATCGCCAAATTAATGTCAATCTTCAAGCCTGGCAACTGTGTACTTAAACATGAAAAGCTCATTAAGAAAAAGTAAGAGAGATAAAAGACTTTGTGTTTGTTGGTATTATAAGCTTGGCCCAAAGAAATGATTTTTGTGTACAAAATACTAAATGGCTGGATCTGATTTAATGTCTTTTAAGAAGCTGCTGAATGTATCAGTCGTAAAATAAACTCTAAACTGAATGGTGGTTTAAAGCGCAACATAATTTAAGAAAATAAATTTAAGAAAAGAAGAAAAATAAACAAAAGTTGTTTGCGCTTTGTAATTTTCACTTGTTGTTTATTTTAGAAAACGAAATTTTTGTATTGAAAAGTTATCGCGAAAGCGAGCGGTGAAGTGAAATATTTTTAACACTAATACATTTTATTGAATTGTTAAAAAAATCATATTTAAAGAAAATGGTATGTTAAAAAATAATAATTTTTTTACAAAACGTGCTTAGTATTTTAAACAAAGTATACATTCATTATTTACCTACTTTTTGGTTGTTGTATTGTTTGTTATGGCTGTGTTTTATGTTATTTAAAACGGCTTTTACTCCAAAACTTGGTGAAAATAAATGTTTGTTATTTGCAGAATTTCAAATTTATTGTATTAAACAATAAAAGTGTTCGATGGTGTTTTAAGTCTTCATAGGAAATTTAAAAAAGTACGCGCGCATTCTTGCACTGAATCTCATTTTACACGGCGCGCTTCCTGCATAAGGTTGCATATTAATAAGAGAGACAATTAAAAAATAGCCTATTTTTTTGATTTTTTAAGTTATCTTCAATTGTATCCGGGTTTACCCCCCGGGGGCACATATATATGGTCTTTAGAGATAGCAACAACTTAGACCTGTGCAACTGGGGGAAAACGGGAGCCCAGTCCCCTGAAGTCAGCAGGGGTACAACTGGAAACTCCACTTTATTTCCACGGGAACCAGTGACCCGCAGAGTTCCGTTATTTGTTTCTTTAGACACTTAACTGTTCTCTGGCTGATTATTGAGGTTGGCCCTTATGAGAGTATCGTGGTGGTTGTGGTTTCGCGGCCCCATATTAGTTTATGGTTCTATGGCGGCCGGGCTCATTTCGCCTTTAATAAAACCTACCTGGTGAAATGTTCCCAGATCCAGTGAGCATGCTAGACATGTGTTCTGGACAGGTGTTGGATAGTCTCCAAATCTTAAGCACGGAATGATGATTTGCAGCCCTGCTCTGGAAGCATCGAAGTTGCAACTAGAAAGTTCTGTTGCATAGAATTATAGCTTCGGCTTCCTAGGACGAGCATGACGTTCCAAATTATGCAGTGGTTTGGTCCACCATCTGATTTAGGCTTCATGGCCAGGCGCGGATGTAAATCTAATCACACAGTATCCGGGTTTATTTTAACATCTAAAACGAAATTATTTTTTTAAATAAAAAAAAAGCAAATGAAATTAAATGTCGCTTTTGAAAAACTTCAAAGATTAATGAAACCGTTATAATCGATATTTGTTTCCAACAGAATTGAACATAACTAATGTCACAATAAATCTCTTTTTATCCCTTTTGAGTTAATCCTTACATTTATTTAAAGCCACTTGTCCAGCACAAAATCTATTAAGTATGTTTTTTTCCCCATCAAGGATATTAAAGGGTATTTTTTATAGAGGTATAGAACTTTTAAATAGAATAAAACTAATATGAATTTTTTGAAATTGATATGAAATTTAATTTATTTAACAGATAATCTTCTGGCATTACAATTTATTGTGTGACTGCCATGGCTGCATGCCATGACTTTTTCCCATATTTCTAACAGTTCCACATCAGCAATTAAGTCGCTTCGGACTAATCACTATTTAATAGAGATTTCACATTTTCTCCACAGAAAGCAGTCTAACGGCATTAAGATACAATTTTAATGGTTGCTGTATTGTTGTTGTAAATTTTTAATCAGATATTTTTTATAGATATAACATCTAAGTTGGCAACACTTTTCTCACTGACGGCCATTTTGTCAACTGTCAAGTTATTTAGTTTGGTTTGGTACTTCAGTGTTAATAGACTGACGCCTGAACAACGCTTTCGAATTGTGAAAATTGTACAAATTGGACCCGCTTGCTTGCACGCAGGTTCTATTTTGACATCTGCTTTTGCGGGTAAAAGACGGCAGCCAACCTAAAACTGGAAAAATTGAACACTCTATATGCGCCAAATGACTTACTAACTGGTACCCGTAGGGCTACGGGCATGTACTATTTAGCTGTTGGTGATGTCCTTCGCGGAGCAAGGTGATGGCTGTGGTTTAAGCAAAAACTGCAGGAAGATGAATGAAGCTTTTTGCTATCTGATGTGTTGTTGCATTCCAACAGAATGTCGCTATGCTCTCGGTGACGGAAGCTTAGATAGTTAACAAACAAGGAGTGAGAGTACGGCTCTGTTTGCTGAGCTTCTGAAATTGCCACCAGATTTGTGTCAAGCACCTTGGGGCATAAGTAGATCCATTTTACCCAGTGGTCATAAAAAAAACTAACTGGTGTGCTTTGTAAGTTGATGAAATCATTGATCCGTTCTTCTTTAAAAATACTAGGCACTGAATGATTTGTCCATCAATTGCAAAAAAAAAATTTAACCAGAAACTATTAAATTCTAAATTAATAAGAGTAAAATTTTCTATTAAATAAGACTAGAGTTATATTCCTAAAAAAAATAAGTTTCGACTTAAAGTATGAAAATCTAGGATTTTTCTTAAAACTTTAACCTTTAACCTTTTTTAACTTTAACCTTAATGCGGTACGTGTTGATATTATCAAATTGGACTGAATCTTTGCCAGTCTAATTTTCTAGTCAACTGGCACATTTAAGCGGAGTGAGCCGAAAGATAGGCTCACTTATTTTATCTCATATACCTTGTAACCACGCTAGCGTTACAGTCAATGGTGTCTGCTATAGAGCTATGATACAGACTTTTTCGTTCATCTATTGTCCAACAATTATGTACAGAAGCTGTTGTGGTATCAACAAGACGACACAACATGTCACACAGCTCCGAATAGTTTCACATTTCGGACCCGTGAATTAACCTTCGAGATCGTGCCATCTTTTATCTTGTACGGATATATAAAGTCGTTAGTCTATGCCGATAAGCATAAATGTTGAAAAAAGTCATCAAAAATTAGACTTCCAGATTAGACTACGAACATGCCAGCCATGGCTGTCATATGCCATAAGACATATTTAAATTATAATGCCAGAAGATTATTTCTCGAATAAAGTAAATTACATGACAATTTAAAAATTCATCTTTATTTCAAACCATTTCAAAGTTCTATTCCTCTATAAAACACACGCTTTACGAGGGCTGCTATTTATATTTCTGGACTGGTGACACTGACTGTTGCTAGGCACCAGCTGATGTTGTTAAACATGACCTCAACCAACATTTTGTCATTTTATTGTTGTTAGTGTTAGTGATAGCAGGTTGAAAAAGTGATCTTAGGAGAAATCGGAATTAACTCGTGAACATTTTCGTGCAATAATTTTTCATAACTTTCGACGTGGCCTGACACGACAACAGTGCACAGATGAACTTAATTCCATATATGGTAATGAAGCACCTTCTTACAGCACCATTAAAAACTGGTATAACGAATTCAATCGTGGCCGACAATCACTTCAGGACGAATCCCGTGAAGGTCGTCCATTAACGGCTGTTGTGCCAGAAAACGTCGCAGCTGTGCATGAGCTGATAAAAAATGATCGTCATGTAACATATCGCGAGATTGAGGCATCTGTAGGGATTAGTAGAACAAGCATCAATAAAATCTTAAATGGAGATTTGCATGTGAAAAAGGTTTATTCATGTTGGATACCGCATAACCTGACAAACGCACACAAGGATGCTCGTGTTGATTGGTGCAAGAAAATGTTGCAGAAATTCGCTCAAGGTGCATCAAAAGCAGTTTATAATATCAGCACAGGTGACGAATCATGGATATACTCATATGATCCTAAAAAAAACAAAACAGCAATCCACCGTATGGGTCTTTCAAGACGAGCGAAATCCCACAAAAGTTGTTTGTGGAAGAAGCACATCAAAGCAAATGGTTGCCTGTTTCTTCGGCATTACCGGTCATGTGGCGACTGTGCCATTAGAGCAACGTAGGACGGTTGATTCGGTATGGTACATCACTATTTGTTTGCCAGAAGTCTTTGAGATACTTCGGGAAAAGTCAAAGAAAAGACGCATCATTCTGCAACACGACAATGCGAGCTGTCACCGATCGGCGGAAACAATGGAGTTTTTGACAGGGCAAATCCGCCATATAGGCCTGACATGGCACCTAATGACTTCTTTTTGTTTCCGAACATCAAGAAAAAAATTACGTGGATAACGGTTTCCTACACCTGAAGAAGCAGTTTCTGCATTCAAAACCCATGTCTAAGAAGTACCTAAATCGGAGTGGAAAAAGTGCTTTGAAAATTGGTTCCAACGCATGCAAAAGTGTATAAATCTTCATTAAGAATATTTTGAAAAACAATAAAATAGATTTTGTCTTTTATTGCTTGTGTTTTCTTCCCTATGCCACAAATATAAATAGCAGCCCTCGTATAAGTTTGAGTTCTTCAGTTTTATAAATTTTATGATTTATTACAAGTGGAAATCAGTTTTGGTTGGCGTTATAAATTTTTCATAATTTAAAAGTTCCAAGAGATTAAATTTAAAAAATTAATTCCTTAAAAAACAAGGTTTTTATATAAAAAAATAAATAATTTTTATTTTTATATTTATTTTCGATATATCGCCACACCATTTGGTGGCATTTATAAGGAAAACAAAAATGTATAATCTATATACATACATATAAAGGGTGTTTTTTTAAGCCCGATAGATTGTAATCAAAATTTCTTTTTTATTCGAAGGATCAATACGTGACATTAACATTTGAAATTGATTTCGGGCATATGAGCACCGCGGCTGTTCTTGACGAAGCGCATTCTGGACGTCCAATTTTGGGCCACTTTTTCGAGCACTGCTGGGCGTATGTCACGAATAACACGAACAATGCTGTCCTCTAAGGCGTCAATTGTTGCTGGTTTATCGGCATAAACCAGTGACTTCACGTAGCTCCACAGGAAATAGTCGAGTGGTGTCAAATCGCACGACCTTGGAGGCCAATTGACAGGTCCATTTCTCGAAATCAACTTATCGCCAAATTTTGATTTCAATAAGTCGATGGTGGCGTTCGCTGTCTGGCACGTAGCGCCATCCTGTTGAAACCACATCTCGTCCGGATCAATGTCATCCATATTTTCAAACAAAAAATCATTGATCATGGGGCGGTAACGATCTCCATTGACCGTAACGCGAGCTCCGGCCTCATTTTTGAAGAAATAAGGTCCGATGATGCCACCAGCGTGAAAACCGCACCAAACGGTGCATTTTTCTGGATGTAATGGAGTCTGTAGGGTCTGTTGTGGATTGGTCTCACTCCATATGCGGCAATTTTGCTTATTAAAAAACCCGTTAAGCCAAAAATGCGCCTCATCGCTGAACACAATTTTGCGATAAAACAACGGGTCAGTTGCCAACTGCTCTAGAGCCCAATCGGCGAAAGAACGACGCATATAATGATCTCGTGGCTTCAATTCCTGCACCAGTTGGATCTTATACGTATGTAGGCCGAGATCTTTGCGCAAAATTTTCCACGTAGTGGACGGACAGAACCCCAATTCCTGCGACCGACGACGAATTGATAAATTTGGATCTTCTTCCACTTTTTCGTTTACAGCGGCGATATTCTCTTCAGTACGCACATTCCTTCGACGTGTTGGTGTTATTGCATTCTCTAGAGAGTATGTGGTACGAAATCTATCGACAGTTCGACGAATGGCTTGTTCAGATGCACGATTATGTACACCATAAAAATGATGAAGTCGTCTATAAGTTGCGCGAATCGACGACTGATTTTCAAAGTAAATTTGGATAATTTCGTAGCGTTGTTCAAGCGAGAGTCTATTCATGATGATTTGTCAGAGTATACTGAAACAAATAAAAAAAAAATGTTTCACCAAAATTTCATTTTTTGTGTTACTTTTTACAATTTAAAGTTCTATCTATCTAGCTTAAAAAAACACCTTTTATAATGGAACAAACCCAAATTATAAGGTAATAAAATCTTAAAAAAATATCAATATTAATAAACGCAAAAGAAACAACCATTTTACCTAACTAAAAAATATTTAGTATTTAAGAGAAAACTTTGTGCTCGATTCGGCAGTGACGAAAAATATATTCAATAAAAAAGACGACTGTACTAATTAAATTTTTTTATTCTTAACAAAAGTGCTAAACGTTATTTTGCAATGGCAATACAAATCAAAATATGCTTATGTATGTTCATAGCAAGTGCAAACAAATAGAGAATTTTGTTTCCATATTCTTCTGTTGCATTCTTTTTGTGTCTGTAATTTGATTTTGGCGCATAACTTTTTTTTGCGCCATTTTAATAACAATTGTAGTTGCGAATTGGTATTGGCGACTGTACTATGGATTTTGTTTACACAGGTAAGTTAAAATTCATGCCGCTTAGTGTGTTTGACGAAACAGAATTTTATGGACCAATTATTTTAAAACATTCGGATAATGATTCAAAATTGGCTTCAGAACTCACAGTGCATATTTTGTGCGAAAAAGTAATTATTTCGTGTGATTGACAAAAAGTGTGACAAAGGGCAAATTTATAGACCGATTTTTTCAAACTTTCGGAAAACAAACCAAACGGCAGTATGAATAATCAATGCACATTTCGTGCAGATACAAGACATAAATTTGTGCGTTGTCAATTTTTTTTTGTGTTCCGTAAATTGTCAACGAACATAACATTGGAAGATTGCAGTGGTTGTGATGGTGTTTGTCGCGAAATAAGCCACATGTAAGTAATCTAATATAATTGCTTTTCTTTGTTATTGAATTTAATGCAAATTTTATAGTCGCCATGCAGAATAACGAAAATGACAAGACCAAAACCGGATATCGGTCGGCGTTCACAAAAATCACAGTCTGTGTCTACTGGACGGGCAACTTAGACAACAAAGAAATGATACTGAAAGTCAACGTTTATCTAGATCACTTTCAGGCCAATCCGACGAATAAAGAATATCGCAAAATCAAGATGGCACACAAAAAATCTTTAGAGGCCTTAAAGAGAACTTTGAAAGATTTACGAAATAATCAAGAATTGTGGTGGTGGTGCCTTGATTCTATTGGCTGGAGATTTCCGCCAAACACTGCCTGTTATTTCTCGGCCAACTATTGCCGATGAATTGAATGCATGTTTGAAGGCTTCGTATTTATGGAGACACATTCAAAAACTAACGTTGACTACAAATTTGCGTATTCAATTGCAAAATGATCCATCAGCCGAAAGTTTTTCAAACAATTTTTACATATTGGGAATGGCACAATTTCAATTGACCCCATCACAAAAGTGATAACGCTTCTAGATAATGTTTGCCACTTTGCACAATCAAAACAAGAATTGGTCACGAACGTATTTCCCGGTATTGCACAACAATTTTAGGAACTATGATTGGTTGGGGGAAAGAGCTATTTTAGCTGCGAAAAATACACATTTTTCGGATAGCAATATGTGACAATTTTGAATGACATTCCCGGGGAAATGTTTACTTACTTGACTTACTTGACTCTGTTACCAATCAAGACGATGTTGTAAATTATCCAGTCGAATTTTTAAATTCGCTTGAGTTACCTGGACTGCCGCCCCACCGCCTGCAAGTGAAAGTTGGTGTTCCAATTATTTTGCTCCGAAATATCTGCCAGCCACGACAATGCAATGGGACACGTTTAGTAGTCAAAAAAGCCATGAAAAATGCAATTGAAGCAACAATTTTAAAGGGAAAATATAAGGGCGAGGATGTGTTGATACCATGTATTCCTATGATTCCTCCAAATTTGCCGTTTGATTTTAAACGGCTTCAGTTCCCCATACGTGTTGCTGTTGCAATGACGATCAATAAAATCCCGGGTCAATCATTGGCATTGGCGGTATTGATTTGGAATATCCCTATTTTTCGCATGGTCAATTATATGTAGCATGTTAACGTGTTGGTAAACCAACTGCTTTGTTTGTCTATACCTCGAACCAAAATCGAACGAAGAATGACGTATATTGAAAAGCATTGCAATAAAATAAGTCACACAAAAATATTGAATTGTGAAAAAGATAACATAATTAAAAAAAAACATTAAAACGAAAAAAAAAATTGTGTTCTTTCTGATTAATTTTCTTGAATGATTGAATTTTTGGGCACATGACTTGCAAAGCAGTCACGGGCACGCTAGTTAATTATAATTAATTAATTAAAAAATACCTGTGCTTAAAAAAAATTATTTATAAAATATTAAAAAGGTCGGTTAATTATAATTATTAAATTAAATTTAATAATGAATATTAAAAAGCATCTTGGTAAATTAGCGCTTGTTTACGTTGGCAGTTTAAAATATTACAAATCAAAAGACTTAAACAACAAACTTGTTTTTTTTAATTAAATTAATAAAAGTTGCTCCCATTAAAATGTTTTAATTTCTTATTAAATTTTATAAAATAAACAAACTTTTGGCAAACAATAGCAAAAAGATATTAAACTTATTTTGGCATAACATTAAAAATAAAATACATTAACGTCAAGTTATACCGGCAGCCAATTTATGCTTACAAAATATAATTTCTATTACATAACGAAAATGTAGCAACTGACAATAATAACAGCTCAGAAAGTTTAAATATTCATGTATATTTTCATTTTAAACTATATGTGACTTAAGTTCACATGTCATTTTCTTGCCGTTTCAATAAAATACTCATTTAAACAAGTTTAACTGATATTAAATGACAACAGTCTATACTATAATTATACAGTCGTCTATCGGTATAATTATACGGAAACATTTTTTTTTTAATGATAAAAATTTAAGGCTTCGTCTTGTCACTTATTAGGGGACTTTACTGTGACTAAAATATTTAATTGTTTTCTTTTTTTATGTTTTTATATTCGTTTTCACTTTATCATTTATGATGCCAATTTTTTTCTTCATTCTCTATTTATTAAACTGTTCCTCATTTTTTATGGGGAAAGAAATTTGACACATTTCATCTTTTTAAAGTAAAAAAAAAATATTAATTAATTTTTTTATACAAAAAAGATGCAGAAGCAAAATTAATTTAGTTAAATATTTAATTAAAATGCCAGCAGTTGTTTTCACTTTTTGAAGGTGGGGCTTCTTTTAATTTTTTTTTACTTTCTTCAAAAAACTTACGCAGCTGGCAGGACTCAAAATACCCGATGTCATACATAAACCTTTAATCGATATACCCACCTTCCCTAGGACTCTAATTATTCAATGTATTTTGAACTAATCTGACGGTTTAAACAAGTCAGCTAATGGCTACCACATGCTAAATGTTGTCTTATTTTTTCTCTATTTGATTGACGACCTTTCAATTCACAAATAGTCGAAGCTAACAAAGGTCGGTCGGCTGTAATTCTTGAACAACCTGAACTTTAAAGATGCAGATATTAATGCAAAATGTTGCGTATAGTGCCTCTAGTGTTACCTAATTGTTGTCAACGTCGACGAGTTGTCGTTCTCAACTTTTTACTAAATAAATGTTCAAGAACCATGGCTCAATTCTTGACATTTAATCATTTGACAGCAAATTTACTACTTAACCTCAAACTTGTCATATAAGTAAACAGTTGACAGTTCATATTTGGTAGTAGACACGTGGCAAATTTATTATGGAAAAATATTCAATAAAACAACGTGTTTTAATCGTTAAAATATATTAACGAAATAAATCATCGATTACTGTGACGATGACAAAGTTGTTACGTGAAATTTGTTGAAGAAACAACGTGCAAACAAAACGCACTATTTATAGTGCAGTAAATGATTTCGAAGGAAGAAGGTCTCTAGGCGATAGGCCCAAGCATGGATCACAACATCCAGCAAGATCGACTGAAAACATTTCTGCTGCTCCAGAAAGTGTGTACAGAAGCTTGGTCTTCAAAGAACAACTTAGGCCACAATTTTGGACAAGAATTTGCATTTGCTTCCATATAAGATTTAGTTGACACAAGAGCTTCTTTCACAAGATAATTTACGCTGCCGTACATATGCCAATTGGATGTTACAGCTCGCCCATGACAACCGAGATTTTCATGGAAAATTCATAATGACTGACGGGGCACATTTTATATGTGAATAAACAGAGTAGTCGGTTCTGGGGAATGGGAAACCCTCAAATTATTCAATAGTCACCTTTGCATCCATTAAAAGTGACGGCCTGGCGTAACGGTAACGGCGCTAACTGTGAATGATACGATTGAAAACTGTTTTAACGCCACAACTGCATGCTTTGGGCTTGATGAACATGTGGTATCAACAAAATTGTGCCACATCGCATACAGCCAGGATTACAAGGGAATTACTGCGAGACCTCTTTCCACAACAAGTTATTTCAAGAAATGGTGTGATATTGACTGGCCTCCACGATCGTCTGATTTGACTGTTCCAGATTTCTTTTTGTGGGGATATCTGAAGAGCAAGTTTTATGCAAATAAATCAGAAACGCTTGAGCAACTCCAAAAAAATGATGATGAAATTAAAGATATGTGTGAGAATGTAATGAGAAAGGGCACGCATTTGTGAGGCTAACAGAGGTGAATATTTATCTGATATTGTTGATATAATTGCCGACATAAAATAAAACATTTATCAAAATAAAAATCCATTCTCTATCACTTCATAAAAAATTACAACAACACCAAACAATTAAACAAACAAAGTAGTATGCCCTCCTGGCGGACATCCTGTATATAAAGATTGTTTGTATTATTGAAATATATGTGAAAAGTTTCTAAAAATTTGATAAATATTATTCACATTATGTGGCAAAATTTTTCAAAATTATATTCTTTTGTCTGCTTAAATCTTTTTTTTTTAAATTAGATTTGTAGCAAAATTAGAAAAAATAACATCTTTTATTTAAAACTAATAAATCAAATAATTTTCTATTGAATAACAATTAAGCAAAAAATATTTAAATGTCACCTCATTCACATTGTTTTTCAATAAATTTAAATTATTGAGTTAACTGTTCTCTTTTATTTAATTTATGTATTGCTTATATTCATCTATTTCATTTAGTTAAAAATTCTTTTAATTATTAAAACTATAAATAATTTTTGAATAATAAAGCTGCGCTGAATTTTGGGACAAATTACAGTTTTCTTTAACAGATTGTCATTAAGTTTCTGATTAAGAAACCTAAAGTAAAATTATAAATAATTTTAAAAAAATATTTTATTTGTTAATTTAAATTGTTTTTAAGCATTTCTTATTTAATAACAGTATAATTAAGTTGTATCTATTAAAACAGTTTGAAGATACGTCTACCTTTCTATTGTTATCATGCAAACACGTGCTTGGGAAAGCAATAAAAATAAAAAAGATATAACAAAAATATAACATACACACACCCATAAGTACTCCCATGAAGCAGCACAACAAAAAACTTAAACACCCATTATTGCAACAGGCAGAAGAGGAAAAAGAGCCATAAAGATATTTAAACTGTGGTTTTTTTTGTAGCAAATACATGTAGCGGGTGGGCGAGTTTGAGGTTAGGAAATAAATTGTCTATCAAATGATTAATTCTCATGAAGTGAGCTTGACATTGCTTTGACATTTATTTAGTAAAAAGGTGGGAAAATTTTAAGCCTGGACCGTTACACTTTTGAGTAAAGATTTTTAAATGTGAATATTACACTGCATCATTTCATGAAATTTGAGCAGTTCTTTATCATAATCAGGCCTCTTCTGGGAGCGCTGTGCGTAATTTAATCACTAAATTCACAGCTCACGGTATTCTTGCTGACAATTGACCAAAACGATACACTCGTAATGGCTGCAGTGATGTAAATATAAACCCTGTACGGCAAAGTTTTGAGAATGAACCAGGAAAATCTACCCATCGACATTCGCAACATTTAGGCATCACTAAAGTCTTTTTGCACAACATTTTTGCATAAAGATCTTCATCTTCACGATTATAAGATTTAGTTAAACCCCATCGAGCATTGTTGGCATCGAACGCTTGTGAATTGGCCATTAAAAAAATTGAACAAAAACGCATTTGTGATCAAAACCATCTTTAGTGATTGAAGCTCATTTTCGATAAGGTGGTAATGTAAACAAACAGAATTGTTGCATATTTAGTTCATGAAATCCACAAACCGTCTGTTAAAAGATGTGCGTCGATAATCGTGGTCCACTTATATTTTGAATAAAAGAAAAAACAAACAATTTCACTGAGCTTAATAAAATGCTTTTCTTTATTAAAATTATTTTTAGTATGAACCACGAGATTAATATTTTAATTTTTTATGACCAGTCACGCGTACCACGCAATAACCTGTGATGGTTTTTTCTAGAATCTATTTTTTACAAAAGACAGTTATATAAAACGCGTGATCATTTTTTTTTAGAACATAGAAAAAGCGTATGTATGATTGTATAAGTAATAGATTATAAAGTGGCGATAACACCGTCCTCGAAAAACCATTTCATGCAAAGAAAGTTATCGTTAGGCGCGGTTGTGTTCAGGTGGCATCATGGACCCGTATTTGTTCGATAATGAGAAATGAAAGGCCGTCATCGTGAATTCTGTGAGTTTCAAAAGCATGATAATCAATTTTTTGTTGTCCATGTTGACCAGTAAGATGCCACAAGCCATTTAGCCACCCAAACGATATAGTTATTTGGCGATGTCAAATCGCCGCTTCGCTTACGTGAACAATCCACAAGCAGTTGAGCCTCTGAAAGATAAAATACGGCGCTGCATTGACGGGATAAGTGAAGCTTTGTTGCAAAACGTGCTTCAAAATTTTGCCAAAATAGCGAACGTCTGCTGATATGCTAGAGGTAAACATTTACCCAACATCTGTTATGTTTAGAATTCAAGCGCCTTTAAGCTACACCTTAGCTGCCTGTTAATGTTTGTTATTTCAAATAAAAAAAAATTAATTTACATTTTTTAATGGCAAAAAACTTTCACTTTTTTTTTTAAGGAAAGTTAAATCGATTTTTTGCAATTTTTGTATTTTCAATTCAACGATAAAAGAGTTAAAAGTGGAGAAATATCATAGTTATTTTAAAACATGCAGATTGCTTAAAATTGTAGTTTTAGTGCTAACAACTGTTAAAGCAGAGCCATAGCTCATTTAATATTTATGTAGTTTTGATTTATTGAAAAGTAAAACAATCCAATTATTATTTTTCTGATGCCCATTTTTACTCAGCTCTGTAAATATTCTCTGCTCAAGTAAATTTTTCTGATCGAAGTTTTGGTTAACATTGCCAGGCAGCTTTTAACTTCAATTAATTTTTATAGGCGAGTTAAAACGTCTAAATTGTTTTAATATTAAAAGATTTGACAGCATGTTTTATTTATTTCTTTCATAATTATATTTGTAGACGTCAGAGTATAGAGAGAACACTGAAACACGTAAAATCATACCCAAATATAAATTTACAATTTAAGTAGAATTCTAGCGTTGCACAATGGGCTCCCAGACCGGTTTTTGAGGCAAAAAATCATAGGAAGCTCCTAGACGCTTGAAATTTTGTGGGATTAAGTATAAGGCGCATTAAAGGTCTTAGTAAAAATTTCATGCTAATTGGGTAATGCCACGCCCACTTCTATGTGCGAAAATTAATTGTGCGTCTAGATACATACAAATTATGACTTGAAATTGAGTTTGTTTTAACTACATTGGACAACAGTGAAATAGTATTTGGCAAAAAATATGCTAAGTATATAGAATTTGACCCGCTTTATTGTAGAAAATATATACATATATATAAGGGGATTTTAGTTAACGAGATATCGCATTTTCAATATTTCGATTTTTACGAGTTTTTCAAGAAATTTGAATTCATAAATTCAAAATATAACACGTATGTATTTTTATAACTCATAAGTTGAGTCCAGCCCGAAGTTGAGTTGAACCCGGTTCACTTCGGGTGGCCTAAAACAATTTTTGTCTAATATAAAATACTAATATATTTTAAATAAAATAGATTAAAACTAAAAATGATTCACGATTATTATGTAAAAATTTATTCTCTGAGGTATTTGTTTACGATACTTCAATCAAAAAATTAAATTATGTAGAGTACAGCAAAATTAAGATTCATCAAAGTCTTGTAATGTTTCATCAATTTCTAATTCAAAATTAATTTGGAATGATGTCTCATCTTCTTCAGAATTGGAATCGCTATCATTTTCAATTGCATTTGATGTAGATGGAAACACACATTCAGGAGTCTCTGGAACCTTTAAAAGAGAAATAACTTCTCGTGGAAAAGTCAACTTTCTTTTTGCTGAGTAACGTTTCTTCAAATACACACTAGATAAAAATGGGTCAGACGAATCCACAGCTCGGTTAAATACATCAGTTATATTGTGTTCTCTAGAATCCAGTCGTGCGTGTTCAATTCTATCCTTTTTATAAAATTTGTTTCTAGCCTCAGAAGCATTTTCCCAGCACATCCAAGAGGCACGATTGATATTATTTTCTAACCAAAATTTTACAATATCAGCATTTTTTATTTTTACGCAATCTAAAAATTTTAATATTTTATAAGGTTGCAGATGGTTGCAGTAAATTTTTTACACACATTAACTAGACATTAGTAGCTCCCTTTGCACATCAGTTTTTCACACAATACGTTCTAATAAACAAACTTCTACTCCATTACATATGAAAACTATCACCAAAAATACACAAAAAAGACGGCACACTTAAACAGCCTACATTAAGTAATACAACAATATTTTTGCACAATTTTTTTCTTAATCTAAATTTTCATACATTTATAATTATTTTCCATTTTAAAATAATTTATTAAGTTTGATAATTATTGCTTACTTATTCGTTTACTTTGTTTACTTATCAAGTGAAAAATGTATGAAAGCAAAATAAAAAAACAAAGTCTGACTTTGAAAGCTTCCCGTTAAATGCAGGGTTGCCACATGGTTATAATTTTTTGCACTTGAGTTCCCCAGGATATTATCTATAAATTACCATAGTTACTTTTTGGAAAATGTTAAGTTCAGAAATGAACTTTTTGCCTCAAAAACCGGTCTGGGAGCCCACAGTGCGTTGTAGTAAAACTTTAGAAAGAACATTTTGGAATAATCGTAACGCTATTCTCGTACGATAATTTTTATTAAAAAAAATAAATGAAATAATACTTTTATTTAGATTTTATTTTCACAAGTTAAAAATTTGCTAACTTCTATTAAATCACTTTCCTTTCAGTTTCTTTTAAAATCATGCATCTATAAATTACTGCCCATAATGCTGGTATTATGCAGCCTCTTCATTTCAACCACCTTTGCCGGTAGGCTACCCAATGGTCAAACAAAAATTAACAGTACCGAAGTGCCACCAACATCAGTAACAGCAAAGATATTAGAAGTCCAAACAGCAACGGCTGCGACTGTAAAAGAAACTGAAAACCAGTCAAGTGAAAAAGAAGAAAACGATGACACAGCAAGTTATAAGAATAATGCATTACAACCGGCTGAAGACACGTCGCTAAGTGTTTGGGGTATTGTAAGTGGTTTATGGCATTGGATTAGAAAAGATGTGAATGAGATTTTGTTTAGTGATGACAGTAAAATATCAGCATCACCATCAGCGCTTGGAGGTAAATAACTAATTTGTTAAGCAAACATAACAATTTATTGTTTTTTCTTAAAATGAATCTATCGCTTGTTGCTGAAACAAAACATTTCTGACAATGACGATTGAATTGTTTTCAATTGCGTACCTTTTTTTGTTTATTGAATGTACAGACAGCATACCAACATGTTTGGTTTCTTTCTTTATGTCTCTTTAAGAAAAAATTAGCTTAAATAAACATGTGTTATTGGTTTCACTTTCAGTTTCATCAGTTAAGTGTTAATTAGACCCTGCAAAAAAGAGATATTTTTAGGTTTTTGTTAAAATACTTGAAATGAAGGGGCTTTCAACAAGAAGTTTGTTTTGTAAAACAAAACAAAACAAAAAATTAAGATTAAGGTGATTCAAATTTTTGTTGTATTACGAAGAGAAAAGTTTGGCAATTATGAATGAAAAATGATTTTTGACAAATGTCCAACACGACCACACTGACAGATTTCGAAATAGGACCGCCATTATGCAGTTAATAACATAACGGATTTTGTATTTTAAGGCTAAAATCGATTCGATTGGCTTCGCATAAACTCTTTCCTGGCCACTTAACTGTTGTTTGTGGTGAATTTAAGTGATCGGGAAGTTTTGTTTGCAATAAATTGATTGTTGCATTGGCTGTGTAACATGTGCCATCGAACTTTTGAAACCATATACCAGTGATATCCACGTCATCAATAATAGACCAAAATAGATTTGTTAGCATCTCGTGTTAGAACCCCCCGGGGGCACATTTAAATATTACGACGGAAATCCACCGTCATTACATGTGTCTTCGGGGGTAAAAGGGAGCCCAGTCTCCTTCAAGGCTAGCAGGAGCCAACTGGACAATTCACTATATTTCCACGGGAATCAGTAAAGCCCAAAGTTTCGCTATTTTTTTAGCCTTTTAGCTGTTCTCTGACTGACTGTTAAGGTTGGACCTTCGGGAGTATCATCGTAACTGTGTGTTTCGAGGCCCTCGTTTGAGTTTGTGGGTTGGATCATTCGCAATGAACATAATGAATGGTTCAGGTCCAGGGAGCATGAATGCTGTCGTATTCTTAAATTATATTAAGCTTAATGCGTTCTGGACCAGGAGCTGGATAGTCTCCAACTCTTCAGCAAGGAGTGAAGGCTGCGGCCTGCTTCGGAGTGTTGAAGTTGCAACTAGGTCGAGGATGACGCTAAAATCACTTACAGTGGTTCGAGCACCACCAGATTATGACTTATAGTGGGTACTGGTTGTAAATCTTGTCACGCATTTCCAGCCTCATCTTAAAGAAAAACGGGCCAATCACCCATCCAGACCACATAGCGCATCATATAGTGACACGTTGAGCATGCAAACGATTGTCAATAATCGCTCCAGGATTTTCAGAAGGCCAAATGCAACAATGGGCCTCAGGAAATTGAGCAAATCTACGGCGATGTGAATGGTCGGCTTCAAATCCTACACCAGTTGAACATTGTTCAAAGGGTTCAAAGTCAAATCCTTATGCAAAATTCGCTATATGGTGGACCCAATTGTTCAGAACGTCGAGGAATTGACAAATTTGGATCATAGCCGCCTATATAAATGAACAAAATTATGGAATAAGGGGCGCATATAATCTATAAACACTCCTCGCAAAACCATTACATCAAAAGAAATTGTCCGTTTTGTAACCCCCCTCCCCTCCGCCGGGCCACGTAGTCTTTAAGGATCTGTTCCACAGCTTGACATGTGCCTTCGGGGGTAAAAGGCGGCACCAGCTAGCAGGTGCCCGATATCGGAAGAGACATAGGACTCTAGAAGTGCGATCATGATGTGAAGACATCATTCTCAAGCTGTGTTCTAATCTGTACTGGTGAGTGAGTGTTTGGGTTTAGATAGTTGTGTTGTTAAAGTCGTATCTACTCATGCAGGTACAATGCCAGCCATCTGACACTTTATGCAGATTTAATTTTCAATATCTTTGTCTTTTATTATTATCTAGGTACATGTGTCCGCCTGAGGGTATTGTCCGTTTGTTTGAGTAGTTTTAGTGGTGTGAAAATTGTATCTGAGGTCGTGTTTACCTGTTCCTTTATAATGTCATTGTTGAAAGTTTTTGTTTTGTAGATTTCCATCTTTTCAAGAATGTGTAATCTTTGTCCTTTTTTTGCTAGGATGTTGTAATGTCATACATTCAACTATTTTCCTTGATTGGAGTCTTCACATTTTCGTTTGTATGAACGTATGTATGTATGTGTTCTGTAAATCTTGTTTTTAGCATTCGTCTAGCTTGTCCTATATAAATATATTTGCAAGTACAAGTAAGTCTGTATACTCCGCTGGAAGTATATTTCTCAGTCAGTTCTGTCGATGCCCTGAGATTATTTCTCAGGGTGTTGCCGGTTTTTAGTGCTGTGGGTAAAACTTCTTTGTGAAAAAAGTTAATTAATCTATATATTTCTGGCCCTGTGTAAGTAAAAGTATGCCGTTTTGTTGTATCGGTTGTTTTTTTGTCTTCTTTATTACTGTTTTTAGTGTTGTACTGTCTAAGAAATTTGTTGATAGTAGTGAGTTTGTAGCCATTATTTTTAGTTATGGTGTAAATTGTGTCGACTTTTTAAGTGTGTTTATCATATGTCTAAATGCTACTAGTTTAAGTTGGATAGGGTAGTTCGAGGTAATAAGGACGGTAGTGTCCATCATAATTGGTTTTCTGTAGATGTCAAATGTTTAACACTCAGTTTCTCGTGTTATTGTGATGTCAAGATAATGCAAATTTCTGCCTTATTCTTTTTCCATTGTTTGTGCAGTGTTTGTATGGATTGTGCTTAGGTCTGTTAGACGTTGTTTGCCGTTGTCTTGTTTGAGGTTGCATATAATGTCATCTACGTATCTTTGTAGTAATGAGTTATTTTGTGTTTTTCCATTATTATTTTTATGTGTAGTAATGCGAGATGTTGCAAGAAAATTTCCATAAAGATTGCAGACGTTGGGTTTCCTATAACAACTTCGTCGGGTAATTTGTAAAAGTGATTATAAAATCTAAAGTAGTTTTTTTTTATTATGATCTTTGCAATATCTGTAATGATGTTGGTAACATATTGCTTGCCGTTTAAATTGTCTTGTATATCGTGTAGGAGGTTTCATATGTTGGTATTAAGGTATATAGATCTTTCATGTCAAGAAAGTTTGATCAAACATATGCCTAATGTGACCGTACCTTAAATTTACAGCAGAAATTGATAAAACTGTTTGATTTAGCCAAATGATATCTGATCGGGCTCATCATTAAGCTGTTTGGGCGGTGAAAATTTTTTTGTTGTATGTTGAGTTTTTAAAGTACTCGCTTAATGCTAAGTGATTTATCCACAACCGCAACTACTTAAAGTTTGAACAAGTTGTTTAGCGAAAAAATGTTATGACAGACTGTAGCAAAAATTTTTTTTAAGAGCTGTAAGGTTATTCAATTTTGCAAATTACACTCCCCTCGCAATACTTTCTCTTTCAAAATGCCATAAATAACGTGAATAAAGCGAATATCGTTTGATTCATGCAAAAATAAGAAAGAAGAAAAATACACAAATCTGGGGCATGTTTTACGAATATTTTTACTATTTAATTTGAAATTAAAATAAATTAATTTTTTATTTCTCAAATTAATTTTTTGCATCATAAAATTTCGTGGGCAAGCAAAAGTGGCCAGTGGCTTTAATTTTAATTTAATTTAATTTGAAGCTGATATTATTAAATTTTCATTTTTGAAATTAAAAAAATATTCATCTTCTTGATTTGTTTCTGAAACGACGACTTGGCTAATTTCAAAGATCACTTCATAGACAAATCTTTGTTATTTAAACGTTAGGTAACCAACAAATGCTTTCAAATCTTTGTATATGTAGCAAAAGAAATGTATGTTTGTTTGTTTGTTCGTCAGGTGTAGATACTTAAGCAGTAAATTTGTACAGCATGTTTTTAGTTTTCTGGAAGAAGCAGCTATTTTTAATATATGGTGTCCGCCGGGAAGATACACTACTTTGTTTGTTTATAATTTTTGATTAAATGAAGTTGAACGGATGTTATATTAATAAATGTGTTACTTAATGTCGGCATGCAATATCCGATAAATATCCGGCTCTGTTGGCCTCACAAATACGAGCACATTTTTCATTACATTCTCACACATTTCACGCGGTATTTCATTAGTTTTATCACGAATATTTTGTTTGAGTTGCTCAAGCATTTCTATTTTATTTGCATAAACCTTGCTTTTCAGATATTCCCACAAAAAGTAGTCTGGAGCAGTCAAATTAGACTACCGTGGAGGTCAATCAACATCGCCCTTTCTTGAAATAACTTGTTGTGGTAAGAGGTCTCTCAGTAATTTCATTGTAATCCTGGCTATATGCGATGTGGCACCGTCGTGTTGATACAACACATGTAAATCAAGCCCAGAAAATGAAATATTGGCGTTAAAAAGTTTTCAATCATATCACGATATCACTCCCTATTCATAGTTACCGTAACGCCGTTTTCATTTTCAAAGAAGTTAGATTGCTTCTGAATAAATCGCACACGCGACTGTCACTTTTAATGGATGAATAACTTGTGGATTTTCCATTCTCTAAAATCGACTATTCTCTTTATTTACATATCCATTCAAATGAAAATGTGCCTTGTGTCTCAATATAATTTTTTCAGGAAAATCGGGGCTGTCATGGGCGAGCTACTTACATCCTCTTGGTATATGTACACCGACGTAAATGGAAGAAGCTCTTGTGTAAACAAATGCAAATTCTTGTGTAAAATTTTGTTTAAAGTTGTTCTTTGAAGACCAAGTTTTTTAAACACTTTCTTGAGCAGTAGTAATGTTTTCAGCCGATCTTGCAGTACGTTGTGGTGCATGTTTGCGCCTACAGATGCTCCTTCTTCGAAATCATTTACTACATGATAAATAGTGGGTTTTGTTGTTACATTGTAACAACACAGTAATCGATGATTGATATTGATAAAATATTTTAACAATTAAAACACGTTGGTTTATTGATTTATCGGTTTATCGCCATTTACTTCACGACTGCCAATTATGAACAATCATGTCAAGACTAATGTTTATCAAAATGGCGGCAAAACAAAATAGTATACCTCCACGGCATGTGGAGGTATACTACCCGCATAAATTATAAACTTCTGATCTTCTACAAAAGGATTTTGTTGAGTAGAGTCTAATTACAGTTTTATTAGTTTTCTATCACCAATAATAGGTTGGATTGGAACAGAAACAAGTTTATAAGAACCAAGCAATTTTCTGGAATTTACCTGAAAATTTAAAAAGAGAAATTAATTTTTTGGTTATTTTTTTCTCCTTCGTAAATAATAAATCAATAATTGTTACATTTATAAATAAAAGTGTCTTAGCATTAGCTTAGCCTCCCCAGCAGCAGAATTAGTTTTCTTAGCGCATTTCTTAAACATGACAATATTCGCCGCATTATTGTCATCCATCTTAAATTGTTAAAGCAGAGATTCTTTAGCAACGGCAATGATTAATAAAATAAAGTACAATAAATTAAAACGGTAAAATAAATAATTTCTTTAATAACAATAAGAATTAATAATTTGTGTGTGTGTGTCAGTTTCATTTTAACTAATAAATAAAATGCTGCAACAGGGGCAGAGAAGCGCAACGGGTTCTAGTCAAAAACTAACAAAACATACAGAGTCAATTTTTCGATTACAACAACAACGAAAAAATAAGCAACAAAATAAAAATGGTAGCAAATGGAAAAAGAGAAAGAAAAAGAAACAAAATAATAATATTAGAAAAACTGTTCAGCTCTAGTAAAGCAAATCGTTTTAGCGACGTAGAAAAACTTTTTAAATATTAATTAAGATTAAAAATAATTAACAGATTTAATATAAAACAGATTTCAATATAAATACATTAGTTATTTGATTGAATAATCCATTCATTCAATAACGTTCAGCATAAAAGAGTTGTAACACTCGAGTAATCGATTAGTTGCCTCATTAATTCCTAGAAATTTAAATCATTCAGGGAATGAGAAAGAAACAAATTGAAGAAAACTTTTACTTTTACTTTTTTCTGGAGAAGGCAGAAGGGCAGGTAAATAATGGATTAACTGTAATCAATAAATAAAATAAAACGTTAACAAAATATAAAATTTTCACACAAAATATCCATTTCTTTTGAGAGGTACTTTGTAATTTAATCTTTAATGGATGTCTGTGTCTAAAGTTACAACTCCTGCCAAAATTTTATGGACTCTGTTTTATATCGGGTGCTACGAAACTTTAATTTGGCAGCACTTTTTTAACTGGTGGCCATTTTGTCGACTGTTAAGCGATGTACAAATGTTTAGTACTAATTTGTTTGGGCTTGTACCGCTTGTACTGTTGTCAATTCTTCCTCTATATGACGTGATAAGATTTACATCTGCACCTGGCCGTAAGCCGTAGATGGTGGATCATTACCGTCGTGAATGATATGTAGCGTCATCCTCGCCCTAGAAAGCCTTCGGATACGTATATCCTCTGGTCATTCCTAGTTGCAACTTCAAAAGTCCGAAGCAGGCTGCAGCCTTCACTCCTTGCTGAAGAGTTGGAGACTATCCAACTCCTGGTATAGAACGCATGAAGCTTAATATAATTAAGAACACGACGGCATTCATACTCATTGGACCTGGACCATTCATTGTGTTCATTGTGAATGATTCGACCCACAAACTCAAACGAGGGCCTCGAGACACACTGCCACCACGATACTCCAGAAATGCCTACCTCAATAATCAGTCAGAGAACAGCTAAATGCCTAAGGAGACAAATAGCGGAACTCTGGGGCTTTACTGATTCCCGTGGAAATATAGTGGATTGTCCAGTTAGCTAGCCTGCTAGCCTTAAAGGGGACTGGGCTCCTTTTTACCCCCACAAGACACAACTCTAGATGGTTGTGTAATCCATAAAGACTTATAATGTGCCCCCTGGGGGGTTCTTCCTCTATATAACGTCTTTCTTTTCTTTTCTTTTTCTTTCTTTTTTTTTTTTTTAAAGAGAAGTAACACTTCAGGCAACAATGCCTATTTAGTTAAGTACCGTGCTACATTCTTCAGGAAAGGGACAGAGAAGAGATGAAACAGGTGGTGAAAGTAGAAGAATAGTCGGAAATTAACTGCCGTATAAAGACAGCACAGCAACCAGTGACTATGCCTTCATCGCTGAGCAGCCCCACCGACAGTCAATTTTTATTTTTGTAGTGAAAAAAAAACCAAGGTCTTCGTTGGGAATCGAACCCACAACCCCCATACTGACAAGCTAGTACACTACTACCGTGATAGAACGTGGCTTGAAAATGATATCTTCATATCGAAAGCGCTCGCCATTTGCGAACAAACAGCCAGGACGTTGTATAGAGGAGCAATTGACAATAGATGCATGTTTAGTTTGGCATTTCAACATGAATAGACTGAGGACTGAACAATGCTTTCAAATTGTGTAAATGGGAGCCCCTCCCGGACGCTTGGTGTTGGTGAAACTTTCCCTATCTTGACATGTGCTGCTAGGTGTAAAATGTTGCAACTTTTGGAATTGGAAACTCGAAGTCCTGCCAGTGACTTACCAACTGATACTACGAGAACCTGTAGCCCGCAATGCTGGGGCTCTGTACTGGTTAGTGGTCAGGCCCTTCGGTGAATAAAGTGGTGGTTGTGGATTAAACGCAAAAATCGCGGGAAGGTGTGGCTTTTTCCTATTCGAAGTACTATTGCATTGCAACAGAATGTCATTTTGCTGGGGAGCGACAGGAGTTTAGATAGTCGCCGGCCCTCAAGCAAGGATTGGGGCACGGCTCTACTTGCTTTGCTTCTGAAATTGCCACCTGAAGTGTGTTATATAGAGTACGAAAAGAACACTGAAGATGGCAAACAGCCGAAACCGGTTTGTTCACAAACCAAAATTGACGAGGGTCGACGGAAAACCGTACCCAAATAAAATGTGTTATAAACCTTAGGGGCATCAGACCGTTACAGTGAAAGGTGATCGCTATACAGCCATGATGCGTTCATCAATTGAACAATCATGATGTGGTTTTAACAAGAAGCCGTGACATGTCCCACAAACCGTGCCATATTTAATTTATTGAAGAAAAGGTTAAGTAACCGCATAGCTTCACGTTTCGGACCTGTAAATTGACCTCTAAGATCGTGCGATTTAACATCGTCAAACTATTTTCTGGGGGGATATGCGAAGTTGCTAGTCAATATTTGTTAGCCCGAAACGACTGATACTTGGAGAAAAATATTTGGAAAAAGTCACAGGTGAAGCCGCAGCTCCTGCACATCATGGTTGTTCCATTGATTAACGAATAAGTCAGTAATCACGGCTCAATACCAGTCAACTTAAACTATTTCGTTTTTACCAGCATCGTACGCAGCAATAATTCCACCTTTCTATAAAACACAGTTTTTCTGGACGTAACGGTGTCTCAACGTACACTTGAGGATTATTATCACTTTAAATACGGCAGTTTTGTTTCTTGACATATGCATTCAAACCAAAAAGTTAAACAAAATTCGCTTATGAAAATTGAGATGAACGGCAATCTTGTTTTGGGGCGTCCAATTGCCCAATTTAAAATCGTTGTTCAGTCTATTCAGTCTATTCATGTTGAAACGTGTGGATTACAACACGGCTTGAAAATTATGTCTTCATATTGAAAGCGCTCGACGTTTATACCGAACAAACAACGGCTAGAAAAGACAGACAGACGTAAACATAAATCTCTTGACAGCTGGCAAAACGGCCGCCAGTTAAGAAGAGTGTTGCCAACTTTAAGTTCTATTGTAATGTTATTTTTAACGTTATTTGATAGAAATGTTATGTAATGTTATCATTTCTGTTTTTCCTATAGCCCATTTTTTTTATTCAGCTGAAGGGTTCTAGCTTAAATTCAGGCGTGCGGTAGACTCAAATAAATATGACAGTTAAAAGTGAGTCACCCAATTTGTGTATATTCATCGGTTAGATCAATTGCATTTGAGTCGACACTTGTTGTTATTTGATGGGTAGTGGTACAGTGCACTATACCTCTTAAAAAACACCCGATATAAACGATGTGAACTGATCTGCGTCGTATTTTTTTAATTTATAATACAATTGAAAGATAATACGATTTTGAAATCACTACAATTTTTAAATCGTTAACGTTTGCTTTATCTTTTTACAGAAGGACGTACTTTTGGAAAAATTCGCCGCTTACAAATGGCTCTTATACCGATAGTGTTTAAATTTGGAGTTCTCTCTGCCATGGTAACCTTCTTGGTTGCTTTGGGCATAAAAACGCTCTTCTTGGTTAAAGTTTTGGTTGTTATGAATTTACTTGCGCTGCTGGCCAAAGTTTTTACACTAAAAACCAACTTTGGCCATTATGAACACAATATTGGTCCTCCGCCTGTACCTGCCTGGAAATGGAGCCCACATGCCATAAGCAGCTGGCATTCAGTACCTGAAGAACAGCATCACAACAATAAGGAAATTCATTTACACATACATGGCGGTCAACTACAGCCACAAGTATCTAGTCATTCCTATGGAAATGGAGCTGTTGGTCAATCACAAGGTTGGGATCGTCGCTATGATCCATACAGTGCTTACGAGACAATGACATCACAAGGGCAACACAGTGATTTAGTAGCAAATGAATTGACAAATACAATCAATTCGGTAGCACGTCCTTCAACAAATACCCAACAGTTTGCCAACAATTTTCCAGAAAATCATCGACTGCTGTGAGGTTAAGCAAATTAAGGAATAGACAAATTTATGTACAATTAAGTCAAACTGTGTGTAGATTATATTGATGTCCTTGTAAATGTAATTTTATGCGTATTAACAAACAATTGCTTTATTCGGTTGTAATTAGTTTAAGTTTAAAAAAGTATCGAAATTTATAAAAAGAGAAAATATTTTTTTTATTTCTATAATTTATTAAATTATTTTTATTTTATTTTGAATTAAAAATATTAATTAAAATAAAACAGAAAAATAAATATAAATTGAAAAAAAAAAACAAAAAAATAAAACAAACATCCTATAGATGTTTTTTTATAGGGGTATAGACGAATATTTTAAATTGACATTCCTCTTGAGGAGCTCCTTACATTTACTTAAAGTGATTTTTATATCACAAAATACATTAAATATGTTTGACATATCCTCAAATTTTTTCGTAAAGGACATTAAAGGATGTCCCTTATATATAAGTTTGAAATCAAATACAACAAATATAATTTTCTTAAATTGATATGAAATTAACTTTATTCGAAAGATATTCTTGTGACAAAATAATTTAAATATGAATTCTGGCCTATGACCCCCACAGCTGATTTGAACGTAGTCTTATCTGAAAGTCAAATTTTTGATGCCTTTTTTGCAGCATTTGCGACCGTATAATAGCAATAATGCGGCGAATATTTACTTCAAGCCGTCAATCGTTTCCAGGTTATCGGCATAGACTAGCGACGTCACATAATCCCACAAAAAATTGTCACATTAAATCACGTGATCTTCGAGGCCAATTTACGGTTGCGAAACGTGAAACTATGCGGGTATCAAAATTCCTTCAATAAATCAATTGCGGCACAAGCTGTGTAATATGGTGTCACTTTATTGAAATCACAGCTCTTGCACATCATGCTTGTTCAATTGATGAACATAAAAGTTAGTAATGATTATTCTATAGCGAAATTTTTATTGTATTACGAAGAGAAAAGTTCAGCAATTATGAAATGGCAAATGTCCACCACAGCCAAGCTGACAGATGTCGTATCTTTCATCAACGTTTTTAATCACTTTTTGGCAAAATGGCGATCCTATTTCGTTATTCACATCACAGACTTTGAGTTTTAAGGCTGAAATTGCTCTGTATAATACAGTGGTGTTGAATCACACGATATGGGTGGCCACTTAACTGCTGATTGTTGTGAAACTATGCGATTTACCGATATTGGTTTGCAATAAATTGTTCGTTTCATTGGCAGTGTGAGATGTGGCAACGTCCTGTTGAAAACACATGTCAGAGATGTGCACGCAGTCAATAATCCATTGATCGTAGCTACAATTCCAGCCCCATCTTCGAAAAAAAAAAAAACGGCCCAATCACACCTCCAGAGCACATAGTGCACCATACAATGACACGTTGAACATGCAAAGGCTTCTCAAAAATCGCTTTAGGTCTTTTAGAAGCCCAAATGCGACAGTGTTGCATGTTGACATGCCCTGACAACTGAAAATCGGCTTCGTCTGAAAAAATGATTTTTTTTTAGAAAAAACCAGCCGGTTGTTCCTGAATGAATTGAGCGAATCTATGGCGAATGATTACTTGGCTTCAATTACTGCACCAGTAGAACCTTGTAAGGCTTAAAAGTCAAATTCTTACGCAAAATTTGCAATGTGATAATTTTGGATAAACCCAATTGTTGAGAACGTTGAGGAATTGACAATGGATCTGCTTCAACACTGTGACTCACTGTGACTGCGATGTTTCCAGTTGAACGACCCAGTCGAACACGCGTTGGTGTTCTCACATTTTGTAGCAAATCTGTCCACTCAAATTTGACGACCAGATTCTTAATAGCGGTCTCAGAAGGACGACAATGTTGTCCGAAAATATCATGAATTTTACGAAATGTAACTTTAAGAGAACCACCATTTTCATAGTGGATTTTGATTATTTTAATTTAATTTTTGTGCGAAATTAAATGCATTTACCACGAATACGTCAAAAAACCAAATTTCAAAACTATTATGTTGTTGGTGTTGCCACAATAGAAAAACAAACTTCTTGTTGAAAAACTCGATATTAATTAAACGGCTGTTTAGATACAGGTGTTTTGTTATAGAACGAAATGTTTAATCTGGTGATTATCAAAATTAAACAATTATTAGCTTTGGCTTGGCATAGTATTTATTTATTTAAGATAATTATTAATAATTTTCAACACACTGTTAACAAATCAGCGCCTTAACTTATGCTAAGTAATTTGATTATTTTCTACTTAAACGAAAAAGACTCCACTTGAAAGTGGGCAACACATGCTTAACATTTTATTTTATAATAACAGAATGTTAAATTAGTATGTTAATCATTTATGTGAAATAACATTTTATGAAAATCATGTTAAATAATTATTTGTGACAAGTTTTCAAAGTAAATTAACCAGAGTAGCGAAGTGTTCACTCACTGTTCATACATGTATGAATATGTACATTTCATTTTTTAGCCGCTTCTTCTCATACATGTGTGAGAGACTGAAAAATATTTTGCGTTTTCTCATTTATGAATGCGACGATTTATTTTTTTCTTTCTATTCATAAGTGAAAAAATGAGAAACACACAAGTGTTCATTTTTGAATACTTACAATTTTGATAATTTTTCATAAATGAAAAGGTCGTAAAAATATGTGCGTTAAGCATTCGCGTACATAAACGCACATATTTGATAATGCGCAATTGTCGGCGTATGCAGAAAAAAAATGTTTTTTTTTATTTCTTTTAGAATATATTGCAATATTGTATTTTGTGTTTATATGTACCCATGTGTTTTTACTAAATTTTACGGTAAACTGCGATCGTAGGTAGAAAATTTTTTCACATCCATTTATGAGAAATTTTATAAAATTTCAACGTTCATAAATGAACATGTACATTTATGAAAAATGACATTAATGCGAAGTAGCTGATTTATCATTTATCACATATGAATAAGAATAATAATTCTTGTTGTGCGCATTCATGTATGAACAAAAGCAGAACATTTTTTCTTGTTCGTTTATGCGCGTGAAAAATAAATATAAAATTTTAGATTTCTCATTTATGAAAAATATCATGAATGTTGATTTTTGAATGTTCATAAATGAAAAATTCTGAACCCTGAAATTAACGAAAATAAACTTACGACTTTTTTAATCGTCAATTTTACTGTTAGCAGACAGCTCAAGCGCGCACAGCCACAGTGGCTGTACAAATAGTTTAATGTACGACAACTTAAAACATCAACTTAAACTACATTTTAAACGCCTTTTGAAGTACGTTGCAAGTGGTTTTTTAGTACTTTTTTAACATTTTTAAGTACTTTTTTCTAAAGTATGTTTTAAGTAACATTGTTTAAACTGATGTTAAAAGTTAAAGTTTTATATGTGTATAAAAACAAGGCTATAAAAAATTTTTGCATCGAATTTTAAGCCATCTTTATGACTGAAAACTTATTATCATAGTCTGAGAACCTGTTGCAATGGTTATCAAATCTTTGTAAGTTTACAAATTACAGTTCCATTATTCCATTATTGTAGTATAGTCAGAGGCCTAGGTTATTATAATTTGAAGTTTTTGTTTTGAATGTTCTGTAGCTTTGTCAGGTGAGTTTTTTAAGCATCTTGTAGATCATCATTTTGTTTGGAATAAAATCTTTTCTTCCATCTAAAAAAATTTCGATTAAAACCAGATTGAAGTCTTGGTTTAATTAGACGTGCAGAACTGCAGTCAGATTAAGAGAAGAATCATACAGTATCTGGCGTAGAAACAAAAACCCAGATACTGATTCGCTACGCAAAAGTCGATATCTTCGTGTACCAATGTACTACGGTGCAAAAAAATCTATACGAGGAGCGCTTTCGTGCTAAGGTTCTTGCTACACCTAGGGGTAGCAAGAACTTTTGGTCATTTGTTAAAAGAGTAAAAAATTATCAAATATTCACTGACCCGGTTGATACGGTTAACCTTTTGGTTGTTAATCAATTTGGAGAGTAATCAACCATCGCCCGAACTCGACAGAGTACCCATTGTTATGCCGATAGATATTCTTTGGAGCTCGAGCGGTTTAAAAGGTTTTAGTAGATCTTAACCTCAACAAGTTTCCTGGGCCGGATGGTACTTAAAGCAATGCTCTTCGATGCTAACGCGTCCGTTAGCAACCCTTTTCAGCAAGTCGTATCATGCCGATGAATTTCCAAAGTGTGGGAAGGTTGCTAACGTAACGCGAATCCCCACAACGGGTGAGGCTAATAACCCTAAAAATTAGCGCCCAATTACAATTAGTTGTGCACTTTCTAAAGTGAGGGAAAGTATGATTAATTTTCATCTTGTGAAGTGCCTGTAGTCCAATGGCTTTCTTAGTGACCGACAATATGGTTTCCGTAGGGGGCGCTCGACGGGTGGGCAAATTTGAGGTTAGGAAGTAAATTGGCTTAAAACACACACTTTTTACGACAACTTCAGCTTTTTTTTTTGATATCAGTGTAAAGTAGAAACAAGAAAATTAATAATGGACATGATGTCGAGTAAATGTCTATGTGCTAGAGGCGTCCGTTGTCTTTATAACATTTTTAAGCACATTTTGCAACAAAGCTTGGACTATCTCGCCAATGCAGCGCCAAATTTCATCTTTCAGAGCATCAGTTATATGTGGGTTATTCAGGTAAACAAGGTCTTTCAGATGGCTGCAGCAAAAATTATCTAGCGCTCTCAAATCACAAAAAGGAAATGGTAAATTGAAATCGCCAAATCGAGAAATAACGTGAGTGGGAAATTTCTCATGCAATTCATTGTTTGGGTGGCTGTATCTTGCTGGAACCAAAGGCCACTGATATCAACATCAGACAATTGTGGCCGCCAAAAATTGGTTATTATGATTTGGTGGCGCAGCGAATGCACAGTAATGGCGTCTCCTTGCTCATTTAAAAAAAAATGCGGCTGATGATGCCGCCTGACTTCAAACCGCACTATACTGTCACTTATTTTGTATGCAATAGTTTTTCGAGGGCTGTTTGTGGGTTTTGTGTCCCTATATATGACAATTTTTTTTTGTTTCCATAACACAGCCACATCACTAAAGATGATTTTGTTGAAAAATGCATTGATTTCATTCAGTTTTTGAAACAAGCAATTCACAAAGGTTCGCCCAAGCAATGACAATTGCTTGTCTTTAATTCTTAGACGAGTGAAACTAAAGATCTTTAGACAAAATGTTGCGCAAGGTGCCTGTAGCGGTGCCCATTTATTTCCTACGTTGACAAATTGATGTTGCATGCTCATTCACTCATTTACTCTACTGTACAGCGGTTATGCTTGGCATCACCATGGCCACAATGAGCCTATTGTGTTGATATATTTTCAACAACAATATCGTGAAGCTCAAGTTTAGCGATTAAATTATGCGCAACGTTCTCAGAAGGAGCCTGCTTGTAAGGAAAATCTGCTCGAATTTTACAAAGTGAAATTTTCATCATTTTGATAATAAATTTGCCCATCCATATGGAATATAAAATGGGAGATAAAACTAAATCTTGGAGTGATTATCATTGCTACTCTTTTTTTAATTGTTTAATTAATTTTATTTTTACGAAATTATTTCTATAAATTTTCTCTGATGTGTCTGGCTTTGTTACCGATAGCATACGTGAGACTGCATTAAGGTGTAGATGTTCGACACAAAACAAACGCATAATCGTTGTGGCTTTAATTGGAAATTCATTATTTGAAATTGTATGTTTTGTTGTTGTTGTTGTGGTTGTTGTTGTTTATTATTTTTCGCTACCAATTGTAAATAATTACATGTACTCATATGTATTTAGCTGTAAAGTTTCATTAGCTGACAATATATCTTACATGCAGTTATATGCGGTTACCTTTCTTTAGGCCACATTGTGATAATTGACGGCAAAAGTATTGAAAATTGAAAAGTTAAAAATTTACAAAAAAAAAATCAATATATTTAGTGTTAAAATTAATGAGATCAAATAGATTTTTGTTTAAAATCCGCCAACTAAAATCTAAGAGTTTATTTTTAAGTATTTAAAATAAAAAATCGTATTGGAAAAATTTTATCGATAGTTGTGCTTTTAATATTTGTTTAATTTCAAGTAAGAAAAATTCAGTTGATTTTTATTTGAACGAGAAATATGCTGTGGGAATGCCAGCTCTCGCTACTTTGTTTTATTTGATCTTTTTTTTTAATTTCTTTAAGATTTTTCTTGATAAAACTGCTGATAATAACAATTGTCCTCTTAATTGACATTAAAACTTATGGTCATAAGTGTTAATAAGCATTTTAAAAAAGAAGCAAAAGCAAAACCATTTTATTGGATGGAGCACATTAAAAAAGAAGAAGAAGAAGAAATAATTTTTAATTGGTTAAACTTAAAAGTGTCATATTTGTGAATAAATAACATAAATCATAAAGTCAATTTATTGCAATCCCATCAAGCTTTAAGTCTTTAAAACAAAGGGTGTTTTTTTGAGAGGTAAAGAGGTTTAAGGTACCAACACTTTTGTTTATTGACGACCATTTTGTCCACTGATTTGTGTTTAGGTTTGGTTTGGTATTACTGATGCCTTAACAATGCTTCCAAATCGTGCAAATTGGGTCCAAAATAGATTGCCGTTGATCCCGGTTTTCATAAGCGATTTTTGTTTAGCGATCAAGCTCACTTTTATTTGAATAGATACGGCATTAAACAAAACTGCCGTATCTGGAGTGCCGATAATCGTCAAGTGTATGTTGAGACAACGTTACATCCAGAAAACCTGACTGCTTGCTGTGCTTTATGGAATGATAGTATCATTGGTCTGCAATTCTTTTAAAATAATGCTGGCCAGAATGCAACAGACAATCTTTTTCTTTTATTACAAATCCATTACGGGCTATATGTGATCAGATGCATAATTTAAATTAATTAAAATAATTAATAAAATATTCAAGTTGTTTTAATTTAAGTTCTTAACTATTTCACGAAACTCTTCTCGATTACATTTCTAAGGCAGGACATTTGTTTCCTTCCCAAGCCTCGTCGTCCTTCTATTCTTCCCTCTGATATTTTTTTTTTTATTTTTTAGTTCTGTTTATTTGCAATCTATTTTCTACGGAAACATCAAGCAAATCTATTAAATTTTAAAAGGTACTTAGCATATTGAACTCCACTGAACCCAATAAAGCAAAAAAAAAAAATAATTTATATAAATTTTCTTAAATAACGTTCGCACAATTCAATTCGCACAAAACCTATGTGTTTTGTTATTTTTATTTTCTAAAAGAAAGATCAAGTACGTGACATCGCTTCAGTCTTTTTATTTCATCACTGTCATTCAGAAGATTAATGGCGAGTAGGTTTGAATGATTACTCAATCTTTGTAGATATCTGTCACAGAATCTGGGTATCTCCTCCTTAACCGTAGCTATATTAAGATCGCTATGGATATTTTTGTTGCTGATAAACCATGGAGCGCTAGTAATTGTTCTTAGCATTTTGGACTGGCATCTTTGAAGAATTTCAATATTTGAGTTGCTGGCGGTTCCCCAAAGTTGTATGCCGTAAGTGCAGACTTCTAGTTTGATTATAGTTTTGTACAATATTATTTTGTTCTCTAATGTCAAGGAAGATGTGGGACCAAAAAGCCAATACATTTTTTTTTGACTTATTGTTAAGTTGTTGAACTTTTTCTTTTAATGTGCTCTATTCAAGTTAACCTTCTATCCAGGCAAAGGCCTAAGTACATTACATTATTTAATTATGGAAAAGTTGATCGATTTAAGAATACTGTTTTCCAAATAGTTTTGTCCTGTCTGGCAACATGTGGTGCAGCGCTGTCATAATTGATGATACTGGCTTCGTATCTGGTCGAATATTCTGCTGGTTTTTCTCTGATTACTCTCTTCAAACGAATCAATTGTCTTCAGTACAGGTCCCCTAAGATCGTCTGGCTCGATTTCAACAGCTTATAAAACAAAACTATTCCTTTGATACCCCAAATATACTTATATTTCATGGATATTCGGCATCGTCATTGATTTGGCTGGTTTGCCAGGCTTTACATATAACTTTTTGCACTTGGGGTTATCGTAATGTACCCATTTTTCATTGCCAGTAATAATACGATGTAAAAATTTCTTCCTTTTATTGTATTCAAGCATAATAGCATATCAACGCCTCCCGGCCTTAATATATTTGGGACCCAATAACTTCAAATTAAATGTTGTTTTGTTCTGTTTACCCGTTGACATTTTTAAATAGCAAAATAAAATAGTCGAGTTATTATATTTTTTAATCTCACTATATTTACTCAGTTCTGCAAAGGTTTGTAAATAAAACTGTTTAGCAACACTGAAGCTACTACTAAATCGATTATAACTACGATTTCTGTTAAAAATGTCTCAACTTTTCTAATATCGTAAAATATTTCAATATTTTTTACACCATATTTTATACTTTTTGTAACTGCTATTTTTATTTATAAGCAACTTAAAACGACTAAACACTTTTAATATGAATATGCCTGGCATCTCATTTCCAGTTTTTATACTATTTCTTTATTGGGCTCGTAGCAGTAAGTGTTATTTACAGTTGAGTAAAAACGTTTTTACTGTTCTAATATGTAAATGTCTGGTAGTATGTTTTATTTTGTTCTGTTATACTTCAGCTCCGTTTGTTGTTAATATTTCATTTATTTAACCATTCCTCTACTCCCTCTGATATAAGTTATAGTAATTCATATTTTTTTTTCGATCGCACCAGTACTCAGGGGATGACCCCTACTCATGCAATGCATTGTACCAGAACTAGGAAATTTGGTTATGGGGAAAAGGAAAGAGGGAGTAGTGTTTGTGGACATAGGTTTTCAATATTCCCATATTGAAAGTGACAGGAAAGACCTTTGGAGAGAGTCCACATACAAACTGTTATGCTAAAAAACTAATTTTCCTTGTAATGTGTAGAGCGATTCACTGGATAGGCTCTCAATAAAAATCGAGTTAAACGCAAAAACATGCGAGTTTCGGCAACAAGTTCCCTTATTTCGTTAGAGCACTTGCCATTGTAGTAACGATTAAACAGTGAAATACAACCTACATTGCATCGATGCTCTAGAGAATCAATGGAGTTGGATATCCTACCGTCCCCAATTAGCCTCTTGGCCCTCTCCTGTACGCGGGCGAGCAACTCCAAAATAAACTTTGGGACGTTAGCCTATACATGAGAGTTGTATTTCATTTTTGGACGAATAGAGGTGGTAGAAATAGTACGAAGCGGAATGGAATGAAGTATCTCTTACACCGTTTAGAAAACAAAAAAAAAAAACCTAAAAATATGTTTAATCCATCGAACATCACACTGAATTTTCATGCCAAGAACATCAAGAGCTATATCACACATAGTAACAATATGCAGCACCATTTCCGAACACAGTTCTATGCGTAAGCATGCAATATTGTGTCTTACGGGCATTAAAATCGACTCTATTCCCAATCCGAGATGATTGAGCATAACATTAATGTTCTGCCTTTTGGAACTCACCTCCAACCGGTTCGGTCTATTGCCAAATGAATACGAATGACAAATGGCGCTGTCATCTGCGAATGAATAAATAGGATTGACAGTCTGACAAAGAAGGTCGTTTAGAAAAATGAGAAATAGAGTAGAAAAAAGAACGGAGCGTTGCGGTACGCGTGAATTAATCTTGAACTCGTCTGATGAAATCCGATCTATAACAACTCGTATAGTGCGATTCCTGAGAAAACTCGATATAAGTCTAGAGAAATTATCACCGACACCAAAAGCAGCAAGTTTTGACATCATCATGTCACACTCTATAAAATGCCTTGGCAATATTTAGAGCCACCTTACTCTCTCTCTCTCTCTCTCTCACGTCACAGTAATCAATGATTGATTTGGATAAAATGTTTAAGTGTTTAAAACGTTGGTTTATCGAATGTTTTTCCATTTTCACGACTGCCAAATATGAATTGTCAAGAGTAATGTATACAAAAATGGCGGCAAAACAAAGTTGTATACTATAGAACAGTGATGGGCGAAGTTTTTGGGTGGCTGGCCAATAAATTAAAAAAAATCTTGCGGCGGGCCATTAAATTAAAAAAAACATAGAGGGTCATTTATAAAAAAATTATGGGGTTTCTTGTTGTTGTTGTTTCTTTCAATTAAAAGTTATATATTAATTTTATTTTTATTCGACCTTTTTTTTAAATTTTATTAAATATGAAATAATCTTTTAACGGTCTTATTAAATAATTTAACGATTTTATTTTTTTCAATATTTCGCTTTCCTTTGGAAAGCTTCTTCAGGAAAAAAATTTTTTCCTGAAGAAGCTTTCCAAAGGAAAGCGAAATATTGAAAAAAATAAAATCGTTAAATTATTTAATAAGACCGTTAAAAGATTATTTCATATTTAATAAAAGTTATATATTAAGTTATATATTTATTAGTTATATTACGTAATATTTTAAAACAACATAAAAATTTTATAAGATTTTCCAGATGTATGGGAAGGATGGATCTGTTTCTGACTTGACATAATTTCCTCAAAATTTGGTTCCAGCTGGGAGGATGCGACTTTTAATAAATTATATAGAATCTCGTCTGACAATCGGTCTCTTATTGAATTTGTTCTGCATTTCATTACTGAAAAGGCCTGTTCACATAAATATGAGGAAGCAAACATTGCCATAATTTTCTGCGCATGATTAATTAGCTTTGGAAATTCATCTTTTGGTAAGGATTTATAGAAATTAAGTTTATCTGTATTTACAAATAGCTGTTTTAAATTATTATTACATTGCAATTCTATAATTTCCAATTGTAGATCAGATGGAACATTCTCAGGATGAACATTAAAAGGCATTGAAAAAATATCTAAACATGGTTGGATTTTTTTAAAGTCAGCAAATCTGGTCTCAAATTCTGAAAACAGTTTTAATAAAGATTGTGAAAAGACTTTTAACTTCTCTTCACTCACAAGCCTCAAAGAAAATGAGTCAAATCATTGATTTTTTTTCATCTATAAATTGATTTCTCCCCTGTAACTTCTTGTTCAGTTTATTATAGTGCTCAAGTAAATCCGGGAAAAAAGCAAACTCGCTGCACCAATTGTCCAATCCTCCAATATTTTCCACTCATCCCAAATTTCAGTTTTGGTTTTTTGAAAAACTTTAATTTCTTCGAGAAAACTCCAAACTCTTGAGAAGGCATGGCCAGAACTCAGCCACATGATTTGTGTGTAATAAAGTACATCTGAAAATTCTGCATCAACTTCCGATAAAAACTCTTGAAATTGTCGATGTAAAAAACCACGGGCTCGAATGGTATTAATTAATTTTAAAATAATATTAAGTATGTGGTTAATATCCAAGGCAGCCTTGCAAAGAACATCTTGGTGGATTATACAATGTAAAAAAATTGTTTCGCTTTCAGGATTCTGACTTTTATAAACTACTGCAAACACCGTATTTTTTCCCACCATGTTAGGTGGCTCCATCAGTTGTTAAATAAATTAATTTGGAAATTGGGGCACTAAATTCATCATAAATTATTTTTCCTGTCGTCTTTCCTTTCAAAGATTTGAAACAATAGGTGCCCTGTAGGCTAGTAGGTAGTGTACATAGGGGGTTGTGGGTTTGATTCCCAACGAAGACCTTGGTTTTTTTCACTACAAAAATAAAAATTGACTGCCGGCGGGGCTGCTCAGCGATGAAGGCATAGTCACTGGTCGCTGTGCTGTCTAATATACGGCAGTTAATTTTCGACTATCCATCCATCTATTTTCACCACCTGTTTCATCTCTTCTCTATCCCTTTCCTAAAGAATGTAGCACGGTACTTGACTGAATAGGCATTGTTGCCTGAAGTGCTACTTCTCTTTAAAAAAAAAAAAGATTTCAAACAAGCAAGTTCTTCGGTTATTACAAAGCTTTCATCGACTCCTCTGATAAAAATTAGAAGTTGTAGAGGCTGTATCACTCCTGTCAACACTCTCGTCCATAGTCACTGAAAAATACTTAAACTTTTTAAGATATCCATCGAGTTGATTGGTTAAATTATTAAATTAGAAGAAATCGCTTCCATTATTTTTGTGACCGTTCTATGTGGCAGCCCTATAGATTCGAAATCTTTTACCTTTTCTGGACATAATACTTTTCCAATGCTAATTAACACATCCTTAATAAATTCTCCTTCAGAAAACGGTTTGTTACTTTTTGCTATTTTATAGGCAATAATGTGACCAGCTAACGTGGAGGATCGCTGGACACTTCTTTGATTTTTAAAAAATATTTGCTGACTAGATATTTTTCTTTTCAATTCCTCTGAATGAACTTTCTGTCTTCATCTGTCATTTCGACCCAAGATGTTTTGAATTAAAGTGCCTAGCGAGATTATAATCTTTTAGTACACCTACCAGTTCTTTTCAGATAAGACAAATAGGTTTTTGGTTATATTCCATAAAGAAGTACTTCTATGTCCACTCTTCTTGAAATACTCGACATTCCGAATCAATTTTTCTCTTTCTATTCCCGATTGACATTTATGGGGTTATTTATAATACACTTAATTATTTTAATTACACAAATAAAACTGTACGTTGGCAACTTTATACTTTTACTTCACAATTTATTCTTTACGTCACGAGATTTACACTTTAACTGATTGCTGATTAATCCATCGCTGGCCCTTTTATATTTGTTGCGCATGTTGTCTCGAATATTCAAGAATCTTCTAGATCTCACATATAATAGTTGTTGTTATGTTATACGTTCAATTTTCTATATTAGTTTGTTTTTGTTTCATGCTTTTTAACTTTCTTCTTGGAATATTGCATCAGAAAGTTGTTGTTCGCTTGTGTGTACAATATTTCCCAGAAAACTACGCAGTTTGTACACAATATAATATGAAAACATCGCATTTTTTTGCTAAAATTATCAATTTATATCTTTTTTAAAACATAATGTAAATATATTTTTTGGGCATAATTTTTTAATGGGTGATTAATTTTCTTTTTGAAAAACGCTCAGCGGGCTGGATTGAAACCTCGGACCGTAGTTCGCCCATCACAGCTATAGAAGATTATATTTCGTATAAATTAAGAGTAAATTTTATTTTAATTTAGACTACGTCCGAGTTATATGCTAGAAATCAGAAGATTACATTTGAAATAAATTTCGAGTAATTTTGTCAATTCACTTTGTTTTTAAAATTAAATTGAGCATCTTTTTAAGCGCTTTAAGCTCACAAGTTAAGAATCAACTGAGACATAATTTTAATTTTCTTTAATAAATATTAACGACGAGTGATAATTAGATTGCAACCGAGCTAGCCGTGGTGTTCATAGGCCAGAAGTCAGATTTAACTTAAAATGCCAAAAGATAATCTTTCGAATTAAGTAAATTGCATGTCAATTGTAAAGACTCATCTTTGTTTTATTACATTTTAAAGTTATATGCCTCTATAAAAAATACCCTATACATACTGTAATTTATTTTTATCTCAATTATATCAATTAAATAAAATAAACAAATAAGGACTTATAAAAAATGCGAAAATTTCTTTTATTTTAATAATTACACATCACTAAATATCTCTCTGCAGGCGGGCTACAGCTTAAGTGACTAGATAATTGAATAAGCATGTTAGCATTTAATGTATTGAAACGAATAAGTTCAACTTACAGCAGGCATTTAGAAAAGCAGACTTCTGCCCTAAATGGAAATAAAATATCTGGCTTGTGGATTAGGGATGTTTTGGGCAAAAACTTAAATATTGTGGTGAAGAACTTAAGTCCGTGGAGTTAAAATTAAAACAATATTATTTCTAAAAACGAAAATTTATTTTGGAGATTTTCAAGGACAAAAATTGGAAAAAATTCTGGCAACGCTAGATGCAAGCAAAATATAGAGCGGCATCCCGGATTGTAGGGACAAGGTAATGTCTAACTATTGTTTTATGGAAGTCCAGCATTAACAAAAAACCAATACTGGAGAGGAGCAAATGGGTTTTCAACAAGAAGCTTGTTTTCTAAAACAAAATAGAGCAAAAAATTTGAATTATGATGATTCAAAGAAAAAAGTTCGACAATTATGAATGAAAAATGATATCTCTGTTACTATGCCGGAGATATTTTTTCGAGCTCGGGCGGTTAAAAAGTTTTTAGCAGATGTCAACACCAACAAGTCTCCTGAGCCAAATGGAATTCTAGCACTGGTCTTGAAACAGTGCTCGTCGACATTAGCGCCTCCGTTAGCAGCCTTTTTTAGCACGTTGTATCATGTCGGCTAATTTCCAAAGTATTGGCAGGTTGCTAATGTAACGCAGATCCCCAAAAGAGGGTGAGGCTAACAGCCCTGAAAATGACCGCCCACTTGCAATTTGCTCTGCACTTTCTAAATAGATGAGGTACCAGCTTACTTAGTGACCGACAGTATGCCTTCCGTAGGGGGTACTCTATGGGTGACTTGCTGACTTCCCTGTAGGAACAATGGTACAACTCAATACATCATTTCAGAAAGAGTAAGGTGGTGGCTATAGATTTTTCCATGGCGTTTGATAAAGTGTGGCATTATGCACTTCTGTCATAACATGCTGCTTTTGGTGCCGGTGATAATTTCTACAGATCTTGGGATGGATGAGATTTCATCCGATGTGTTCAAGATTAATTCAGGTGTACCGAAAGGCTCCGTTCTTTCTTCTACCCTATTTCTTATTTTTCTAAAAGATCTTTTTGATTAAACTTTCAACCCTACTTATTCGTTCGCAGATGACAGCACCATTTGTCATTCGTATTCCATTGGCAATAGACGGAACCAGTTGGAGGGGAGTTCCAAAAGGTAGAACATGAATGTTACGCTCAATCACGATCTCGCTACAATTTCGGAACGGAGTCGTGTGAATAGAGTCGATTTTAATGCAATGTTGCATGCTTACGCATAGATCTGTGTTCGGAAATGGTGCTGCATATGTTACTATGGGTAATTTAGCTCTTGATATTCTTGGCATGAAAATTCAGTCTGATGTTCGATGGACAAAACACGTTTTTCAGGTTTCTAAAGAAGCTTTCACAAGCATCAGTTTTCTAAATCTCCATCCGATCTCGGTGCTATCTATACCACCTATATCCGTCCAAAAATGGAATATAACTTTTATGTATGGGCCGGCGCTCCAAAGTCTATTTTGGAGTTGCTCTACCGCATACAGGAGAGAGCCAAGAGGCTCATTGGGCACAGGAGGGTATCCAACTCTATTGATTTTCTAAATCATCGACGCAATGTGGGTTGCTTTTCACTGTTCTATCGTTACTACAATGGAAAGTGCTGTAATGAAATTAGGGAACTTGTTCCCGATACTCACACGTTTGTTGAGAGCACATTCATTTGTGGTTGATTGGCCAGTAAATCGCACTATGAATTATAGGGAAAAATTCGTTTTTTAGCAGAACAGTCCGTGGAATAAGATCCCTCGGGAGGTCTTTCCTGTCACTTTCAATCTGGGAAAATTCAAAGTGAATGTCCACAGACAGTACTCATCCCCGTAACCTGATTTCCTTGTTCTGGCACAATGCTTTGCATGTGTAACATGCACTCACCTGAGTGCTGGTTCGAAACGAAAAAAATATTTGTTTTCATTGCTAAACACAATTTGTCATCCATAAGAAAATAAATCTAGATAATCTGGTAGCACTGTTCAAGCGTCAAACTATTCATGATGATTTGCCAGAGTATAGTAATAACAAATAAGCGCAGTATGACAGTTCGTTTAACAATAATCGAGTAATTTTTTCTTAAGCTCTATCGGTCTTAAAGCAACAAACGATACATAACGCTTTTAATTAAAAAAGCTTTTTTTAATAATTTTTCCAAAGTTTTATTTTTTTTTTAACTAAATTAAGATTTGATTTAAATTACAAAATTCACCCGCCACCCCTTGTAACTTTCTCATATAACACATATTTATTGTTGTATGTTTTTATGTTTATGTTTATGTTAAAAACACAAACTTTTTATTTGTCGTATTTTCTTAATTTTCTCATGTCGCACAAGTATTTAGAAAATCAATTTTATCGATGGCCAATAGAAGGTGTTAATTTATTTAATAAATATTTTTTTTTAAATATGCAGCCATAAAATGTGAAAGTTTGTCACTATTTAGATAATCAGTTTAATAAATACAAGAACAACAATAAACAAAAAATATAAAAATAGTTAGAAATAATATAGTTTTCTATTTAAAAATTTTTTAAGCTGATAATTTTTTATTTAATAATTAAATTAACGTTTATGTTGCGTAATTTATTTTGGCCATTACCAAAAAAAAAGAATAATAAAACTTGAAGGGGAAAGTTGTTACGTGCAATATAGAATTTTGAATTTTATTTGTCTGAAATATTTTAAATTTGAGTCAGATCACGTTCCCCTAAAAAGTGTTATTTGTTATGCATTAAAAAGAAATGTGACATTATTATTTAACTTTATTAAACCATAATTTAATATATTCCTATTTTTACTTTCTTTTTGACCATTTGGGTATTGTGAATTTAATTGTTATGCAGTTAATGAATTATTTTTTACTGTTCTCTTAGCGAAGTTTAAGTATTTGTATCGATTGACAGTTTTTACAAGACATTTGGAAACTAGAAAAAAGCTAAATTCAACTACTAAATGAAATTTAAACCAAATTGTCATTTTTACTGAATTACTAAATCAGAAGTAGTATAATCCTTTGGTTAGATTTTTAATTATTTTTAAATTTTATTTTAAAATTTTTTTAATAATTTTTATAGTTTTTTTAAACGATCTTTTTTATCTTTAATAAATATCTTTTTTCTTTTTTAAGATCTTTTTTATATATTTTTTCTTATCAATATTTAGCTTTCCTTTGGATAGCTTCTTCAGGAAAAAATTTTTATGAAAGAAGCTTTCCAAAGGAAAGCGAAATATTGAGAAGAAAAAATATATAAAAAAGATCCTAAAAAAAGAAAAAAGATATTTATTTTAAAATTTTAAAATATCTGCTTATAAAACTTACAAAAACTCGTCACTATGGAGCCACCTTTAATTTTAAATTGAAAGAGTTTTTTGTACTTTTTTTGTTCAAAATTTAAAGTACAGGTTATCCGCCGTGAAGGTGTACTTTCGCTTGCCGCCATTTTGGTAGACATTAGTGTTGACAGTTCATATTTGGCAGTCGTGAAGTAGACACATGGCAAATTTATTATGGAAAAATATTCGATAAACCAACGTGTTTTAATCGTTAAAACATTTTATCAAAATCAATCATCGATTACTGTGACGAAGAAAAAGTTACATGAAATTTTTGGGGGAAGCAACGTGCCAACAAAACGCACTATTTATTGTGTAGTGAATGATTTTGAAGGAAGATGGTCTGTAGGTGATAGGCCCAAGCGTGGACCACAACGCTTTGCAAGATCAGCTAAAAATATTACTCCTGCTCAAGAAATTGTGTCAAAACAATCCATCAACCTCGACACCGTCCTGAGGAGTCTTTAGAGAATAACGTTGGCAACAATTTTGCATAAGCATATGTTTCCATTTAAGATTCCATTGAACAAGAGCTTCTTCCACAAGACCATTTACGCCGCCGTACATATGCCAATAGGATGTTACAGCTCGCCCATGAAAACCCTGATTTTCATGACGAAATCATAATGAGTGATCATAAAGACTAACAGAATGAATAAACAGAATACTCGGTTCTGGGGAATGGGAAAACCCATAAATTATTCAAAAGTCACCTTTGCATCCATTGAAAGTGACAATCTGGTATTTAATTTGGTCAGGAGAAACAATTCTGCCTTACTTTACCGTAACTGTGAATGGGCAGTGATATCGTGATATAACTGAAAACTTTTTAAAGCCACAACTGCATGCTTTAGTCTTGATTCACATGTGGTATCAATAAGGCGGTGTTACATCGCATACAGCCAGGCTTACAATGGAATTACTGCGAGATTTATTTCCACAAAAAAGTTATATCAAGAAATGGTGTTGTTGATTGGCCTCCACTGTCGCCTGATTTGACTGCTCCGGACATCTTTTTGTAGGGTTATCTGAAAAGTAAGGTTTATGCAAACAAACCAGAAACGCTTTAGCTACACAAAAAAATATTCGTGATAAAATTAATGAAATACCGCATGAAATCTTTGAGACTGTAATGAAAAATGTGCTCAAAAGGGTTCGCATTGGTAAGGCTAACAGAGACAGACATTTATCTGATATTGTATTCCATAGATAATTGCCGACATTAAATAAAACATTTATCAATATAAGATCCTACCAATTAATCAAAAATTATAATAAAACAAAGTATACCTTACCGGTGGACACCCTATATGTTTCTATTAAGATTTTAAAGATCAGCCAATATACGTAAAATTTGGGACTTATATAGATTTACTTCCAATTGTTTTGAAAGTTGTGGTCATATAGTAAAAAAAGGCACGTACCTATCGGGCCACCTTTTATTTTAAAATTAAATATTTTTATTACTTTTTTTTATGAAAAATTTAAAGTATTATTACGATTGATTTAGTAAGGCTTAAAAGATAAGAAGTAACGGCAAAAGAAAAGTAAATGACCCACTGTGCCTTTTACAAACTGCGCAGTGTTCTAAGAAATCTTGCACACACAAGAGAACTACAACATGTTTATGACAAATTCTATCAAAAGAATTAAACAGTAAAAATACAACAACAATATGCTTATGAGAAATTCTACCAAACGAGTAAACAACAGAAAATAAAACAAAACCCACAACCAAACAGGTGCCTAATCTGAATAATAACAACAAAAACAACAATATGCAGTGATGTTAAAGCAAAATAATCTTCTGTGATCGAGAACTAATTAAATCAAATATGCTGGGCAACTAAAGTAATTCAAGTTGAGTCATCAGTGTGTAAAGACAACAAAGTTACCATCGTATTTATTTAGTGTGCACTAAGTTAATAAAACTTTTAACTTAATTTAAAACACTAAAATACTGTGTTATTATTATGCAATAAAAGAACTCAAAATAACAAAACGGTTAATAAAAGGAATAAACGTAACAGTATTCTGCCATTACGATTTCAAAAATAAGGCAATATACGTAAAAACTAGGCCTTCTATCTACCCACTCTTTAAGCTTTAATTTTGCTTATTAATTTAGCTACCACATGCTCTGTTTAAATTGAAAATATCTGCATATAAAAGTTTAATGTTAAATTCTACGTTTTTATTACTTTTGTTTGTTAAAAATGTAAGTATTCTTCTACTTGGATCTTAAAGATAAAACATAAAAACTAGGCCTTCTAAAGGCACACCCTTTAAGTTTTAGTTTTATTATTTTAACATATTTTTAAACGGAACCCATACTCTGCTTAAATTGAAAATGTCTGCACATCTCCATGGGGCCACCCTTTAATTGAAAATTCTTTATTTCTATTTTTTGTTGAAAATTTTGAGCATCTTTCTTTTAAGATTTTTACAATAAGACTATTATTGTCATACATAAAAATCAAGCTCTCCATGGACCCACTCTATAAGCTTTAAATTATAAATTCTACTTATACTCGTATATAGTTATAGTTTGTTATAGTAGTTAAAAAAACGCACCCACCACCACCCTAATTAATTTTAAATACAATGTTTTAATTCCTATTTTTTTTCTATTGAGATTTTAAGGATAAGATAATAGATATTAAGACCAGGCCATTTATGGGCATACCCTTTAAGTTGAAATTTTATTATTTTTCGCTTATTTTTACAATACTGTTTAAATTTAAAATATTCGACCATAATAGTTTAAAGGATAAAGCTTTATAGTGAAAAATATATCACTTTGGGGACACCCTTTAATTTTAGATTTTGTTTTAATTATTTTTTGTTGAAAATTTTAAATAAATCCCTCTTAATAAAATATTGAAGATATAAGACATTATATAAAGTATGAGGCCTATTATGGGCCCACCCTTTAACTTTTAATTTTATTTTTTTTAAGCTTTTTAAACCAAAACACACTCTATTTGAATTAAAAATATCCGCCTATTAAAGGTCGAAAGATAAGGCTTTATAGTGAAAAACATATTGCTATAGACTCCTAAAGGGGCCACCCTTTATTTTCACATTAAATGTTTTTATTACTTTTTTGAAGGATTATTCCAATGTTTTAAACATATGACGTTATATATACATATATATAAAGATCAGCAGGCCTATGGTATATAAAGGGTTTGTCAACAAGAAATTTGTTTTCTAAAACTAAATAAAAAAAAAATTTAGATTAAGATGATTAAAATTTTTATTGTATTACGAAGAGAAAATTTCGGCAATTATGAATGAAAAATGATATCTGGACATTTTTCCACAACGACCACGCTGACGAATGTCGATTCTTTCATCAGCGTTTTTAACGACGGTTCTATTTTGTTAATCACATCACGGATTTTGAGTTTTAAGGCTGAAATCGATGCGATTGGCTCCATATAGCCTTAACATAGCCCCATAATAAATAGTCCAGTGGTGTAAAATCACACGATCTGGCTGGCCACTTAACTACTGATAGTCGTGAAATTATGCGATTGGGAAATTTGGTGTGCAATAAATGATCGTTTTATTGGCAGTGTGATATGTGGCATCGTCCTGTTGAAACCACATGTCAGTGATATCTACGTCGTCAATAACAGACCAAAATTGAGTTGTTAGCGCCTCATGATAGCGTGATCCATTTACCGTTGCTGCATTTCCAGCCTCGTCTTCGAAAAAAAAAAAACGTTCCAAACACGCCTCCAGACCACATAGCGCACCATACAATAATACGCTGAGCCTGCAAAGGCTTCTAAATAATTGGTATAGTATTTTCAAAAGCCCAAATATTGCAATTTAGCTTGTTAACATACTCTGAAAATAGGAGTTCGTCTGAAAAAATGATTTTTTCAGAAAAATCAGCCGGTTGTTCTTGAATGAATTGAGTGAATCTGCGGCAATATATATGGTCGATCGGCTTCAATTCCTGCACCAGTTGAACCTTGTAAGACTTCAAAATCAAATCGTTACGCAAACTTCGCCATGTGGTAGTTTTGGATAACCTCGATTGTTAAAAACGTCGAAGAATTGACAAATTCTGATCGGATTCAATACTGTGGCTCATGGCTGCAATGTTTGCAGTTAAACGTTCAGGTCGAACACGCATTGATATTCGCACATTTTGTATTAAGCCTGTCTTCTCAAATGTAATGACCAAATTCTTAATGGTGGTCTCAGAAGGACGATTATGTTGTCTGAAAATATCACGAATTTTACGAAATGTAACTTTAATAGAACTATCATTTTCGTAGTGGAAATTAATTATTTTAATGCAATTTTCGTGCGAAACTAAATTCATTGTAACAATTGCCACTGCATCTACTTGTAATACTTCAAAAAACTAAATATCGAAACTATCAGGTTGTTGGTGTTGCCACAATTGAAAAACCAACTTATTGTTGAAAAACCCAATGTAAACAGATCTCTATGGGTCAACCTTTTGGATTTTAAATTATGTTTTTATTTTAATTTTCCTTATTGCAGATAAAGTTCTACTTATTTTGTGTAAATTTGAAATATCTGCCTGTAAAGGTCAAGGAGGAGACACCCTTTAATTTTGAGTTTAATTTCATTTTTTGTTTTGCTATTGTGTCTAGGTTTTATTATGGCAGAGATAAGGCGAAAACGTAGGGTTAAGTTTTCTCCCTTTGGATACGTTACCATAAAAAGCATTTATTTAGCAAAACAAAAGACTTAAACAGCAAACCTATTTATAACAATATTTTAACTGAAGTTGGTGTCATTAATAAAAATATTTATTAATTCACCGATATCACTAATTTAACTTTCATTAGTTTGTGGTTAAATATTTCTAATAAAAAACAATTTCGAAATTGATTAAACTTTTTGCCTCCTCAGGCTTTCCGTTAGCAACTAAAGAGAACAACTAAGAAATATTGCAAGTTTTAGCTTAAACAGTTTAGATATTTGCTTTTTGATTTTTGTATTAGCTCTTTAGTTATGGCAACAAGCACTCTTTAGTTAAGCTGGTGGTATAAAACTTCTTACGCATGCTAGTCATGGCTTAATTTTACCTTGAACTTGCTGGTGGATGGATCTAAATGAAGAGAAGAGGCTAGTGGCTGCAGTAACAGTAACTTTAAACGCACAAACACATCATCTCATTGTTAACAAAAATGTTCATATTACAAAAAACCAAAAAAAAAAGATGATAAGTTCTTACATAAAGAAAAAAAACAGCCAAATTGTTTAAGTTTTAAATTTTACTAAAAAATTTAAATAAAAATAAATAAATAAATACTTTTTTTTTATTTAGAATTAAGGAGTGTTTAGTGTTGTTGTAACTAATAAAAACAAATATTTCAATAAAAAAAAAATATTAAAATATTTTTTTTTGTGTAATAAAAGAACCGTTAAAATAATTTGTGTTAGATTTAATTTTGTTTTTAAAATGTTTTGAATTACAAAAAGAAAAAAGAAAATTTTGAATATTTCATTCATTCTCGTGCTATTTTACGAGATCATAAAAATAACGGTTAAAAGAGTTAAATAACTACAATTTAGAAAAGCAAAACAATAATAACAGCGATAGGCATTCAGCGAGTCAGAATCTTAACTCGAGAACAGTTTATGTTGTTGTGTCAACAACAATAAAAACATTTTAACAATGAATTGGCAGTTTAATTTATTGTTATTGTTCGCTTTAATACCGCTCGCTTATAGTTGGAGTCCCATTATAACCAGCACGCAAGGCAGAAGTTTTGATGGTCTTTCAATACAACAGTTTCAACAACAGCAACTGCTACTACGACAGCAACAACAAACGCAACGTCAATATAAGCCGCAAAGAAATGGTAAATTATTAATTTGGTCTTTTTTATCTTTTGGCTATTTTTTTTGTTTTATTTTTCTTCTATGAAAAGTTGTAAATTAATGAAATTGAAATTCAGTGAACAAGTTTTATTTTGTTGCCCATGTATGATGGTGCGCATCTTGTTTTGTTGCACTTAAATTTTTTCTAATTTTTATACGACTAGTCTTTTATGCGTTTTCATGATTTGTGATTTCATGTTGTTGTTTTCTTTGCATTTTTTGCTTTTAATATAAAATGTTTTGGATTTTGTTTTTGTTTTTTTTTTGTAGGCTATAAATTTCTCCTTTTTCATGTGTTTTTCGTTTTCGTTTTTGAATTTATATTAAACTTTTACTTTTATTCATAAATATTGCAAGCACGTTTGAATTAGTTATTTGTGACTTTTATTTATTTAAGTTTAATTAACTTTAATAATTTTTTATTTTAAACAATTTTATTTTTTGGAATCATTTTTAATTTAATCTGCACAAATTTATTGTGCCAGATACTTTCAGATACATATCTCAACAATGATTAATATAACTCGAGCAATTATTCTTTCTAAAATTGACTACGCACGTCTTTTTAGCCTTTCAGCTGTTCTCTGACTGATTATTAAGGTTGGCCCTTCGGAAGTGTCGTGGTGGTTGAGTTTCGAGGCCCCCGTTTGAGTTGTTTCGGTCGGATCATTCACAATGAATGGTTCAGGTCCAGTGAGCATGATTGCCATTATGGATTTTGTGCCCAATCAAATATAAAAAGTATTCAGGCTTCATACCACGCCGCAATTACATGCAGCATAGGTGCGTTCCGAACAAGCCCAATTCAAAATATTTTTGGCTGAGGCGGGCGGATCGATGCCTTAATCCCAAAGATTTTTGTATGTCATAATAAAAATATCTTTAAAGCAGCTACCAAAATTAAAAGTCGCAATAGACCGCTCAAGATTAAATCCGTTATAGCAAGGTGCGTCGAATACTCCAATAGGATCAATTTTAAAAATTTTCCACACTACTTCAAATGTGCTTCCGAACCACCTTGGCATCGTAATAAAACATCCTTCTTGGATACATTATCTTCCTATCCCAAACCTACAACAACGCCATTAATATATAGGCAAATTTTCTATAACACTGCAGATAATCTATCAAATCTTGTATGGAAAATTTTATTCACCGATTAGTCAAGATCAAATAACATGACTTCCTTTGCTGTTGTACACGAAAATGGTATGCTCGTCGGACACGGTCTACTTCACAACTACTGCTACAACTTCACGGCCGAAGCGTTAGCTATATATACAGCAGCCAAATTTGTATCCCAAAACCAAAACAAATTTGTTATAGCCACTGATAGTCTTTCGTGCATTTCGGCGATAAAGAATACTTTGTACGATTCTTCTCTGATCTCTAAAATTAGAAATATTTGCATAAAAAATCCTAACAAGATCAAGATTATGTGGGTACCATCGCACGTTGGAATACTAGGTAATGAACAGGCCGACGCTGCGGCGGCGCAGGCAAAGTATAGACCTTTACACTGTGTTCAGACTTTTGAGTATCATGATATTTTAAATCTAATTTCAAACTTCTACACAAGCCTGAAGGACATGCAATGGTCCAACTACCAGCATGCTTACAAAAATTTAAATCCAAGTGGAACACGACCAAGTTACCCTAAGAACTGCCCTAGGAAGATTTCCGACCTTATAGTTAGAATGAGAATTGGCCACAGCAGATTAACTCACAAATATTTAATAGATAGTCCCAACGTCCTATTTGCTCCACCTGCAATACGCAACTTACTATTTCCCATATTTTAGACGAATGTCAAACTTTTCACAATATTAGGACAAAATTGTTCCAATTTATTCAACCATCAAGCTGTTTAAAAAATATTAATGATCACAACATTGAAATTTTCCATAAATTCATATTAAATTGTAATCTTCTTCACAAGTTATAAATAAGTTTATTTAATTTTACGAGACGAAAGCCTTAGTAGCTAGTTCTCTTTTGCTTTGCTAGTTACTATAATTGTATTATTGTAATTAATTATTAATAAATAAATAAATAAATAATTGTGCCAGTTAAAAATAAATATTTTATGATAATCTTAAAAAAATATTTATTATTTTAAAAATATTTGAATGGTATTGCTGTGGGGGCACGCATATCCATTTGGTTATTTCACTACTGCTCAGAAAAATGTTTGTTTTTTCAAAATGTTTGTTATGGTTTTTGTATAGAAATATTTTTGAGTTTTGTTGTCTTTTTGCTGTGTTGGTTTAACTAAAAATTCTTATTTAATCAATTTGGCTCGTGATATAAGACTCTTGAATTTTCTATACAAAATTTGCTGCTTTCCCCCAGACTAAAGGCTCAATTATAATATGCATAATCTGGCTTAAGATAATGTCAAAAATGTAATGAAAAGTCCATCAAATGCTAAAGCGAATCATTGAAGACTTTTTTTACGTTCTAAATAAATGAAATTAATTATTAGCAAAAAGGCGATTAATAATCATATTTCGTATACTTAATACTATCGTTGTACAAATTTATAATTTTTTGTTAATAGTTTTAAGAAAATTACGAAAGAAAAATTACACATAAATCGCTGTAGGTATTAATTGGGCCAAAAATACTAAAAAATTGCAACTGTGTGCATCGTTGAATTTATAAACAATACAAAATTAAATTTTATTGCAAATTGTGTGTTAAAAAATGGAAAAGAAAATAAAATGTTTAAAGGCCCTCATATAAGCTATTTTTTTTTGTACATTTTCTATTAAAATATAACACAATGCAAAACAGCTGTTTCCGTACGGAATGTGCGATCAGTTTCGTACTTTGCTTAAGCAAATGATGTTTGATGAAAAGTTTGGTTAAGTACATTATAGTTTGCCACATATGATTATTAGGTATTTGCACAGTTGCTTAAGTTACCTTAAGCCACTATATGCATAATATAGTTGGGCCTTAATACATTTAAAAAATTTTTTGAATAATAAATATTTTTTGAGAATATCAAAAATATTTATTTTTAAATGAATCCAGCACAAAAATTAAAAGTAAAAATCAAAAGGAACTTTTAACGTATAGCACGTTTACATAATAACTTCTACAGAAGTTTAAGAAAACGCAATTAATTTCCTTTAAAAATAGTTTCAAAATTATACACAATCAATCAAGTATTTTGAAAATAAATAGATTTTTAAAAATATTATTTTTATAATATTGGGTCAAGGTTGATCAGTAGGAATCAATTGCTTAACCTTTTTTTTTTTTGAAAACTACAGTTTTCTGGGCGCTGCCATTTTGGTAAACATTAGTCTTGACACTTCATATATGGCAGTCGTGAAGTAAATACGTGCGAAATTTATTATTCGATAAACCAACGTGTTTTGATCGTTAAAATATTTTATCAAAATTAATCATCAATTGGATTTCTTCATATAAGATTCATTTGACACAAGAACTTCTTCCACACGATCATTTACGCCGCTGTCCATATGCCAATAGGATGTTACAGCTTGCCCACGATAATCGCGGTTTTCATAAAAAAATCATAATGTGTGACCAAGCATATTTTCATTTGAACCCTCAAAATATTCAACAGTCACCTTTGTATCCATTAAAGGTGACGGTCTGGTGTAACGGTAACGGCGTAACGGCAATTGTAATTGAGGAGCGATATAGGGATATGATTGAAAAATTTTTAACGCCACAACTGCATGCTTTGGGCTTAATTAATATGTGGTATCAACCAGACGGTGCCAGATCGCATACAGCCAGGATTACAATGGAATTGCTGCGAGACATCTTTTCACAACAAGTTATTTTAAGGAATGGTGATGTTGATTGGCCTCCATGGTCGCTTAATTTGACTGCTCTGGTCTTCTTTTTGTGGGGATATCTGAAAAGCAAGGTTTATGCAAACAAACAAAAAACGCTTGAGCAACTCAAACAAAATATTCGTGATGAAATTAATGAAATAGTGCGTGAAATGTGTGAGAATGTAATAAAAAATTTGCTCCAAAGGACTCGCATTTGTGAGGATAACAGAGGCGGACATTTATCTGATATTGTATTTCATACATAATTCATTCTCTTTCATTTTTTCAAAGCTTATAAACAAACAAAGTGTGTACCTTCCCGGTGGACACTCTGTATTTTATTAAGTAATTTAACTTATTTTTCCACTATTTTTTTTAAATTGTTATATAAAATCCAAAAAATAAAACTTTACTATAATTCGAACTTTTCAAAGTTATTTTAGCAAAAAACCCAAACATAATTAAAAAGCAATAATTTTAAAATACACAAAATTATATTTAAGAAAAATTTGAAGTATTTAAACTTTTGCCAGTAAGAAAAAATTGAAATTTTGTTCTAAAAGCTGTAAATACTCATTTTAAAGTTTTCGAAAATAATGTTTTTTTTATCTAAAAATACAAAAATAACAAATTCGAAATTATGTGCGAATTTTCGAAATTAAGAAAGAGCCTAGGACTCTTTTAATTTATGGTTTCCTACACCAAACTAGTGTTTAACGCATCCGTGTTAATTTCGATAGTTAACAACACTAGCTTTCGGTTATTTTAAGCGTTATTTTTGCCTTTAAATGTTTCAAACTTGTTTCAATTATTTGGAAAATAAAAATACTGCAATATTTTTGCAATATACAGAATAGTTGTTAATATCCAAAATTTTACTTTTAATACAAACTTGAAAGTGGGAAAAATTCTTAGTTAGATTTGAAGTTCGTTTAAATCAACTTCTTTATTTTAAAATATAGAAAATTGGAATTTCGAAATTATGTTCGAATTTTCTAAATCATTTTCGAATTTTCGAAATTAAAGGAATTATCCAAAATTTAAGAATTATAAAAACTAAAATTTTATTTTTTTAATCGACATTTTTATATTTTAAATAAATATAAATAAATATTCTTTTCAACGGTCTTTTTTAATTAACAATATATATTATTTTCTCTCGATATTTCGCTTTCCTGTGGAAAGCTTCTTCAGGAAATTATTTTTTATATTTTACAAAGACAAAAAATTATAACAATTTGAAAAGAAAAAAAAATTTTTTTAATAATAATAATATCTTTAATAAATATCTTTTTTCTTTTCTAAGATCTTTTTTATATATTTTTTTATTTTTTTCAAATATATAAAAAAGATCTTAGAAAAGAAAAAAGATATTTATTAAAGATAAATAAAAAAAAAGATAGGTTAAAAAAACAATAAATAATAATAATGATAATAATTTCCTGAAAAAGCTTTCCACAGGAAAGCGAAATATCGAGAAAAAATTATATATTGTTAATTAAAAAAGACCGTTGAAAAGAATATTTATTTATATTTATTTAAAAACTAAAATTTTTAGACTTCTAGTTTCTTACATCAAACTTTTACGGAATTAATTTCATAAGCTGGCCAGGCTTCATTTCGTTTGTACTTTATATTTACAAGAAATTTTTGTAGGTTAATTAATTCGAATGTAAGTAATTAAATTTATTCGCTCACTTAATGTGAAAATAATATTTAAAATATTTGAAATATTATTTTTACTTGTAAACATTTCAAACTCAAACTTGATTTCCCATTAAAAATTAAAAACATTTAAAATATATTTAAAATATCACATTGGGCAGTTTAGCAATTACAACGCATTTATTTTAAAACACAAAGTGCATAACAGACTTTAATTAATTCTTTGAAAAAGGCGTGCAGTTGATAATAAGGTGAGGTTAAATCATATAAATATGGTGTAAGATTTTAAGTTAATTCGGGCTTTATTTTCATGCTTTATTTACAGTTTATCATTGAGACGGTGTCTGGAATTTGATGGCAATAGTGTCTCGTATATTGATCTCAAGCTAATCAAAAATAATTGACTTGTAGCGCAAGCCATGTAATTAATGTAGGCCTAGAGATAATAATCGCTTTGAATCTATATCGTAGATAAACGCTCGCTTTTTAATCACTCAGTTAACAGAAAATTTCACCTTCACAACTACAAATGCTGATTTTGTTTGTTTAAATCAGTTAGATATTGTCAAGCTGACAGTTAAGTCTGTTAATGCGGCTGATACCTCTCAAAACATGTAACAAACTATCCTTCTATTTTTACCACCTGTCTTATCTCTTCTCTGTCATTGTTGCCTGAAGCGCTACTTCTCTTTAAAAACAAAAAAACAATATTTGTCTGATTAGTGACTTAAGAATGTGTTCATTCTCAAAGTTATCCACAATGTGCTGTGATGTCTAAGCTGGAATGTCGAGAGAATTTTTGTCACATTAAAAAAAAAAATGATTTTATAATTAAAAGTTATTAAAATATTTTTAATTTCTTCTCCATTTTTTTTTTTTGTTTTTTAAAAGAGAAGTAGCACTTCAGGCAACAATGCCTATTTAGTCAAGTACTGTGCTATATTCTTTAGGAAAGGGATAGAGAAGAAATGAAACAGGTGGTGAAATTAGAATGATAGTCGGAAATTCACTGCCGTATAACACAGCACAGCGACCAGTAACTATGCCTTCATAGCTGAACAGCCCCACCGACAGTCAATTTTTTATTTTTGTAGTGAAAAAACCAAGGTCTTCGTTGGGAATCGAACCCACAACCCCCAGACTGACAAGCTAGTACACTACCTACTAGCCTATAGGGGCTAGTAGGTAGTAGGCAATTTGTTCGCAAATAGCAAGCGCTTTCGATATGAATGCATCATCGTTGCATCACGTACTGGTGAGTCAGTATTTTTGGTCCAGGTATTTTCACGGGATTACGGAAATCGTCGTATCTATCAACATAGTCAGAATGTCAGCCATCTGGCATTACATGTGGAGATTCATTTTAATATTTTCATCTTTTGTTATTATCCAGTGTATGCGTGTCTGCCTTAGGGTGTTGTTCCTTTGATTAGTTTAAATGGTGTGAAAATTGCGTCTGAGGTTGTCTTTACCTGTTCGCGTAAAATATCGCTGTCAAACGTTTTTATATTGTACATTTCCATGTTTTCAAATATGTCTAGCCTTCGTCCTTCTTTGCTAGGATGCACTGAATCAATTTCCCTTGGTAAGCGTCCGTGATTCCCAAGGCGTAATGCAATACCAAACAATTATTATTAGAATAGCTTTGAATGCTGCTGAAATATAACAGCTGGAAGAACTATCTAACATTTTGTCTAAGATTTTTGTAAATACACAAAATATTTACAATTAGAACAAAAAATATCGATTTATTATATCCAGCTATTTGTAGCCTTACCAAAGCACATTATAAAATATTTTTACGTTTCTACTTTTAAACCTGCTAAGCACCTTAAAGCCGTGACTAAAAATTTTGTTGCATTTAAATAAACTGTTGCTTTTAGTTCTTAGTGTTTTTGTAATTTAGAAGTTGTTGTTGTTGTTAAAATCGATATCATTTGTTATGTAATTTTTAGCTATATTTAGCATTGAGCTTTCTGCTGTTAAACTCTTTAAAAGAGTTTTACAATAAAATAAATGAAATAAATAATGTCATTGTTGTTGTCACACGCTTGTACTTGCACTTGTACACTTGCATGAAATCCAAAAGGCAGAACACTGCTTCCGCTTCTAAATTAGAACTTAACACAGTGGTTAAACAAAAAATTTTGGTGACAGGGATATACATACATAAGTAATAATGTGAGAAGTAAGATCTCGTCATGACTGAGAATGGTAATAATATATATTTTTTTTATTATAATTTAAATTTGAAACTAAATCTCTCTCATATAGAGAGTAAATGAGAATAAAAAGCACATTACAAGTTGAGACTACTGGTTGGAGGTTGTTTATGGGTCATTTGTATGAACGTTACAGACAACTGTAATTAAATACACTTGATATTTTTATGCACATAAAAGTTTGCTATAAAGGGTATACCGAAATCGAAGCTAAACTGTAAAGTTAAGTCATTTGACATTAGTTCAGTACACTGTTGCAAACTAAAACAAAAGAAAAGATCGTTAAAGCGAAAGAGAAGAAGCGCAACAAGTTTCAGTTAAAGACAAAAATCTAAAAATTCACAAGACTCAGTGGCATCGTTTACAATCTTGCAATATTAGCAGTGCTGGCTTTTCATGTCAAATGGGCGTGGCATCCTATCAATCTTTCTAAATCACAGTGCATTAATAACACCTACTAGGTTGGAGATGTAAACGGAAATCGTGGATTTAAACTCTTTGTACTTGTTGGTAATAGAAAAGAGGGACAGTAACAGAGGGCGTGTAATTTAGCGTACGAAGATAAGTGAACATGGGGCAAATTTATTATAGCAAAATATTCGATAAACCAACCAGGTGCCCCTGTAGGCTAGTAGGTAGTGTACTAGCTTGGCAGTATGCGTGATTTGATTTACATCTGCATCTACCGTGAGGTCATAACCAGATAATGGTCAAACCACTTGGTTGATTGGACATCAACCACGCCCTAGAAGGCCTTCGGCTACGTATATCCTCCAGTCACTCCTAGTAGCAATTTAGAAAGTCCGGAGTAGGCCGTGCCCTCACTCCTTGCTGAGAAGTTGGAGACTTTCCAACTCCTGGTCCAGAACGCATGAAGCTCTTATTTCTCAAGAACACGACAGCATTCATACTCACTGAACCTGAATCATTCATTGTGTTAATTTGAATGATCCGACCCACAAACTCTCACGAGGGTCCGAAACCACAACCACCACGATACTCCCATATAGGGGCCAACCTCAATAACCAGTCAGAGCACATCATTGTCTAAAGAGAACAATTAGTGTACTCTGGGGCAACTGATTTCCCGTGGAAATATGTGGATTGTCCAGGTGACTCCTACTAGCCTTTGAGGGTCCTGGGCTCCCTTTTACCCCGCAAGACACAAATCTAAATGGAATAGTAGGTTCCAAAAAGACTATAATGTGCCCCCGGGGGGAAGCTTGGCAGTATGGGGGTAGTGGGTTCGGTTCCCAACGAAGACCTTGGTTTTTTTTTCACTACAAAAATAAAAATTGACGGTCGATGGATCTGCTCAGCGATGAAGGCATAGTCACTGGTCGCTGTGCTGTCTGTACACGGCAGTTAATTTCCGACTATACTTCTACTTTCACCACCTGTTTCATCTCTTCTCTATCCCTTTCCTAAAGAATGTAGCACGGTACTTGACTAAATAGGCTTTGTTGCCTGAAGTGCTACTTCTCTTTTAAAAAAAGAAAAAAAATATTTTTATCAAAATGAATGAATCATCGATTACTTTGACGATGAGAAAGTTATGTGAAATTTTTGGGAGAAACAAGGTGCTAACAACACGCACTATTTATCGTGTAGCGAATAATTTCTGGAGAATGGGAAACCCTCAATTTATTGAACAGTCGCCTTTGCATCCATTAAAAGTGACAGTGTGGTGTACAGGTTGGTCCTTGAAAATGAAAAAAACCTTAACGGTAACTAAGAATAGGGAGCGATATCATGATATAATTGAAAACTTTTTAATGTCACAACTGCAGGCTTGGGCTTGATTAACATGTCGTCATCAACAAGATGGCACCATATTGCATGTAGTCAGGACTATAATGATTACAGGACTAGTGTCAATGCGCATGCAAGCCTGACCAATCGAAATCATTGGAATGTGTGATATCAAAAGATGTTCTCCTCTGTATTTTTCTTAAAGAATTGTTGCTTCGAAGACGTTTTTTATGTTCACTTAGGCTGCTTCAGCAGTAGACTCTCGAAACAGAGACGAGAATTAGTTTGGTCAATTATAAGATTTTAGAAAATTTATTTCTTTTTTTATGGGGTTGTTTAAGGACAATTTAACTCTCTTCTATTATGCTATCGGAGGTGGATATGAATTAATTCGAAGAAAGAGTTCGTGTTACAGTAGCCAATTATTCCATGGACTTTATATTTAATTTCAATTCTGACGTCAATTTAGGAACACTCTTTGTCATAAAAAAAAATAGAATACTTGTTAAAGAATATTGTGTAAAAGATCTAAAGTTAAATAAATTTAAAGGTGTTTATGAATCATTACCAACAACAATAATATCAACAGGAATAAAAGCCTCAAAATATTTGAAGCAACTTTGTTTAAAAAACGTAAACTTGAACATAAAGAAAATAAAATGAAGTTAAAAACTGTGTTAAAAAATATTTTTAATTGGGTTATCTTTTGTTTATAATTTTTTTTGTTTGTTAAATTATTGTTTTGAACACTAAAAACCTACTTTAAGGTTCTTATGTTCTTATGTCTCTATTCAAAATATATCAACATTTACAAAAATAATGTCAGAAATATTTCCAAGAATTAAAATTAAAATATTTAAAACCATTCAATTTGAAAACTTTAAATTTTAAAAGAAATACAAGAAAGCAAAAAAAAAGCGAAATTTTATTGTTACAACTATTTTTGCGCTTAAATGTTTTGCTTGTTTTAATTAAAATTAATTTATTTATGAATAGAAATCAGAAATCAATTATAAAAAATTTGATTTCATTTATTTTTCTGTTTCTCTCTTTCTCGCTATATTTTTACCGGTTTGTATGTTAAAATAGTGGCCGCTATAAAAATATTGCGTCTGATAATAAATCCGAGCGTTTGAACGAAGCAGAGAAAGTTACACTTGTGTGTGAAAATAAAAAATAAAAATATTAAAAAATTATTATTAGTAAATCTTGTTCATAGACGGTGATTTTTTTGGTGCTGGGCTGTTTATTTTTTTATTTATAAATTTCTTTTAAAATAGAAATAAATTCTAATTGCACAATTTTCAGACAGTGTTGCCCTGTATTTTTTTTATAAAGAGAAGTAGCACTTCAGGCAACAATTTCTATTTAGTTAAATACCGTGCTACATTCTTTTGGAAAGAGATAGAGAAGAGATGAAACAAGTGGTGAAAGTAGAAGCATAGTTACGGAAATTAACTGTCGTAGAAGACAGTTTAGTGACCAGTGACCAGTGACCATGCCTTCCTCACTGAGCAGCCCCTCCGGCAGTCAATTTTTAATTTTGTAGTGAAAAAAACCAAGGTCTTCGTTGGGAATCGAACCCACAACCCCCAGACTGATAAGCTAGTACACTACCTACTAGCCTACAGGGGCACCCAAAATAAAAAAAATAAATTAAAAATTTTAATTTTTTTTTAATTTTTCGTGTTTTTTTTTCTCGAAAATATACTGCAAAATATCTTTACTCGAATACTGAGCAACTCTAATAATTAAATTTTCCATGGCAGTGTTGTCCATTAAAAAAATTTTCTTAATTGAGTGTTAGTGTTTAGCCAGTGTTGCCATTTATCTTTTTTTAATTTAAATTTTTTTTATTCTTCTCGAAAATTATCTGCAAAATCTCTATACTCGAATACTGAGCAACTCTAATAATCCAATTTTCCATGGCAGATTGTTGTCCATTAAAACAATTTTTTGTAATTTCTATACGTTTCACGATTTACGCGTTAACCAGGATTGCCGTTTATCTTTTTATTAAAAAAATTTATCTAAAATTTCATTTTAAATTTTCGTGGGTTTAATCTTCTCGAAAACTATCTGCAAAATGTCTTTATTCGAATACTGAACAACTCTAATAATCCAATTTTGCATAATAGATTGTTGTCCATTAAAACAATTTTCTTAATTTCTTTATGCTACACGATTTACGCGATTTGCTATTTATTTCTTTATTAAAAAATTTAATGCAAAATTTTATTTTAATTTTTCGTGGTTTTATTCTTCTGGAAAATAATCTGAAAAAAATCTCTATTCGAATACAGAGCAACTCAAATAACTGAATTTTCCATGGCAATGTTGTCAATTAAAACAATTTTATGAATTTCTTTATGCTACACAATTTATCATTAGCTAGAGTTGCCATTTATTTCTTTATTAAAAACTTTAATACAAAATTTTATTTAAATTTTTCATGGTTTTATTTTTTTTTTTCGAAAACATACTGCTCACTATTCGAATATATATTGAGCAAATTAAATAATCGATTTTTCCATGTCAAATTGTTGTCCATTAAAAATGGTGCTGGAGCTTTTTTAATACCATTTCAATTTCTAGTGTTTCGGTTGATTGTTGTCGCGCCTATTTAATTGTGGTCTTGGGCTGACACTTGTTGACTTGCTTTCAATGGTATGAAGTCTTTTGTGATATTTAAAGGATGTCAGCAAGAAGTCTTTAGTCTACCTACAGCTAACGTCTCAGCTTCTGCCAAGCACATGAAATATGCCATGAAAGGTAAAGTTAACAATTTGTGCCTGCTATCATCAGCGATAGCTTTCTTATGTAATCAAGCGAAAGGTGGAATTAGTCAAAAGTAAACTTTTGCTAAACTATTAAATCGCTGAGCGAGTTCTTATAAAACTACAGATGAATTCAGTTTAGTACAAAAACACAAACAATAATGTTCGCAAATGCTATTGGTGCTATTTTGCACCAGTATACTTAATATACTTTAGATATTTAAAGTTCTCGGTTTGTTTAATAAAAAAAAAAGACAAAACGGTAACTCTACACTAAAAATTGAGGAGACGCTTTGATACCTCTGCACCTCAACGATTTGTTCACAGTAATTTGTTTAACGTTTTTATAGTTGTTGTAATGTTAAAAAAGTAGTACTACAATGAAAATACTATATTGAATCCCTTATAATTTTCCACTATTAAAAAAGTACCGCTAGAATAAAAGGAGAAAGGCAGTTTAATAATAAAAAATACTTTAATAATATGTTTTATCTAATTTTATAGAATGACAAAGTTTGGTATACGTCGCATACGTCGTATAATTACGTAGTGTAGTTTCTTAAAGAACAGGCGTTTCATCTGAAAACGTTAATGTTTGCTTTGCCACAAAGAGCAAATCAATGACAACTGAAAATGGGCTTCGTCTGAAAAATTAGTTTTTTCAGAAAAACCAGCCGGCTGTTCCTGTATGAATTGACCAAATCTACGACGATGTGAATGATCGGTCGGCTTCAATTGCTGCACCAGTTGAATCATGTAAGGCTTCAAAGTCAAATCCCAATTGTTGAGAACGTCGAGGAATTGACAAATTTGGATATGCTTCAACACTGTGGCTCACGGTTGCGATGTTTTCAGTTGCACGACCCGGTTAAAATAGCGTTGGTATTCGAACATTTTGTATCGAGCCTGTCGCCTCAAATTTAACCACCAAATTCTTAACAGCGGTCTCAGAAGGACGAAATTTAAATTTAATAGAACCACTATTTTTATAGTGGATTTTAATTATTGTAATGCGATTTTCGTGCGAAATTGAATTCATTGTAACGATTTCTAATGCATCTACTAGGAATACGTTAAACAACTAAATTTCAAAACTATCACGTTGTTGGTGTTGCCACAATTGAAAAATAAACTTCTTGTTGAAAAACCCGTTATTATGCTACTGCTAATTAAAAAAAAAATAATTTTAAGAAAATTTGAGGTTAGGAAGTAATTTGGCTGTCAAATGATTAAATGTCAAGAATTAAGAACTGAGAAAGTTGGAAAACTTTATACATGGAACGTTGCACTCTTAAGCAAAAAATTTTAATTGGCAAAATTGACTATCAAAATGTTGGAATGCTCACTGTATCACTACATAAAATTGGAGCAGCTTTTCTTTATAATCAGGCACCTTCAGAGACCACTGTGCGTAACTGACATTAGACGAAAACAGCAAGATCGTAATGATGCAAACATAACAGCTAAACAGCAAAATGATGAAAATTAGCCTGCAACATTAACTCGTAAATGTTCGCTACAACTGGGCATGACTTAGGCACTTTGCGCAAGATGTAGTGTAAGGAGCTTTATCTTCACGTTTATAAAATTTATTAAATGAAAGCCGATGAACCATTGTTTGTGTCGAAGATTTGAGAATTGAGAACGCATTTTTCAACTTAATCATTTTTATTAATCAGGGTTGTTTTCAATTAGGCAGCTAAGTAAATAAACAAAAATGCCGCATGTAAGGGCTCACAGTCATTTAAGAACCATTACAGTCAAAGATCAGCAGCACTATCGGCCAGTATTTTTTCGAAAATGGAAATGAGTGAATTATCTGCGCTACGGAAGCAACCAAATTTTTGTGGTTCTAATTGGTTAATGTTGACATCAAGACTCAGCAAGGCAGCCCAGCCATTCAAATAATATAGTTATTGTATGAAAAATTTTCCGGTAGTGTAAATTTGCATTTGGCTGCTGACGTGCTAGAGGTGGACGTCTGCCCGATATTGTATTCCATTATTAATTTCCCATATTTCTAGTTTACACTAATATTTATAAAGTTGAAGTTGTCACAAAAGAGTGGGTGTTTTAAGCCAATTTACCTCCTAACCTACAACTTGCCCATCCTTTATACAGGATGGCTGCTGGGAAGGTATTCTACTTTGTTTGTTTATCATTTGTGATTAAATAAAAAAAAATGGATCTTATATTGATTAATGTTTTATTTAATATCCGCTATTATGTATGGAATAGAATATCAGATAAATGTCCGCCATGCATGTCCGCCATTCCCTAGAACCGTTTATTCTGTTTATTCACATATCCATTGAAATGAAAATGTGCCTCGTCACTCATTATGATTTTTTCATGAAAATCGAGGTAGTCATGGGCGAGCTGTAACATCCTATTGGCATATGTACGGTGGCGTAATGCGTGATTTGATTGACATCTGCACCGACTATATAGTCATAATCAGATGGTGGTCAAACCACTTAGTTGATTGGACACCAACTACGCCCTAGAAGGCCTTCGGATACGTATAGCCTCCAGTCACTCCTAGTAGCAATTTAGAAAGTCCGGAGTAGGCCGTGCCCTATTTTGTTTTTGACACTCTTAGGCTGATATCAAGGTACGTGCTATAATACTTAGCTATAATATGTTATAATCTGGGTTTATAGGTTAAACGTTGACAGAATGCAAGTGAAGCGAATACGTGCTCAAATAAGTTGGGTTTTGTTTTTTATAAAGTTCTATAAGTTGACAACACTTTTCTAACTGTTGGCCATTTTGCCAGCTGTCAAATTATTTATATTTAGTTTTGTTTGGCATTTCGATATGAAGAACGTTTCGAAATTGTGGAAATTGGGCCCAAAAGAACATTGCTGTTGATACCGAATTTCATAATCGAATTTTGTTTAGTGATCAAGCTCACTTTACCTGGAACGAATCCGTCAATCAACAAAGTTGTCGTATTTGGAGTGATAATAAACCTCATTTGTATGTCAAGACATCGTAACATCCAAAAAAAACTAAATGTTTGGAGTGTTTTATGGCCCGATGGAATTATTTTTCCGTATTTCTTTAAAGACCATGCTGGTCGGAATGTTACAGTTATTCGTGAGCGCGATCATCTAGCAAGACGTAGATTTAGTGAATAGATCAAAAGCAAATTTTCGTTTATTCCGATTTTCATTAGCGAATTTTGTTTAGCGATACAGCTGAGTTTTGTTTGAGTGGATACGTCAATAAATAAAACTGCCATATATGGAGTGATGAACATCCTCAAATGGAATAGTAGGTTCCAAAAAGACTATAATGTGCCCCCGGGGGGAGTACGGTGGCGTAAATGCTCTTGTAGAAGAACCTCTTGAATTTTATATGGAAACAAATTCAAATCCTTGTGCAAAATTGTGGCCAAAATTCCTGAGCACGCCGTCGAATTGAGGTTGATGGATTGTTTTAAGCACTTTCTTGAGCAGCAGTAATATTTTCAGTACCTTGGGATCCCTTTTTCTTTAACACCATTCACTACACCATAAATAGTGCGTTTTGTTTGCACATTGTTTCTACCAAAAATTTCACTCATCGTCACAGCAATCGATGATTGATTTCGATAAAATGTTTTAACGATTAAAACACGTTGGTTTATCAAATATTTTTCCATGATAAATTTGCCACGTGTCTACTTCACGGCTGCCAAATATGAACTGTCAAGAATAATGTCTACCAAAATGGCGGCAAAACAAAGAAGTATACCTTCCCGGCGGACGCTCTGCATTTAGGAGGATTTTTAACGTTTCAAATGTCTGTTTTTTTTAACAATTATTTAATTTTAAACTCTTAAGAAAGAAGAAAATTTTAGCGGAGGTGCTATAAAACTTATATTTATCAGATGTTCAATGTTAAACATTAAATAAAGAGAGCGAGAGAGTGAGAGAGAAAGAGAGTTATAGGAGTGAAAATAACGTTTATTTTACAAAGACGCATGACTTAATTGAATTAAAACTGAATTTTCGTTTTGCTGCTTTTATAACAAATAGAAAAAAAAATTCCATTAATAAATAAAAACCAATAATTTGACCTGAAAATAGAAAATCAAATAAATTGTTTTTATTTAAACTACCACAAAACCATAAATCTCATAACAAGCTGGGAGTGGAACAAGATATCAATACCTTTTCAAATATAACAGCTGGCAAATGTTTTAAAACATTTTTTTTTCAAACTTTGTTATTGTTGTTGTTAAAAATAGTATAATATTACTTGTATATTTTGTTCGTTAATTTGTTAGTTGTTTGGCCTAATGTTAAAAAATTAATCAGATATTTGTGCTATTTTCTAGTTAAATCAGTAAGCAGCAAGTTGTCGCACAAATCATTTACTTTTTCGTTGCTCTTGAACATTTCTGTTAAGTTGGTTTAATTTACTTTCGTTTATGTTTAAGTGAAAGTCTCCAACAAACAAGAGTATTTGCATTGCATTTTGGGTTCATGGATAGAATTTCAGTGCTTTTGATTGATGTTTACAATATTTTATTATGTTGATTTTTGGTACTAAGGCATTAGCAATAATTTAGTTTTTTTCATGGAAATCTTGTTAAAAATCTGCATAATTTTTTTTTTAAGGTAGAAAAACTAAAGTGTAAGGTAAATTTATAATTTTATAAAGTAAAAAATTGAGTGTAGGTCTTGCATGTAAAATGAAAGTAGAACTCTTTAAGACGGTGTTTATTGTCATTAAAGTATTTTAAAAGGTTAAAAAAATGGATTTATTTGACCTAAAAAAAATTATTTTAGTTTAAAAAGAAGTCTGCAAAGTACTAATCAAAAATACCTTTGACAAAAAACACTTTTTACTAAAAGTACCTTTGACAAGAAATATATTTTACAAAAAGAACCTTTAACAAAAAATACTTTTTACAAAAAGTACCTTTGACAAAAAGTTCCTTTGGCAATAAAATACTTTTACCAGAAGTACCTTTAACAAAATTACCTTCTACAAAAAGTAGCGTTGACAAGAAATTTCTTTTACAAACAATACTTTTGACAAAAAAGTGCCTTTTGTAAAAAGTACCTTTGACAAAAAGGGCCTTTAGTAAAAAGTACTTTTGACAATAAAATACCTTTTTCAAGAAGTACCTGGGACAAAAAGTATCTTTTTAAAAAAGTACCTTTGACAAAAAATACTTTTTACAAAAAGTAAGAGAGGTATTCATTAGAATATTAATAGGAGTAAAAAAATCTTTAAACAACAATAGAATATATATTACATATTACCAAAAATAACACTTGATGTTTTAACAATTATTACAAACTAATATCAACTGTTTTAATCAGTTAAAGTTTGCCCTGAGGAAAACAAAAATAAACATTTTTTATTGCATCCTCAAAATGTGAACTAACAATAAGTTATCAAATCTTAAATCTAGAAATAAATATTAGGCCCGACCCATGTCAGACATAAACTCGGTGGCAGCAAATAAATGATACATAGTATTTATACCAATATCCAAAATATTCTTAAGGCTCTGCATCTGTAGCGTTGACAACTAGAGCCTTAGTGTTCCTCTTTGTTAAGCGGATGTGTCTATTAAAGTTTAATATATTGCGAGCAACTGGATTAGGTTGGGTCTCGAGTTTTGTTAAGTATTTTCCTGTATATTAAGCAATTTCTGCAGTCACTAGTGGCATGTTTAAGTCCCGATAGAGATTAGAATTCCTTACGTGCCATGCAGCTGATGTTATTAAGCGCATAATTGTATTTTGTCTACGTTGGATCTTCTCCACATTAGAAGCTGAAGCAGTGCCCCCTAGCTGAATTCCGTAGCACCAAATTACTTTCAAAAAAAACTTGTATAATAAAATTTTACAATCTAGACTGAGGACCCAATGTATCTGAGCTTATTTAATCTTCATCCGAGTCAGTTTTGCATCAATTTAATTTTTCCACGTAAGCCGTCGCTCAAGGTGTATACCAAGGTATTTCACATATGAATTTTCCGGAACAATTTGGTTGTTGATTCGAATGGGGGAACAAGCAAGCTGTAGACTAGTAGGTAGTGTAGTAGCTTTTCAGTGTGGGGGTTGTGGGTTCGATTCCCAACGAGGACCTTGCTTTTTTTTCACTACAACAGTCAATGTTTATTGACTGTCGGTGGGGCTGCTCAGCGATGAAGGCATAGTCACTGGTCGCTGTGCTGTCTTTTATACGCCAGTTTATTTCCGACTATCCTTCCACTTTCACCACCTGTTTTATCTCTTCTCTACCCCTTTCCTAAAGAATGTAGCAGGGTTCTGACTAAATAGGCATTGTTGCCTGAAGTGCTACTTCTCTTTAAAAAAAAAAGTGTCCCTTCGAAGGGTGAAGGTTACATGAACACACTTTTGCTCGTTAACCTTTATTCTCCATGATTTCAACCATATTTCTAGCTGGCTAATATGCTCTTGGAGATTTTGAGATGCTTTGCTTTTATGCATACTAAGACAGGCTGTATCATCGGCAAATGTAGATGTGTGAATATTACTACTCACAGACATATCACAAGTATACATTAAATATAAAGCTGCACCAACTATACTGCCCTGTGGCATACCGGCAGCGATAGATTCGAGAGGACTTATGAAGTTTCCTTCTGTAACAGTAAACTTCCGGCCAAGCTTTCCAAAAGCTTCAGAATATTGACTGACAGATTTGCAAGTTTTCAATTTTAATATCAGGTCTTCATGACTTGAAATATTGTTTAAAATTTGGTACCTTTATGAAATAAAATGGAAATTAAAAGTACTGTTTTGATAATTTTGATAATTTTCATTTGATATTTAAATATCAAAATTTTTTTGTACATCCAAATTTGACTTTAAATTGCACGCATGAAGAATTCTTCTTACAGACATTTTTTTGGCTTTGGATACTCAACTAAAACTTTGTTAGATATAATTTCTTAAAAATTTCTTTTTTCAAAAAAAGAAAAATCATTGGGTAAATGATTTCTGAAATTATAAATTAATATTAAAAAAGCTTGAAATGTATTTTTCTTGAATTTTTTACGTCATAACCTAGTTTATAAAACTAGTTTATGTCTATTTATTAGGAATATTGTTGGCAAAAGTTATATTTTTTTTAGCAAATTTGTCAAGAGTTTATTTTGCTCTAAGTAATTTTTAAAAAATTAGTGCCTTTTCGAAAAGTACATTTTTGGTAAGTACTTTTTTTGAAAAGTACCATTTTGTGAAAAGTACTTTTTTGAAAAATTCTGTTTTGAAAACTGCTGTTTTGAAAACCGCTGTTTTGAAAAGTGCTTCTTCCAAATATGACATTTCCTTGGAAAGATTTTAAAGTTTTGAAATGTATTTTTCTAAGATGTTTCTAAGATTCCAGATGCATTTCTTTTAATATGACAGCTGTACCTTGCTAAAACGTTTTTAATTTTAAAATAATTTACTTATAAAAAAGTTTAGAAACTGCAGTTTGTTTTCCAAACGGCTTTTGCAAAACTTTTGCAAAATTTCACTTCTACCAAAAATAACTTCTTTTGATTACAAATTTAAAAAACTACTAAAGGTAGTTTGTTTGAAACATTGAATTGTTTGTTTTTTATTATTTAGTTTTAACAATTTCATTGAATTTTTAGAAGAATAAGTCATTTTTTTTGAAAAGCTGAATGCTTCACCTATTGATTATTCCCACTTTATTTTCGTTTGCAACCGTTTCAATAAACTTTTTGAACTCTTCAAAAATAATAATGGGTACTAAAAGTTTTTTGTATGAAAAGTATATTTTTATTATAGTAAATTTTGTAGCACTTATTGGAGGAGTACTTCGCTGTCAATAAAAGTATTTACAGTTGAAAAGTGTGTAAAAAAATATATTTATCGGGTGTTTTTTTAGAACTAATTTTAAACTGCCGTTGATCCTGATTTCCTTAAGCGAATTTTGTTTAGCGTTAAAGCATACTTTTGTTTGAATGCATACGTTAATAAACAAAATTCCCGTATTTGGAGTGATGATAATCAGGGAAGACACAGTCACATTAAGAATAGCTGATTGTTTGATGTGGTTCATGGGCTGGTGGAATTATTGATCCGTACTTCTGGCCAGTATAACAGTTAATGGCAAGTAATGGTGATCGCAATTGAGCCATGATTAGTGACTTTTTCATTAATCATTTTAATAATTATGATGTGCAGAAGCACAAGACAGTTTAATATGTCACACATCTTGTGTCAGAATTTATTTGTTCAAGCAACGTCTAGTAACCATATAGTTTCAGTTTTCGAAGTCGTGAATTAGCCTCCAAAATCATGCAATTCATGGCTGCAAGACTATTTTTTGTGAGATTGTGTGTGGTCGGTAGTCTACAACGATAAGCCCGAAGCGATTGGCCATTTGGAAGGCAACATTCGTCAGGCTATTGTCGATATTTGGCCACAGATGTTGGAAACAGTTAGAGCTAGCGGCGGTTATATGGCAGAAGTTATATTGAAATTAAAACGCCACAGGATTAAGTAAATTTCATGTGAATTTTAAAAAATTCGTCTTTGTTTTATTCCATTTCAATTTTATATTAATTGTAATTTATGTTAAAGGTACTTTTAAGAGTTGTAAGAGTACTTTTATTTTTTCAAAAGGAGCTACTTTATTTAAAATAATTTTTGTAAAAGGGGCCCCCCTTTTAAATGCTTTCTTAAAAAATGTTATTTTTTTTTTAAATGACATTTTATCTAACGGTGTTGCTGTTTTTTTTTAAACTATGAAACTTGTAGTCTCATCGCCATTCTTTACATTTTACTAATAGAAACTACAATAACAATACAGCACCAAAATAAAGCACGAAAAATGATGACATTTCATGGGAAAGCAAGATGTTTTCAAAAATAGATATTTAAGGTTTAAAAGAAAAAGAAAAATTCAATGTCATTTGTAGTAGTTGCTGGTTTTTGACTTTTAAACTCACATGCACAAACTTACATACATATGCACTAGGGTGCCCCTTAGTTTTAAAAGTGAAAAAATGCATCTTAACTCCCTCTAGAAATGTTCTCTGTAGCCAAAAACAAAAATGGTTGTTGAAAATTTCAACCAGATTGGAATTGGAGTAGGCGTGTCACATCCGCCCACAGGTTGGTAATATTATTATCAAAATAAATTTCAAAATACAAAACTACCACAGATGCTGTTTAAATGTAAGTTCGTGGTTGAAATCTTAAACATTTTTAGAAAGATTATAATGAATCTATTCCTTCTCAATCTGACTTTCATAATGAATAGTGTTCAAACACTGTTATTGCAAGTTATGCTATTTTTTTCTCTGTTTTAAAAAAAAATATCCGCAAACTCGGCGAACTCCGTTTCGCCACCAGATGGCTTCGTTTTTTGTAACATTTCGTTTGGGGATTAAAAGATGAAGAAAAATTATTTTTTTTTTGTTTTATTTCATTGTACAACAGTAATGAATTCATTTCGATAACAAAAATGAAGTGGAATTTAGTTGAACTTCTTCAAGTAAAAAATGAAAGTGAATCCAAAGTAAATACTAAATCGAAGCGTTATAGGTATCCGCAAATTATCCGTTTGATTGAAGTGCTCTTTGGTAAACCACACTTTTTGTTTTTTTATGATCGGACGTTGGCAAACAATTAAGATAGAATAATTAATTAATTTATTTTTGCAGAATACGGTGTGACGTCTGATCGTGTGTAATATTATATTTTTCTTAAATATTTTTGGTTGTATAGTTTTTCATTCATTTTAATAATACTCCTGGTTTTTAATTTATTATTTATATATTCTCTGTTTTTATTTAATTGCTCCGCGAGGAGCTGTGAAATTTCAGCTCAACTTGGAGCTAGGAAAAATGAACAAAGATTGATTTTCCTTCTCAATTGCAGTCGTTTATATACCGACTGTGAGAAGGTTATTAGGAGTCTAGTATTTAATTTATTAATATTATTTATATACAAATATTATTAATATTTTAATTATTATTGTTATTACGAAAAGTGAAATGTGATCTAGTTTCTATTGCATTTATTTTGGGATTTCTTTCCACAAAATAAATGTGTCACTTGAAACTCACCGATCGATACACACACGATAGGTATATGCCCGTTGAAGGCCATTCAGTCATTGTATGCATGTAAAGTATAACAACAACAAACATAAGTGCATTGCTAGTGCATTGCACTGGAGTAATTTGATTTAAACTTTTAATTTGTAGTATTAATGACTGCGTGTGTGAATATTTGATATTTACATAAGGGTGGTTCCACTACACGTGTGATGGTGCAGTGTGTGGTGTATGTCTAGTTGTTATGTGTTGCAATTGAGTGTGTTGGTGTGATTGATTGGTATGAGTGATTGGTTGAATAAAATCTTTTACACTGCCAGTCGGCATGAAGCCGCCTTCTCGAATGATATTAGCTCTAAAGGAAGTCATGGGAAAGTAGTTATTGTATTCAAGGATGCGTTAAAGAAAATGCTTGGAATCGGGATCAGTTCCATCGAACAATGGCTTCAGTGGCTGTGGTGGTGTAAGTAATGGATCCAGTTTGACTTTTCCACTTGCACAACACAATCCAGTCGTTACTCTTTTGAACTGTAACTCATTGCAATATCGGCATACGGTCGTCATTGGTCCAATATCTAAATTGTCATCATCACTGTAGTTCGCAGTGGATCCCACTGGAATGCCAAGCGATTGTATGATGCCAATGATCTTCGTGTTCTCACGCGTTATCTCAATCGGGTATTTTCTCTTATTATATTTTGTCTTTCTTCGCTTAAGTTATGTGAATGTACTTGTTGCTGGCTTGCATGTCTTGTGTGGCGGCCGATGTTCGCACATCGTCATCTCGGCATTTCGGACTATGGACAGACTGGTGAATTTAACCTCAATAATTTACACAGTTCAACTTACCACCTTAAGGTCCCCCCGGGGGCACATTATAGTCTTTTTGGAATCTACTATTCCATTTAGATTTGTGTCTTGCGGGGTAAAAGGGAGCCCAGGCCCCTCAAAGGCTAGTAGGAGTCACTTGGACAATCCACATATTTCCACGGAAAATCAGTTGCCCCAGAGTACACTATTTGTTCTCTTTAGACAATGATGTGCTCTGACTGGTTATTGAGGTTGGCCCCTATATGGGAGTATCGTGGTGGTTGTGGTTTCGGACCCTCGTGAGAGTTTGTGGGTCGGACCATTCAAATTAACACAATGAATGATTCAGGTCCAGTGAGTATGAATGCTGGCGTGTTCTTGATAAATAAGAGCTTCATGCGTTCTGGACCAGGAGTTGGAAAGTCTCCAACTCCTCAGCAAGGAGCACGGCCTACTCCGGACTTTCTAAATTGTCACTAGGAGTGACTGGAGGATATACGTATCCGAAGGCCTTCTAGGGCGTGGGTGATGTCCAATCAACCAAGTGGTTTGACCACCATCTGATTATGACTATATAGTCGATGCAGATGTAAATCAAATCACGCATTACCACCTTAAGGACCCCCCGGGGGCTCATATATGTGGTCTTTATAGAACTTCGACTATCTAGACACAGTGCAACTGGGGGAAAAAGGGAGCCCAGTCCCCTGAAATCAGCAGGGGTACAACTGGAAACTCCACTTTATTTCTACGGGAATCAGTTACCCGCCGAGTTCCGTTATTTGTCTCTTTAGATACTTAACTGTTCTCTGGCTGATTATTGAGGTTGGCCCCTATATGGGAGTATCGTGGTGGTTGTGGTTTCGCGGCCCCATCATAGTATAATGGTTATTATGGTGGCCAGGATCATCTCGCTGTTAATGACACGCTAAGTGAATGATCCAGTCCAGTGAGCATGCTAGACATGTGTTCTGGACAGGAGTTGGAAAGTCTCTAACTCGTAAGCAAGGAGTGATGATTTGCAGCCCTGCTCTGGAATCATCGAAGTTGCAACTAGAAAGTTCTGTTGCATAGAATTATAGCTTCGGCTTCCTAGGACGAGCATGACGTTCCAAATTATGCAGTGGTTTGATACACCATCTGATTAAGGCTTCAGGGCCAGGCGCAGATGTAAATCTAATCACACAGTTACCACCTTAAGGACAAGTACCTGCTGTTGAAGTTGAATAAAAATTTGCACAATACGCGTGATTGATTTGATGGTTTCCAATTGAGCTGTTAGGAAACAAATAACTGTAACCTCAATTTCACGTGCGCATGAGTAGCTGTCAAACAATGTATCACGCACCGGCGCCATCTGGTTAAAATGAAACGTACTTATTTTTGTGAGGGATACCCACACAAAACGTACTGGTGCCATTGTAGTACATGCTATGTATCAGAGATGTCGCTGTATATGACAAATGATTTTCCCTGTTTTCCTGCTTTTCTCTTGAAATTTTTCCTGAATTTTCTTTGCTATAAACCTCACGGAGCCCGAGACCTTTCTAACCAATGCAAAACCGTGGAAATCGGTTCGTGCCGATTTCTGGAGTTATAGCGTCAGGAAGGAAAACTATTTTTAACTAGTTTTTACTAAACAATTTCGAAACAATTTATTCACTTTGTTTCCTATAATCAGCAACAATTGGCATTATAAATTATTTTTCTTCTTCATCATGTGATAAGACTTGATTAAATTCTTCTATAAGCTTTACAGTTCTTTCTGCAGTATCGTTAACAAGCCTCAATTTACTTACAAAAGCCAAACAAATTTTATGCAACTCATCATTTTGCTATTCTCCAGGATCTTTCTGTAAAAAATCCTTTGAAATTGAATACCTTTAAAAAAAATAAAGTCTTTTGCGAAATAAAATTCTCAATATTTTTGTTCATCGATCGATCGATCGATATTTGATGAAGAATAAGATTTAAAGCTTCTACCTACCATAAGTCGTTTTGAGCGCTTGAAATTTGTTTATCAAAGAAAGAAAGCGCTAATAATTCTGGCGAAATGTACCACAAATGGCTGCCGAACTTTCTCGTTAGCTCTCGACTTAAATTTTCATCAACATTATTGTAAAGATATACACATTTTAATAATGACATAGCTTGGTTGGGTTCTTCTGTTGCAATTAGTGCTTTAATCCAAACTCCTAAATATATTTTTATAATGAAAATACATACGTAGCATTCGAGGGCATTAATCGTATAGTCAGACAAAAAAAGCTGGTGCTGCCGAAATAAATACATTTTTAAGCAATATTGTAGTGTGTTTGACTGTGTCGTCATTGCCACGCCATCTGCATTGCAATTGGACACCCAACATTCCAATTCAATGTGACTGTCCACACACACTTAACTCATATGTGGGAATATGCAAGCTAAGCGTATTCCCACGATAATATTAATAATAAGTTTTAGTTATAGGTTTAGCTAGTAAGATAAGAAATAAAAGAGACGTCAACCTGAACAGTCGCACAAGCGGCTGTTCTCAAACTAACTATTTAAAGCCTTTTATTTTATCCACATAACATGGCGATCCTGCCAGGAGCGAAAGGACAAAGCAATAATTGAATATAATAATAAAAGTGTTTTAAAATGAAATGTATTATAAAAAAAAAATAAACTATTTTATATATATATATATTGTGTGCTTAAAATGAAAGCAAAATCAATCTTAAAATAAAAGAAAAAGTGTTAACATTTTTTGTTGTGAAATACAAAACAAAAAAAAAAAAAAAAAAATACAGAAAACTAAAAAACTAATATTTTATTAATTTTTTTTTTGTGTTTGTTTCTCTGTTGGCCTTTGACCATTCTTTATTTAAAACCAAGCACTGTTCTTATATTTCTTTTATTATTTAATTTTCATATTATCATTATTTAGACAGCGCGTTTATTTTAATTTTTTTTTTGTAATTATTTATTTATTTATTCTTCATTTTCACATTAACTTTTTAAAAAGTATTTTTTTTTAAATTTAAGTAATACGATTTTTAAAAAAAAATTTTTTTTAAATTTTCATTTGTGTTCAATTTTTAAAATATTCTTTTTTTAACTTTGCACATTTTTACATCCTTTGAACTGGCAATAGTAATCATTTGATTGCAATCCTTGCACCTTGGATCCTATTGATCCAGGATTGATAATTTCATAATAGCAGCGAATAGTTCGGCCAATTATTAGAGAATATAACTTCGCTTTGGAACAGTCTACAGGACTTGTAAATAACTTCTTTGTAGTATACCATAATAAATCAGAAATAATTCAATAAAAATGTATTTCTGTAATCTAATGTTGTTATTTAATTATTTTTTAATTAATATTTATTATTAAATTAATTATTATTTATTTACTTTAGACATCCAATGTGCATTGTGGAATAATCCGGGGATTCGAAATGTAAAAAGTTTGAAGCGTCTCTCCTAGAAAAAGGAAGGAGTTCTTTGTAGTCTTCCCGTTATTGCATTTTGCTTAAACTAATTAAAACAAACTCATATATGTCCGTTGTATCCCCAATTAAATTTTTCTTCTATATGAATTTAAAAATGTTTGACAACTTGTGGGCGGTTGCGGCACGCCTTCTTCTGTTACAATCTGTCTATAATTTTTTACAAAGTATATTCCTGGTACAGAGATTATATCTGCGTGGAGTTACAATCAACAATTTTAATTTAATTTGGTCCATACACATAAGGCGCACCCTAATGTGCACACAAACTCAATGTAAAAATCTGACTAAAATCTTTAAGCCAATAAAATTTACTTGACTGCTCATTGCTGCTGAACTATTGGCCATAAATTAATGAGGATCTTTAAACAATAGTTTGTTGTCTATAATAATGTTTTTAACATGTTCTTCAATAGACAAACAAACACACATACACATACATACATACATACTAATAACAACTATTTATTTTCTTTTAAGTACACAAAAGTATTTATTTAAGGAAAAGCTGTTTGCCCAATAACTTTATACACAAAAGCTCGTTAAATAAAAATAAAATTGTTTACCTTTTTTTATGTCTTAACACTTTTCTTAAATCACGTGACTAAATAATTTTATCTTGCCTGATTGTTTCTGGTTACTACAAGGTCATCTTAATTGCTGCTTTAATAGATTTATATGACTTTTGGTTGTTGCTGATCTCTATGAGACTAGAAAAGTTTTTCTTGATTTTGAAAATCTATTTTTGCCTTAAATTAAAATTATTTAATTTTGCTGATAAAGTTCCTTTCATAAGTGAAAGTAGATTTTTCTGTTTTAATTTATTTACTTATTTTTTTTTCTGTAAAATTGATTATCAGCAAATAAGACTTGTGTCTTATTCTATAGCAAATATTTTGCCAGCCTCATTTTCCTTTATGATTTTCAAATAAATTTAGAAATAAATTTTAATTTTTTTTTTGCTTAAGTGATAAAAGTTTTATGCAAATTTCCCATATGTGTCAAACTATTGAAATGATGATCTGTAATGACATTTAAGTCATGAATTTAAGCAAAAAAAATTTCAGTTGGCAACTAATACACAAAGCAATTAATCACAAGATCTTTAAGTGCTTCTTCGCTTCTCGAATGTTGTTTTCATTTCTTGAAAGCAAAAAAGCAAAACAAAAAAAAGAAATTCGAACGCATTTGATTTAGATAAATCGTCATTCATTATTTTGTTTTTCACACTCTTTGGCTGATATCAAGGTACATGCTATAATACTTAGCTATAATATGCTTTAATCTGGGCTTATAGGTTAAACGTTGACAGAATGCAAGTGAAGCGAATATGTGCTCAAATAAGTTGTGTTTTTTTTTTGTATAAAGTTCTATAAGTTGACAACACTTTTCTAACTGGTGGCCATTTTGCCAGCTGTTAAATGATTTATATTTAGTTTTGTTTGGCATTTCGATATGAAGAACGATTCGAAATTGTGGAAATTGGGCCCAAAAGAACATTGCTGTTGATCCCGAATTTCATAATCGAATTTTGTTTAGTGATCAAGCTCAGTTTACCTGGAACGAATCCGTCAATCAACAAAGTTGTCGTATTTGGAGTGATAATAAACCTCATTTGTATGTCAAGACATCGTAACATCCAAAAAAAACTAAATGAATGTTTGGAGTGTTTTATGGTCCGATGGAATTATTTTAAAGACCATGCTGGTCGGAATGTTACAGTTATTCGGGACCGCGATCATCTAGCAAGACGTAGATTTAGTGAATGGATCAAAAACAAGATTTTCGTTTATTCCGATTTTCATTAGCGAATTCTGTTTAGCGATACAGCTGAGTTTTGTTTGAGTGGATACGTCAATAAATAAAACTGCCATATATGGAGTGATGACCATCCTCAAATGTATGTTGGGACACAGTAATATCCAGAAAAACTGACTGTTGGATATGGTTTATGAATTGTTGAGAAGTTGGTCCATAATTCTTTAAAAACCATGCTGGTTAGATCGTTACAGTCAATGGTCACCGCTATAGATTGCTGACTTTTTCGTTCATCAATTAAATAACCATGAATTACAGAAACTGTGGTTTCCACAAGACAACGCAATATGCCACACAGATCGTGCCACTATTGATCGTGTAGTTTCTCATTTCGTACCCATAAATTGACCTGCGAGATCTTGCGATTTACAGTCGTTAAATTATTATTCGAAGCTGCCAGTCTTCGTCTGGAAGCCATTTGAAAGACTGGGTTTATGTGAACAGCTCACAAACAATTGATGCCATAAAAGATGAAATTCACATCTGCATTGACGATATGAAAGAAGCGTTGTTGCAAAATGTTCTTCTGTCCGTTGTTAATATCGTGATATGATTGAAAACTATTTAACGCCATAACTGCATGCCTTTGGCTTGATTAAAATGTGGTATCAACAAGACAGAGCCACATCGCTTACAGCCAGGATTACAATGGAATTATTGCTAAATCTATTTCCACAATTTAAAAAAAAAGGTGATTTTGATTGGCCTCCACGGTAGCCTGATATGACTGCTTGGAACTTAATTTTTGTAAGGATATCTGAAAAGCAAGGTTTATGCAAAGAAATCAGAAACGCTTGAGCAACTCAAACAAAATATTCGTGATGAAATTAGGGAAATACCGCAAGAAATGTGTGAGAATGTAATAAAAATGTGCTCAAAAGGGCTCGCATTTGTGAGGCCAACAGAGGCGGACATTTCTCTGATATTGTATTCCGTACATAATTGCCAACATTAAACATTTAACAATATAAGCTCCATTCTCTTTCATTTAATTAAAAACTATAAACAAACAAGGTATACCTTCCCGGCGAATACCCTGTTTTGGTAAGACTTAACTTCGTTAATGTGATTAATTATAAAGACACTAGTAAACTTAACTGTTCCTATTATTAATAGAGAGCATTACTAAAATTAACTGTTCTCTCACTCTCATTACTCTTGTTGTACTGCACAATTTAAGTTTCAGAGTTGCCATTAATGCCAGCGAAAAGAAAAACGCTAAAATTAATAAGTTTTCTCTTGAATTAATAAAAAATAATAATTTTTTTTGTTCTTTTGTTTATGAAGTTTAAACTTAAAATTAATTAAATAATTTAATTAATTTATAATTTTAACAATTTAAATTTTTTATCTCTTTACAGCAGCTTCGCCATATTTAGATTTAATACTGTGTCCCTTACGAGAACAGCCTTGGTTATGCGCACGTCAACAGTCAGCCCGTCTACTAGACATCTGGGATGGTGAGATCTACGTTCAGTGGCAAAATTTAAAAGGTGAGTTTAACGCTTTGTTTATGTTACACACAATTCATATCCTCTGATATTGAAAAGTGTAGACTTACCGAAATAGTGCATCATTTCAGAAGATCTGTAGTTGGTGTAAGGAACTTTCATTTTAATTTTCATTTTATACCAAATTGTTGTATTTCTCCTATCAGGCTCAAAACGACATTAAAACAGCAATCTTATGTGTACTTTTTCATAGATCTTATTAAGGACCCATATCAATATTGTTCTGTTTAGAAGCATTTTGTCCATTTTCGTTAATTTATTACTAACAAAGTTTCCGAAAATGGTAAAATAACTATTACTACTACTACTACGATATTTAAGATAATTCAGACCAGATTCAAGGCATAAACCAGCGCAAATTGTTGGCCATGGTTACCTTAATCGAAGTATTCCGCAGAGTAGGCTCAACACAGTCTCGCTGTTATGTTTAGAAGCATTTTGTCCAGACTAGCTTTAAGGCGATATGTTCCTTCTTCTAAAAAGATTGATTTCTTCTAATGAGTGGGCAAATTTCAAGTTAGAACTATCAGCCAAATGATCAAATGTCTAGAATTGAGGTAACTTCCTGTGACATTTAATTGGTAAGAGGTTGGAAATTTTTAAGCACGCCACATTACACTCTCCGCCCACTTCCAGTTTGCTCTGCAATTACGATAGAATCTGTAATTTTTGTAATTTTTATTCCAAACTCCAAAATCATTTTCATTATTGCGATGTCAACAGTCAGCCCGTCTACTAGACATCTGGGACAGTGAGGTCTATGTTTAGTGACAAAATTTAAATGATGCGCTTAACGATTCCTTCAGTTACACAATCTTTATGATGTTTTTGCTTTTTTTTGGTTTTTTTGCTTCTGTGTTTTTTGCTTTTTAGTCATTAAAGAAATCGTTAAGATTTTAGTGCTATTTACAATAGCCAGCAGCTATGGCGCAAATATTTAATTTATGGGCTATTTTGTATTTCTTTTATCTTGAAGATGCTTTTGTGGTTGAACGTTAGCAAACCACAATATTAATAAATTAAAATTTAAGCACATGGCGTTTTATGAGAGAAGGAGGTTGTGAAGCCATAAAGAAATAATCATAATAAATATATGCGGTTATTAAAGTATTTAAAATGATTTAGAATAGTTTCACTTATTAATTGATATGGTTATTATTAATGTGGGCAAATATTATTATTTCTTCTTTTATTTGGTATTTAATTTATAAGCATTTTTTTCATTAATTTTTCTTTATCACTCTATCGAAGTACAAGACAAATTGAGATAAAGTGGCAATTCGCCGCATTTTTATTGCCGCTGAGATATTCAATGGCGGCAGGTTAATGTCAGATAGCTATCAGAGCTATTTAAATGTAGTTTTAAAATATTACGAAAGCAAAAATTTAATGTCTATACTAAAAATTAAATTATTAGTTCGCTAACTCTCTTAAGTCAATTTTTACAAATGTTCACTTTCTCCTCGATATGAATACGTAATAAATAATAAAACATCATGACTTTTAATATGAAATGAAAGTTAATCATACAGACCGCTCATCGAAATAATGAAAATGATTTAAGAGTTTTTTTTTTTTTTAAGGAGTTTGGAATAAAAATGATTATCTATAGAGTCCTATAGTAAATAATATTCTTTGATTTTTCTGGTTTAAATATATTCTTTATTTATTTATTTATTTGCTCAGCTTGGAGCAGTAAAATGTTTTAAAAGCTCAGCTGGGAGCTTGGAGGAAATAATAGTAATGAATTTCTGTCCTGCATATCAGTCGGTTATATACCGACTATGAGAAGGTTGTACTTAATCTAGAGTTAGTGAGAATGAAACTCACTCATACTTAAAAGCTGTGCTTAACTGTATTTACCATACAATAAGTATTGGTTTAGCCAGGCAATCATAAATTTTAGATAGTATCCGAAAATTTTTTTTTTTTTTTATAAAGAGAAGTAGCACTTCAGGCAACAATGCCTATTTCGTCAAGTACCGTGCTACATTCTTTAGGAAAGGGATAGAGAAGAGATGAAACAGGTGGTGAAAGTAAAAGGATAGTCGGAAATTAACTGCCGTATAAAGACAGCACAGCGACCAGTGACTATGCCTTCATCGCTGAGCAGCCCCACCAACAGTCAATTTTTATTTTTGTAGTGAAAAAAACCAAGGTCTTCGTTGGGAATCGAACCCACAACCCCCATACTGACAAGCTAGTACACTACCTACTATCCTACAGGGGCACCTAGTATCCGAAAATTAGTGATTGCGTGGTTCTCCAATATCTATATATATAAAAATGAAATGGTCGACGTATGTAATGAGTTGGGGTGAGAACCGCTGGAGCGATGATTTTTGTTTTATTCGATTCGAAATTTTCAGGAGATGGTTTGTATAACAAAAAAAAAAATTATAAAATTTTTCGGAAAACTTTGAAAATTCATTTATTAATTTTCTTCTGTTGTTGTTGTAAACACAAATAAGTTATTCACGACTCGACATGTTCGTTCGAACTGGTTTGATGAAGCTATGTATTTGTTTGTATGCTAATGAGTTTGCATACGTGCAAACACAGTTATGCAAAAAAAAACAAAAAAAAAATTAAAAGACCAAATAATGAGAGGCAACATCTTCAACTTGGGCCAAACCGAAAATTGATCTAACATGTGTAGTGTACCACAATATGTGTAACACATAAACACACCAGACAACCACTTACCAAAGTACAACATGTGTCGACTCAAATGCATTCGATCTATGACACAAATGAGTGACACACTTTTAGGTGTCATATTCATTTGAGTATTTTATTTTATCATGCATTTGATTCGTCACATGAATTAATGAATCGATAATGCATGTTATTGAAGTGAGACAAATATGTATTAGCAATAAGTTACAATAAGTTAGAAAGGCGAAGTAAAAAATGTAAATTAGATATAAAAAGGGCTGCATGCCATTAATAAAACAAGATTAAATTTAATAAGCTCAATACGACAACAACTGCCTTTGTTTTAATTATCTTGAATCTTCTGATTGGGCTGTTCCTAAAACGCCTGTTTTTATGCCGAATCCCCAGTCAGCTGCTTAAAGATCAATATATGGGCTATAGGGCATTCTTTTTGATTTACACTATCATCGAATAAATCCTGCTCACCCAACATTACACATGTCAACAGTTAAGTACATATGTATTTTTTTGTTTGAAAATTTTTTTAATTCATTACTATACATAGCTGCCAGATTTTTTTAGAGATAATACCGTCACAATTTCGGGGAAAAAATCTTATTTCAATTAAAATTCGCAATAAAATCACATGTAAATACGTATGTATGTAAATAGATTGCATGTTTTTCAATAAAGTTCAAATTCTTTGGTGAATTTGTTTTCAATTTGGTAAAATATGCATTTTAAGTTTCATTTTTAAAAATTTTTTTCTTAAAGTGTATAAATTTATACCGAAAAAATTATAATTACATATATAAAAAATTGACTTACATATGTACATATACATACATACGTTTTAATAAACATCAGCAAGCTTTGCTTATGTTACAGAATTTGCCAGGAGAGACAGCCCAACGAACATGATGCGCTTTCAATAACTAGACTTTATTTCGAAATAAGTTTTGTTCGCATGAGAAAATTTAAAGAGCAACTCGAAATTTAAAAAAAAAATTAAAATTTTTCGTGCGATTTGATTCACATATTTTTAAAATTAATAGTTTTTATAAGAGAAAAAAACCTTGATATATTGGATAGTGAGGGCTTAAAAATATTAAGTCACCGACAATTACACTTCACTTTGAAGTTAAAAAATAATTTTCTACTTGATGCAGTTTTAACATATGTATATCGCTTATATGCTGAAAAATCCAATAACAAAATTCTTTTGTTCTAAAATTTTATTGCTAAACTATAAGTACGAAAAAAATACTGAAGATGGCAAACAGCCGAAACCGTTTTGTTCACAAACCAAATTTGACGAGGGTCGACGGAAAACCCTACCCAAATAAAAGTAAAAAATAAAAGCTAAACTTCGCACGATTTTGTTAGCAGTCAACATTTCTTAAAATTTGTATGATTATCTACGTCTAGGTTTATCTATCTATTCTTATAAAGAAGCCCGATAGAACTTGAAGTTGTAAAAAATAACACAAAAAATTAATTGTAATCAAAATTTCTTTTTTATTCGAAGGATTAATACGTGACATTAACATTTGAAAATGATTTCGGGCATATGGGCACCGCGGCTGTTCTTGACGAAGCGCATTCTGGACGTCCAATTTTAGGCCACTTTTTCGAGCACTGCTGGGCGTATGTCACGAATAACACGAACAATGCTGTCCTCCAAGGCGTCAATTGTTGCTGGTTTGTCAGCATAAACCAGTGACTTCACGTAGCCCCACAGGAAATAGTCGAGTGGTGTCAAATCGCACGACCTTGGAGGCCAATTGACAGGTCCATTTCTCGAAATTAACTTATCGCCAAATTTTGATTTCAATAAGTCGATGGTTGCGTTCGCTGTATGGCACGTAGCGCCATCCTGTTGAAACCACATCTCGTCCGGATCAATGTCATCCATATTTTCAAACAAAAAATCATTGATCATGATGCGGTAACGATCTCCATTGACCGTAACGCGAGCTCCGGCCTCATTTTTGAAGAAATAAGGTCCGATGATGCCACCAGCGTGAAAACCGCACCAAACGGTGCATTTTTCTGGATGTAATGGAGTCTGTAGGGTCTGTTGTGGATTGGTCTCACTCCATATGCGGCAATTTTGCTTATTAACAAACCCGTTAAGCCAAAAATGCGCCTCATCGCTGAACACAATTTTGCGATATAACAACGGGTCAGTTGCCAACTGCTCTAGAGCCCAATCGGCGAAAGAACGACGCATATAATGGTCTCGTGGCTTCAATTCCTACACCAGCTGGATCTTATACGGGTGTAGGCCGAGATCTTTGCGCAAAATTTTCCGCGAAGTGGACGGACAGAGCCCCAATTCCTGCGACCGACGACGAATTGATAAATTTGGATCTTCTTCCACACTTTCGTTTACAGCGGCGATATTCTCTTCAGTACGCGCATTCCTTCGACGTGTTGGCGTTATTGCATCCTCTAGAGAGTATGTGGTACGAAATCTATCGACAGTTCGACGAATGGCTTGTTCAGATGCACGATTATGTACGCCAAAAAAATGACGAAGTCGTCTATAAGTTGCGCGAATCGACGACTGATTTTCAAAGTAAATTTGGATAATTTCGTAGCGTTGTTCAAGCGAGAGTCTATTCATGATGATTTGTCAGAGTATACTGAAACAAATAAAAAAAATGTTTCATCAAAATTTCATTTTTTGTGTTACTTTTTACAATTTAAAGTTCTATCTAGCTTAAAAAAACACCTTTTATATTGTTAGACATTGGCAGTGGAAAAAGTCAATTGGCTCTTGCCAATTCACAATGTCTAAAGACGAACTAATTGCAAAACTGTTCACATACATTGGTCAAAATTATAGCGATTAACTTTGGTTAAGTGAAAGAGCCATTTTGGCTGCAATAAACAAATACGTTGATGAAATAAATTCAAAAATCCAAAGCTTAATTAATGGCAAACGGTATTCGTATAAATCGATTGGTTCCATTACCGATACCGAAAATATTGTTAACTACCCCGTAGAGTTCCTGAATTCATTAAACTTACCGGGAATGGCACCACATAACTTCCAGCTTAACGTTGCAGCGGTAATAGTCATGTTACGTAACCTGAATCAGCCAATACTATGCGATGGTACTACATTGGTTATTAAAACGCTGACGGCAACAACTGAGCAATAATAATTATAGGAAAGTTTGTCGGTGAAGAGCTGCTTACTCCAAGAATACCTATCATACCAAGTGATTTATCATTTAAGTTTAAACGTCTCCAATTTCCCGTTCGCCTTGCATTCGCATTGACGATTAATAAATACCAAAGACAATCGCTAAAAGTGTGTGGGTTAAACCTAGAATCACAATGATTTTCCCACGAGCAATTGTATGTTGCATGCTCAAGGGTTGAGACACCGTCAGCACTGTTTATTTTCTCTCCCAACAGAAAAATAAAAAATATTGTTTACTATCAAGCTTTAAAATGAACTATATGCTAACATTTTGTATTTGTTTATTTTACAGGTGCCCCTGTAGGCTAGTAGCTAGTGTACTAGCTTGTCAGTATGGGGGTTGTGGGTTCGATTCCCAACGAAGACCTTGGTTTTTTTTTCACAACAAAAATAAAAGTTGACTGTCGGTGGGGCTGCTCAGCGATGAAGGCATAGTCACTGGTCGCTGTTGCTGTCTTTATACGGCAGTTAATTTCCGACTGTCCTTCCTAAAGAAGGTAGCACGGTACTTGACTAAATAGGCATTGTTGCCTGAAGTGCTACTTCTCTTTAAAAAAAAAAAATTACCTTAAGAACTATTAAAACAATAAATTGACAAAAATTTGTGTCGTTTCTTCTTTGTAATGAAAATTTTTTTCTAACTCCATATGAAATATTAATCATCAGCAAACAGTTTCCGAGCGAAGCCGGGTCGTACAGCTAGTATTAAAATAATTATGTAAAATTACTATTAATATTAATATTCTTAAGTGGTATTAGTATTATAATTTTGGCGAAAAGTGCAATGTGATTTAACTGTTATTGCATTTATTTTGGGATTGTTTTCCCACAAAATAAATGTGTCACTTGAAACGCACCGATCAGTAAAGCAACAACAACACAAGCAAAGTCTTAATTAGTTGAAGGCCGTTTAATCGCAGTATGCATAACAATAGTAAACATGTATGCACTGCTAGTGCATTGCATTTTGAGAAATTTGAGTTGGGTTTGAATATTTATAATTTGAATAAAATACATTTAATAAAATAAGGTGAAACGAAACCCAAATTTCTATTAAAACTTTTATAAAAATTTGGAATTGGAAAACAAAAAATTAAACTTTTCCCTATTTTTCGAAAGTTTAAAGTGATTATTACTTTTTAACTTTTTTCAGATGAGGCGGATCGTGAATTGAATTCAACATTGGAAAGGCGAGGTTACAGTGATTCAGCGACTTTGAGTAAAGAAAAGCCTTCGACAATTTTAAAGAAAATTGAAATAGGAACAAATTATATGAAAGAGTATTTAGCTGAAACAATGGATGGGTAACATATTTTCAATTAAATAATAATTATTATTCGTTTCTAAAATAAAATTATAAATATTTTGTTAACAGATTCTTAGGACGTGAATATGAGTATTTGCAAAACACTAAAAATAATTTCCAAACACAAAACGATCAAGAAAATTACGATGACGAGGCAGAACAAAATGAGGACGATGAAGATGATAATGATGATAACGATAACGATGACGATGACGATGACGAAAACGAGACTCAACAAATAGGAGATTTAAAAAATACCAATAACAATCGTGTACAAAATTTAAATAAATTTGTTCACAATGATAACAATGACAGCGAAGTTGAGTTTGTGGAACTTGAAGATGAAAATGATGAAGGTAATTATGATGAAACTAATGAGACTAATGATGAATTAAAAAAGCCAGGCGATGGTAATAAACGACGTAAAAAGAAAAGGAAGAAGGGCGATCAACAGGATTTTCCAGCACAAGCTGCTAATCTTTTAGTTGTACAACCACTAAATCAACAATTAACATCCCAACACCATGATAATCATTTTCAAGGAAATGGCGGAACTCATCTTTTGAGGCCGATAAAACAAAAGAAACGTAAAAGAAAGAAGGGCGGTCATGGTCATGGTGGCACCTCTATTCTTTTAGAACAGCAACCAGCTACAGATCATTCCGGTTGGGGACTGCTAGATGAATTATTCGATTTAGATGACGGTGCGGGTGGAAAACGCAAGAAAAAACATCCAATGAAATATGGTAGAAGTAATGGAGGTGTGTGTTTGAATAACTGTTTTGCACCTTTTCCATACACCGATACATTATTATCCTTATCCTGTTCTTAGCTATTTCCTTGCTACTTTTTTTTCCTTTTTTAATGCTCGACAAATTGCGTGAGAGATTTATATCGTGTGAGTTTTAATCGTTACGGCATTTTAAATTTGAGACAAATGCATTTTTTGCAATTATTCTGCAAAAAAGCACATATTTTTCCATCCCTGCCATTAAAGAGTTTATGGCAGTTGCCAGATTAATTGAGTTAAAATTATAAATTAATGTTTAGACGATTTTAATTTTTTTTAAGGTTCCACTTTTATTTAGGCCGAACCAGCCGAATTTGAGTTCCAAAGTCGGAACATACGCTCAATCCGAGCTCGCACCAATCTCCGAATGGAGTTGTGCGAATAGAGTCGATTTTATTGCCCGCAAGATGCAATGTCGCATGCTTACGCATAGATCTGTATTCGGAAATGTTGCTGCAGCTGTTACTATGGGTGATATAGGTAGTATGGAATCGGAAGCTCTTTATGTTCTTGGCATGAAGATTCAGTGTGATGTTCGATGGACTAAATACATTTTTCAAGTTTCTAAAGAAGCTTTCAAGTGACGCCATTCGATCTTCGTACTGTTTATATCGCCTATACTTGTCCATAAATGGAATACAACTCTCATGTATGGGTCGGCACCCCAAAGTCTATTTCGAAGTTGCTAGGGGCGGTAGGGTATCCAACTCTATTGATTCCCTAGAACATCGACGCAATGTAGGTTGTAGTTCACTGTTTTATCGTTACTACAATGGTAAGTGCTCTAACGAAATTAAGGAACTTGTTCCTGAAACTTGCACGTTTTTGTGTTTGACTCGATTTTCGTTGAGAGCGCATCCATTTTAGGTTGATTGGCCAGTGAATCGCACTGATGCAATTTGCTGGCATTTCTTCTACTTATTTTAGGACAGTGTACCTAATAAATAATTGTCATGAAGAATATTTTTTGATAGCTAACTGATCTTTTTTATCCATTTTAAACAAACAAATTCGCGCGTAATATTTATAAAGGTTGTTTTTTTAAGCCCGATAGAACTTGAAATTGTAAAAAAAAAACACAAAAAATTAAATTGTAATCAAAATTTCTTTTTTATTCGAAGGATCAATACGTGACATTAACATTTGAAAATGATTTCGGGCATATGGGCACCGCGGCTGTTCTTGACGAAGCGCATTCTGGACGTCCAATTTTGGGCCACTTTTTCGAGCACTGCTGGGCGTATGTCACGAATAACACGAACAATGCTGTCCTCCAAGGCGTCAACTGTTGCTGGTTTATCAGCATAAACCAGTGACTTCACGTAACCCCACAGGAAATAGTCGAGTGGTGTCAAATCGCACGACCTTGGAGGCCAACTGACAGGTCCATTTCTCGAAATCAACTTATCGCCAAATTTTAATTTCAATAAGTCGATGGTTGCGTTCGCTGTATGGCACGTAGCGCCATTCTGTTGAAACCACATATCGTCCGGATCAATGTCATCCATATTTTCAAACAAAAAATCATTGATCATGGTGCGGTAACGATCTCCATTGACCGTAACGCGAGCTCCGGCCTCATTTTTGAAGAAATAAGGTCCGATGATGCCACCAGCGTGAAAACCGCACCAAACGGTGCATTTTTCTGGATGTAATGGAGGCTGTAGGGTCTGTTGTGGATTGGTCTCACTCCATATGCGGCAATTTTGCTTATTAACAAACCCGTTAAGCCAAAAATGCGCCTCATCGCTGAACACAGTTTTGCGATAAAACAACGGGTCAGTTGCCAACTGCTCAGCTGGATCTTATACGGGTGTAGGCCGAGATCTTTGCGCAAAATTTTCCACGTAGTGGACGGACAGAGCCCCAACTCCTGCGACCGACGACGAATTGATAAATTTGGATCTTCTTCCACACTTTCGTTTACAGCGGCGATATTCTCTTCAGTACGCACATTCCTTCGACGTGTTGGTGTTATTGCATCCTCTAGAGAGTATGTGGTACGAAATCTATCGACAGTTCGACGAATGGCTTGTTCAGATGCAGGATTATGTACGCCATAAAAATGACGAAGTCGTCTATAAGTTGCGCGAATCGACGACTGATTTTCAAAGTAAATTTGGAAAATTTCGTAGCGTTGTTCAAGCGAAAGTCTATTCATGATGATTTGTCAGAGTATACAGAAACAAATAAAAAAAAATGTTTCATCAAAATTTCATTTTTTGTGTCACTTTTTACAATTTAAAGTTCTATCTAGCTTAAAAAAACACCTTTTATGTGTGCATGTGATAGTAACAATAGTTAAACGTCAAAACGAAACAAAAAATAAGTCGAATTAACACTATGGTTGGCTATTATTGTTTAGAGAGCGAAACAAGGAATTAATTTTGTCGTCTGAAAATGGCATTAGGCAGCTTGTAAAAAGAAATTGCATGTGCCATTGCAAGGTTACAGAAAATTTTGCTAGAAAATACAATTTCGTGTGGCAACTTTAAATTTATTATCGGTAAACTCCCTCCTGTACTTGTGTATGGAAAGAAAATTGTTATTTTATAATTGTGGGTTTGCAGTTTAACTAAGAATAGGCTCTCTAAAATTTTATTTCCTTTCTGAACACTGTAAAAGGTTGTTGCACCTACTTTGGCTGCCGTACTATGGCTGCGGTAGCACGGACAAGCACCATTTGAAACACTGTATTATCGACCTGTATAGAACACACGTGCAAAGACACTAATATCGTCATTTTGTAACAAACAAAACATTTCCAAACGTTTAAGAATCTTTGCAATGAATACAAAAACGATTTTTAATTTTTATTGAAAAATTAATACAATTTGTAAAAATATTTGGAAATTAAGTTTTTATAAAATGAAGATATAAATCAAGATATTTCTATGAAATAAATTTAAGTTATTAATATTAAAAAGAAATGTAAGTTTTAAGTTAAATAATTTCTTTCACTCTCTCTCTCTCTCTTTCTCTTCTATATTTTAAGGCACTAAACCATGCACCCATTACTAACAAACACCACCAAACCTCCCATTTTTATTTAATATTTTTATTATTCATAAGCATTTGCTTATTGACTGTAGAACTTTTTATTTAATTTTATATTTTGTTAATTATTTTTTAACAGTGACCCGTTTTAAAAAAAAGAAGAAGAAGAAAGCTTTAATGAAATTGATGCTGTTGGGCTCTTTCCTAAAAGCCAAAATTGAATTGTTGGTGAAATTGTTGGGCGTCCATTTACAAATAAAATTCTTTGCCGTCGCCCTGATTGGTCTGCTTATAAATATTGCTCGTTTTTGGATTGATGTTAAACGAAGTGGTGTGCCACAAAAGGTATTGGATGATTAATTGTTTTTATTTTAATTTTTGTTGTGTTTTAAGTTGCTAACTTGAATGGGTTGAATGGGTTGACTGGGTGTACAAATATGCACTGATTTTGTTTCAAATGTTTTTTAGTTTGTAATTCTTGGAATATGGGACTTTGTTAAGAAATGTTTTTGTTTTCTTTAATACAGGGTGTCCTCAGAGAAGATATAAAACTTTGTTTGTTGATGATTTTTTTTTTTAATGAAGGAGAATGTATCTTTATTAATAAATGTTTTATTTAATGTCGTAAATTATTTAATGTCTGTTAGCCTCACAAATACGAGTCCTTTTGAGCATATTTTTCATTACATTCTCACACATTTCACGCGGCATTTTATTAATTTCATCACGAATATTTTGTTTGAGATGCTCTAGCGTTCCTGGTTTGTTTATATAAACCTTGCTTTTCAGGTATTCCCAACAAAAAGAAGTCCGGAGCAGTCAAAAAACTAGGCGACCGTGTAGGCAAATCAACATCACCATTTCTTGAAATAACTTGTTGCGGAAAGAGATCTTGCAGTAATTGCATAGTAATCTTAGCTGTGATGTGGCACTGTCTTCTGGATAACACATGTTAATCAAGCCCAAAGCCCTGATCAATAACCAAAGCCGGGCTGTAGCACTGACAGCTGGGCAACTGCTTCCCGTGGTACCAGTGTGTGCTTCTAAGTCACTGGTCGGACTTCGAGAATCCTATGTCTCTTCCAGAATCAAGCTCCTGCTCCGCCTTTTTACCCCCGAAGACACATGTCAAAATGAGGCAAAGATCCATCAAGACTCCGTGCCCCCCGGGGAGCTTCCAAGGTACATGACGTGATAAGGTTTACATCTGCACCTGGCCATGGGCCCTAATCAGATGGTGGCCATTACCACTGTGGATGGTATGTAGCACCATCCTCGCCCTAGAAGGCCTTTAGATACCTATATCCTCCGGTCACTCCTAGTTGCAATTTCGAAAACCCGGAGTAGGCCGCAGCCTTCACTTCTTGCTAAGGAGTTGGAGATTATCCAAATCCTGGTCCAGAACGCATGAAGCTATATATATAATTAAGAACACGACGGCATTCATACTCACTGGACCTGGACCATTCATTGTGTTCATTGTGAATGATCCGACCTACAAACTCAAACCAGGGCCTCGAAACACACAGCCACCACGATACTCCCGAAGGGCCTACCGCAATAATCAATCAGAGAACAGTTAAGTATCTAAAGAGACAAATAGCGGAACTCTGGGGCTTTACTGATTCCCGTGGAAATATAGTGGATTGCCCAGTTGGCTCCTGCTAGCCTTTAAAGGGACTGGGCTCCCTTTTGTCCCCGCAAGACACAAGTCTAGTTGGAGTAGTAGGCTCCAAAAAGACTATCATGTGCCCCCGGGGGAGCTTTTAAGGTACAGTGCGTGATTTGATTTACATCTGCATCAGATGGTGGTCAAACCACTTGGTTGATTGGACATCACCCACGCCCTAGAAGGCCATCGAATAAGTATATCCTCCGTTCACTTCTAGTAGCAATTTCGAAAGCCCGAAGTAGGCCGCAGCCTTCACTCCTTGCTAAAGAGTTGGAGACTTTCCAACTCCTGGTCCAGAACGCATGAAGCTCTTTTTTATCAAGAACACGACAGCATTCATACTCACTGAACCTGAACCATTCATTGTGTTAATTTGAATGATCCGACCCACAAACTCTCACGAGGGTCCGAAACCACAATCACCACGATACTCCCATATAGGGGCCAACCTCAATAACCAGTCAGAGAACAGCTAATTGTCTCCAGAGACAAATAGTGAACTCTGGAGCAACGTGGAAATATGTGGATTGTCCAGGTGACTCCTACTAGCCTTTGAGGGGCCTGGGCTCCCTTTTACCCCGCAAGACACCAGTCTAAATGGAATAGTAGGTTCCAAAAAGACTATAATTTGCCCCCGGGGGGAGATTCTAAGGAACCTAACACACCGCAGGTAGCAATTTCACAAGTAGAGCAGTGCCCGAACTCCTTGTGTGAGAGCCGTAAACTATCTTAATTCCTTTCGTCACGCAATAGGGCTACCGGTTCCCGTGGTACTTGTTAAGTCACGGCTCGAACTTCGACGATCTTATGCTTTTAATTTTAGGCTCCTCCAACCGTGGGCGACTAGTGCCTTTTTTGCCCCCAAAAGACATGTCAGGCTCCTAGAATCGTAGACAGCTACGTGTTTCCAAAAGACATGTCAAGATGGGAAAGATTCTAACCAACACTGAGTGCGCCCGAACTTCGAAGCGTTATTCGGATGACAGTGTCTTCATATTTCGAAAACCAAACTAAACATAAATCACTTGCCAGCCGCCTGTTAAAACAGTATTGCCAACTTAAAGTTTATATAGATTTTGTGTGTTTGGCTTCTTGTCAAGCGTGAAATTTTTAAATAATTATTTGAGACTCTAAAAAAATAAAACTTTCGAAGTAATTTAGTTGGAGAGGAAAGGAATTTAGTAGAAGCTACAGAGCTCGTCCTTATTTATTTTATTTATCGATATTGTCAGCAAGAACAAGAGAAATGTACTTAATATTAATACGTATTAAATTCATTTATCCAAAAGTACGGCATTTTTGGAACTTGATTTAGTGCAGGTGCAGGTGCAGGTGTCTCTGATGTTAAGAATTTTAGCTATACAACTTTTATCATTTTCTAGAGCATACACTGACTCTCTCTTGATTTTGAAATTGAGATATTTGATAAAATTTAATTATTATCAGAGATTTTTTCTATTTGAGTCATAATTTTTTAACAGAATCTAACTTGAAAGGCAACTTCGTAAGGCCTAGTCTTTTGCTTAGGTCAACAGAATCATTCAACCATTTTAAGTGTTGGTAAGATTTGCTTGTAATGATTTTAGTCTTGCAAGTTTGTTGTTGTACAGGGTGTCCGCCGCGAAGGTGTACTACTTTGTTTCGTCGTCATTTTGGTAAACATTACTCTTGACAGTTCATAATTGGCAGTCGTAAAGTAGACACGTGGCAAATTTATTATGGAAAAATATCCGATAAACCAGCGAGTTTTAATCGTTAAAAGATTTTATCAAAATCAGTCGTGGAATACTGTGGCGATGAAAAAGTTACGTGAAATTTTTGTGAGAAACAACGTGCCAACAAAATGCACTATTTATGGTGAAGTGAATGATTTTGGAGAAAGAGGGCCTGTAGGTGATAGGCCCAAGCCCAAGACCACAATGTACTGTAAGATCGACTGAAAGCATTACTGCTGCTCAAGAAAGTATGCAAAACAATCCATCAACCACAATTCGACGCCGTGCTCAGAAGCTTGGTATTTATTCAAAGAACAAGTTTGGCCACAACTTTGCACAAGAATTTGCATTTATTTCCATATAAGATTCAGTTGACACAAGAGCTTCTTCCACAAGAAAATTTACGCCGCCGTACATATGCCAATCGGATGTTACAGCTCGTCCATGACAACTCCGATTTTCATGAAAAAATCATAATGAGGGACGAAGCACATTTTCATTTGAATGGATGTGTGAATAAAGAGATTGACCGGGGAATGGCAAACCCTCAAATTATTCTGGTGTACGGGAGGAATTATTGGACCTTACTTCTTCGCAAATGAAAACGGTGGTGACTATGAATGGGGAGCGATATCGTGGTATGATTGAAAACTTTTTAACACCACAACTGCATGCTTTAGGTTTGATTGACATGTAGTATCAAGAAGACGGTGCCACACCACATACAGCTAGGATTACAATGGAATTACGGAGAGACCTTTTTCCATAACAAGTTATTTCAACATGATGTTTATTGGTCTTCACCGTAGCCTGATTTGACTGCTCTTTTTGTGGAGCTATCTGAAAAGAAAGGTTTATGCAAAGGTTTATCAGAAACGCCTGGGTATTTCAAACAAAATATTCGTGATGAAATTAATGAAATACTGCGTTAAATGTGTGAGAATGTAATAAAAAAATGTGCTCAAAAGGACTCGCATTTGTGAGGGTAACATAGGCGGACATTTCTCTGATTGTGTGTTCCATACATAATAGCCCACATTAAATAAAACATTTATCAATAGAAGATCCATTCTGTTTCATTTAATCAAAAATTATAAAAAACGTAGTAGTATACTTTGCCGGCGGACACCCCGTATATTTCTGCAATGTCTACCTGGGCGGCTAACAAAGAACAGTGAGTTTCGATCGCAAATGAATTCATTCACGTTACCCTTAAGAGATCCCCCCGGGGGCACATAAATATGGCCTTTATAGAATTCCACTATCTAGACACAGTGCAACTGGGGAAAAAGGGAGCCCAGTCCCCTGAAGACAGGCAGGGAGTCAACTGGAAGCTCCACTTATTTTCACGGGGATCAGTGAGCCGCAGAGTTCATTATTTGTCTCTTTAGACCATTAATTGTTCTCTGACTGAGCATTGAGGTTGGCCCCTATATGGGAGTAAGTTGGTGGTTGTGGTTTCGCGGCCCCATAACAGTATAATGGTTATTATGGTGACCAGGATTATCTCATTGATAATGACACGCAAAGTGAATGATCTAGTCCAGTGAGCATGCTAGACATGTGTTCTGAACAGGAGTTGGAAAGTCTCCAACTCTTTAGCAAGGTGTGATGGTTTGCAGCCCTGCCCTGGAATTATTCAAGTTGCAACTAGGTGGTTCTGTTGCTTAGAATTATGTCTTCGGCTTCCTAGGACGCTGTATGACGTTCCAAATTATACAATTGTGGTTTGTCCACCATCTGATTAAGGCTACATAGCCAGGTGCGTTTTGGCATAAACGTGCGATTGGCATAAACGCCTCATTAGAACACTGCAGGAGTTAATGCATTTTCAAAATGGCGTGTGGCGCTTTTCTCTTCGAAAATAAAAGTATTTTCAAATACGTAGCTGGCAATCATGGACTCACTCTTAAGAATGTAGCTGGTGTCTATTCTATAGTGCGACTGATCAGCTAATGTAGTCATCTCATAAGTAGTGCAACGAAAAGCAGTCTTAATCACCAACACATTTTGGCACAGTATGGAAGTATCAAATATCTCCGGAATATTCGAATGGGAAATGAACAGACTAACACTTTAAAGGCATTGCATTGCTGGGTTCATGCAACACGTTCAGTTAGAATTTTTGAATTTAGTGGAATGTGATTGGTGTGTGCACATGTATTGAAACGAAATTATGTGACTGGCCTCCTTTATTATCCAACAAACTATACATTGATGAAACAAAGAAGAAGAAAACAAAGTGTTTAGAAAGAGCCAGTCATCAGCGTTCACAACAGTTGGGTACCATTATAGGCACTTATGCGCAACACTTTGCATAAAGATCTTCATCTTCATGCTTATGAATATCTGCTCATTCAAGAATTTAAGCCAATCGATTATTGTTTGCGTCGATGATGTTTATGAATTGACTGTCTGAAAAACTGAACAAAAACAATAAATTTTTTAACGAAGTAATCGTTAGTGATGAGGCTTATTTTTAGTTACGCGATTATGCAAATAAACAAAATTGCCGCGTATGGGGCTGACAAATTCCACAAACATCCCTTTAAACAGGATTAGATCCAAAGAAAGCTACCTGTCGGCACCATCGACACATATGTTCTCAAAAATGAGCAAGACAACGTCGTCAACGTGATTTCTCTGCGCTATCAAACCATGATAACCAATTTTGTGTGGCTTAAATTGGCTAATATTGATATTAGTTTTAGCTTGACGGCACCGTCACTTGAAATAATTGTTACTGCATGAGAAATTTTCCGGTCGCGTAATTTCTCGACTTTTTTTTTGTGGTTCGGACCAGCACTTCGTGAATGCATTGTGCCAAAACTCGAAAATTTCTCGACTTGGCGATGTCGTTGGGCCGCCTCATTCTTGTGATTTAACGGCGGTAGATTTTTTTTCTGAGGACTTTTGAAAGATCCAAGTTACATGTATAGCGTCCGCCATTCCCTCCGGGGGCACATGATAGTCTTTTTGGAACCTACCATTCCATTTAGACTGGTGTCTTGCGGGGTAAAAGGGAGCCCAGGCCCCTCAAAGGCTAGTAGGAGTCACCTGGACAATCCACATATTTCCACGGGAATCAGTACGCTCGCAGAGTTCACTATTTTTTCTCTTTAGACAATTAGCTGTTCTCTGACTGGTTATTGAGGTTGGCCTCTATATGGGAGTATCGTGGTGGTTGTGGGTCGGATCATTCAAAATGAACACAATGAATGGTTCAGGTTCAATGAGTATGAATGCCGTCGTGTTCTTAATTATATTAAGCTTCATGCGTTCTGGACCAGGACTTGGAAAGTCTCCAACTCTTTAGCAAGGAGTGAAGGCTGCGGCCTACTTCGAGCTTTCGAAATTGCTACTAGGAGTGACTGGAGGATATACGTATTCGATGGCCTCCTTTGCAAATCATTCAAGTGGTTGGACCACCATCTGATTATGACTACCTAGTCGGTGCAGATGTAAATCAAATCATATCATAGCGTCCGCCATCTAAAGTTTTTTTTTTTTCATGAATGGTAACACTTAGCTCATGTTTGCTTTGACAGATAATTAGTTTAATGCTTCCGCTGAACGAATATGGTTGTTTATCCGCTTGAACAACGCTTCGCTAAGTGGGCCTGCGATCGACTTACAGAAGAATGAAGCTCATTGATATTGGCGGGTATGTAAACAAGCAAAATTGTCGCATTTGGGTCACAAAAAACCCGAACGCATACATTGAAAAGCCGACGCACCCAAAACGTGTCAGTGTTTGGCATATTTGGGCCATTTTTGAGGAGTGCCCATTACAGTCAATGGCGATCGTTATGAAGCCATGTTGAACAAATTTTTGTTCACAAAAATTTAACAGGAGAATATTGGCAACATTTGGTTTCAACAGGACGGCGCGGCGCTACGTGCCACACAGCCGAAGTAGTTGTGTAGTTGTGTTTATAAAATTAAAAAAAAAAGCTATTTGGCGGACCCTATACAAGCCACAAATAACTGAATCTCTGAAAGATTATATTCGGCGCTGAATTGACGAGATAAGCGAAGCTTTGTTGCAAAATTTTGTGAATAGAGCAGATAACTGTCGACATGCTAGAGGTGGACATTTGCCTGATATTAGATTTCATTATTTATTTTCATATTTCTATTTTCCAGTGGTGACAATAAACTAAACTTGTCAAAAAAGTATGGGTTTTAAGTCAATTGACTGCCTAACCTCAAATTAAACCATCATCTAAATGTATTGTAATTTAGTTATGCATGTTATGTTGTAAATAAAAATTAAATTTGTTGAACCTTTTGCACACCCTTTTAAACCTAAACTAGTCTTAGACAATCTCTTACTATGTTAACTTAATTAACGGCATTCTATGCCAAGAAAAACCCTTCTACCAAATCACTGAAAAAAGGAGAAAAAGAAATCCTTTTTTTCATTGTTGTAAGCATGCACATGGTATCTCTGGTATTTCCTTGGGTTATTTTATTTCAAAGAAGCAACATTTTTTTAATGACAGGTTGTTTATGTTGAACATGCAAATCATCAGCATCACTATGAAGATCATGGCGACGATTGGAGTGAAACGGGTGGCGGCTATTGGAAGAGGTCTTTGCAAACGGATTCTACCGAAAACACAAATGACGCGGTGACAGATAGTTATCAGCCCAGAAAATCGCATAATTTACAAATACAAAAATATCAGCAAACACAAGAGGATTATGAACCGCAATATATGGCATATCGAAATCAATGGCAAAGAAAGTGAAATGGATTTTTAATAGAAAAGGTTTTATGTTGTAAATTTTAAAATTTGTTTTAAAAATTTTATTTTGTTTGTAAAAGAAAACTTTTTTTTTTGTAGCTGGTTTAAATATTTTTGTTTTATATTTAATATTTAATGTAAAGTGTAATATTAATTAACTACTTTTCATTTATTTAGAACTTATTGTGTTATTGTATGCCAAAGGAAAAAGAAGAAGAATACAAAAACATTTTTAATTTAATTAAACAAAAACAAAAAAATATTTATTTAATTTTATTATTTTCCTTTTTAAATTGTAAAACTTTAATGCAATTAATATTTATTAAAATATTTTTTTTTCTATATTTTTATTTTCATTGCTCTTCTTCTTTAAAACAGACACTCACTAAAAAAGACAGACAGACAGAAATTCATTTAAAAAATTACAAACTTGTTTAAAATATATAAAATGAAAATAAACAAAATTAGAAACAAAAACAATAACAACAACAACAATAACAATAAAAAAAATATGCATACAATAATACAACTGCTGCCACAAAAAAGTGGGGTTAGAAATTGAAAAATTTACTTCCATTTCTTGTTTAAACATTTGTTTCCTTCCTGAAATATTTGAAAGGCCACAATATTTTTTAGTTTAGTTTAATGTTTTACATATTTAAAATTTTATATTAAATTATTTAATATAAAATTATGTTTTATTTGTAATATTAAAAAGTTATTTGTATGTACATCAATGCAGTTTAAATAAATTTTTCATTGAACTGAACAAAAAATTAATTAAAACACTTAAAGTGCTATTGCTTTGGTTTAAATATTAATAATTTTAAATGTATTTAATTATTAATCCTTAAATTATTTATTTATTTTAAAATTATGAAACTTTTTGCAAATAAAATATAAGACATTCGAAATTTATGTCATAGTTATGAGCTTTTCATTAACAGAACACTAAAAAAGGGCTTGCAAGTATTTAAAATATATTTAAAGTAGAGATGGCGATTGAAGCTTGATTTGACCGTTTACACATGCCTTCATTTCTTCAAACAAAAAATATTTTCTAACAAAGTAAACAGAAAAGTGGTTTGCTAATGGAGTTATAATAAAAGGTGTTTTTTTAAGCTAGATAGAACTTTAAATTGTAAAAAGTAACACAAAAATTAAAATTGATACTCTGACAAATCATCATGAATAGACTCTCGCTTGAACAACGCTACGAAATTATTTAAATTTACTTTGAAAATCAGTCGTCGATTCGCGCAACTTATAGACGACTTCGTCATTTTTATGGTGTACATAATCGTGCATCTGAACAAGCCATTCGTCAAACTGTCGATAGATTTCGTACCACATACTCTCTAGAGGATGCAATAACACCAACACGTCGAAGGAAGAGAATATCGCCGCTGTAAACGAAAGTGTGGAAGAAGATCCAAATTTATCAATTCGTCGTCGGTCGCAGGAATTGGGGCTCTGTCCGTCCACTACGTGGAAAATTTTGCGCAAAGATCTCGGCCTACACCCGTATAAGATCCAGCTGGTGCAGAAATTGAAGCCACGAGACCATTATATTCGTCGTTCTTTCGCCGATTGGGCTCTAGAGCAGTTGGCAACTGACCCGTTGTTTTATCGCAAAATTGTGTTCAGCGATGAGGCACATTTTTGGCTTAACGGTTTTGTTAATAAGCCAAATTGCCGTATATGGAGTGAGACCAATCCACAACAGACCCTACAGACTCCATTACATCCAGAAAAATGCACCGTCTGGTGTGGTTTTCACGCTGGTGGCATCATCGGACCTTATTTCTTCAAAAATGAGGCCGGAGCTCGCGTTACGGTCAATGGAGATCGTTACCGCACCATGATCAATGATTTTTTGTTTGAAAATATGGATGACATTGATCCGGACGAGATGTGGTTTCAACAGGATGGCGCTACGTGCCATACAGCGAACGCAACCATCGACTTATTGAAATCAAAATTTGGCGATAAGTTGATTTCGAGAAATGGACCTGTCAATTGGCCTCCAAGGTCGTGCGATTTGACACCACTCGACTATTTCTTGTGGGACTACGTGAAGTCACTGGTTTATGCTGATAAACCAGCAACAATTGACGCCTTGGAGGACAGCATTGTTCGTGTTATTCGTGACATACGCCCAGCAGTGCTCGAAAAAGTGGCCCAAAATTGGACGTCCAGAATACGCTTCGTCAAGAACAGCCGCGGTGCCCATATGCCCGAAATCATTTTCAAATGTTAATGTCACGTATTGATCCTTCGAATAAAAAAGAAATTTTGATTACAATTTAATTTTTTGTGTTATTTTTTACAATTTCAAGTTCTATCGGGCTTAAAAAAACACCCTTTAGATTCATGCACAATTATTGACTAAAATTGCGTCTAATGTCAAAATATGTCATTAGTGGTTGTAAAGGAGGTATTAAACTTGAACACTTGATTAGTGTTGAAATGAAATAAAACAAAGGGCATGAAATTTACTTTATTCCAAAGATAATCTTGCGGCATTTTAATTTAAATATGATTTTTAGCATAAGACTGCACTACGACTGGCTCGCACGTAGTCAAATCTGGAGGTGCAATTTCCGCTGACATGATTATCGGCGTAGACTAGCGATTTCACATAGTCACATAGCAAATAGCTTACGGCGTTCAATTCGAGTTTATTTTGATTTAGCATTTCAACATGAACGAACTGGTGGTACCAGAATAATGAACAAACCCTTTTAAATTGTGTAAAATTTATCTTGAAAATCATGGGTCAGGGGCCCGATTCCAGTTTCATAAGCGATTCTGGTTTAGCGATGAAGCTCACTTTTGCTTAAATGTTTTCGTTAATAAACAAAACTGCCATATTTAGAGTAATGATAATCCTCAGTAAAACAGATTGCTGTTTTTCTGGAATCATTGGTCCGTACTTCTTTACAAATGGTGCTGGTTAGAACGGTAGAGTCTGAGAGCCATAATTACTGACTTTTTCGTTCATCAATTGAACAACCATGATGTGCAGGAGCTATGGTTTCAACAAGATGTTGCAAAATGCACACATTAACGTTTCCGTCCCGTGCGTTTTAACGCCGCTAGACTATTTTCTGTGGGAGTATGTGAAGCCATCATCACTTCTTCAATCAATTACATTTCTAATGACTATATATTTATATATATATATATATATATATATATATATATATATAACTTTATTATTATAATTATCATCATTATTACCTTCTAAAGCTGGACCTGTAAATTTAGATCTACAGAAAGATCAAAAATATCATTATCATTGGGTAAAAAGGACACACAGGCACAGCTGGTAATGAATCACCAGGCTAACTAGCAAACTTCACAGCGAATTCGCTGGACCTAGAATAACACTTACAGATGACAATGGGTAAATTTGTTAAATCTAAAAAGATGAAGGAAGTCTAGATGGCCTCGAATGGTGTTCAAACAGTCCCTTGGCAGTAGAATGCTAAGAAACTGTAAGTATCAACATGAAAGTGAAAAAAGATGATATTTGCAGACTGTGTTTAGAAGAGGTTGAGACAGTAGCGCATGAATATAGCGTATGAATATCCAGTACTGGCTAGCCCAAAGCTTGGTACCATTAGCAGAAGCTTTATTAAATCTAAATCCCATAGAGGATCTAAGACTTGAACTGATGCTGGCATTTAACAAAAACTGCGTGATATGAGAGAACACAGTCCGTTACCATTCGACTAGACGTAAATCACTAACGTCAAGAAAAAAGCCAGGAGATAGCATATTTTTTGCTTTCGTGGACCAGCACTCAGTGGATGAACCCTACACATGCAATCCATTGTGCCAAAATTAGGAAATCGGATTATGAGAAGGAGGAAAGAGGGCGCTTATGGACATTCGACTTGTACTTTTGTACATTGAAAGTGACAGGAAAGACCCCTGGAGGGCGTTTATTACACATACAGACTGTTCTGCTAAAAAACGAATTTTCCCTGTAATACTTAGTGCAATTCACTGGGCAATTAACCACCAAGAATATGCTCTCAACGAAAAACGAGTTAAACACGAAAACGTGCGAGTAACGAGAAAAAGTTCCCTAATTTCATTAAAGCACTTACCATTTTAGGAACGATAAACCAGTGAAATACATTCCACATTGCGTCGATACTTTAGAGAATCAAACGAGTTGGATTACTGTCCCCAATGAGCTTCTTGGCCCTCTTCTATACACGATCGAGCAATTTTAAAACAGACTTTGATGCGTCGGCCCACAAAATTAAAAATTTTGTTTTCGGACCAGCACATGCAATGCATTGGGTATGTGGAGGAAGAAAGAACGAGTAGTGTTTGTGGACATTCTATATGAACTTTCCTACATTGAAAGTGACAGGAAAGATCCTTGAAAGGAGTTTATTTTTTACACATACAGACTGATCTGCTAAATAACGAATTTTCCCTGTAATGCGTAGTGCGATTCACTCGGTAATCAATCACCAACAGATGTGCTCTCAACCCAAATCGAGTTAAACATGAAAACGCGCGAGTAACGAGAACAAGTTCATTAGAGCACTTACCATTTTAGTAAGGATAAAACAGTGATGCTCTAGAGAATCGAAAGAATTGGATACCCTATTGTACCTATTATCGAGCAACTTTAAAATAGACGAAGATCGAATGAAGTGAAGTATCGCTTACACTGTTTTAGAAAACCGAGGCACTTGAAAGCTTCTGTAGAAACTTGAAAAATATATTTAATTCATCGAATATCACACTGAATTTTCATGCCAAGAACATCAACAGCTTCCGATGCCGTAATACCTGTATCACCGATAGTAACAGATGCAGCACCAGATCACACAGATCTATGCGAACGCATGCAACATTGCGTATTAAGGGTATTAAAATCGACTCCATTTACACGACCCCATTTCAAGATTGTCGTGAGATCGTGATTCAGAGTATCGTTCAAGTTCAACTGGTTCGGTCAATTGCCAAATGAATAGGAATGACAAATGGTGCTGTCATCTGTGAAAGAGTATATAGGGTTGAAAGTTTGACAAAAAAGGTCATTTAGAAAAATGTGGAATAGGTTAGGAGAAAGAACGAAGCCTTGCGGTAACGCTGAATTAATCAAGAGCTCGTCTGATGAAATTATATCAATAACAATTCCTATAGTGCGATTCCTGAGAAAACTCGATAAAAAAATCCAGAGAAATTATCACCGACACTAAAAGTAGCAAGATTTGGGAGAAGTGCATCATGCCACACTCGATCAAATCCCTTGGAAATATCTAAAACCACCACTATACTCTATCCGAAATGCGTGATAACATTTACATCTGTACCTAGCTGAGGAAGCCATAACTAGATGGTGGATCGTACCACTGTGGATGAAATGTAGTGTCATCCTCGCACTAGAAGGCCTTCAAATACGTATATCCTCCGGTCACTCCTAGTTGCAACTTCAAAAGCCCGGATCAGGGCGCAGCCTTCACTTCTTGTTGAAGAGTTTTAGATTATTAAATTCCGCATAAAGCTTAATAAAATTTAAGAAACTGGACCTGGACCGTTCATTGTGTTGATTGTGAATGATCCTACTCACACAACGCAAATGAAGGCCTCGAAACCACAACCAGCACTGTACTCCCGAAGGGCTAACCTCAATAATCAATCAGAGAACAGCTAAATGCCTAAAGATACAAAAAGCGGAACTCTGGGGCTTTACTGATTCCCGTGGAAATATAGTGGATTTTCCAATTGGCTCCTGCTAGTCTTGAAGGGGACTGGGCTCCCTTTAACCCCCGAAGACACATGTAATGACGGTGAGATTCCGTCAAAACATCTCAATGTGCCCCCGGGAAGGAATCTCTCCGAAATGATATATGGAGTTGCACTATTGTCCAGATAGGAAAGACAGCAAGTCGCCCGTAGAGCGCCCCCTACGAACACCCCATACTGTCGGTCGCTAAGTAAGGTGTTGGACTACTTCAGGTACTTGTATGTATGCATGTTTAAACATGTTTGTATGTATGCAACACTTAAAATTCTCTAAAATAAAAGATAATAAATTTCTCAAAAAGATATTTAAGTTAAAATGCAAACATTCTATTCATTAACATAAATACATAAAAAGAGAAATGTGTCTCTGTGTGTGTGTGTGTGTTTGTGTGTATTTAAGCAATAATTTCTTTGTCAAACTATTTTAAAGTATTTTGACATAATTTATGTGGGGCTGAGATTGAATGCAAACATAAAACATGACAACTCAACACTTGAAATTTGTGTCTTATGGCCAATAAGTCTTCAATTGAAATGTTTGTGTATTTATTGATGGCTTAATATAATTTCGACAAATCGATGGATAAATGGATGGTGCAAAAAAAACAAAAAAACAAAAAAACAATAAAAATAATTGAATTTGCAGAAAGAAACACTGGCGTGATATAGAAAAATTTCGGAACCTGCTAGGAATTATTAAACATCAATTTTTGGAATGGCAAATGCTAAATGAAGAATATTAAAAAGTGTATTCACCTTTTTTTTCCTTTCTTCTTACAATTCCTTTTTGGTGTTTTTTTTTTTTTTGTTTTTAATTTTTTTCATAGTTTCGATTCTTCTTTTAATCGTGGGTTTCCGCAAAAACGAGTAAATTTAAAAACAAAAATATTTTGTTTTTTGTCATGTTAAAACACCTATTAAATGTTTGAATATGTTTGCTGTTTGAGGCGTGGAACACAAAATAATTTTAAGTTTTATTTAATGGATTTATTTTTAAATTTTATACAGTTTTTTACCGTTTTAACATTTAACTTATTTGGTATTTTAGCAAGGTTTGTCAAAATTTTTAAATAAAACATACACAACAACAAATTACCAAAAAAAAAAAAAAAAAGCAGGCAAAAAAATGACTTAAAATTTTTGGGTCATTGGAGTAGACACAGGTGGATTTAAGGTTTTTAATGCGGAATGTTGTCCAGTGAAAAGAAAGAAGGTATTTAACATTCTAGAGTAAAATCTGTAGAAAATTAATGAGAAGACTTTGAGCAGTCTTAAAATAATTTAATACTTTTTATTTGTGATTTTATTAAAGAAATTTTAGACACAAAAAAATTGTTTAAAAGAAAGTGATTGAATATTATTTGGTATTAAATGGGTCATTAAAGTAACAACCCATGTTTAAGGTTAGATTGAAACTTAAACTTAATTTTTGATTTTTTTTTAATCTTTATTATTTTCAAGTAAGACGGCGCACAGTGGCTCAGAATCGTTTTTCATTGGCCAAAACTTTGTAACTTTTTAACTAACAAAGATTTTTTAGAAATTCTTTCTTTAGTCAATAGATAACATTTTAAGCTTTTATCGAGTTATGTTTTATTAGGATCGGTACAGCGCGCTGCACTTAACTTTATGCTTAACATCTTTCTTAGTTTTTGGTCATTAAAACAAAACACTGTAACTTAATTTTACTTTAATTTTTTTTTTTTTTAAAGAGAAGTAGCACTTCAGGCAACAATGCCTATTTAGTCAAGTACCGTGCTACCTTCTTTAGGAAAGGGATAGAGAAAAGATGAAACAGGTGGTGAAAGCAGAAGGATAATCGGAAATTAATATTTAGATTCTAGATAAATAAAATAACATTTAATATTAATGTTTGTATACTTTTATTAAGTTTAGGATGGGTTGGTCTGGCGAATTACCATTACATTTTTTAACGACGCTTCGGCGGATGTGGCTCGGTCGATAACCTTTTGTAATTGCAAGTCAGATTCAGCAAGAAGATTTCGCTGTAAAGCCTCATCACGCAAGCCGCACACCAACCGATCACGGAGCATGCGATCCAAAGCATTACCAAAATTGCAGTCAACTGCGGGTTTCCTCAAAGCAGCGATGTATTCCGGAAAACTCTCATTTGGCAGTTGGTCACGGTTATGGAATTCAAAAAATGACGCAATTTCCGATGGTCGCGGAAAAAAATGGTTCGTTAGCAGTGTTTTAATTTCATCTATATTTAGGTCACTCACCGTTTTGGGAGATACCAATGACGACAGGAGATCATATAATGGTGCACCCGCCAACGTCAAGAAAACTGCTTTTTGACGATCACCCTGAACGTCATTGGCCATGATGAAAAGTTCAAACCTCGCAAAGTATGTTGACCAGTTTCCAGGGTGATTGATGTCAAACGGCTCCATGGTTCCCACTGATGCCATTGTGCGCTTTTTGTTTGGTTGCTGCAACGAGTCGATTAAAGTTGTGGAATTTGATGCAGGAGATTCCTTTTCAGTTTTCGGCGGCATTGACTCTTGGCCGACAACTTCTCAAGCAATTCCGGGAGTCTCAGTGTTAAGATGGGGACAGAATTGGTATAGCCACACACACACGTGGTCGCCAGAATATGAACGTAAGGTTTTATGACTGGCGTTAAATTTGCAACGCAGAGTAATGATTTTCAACGGAGGAGAAAATAAAATTGTGGTAATTATTATTGACTTTAATTTCTTTTGGGAAAAATATCCCATCCTCGTCGCCACTATTAAGTTTAGTCAATAATAATTCACTTTTTTGTTATTTTTATTGCATACAAAATAAAACCTTAAAATATTCTTTTAATAACTACTCAACTCAGCGTGTCTTTTCTCTGGTTGATGTGATGCGACTGACTTTTTTTACAATAACAACCCTCATACATCAACTGTATAAAGTAGACGACAAACTTAGTAAAAATACATTATAACTGTATTGCATTCCATTCGCACAGTGGGCCCAGTACTTAACAACTTTATTTCATTCAAATATTTTAAATGCAAATTATAATTATTATTCATTTGGCTGGAATATTTCTTGTAAATATATTCTATATTCAGTTCTGTATTACTTCTGTCTGTGTCAGAAATATCTTCACATAAAAATTGTTTTTATCGTTTTTGTCCAGAAGGACAAAAATTGACACTGTAGTTTTCATGTTTTTTCAACTCACTTCCTTTAAGTGATTGTAGCAACCTTTCGGCTGTATGATCAAGTAGAGCTTGCAGTTCTAACTGTGCCAAAATTGGTGTGATTTTGATAGATTCCTTTAGAGGATAACACTTGTTTATAGTTGCAGTTATGTGATGATATGGTAGGTATAAATTTGAACCTTTTTCGATCGCGCGCAACCTGAGTAGAGTATACTGCTGTTATGTTAACTTTAAATCCAGAAATAATGCAAGCGCTTCCTCATTTGTGAACTTTTTTTCCGCGTTTGGCTTTGGAATTCTTTTAAGGACCCGTTTTCGTCTATCCGGACTAGCAGAAAGGACTTTTTGAATGATATCCACTTCCGTTAATTATTTTTGTGATCGCAGTTTGTCTGGAAAACTATCTTTAATATTTATAATAGTTATAGTTTCTTGACCTTTTTAATATTTTATAGTAGTTAATTATAAAGCAATTTAATGAAAAAATTTTAAAAAACTTTTATTATTTTCAGTTTTATTCCACCTTTTTTTATTACTATTAAATCTTAATCTGAATCTTTTTAAACGGTCCTTTAAATTATAACGATTTATTTTTTTTTTCTCGATATTTCGCTTTCCTGTGGAAAAAATAAAAAAATAAAAATTAAAAATAATTTCCTGAAGAAGCTTTCCACAGGAAAGCGAAATAGCGAGAAAAAAAATAAATCGTTATAATTTAAAGGACCGTTTAAAAAGATTAAGATTTAATAAAAAACTTTTACTTTTTATTCTTTTTTCGATATTTCGCCACACCGTTGGTTGGCATCATCAGGAAAACAAAAAAAAAAAAACAGTGTGACGAAATATCGAAAAAATAATAAAAAATAAAAGTTTTTTAAAAATTTTTTATTAAATTGATTTAGTGCTTTATAATTAACTACTAAAAAATATCTTTAATATTTTCACATCCGATTTCTTCATTTTTATTTTTCAGTTTTCGTCTCTTCGATCTATCGCTACAGTTATCCAGCGATTTTTGTGGTGTGTGAAATCACCTGGATACGAAGTTCACCTTCTAACCAATTTGCAAAGCGCTTGTAAAATTTACTTTTACTAAAGTCAACTTCCTTGTAGCGTTTTATCAAAATTTTGACGAAATCAGATATTTTGTTTTTTATTTCCCGTTGAAAGTCTCCACATTTTAATTAAGCTGAAAATAATGTATTTATTTAAAAAGAAAATTCCATAAATGTATCAACGTTTTTGAATCGAACACTTGTACGAAACTAAAATTTTTTTCCAAATTATTGTCCTTATATTAGGCTTTGAAAATAAACAGTATATTATTATACTGTACCTAATTAGCATTCCATAAAATCAAACGGAAAATTTTACCTGTTAAAATTCATTCTGTACTTTGCTGACAGAAATTTTTCACATCGAAAGCGCTTGCCTTCAACTTCAAAACAGCCAAATAAGACGGAAAATGACAATAGTATATAATATAACTCTAATGTATGAGCTGGCGTCCCAAATTCTATATTGAAGTTGCTCGACCGCGTACAGGAGAGAGCCAAGAGGGCCAGAGGCTCATTGGAGATGGTAGGGTACATCCAACTCTATTGATTCTCTGGAGCATCGAAGAAATATAGGTTATATTTCACCGTTTTATCGTTCGAAATTAGGGAACTTATTCCCGATACACGCACATTTTCGCGTTTAACTCGATTTTCATTGAGAGCGCATCCATTTGTGGTTGATTAAGTAGTGAATCGCACTACGCCAGATATTTTTTTTCTCAACTACATGCGAATTAAAGATATCTAAAAATAAATTATAATTTCGTAAAATTAACTTTAAGACTCGCTGAGAGTGTAGAAAGAGAGCTTAAAAATATTCTGCTATTCAAGGTTGCCAGCTACTTTTTCTCTCAACTAAATTCGAATTTGTCATTAAATTAAAATTTCCTAAAAAACTTTTGAATCCCAAAAATATTTATAATACTTGCTGAAAGTGTAAAAGAAAGAGAGAGAGAGAGAGAGAGAGAAAAGAAATAGACACAGCAAGCTCAAAATTCGACTGCTATTCAGGGTTGCCACATACTGTTTTCTCTCAACTAATTTGCATGTAAAAAACATTTGAAATTAAACTAAAATTTCCTCAAAATAAATTTTCGCACATTTTTTTCCAAAAAAATATATAAAAATTTTATATTTAAAAATTTTTTATATTTAAAATTAAACAAAAATTCGCCTAAGAAGATAGATGCTGGTTGATAATCTCCACAAAAGATTGTAAAATTTTAACTGTCACAATGACTCCATCTTGTTGAGAAATAATTCAAATGTTTTGTTTCTTATTTTCCATAAGTAACACATTATGATTTGATAGTTCTTAAATCTGGAACTGAATCCTAAGTAAATTAAAAAATAAGTTTCAATATATTAAAACGTTCGAATATAGAACAAATCCTATAATCTCGCAGCACTGCTCCTACTACTGGATGTTTTTTTTTTTTTTTTTACAAAAGTAAAGAATTTTTAGTTGGGAACACTGTTTTTAACTGGCAGTTATTTTCTCGACTGACGCCTGAAGGACGCTTCCAAATTGTAGAAATTGAGCCCAAAACAAGATTGCCATTGATTCCGATATTCATAAGCGAATTTTGGTTAAAAATAAAAGTAACACAGTTGATTCAAAGAGAGGGTCTCTCTCTCTCTCTCTCTCTGAGATATTTTTTAAAATTATAATTCACAAAAGTCTCTGCAATGAAGAAAAGGTATTTACCCCAAACAGAGCTGCGTGCTAAAGCTGAAGAACAACAGGTATCTTGTGTTCGTTTAGGTAAAAAGGCAAAAACCAAATTATGAGCCTATTTACGGCCCCCCAAAAATGTTAGGTTAGGAAGTAATTTAAGCCAATTACAATCACATACACTTCTTTAATTAAAGTAGAAATATGACAATAATAATGGAGTGTTATGTCGGACAAATGTCCACCTATAGCACACGTCCGCTCTTTTCATAAAATGTTAAAAGGCATTTTGCAACAAAACTTCGCTTATTTCAGAACGCCAGTTGGTTGTAAATTGTTTCTCTGAAGCCGGTCTTTCAAATGGCCCAAAAACAAATAATGCAACGGGGTTAAATTGCAAAAACGGAAAGTACGCGATCGGGAAATTTATCATGCCATATGGAAAGTGTTTGGATGTCGGTGTGATGCCGTCTTGCTAAAATCAAAATATTGGTTATCTCGCTTTTATAGCGCAGAAAATTCACGATGATGGCGTTTCGGTGCTTAATTTCGTCATTTACCGTCACTTTCTTTCGCTGAAATGGTTTTTCGAAGAGGATTTGCGGATTTTGTTACCGTCATATACGACCACTTTTGTTGTTGAAAGAGCCGCCTGATTTAAAAAGATCCCCATCACTAAAGATGGTTTTCTTTCAGTTTTTCAAATAGCCGAATGTTCGAAGCAAACCATGGTTGTTGGGCAGCTTTGATTGTTGAACGGGTTGAACTTTATAAGCGCAAAGATGAACATCTTTATGCAAAATGTTGAGCAAAGTGCCTTTAGCGATGCATAATTGTTGCGAATATTGACGAGTGTTGATGTTATAGACTCTTACTGTACAGCGGCTATGTTTTCATCATTATGGCCACTATGAGCGTATTGTTTTGGCCTATTGATAGCAACAATACTGTGAGCCTTGTATATAGAGATTTAATTACTTACAGCGGCCTAAGAATTAGCCTGATTACGAAGATAAGCTGCTTGAATTTTTCGAAGTTATACCGTAAAATTTTCACCACCCCGATAGTAAATTTTCACAATTATAAATTTTTGTTGAAGAGTGTAACGTTCCATGGTTTAAATTTTCCAAGTTTTTACTAAATAAATATCAAAGGATTAATCATTTGGCAGACAATGAAATTTCTAACCTAAAATTTTTTCCACCCGATACGTTGAGCTTCTGAGCGTTCCCGTAAAAAGGGCAAGTGACTTCTAAGCCGGCATCTCGGTTAGTAAGAGAAACATCTTTAGGTTAAGGTTAAAGAATTTTAATTCCAACTAAAATTTCAGCACAAATATATTAATTTGTTGCTTCTTCTTTTTCTAAACTTTGTTGTTTTTGCTGGGCCAATTTATTTTCAGAATTAAAAAAAGCATTTAAGCCTACAACCTGCCACTTACTTTTCGAATAGAAATAAAAGGTGAAAATATCATTAAAGACAGACAGACAGACAGACACAGCAAATTAAATTATGCAAAGAAATAGATCAACGAAAGTAATGAAGAAAAAAAGGTAGAAAAAGTTTTGCAGTACAGAAATTCAGTGGCCACAGATTTTATTTGTTGCTCTTGGCAACAGTTTTATAAATTCTGAAATTGTTCCACAGCAACAAGGTGGACGATGCAATTTCGTTCGTTTTATGCCTTTGAATGAATGTCTTGTATGGTGATAAGTGCAGTAAAAATATATTTTTTTAATGTTAATAACGCGTGTTTGCATTTAAATAATGAAACGTGATGAACACAAATTTTAGGGCTTTGCAAGACATGGAAAATTTATCATTTTAATCGTTTTTTTCCAGAATATTTATTTTATTTATAAGATTTAACCAAAAAAACAAAAAAACAATTGTTAAACATTGCAAATTTATAAAATAAATAAAAATCCAGTAAAAAAGTAAAAATTGAAAATTTTTTGTAAAGAATAAAATCACAATAATGAAAAAAACAATTCACAATAAAATTAATTAAACAAACTATTTTAAAAATTTAAAAGTTTTAAATGAAAGCCTAGTAAAGAATAAAAAAATAAATAATTTATTGTAAAAAAAAATCACAGTAATAAAAAAACAATTCACAATAAAATTAAACAAATAAAAAAAAACTATTGTTAAAAATTTAACTTTTTAAAAATAAATAAAAATTCAGTAAAAGAAGTCAAAAGTTGAAACTGCAACATTAAAAAAAAAAATCACAGTAATGGAAAAATATTATTCACAATAAAACTAGAAAAAAAAAACTAAACAGCTATTTGAAAATTCAGAAAATTAATGATTTTAATGCAAGCTGAAATAAAATTCGAAGGATTGGCACGCCAGGTATGGTCAACCTATAAGTTTTGAAATTATTTAGCCTCTGTTAAATATTTACGGCTGTATGCATAAAAACCGCTTACTTGAGCTTTAAAGTACACGTTAGTTAACAAACACTTTAAGGCTAACAGACGTTTGTTAAAAAATGGTATTCATAAACAGTACTTTAGCTAATGTATGCTTTAGTAAAATTAGTATTTTGATTCTGGCAATGCCACTATTTTCAGTTGTCACGTTGTAGTTAACGATGTATAAAAATGAATATTATTTATCCGGGTAGTCAGATCCATAAAAAATGTTTTTATTGTTTTTCATTTTTTTCAGCAAAATCAACATATTTTTGTTTTTTTTTATATTAATTTTTTAATAAAAAGCAAAGCACCCAAAAAAGGTTAATTTGCAAGGCTTACGAAGAACTTACAAAGAATTTGTTCATATTAAAAAAATAATTATTCGGATAACGAGCTTGTTTTGATTATATGTACATCAATAAAACTTTTGTTTAAAATAATTAATTATTTTTGTAAAATATAAAATAAAGATGTAAAAATGTTTTATATTGAATGGCATGTTATGTTTTAGTTTTTATTATTATTTGTATACTACAATTTGTTTAAATAAATATTTTTTTAACATTTTTGGAATAACAATGTATAATTGTCAATTGAACCGTTTACATTAAAAGTGGCATAAGTCACAACTGAACAGTTTTTTTTTCATTTTTAATAAATTTGAAATTAAGAAGTATTGAGATTTGTTAAGAGTTAAGAAGTATTGAGATTTGCTTGAGAGGAGTGTTGATAATTAACAGTGCAACAAAAATGCTTATTTTGAAAGTGGCGTTAGTCGCTGTACTTAGGAAATTAATTACGGAGCTTAGTGTGAAAGAAATGGAAACATGTAATAAGTGTGTGTGAAATATTGTTGTGATTATTTGACTTATTTTTATTAGTTCGAAAGAATAGTGCAGTTTACGGAACAATATTATACTGATATCTAATATACTACACATAATTACCATTATTTTATTTTTTTATTCTCAGGAGGTTGTTTCGTGTTGTATAAAATATCTATGAATGTCACAACTCAAAAGCATATTACTGCACATTGTGACTTATGCAAAGGACAAAATAGTAATAGTAGTAATAGCCCCCTGTCGAAAATATCCTTCACAGTACACAACATGGAGAAAAAAAGATTTTATTTCAACACAATCATTAGAAAAATTCGTTTCAGAAAGAAAAATAAATACAAACTAGTTGAAATGGCTAAAAATTAAAATGTTTTATAAAGGAATTTAAAATATAAAGGTGACTATAACAAAGTAACTTATGCCACTTTAAGTTTATTGTAAACACAATTTGTTTGGTTTTTGAACTTTCAATAATAAAATTGAACTGTCAATTTATTGTAGGTTTAACGTAGGGTTTTCCTACTTTAAAGTTAACAAAGGTATGTTAAGGTAAAAACGTTTTATGAATACAACTTTAGAAAATTGTGCTTAACAACGGCAGTTAAACCTACTTTAAGTTTTTATGCATACAGCTGTTAATGATTTGCTATGTGACGTATTTTGAGAATGGGTTCTTCAACAAGAAGTTTGTATCCCAATTATGACATTTAGTTTTTTGACCTATTTGTAGAAGATGCATTGGCAATTGTTAAAATGAATTCAATTTCGCACGAAAATCGCATTAAAATATTTAAAATTCACTATAAAAATGGTGGTTCTGTTAAAGTTACATTTCGTATAATTCATGATATTTTCGGACAACATAATTGTCCTTCTGAGATCGCTATTAAGAATTTGGTTGTTAAATTTGAGTCGATAGGCTCGATGCAAAATGTGTGGATACCAGCGCGTGTTCGACCGGGTCGTTCAACTAAAAATATCGCAGCCGCGAGCCACAGTGCTAAAGCGATCCAAAACAACCACAGAGTGTGATTTGTTTTACATTCGCGCCTGACTATATAGTCTTAATCAGATGGTGGACAAACCACTATAGTATAATTTGGAACATTAAACATGCGTCCTAGATAGCCGAAGACATAATTCTAAGCAACAGAACCACCTAGTTGCAACTTTAATGACTTCAGGACAGGTCTGCAAATCATCACACCTTGCTAAAGAGTTGGAGACTTTCCAACTCCTGTCCAGAATACATGTCAAGCATGCTCACTGGACTGGATTATTCACTTTGCGTGTCATTATCAGTGAGATGATCCTGGCCACCATAGAACCATAGACTGTTATGGGGCCGCGAAACCACAACCACCACGATGCTCCTATATAGGGGCCAACCTCAATGATCAACCAGAGAACTATTATAAGTCTAAAGAGACAAATAATGAACTCTGCGGGTCACTGATCCCCGTGGAAATAAAGTGGAGTTTCCAGTTGTCTCCCTGTCTGACTTCAGGGGACTGGGCTCCCTTTTTCCCCCAGTTGCACAGGTCTAGATAGTAGAGTATTCTATAAAGACCGATAAATGTGTCACCGGGGGGGACCAAAACAACCACATGGCGAGTATAGCGTAAGGATTTGACTTTGAAACCTTAAAAGGCTCAATTCTTGCACGAATTGAAGCCCACTGGCCATTCACATCGCCGCAGATTCGTTCAATTCATATAGGAACAACCGGCTAGTTTTTCTGAAAATATCACTTTTTCAGACAAAGCCAATTTTCACTTGTCAGGGTATGTCAGCAAGCAAAATTGCCGCATTTGGGCATCTGAAAATCTTAGAGAAGCCTTTGCATGCTCAATGGGTCATTGTCGTGTACGCTATGTGGTCTGGAGGCGTTAATGGGGAACGTTTTTTCCAAGATGAGACTGGAAAAGCGACAACTGTCAGGGTGGTCGTGGTGGACATTTGCCGGATATGATTTTTTATTCATAATTGTCCAAAGTTTCTCATAGTAATACAGGGAAAGCATACTACTTTGTTAGTTTATAATTTTTGATAAAATGAAAGAGAATGTTTTATTTAATGTATGGAATACAATATTAGATAAATGCCCGCCTGTGTTAGCCCCACAAATGCGAGCCCATTTGAGCACGCGGTATTTAATTAATTTCACCACGAATACTTTGTTTAAGCTGCTCAAGCGTTTCTGGTTTACTTGCACAAACCTTGCTTTTCAGATATCCCCACACAAAGAGGTCCGGAGTAGTCAAGTCAGACCAAGGTGGGGACCAATTAACATCACAATTCTTTGCAATAACTTGTTGTGGAAAGAGGTCGTGCAGTAATTGCATTGTAGCCCTAGTTGGATACAATGTGGCACCGTCTTGTTGATACTACATGTTAATCAAGCCCAAAGCATGCAATTGTAGCATTAAAAATTGTTCCATTAAATCACGATATTGCTCCCCATTCGCAGTTACCGTTATGCCGTTTTCAATTCCAAAAAAAGTAAGGTCCACTGATTTCTTTTAATCAAATTGTACACCAGACTGTCACTTTTATTGGATGCAAAGGTGACTGTTGAATAATTTGAGGGTTTCCCATTTCCCGAAAATGTGCCTCATTACTCATTATGACTTTTCCCTGAAAATAAGAGTTGTCATGGGTAAGCTGTAACATCCTATTGGCATATGTACGGTGACGAAAATGGTCTTGTAGAAGAAGCTGTTGTTTCAACTGAATCTTATATGGAAAGAAATGCAAATCAAGCTTCTGAATATGGCGTCGAATTGAGGCTGACGGATAGTTTTAAACACTTGTTTTATCAGCAGTAATGTTTTCAGCCTTGCAATACGTTGTGGGTCTTCGCTTGGGCCTATCACTTACAGACCCTCTGTCTTTGAAATCATTCACTACACAATTAATAGTGCGCTTTGTTGGCACGTTGTTTTTTTTTTCCAAAAATTTCAAGTAATTTTCTCATCGTCACAGTAATCGATGATTGAATTTGATAACATGTTTTAACGATTAAAATACGTTGGTTTATCGAATATTTCTCCATAATAAATTTGCCACGTATCTACTTCACGACTGCCAAATATGAACTCTCAAGACTAATGTTTGCCAAAATGGCGGCAAAACAAAGTGGCATATCTTCCCGGCGGACTAACTAACTGAGAGTTCACTATTGGTTAATTTCATAACAGCTAGTTTTCAGATAGATTGACTCCGTTAATAGTTTTAATATCGGCAAAGCGTAAAAATTGAAAATTTAACATTTAGAAGAATAAATCACAGTATTGAGAAAACAATTCACAATAAAATTAAAATTAAACGATGTATGAAAATTCACAAAATTAATCAGTTACATGCAGACTGAACTGGTATACGAAGGCTGGGCGTACCATTCAGGGCCAACCTTTAATTTTTAAGTTTTATAATTTTTTATTTTGTGTTAAATGTTTAAGGACTTTCTTTAATATAAAAAAGTATTTGTAAAGATTATGTCGTCAACAGAAACACCCTTTTATTTTTTAATTTCATTTTTCATATTTGATCTGTCATAGAATTAGAAATTCTATGACAGATCAAATTGAACAACAGTTTAAAATGTCATATTCGAAAATTTTATTTTGTAATTTGGCGACCCTTTAATTTCATTGTAGGGACTATAAAAAGACAACTTTTGTAGGTCACTTAAAATGACTGGCTACTTTACTAGTTTCAGACTGCAATTTTATATTTAAATTAAGGTAGTTAACGTGTATAATACTTCGATTTAATATTTCCCCCTATTTTGTAAACCATCCGAGAATTCACTATGTACTCATTCCATTACAGCTTTACAGTGTTGAGACTCGTCGGCGAGTGATGATGAAAATGTTTTTAAATTTCGAGTTTTTAACCATTTATATCTCGGTTGATTTGAACAAAAAATAACACAATAGGCAATTTGAACAGGTTTTATTATATTCCTCAACTTTAGTCTAGTTAATAGCTGAGAAAGAAATTTCACAGACCTTCTCTTCCAAAATCGCTCCTTTTACATATTGGGCATTCCTCCATTATTTCCTTAGAGTTACATTTTCTTTACAATTAACTGGATTTTGCGTTGTAAAGGGTCCGCCAAATAACTCTTTTTTTTAAATGCTATAAACTCCTGAACCAATTGGACTTTGTATGTGGCCTCATACCAAGGTCTTTATGCAAAATTCGTTTCAATGATGTCTCTGAAATGTTCAATTGTTGAGAACGACGGTGAATTGATATTGATACCGCTTCACGCACACTTTCTGCCACAGCAGCAATATTCTCGGATGTACGCACTGTTTTTGACTTTTCATGCTTTGGTTTATCGATGAGGGTGCCAGTTTCTCTCACTTTTTTCACAAGATAACGAACATACGGAGCTGACAGTGCTTCATTACCATGATTTTCAAAGTAATGTCGCAATATTTCCCAGCGTTGTTCAAACTCATACATAACCATATTCGTTCAATATTAATTAAAAGATGGTTGAGTATTATTGGATCTTCTTCTTCTTCAGATGAAACTGAAATGTCTATTAGTGGACGAAAGTTTATTACAATCTCAGTTTAAATGAGGCCTGTTCGTAGTGACTCTAGACGGTTGATGCCTTCTTTTAACTTTATAAAGAGTAACCGTTTTACAATCTTTATAAAGCTTTCACAACAATCACCTAATCTTGGATTGGCTGGGCAATTGAAAATCCATCTGTCCAAGCATGCACAGATGTGGTGCGAAAACAACAGGGTTTGTCTTTTCCTAGTGTTTCTAAATATTTAATTCATGTCCTTTCTGAATTTGGAATGATGAAACTGCTGAAGCGGAAGCGCTTTTTTGTTTATATTTTATTTTTTATTTTCGTCCCCATAAATAAGGACTTTTTGCAAGGATTTTATTTCAACCATAAATTTAGAAAATATGAATGAAAAAAAACACAATTCAAGGCAGATTTTAAAATCAAGTTATTTCGTTAATGTTTGTTGTTTTGGAAAATTTTTAAAATTATGTAGCAAAATATTCCAAACAATTTTATAAAGTCAACCCTGTCCGACAAATTTTCAATTGGTTATATTTTATAAAAAAGAAAATAACAAAAAAAAAAACATAAAAATGTTACAAAAAGCGAAAGCTTTAGGTGTCATTGCCTTCGGAAATGATACAATAAATAACAATAACAACAATTACAAAAACTCCATAAATTGAAATATCAAATAATATAATAATAATAAATTGTTGTACAACAACAACAAAAAATAAATAAAAAATAAAAATAGTCAGCAAGCAAGGTATTCATAAAATACGAGCATTAAAAATATAATGAATGAAATTATAAACACTTGTTGTTGTTATTTTTTTTTTGTTATTTATTTTCAATTAAACGGTTTATGCTGTAGTATATGGCGCTTAATAACGCTAAATGAAAAATTTGTTATTAAAAGTGATTCATTATAAATTCGTTTAATTAAAATTATTACGAATACGATAAACGAGTATGAACGACAATTTATAAGCGTACGAGTACATGTTATCTAATTTTGACTAACCATATGCACACAGACACATACACACATACGTACATACATATATATCTACATATATATTTTAATATTCATAAGATTCCTTTAAAGTCATAATTTAGTTGAACACACCACAGACCGACAATCGTTCAAGTCGTATGCGATTACAAGCAGATACATGTCACTGGTGACACAAGTATCTTATAGCAAATCTTATTTCTTTTGAACAACAACACAAAGGCAACAAAAAAGAATGAAAAATTATTAAATAGAAAAAAACAAAATTATTAAAAATAAAATAAAAAAATAAAAATAATTAAAATATTAATTTTCGTACAACAACAATTAATGCGAGCTTCTTGCACAACAAAATATTTTTTAAATTGAAATATTTTTTTAAAAGATTTAATGGGAAGTTTTTTGCCTTGTACCGAATTAAAAATAATATTTCCTCATCTACTATTGTATTTTTCGAGAACTTTTCATATATTATATTATCTAAAGGATATTTCAACAAGAAGTTTGTTTTCTAAAACAAAATAAAACAAAAAATTTAGATTAAGATGTCACATTTTATTGTATTACGAGGAGAAAGCATCGGCAATTACGAATGAAAATGATATCTGGCAAATGTCCACCACGACTACGCTGATAGATGTGAATTCTTTGATTAAAGTTTTTTATTACTTTTTGTCAAAACGGCGGTTCTATTTCGTTAGTCACATCACGGATTTTTAGATTTAATTGACCGGGTCGATCAACTGTAAACATTGCAGTCGCGAGCCGCAGCCCTAAATGGCAACAATTGGGGTAATCAATCCAAAAACCACCACATGACGAATTTTGCATAAGGATTTGACTTTGAAGGCTTGCAATGTTCAACTGGTATAGGAATTGAAGCCGAACGACTATTCCCATTGCCGGAAATTCGGTCAATTTATGCAGCTGCAATTGGCATTTTTTAAGACTAAACCCACTTTCAGGGTAATTCAACAAGCAAAATTACTGCATTTGGGCTTCTGAAAATCCTAAAGCAATTATTGAAGAGCCTTTGCATACTCAACGTCTCACTCCATGGTGCGCTATGTGGTCTAGAGGCGTGATAAGACCGAGCTTTTTTTTAAGATGAGGTTAGAAATGCAGTAACGATCAATGGATTACGCTATTGCGAATGCTATCCACTCAATTTTGGCCTATTACTAACGATGTGAATATCACTGAGATGGGGTTCGTATAGAATGGCGACATTTGTCACACAGCCAATGAAACGATAAATTTATTGCAAGCCAAATTTTCCTATTGCATAATTTCATAACAATCAGCAGTTAAGTGAACAGCCAGATTGTGTGATTTTACACTATTGGATTATTTTTTGTGGGCCCATGTTAAGGATAGACGCTATGCGTAAGCCAATCGAATTAATTTCAGCCTTAAAATTAAAAATCCGTGATCTAATTAACGAAATAGGACCGCCATTTTGCAGATATGTGATTAAAAACTTTGATGAAAGAATCGAAATCTGTCAGCGTGGCCGTGAGCAACATTTGGCAGATATCATTTTTCATTCATAATTACTGGACTTTCTTCTTCTGAATACCGTAAAAAAATTTGAATCATCTTAATCTAAATTTTTTGTTTTATGTTGTTTTAGAAAATAAAGTTCTTGTTGAAAAACCTTTTACCAACACTAATTGCGCTGTATTATCGAACTGCAAAACGGCCTGCCATAGAGTTCTTCAGATTCCTGTCTCGGCTTTAAGTCACGGTAAGCAACCATGATTTTACTTCTCCAAATCGTTAATATCTCTATCTCCCCAACTGTAAGGAAGAAATCCCATACTAGACTGGAAAGGCGTAGGTGAGTCTCGCCCTATATCCCAGATTACTGCGAGAAGAGGAATATGAGTGCTTTGCACGTTCTAAAAGATAGTTGATGTGTTTAAAAATTCTCATGGAAAATTATCCCGAGATACTTCATCCTATCGGTAACTTTGATTAATTCATGGCCTATACTTAAGCATAGTATTAATCTGCTGCTGTTAAGGTACAAGTTATTTCAGCTGCCCGTGATTATAATGGCCGCAGTTTTGCTCATGTTCTAATAAAGCCACATGATATAATGAGAATATTATCAGCATATATTAAGAGAATCTCACCATTCGAATGCTTAGGTATGTCAGCCATGAGTAGACTAAAAAGTTCTAGACCAAATAGTGATCTTTGTTGTATAGCAGCACTTGCATATCTCTCGCCCGATCGGGTGTTACCTGTTCTAACTTCAACTGCTCTAGCAAATAGAAAATTTGAAATGATTTTGCAAAGACTGCTAGCAAAGCCAATGCCTATCATTTTAACAATAATATCATCCTGCCAGGCGGTATCAAAAGCTTTAAAAAAATCCAGTCTCACCGCAATTGTAGAATATTTCCAGTTTAGTGTCCTTAAGAAATAATCTGAAAAGACCATCAATGCGCATGAGATTGAAGATTAAAGCCGACTTATCTCTCTGTTCCTGATATTTTTCACAAATTTTGTATAAGACAACTCAAAACTCTTATATCCCGAGTCAAATTGATTAAATGAGAATTATATTCAACCAACAAAACAAAAAGCCAACAAAACTCAAAAAACTTTTATACAAAAACACACCAACCATTCTACCTAAGGGTTTCTAATGGAGCCATTTATCTATAATTTGACAAATAGAGAAATTAAAAAATTATTTTTTATAATTTTTACAAAACGCAACATGCACATGCAAAGCGAATAAAAATTGTTTATTATTTGGTATAATTTTTATGTTAATGATTGTTAGATATTGTAATATAATTTAATGTAATATTATATATTGTAATAATTGTAATTTCAGCAGCTAGGCAACCCTCTAGCTGTCATAGAATGTAAGAATAAAAACAAACGTGTAGATCATAGGATTAAAATGAATTCAATAAAGAGAGACTTAGAATTGTAAGCTTGAACTAAGCACACGTTGTTTTTTTACTTCAATTAATATTGTGTAGATACACAACAAATGGCGACGAGTAAAATTTTTTTTTCTTTAAGAATTTTTAATTCGTGAGTGTGTAATTATACACTAATTGAATGGAAGGGAGAATACATAAAAATAATTTAAATATATTGGCGATAAAAAATATAAAACTATAATATAATGCCAGAGAGTAGTTCGACCGCCAGGAATACAAGTGGTGGAACCCCAATTACATTAGTGCCGGCACAGCCCATTGCAGAGTTTGTCTCAAATATTGATAAGTGGCAATTGTGGCACGAAAGACTAGAAATATATTTGTGCGAAATTGACTGTACAAATGATAATATAACAAAGTCTATTTTATTAAAGTCTATTGGAACAGAAGCATACGGAGTATTGCATAGCTTGTGCAGCCCGCAATCTCCTGTTTCCAGGACATACAAAGATTTATGTGAAATTTTAAAAACACATTTTACGCCACCGACCATTCTATTTCATGAGAGAAAAAATTTTTATAGTGCCGCTATGGGTGACAACGAAACGGTTTCCAGTTGGTTTGCACGTGTTAAAAAATTAGCATTAAACTGTAAATTTGGAGAGCACTTAGAAGCTACTATATTAGATAAATTTGTAACAGGACTTCCATCTAGAATGTTCGAGAGAATGTGCGAAGAAGACGAAAAGTTATGTGTAAATACCGCATTTAAGAAGGCACTAATCTGGGAAACAAAATTCAAAGCATCAGCAAATGTGTGTGAAAGAGATGACATCAACTTTGTAAAACGAAGCACGTGGAAAGGCAACAGTTCAGAACCAAGGCGAGATAATAAAAATAGCTTCAATGACAGAGGCAGTAGCAGAGGCCGAAACAACAACAACAGGCAGAAAAATAAAAGCAAGGAGTGTGTCCACTGTGGATGGCGAAACCACAAATCTGCTGAATGTAAATTCAAGAACAGTAAATGCCATTCTTGTGGCAAACATGGCCACTTAGCATCAGTTTGTCATTCAAAAAGAAATGTTAATTATGTATTAGATAATTCTGTGTTTGATAATTCTTATAACTTTTCTATTTTTAGCATTGAAAGTGGAAATTCGATGAGCCTTTACACACTGCCTGTAGTAATAAATGGATTTTCGTTTGATGCGATATGTGACACTGGCGCTTCCTGCACATTGTTGCCTCGATCATTCCTTCACAAAATAAACGTTAGTGAAAGTAATGTTCGCCCATGTAAAACATCTTATATAAGCTACAGTGGCAACAGTATTTCAGTTTTTGGTGAGTGCATTTTAAGCATTACTTATAAAGGCATTACAAAAAAAATTGATGTTATTGTGACAAATACAGAAAACCCACCCTTGTTAGGAAGAACATTTTTAAGAGCTTTCAATTTTGAGTTAAAACAAATTGATATGGTATTTGAAAGACGCCAATTAAACGTTATCGCTGAACGAATAAAAGAGGAATTTGCAGATGTATTCGGTGCAGGTTTAGGAGCTTATAAATATGCTAAAATATCTTTATCAATAAATGAAATGGCAAAACCAGTTTTTTTTAAGCCACGTCCATTACCTCTTACATGGAAGTCTCAAGTAGAAAACCAACTGCGTGATTTAATTAAAAGTGATATTTTAGAGCCTGTAGACCATTCCGATTGGGGAACACCCATTGTACCAATTTTGAAATCGGACGGTAGTTTTCGGTTATGTGGCGATTTTAAAGTTACAATTAATAAACATTTAGTTGATTTTAAATATCCGTTGCCCAGAATAGATGAAGTTTTCGCTGCGTTACAAGGAGGGTGTTTATTTACGAAATTAGACCTCTCAAATGCGTATAATCAGTTGTTATTGGATGAAAAATCACAACTTTTGTGTACGTTAAGTACTCACATAGGGACTCTCAAAATGAAAAGGCTACCATTCGGAGTAAAGACTGCAGCTGCCATTTTCCAAAAAACTATGGAGGGGGTATTAAGGGAAATACCAGGTGTTGTAGTTTATCAAGACGACATAACCGTAACAGGGAAAAACCTTCAGGAGCATTTGTATAATTTGCGAATGGTTTTGGACAAACTACGGGATGCAGGTTTTAAGTTAAACTCAGGCAAATGCAAATTTTTCGAACAGAAAATATTTTATCTAGGTTTTACTATAGATAAAGATGGCTTGACAAAAAGCCAAGATCAAATAGTTTCAATAATAAACGCACCACCACCACAGAATGTGTCGCAGCTTAGAGCCGTAATCGGTATGCTAAACTATTACTCTAAATTTATTGATCACTTTGCGGAGAAAATGACACCTCTTTATAATTTATTGAGGAAAGACACAAAATTCAAGTGGTCGAAAGAATGTCAAGCGACTTATACGAAGTTGAAGCGCGATATTACGTCAGAGCAGGTCTTAGTGCATTTTAACCCTGAATTACCGATAGTACTAACTACGGACGCATGTAATACAGCGGTAGCAGGCGTATTGTCACACATTTTTCCTGATAAATCTATCAAACCAATTGCCTTTTTATCAAGGGCACTCACAAAAACGGAATGTAACTATAGTACGATAGAAAAAGAAGCTCTGGCCATTATATTTTGTGTAATAAAGTTGAGACAATATTTGTTGGGTAATCACTTTATTCTGAGAACAGACCATAAGCCGTTGTTGACGATTTTCGGAGAAGGCAAAGGCCTTCCAGTAATGGCTTCAGCTCGGTTGCAGCGGTGGGCATTAATCCTCTCAGGATTTAACTACTCCGTGGAACATATAAGGGGAACGTTAAATCATGCAGATAATTTGTCTAGAATACCACAGGCTCCACTGGCTGATGACTATAGTGAGTACAATTACATCAACTTAATAGAAAAAGAGAATGTGTTTGACTTAAATTTCAAAAATATTGCTAAGGAAACAAGACGTGATCCTGTTATGTCAAAAGTAGCTAACGCCATTAGCATGGGTAAGCTTAACCAATTAAAGGGCGATGAATTTAAGCCCTACCGTGAGAAGGCAAATGAATTGTCTGTTGAATATGATTGTATACTTTGGGGATATCGTATAGTAGTTCCCAATAAGTTACGTAACCATGTCTTAGAGAGCTTGCATAGTTCACATTTTGGTATTGTCAAAACCAAAGCCTTAGCTCGTTCTTATATTTGGTGGCCGGCTATTGATAGAGACATTGAAGTTCTTATTAGAAATTGTAGGCCATGCCAGGAACTACAATCAAGTCCTAATAAAAGTATTTTAATACCGTGGAGTCCAACCGAATCGGCTTGGACTCGTGTCCACATTGATTTTGCAGGACCCATTAAAAGTTTGTATTTGCTAATTGTTATTGACTCATTTTCGAAATGGGTTGAAATATTTACGACAAAAGAAATAACGTCTCGTTTTACAATCAGTAAACTTAGGGAAATCTTTTGCAGATTTGGCTTGGTTGATACCATTGTTAGCGATAATGGACGCCAATTTGTATCAAATGAATTTAAAACTTTTTTGAGAAATAATAACATTAAACACATACTAACAGCTCCTGGGCATCCGTCGACAAACGGTCAGGCGGAGAATGTTGTCAAAACGATAAAAAAATCCATCTTGGCAAATTTAAAAGAAAAAAATAATGCAGACCTTGACATTTTAATAAATAGATTTTTATTTGACTACCGCAATACCCCACATTGTTCCACGGGCGAGTCGCCAGCAAAACTTCTTTTTGGTCGTTCACTCAAAACACGTTTCAATAATTTGCGACCACCTTTGACAAGGGATAGAATTAAACAGACTCAAGACAAAAGTGTTCTTCTTCACAAGGGAAAGCGAAATTTGCAATTTTCAGAAGGCGAAAAAGTTCTAATAAGAAATTATAAAAATTGTAATAAACCAAGCTGGTCTCCAGCTACGGTAAAACAGAGATTGGGTAAACAGTCTTATCTGTGTATCATATCAGATAACTGCCGAGAAATAAAAAGACATCTGGACCAAATGCGTAGTATAAAAACTAAGGAATCACAGTGCACCGATGTTATTGGTGATTCCAGCGACGGAAATATATTATGTAGAACAAGCATGGATGGCAACAATGATGCAGGTGCCCCCACACATAATGTCAGTGATGAGAGCGGTGGAGCAGTGTGTGAAGAAATGTCGAATAGAAACTTAAGACCACGAAAGGATGGAAAAGTTGTAAAATATGATATGTCACTTTAAGAAATAAAAAAGAAAAAAAATTCAATGAACTGATGTTTAGAAATCTAAAATCTTGGATTAATTGTATATCCTCAAATTAAATTTTATATATATATAAACGAAGTATCTAAAAAAATATTTTAATAAATAACAACCACTTCTAGGAAGAGGCGTGTTAGATATTGTAATATAATTTAATGTAATATTATATATTGTAATAATTGTAATTTCAGCAGCTAGGCAACCCTCTAGCTGTCATAGAATGTAAGAATAAAAACAAACGTGTAGATCATAGGATTAAAATGAATTCAATAAAGAGAGACTTAGAATTGTAAGCTTGAACTAAGCACACGTTGTTTTTTTACTTCAATTAATATTGTGTAGATACACAACAATGATAATACATTTCAGTTTTTTAATAATGAATATTTAAAGAGAATATCATAAAATATTTATGTTTAAAGAAATCTGGCACATTTAGCGCAGATTAACTTGAAAATGATTCTAAATAATAAATAAAAATTTGTTAAAAATTAAATCATTTCTATTGAGCTACTGAGAATTATTTTATTAAATTTTTAAAATAAGTAATTTTATAGAAATCAAAAGAATAGTCTTTGGAATGTTGTCTGCAATAATAAGTATAAGTATCAGTGTAAATGATTTTTTAGAAACGACGAATTAAATAAAAATATTTTAAGTTAAAATATTTTAACTGTTAAAAAAGTAATTTTTTATTAACAAAAATTTTTTTTACTGTTTTTAACTACCATCTTCATAATTATAATGGTGATCACATATTTTTATGGATTTTTTTCTTTCTTTCTTTCTTTTTTTCTTTTTTTTGAAGGTGCACACTTAAAAATTTGCACAAAAAAAGAAACAAAGAATTGATCTATATTTTACTCTACTAATAAAAAAAATAGCATTATTGCTTACTTTGCTTATTCTTATGGCGTTCTTAAATGTGCCCATTTAACGTTTGAAATTTCCATTTGGTAGAGAATTTGCTCCACTTTGCCACAAATCACGTTTGATTTACTTTTCAGCACCTTTTCACATTTAATGCTCTAAATACCTACCAACAATAAAATGTCACCAATGTGGTGACATCCACATTTCATATTCAGCTTAAATAATTGGACTCGTAGTGCTAGGGTTTTTCCATTTTTTTATTTTTTTTTATTTGGTATGCGAATTTAATGAATGACACTGTGCTTATTAAGTATAAAGAAAAGAGTAAAAAAATGTATACAAAAATATTTCATTGATTAAAATCTAGATCACATGTGTGCAGTTTTTTTTATCAATTATTTTAGTTGATTGAAAAAGTAAAATATTTTTAATTAAAAATACTTTCTCGCTAAAGGGTTAAGACATTTAAATACTTTCAACAATTTTATAAAAATATATTTAAATTCGTATGACATTTATTTTAATTAAGCTGAAAGTTAAATTTTAGCGGAAATGTTTATTTTAAAAAAACTGCAATAAAAATAATTAATCAATAATGTTTTACACAGGGCTGAATAAATTAAAAGACTTAAAACACAAACTCTTTAAACTAATGCAATGGCAAAATTTCATTAAGCAAAGAGAGTAAGAGAGAAAGAGAGACAGAGAGACACTAATAACTTCTCTTCAATTTATATATGGTGGGCGAATTTCAGGTTAGAAAGTAAATCGTCTGTCAAATATTTAAGTTTCAAGAATTGAGATGTCATCCTTTGACATTTATTTAGTAAGAGGTTGGAGAATTTTATGTATGCAACTTTATCTTCTTGAGCAAAGTAATTTAATTGTGAAAATTGGTAAAAATTTCATTGTATTATTTCGTAAAATTTAATCAGCTTTTCCACGTAATTAATCTTTCTCCCAGACCATTGTTCGTAATTTATTTACAAAATTCGAAGCTTTACGCATTATTGCTGGCAAAATAAAATGCTCGTAATAATGCAAACATAGTCGCTGTACAGCAAAGTGTTGGGAATGAAACTGGAACATCAACTCAATAATGTCATAAGGACGCTCAGGCACAAATTTTTGTAATATTTAATAATTAATTTTTTTAAACAAAAAGAGTTTTAAATAAAAAAAAAAGCTCGTCGACGTTCACATCAATTATCAATTATTATCACTAGAGGCACTTTGTACAACATTTTGTATAATAATCTTAATTTTCACGCTTATAATATTCAACTCGTGCAAGACTTAAAGCCGATCGATCATTATTTGGTTTGAAAATTTGTGAATTGGCTGTTTGAAAAATTTAAACGAGAACAATGCATTGCTCAACAGAATAATCTTTAGAGATGAGACTCATTTTCAATTAGGCGGTTAGCTAAACAAACAAAATTATCGCATATGGGTCGTACAATAACCACAAGCCATTACATTACAAAAAAAGTGAACGTATGGTGCGGTTTGTGGTCAGGCGGCATTAATGGCCGAAAATGAGCAAACGCCATCTCCTGTGAATTCTCTGCGCTTCCAAGCCATGATAACCAACTTTCGTAGCCACAAGTTGGTAATATTGACATCAGTTACCTTTGGTTTCAGCAAGACGTCGTCACGAGCAACGTAACCACCTAAACAATCTAGTTATAACATGTGAAATTTCCCGACTATGTAATTTTTCAATTTGGTGCTATTAATTGGCTGCCTCGATTTTAAGATTTAACGCCGTTCGATAATTTTCTCTGGCGTCATTTCAAAAACCCAGTTTGCATGAGCAATTCATTAACTACTAATGCTCTCACAGATGAAACTTGGCGCTGCATTTACGCGATAGGTGGAACTTTGTTGCAAAATATGCTTTAAAAATTTGTGAAAAGAGCAGACTTCTGTCGACGTGCTAGAGATAGACATATGCCAGAGACATTGTACTTAATTACTAATTCCCATATATCTACATTATATTGCTATCAATAAATCTGAAGTTGTCAAAAAAGGTGAGCGTTTTAAGCCAATTTACTTCCTAACCTCAAATTTGGGTACCCAAATATATATATATATATATATCGGGTTTTTCAACAAGAAATTTATTTTTTAATTGTGGCTACACCAACAATATGATAGTTGTGTCATATGTGAGGTATTCGCAGTAGCTGCATTGGCAATTGTTGAATTCAATTTCGCATAAAATCCAAAATCCACTATGAAAATGATGGTTTTGTTAAAGTTACATTTCATTAAATTCATGCTATTTTGGGACAACATAATCGTCCTTTTGAGACTGCTATTAAGAATTTGATCGTTCAATTTGAGTTGACAAGCTCGATTCAAAATCTGCGGACAATAATGCGTATTCGACCGGATTGTTCAACTGAAAATATCGCAACCATTGCCCAAAGTATTGAAGCAAATCAAAATATGTCAATTCCTAGACGTTCTCAACAATTGGGGTTATCCAAAACAATCATATGATAAATTTTGCATAGGAATTTAACTTTGAAGCCTTAGAAGGTTCAACTGGTACAAGAATTGAATCCGATCGACCATTCATATCGTCGCTCAGTTTATTTAGGAACAACCGGCTGGTTTTTCTGAAAAAAATTATTCTTGTAGATGAAGCTCATTTTCACTCGTCAGGGTGTCTTAACAAACAAAATTGCCCCATTTAGGCTTCTAAAAAAACCTAGAGCGAATATTTAGAATCCTTCGCATGATCAGCGTGTCACTGTGTGGTGCGGTTTGGGACGTTTTTTTTCGATGAGGCTGGAAATGCGGTAACGGTCAATAGATCACGTAATCGCGAGATGCTAACAACTCGATTTTGGCCTATCATTGACGACGTGGTTATCACTGACATGTGATTTTACAAGACAACACCGTATGTCACACAGTCAATGTAACGATCAATTTATTGCAAACCAAATTTTCCGAATGCATAATTTCATGTCAATCAGCAGTTAGGTAGTCAGCCGGATCGTGTGTTTTAACACCACTGGATTATTTTTTGTAGGGCTATGTTAAGGGCGAAGCTAATCGAACCGATTTCAGCGTTACAACTCAAAAAAAAAAAAATTACTGCAAATATGAAGTCAAGCTGTTTTTTGGTTTAAAGTCAAAAATAATTCTCAAGCCCCTACGAAATGAAAACCGAGGCTTGGGTAAAATAATTAATCTATATATATATAAAAATTAAGCCCAAAATAGATGTCCGTTGGTTGCCAGTGTTTAACGAGATGCGCCGTCGGATTTCAACCAAATTTTCACAGTACTTTCGTAATGGTCGTTCGCTGGTTTTTATCTTTGTTTCATGCATTTACGCACGATAGTGCATCAAAAATCAAATGAAATGTGTGTTTTCGTTTGTACGTTGCTGTGTGTCTGTGTGTGTGCTTGCACAGAATGCGACGGCGATATAAATCGAAATATGCTCATGTTCATAGCAAGTGGATGTGCAAACAAATAGAGAATTTTGGTTTCCATATTCTGTTGCATTTTGCGTGTGTGTGTGTGTAATTTGCGTTTTCTATTGCAAAATGATCCGCCGATCAGCCGAACATTTTTCAAAGCAATTGTTAGATATTGGGAATGGCGCAATTCCAATTGACCCCACCACAAAAATGATCACGTTTCCAGATAACTTTTGCCACTTTGCAAAATCAAAACCAGAATTGGTCACAAACGTATTTCTCGATATTGCACAAAATTTTAGAAACTATGATTGGTTGGGAGATAGGGCTGCGAAAAATGCAGATTTTCGGATGTCAATGTGACAATTTTGAATGATATTCTCGGCGAAATTTTTACCTACAAATCAGTTGACTCTGTTACCAATCAAGACGATATTGTAAATTATGCTGTAAAATTTTAAAATTCGCTTGAGTTACCTGAACTTCAAATGTTAAGCTGAAATAAATTTTTCATGCATAAATTAACCTAAAGAGAATAATATCTTCGGTTTTTTTTTGTATTAATTTTTGTTTTCAATATTATTTTTAAACTCTGCAAAAAAAATCCTTAAATTATTCATATTATCGATGAGTTGTTTTTGTAATAGAAATCCCTTGTTGGTAAAATTTAAATTGATTGAGAATTATAAATAATTTTTAAATAAAGTTTAATAAATAAATTCCACAATCCACTTTTAGCAAAACTTTAAATTAAGTGGATTTATAATATATTTGAAGTTGAATGTAATATTCCCTTAATTTTTCTTTTTTTTTTTTAATTGCAACAGCTATATTTCTCTAATTATTTTCAAATCATCTTCAATCGTTTGTCATTTGCGAATGCATTTTTTGTGAAATTATTTTCAATTTCAACTAAACTTTTTACACATTTTGAAATGATAGTTATTTTTTGAAAAATTCGATTTTTTATTATTAATTTTTTTTTTACCGACGTCTGTAGTTACCATTGTGTTTCCAATTGTAGTTTAATAATAAATGAAAAATGCTATTAAAGAGCATGTTTCAGTTCTTCTTTTCAAACCGTTAAATGTTGAAAAGCTATCGTTTACCAGCTCAAAATTTGTCTGTCTCTACTTGTAATATGCGTTCAGAATTTTTATATTTTTTTTGTTATATTGAAATTTAATTTCTGTCTCTAATCCAAGCAATTTTATATTTAATTCACTTAAAAGCATATTTGCATTTCCCAGATCTTAAACGATCAAACCCAAATGATAAAATTTAATACATTTGCATATGCGTTGTAAGCGTGCCCAAAAAATTACAATGGAGTTGTGCCAACAGTTAGTTATTGTTTTTGTTGTTGGTTTTATTGTTATACTTATAGCAAATGAAATTTAACAATTTAATTTTCTTTTATTTCACTTTTTGTGCATTTATGCGCTATGCGAAACTGCCAGTAAATAAAGCGGTTGCAGTCGTTGGTGACTTTTACCTAAAGCTTTTAGAAGAAAATTCAAGAATTTCATAAAATTTTTATAATTTTATTTATCATCAAGAATTTATGTGGTGTTATAACGAGTTATTCAACTATAATGCAGGATGAGTCATGCCTCAACGTCAACTTGTTTGCCCAATTTAATTTTTTTGTTTCAGTGTTTGACAAATTTAAATATGATGAGGTGAGCAATTGAGCAGGTTGTTGGGATTATTGAAGCTTCAAATGAGTTTTTGGTCAGCATAATCGACCAAGTGTGTTCACAATAGAGAGAATTGAAAAATTGTGCCTAACTTTTCTTAAGCCGGCTCTGTTGATAATATGAAAGCATTTGTGCACATCACCCCGCTCGTTCTGTTGAAAGCATTACTGTTATTAGTGATAGTGTACTAGAAGAGCCATCAACCTCGACCCGTTGTCGTGCACAACGGTTGACTATCTCACGAACATCACTGCCAATTTTGTCAATTTCGAATAAAAATTTGAATTAAATCGCTTGCAAAGTACATGCGAACAGACAGAAGCTAACAGTGACTTTATTCAGGGAAAAACTACACTTTCACCTCAGTAGATTCCGTAAAAAAGCAAAAATACTGAATTTGAGCAAATAGGAATTTTTGAATGATTGATATATCTGCAAAGAATATTACTGTTTGGTGTGGTTAATGGGTTGGCTGAGCCATCGGGCGGTGCTCCTTGGAAAATGAGGTCGATCAAGCAATTATCGTGTGTGTACTATCGCTGGATGATAAGGGACTTCTTGTGTTCAGAAATTAAGGATATAGAGCTGAACGATATGTGGCTATATACCTTTATAAAAAAACTACCGATAGAAATACTGTCTAAGAACATTTTTTATATTTTATTCAGCTTAAAATGTGTAGCTGATGAAGTAATCAAAATTTTTTGAGTGCAATCAATTAAATAGGAGAACTCATATTAACTTCCACCCCCTACATATATAAACACCAGAGATTAAAATTTAAAAATTAAATATATTTTAAACTTAAAATTAAGTGAATAATAAAATATATTTTATAATAAAAAGCAATTTTATTATTCGTGCTTGATTCCTTTAAATAAATATTTCATGATATTTAAAGGAATCAAGCACAAATAATAAAATTGCTTAGATTGAAAATGATTCCGATGAATAAATTACTTATTTTTATATAAAAAAATTAAATAAACTTTCATTAGCGAAATTGAACGTAATAAATTGAATCAGCTGAAATACAATTAACAACAGAAAAACTAAAACGTTTTCCTCTCAAATTTTACCTGCCTGCTAAAAAACTATATCAGTTTTTTGCCATACAAAGTCGTGTCAATTGTGAGTGTAATTTGAATTGCAATTGTTTTATATAATTTTTGGTTTTTTTATTGACTTTCTAAAGGCCCTCTGACATGAATATATTTTACTTAAAAAAATTAATTGTAATACAGGGTGTCCACCGGGAAGGTATACCACTTTCTTAGTTTATAATCCAAAAGCATGCAGTTGTGTGTGTGTTAAAAAATGTTCAATCATATCACGACATCGCTCCTCATTCACAGTTACCGTAACGCCATTTTCATTTTTAAAGAAGTTAGGTCCAATGATTCTTCCTGACCAAATTGCATACCAAACTGTCCCTTTTAATGTATGTAAAGGTGACTGTTGAATTATTTGAGGGTTTCCCATTCCCCAGAATCGACAATTCTGTTTATTCACTCAAATGAAAATTATTTTTTCATCAAAAACGTGGTTGCAATGGACGAGCTGTGACATCCTATTGGCATATGTACTGCGGTGTTTTTTCCATATAAGAGTCTTCCACAAGAACACTTTATGGAAAAAATGCTAATCGTTGTGCAAAATTGTGGCCAAAGTTGTTCTACGACGACCAAGCTCTTGAGGAGGCCCTCGAATTAAGGTTGATGAAGCAGCAGTATAGCATAAGCCGATCTTGCTGTTTGTAGTGGTCAATCCTTAGGCCTCTTTCTTCGAAATCATTCACTACACGATAACTAGTGCGTTTTTCTCCCAAAAATTTCGCATTAGTTTCGATGACTTATTTTGATAAAATGTTTTAAAGTTTAAAACACATTAGTTTATCGAATATTTTTCCATAATAAATTTGCTACGTGTTTACTTCACGACTACCAAATATGAAGTATACCTACCCGACGGACAGACCTGGTACAGCAGGTCTTATTGGTTTTTGTTTTAAGCGGTTTTTATGAAATAAGTGTTTAGTAAAATGTTTTTGTTGACTTCTTCAAGGGCACCCCCTGGGGCCACATATATAATCTTTGGAGATAGCAACAACTTAGACCTGTGCAACTGGGGGAAAAAGGGAGCCCAGTCCCTTGAAGTCAGCAGGAGTACAACTGGAAACTCCACTTTATTTCCACGGTGGTTCTGTTGCTTAGAATTATGCCTCGGCTTCCTAGTACGCTGTATGACGTTCCAAATTATACAATTGTGGTTTGCCCACCATCTGATTAAGGCTACATAGCCAGGTGCGTTTTGGCATAAACGTGCGTTTGGCATAAACGCCTAATTAGAACACTGCAGAAGTTAATGCATTTTCAAAATGGCCTGTGGCGCTTTTCTGTTCGAAAATAAAAGTATTTTCAAATATGTAGCTGGCAATCATGGACTCACTCTTAAGAATGTACAAGTGGTTTGTCCACCATCTGATTAAGACTATATGGTCAGGCGCGGATGTAAAACAAATCACACTCTGTTAATGACACCCTAAGTAAATGATCCAGTCCAGTGAGCATGCTAGACATGTGCTCTGGACAGGAGTTGGAAAGTCTCCAACTCTTAAGCAAGGAGTGATGATTTGCAGCCCTGCTCTGGAATCATCGAAGTTGCAACTAGAAAGTTTTGTTGCATAGAATTATAGCTTCGACTTCCTAGGACGAGCATGACGTTCCAAATTATGCAGTGGTTTGGTCCACCATCTGATTAAGGCTTCATGACCAGGCACGGATGTAAATCTAATCACACACTTCTTCAAGGGCTTCGTCTTAAGGAAGTCAACAAATTGACGAAACGCTGAATAGAGGTGAAATGAAAAAATTTTATAGACACAGAATATATTAGACCTGACTAGCTTAAGTTTATAGAATCAACAACATAGAACTCTGAATTGGATAATGAATACAAACAAAAAGTAGTTTAGTTTAGTTAATTTTTATTAATTTGTACATACTCCACCTTAATAAGGATAGCAAAGAAATTATTTAGTAGATTATATATCACTATGGAAGTCTCAACATCCAAGTTGCTGCCATCAAAAAATAAATAAATAAAAAATTGTTTTATTGGTAAAGTCTTCTTCGGCAAACCATGAGTAAAATGTTTAAATTAAAAAATAAATCAAAAAATATTTTCGATTGTATATTCAAAATTAAAATTAAGTTGAAATTTTTAAAAGCCATTTGAATAATTAAAGTCCTTAGTAGTGGTGTAGCGCTGCTTATCATATCGTCTTGTACAAACCTTTTCTTTTCTAATTTATTCGAGCTGCAGTCAGCAGTTTATTTTTATAAGCAAATTTAACTTCCATACTAAAACTTACAAGTCTCATTTAAACAAGGTCAATATCAGTACATTAACGACGTGTTAAAATGCGTGGGATATTTATAATCACCTTTCCAGCTGCTCACTGCTCATTGTTAGTTTTTTGTTAAAATGCTATTTACTTTGCTATTTTTACTGTCATCACCTGGGCGTTCATTTATTATTTAAATTTTGATTTTTCATTAACTTTTAGCCAAAGAAAGTCATTTTTTAATTTCTTTTTTTTTTTTTCTTTTATTTGATTTTATTTTATTTCATTGGATAGTTTTTATTTTTATTCAGACTCAATGTGACATGATTAGATAATTAGTTATAGTGCAGTTAGCATTAAAAAAAAATTATTGATTCAGATTTCATACTTGGCGTAGTGTCTCTGAAAATATATGCTGAAAGAAGTAAAAGGGTTTTTTATTATTTGGTCTTGTCAATTTGCATTTTAATTCCACTCACAATTGACACACGAGTTTGTAAATATATTAAAGAATTGATATACTTTTTTTTGTGGATAAGATTAGAGATATTTACTTTATTATATTTAATTTCACTAATGAAAGTTTATTTATTTATTTATTTATATATATATATATATATATATATATATATATATATATATTTTAATAAAAAATGTTTTATTTTCAGTTAAATTTAAATGTTAAATATAACAAATTTATTAATTTGCTTGTTGGCTTTTAATTAAACATTTTTTTCGGCTGTATGCATAAAAACTCTAAGTAGGTTTAACTGCCGTTGTTAAGCACAATTTTCTAAAGTTGTATTCATAAAACGTTTTTACCTTAACATACCTTTGTTAACTTTAAAGTAGGAAAAACCTACGTTAAACTTACAATAAATTGACAGTTCAATTTTATTATTGAAAGTTCAAAAACAAAACAAATTTTGTTTACAATAAACTGAGCCGTTTATTTTGAAAGTGGCATAAGTTACTTTGTTATTGTCATCTTTTTTATTTTATATTAGTTTATAAAACATTTTAATTTTTAGCCATTTTAACTAGTCTGTATTTAGTTTTCTTTCTGAAACGGATTTTTCTAATGATTGAGTTGAAATAAAATCTTTTTTCTCCATGTTGTGTACTGTGAAGGATATTTTCTACAGTGGGCTATTACTACTATTACTATTTTGTCCTTTACATAAGTCACTATGTGCAATAATATGCTTTTGAGTTGTGACATTCTTAGATATTTTATACAACACAAAGCAACTTCCTGAGAATAATAAAAATAATGCTAATTATGTGTAGTATATTAGATATCACTATAATATTGTTCAGTAAACTGCACTATTCTTTCGAACTAATAAAAATAAGTCCAATAATCACAACAATACTTTACACACACTTATTACGTGTTTCCATTTCTTTCACACTAAGCTCCGTAATTAATTTCCTAAGTACAGCGACTAATGCCATTTTCAAAATAAGCATTTTTTTTACACCGTTAATTATCAACACTCCTCTCAAACAAATCTTAATTCTTCTTACCTTTTTAATATCAAATTTATTAAAAATGAAAAAAAACTGTTCAGTTGTGACTTAAGCCACTTTCAATGTAAACGGCTCAATTGACAATTACACTTTGTTATTCCAGAAATTTTTAAAAATGTTTATTAAAACAAATTGTAGTATACAAATAATAATAAAAACTAAAACATAACATCCCATTCAATATAAAACATCTTAACATCTTTATTTTATATTTTACAAAAATATAATTATAATTAATTATTTTAAACAAAAGTTTTATTGATGTACATATAATCAAAACAATGCTCGTTATCCGAATAATTATTTTTTTAATATGAACAAATTCTTTGTAAGTTCTTCATAAGCCTTGCAAATTAACCCTTTTTGGGTGGTTTGCTTTTTATAAAAAAGATTAATAAAAAAACAAAAACAAAAATATGTTGATTTTGCTGAAAACAATAAAAACATTTTTTATGGATCTAAATACCCGGATAAATAATATTCATTTTTATACATCATTAATTACAACGTGACAACTGAAAATAGTGGCATTGCCAGAATCAAAATACTAATTTTACTAAAGCATACATTAGCTAAAGTACTGTTTATGAATACCATTTTTTAACAAACGTCTGTTAGCCTTAAAGTGTTTGTTAACTAACGTGTACTTTAAAGCTCAAGTAAGCGGTTTTTATGCATACAGCCGTTTATGTTTAAAAATTTATATGACAAAAAAAAAGTAAAAAACAAAATATAGGGGGAAGTCAATATGCATTCTCCTGTTTAATTGATTCCGCTCAAGTAATTTTGGCTACTTCGTCGGCTATGCATTTTAAGCTAAATAACATATAAAAAAGTTATTTTAGAAAGTAAAGCTGTGAAAGCATTTTTAAAATAATTTTTCCCTAAAACTGACGAAACAAATTAATTTATTATTGTCTTGTATTGAATCAGAATCATAAAATATTAAATGAAATGGAAAGATCTATCCGCCTGTTATATCGGTCAGCAAATTCTTACGTCTTTCTTTATTCTAGTTGTTTTGTTATTCCTGAAGGGGTGCAACCAAATAAAGGGTGTTTTTTATAGAGCTATACGACTTTGAAATAGAATAAAATGAAGATGGATTATTTCAATTGTCATGAAATTTGCTCTATTCGAAAGATGTTTTACTGAGTTTAAATTTGAATTTGAGTTCTGGGATTTGAACGCCACAGCTAGTCCGATGATTTTAATTCTGTTTGTTTTTAACTTTCAACTTTCAATCCTTTATATTCTTTCACACATAACAGCGCCATCATTTATCATTCGTATTCATTTGGCAATAGACCGAGCCAATTGGAGGTGAGTTCCAAAAGCCATAACAAGAATGATACACTCAATCACGATCTCGCAATAATTTTCGATAGGGGTCGCTGAAATAGAGTGGATTTTAATGTCAACAAGACTCAACATTGCATGCTTATTTATAGATCTGCGTTCGAAGATATTGCTGCATCTGTTATTATAGGTGATATAAGTATTAAGGAATCGGAAGCTTTTGCTCTTCTTGGCATGAAACTTCAGTGTGATGTTCGATGGATTAAAAATATTTTTCAGGTTTCTGAAGAAGCTTTAAAGTGCTTCGGTTTTCTAAAACGGTATAAGAGGTACTTCACTCCATCACTTCGTACTATTTCTACCACCTCTATAGACCGGTGTCCCAAAGTTTATTTTGGAGTTGCTTGACCGCATACAGGAGAGTGCCAAGAGGCTTATTGGCGAAAGTAGGGTATCCAACTTTATTGATTCTCTAGAGCATCGATGCAATGTGGGATATAATTCACTGTTTTATCGTTACTACAATGGTAAGTGCTCTAATGAAATTAGGGAACTTATTCCCGTTACTCGCACATTCTCGCCTTTAACTCGATTTTCATTGAGAGCGCATCCATCTTTTGTTAATTTTCCAGTGAATCGCATTAGGAATTACAGGGAAAATTCGTTTTTTAGTAGAACAGTCCATATATAGAAAAAACTTCCTCCAGAGATCTTTCCTGTCACCGTCAATGCAGGAAAGTTCATATAATTTCCTAGTTCTGGCACAATGCATTGTATGTGCAGGGGTAATCTCCTGATTATTTCTAACATTTGTGAACGTATATCGGCAATAAAACGACGAATGCTGACTTCTATATGGCGTTGACTAGCAACTTCACATATTTCCACAGAAAATATTCTACCGGCATTAAATCTCACTATCTTGTAGGCCTAAACATCGAAAAAGGAAAAATTATGCAGTAACCAAACACTTCCTTCCATAAAATGTTTATGGCATGAGCTGTGTGACATGTTTTGCCATCTTGTTGAAGCTCCTTCACTTCATTGTTTAAGTGATGAACGAAAAGGTCAGTAATCGTGACTCGATAGCAGTCACCGTTGACTGTAACGAGCTGACCCCCCCCCCCCCAGGGGCATATAAATATGGTCTTTATAGAATATTCCACTATCTAGACTCAGTGCAACTAGAGTATAAAGGGAGCCCAGTTCCCCGAAGACAGGCAGGTGGTCAACTGGAAACTCCACTTTATTTCAGTGAGCCGCAGAGTTCATTATTTGTCTTTTTAGACTTATAATAGTTCTCTGGCTGATCATTGAGGTTGGCCCCTATATGGGAGCATCGTGGTGGTTGTGGTTTTGCGGCCCCATAAGGGATTATATGAAATTATGGTGGCCAGGATCATCTCGCTGATAATGACACGCTAAGTGAATGATCCAGTCCAGTAAGCATGCTTGACAAGTGTTCTTGACAGGAGTTAGAAAGTCTTCAACTCTTTAGCAAGGTGTGATAGTTTGCAGACCTGCCCTGGAATTATTCAAGTTGCAACTAGGTGGTTCTGTTGCTTAGAATTATGTCTTCGGCTTCCCAAATTATACAAAGTGGTTTGTCCACCATCTGATTAAGACTACTTAGTCAGGCGCGGATGTAAAACAAATCACACTCTGTAACGAGCTGACCAGCATCGCCTTTAAAAAAGAACACACCAATGTAAATGTTTTTTTGAAAGTAATGGTGTCTCAATATACACTTGAGGACTGTCGTCACTGCAGCCATGGCTATACTTTTTATTGTAACTATTAAAACAAAAGTGAGCTTCATCGCTTAACAAAATTCGGTCATGAAAATGGTATTTAAAAAAAGTGTGTAAAAAAGTGAATGGTGTTTTAAAAAAGCCAGCTAAACAGTATTGCCACCTTAAACATTTATGGCTCTATGAAAAACTTTCGATATAAGATAGAAATTGGAATTGTGGTTACCTTGGTATCATTTGGCGTTACTTATCTAAGTAGACTCGTTTCTGCCTTGTTTCTGTAATTTAAGTGACAAATTTCTTATAAGAAAATATTATATATATTATAATATCATCTTATATAACAGGGCGATCTTTTTTTAAATATGTGCGTATATTCTCCGACTTTTTTTCTCCATCTTAGGGAACTGAATTTCACATGCCATACTCGGAAGAAAGAATGAAATAGTGAAAATTTTAAAGCAAAATCAATATTAAACAAGAATGGACCAACAATTATATTAAAGGCTTTAGTTTTGGGTTAGTGGCATATGTTATGTACGTTTGTATCCTTTGGTGGAGATCTATAGAAATCACAGAATTTTCTATTGACAAAACAATATCTTGCGGTTTACCTTAAAAACCCTTTAACTTAGAAATGCCCATTTACCTTAGAAAGCAAATTAAGTCCCTTGACTTTCAACAAAGAAAATTTAACAAAATTGTGCAGATTTCAAAACAGACCAATAGTGTTGTGGAACCCTGCATAATTTCTGTTATTCGAATATTTATGAATATCTTATCTTCATTAAGTCTCATATTATAGGCAGACTTTACTCTCAAATGTCGACGAGAATACCAACGTAATTGCTAAAAATGTGTGTGTTGTCGCAATATTCCGTAATACAAGGTGGCCGCCGAGGAGGACAACCTAAGCTAATGCCGCCATTTTGGTAAACATTAGTCTTGACAGTTAATATTTGGCAGTCGTGAAGTAGACACGTAGTAAATTTATTATGGAAAAATTTTGGATAAATTAACGTGCTTTTGTCAAAATCAATCATCGATTACTGCGAGAATAAGAAAGTGACTTGCAACTTTTGAGAAAAACAACGTGCCAATAAAACGCACTATTTATTTTGCAGTGAATGATTTCGAGGAAAGAGGGTCTGTAGTTGATAGGCCCAAGCATGACTACAACGTACTGCAAGATCGGCTGAAAATATTACTGCTTCTCAAGAAAGTATTCAAAACAATCTCAATCAACCTCATTTCCACGCTATGCTCAGGAGCATTGTCTTTAAAGAACAACTTTGGCTACAATTTTGCACAAGGATTTGCATTTGTTTTCATGTACGATTCAGTTGACACAAGAGCTTCTTTTACAAAACCATTTACGCCGCCGTACATATGCCAATCGGATGTTACAGCTCGCCCATGACTATTCTGATTTTTATGAAACAATCATAATGAGTGACGCGTCACATTTTCAATTGCATCGATTAAAAGTGACAGTCTGTTGCGCAATTAAGTCACGAAGAATCATTGGACCTTACTTCTTTGAAAATGAAAATGGCGTAGCGGTAACTTTGAGTGATATCGTGATATGATTGAAAATTTTTTTGACAACTGCATGATTTGGGCTTGATTAACATGTGGTATCAACAAGGCGGTACCACATCGCATACAGTAATGATTAAAATGGAATTACTGCGATACCTCTTTCCACAACAAGTTAATTCAAGAAATGGTGATATTGTTGGCCTCCATGGTTAGCTGATTTGACTGCTCCAGAGTACTTTTTGTGGGGATATCTGAAAAAGTAAGGTTTATGCAAACAAATCAGAAACGCTTAAGCAACTCAAACAAAATATTCGTGATGAAATTAATGAACCACCACGTGAACTGTGTGGATTATAATGAAAAATGTGCTCAAGGGATATTGTAATTGTCGACATTAAATAAAACATTGCTCAATATAAGATCAATTCTCTTTCATTTAATCAAAAATTATAAACAAACAAAGTATATCTTCCCGGAGGACACCTTGTATTATGCACTTGCTTGTGGACATTAGCTTTATGGCAGCCAGAGCTCGATATCATACAAATCTGCTCTCCTGTATTAGCCTCTACCACGCATAGTCTGCGTTGTAGACTCACATCTTCTTCCATTTTGGTCTTGACGAGATTATACTTAAAGGTCCCACATAATCCATCATAAACAATCCATTATAAAAAAAAATGTTTTATCCTTTTTGTTTTTATTTATTTTGACTATCATTTTGTTGGCAAAAATGATTCAACACTAAACATTAAAAAATCTGACTTTTTTATGTTAATGACAAAGATGCAAAGCAGTGACTTGCGCCGACTCTGTTTTGCCTACAACAAGAAATAAGATGCTGCCGTTCAAACTGTGAAGTTGTTTGACGCTCAGTTCTTTCAAACTGGGCAGTTTAGTCTAGAGAAAAGAAAGGTGTTATATGTTATACGAGAGTTTTTAGGACATGTGACCAAAAGATTTAGGTAGTTTCCTCTTTCTCTTTTTTGTGATACCATTCTAGGGTTTGCAATACCGGGATACCGAATACCGGGATCCTGGGATACCGGACATTTTCAATACCGTGCAATACCGGTATTACACGAAACTTAAATACCGGTTTCCGGTATTATAATAAAATTAAATTCTAATATAAAACTTATAATAACTTCAATAAAACTTCAAATGATGCCAACAGATGGGGTTAAGATACCTTATATTTTAGTTGGCACCACTACACATAGCTGTCAGCTGTTATTGCATACAAGTTTTTTGTGATTCCCCAAAGTTATTGTGAAATTGTGTTATTTGTTTGTTGGATATTTAAAACTTAAAATAAATCGTAGTCATAAAAACAGATTTTAATATTAATAAGTATGTATTAAAATTAAATATTGTTATGTATTTATTTTATGGATAATTTTATCATCGCTTGTTTTCTTTAGACTATGGAAAATTATGACTGTGAAGAGAAATCGGCTGATGAAAATTCAGTGTGGTTTTATTTCCTTCGTGAAAAAAAGGACAAATTGGAAAGTGTAAGAAATGCAATAAAATAATTAAAGCTCAGGGAGGTAGTACAAGTGGTCTACATACCTATCTGAAGACATTGCATCAAATTAATTTTAAAAAAAGGGATGTTCCTACTTTGAGTATTACTTCCTAATACTTTGAGTATTAGAAGTGGGCCAGCACCATCAACCTCTAAACTAAAAAAGAGTACAAGTGCAAAAATATCATCATTTTTTGTTTCTGATATGGACAATTCTTTGGCTGCAGTTTTAGCTCGAATGACGGCATGTCATGGTTTATCCTTTAACATTTTTCGCTCTTCGATTGATATCAGGAAAGGTTTAGCTGCCAGAGGATACGAAAATATACCAAAATCTGTAAATTCGATACAAAAATTAGTTATGGAGTATAGTGGAAAAATTCGTGACCATATAATTAAAGAATTAGCGTCACAAATGCTTTCGGGTCAGAGATTTAGTCTGACATTTGATGAATGGACATCGGTAAAGAATCGACATTACTTAAATGTAAATGTTCATTCTAGTAACAAGAAATTTTGGAACTTAGGATTAATTCGTGTGCATGGATCCTTGCCTGCAGAAAAGTGCGTCAAGCTGATTGAAGAAAAACTTAAAATATTTGGACTTTCTTTAAATAAACACATTGTGTGCATTACTACAGATGGTGCATCTGTTATGGTCAAAGTTGGAAAATTGATTTCTCCAAGTCAACAACTTTGCTTAGTTCACGGGATACAATTGGCTGTAATTAAGGTTCTTTATACGATTCGCCAAAATTTTGAAAATGAAGATGAGGTCACAAATGAATCTGATTCCGAGAAGTCTGATCCTGAGGAAGACTATAACATGGACACAAGAGATGAAATTGAGAATAATATTGATGACATTGACAATGGTTTAACTTTAATTCAAGATAACAATAAAGGTAATTCTTTGCTTAGTCATGAAGAGATAGCTCCATTGATTCAAAAAGTTAGAAAAATTGTAAAGTTATTTAGACGTTCGCCAACTAAAAATGATAGAGCTTTACAGAAACATGTTAAAGAACAGTTTGGACAAGAAATGAATTTAGTTCTAGATTCTAGAACGCGCTGGAATAGCTTAGTTGCTATGCTAGAACGCTTTGTCCTATTAAAGACTTGCATTCAAAAGGCTCTCATTGATTTGAATTTAAATGCCGGCGAAATGTCGTTTTCGGAAAATGAATTTATTTTGACTACAACAGTTATTTCCAATTAAATTAACTGTGGAGGCTCTTTGTCGTCAAGATGCCACTCTTATAACTGCAGATGCCGCGTTACAACTCATGTTTAATCAATTGACAGAACAGAATACTTCCTTGTGTAATGAATTCAAGGAAGAACTCATTATTCGTGTACAACAAAGACGTACTGATTTATCAAGTCTCTTGCAATACCTGCATAATTCAAGCGAATTTGAAGTTAACCAAAGCAGCGACATTTTTTCCCGAATTAATAAGACAACAATCATAAGGAAAATTTTATACTTATTGGAACGCTTGTATTACACCAATGATAATGACAGTGACAACGTAGCAGCCTCTTCTATTCAAGATGAAATAAATGAAGATATGTCTTCCGATTCAGAGCCAGAAATATTAATGACAATGAAGGAAAAACTGGATATGGCTATTTCTAAGAAAGTCAACATTAAAATAAAGAAAACTACAAGTGGTGTTGGTGTATCAATAAAGGAAAATTCGGAAACATTAAATAAAGTTATTAAACAGGAAATAGCCTATTTCGAAGCTGAAAATATAAGGGGAAAATATCTCCAACTTGCATATGAATACCTTATGTGTATACCAGCAACCAGCATCGAGTCTGAGCGAGCCTTTTCAGCAGCCGGGCTACTATGTACCAAAATTCGTTCTAGACTAAACGATACAACTCTGGACAAATTAACTATTTTGCGGGCATATTTTCTTTCAAAAAAATAAACAAATTATTATTAATTAACTTTTATAACATATTTATGTTTAATTTTTTATCAATCCAAAATTTATGTTATTTTTTTATAATTGAATTTTGTGTTTTTGTAAATGAAATAATTTTTATTTGTTTTTTAATTGAATTTATTTTTATATTAACAGCCTTTTTTGTCCTCGATTAATTTCTTTAACTATAGCGGTATTAATACCGGGATCCCGGTATCAATAAAATCAAATACCGAAATACCGGTTTTAGAAATTCGGTCCGGTATTGCAAACCCTATACCATTCGCAAAAGCCAGTTGCCATCCTTTGGCATGCTGGTCAAACTTGTATTTAATACTGATATTGGAAAGCCTGCTGGTTTCTACTTTAGGCCTAGCCTAGTCTGGGCGACAGAAATCGCTTCAGCAGCAGCCGCAGACAAATGTTTTTATTCGAATTCTGTACAACTAACAATATTTTCAATATTGCTTTCAGCCTTAAAGTTGCAAGCGTAAGTTTTGTGTCTTAGCAGCAATACAAGTAATAAAAATTATTGTATCGCTATCACTACTTAAATCCTATTTGGTATTTGGAACTTAACTAACAGTAATTAGTAAGTATTTCCAAGCCCAAACACCTTCCGTCTAAGTGAACAGCTGGTACTGAATGCTGTTCAGGGCGTTTACAGCTGCGCTTTACAACAGTTCCATTTTTAATGGTGTTTAATTGTTATTGTGTGTGATATTTGTTGACAATTTATTTCATGAAATTGTTTTGTTGAGATCTGTCTACACATAACAAAATTATCTCTGGAGTTGATATGATCAATTAAGATGAGCAAAGAAAAGATGAGATAAAATAAGCTAACATTAGGTAACACTAGGTGACATAGCTTGTATATCTCTTCACGAGGATGAGTCCATTAGATATTCTTATTACACAAAAAATGAAAGATAAAAATCCTTAAATGTAAAATTGAAACTTGATTAAGTCAGCACAAAAGCTGGGTGACTGCTGATAATTTTGTAGACCTTAAAATAATTTGCAGGGAAAGCGTGATTTGATTTACATCTGCACCGACTATATAGTCATAATCAGATGGTGGTCAAACCACTTGGTTGATTGGACACGCCCTAGAAGGCCATGGAATACGTATATCCTCCGGTTACTTCTAGTAGCAATTTCGAAAGCCCGAAGTAGACCGCAGCCTTCACTCCTTGCTAAAGAGTTGGAGACTTTCCAACTCCTGGTCCAGAACGCATGAAGCTCTTTTTTATCAAGAACACGACAGCATTCATACTCACTGGACCTGAACCATTCATTGTTTTAATTTGAATGATCCGACCCACAAACTCTCACGAGGGTCCGAAACCACAACCACCACGATACTCCCATATAGGGGCCAACCTCAATAACCAGTCAGAGCACATCATTGTCTAAAGACAACAAATAGTGTACTCTGGGGCAACTGATTCCCGTGGAAATATGAGGATTGTCCAGGTGACTCCTACTAGCCTTTGAGGGGCCTGGGCTCCCTTCTACCCCGCAAGACACCAGTCTTAATGGAATAGTAGGATCCAAAAAGACTATAATGTGCCCCGGGGGAATTTTACAGGGAAAAATTTTTGTTTTTCAAATAATGGAATAATGAAACTTATCGGAAAGTGCTTTCGGAATTTCTACGGCTATATTATTTTGTTATGCCGCCATTTTGGTAAACATTAGTCTTGACTGTTCATATTTGGCAGTCGTGGAGTATATATGTGGAAAATTTGTTATGGAAAAATATTTGATAAACGATTAAAACATGTAATCGTTAAAACATTATATCAAAATCAATCATCGATCACTGTGACGATGAGAAAGTTACGTGAACTTTTTGGGAGAAACAACATGCACTATTTATCGTGTAGTGAATGATTTCAAAGAAAGAGAGTCTGCAGGTGAATCATTGGAGCTTAATTCTTTGAAAACAAAAACGGCATATCGGTAATGGGAAGCGATATGATCGAAAATGTTTTAACACCACAGCTGTATGCTTTGGACATGATTAATATGTGGTATAAACAGGATAGTAACATTTCGCATACAGCCAGGATTATAATTAAATTACTGCAAGACCTTTTTCCACAACATGTTATTTCAAGAAATGGTGATGTTGATTGGCCTCCATGGTCGCTTGATTTATCTCTGCTCTGGACCTTTTTTGTGGGAGGGATATGTGAAAAGCAATGCTTATGCAAACAAATCAAAAACGTTTAAGCATTTCAAACAAAATATTCGTGATGAAATTAATGAAATACCACGTGAAATGAAATGAAAAATGTAATGGAAAATGTGCTCAAAAGGGTTCGCAATTGTGAGGCCAACAGAGGCGGACATTTATCTGATATTGTATTCCATGCATAACTGCCGACATTTTAAATAAAACATTTATCAATTAAGTGCCATTCCCTTTCATTTAATCAAAAATTATAAATAAACAAATTAGTATACTTTCCCGGTGGATATGATGAATATGATGAATATTTTTTGATTTTATAACTATGTTCTTGACATATCCTTTATATCCTGTTATGAGAAAGAAACTATTGTATTAATTGTATTATTTTTTTTTTTTTGCAGAATTTATTATTTCAAACTCTCTGAAGAGTTAGGGAAAATTGCATGAATTTAAACAGCGAGTCAATCCACAAAAGCACTTAGCGTCCACTCGAATATGTTGGTATGCGAGCTCCAAAGTTTCAAATTTTGAAAACACTACAAATTGCTAATACACTAACACACACATGCATACGAACTTTGGTCAGCAACTAAAACTCCAAGAAATGTGACGCCAAATACTTAAATTCGATAGCTGTACTCGCATTTTCTCTTCAACACAACAAATTTTTTTAGTAAATTATTTTCTTTTTCTGAATTTTGTTGCTTTTACTCATTACTTTGTTGTTGTTGTTGTTGTTGTTGTTGTTGTTGTTGTTGTTGTTGTAGGTAAATATGTCTTCATGGAATACAAAACAAAAAAAAAAGAAGCAAAATTACAAATTAAACAACAACGATGAGTTGTCAAATAGCAGGCAGTCAAAAAGACATGTTACGTTGCGTTATTGTCTCTGTGTCTTGTAGGCGAATGTTTTGTGGTCTCTTCTTCTTTTGAATTCTTAATAAATCAAAGTACAGAATATAAATTGGAACTAACACGCCTTCAACAATCGCAGTTAGTATTTTTCAGCCAACGGAGCCTCACATACAGCCGTAGCGAGTGCAAGCTTTGGTCTGATCTTAAAAATCAATAACAATTTTAAATCAAATAATAGACCAAATAAGGATATTGTGGGAAAAATTAGTGATTTTGTTGTTGTTTTTTTTTTGTAAAAGAAATATAAAAATTTTGTGGATTCTATTTAAGAAAACAAAAATAAAATAATAGCAAAAAATTTCAAAAAAAAAAAAAAAAAAAACTTAAGTGCTAAAGTGCCTTGACTGTTAATTTATTAATTATAAAACAAAAATATAAAATAAAAAAAGACTTCCAACAATTAATTAGTATTAAAATGTTGCAGTTAACTTTGTTATTAATATGCCTAAGTGGATACTGTTTAGCCGGTCCTGTCGGCCTAAAGGTAAGTAAAAGACTTTTTTCTTATAAATTTTTTAATTAACAAATTTTTGATTTCCAACACACCCACATCCCACTGGGTGCCTGCAAATATTTTTAGCCTTTCGAAAAAGTTAAATTCCTAAAGGTTTTTAAGAGAGATCAACTCCTTCTTTAATCATAATCTGTTGCTGTCGTTGCGAAACTTGAAAAAATATTAAAACTGTATAAGAGCAAGTACACATCCGATTTTAGTCAAGGAATATATTTAAGCTAAACTGTATCATTTTTTCCTTATCCTCGGTCTAAGTGGTTAACGTAAATAACTTAATTCTCTTCGTTCCGTACTATACATCCCTCTTTTAGAGTCTTTAAATTATTTCTTATCAATTGCTGGTGCCATTATGTTTCATCAAGACTTCGTCTTGGTATTAAAAGAAGAATTTTACCAGAATTAAAACGGAAAAGCTGTTAACCACTTGCTTAATCATTCGTATAATTTCATTTGTTCTTTATTAGAAGCAGCCCAGATATTCATCTATCGATCTGTTTATTATATAAAAGAATTAGCCCTAAATAAACTCTCTAAATGTGCTTCCTATCTAGTGTTTCATCACAAGTGAGTTTTAGTGATTTTCAGGATTTCAAAGTAAACCAGTTTCTCTACGCCTATTTTCTGTCTTTTGCTGACTGGAAGCGGAAATTGTAACCTCAGCTTTAGTTAACCGACTCGACTAAGTGCCCAATGCATTCATGTTTTCTAGTCGCCAATAAACTATAATTAGCCTTCAATCAAACGCCTTAATCCAATAAAGTGATGAACCCCTTGGCCACTACACTTGAGCTAGTTATTGAGAATGATTTTAATTGCTTTCCCACAAGGCAAATGAAGTATTCCTTCCTTTGCATTCATTCGGTTTTTCATTAGGGCTAGGTAGTGGAAGTGTTTTATAATCTCTGCATTATCTACAATATATTTCATTCTGTGTGACTTTGAAATAAATGTTGACTTATTCCTCGAGGCCATCAAATGTAGCGAGATAATCTGCCTGAAGCTGAATGACGCCACAATAAGTTGGCAACTCTGCAGAAAACTTATAAAGAATCGAAAGGATCTAAACGCTTAACTGTTTAGTTATCTATCACACTTACCCTAGCTGTGATAGTCGGAGACAGTTATCGATTTCTGAATCAAGAATTCTTAGGTTATTTCACTATTAAAGTATTTAATTATGGCTTTTATTGTAATATCATCATCGGCTCCAAACTAACTTTTGCCGTTAGACTCTTTGCCATAGAGTAACCCCGGACGTCCCCAGAGGACGCAATCGAATCTTGTTAACCACTTTCCATACCTCTGTAGTCTCTAGGGGTAAAAGACGGTACCCGTCGCTTAGGCTAACAGAAGCATAAAACTGGAAAAGATAACACTTCGAACACTTCGAAATCCTGACCACTGACTTTTTACCTGCTGCCACAAGAACTAGTACGGTCCCTGTGCCAGTTATTGATGAGGCTCCTTGGAGAGTAACATAGCGGCTGTATTTAAGCCCAACTCCATGGATATTAAGTTGTTTGGAATTGTTCCGCCATTAAATGAAACACTCTTGTCATTCTTTTCTGGCTGTTTGTTCGGTATGAACGGCGAGCACTTTCGATGTGAAGACATAATTTTCAAGCCGTGTTCTAATCTGGGGTTAGGTCATCATGCAGGTAACCATATTAATCGTGAAAACACTACCCATTAAGGCATGCTTGCCTTGAAGTTTTCGCCTCCATAATGATATCACTTTGGCAGCTCGAGCCACCTGGTTGTATGGCGGCCTTTAAATAGTATATAAGGACGCTTGAGGTGGAACAGCGCTTATAAAACCATGTAGACCGGCTATGGGAGAAACGCTTTGCACATAAACATGGTGGCTGTGCTATAAACTTAAATCGCTGGGAGGGGTTTTATATCCCATATACCGCCCATACCGCATGCTTGCCTTCAAGTTTTCACCTCCAAAATGATATCGCTTTGCCTGCTCGAGCCACCTGGTGTTATGGCGGCCTTTAAATAGTATATAAGGACGCTTGAGGTGGAACAGCGCTTATAAAACTATGTATGCCGTTTTCAGGAGAAGTGCTTTGAACAGAAGCATTGTGGCTGTGCTTTAAACTTAAATCGACGGACTGGATTTTGTATCCCATATACCGTCCATGGTGTAGTGATTGTTTATATGGTCTCCAGCTCTTTGATGTTAAAAATTGTTGCCTGTCTTGTCGTTGTATAGCCTCAGAATGCTGGTAGACGTTTCGTTGTAGAGCCAGCATGATTAGGTACTACAAGAACCCGTACGGCCTTTGTTCTAGTTTATTGGTGCAGTCTTTTGAGGAGTAACGTAGTGGAATAATGAACCAACCCCATGAGGTTGAGTCATCATTATACCCATTCAAGGTTTGCCTTGAATTTTTCGCCTCCTTAATGTTGTCACAGGTATTACGGTATATAAGGAAGCTTGAAGTGGAACAGCGCTTATAAAACCATGTAGACCGGCTATGGGAGAAACGCTTTGCACATAAACATGGTGGCTGTGCTATAAACTTAAATCGCTGGGAGGGGTTTTATATCCCATATACCGTCCATATCGCATGCTTGCCTTCAAGTTTTCACCTCCAAAATGATATCGCTTTGGCAGCTCGAGCCACCTGGTGTTATGGCGGCCTTTAAATAGTATATAAGGACGCTTGAGGTGGAACAGCGCTTATAAAACTATGTATCCCGTTTTCAGGAGAAGTGCTTCGAACAGACGCATTGTGGCTGTGCTTTAAACTTAAATCGCTGGGAGGGGTTTTATATCCCATATACCGCCCATAATGTAGTATTTGTTTAGATGGTCTCCAGCTCTTAGATGTTAAAAATTGTTGCCTGTCATGTCGGTATATAACCTCAAAGTGCTGGTAGACGTTTCGTTTTAGAGCCAGCATGATCAGCTACTCAGTTTAATCTGTATTAAAATATTTCGATATTTAGTCCAGCAATGTAAATGAGAAGATTCCGGCGCTGCGCTTGCTCTTCGGTAAACATTTCTTCCAAGGTCAGTTTCTATTATTTTCAATATACAGGGTGTCCGCTGGGATGATCTTATATTGATAAATGTTTTATTTAATGTCGGCAATTATGTATGGAATACAATATCAGATAAATGTCTCTCTCACAAATGCGAGCCCTGTTGAGCAAACTATTCATTACATTCTCACACATTTTACGCAGTTGCTCAAGCGTTCCTGGTTTGCTTGCACAAATTTTGCTTTACAATTGTTCCTTGAAGACCAAGATTCTGAGCACTGAGGTTATGGGGATGAGGAAAGAGGGACTAGTGCTTGTGGACATTCAATTTGAACTTTTCTACATTAAAAGTGACAGTAAACAGATATGGAGAAAGTTTTCCACATACAGACTGTTCTGCTGAAAAACGAAATTTTCCCTGTAATGGGTAGTGCGATTCACTGGCCAATCAACAACAAATGGATATGCTCTCAACGAAAATCGTGGTAAACGCAAAAACGTGTGAGTTTCGGGAACAATTGAGTCGATGCTCCAGAGAATCAATAGAGTTGGATACCATACTATCACCAATGAGCTTCTTGGCCCTCTTCTGTACGCGGTCAAGCAACACCAAAATAGACTTTGGAGCGCTGGGCCATACATGAGAGTTATATTCCAATCAGACGGACGGACGGACGAACGGACGGATGTAGGTGGTATAAATAGTACGAAGATCGGATGGAGTGAAGTATCTCGTACATAGTTTTAGAAAACCGAGGCACTTGAAAGCTTTTTTATAAACGTGAAAAATATGTTAAATCCATCGTACATGGCAACAGCTTCCGATTCCGTAATACTTATATCACCAATAGTAACAGATGCAGCACCATCTTTGCGTAAGCATACAACATTGCGTCTTACAGAATTGAAGTTGATGGATTGTTTCGAAAACTTTCTTGAGCAGCAGTAATGTTTTCAGCCAAATCTTGCAGTAGGTTATGCCCCATGCCATGAAACCATTCACTACACGATAAATAGAGCGTTTTGGTGGCACGTTGTTTCTTCGAAAATTTTCACGTAACTTTCTCATCGTCACAGTAATCGATGAATGATTTTAATAAAAATTCTTGAATATTTTTCTATAATAATACGACTGCCAAATAAATATGAATTGTCAAGATTAATGTTTATCAAAATGGCGGCAGAACAAAGTAGTATACTTTCCCGGCGAATACCCGTATTTTACAAAGCCGGTCACTAATTGAAAAAATCAATAGATGGAATTGAATTAAATTGGAATCTTGCAGTTTTTAAAAATTTTATGGCTCTGAAATAGGGGTAAGTTAAGGTAGTAACCTGCTTAGTCTGCCACATTATGTTGTTGAAGTTCAGCTCTCTTTCAAGAATGCCACTGGCATAAGTAAAGCGAATTATTTGAGGTTAGATTAAAACGAAATAAGCTCGATGATCCAGTAAACTCTGTTTAAAACTGGAGTTATTTATCTAAAGCCCTGGCTTTTCTTACTATCCAGGAGCCAAAACAAATTCGTATTTCCTTTTCGATTTTAAAAATAATTTATATAATTTCAGCCACATTTTTTAACTTTACAACTCATGTGTCTGTTTTTTATATTTTTGAAACTATAATTTTTATAAATTTTTATAGTTTTTTAAACGATCTTTTTTATCTTTAATAAATATCTTTTTCCTTTTTTTTAGATCTTTTTTTATATATTTTTTCTTTTCAATATTTCGCTTTCCTTTGGAAAGCTTCTTCAGGAATAAATTTTTTTTAAATTTTTGAAAACAAAAAAATTAAAAAAAATTTTTTCCTGAAGAAGCTTTCCAAAGGAAAGCGAAATATTGAAAAGAAAAAATATATAAAAAAAGGTATAAAAAAAAAAGAAAAAAGATATTTATTAATTTTTATAAATAATTTTTCTTTTTTTTTTTACAAAATGACCTTTCTGGCTTTTTTTTTTTGTTTTTAATAATATAACCATAATATCCATATAACGAAAGGAAGCACACGTGCATATCCGTTTTACCTTTGCAACATTTTGTCACTAAAGAACACATTCAGATTACGGAAGTAATTTTAATATTTTTCTCTTTTGGCTAGTCTTTCTCTTATTTTGCTCACTCTCATTCATAATGTTTTCATTAGCAATTTTTTTTATGTTCCCATCTATCAGTTGCTGGTTTACATTTAGTAGTTCAATTAAATATTCTAAACATGATTTCTCAGACCCGCTATTAAAAAGGCCATACATTTGTCTTGTTTTTTTATATTTTTATTTCTTGTTAAAGGTGCAAGAAAAAATGTTTAAAGGTTCTTAAAAAAAATTATTACATTTCTTTTTCTATATGAAAAATGTCTACGTTTGCATGTGTTGGTCATAATATTTTTTTTTTTTAATATTCTTTTGCCAAAGTTCTTTTGTTGCTGGCAGACCTGAAAATTAGAATTTTGTCAAATGCTCAGACGTCAAATATACAAAAGTACTAATGTACTAAATTGTATGACTACATGTATGTTTGTGTGTGCAAGTTTGCATATCCAATAATTTTTATGGATCCATAAAAACTCATTCAGACATTTATGCATTTAAACAGATGTACAAATCAACAGTTTTATAAGTTAAAAATCAATAAATTAATTATTGGCAGCGGTAACGAAAAAGGCGGAAATTTTTTATATATTTTCAGAAGCATTTGTGTGCTTTCACATTTTAATAATTTCAAAGAAAATATGATTATAAAAATTCTTACACAATAATTTATCTATAAATAATCTAAAGACATGATTAAAATTTTTAATTGCCAACGCACACACACACACACACAGTCACCTACGCATACTGGCAAGTAAAACTTATGAATGACTGATATATCCTTTTTGCCTGAAGATAAAAACGGCTGATCGCTTTTTTGATATCATTTGAATGATCCAGTCTAGTGAGCATGCTAGACATGTGTTCTGGACAGGAGTTGGAAAGTCTCCAACTCTTAAGCAAGGAGTGATGATTTGCAGCCCTGCTCTGGAACCATCGAAGTTGCAACTAGAAAGTTCTGTTGCATAGAATTATAGCTTCGGCTTCCTAGGAAGAGCATGACGTTCCAAATTATGCAGTGGTTTGGTCCACCATCTGATTAAGGCTTTATGGCCAGCGGCGGATGTAAATCGAATCACACAGTTTACAGTTTGTGACTCTGGTAACACTCCAACTAAATATCGTTTGCTCGTAAAACAGTCACCTTTTACGAATGCAGATTGGCTTTGGCAAGTTTTTTGCTCATGACCTTCTGTTTTACCAAATTCTTTAATCAACCCAAAATATTCGTAGGCTGCAATTATAATGCGTGGGCAGATTTGAGGTTAAGAAGTAAATTCTCCCTCAAATGATTAAAAATCAACCGTTGAGCCGTCATCCTCTGACATTTATTTAGTAAAAAATGTAGAAATTTCAATCATGGCACGTTACACTCTTCAATTCACAAAATTCGAGCAGCTTTTCTTCGTAACAAAGCTCCTTTTGGAAAGGGAATGCCTTATTTAATCCCCAAAATTCAAAGCTTACGATATTGTTGCTGATAATAGGCCAAATAATACGCTCGTAGTGGGTGTAGTGATGCAAATAATAGCGCTATAGCAAAATAACAAAATGTAGAGAATGAGCCTCGAACATCAACACGCCGACGTCCACAATAATTGGACATCACTAGAGGCACTTTGCGCAACATTTTGCATAAACATTTTCATCTTTAGGCTTAAAAAATTGAACTCGTTCAAGAATTAAAGCCGGCCGACCATTATTTGCGTTAAATGTTTGTAAATTGGCATTTTGAAAAACCTCAGTGATGAGGCTCATTTTTATTTCGTCGATTATGACAACAAGCAAAATTATCCAACATGGGGCTAACATGATCACATAATCACAATCCCCCCGGGGGCACATTTATCGATCCTTATGAAATACTTGACCATCTAGACCTGTGCTGCTGGGGGTATAAGGGAGCCCAGTTCCCTGAAGGCAAGCAGGGAGTCAACTGGAAGCTCCACGTTATTTCCACGGGAATCAGTAAGCCCCAGAGTTCCGCTAATTGTCTTTTTAGACTTTTAGCTGTTTCTCTGACTGATTATTAAGGTTGGCGCTTCGGGAGTATCGTGGTGGTTGTGGTTGTGGTTTTTCGGCCCCAGCATGAACTGATTATGCGGGCCAGGATCATTTCGCCTTTGGTAACACCAACGGGTGAATGATCCGGATCCAGTTAGCATGCTAATCATGTGTTCTGGACCAAGAGTTGGATAGTCTAAAGCTCTTTAGCAAGGAGTAGTAGTTTGCAACCCTGCTTTGAAACCGCTAAAATTGCAACTAGGAAAGACCTGTTGCTAGAATTAGTCCTCGGCTTCCTAGCAAGTGAATGACATTGCTTTTCATTCCCAGTGGTTTGACCACCATCTGATGTGCAGATGTAAATCTTATCACGAAACCACATAATCATAAAAACATAATCATGACTAAGGCATATGGGAATCACAAAATACTCAAACAATCCTCAAAAAGCCATTACTTCCAAAGAAGGTAACTGTATGGGATTCGTGGTCAGGCGGCATCATCGGCCCAAATTTTTTTTTTTAAATAAGCAATGCAACGCCCTTAACATAAATTCTCTGCACCACCAAACCATGATAACCAATTTTTTGTAGTCACACTGTGTTTTGGGTTCAGTGAGACAGCGCCACAAGCCACAGAAATAATTCAGTTATTACATAAGCAATTTCTCGGCCGCCTAATAACTCGATTTGGCGATGTCAATTGGCTGCCTCGTAACTTAACGTTGCATTATTTTCTTTTGGGTCATGTGAATGATCGTGGTTCACGTGAACAACCTACAAACTGCTGACTCTCTAAAGAATGGAATTCGTTGCTGCATTGACAAAATAAGCGAAGCTTTATTGCAGAATTTTTTTCAACATTTTGTGAAAAGAGCGAATGTGCTAGAGGTGCACATTAAGCCGACATCAAATTCCAGTATTGATTCCAGTATATTGGTATGAAGTTGGCAAAAAAACATGTGTGTGTTTAAAGCTAATGTATTTCCTAACCTCAAATTTTCCCCACCCATTAGTTATGCTTTGCTCGCTTTAACTAAATTTTGGACTATGGTCCAAATCAAAAATGCTATAAAGAACTTTTAATTATCTCATTTGCTTTTCTTGTATTTATCACCTAGAGACTCTCCTTCTTCGAAATCATTCACTACACGATAAATAGTGGATTTTGTTGGCATGATTTTTCACGTAATTTTCTCATCGTTATAGTAATCGATGATTGATTTTGATAAAATGTTTTAACGATTAAAACACGTTGGTTTATCGAATATTTTTCTATAATAAATTTGCCACGTGTCTACTTCACGACTGTCAAATATGAATAGTCAAGACTAATGTTTACCAAAATGGCGGGTAAACCGGCGGACACTTATTTTATGTAAGAAATCTATTCAAATATTCGGATAGAAACGATTTGTTTATGCTCAACTCGTACATAAATATATTATGCTCAAATATGTCTTATAATAATTATTATCAATAAATATTTCGAAATCAAAAAGAAAATTATTATCAGCAATTGCAAGTTATTTAATATTTTTACTAAATAATCCAAAAAGAAGAAGAAGAAGAAGCAAAAAAGAAATGCCTCAATAATATTATTTACGAAATAATATGTGAGGTGCTGCTTGAGACTCCAAATCAATCAAAAATGCGCAGGTGCAACTGTTCGGTGATGGCACATGCCTTTTTATATTAAAATTATTTAATAAATCACCAGCAAACAACAACAACAACAATAAACAGCAAAAAAAAAATTCAATAATTTAGGCCCACAAAAACATTTTGTTTTTGTTTGTTTTTATTTTCTAACTCTCCTAATTTGCTTAAGTCAATTTTTAATTTTGAAATTGTATGGGAGTAAAGGCCTGATTTTATTGTGGGCAATAAATAAAATGTTGGCGGTTTCAAATTTCACTTTACACCTTCTCCAGAAAATTAGAACAGAAGTGAAATTTTTAAAATGTTTATACAAAAATACCACATCGTTGTATAAGTGTAGAGTTGTATTACTTGGCTGGCTAATCGCAAGGTAGTAAAGTCACGTGCATTTGCTCATGTGTTTATTATCATTTGTTTTGTTTAATTGTTGAAATCGCAATGTTGAAATTGTTGTTTTAAATTCAATTTTAAATTCAAATCATGTTTTAAATAAAAGCAAAAAAATATAAAATTGATTATGTTTCGATCAATTACTAGAGCAAAGCGATATGGAGAACCTGAAACATATTTATGAAACAAAGTGTGGGGAAATTTGAGGTTAAAAAGTAAAATATCTGTCAAATGATTAGATGCCATCCTTTAACATTTATTTACTAAAAAGTTGGAAAAATTTAGGCGTGCAATGTTACTCTCTTGAGCAAAGGATTTCAATTGTGAAAATTTAAAAATTTACTAGTAAAATGAATAAAATTTTTCGGTATCATTTCGTAAAATTCGATCAGTTTTTCAGGCTCCTTTCGAGACGGCTGGGCAATATTTAATTCCTAAGTTTAAGCTCCTGTATATTGCTGACAATAGATCACCAAAATATGATCATAGTAGCCGTAGTAATGCAAATATAGGCGCGTATGGCAGTGTTGAGATTAAGCCTGAAAAATCGACTCGTCGACGTTCGCAACAAAATCATCTTTAGTATGAAGCTCAATTTTAATTAAGCGGCTATGTAAACAAAATTATTGCAAATGGGACTCAGCAGTTTTTCAGGCTCCTTCTGAGATCGTTATGCGTAATTTAATCACTAAAATCGAAACTCAGGATACTGTTGCTGACAATAGATCACCAACATATTTTTTTTAGAGCAGTAGCACTTCAGGCAACAATGCCTATTTAGTCAAGTACCTACATTCTTTAGGAAAGGGTTGGAGAAGAGATGCGACAGGTGGTGAAAGTAGAAGAATAGTTACGAAAATTAACTGTCGTAGAAAACACCTCAGTGAGCAGAGACAATGCCTTCATCACTGAGCAGCCCCACCGACAGTCAATTTTTATTTGTAGTGAAAAAAAAAACAAGGTTTTTGTTGGGAATCGAACCCACAACCTCCAGTCATGTAAGCTAGCACACTACCTACTCGCCTACAGAGGCCTACGGTCATAGTGGCCGTAGTAATGCAAATATAGCCACGTACGTCAGTGTTGAGATTGAGCCTGGAACAGCAACTCGTCGACATTCACAACAATTCGGCAGGACCTTAAATTTGTCAACAAAATCATTTTTAGTATGAGGCTCATATTAAATTAGGCGGCTATGTAAATAAAACTGTCGCAAATGGGAGTCACAAAATCCATATACAGTCTTCGGAAAACCATTATATCCAAAGAAAGAGAGCATACAGTGTGGCGATAGACAGCCTTAATCAGATGGTGGACAAACCACAATTGTATAATTTGGAACGTCATACATGCGTCCTAGGAAGCCGAAGACATAATTCTAAGTAACAGAACCACCTAATTGCAACTTTAATGATTCCAGGGCAGGGCTGCAAACCATCACACTTTGCTAAAGAGTTGGAGACTTTCAACTCCTGTCCAGAACTCATGTCTAGCATGCTCACTGGACTGGATCCTTCACTTTATGTTTCATTATTAGTGATATGATCCTGGCCACCATAATTTTCATAAATCCCTTATGGGGCCGCAAAACCAGAACCACCACGTTACTCTCATATAAGGGCCAACCTCAATGATCAGTCAGAAAACTATTAAATGTCTAAAGAGACAAATAATGAACTCTGCAGCTCACTGATACCCGTGGAAATAAAGTGGAGCTTCCAGTTGACTCCCTGCCTGTCTTCAGGGGACTGGGCTCCCTTTTTCCCCAGTTGCACTGTGTCTAGATAGTGGAATTCTATAAAGACCATATTTATGTGCCCCCGGGTGGAACAGTGCAGCGATATTAGCGGCCCGTATTTTTTGGAAAATGTTGCCACAATTGGCTTATGTTTCCGCAACTTTTATTTTTAGCGAGATGGCATCACAAGCCATACATTCACCCAAACAATTCAGTTATTGGATGAGAAATTTTTCGATCTCGTAGTTTCATGATATCAATTGATATCTTCTGAGTTCTTGTAAGTTAACGCAGCTGACATATTTACTCTGGGGTCATTTGAAAGACCGAGATTACGTGAACAATACAAAAACAGCTGACACTCTGAAATTCGTCACTGCATTGACGACATAAACGAAACTTTGTATCAAAATGAGCTTCAAAGTTTAATGACAAGAATGAACGTCTATCGGCGTGGACATTTGCCTGATACCGTATTGTGTTTTAAGCCAATTTATTTCCTATTCTTAAAAAATTTCCACCCACTTGCTGGCAATGCCAATTTTAAGGCGAATCTAATGCTTTTACATCTGTTGTTATTTTGCACGCACCAAAGGAATTTTAAATCATCGTTGAAACTAGGCGTGCAATGCTTTGCTTAACGCTAAAAATTAATTTTGACTATAGACTCTCCGGAAAAGTCTGGAGTAGATGCAATTGAAAGGGTAGGGTCTACTTTAACATCTGCTAACTTAGAGGACTACGTCGCCATTACACATAACTTGCTACCTTTCTTTTGTTTGATAGGCTCTCTAAGAAATTTGATGACATACACTCACTGCTTGGGGACTGTGGTGATCTTCTACTCTACTACCATAGAATAGATCGGATTTTCCTCTCAGCGCAACACTATCTGAGTTATCCCCTGCCAAGGAGAAGCTGAAACTCAACAGCAATCATTATAAAAGAGTTTAGGGATTTAAGGAAGAGTTGGAATATCGAAAATTGTTTATATAACTTCTTCACTCTCTTTAACAGCTGCAAAGCAACCATTGGCATCCATTTTTGCGAGTGCTTAGGGTACTTTTTGAAGCAAACAGAAGTAATAAACTCTAAAATCTAAGTGATTTCCACACTAGGTTAACCTAACCTAACAAACTTTTTCCTTCCAAATAAAAGACACAAAAGCGGTTCAGTTAGCGCACCCAAATGTTTCATACCCAGTAAAAGATGTGGCTGAAGAAAGATTGCTAAATTTTTTTAACACTTCATCTAAATCATTGTAAAGAGTTACTAAATTTTTCTCGCAACTTCTCAACTCCTCTTAGTACAGTTAAACTTTAGTTAAGGGAAATGTGAACTTCTGCTTTTTAAATTTTAGCATCATTATCTTGAAATAAAAATAAAATTCTTAAGACTTTTTTAATTCTACAATTATAGCGCAATATGCCCATAGTGCAGCGAAGAAATGATGCCGCTCCTTTAGCCGAAATTGAAACAGCAGTTAATGAAGATCCCAATGAAATGATGATCATGTCTACGTTATCATTGCCAAGTAATGCCACATCCATTCGAGCTGACATAACAGATGGATTTTCGTGTTTGAACAAGACTTATGGTTATTATGCCGATGTGGATAACGATTGTCAAATCTTTCATGTATGCATGCCAGTCACTTATGCCGATGGTAAGGAGAATACTTTCCGCTGGAGTTTCATTTGCCCCGAAGAAACTATTTTTAGTCAGGTAAACACTTTAAAATTGTTTTAAAATACTGTCACGAAATAAACACTTTATCTTTTCCAATTCTTTAGGATTCCTTTACATGCATGCGCCCTGATGACATGACAATCTCTTGTGAAGAATCATATCAATATTACGAACTTAATCGTAACTTTGGTATAATAGACTCAACTGCGGAAAAAGAAAACAACAACAACGAGGTTGCTGAAAATAATGACACTGACGATAATGAAACTTTCTTGGAAGCTGAAGCCGAACCTGCGGCAGTTAAGCCTGTTGTGCAAAAGGAAATAGAAAAAGAAAAAGGCGCCACACAACCCAAGCCTATACGTAGAAAACCATCTCATTCATTCGCTATACAGAAGAAGCCCACCAACTCTTATCCATTACGGAAAATACCTCAAGTCTTCGAATCACCTGCCATTCAACTTGCAGAAGACGTTAATGCAAGTAGCAAGCCCGTAGAAGAAAATCTAAATAAACCTGCTGTACAGAAATTTTCTAGACGCCCCATAGCTGCTGTCTCCAATTCGTTTAAAGATAAAATTCAAAACTCTAAGACAGAAAATGTGATGGCTACTAGGACTGACTTGTTTAACCAAATAAGAAAACGACCCACTATGTTCAATAGGAAGCCAGTAGAACAAGCAGGAGAAGAAAAAAAGCCAGAAGAGCATGTAAAAATTGAAACTAAAATCGAACAACAGAACTTTTCTCCCATGGAATCTATCGTGCCTCTCTCAAATACTGAGACTGAAGAGGCCGATGCAGATGTCCAAGCATCAGAGAGCAATCATATCTTTGTAAAAGCAGAAGACTCTACTCAAAATAAAGAAAACTCTAACAAAATTCCCGAAGAATCGGTTAAAGTTTTAGAAGCTTTCGAAGAAATACCTGCTGTTATATCTGAAGTTGTCGATTCGCCAAATGCTGAGGAGGAAGAAACCACTAAAGAAATTAAAAAATCTCAAGGTGCTGAAGAACCCCAAATAAAAGAAGAGACACAAAGTGCTGAAGAAGTGCCAGCTGGCGGAGAAACTCCATATCTTAAGGATATTCAAACAGATCAAGAAACAGAAGAAATTAAAACCGCCGAAGAAATGGAAACAAACGAAGAAAAGATAAATATTGAAGAAGATCCAGCTAAGGAAGAAACACCTGAAGATCAAAATAATCTTAGAACATCAGCTGAGGAAATTCAAAATATTGATGATCCTAAAGTAGCTGAAGAAGTTGTTCAAGAAACGCAAGCAGATGAAGAAGCGGATAAAGATTTTAAAGTCGTAGAAAACTTAAAGATTAGCGATGAAATACAAAATGTTCCAGAGGCTCAACAAATTGAAAAAGATTCTCAAGTTGCCGAAAAAGAAAATGAAGCCGTGGAACCTCAAATTGTTGACGAAATGAAAAATGCTGAAGAATCTCAAATATCTATGGAAGATCAAATTGCCGAAGGAACTTTAGTTGGAGATGAAACTAAAACTGTTAAAGAAACGCATGCTTTTGCAGAAGAAATCCCGGAAGCTCCTCAAAATTTAAGAACGTCTGCTGAAGTTATAAATAATAATGAAAATGCTCCGCTTACTGGAAAACTTCCAACAATAAATGCACAAATAACTGACGAAATTCCAGCTCTCCAGCAAACTGAATCAGTTGATGAATCTAAGACAGTGGAAATGGCTCAAGCACCAGAAGAAGAGCAAAAAAAAGAAGAAGTTCAAACAGTTGAAGAAATTCAAGAGGCTGAAGATAAAAAGCATATGATCGCTGTTCAAACTCAAGAGGTCAAAGTTGCAACTGTAGCAGAAGACGCCTTACTAGTAGATGAGCCCCAACCGGTTGTTAGGAACGTTGAACAATCCCAAGTTTTGGAAGAAGCTGAAATAAACTCCGAACCTATAAAAAGTCATGACACAAATGATTCTGAGCTAGTAAAGTCCGATGGTATTGCTGAGCCTACCATTTTTGAGGAAAACTCTGAAGAAGGCTTTAATGAAGTTCCTGCTCAAACTATAGAAAAAATGGAATCTGAAAACCCAATGAGGGTTCCAGAAACGATGCATATTACTGAAGAAGTTAGTCAGCCAGATGCTGTAATGCAGCAAATGTACGAAAACACTGATATGAACAAACAATCTGCTGGTGGATTTAAACCAGTTGATCCCGTTATGGCCCAGGAAGCTGAACAATTAATTGTAGATTTTATAAATACTCTGAGAAATAATGATTTCACCAATGAGACTCCCAGCATGCTCGTAGAACAGCATAACGACGAAGCAGCCGAAGAAGTAGCAGCTCCTATCGATGTGGCTGAAACACAAGAAGCTGAAAAATTTGAAAACGGTGAAAGAGAGGAAGAAGGTAAAAACATTGAAGAAAAACCAGAACATCAAAATGAAGCTCAGGCTGAAATGACTGAAACTCATGTTGACACCGTTGAAGAAACGGAAAATATTCCTGAAGTAGACGAACTTCAAAAAGAGCACGATCCTCTTAACGAAGAACACAAAATAAATTATGAATCGGATAATATTAAATCGTTAGACCCTCAAAGCTCTGAAAATATAAAAGAATTTGAGAAATTCGGAGAAGCTGTGGCTGAAGCTGAATCAATGAACCTGCCTCAAGAAATGTATCAAATTCCTGTTAAAGTCATTACTATACCGGATAAAGACATGCCAGCAAACGAAGAACAATTACAAGAAAGTGAAAGGAAATCCACAGAAATTACTGATAACAATGAGCAGAGGGAGGAGGAAAAGGAGGAGGAGGTGGAGAAAAAGGTGGAAGAAGAATCACTAACTTTAACCAAAGATGGCAACAAACCATTAAGCATTGATGATATTGTAGAATTAGTTAAGGAACGCTTAGATAATATGCCCAAGACTGAGATGGCAAAACCAATGCAATTGGAAAACGTCCTAGAAGAAGCTCAGGAACATAAAGAAACCGAGGAAAATATGGATGAACAAATAACGCTGCAAATGGAAGAAAAGCAACAAATTAAACCATCTGAAGAAGAAATTATTATGCCCATTTACCAACGCATTGTCCAAATTCCTCAACTTGATGCGGCTGTACAAAACGAAGAATCGCAAGAAACCCCAAACGATGAACAACTTGAAAATTCGAATGTCGCGACTGATACTAAAGAAAAAACTAATCGTTCCTATAAATCTCGCAGTATGTTAACACCAAAACTAGACTCTCGAAAGCGTCATTTTCTTTTCAAAACCGACTCCAGCTAAATCTTTCACAATTTTAACAAGCTCTCTAGTAAGGAGAGAGTGTTTTCGTATCTGAGCCATTTAACCCGCCCAAAATCTTATTATTTTAGATTTTTCTTTAATGCCTTTTTTATGTCTACATTTTATCTATCTCTCTCTCTCTCTCTATTTCTAATTCTCTTCTCATTTGCTTTTATTTCTAGATTCTCTTTAATTTTCTAACTCTGCCTTAAATTGTGTGATTGAAAATAAGAGATCGTTAAATTATCTTAATCTCTCTAGTTATCTATAAATTATTATTATTTAATTAAGAGAGAGAAAAATTTACTGGATTCGAAGTTAATGTTTCTTATATTTAGATTTTAATTAAGACTTTTATTGGCTGTTTTATTTGAATTTTGTAGAATGGCTAAATTATTTCGAATTTGTGTTTTGTTATTCGTTTAGCGAAATAAATAAAGAGTGAAAATATAATAATTGTAATTGTATGACGATTTTATTTAAATAAAAATTTTAAATTTATATTTAATTTTATGAGTTCAAAGTGTTTTTATTATTAAAAGTTGAATGAACATTTTGTTAAACTAAAAATTTATCAACATTAATCGTGCTTAAATACGAATGTGTGAGATGTGAGAGCTAACATTCATATTGAGCACGTTTAATGTAAATAAATAATGACTTCAATAATTGTTAACAAACTTGTTTAAGGCGTTATCTTTAATAAATTATTACTCCTGTAAGGAAATTCTGCTCGTCACTTAAATTTATATGTAGGATAATTTGAGGTTAGGAAGTTTAAAAACACAAACCTCTTTTGACAACATTGTTTTTTTTTGACGCCAAAGTAAAATATAAATATGAAATTTAGTTTTGGAATATGATGTCGGTTAAAAGTCTACTGTAATGAAAAATGCTGTATCTTTACTTGGTATATTTTGATTCTTTTTAATTGCTCAGCGGGGAGCAGTAAAATATTAAAAGCTCAACTAGGAGCTAGAACGTACAAACGAAGATTGATTTTCTTCCCTCAATTTCAGCCGTTTATATTTTGCGACTGTGAGAAGGTTATTATTAGTCTAGAACTTAATTTATTAATATTATTTATATACAAATGTTATTATAAATATTATTAATATTAGTGTTATTGCGAAAAGTGAAATGTGACCTGGTTCTTATTGCATTCATTTTGGGATTTCTTTCCACAAAATAAATGTGTCACCTGAAACTCACCGATCGACACACACACGCTATGTAAATGCCCGTTGAAGGCCATTCATCAGTTGCATGTATGTAAAGTATAACAACAACAAACATAAGTGCATTGCTAGTGCATTGCACTTGAGAAATTTGTTTTAGTTTGTTGTGTTAGGTATTTACATTAGGGTGGTTCCACTACACTACCTCTAACACATCAGCTCACGTTTGCTCTTTTCACAAAATTTGGAAGCAAGTTTTGGAACACTTATCTCGTCAATGAAATTATTTTCCACAGTGTCGCTCGTTTGTGGGTTATTCAGGTAAATGCACCGCGGAAAAACAATCCTACGGTGTTCAACACAATAATTAGGCTGCCAATTGACATCACCTAATCGAGAAATTACGCTACCGTGAATTTTCTTAGACAATAACTGAATTTTTTGGGTTGCTGTGTGGCTTGTGGCGCCATCTTGCTGAAACGAAAGATCATTGATATACACAGTAGCTAATTGTGGCCTCAAAAAGCTGGTTATCATGTTTTACTATCGCAGAGAATTCACGATAACAATGTTTCCTTGCTCATTTTCGAGCAAATACGGGCTGATAATACCACCTGACCACAAACCGCAACACTCGGTCACTTTCTTTCTTTCTTTCGTTTTTCAAGTGCTATTTGTACTTTTTGTCTACTTACATAACTACCGAATTGAAAATTAGCCCCCTCATCACTAAAGATGAGTGAGCTCCTCCTCGTCCTCGCTAAGTTTTTCAAATAGCCAATTCAAAAACTCACGTAAACAAACAATAGTCGTTCAATTTTAATCAAAGAAGCTGAAAATCATTATCCAAAATGTAGCGCAAAGTTTCTCTAGTGATGGCCAATTTTTGCGAACGTTGACGACTTAATACACGCACGGATCAATATAGTTATATGAAATGACGTAATAAGATTTATACCAGCTCCTGGCCATGGGCCTTAATCAGATGGTGGATCATTACCACTGTGGATGAAATATAGCGTCATCCTCACCCTAGAAGGCTTTCGGATACGTATATCCTCTGGTCACTTCTAGTTGCAACTTCAAAAGCCCGGAGTAGGCCGCAGCCTTCACTCCTTGCTGAAGAGTTGAAGACTATTCAGCTCCTGGTCCAGAACGCATGAAGCTTAATATAATTAAGAACACAACGGCATTCATACTCACTGGACCTGGACCATTCATTGTGTTCATTGTAAATGATCCGACCCACAAACTCAAATGATAGGCCTCGAAACACACAGCCACCACGATACTCCCGAAGGGCCTACCTAAATAATCAGTCAGAGAATAGCTAAATGCCTAAAGAGATAAATAGCGGAACTCTGGGGCTTTACTAATTCCCGTAGAAATATAGTGGATTTTCAAGTTGGCTCCTACTAACCTTGAAGGGGACTGGGCTCCCTTTTACCCCGCAAGACACAAGTCTAGATGGTTGTGTGATCCATAAAAATCTATAATGTGCCCCCGGGGGGAATTTATATGAAATGTAACATTGTTCCCATCAAGTCAAATTTTGAACAAGTGTTGTCGTTTATTTTGTATTTAACAGCTGTTCAAAACATACAACCACGTGTATTGTTCTAAGAATGGAAAAAAGTGAATTGCGACTTCTCATTAAACATTATTTTTTGCGAAAACAAAACCGTCAATCAAACCAAGAAAAAGCTCGGTAAATACTATGGAGACTCTGCGCCATCGATTTCAATAAAAAAAAATTGGTTTACTGACTTTCGTTGTGATCACACATGTACAAATGACGCTGAACGTTCTGAACGGCCCGAAAACGTCGAACAAATCCACGATATTGTGTTGGCCTACCGAAAAGTAAAAGTGCATAAGATTGTTGATGCCACAGACATTTCACATGACAGTGTGATTTCGATTTTAAATGATCAGCTAGGTTTAAGAAAGTTATCTGGAAGATGGGTGCCTTGTTTGCTCTCAATTGACCATAAACTTAAAGGTGTGGCAACATCAAAAGATTACTTGGAGTTGTTTAAACGCAATCCGAATGAGTTTATGCGGCGTTTTTTAACTGCAGATGAAACATGGATCCATTACTGTACTCCTTAGACCGATTTAATGAGGATTTAAAAAGCAAACGACCCCATATGGCCAAGAAAAAGTTCTTTTTTATGAAGATACGAGTAGGGCACGGGTGCACACATGTGCAGTTTCAAAGACAAAACTCTATGAATTGGGCTACGAATTGGTATCTCATACGCCATATTCTCTAGATTACGCCACTAGTGACTACTTCCAATTTGGAAACCTAAAGAAATGGCTCGGCGAAAAGAGCTTCAGCTCCAACGATGAAATTATTGACGAAACAAATGACTGTTTTAAGGACCTCGAAAAATCCCATTTTTTGAAAGGTATACAAAAATTGGAAAAACATTGGACTAAGTGTATTAAGTTAAAAGGAGATTATGTTGAAAAATAAATTTTTGTTTTGCAAAAAAAAATTCGTTTCATTCAAAATGTCACAGGCTTATTGATTAGCCCTCGTATTCCAGGCTCATTCTTAACACTTTGCTGTACAACGACAATGTTTACAACACTATGCCCATTACTGCCGTCTTGTTTTGGTCTATTCTCAGCAACAATTTCGTGAGCCTCTTCTTGAGCGATTAAACTACGCTGAGTGGTCTCAGAAGCAGCCTGATTACGAAACGCTGCTGAAAATTTACAAAGTGATGCATTAAAATTATCACCATTTTGATGGTAAATTTGCACAACTCAAGAGTGTAGCATTCCAGGCTTAAAATTGTTCAACTGTTTACTAAATAAATCTAAAGAATGACAGCTTAATTCTAACCTCAAACCGCTGTCGACCACCAATGTTACATTCAATTTGTATGACTTTAATACTTACTTCAATACTATCCGATGTTAGTTGAGTGCTCCTGCTTTAATTTATATACTTGGAAATGTGTTTGTCCTTATACCCTTTCGCCTAAATTATTTGTCATCTGCCAATACTTTCGGCATCCGGAGTTGAAGCCTTCTCATTTGGCTTAAGTTCATGACAAAATTCTTCTAAGCAGTATCGGGAATCATTAACTGGACTCAAGCAGACAAAGCCTTTTATTACGTTATTTCCGAGTTCATACTGAAAACCACTGCATCGCAATAAGAATGATAGCTTAAATGGTTTAGGCACAGTTCACGGAAACTTTTGATCTTAGGCACTACCAATTCAAAAACGGAATGCCAGTTTTGTGAATAGCTGACAAAAATAAGGGGCGGGCAGATTCCTTTCACACTTATTTAGTATAAAGTTGGAAAATTTGAAGTATAATGTTCCATACGTTCTACACCAAAAAATTTTAATTGTGAAAATTTACTATGAAAATGGTGAAAAATGGTAGAAATAGAGCAGCTTTTCCTTCTAAGACCGCAACGAGTTTTAACTAAAGTACAAATATTTTGATTTTAAGTACATATGCCCACTCACAACAAACTGATAACACACTGAGCTGTGAGCAGCTGTTTAAGGTATCGAAAAAAATATTCCCTTGAAATTCGCGATAATAATTTTTGGTTCGGTTGGAATAAAAATTTTGCTTCATATTTAGAATAACAGTGAATATGGCAGAGAGACAAGTTTATAATATATTTTTTTCTAAAGAACTACCAGATAGCAGCGTAACTTATGTAGTTAGCAAAGACACAAACAATTGGTTTTTTGTTTAGCAAACTGAATAAAATAAGTATTGCCAGATAGAAAGTTTTAACAAATCATTTTAGCTTAGTAACTTGAATAAAATTATTTGTAAATAAATGAACATAAGATTGAGATAAAGCAAGGGCATATTGTTACGTTTATACCTTTTATAAACGATTTGTTATGAATTCTTTATTGCAAAATAAATAACACCAGTTTTTAGAGTTTTTAAATTAATTGCAATTTTATTTATTTTATAAAGTTGATACTACAGAACAGTTTACTTAAGGTCTTTACTTAACCTTGTTTAATTTTACACTGGTTCACTATCCACTCAGACGCCGCCCTATTTATATTTGTCCATTTAAAGTTTAGAAAATTTAAGAATCTTCTACTGCCTTTGTAGCACATTTTGCTGTTGTATGTTGTTTATTCGATGTATATGCACCTATATGTCTGTGTGTGTATTTTTGTGTTTATGCTGATAAGGTTTCTGCTTGGGATTTATTTCAAAATATTTGTTGTTGTCTCGTGTAGATAAGTTTTCTTAGAAAACTACGCAGATGGTAAACAGCATACATGTTTGTTGTTGTCTTGCGGGTTTAGTTGGTAAACAGAAATTAGTTTTTTTTGTCTTGCATGCCAGGCAGCATGTCAAATTGTTGTTGTTTGTGTATAAATTTCTATGCAGTTTGTAACTAGAAATTTTGTTGTAAACAATATACCCAATAGTTCGCTTTATTGCTTAATTATTTTATTTTTAAAACTTAAAATCTGTGGTATATTTTTTTGTTTTGGAAAATTAACTTTTGCCAAAAAGTATCTGAATTGAACCGTACAAAAGTGAAGAATAGTACTTTTTAGCAATGAGTTCAAGTTTAATTTAATCAATATGTCAAGCATGATGATGGTTCTTAAATGGTGTAGACTTGTTTCTTGGCGTGCAACGTCTCTCTCTTCCAACTAACTTCTTTAAAAATGGCCTAAAATGGCATGAAAGTAAATTTTACCCGAAAAGATTAAATTGTGTCTAAACAGTGATTACACATCGTGAAAGAAGAGTATTAGACGAACAAAATGGACTCATTCTGAAACAATCTATGCAGCTATTATAGACGTAACGGGAGTTATATCGAAGAGTTACCATACAATCCATTTCGTTAAAATTGGTCTCACAATGGCAACAGAGTGACTTTTATTAAAAACTGTAAACTGTGTCTAAATAAAGTTTACACATCCTAAAATAAAAATATTAATGGAATAATGGATCAATTACATAAAAAAATATATTAGAAACTCAAATATGGCAACATGGCAATGATCCGAAACACAAATTTGTAAATTAAAGAGAGAAAAGAGAGAGTGAGATTGGTAAAGAGACAAAGAAAAAGTTTTTATTGCACAGATAACTTAGTAAGCCACAACTACTACTCAAACGGTTAATTAAATTTTTAAATTATTCTCATCATCGCTTAAATTTTGTACAAAGTTTAGGAAACCGTACTATCATTATTTTTCTCAGTTATAATTCAATAATATTTAAACTCGTTTTTATTTCTTTCAGTGTAGGATTTTTTTTATTACTGTTAGCTACTCTACTATTTATTTCTTATCTGGCAACACTCCACGATACAAATAGCGGCAAAATAATAAACATAAAAGTTAATAATGTTGATTATAAAATATTGCCCATCATGAGCCATTTACCTTTTCCCAAACTTCAGTTAGCATATGGATTTCATGCCAAAAGAACTGTTTCGCTTTTGAGGTGAAATATAAATCAAGCTATTTTCTTATACTCTATTCTGAAGTGAAGTGTATTCTAGTGAGAGCGTTTTTAATCGATCGATACAAATGGTAGTTAAAATGGACGAGTTTTGGGCTATAAAGTGCATAAAATGTCTGGCAACATATGGCCGAGGGTTGTCATGATAAAAGATTATGGCCTCGTGCCTGATCGAATATTCTGGTCGTTTTTTGTTAATTGCTCTCTTCATATGAATCAATTGTCTCCGATGTAGGTCCCCTCTGATCGTCATAATACAAAACATCCTTCTGATCCCACCAAATATAGAACGTTACCTTGGCGTCATGGTTATTAGGCTTTGGTGTTAATTTGACTGGTTGGCTAGACTTTACCTATGACATTTTGCGCTTGACTTCTTTTTGTAGCTTTCAAGTACTATTTTCGACATGCAAAATCGTCTTTCAGCGTCTCTCGGCTTAATTCTTATGAAACGTAATTTGCTTGCCTTTGAATGAATCCTGAAGCTATTGAACGTGGAGAAATAGCTTGTCGTGTGACTCACAGTGACAACAATCTTCGTCGAGTAATGCTTCCAATTGCTCATCTTCAAACCTATTCGGCTGACCAAGCCTTTTTTCTTCTTGTCTTGTTCTTCTTGTGTCGCAACGTTGAATACTGAATTACAATTTCACATGTTTATCCTCCAAAATACCATATTTGTTATAATTGAAACAAGCCATATGTCATAGTTATGTCACGCGTTGTCAAAAATACCTTCGCATTTACAACGACCTTCGTCAGCTGCTTGGAGTAGTGAGTCCACACCAACAGTCTCTTCTACTTTCCTGGGGAAATTCCCTTCCCGGGTTTTACTTCGGGGAGGGACCCAGATCAGAGTCAACAGACCAATATCCCCATATATTCACGTCTGGATCCGCAATATTGTCAGCTAACATAGTTGGCTCTTTCCACTAGGTCTCTACCGGTCAGACCTGAGCCTGTCGGTAGCGCATCGAGTTCTTTCTTCCTCCGCAGGACGTATTCTATGTAGTTTTTACTATATCCCCTGTAGGCTAGTAGGTAGTGTACTAGCTTGCCAGTATGGGGGTTGTGGGTTCGATTCCCAACGAAGACCTTGGTTTTTTTCACTACAAAAATAAAAATTGACTGTCGGTGGGGCTGCTCAGCGATAAAGGCATAGTCACTGGTCGCTGTGCTGTCTTATATACGGCAGTTAATTTTCGACTATCCTTCTACTTTCACCACCTGTTTCATCTCTTCTCTATCCCTTTCCCAAAGAATGTAGCACGGTACTTGACTAAATAGGCATTGTTGCCTGAAGTGCTACTACTCTTTAAAAAAAAAAAAAATATCCCAATAGTCCTCGCACTCAAGCATCCTAGATATCACATCCGCAGACTTTAATTCGCCAATCCGCTCCCCGACCAAACTTCCTTCAGTGTGCCATCGGGTGCAGCTGAAAAACGTATGTTCAGCATCGTCGCTTCTAGCCCCATAGGAAATGCAGCCAGAACCATACACCTTACCTATGCGATACATATATAATCCGGAAGTATCCGTGTCCCGAAAGGAATTGGGTCAGGAAATAATTCATCTCCCCAAAATGCCTTCGAATCCATCCCTCTATATTGGGAATGAGCTTCGCCGTCTACCTCCCAGTGGTCTCTGTGCTCGACGTGTCCTGCCATCGCCCATGGCAGGGATCGAGATCTCGATCCCTGGTACTTATCCCAGGATGATCTCCTCTCAAATTCCATTCCCTCTTTCGATCGCGCGCTAAGCGATCGATTGGCACCTTCGCACTTATCACGAGCACTGCTGCGGCCAAAACTGTGCGGTAGGCCGAAGCAACTCTGAGTTCCACTGTGCATTTTACAGCCTTTATCACTCTGCGCTTGGTCCTAGCCCCTGCCACATCCCCCCATATTTTATTGCCATACAGCAGTATCGAATCTAGAGGTTGCCATAATCAACCTTCTCCTACACTGCGTCGGACCGCCAATATTCACCATTAATCTGCTTAGGACTCCCGCTACCTTCGCCGCCTTGGCAGCCGCGTGTTGTACTTGAGCCCAGAAACCTGGTCTGCAGTCAAGTCTTACGCCCAAGTATTTCAGCATTCTCTGTGTGTGCCAACTTCGAGTAGCATATGATTCCGTGTCATCAGGATCACCTGGGTCTTGTGCCTGATGAGCTTTAGCCCATTTTAAAGAATAAGATTAAATTCCACATAAAGTTTGCCACAAAATATTTCTTTTATTAGGACTTTGGATTATTAGCTGTATGAGGATCACTATTTACATTATATTTTATACAAATATTTCAAGAAACATTAAATTTTATTATAATTAAAAGGCATCAACTGAAAAACCTCAATTTTTTTATCTTTTTCATTTGTTTAATTGCATAAAAAATTATATAATTTCTGATTTTAATAAATACAAATTTACAAATATTTCATCACAAAACTTAAAAATATATTTTAAATTAAAAAAAAAAATGTTTAATTATTATTATTTGCCAAAGATTAAATATTTAAAAGAAATTAAGCTTCCGTCTCATTATCCTCAGCTAATTCTTCCGGTGATCTTAAGTCTATAGCAAACTTTTGTCGGGTGGCTGTTATTTTATTGCTACTCCCATCATTGTTATTCTCTTTAACTCTGCGCGAATAATCTTGAAAAGCAGCCGCTAAAGCATATGTTAACTTTCTAGCCATCGCTCTGCTATCGCACACAAATGCATGGACCTCAAAGGGATAAGCACTGCTTTCATCTTTAACTACAATCATGGCAAAGACTCGTGTATAGACTAGATCCTGCACTCCATAGGATATGGTATCAATTGGATAACGCCAATTGTTAATGCTGGTCTTCGGTTGTAATATTTCTATACTAACGCCTTCTGTAGACACTTTCAGTTCACAGTGGGGTAGAGCTTTTTTGGGTGGCAGATTTTTAGCAGCACCTACCATTATGTCTACAGGACGCCGAGTATACTTAATGCCCCATAGGCCACGAGCGACTTCCGAACCAATATATTTAACCTGTTAAAAAAAATTATAATACAACTTTAAACTAATAACAATATCATTTAAAGGGTGTGCCAACATTTGCTAAACACTGAATATAAATTAAAGAAATTTTTATAAACATAATTTTGTTAAAAACAAAAAAAGTGTGGTGCAACAATTAACAGTGACAGCCGGGTCTTCTGCTATTTGTAAAATATTATTGAACAATATATCGAAAGTAAACAAAGTTTAGAGGAGCTGCCAGTTGCTAAAATATTTAGTGACAGCTGTTAATTTCAGTTGTAAAATAGAGGATTTAACCACAACAATTGTAGCAGCTTGCTGTGGTGTAAAGTTTAAAAAGAATAAATTTAAAAGAAATAAGAACTGAAGGGAACTTTATGTTTGAATAAAAATAAATTTTATTTCGTTTTTTTCTCTTCTGTTAATTAGCAGACAATCCAAATTTTATACAGCTTTTGCACTTTACATGGACGACTTCAGTCAAAACCATCGGCAATGTGGGTTGAGCCATACCCCGGTTGATGTCTTTGCCATTATATCTTTTATAAAGCTAACTTCCGCCAAAAAGCTTTAAAGCTGTGCACTCTTTTAAAGGTGGTAGGGTATTGCTGTAGACTGAAAATTTTTTTTAATAGTGGGTGGGCAAGTTTAAGGTCAGGAAGTAAATTGTTGGGAAATCTTCAGCATGGAACGTTATACTCTTGAGCGAAATTATTTAATCTAAAAATTTCCTGTGTCAAAATGGTGAAAATATAACTGTATCACTGCGTAAAATTTAAACAGATTTTCTTTGTAATCAGGCCACTATGCATAACTTAATCGCTTAATTCGAGCCTCAGGGCATTGTCGGTGACAAAAGACCAAAACAATACGCTCGTCGTAGATGCAGTGATGTAAACATAGCCGCACAACAAAGAGTTGAGAATGAGGTTAAAACATCATCGGATTTTACAACAAGAAGATTATTTTTCAATTGTGGCAACACCAACAACATGATAGTTATGACATTGGCATTGCCAATTGTTACAATGAATTCAATTTCGCACAAAAATCGCATTGAAATAATTGAAATCCACTATGAAAATGGTGGTTCTGTTAAAGCTACATTTCGTAAAATTCGCGATATTTTCGGATAACATAATCATCCTTCCGCGACCGCTATTGAGATTTGGTCATTAAATTTGAGTCAGCAGGCCTGATACAAAATATACGAACACAAAAGCATATTCGTTCGGGTCGTTCCAATGAAAATGTCGTAGCCATGAGTCACTTTGCTGAGGAAGATGCAAATTTGTCAATTCCTCGACGTTCTCAACAATTGGAATTATCCAAAACCACCACACTGCAAATTTTGGGTAAAAAATTGACTTTTCAGCCTTACGGATCCACATCACCGTAGATTCGCTCAATTCAATCAGAAACAACCGGCTGGTTTCTGAGAAAATCATTTTTTCAGACGAAGCCAATTTTCACCTGTCAGGGTATGTCAACAAGCAAAATTGTCGCATTTGGGCTTCTGAAAATGCTGGAGCGATTATTGAGAGGCCTTTACATGCTCAAGATGTGACTGTGTGGTGCGCTATGTGGTCTAGAAGCGTGATTGGGACGCTTTTTTTCCAAAGATAAGACTCGAAATGCGGTAACGATCAATCAATCACGCTAACGCGAGATGCTAACACCTCAATTTTGTCTTATTATTGATGACTGGATATCACTGACATGTTGTTTCAACAGGACGGTGCCACATGTCCCACAAGTAATGAAATGATCAATTTATTGCAAACCAAATTTCCCGATTCCATAAGTTCAAGACAGTCAACAGTAAAGTGGCCAGCCAGATCGTGTGATTTAACATCACTGGATTATGTTTGGTGCGACTATGTTAAGGACAGAGTCTATACGGAGCGAATTAAATCGATTTCAGCCGTGATGTGATCGCCATTTTTTCAAAAAGTAATTAAAAATTTTAATGAAAGAATCAACATCTGTCAGCGTGGTCGTGGTGGAAATTTGCCAGATATCCTTTTTCATTCATAATTACCATACTTTTTCTCCGTCATGCAATAAACATTGGAATCATTTTAATCTAAATTTTTTGTTTTATGTTATTTTAGAAAACACTCTTCTTGTTGAAAAACCCTTCACTTTAATTGCGAAAATGTTAAAGTAAAGATTATCGATTACTTTATAGCAACAGACAAAAGTTGCCATACGTAATGGTAATTTTAAGTTCAGCGACGTTGCCCGTTCAGAAAGCAACTGAACTTTGGTTACTTTCTGTAATAAGCCGTTATAATTTCGTATTATTTATCTTGGTGCTGCCATCTGTTAATTTATTTGTTTGCCTTACAAAAATTTTCGTAAATTTTGGAATACCCTTTCCATTCAATTTTTATCTTAAAACTTTGCAAACAGTCAGAGTAGGAATTCATATTTTAACCATAAAAACATCCGCTTTCTAAAATATTTTCTTGTTTTTGGTAATAAAGCCGGAAATAAAAAAGTGTTTTAATTTAATACAACAACAAAAAAAAACAAATACATAAATAAATAAATTCAGCCAGCGTGACCACTGGAACTAATTATTTATATTTAATTGGAGCACTCACTATATGTTTCAATATGACAATTTTTTTTTCTGTTTTTGTGTTTTTTGTAACAATTATGTTTAAACACACACACACATATATATATATACACACATATACACATATGTAATTGTACCTTAAAGCATATTGGTAAATCGTCTACGTTGACCTGTGTATCTGAGTCTGTATTTGATGCCATTTTTTGGATTTTCTCTTTGTTTATTATTGAAAATATTGTTGATGTTGAATTATTTCAATGTTGTTAACTTTGTTAAAATATTTTCAGCTTTTCTTTTCGTTAGACATTTAGAATATTGCTGTCATTAGAATGTAAACATCTGAAAGAAAAGTGAAAGAAAAATTTTATTAATTTTAATTTGAAAACTTTTCAACAAATTTAGCGGAGCACTGACAATTTACTGCTAAAGAAATATCTAGCTATTCTATTGGTTATTTTGCTTGTGTAAAATTTAATGTGAAGGCAAATTTGACGTCAATTGTCTCTCAAATGATTTAATGTTAAGAATTAAGTTGTTTTTCTGTGATATTTATTCAATATAAAATTACGAAATAGACGCGGGATATTACACTCTTGATCAAAGAAGTTAAATTGTGAAAATTAACTGAAAAATTCACTGCAACTTTTCCTTGTAAACAGACTCCTTCTGAGACCGCTGTGCGTAATTTAATCGTAAAATTCCAGGCTCACAGTACTGTTGCTATGATGATTCTGATAGCCGCTATACAGCAAAATGTTGAAAATGCGCCAAGGAAAATAATCCAGCGGCGTAAAACCACAAGGACGAGGCGGCCAATTTACATTGTCTAATTGAAAAACTTAGTGACCGGTAAATTATTTATACAATAAGTGAAATGTTAGGGCTGAGTTGCTTATGGCATTATCTGATATCAGCATTTTTGTTTTTTTCGTTTCGGACCAGCATTCAGGGGATGACCCCTACACATGCCATGCATTGTGCCAGAACTAGGAAATTAAGTTATGGGGAGGAGGAAAGTGTTTGTGGATATTCCATTTGAACTTTCCTACATTGAAAGTAACAGAAGAAACCTCTGGAGGGAGTTTGATTCATATATGGACTGTTATGCTAAAAAAAACGTGCAAGTAACGAGAACAATTTCCCTAATTTCGTTAGAGCACTTACCATTGTAGTAACGATATAACGAGCCTCTTGGCCTTTTCCTGTACGCGGTCGAGCAACTCCATCTTTGGACGAACATAGGTGGTATAAATAGTACGGAGTTTAGATGGAGTGAAGTATCTCTGACACCGTTTTAGAAAACCGAGGCACTTGAAAGCTTCTTTAGAAACCTGAAAAAAATGTGTCTAGTCCATCGAACATTTCACTGAGTTTTCATGCCAAGAACATTAAGAGCGTCCAATTTCGTAGTACCCAAATCACCCATAGTAACAGATGCAGAGTGTGATTTGTTTTACATCTACACCTGGCTATGTAGCCTTAATCAGATGGTGGACAAACAACTATAGTATAATTTGGAATGTCATACATGCGTCCTAGATAGCCGAAGGCATAATTCTAAGCAACAGAACCACCTAGTTGCAACTTTAATGATTCCAGGACAGGTCTGCAAACCATCACACCTTGCTTAAGAGTTGGAGACTTTCTAACTCCTGTCCAGAATACATGTCAAGCATGCTCACTGGACTGGATCATTCACTTTGCGTGTCATTATCAGTGAAATGATCCTGGCCACCATAATTTTCATAAATCCCTTATTGGTCCGCAAAACCACAACAACCACGATACTCCCATATAGGGGCCAACCTCAATGATCAGTCAGAGCACTGTTATAAGTCTAAAGAGACAAATAATGAACTCTGCGGGTTCACTGATCCCCGTGGAAATAAAGTGGAGCTTCCAGTTGTCTCCCTGTCTGGCTTCAGGGGACTGGGCTCCCTTTTTCCCCAGTTGCACTGAGTCTAGATAGTGGAATATTCTATAAAGACCATATTTATATGCCCCTGGGGGGAGTAACAGATGCAGTACGAATTCCGAACACAGGACTATGGGTAAGCGTGCAACATTGCGTCATTAAAATCGGCTCTATTTGCTACGAGATCGTGCTTGGGCGTATCATTCATGTTATGCCTTTTGGAACCCAACTCCAACTGGTCCGGTCTATTACTAAATAAATACAAATGACAACACCAATCTGCGAAAGAGCCTATAGAGTTGAAAGTTTGATAAAGAAGGTCCTTTAAAAACTATATATACAATAGAGTCGGAGAAAGAACGGAGCCTTGAGGTATCTCTGAACATCAAGAGTTTTCGATTCCGTAATACTTATATCATCCAGATCTATGGGCATTAAAATCTACTCTATTCATACGACCCCATTCCGAGATTGTTGCGAGATCGTGATTGAGTGTATCATTCATGTTGCGTCTTTTGGAACCCATCTACAACTGAACCGGTCTATTATTAAATGAATACAAATGACATTTTCGAAAGAGCATATAGGGTTGAAGGTTATACAAAGATGTTCATCTAGAAAAATAAGAAATAGGATAGGAAAAATAAAGAAAGTGTCAACCAATTATGGCCACAAAAACTTGGTTATCATGATTTGGTAGCGCAGCAAATTGTTGATGATGCTTTCTGATCAAAAGCCACACCTTACGGTTACTTGCTTTGGATATGCAGGTTTTTCGAGGGCTATTTGTGGATTTGGTGAGTCTCATAAACTCCAATTTTATATATTTACATAGCCGCCTAATTGAAAATCAGCTACATCACTAAATTAGTTGAACTTTATAAGCATGAAGTTGAGAATGTTTATACAAAATGTTTTGCTCAAAAGCGTAGTATTCCATACTTAAAATTTCCCAGCTTTTGTACTAAATAATTGCCAAAGAATGACAGCTCTGTTCTTGACAGTTAATCATGTGACAGACAATTTTCTTTTTAACCTTCAATTTGCCCACCCGATATATATATGTACATATATATTTTTTTTTTTTTGAAAAATCGTCTTTTTTAATAAATCGGTCATAACTTAGCCTTTATCTAATCGAATAATATAAATATAAATCCTGCCTGGGAACCCCTGCATATTTCATTTTGTATCACTGTGCAATTATTTCGCTTATGAATTTTTTACACACGTTAATAAAAAGTTAATTTTTACGCTCAAAAAAAGCTTAATAAAAATGCCGTTATTTAACCAATTTACTTTTAAAATTTTCTAATTATTGTTGGGAAAAAATAACCGTTTATTTCTAATTCCCATCATCAACAAAATCAAAGAAATTCTCACAAGGTAACAAAACTTGCAACAATAGCAAAAGCTCAATGTTATTAGTAGTCGTTGGGAACGTTACGGAACGATATACTTAGTTCCATTGAATGATTCTTTCAAAGAAATAATACGAAATTTAATAAAGATCTCTTATATATCGTTCATCGATCAGATTAAACTGTTAGCGGCAAAAACCAAAAATATGAATGACTTATTAAGACCCATCAAGTATTTTTCGTTCACTTATTTCTGCATTTTTGGAACAGGGTCGTTTTTTTCGTAGTCATTGACAATGGCAACAATATACAATGATTCACTCTTCTAGGAATCTACTGAGCTCAAATTAATTTGTTGATTTAGTCATATATTCCATAATGCAGTTTTTTTTATTGTTTTCGTATTACGTTCACCAAGATATAACGAGAAAGATAATGTGCTATTTATATAAGCTAAATCTATTAAGTTAAATGTCAAGTGGAAATAAGCTGTCTGTCAAATGATTAAATGTCAAGAATTGGCAACGTTATCCTTTTATATTTATTCAGTAAAAAGTTGGGAAATTGTAACCACGGAACGTTACCCTCTTGAGCAAAGGATTTTAATTGTGAAAAATTCACTATCAAAATGATGAAAATGTCACTATATCACTTCGTAAAATTCAAGTAGCTCTTTTTAATGTAATCAGGCTCTTTCTGAGATTGCTGCACGTTATCACAAATTCGAGACTTAGGGTATTATTGCTGATAAAATACTAAAACAATTCGATATGATGGAAGAATAGCCGCTGTACAGCAGTGTTGAGAGTGAACCTCATTTAGGGATTAAGGCCGAGCGATCTTTGTTTGCGTCAAACGTTTGTGAATTGGCTATTTAAAGACCTTAACGAAAATAGTGTATTTTTCAACAACATCATCTTTAGTGTCAGGCGGCATCATCCGCCAGTATTTTATTCGGAAACGAGCAAGGAAATTTCGTCACCGTGAATTCTTTGCTTTCCCAAATCTTAATAACCAACTTTTTGCGATTACAATTGACTAATGTTAACATCAGTGATCTTTGTTATAACAAGACGGCACCACAGCCACACAGCCACCCAAACACTTCGGTTATTGCATAATAAATTTCCCAGTCGCGCAATATCTCATTTCGGCAATGTCAATTAACCGTCTCATTCTTGTGATTGAAAGCCACTAGATTATTTTTTCTGTGACCATTTGAAAGACCGGGCTTAGCTGAACAATCGACTGAACAACAACTGATGCTCTGTAAGAAGAAATTCAGTGCGGCATTAAAATTTAAGGGCTAAAAAGTGCTTTGGAAGTAAAATTAAGAAAAAAAGAAAGTGATGTTAACTGTTTTAGCAATTGAAGCTTTTAAATATGACAGTAATGGTAAAATTTTAAAATTAAACTTCGATTTTTGTCAAGTTTTTGTCATTTGAATACAAAGTTATCAAAATGGCAAATGAGATAAGTGAAAATTTGTTGTAAAATGTGCTTAAGAATTTTGTCAAAAGAGCGAACACTTGCTGACGTGCTAGATGTGGACATTTTCCCAACATCATATTCCACTACTAAATCCCATATTTCTACTTTACATTGATGTCCATAAAACCAAAGTTTTCAAAAAACTGTGTATGTTTTAAGCCCATTTACTTCCCAATCTCAAGTACATTATATCTTATCGGTATGCGTGGTAAGATTTACGTTGCTACCTAGCGTGTGTATGCCATAATTCGAAGGTGGTCAAAGCACTGGGGCGATATGATGCGTGCGCCCGCATCCTGGGAAGCTGAGGACTAATTTCTAACAACAGGTCATTCTTAGTTGCAATTTCGGAGGTTACGAAGCAGGGCCACGAACCCACACTACTTGCTGAAGAGTTGGTGACTATGCAACTTGTGGTTCAGAATGCATGACAAGCATGCACGCTGGATCCGGATCATTCACCCATTGTTCTCAGTAAAGGTGAGATGATTCTGGCCCCTTAATCAAATTCATGAGGACCGCGAAACCACAACCATCACGATACTCCCGAAGGTCCAACCTCAAACAGAGAACAGGTAATAGGCTAAAAAAGCCAAAAAATCTGCACTCTGGCGTTTACTGTTTCCCGTGGAAATAACGTGCAGCTTCTAGTTGACTCGTTGCTAGCCTTCAGCGGACTGCGCACCCGTTTTTCCCCCGTTGATTCTTTTAAAACATATAAATGTGCCCCCTGGGGGGGATCTTATCGGTATATGCATTTTTCAAGTCACAAAAACATATGTTAAGCACTTTTTTAACAGAAGAAATTCGTTTTAGTTTGTGATTTTTTTGTTCGTCGCACATTTACAGTTCGCGGAAGAAAAAGGAACGATGAAGTTCATTTAATATTTCACTTTGCTCGCAACGATTCACTAAACGAAACGATTTTGCCCAACACTAGCTACTGCGTTTAATGCCTTACAAAGCAACAACAATGAAGATTTTTATGCAAAAAATAGTAAAAGAAAACGAGAGAAAAACACAAAAGAATTAAATGAAATTGTGCACATGAGTTGCAACAGTTTGCAGTTTTGTTTTTTATTTTTTTCACATACAAAATACATCCAACAAAAGTCACATAATAATAAAAGTGAAACTGAATGCAAACGTTTTATGAACAACTATTTTAAAAACTTAAAACGTCTACAGTTACCGGCAAGAAAATTAAATTGAAAAAAGATAATAAATTTGTTTTTTTTTTCCTTCCTACACTTGCATTTTCTTTAACTTTAACAACTTTAACGTACTTGTGTTGCTTTGTGTTTTGTTTAAAGTTTTTTATTTTCGTTTCTTAATGTTTTTCTTACAATTATTTTTTTAAAATGTGATGTTGCTTTGGATAGTGCACTTTTAATACTGAAATACGAAATACGCTTAACAATACCAAAAAAAATAGTATTAATTCTATGGTTGATCATGATTTTGATGACGGTCTGTATTTGTGTTTGATTGTGATGTTAATGATTTAGTTCCAGTCGGAACTAAACAAAAACAAAACAAAACAAAAAAAAAAACGAGTAATAAAATACAAGACAAATGGTTAAGTTAAAAATACATACGAGTATAATACACTTGTATAAAAATACTAAACATGGTGTGACAACAAATGCAGTTAATGTTGATGTTAGTTGATAAAGGGTGTTTTTTTAAGCCCGATAGAACTTGAAATTGTAAAAAATAACACAAAAAATTAAATTGTAATCAAAATTTCTTTTTTATTCGAAGGATCAATACATGACATTAACATTTGAAAATGATTTCGGGCATATGGGCAGCGCGGCTGTTCTTAACGAAGCGCATTCTGGACGTCCAATTTTAGGCCACTTTTTCGAGCACTGCTGGGCGTATGTCACGAATAACACGAACAATGCTGTCCTCCAAGGCGTCAATTGTTGCTGGTTTATCAGCATAAACCAGTGACTTCACGTAGCCCCACAGGAAATAGTCGAATGGTGTCAAATCGCACGACCTTGAAGGCCAATTGACAGGTCCATTTCTCGAAATCAACTTATCGCCAAATTTTGATTTCAATAAGTCGATGGTTGCGTTCGCTGTATGGCACGTAGCGCCATCCTGTTGAAACCACATCTCGTCCGGATCAATGTCATCCATATTTTCAAACAAAAAATCATTGATCATGGTGCGGTAACGATCTTCATTGACCGTAACGCGAGCTCCGGCCTCATATTTGAAGAAATAAGGTCCGATGATACCACCAGCATGAAAACCGCACCAAACGGTGCATTTTTCTGGATGTAATGGAGTCTGTAGGGTCTGTTGTGGATTGATCTCACTCCATATGCGGCAATTTTGCTTATTAACAAACCCGTTAAGCCAAAAATGCGCCTCATCGCTGAACACAATTTTGCGATAAAACAACGGGTCAGTTGCCAACTGCTCTAGAGCCCAATCGGCGAAAGAACGACGCATATAATGGTCTCGTGGCTTCAATTCCTGCACCAGCTGGATCTTATACGGGTGTAGGCCGAGATCTTTGCGCAAAATTTTCTACTTAGTGGACGGACAGAGCCCCAGTTCCTGCGACCGACGACAAATTGATAAATTTGGATCTTCTTCCACACTTTCGTTTACAGCGGCGATATTCTCTTCAGTACGCACATTCCTTCGACGTGTTGGTGTTATTGCATCCTCTAGAGATATGTGGTACGAAATCTATCGACAGTTCGACGAATGGCTTGTTCAGATGCACGATTATGTACGCCATAAAAATGACGAAGTCGTCTATAAGTTGCGCGAATCGACGACTGATTTTCAAAGTAAATTTGGATAATTTCGTAGCGTTGTTCAAGCGAGAGTCTATTCATGATGATTTGTCAGAGTATACTGAAACAAATAAAAAAAATGTTTCATCAAAATTTCATTTTTTGTGTTACTTTTTACAATTTAAAGTTCTATCTAGCTCAAAAAAACACCTTATATTTAGCCTCGTTTTAGGGCCACCAGGCTGCCCTTTTGTTAGCTGTCAAGTGATTTATATTTAGTTTGGTTTGGCATTTCAACACAAATAGACGGACTAACGCCTGAACAACGCCTCTAAATTGTGCAGAACCAAAATCGTGGTTCTTTTCGAAATACATATCACGTACTGCGCCCATTTTACGATCAACATAATCGCCCACCAAAGTTAATAATTTATCCATAGTAAACAATGGATCGTTTTTCCGCCACTTTTATTCTAAATGATAGTATGCATCCATAGAGAAGACGTACAGTAGGCATAGTAGAAGTCATTGCTGCTGTAGAGCATTGGATGGAGAAAGACCTCGTTCGTGCACAGGAATTGAATATGCATCCATCTACTTTATGGAAGTTTTCACGCAAAGCTCCTGGTTTGCCTGCTTACAAAATCCAACTCGTGCAAGAATTGAAGCCACACGATCACCTATCAAACCGTAGATTCAGTGAGAGGGCCCAAAATAAATAAGCCGTTGATTCCGATTTCCCTAAGCTAATTTTGTTAAGCGCTAAAGATATCTTTGTTCGAATGGATATGAAAAGAAACAAAACTTCCCTATTTGAAATGATGACAATCACCGAGTGTATGTTGAAACATCGTTACATACAAAAATTTTTTATGGGCTGGTGGAATCATTGGTCCGTAATTTTTTAAAAACGTTGTTAGTTAGAACACAACTGATGTAATTGAAGTGCTGATAATCCTCAAGTGCTTGTTGAGATAAACACCTTTACATTCATAAAAAATAACTCTTTGGTGTTTTTTCAGGGGTAGTGGAATCACTGATCCGTACTTCTTTTAAAACGATGCTGGTCAGGATGTTAGAGTCAATGGTGACCGCTACAGAGCCATAATTACTAACTTTTTTGTTCATCGTCTGAACAGCCACATAATGTGCAGTTTCAACAAGACAGCCCAACATGTCATACAGCTCAAACCACAATTGACTTATTGCAGTAAATGTTTGGTAATCGCATAGTTATACGTCTCCTATATTTAAATTGCTCACCAAAATCGTGTAATTTAAGGCCGCTAGACTACTTTTGACCAGCCTTCTAGTCGATAAGCCCAAAACGATTGATCGCATTCGCCGCGTAATTGCCGATATGCGGTCACAAATGTTAGAAAATGTCTGCGAAAATTTAAGTTTCAGTTTTAAATACGTGTAAAAAAAACCTTTATTTCACTAAAAATAGACTCCCTAGAATTGAATTCTTAAAGGAGCATATCGATTTGGACCACTACGCAATAGAAAAACATACTTTTTTTCGATGAGTCGTTGGATAAATGTTATTAAGAAGGCTCAAAGCATCCAATCCATGTTATACAAAAGTTACTGTGAAACATGGCGAAGGTAGTGCTTTGGTCTGGAGATATTTTTCTGGCTATGGCATGGACCCGATACATTGAATAAATGGAATAAAGGTATCTTTCAAAATGTCTTGCTTCTAAATGCACAGGAGAAAATGCCTTTTAGGTGGATATACCAGCTTGATGACGACCCCAAATATGTGAAAGTTAGGTTCGTTGTCAACAAAATTTATGTTTTAAAATACTCGACACAATCCCCGAATCGCAATCCCATTTAAAATCTATAAGAAATTATAGATTGACAAATGAACCGCGATAACTGTAAAAATCTAGATGAGCTCTTTAAAAACGCGAAAATTGAGCTTTCAGAATAGAGCAGCTGTAAAAAAACGCCTCATTTGGCGTAATAATATGCTCGAGGGGATTGAAATCGCCAAGTAATACATCAATTAGACCACTATATAACAGAGAACTATACATTTATCCGATGAGTCGATGGGTAAAGATTAGTTAGAAGACTCAAAGGATAATGTGTTAATCCATATTATATAAAAGTTACTGTGAAACATGGAGGTGGTAGTGCTTTGGTCTGGAGATATTTTTCTGGCTATGGCATGGACCCGATACATTGAATAAATGGAATAAAGGTATCTTTCACAATGTCTTGCTTCTAAATGCACAGGAGAAAATGCCTTTTAGGTGAATATACCAGCTTGATGACGATCCCAAATGTGTGAAAGTTAGGTTCGTTGTCAACAAAATCTATGTTTTAAAATACCCGGCACAATCCCCGAATCGCAATCCCATTGAAAATCTATAAGAAATTATAGATTGACAAATGAACCGCGATAACTGTAAAAATCTAGATGAGCTCTTTAAAAACGCGAAAATAAAACTTTCAGAATAGAGCAGCTGTAAAAAAACGCCTCATTTGGCGTAATAATATGCTCGAGGGGATTGAAATCGCAAAGTAATACATCAATTAGACCACTATATAACAGAGAACTATACATTTATCCGATGAGTCGATGGGTTAAGATTAGTTAGAAGACTCAAAGGATAACGTGTTAATCCATATTATATAAAAGTTACTGTGAAACATGGAGGTGGTAGTGTTTTGATCTGGGTATATTTTTCTGACTACATCCTAGACTCGATTCATGGAATAAATGGAATAATAGATCGATTCGTTTATAAAGGCATCCTTCAAAATATCTTGCTTCTAAATGCAGAGGAATGCCTTTTAAGTGGAGATGTGAGCATTATGATGACCTTAAACAGACATCTAAATGTGTGAAATAGTGGCTGAGCTCTTTAAAAACGCAAAAACTGCCTGGAATGGTATTTCTTCAGCCAATTTAATTGATTCAATGCCTCAAAGATGTGCTGTAGTTTTAAAAAATAATTAATACTTCACAAAATATTGTCTTTTTACGCAATTTATTGACCGTGAATTGACCAAGTGCCTTATGGCATTGTTTTGTCTCCTTAAAATTTTATTTAGCTTTTTAACAATTAATTAAATAGTGGCAGTTGGAGCTTTAGTTTTATGCGACACTGTATTTTCGAAAATTCGAACTTAATTAATAATATTTTTTAAACCTGGGTTATGACAGCTAGTCCATTTATCAGAAACCGATTTTTCAATCATTTTTCTTCTAAAGTCCCACTGTTTTTGATTAAAATTAAAATTGCTAATCGTAGAAAAAAAACACCCTTTAAAAGTACACCCGATACAGAAAATTGTTAGCGAATAAAATTACATAAAAAAACACAAAACTATTTATTTTGTTTGAACACAATACCAAGAGTGAATGAGCAAGTGAGTCATTTAGGGAACACACGATCAATACCATCAATTGATACGTTATAAAGTTGGTAATACATTTGGCTAAAAGAAAGAGTATTAAACACAAATGTACGTTAACACTTAAAGCTTTTTCAGAAAATAAAAAAGAAAAAAGCTAAAAATGTTGTAAACAAAATTTACTTTCAGATATAAATTAAATTATAAAAAATAATACAACATTAATTAACTGACATTGAATTTCAAAATACAAAATCTTTTTAATTAATTTAAATTTCAAGAAGTCAGCAATGAAACAGTTCCTTAAAAATTAAAACCCACTGATAGTAACAGGTCAACATAATAACCAGTGGATTTTAAAGCAACTTTATTTGATTTGTTTGAGTTTTATGTTTTAGTCTTTTCAATTTTAATATTACAACTTTAAAAACTTACAACATTTATTGAACCCCCTACTTTCGCTGAAAAAAAATATACATAAATAGACTAGCTGACCCATTGAGAACGAATTTGTGAGATCGCAAAGAAGAAACGCAAACAAATAAGCTCAATGCCCACCGCAACTGTTTTAACGGCGGCAGTAATCGAGTCCATGTTACTTTGGCCCTTTCATCATCATCCGCCAACGCTTATTGGAGGCAGTTGGCGGTTGGCGACGAATTTATGGCGTGTGTGTATTTTTGAAGTAAACAACGCTCAATATTTACGTAAATGCGATACCATATAATATCCAAACACAGCGCACAAAAAAATTAAATGCATTGAATGAATGAATACACAAAAATTCATTCAAGTCGATCCAGTCGTGTAGTCGCAGTGTAGTTGACTAACCTGGATACCGACCGCAGCGCCATCTGACGGGCTGGTTTGTAAATGTAAAGCATCCAAGATGGCACTCAAACGCATGTAAAAAAAATTTATTTAGCGACATACACACGTACACACACATAAAGAAGATTTGTATGGGAGATACCACGCGTCTTTATCAAATTCCGCCTATATTTGCAGCAGAACTTAAAATATGTTCACTCAAGGAGCAGAAATTTTTTAATTTGTGGTTTGTATGGGAGGTACCACGCCCCTTTATCCAATTGGACCGAATTGTAAATCTAAACCACCCGGGGCGCCACCTAAACACATACAAAAAAATTTATGCAAATCGGTCCAGCCGTTTAGGAGGAGTTCAGTCACAACACACGCACAGTAGAATTATATATATAAAGATATATAAAATGTGTTTTTTATAGAGGTATAAAGCTTTGAAATGGAATTAAGCAAAGAAGCTTGAAAGATACTATTCTGGCATTATAATTTATATATGACTTCTGGTATGTAATCGTTACGGCTGGTTCGGACGTAGTCGAATCTAGTGATTACGTGGCGAGTTTTGTCCTTCAAGTGGTTAATCGTTTCGAGCTTATCGGTATCGGACTAGCGATTTCACATATTCCCACAGAAAATAATCTAAAAGTTGTGTAACATGTTGCGCGATCTTGTTGAAACTTTAGCTCCTCCTCATCGGTTTTTTTCCATTTGGAGCAGCACTTTGGGAATGACCCCTACTCATGCAATGCATTGTACCAGAACTAGGAAATTAGGTTATTCAATAGATGAAAGAAAATGTCAGTAAGCATGACTATACATCGACCAGCACTAGCTGTAACTATTGACCAACATCAGTTTTAAAAAAGTACTGCCCAATGATCCCACCAGCCCCCATTATAACTTAAACATGACTTCTGACATATGGCCGCCATTGCTGGCTTGGACATAGTCTAAAATGGAAGTTAAATTTTCGATGAGTTTTTCTTACATTTGTAGCCGTATATCGGCAATAACGCGGCGAGCGTTCGTTTCTCAGTGATCAATCGGTTCGGTATTATCGCATTCTTCATATAAACACACAACAGATCTTGGAGGCCAATTCACGGGTCCAAAACTATGCGGTAAACAAACTTTTCCTTCAACAAATCAATTATGGAACGAGCTATGTGACATGTTATCTTATTACAATCACAGTTTCTGCACGTCATGAACAATAAAGTCAGTAAGCGTGGTTCTATAACACCATTAGCTGTAACGTTTTAACCAGCATCGTTTTTAAAGAAGTACAGCCCAATTATTTCACCAACGATATTTCCACATATACTTGAGGAGTGTCATAACTCCAAATACGACAGTTTTGTTTATCAATGAACCCAGTCAAACAATAATAAGATTTATCCCTAAACAAAATTTGCTTCTGAAAATTGGAATCAACGGCAATCTTGTTTTGGGCCCATTAGATTCTCCGCCTTGCTAGCTGATCGTCTGGCAATAAATTCGTGCACGAGTTGGATTTTGTAAGCATGAAAATGAAGACTTTTCCGTCAAAACTTCTATAAAATGGATAGACATATAACCAATTCCTGTGCACAATGGCGGATACACTGATTGGGTTCTTCCTCTACGCTGCGCTCTACGCACTATACGACATTTCGGCGGATGCTTATTATCGTTTATAGTAAACGTGGTGCGATGACGTTCGATAATTAATCGAATTATTGGCTCTGAGGGACGATTATGTTGATCCTGTACGCCCCCCCCCCCGGGGGCACATTTATTGTCTTTATAGAACGCTCGACTATCTAGACCTGTGCAACTATATAAGGGAGCCCAGTCCCCTGAAGTCAGCAGGGGTACAACTGGAAACTCTACGGGAATCAGTGAGCTCGCAGAGTTCCGCTATTTGCCTCTTTAGACATTTAGCTGTTCTCTGGCTGATAATTGAAGTTGACCCCTATATAGGAGTATCGTGGTGGTTGTTGTTTCGCGGCCCCATAAGGGGTTATATGAAATTATGGTGGCCAGGATCATCTCGCTGATAATGACACGCTAAGTGAATGATCCAGTCCAGTGAGCATGCTTGACATGTGTTCTGGACAGGAGTTAGAAAGTCTCCAACTCTTTAGCAAGGTGTGATAGTTTGCAGACCTGCCTTGGAATTATTCAAGTTGCAACTAGGTCTTCGGCTATCTAGGACGTATGTATAACGTTCCAAATTATACAAGTGGTTTGTCCACCATCTGATTAAGACTACATAGTCAGGCGCGGATGTAAAACAAATCACACTCTGACCCTGTACGCTCCCCCGCCCCCCGGGGTCTTTATAGAACGCTCGACTATCTAGACCTGTGCAACTATATAAGGGAGCCCAGTCTCCTGAAGTCAGCAGGGGTACAACTGGAAACTCCACGGGAATCAGTGAGCTCGCAGAGTTCCGCTATTTGCCTCTTTAGACATTTAGCTGTTCTCTGGATGATTATTGAGGTTGGCCCCTATATAGGAGTATCGTGGTGGTTGTGGTTTCGCGACCCTAAAACAGGTCAGTTTTTAATGGGGCCAGGTTCATTTCACCTTTAATAACACCTACCTGGTGGAATGTTCCTAAATCCAGTGAGTATGCTAGACATGTGTTCTGGACAGGAGTTGGATAGTCTCCGACTCTTCAGCAAGGAGTGGTGGTTTGCAGCCCTGCTTTGAAATCATCAAAGTTGCAACTAGGAAAGACCCGTTGCTAGAAATAATCTTTGGCTTCCTAGGGCGTGAATGGTGTTGCTTTTCATTCCCAGTGGTATGACCACCATCTGATTAAGACTCACTGCCAGGCGCAGATGTAAATCTTATCACGTAATGACCCTGTACGTCCCCCCCGGGGCACATTATAACTCTTTATGGATCACACAACCATCTAGACTTGTGTCTTGTGGGGGTGAAAGGGAGCCCAGTCCCCTTAGGCTAGTAGGAGCCAACTGGACGATCCACTATATTTCCACGGGAATCAGTAAAGCCCCAGAGTTCCGCTATTTGTCTCTTTAGGCATTTAGCTGTTCTCTGACTGATGATTGAGGTAGGCCCTTTGGAAGTATCGTGGTGGCTGTGGGTTTCGAGGCTTTCGTTTTAGTTTGTGGGTCGGATCATTCACAATGAACACAATGAATGGTCCAGCTCCAGTGAGTATGAATGCCGTCGTGTTCTTAATTATATTAAGCTTCATGCATTCTGGACCAGGAGTTGGATAGTCTCCAACTCTTCAGCAAGGAGTGAAGGCTGCAGCCTGCTCCGGGCTTTTAAAGTTGCTACTAGGAGTGACCGGAGGATATACGTATCCGAAGGCCTTCTAGGGCGAGGATGGCGCTACATACCATCCACAGTGGTTATGATCTACCATCTGATTAAGGCCCACAGTCAGGTGCAGATGTAAATCTTATCACGTCCCTACTTCTTTAAAACTGATGCCAGTCAGAACGTTATGATACTGTTACGCAGCCATGATTTCAATTCTTTCATCCATTAATATGCACGAGCTGTGATTTCAACAGGACTATGCGTAATGTCACAGAGAACTCGTGCCACAATTGATTAATTGAAGAAACCATTTGATATCCGTCTTGTTTCAGGTTTCCCACCGGTGAATTGGCCTTCAAAACTGTCCGACTTAGCTTCGAAGTTGCCACTAGTAGTGACCGGAGAATACATGTATCCCAGGGACTTCTAGGGCGAGGATGACGCTACATTTCATCCACAGTGGTAATGATCCACCAACTGATATTGGCCCACACGGCTAGGTGCAGATGTAAATCTTAACACCCATGACCGTGTACCATACACCTTTAAATAGAACCAAAATTTTCAAAATAAATTTGAACATTAATGTTGCCACACCAAACCAAACTAAACATAAAACACTTAACAACTGACAAATGACCGCCAGTTAGGAAAAATTAATATACCTCTATAAAAACACCCTTTATAGCTATATAAATGTATCTAAAACGACAAAATCACGACTATAAAGTAAATTATAGTCGTTGAGGCTTGCTTAAAATCAAGCAAAAATATATGGCCATAAAAGTACGCAAAATAATTTTGCATTATAAAGGGTGTCGGCCGGGAAGGCGCATGATGAAATGAAAGAGAATGGATCTTAAGTTGATAAATGTTTAATTTGGGTGTCGGCAATTATGTATGAAATACAATATCAAATAAATATCCACCTCTGTTAGCCTCTTTTGAGCACATTTTTCATTACATCATCACACATTTCACGCGGTATTTTTTCATCACGAATATTTTGTTTGAGTTGCTCAAGCGTTTCGGGTTGGTTTGCATAAAACTTGCTTCTCAGATATTCCCACAAAAAGAAGTCCGAAGCAGACAAATCAGGCGACCGTGGAGGCCAATCAACATCACCATTTCTTGAAATAACTTGTTGCGGAAAGAGGTCCCGCGGTAATTCCATTGTAATGCTGGTTATATGTAATGTGCCACCGTCTTGTTGATACCACATGTTAAATAAGCCCAAAGCATTCAGTTGTGGGGTTAAAAAGTTTTCAATCATACCACGATATTGCTCTCCATTCACAGTTACCGTTACGCCGTTTTCATTTTCAAGGAAATAAGGTTCAATGATTCCTCCTTACCAAATTGCACACCACACTGTCACTTTTAATGGATGCAAAGGTGACTGTTGAATAATTTGAGGGCTTCCCATTCCCCAGAAACAACTATGCTGTTTATGGCGTAAAGGGTCTTGTGTTATTTAATATATTATTTTTGTTAAATACACCTACAAAAATACAATCTCATTTTTTACTCAGCACGTAATTTTTATTTTCAATATACTTAATTTTATAATTAAACTGGAAATATTTTAATACATTTAAAACTTAGTAGGCAACGTCATGGACGAATGCACTTGAAGTTATCTAAAATAAATTTCTACTTGAAAATGAATAATGCGTTTATTTTATCCATTTAAATATGACTTAATACTACAAACCCACTTTGGAAATAAAAACGATGCTTATGTGCAGGTACTGTTTTCATAAATGGTACAATTTGAAATAAAACCGGAAATGCATCACTGATACGCAAGAAAAAAGAAAAACTGAAATTTTTGCTTACAGTTTTGAGGACGAAAAATAAAATAAATTTATATTTTCAAAGACAAAAATAAATGTAGAGTGTTTGATTGAATTAAAAGTAAAGGGTTTTTCAACAAGAGATTTGTTTTGTAAAATAAAATAAAACAAAAATTTAGATTAACACGCTTCAAATTTTTTATTGCATGACGAAGAGAAAAAGTTCAACAATTATGAATGAAAAATAATATCTGGCAAATGACCATCACGACCACGCTGACAGATCTCGATTCTTTCATCAAAGTTTTTAATCAGTTTTTGGCACAATTGCGATCCTATTTCTCTAATCAGACCACGGATTTTGGGTTTCAAGGCTGAAATCGATTCGATTGACTCCGTATGACTCTGTCCTTTTTTTTCGGACCAGCACTCAGGGGATGACCCCTAGATATGCAAAGCATTATGCCAGAACTAGGAAATTAGGTTACGGGAAGGAGGAAATGTCTGTGAACATTCAGTTTGAATTTTCCCAGATTGAAAGTGACAGGAAAGATCTCCGGAGGGATTTTATTCCACATACGGACTGTTCTGCTAAAAAACGAATTTTCCCTGTAATGCGGCCAATCACTGATTCACTGGCCAATCAACCACAAATTGATGTGCTCTCAACGAAAATCGTGTTAAACGCGAAAACGTGTGAGTATCGGGAACAAGTTCCCTAATTTCATTAGGGCACTTTCCATAGTAGTAACGATAGAACAGTCAAATGCACCCCACATTGCGTCGATGCTCTAGAGAATCAATAGAGTTGGATACCCTACCGTCCCCAATGAGCCTCTTGGCCCTCTCCTCTACGCGGTCGAGTAACTCCAAAATAGACTTTGGAGCGCCGGCCCATACATCAGAGTTGTATTCCATTTTCGGACTGATATAGGTGGTATAGATAGTACGGAGATCGGATGAAGTAAAGTATCTTTTACACCGTTTTAGAAAACCAAGGCACTTGAAAGCTTCTTTAGAAATCTGAAAAATGTGTTTAGTCCATCGAACATCGCACTGAATTTTCATGCCAAGAACATCAAGAGCTTCCGACTCCGTAATATCTATATCAAAATTAAAATCTACTCTATTCACACGACCCCATTCCAAGATTGTCGCGGGATCGTGATTAAGGGTATAATTCATGTTCTGCCTTCTGGAGCTTACCTCCAAATGGCCTGGTCTTACGAAGAATATAAAGGGTTGCAAGTTCGACAAAGAAGGTCGTTTAGAAAAATGAGAAATAGAGTAGGAGAAAGAACGGAGCCCTGCGGTACCCCTGAATTAATCATGAACTCGTCTGATGAAATCCCATCTATAACAACTCGTATAGAGCAATTTCTGAGAAAACTAGATATAAATCTAGAGAAATTATCACCGACACCAAAAGCGACAAGTTTTGATAGAAGTGCGTTATGCCACACTCTATCGAATGCTTTGGCAATATCTAGAGCCACCACCTTACTTTCTCCGAAGTGATGAATGGAATTACACCATTGCTCAGACAGTAAGGCCGGCAAGTCGCCCGTAGAGCGCCCCTTACGGAAACCACACTGTCGATCGCTAAGTAAGGTATGGAAATTGATCATACCTTCAAACACTTTAGAAAGTGCAGAACAAATTGCAATTGGGCGGTAATTTTGAGGGTTGGTAGCCTCCCCCTTTTCGGGGATCGGCGTTACATTGGCAACCTTCCAGCACTTCTGAAATTGCCCGACTTGATACAATGTGCTGAAAAGGGCTGCTAACGGATGCGCTAGCGTCGAACAGCACTATTTCAACACCAGTGCTGGTATCCCATCCGGACCAGGGGACTTGTTGATGTTGAGATCAGCTAAAATCTTTTTAACAGCTCGAGGTCGAAAAAATATCTTTGGCATAGTAACGGATACTCTTTCGAGCTCTGGCGGTGGTTGACTGCTTTCCGGCAAATAAGAATTATTTGCAAATATACCAGCTAAAAGGTTTGCTTTGTCAACCGGGTCAGTGAATATTTGATCGTTCTTTAAAAGAGTCGGAATTGAAGAACTAGCATTATCCCGTATTCCTAGCATATTCCCGTATGACCAAAAGTTCTTACTACCCCTAGAAGTAGCAAGAAGCTTAGTGCGAATACGCTCTTCGTATAGATGTTTTTCACGCCTTAGTACTTTGGCACACGAAGCGAGTCAGTATCTGCGTTTTTGTTTCTACGCCACATATTGAATGCTTCCTCTCTTGATCTGACTGCATTTTTGCACGTCTGATTAAACCAAGATTTGGATCTGGTTTTAATCGAAATTGTTTTGCATGGAAGAAAAGTTTTCATTCCAAACAAAATTATGGTTACAACCATTTCCGCCATGGCATTGACGTTATTATCTAACAAACATAGTTTCCAATTGAATTGCCTAAACACTTCGTTAAGCTCAGCCCAACGAGCCTTCTCATAAATATATTTTAGACGTTTGGTAGCCGATTTCGTAACGTCGTGAAGCTTCGAATATGAAAAGGAGGCGGAGATGGTACAATGATCGGAGTTGCCGAGAGGTGCACCAACATTAACTTCATACTTTTGGGGGTGTGAAGTTAGAAAAAGGTCGAGTGTATTACTATGGTGCCCATCAACACAAGGAATGTGTGTTGGTTCACTCACTAATTGCGCAAGATGATTGTGCGCGGCAAATAGCTCAACATACAGGCCCTCTGTAGTTGTATGGTCTTAATGGCGAAGCCAAGAACAGTTGTGAACATTAAAATCACCAGCAACAACAATTTCACTGTTCGGACAACTGTCGAGAATCTTCGATATGGAGTCGGAAAGAAAATCGAAGCCAGCTAAGGTTTTATCCTTTCCGATATTTGGACTTCTGTAGAGAAACCCGAAATGCAAGGGGTGTGACCTGATCCTGAATTTAACCAAGAGACAGATTAATTCAGGTTCATTTGTGCCCAATGATTGCTGGCACTGGTACACAACTTCATTGCGAATATAAATTGCAAGACCCCGGTGAAAATTGAATAGCGACAGGAGGTGATACCCAGGTAGCTAAAAACCCTGTGGATCAGCATCCTCAGAGACCTGAGTCTCACATAAGGCTAAAATGTTTGGATGATGGAGACAAATGTGAGCATATACAGAGAAAAAATTCGCTCTCAGCCCGCGTATGTTACAGAAGTCAATTCTGAATTTTGCTGTCATGACAATGAAGGAAATTCAAAACTGACCATCCAACACGCTATACTGTGACCATGCACTAACTTTAGCTTTTTGAACTTCTTTGTGACCAGTGCTAGGCCTTCATCACAAGTAGTTCAGCAAAAGTCAATGCAATGTTCACAGTGCAGCAAAAATATTTTTAAGTAGAATAGGAATGGAAAAAGGCACTAATATCACCACATGACTCTGTCCTTAACACAATTCCACAAAAAATAGTCCAGTGGTGTTAAATCACACGATCTGAGTGGTCACTTAAGTGCTGATTGTCAAGATATTATGTGATCGGAAAATTTGCAATAAATCGATTGTTTCATTGGCTGTGTACCATGTGGCACGCACCGTGCTGTTGAAATTACAAGTCAGTGATATCCACGTCGCCAATAATAAGCCAAAATTGAGTTGTTAGCATGACCCTGGTTTGTTCCGTATAGCCAACCTCATCTTTGAAAAAAAAACGGCCCAATCATGCGTCCAGACCACACAGCGCACCATACAGTGACACGTTGAGCATGCGAAGGCTTCTCAACAATCGCTCTAGGATTTTCAGAAGCTCAAATGCGGCAATTTTGCTTGCTGCATACCCTGACAAGTGAAAATGGGCTTCGACTGAAGAAATGATTTTTTTAGAAAAACCTGCCGGTTGTTCCTAAATGAATTGACCGAATCTATGTTGATGCGAATGGTCGGTCGTCTTCAATGCCTGCATCAGTTGAACCTTGTAAGGCTTCAAAGTCAAATCCTTACGCAAATTTCGCCATGTGGCAGTTTTCGATAACCCCAATTTTTGGGAACGTCGAGGAATTGAAAAATTTGAATCCGTTTCAATACTGTGGCTCACGACTGCGATTCAGTCGTCAAAGTCAAATTCTTAAGCAAAATTCGCAATGTGATGGTTTTAGTGTTCGGATATTTTGCATCGAACCTGTCTACTCAAATTTAACGACCAAATTCCTAACAGCGATCTCAAAACGACCATTAACATAATCGTCCGAAAATATCATGAATTTTACAAAATGTAACTTTAACAGAGTCCCCATTTTCATAGTGGATTTTAATTATTTTAATGCGATTTTCGTGCGAAATTGACTTCATTGTAACAATTGCCAATGCATCTACTTGAAATACGTCAAAAAACTAAATATCAAAACTAACATGTTATTGGTGTTGCCACAATTGAAAAACAAAATTCTTATTGAAAAACCCGATATATGTAGAAAAATTAATAAATTATTAATTAACATTAAATTTAAAAAAAGTATCACTGAGTATAAAAAAGTAATTAACGCAACCAACAACAACAGTTCATTCCCACTTCACCCCCATTGTATCTCTTTACAAATTTTCTTACTAAAATAGTAATGTAAAGTGTATTTTTTATAGGTACAAAAAGTACAAAACTTTGAAATGGAATGAAACAAAGATGAATTTTTTTAATTGACATCAAAATTTATTCATTCGAAAGACATTGTAACCTAAATGTGACTTCTGGCATATGACCGCCACAGCTGGCTTCACTGGCATTCACTGAATCTATCGTGTGGTTTCAATTCCAACTTGAGTTGGGAAACCAAGAGCTTTCCGCAAAATCTTCCATAAATTGGATGGAATCAAATTCAATTTCTTGACTCAATCGAATCTTTCTATACGCTGCCCTCTACAGCAGTAATGACTTCTGCTGTACGCACTGTACGGTAACGTTTCAGAGTTAATTAATTGACCGTAAAAACTTAGGGCGCGATAAATTTGCACATTTTTTATTCAGGAATCAGTCAAACCAAACTAAACAACTTGACAGCTAATAAATTGGCCCCTAGTTAAAAGTGTTGCCAGCATAGAGTTTTATATCTCTCTATAAAACACACCCTTTAGATTTTTATTCGAAACAGATTTTCCTTTTGAATTTCTATTATTTTTACATTAAATTTAATTTCCAAATTTATTTTCATTGTAATTTTAGACGCTCTAGTTAAACTACACGTTACAAAAACAAAAAAATAAATAAAACAAAAATAAACAACAACAATAATAATAATAACAATAATAATAACAATTATAACATAAATAATAGCAACAACAAAAATTGCGAAAATTTACAGAAACAATAGAAATCCAAAATAAATGTAAATTATTTGTCAGGTGTTCATTTTTCTTTTATAACAGAACAGAACTTTGAATGTATTAAATTAATATTTGATTGACAGCAAAAAATACTTAAAAAATTTTTGCGTAAATTCCATAAATTTTTTGTTTGGTAAAAAAAATGTAACTTTTTATTTATATTTCAAATAAGATTTTTAGTCAATATATTTTTTATTAGCTTTAAAGGATAATTCGTTTGGATAGAAAACACTCATGTTAATGCTTTTTTCCATCCTTGAAAAATAAATTTACTTTTAATTGATTAAGAAAAAGTGCCATCTATTATTCAGCTTTCACATTAAAATCAAAGATTTTCTCTGTTTTATGAAATAGCTGGTATGACTTACAAAACTGTTTTTTGGCCCAAATCGATATTTAATTCTCATTCTGTTTAAAAAGAAATAAAGACTTTTCAATCATCTGGTGCTAGATGTTTAAGCTAAAATGTCTGATGGCAGATGGGTGGACATCGACAGGCATTAGTAGATGGGCTTACGCGCAATACCTAGCATAATAAAGAACGTGCTTAGGCAAACTTTAAATTAACGCGATTTCTAAATGAGCTCGGTTATTTCGCTTATATTTATCTTCTTGCGGTCTTGATAACATTCATTTTACTTCATATTATGGTCAGCTTGTAGAAAAATCCAGAACCATCCACATAAAAGTGTGGTATAACAGGCAGCATGATTGCGTAAACTTTTAACTTACGCCATTTCGAAGTGAGCACGGTTTTTTTTTAAAGATAAGTAGCACTTCAGGCAACAATGCCTATTTAGTCAAGTACCGTGCTACATTCTTTAGGAAAGGGATAGAGAATAGATGAAACAGGTGGTGAAAGTAGAAGGATAGTTGGAAATTGACTGCCGTATATAAGTCAGCACAGCGACCAGTGACTATGCCTTCATCGCTGAGCAGCCGCAGTCAATTTTTATTTTTGTAGTAAAAAAAAACCCAAAGTCTTCGTTGGGAATCGAACCCACAACCCCCATACTGACAAGCTAGTATACTACCTTCTAGCCTTACAGGAGCACCTAAGTGAGCACGGTTGCTTTCATCCACATTATTTTTATTTCGGTCTTAGTAGCCCTCTTTTTGTCTATGCTGTGGCCAGCATTTAGAATAGCTCGCGGAACTTGGAAAGCTCTACTAAGTGCAGATTATTATGTTATCACTAGATTACTAACATGACGTGATATGATTTACATCCGCGCCTGGCCATGAAGCCTTAATCAGATGGTGGTCAAGCCACTTTGCATAAATAGGAACGTCATGCACGTCCTAAGAAGCCAAAGACTAACTCTAGCAACAGGTCTTTCCTAGTTGCAACTTTAATGATTCCAGAGCAGGGCTGCAAATCATCACTCCTTGCTATAGAGTTGGAGACTTTCCAACTCCTGTCCAGAACACATGTCTAGCATGTTCACTGGATCTAGGAACATTCCACCAGGTAGGTGTTATTTAAAGTGAAATGAACCCGGCCAAAAGAGAAACCATAACCACCACGATACTCCCGAAGGACCAACCTCAATAATCAGTCAGAGAAACAGCTAAATGCCTAAAGAGACCAATAGCGGAAACTCTGTGGGCTACTGATTCCCGTGTAAATAACGTGGAGTTTCCAGTTGACCCCTGCTGCCTTCAGGGGACTGGGCTCCCTTTTTCCCCGTTGCACTGTGTCTAGATAGTCGAAGTTCTATAAAGACCATATTTATGTGCCCGCGGGGGGGACTAGATTACTGACAGTATGTATATCTGTGAATATGTTAACATCTTTCTTTGTGAACTTTGCTGGTAGGACAAGATCCGTAGGAGAAAGCAAACGATGACGCCGTAAAGTCTAGCTAGGGGGTTGTTGAGGTTGTTTTAGCATGTTAAAGTTTTGCAGTTCTGTTATTATTAGGGTCTTTGGAGGACTAGAACAACCTCGTATAAAAAAACGTATATATGCATGCAGACTTTCTTTCAATAAAAATAAAAAACCATCCGAAAAGGATATGTTCTTTTAAAAATTTAAAAACGTCCTCTTTTCCAATGGGTGGATAATTTTGAGGTTAAGAAGAAAATTGACTTAAAACACACACTTTTCTTGACACCTTCAGCTTTGTTGATAATAATACAAAGTATGAATGTGGGAATTAGTAATGCAATATAACGTCACGGCGAATATCGCCTTCTATCAGACATCCGCTCTTTTCGCAACATTTTGAAGCACATTTTTAAGCAAAGCTTCGCTTAACTATTTTAGTTCACTTAAGTCCAAACTTTCAAATGGTTCTAGAGAGCATAATACAGGGCCGTTAGATTACAGGAATGTGGTAGCTGTGTGATTAGATTTACATCCGCGCCTGGCTATGAAGCCTTAATCAGGTGGTGGACCAAACCACTGCAGAATTTGGAACGTCATGCGCGTCCTAGGAAGCCGAAGCTATAATTCTATGCAATAGAACTTTCTAGTTGCAACTTCGATGATTCCAGAGCAGGGCTGCAAATCATCACTCTTTGCTTAAGAGTTGGAGACTTTCCAACTCCTGTCCAGAACACATGTCTAGCATGCTCACTGGATCTGGGAACATTTCACCAGGTAGGTGTTATTAAAGGTGAAATGAACCCGGCCACCATAGAACCATAAACTGATATGGGGCCGCGAAACCACAACCACCACGATACTCCCATATAGGGGCCAACCTCAATAATCAGTCAGAGAACAGTTAAATGTCTAAAGAGACAAATAACCGAACTCTGCGAGCTTACTTAATAAAGTGGAGTTTCCAGTTGTACCCCTGCTGACTTCAGGGGACTGGGCTCTCTTTTCCCCCAGTTGCACAGGTATACATAGCTCTCCATTAAGACCATATATGTGCCCCCGGGGGGTGGGAACGTGGTATCTAACGAACGTAAATTCGAGAAGTTAAGCGACCGAGAAATTTCTTATGCATTAACTGAATTGTTTGGATAGTTGTATGGCTTGTGGCGCCGTGTTGCTGAAACCAACAATCACTGATAATACTGAGGTCAATATTAGCCAATTATGCCCACAAAAAATTGGTTATCATTTTTTTGGTAGCACAAAAAATTTATGGTGATGGAGTTTTCCTGCTCATTATCGAAAAAAATACGGGCCGATGATGCCGCCTGACCACAAACAACACCATGCGGTCACTTTTTTGCGTGTTATGTTTTTTTGAGGACTGTTTGGAGTTTTTGTGAGCCTTATTTGCGGCAATCATGCTTGTTTGGCAAGCCAGCTAATTTAAAATGAGCCCATCACTAAACATGATGTTGTTGAAAAATGCGTTGTTTTCAGTTAGTTCTTCAAACACTAAATTCACAAACGTTCGACACAAATAATGGTCGGTGCACTTTATTTATTAAATATTTTAAGCGTGAAGATGAAGATCTGTGTGCAAAATAAAGCGCAAAGTACCTCTAGTGATGCTTAATTGTTTCGAAAGGCGGTGAGTTGATGTTCCAGGCTTTACTACGGCCACCACAAGCATATTGTTTTAGTCTATTGTCACCAACAATGCCGTGAGCCTCGAATTTAGCGACCAAAATATGTACAGCGGTCTCCGAAGGATACTTATTACAAGAAAAAGCTGCTTGAATTTTACAAAGTGATACAAGGAAATTTTCACCATTCAATTCTAATAATGCAGCCAACTTGACAAAACCAGTGATAAGAGAAGGTTTTATTACTACTTTCACGTGCAATTCTCAAGAATTGCGTCCCAAATCAATGAGATGAAAAATGTTGTACTCCATGTCGTCTTATCACATGAAGAAATACGATATTTTTTTGGGTATGATTTTACGTCAACCCGCATCAAATTTGGTTTGTGAACACACCGGTTTCGGCTATTTACCATCTTCTATACCGTATAGGGAGAACACTGAAGATGGCAAATAGCCGAAATCGGTTTGTTCACAAACCAAATTTAACGCAGGTTGACGTAAAATCATACCCAAATAAATTAAACCCCGTTGGAGAATATACGCACATACAATATTTTCTTTTATAAGAAAGTAGAACAGCAGTGAAACTTTTTTTTAATCCCAAAAGAAGTCTGTATTTCCATAATAACTGTTTGCGAAATATGCTTTTCCAATTTTGCTTTAACTACACATTAACAATTTCTTATTTATGTGCGTGTACGACCCTGAAGTTTAAACTCTTTTAAAGTTCTGTTTTTTTTATGTCAAAAGCGATAAAATGAGTAAATATTATTCTTTTGGCGTATTTAACTGTTTCTGATATCACGTACGTCAATTAAACATTTTTGTTTGTTAGTTTTTGTTTCTTTCTGTTATTCTTTATTTTATAATTTTTTACTATTTTGTATGTTGATGTGTATGTGTGTAAATATAATTTATCTTATCAAATATAAATTTTATTGTTATCTTTTATTTCTACTCACTCACGTTTAATCACAATGATTTTTAGCTAAAACAAAAGATTTTCTCGTATTTCGGAAATAGTTTGTTTTATTTTTTTCTGTTATTCTTATTTAAGGCGTTTTTAAACATGTCTTAACGTTAATATTTATTTTTATACGTGGTATTTTATATATTTTTTTTGTTTTTTGTATTTTTTATTTTGTTAACTTATTGTTTTGTTTTAATTTTAATCATCTATTAATCACAAAACTTTAAATTCAACTGCTTTTAAATGTTATTTTCCACATTATTTTGCCAACTCTTTGTTAACAATAACGAGTGAGTATAGAGTGTCTGACTGTCTATTAATTGAGGTGCCTTTGATAAGAAAATGTATATTCTCTTGTATAAAGATTTTACTATTTTATATTGCATAATTTTAGGCGGCTTAAATTTATTGAATATTTTCATTTTTATTCAAAAGTACCGTTATTAGTTCAATGTTTTCTGCAAAGTTTAGTAAATAAGATTCATAAATATAATTTATAAAGGGTGCTTTTATAAACGGTACAACTTTAAAATGGAATAAAATAAAGATGAATAATAATCTGTGGCATTGTAATTTAAATACAGTGAACTCGCAGAAACGTGAACACTCAATAACATGAACATCCAAAAACATGAACATTTTTTTCTTACTCTAAAACGTGAACAAAGGCTGAAGGCTCTAAAACGTGAACTTTTTATCGAACGTTAAAATTCAATTTTGTAAGCTTATGTAAAAATTTTGGGATTCCCCGCAGAAGAATCTCGTAGTTTGTTTGTTGTAAACAACTTCTGTTGCAGGATAAGTAGTTTTGGTATTACCGCGGCAGTTCTACTGGAAGCATCTCTCTGTGCTGACTATGCATATAAATAATATAAACAAGTGATCTCTAAAAATATTTTTATGGAAAGGTTCATCTGTAACTGGTTTGTCGAAAAAGTATAATGTCGTCAAATCGACGATTTGTTCAATAAAAAACAAAAAAGATGCAATTTCGAAATGTGTTAATAATACATTTTCGGAAAACGGACCACACTGCATTCTTCGGAGCTTCCAAAAATGGAAAGATCTCTGTACTAATTTAGAAATTAGTATCTTAGAAACCCTTTTGCAACCCATAGTAGCATATAAAATATATTAAAATATGGCAGGAACTTACAAAAAGTATAATCAAAACATGTCTTATAGGCGAAAAATAAAGTACTTTATTTTAAATTAAATAAAAGACAAAAAGAGACTAAAATGTGTTATAGAAAAAATGCAATCTAAAACGTGAACAAAATCAAAAACGTGAACACCTTCGGTAAAAATTAGTTCACGTTTCTGCGAGATCACTGTACAACTTCTGGCATGTGATCGTCAGGAAGTTCATTTTTCGATTACTTTTTCCATTTCGGCTTTATCATTAAAACGTACAAGCTAAGAGTGCAATTTTTGGCACCGAAACGTGAAACTATGCGATCACCAAACATTTACTTCAATAAATTAATTGTAGCACGAGCTGGGCTGTGTGACATGTTATACCGCCTGCTTGAGTCGCAACTCTTCCATATGAAAATCGGTATCAATGGCAATGTTGTTTTAGGCCTATTCACAAGCTTTTTGACTTGCTAGCTGATAGTGCACATTGTGATTGTTCAATCGATTAACTAAAAAGTCAAGAATTATGGTTACCGTAACCTTTTAACCAGCATTGTTTTAGATTATGATTTTTGTTTTTTTGTTTGATTTTTTTAGTTTTATGGAAGAAATATTCTCAGTCATATATATTTATATCAAAGTATATTTAGGTGCCCCTGTAGGCTAGTAGGTAGTGGACTAGCTTTTCATTGTGGGGGTTGTGGGTTCGATTCCCAATGAAGACCTTGGATGTTTTTTACTACAAAAATAAAAATTGACTGTCGGTGGGCCTGCTCAGCGATGAAGGCATAGTCACTGGTCGCTGTGCTGTCTTTTATACGGCAGTTAATTTCCGACTATGCTTCTACTTTCACCACCTGTTTCATTTCTTCTCAATCCCTTTCCTAAAGAATGTAGCACGGTACTTGACTGAAGTACCAAAAAAAACAAAAAAAAAAACAAAATTATGAGTTTGTTCCTTAACACCACCTTTATTGCAGCCCTTCGACTTTGGCATGGTGTTGCCAAGTCAATTTCGTAGCCAAATATAATAAAAGTTTTCCAAAAAATAAAATGTGTAAATAAAGGGTGTTTTTTTAAGCCCGATAGAACTTAAAATTGTAAAAAATAACACAAAAAATTAAATTGTAATCAAAATTTCTCTTTTATTCGAAGGATCAATACGTGACATTAACATTTGAAAATGATTTCGGGCATATGGGCACTGCGGCTGTTCTTGACGAAGCGCATTCTGGACGTCCAATTTTGGGCCACTTTTTCGAGCACTGCTGGGCGTATGTCACGAATAACACGAACAATGCTGTCCTCCAAGGCGTCAATTGTTGCTGGTTTATCAGCATAAACCAGTGACTTCACGTAGCCCCACAGGAAATAGTCGAGTGGTGTCAAATCGCACGACCTTGGAGGCCAATTGACAGGTCCATTTCTCGAAATCAACTTATTGTCAAATTTTGATTTCAATAAGTCGATGGTTGCGTTCGCTGTATGGCACGTAGCGCCATCCTGTTGAAACCACATCTCGTCCGGATCAATGTCATCCATATTTTCAAACAAAAAATCATTGATCATGGTGCGGTAACGATCTCCATTGACCGTAACGCGAGCTCCGGCCTCATTTTTGAAGAAATAAGGTCCGATGATGCCACCAGCGTGAAAACCGCACCAAACGGTGCATTTTTCTGGATGTAATGAAGTCTGTAGGGTCTGTTGTGGATTGGTCTCACTCCATATGCGGCAATTTTGCTTATTAACAAACCCGCCTCATCGCTGAACACAATTTTGCGATAAAACAACGGGTCAGTTGCCAACTGCTCTAGAGCCCAATCGGCGAAAGAACGACGCATATAATGGTCTCGTGGCTTCAATTCCTGCACCAGCTGGATCTTATATGGGTGTAGGCCGAGATCTTTGCGCAAAATTTTCCACGTAGTGGACGGACAGAGCCCCAATTCCTGCGACCGACGACGAATTGATAAATTTGGATCTTCTTCCACACTTTCGTTTACAGCGGCGATATTCTCTTCAGTACGCACATTCCTTCGACGTGTTGGTGTTATTGCATCCTCTAGAGAGTAGGTGGTACGAAATCTATCGACAGTTCGACGAATGGCTTGTTCAGATGCACGATTATGTACGCCATAAAAATGACGAAGTCGTCTATAAGTTGCGCGAATCGACGACTGATTTTCAAAGTAAATTTGGATAATTTCGTAGCGTTGTTCAAGCGAGAGTCTATTCGTGATGATTTGTCAGAGTGTATTGAAACAAATAAAAAAAAATGTTTCATTAAAATTTCATTTTTTGTGTTACTTTTTACAATTTAAAGTTCTATCTAGCTTAAAAAAACACCTTTTATAAGTTGTTCTTTAGACAGGTATCGAATTTTAAAATGGAATAAAACAAAAATAATTTTTTTAATAGACATCTTTTGACATTATAATTTAAATATGACCTCTGGCATATAAGCGCCAAGGCTGGCAAAATCGCAGTCTAACCTGGAGATCCAACAAATTTTTTCAGCATTTGTAGCCGTATATCGGCAATAACATGACGAAAGTTGTCCTAAATCGAAGACTGCCGACGTTCAATCGCACGATCGCACGCGCCAAATCACAAGTGCGGTTACCAAACGTTTTCGTAAATAAATCAATTCTGAGACAAGCGGGGTGAACGAAATAGACAATAATCATGGCTCTATAGCACTCATAACTGACTGTAACATTCTGACCAGTATCGTTTTTAAAGCGATACAAACCGTTGATTGCACCAGCCTATAAAGCACTGTTTGGTGTGCCAGTTTTTTTTTTACGCCATGGTATCTTAATAATTAGGGTTTTTCAACGAGAAGTTTGTTTTTCAATTGGGGCAACATCAACAATATGATTGTTTTGACATTTAGTTTTTTGACGTATTCTAAGTAGATGCATTGGCAAGTGTTACAATGAATTCAATTTCGCACGATAATCGCACTGAAATAATTTAAATCCAGTATAAAAATAGTGTTGCTGTTAAAGTCACATTTCGTAAAATTCGTAAAATTTTCGGACAATCTAATCATAGTCGTCCTTCTCATACCGCTATTAAGAACAAAATGTTCGACCGGGTCGTTCCAATGAAAACATAATTCCTCGACGTTCTCAACAATTGGGGTCATCCAAATTCAACCACATGGCGAATTTTGTGTAAGGATTTGACTTTGAAACCTTACAAAGTTCAACTGTTGCCATAGATTCCCTCAATTCGTTCAGCAACAATTGGCTGGTTTTTCTGAAAAAAATAATTTTTCAGATGAAGCGTATTTGCACTTGTCAGGGTATGTATGTCAACAAACAAAATTTTCACACTTGGGTTTCTAAAAAAACCTAGATCGATTATTACGAAGCCTTTACAAGCTCAACATGTCACCTTATGGTGCGCTATATGATCTAGAAGCGTGATTGCGCCGTTTTTGGCGCTGGAAATATAGTAACGTTCTCGCTATCGCCAGAACCTAACAGCTCAATTCTGTCCTATTATTGATGACGTGGATATCACTGACACGTGGTTTCATTAGAATGGTGCCACATGTCACACAGTCAATGAAACGATCAATTTATTGCAAACCAAATTTCCCGATCGGATAATTTTACGACAATTAGCAGTTAATTGACCAGCCAAATCTTGCGATTATTTTTTGTGGGGCTATGTTAAGGACAGAGTCTATACGGAGCCAATCGAATTGATTTCAACCTTAAAACTCAAAATCCATAATGTGATTAACGAAATAGGTCCACATCTCCTAATTTTTCCAATCGGTTTCACAATGTACTTTTACTATTAAAATGCAAAACCGATACTAAGTTAATGACTTCAGAATGTTGCCTTTACTTATTGATTACTATTTTTCACTTTCAATGTTAACGCTGACAGTGTTGCCAATGTTCCTACGAGAAATTACCGCATTATAGTTTTAAATATTTATTTTTTTTTTAATGTAATTGATAAAGAAAATATAATTAAGAAATTTGAAGACTTTCAATTAATAATGCTCTTGATCCAAGGTAAATAAGTAGCCACCTTTGTGTAGATGCCCGGAAAACCAGTGCGAGCACATTCGTAACCAAACGACACTACACCCAGCAAATAGTAGTGAAACGAAGAATTTGTTATCTAGAATACAAAGTATCGAATTGCAATTAATTTTTTTAAAATTCTAGTTTAGTTAAAAATACCTGGGGTAGCATTAGGGGACCACCTGAATCACCTTGACAAGCATCGGCAATCGAACTTCCAGCACATATTAACTGATATAAATAAATAATCCTTAAAAGCATTTTGTTATAACAATTTATAATTTAAAGCAATTTTTACCATTTCATTGAACTGAACAAATTTAAAAACCGATCTATAACTTTGTTCACACTTCTGTCGATTTATTATCGGTACCTGTATATCTCTTAAGACATCCGAGGTAGGTCCTTGGTGCTGTTTTGCACCCCAGCCAGCCACAAATGGATGCCTACCAACGAATTCTTCTTTCAAGAAATTTGGATCTTCAGGCAAGCAAATGGTATTTATGAATTCTAGAAAGATCACAAGAAATAGAGAGCTTGGCGTAGATATAAGGAAACCATATTATCTCGAGATAAAATACAATTAAATTTTAAAATTCGAATACAATTAGTTAATACAGAAAATGGTCAAGACTAGATAGGTCAAGACCTCTACTACATACAGTCAAGACCATTTATGGTCACTACTACAGGATGTCCACCGGGAGAGTGTGGATTAAATAAAAGAGAATGGATCTTATGCTGATAAATGTTTTATTTGATATCGGCAATTGTGTATGTAATACAATATCACATAAATATCCGCCTCTGTTACCCTAATAAATGCGAGCACTTTTGAGCATATTTTTCATTACATCCTCACACATTTTATGCGGTATTTCATTAATTATATCACCAATATTTTGACTGAGTTGCTCAAGCGTTTCTGGTTTGTTTGCATAAACCTTGCTTTCCAAATATCCCCACAAAAAGAAAGCCGGAGTATTCAAATCAGGCGACCGTAGAAGCCAATCAACATCACAACATTTCTTAATGTAACTTGTTGTAGAAAGAGGTCTCGCAGTAATCCCATTGTAATCCTGGCTGTATGCGATGTGGCACCGTCTTGTTGATACCACATGTTATTCATACCCAAAGTTATGGCATTAAAAAGTTTTCAATCATATCACGACATTGCTCCCCATTCACAGTTACCGTTACGCCGTTTTCATTTCCAAAGAAGTAAGGTCCAATGATCCCTCTTTACTAAATTGAACACCAGACTGTCACTTTAAATGGATTCAAAGCTGACTGTTGAATAATTTAAGGGTTTCCCATTCCCCAAAACTGACTATTTTGCCTATTCACATATCCATTCAAATGAAAATGTGCCTCGTCACTCATTATGATTATTTCGTGAAAACCGGGGTTGCCATGGGCGAGCAGTAACATCCTACTGGCATATGTACGGCGACGTTAATGTTCCTGTGGAAGCAGCTCTTGTGTCAACTGAATCTTATATGGCAACAAATGCAAATCCTGGTGTAAAATTGTGGCCATAATTGTTGTTTGAAGACCAAACTCCAGAGCACGTCGTCAAATTGAGGTTGATGGATTGTTTTTAATACTTTCTTGAGCAGCAATAATGTTTTCAGTCAATCTTGCAGTACATTGTGATCCATGCTTGGACCTATTACCTACACACCCTCTTGCTTCGAAATCATTCACTTCCCAATAAATAGTGCGTTTTCTTGAGAACCAACGATCTCCCAAAACTTTCACATAACTTTCTCATCGTCACAGTAATCGGTGACTAATTTTGATGAAATGTTTTAACGATTAAAAAACGTTGTCTTATCGAAAATTTTTTCAGAATAATTTGCCACGTGTCTACTTCACGACTGCCAAACATGAACTGTCGCGAATAATGTTTGCCAAAATGGCGGCATTAGCACAGGTTGGTCTCCTCGGCGGACACCCTGTACTAAGAAACATTGCGACAACATTCAATTTTTTAGAAATTTGTATTTTTAGCGTTTGTATTCTCGTCGACATTCAAGCGTAAAATCTTATGACCAGCTGAGACCTAATGAAGGTAAGATATTCATAAATATTCGAATAACAGAAATTATGCACGGTTTCACAACACTATTGGTCTGCTTCGAAATCTGCCCAAGTTTTTAAGATTTTCTTTGTTGAAAGTCAAGGCACTTAATTTGTTTTCTAGGTAAATGGGCATGTCTAAGGTAAAAGGTTTTTAAGGTAAGCCGAACGATATTGTTTTGTCAATAGCAAATTCTGCGAATTCTATAGATCTCCATCAAAGGATATAAACGTACATAACATATGCCACTAACCCAAAACTATACCACTACCACATATAGTCAAGACCATATATAATCATATATAATATAGAGTCAAGACTTAATTTTGTTAAAATAATATTTTATTAAAACTTTATATAGTCAGGCTATTATGGCTTTTATTGCATATTATCAAGACTATATGTAATTAGGATATTTACATATTTTGTTAAGGCTGAAGCTGTATATTTAGTCAATAACATATATGACAACATAAGGTTAATAAGATTTATCTCCAACCCCAAATACTGTCAATAATAAACTTTCTTCACTGTAAAAATTGGCGCCTTTATATATTCCGTATAAGGTTATGGGACTAAATATTGTGAAATAGAGCACTATATATATTAATACTATATATGGTGCAGACTATATACATACAGTCAAGGCAATATGTAGCTAATGTTATAAATAGTTAAGGCTATATATAATCAATAAAGGCAAGTCTATATGAGGTCATTATGTAGACAAGAGTATATATGATCAAGACTATATGTGGTTGAGAATATATATCGGGTGTTTTTTATAGGGGTATAAAACTTTAAGTTGCCAACATTTTTTTTAACTGGTGACTAGCAATTAATGCTTAGGTTGGTTTGCCGTTTCAAAATGAAAAGACTAGCTGACGCCCGAACAACGCTTCCAAAGTGTGTTAATTGAGCCGAAAGCAAAATAGCCAATAACACCGATTTTCATAAGGAAATTTTATTTAGCGATGTATTTTGTGATAACCAAAAAAATGGGTGGTTGGTGTGCTTCATGGTGTGACGGATTCATTGGTCCCTACTTCCCCTCCCACATTATAAGTCTTTATGGATCACTCAACCATCTGGACTTGTGTCTTGCGGGGGTAAAAGGGAGCCAGGTCCCCTTCAAGGCTAGTAGGAGCCAACTGGACTATCCACTATATTTCCACGGGAATCAGTAACGTGCCAGAGTTTCGCTATTTGTCTCTTTAGGCATTTAGCTGTTCTCTGACTGATTATTGAGGGAATATCGTAGTGACTGTGTGTTTTGAGGCCCTCCTTTGTGTTTGTGGGTCGGTTCGTTCACAATGAACACAATGAATGGTCCAGGTCCAGTAAGTATGAATGCCGTTGTGTTCTTAATTATATTAAGCTTCATGCGTTCTAGACCAGGAGTTGAGTAGTCTCCAACTCCTCAGCAAGGAGTGAAGGCTGCGGCCTACTCCGGGCTTTTGAAGTTGCTACTAGGAGTGACCATAGGATATACGTATCCGAAGGCCTTCTAGGGCGAGGATGGCGCTACATACCATCCACAATCGTTATGATCCACCATCTGATTAAGGGCCGAGGCCAGGTGCAGATGTAAATCTTATTACGTTCCTACTTCTTTAAAAACGATGCCAGTCAGAACGTTATGATACTGTTACGCAGCCATGATTACAATTCTTTCATCCATTGATATGCACGAGCTGTGATTTCAGCAGGACTATGCATAATCTCACAAAGAACTCGTGCCACAATTGATTACTTGAAGAAACCATTTGATATTCGTCTTGTTTTACGTTTTTCACCGGTGAATTGGCCTTCAAAATCGTGCGACTTAGCTCAGCTAGACTTATTTCTGTAGGGACATGTGAAGACTTTAGTCTACGCCGATAAACCGGATACGATTGACCACTTAGAGGACAAATTTCATCGCCTTATTACCGATATGCAGGCACAAATATTGGAGAAAAAAAATCATCGAAATTTGAACCTACAGATTGGACTATGTCCAAGGCAGCTGTAGCCAAAATTCATATTTAAATCATATAATGACAGAAGATTATCTCTCGAAAAATATTTATTTCATATTAATTTAAAAACTTCGTCTTTATTTATTCCATTTCAGAGTTGTATACCCTTGTAAAAAAACACTCTATAGAAGCACAATGTTATATGTACAAAATATAAAATCTACGTATACTTTGATTAATAATAGACTAATTTATAGTATAGACCTTTAATGTAGAATAACGAAAAATTGTTAGTGTTCCATTTAAAATTACTTACTTGTCATCACCACTTTACTACTCAATTCAATTAAAGCCAAGTCATTTGTAATTGATTTCAAATCAAATTTATCATGTATAACGGTACGCTTTATGCGATAATCGTGAGCTCCTGCTTCAGCAGTATTTGTTAGATTATGAGCGCCCAAACGTACCAACATTAAAAAATTGTTAATGCAATGGGCGGATGTTAGAACATATTTTGAGGAAATTAAGCTTCCAGCGCATAGATAATTCAAAGAGCTCGCATCAAATTGATCACGATATCCCAGCGCTGCTATCCAGGGGTAATTTCCTTTAAAAAAATGTTGTTGTCAATAACTTTCAAATATATCGGGGTTTTCAACATGAAGCTTATTTTTCAATTCTGGCAACACCATCAACATGTTCGTTTTGAAATATTTGTAGTAGACGAATTGGCAATTGTTACAATGAATTCAATTTTGCACGAAAATTACTTTAAAATAATTAAAATCCACTATGAAAATGGTGATTCGCGATATTTTCGGACAACATAATTGTCCTTCTGAGACCGCTATTGAGAATTTTTGGTTGTTAAATTTGAGTCGACAGGTTCGATACGAAATGTGCGAACATCAACGCGTGTTCGCCTGGTTGTTCAACTAATAGCAAAGCAGCCGTGAGCCACAGTTTTGAAGCAAATCCAAATTTGTCAATTCCTCGACGTTCTCAACAATTGGGGTTAACCAAAACCATCACATGGCAAATTTTGCTAAGTAACTTGACTTTGAAGCCCCAGAAGGTTCAACTGGTACAGGAATTGAATCGCCTTAGATTCTCTCAATTCACTCAGGAACAACCGGCTGGTTTTTCTGAAAAAATTATTTTTTCAGACGAAGCCCATTTTCACTTGTCAGGGAATGTCAACAAGCAAAATTGCCTCATTTGGGCTTCTGGAAATCCTAGAGTGATTATTGAGAAGCCTTTGCCCACTCAACGTGTCACTGTATGGTGCACCATGTAGTCTGGAGGCATGATTGGGCCGTTTTTTTTTTTCGAGGATGAGGCTGGAAATGCGGTAACGGTCAATGCAACACGCTATCGCGATATGCTAACAACTCAATTTTGGCTTATTATTGACCACGTGGATATCACTGACATATGGTTTCAACAGGTCAGTGTCACATGTCACACAGCCAATGAAATGATCAATTTTTTGCAAACCAAATTTCCCGATCGCATGATTTCACGACAATTAACAGTTAAGTGGCCAGTCAGATCGTGTGATTTAACACCACTGGATTATTTATTGTGGGGCTATGTTAAGGACAGAGTTTATACGGAGCCAATCAAATCGATTTCAGCCTTAAAACTCAAAATTCGTGATGTGATTAACGAAATAGGATCGCCATTTTGCGAAAAATTGCTAAAAAAAATTTTATGAAAGAATCGACATCTGTGACCGTGGTTTTGTTCGTGGTGAACATCATTTTTCATTCACAATTGCCGAACATTTATCTTTTTAATCTAAATTTGTTTTTTTTTTGTTTTAGAAAACAAACTTCTTGTTGAAAAACCCTTTATTTTCTTTAATGCACAAAACACCTACCTTTCGTAGCCTCAGAGCCACCAACAACACGATTAATGAAGCCTCTGTTTACACCACAATTTCTTGTGTTGATTGGTTTAACAATCGGTTGCTGAGCCGGCTTTGCTGTAGTGACAACGGATGTTGGTTGTACTATTTGTAATTCTTCTGTTGATAATGTCGCCACAGTAGTGGCAATATTTTCACTGGAACTGGTAGTTGAATAGATGGCCGTTGTTACAGTGTTGGGTTTTATTACATTGCTGGCAGTGGTTTGTGGCACATAACTGCTGAGTGGTGCAAACAGAAATGGTGTTGTTGGAGAAAATTGTTCTTGGGGCCTGTTCGCGGTAATAGGTGCCATAGGAGTATTCTGCATAACTATAATTGGCTTGGGCATTGTTATTGGATAAAATATGTAAGCTTTGCAACAGATCTGTTGAAATAGTAGAAATCTTTTTCGAATTTCTTTAAGAGATGGATTCGCAAATCTAAACTTACCAAGAAATTGTTGCCATCAAAACCACATATCGAATTACTAACAAATGTTTGAAAATCAATGGCATACGATATCTTACGGGTCTCATCGTAAAACTCCTCAACGATATCAGGGCATTTAACTAAAGTAACACAACTCCCAGGGCGCAAGCGAGAATCGAAACAGCTCTGTGCTGTCAAAAAAAAAAAAAAAAATTCGAAAATATTTTAAAATCGAATTTTGATAATTTTATTATAAAAACGGTTCACTTAAAAACTGAATACTGGATACCTTTAAATGTTATGTTATTATAAATAGATAGAAATTTATGGTTATTAGAATCAGAATCAGAAACCTTTACGCCAAAAAAGAAATTACGAACTCGGAATTACTAGACATTCATCTTAAACTAGCAGAACGACTCCCAACCGACGTACTCATGAACACATTAGACCAAATACGAACAGAAAACGCTAAAACAACAAAACAAAAATACGCAACTTTAAACAAGAAACTCGAAACACTAACACATTCAACAAACAACAAAACGCGCAAAAACAACAATTTCCACCCTAGATTTTTGAATCTAACAGAGGTCACCATCAGCAAGCAAGAGGCTCAATTATTGGAAAAGGGATTAAAACACAACATCACAGAAAACAACAAGAAAAAGGAAATAGAACAAACCATTGTGGACACAGAAGTCGCAATAGCGATGATCCCAAACGAAGAACAAGAGCAAGCCAGGCACATCTGCAAACAAATAATAGAGAAGGAGGCCAAGTCTACAAAACACTTAAACGGAGAGCACAATACAATTAGGAAACTAAAACGCAAACTGAAGCGAACAACATCTTAGTCACAAAAGCAGACAAAGGAAACACAATAGTGCTCATCGGTAAACATGACTACATCGAAAAGACAGAACAGTTAATAAGAGACTCTAAGTGCAAGAGAATTGGTAAAGATCCTACGGAAGAATACCAAACGAAAATTAGGGAGATTATAAAAAAGGCAACAAGGATAATGAAACCAGACGTATCGCACACATTAACAATGATGAATCCATCCGCACCATCTATGATAGCACTACCAAAAATACCACCAATGAGACCTATAATTAATTACAAATCTGCACCAGGCTACAAACTTTCGAAATACATAAAAACAATATTAAAAGACACCTTAGACCTAAAATATAGGCATACAATAGCCAACGCTACAGAACTGATTGATAAACTGGAGAATGTGAAAATAACGGAGAAAACAAAACTGGTCTCTTTTGACGTAAAGGACTTGTATCCATCAATTCCGGTAATGGATACATTGAACATTGTTCATAGGACAGTAAAAAACAAAACGGAAAACAAGGAACTAGCAATACAACTTACAGGCACACTAAAAGCGACACTAGAATAGAATTACTTTAAATTTAACAATAATATATATAGACAAATAACAGGACTAGGGATGGGAAATCCAACATCTGCCACCCTCATGGAAGTATTTATGCAGAAATTAGAAGAGGAATATGTAAAGGAATTAAAAACCAACTACGGAGTAATATTCTACGCAAGATATGTCGACGACATCATATGTGTACTAGAAGGAAATAAGGAGGAGCAAATCCTGGATTACTTGAATGGAAGACACAAGGACATAAAATTTACAATGGAAAAGGAAGAGGAGGGGAGAATTAATTATCTGGACCTAACGATCAAGAAGAACATAATCTCGAACAGAATCGAATATGAAATATACAGGAAACCAACAGCAACGGACACAATAATACACAACTCATCAAATCATCCCCAGCAACACAAAAACGCAGCAATCAGGCAGCTAATAACAAGGCTCGAGAGAACACCACTAACACGGCAAATGTATATGAAGGAAATGGAAACTATATACACCATAGCGGAAAACAACGGATACAAAAAGCGCCTCGTAGATAACAGCAAAAAACAAATTAGAACGAACAAAGAACAGGAGAATGAAAAGAAAAAATGGGCTACATTGACATATATGGAAAAATCAACGTACAAACTGGCGAAATTCTTTGGAAAACACAACATCAATACCGCATTTAGAACAAGAAACAACCTAGGCAGAATACTACGGAATAAAACAACCGAGGCAAATATACTAGACAAACAAGGAGTGTACAAATTAACTTGCACATGCCATTATAGCTACATCGGGCAAACAGGACGAAAAATTAAGACCAGATTTAGGGAACACATTAGAGACTATAACAAAAAACTACGAGAACCAAAATCAACTCCAGAATCAAACTTTGCGAACCATATATTTAACAACAAATATACACCAGGACATATAAAGACAACTGCTTCATACACAGCACAAAGGAAGGAGACTAAATGTATTAGGGAACATGGAATTATACAGACAAAGAACATTTGACGGACGAATAATAAATGAACAAATAAACACTGCTTCGGACACAATATTTAAACCGTTGATACATTTTTACAGGAAAACGAACACTACACCAACACGAAAACGTTACGCAGGTGCACAAGACCAAAGCAATAAAGAACATCATAAACGTACAATTACAGATTATTATGTCACATAAAAAAGGGAAGAAGGAAAAAAAAACCCCAATAGGTTCACACATAAACACAAACGGACAACAAGCATGATTATTAAAGGATTTAGCTAGAAAAAAAAGACGAATGAAAAAGGGAGCGACAAATTAGGTAAAAAGAGACAAACGAAAAAGGAGAGAGAGTTGCAGGCAAAAAAAAAGACAGAAAGTGACGAACGCAATAACATGAAGGGTGACACGAAATATATAAACACAACTGACAATAGAACGCAACTAGTACGAAAAGAACACTGAAGATGGCAAATAGCCGAAACCGGTTTGTTCACAAACCAAATTTGACGAGGGTCGACGGAAAACCGTACCCAAACAAAAGTTATTAGAATATTTCAACTAAATAAAACTGCTAAACTGTTTCAAATTTTCAGGCTGTGGTTGAAAGGTGAGGAAGAGAAAGCATTTCTTAAAGGAATGGTGTAGTTTCTTTTATATAGCAACGACAGCTCCAATCATAATGCAGGATATTATTTGTGAGTCATACCTTAACGTCAAGTTTGTTTCCGGTGGACTTCGTTATTCTTTTAGTCAGCATAATTTTCAAAATGTTTCCACCATCCGAAGAATTGTGTTGAAATTTGTTTTACATCCGCGCCTGACTATGTAGTCTTAATCAGATGGTGGACAAACCACTTGTATAATTTGGAACGTTATACATACGTCCTAGATAGCCGAAGACATAATTCTAAGCAACAGAACCACCTAGTTGCAACTTGAATAATTCCAGGGCAGGTCTGCAAACTATCACACCTTGCTAAAGAGTTGGAGACTTTCTAACTCCTTGTCCAGATCACATGTCAAGCACGCTCACTGAACTGGATCATTCACTTAGCGCGTCATTATCAGCGAGATGATCCTGGCCACCATAATTTCATATAATCCCTTATGGGGCCGCAAAACCACAACCACCACGATGCTCCCATATAGGGGCCAACACCAATGATCAGCCAGAGAACTATTATAAGTCTAAAGAGACAAATAATGAACTCTGCGAGCTCACTGATCCCCGTGGAAATAAAGTGGAGTTTCTAGTTGACCACCTGCCTGTCTTCAGGGGACTGGGCTCCCTTTATACCCCAGTTGCACTGAGTCTAGATAGTGGAATGTTCTATAAAGACCATATTTATATGTCCCTGGGGGGATGAAATTTTAGCAATCAGAGTCTGTATGAAATATAAAAATACCTGTGCATGCTCGCCCCCTTCATTTATGCTTTTGCAAGTCATAGTGTGGCAGAAGAGCCGTCAACGTCACGAACATCGCTGGAGGGAGTTTTGAATAAGTAATTGAATGTTCACGCTTAAAAAGTTCAATCACTTCAAAAGCTGAAGCCTACCGAACATTTCAAGCGCCGTCATTATACTGAATGGTTGATTAAACAGGGAAAAGAGAATGGGGACTTTGCAAAGAAAACACTCACGGCACACTTTCACCTCAATAGATTAATTACAGTTGGGCAAAAAAAAAAAAGTCCACGACTAAAGAGTGAATGTTAAGTGCGGTTTATGGATCAGTAGCCTCATCAGGTTCTACTTCTTCGAAAAGCAGGTCAGGCAAGCAATGGTGTTCGTTACCGTAAGATAATAACGAACTTCTTATGGTCAAAATTGAGGATATGAACCTGGAGGATATGTGGTTCCAGCAGAATGGTGTCAATAGCCACATATCCAACGACACAATTGCCCCTTTTCACGATAAATTCTAATGCAGTGTTATCTCACATGGCGGCGATGTTAATTGGCCATCACGATTATGATGATTTAACAGCGTCGGAAATTTTTCTTTGCGAATATTTGCAAAAAAGAAAGTGTACGTCAATCAGAAAAGAAAATTTTAAGAGCTTAAGGATGAGATAATTCGGCACATCAACAATATTAAACCCCAATTATGTCTCAGAGTCATTGAATATGTGAAATATCAGATGTGCTACGAAAGTCGTGGTGAGCAATTAGCTGATATATTATTTCGCACAATATTTTTTCTACTTTTTATTTATCGCAGTAATTAAGTAAGAACTCGGAAACAGGTTTTACTGGCACAAACTCCTGCACATCATGGGTCTTCAATTGATTAAGGAAAATGTCAGTAATTATGGCTCTTTTGTGGTCTCCAATGACTCCAACATTTAGACCAGCATCGTTTTTAAGGAAGTACGGACCGAGGATTCCAAAAGCCCACCAAACAGTGAGTTTTTCTGAATATAATGGTTTCTTAACACCCAATAGAAGATTATTATCACTTTAAATATGGCAATATGGCAGTTTTGTTTATCGTCGTATCCATTGAAACAGAAGTGAGCTTCATGGCTACACGAAATTCGCTTAAGAAAATCGGCAATGTTTTTTAGGGATTATTCAATAAATCTACGCCTTGCTAAGCGATCGGGTGGCTTCGACTCTTCCATAAAGTGGATGAACATAACCAATTACCGCGTACGAATGCGGATATACTGATTCGGGTCTTCCTTTATGTTACGCTCTACAGCAGCAGTTTTTTTAAGGTATTCGCACGAAAATCGCACTCAAATAATTAAAATCCACTATAAAAATGGTGGTTGTGTTAAAGTTAAATTTCCTAAAATTCTTGATACTTTCGGATAACGTAATCGTCCTTCTGAGACCACTATTAAGAATTTGGTCGTTGAATTTGAGTCGACACGAAATATGCGAATAACAACACGTGTTCGACTGCGTCGTTCAGCCACGCAACTGCGAGCCACAGTATTGAAGCAAATCCAAATTTATCAATTCCTTGACATTCTCAACAATTGGGGTTATCCAAAACCACACATGGCGAATTTTGAGCAAGGATTTGTCTCTGAAGCTTTACAAGGTTCAACTGGTGCCAGATTGAAGACGTCCGACCATTCACTTCGCAGTAGATTCCCTCAATTCATATAGGAACAACCGGCTGGTTTTTCTGAAAAAATCATTTTTTCAGACGAAGCCCATTTTCACTTGTCAGGGGATGTCAACAAGCAAAATTGCCGCACTAGGTCTTCTGAAAATGCTAAAGCGATTATTGAGAAGCTTTTGCATGTTCAATGTGTCACTGTATGGTGCGCTATGTGGTGTCAGGTCCTGATTGGACCTTTTTTTTTTAAGATGAGACTCGAAATGCGGTAACGGTCAATGAATCACGTTATCGCTATATTTTTCAAACGCATAATTTTACGATAATCAGCAGTTAAGTGGCCAGCCACTTTAACACCACTGGATTATTTTTTGTGGGGCCTTGCTAAGAACCGAGTCAATTGAATCAATTTCAGCTTTAAAACTCATGTTATTAACGAAATGGGACCGCCATTTTGCCAAAAAGTGATTAAAAACTTTGATAAAAGACCACGGTGACAGATGGTCGTGGTGATCATTTGCCAGATATCATTTTTCATTCATAATTGCCGAACTTTTCTCTTTGTAATACAATAAAACTTTGAATCATCTTAATTCAACTTATTTGTTTTATTTTGTTTTGCTTTGTTTTAGAAAGCCAACTTCTTGTTGAAAACCTCTGTATTTAATTTTATTTTTAGTCCATAACTCATATTTATTTTTTGCGTATATTAAAAATCAGTTTTTTCATCCGATAGTGATTATGGAGCTTTTTATATTTTAAACTAGAGGCGTCACAGGTAGTTGTGTTCGCTATTTAAAAGAATAAATTCTTGCAATTGGGATTTAAAAAAAAAAAACCTAACTCACCTTTTTCATTTTTAGTTTTTGGCACAATATCTATCTTATTTGTTAGATCTGTTTTCGGATCAGGCAACAAAGCAGTAAGTAAAGATATTAATTGTAAAAACATTTCACAGAATTAACTCATTTGATATAATTTTATTTAAAAATATTTTTTATTTTATTTTAATTTTATTTTATTTTGACACCTGTCAACTTTATTGTGGGAGTATTTCCCTGCCCAAAATATTTATTTTTTTTAAACTAAATAAAGTCCAGAGAAATTTTAAACATTTAAATCTGAATCTGTCCGACAGATTAATCAATATTGAAAACAAACTGGTGGCGATAGGTTTGAACTTAGTGTTAAAAAAGTGAATTAAAAACTGTGTTATTTTTCTTTTTTTCTATTTTTTTAAATATTCTAAAATAGAGATTTAAATAATTTCGCAAATAAAATGAAAATATTTATTTTTTGTCTGAAGCGCAAGCTAATTATTCTAATGCTTTAAATGAAGTTTGAGGTTAAACTAAATTTTAGTTCGTTTTTTAAATTTTTATATGCCCGCACAACAAAAAATGAATGATTGTAACTTTTTCACATTTAAATTGTTTAAATAGCGAAACATTATAATTGTTTTACATTTTTGTTAATAAAAATATTGCTAAAAGAATATTTGCTTTTTTAAAACCATGTGTGGAGAGTGTTGTAAAACCAAAACTTGTTGAAGAGATATAAAATTTTGTCAAAATTTTAATTATTTGGAAGTTTTGTAAATTTATAATTTTATTTAAAAACATATTAATTATTACACACAAACACACATACTTAAATGCATACATACATACATACATATACTAGCCAACTGGGAGAATATTGTAAATGTCCTGCTGCTGAATACTCCAGCGCACCTTGCGACGATTATAAAAGACTTTTTTCGTGAAAGGATACTCATATATGCAACTGGGTGCGAAGAAACATAAAGTAACAGAGGGAGTACTACAAGGTTCGGTACTTGGACCAGTATTATGAAACATGATGTACGACGGCATCTTGAGACTAAATCTTCTGAACAGAGTCAATATTGGAGACTTTGTGCTAAGGACTAGAAACTGCATTAAATACTTAGGTATTGTTATCTACAATCATTTATTATATAAACAGCATCCCGTTTATGTAAGGGCGAAGGCAGTTAATATATGTACAGCTTTCTACCGAATAATGCCGAGCACTAAGGGTCTTAGATACCTTAAAACAAGAATAATGGCGGAGGTTGTCAAGAGTATAATCCGCTATATATTTCCAATATGGGCCGGAAAATTGGTTATGCGAACATACATGCGTGTTCGGCTGGACTTTTCAAATTTTTCAAAACTTTGCAGCCGTGAGCCACAGTGTTGAAGCAGGTTCAAATTTGTCAGTTCCTCGTCGTTCACAACAATCTAAAACCTCCACATGGCGAAATTTACGTGAAAATTTGACTTTAAAGCCTTACAAGTTTCAACTGGTGCAGGAATTGAAGCCGACCGATCATTCACATCGCTGTAGATTCGCTCAGTTCAACAACTGGCTGGTTTTTTGAAAAAATAATTTTCTCAGACGAAGCTCATTTTCACTTGTCAGGGTATGTTAACAAACATTTGGGCTTTTGAAAATCCAAGAGAAGTCTTTGTATAATCAACGTGTCAGTGTATGGTGCGCTCTGTAGTCTGGCGGCTTAATTGGGCCGTTTCTTTTTTTTTTTAAGATGAGGCTGGATATATGGTAACGGTCAATGCATCACGCTATCGCGAGATGCTAACAACTCAATTTTGCCCCCCCCCCCCGGTTGCACATTTATCGGTCTTTATAGAACTTCGACTATCTAGACCTGTGCAACCGGGGGGTATAAGGGAGCCTAGTCCCCTGAAGTCAGCAGGGGTACAACTGGAAGCTTCACGTTATTTCCACGGTAATCAGTGAGCTCGCAGGGTTCTGCTATTTGTCTCTTTAGGCATTTAGCTGTTCTCGGACTGATTATTGAGGTTGGCCCTTTTAGGAGTATCGTGGTGCTTGTGGTTTCGCGGCCTCATATCAGATCAGTTTTATATGGTGGTCAGGATCATTTCACTTTTAATAGCACCTACCTGGTGGAATGATCCTAGACATGTGTTCTGGCCAGGAGCCCCCCAGGGGGCACATTTATCGGTTCTTATAGAATACTCGACTATCTGGACCTGTGAAACTGGGGGAAAAAGGGAGCCCAGTCCCCAGAAGTCAGACAGGGAGACAACTGGAAACTCCACTTTATTTCCACGGGGATCAGTGAGCCCCAGAGTTCATTATTTGTCTCTTTAGACTTATAATAGTTCTCTGGCTGATCATTGAGGTTGGCCCCTATATGGGAGCATCGTGGTGGTTGTGGTTTTGCGGCCCCATATCCAATGGTTTTCTATGGTGGCCAGGATCATCTCACTGATAATGACACGCAAAGTGTACTGAAATCATTAAAGTTGCAACTAGGTGGTTCTGTTGCATAGAATTATGGCTTCGGCTATCTAGGACGCATGTATGACGTTCCAAATTATACAATAGTGGTTTGTCCACCATCTGATTAAGACTAATGGTCAGGCGCGGATGTAAAACAAATCACACTCTGTTCTGGCCAGGAGTTGGATAGTCTCCAGCTCTTCAGCAAGAAGTGGTGGTTTGTAGCCCTTCTCTGGAATCATCGGAATTGCCACTAGGAAGGACCTGTTGCTAGAATTAGACTTCGGCCTTGTAGGGCGTGAGTGGCGCTGCTTTTCAGTCACAGTGGTCTGACCACCATCTGATTAAGGCTCCCTGCCAGACGCAGAAAGTAAATCATATCACGAAAAACTGAATTTTGGCCTATTGTTGACGACGTGGATATCACTAATGGTGATATGTGGTTTCATCAGGATAGTGCCACATAACACCAGATCGAGTGATTTAACACCACTTAATTAGTTTTTGTGGGGCTATGTTAAGAACAGAGTCTATACGGGGTCAATCAAATCGATTACAGCCTTAAAAATCCGTAATGTGATTGAGGAAATAGGATCGCCGTTTTGCCAAAAAGTGATTAAAAACTTTGATGAAAGAATCGACATTTGTGATGGACACTTGCCAGATATCATTTTTCATTAACAATTAGCGAACTTTTCACTTCGTAATACAATAAAAATTTGAATGATCTTAATATAAAATTTGTTTTGTTTTAGACAACAGACTGCTTGTTGAACAACACTTTATTTGAGCGTCTTTTTAAAAATAAAAAGGACGTCTGTCATTTAAAGCTTCTCTTCCACAATCTTAGATTTGATAAAAAAGTTTATATAAATATTTAATTATTACTTTTATTTTTATTGGACCTTTTTTTAATTTAATTAAATATGAACTAATCTTTTAACGGTCTTTTAAATAATTTAACGATTTTATTTTTCTCGATATTTCACTTTCCTGTGGAAACATTTTTTTCAATTTGTTAATAATTTTTTTTGTTTTCAAAAATATAAAAATTTTTTCCTGAAGAAGCGAAATATTGAGAAGAAAAAATATATAAAAAAGATCTTAAAAAAGAAAAAAGATATTTATTAAAGATAAAAAAGATCGTTAAAAAAACAATAAAAAAAACAAATAATTTCCTGAATAAGCTTTCCACAGGAAAGCGAAATATCGAGAAAAATAAAATCGTTAAATTATTTAAAAGACTGTTAAAAGATTAGTTCATATTTAATTAAATAAATATTTAAAATTATTACTTTTTTACACTCACCCTTAACAACAACAATTTCCACCAACAATAAATTAAATAAACAAAATTCGAATATTAATTTAAAAAAATTTCTTTTTAACATTTTTTGAGCCAAAAGCAGATATTGATTCTGGCTGGAATGCAAATCATTACTAAACCACAAAAGCATACAATTTCAATGTTAAACTAAAGAATTAAATACGTTAATTGTTTTAAAAAATCCAAAAATTATTAATATGATTTAATTTGTTATAATTTAGTATAAAAGTCGTTTTAAATATAATTTAAGAGACCGTGACTAAAAAGTGTGATTAGATTTGATTAGAAAATGTTTTGCAAACATGTGGCAGAGGCTGGAGGAATAAATTTGGAGAAAGAAGGGTTCAGTCGGAGGCGTAAAGATATTGTCTAATACTTTTTTTTTTCGTTCGGACCAGCGTTTGACCCTACTCATACAGTGTACTGTACCAGAACTAGGAAATTAGGTTATGGGGAGAAGGAAATAGGGAGTAGTGTTTGTGAACATTCAATTTGAAATTTCCTACATTGAAAGTGACAGGAAAGACCTCTGGAGGAAGTTTATAACACATGCTGGTAAAAGCCGTATTCTCCCTGTAATGCGTAGTGCGAGTTTCGGGAACAACTTCCCTAATTTCGTTAGAGCACTTACCATTCTAGTAACGATAAAACAGTGAAATACAACCCACATTGTGCCGATGCTCTAGGGAATCAATAGAGTTGGATACCCTACTGTCACCAATGAGCTTCTTGGCCCTCTCATGTACGCGGTCGAGCATCTCCAAAATAGACTTTGAAGAGCTGGCCCATACAGCACCATTTCCGAACACATTTTTCTTTCCATTCTCACACATTTCACGCGATATTTCATTAATTTTAATCACAAATATTTTGCTTGAGATGCTCAAAAGTTTTTGGCTTTTTTGCCTAAACCTTCCTTTTCAGATATTCTCACAAAGAGAAGTCTGGAGCAGTTAAATCAGGTGACTGTGGGGGCCAATCAACGGCACCATTTCTTGAAATAATAATAAATAATAATCTCGCAGCAATTCCATTATAATCCGGGCTGTATTCGAAGTGGCACCATCTTGTTGATACCACATGTTAATCAAGCCCAACAAAGCATGCAGTTGTGGCGTTGGAAAGTTTTCAAACATATCACGATATCGCTCCCCATTCACAGTTACCGTTACGCCGTTTTCATGTTTATAGAAGTAAAGTCCAATAATTCCTCCTGACCACAATGCATACCAGGCTGTCACTTTTAATGGATGTAAAGGCGACTGTTAAATAATCTGAGGGTTTTCCATTCCCCAGAACCGACTATTAAAGAAGTAGGGTCCAATGATTCCTCCTAACCAAATTTCACAGAAGACTGTCAATTTTAATGGATGCAAAGTTTGAGTAATCTGAGCATTTCCCATTTCCCAGAACCGACTAATCTGTTTATTCACATAAAAATAATAATAAAAATAAAATGTGCCTCGTCACTCATTTTGATTTTTTTAATGAAAATGGTCTTGTGGAAGAAGCTCTTGTGTCAACTTAATCTTGTATGGAAACAAGTGGAAATCCTTGTGCAAAATTGTTGTGATAGTTGTTCTTTGAAGATCAAGCTCCTGAGCACGGCATCGAATTGAGATTGATGGATTTTTTTCAACACTTTTTTGAGTAGCAGTAGCAGTGTTTTCAGTAAATCTTGCAGTACATTTTGGTCCACGCTTGGGCCTATCAGTTGCAGATCCTCTTTTTTATCGAAATAATTCACTACACGATAAATAATGCGTTTTGTTGGCACGTTACTTCTCCAAACAATTTCACGTAACTTTCTCAACATCACAGTAATCGGTGATTGATTTTAATAAAATGTTTTAACGATTAAAACATGTTGGTTAATCGAATATTTTTCCATAATAAATTTGGTACGTTTTTAGTTTACGACTGCCAAAAATGAACTGTCAAAATGGCGGCAAAACAAAGTAGTATACCATCCCGACGGTAGTATACCATGGCGGTTACATATCAGCCATACACTGGCTGGCTCGGACGCAGTCTAATCTGCAGATCCAATTTTTTATGGCTTTTCTCAGCATTTGTGGCCGTACATTGGTAAAAAGGTGACGACTTTACATTTCCCCACAGAAAATTGTCTAGTGGCTTTAATTCTCACGATCTTGGTAACCAATATACGGGTCCGAAATGTGAAACTATGCTGTTATCAAATGTTTCAATAAATCAATTGTTGCACGAGCTGTGTGACATGTGGCGCCCTCTTATGGAAACCAGGAACGAAAAAGCCAGTAATCATTGTTTTACAGCGGTCACCATTGACTGTAACGTTCTGACCAGCAACGTTTTTAAAAAAGTACGGATTAATGATTCCACCACCCATAAATCACAACAAACAATCAATCCTTTCTGGATGAAACTGGAGTTTCAGCTTACACGTGAAGATTATCATTACTCCAAATACAGCAGTTTTGTTTATTGACAAATCCATTCGAAGAATATTGAGCTTCAAAATTGTCTTATGAAAATTGGGATTAATAGCAACCTTGTTTTGGACCCAAGCTATACAATTTCGAAGCGATGTTTAGGCGTCAGTATATGTCATATTGAAAAGACAAATCAAACCAAACATAAATCACTTGACAGCTGACACATTGGCCACCAGCTAAGAAAACTGTTGCCAGTTTAAAATTTTGTACTTCTATAAAAAAAAAACCCGATACTTCCACTGTTCTAGACACAACATTGACGTTTTTTTATCAGAGTATGACATTTCAGTGTTAAGCTAAACACTAGACAATTGTCGGTCTTTTATTTTATTAAATTTTTTCTGTTTTATAATTTTAATACAATACAAAAACAACAACATAATAAATAAAGCAATAATGCACAATGGGTTAAGATGGAAATATATTAGAAATAAATCAAGTTCATAAAATTTCAAAATAATTCTTTTTTTTTTTTTGTTTACTTTTTGAGAGCGATTTCAAAAACCAGCCTTGCGTAATTTAAGAGGTGGGTAAAATTTGAGGTTAGAAAGTAAAACACATACTTTTTCTGACAAATTTATAAGTTTTAATGATAACACTGAAAAATAAAAATACGGTAACTAATAACGGAATATGATGTCGGGTAAATGTCACAAAAGTTTGAAGCACATTGTGCAACAAAGCTTCGCTTATGTCGTATATGCACCGCCAAATTTCGTCTTTCCGCTCTTTCAGCTAGCTCCATAGAAAATAATCCAACAATGCGGCCAATTGAAATCGCCAAATCAATTAATTATGCGATTGCGAAATTTTTCGTGCAATATCAATCAATTGTGAGAAATTTCCCCTTGCACCTTTTCGAAAAAATACCGACTAATGAAGCCGATGGGGGTGTAATTTTGTATTGACCATATTGTCCTCAGCACGGATGTGGAACAACCACATACCACATAATATAGTCAGACCAAATAAGGGATTTATTAAGTAAACACCTACATTCTTAGTGTTCTTAGTGTATGGAACTATCTAAATTCTCTGATTGCCAATATAAATGTCAGGTCTATTTATGAACCATGGGAGTCTCTTCTGCATAACGATACATTTAGTTTGCAGAAGCCCATTTATTAATACCATGTCATTGTCGTTTCAGTGAAGTTATGCATTGCTCTAGAATATCAATATCACAACATGCAAATAATTAGCCATAGTCCGCGTAAATTCGTACTTTACAATCCGTCAATATGCCTGTAAGATTATTGGAATATATAGAAAACAATAACGATCCAACAATTGACCTTTGCGGAACATCCCTAGACACAGGCTTAGGGCTTGATTTTTTATCAAGTATTTGTGTATATTGGAATCTGTGGAATAGTTAAGTTGATATTAACCTAAAAGCGGAGGATGAGAAATAGAACAAGTTATGCACTTATTAAGGAGAGTAAGGAATAATTCTAGTCCGACTCTTTTAAAGAATAACCAAATATTCACTGATCGGTTTGATAAAGCTAACCTTTGCTGATATATTTGCAAATATTTCTTATTTACTGAAAAGCAATCGACCACCGGCCGAGCTCGACAGAGTATCCATTACCATGCCGAAGATATTCTTTCGTGCTCGAGCGGTTAAAAAGGTTTTGGCAGATCTCAACATCAACAAGTCTTCTGGAACGGTTGGGAACAGTGCTTGGAACAGTGCTCTTTGACGCTAGTGCATCCCTTAGCGGCCTTCTTCAGCACGATTTATCATGCCGGTGATGATAAGTATGATTAATTTTCATCCTGTGAGGTACTTGGTGTTCAACAGTTTACTTAGTGACCGACAGTATGGTTATCGTAGGGGATCTGAACGATGGTGCAACTCTATACATCATTTCGCAGAGAGTAAGGTAATAGCTCTAGATATTTTCAAGGCATTTGATAGAGGGTGCCATGATGCACTTCTGTCCAAAGTTGCTGCTTTTGGTGTTGTTGATAATTTCTCTAGATTTATATCGAGTTTTCTCAGGAATCGCACTATACGAGTTGTTATAGATGGAATTTCATCCGACAAGTTCAAGATTAATTCAGAGGTACCGCAAGGCTCCGTTCTGTCTCCTACTCTATTTTATATTTTTTTCTAAATATCCTTCGTTATCAAACTTTGAACTCTATGTACTCTTTCGCACTCAACAGCACAATTTGTCATTTGTGTTCATTTAGTAATAAACCGGACCAGTTGGAGTTGGGTTCCAAAAGGCATAACATGAACGATATGCTTAATCAGGATCTCGTAACAATTTTGGAATGGGATCGCATAAATAGAGTCGATTTTAATGACGCAATGTTGCACGATTACCCATAGACCTGCATCTGTTAATATAGGTGATATAGGTACTACGAAATCGGACACTCTTGATGTTCTTAGCATGAAAATTTAGTGTGATATTCGATGGACTTAACACATTTTTCAAAGTTTCTAAAGAAGCTTTCAAATGGCTCGGTTTTCTAAAACGGTATAGGAGATATTTAACACATCAGATCTTCGCATTATTCACACCAAAAATGGAATACAACTCTCATAGATGGGCCGACGACCCAAAGTCTATTTTAGAGTTGTTCGAGCGCGTACAGGAGAGGGCCAATAGGCTCATTGGGGACGTCAGATTATCCAACTCTATTAATTCTCTAGAGCATCGATGCAATGTGGGATGTATTTCACTGTTTTATCGGTACTGAAATGGTAAGTGCTCTAATGAAATTAGGAAACTTGTTCTTGTTATTAACTCAATATTTCATTGAGAGCTCATCCATTTGTAGTTGATTTTCCAATGAATCGCACTACGCATTACAGGAAAAATTCGTTTTTTCAGCATAACAGTTCGCATGTGGAATAAACTCCCTCCAGAGGTCTTTTCCGTCACTTTCAATGTAGAAAAGTTCAAATTGAATGTCCACAAGCCCTACTAACTCTTTCCTCCTCCCCATAAGCTAATTTCCTAGTTCTTTCACAATGCATTGCATGTGTAGGGGTCATCCCCTGAGTACTGGTCCGAGAAAGAGCAATAGCAGTGACAGAAGAATATTAAAATTCATGCCTTCTGCACCTACAGTAGCAGACTTAATCGACATTAGGCTGGCAAGTACATCACACTCGTCAATAACCTCAAAGAAGAAAGAAGAAGAAGAAGAAGAAAAATGATTATTTATCCGATTGCCATAATATTGCAAGTTAGCATTCACCAGTGGAATATCTAAAAACTTACCTTAAGGATATTGTGCTTCAAATTGCGTTTCAAAATTTTGTGCAAAGAAGTGCCAGAGATGGACATTTGTATGATCTTATATTCCGTTAGTAATTGCAATATGTCTACTTTGCATGGAAATTGTGAGAAAAAGTTGTCTGTTTTAAGCTAATTTACTGTCTAACCTCAAATTTGCCCACACATTAAAAGAATATTTTCAAACTGCAATAAACATAAAATTTATTTAAATATATTTTTTTCTTTAAGACATATTACATAGCTATACTTTCAATATTTTTTTTTTTTTGTTTTTGTTTTGTTGTTATATTTATAACACAGTAATTAAACTTAATGAATGTTGCAGAGAACCTCTAACACATATGCCGACTATACCTTTTTAAAATTAATAAAATATTTTTTTTTCTCTAATGTTAAATATGATGCCACTATTTTAAAATGCAATATTTAATTTATTAAATTAAAATTACTCCCGATGTTTACAATCCAAAAATAATTGAGCTTCATTCTGAAAAAATGGAAATTTATTTAAATATTTTAAAATACAATTTTGTAAAAGTCTTTTACCTGAACAAATCGGAAAATTTCCAATAACATTTCATTAGAGGTCTTACAATTACCCGGCTGGGTATCGAAAAATGTTCCAGTATTTGTAGCCGATGTACCCACTGATCGCTTACCCCAATCGGGTGAAAATGTCAATTGACATTCAACACAAACGAAAATCAAAAGCAACAAAGTTGTTGGCACTAAAAAGCTGTTTGAATTCATTTTGATTTCTGATACCATTGTGTTATTCAGCAGCAGCTTTTATATTCTCGTTTAAAGGAATAGAACTCTCTAATTGATGAATAAATTTTATTATGGCTTCATCACGCTTACGTCGGAGAGTACGACTAAATTTTTAATTGAAAGGCTTCTCTACTTTCATCACATTGTTAAAAGAACATTTATCTTTAAGAATTTAATTAAAAGAGTTTTCACTCATCATTTAAGATTTATTTAAATACACTGAAAAAAAATATTTTGTTAACAAAGTGTTTATTAAATTAAGCTTTAGTATTTCTCCAATATCATTTAAATACAACCAAAAACTCGACAAAATTTACACTATAGCTAAAAATAACGGCTACAAACCAACTACTATCGACAAACTTCTTAGCAAATACAACACTAAAAACAGGAATAAAGAAGACAAAGAATCAATCGATACAACACGACGACACCCTCTTGCCTCAATGGGGCCAGAAATATATAGATTAAGGAACCTTTTTTAAAATAAAGTTTTACTTACGGCACTAAAAACCATCAACACTTTGAGACACCTTATCAGAAGATATCGACAGAAAAGCGAAGACTCCAACTTTGCATTACACCTTGAGAACCACGGACACTTACCAAGGGTAAAAGATAGTGCATCATAATGTTATTAGTGCATCCCAGCAAAAAAGCACGAAGACTAGACATACAGGGTGTCCGCCGGAAAAGAGAATGGATCTTATATTGACGTTTTATTTAATATCGGCAATTATGTATGGAATACAATTTCAAAGAAATGCCCGCCTCTGTTAGCCTCAAAAATGCGAGCCCTTTTGAGCATATCTTTCCTTACATTCTCAAACATTTCACGCTCAAGCATTTCTGGTTTGTTTGCATAAACCTTGCTTTTCAGAAATCCGCATAAAAAGCAGTCCGGAGCAATCAAATCAGATGACCGTGGAGGACAATCAATATCACCATTTCTTGAAATAACTTTTTGTAGAAAGAGTCTCACAGTAATTCCATTGTAATCCTGGCTGTATGCGATGTGGCAGCGTCACAAAATAAGCATAATTTGGGATCATCTACAAAAAATCGATTTTTATATGAAAATTTAATTAAAAACTTAAAATGGCTGTATCTCCGTAAATAAGAGGAATTTCGCAAAAATAATCATAATTTGTGATGACCTACAAAAAATCGATTTTTATATAAAAATTTTATTGAAAACTTAAAATGCCTGTATCTCCGTAAGTAAGAGGAATTTCGCAAAAATAAGCATAATTTGGGATCACCTACACAAAATCGATTTTTATATGAAAATTTAATTAAAAACTTAAAATGGCTGTATCTCCGTAAATAAGAAGAATTTTGCAAAAATAAACATAATTTGTGATCACCTACTAAAAATCGATTTTTATATGAAAATTTAAATAAAAACTTAAAATGGCTGTATCTCCGTAAATAAGAGGAATTTCGCAAAAATAAGCATAATTTGGATCACCTACAAAAAATCGATTTTTATATAAAAATTTCCCCTTAAAAACTTAAAATGGCTGTATCTCCGTAAACAAGAGGAATTTCGCAAAAATAAGCATAATTTGGGATCACCTATAAAAAATCGATTTTTATATGAAAATTTCCCTAAAAACTTAAAATGGCTGTATCTCCGTAAATAAGAGGAATTTCGAAAAAATAATCATAATTTGTGATGACCTACAAAAATCGATTTTTATATGAAAATTTAATTAAAAACTTAAAATGACTGTATCTCCGTAAATAAGAGGAATTTCGCAAAAATAAGCATAATTTGGGATCACCTACAAAAAATCGATTTTTATATGAAAATTTCACTAAACACTTAAAATGGCTGTATCTCCGTAAATAAGAGGAATTTCGAAAAAATAATTTGTGATGAGCTACAAAAAATCGATTTTTTTATGAAAATTTCCCTAAAAATTTAGAATGACTGTATCTCCGTAAATAAGAGGAATTTTGCAAAAATAAACATAATTTTTGATCACCTACAAAAAATCGATTTTTATATGAAAATTTCACTACAAACTTAAAATGGCTGTATCTCTGTAAATAAAGCCATAGGCCTACCTTGAAATGATAATTAGTAGCTAAAGTAGCTATAAATTTCTAAATAACACTGGGGTAAAGTTTATTTGGGTATGATTTTACGTCAACCCGCATCAAATTTGGTTTGAAAACAATCAAGATAAAATTCGAAAAATATTATGCCTGCAAATTGTGCCTGGAAGAGGTTGAGACAGCGAGTATAAATGTCCAGTACTTGGCTTAGGCTTGAGACCAGAAGCAAAAGCTTATTACATATAAATGCGATAGGGAACTAAAACTTGAGCAGATGCAAGTAATTATGGTACTAAAGACTGCGTTATGAGAAAGTAGACCGCCAGTGTTACCAGTCGACAGTCAGAAATGACGAAGTCAAAAGAATAGATTAATGTAGAACGCGAGTTAGTGAAAGCAAGGTTTGCCGGAACTTGCAAAACGCTTTACCTACAATCATAAAGGATTGAAGGGGGTCGAAGAGGGTCCCATTGGAGAAGCGGTGTGAGTCGATATTCCCCCTACATTAACAACAATATGGCACCACGAACAAACAATTCATTTATATCATGATGGCATGAGCTTTCGATGTGAATACATAATTATCAAGCCACGTTCTATTATGTACTGGTGAGTAAGTATTTCTGGTCCAGGTTTTTTGTCTATAATTTAAAGTTTACTCACGGCACTAAAAGCCAGCACGCCTTCTAGCCGTGATTGAGCAACAAATATAAAAAATCTCATTTTATTCACCGTATTTATGCTTGAGTAACCCAATTTTATTTTAAATAAAAATAAATTTTTAATTAAAATGCTGGTAATCTTTTCAAAACAAATCAACAGATAGATAATTCTCATACAATTGACAAACCCAATCAAACAAAAAATAATTTAACATAATTCTGTTCGTTAATTAATATGTTACACTTTATTAATGAATGCCATTTATAATAAAACATTATAATTTTGTTAATAATAAATTCATCAATTACACATAATTGCAAACAAAATATTTATTTGCAATAAAAAAAAATATGGACTAACACATAAAAAACAAAATTTGTTTTTTAATTATAAAAATAAATTTATAAAAATTTTTACGATTTGGTTGGTTTTGTTATTAATTAATAATATTTTAACAATACAAATACAACAGCAGTACAAAAAAAATTGCATAAAATATTTTTTTTTGTTTTTATTAAAAGAGCACAAAGATTTTGATAAAATTTTAGCAATTTTTTTATAAAAACAAAAAACTTTTTTTTTAATTGTAGTTTTTACAATAAATACATGTACGTTTTTTATATAAAAATTTGGCAATAATTGAAAACAAATTATGAAAACTTTTAAAGGATACTTTTGAATTTTACATGCAGCTTTCTTTTAAATTTGCAACAATTCTCATTTGTTTGTTAGTTTATTCCTCAATTAATTTATTTTTGATTTACGCATTCATCTGTGGCCTAAAAATTTCTTTCAGCAAATAACAAGGCAATATGACTAAAAAATGTTTTCATTAATTTTGTCGAATGCTTCTTAAATCAGTTGCTTTATTTAAATTACCTAATATATAAGCACACGGCGAATTCCCTTTTCGCAGTTAAGCGAAGCTGTAGAACAAACAATTCGATAACTTTGACAGTTGGCTAGTTAGTTTTAAACTCCACAAGAATAGCAGGTTTTACAAAAAAGTATAAAATTGTTTAACAAACAACTTATCGCTGAATGCCAGGCATCTTTGAATGTAATGGCGCGTATTCGACTGTCTCTCTAAAATGAGTGATAGAAAATTAAACTACTAAGCTCGCAAAGAGGGAGGCGATGAATAATGAAGATGCCATTAATACTTTTTATCTGCTTGTGCCCAAGGTCCGATGGTCCAATGAGCTGACTTCCACGACTGCACGATTAATCTGAAGGCTATTGCACTGTTGCGATTATCTAGAGCTCAATTTTGGGACTTGGTAGCTGCTGTAACTGTAACTCATGTATAGAGGATGGTTTCTGCCAAAGCTGTCAGGACGAGAAAGAGGTGGAGATGATAGAACCCTTTACTTGAGTCCCTAGGCACTGCAATGCCTACGACTGAAATGCCTCGGTCAATGGTATTTTTTAAACTTTTATAATGTTTCATCATTGGCAACGAGCATGATCAGTTCCTTTTTAAGGCCCAGTGGTTGGTTTTCTGACCCATACCCGCATGCCGCAACTCAATTCTTTGATTGATTGCTTACCCTAGGCTAGCGGGCCTTTATCGGTAGCATTTTTCTCTGCATCTTTCGCGCCCATATCCTACTCCTTTCTCTCTATAGTTTAATTTTCAAACACTTGCTCCTCTCTTTACCTCCTCCTCTTTTATATCATGAATTTATTATTCTATATCATCTCTTCCTTTTTTTTCAATTCGAAGGTGAAAGACAAAGGAATCTTCAAAACGGAAATGGGCTGTGGAAACCTTTCTTTAGTTTCATTTTCATTAATCATAACTTAAATGCAATTCATCACAATTAAATCACAATTCAATTGCAATTAATCACAATTGATCACATTTTAATCGCAATTAATTAAAATTTAATCACAATTTAATTGCAATTAATCACAATTAATCACATGTTAATTGGAATTGATTACAATTAATCACAATTTAATCACAAATTATCAAAATTTAATTGTAATCAATAACATAATCGCAATTAATCACAATTCTTTTTCTTTTATTACAAATCCATTACTGGATACGTGTAATCACATGCATAATTAAAAAATAAATAAATATAATATTCAAGCAAATATAATAATTGTTTTAATTTAAATTGTTGACTATATCACAAAACTCATCTCGACTTCTTGCTGAATATCAAAGAGCCCTAATTGTCTTAGCTCCGTCCAATTGGTTATATTTCTCAGCAAGGACATTTATTTTCTTCGTCGACCTTCTATTCTTCCCTCTATTATGAGTTATAGAAATTCATATTTTTCACCTCTCATAATATGTGTTCGTTCAATGCTTGACAGTAATACAGTATCGTTGTTCATTCTTTTTAGTACTTTAGTATTTGACATTCTGTCCACCCATGGTATTCTGAGCAATTTTCGGTAACACCACTATTCGAATGCTTCAAGTCTATTCATAGTAGTTATTTTAAGCGTCCATGTTTCAACCATGCTTTTTTTTGTACCGACCAGACATAACACTTTAAAAATCTAAACCGAAGGTTAAGATTAATTTCTCGACTTGCAAGGATTTTCTTATATTTGCTGTATGTAGTCCTAGCCATTGCGATCCTCATCCGAGATATAAACATTTTCTGACCCACAATTAATAATTTAAGAAAAAAATAATTCTTAAAAAAGTTTGATGAATTTTTGCTTTTTAAAAATTCACTGCATGTAGAATTCGTAGCTTTACAGCAACTTAAGCATAATTTGATTTTAATTATTTCTAAAATTCCAATTTAGTTTAGCATAAATTTGTTGGAAGTGTCAAAAAATTATAGAAAAATTTTTGTATTAATTTTTTTAAGTTTTTTGTTTTTGTTTTCATTTGTGCATAATGTAATTTCGTGCAAAATAATTTCTTTTTGAGGCACTTTTTGTTTTGTTTTAAAATAAATTTTGTGTTTTAGTGTGTTTCTTTTTGTGTTAAATTATTTTGTAAAAAAAAATTATTATTATAAAAATATTTGGCATTTTAAGGAAATATGTCGAGAAAAAATATAAATATATTGTAAATATTTGCACATATTTTATACATTAATATTAAAATAAATACAAATTTAATTAATTATTTTGTAAAATATTTAATATAACTTGAAATGAAAAATGTCTAGTTATTCTGGGGGGGCTAATTCCACCATTCGCATATGAATGAATTCTTACTCGAAAGTGTATGTTTTCTAATTCATTATCGTATAACCGTTATCGAAAATTCTGAGGATGATAGTCGATGCATATGCGAGTTTTAACTCGCACGCCGAAAATTTTTCAAAGTAATGTTTTTCTGAACATAAAAAAGAAAATATAAATAGATTTCTTTTCCTGTGTGATAAATGAAAATTTTTAAGCAAAAAATTTCACTCAAAAGGAAATTTAGCAAAGATTATATCGCCGAGCTCTTCGCCAGGAAAAGCAAAGACTAACCAACTTTGGAAGCAACACACATTTGAACTGAACGCTGCTGGCCCACCAGCAAAAGATATAAAACATGGCTTATATTGAGCAGAACAGCAAGAAAAAATTGTTTTTGATCAATAATTTTGTTATGTACATACAAACACACTTCGTACATATTACCTGATCAAAAACAAAAGGTAAAAAAATTCTATCAAAGAAAAAAGCAGGTGGTGGACCGTAAGAAAAGAAAGTTCTTCCTTAAGTAAGGGAACGCATAAAGTAGAAGAATAAAAAAATAAAACGGGATAATTTTTTTTTAAATTTTTTTTTTTAATTTTTTCTTGCAATTCGATTCATATTCGGGCATGTTCTCAAAAACGTAAAACGCTTAATTGGTGTTCTGAAAAACGCAAATAATATCTTGCGTTTTGAAGACACAAAATAGGTGTTCTGACAAACGCTAAACGCTTAATATTTGCGATTTCAACTCGCAAGCATTTACTGAAGTGAATTGGTGGAGTGAGCTTATACAAAACATTCCAGACAAAATAAAATGGTTCACAATTAAATTTTTATATGTTAAGTTCCTGTGTCAATTGTTTACTTTAAAATGGCGATTTGAACAAACAGCTGATGAAAGGATCAAAAAGAAAAAGAAAAACAAATCGCCAGCAAAACGTACGGTTTACAGAACATCTAAAACTGAAACTGGCGATTTGAAAACCTTGCGATTGCGAGAACATGCCCGATTGTTTCGAATTTGTGACTCAAAAACAATTTTGATCACAAGTGTTAGAATAGACCCCCCTCTTTTAACATTTTGTTGTTGATTTTTTTTCTGTCAGATTCAAACAATTACTTAAAATAGACTTTTTCTTAGTTTTTTTTTTGTCCGGATACTTTACATATTTTTTTTCATTCCAATTAATTTAAAATTATATAAAATTTCTTAATGTCCATACAATTCGATATACTTATGTATATGGGTGTGTGTGTGTGTGTGTATATGTGTGTGTATATATAACATGCTTGACAAAAGTGGTGTTAGGTTTTATAAATTTGTTAAGTTTCTTTTTTTTTTAAATCGAGATTTTTTTTTATAAAAGTGTAAATATTGTAAATTTTAGAATATTTTAATTTCATGAGAATTTGGCTTTCTTGTTAAAAAAAATGTGTGGCAGCTTATTTTGGTGTGTTCTTTTTCTTTTTCTTTATCTTTCATAAAGATATGTTTCTTTTCTTTATGTGATCGGTTTTTAATTAAACTATTTAAATATTTCTCATTTCCCACTAATTAATTTTCTTAGAACTTACAAACTTACAAAACACAACATTTTCTTTTCTTTTTATTTTTATAACTTTCCTCAATGAGAGGCCTTTCGGCCAATTGAAATTTTCTCACAAGTCTCACCAATTCATGAAATGCCTGATCAATATTTATTCTTAATCTGGCACTGCATTCAATGTAGGGTATCATCATTTGACGGCTAGCATTTTGGGCCTCTTCCAGTGACACTTGACGTTGTTGCTCCAAATCACATTTATTGCCCACCAACAGCATGGGAAATTCATCACGATCTTTAACGCGTAGAATTTGTTTTTGAAATTTGGCAATTTCATCGAAACTGGAATGATCATTTAAAGAAAAGACTAATAAAAAGCCTTCACCTGAACGCATATACTGTTCACGCATAGCACTAAATTCTTCTTGGCCGGCAGTATCAAGTACTAGAAAGGAGAAAAACCAAAAAATTTTTGTAATTTGAAATACAACATATTTACATAATTTATTTCATTTACTATCCAATTTGGCTGGCAAATCATCAATTACACATTGTTTGGTGTATGAGTCTTCAATTGTGGGATCATAATCCATAACAAAGTAACTCTGAAAATAAAAACGAAAAATGTATTTCATCTGTGGAGCATTTAAAATTTTAAAACATAAAACAGCTATAACTCCGTCTGGAGATTGATAAGTTTTCGAATAAATAACACTAATTTTTTGTCCTTTTTTTTGGGAAAATTTTGGAATTTTCCACTCTTAAGTAAAATTCTGTTTTTTTTTTTTTTGGTATTTAAAAGTTTTTTGGTGAATTTTGGATTAAAACAATAAACAGCCATGTTTCCATCTTTAATTTATCGACAGCATCCGAAAGACGTTGTTGCATCACTGACATTATAATATTACAAAGACGATAATAAAATAGGACTACTTCAGATTTCCGAAAGAACAGAACAGCCAGAAAGGACAGAGAAAAATAAAACAACAGTATTTCATTTACTGGCGAAAAAACTCGAAACTTTGAATAGATCGTCCTGTATAATTGGATGAGTTGTCTTAGATCGTCCGTTACAATTCTGTACACTCAAGAATTTTATCAACCAATTAGATTTTAGATTGAGACCTGTAGAAAGCTAACGTTCGCCTCTATTTTTAGACCTAATAGTGGTATTTCAGTAAAGTGCTCAAGATTGTTCCAAAACATATTTTCTTTTATTACTTGTCTGATGGGTGGGCAATTTTAGGGTTAGAAAGTAAATTGCCTGTCAAATGATTAAATGTCTAGAATTGAGATGTCATCCTTTGACATTTATTTATTTAGTAAAATGTTGGGAAATTTAATCATGGAACGTTGCAATTTTGCGCAAAAATTCTTAATTGTGAAAATTTACTATCAAAATGGTAAAAATTTCATTGAATAGGTTTTCTCCGTAATCAGGCTCCACCTGAGAACGCCGTTCATAATCTAATCACTAAGTTTGAGGCTCACGGTAATGTTACTGACAAAAGACCAAAACAATAGTGATGAAATCATAGCCCAGTGGCTACACCTCTATAAAAAACACCTTATATAAGTTCGCGCATATGTTTTGTCGCACACTGTACATATATATTCCCCCCGGGGGCACATTTATCGGTCTAGGGGGTATAATGGAGCCCAGCCCTCTGAAGGCAAGCAGGGGGTCCACTGGAAGCTCCACGTTATTTCCACGGGAATCAGAGTTCCGCTAATTGTCTCTTTAGAGTTTTGGCTGTTTTCTGACTGATTATCGAGGTTGGCCCTTCGGGAGTATCGTGGTGGTTGTGGTTTTGCGGCCCCAGCATGAACTGTTTTAAGTGGGCCATGATCATCTCGCCTTTAATAACACCAACGAGTGAATGATCCGGATCCAGTGAGCATGCTAGTCATGTGTTCTGGACCAGGAGTTGGATACACTCCAGCTCTTCAGCAAGAAGTAGTGGTTTGCAACCCTGCTTGGAACCGCTGAAATTGCAACTAAGAAAGACCTGCTGCTAGAATTAGTCCTCGGCTTCCTAGGGCGTGAATGACGTTGCTTTTCATTCCCAGTGGTTTGACCACCATCTAATTAGGGCTTACGGCCATATGTAAATCTTATTACAAAATGTACATATATATGTGCTCCCGAGAGTACGCAGTCTTGATGTTTCACCTCCCCATCTTGACATGAACCTTCGGGGGTAAAAGCGGCACCAGTCGCCTGGGCTAGCAGGAGCACGATACTGGCAGCGACATAGGGCTTTCGAAGTCTGACCAGTGACTTAGAAACACACACTGGTACCACAGGAACCAGTTACCCGCAGGGCTACGGCGCCTCGCGGAGCAACGTGGTGGCTGTGGTTTAAATCGGGCTTTGAAGAAAGTTCCGAAGAGGTGTAAACGCAAAGAAAAGATTACATCCAAATAAATATCCAAGTTGCGCTTGCAATAGGACCAGGAGTTAGATAGTCTCCAACTGTTAAGCAAGGAATGGGGGCACGGCCATGCTACCATGCACGCGAAAATTGTAACTAAGGCGTATATGTGTGTATGCGTCTTAAAGCGTGGATGGGCGCTTTTTCCTACAACCAGTGGTAAGACTACCATCGGATTATGGCCACATGGTACCGATGCATATCTTGTCGCGTTCCGTACATATATATATATGTGTGCATTCTTTGGCGGGACAGAAATAAATATTTCAGAAATCTCAAACTTATACAATCATGTACTTTTCCAATTAATGGAAAAAAGTGATGGGTTTAATCTATAAAGTCTGTAACTAAATGTTCACAAAGAGAAGAATTTCTATAGTTTTCAAGTTTCAAACCATAGCCTATTGTATCGACTCATCACGAAAGTGATCATCATTTTATTATGTTTTTATTTATAAAATTCTATTCATTTATTTTGACAATTTGGACAATAAGCAATTTAACAAAGTTGTTGTTTTTTCTTTTTGTGTGTTTTTGTTTCAATATGTGAGGATTTTAAGGTAAATTTATCTGGCAACTCTTTTAATTTCTCATTTACTTAAGTGATGCTTTTATGATCGAACTGTGCAATAAATAAAGTTTGTGATGCATTTTCAAAAATGTTTTCACATAGATTTTTCGTGACAAATCGTTCGACGGATATAAAGATTTTGCGGTTTTATTAGTATTTATAAATATTTACAAACTATTAAAAAAAAACAGTCGTTTGTGTCATGTAGAAAGACTCTATATAGAACAATTACAGCTTTAGATTCATTACAATGTTATGCTTAAAGAACATTTTTTATTAGATTTTCACACGTTTCACGCGGTATTTTATTAAATTTAACACGAATATTTTGAGTCGCTCAAAGGTTTCTGATTTGTTCGAATAAACCTTACTTTTCAGATATCCCCACAAAAATAAGTTCATAAGAGTCAAATCAGGTGACCGTTGAAGCAAATCAACATCAAAATTTCTTGAAATAAATTGTTGTGAAAAGAGGTCTCTCAGTAATTCCATTATAATTCAGTAATTCCATTGTTAATCAATCCCAAAGCACGCAGTTGTAGCGTTACAAAGTTTTCTATCATATCACGATATCGCTCCTCATTCACATTTAGCGTTACGCCAATTTCCTTTTGCAAAGAAGTAAGGTTCGATGATTCCTCCTGACCAAATTGCACACCAAACTGTCACTTTTACTGGATGCAAAGGTGACTGTTGAATAATTTGAGGGTTTCCTATTCCACAAAACCGACTACTCTGTTTATTCACACTGCCATTCAAATGAAATTCTGCCTCGTCACGCATAATGATTAACTTGCTCATCATCAGAGTAATCGATGATTAATTTTGATAAAATGTTTTAACGTTTAAAACACGATGGTTTATCAAATATTTTTCTATAATAAATTTGCCACGTGTCCACTTCAAGGCTGTCAAATATAAACTGTCAATACTAACGTTTACCAAAATGGCGGCAAATGTTTTCGACACGAACACAAGTGATTTTTGAAACTTTTTCCTTTAAGCTTTTATGGGGAGATGGATTTGTGTGATTCAAATTACGAAAAAAAATTTATTTTGTAAAAATTCTAGTTAGGTGGCCTAGAAAGCTAATGAGAACATCATAATAAAGGTTTTATTTTTTAAATAGGGGTATAGAACTTTCAAATGAAATTTCTTGAATTGGCATGAAGTTCACTTTACTCGAAGGATAATCTTCTGGCATTATTATTAAAAATTACTTCTGGCATACGAGCATGACCGCCATGGCTGCTAATCTGGATGTCCAATTTTCGATGACTTTTTGTAACATTTGTGGCCGTTTATCGGGAATATCGTAGCAAATGTTCGCCTCGTTTCAGGCGTAGTCAAGCCACTTCACATATTACCACAGAAAATAGTCTAGCGGCATTAAATCTCATATTCTTGAAGGCCAATTCACGGGTCGAAAACGTGAAACTATAGGGTTACCTTCAATACATCAACAGCGGCACAAGCAATGTCTGTTTGAAACAACAGGTCATGCACATCATGGTAATTCAATTGATGAACGAAAAGGTCAGTAATCATGGCTCTATAACGATTTAAAGAAATGTGGACCAAGCTCCCATCAGCCCACAAAGCATTACCAGCAGTCCGTTTTTCTGGATGTTACACTTGAGAATTATCATCACTCTAAATATTACAGTTTTGTTTATTAACGCAAAACTCAGCTTTATCGCTAAACAAAATTCGCTTATGTAAAAACGGAATCAACAGCAATCTTGTTTCTGACCCATTCGCTGAATCTAGGCCTTGCTAGAGGATTGTGTTGCTTCAATTCTTGCACGAATTGGATTTTATAAGCACGCAAAGCAAGATTTTTCGGCAAAATTTTCCAAAAAAAAAGTCGAAAAACATATATCCAATTTCTGTGCCCGATGGCGTATAGACTGACTCGGGTCTTCTTCTATGCTCCGCTATACAGTAACAATAAATTCTACTGCACGCACTGTACGACGTCTCTGTGGATGCGTATTTTCAGTTAAAGTAAATAAAAACGTTCGATAGTTATGGGAATTAATTACTCAGATGCACAATTATGTTGACCGCAAAATGGATGTAGTGCGCGATTCGCATTTTGAATATAATCGTCGTTCCAGACGTCAGTCTATTCAAATACCAAATCAAACTTGAGATAAGCCAGTTAAAAAAATGTTGACAACTTAAAGTTGTATACAGTAAAGTCTTTAACACGGTTGGATAATGATGTCATCACATTGAAAGCGCTCATCACTGAAAGCTAGCAATGACGTTTTACACCGAAAGAAATGACAACAGTTACAGAAATTATATTTTCCTCATAAGATAAAACGTTCCATAGAAAAAAAATATGTTCCAAGTATCTAAAAAAGTTAATGAATTAAAAGTTTTAAATTTAAATAATTAGTTAAAAATGACAACAATGAAATTGCAATAAATAAGAAAAATAGTGAAAATAGCATGAACCCGCCAGCAAATGTTGTTATTGTTTCTCTATTTTCTTCTTTTGGTTTTTATTAAAATAGATGACGTAAATTAACCAAAATAAATAGAGCGCAACGACTACATAGAGCCAAAATAAAAAATAAAAAATAAAATTAAAAAAAGAAGAAGATAATAAATAGATAGCGGCAATAATAATCATTATTATACATTTGTTCTCTTATGAAGCCATGAACTCATTGAGAGATTTTAGGATTGAAAAAGCAGAGAATAAAATGTTATAGAAATAAATAAACATCATTTTAATATTTATGACTGATGGTCGATGATCGTCATCGCCATGGAAATACATTTTTAGAAATTATTTAAATTTAAAAATACACACAAATAAGCATTGTATAAAAAGCTGATCTTGACCGTTTTATTGAAAAACCAAAAAAAAAAAAAAAACGAAAAAAAAACAAAACGCAAAACACGAAATATTAAATACAAAATTATTATTGGCTAACACATTGTAAAAGATTCGCACAATCGTTTTTGGTATAAAATATTTTAAAATGGGATATGAAATATGAAATGTATTTTTCTTACAGAAAAGTTGTGTAATTTTAATTTTTTTTTTTTTAAAAAAGCACTTGAAAACTTTTTTAAATGACTGAAATTAAAAATTTCCCAAGAGCCCTTAATACTTTAAGCGAACTCGCTGATGAGATAACAATTTTTTTCAAATTTTAAAAACCAATAAGTTTGTCTTATATGAATATGCTATGCCGTTATATTATAGCCATAAAAGTATAATATTAAAATATTGGGTCAGGAAATTTGAAGTTAGGAAATAGATTGGCTTTAAAAACACATATTTTGTTTGGCAACTTTTGTTTTATTAATACCAATGTAAAGTAGAACTATGGGGATATTGCCAATTGAATACAATGTCGGACAAATTTCCAACTCTAACATGTCGGCAGACGCCTGCTATTTTCACATTTTGCAACAAAACTTTAGACGAGTTCAAGATAATTTCAAGGGTACTGCAAGGTTCCGTTCTTTCTACCTACCCTATTTCTCATTTTTCTAAATGACCTTCTTCGTCGAACTTTCAACCCTTTATACTCTTTCGCAGATGATAGCACCATTTGTCATTCGTATTCATTTAGTAACTGAGCAAAAACGTTGGAGGTAAGTTTCAAAAGGCAGAACAATCACGATCTTGCGACAATCTCGGAATGGGTTCGTGTGAATAGAGTCGATTTTAATGCGCGTAAGACGCAATGTTGCATAATTACGATATATATCTATGTTCGGAAATGTTGCTGCATTGGTTACTATGGATGATATAGGTATTACGGAATCGGAAGCTCTTGATGTTCTTGGGATGAAAATTCAGTGTAATGTTCGATGAACTAAATACATTTTTCAAGCTTCTAAAGAAACTTTCAAATGCCTCGGTTTTCCACAACGGTGTAAGCGATACTTTATTATCATCCGATCTTCGTGCCATTTATACCATATATATCTCTCCAAAAATGGAATACAACTGTCATGTATGGGCCGGTGCTCAAAAGTCTATTTTGGAGTTGCTCGATCGCGTACAGAAGAGGGCCTAGAGACTCAGTGAGGACGTCGGCATATCCAACTCTATAAATTCCCTAGATCATCGACGCAATGTGGGATGTATTTCACTGTTTTATCGTTACTACAATTCTAAGTGCTCTAACGAAATAAGAAAACTTGTTCCCAAAATCGCACGTTTTTGCGTTTGCATGAAACAACTAAATAGTTTGTAGGCTGTGTGACTTCCGACATCGTCTTGCTGAAAGCAAAGGTCACTAATGTCAACATTAGCTTAACATTAGGTGCCCCTGTAGGCTAGTAGGTAGTGTACTAGCTTGTAAATATGGGAGTTGTGGGTTCGATTCCCAACGAAGACCTTGATTTTTTTCACTACAACAATGAAAATTGACTGTCGGTGGGGCTGCTCAGCGATGAAGGCATAGTCACTGGTCGCTGTGCTGTCTTATATACGGCAGTTAATTTCCGACTATCCTTCTACTATCACCACCTGTTTCATCTATTCTCTATCCCTTTCCTGAAGAATGTAGCACGGTACTTGACTAAATAGGCGTTGTTGCTGCCTGAGTGCTACTTCTCTTTATAAAAAAAAAAAACAAAAAAAAGCGCACCATACGTTAACTTTCTTTGAATATAATGGTTTTTTGAGTACTGTTTATGGATTTTGTGAGAATTATTGGGAAAATTTTTTTAGAATCTTATCAACAACGTCCTCGCGCAGGATATTACTAAAACGAATCTAAGTATTCAATAGCTTTTGTTTCACTGCCTGTGGGAAAGGCTAAAACACTGCGTTCAGGATGTCCACCGAGACACCCAATTTGGTAAACATTAGTCTGGACAATTCATATTTGACAGTCGTGAAGTAGATATGTGACAAATTTATTATGGAAAAATATTCGATAAATCATCGTGCTTTAAACGTTAAAACATTTTGTCAAAATTAATCATCGATTACTGTGGCGATGAGGAAGTCACGTGCAACTTTTGGGAGAAATAACGCACTATTTATCGTGTAGTGAATGATTTCGAAGAAAGAGGGTTAGTAGGTGATAGACCCAAGCATCACAAGATCAGAACGTACTCCAAGATCGACTGAAAACATTACTGCTGCTCAAGAAAGTGTTCAAAACAATCCATCAACCGCAATTCGATGCCATGCTCAAGAACTTGATCATGAAAAAATTTTTTAAATTTTTGAAAACAAAAAAATTATTAACAAATTGAAAAAATGTTTCAAATATTTATAACAAATAGTCTGAGATAATAGGGAAAAAAATAAATAAAAATTTTAGATAGATATTACATCAAAATTTCTTCAAGGTTTTCAAACAAGTGTTTTTTCAAACCGGGTTTGAATAACGAGATTCTGGTTACTGATTTTAAGTATTGAGGTAAATTTTTATATTCATGACTTGAATATTCTATACGTTGCTTTGTTGTTTTAAATCTACATATAGATACAGCTAAGTTCATGTTATTACGTGTGTTAAATGTTTGCTGATTTCGTGAAAAGGCAACAGTATGATGACCGATATTGTGAATGCATTTAAAGCAGCAGCTGTAGCTTATATGTTCCAAAAATGGGATAGTTTTGGATATGTCTCGGTATAATGATATGGTTGAAAACATGAGAGGAAGATGGTAAACAACTCTAAGGTCCTTATTTTGTAAGCGCTGCAATGATCTTAATTCATAGTTTTTTTTATACCCAAAAAGAATTGCCAAGTAATTTAAATGGGTTTGAATTGGCGCATTGTAGATCATACTCTTTGTATTTTCACTAAATTTGTTTTTGAATTTGTACAAAATACCTATAGCCTGAGAAGATTTTGACTTAATATGTTGAATATGTTCACTCCACGAGAGATTATTCTGTAAATAGGTACCCAGAAACTTTATGGAAGTGGATTCTAATATTTCCTTTTCGTCTACAAATACACTAAATGTGTCATTTCGTCGACTGGTTGGTTTAAATCTTATCAACTGCGTTTTCCTAACGTTTAGTAAAAGTTTGTTCACTCTTGTAAATTCCAAAATTAATGCAGCATCTCGTTTAATATAAGCTTTGGCAACTGTTTCATGGTTGTAAGGATAAAATATACTTATATCATCAGCATCTATAAAAAGTTTACCCGAAAGGCCAAGGTTCTTGATGACATTCAGGTAGATGCTAAACAGTAGAGGACCTAGAACACTACCCTGGGGGACACCATGCTCGACCATCTTAAAAGGGCTCTTGTACGAATTTATCTGAACAAATTGTTTACGATTCGATAAATAACTTTCAAGAACATTAAGATCTTTATCAGCAAAACCATAAAGACTCAATTTTTGCAGTAAAATGCGATGATCGATAATATCAAATGCCTTCGTTAAATCAAAAAACACACCAATTACACCACAGTGACCTTCATCCAGTACCTTACAAATAAAGTTGATAATATTAATAATAGCCTTTCCTAAAACCATACTGGAACTCATTTAAGAAATTGTTTTTTTCCATAAAGGATGAAATCTGTTCGTATAGAATTGGTTTAAACAGAACTGCAATTGGTCGAAATTGATCTACAGCATTAGCGTGAATCTTCTTAGGAATAGGAATAAATTTGTGAATCTTCAATATGTCTGGGTATGATCCAAAGGTAACTATGTTGTTGAATATATTCACCATGTAATTAACAAGCATATTCTTATTTTCTTTAACTATTCTAGCGGAAACTTTATCATGACCTGAACTTTTGTGTAATTTCAGGTTTTGTATAGTATTGAGAACCTCTTCGGGTGTTGTGTAGCTAAATCGACATCGTGTAGTAGATTGAACTAATGTTCTTCAGGAGTTAAACGATCCTGGAACTTCGGCCACAATTCTGCACAAGGATTTTCATTTGTTTCCAGAATCAGTTGACACAAGAGCTTTCGTTTGCTTCTATACGAATTCTTAACCCCAACACAATTTTACTCTTCCTTGGAGGGTTATAGCCCTCCCCCATCTCCCTACTTAAAATTAAGTAACTATAGAAAAAACATTTTATACAAATATGCCATTTGATTTGATAGCAATAATTACTACTTAGCAAATAATTAATAAATTTTATTCTTCAAAGTAATAGAATCAAAGTAAAGCTGTATTTATACAGAAACTGTAGAAAATTATAAAATTTAAACAAAATTTTGCAAATAAAGAATTTATTTATTAGTTTCTCTAACTCCAAAAATTAGAAAATAAAGACGTTAAAAGAAATATTTATGAGGAGATATATTAAAACATATATTCCCTTTAAGAGTGGAAAAACAAATAAAATTGACACCTCTACATTATTATAAACAAAAGTGTATGGATGTATGTAGTACGTACATAAGTAGGAGGTGTGGTTGGTTGTTTTTGCTTTCGTTATTCTGTAAAAATTCTTTTAAATTGTTTTTTTTTTCTTATATGGATATTTATCATTAAGGAAATTATAAAATTTAAATACAAATTAAATAAATTATTAAAAGATACATAAAATTTAAAAAAAACAAACATGATATAAAAAATAAACCTGTCAACACAATTTTAAAATTAGAAACCTAAAATCTGTTGCTCATAATGCGCAACAGATGACAAGTCTTTTTTATCTTTTTATCTAGCACAATGCAACCAACCTTAACCCAGCTATTTAACTATTTGCAAATCTATTTTATTAAAAATTATTTACGGAAAATAATATAAACTTTTTGTCTTCTCATGGCCATATTTTAGCATACAGAAATACATACCTGTATGAATTGTATGGTGATCGCAGATTTTCCAACGCCACCTCCTCCTACTACAACCAATTTATAGGTTTGAATTTGTGACGAGCCTCCAGGGCCTTGACCATTATGTTTTGACATTTTTAACTTTTTTTTATTTGCTTAATTTAAAATTTTTCCTATTTTGTCTATTGAAAATATTAAGCTACAATTTTCAATAATTCACACACAGTTCCACTTATACACCACCTAATATTAACTAAATTTAGTTCTGGCCTAATAAGAAACAGTGTTGTATATAAAGGTAAATGTAGTGATTTCTCCATGCTATTAGTAATTTTCAAAACAGCTAAGTTTGCGGAAAAGAAAATCACCATTAGACAGTTAGCGATTTTCCCTTTATTTAAACATAATACACAATTGACTACAGTTACACATATATATATATAAAACTGCAATAATATTTAATATTATTATTATAATTATTATTTGTATTATCTAATTATTTTAATTATTTTAAATTATTATTTATTAGTATTCAGCAAATTTGAATATTCTAATTAAATATTTATTTTTAAAAATAAGAATGATGTCATCAAATTGAAATTTTCATTAATTTCTGAAACTATAATATATAAATAAGTGACTTAAAAATATTTCACACTTTTTAAAAAAATATAGAAAAATAATAAAAAATAAAGTTTAAAAATGTTGTATAAAATAAAGACCTACTGCTTAATAATAAACTGTGTTTGGTACACAATTAAATATTAAAAATGTCAAATAACTATAATTACTATATAAAACTATTAACTTTATTTTCAAAGCATTAAGGGCTTAATTAAGTACTTTACAATTTATAAATTAAATCATCAATTGATATATGTACATATTAAAGAAATACAAATAAATTATAGCAATAAATAAATTTGCTTTTGCCCGAACAAACCGTTTTTAAAAAGTCACTTTAAACTTGCTATATGCCAAAGCGTATCACAAGCTAAGTCTGACTTGTAAGTTCTTTGATAAGTTTTTATCGTCTTTTATTAAGCAGCCTCCTAAGTAGAAATTTTTATCAAAGCATTTACGCTAAGGAAAATAATGCAACGTGCAACACAGAATGGTAGCAGAATATTTCTATATGTAATTTTCATACACATACAAATTATATATTATTGGATTTGATATCAAAAAGGTTCATTTATAGTAAAAAAAACTGCGTGCTATATTGTGTAATGGTTGATTTTTACTCATTATTTAATATATTATATAGCTTCTACTTATAATGACTTTTTTATTATTTTCACCCATAAAATTATTTTACTGAATAATAATGATGATGCAGAAATAATGATGATGCAGAAATATATAATTGTTTCAATTTAACAATTAAAAACTGATTTTAAATTTATAGAAATTTCATTGTGTGAATTTAAAAAGTAATATTAAACAAAGTCTGGTAGCACCCTTTTCATACCAAATATCAATTTAAACAACTATTTGACAGTTATTAGTACGGAGTCATTAGTTATCTCCCTTGCACTTGCATAGTCTACGGGCCGTATGTTGAAGGAAAATATTATTAAAAATAAGGCTAAAAATACCAAATACTTGACGAGTATTCGTTATTTACAACACTTACGTTTTGTACTTTTTGTCTTCGTCATTTTAGTTCTAAAATTTGTGAAAGAAAAATTTCATGTGAATATTTTTCACGTTGAAATAAAAAAATATATTGGATAAATATGGCGAGTCTTGGGGGCGAACAACAAATTGCAACAAACAATTCAGCAGGTATGTGTATATGAAGAAATAAAAATCAATAAAACAAATAGAAATTGATGTGATTGAATGAAAATATGCGGTGATTAATCTGGCAAAGAAAAATTACTTGACAATGTAAAGTGAAATGTAAAAAATTAATAAAAGAAAAAAAAAACAAAAAATTTGTGTGTGTCGGAAAAACAAATCGATTGAAAATCAGCCTTGAGTTAAACGAAAAAAGATAAAATAAAACGATTTTAACTTTGTGTTTGCTACAGCGTTTCTTTGGAGCTGTAAAGCAGCAGCTGTTTCATAAAAGAAAATTGTATTGGTTAAACAAAAGAAGAAAGAAGCAAAAAAAAATAACTTTGTGATATGTAACGTTATAAGCAAAAAAAAAAGAAATATGTATTACAAAGGCAAGTTTAATAAAAGAAAAACTTAAAAGAAGTTATTTTGCATTGGAGAACCATGGTGTGCAATGAGAAATGGCATTACAAAACATCTATTTCGATTTTTTACATTCAAATCATTACGATGATGATTTATAAGTTTCCTACATGTTTTTCTAATGTGTTTTTTGTTGTATTCGATTCGTATTTTCCATTAACTTCGGGCTTGTGTGTGTGTCGAGTGTGTTTTTTTTTTTGTTTTTTGCTTTAAATTGTATTGTTCATTTCTTCTTAGTTGAGGAGCCAGACATTTGGGAGTTACCTCGACCAAGTGAAAAAGTTAAAAATAATCCAAAGTAAATTCCAGAAGGAAAAATAAAGTGAAAAATTAATTTAGTGCGTTGAATTTTTAATATATATATATAATTTTTTCCTGCTTTTTTTGTTAACTTTTCTTATAAGAATCATGGAATAGTTGACATTTTTTTAATTTTAAAGTAAGAATGTCAAACAATCCTTTTATTGTGTTTTTTTTTTATAAAGTCTATAAAAGTTTTTAAAAGGTCATTTTAATTTAATTACTTCAGGCCTTATTTAGTGATTTAATGTCTACAAATAATTGAGTTTTTTAATTCTGGACTAGTTTTCCTTTTCTAATAAGATATTTATTTTATTAAATGGGATTTTAGTAAAGTTTTTCTTAATTCTCTTTATTTGACATTTTTCGTGTTTTTTTTTTTTATTTTATTGATTGCCATTTCATCATCAATAATTGCACTTGCTGCTAGCGGTCTTTTGCGCTTCTACCTTTTAACTTTTAACCCCTGCTGTGATGTGCGTTTGAGTACAAAGTTGTGTGTCATCTTTGAGGTGAATAACCCATCAATTGCAACGTTATTTTTTAGTTTGTGTGTATTTTTTACTTCTTTGTTTTAAGTGCAGATTTTTATTCGAGGTAAAAGGAAAATTACTTTTATTAGAACAAGATGTTTTCACCTTTTTTGAGCTTTAGACCATCTAAAATCATTTTACATTTAACATAAAAAAATTAAATTGACTATTGTTAGTATCGTTATTAGTAGCATTGTAAAAAACCAATTTTTGTTGCATTTTTAGGTTATTTTATTTCCTATTTTCTTTAAAAAAAATTAATACACTTTGAAAAAAAAAACATAAACTAATTAATTAAACCTTTCTAAATATTGTTCATTTTGTTGCAAAATTAAATAATTATTTATGGCAAAATTAAATAAATTAAATAATTATCTAGTTAAATATTATATCAAACTAATATTACCTACGAGGTATTTTAAATTTCTTAATACCCCACTTGATTTTGTATTCAATTATTTTGTTGTTGTACTTGTTGGTTTTTTCATATCTGTAAAATTTACACACAAATTATATACTTTCTGTATGTTTTCATTTTTAATTGAATATTTTTAAAGAATGTCAAGTGAAATAATGCACATGTAGGAGTTTTTGATGTAAATTCAACTACTTCAAATTTGCCAGATTGTACTTGTTAACTTCAAATGCATATTGCTGTCGTTTCTTATGTTTTGGTGAGATAAGAATAACTTGAAAATAATTGCCTCAAGTTGGTTTAATAAGAACCAAAAGAATTTCTTAAAAGAAAAAATGAAAAATCGTTCCTTAATGATTCAAATGAAAAACATCTATCTGCTGGCAGTCTTTTTTAAATAGGAATATTGAGCAAGTTTGATGTTAGACGGCTTAAAACATACATTTTTGGTTTTTGGCACAAAATTCTAAAGCGCTTTTGTAACAAAGCTTTGCTTTCTCGTCAATGCAGTGCCGAATTTTATCTTTCAGAACTTCAGTTGTTTGCTGGCTTTTACGTAAGCCCACACTTTCAAATGGCCACAGAGATAATTCAGCATCGTTAAATTACAAGAACAACGCGGCCAATTGACGTCGCCAAATGGAGAAATTACGCTACCGGAAAATTTCTCATGCAATAACTGAATTTGTTTGGGTGGCTAGTAGCGCAATTTTGATGAAACCAAAGGTCGCCAATTACGACCACAAAAAAATCAGTCATCGTGGTGTGCTGCTTGCACAGAGAATTCACGTTGCCGTCGTTTCCATGCTCATTTAAAAAAAAATATGGGACAATGATGCCGCCGGAATACAAACCCCACCATCCGGTCACTTTCTTTGGTCGACTTTCTTTTTTTGGTCGACTATTTGTTGCGAACGAGTAAATTACACACAGTGGTCTCAGAAGCAGCTAGATAATGAGGAAAACTGACCGCATTTCACAAATAAAGTAATTTGTTCAAGAGTGTAACTTTCAATGTCTAAAATTTTCACTCCATTTACTTAATCAATGTCAAAGGATAACAACTTAATTCTTGACCTTTAATGATTTGACAGACAATTTACGGCCTAATATAAAATTCAGCCACTCGTTACAAATGTAGTTCAGCTACCTACTGCTACCAGTGTTAAATATTCTGTCGTTATTTAGAGATATAAAACTTTTTTAATTGGCGATTTGGTTAATGGTTGGCTTGAAAATTCATTTCATTACACCTGAAGAACTTTTCCATATTGTGTAAATTTGGTCCAAAACAAGTTTGCCGTTGTAGAAACAAAATTTCTGTTCTAGTAAAATTTTCTTTTCCCTGGAAGTGAAAATTGAAATCACAAAATATTTGTTTCACTTATTGCACAGCTATTAATAATGTCAGTTTATATTGAAATTGTAAATAAGAAGAGTAAGTCCGGCAAAAATTATTGAAGTGTTGTTTAAAAATATAAATAAATTTAATTGTTAAATAATAGAATTGTTAACTCTAGTAATAAAAGGAGGAACAATCTAATCTTTTAGAAGTAAAGAAAGTAAAAAAAATTTCATCAGCAGTCATTCGTGTGTAAAAATGGTCGTCAGTAATAATTTTTCTATAAAATATTTCCATCAGTCATAATTATTTTATAGACAATATGTTTTTATAAAAAAATATAATTTTTTCTATAAAAAAATTCATCAGCCATAATTTTTCTATAAAACAAATTTTATCAGTAATTTTAAAAGAGAACTAAAAAGGAAATGAAGTCATTCGTGTGTAAAAATGGTCGTCAGTAATAATTTTTCTATAAAATATTTCCATCAGTCATAATTATTTTATAGACAATATGTTTTTATAAAAAAATATAATTTTTTCTATAAAAAATTTCATCAGCCATAATTTTTCTATAAAACAAATTTTATCAGTAATTTTAAAAGAGAACTAAAAAGGAAATGCCTTAAAAAACAGGCATCGTATAAATCTGGGCTAAACTCGAGACAATGCTACGGAATCAGTTTATTAAAATTTAAACAAAATATCTAATTTTTTGCCATTTTAAAACATTTCTAATAAATAAAAACTACACTGTTGAGCTCCTTCCTACACTCTACCACAACATCAACAGAAATCTTCAAGGATTGGCAGGATTTTTCAACAACAAGTTTTTTTTTCTAAAATAAAATAAAACAAATTATGAAATTATGCGATCGTGAAATTTGGTTTGCAATAAATTGATCGTTTCATTGACAGTGTGCCACCGTCCTGTAAAAACCACATGATAGTGATATCCACGTCAATAATATGCCAAAATTAAGTTGTCAGCATCTCGCGATGGCGTGATCCATTGACCGTTACCCCATTTCCAGCCACATTTTCAAGAAAAAATGGGCCAATCACGCCGCCAGAGAACGTAGCGCACCATATATTGACATGTTGGCTTCTTAATAATCGCTCTAGGGTTTCCCACAGCCCAAATGCGGCAATTTTGCTTGTAGGCACACAGTGAAAATGGGCTGCGTCTGGAAAAATTATTTTTTCAGAAAAACCAGCTGGTTGTTCCTATATGAATTGAGGGAATCTACTGCGAAGTGAATGGTCGTTCGACTTCAATTCCCGCAGCAATTGAAACTTGTAAGGCTTCAAAGTCAAAGTTTTGGATAATCTCAATTGTTGAGAACGTCGAAGAATTGACAAATTTGGATCTGCTTCAACACTGTGGCTCCCGGTTGCGTGAACACGCGTTGGTGTGCGCTCATTTTGTATCGAGACTGTCGGCTTAAATTTAAAGATCAAATTCTTAATAGCGGTCTTGGAAGGACGATTTCGTAGTCCGAAAATATCGCGAATTTTACGAAATGTAACTTTAACAGAACAACCATTTTCATAGTGGATTTAAATGCGATTTTTATGCGAAACTTAATTCATTGTAACAATTACCAATGCATCTACTCCGCATACGTCAAAAAACTAAATGTCAAAACTATCATGTTGTTGGTGTTGTCACAATTGAAAACCAAAGTTCTTATTAAAAAACTCGATATATTTCTTTGTTCAGCATCTTTTCGAGTATAATATCACTGTACTATAGCAACTGATCTTGAATTAAAAAAATCATTTCAATATTCTAATTAATTACTTGATGTTTTCATTTCCCCAGCAAAAGGAAGAGCAGCAAGATTTTTTTTACTCCCTTTTATTAATTCAAATTTGTTTTAAATCTAGAGTCGACAGTTCTCTCTTGCATTCCAAATCTCTGGGTATGTTGATACACTGTGGATTAGAATGCATTCTTTTCAATAGCTGTGCGTATTTTTTAAAATTCCCTTTTGCAGTTTATTTTAAAAAGCATGTGCGATCAGACCATGATTTTATTTACATTGATGCTTTTTCGCATGGCGAGTAGGTTGCAAACGTTTCAGGTAAATAGGAGGTTACATATAGCAATATAATAATTAAAAGAAACACATGAAACATAAAAACGATATCAGAAATAATGGTATCGTTATTTTGGAATAACTGATTGAATCTAAAGTTCTCAATTAAATACTTTTGTTAAAAATTTTAATTATTAAGCTCTCGATGTAAATAAATACAATAGATGTTTCATTTTTAAAAATTGTTTTTTTTTTTCTTTCTTTCTTTACAGCTGAAATAACTAATAGGGTAGACAGCCGGGAAGGCAGTGCGGAAAGAAAAGGTAATTTCATGTTATCATTTAGTTTGCACTGAAGGAAATTCTCCCAACAGTAAAAAATAAAATCGAACATTAAATTAACATTAATAAAATAAACATCGCTGACAAGATTTAATGGCAACGGTGCTACACTGTCATTTTATAAATGCTCAAATATGTGATTTCTTCTAATGAGTTAGAAAAAGTTTTAATAACACAAACTGAAACAAAGAAAAGTTGAAAGAAACACAAAAATTTTTTTTTTAAATTTAGGAAAATATTGGTGAATTCGCCTATCACATACTTCCATTAAATCAGAAAAACTTAATTCGCCTAAATGACGCTAGTGAAAATGATTGCAATTGATATTTATTAATAGTTCCTTAGGTCAATCAGTTTTCTAGCATGCGAGTTATATAAATTTAAGCTGCAAATATCGGAATAGAAAACACTGTTTTAACTAGCGGCCGTTTTGTCAGCTGTCAAGTGATGTATGTTTAGTGTGGTTTGGCATTTCACATTTTAAATAGACTAACGTCTGAACATCGTTTTCGAATTGGGCCTCAAAACCAAATTACCTTTGATCCCGATTTTCATAAGCGAATTTTGTCTGAATAGATACGTCAACAAACAAAAGTTCAATATCTGGAGAGATATTAATCTTCAAATGTATATATGAGACACCGTTACATCCAGAAAAACTGACTGTTTGGTGTGCATTATGGGCTAATGGAATCATTGGTTCGTACTTCATTAAAAACGATGCTGGTAAGAACGTTACAGTCAATGGTGACTGCTATAGAACCATGATAACTGACTGTTTCGTTTATCAATTAAACAGCGTCGCAACATGTTACACAGCTTATGCGACAGTTGATTTATTGAAGGAAACGTTTGGTAGCTGCATAGTTTCACGTTTTGGACCCGTGAATTGGCCTCCAAGATCGTGAGATTTAATGCCACTAGACGGTTTTTTCTGGGTTTCAAGAAAACTCAACTAGTTACATAGCTCCTGCCACCATTTGTTTATTAAATGAAACTTTTGGTAATCGCATAAACTATTTTCTGTCGCTAAGCCCGAAACGATTAACCACTTGGAGGACATAATTCGCCGCATTATTGCCGATATATAGCCACAAAACTTATCGAAAATTGGACCACTAGATTAGACTACTTTCTTTAAAGAAAAAAGTCATATTTAAGTTATAATGGCAGCATAAGTCCAAGCCAAAGTGGGAATGCCTTATTAAACTCAATCAGGCAGCGTCAAATAATTTTCTTTCTTTTATTGTTTTTTTTTTTACGAATTGTACTTTTGCTAGTTTCAATTCCTTTCTCTTTCTTACTCACTGTAGTGAGTTTGGGAAAAGTACACTGTTGTACTAATTTTCGATTGTAAGTAAAAGGAATATCTTCGTAAAATGTTGTGGAAATCAACCATGTGATATGCAAATGCTATTGAATTGACTTTGCTTTTGACCAGGGTACGGATTTGCACACTCATGTGCAGCACACGCACATGAAGGCAAATATGCACACAAAATAAATACGCACATGCACATGCGTAAGTGCCATTTTTTGTATGTGCCTACTAAACGCACATGTGCAAGTTCAACTTGCGTAGACACATTTCATGTGCCACTCTTAAAATGTGCGGCACATGAGTGCACACGATCTTGCACATTAATATATGTATGTGCAAGACGAAGAAGTACAATAATAACAACAATAAATTGTAGTGTTTTGTTGCTATGGTATGTGTTGAATATTTACCCATTTGAAAATAATTTTAACTGCGTAGTATAATGATCTGCATGAAGATGAGCATTCATGTGCCTGTACTTTGCACTTGGCACATGTGCGTGTGCTTCTATTGTCCATGCACACTCATGTGCCTTCATATTAAGATCAAAAATTGTTGCACATATTCATGTGCATGTACACAAATTTTGGCACATGTGCTGCACATTCATGAATAAATATCTACTCTGCTTTTAACCATTACAGCAAATCAATAACTTTTTGGATCCTTCTTCAGCCACGTTAGATTCTTTAGTGAAAAGTGAGAAATGGCACAATGGTAAAGGGTGCTTTTTAAAACTCCCAAAAATATTCGAAAGGATTAGTTATTAAACGAACTCATTTTTTGACACTTATAAACAATGTTTCCAAATTAAACAGATTCACTTTCAAAAAGGCGTCAACAGTTCGCTCAATTTATAAATCCAAAATAGTGTTCAGTAATAAGAATAATTTTACTTTAACAGGTGTGTTAATAAATAAAACGAATACTTCAGTTCAAGTAATAGTAAAACCAATCAGACACAGGCCCTACAGGCTTCATTACATTCTGGAAAAAGGTGCCGTTTTATGTGGATTACATATGCTCTTGTTATTTTTCTCTGTCTTTTCTGGCTGTTGTTCGTTCGGTGTAAACGGTTGAATTGACTTTGCTTTTAACCATTACAGCAAATCAATAACTTTTTGGATCCTTCTTCAGCCACGTTAGATTCTTTAGTGAAAAGTGAGAAATGGCACAATAGTAAAGGGTGCTTTTTAAAACTCCCAAAAATATTCGAAAGGATTAGTTATTAAACGAACTCATTTTTTGACACTTATAAACAATGTTTCCAAATTAAACAGATTCACTTTCAAAAAGGCGTCAACAGTTCGCTCAATTTATAAATCCAAAATAGTGTTCAGTAATAAGAATAATTTTACTTTAACAGGTGTGTTAATAAATAAAACGAATACTTCAGTTCAAGTAAGAGTAAAACCAATCAGACACAGGCCCTACAGGCTTCATTACATTCTGAAAAAAGGTACCGTTTTATGTGGATTACATATGCTCTTGTTATTTTTCTCTGTCTTTTCTGGCTGTTGTTCGTTCGGTGTAAATGGTGATGTGAAGATATAATTTTTAAACGTAATCCAATTCGTACTGGTGAGTCAGTGTAAATTCTGTTGTTAAGGTCGTATCTACCCATGTAGGTATAATGCCACTCACCTGGCACTTTATGCAAGGCTACTCTTTCAATATCTCCTTCTTTTATTATTATCTAGGTATGTGTGTCCCTCTGAGTGTGTTTTTTCGTTTGTTCATGTGTATGAGTAGTTTTAGTGATGTGAAAATTGAGTCTGACGCGGTGTTCAACCGTTCATTTATAATGTCACTGTTAAAAGTTTTTTTGTTTTGTAGATTTCCATGTTTTCAAGAATGTCTAGTCTTCGCCCCTTTTCTGCTAAGATGTAGTAATGCCTCACATTCATCTATTTCCCTTGGTGTGTGTGTTCGTAAGTGTTAATGCAAAGTTTTAGTCTTCTCTTTTCCCTTTGTATGAGCGCATGTGTTCTGTAAATCTTATTTTTATTGTTCATCCAGCTAGTCCTATATAAGTGTTTGCAGGTACAAGTATGTCTGTATACTCCGCCTGGAACTTAATTTGTCAGTTGTTTCTGCCGTTGTCCTGAGATTATGTCTCGGTTTTATGCCGGTTTTTAATGCTGTAAGTATTCCTTCTTTGTGAAAAAGGTTAATTAGTCTGTATATTTCTGGTCCTGTGTAAACAAAAGTGTGCTGCCGTGTTGGCTTTTTGTCTTCTTTACTCCTGTTTTTAGTGTTGTATTGTCTAAGAAGTTTGTTGTTAGTACGGAGCTTGTAGCTGTTATTTTTAGTGATAGTGTAAATTGTATCGAATTCTTTGTTGTACTTATCTCTAGTAAGTGAGATTATCTTAATTCTATGTGTCATATGTCTAAATGGTGCTTGTTTATGTTGGGTAGGGCGGTTCGAGGTGATGTAAATGGCAGTGTCTGTCGTAGTTGGTTATATATAAATGTCAAATGTTAAATAGTAAGATAATGCAAATTTCTGTCTTGCTCTTTTTCCATTGTGTAGATAATGTTATTAATGGATTGTGTTTAAGTCTGCTAGAATTTATTCGGCGTTGTCTTGTTCGAGGATGCATATGATGTGTTTTTAAGCGTCGTGATTCGAGATGTTGCATGAAAATTTCCATGAAGATTGCGGAAGTTGGGTTTCCTATACCGAGTCCGCCAGGTAATTTGTAAAAGTGGTTATTAAATCTAAAGTAGTTCTGTTTTATTATCGTCTTTGCAACATTATGGTGATGTATTGGGTTTCATATAAATTGTCTAGTGTGTTGCGTTGAATATCTAATATTTCATGTGTAGGTATTGAGGTATATAGATTCCTGATGTTTTCGGTTTTCTTGATGTCTTTAAGTTTTTCGATAAGGTTATGTATTAGTTATCGTATAGGTATTTTGTAAATTTATTTTTTTTAAGTAGATCGGTGAGGTGTTTAGCTAGGTGATAGGTTGGTGTAGCAGGTTTGTAGTTTATAATGGGTGTTATTGGTATGTTTTTCTTGTGTATTTTCGATTGTATTTTGGGTGTTGGTGGTCCTGGTTTCATGTTCATGTATTTGTGTACTTGGATCGTTTTAATAGGTTGCATATTTTACTTAGTAAAATTTCGGTTGGATCATTTTAAAATTTACTGCAGTCAGTCTGTTGTATAAATTGTTGTGTTTTGTCTACATAATCTTTTTTTGTACATTACTATAGTCGTGTTTCCTTTGTTCGCTTTTGTACTTATTAGGTCATTTTGCCATAGTTTTGCCCTTCTCTGTTTAGCAAGTTTTTGTTAGCTTAGTAAGATACCAGATGCATTTACTCGCAGATATAGGTCCATTGTAATTAAATCCTGTTTTATACCGATAAAATCTCCTCAATCTTTTTCAAAAATACATTCTTTCTTATATGCCACCAAACCACCGTGGAATAGGTAGCCTTATCGATACTACTTATTTATGGATTTAGCTTTCATTTGCTCTTCATCCTTTTACATGATGAGTGCATTTCTTTCATATTTTATACTGAAGATATTTTCATTATTGAAATAATTGCAGCACACTGTTTGGCATCCTCAAACTTAATGCCGTTGAAATATTAAAGCGCACAGTCTTTTCAACCATTATACCTCTCTTTACCTTTTTAATTACATGTATATGAAAACAAGATACTCAACATTTCTATCGTAACCATGCATTTGTACGAACAACCCACTTGTAATTTTTTGTGCTGTAGATGCCATCCGATTAAATTAAATTTACAGTGTGTCCAGATTTTTACATTACACTTCTTTAAATTAATTTATCTGAAAAACTAGCTTTTTAGGTGGGTTTATTTATTATACGATATATATATATATATATATATATATATATATATATATATATATATATTAGCATACATAGAGAAATAATTCCACTGCTGCTCCTCTGAATATGTCAGTCAATAAAAATTACTCAAAGAATAAAGAAGACGCCAAACAAATGGAAAAAAATATCAAGCGAGAAAAAACAATCAACAATACACAAACACACAGACAAACACGCACACACACACACACCCACACTAAAAAGTATTTTACTTAATTAAGATTCTTGTAAATAAATAACTTAATGGTTTTAAAATATAAACTTAAAGACATTAAAAAAGAATTGTCGTTACAAAAATAAAGCCAAGTTTTAAAACTAAGTTTTGCGAAAAATGCTTTTGGAATATGAAATGAAATAAAAAATTTAGCAGACACAGAAAATTGAAAAAATAATTAAATTGCAGATTTTATGAAAATACTTTATAGTGGCTAAAGCTAAATTACTGATAGGGTTAAAGTTTAACCCCAGCTGGCAGAAGGTATAGGGAATCTGAAAATTAAAGTCTGCCTGGTTTATATTCGACAAGTTTGCCTGTAGCAAACGGGATTTTTGTGGGGAAATAGAATGAGTCTGCCTGCACTTTTGCAAAGTTGCTGCAAGATAAGGACAGGTGATAATGTTCAATAAGGAAAAAGAGCAGAGACTCAGCAACTCATATCAATTAGCCACCAAAAATACCGAATACAATTTTGGGCCACGCAAAAATCCTGGCCAAACCAGTCACTGCTGCAACTTGGTTTTTAAAAGCAGATTGTAAACTTCTTGTTTTTTTTTTGTCACGAACAATAACACGTTTCTCTAAATCAAGTGAGAATTTTTTCACTTGCAAGTATTAGAAGCCCTTTTTTTTACCCAGAATTAACTGTTTCTTCATAAACCTTTTCATTAATTCATGAAAAGTATCGTTTTAAGCTCGATACAACAAAAATTGCCAAAAAAAAATATTGTTTTTTATCAAAAATGTTAATTATCCTAGATTTCTGTAAACATAAATATTTTATAATATTCTCATCAAAATATTGTATGGAAAGCATATCCATATTGTCATTGTACTACTGTTCATAGCTCTTATTTAATCATTTTGTCTTTGAGTTTTCTATACAAAATTTGAATAAAACCCAAATCCAGTAGTAAAATGGCCATATCGATATGCTTTCCCCGAACAAATACATTTAACTTTTTTGAATGATTTTTTTAATAAAATATTTATTTTTAAAGGAATCTAACGCAATTAACCTAAAAATGATTCCAAATAATATCAAAAAAATTTTATTATTTGAAATACAGGGTGTCCGCCGGGAAGGTATACTACTTTGTTTATAATTTTTAAATGAAAGAGAATGGATCTTACATTAGTAAATGTGTTATTTAATGTCGGCAATTATGTGTGGAATACCATATCAGATAAATGTCCGCCTCACACATGAGCACATTTTTCATTACATGCTCACACATTTCACGCGGTTTTTCATTAATTTCATCACGAATATTTTGTTTGAATTGCTCAAGCCAATTAACATCACCATTTCTTGAAATAACTTGTTGTGGAAAGAGGTCTCGCATAAATTCCAATGTAATTGTGGATGTATGTGACGTGACACCGTCTTGATGATACCACATGATAATTAAGCCCAAAGCAAGCAGTTGTGGCGTTCAATCATGTCACGATATCGCTTCATATTAGTTATCGCTACACCGTTTTCATTTATAAAGATTTATAAAGAAGTAAGATCCAATGATTCCCCTTGACCAAATTGCACACCAGACTCTCACTTTTAATGGATGCAAAGGTGACTGTCGAATAATTTGAGGGTTTCTCATTCCCCAGAATCGACTATTATGTTTATTCGCATATCCACTCAAATGAAAATGTGCCTCGTCACTCATTATTATTTGTTCATAAAAATCCGGCTTGTCATGGGCGAGCAGTATCGTTTTAGTTGCATATGTAGGGCGGCGTAAATGGCCTTGTGGAAGAAACTCTAATGTCAACTGAATCTTTTATGGAAACAAATTCAAATCCTTGTGCAAAATTGTTGCCAAAGTTGTTCTTTGGAGACCAAGTTCCTGAACAAGGCGTCGAATTGTGGTTGATGGGTTGATTTGAAGACTTTCTTGAGCAGCAGTTATGTTTTCAGGCGATCTTGCAGTACGTTGTGATCCATACTTGGGTCTATCACCTACAGATTCTTTTTCTTCGAAATCATTCACTACACGATAAATAGTGCGTTTTGTTGGCGCGTTGTTTCTTCCAAAAATTTCATGTAACTTTCCCATCGTCACAGTAATCGATGATTGATTTTGATTAAATGTTTTAACGATTAAAGCACGTTGGTTTATCGAATATTTTTCCATAATAAATTTGCCATGTGAACTGTCAAGACTAATGTTTACGAAATTGGCGGCAAAGCAAAGTAGTATACTTTTCCGGCGGACACCCTGTAATAATACATGGCATTCGCACATTCAAATGACTTTGGGGGCATATGGCCATTCCAGCTGTTATATAACAAAGCGGATTGTGGACATAAGTCATGAACAACTCGTACAATGTTAGCTGTCAAGTCACTAACTGCAGCTAGTTTATTAGCATAAACAAATGTCTTTATTTGGCTCCACAACAAGGCGATAGAACGCACGACCATGTATGCCAATTGATAGGCCCTGCCCAATTCAGGCACTGCTGAATTTTTTTTTTTTTAAGTCAATTAAAAATTTGTTTTTGTATTTTTTTTTTATCAGAAACACTACCTCGTTTCTGTAACTCAAGTGAGAAATTGTATACGCAAATATTTGTTATTTTGCTTTACACAGGATTAACTCATTCTTCACGAAATTTTTCAATAATTTATGAAAATTGTTTTTTTAAGCCTTGTATCGGGCATAAGATTTAAAAAAATCTTTCATCAAAACTTTCTTATTTCCTTCGAAGTTCTAATACATTTTAATATTTGAAAATGATTTCGGGGCATATTTCCATGCGGCTTGACGAAGCGTATTATAGATGTACAATTTTGTGCCTTTTTTTTGAGCAATATTGGCTGCCCCAGCATCAATAGTAGCTGGTTTATTAGCATAAAAAATTGATTTACAGGTCTACAGCAAATAATCGAAAACGCATAACCTTGAAGGTCACTTCATAGGTCCATTATTTATCGCAACATTTTGCCATCGGTGTTTGCAATTGTTGCATAGCACATAATGGTTAATTTTCATCCATTCATTTATTCACTTTTGCAAAAAAAAAATTATTTACCATAGTAACAGCAACAATCACCATTGACTCTAAGGCCAGCTTCGGCTTCAAGCGTAAAGAAATAAGGCCCAATGCAATGTAAAGCACTAAACGTTGCATTTTAATCGATGAAACGTGAACGAGGCTATAGGGTCTGCTGACGATCTGTTATACTTTAGAGAGTAAGCGACGTGAAATAAATACAGAGTTCGATGGATGGTTTCTTTAGATGGACAATTATATGAGTCATAAAATTCAAGATACCGTCTGTCCAGAATAAATGTGTAATCTGACATTTTTCTACCGTTTTTCAAGGTTCTTTAAATGTTACAGTTGCTAGAGTATAATAATGATAAACGTCAAAAAAAGAACGCATTATGGAAATTCGTGTGACAGTTAACACCCACCTCCCTATTGTAGGTTCAAACGAGCTTAAAAACATCCGATATTAAAAAAATACATGATAAACTGTAGTTCACTTTGTGCATGATGAGTGTAAAATTTTTTTGTGAGAAATTTCTCACTTAAATTACAGAAATGGGGTACAATTTACAAATTGCAAAATAATGGTGAAATCAAAAAATAAAAAAAAAAAAATAAAAAAAACTTTGCATGTGAAACTTAACAAGTTGAAGCCTGTTAAAATTAAATCAAGGTGACTTGACATTTTCATTTACAACTTTTACGACACGAGTTATACGCTATTAAAATAATTTGTTATTTGAAATTAAACATCGTTTTAAATGACAAAAACCCAAAAAAAGAATCAATCGTGTTGTTCTTGGTTTTAATGAGACATTTTTTTGAATTGAAAAATATTGTTATTGCATGCTATTCATGAGTTCCGTTTGTGATTGCAGCTTCTGTGACACTATCGCACTAAACAATAATAATGTTATCGGTATTTTCGTAAACAAATTTATCTGTTTATTTCTGTTTATTTTTCATTTCGAGAACAACTTTGTAAAATAGCAAATCTTTTCAAGCAATACTCTTGAAATGCAGAACACGGGTAAAATCACATAATTTATGATTAATCGTTAAACGTGAAGGTGACAGAATAATGTTGTGACTCGAACTACGATATAATTATTTACTATGATGGATTAAAGATGGGCAAATATTTCATGATTACAATTTGACCTGAATAGAGTTATTTTTTTTTATAAAAAGAATTGAAAGAGATAAAAACAAAACAAAAAATAATTAATTGTTACAAATATAAAACAACAAAAACAACACTAGACCGGTATAATTCATTTAAATACAATGAGAACAAACATTAATGATGACGCCATCATCTTAGAATAGTAAATGAAATTGAAAAAAATTAAAAGAAAAAAAAAATACAATCCAAAGGGTGTTTTTTTACAGAGGTATAGAACTTTTAAATGAAATAAAACAAAGATGAATTTTTTAAATTGACATGGATTTTTTTTTTTATTTAAAAGATAATCTTTTTGAATATGAGCGTCACGACTTACTCGGAGCTAGTCCAATTTTGAGGTTCAATTTTCAATTACTTTTTCAACGTTTCTGTGCGTCTTTCGGCCACGGAAAACGGTTAAACGGCGTTAAATTTCGTAGTTCTGGCACAATGCATTCCATGTGTAGGGGTTCTCCCCTGAGTGCTGGTCCGTTAAAAAAATCACATAATCTTGGAGCCCAATTCAGAGGTCCAAAGCGAAACTATGAGGTTACCAAACATTTCCTTTAATTAATTTATTGTGACACGAGCTGTTGAAATCACAGCTCTCGTGCACATCATGGTTGTTCAACTGATAAACAAAAAGGTCAGTAATCATTGACTGTAACGTTCTGATCAGCATTGTGTTTAAAGAAGTTCGGAGTAATGACTCCACTAGACCTATAAAGCATACCAAATAGTTAGTTTTTCTGAATGTAACTATGTTTCAACATGCACTTGAGGTTTAGGGTTATCATCACTCCAAACACGTTTATTAAAGTATCCATTCAAATAAATGTGAGTTTCATCACGAAACAAAATTCACTTATGAAGATCAGGATCAACAATAATCTTTTCACTATTTAAGACCAGGAAAACAGGATCAACGGTAAAGATTACCGAAAGATTATCGAAACTACGTCCTGCTAGGTGATCGAGTGGCTTCAATTCTTGCACAAGTTGGATTTAGTAAGCATTCAAAGCAGATTCTTTCTTGCAAAATCTTCCATAAAGTGGATAAACACATATCCAATGCCTGTGCACGATGGCGAATAGACTGAGTCGGGCCTTTTCTAAGCTACGCTCTACAGCAGTAATAATTTCTTCTGTACGCAATGCACTTAATGATGAACGCGTTTTTCATTTAGAATTAAATAGTTGTGAAAGCGTTTCATAGTTAATCGACGTAATTGCCCTGATGAACGATTATGTTGACCATAAAATCGACGTGGTGCACGATATGTATTTCGAATAGAACCCTAATTTTTGAAAAAAATTTGCACAATTTGAAAGCGCTGTTGAACCTATTCTTGTTGAAATGCCAATGCAAACTAAACATAAATCGCTTGACAGCTGACAAAATATTCGCTAGTTAAAAAAGTGTTGCCAACTTGAACTTCTATATCTTAATAAAAACACCGGATATAAATTTGCATATTTAAAGAATCTTAAATAAAAAAAAAATAAACAAAGTTCAAATGAAAAGAAACTGCTCCCTAGATACACAGATGATTTGGTCTCAGTTGGAATGTGATAAGACATCGCAATTATTAGGAATATTTAGAATGAGACTCGACAGCTTAGCCCCGTTCACTACAAGTTTCGAACTCATGCCAACTTAAGTTCTATACCTCTATAAAAAAAACACCCGATACAACTACAGCTACAACCTTAAAATGTTATCATTGTCGACAAGCATTCTTTTGAAAAAAAAACATCAATTTATTTTATCAGGCAAATTAAACTAGAAAATAGAAAATTAAATTAGAATTCAAATACAAATACAAACGACAATAATTAAAATAAATGATTGAAATTAAAGAAAAAACGTACAAGTCTAAAGATCGTTAATGTAAAAACACCTTCAATTCAAACAAAAACGATAATAAGAAAAAAAGAATTTTAAAAATTAAAAAAATATGAAAATGGAGGAGTCACATACACATTTCGAAGGTTAAATTCATTATCCTCGCAGTTGTACTTTAAAAACCAAAATATGAATTAATTGAATTTTCTTATTTTTCTTTTGAAAAAGGATTCTTTTAAAATCGGTTTGTAGTGACTTTTTTGTGGGCAGCAAAAATAAACAATAGAAAAGACGTAGAAGAATTCGATAAATATTACACTTTATATTCTATCGAATATAAAAAATTTCCTGTTATCAGAATTAAATTCATCGTTTTCTTCTTTAATCCATCTTTTTCTAACCACGCTTGTTTTTAAATTTTCTTTTTTTCAAAAAAAAAGCAACTTACCCCGAATTAAGATACCTTAAATGGTTAATTATTTTAGACAATGCCTTATCTCCAACTTCTTTGTCAATTATTCTATATTGAACTAAAGATTTTAATAAGTGTAGCTCTTGGTTAGGGGCCATGCTTTTACATATAGAAAATATCTTTAATAGCCTCCTTTATCCCTGAAAAGATATATTTTAAGGCAATTTTAAGGCCTTTGCCTTAATGATTTGTGATTTCTCCCAATGACACACGTCCTAAATAAATTAAGCAAACTTGGATGAATTCTTTATTCTTTATTATTCAGTAAGATAATTTGATATTTGTCCGGGTTAATTATTTTATTTTTAAAACTCTTTTGTATTTATTTTTGTATATCTTAGAACCCCCCCCCCCCCCCCCGGGGGGCACATTTTTCGGTCTTTGTAGAATACTTGACTATCTAGACCTATGCTGCTGGGGGTGCAAGGGAGCCCACTCCCCTGAAGGCAGCAGAGGTCAACTGGAAGCTCCACGTTATTTTCACGGGAATCAGTAAGCCCCAGACTCTTTAGACTTTTAGCTGTTTCTTTGACTGATTATTGAGGTTGGCCCTCCGGGAGTATTGTGGTGGTTGTGGTTTTGCGGCCCCAAGCATGAACTGATTATGGTGTCCAGGATCATCTCGCCTTCAATAACACCAACGGGTGAATGATCCGGATCCAGTGAGCATGCTAGTCATGTGTTCTTAGTCCAAGAGTTAGATAGTCTCCAGCTCTTCAGCAAAGAGTAGTGATTTGCAACTCTGCTTTGGAACCGCTGAAATTGCAACTAGAAAATACCTGTTGCTAGAATTAGTCCTCGGCTTCCTAGCGCGTGAATGACGTTGCTTTTCAATCCCAGGTGCAGATGTAAATCCTATCACGAAATATCTTAGACCACAAAGTCTGGTATTTTCAAAAAAAATTTCTCGCTGAGAAGCGGTGGATCTGCCCATTTTGCAATCAAAAATTTCCCTTAGTATAACTTCTAAAATATGGTGGCGACATGCTAAATAAAGAAGATTTTTTTCCAATAATTGCTATAACACAATACAAAATTCCCGTTGACGACCAGCATTTATTGTAGTGGTATCAAAACACATTGGCTGGATTTTGCCAGCTGCTCCCCACTCCTCAATTACTGATAATACAGCTGTTGCCTGAGTAATCTCCGTACTATTTTCAACTATTGTTCATCGCCACAAGTAATTAAAATTGCTAACCTCTCTACAAGTTTGACCTGAATTCCTTCTCTTTTTGAGCTTGAGTGGCGCTCTGGCTTTCTCATTTGACGCATACCGTATCGAATATTATTCTATTTATTCACATATCCATATATTAAAAAACACAACATCAATACAGCATTCAAAACAAGAAACAACCTAGTCAGAATACTACAGAATAAAACAACCGAGACAAATATACTAGACAAACGAGGAGTGTACAAATTAACTTGTACATGCCAATATAGTTATATCGGGCAAACAGGATGAAAAATTGAAACAAGATTTAGGGAACACATTAGAGACTACAACAAAAAATTACGAGAACCAAAATCAACTCCACAATCAAATTTTGCAAACCATATATGCAACAACAAATGTACACCGGGATATATAAAAACAAATGTCAAATTGATATATACACAGTACAAAGGAAGGAGACTAAACGTGTTGGAAAACATGGAAATATACAAACAGAAAACATTTGACGGACAAATAATAAATGAACAAATAAGTACTGCTTCAGATAAAATATTTAAACCATTAAAATATTTTTACAGGAAAAGAAACATTACCCTGACACATATGGAACCTAGAAAAGATTATTATGTTATAGAAAAAAACCCAATAGACTTATGTAAGTCTATTCCGAACGAATAACAAGCATGAGCGTGAAATGATATAGGTGGGAAGAGAGACGAAGGAAAAGGGAGAGAGGAGACACAAAGACAGAGAGGGAGAGACAAATTAGGTAGAAAGGAACCAACGAAAAGGAAGAGAGAGAGAGAGAGAAACGAAGGCAATAGGATTAACACAAACACGAAGAGAGACGCAAACAAGACGAACTATATAAAGACAGCTGACAATAAAAAACAACTAGTATGGAGAGAAAAGAACACTGAAGATGGCTCACAGTCGAAACCGGTCTGTTTATACCCAATTAAATCAAACCCCGTCGGACAATATACGCACATATCCATTCAAATGAAAATATGCCTCGTCACTCATTATGATTTTATCATAGAAATCGGGGTTGTCATGGCTGAGCTTGTAACATCCTATTGACATATGTACGACGTCTTAAATGGGCTTGTCGAAGAAGCTCTTGTGTCAACTGAATCATTTATGGAAACCAATGCAAATCCTTGTGTAAAATTTGTAGCCAAAGTTGTTCTTGGAAGACCAAGCTCCTGAGTACAGCATAGAATTGAAGTTGATGGATTGTTTTCAACACCTTCTTGAGCAGTAGTACTGTTTTCAGCCGATGTTGCAGTACGTTGTGGTCCATGCTTGGGCGTATCACCTACAAACCTTCTTTCTTCGAAATCGGTACACGATAAACAATGCGTTTTGTTGTTGCACGTTGTTTCTCCCAAAAATTACACGTGACTTTCTCATCGCCATAGTAATCGATGATTGATTTTGATATGTTTTAACGATTAAAAAACGTGGATTTATCGAATATTTTTTCTATAATAAATTTGCCATGTGTGTACATCACGACTGCCATATATGAACTGTTAAGACTAATGGTGGTAAAACAAAATAGTATATCGATCTAGCGGACACCCTGTAGTTGCAGAAACTTATTTCAGGCTCGTCCAAACGGTTTTATTATTATTTTTTACTTGTATTTTCTTAGGCCAACCGAAAAATTTGTCGACTTCCGTACTACGCCCTAGTTTTAAATCAAGCCATTGATGTTGCTTAACATGTAAAACTATTTTGAGACAAGTCATCAATTTGTTCGCGTAAAACTTAAATTAATCGGTTGTTTCTGCAGGGCAAGTCCGATTCAAATAATATTAACTTCGTCTGTACTGGTACAGTAAACTAACCACTGATGTTGGTTGGGAAGGGTGTTCTTAAGTGCAAACATTTGACTTTACACCTTTGAAAAGAAAACAATTTAATTCGGCATTTTCTTATGAATGCGGAAATTTAATTTTTAGCCTGTAAATTTTTTTATGCAACTTTAATTTGCATGAACAAAACAACAGACAACAAAACTTTTATGTCATGTTACGTAAAACAAATTTAAATAAATAAATTTTTAAATATTAAAAATTTTATTCACAAGGAAAATGACAATTTTCCTATTAGTTTATGGAAATTTATGTCTAAGCCCTTTTAAGAAAGAAAACAACAACAACTAAAATTTCAATAAGTTTATATTAAAATAAATGTAAACTAATGTAACACCATGTAAATATGCACATGTGTACATGCGACAAGTAAGGGTTTTTCAACAAGAAGTTTGTTTTCTAAAATAAAAAATTTAATTAAGATGGATGATTCAAGTTTTTATTGTATTACGAAGAGAAAAGTTTGCCAATTATAAATGAAAAATGATGATCTGGCAAATGCCCACCACGACCGCACTGACAGATGTCGATTCCTTCATCAAAGTTTTTAATCCCTTTTTGGCAAAAAGGCGGTTCTACTTCGTTAATCACATCACAGAATTGAGTTTTAAAGCTAAAATCGATTCAATTGGCTCAGACTCTGGTATAGACTCTGTCCTTAACATAGCCTCACAAAAAATAATCTAGAGGTGTTAAGTCACACGATCTGGCTGGCCACTTAACTGCTGATTGTCGTGAAATTATGCGATCGAGAAATTTGGTTTGCAATAAATTAATCGTTTCATTACTTGTGTGACATGTGGCACCGTCCTGTTGAAACCACATGTCAATGACATCCACGTCATCAATAATGGGCCAAAATTGAGTTATTAGCATCTCACGATAGCGTGATTCATTACCCGTTACCGCATTTCCAGCTTCATCTTCGAAAAAAACGGGCCAATCATTCCTCTAGACCACTTAGCGCACGATACAGTGACACGTTGAGCATGCAAAGGCTTCTCAATAGGATTTTCAGAAGCCCAAATGCGGCCATTTTGCTTATTAATGTACCCTCCCTGGCTTCATCTAAAAAAATTATTTTTTCAGAAAAACCAGCCGGTTGTTCCCGAATGACAAAATTCGCCAAAATTCGACAAAATTCAATAACCCCAATTGTTGAGAACGTCGAGGAATGGACAAATTGGCAGCTTACGGCTGCGATGTTTTCAGTTGAACGACGCGGTCGAACAAGCGTTGGTGTTCGTACATTCTGTATCGAGCTTGTCGACTCAAGCTAAACGAGAAAATTGTTAATTGCGGCTTTAGAGTGCGATTATGTTGCCCGAAAATCTCACGAATTTTACGAAATGTAACTTTAACAGAACCACCATTTCAATTGAATTCATGGTAACAATTGCCAATGCATCTACTGCGAATACGTCAAACAACTAAATGTCAAAACTATCATGTTGTTGGTGTTGCCACAATTAAAAAACAAACTTCTTGTTAAAAAAAACCCGATACACAATGGGTTGTCAAATTTAAGGTTAGAAAGTAAATTGTCTGTCAAAAGATTAAATGGCAAGAATTGAGCTTTCTTTGCTTTTAGTAAAAAGTCGAGAATTTTGAGCATGGTAAGCGGTAACACGCTTGAACAAAGAATTTTAATTTTAACAATTTACTATCAAAATGATGAAAATTTCACTGTACCACTTAAGTAAATACGAGCAGTTTTCCTAGTAAATAGGCCTTCTTCTGCGACCACTTTGCATAATTTAATCGCTAAAATCGAAGTTTACGATATTTATCCTGCAAATAAGTTAAAACCATATTCTCGTGGTGGCCGTAGTGATGCAAACATAGCCGCTTTACAGCAAAGTGTTGAAAATGAGCGTGACGTTCGAAACATTTGAACCTCTAATGATGGCAATTTGTGGAATAAATTCGCATAAAGATTATCATCTACACGCTTATAAAGTTAACTCGTTAAAGAATTAAAGCCAACTGACCATTGTTTTCGTCGATCGTTTAAAGATGGTTATTTGAAAAATTGAGCGAAAACAACGCATTTTTATAACGAAATCATCTTTTGTGATAAGACTTTTATTTTCGGTTGGTTTTGGTTTTGTAAAGAAACAAAATTGTCACAAATGGGCCTAACAAAATTCTCAAAAAGTTCTCAAAAAACCATTGCACCCAAAGAAAGTGACCGTTATGGTGCAGGGAAACACCGTTAACGTGAATTCTCTGCACTATCATACCATGATAATCAATTCTTTGTGGCTACAATTGGTTAATGTTGACTTCAGTGATCTTTGGCGTAATTTCTCGATTTGGCAATATCAATTAGCCGCTTCGCTGTACTATTTTCTCTGTGGCCGTGATTATGTGAACAACCCATAAACAACTGACACTCTAAAAAGATGAGATTCGGCGCTGCCTTAACAAAATAAGCGAAGACTGGCTGCAAACTGTGCTTCAAAATTTTGTGACAAGAGCGGACGTCTGACGACGTGGACACTTTCCGTTAATTTCCATATTTCTACTATACATTGGTATCAATACAAAAAAAAAGTGTATCTGTGTGTGTGTGTATTAGCCAATTTACTTCCTAACCGCAAATTTGCCCACCCATTACAAACGTGTATTTATGAAATTAATGCCTCCTCTTATTGGCCAGAGGTCATAGTCATAGCTTGCATTTAAGTTTGTTTCTACTTGAATAAAAACTAGTGACTCATTAAATAATAGTTGAAAGAAAGAAAAATATATTTACATACACGTGTATGAGTGTAAATTTATATGTATTAATTTTTATTATAAAAATGTATGGATGTGTATTTAAAATACCAATTGATTTTTTTTTCTATTTTCTCTTTGATCTTTTTTTTATATGTATTTGTTTGCAAACATCACCTTTCTCCTTAAACACATGCTGCTGTTTTTTCTTCTTCTTCTTCTTCTTCTTTGGTATCGATTGTCGTTTGCTGCAAAAAAAATGTTAATTTTCATAATTTAATGTGAAATTTGTTACGTTTTGCTTTGTTACTCATTATTATATTTTCGGTAACTCTTACCTCCTTTTCCTTTGACTATATATTTAATGTTGGTTGTATAAATATAAAAATGTACAATACCAATAACAACAACAACAACAACGAACAACATACAACGATGCAATGGATAACTAATAAACGTTTTGGTTGGCTTGGCTATGCTTTTGATAACATGTGGTGGCTTTCGATTTCTTCGTATATTTAATTGTTTAACAACAACCAACAACAAAATAATGACTAAAAATCATTATTATCATGATTATTGATATTTACTGTATTTATACAAACGCCTTTAATTGATGGCCAACAATCGCCACTAACAAACCAAACCAAACCAAACCGAAACGAACCGAACAAACAAATTAAACAAAAATAATTCATAATCAAAAACCCCTCAACAAATGAATTTGTGATAAAAAAAATAAAAAACAAAATTATATTTATATAAAATAAGCAGCAGCCAAAGAGCGTGACGATAAATTGAAAGTTGCTAGAGAACGTCAAAATGAAGAAAGACAAAGAAAAATCGAGGAGCTAAAGGCTCAAGCTGAAGCTGCACAACGATATCGTGAACAAAAAGAAGAGGAACGTCGCCGTCGCATTGATGAGATCAGACAAAGAGACTCGGAAAAACGTACACAAGTTGAAGAACGAAAAAAGGCCATAATGGAAGCTGAAAAAGAAAGACGCGAATATATATTGAGGAAAAATCAAGTAAGTTTTTCTAATAATTTTATGTGTATGTGTTTGAGTGCGTCTGCATGTTTGTTGTTTTTCTAATACATATCTTTCTTTCTTCTTTATAATGCCATATACAGGAAAGAGAATCCAGAATAGAAGTTAAAAAACGTGAAAGAAATTCTTTCGGTTATGCATTTGGTTCCTCAACACCACGTTTATTGGAGCCCTCCGACTTTGGCATGGTATCGCCAAGTACATTTTGGGGTCAAAGACGGTAAGATTTATTTTTAAAATTTTTATAAATACAGGATGTTTTTATAGAGGTATAGAACATTGAAATGGAATATATCCAAATTTTTTTAAATTCACATGAAATTTAATTTATTGGAAAGACAATCTTTTGGCAAACTTTGATATGACTTCTGGCGTATAAGCGCCACGACTGGCTCAGTTGTTATCTAATCTGGTCGTCCAATGCCCTTTTTGACTTTATCCATCATCAGCATTATTGCGGCGAATGTTATCCTCCAAGTTGTCAATCGTTTTAGACTTATCGGCGTGGATTAGCGAATTCACATAAACTCACAGAAAATAGTCTAGCGGCGTTAAAACTTACAATCTAGGAGTCCAATTCATGGGTCTGAAATGTGGAACTATTCGTTTACCAAACGTTTCCTTCAATAAATCAATTGTCACAAGAGCGGTATAAATATTGCATCGTCTTGTTGAAATCACAGCTCTTCTGGGCATCATGGTTGTATTATTGATGATTGAAAAATTTAGCTAACGTCCATGGCTCTATAGCGATCATAATTGACTGCAACGTTCTCACTAGATTCGTTTTTAAAGAAGCTCCGACCAAAGGCACCAGCAGCCCATAAAGCACACCAAAGTTTTTCTGAATGTAACGGTGTTGAGACACGAGGGAAGTTTTGCTTATTGACGTAAACATTCAATTAAAAATGAGCTTCATTGCTAACCAAAATTTGCTTATAGAAATCGGGATTGAATTCTTTTGGGCTCAACTTGTTCGATTTGGAAGTGTTTTGCATGCCTCAGTCGATTCATGTTGAAATACCAAACCAACCGAATCGTAAATTACTTGACAACTGACAAAATAGCAAAATAGTTAAAAAACTGTTGCCAACATCAAGTTCTATACGTCTATAAAAACACCCTGTATATCACATCTTTCCTTTTAACCCGTTGGCTTCCTAACACTTTGAGCAAAAAAAAAGAAAGAAAAAAATTGAGGAATTTTACGAATATTTTTATCCTATTAACGTAGTTCGATTAGGTTTAGCAGGCAATTGCGTTTCTATAGACTACTTAGGTCCATTTGCTGAGAAGAAGCAAATGTTAGATAAGACTAAAGAGAGAAAGAAAAAGGAGTAGCATATAAGCGCAATAGATGTATGCTGGTCTGGGTCAGAAAACCAACTGCTGTACCAACCCGGTTCCAATCATAACACATCAGACAAGCTCCTAAAATACCGTTGACTGAGATGCTGCAGTCGTAGACATGCCAATGCGGGGGCACTAGAAAAGAAGGAGTTCAATCGTCTCCTTCGCATTCTCGTCCTGACGGCGTCTGCTGTATGGAAGACCAATCCACCTAGCATGATCGAAACAGGCAGTGCCCAGTTACTGCAGCTACCAAGTCACGCAATTGCCCTTCAACGAGGCCAGATGAAGTCTAGTAAGTTAGTTCGTTAGACCATTCCACCTGGGCTAGATAATAAATAGTAGCGTCAATAATCTGTACGCAAGCAGATACGGGGATGCCCCAAAATATATCAATGGCACCTTCAATTGTTGCCCCCTTTTTTTGCCAGTTCATCCGCAGCACAATTTTCAAGAATACTGCAATGTCTCCTCACTCAAGGATGCCCGGCATTTAGAGGCAAGGTTGGATGTGGTATACACATCTTTGAGGATCATGATTACGGCTTTTCTGTCGGTACAGAAATAGATATCCCTATTAGATATTCTATGGAACCTTAACTAAACCGCCACTCTCTTAAAAGCAGATATTTCTGCCTGTCATTTGGGAGTCAGAATCTGAAGCTGCTTATTCTTATCCCAAATTCCTCTATGTACAATCCCCCCCAAAAGACAGCAGTATAAATACAGACTGTCCGAGATGAAAAAAAAAATTCCTTGTGAAGAAGGGTTTAGAAATGCTATAATCTATAAGATCAGGAATAGCATTCGTGATCCCTAGAACGCTGTTCTCACTTTTTTACTTCATGCTACCAAGTTATCAATCTCCATTGCCCCTTCCAAAAAAAAGTCAATGCCTTAAGGTTCTGTGCAACGCTGAAATGGGTGAAATAATAATTTCCACTTATTAACTATCAAGTTTTCAGTATAGCGGCCAGGTTTTCCGTAATGGACACACAAATACAAATTCGAGATTAAAGTTGCATTTCTATTTATTTCTTATATTTTTATAAAAAGATTTTCAATTTTTGTTTTTAGTTCCACTTCTATAACAAATGTTGCTGGTGCTTCACTTTCACGTCGAAGTTCAGAACGTGAACTTAACGATAGTGGTTCTAAAAAGCGTGCAACATCAGCCAGTGGCACAGACCGACACGATGGTAAGTTGATATGCATGTGTTTTTTGTTTATTTATTTTTATATTTTTGTTTTAACGTAAAATTAAAGTTACAGTTTTAAAACTTGTTTTCCTTTTTTTAAGTGTTAAAATTTTTATATTAGTTACAACAACAACAAAAAAAGAGTATGTTGTCAAATGATGTGCCCCCTGTTTTTTAAATATTTATTTGCTGTGTCATTAAAGTGAAGTTAATAAAGGAACACCTATATTAAATTACTTATGTGTGTTACTTAGTTAATTAGTGTCTTAACTTACAAATAATATTTATTTTTGTTTTTGTTTTTTTTTTTACTTTTACAAACCAAAAAAAAAAAAAAAATGCATAAAAAATAACGTCTGTTTGTTGTAGAAATTTGAATTTGAAAGTTTAAATTTTTTATTTTTATAATAAGAAAGAACACTAAAAAGAAAAAGAGAATAATGAGCAGCAAAGCACGTTTTAAAGTTTATAGTTTTAAGGTTGATAAATTTTAGTTTAAGTTGCAAGTTATTTTTGTAATTATCTTTATTTTACGGTTTCTCTTTTATTTTTTCTTTTTGCGACCCTTTTTATTGTCTTCACTATTTACTTGCATTTTTGTTATGACAAAAAAAAAAAAAACAACAACAAAATAAAATTTGTCACCTTTTTATTTTGTGTTTATCCACCTTTCCACCACCACCACCACCACTGTTTACTGTCACTGTCTCTGCTTCTACCACTACTACTACTTTAAATTTCAACTACAACTTAAACAGATCATCGTCGCAAATCATCTTCAATGTATGAAGTTTTCAATTGGGGCTACATAAATGATGAACCCCCAAAAAGATTTTCACTTTCGATTGTTGGTAGTGAAATAAATATAGATGGACCACCACTACCACTAGCACCATCACTAACACAACCTACTACAGCTTCTAGCAAAATCAACAACTCCAAGAACACATTCAACAACACAGAGACTAATAATAATTATACGAGTAATCAACAACAACAACAACAATATCATCATAATAATCATCATAAACAATATTCAAGTCATAATTTCTGTTCTTCTAAGGGTGAGGATGCAGTTATGACACTATTTATTTACGTTTTATTGCATCTCAATTTTCAGTTTGTTCTAATAACAATTGGTTTTTCTTTAATCATTAATTTTTCCTTTTTCTCTTGTTACATTTTTTTTTCTTATTTAACTAACCTGAATGCGTTTTTTTTTATTTTCCTCATAATTCTTGTTTGATCGTTTTTCCTCCTTTTTTATTATTTGCATGAGTAAATTTTTTTCAACCAAATTTAAAAGCGTATTATTTGCTTTTAAATTTTTATAACAACAAAAATCATTTAATCATCTTTGCTCAAAATCAATAGTGTTCTGTTTTAGTAAAAAGTATCAAAAGCTTAAGTAATATTTATAAATTAATAATTCTATTCAAATTTGCGAAAATTATTGACCAACTCTTATGGCATAGTGTTTAACACATGAGAATAAAAGTTTGAAAGTAACATTACATTTTTTACTAAACTATTTTTGATAACTCAATTATTTCCTAAAAACAAAATCTGAATCAAAGTTAAGCAATTCATATCTTATTTTAAACACTTTCTTTTTTGTTCTGAATTATAAAAAATTGTCTAACTCTTAGTATTACCTAAATGAGCTTTCACTTTTTTGCGCCAAATAAATTAACGGAGTTGTCTTATGTTAATGAAATTTTCGTCCATAATTCATATACACATTATTTTTTAATGTAAAAATGAAGTGTTATTTTATTTGATAAATAACACAAGTAGCTAGTAGTGTCATTACATCGATTTAGAAGACAAAGAAAATTTTTAATTTTTGCCTTTAAGTATGCAACATTTTTGGCTGTTCTTTACAATTCGCTGTTAGAAAAAAGTGCTGCCAAGAGCAACATTTTGAAACTTTTGTGGACTTCAATTTCGTCTTGTATATTTATATATATAAAGGGTCCGCCAAATAACTTTTTTTTTGTTTTGAATGCTATAAACAAAACGTAGCGCCGTTTTGTTGAAACCAAATGTTGCCAATATCCTCCTCTTCAATTTTTGTGAACAAAAATTCGTTCAACATGGCCCGATAACGACCGCCATTGACTGTAACGACCACTCCTGAAAAATGCGACAATTATGCCTCTGAACCAAAATCCGCACCAAACAGTGACTCGTTTTGGGTGCGTCGGCTTTTCAATGTATGCGTGCGGGTTTTCTGTGCCCCAAATGCGACAATTTTGCTTGTTTACTTACACTGCAAGATCAATGAGCTTCATCTGAGAGGATGATTTTTTTTGCAAAATCTTTAAGTCTATGGCAGGCCCACTTGGGGAAGCGTTGTTCAAGCGTATACACAACCATATTCGTTCAGCGGAAGGATAAAACTAATTATCTGTCAAATCAAACATAAGCTAAGTGTTGCCATTCACGAAATAAGCACTAGTTGAAAAAAAAACATTAGATTGCGGACCCTTTAGTAGAATCTTGCAAATTAAATTAGAACCACTTTGCGCATCGGCCTGTTCGAAATTCTGGAATTTGTTTTTACAGAAAACGATAAATTTATATGAAAACTAAACAAATCAGCTTTATATTAACACAAAACAATTTTAATTTAATAATATTTAATTAATTGAACATACTAAATTTATAGACAAACTTGTAAAAAGGTTTTTTACCGAAAAATATAGTGCGTGTTATGCACTGTTTTATAGCTTCTTTGAGGACTTTAGAATGAGAAATAGATGGCGTTATGTCGATAATATTGACGTCGCTGCTATCTAAAGCCTCCTCATTGCTAATCGTCAGTAAACACGCCTTTGATAAATTCCTGGATTTCATATACCGTTACGGAACTGTTTGGCATAACTTTATTTAAGAAGATCACAAATTATTTGGTGAGTCCCAGTTTTATTATTACTTAAGTGACCGAACTGGCAATAGTTTTCTTATCTGGCGGACATTTTGTCAGCTGTCAGGTGATTTATAGTTAGTTTAGTTTGGCAATGTCTGAGCAACAATTGCATCTTGTGAAAATTGGGCCCAAAACAAGATCCCGATCCCGAATTACAAAAGCGAATTTTATTTAGCGATAAAGTTCACTTTTGTTTGAATGTATACCCCAATAAACTGCCGTACTTGAAATGATGATAGTCCTCAACTGTATGTGCTGTTGAAATCATTACTCCGTAATTCTTTAAAAACTATGCTGTTTAGAATGTTTCAGTCAATAGTGATCGCATTAATAATTTTTCGTTCATCAATTGAACAATCATGATTTGCAAGAGCTGTGGTTTCAACATGCCGGCGCAACATGTCATGCAAGTCGGTACAATTGATTTGTTGACGGAAACGTTTGGTAACCGCATAGTTTCACGTAGGAAATCCTTAAATCATCCTCCAAGAATGTACGATATAACTCTTCTATACTGTTTCCTGAGGGGATATATAAAGTCACTACTCTACGCCGATAAGCCTGAAACCATTAGCCACTTGATTAATTATTATTATTTTTTTAAAGAAAAGTAGCACTTCAGGCAACAATGCCTATTAGTCAAGTACCGTGCTACATTCTTTAGGAAAGGGATAGAGCAGAGATGAAAAAGGTGGTGAAAGTAGAAGGATAGTCGGAAATTAACTACCGTATAAGACAGCACAGCGACCAGTGACTATGCCCTCATCGCTGGGCAGCCCCACCGACAGTCAATATTTATTTTTGTAGTGAAAAAAACCAAGGTCTTCGTTGGGAATCGAACCCACAACCCCCATACTGAAAAACTAGTACACTACCTACTAGCCTACAGGGGCACCTAATATTTGTTTGCAATAAATTGATCGTTTCATTGGCTGTGTAATATGGGACACCATCCTGCTGAAATCATATGCCAGTGATATCCACGCCGTTAATAGCAGGCCAAAATTGAGTTGTTAGCATTGCCCGTTACCGCATTTCCAGCCTCGTCTTCGAAAAAAAAAAAAACGGCGCAATTAAGCCTTCATACCACATAGCGCACCATAAAGTGACATGATGAGTAATTAAAGGCTTCTCAATAATCGTTCTAGGATTTTCAGAAACCCAAATGCAGCTTCGTCTAAAAGCCACTATGCATTCACAAACCGGAATCTACCTATTTAGTGCGAATTCCAATTTTTTGAATTTTTCTTTCTCGGACCAGCACTCAGGGGATGCAGTGCATAGTGCCAGAAGTAGGAAATTAGGTTATGGGAAGGAGGAAAGAGGGAGTAGTATTTGTGGACATTCAATTTGAACTTTCCTACTTTGAAGGTGATAGGAAAGACCTCTGGAGGGAGTTTATTCCACATACGGACTGTTTTGCTAAAGTTTCGCTGTAATGCGTAGTGCGATTCACTGGAAAATTAACCCCGAATGGATGGGTTCACAACGAAAATCGAGTTTAAAGCGAAAACGTGCGAGTAACGGGAACAAGTTACCTAATTTCATTAGAGCACTTACCCTTGTAGTGACGATAAAACTGTGAAATACATCCCACATTGCGCCGATGCTCTAGAGAATCAACAGAGTTGAATATTCTGTTGCCCCCAATGAGCCTCTTGACCCTCTCCTGTACGTGGTCGAGCAACTCCAAAATAAACGTAGGGGCGCCAGCCCATACAGTAGATTTGTATTCCATTTTTGGACGGTGCTGACAAGAAAATTCATTTTTAAAGGATGTAGCCGCCTCTAGAAATTTGTAATATCAGCTAGTGCTACACATGAAACAACTTGAAACAGCACAGCATCTTAACGCACAAACGTACATTTAGTTTTACAAAACTTTAACTATTTTGCACATTATTTAGAAATTGTTAGGAAGATCATTCTTCTTATATCCTATTAAAAATATCTTGAATGTACAATGTTGGGTTTAATAAACTTGTTTCTGCTTTTTAACCCAGTGACATCAGCGTAAAGTTTTTTAAAGTAATTAAAATCTAAAGCCCCACAAAATTTTCACACTCTAACAGTTATTAAAATGACAACTTTCTGTACAGCTTTTGTTATAAATTCGAATTTTTTGTTTGGTATTTAAATTAAACAATTAAACAAAAATGAAGAAAGCAAAAAACCGGCTTAATTTCGCAACAAAAAAAAGTTATTAAACTTTTAACACAAAAAACGTTAGTATGCGGCAAACTTCTGATCAAAGCGCAGCTTAATACAATTTATTTAAATTTTTTGTTATTTCTATGAAAATCATTTTATTCTAAAAAAAAAAATAAATTAAATTACTTAAACATGTGTTAAAACAGTTTGAAATTGAAATACTTAAAAAATAAACAATAATAATGCACAAATTGAATTTATCTTATAGTAAAGTATTTTTTACAATTTTTTTATTTTGTTTAAATATATTTATTTATATGCTATTTGATACTTTTTACTAAAAGGAATTAATAAAAAAAAAGTCTTGATGCGACCACTCCACAATGTTGTGTACTTACTAAGAATTAAAGTCAGTTTTTCAACGATCTTTGCCACGTCTTGTTTTATTTGAATGCTCTTTTCTGTTAATCGATTAAATATCAAATTACAGTTTTAATAAATAACACTATGCAACAAACTAAGAGAAAAAAATTTTAATTTCAAAATCGATAGGTGTTTATGGTGTCGTCTTAACTACGAAAAAAAAAATTAAAAATATAAATTGTACTTTTATAAATTTTTATTAAAATGTGATATATTGAAGGAAGTTACTTAAAAAGTTTTCTCCTAACGTGGGAGATATGCATGAAATTGTAGATATTAAAAAGTGTAATTTTTAACATGAACAAAATTTGTTAATTTTTTTTAAACTATTTTTTTTTTCATATAAAAGCCGTTTATTTTTAAAGTGGCATAAGTCACTTTAACAAAAAAATTTAATTAATGGCAACACTAATTCAACGGCATCTTTTCATTTTTGAAAAAATTTGCAATCACTAAGTTGAAAACTATTGATATTTGTTCTAGAGAAGCGCTGGTACTTAACGTTATAACAAACAGGTTTATTTGGAAAGTGGCTTAAGTCGCTATACTTAGAAAATTAATTACGCGGCTTAAGGCGATGTCAGATAAAACTTTGTTGCTTTGCGTGACATTTGAAACTTTAAAGCAAAAGCGTAAATCAAGTGGTGTATGTCACAATAAACTTTGACAACACTCATGAATTTTTTGTTTACGCCCACACACAAATACACAAACACAAATAATAAAAGCCAGGTGTTTGTCAAAGCGCGCAAAAAGTCTATGTTGGTTAACTCTTCACTTTGCGCTGCGTCAAAAGTACTTTATGTGGCAACTTTCATACATTTACGTACATTTTAACTCAAATGTCAAAGCGAAACTCTGACGTGACGCAACGCAAAGCAAAAGTTTTTTTATCTGACACGGCCTTTAGTGTGAAAGAAATAGAAACATGTAATAAGTGTGTGTGAAGTATTGTTTCGAATTATTTTCAGTACTTTTAAAAAAGTTGTGATGATTAATTTTTATAATTGAGAAAGAATTGCAGATTTGTAATATATTTACATATATATAATATTAGGGTTTTTCAACAAGAAGTTTGTTTTCTAAAACAAAAATAAACACAAAATTTAAATTAAGATGATTCAAATTTATATTGTGTTACGCAATGAAAAGTTCGGCAATTATGAACGAAAAAATGATATTTGACAAATGTCCACCACGACCATGCTGACAGAAGTCGATTTTTTTTTATCAAGTTTTTAATCGCTTTGGCAAAATGGCGGTCCTATTTCGTTAATTACATCACGTATTTTGAGTTTCAAGGCTGAAATCGATTCGATTGGCTCGGTATAGATTCTGTCCTCATAAAAAATAATCCAGTGGTGTTAAATGACACGACCTGGCTGGCCATTTAACTGCTGATTGTCGTGAAATTATGCGTTCGGAAAATTTGGTTTGCAATAAATTGATCATTTCATTGGCTGTGCGACATGTGGAACCGTTCTGTTGAAACCGCATATCAGTGATATCCACGTCGTCAATAATATGCCTCATCTTCGAAAAAAAAAAATGGCCCAATCATGCCTCCAGCCACATAGCGCACCATACAGTGACACGTTGAGCATGCAAAGGTTTCTCAGTAATCACTCTACGCTTTTTAGAAAACCAAATGCGGCAATTTTGCTTGTTGACATAACCTGACAGATGAAAATGGTCTTCATCTGAAAAAGTGATTTTTCAAATTAACCCGCTGGTTGTTCCTGAATGAATTGAGGGAATCTACGGCGATGTGAATGGTCGGTCGGCTTCAATTCCTGCACCAGTTGAACCTTGTGGTGGTTTTGGATAACCCCAATTGTTGAGAGCGTCGAGGAATTGACAAATGTAGATCTGCTTCAACACTGTGGCTCACGGCTGTGATGTTTTTTAACTTGTACGACCCGGCCGAACACGCGTTGGTAATTGTTAAATTAAATTAACAATTGCCAATCCATCATGTTGAAACTATGATTACGACAATTAAAAAACAAACGTCTTGTTGAAAAACCCTATATGTGCAATATATTCAACAATTTTAGTGAACCACTGTCCTTTTAAAACATCACTTCAGTCAAATTCGTCGAACAAAATTAATACATCTCAGCAATATTTCTTAAATATTTATTTTGAAAGTGACTTAAATCACTTTACCGTAATAAAAAGTGGTGATTTTTTAATGTTTACACAAAATTATTTATCGCGGTATCATCTCATGAGATAACAAATACAAGCAAATTATCTCGAAAGTTAGCAGTCATATTTGATTTTCTGATACTTCGGTATGATTTTAACCCACCTTCAGCGGCTCTTCCTTGTATTTACCTCTTAAGATATATTTAGTGATATTTGATTCACAACTTAGCTGGGTGATATAAACCGATCTTCAATTATTAGAATAATAAAAATCTAGTTATTGCCTGTGCGTCCTGCATGAAAATCCTTTTTGAACGAAACAATGTTGTGTCAAGGCCCAAAGCACAAGCCTTTGGCTAAGTTTTAAGAAAAAGTACGGGATGTCCGCTGGGAAGGTGAAAGAGAATTGATCTTATATTGATGTTTTATTTAATGTCGGCAATTATGTATGGAGTACAATATCAGATAAATGTCTGCCTCTGTTAGCCTCATAAATGCGATCCTTTTTGAGCATATTTTTCATTACATTCTCACACATTTCATCCGGTATCTCATTTATTTTATTATGAATATTTTGTTTGAGTAGCTCAAACGTTTCTGGTTTGTTTGCATAAATCTTGCTTTTCAGATATCCCCACAAAAAGAAGTTCGGAGCAGTCAAATCAGGCGACCGTGGAGGTCAATCAACATCACCATTTCTTGAAATAACTTGTTGTGGAAAGAGGTCTCGCAATAACTCCATTGTTATCATGGCTGGATGCGATGTGGTGCCGCCCAAAGTATGCAGTTGTGGCGTTAAAAACTTTTTCATCATATCACGATATTGCTCCCTAAGGTTCAAATTGCATGCCAGACTTGTCACTTTTAATGGATGCAAAGATGACTGTTGAATACTTTGAGGGTTTCCCATTCCCCAGAACCGACTATTCTGTTTATATATCCTTTCAAATGAAAATGTGCCTCGCCACTCTTTATGATTTTGTGATGAAAATCAGGGTTATCAGGGGCGAGCTGTAACATCCTGTTGGCATATGTACGGCGGCGTAAATGGTCTTGTGGAAGAAACTCTTGTGTCAACTGAGTCTTATATGGAAACAAATGCAAATCGTTCGTTATGATCCGTGATTGGACCTATCACCTATCAATCACTTAACGATATATAGTTCGTTTTGTTGGCACGTTTTTCGCCCAAAAATTTCACGTAACTTTCTCTTCGTCACAGTAATCGATGATTGATTTTGATAAAATGTTTTAACGATTAAGACACACTGGTTTATCGAATATTTTTCCATAATAAATTTACCACGTGTTTGCTTCACGACTAATGTTTACCAAAATCACGGCAAAAGAAAATAGTATACCTTCCCGGCGGACACCCTGTACAATTTCTAACAAAACAAAATTTCATTTTAATTCGCCTCCCCGAAAGCCATTAGGAAGAGGTTAAGACATCAAAAGTATACAGCGAATTATCGTCGTTTGTTTTAGTATAAATTATTCCTTGCTTATGTTTGCAATTCCATAGAATTTTAAATTTAACAAAACAAAAACGTCAATTGGCCTCTTTTCTAATATTTTTAGTGTTGCAAAGTGTTATTTATTTTTCTTCATCGATTTTGTTTGCCTGCCTAGTTAAATTTAATAAACATTAGTTAATTAAGCTTTTGGCGAAAACTCAACCATTTTTTAAAAGCTTTAGCGGCATGTCTGATTTTTCTTTAACTTAACAACCATAAAAATAAATGGACATTTATGTTGTCTTATTTACAATACATTAAGTTAGAATAACTGTTTTTAATAACGAAATTTAGAATGAAATTTGAAAAGAAACAAAAACACAAATAATTGAAATGATTAAAAAGAAAATACACAATATTCTTTTGTATACCAAATATTGTAAAATATTACAGAAGATAATGTTGATACATCACATATCGTATTTCGAAGTGTGGCCAGAAGAAAAACTGATCTTATGCCAACAATAACCAGTCCCAGAGATGGTCATTATGGTTCCAGATCATCACTTAGTAACACACCTTCTCGAACACCAGGTAAGACACAATTAAACCAACTACCACCAACATCACCAACACTACCACCATAACACCCACCAACAACAGCAACAAAAACTCCTCATCATTTTATCATATGAAAACTTTTTTTTTATTTATTTATATAAAAATAAATACAATATCTCCTGCTCTCATTACTATTTCTTTAACCTCCCCTCTATCTCTCTCTCTATTTATTATAAACCAAAAAAAAGTGGAAAATTTCTTCAGTTGCGAAGCTATAAAAAGAACTGTTTTGTTTTCTGTTCCCTCTTTCTTAATTTAATCCTTAAAATGAAATATATTCTCTTGTTGTATTTAGTGTTTGAACTTGTCCAATTGATTGATATTCTGTTGTAAACGAAACCCCCCCAACAACAACAATAATAATAATAATATAATCATATCGGATGGGCAAATTTGAGTTTAGAAAGTAAATGGTCTTAAAACACACACTTTTTTTTGGCAACTTTAGTTTTATAATATGAGAATTAATAATAGAATATGATGTCGGCAGACATTCACTCTTTTCACACAATTTTTAAGCACATTTCGTCAATATAGCGCCGAATTTTATCTTTCAGAGTTATTTGTGGGTTGTTCATGTACACCCGGGTTTTTGTAGGCCCCAGAAAAAATAATCTAGCGGCGTTAAATCACAAGAATAAGGCGGCTAATTGATGCGACCGACAAATTTCTTTGGCAATAACGAAATTGTTTGCATAACTGTGAGGCTTGTGGCGCGGTCTTGCTAAAACCAAAGCACGCTAATGTCAACATAAACCAGTTGTAGAAACAAAATATTGGTTATCATGATTTGGTACTGCAGAAAATTTACGGTAAAGTCATTTCCTTGCACATATTCGAAAAACTAAGGACTTATGATGCCTCCTGACCACAAACAATTTTGTTTACATATTGAAATTGAGCCTCATCACTTAAAATGATTTCCCGTCAGTTTTTGAAACAGGCAATTTAGAAACGTACGACACAACAACAATGGTCGGTCGGCTTTAATTCTTAAACGAGTTGAACTTTATAAGCTTGAAGATAAAGATCTTTAAGCAAAATGTTGCGCAATTTGCCTCAAGTGAAGCCCAATTGTTGCGAACGTCGACGAGTTTATGTTCCAGGCTCATTCTCAACTCTTTGCTGTACAGCGGTTTTGTTTGCATCACAATGGCCACTACGAGCATAATGTTTTGGTCTTTTGTCATCAACAATACCGTTAGCAACGAATTTAGCGATTAAATTACGTTGCTCGAATTTTACGAAGTGATACAGTGAAATTTTCACCATTTTCATAACAAATGTTCAGAATTAAACTTTTTCGCTAAAGAGTGTAATGTTCCATGCTTAAAATCTCCCAACGTTTTGCTTAATAAATGTCAAAGAATGACAGCTCAACTATACATTTAATCATTTCACAGCCAGTTTACTTCTTGACCTCAAATTTGCCCAGCTAATATTTTGAAATGCTTTTTTTTAATGCTATTTATTTTTAGTTTTTAAGAACATAAATTTAATTTTATTAATTTTTCAAACAGATTTGAAATTGTGTTTTTAAGGCAACAAAAAAAAAGCCGATCATGTGTTTTATTTTTAAGTTTTAATGGTTGTGTGTTAATTCCCTGCTCCCTATTGAGTGAAAGAAAGGTTTAGGATTTTTTTTATTTTATTATTTTTGATTTTTTTTTTTAATTTAAGCAATAATTAAAATTTTACATTAAAACATTTTATATACAATTGTTTTTTGTTTTTATTTTTCCTTTTTTTATTGTTTCGTTTTTTTTTCTTTCGTTTCGAAAATAAATCATTGGTTGAAATCATTAATTTTATTTAATTTTTTAAATCACCCTTTTTTTTACTTAAAATGCCGCCTTAACAAAATACACAAAATGGCTGCTGTTTGCTGATGTCTACAAAATAAAAAAAAAAAAACCAAAAATTAAATTAAAAACATTAAATTAAGGACGGGCATATTCCATGAATCGTTTGGATCAATTGGCTCAACCAATTCGCCGCAATGGTGAACATATACGAGCCATAATGGAACGTCAAAGACGCGAACAAATGGAAATGATGGATGAAACAGAATCTTTGGGCGGTGGTAGACGTTCTATTAAGAAATCAAATACTGGATCAAATAGCAAGATGTCACGTAGTATGATACATTTAGCTGGTGATGGGGCAACACCTCGTCCCAAATATAATATAGGTGGGGGCATATCCACCAGCTTTTTACCATTAGGTAGCGGCAGTAAAAATGCCTGTAAGAGTATGATACACTTGGGCAATTATTATAATAATGGCGGCTCGCCTTATAATATGATACCACGCTCAAATTTAGGCTTACAAACTGCCGCCACCAAAAAATATCTACAATCATCACTAGCTTCATCTGCATCCAACACGTTTAAACGAGGCCAGATCTCTAATACTAACCTCTACCGTTTCGATACAGACTCATTGTTACTCATGAACTCTCCTAGTTTACTTTTAAACCCAGGTGTGTGTGTGTGTGCGTGTTTGCAAACCTACTAGTCTACTGCTACTACTACCACTACTATTACTACCACCTAAAACAACAACTACAACAACAATAAAATTTGTGCTATCAATTTACTACCATCATCTCCTTTTCAGAACTCAATTTTAAATAATTTAAAATTTTTAATAATTTTTTTTTGTTGTTCTCTCTCCTAAAACTCCATTCTTAAACATCATTTTTAAACAAACTTCCCTACTCTCTCTCTCTCTATCTCTCTCCTGGCATTGTCTGCTGTATATTCAGTAGCAAAATCATTTAATAAGGTGAGGATAAATTAGAGGTTAGGACATACACTTTTTTCGGACACTATCCATTTTATTGATACCAATATAAAGTAGAAACATGGGAATTAACAATGATGTCGTGCAAATGTCCACTTCTTACACGTCGACAGATGTCCGCTCTTTTTACAAAATTTTAAATCACATTTTGCAACAAAACTTCGCTTATCTCTGAAATGAAACGCCGAAGTGGTGCCGCCTGATCACAAACCATACCATACGGTCACTTTTTTTGGTGATATTTCGAGGAATGTTTGTGAATTTTTTTAGCCCCTTATGCTACAATTTCGTTGGTTTACATAACCGCCTCATCAGTAATGGACTTTGTTGAAAATTTGTTATTTTCTTTAGGATTTTCAAACAGCCAATTCGCAAACGTTCGACGCAAACAATGAAGAGTTGTTGAACGAGTTAAACTTTATACTCGTACAAAATGTTGCGGCGCAAAGTGCCACTAATTATACCCAATTGTTGCGAACGCCCAGGAGTTGATATTCCCGGCTTACTCTCAACACTTTTCTGTTCAGTGACTATGTTAGGTGCGGATTGTGTTTGTCTATTATCAGCAAGAACACCGTTAACACCGAATTTAGCGATTACAATATCCTCAGCGCGATTAAGAGGAAAAGTCGTTTGAATTTTACGAAGTGAAGAAGGGAAATTTTCATCATTTAGAGTAAATTTTTGCAATTAAAATTATTTCATCAAGAGTATAACGTTGTAGGCTAAAAATGTCCTAACTTTTTATTAAATAAATTCCAAAAGATGACAGCTCAGTTCTTGACATTTATTTAATCATTTGACAAAAAAGTTACATCCTAACCTCAAATTTGTCCACCTAATATAAAAAATATTTCTAACCATTTAATCACAACATAATTTGGTATATGAAAATAAACTTTTGTTTGTATATTTATTTAAATTTTTGTTTGTTTTGTTTTTTTTTTATTACTTTAACACACTCCTCGTATCATTTACAGAATCATTTATTGAATTAAATGTTGTAGAACAATCTCAGAATCTGTAACTGTTTTCATAATGTATTTTTAATACATTGCGACTACATTAATTACAATTTACAGGTTTATTACCCAAAAGTGGATATAATCGAAAATCTTTGAAGGGTAAGCAGCAGCAGTTGGTATATATCATTGCTTTCAATTTTCATTTTGTCACAACAATATTCTTTTTTATTGTAAATTCTAATGACATTCGACAAAGCTTTTTTCCATTTCTCGTTGGTTCGTGCTTTCTGGTTTTTTTTTTGTCTCTTGTCTTTATAAATGTATTTATTTTCAAAATTTCAAATTAAAAACCATTTCAAAATACATATTCATCCTTTTTTCAAAATATTAATGTCGACGCAAATTCACGCAACGTTAAAGATGGCATCAACTTGCTAAGACTGGTTTCGTCAACACATTCCGTGATAACTATTTGACACAATTACCGTTAATTATTAATAAAATATTGAATATAAATCTAGCAAAAGAATTTCAGAGATACAAATGTCCTAATAATAAAGGAAATACAGTTGAAATTTAATTCCAATGGATCACTAATGAGAGATAAGTTACGGTTACTTTAGGCAAACATTTGACCGAAATCGTCAAATATTTTTTTGCTGTAGTCTAACCACAAAATATTATTGGAAAGCAAAGAGCTGATTCTTGTTTTTAATGTGAACATAGAGTAGACCACTCAATGTCACGGCTGTACACTGCCGACTTTACATACTCCCGCAAAAAGTAATCTGGCGGCGCTAAATCTCACCATCTTGGAGGTGAATTCACGGATCCGAAACTTAAAACTATGCGGTTACCAAACCGCAATGTCAATTGTGACATGAGCACGCGTGTGACATGTTGCGCTTTCTTATTAAAATCACAGCTCCTGCAGCTTGTGGTTATTCAATTGATAAACGAAAAAATTAGTAACCATGGCTCTATAGCGATCACCACTAACGGACCACGAACGTTCTGACCAGCATAATTTTTTAAGAAGTACGGACCATTAATTCCACCGTGCATAAAGTATACCAAACATTCAGTGCAGTACTTTTGTTGATTGACGTATTCATTTAAAGAAAAGTGAGTGAAAATCGGCAGCATATTTGAGCCAATTCACCGAATTTACGCCTTGCTAGATAATCGTGTGGCTTCAATTCTTATAAGAGTTAAGCATTCCAGAATCTTTTCGCAAAATTTTCATTAATATGGATTCAATTCAATTCCGTGCACGATAGCTAATTGACTGATTCGGATGACGTACCTACTTAACGATACCTTTATTTAAGCCTATTCAACGAATTTACGCCTTGCTAGATGATCGTGTGGCTTCAATTCTTGCGCAAGTTGGATTTCATAAGCACGCATACCAGGACCTTACTACAAAATTTTCCATAAAATTGATAGATACATATCTTATTTCCAAGCACGATATCTGATAAGACTGATTTGGATCTTCCTCTACATTACGCTCTACGCCGCCCTCTATGATACGCTTTACAGCAACAATGATTTTTTCTTTGTACGTACTTTTTTTTTTTTTTTTGTTTTAAAGAGAAGTAGCACTTCAGGCAACAATGCCTATTTAGTCAAGTACCGTGCTACATTCTTTAGGAAAGGGATAGAGAATAGATGAAACAGGCGGTAAAAATAGAAGGATAGTCGGAAATTAACTGCCGTATAAAGACAGCACAGCGACCAGTGACTATGCCTTCATCGCTGTACAGCCCCACCGACAATCAATTTTTATTTTTGTAGTGAAAAAAACCAAGGTCTTCGTTGGGAATCGAACCCACAACCCCCATATTAACAAGCTAGTATACTACCTACTAGCCTACAGGGGCACGATATCTGTGTGGATGCGTATTATCATTTCGACTAAACGTGTTACGGAAACGTTCCATAGCTAATTGAATTATAATTGCTCTGATGGAAGATTATGTTGACCGTTCAATGGATATAGTGTGCGATACGTATTTCGAATAGAGCCACAATTTTCAAAATAAATTTGCATACATGCCCCATTTCTGTGCACGATAGCTGATTGACTGATTCGTGGGTTCCTGTACGTTACGCTCTACAGCAGCAATGACGTAAGTACTTAACGATATCTGATAGACTGATTCGGATCTTCCTCTACACTAGGCCCTACGCCCTCTGCACTACACTCTACATATCTGAGCGTATCATAAAAGTAAACGTGGTGCTAATCGAAATAATTGCTCTGAACGAAAATTATGTTGGCCTTAAAATGGATATGGTGTGCGTTACGTATTTCGAATAGAAATTTAGCACAATTTGAAAGCGTTGTTCGGGCATCATCCTATTTACGTTTAAATTCTAAACCACAAGGAATATTAAACCAAATAAAAATGTGTTGACAATTAAAATTCTATAATCTGTAGAAAACACTATTTATAAAGGGTTTTTCAACAAGAAGTTTGTTTTCTAAAACTAAATGGAAATTTTATTTTAAGATGATTCAAATATTTATTGTATTACGAAAAGAAAAATTCAAAAATTATGAAAGAAAAATTAAACCACGATCACGCTGACAGATGTCGATTCTCTCATCAAAGTTTTTAAATGCTTTTTGACAAAATTTTTGTCTTTTAAGGCTGCAATCGATTCGGTTGGCTCCGTATAGACTCTGTCATTAACAAAAAATAATCCGGTGCTGTTGCTTCTGAATTTGTGCGATTGGGAAATTTGGTTTGCAATAAAATGATCGTTCAATTGGCTGTATGACATGTGGCACCGTTCCGTTGAAACCACATGTAAGTGATATCCACTTTGTCAATAATAGGCCAGATTTGAGTTGTAGCATCCGCGATATCATGATCCATTGACCGTTACCGAATTTGCAGCCTCATTTTCGAAAAAACAACTGCCCAATCACGCCTCCAGACCACATAGCGTACCTTACAGTGACACGTTGAGCATGCAAAGGCTTCTTAATATGCGCTCTAGGATTTTCAGAAGCTCAAATGACATACCCTGACTTTGTCTGAAGAAATTGATTTTTCAGAAAAACCAGCCGGTGGTTCCTGAATAAATTGAGCGAATCTACGACGATGTGGGTGGTCGATCGGTTTCAATTCCTGTACCAGTTGAACCTTGTACGGCTTCAAAGTCAAATCCTGACACAGGATTCGTCATGTGGTGTTTTTGGATAACCCCAGTTGTTAAGAACGTCGAGGAATTGACAAATTTGGATCTGCTTCAACAGTAAGGCTCACGGCTGCGATGTTTTCAGTTGCACGACCCGAACGAACACGCGTTGGTGTTCGCACATTTTGTATCGAGCCTGTCGACTCAAATTTAACGACCAAATTCTTAATAGCGGTCTCAGAAGGACGATTATGTTGTCCGAAAATATCATGAATTTTACGAAATGTAACTTGCAACAGAACGACCATTTTCACAGTGGATTTAAATTATTTTAATGCGATTTTCGTGCGAAATTGTATTTATTGTAACAATTGCCAATGCGCCTACTATGAATACGTTAGAAGACTAATTATCAAAACTAACATGTTGTTGGTATTGCCACTATTTAAAAACAAACTTTTTGTTGAAAAACACGATACTTGTGGAGCCTTTGCCTTAACCCCGGAATTTATGGATGGCTTGTAGTGATTTTGTATACCAACCAAAACTGAGTGACATGAAATGTTTGATGCTCGCAGAACATGTGTACAGTATAGACCGCAAAATTAGGGACACAGGGCAATCTATTTTTTAAGAGACTTTTAAAAGATGTCTGGGATTTTTTCTAAATTTTTTAATAATTTTCTTTCTCTTTTTTTGAGTAGCTAAATTTTATTTTCATATACCATTTTTAAGAGTTCGCTCCTCTCATAATTCTGGCAGTAAAAGTATTGTTGTTTCTCTCTCACCCATAGTTGTTTCTTTTCTCTTTCCACTCTACTGGTCTCATTTGTTAATACATTTTTCGCTTTGAGGTGTTTTTTACTGAATTTTCAAACGTATTCTCTTCACACATTTTGTTTTTGTTTCTTCTAAAATAATTTTATTTTTATAACCCCAATTAAAGCGCGCACCCTTTAATTTTTTAAAATGCTTTTTTAATTATTTTATTATGCAAAACTTATTTAAAATTATTTTGTTCTTTTTCTGGTGTGTGAATACAGAATATCAAATCCATAATAAGAACGTTTGTTAACTGTTTAATTCCTTTCTAGTGATGTAGAAATATTCAGCAAATGTTTAGTGTTTTTATGTTAAAAATAAAAATAAAAAATATATTTGTACAGTAAATATCAATTCACGTCACGTAAGTGTTGTTATGGTTTAACCAAAAATGTTATTAACAAATGTATTAAATAAATTAAATTAATTGTGCAATTGCAAATTGTTAAATCAATTGTGTATGAACATTTGAAGTCCTGGTGATTGGTTGTTGATTTTTTTTGTTTCCTTTTTTGTTTTTGTAAATATTGGTAAAGGGTTTTTTTTCAATCTTAAATATATATATTATTTTTATCAAAAATGTATTCATTAACTCATTAAAATTAAATTAAACAAAAAAAAAATTTATTATTAAAATTTGTGAATGGTTTTAAGTTTTAAGAATTAAAAATGAAAAATTTATGTTGCTAAAAATACAGGTTCGCGTTCTGGTACAGTGACACCAGGTGGCCATTTAAATAACTCTAGGCCTGGTAGTGCCATGTCCACATCCACTACAATGTCAACAACAGGTTTAATTAACAGAAGATCAGTGCCAGCTGTGCGCAAACCACGTCCAGCCAGTATTGCTGGTACTGGAGTTTCCTTAGAAGGTATTAAAACTATTTTTGCTGTTGTTAAGAGTGTGCAAATTTTAGGTTTGGAAGTAAATTGGCTTTGGCTAAAGCACACACTTTTTTTACAATTTTAGTTTTATTGATGCCAATGTAAATTAGAAATAATGGAATTATATAAGAAAATATAATGTCGGCCAAATGTCCATATCTAGCGCGTCGTCAGATGTTCGCTTCTTTCACAAAGTTTTGCTTATCTCGTAATTGCAGCGCCGCACTGCATCTTTTAGAGCGTCACTTGTGTGTGGGTTCGGTCTTTCAAATGGCCTCATCGAAGAAATCCAGCGGCGTTAAATCACAAGAACGTAGAGGTTAACAACTATATTGTTTGGGTGACTGTGTACCTTGTGGAGCCATCTTGCTGAAATCAAATGTAACTGATGTCAACATTAACCAATTGTGAACACAAAAAATTGGTTATCAAAGTTTGGTGTCGCAGAGAATTTACGGTGATGGTGATTTCCGAAAAAATACCTGCCGATTACGCCGCCTGACCACAAACCGCAGCATAAGGTCACTTTATTTGCCTATAATGGTTTTTCAAGGACTGTTTCTGGATTTTGGAACCCCTAATTGATAAAAATGATTTTGTTAAAAAAAGCATTAATAGCTTGTTCATAAACACTCGAAGCGCAAATAATGGTCGGTCGACTGTAATTCTTGAACGAGTTGAACTTTATGAGCTTGAAGATCTTTATGCAAAATGGTAGACAATTGTTGGCGCCCAATTGTTGCGAACGTCGACAATTTGGTGCACTGCGGCCACTACCGGGTTATTGTTTTGTTTATTTGTCAGCAGCAATACAATAGAAGTCAGCTATTAACGAGAGGGAGTTTGATTACGAGAAAAAGCTTCTCAAATTTTACGAAGCGATACAGTGAATTTTCACCATTTTCATAGCAAATTTTCACTATTAAAATTCTTTGCTATTCTTTGCTTTCTGAACTTTTTACTAAACAAATTCTTGGCATTTAATCATTTGGCAAGCAATTTACTTCCTAACCTCAAATTCTGCCACACATTACAAAATTATTCACTGGTTTCCTTTAATTTTTTTCTGTTTTTTTTTGTAGAAATAAACAAACTTAAAAAGGAAAATAAACCGCCCGTTAAGACATCCTCGTTGTCACCGTCTATATCAGCACAAACTACACCAAAACGTTCAACAAACATGATGTCAACGTCGTTAATTGTCACATCATCATCCTCGCGATTATTTAGCTCTGAAAAGAAAACTCCTAGTAAAAGGGTAAATAAAAAAAAACTAGAAAAATTAAAGTAATTAAATTTGTAAATCTCTTGCTAGGAACCAGTGACTCCAAAGGCCTCAACTCCAAAGCCTTTATCAAAAACTACAAGTTCAGAACGTCTCAATAAGTTGAGCAAAGAAAAATCTAAGGAATTAATGACTAAATCAGCCATAACTCCTACTGTCGCTAATAGAACAATCACAGCCAAAGAACCAACAAAGAGCAAAGAAGAAAAGGAAGCTTTGAATCAAGTGAAAACTGAATTAGTTACAAGGCCAGCAACACAGCAGCAGAATGGTCAAACTGAATTTGTAGATTTAATAGCGGCCCAACAAGCTGCCATAGTCACATCACAACACGAAGAAAAAATCGATGAAGGCACCGAAAAATCGAACAACGAGTCAGAGATGGCTCTATCACAAAAGCCGAAATCACGAAACGGCAGTAAAGAAGGTTCTATGGTACGTGAGTTAGCTCCGACCAATGTGGACATTAATGATGCCATGACGGCATCAATGATTGCCAAAAATAAAATAACTACAGAAGAGGAAGCCAAAGCAGCTTTGGCTGAGAGACGCCGTTTGGCACGTGAGGAGGCCGAACGACAGGCAGAATTGGAAAGACAGCGTATAGAAGCTGAACGATTGGCTGAACTTAGGAAACAAGAAGAAGAAGCTGAACGTCAGCGACAGTTCGAAGAAGAAGCTATGCGTTTGGCCGAGCAGCAACGTAAGGCCGAAGAAGAACGTTTGCGTCAAGCCATTGAGGTAAAAATAAAGTTTTTTTTCCAAACAGGCTAAACCATATAACTTGGAATACCTATTTTTCCTGATCTTATTTAGGAAGCAAAACAACGCGAAGAGGAAGAAAAACGTAAGCGTGAGGAAGAAGAAAAGCAACGCATAGAACGTGAAGAGGCCGAGAAAAAAGCTAAAGAGGAAGCTGAAAAACAAAGGATCGAAGTTGCCGAACGGCTGAAGCGTGAAGAAAAAGAACGAGAAGAAAGACGAAAACGCGTAGAAGCTATTATGTCACGCACACGTCGTGGTGGTGCCAGTACAACACCAAATTCTACACCGACAAAGGTAATAAAAAACAAAAGATAACACTCACACAAACACAATCGAAGATTTCCTAATTTATTTTTATGCCTTATTTTGTTTTTTAACAGGAAAACAATAACTCTCCAAAGCCAGCTGAAACCACTCCTGTTTCATCTACAACAGCAGTATCTGAAGCAGAACCCATATCTAATAACACTGAAACAGTCTCTCAAGACATTGCAACAAATACTTCAAACGACATTGAAGTTGCGATCACTGCACTTTCCATTAACAACACTACGAGCGATACGACAAATTCTTTAAATGAAGTGGTAAAAAATAATAGCAACACTGAAAGTGTATCAGCATCAGATTCATCCAGTAGCACAGCTACTACACCACCAACATCAGCATCACAACAACAGCATCAGCAATCTCAACAAGAGCAGCAAACACAACAACAAGCACAACCTACTATTATTCCTGAACCTCAAAACACTCAAGCAATGTACGAACAGTCAGTTATCGATAAAGAAAATTCTCTAATCAATAGTTTTTCTAATATGATAATCGATGAGAATGTCAAAAATATACAACAAAATTTACACCAACAACAACAATTGCAAGCACAAATTGTTGTTGAAGAAACAAACGGTAAAATATTTACTGATTTGCATAATAAAGATGGTAAAATCACAACAACAGCAACAACAACACCAACTTCGGTAGCTAATGGCAATGGTCATCATATTGAGAGTATTAATAATAAAAAAGCGTAAGTATAAACGGTGCAACGTAAAAAAAGTTGATAGAGGAAGGAAGGGTAGGTTGGGAATGAATACAAATTTAGATGTAGATAACAATAATTCCATTCGTTATGTGTTACCAAAGTCTAGAGTTGACAGCAGTGTGTGTACTTGCAAAACATGCAGAATTGATAAAGGAATTTATTTTGCCGCGCATACTTGTCTCAGATATGTCATATTCCATGGCATCGTCTTGTTGATGCCACATGTTAATCAAGCCCAAAGCATCCAGTTGTGGTAGTAAAAAGATTTCAATCATATCTCGATATCCCTCGCCATTCACAGTCATGGGCGAGCTGTAGCATCCTATTGGCATATCCTACGGCGGCGTTAATGGTCTTGTGGAAAAAACTCTTGTGTCAACTGATTCTTATATGAAAACAACTACTGCACGATCTTGCAGTGTTGGTACGTTGTTGGCGACTTATCGGGGTAGGTTCGATATAGTTTAACTTCCTCTTGGATTAGCAAACTCAGCTGGAACAAATGGATAAATAATAGTCCAACATCAAAGTCGAGGCCAAATTGTAGTTTGTAAAAAAAATTGTCACACACGACGTTTCGTCCACTTCCACGAAATACATACATATATTGCAACACAAATCCTTGACAATTCGTTCGTCTTGATTTTATTCTTTTTCTCCAGAAGGCGCCAACCCTGTCCACTAAGTGAATAAGAAGTTAGAGCGTCACAAGCCCACCAAATCTTAATACCATATTTTGATGGTTTTGAGGGAATATACTTAGTGAAGGGAAAAAGTTGCTCATCAACAGTGATGTTGGCTCCTGCAGTATAGTTGCTTCGAATGTTTCTATTTATCATAAGGAATATGAGATATGGTTGCTGCTTTCATCACTATGCTTTCAATGCTACGGAGTATATTACCATTATCGAATCTGAAATAAAGACTAATAAGCCAAAAACGACGAAGACCTATCGATACACCAGGATATAGCCAAAATAGCCAAATTTTCGTAAAATTTTTTAGCAAGGGAATTCCCCTTAATTATACCATACAAGCGGAAGTAGCTACTGCGATAACAACAACGGCGTAAATTTTCATAACATAGGGCCAGTTCACATTGGATTAATATTTGTTTCGCACAACTTTAATTCTTTCCAAAACACACTAGACTAATTATTTTAGCACAAAATTCTATACGTATACACATCTTTGTGTGTATTAGTGTTTATTATTCATTTCATGTTTGTTTTTCGTTCGGTATGCACCACAGTATACGCATTACAAAATAAATATGGCTGTAAGTTATGATGAAATGTTTGTTTCTTATTTTATTTTATGTAAAATTATTTTTATTCTTAGTCGACCTTTTTTATTTTAAATGAATAAAAAAAATTTTCAATTTGTTAATAATTTTTGTTATTAAAAATTAATTTTTCCTGAAGAATCTTTCCATAGGAAAGCGAAATATTGAAAAAATATGTGTATCGTTAAAATTTAATTAAAAAGACGTTTAAAAGATTAACACATATATAATTTTCTGTAAAATATAAAAATATTATAACAAAAACTTGAATTCAATAATAAAAAAGATAAAAATAAATAGCATAAAATCTATTTATCTACTTTTGAATTCATATTCATATTTACACTACAATAGCCAACTGAAGACTAAAAATCGCTCTGCAAAAGAAAACACACAAGACCTGTGTTTTCATAAATGCATGTGTATTAGTTTTGTTTTCGTTGTGCGGCGTTGAAGCTGGTAGAAAAATTGTGCGAACCAAAAACTACCCCCCTCACCGAAAATGCCAACAAACTGCCATGTTAGACCAGCACAACTAATCCAATGTGAACTGGCTCATAGACCGTCTTATTTAATTTTCCCAGACAAATTAAAAAAAAAATCTATCACGAAAATTTAAAATAAATAAAGTTGCCACATTAACGAATATTCTAAAATGCATATTTTGTAAAGAATATTTATTTGCTCTTTTTTATGGAAAAAAATTACAGTTGATTTGTTGGATAATAATACGAATGCGATTTTTTTATCTTCACGACGAGTATACTCGACGTTATGGGAAAATTTTTCGTTTCGCTCTGACGAATGTGATCGTATTAACAGTTAAAGAGTTAAACGTTTAGGGTTACTTACTAAATTACAAATTAAGCTTCTATTGTTATATCATTATAAGGCCAGAAGAAGCCTTTTATTGTTACAATTTTTTTTATAAATAAATTAAATGAAATTTTTATTTATATGTTTACAGTGATATCGATCTTTTACAAACTGTGGTACCATCAACAAATCAATTAATCGATTTAGATCTTGATTCTCAAGAGAATAATGTTAATTTCAATAATAACAATAGTTTATTAACAACAACTAATACACTAGTCACTGCTGATAGTCATGAAAGTCAAGGTAATAACAAATCAATTTTAATTCTCTTTTGCATGTTCTTTCATTGTAATTAAAATCGTTTTTTTTTCTTTTGTTCTTTTTATTTTCTGTAGATATTTCATTGCTGTGAGTTTAATAATGGAAAACGCCTACAATAAGAGAGATTACTGATGTAAGTTTATCTTGTACTATTGAGAAAGATTTATGAATGAATAAACTTCCATCATAATTGCAACTATCACAACAACTGTTAAATGTTGTGTAGAAAAGATAACAGAGTTTGCTTTAAAAAAAAAGTGTGGAAAAGCAAACTTTCCTGCTGTTCTTCAAAACAAAAACTATTTACTTTCTTATAATTTAAAACAATAAACAAAAAAAAAACATAAAACAAAACAAATACATAAAATAAAAAATAAAACAATACGCGACAAATTATGGTTACTAAAAAGCAAAAACAAAACAAAAAGAGAAAAGTAATATATTAAAACAAAGTATTTATGCTGTTAAAATAAATCCAAACCTTATAAAGCATTATAAGAAAATATCGAGAGAAAACCGAAATCTTAAAAAGTTTCTAGCTTAGTTTGTAGATAATTATTAAAAACAACAAAAAAAAAATTGTAACTTATTTACAAGAGAAAAATATTAAGCTTTTTATTTAAGAAGAACTAAGAACTTAAAAATAATTCTTTCAAAGGCCAGCATTGCTATGGAAATAATCTTTAACCTTAAAGCAAACGCTCTTTCACTTAAGTGGCGTCTATCTAAAAGATATATTTGAAATTTCAAATTATATTATATTTATTTATATAATTTCGACTTTATTACATGTTTTATTTTTTTTTTGGCTTTTTTTTTATTTAACAGTGTGTGCCTAGTAATTAGAGCAAATTTTTTTGAAAAAAAATAAAAAACTAAATAATTCTATTTACAAAACAATACATACATAAATACTTATACATAAAAAAAGCTTAGCAATATTTATTTAAAGCAAAAAAATAAATACTATATAATTTAAATTATATAAAAAATAGTTAAACAAAAAATACACACACACACAAAAACACTTTAAAGCAAAAACGTATAAAACTTAAGCAGGGAACACAAACAAGCAGTCACTTGAAAAGGCAGAATATTTACGAGTAAATTTAATGTGTCAACACTTAAGCACAAATTTATAAAAATATTAAATTCAATAAATAATTTCTTTGAGCATAAGTTCCATATTTCGCCTTCGTGGTACAGCGGTATTCTTCAGTAAAAGAAAAAAATTATAAAAAATTTTTTGTTTAAATAATCAATATATATAACAATATATTTATCATTTTTGTTATTTATTGATTATTTAAAAAATATTTTTTTTTGTAATTTTTTGAATTTAAACAAAAATGTTTGCAATTCATTGAATATAAAAAAAATGTTAATTTTTTTATAATAATAATTAATAAATTAAAAAATTCGTTTGTCATTTTTGTCATGTATTGATTATTTTTTTAATAATTTAATTTAGAATAAAAAAAAATTTTATTATTCATAGAATTTAAAAAACAATATTAATTTTTTATAATAATAATAATTAACAAATTAAAAATAATTAGGGAATTTAATTTAGATAAATTTTTTTTTGTAAATCATTGAATTAGAAAAGGGAAATATTTAATAAATTACAAAATTTATTTGTCATTTTTGACATGTATTGATTATTTAAATAAAAAATTTTGATCTTACTGATTATTTAACTAAAATATTTCTTTTTATTTTAATAATTAATAAATTTAAACAGTTTCCTTTTTTGCTTTTGTCATTTACTGATTATTAAAAAAAAAATTTGAATTTTTTTCATTTTCGGATTGTTATTTTATTCAGTTTTAAATAATCAATAAATAAGAAAATTTTTTGATACATTTTTTTATTTATTATTTGAAAAAAGGTTAATTTTAATATTTAAAAAAAAATTCGTCATGTATTATTATTATTATTTTTTTTTTGTAATTTATTAATTATCGTTTGTTAGTTATTAAAAAAAATTGTTTATATATTTTTTTCTTTTCCTGAAGACGTCACCCTATGGTGTGGCGAAATATTGAAAATAAAAATAAAAATTTTTTTTGTATAAAAACCTCATGCTTAAAGAAATTATTTATAAAATATAGAGATCAATAAACTATAATTATAACTTTTAATAGTAAATTTAATTATTTTTTACAAGTTGTGTTTTTTTTTCACATTTTTAAGTTGTTTCAAAATTTCAATTAATTTCCAAATCATTTGTGTAAAATGTTTCTTATGTGTTTATTGGAGCTTTATTAGTTTTTCTTTTAATTCTGCCTTTAATAAAATAAAAAAACGCTTAGTTTTCTTTGTGATTTATTAAATCTTAATGTGTTTGTGTTGTGATTTTTTTTGAGAATCCTTTATTTTTATTACTTTATTTCAATAAAATTGTGCAACAATTAATGATTAATTTAAATAATGTATTTTCTTAAAAAAAAATGTTATTTTTCTAATTTAAACATATGTATTTCAAAAAAAAATCTATTATGATAGCATTATAGTTTTAAATAATTTATATTATAAACAAACAAAAAACCGTATATAAATATACATCCGCCTAATTATATATATATACACATACATACATATATTTAATATAACATTATTATTATTATTATAATTATTAATGAAAATTAACTTTAAAATTAATAAAACAAATTTATAAAATTGAAAACAAAACAAGGTCTGAATGTAATTTATAAACAATTAATTAGAGAAAGAGTCAAGCATCAAAAGCAACCACACAACATAAAGAAAATAAAAGAAAATTGTATAATTTTTTTTCTTTCCTCTATCTCTTTCTCTTTCATTCTCTCTGTGTAGTTAATGTTAATTATATGAAATTTTTATTTTCGTATATAATTATTTTTAAAAAAAATTTTTTTGTGTGTATTTACATATATTTAGTATAGAAAAACAAAAAACAAATGCTAATGCTAAAATCAATATGTTTCAATTTTGTTAAAAGTCAAACTCAATAAAACAAAACTCGATATAATTCTATAAAAACAACAAAAAGGGAAATTATATTCGATTAATGGAAATATAATAATCATAGCTGTCACAAAAGTTATATCGTCAAAATTGTTGTGCAATGGGTTTGTTATAAAAAGCAATCAAAGTTTTGGAGGAGTTGCCAGTTGCCAAAATTACATTACGAATGGCAACCTTTGAATTACGGTTATTCATTTCACTTGTAAAATAGGGATTTTTTCCGGCAACCGTTATTTGCAGGTGGTGTGTAAAATTTGAAAATGGAAATGGATTTCAAAGGTAATAATTCAATTTTTTTTAATTATTCATATATAATATTTATTATGTATGTATGTGTTTGTAGCCTTTATGGTGGTTGTAACCGCCACAAAGCAAAAATTTGAAATATTGATTCAGGAACAGCAAGCTAACACAAATGTAGCTCGTGGCGTGAGTTTTTTTTTTAGTGAAACCACATCACTGTAGATAAACTGCTGAAGAGCATTGCAGACAACTTAAATAGCTACAGCCCGTAAACTCCCATTCTGGATGAATGGCAGAGAGTCTGGAATTATTTTCAAGCAAAATTTTAACTTCGCTTAAAAATTATCCTAAAAATAAAGATATACTCACAGCGATCATGGTAATTCTAAGGAATTACAGTATTTCTTCAGATTCTTTTTAATTGATGCCACGTTATGCACATCTTCTTCAAAAAATAGTTCGACTGAGCTTATCATTATCTTCCTAAAATGTTAAAATAAATATCGATTGCTTTATAGCAACTGGTAAAAGTTGCCATACGTAATGTTAATTTTAACTTAACTGGCGTTGCCCGTTCTCAAAGCAACAGATCTTTAGTTAATTTTCGTAACGCCGTCAAGTTTGATTAATAGTCATCCCTATTAGGAATGTCAATGTTGACGCAAGTTACCTCAACAATAATGGCATTGTGGTAGTCAATACTGACAACAAATCGATTACAATTCTGTGATGTCTGATATTTTTAAAGACGACATCATAATATTTTTCGGAACTGGAAATTAACCCAAATCTAGCAAAAGGATTTCAAAGCTGTAATTACTATCAACTAAAGTTAAAATTAAATTCCATCAGACCAATAATAAGAGATAGCAATAAAAAAGTTTTGGAATATGGGAAAGAGGTATATATATCAAATTTAATGCAAATCAATTATTCTATCAAAGATGAGCAATGAGTCAAATCCAAACGTAGGGTGTAGAATTAAACGATTATACGCCGGAAAATCCTAATAAGTGTCAGATAAACAACTTTGTAAAACATCTACAGTCATCACGCCTACATAAGTACTAAAAAAATTAATCGGTATTAGCGACGGACGGACGGACGGTATGCACAAAAGGCAGGGACTTAATCAATGCGAGTAGATGACTCACGCTTTTTTGGAATTCCAAGTTCATGTGACAGTTTCAGGTCATAATTCTAAGCATAAAAGTGATTCAGATCCTCACTCTGATTTCTAGATCGACGAAATACACATTGTTACATTCATTATAGTGTGCGTGTAACTCAGGACATGTAAGAGACCTTTTGTTAGTCAACTATTATCGCTACACAAAATTCGTCTATTTAAGAAGCTAGTGGGACAAATCAATATTTGCTTCGACAACAAAAGAATCGAACAAGAATTTCCGCTAATATAATATAGAAAAGATAGGTTAAAGCGAAGCAGCAGAATAACTTCTTAGAAACCTATGAATAGTGATTAATGCGCAAGTTGAAATAGGCTCTACGGCAAAGAAATTACTGAGCCTGGAGTTTATAAAGGGTGTTTTTTACATATTAGAAGAATATAACTTTAAGTTGACAAGACTTTTTTAAACGGCTTCTTTAAAGTTATTTATGTTTAGCTTGGTTTTGTATGTCAACATAAATATACTTAGGCCTGAGACACCGCTACATTCAGAAAAACTGACTTGCTTGCTTAATAGGTTGGTGGAATCACAGATCTGCACTCTGCCTTCTAGTCAGAATTTTGCAGGGAATGGTGACCGTTATAGAGCCATAATTACAGACTTTTTCACTCGTCAATAGAACAACCACGATGTGGAGGAGCTGTTGTGGTTTCAACAAAACAAGCGCTTTATTGAAGAAAACGAAAGTTTGGTAACCGCATAGTTTTAAGTATCTAACCAGTGAGTTGGCCTCCAAGATCATGCGATTTCACGTCGCTAGGCTATTTTCTATGGGGATTTATGCCGTTAAACTGGAAACGATTGACCACTTGGAACACAACATTCCACACATTATCACTGATAAACGGGCATAAATGTTGGATAAGGGCATCGAAAATTGAATCTCTAGATTAGACTGCATCCGACTCAGCCGTGGCGTTCATATGCCAGTGCTCACACTTAAATTATAATGGCTGATAAGTAACTTTTTAAAATAAAATTTTTGTTTTATTCTATTTGAAAGTTATAATCTCTACAACAAAAACAGCGTATATAAGCTTCTCCTAGCGGCGAAACTGCTGCAATTATAATACAATTTCAAAAGCATGAATTTATTTTTTACGCCATTTATACAACCAATAACACCACCCGCCGGGGACACATATATATGGTCTTTATAGAACTTCGACTATCTAGACACAGTGCAACTGGGGGAAAAAGGGAGCCCAGTCCCCTGAAGTCAGCAGGGGTACAACTTGAAACTCCACTTTATTCCCACGGGAATCAGTAATGCCCGCGGTGTTCATTATTTGTCGCTTTAGACATTTAATAGTTCTCTGGCTGATTATTGAGGTTGGCCCCTATATGGGAGTATCGTGGTGGTTGTGGTTTCGCGGCCCTATAACAGTATAAGGTTATTATGGTGGCCAGGATCACTTCGCCGTTAATGACACGCTAGGTGAATGATCCAGTCCAGTGAGCATGCTCGACATGTGTTCTGGACAGGAGTTGAAAAGTCTCCAACTCTTAAGCAAGGAGTGATGATTTGCAGCTCTGCTCTGGAATCATCAAAGTTGCAACTACAAAGTTCTGTTGCATAGAATTATAGCTTCGGCTTCCTAGGACGAGCATGACGTTCCAAATTATGAAGTGGTTTGATCCACCATCTAATTAAGGCTTCATGGCCAGGCGCGGATGTAAATCTAATCACACACCAATAACACCCGGAAATTCTGCCTTCTTAAAGAATTTATACTTTGTTTCAGTCTTTTTCTTCCGTCATTTAAAATTTAAGGAAGAGTGGACAGATTACACTGCAAAGTTTCGAGTTTCTTCTTTCTAAAAAAAAAATTACCGTGGATTGGAGTAAGCCAAGGGTTAAATCATTTCCAACAGTGTGCTAAAAAGAATCCAGTACCAAGAACCTTAATATTGTTGCCAGCTTTAAATTTTTTGAAATAAATATTGTTCGTAAAGCACGTTTTTTCCAGAATGAATTTAAACGCCATTTTGTTTTATGTGAAAGTAAAATGTCTGTAAAATAGAAAGTATTTAGAGCCTTAATTTAAAAAAAAAAACTATTTTATTCATTTACCCGCTCTCCAGCAAAGTAAAATGTCTGATCTCCGCTTCACTTCTCAAGTCTCCGCTTCACTTTTTGGCCAAAATAAGTGTGAAAATTGTGCTGCTTTGTTGTATTCAATTGAATTTAAAAGAAATCAGTTATAAAATGAGCATATTAAGACGGACTTTTTGCGGGATTTATTAAAGTCTTTGAATATTAACAAAACAATTTAAATGGCAAAAGATTTATTTAATCTCTTTTTCTATTTTTTTCCAAATTAATTTCAAAATTGTTTTGGAAAATTGTAAAACATTTTGCTTTTTACCCTAAAAATAAAACTATTTAAACCGTTACTTAATTAAAACAATGATTTATCACAGCTGTAAAAACAAGTAGTGTATAATGTGATCATAACTTGCGTACACAAAAATACAACTCTTGAACATATAAAACAACTAAATGTAGCATTAGCAACCCTAGCTTTGATTAAAAGTGAAATTACACTGTAAAACAAAAAAACGATGACAAACCGACAACAGAAGGTACAACAAGTTAAGCATTAAAACTGGTAACAATCATAACTAGTTGAAACGTTCAGCCGATAAGTTGTGCGGAAATAAGTGAAGAGAAAAAGTGTATTAAGAAAAAAAGCACGTACGACTGTGATACAAAATATTTAATAATTAAAATAAAGAGAAAAAATTTTTGCATAATACGCAACAATTGGATTATAAGAAGGCAACGCAACAAAAAGAATAATTATTACGCGATATTAAAGCAGCAGCTTTAAGCAACAAAACAAATAAATATTTTTTTACTTAAATTTACCTTTAAAAAAAAAAAACTTGTTTTTGTACAAACCAAAACGAAAAATAAAAATGTCAGTCAATCGTGCACCAAAGTCGGGCTTTGCAGCTGAAGCTCAACGCAAGGTAAGTGGTGACAAATAAACTATAATACATATGTAGTTACTTATGTATGTATGTATGTGCTTATTTTTGGAAATATTTTATTACAAAATTAGGAAGAAAACCAGAAAGTTAATATTAATAAAACTAACTTACACAATATTATAAAATACAAACGAATAAATAATGTTTACTGAGTGTGTTGTGTATGTGTGCCTACTGGTAATTGGCGGCAAAGAGTAAATAATTTGTAAAGGAAACAAGATTCAATCAATGGGCATACACTAGTTCACTATAAATCGTTACTATTAATAATCCCTCTTATTTTCAATTGTTTCTAATGTGATACTTATGTAAATATGTATCTGCAAATGTGTCAACGTTTGTAACAAGCAACAGTTACTTTTGTTAATACTTTTGAATTTCGTAAATATTTTAAGGGCAGAAAAAAATAAATTCTTAAGTTTAATGGAGAGAGAAAGGGAGCGAGATAGATAAATCATTCATTGTTTTATTGTATTTATACAGAGAAAGAAATAATAAACCTAAAATTAAAATATGTTTGCAAGTTTGTAGTGAGTTTGCCAAAATTTTAGGGCATTTTAATTAAATTCTATTGTTAATAAAATTATTTGTTACTGTGGAAGAACTATCCTAACTCAATGCTTACATGCTTCCTAAAGCATATTTTGTGATGGATATATTAAGGGATATTTTAATAAATTTAGAAGATATAATGTGAGTGAAGATAAGTGTTCGAAAGCAAACAAAATTTAGGGGAGTTGCCAGTTAACAAAATTACATTACGGAGAAAAACCTTTTAATGGCAGTTATCAATTTTAATACAGAAGCAACCTTTCTTTGCAGTTTGTTGTGTAAAGTTTTTAATGAAATAAAAAGAATCCAGCACAAGCATTTTTTTTCATTTTTCCTCTTCTGTTAATTTGGAAACAATTAAAACAACTTTTGCTCTGTTAGATGGACGACTTTAGTCAAAACCACCGACAATGTGGGGTGGGTTGAGCCATATCGAGATTGATTCATTGCCATTGATTCTTTGAAAGCAGTTTGTTGTGTACAGTTTTTATTGAATTAAAAAGAATCCGACCCAAGGGAACTTTTTTATTTTTCGTTTTTCTTCTTCTGTTAATTTGAAAACAATTAACATATTACACAGCTTTTGCTCGATTAGATGGACGACTTTGGTCAAAACCACCGACAATGTGGGTTGAGCCACTATTGAGGTTGATTCATTGCCATGGATACCTTAAAAAGCTCCCCTCTGCAAAAAAAACTTCAAATGTCCACTTTTAGCACTTCCGTAGACGTCCGCAGTTTTCACAAAATTTTAAACAAAAAAGCTTCGCTATGTGCTTAGATTTTCCGACGGGGCTAGTTTTACTTTTATTTGGGTACGGTTTTCCGTCGACCCTCGTCAAGTTTGGTTTGTGAACAAACCGGTTTTGGCCGTTTGCCATCTTCAGTGCTCTTTTCGTACTAGTTGCATTCTCTTGTCAGCTGTGTTAATATAGTTCGTCTTCGCTTATCTTGTCAAGGCAGCGCCGAATTTAATTTTTAGAGCTTCAGCTGTTCGTGGGTTGTTTTACGTAAACACAGTCTTTCAAATTGCCGTAAAGAAAATTATGCAGCGACTTTAAAGCACAAGAAAGTAGCGGTTAATTGATATCGCTAAAGTCGAAAGTAGTCGATCGGGAAATATCTCATACAATAATTGGGTGGCTTTGTGATTTGTGGCGCCGTCTTGCTGCAAACAAAAGTCTCTAGCCAATTCTGGCCACAATAAATTGTTTATCGTGATTTGGTAGTGCAGATAATTCACGATGATGGCATTTCCTTGCTCCTTTTCGAAAACACACGGGCTGATGATATCATCTGACCACAAGCCGCAACATACGGTTATTTTCTTTAGACTTAATGGCCTTTTGAGGCCTGTTAGCCCCAAGTTTGCTTGTTTGCATAATGATTTTGTTTAAAAAATGCGTTGTTTTCGTTCAGTTTTTTCCCTGTTTCGTTTTCATATGTTTCGTTTTTTAGCCGAACATATGGAATAAACTGCTCCAAAGGTCTCCTGTCACTTCGGTGACAATTCAAATTGAATGTCCACAAACACTACTCCCTCTCTTCTCCTCCCCAAAACCTGATTTCCTAGTTCTGATACAATGGATTGCATGTGTAGGGGTCATCCTCTGAGTGCTGATCCGATACGAAGAAACGAAAACAAAAAACGGTCAGCTTTAATAAGTGTGAAGATGATGATCTTTATGCAAAATGTTGTTCAAAGTGCCTTTAGTAATGGCAAATTGTTGCGAACGTGGAAGAGTTGATGTTCTAGGCTCAGTCTTCACTATAGAGTGGGCTTATAAGCGTATTGTTTCGATCTATTGTGTCAGCAACAATACGAATTTAGTGGTAAAATTACTTACAGCGATATCAGAAGGAACTTAATTTTTGGAAAAAGTTGCTCGATATTTATTATAAAATGTTCACATTTTGTTAGTAAATTTTCTCAATTAACATTCTCGCGCAAGAGTGTAACGTTTCAAGCTTAAAATATTCTTCAAATTTTTACTTGATTAATTTGAAAGGATGACGGCTCAATTCTTGTTGACATTTAATCATTTGACAGGCGATTGTTTTTTGCTAACCTCAAATTTACACAACCATTATAAGTTGTTAGTTGTTAGAAAATAAAATTTTGATTAAAGTGAAACGTCTTAAATTCTAAAAAAATTCAGTTGATATTTTTTATATAAGGATTTTGATTATTTGGCAACTCTGATACTATAGCTTATTTTATATTTGAAGAGTATATTTTATATATTATATATACATATATGGTTATCTTATCAACCCTTGCCCGAGTTAAAAATATTCTATTAAAGTAATTTGTCCCTTTTTAAATTGTATAAAAATATTTTTTTTAACAACGGTTTGGAGTTTAATGAGTTAAATAAACAATTATATTTTTATTAAATTAATTTATGTAAGTATGAAAATTTTTTTTTAAAAAAATTTGAGTTGAAAAATACTGGTTTCTACACACAGTTTGTTTAAGTGTAAATAAAGTACAAAGTACCAAAATTCGTTAAATGGCTCAGTCATACACATTTTTTTTTATTAAATTATAAAAATGTTTTTAAATTTACTTTTAATAAGAATGATTTCACCTTTTAGTGAATATTTCCAAAAACTTTTTTTAAATATTTACTTAAAGATAATGTTGTACGTGTGTGTGTGTGTATATATTCGTTAAATAAATAAATGACGAATCTGGTACGAAATTATTGAAACGTCACCAAAATTACAACTTTAAGTTTGAGTTTGTTTAGACTATTTTTTTTTGTTTGTTTTTGTTTGTTACACTTTTATGATGACATTCAGTTTAACATAAAAATTTCATTTTCATTAGTGTTGCAAATTAAAAAATGTGGTAACTTTTGGTTTTGTTTATTTTGTTATGGTCGAGGTATTTTGTTAAACGGCTTCGTTAAAAGGCCAAATTCGTTAAGTCTAGTGTAATTTAATATTACAAGGATTAAATTAGCAAACATTAATTGACACTATTTTATTTACAATTGACACCCTTTTTTTGTATTTTATTACTCATTCACATAAAGTAAAACTAACGTATTTTTTAATTACGCTTTAACCACCAAAAAAAAACAAATTAAGCAAAACAAAAAAGTAAAGAACGAGAACAGGCTAAAAAGTTTGTTAAATATATAAATTATATGATTTTATTGCTATTTTAGAAATGTTAATTAATAAGAAGGGTGCATAGATGATTTTGTTTTATCTATAGAGAATTACAGTTCTAGAAAATACTCGCATAGCAACAATGCAAGCCGCACGCTTGAAAGAAAAGTATGCAGGGCCGTGCCCCTACTCCTTGAGCTGTAAATTATCTAAACTCCTGCCGAACCATTGGATATATGCTGTTGAAAATGCAACAGCACATTGAATAGGTTTAAGGTTTCGGTTTAAACCACAGCCAATGCGCTACACCCCAAAACAGCCTCACCAGTAACCGAAACAGGCGCCGTGGTGCTATGGGGGCTATTAGCTCCCGTGACACTAGTTGATTAGTCACTAGACGGAGTTCGAAAGTGCTTATCTCCCAGTTTCAGGCTTCTCCTAACCTAGGCGCCTGGTACCGTCTTTTACAGCCCGAAAATACTATGTCAAGGTTTGGAAGGTAGCCACCAAGACTGCATGCCAACGAGGGAAAGTGGGTCGTAAAGAAAAAATAAGGAACTGTAACATAGAGGAATGTTGCTCCACAGCTTTTTGGCTAGAACAGTCACAACATGAAATTAATATTTATTTGATATAACAATTCCAGAGAAGCAGATCTCAATACTAACAAGCCTCCTGGGCGGAATGGAATTCCAGCACTGGTCTTCAAGCAGTGCTCCTCGACGCTATCGCGTCCATTAGCACCCCTTTTTAGCTCGTTGTATCGTGCTGGCAAATTTTCAAAGTATTGAAAGGTTGCTAATGTAACGCCGATGCCCAAACAGGGTGAGGCTAACAACCCTAAAAATTATCGCCAATCGCAGATGACAGCACCATTTGTCATTCGTATTCATTTGGTACTAGATCGGACCGGTTGTAGGTGAACATGAATGATGCGCTCAATCACGATCTCACAACAATCTCCCAATGGTATTTGGGGAAATAGAGTCGATTTCATTGTCAGCAATATGCAATATTGCTTGCCTGCGCGTAGATCTATGTTCGGAAATAGTGCTGCCTTTGTTACTGTTGGTGGCATAAGTATTACGGAATCGGAAACTCTTAATGTTCTTGGCATGAAAATTCAGTGCGATGTTCAATGGACTAAACACATTTTTCAAGTTTCTAAAGAAGCTTTTAAGTGCCTCTGTTTTCCAAAACGGTGTAAGAGATTCTTCACTCCATCCGATCTTCGTACTATTTACACAACCTATATCCGTGCAAAGATGGAATACAACTCTCATGATGGGCTGGCGCCCAAAAGTCTACTTTGGAGTTACTTTGCCGCATACAGGAGAGGGCCAAGAGGCTCATTGGGGAAAGGAGGGTTTCCAACTCTATTGATTCTCTGGAGCATGACGCAATGTGGGATGTATTTCACTGTTTTATCGGTACTACAATGGTAAGTGCTCGTTACTCGAACGTTTCCCCGTTTAACTCGATTTTCGTGGTTGATTGGCTAGTAAATCGCGCTACGCATTGCAGGGAAAATTCGGTTTTTAGAACAGTCTGTATGTAAAGTAAACTTCCTTCAGAGGTCTTTCCTGTTACTCTCAATGTAGGAAAGTTCAAATTTAATGTCCACAAACACTACTCCTTTCTCCTCCTCATGGCCTGATTTCCTAGCTCTGGCACAATGCTGTGGGGTCATCCTCTGAGTGCTGGTCCGAAAAAAATTCCGCTGTGGACAATTCAGAGAGTCTTGCAGTTGAAAAAGATTGTTGGGTTTAAATCATAGCCACTACGTTACTTCCCGAAAGGCCTCATCAAAAACCGGAACCGGACTGATGCTACGTTTTATCCTCAGTAGCTACAATGTTTAGATGTGGAAGGTGCTAACTCGGTTTTTCAGGCTCGTTGATCATCATTTACAAAAGAGGCAAGTGGGATGAACAGGCAATAAATAAATTAATGAAAATTAATTTACCCCCAGAAGCTACAATGTTTAAGTGCGGAAGGTGGTCACTTAGTTTTTCAGCCTCGTTGACCATCGTTTATAAAAGAGGTTGTTCACGTAAAACTAGCAATTAATTTTATCAGCCAGGGCAAATTAAATACCATCAAATATTTCTTAAAAGAACCATCCAATGATGAGTCGTCGAATGCCGAGTCCTTGATAAGCTAGAATTTAATTATTAAAGCTAGATTTCAATTGGAAGACCATTCTCTTCTCCGATGACTCGAAGTTCAACTTAAAAAATTCGGATGATTTTCAGCTAGTACCCTCGCTATACCTAAGGCACAGTTAAGCATGGTGAAGAAAATATTTTTTTGTAAAATAATGAGGTTGCCGAAGTCTAGGCAATAACCATGTTAACTATAAATCAAAAAAAATATTTTTTTTGTTTTCTTTGTGTTTTGTTTTTTAAGCCCAGTGTAAAGTACATTTCAGACTATCCTCGATGAAATTTGTTTTTTAAGAAAATTAAAGTGTCACTGTTTTAAAAAAGAAGAGTTTTTTTAAGGGTGACACAAAAGCACAAAACATTTAATACAAAAACGTTTGTACTTGAAGATAAGTAAATTTGTTTTTAAACAGACGTGTACATATTTACATACATATTTAAATGCTTGAATACTTTAGCAGAAAAAACAGACCATAATATGGATTCCTATGATGTCATCGTTTTGTTTTTATTTTATTTATTTATTTTTTCATTCCTCTGTTTCCCATTTTTCGAAGCGAACGCTTAATTTCCAGCTTTAGATGAAGTGTGTTTTTGTCGTAAGTATGCGTGTATGTTCTTTTTGTTTGTTATTCGTATTCTAATCGTTCATATGAAGTATACTTATATGTTCATACATACATATATATATGTATGCATGCACATATTTTTGTGTAAATGAATGTAAATATTGTATATAATTGAATAAATATTATTTGTAGTTGGAAATGTGTATCCCAAAACAATCAACTGCCTGTTGCCATTTAGTCCACATTTCATTCTCTTAGCAACTGCTAACTGTTAATGTCTGGAAAAAACAATAAAATAAATAATAAATCTCGAACAGAATCGAATATGTAATATACAGGAAACCAACAGCAACGGACACAATAATACACAACTCATCAAATCATCCCCAGCAACACAAGAACGCAGCAATCTGGCAGCTAATAACAAGACTCGAGAGAACACCACTAACACGGCCAATGTATATGCGGGAAATGGAAACAATATACACCATAGCGGAAAACAACGGATACAGAAAGCGCCTCGTAGATAACATCAAGAAACAAATTAGAACGAAAAAAAAAACAGGAGAATGAAAGGAAAAAATGGGCTACATTGACATATATGGGGAAATTAACGTACAAACTGGCGAAATTCTTTGGAGAACACAACATCAATACCGCATTCAGAACAGGAAACAACCTAGGCGGAATACTACGGAATGGGACAACCGAGGCGGATATACTGGACGGACAAGGAGTGTACAAATTAACTTGTACATGCCATTATAGCTATATCGGGCAAAAAGGACGAAAAATTAAGACCAGATTTAGGGAACACATTAGAGACTATAACAGAAAACTACGAGAACCAAAATCAACTCCAGAATCAAACTTTGCGGACCATATATTTAACAACAAATGTACACCAGGACATATAAAGACAACGGTTAAACTGCTTCATACGCAGCACAAAGAAAGGAGACTAAATGTATTAGGGAACATGGAAGTATACAGACAAAGAACATTTGACGGACGAATAATAAATGAACAAATAAACACTGCTTCGGACACAATATTTGAACCGTTGAAACATTTTTACAGGAAAACAAACACTACACTAGCACAAAAAACGTCACGCAGGTGCACAAGACGAAAGCAATAAAGAACATCATAAACGTACAATTACAGATTATTATGTCACATAAAGGGGGAAGAGGGAGGAGGGAAAACCCAATGGGTTCACACATGATCGTAAAAGGATTTATTTAGAAAAAAGACAAATGAAAAAGAGAGCGAAAAATTAGGTAAAAAGAGACAAACGAAAAAGGAGAGAGAGAGAGAGATCCAGGCAAAAAAGACAGAAAGTGACGAACGCAATAACACGAAGGGAGACACGAACTATATAAACACAACTGACAATAGAACGCAACTAGTACGAAAGGAACACTGACGAGGGTCGACGGAAAACCGTACCCAAATAAGAGAAATAATAAATCCTTATTATCACGATCTCGCTTATAATTCTTTCTACTTGTAACGAACTAATTTGAAAGTCAACAATTTTGAATTAATAAAATTTCATAAACTCATCCCTACTAAGTCCTTCATAAAATATATAATTTTAAAAATTCCATTCAATATGGTCTCTTGTTGCGGAATTAATATTTCCATTGAATTAAAATCTTATTTCGCTGAATATACAGTAGCCCACAGCTTATTTCGTCCAGATGCAAAATGAAACTTTTTAACCTTATAGATATATATGAAAAAACAAAAAAAAAAAACTTAACGTACAGTATTAACTAAATATTTAATAAGAAAATGCTTTTAGAAGAAATAGGTCGCAGCTTATTTCGTGCAGTTTTTTTATTAGTGTTTCTGTGTAAATATATACCTACGCCATAGAATACCGTTACTTCTGTTGTTTATTTGATTATAATTATTCTTCGGATCATTGCCTTGGTAATACCGAAAACGATCTCTTATACCCAGAGCATTGGCACTTTGCAACAAATTGTCTTTAAATATGTTTAACACTGAAGATGGCACATAGCCGAAACCAAATTTAACGCGGGATGACGAAAAATTATACCCAATTATCTTTAAATACATATTTTTGTCCATTATTCTTTCTATAAAAACAATGGTACCAACTCTAGAGGCAGCCATACAAACCCAAACCATCACATTTCTGCCAACGTATTTAACAGTTGGATTTAAGTGTTTATTCTAGAGCTCTGTATTGGCCTGACACGTACCAAAAATATTGAATTTTTACTCGTTTTCCCAGAATGTAATTGGCTTTATTACGTACTCATGGACAAACTTAAGTCGACTTTGTATATTATTTTTTTATATAAACGGCTTTTCTCGAGCTACTCGACCATGGAACCCATGTTCCCGCAGAACACGACGCACAGCATACCTTACCCATTTCCTTTTCAATCTCTACCACCAATTTTAAATGCAATATATTATGATCTTTAACTTTCCAGAGAATTTCCCTTTTGTCAGCATCCGTAAAAATTTTATCTGGTGCATTTCTGCCACTTTCCACCACTCGATTCGAGCGTACCGTGTAATTGCACTGCACTGGCACTCAGTCCTACCATTTCAGCTACTTTTTGCTAATTATTATTTTTCTCTGGCCCTAGTTCGTTTGGTGTAAAAGGTGCCAAACTCGTTTTCGGAACTTGTACAGCTTTCAAAACATACTTACGTGCTACTCTAATTATACTAAAATAAACAACAGAAGTGAATACTAAACAAAATTAAAAGTAACGGTATTCTATGGCATGTATGTATTTACACAGAAACACTACTAAAAAAACTGTACGAAATAAGCTTTGAACCAGGGACAGAAAATAACTGTTATTTTTAAAATTTTACATCAAAAAAGCACACATAGAAAATGATCGTAAAAAATTTTGTATTTCATCATTATGATACATAGGTGATGTATTTACCTGCAAATTTTTGTATGACTTTTAAATTTGTGCTTTTTTCGATAAAAGTCAAAAAGCAACTTTTAATTTTAACTTTTATTTTTTAAGGCAAAAATTAAAAGTTATTTTTAACTTTTATTATTTTACTCAAAATATAAAAGTTATTTTTTAACTTGTAATATTTTAAGGCAAATTTTATTTTATTTATTTTAAGGCAAGTTTTATTGCTTTCAATGCTGTTATTGATTTTATTTATTTATTTAATTTAAGTCTATGAATTTATAATTCTTACAGATTATTAGTACTTAATTTATTTATATATATATATATATAAAACTAATGAAAGAGGAAAAAAAGAAAAAATATTACAATTTTATGCAATTATTTAATGAGAACAAAATATTACGTTTTATCAGATATTCATTTAAGGTATAATCAATACAATAGTATAATTTATTAAAGTGTTTACAACATCTAATGAAAGGATCAGAGTTTGCATAGTTCGTTTTAAAATATTGAATATCCAATGGATAAAAGTATCGAGTAGGTCGCCACGGAACACAAAAAGATATATTTTCGATTAAGAAGTTAGTGGAGGTATTACCATTAATAATATTTAAAATGAACATGGCTTAAGCATAGTTCTGCGACTTTCCAGAGATGGTAACTTGATAAGAGTAAGTCTAGATTTATATGATGGTAAACATAGCGGGTTCCAATGTAGTCTACGTACACAAAATGTAAGAAATTTTGTTTTTAAGTTTTGTACTGTGGATCCCATATAATTGACCCATATTACAGAACTGGACGAACTAATGACATAAATAGATATTTCGTGATGTAAGGATCTTCAAATTCCTTTGCCCAACGTTTAATGAAACCAAGCTGGCATCTTGCGTTGCTCTCAATTAAAGAAATATGTTGAATGAAATTTAGTTTATGGTCCAGTATAATTCCAAGATCTGTGATCCTGCAAACATTTGCCAGCTCATTGCCAGCCAAAAAGTATCTAACGTTTAAATGGTTCCTTCGAAAGAAGCACATATATTTACATTTATCGAAGTTCAATTTCATTGAGTTCAATTTACACCAAGAGTATAAAGAATCTAAATCTGCTTGTAGCAGCATGTGATCATCATATTTATTATAAGTAAAGAATACTTTAACATCATCCGCATACATTAGTATAAAAGAATTTTTGATGACATCAGGTAAGTCATTGAGAAATGGTGAAAAAAGAAGGGGTCCAAGATGGCTCCCTTGAGGAACACCAGATGAAACGGAGATTGGCTTAGAAATTGCATTTTTGTATGCAACATTCTGTTTCCTGTTCCTAAGGTATGAATTTATCCATTTTAAACAATTTTGTGTGAATCCCATGTAATGTAGTTTTCTGATAAGTAGTCTATGGTTAACCTTATCAAATGCCTTGCTGCAATCACATTCGTTATCACAATTTCAAGAAAAACGCTTAAATGTTGCAGTTGATTTACTAGAATATTGGGATAATAAAAAATTTACTCTACCATGGCTGCACAAACTAGCACTTATTGTACATTCTGCACCTGCAACTCACGTCAGTGTAGAAAGGTCATTTTCAGCACTCAAATTGATTTTGGGGAATTTGAGATATAATTTATCTGAGGAAAACTTGGAATCAATTTTGATGGTAAAATTAAACAGCTTAACAAATATAATAATAATAATAATAATAATAATTTCTATAGACTTCTGTAATATACATCAATTATTATTACCTATAAATTGGAGACAATAAAACTTGCGAATTACTATGCAATGTTTAATCCTTGACTTTTATTTTTGCCTTAAAATATTAAAAGTTAAAAAATAACTTTTATTTTTTGAATAAAATAATAAGAGTCAAAAATAACTTTTAATATTTGCCTTACAAAATAAAAGTTAAGAAATAACTTTTATTTCTGCCTTAAAAAATTAAAGTAAAAAAAAAGTTTTTTTTCTTGACTTTTTCGATAAAAGTCATAACAGTTACGGTCCCTGCTTTGAACTATTTTGTCTAAAAAAATATTCTTGTTTTGACATTTTTAAAAGAAAGGATAAATTTTTCAAATTTTCTTTATTACGCATTTTCTTATATAAATATTTATTATTGATATCATCATTAGTTTTAATTCTATAAATTTAAAAATTTTTATTTTGCGTCTGGAGCCACTGTATATAAAACAAAAAATAAATTCAAATTTTGACAACTTAAAATGCTCTGAGTTTTCAAGCAAGTTCCACATCTCAAACAACACAAACTCAATAGTCATAAACACTTTACACTAGTAAAATACAAATACGAAGAATTGTTTTAAGTTAAAGTTGATCGTAACATGTGTTCAGTGTGTGTGTGTGTGGGTGTGTGTACAAATAAAAAAATTAACAAACAGAACGATATATTTTGAAATGAAATTTGCTGTTATATATACACATGCATACTTACATATATATATATTTTAAAGACATATAAGGTATAAAAATTAAAGAAGTAGAAAAAAACACCTAAAGCTCTTAGTACATCGCTTTCTCTCTCTCTCTCTCTCTCTGCATTTCTCACATTAAATGATACTTGGAGTTTCTAAAATGTGTAGACAATTTTGTGTTGGCGTAATATCTTTTAGTATGTAAGTAAATTCACATAATTATTAAGGTTATCTATTAGAAACGGGCAATTGATCTAGTTACATAAATATTTTATTTTCCTGAGGAAAGTAGAAATTTATAAAATGTGCTATGCGTAACGGTTATTTCACCTAGTTTTTCTGCAGCAACAAAATTAATCCACCACTAAAAAAAGGAAATTTACGAATATCCGTCGTCAAAAATAGAATGCATTGGCGTACATGAAGGTGCACACATTTAATGAATTGAACATTATATTCCACTTGTGTCAAGATGTCCCAATGAGATTATGTTTATACTTTACATTAACAAACGACTCATATTTTTGTGTAGTGAACGTTTTCATTATTATTTTTTTAAGGTTTTTATTGCTTTTAACTTAACGATATTTAAAGCACGTAATTGAAAGATATGTATATTTTTTTTAATAATATATTTAATTTTAAATTCCTCTTTTTTATTATATTGAATTATTATTTATTTGGCATTATGTTATTTATATTTTTTCCGCCAGTAAATGAAATACTGTTGTTATTACCCGTCTTATCTGGCTGTTGCTCTTTTTGCGTTAATGGCGAGCGCTTTCTATTTCAAGTCTTTTCAAATGCTTAATCCCTCTACCGATTGTCCAATTTATTATTATTATTTTAATAATTTTTTCCTTCAAATTGAGTCTCTTTGGGTATCCACAAATCCACATTATTCTAATTGCTAAAACTGATTTAATACCAAGAACTTTGTTAAGAATAATTTATGGACGTTCCGCCATATACATACGTAAAATAATAAATCAAATATTACTCAAACTACAAAGATCTGCCTTTTTTCTCGGACCAGCACTCAGGGAATGACCCCTACACATCCAATGCATTAGAAATTTAGGTTATGGGGACGAGGTTTGAACTTTCCTACATTGAAAGTGATAGGAAAGTCCTCTAGAGGAAGTTTATTCCACATACGGACATTTCTGCTAAAAACGAATTTTCCCTGCAATGCGTAGCGCAATTCACTAGAAGATCAATCAGAAATGGGCGAGTCCTTTACGAATATTAAGTTTAACGCGAAAACGCGCGAGTAACGGGAAAAAGTTCTCTAGTTTCATTAGAGTACTTACCATTGAAGTTAAAAAAAAATATATCCCACATTGCGTTGATGCTTTAGAGAATCAATAGAGTTCGATACCCTACTGTCCCCAATGAGCATCTTGGCCCTCTGCTTTACGTGGTCGTGGCAACTGTAAGATCGACTATGGGACACCCGCCCATACATGAGAGTTGTATTCCGTTTTTGGATGGAAGTTCCCTAGTTTCATTAGAGCACTTACCATTGAAGTAACGTTAAAAAAGTGAAATACATCCCACATTGCGTTGATGCTCTAGAGAATCAATAGAGTTGGACACCCTACTGTCCCCAATAAGCATCTTGGCCCTCTGCTTTACGTGGTCGTGGCAACTGCAAGATCGACTATGGGACACCCGCCCATACATGAGAGTTGTATTCCGTTTTTGGATGGAAGTTCCCTAGTTTCATTAGAGCACTTATCATTGAAGTAACGTTAAAAAAGTGAAATACATCCCACATTGTGTTGATGCTCTAGAGAATCAATAGAGTTGGATACCCTACTGTCCCAAATGAGCATCTTGGCCCTCTGCTGTACGTGGTCGTGGCAACTGCAAGATTGACTATGGGACACTGGCCCATACACGAGAGGTATATTCCGTTTTTGGATGGATATAGGTGATATAAATAGTACGAAGATTGGATGGAGTGACGTACCTCTTACACCGCCTTAGAAAACCGAAGCACTTGAAAGCTTCTTTAGAAACTTGAAAAATGTTTTTAATCTATCGAACATCACACTGAATTTTCATGCCAAGAACATCAAGATCGCCCGATTCCCTAATACTTATATATCATCCAGATGCAGCATCATTTCCGAACACATATTTATAAGTAAACATACAACACTGCGTCTTACGGGTGCACGACTCCTTTTAAAGATTGTGCGAAATAGCGATTGAGCGTATCATTCACATTTTGCCTTTTGGAACTCACCTCCAACTGGTTCGGCCTATTACAAAATGGTGCTGTCATCTGCAAAAGAGTATATAGGGTTGAAAGTTTCACAAAGAAGCTCATTTAAAAAAATAAGAAACAGGGTAGAAGAAAGAACGGAGCCTTGAGGTACCTCAGAATTAATCTTAAACTCATCCGATAAAATCCCATCTATAACAACTCGTATAGTGCGACTTCTAAAAAAAATTCAAAATAAATCTGGAGAAATCATCACCAACACCAAAAGCAGCAAGTTTTGCCTTAATTCTTTTTCGATTTATTCTTCTTGTAAGAGGCATTACTTCAGTTTCTAAAAATCACTAGGACCTTATTTCATAACAGCTGCTGACTAAAATACAGAACACAGGGTCATTAGTGGCTTACAATACAAAATTTAGTTATTCGTCTCAAGATCTACCATGACAGAAGCGGCTAAAAGAAAAGTTTAGACTCCAAGACGAAAGATTGTATATTTTTAGGTGCCATTTTTTTCTGACAGAGAAAAAGCTGAAGCCTCAATAATATAAATTAATTGGCAATTGCTTGGCTGATACAAACTGATTTTTTATTAGTCTTGTCTAGTCCCTCCTTGCTGGTTTTCCATAAACAGCGTTTAACAAGCCTGAAAAACCAAATCCGTCTATAATATGCGAATTGATGTCACAGCTTCACCGTTGATATGACTTTCCGTAATGTTTTCTTTTAAATCCTCAGAATATTTATCTCTTGCCATTTTATTAACACGAAACCAAAAAACTTCTAAGCGACTTTGAAAGCCCACCAAAAATTATTAAATTTTCTTTCTTTCTTCAAATGGTTTTATAACAAATAACGGTAATTGTTGTTATTACCTTTTTTAGAACGAATAAAGCAACATCGAAAATTTGCACGTTTATAGTTTTGTCGCTGAGTTTTTAAAGTATTTGCATAAAATGTTTTTTAATTAGCATAATTAATTAATTTATTTATACATTATCTTCAATAATTTTAATTAATTATTATTATTCTTATTTTTGCTATTTATTAATTAATTTTTAATTTGTTTGATGATCTTTAAATGATAATATTTTTCGTCAAATAAGCCTACTTCTTAATGTTATTACATTGTTTCTTTAGAAGCAGAAGTTCATGCCTTAGTTTTGCCCGAGACTGTACATGCATGCATACATATAAAATGTATTGTTTATAATTTTGCTTATAATTTGTTTAGTTTAGAGTGTCATTATGATTATTTCTTTTTTTATATTCAAAGTACAATACATTTTATTTAAATTGATGTCAACATCGGAATTGTTTTATATTTACATATATATATATATATATATATATATATATATTATTATTCATATGCATGTATGTGTATTTTATAGCTTGTGGACCAGTAAAGAATATAGATTTAAGGCTTTTTTTATTATTTGTTTGTTTGTAGAAATAATAGCTTTGGAATTTTTATATTTCTCATCATCAAATTAATTATGCGTCTGTAGTAAAGTATTTTCCACCTCAGATAATAGTTGTTTTAAAGCATATAATTTTCGTTTTGATGAATTGATTTAATTAATTTATTTAAGAAGAAAAAACTTCTCCTTTCTTCAGAATAATTTACTTTAAAGATTTTTGTATATGTAGACACTTGATTTATTTCAGAAACGAAAATTAATTTTTGCAGCGCAGAACCCGGGACCGAGCTATGTGGCCATAATCCGATGGTGGTCTCACCACTGGGTGTTGGAAAAAGCCCTAAAACGCAAACAAACTGGGCGTATATACGCCTTAATTGCAATTTTTGATTGCACGATAGCAGGATCGTACCCCCACTCTTTGCTTAACAGTTGGAGACTATCCTACTCCTGGTCCTATTGCAAGCGCAACTAGGGCATCTATTTAGGTGTTAACTTTTTCTTTTCGTTTACACCTCTTCGGAATTTTCTTCACCGCCCTGCGAGCAACTGTTACCCGTGGTAGCAGTATGTGTTTCTAAGTCATTGGTCGGACTTCGTCTCCTCCTATGTCTCCTCCAGTATCGGGCTTCTGCTAGCCCAAACGACTGGTGCCACCTTTTACCCCCAAAGATACATGTCAAGATGCGGAAGAGATCTATAAAGACTGCGTGCCCCCGGGGGGTGTTGGCAATGTACTATATATTGGCAGTTATAAATCCCCTTAATACACACTTCCTATCAGCAGACACTCTGTTTAGATAGACATTCTTAGCATTATAGTCACTTTCCTTTAAACTGACGCATCTAACACTCGCTTTACAAAACAAAATTTTGTTGCAACGATATTGAGCTTATTTTTTTTTGTCGATGCCATTTGCAAAAAAAGGCTTGCCAAGACTCTTTCAATTTGTTGCTTTCAACATAACGGGTGTCTGCCCGAAAGGTAGACTTTGTTTTGTCGCCATTTTGGTAGGCACGCTATTTGAAGTAGACACGTGGCAAATTTATTATGGAAAAATATTCGATATAACAACGTGTTTTAATCGTTAAAACATTTTATTAAAATCAATCATGGGCTACTGTGATAATGAAAAATTAGAGATGGGGCACATGACCATTTGAATGGATATGTGAATAAACAGAATAGTCGTTTCTAGGAAATGAGAAACCATAAAATTATTTAATAGTCACCAAAGCATCCATTAAAAGTGACAATCTGGAGTGCAATTTGTTCAGGAGGAATCATACAACCTTACTTCTTTGAAAATGAAAACGGCATAACGGTAACTGTGAATGGGGGGCGATATCGTGATATCATTGAAACCATAAACTGCCTACTTTGGGCTTAATTAATATCTGGTATCAATAAGACGGTGCCGCATACAACCATAGGTGCCCCTGTAGGCTAGTAGGTAGTGTACTAGCTTGTCAGTCTGGGGGTTGTGGGTTCGATTCCCAACGAAGACCTTGATTTTTTTTCACTACAAAAATAAAAATTGACTGTCGGTGGGGCTGCTTAGTGATGAAGGCATGGCCACTGATCGCTGTGCTGTCTTATATACGGCAGTTAATTTCCCACTATCCTTCTACTTTCACCACCTGTTTCATCTCTACTCTATCCCTTTCCTAAAGAATGTAGCACGGTACTTGACTAAATAGACATTGTTGCCTGAAGTGCTACTTCTCTTCAAAAAAAAAAAAAAAAACATAATTACAATGGAATCACTGCGAGATTCTTTCTTTAGCAAGTTATTTACAGAAACGGTGATGCTGATTAGCTTCCATGGTTGCCTGATTTTACTGCTCCGAACTTCTTTTTGTGGGGATATTTGAAAAGCAAGGTTTATGTAAACAAACTAGAAACGCTTGAACAACTCAAACAAAATATACGTGATGAAATACTGCGTGCAATGTGTGAGAATGTAATGAAAAATGTAATGAGGTTCGCATTTGTGAGGCTAACAGAGGTGGACATTTATCTGATATTGTATTCCATACATAAAATAAAACATTTATGAATATAAAATCTATTCTCTTTCATTTAATTAAAAATTATAAACAAAGTAGTATAACTTTCCGGCGGATAACCTATATTTACTACATCACCTAGCATACATAGATGCAGCTGTGGTAAATACTTTAATGTGTAATGAACACTTCAGATTTATTTAATATTCATTTGAATAACATTTACAATTTAAATTTTTAACTTTTGCCAATGACTTAAAAATGTTTAAAATTTTAAACTTCAAATAAAATAATTCTAAAAAATATTCAATAGCATTTAATTAATTTATTGCATTATAATATTGTGGCTGCATATTTCTGTCAAGCAAAGGTTTCAAATATCAATCAATCAATCAATCATTTAAGATTTTAATAATTTTTGTAAAATGTGTGATTAGATTTGAAACTTAAATAAATAAATTGATTTTGCCTTTATTATAACTAAAATAAATAAAATGTAATATAATAAAAAAATTGGGATAAAAGCAACATTTTATATGACTGGGTCAAACATTTTGTAAAATATTTTGCTTCATTCTATATACAGTGACAAAATTAATGTCAAGTCAGCAAAGAGAGCAAGCAAAAATTTTTAAAGGAAATTAATGAAATTTAAATTAAAAACTCTTCGCTTAGAGCTTTAAAGAGCAAAATTAATATTTTTATCAAAAATGAATTGTCCTTTATTACTCATGCTCCTATTTTTAAATATTATCCATTACATTAGCAATTTTTATGAAATTCATAAAGATCAGCTCCATTATTTATAAGGAAGGAATTCTTAATTTTTATTAGTATTTTTGAAGTCGCTCCGGTTTTTATACTCTCTATTTACCGACTCATTAAACCATTCACACTCATAACTTGAGTTATTGGGTACAATATCCAATACATTAATTCATGGTGCCAAATAAAGGACTCACTTTAATAAACTTCAAAATATCATAAACAAAATCAGCCAAAATCAAATCATAGAATGTCAAGAATTTAACTGTCATTCTTTGACATTTATTTCGTAAAAAGTTGGGCAATTTTAAGCAGATAACGTTATACCCTTGAGCAAAAAATTGTTAATTGTGAAAATTTACTATCAAAATGGTGTAAATTTCACTGTATCGCTTCGTTAAATTCGTGCAGGCTCCTTCTCGAAATCAAGCTCCTTCTGAGACCGCTGTGCACAGTTTAATCGCTAAATTCGTGGCTCATGGTATTGATGCTGACAGTAAACAAAAACAAAAGGCTCGTAGTATCCCTAGTGATGCAAAGATAGCTCCTGTATAGCAAAGTGTTGAGAATGAGTCATACTAGGCAGTAATGATGAATGATAATTGAAAGAGCCGACATCAAAGTATGAAAAAGCGATGTCGCTATGAACGCTTGGCCGCCACAAGCCAGCTATTCCTGTGGTAACTTATTTGACACCTATTGTTAAACACTTCTCAAACCAAAAGGATCGATAGGCCGGATGTTTTGCTGTCCCTGGCATCACTAGGGGTACTTTGCCCGATTTTTTACATAAAAATCTTCATCTTCACGCTTAAAAAGTTTAATTCGTTCAAGAATTTAAACCAACTGACCATTGTTGGCGTCGAACGTTTGTGATGTGGCTATTTGGAAAACTTGTTTTCAATAAAATATCCACAAACAGTCCTCGAAAAGTCATTACACCCAAAGAAACTGGCCATATGGTGAGATTTGCGGTCAGGCGGCATTATTGGCACGAATTTTTTTTTTTTCTGAAAAAGGAATGACCGCTACTAAGTTATGATAACGAAATTTTTGTGGCCACCATTGACTAATGTTGACATCAGTGATCTTGAGTTTCAGCAAGTCGGCATTACAAGTCACACAGCCACCCAACTATTACATAAGAAATTTCTCGGTTGAGTAATTTCTTGATTTGGTGATTTTAATTAGCCGCCACGTTGAGTAATTTCTTGATTTGGTGATTTTAATTAGCCGCCACGTTCTTGTGATTTAACACCGCTGAATTATTTTTTGGGAGCATTTGATGGATCCACAAACAACAATTACGATCTGAAAGATAAGACGAAACGTTGTTGCAAAATTTTATGAAATGAACGGACATCTGTCGACGTAGCCAGTTGCCTCGCATCATATTCCATTACTAATTTCTATATTTCTACTTTACATTCCTACAAATAAAACTAAGGTCGTGAAAAAAGTACTTATTTTAAGCCAATTTATTTCCTAACCTCAAATTCACTTAGATAATACTAGTGTTAAGTTGTTTGGTTTAGTTCCTGTTTATGCATAAGTGTAAATATGAATTAATTTACAAACATTCAAATTAAAATAATTTATTTCTCTAAAACAAAATCATCTTTCTAAAGAAACACATCGCTTTTATTTATAAAAAAAAAACAAGAAAAGAAAACGTGACTTGAAATAAATCATTAAAATGATTGTGGTAATAATTATTCAATTGATAATACCGGTCACAACAACAAGTGTAAAAGCGTGTGTAAAGTCAAATTACAACACTTACATTTGTCTGCATGTGTGTGTATGTGTCGTTAAAAAAAAAATAATACAGTTTATTGCTATTTCCGGAATGAACATATTAAAAAAATTTTTATGCATTTTTCAGCTCTGCTCCGCACATAAATTTACACGTTTCAAATTGTCTGCATAAATTATTTTTCAAGTCAACAAACATTTATGTTTGACATCAATTTCTAGTTATTTATGGTGAACAACATATTTTTATGTAAAAAGTTTTTTTTGTGGAAAAAAATTATTTAATAAAATATTTTTTAAACAAAGAGACCAAAAAACATACTGGAAAATTATTTTTTTATAAAAAGTACTTTTTGAAAGAAGTACTTTTTGGAAAAAGGGCACTGAATAACTTGTATTAAAATTATTTTTATAAAATAATTTTTTTATAAAAATAATTTTATAAAAATAATTTTAATACAAGTTATTCAGTGCCCTTTTTCCAAAAAGTACTTCTTTCAAAAATTATTATTATAAAAATAATTTTAATACAAGTTATTCAGTGCTCTTTTTCCAAAAAGTACTTCTTTTAAAAAAGTACTTTTATAAAATGTTTTTTTTATTTAAAAGAAAACAGTGGTTTTTAATTATAATTCTAATTCTAATTTTTGAAAATAAAAAAAGTTTCTTTTTTAAATTAGTTTTTAAAAATAATTCATATTTACACTTATGTAAGTATAAATAGTTTTTAAAAAAAGATAAGTATTTTAATAAAATGTATTTTTTCTTAAAAGGTTTTTATTAAAGAAAAGGATTTTTGAAAAATAATAACAGCAGCTTTTTTAAGAAGCAAACATTTTGGAAAAACAATGAATTTTAGGGTACTTTTATGAAAGAGCCGTAAAAATTCATCATTGCCTTGATTTTCATCTCTTACTGGAACTAATTTCCAAAAATTATTCTTTTTCTAAGTGATTAATTAAGATAACTCACTGGACTATTAGTTGTAATTATTAATCAATTCGCCTTGAGCGAGAATTAGATTTAAAAAGTGGAAAAAATTACTTTAAAATGTAAATTAAATTATTGATTTAAAAAAATAAAATAAACAAATCTAAAAAAATGTTGAAAAATCTTGATTATGCTATTAATAAAATAAAGTAAATATTGAGAAAAAAAATCCATTCACGTACCGGTCGTTCATGAGTTATTGTTGTATGTGAAAAAAACAAACGCAAACAATAACAAACCGTTTTGAACGGCCAAATAAGTTCTATATCTGCTTTAAAAATCTAATGACATCATACGCCACGATAGAGAATAAATAACCAAAATAATATTTTGTTTTATTGAAAACATTTTTTGACTATTTAAAGTTAAAAATTATCGATGATTCACTATCACGAGTCAATTTTTTTTTATATCCATACATACTCAAACGGCAATTATGTTTAAGCGAATTCGCTTAAAATGATTAATTGTATTTTTCATTTAATAATTAAGTTTAATGTTTATAATTGTTTTTAATAAATATAAGTTAAAAATTAATATATAAAATTATAAATTAATACAAAGTTGCTATCCAGACTTATTCTAATTAATTTCTAAAAAAAGCATAATAGCGGCAAGAACAAAGAAAGGAATTGTGGCAACACCAAAAATCAATAAGAGAGAAAATATATGTAATTCCATGAACCAGATGGTAGCGATGGCGATGGCGAATAAACTGATATTAGCCGGCAACTTAACCTTCAAATTTTATACATAAACAATTTTTATTATTTTTTATATGGAATTTAACATTTAGGGCAATGGCCAAAATTAATAATTATCTAATAATTATCTATCGTTACCACCTGATAATTTATTCGCCTTGATAAACCCAATTGGTAATTTTAAACTTGTTAAAAATATGTTCCTGTCACCTGATTTTAATTTTGTAACATTGCGCAAGCAAATTTCTGAAATTTTAGTCGGTAACTACTAATTTTCTTTAAAAAAAACACACACACACACAAAGAGCCAATTGATAATTTTTTAAAAATTGTATACATTGGGTTTTTTAACAAAAAGTTTTTTTTCAGTTGTGGCAACACTTACATTTAGTTTTTTGACATATTCGTAGTAGATGCATTGGCAATTGTTACAATAAATTCAATTTCGCACAAAACTTACATTAAAATCCACTATGAAAATGGTGTTTCTGCTAAAGTTATATTTCGTAAAATTCCTGATATTTTCGAACAACATAATCGTCCTTCTGGGAACGCTATTAAGAATTTGGTCGTTAAATTTAATACAAAATGTGCGAACACCAACGCGTGCTTGACCGCATCGTTCAACTGAAAAATTGACAGCCGTGACTCACAGTGTTGAAGCAGATCTAAATTTGTCACTTCCTCGACGTTCTCAACAATTGGAGTTATCCAAAACCAGCACCTGGTGAATTTTGCATAAGGATTTGACTTTAAAGCCTTACAAGCCTTCAACTGGCGCAGGAACAACCGGCTAGTTTTTACGAAAAAATAAATAAATGGAAAAGTTTGTTTTGAGTGTTAAGAAATCCAAAATGTTATGTATAAAATAAATATTTTCGTATAACCAAATCAACTACTACCGGGTGTCCACCGGGAAATTATACCACTCTTTTTGTTTATAATTTTTGATTAAATGAATGAGAATGGATTTTATATTAATTAATTATAATGGAATACAATATCAGATAAATGTCCACCTCAGTTAGCCTCACAAATACGAGCCTTTTTGAGCACATTTTTCACTACGTTTTCATACATATCACGCGGTATTTCATTAATTTCATCACGAATATTTTGTTTGAGTTGCTCAAGTGTTTCTGGTTTGTTTGTGCATAAACCTTGCTTTTCAGATATCCCCACAGAAAGAAGTCTGGAGAAGTCAAATCAGGCAACCTTGAAGGCCAATCATTATCACGAGTTTCAAATAATGTTAACAAATCTTTTGAGATTAATCTAATTAATTCATTTTTTCAAATTAATAATGTTTATAATAGTCTTAATAAAATTCTTGATTTAATTTTTTTAGTTCTGATTTGAATTTCTCTCTCAATAAATGTTTTTCTCCAATTTCTCCAGCTACTTGTCATCATTTTGCTTTGGAATTTGAAATTGAATTCTGTGAATATCTATCAATAACTTTTAGTGAAGACGTTTGCTACAATTATTATAATTGTGATTTTGATGCAGTAAATGCAGTTCTTAATACTGTTGATTGGTGCAATTTATTGGATAATGATATTGTCGGTATTTGTTATGAAGCTTTTTTAAAAAATATTGTCTCTATTTTACGTAATAATATTCCATTGGCTAATCCTAAGGTACATAAACTTCCATGGTATACTGAGGGTCTAAAAAGATTAAAAAGCCTTAAAAATAAATACCACAAAAAGTTTAATTCATCAAAAAGTGTTGCTGATAAGCAGAATTTTCTTCATTATGAAAGGGAATTCAATTTTTTAAATAAATTCTTATAAAGGGTGTTTTTTTAAGCCCAATAGAACTTGAAATTGTAAAAAATAACACAAAAAATTAAATTGTAATCAAAATTTCTTTTTTATTCGAAGGATCAATACGTGACATTAACATTTGAAAATGATTTCGGGCATATGGGCACCGCGGCTGTTCTTGACGAAGCGCATTCTGGACGTCCAATTTTGGGCCACTTTTTCGAGCACTGCTGGGCGTATGTCACGAATAACACGAACAATGCTGTCCTCCAAGGCGTCAATTGTTGCTGGTTTATCAGCATAAACCAGTGACTTCACGTAGCCCCACAGGAAATAGTCGAGTGGTGTCAAATCGCACGACCTTGGAGGCCAATTGACAGGTCCATTTCTCGAAATCAACTTATCGCCAAATTTTGATTTCAATAAGTCGATGGTTGCGTTCGCTGTATGGCACGTAGCGCCATCCTGTTGAAACCACATCTCGTCCGGATCAATGTCATCCATATTTTCAAACAAAAAATCATTGATCATGGTGCGGTAACGATCTCCATTGACCGTAACGCGAGCTCCGGCCTCATTTTTGAAGAAATAAGGTCCGATGATGCCACCAGCGTGAAAACCGCACCAAACGGTGCATTTTTCTGGATGTAATAGAGTCTGTAGGGTCTGTTGTGGATTGGTCTCACTCCATATGCGGCAATTTTGCTTATTAACAAACCCGTTAAGCCAAAAATGCGCCTCATCGCTGAACACAATTTTGCGATAAAACAACAGGTCAGTTGCCAACTGCTCTAGAGCCCAATCGGCGAAAGAACGACGCATATAATGGTCTCGTGGCTTCAATTCCTGCACCAGCTGGATCTTATACGGGTGTAGGTCGAGATCTTTGCGCAAAATTTTCCACGTAGTGGACGGACAGAGCCCCAATTCCTGCGACCGACGACGAATTGATAAATTTGGATCTTCTTCCATACTTTCGTTTACAGCGGCGATATTCTCTTCAGTACGCACATTCCTTCGATGTGTTGGTGTTATTGCATCCTCTAGAGAGTATGTGGTACGAAATCTATCGACAGTTCGACGAATGGCTTGTTCAGATGCACGATTATGTACGCTATAAAAAATGACGAAGTCGTCTATAAGTTGCGCGAATCGACGACTGATTTTCAAAGTAAATTTGGATAATTTCGTAGCGTTGTTCAAGCGAGAGTCTATTCATGATGATTTGTCAGAGTATACTGAAACAAATAAAAAAAAATGTTTCATCAAAATTTAATTTTTTGTGTTACTTTTTACAATTTAAAGTTCTATCTAGCTTAAAAAAACACCTTTTACAATCAATATATACTGAGTTTTAATGATTCGGTAAAGCATTAATCCTAAACGTTTCTGGAGTTTTGTTAAATTTAAAAGAAATTGCTCTACTGTACCTGTCATAATGACACATAATAATGGTGTAACATCTAATTCTTTATTTAATTCTCTTAATCTTTTTTCTTCTTATTTTCCATCTAACTTTAATAATTCTGCGTTTTTATTTGATCAGAGTACCATAAGCGGGTTACATTCTTTTTTGGATTTTGGATCTTTACAAATTTCAAATGTCGACGTTGAGCAAGGAATTTGTAAGCTTTCATTTAAATGCGATAATGATGGCGTTTCAGCTTTTCTTTAAAAAAAATGCTTCTCATCGTTAGTTCTGCCTTTGAGAATTATATTCAATCAATCTCTAAAGTCCGGTTATTTTATGCAAAAATGGAAATATACTTCTATTTTACCAGTTCACAAGTCTGGCAGTAAAATAATATGAAAAATTATAACAAATATTTTTTTTTTGTTTTTTTCAATAATTATTTATTGTGTCTTCAAGAAACTGAACTAACAATAAGTTTTAAAATCTTAAATTCTAAAAAAAAGTTTTAACCTTTTGGGTAAAAAAATTTGACATTAAAAAAAAAACAAAACAAATAGTTCTAAGATGTGTCATCTGTAGCATTGAGGATTAAAGCTGCGGTATCCCTCTTTTTTAATCGGCTATGTCCACTATAATTCAAGATATTGCGAGCTTCATTAAGTATTTGCCTGCGTATTTGATGATTTCTGTAGTCACCAGCGGTATGTCTAAATCACATTGTATGTTTGAATTTCTGAAGTACCATGGAGCGGAAGTTATCAACCGTAAAATTTTATTTTGCATACGTTGGATTCTATCCACATTTGAAGCTGAGGCAGTGCCCCAAAGTTAGATTCCGTAAGACCATATTGGTTTTAAAATAGTCTTGTAAATTAGAAGCTTACCATCTAGGCTAAGTTTTGAGTTCCTGCCAATAAGCCAATGTAGTTGTGTTAGCTTAAGTTTCATTTGTGTTAGCTTTGAGTCAATATGATGTTTCCATATAAGGCGACGGTCAAGATGTATACCAAGATATCTCACATAATTATGGTGTGGAACAATCTGATTATTGATTCGAACGGGTGAACAATTATCTCTTCGTAGGGTGAAGGTCACATGAATGCACTTTTGAACGTTCACTTTAATTCTCCATAATTTTAACCACAACTCTAACTGAGTTATATGTTGCTGAAGATTTATGGATGCTTGATGGGAGTTTTCATGCGAACTTAGACACGCTGTATCATCAGCATACGTAGAAGTGTAGACAGTTTCACTTACAGGCATATCGGAGGTATATATCAAGTATAAAACTGGTCCAAGAATGCTACCTTGTGGTACGCCTGAGGAAATTGGTTTGGATACACTAACGAAGTCTCCTTCAACAACAGACAACTTCCGTCCAATTATGTAGCTTTTTAATAGGTTGCTTATATTACAAGGCAAGTGAACGGCCAGTTTCAGAAATAGACCTTCATGCCAAACTTTGTCAAAAGCCTGAGAAACATCAATAAAAATAGCTGAACAATACTTATTCTCTTCAAAAGTCCTTCTTATCACCTGAACCAATCTATGGGTTTGTTCAATTGTGCTATGTCTACTTCAAAAACCAAATTGATGGTCTGGAATACACCCACTATCCCTTAGCATCGGAGACAATTTATCCATAAGCAACTTTTCGAAAACCTTTGAAATAGTTGGTTATAGACTTATGGGCCTATACGACTCGGTTTTGGTCAGGTCCTTACCCGGTTTTGGAATCATTCTAACTTTAGAAATCTTCCAGTGGTCAGGATAGTATTCAAGCCGTAAAATGGCATTAAAAATGAATAGCATAATTCTGACTACAATACTGGGAAGCTCCTTCAACATTTTGTTACTTATGCCGTCCATACCAGGAGCTTTTTTCGGATTTACTTCAGAAATTAACTTTTGTACTTCACGCAACCTAAAATTCAAGGGTCGAGGGGGTTATCCAACTACGCTCGGCAAATTAACATCATCAGTACATATGTTTGGGGTGAATACATCTTTCAAGTAATCGGCAAATAAGTTTCAGCGTCACTTCTTGCCCAATCTCCACTGATATTACGTAGAGGTGGCTTGTACTCAACGGGCCTTTTAAGGTTTTTTGTAGCACGCCATAAAGAATAATTGGAGTTTGCTGTAGCATCGAGGCCCTCCAGATATTTCTCAAAAGATGCAGTTTTTTCAAGTGCTAGTAAATCTCTAAGCCGCTTTGTGCATTCTCTAAGTCTCTGCCTCTGCAGGGGCGATCTGTGTTGTTGCCAATCTCTTCTAGCTCTTCGTTTTTCCGTTACGAGACGTTCTATGTCTGAAGAATAGATGTGACCTAAAGTAGTCTGCGGATGTTTAGTTGTTGCAATTAATTAACAAATATTACAAAAATATTTGAGCATATTGTCTACGACAAATTATTTTTTCTGGTTAAGCGCCATATTTCAGTTTCCCAGCATGGTTTCATGGCTGGAAGTTGAACTACTACTAACTTAGCTATTTTCACTAAAATTTGTATAAGTAATTTCGAGAAAAAGTTTCAGGTCGATACAATCTACACGGACTTTGCTAAGGCATTTTTGATCGTGTACCACATGAATTGTTGCTCTTTAAATTATCCCAGATTGGAATTCATTCTGAGATGTTATCTTGGTCTCGTTACTATTTATTAAATAGGCATGCTGTAGTTTCTATAGATGGAGTTTCTTCAAATTATTTTATTCCAACCTCGGGCATTCCTCAGAGTAGTATTTTAGGACCTCTTCTCTTTAACATTTTTATTAACGACATTGCACACTGTTTTAAGTCCTCTCAGTTTTTATTGTATGCTGATGATTTAAACATTTTTAAGCCAATAAGACTGTTTAGATCTTCAAGAAGATTTAAATAGGTTGAGTTCTTGGTCTGTCCACAACGGTATACCTTTTGACGTAAATAAATGTTTTACTATGACTTATCATAGATGTCGTAATATTTTGATATCTCAATATAGAATCAATGATCATTTATTATCATCAGTTGATGAGATTTTAGATTTGGGTGTAGTTTTTGATAATAAACTTATCTTTTGTTAATCATTTATTACGGCTGTATGCATAAAAAACGCTTACTTGAGTTTTTAAGTGCACGTTAGCTAACAAACACTTTAAGGCTAACAGACGTTTGTTAAAAAATGGTATTCATAAACAGTACTTTAGCTAATGTATGCTTTAGTAAAATTAGTATTTTGATTTTGGCAATGCCACTATTTTCAGTTGTCACGTTGTAATTAAAGATGTATAAAAATCAATATATGTATTTATCCGAATATTTAGATCCATAAAAAATGTTTTTATTGTTTTCAACAAAATCAACATATTGTTTTTTTGTTTTTTTATCAATCTTTTTAATAAAAAGCAAAGAACCCAAAAAAGGTCAATTTGCAAGGCTTACGAAGAACTTGCAAAGAATTTATTCCTATTAAAAAAATAATTATTCGGATAACGAGCTTTGTTTTGATTATATGTACATCAATAAAACTTTTGTTTAAAATAATTAATTTTATAGTAGTTAATTAGAAATTTTAATAAAAAATCTTTAAAAAACTTTTATTTTTTATTATTTTTTCGCTATTTCACCACACCGTTGGTTGGTTGTTTATTATTTTTGTTTTTCCTGATGATGCCAACTAACAGTGTGGCGAAATATCGAAAAAATAATAAAAAATAAAAGTTTTTTAAAGGTTTTTTATTAAAATTGACCTAGTGCTTTCTAATTAACTACTAAAAAATATTAAAAAGATCAAAAAACTATAACTAATATAATTAATTTTAATTATATTTTTGTAAAATATAAAAGATTGATGTAAAAATGTTTTATATTAAATGGCGTGTTATATTTTAGTTTTTAATATTATTTGTATACTACAATTTGTTTTTAACCCTTAACGGCCGAGAGCTTTTTTTGTAATACTCGCCCATAGCACGACGGAAAATTAGGTGAAATTCTAAAACGTTTATAAGGATGAAAACTTAAACTAAACTGATTAAAATGATTTATTTAGATATGAATTCAATATATTTACTTGATTTTTAATGTTATAAATAAAATTAATTTTTATAATATATTTATATTTATATATTTATATATAATTATATATATAATTATAATATATAATTATATATATTTATATATTTATTTATATATTATATAAATGAAATGAAAATTAAATTCTTTTCATGTCCCCGTAGCGGGGCCTTTCGTTTTCTATGGCATAAGTACTATGTCCTCTCAGCGGGGCCTTTCGGCCGTTAAGGGTTAATAAACATTTTTGGAATAACAAGGTAAAACTGTTAATTGAGCCATTTACATACATAAGTCACAACTGAGCAGTTTTTTTTTTCATTTTTAATATATAAAAGAAAGTGATGTTAGTTACTACGCTTATAACTCGAGAATGCCTGGACCGATTTCGGTGATTAGCACCAATTCGGACAGGTCTCCGGCCAAATAAGAAGAATACACAAGAAAATTTTGGAAAATTTCCCAAAAAAAAAAAAAATTATGAAGAAAATTCATTTTCACATACATTTTTTTTACAACGCTATCTTAACTCAAGAACCCATAAAAAAACATGATTGTAAATGCTATATTGCCAGTAGATGGCGTTGTATGCACACTTGGCAGATGCAATGACATATGTTAGTAGTCAAAAAAGTCATGAAAAATGTGATTGAAGCAAAAGTTTTAAAAGAAAAATATAAGGGCGATGTGTTGAAACCACGCATTCCTATGATTCCTCCAGATTTGCCGTTTGATTTTAAATGGCTTCAGTTCCCCATACCTGTTGCTTTTCAATGATCCCTGTTTTTTTGCACTTTCAGTTATATGTATCACGTTCACGTGCTTTGTTTTTCAATACCGCGAACCAAAATCGATCAAAAAATATCGAAGAAATGACTTGCAAAGCAGTCACGGGCACGCTAGTTTTTAATAAATTTGAAATTAATAAGTTGAAAAGTATTGAGATTTGTTTGAGAGGAGTATTGATAATTAACGGTATAACAAAAATGTTTATTTTGAAAGTGGCGTAAGTCGCTGTACTCAGCAAATTAATTGCGGAGCTTCGTGTGAAAGAAATGGAAACATGTAATAGTGTGTATGAAGTATTGTTGTGATTATTGGACTTATTTTTATTAGTACGAAAGAATAGTGCAGTTTACTTAGCATTATTTTTAGTTTAATTAGCATTATTTTTATTATTCTCAGGATGTTGCTTCGTGTTGTATAAAATATCTAAGAATGTCACAACTCAGACTAGTTGAAATGGCTAAAAATTAAAATGTTATATAAACTAATTTAAAATAAAAAAGATGACAATAACAAAGTAACTTATGTCACTTTTAAAACAAACGGCTCAGTTTATTGTAAACACAATTTGTTTTGTTTTTGAACTTTCAATAATAAAATTGAACTGTCAATTTATTGTAGGTTTAACGTAGGTTTTTCCTACTTTAAAGTTAACATAGGTATGTTAAGGTAAAAACGTTTTTTTAAATACAGCTTTAGGAAATTGTGCTTAACAACGGCAGTTAAACCTACTTTAGGTTTTTATGCATACGGCTGTTAAACTATATAATACCCAAGGCATATTCTATGTTTGCATTTGTCCCTCGAAATTCGGATCATTTGTTTGATCATTATACACAAAAAAGGTTTTGTTTTCTGCTTTTGTCAGATCTAAGCTGGAATACGCATCATTTATTTGGAGCCCAAATGCTAATGTGCATATTAAGCGAATTGAGAGAATTCAAGTTAAATTTATTAAATACGCTCTTTATTTTTTAAATTTTTCTATTTCTTCAAACTTCCTGCCATCTTATGCAGACAAATGCGCCTTAATTTCAACGAAAACTCTTGAGGTTAGGCGTAATGTTGCAGCAATGATATTTTTGCACAACATTATTTCGGACGTAATTGATTGCCCTGATTTAATACATTTTATTAAATTACATGTACCTTCTAGGTCACGAAAAGGTCATGGTTATTTTTTCTACATAGATATTCACAGAACTGATTATGGTATGAATGAACCGCTTACTAAAGTAATGCGATTGTTTAATTCCTATTGTAATGAATTAGATATAACTTTATCTATTATTAGGTTTAAAATCATTTTAAATAATTTGTTAAAATAAATTAATTACTTTAGATGTAAGTTGCTAGTCTGTAAGGATAATATTGTATCCATAGACTGAAATAAATAAATAAATAAATAATTGATTTCTTGAAGTAATTTGTTGTGTGCGATGTGGCACCGACTTGTTGATACGACATGTTAATCAAGCCCAAAACATGCAGTTGTGGCGTTAAAAAGTTTTTAATTACATCATTATATCGCTTCCCATTCACAGTTACCATTACGTCGTTTTCATTTTCAAAAAAGTAAAGTCCAATGATTCCTCCGAATTAGACACCAGAGTGTCACTTTTAATGGATGCAAAGGTGACTATTGAATAATTTGAGGGTTTTCCATTTCCCAGAACCGACTATTCTGTTTATTTACATATCCATTCAAATGAAAATGTGTCTCGTCACTCATTATGATTTTCGGAGTTGTCATGGGCGATGTGTAACATCCTATTGGCATATGTACGTCGGCGTAAATGGTCTTGTGGAAGAAGCTCTTGTGTCAAGTGAATCTTATATGGGAACAAATACAAATCCCTGTGCAAAATTGTAGCCAACGTTGTTGTTTGAAGACCAAATTCCTGAGCTCAACATCGAATTGAGGTTGATGGTTTGTTTTGAATACTTTCTTGAGCAGCAATAATGTTTTTAGCCGATCTTGCAGTACATTGTGTTCCATGCTTGGGCCTATCACTTACAGACCCTCTTTCTTCAAAATCATTCACTACTCGGTAAATAGCAGAGTAGCGAAGTATTCACTCACTGTTCATACATGTATGAATATGTACATTTCATTTTTTAGCCGCTTCTTCTCATACATGTGTGAGAGACTACAAATTATTTTGTGTTTTCTCATTTGTGAATGCGACGATTTATTTTTTTCTTTCTTTCCATAAGTGAAAAAATGAGAAACACACAAGTGTTCATTTTCGAATATTTACAATTTTGATAATTTTTCACAAATGAAAAGGTAGTAAAAATATGTGCGTTAAGCGTTCGCGTACATAAACGCACATATTTGGTAATGTGCAATTGTAGGCTTATGCAGAAAAAAAAATGTTTTTTTTTATTTCTTTTAGAATATATTGCAATATTGTATTTTGAGTTATAATGTACCCATGTGTTTTTACTACATTTTACGGTAAACTGCGATCGTAGGTAGAACATTTTTTCACGTTCATTTTTGAGAAATTTTATAAAATTTCAACGTTCATAAATGAACATGTACATTTATGAAAAATAACATTAATAAGAAGTAGCTAATTTATCATTTATCACATATGAATAAGACTAATAATTCTTGTTGTTCGCATTCATGTATGAAAATAACCAGAACATTTTTTGTTGTTCGTTTATGAATGTGAAAAATAAATATAAAATTTTAGATTTCTCATTTAGAAAAAATATCATGAATGTTGATTTTTGAATGTTCATAAATGAAAAATTCTGAACCCTGATAAATAGTACGTTTTGTTCGCACATTGTTTCTCCCAAAAATTTCTCATCGTCACAGTAATCGATGATTGATTTTGATGAAATATTTTAACGATTAAAACACGCTGGTTTATCGAATATTTTTCCATAATAAATTTGCCACGTGTCTACTTCACGACCAAAATGGCGGCGAAACAAAGTAGTATACCTTCCCGGCGGATACCCTGTATAATAATATCATGTAAATTTAGCTGATTTCACATTTAATATACTTTTCTTTTACCTGCTACATTTTTTATTCTTCAAAAATAACAAAATTATATTTTAAAATGTTGATGTCTTCTGATGTCTGTCTTGTTCTTTGATAATAAGCCTTACGGTATTTTGTCAATTATTTATAAAAAATGTTCATTAAAAGTTAACTGCAAAATTTTGAATTTTGTCTATTCATCCGTTTGAACTTTCTCTGTGTTAACAAAAATGTTCGCTTTAAGAGAAATGAATGCTCATAACAATTGATATTTTTTTAAATATTTCTTTGTGTCCAATTATAACATACTTATATTATTTGTGTATATACTGTAAAATTGAGGTTATCATGTTAAAAGACTAAGAATAATTCACAGTCATATGTTATTGTACAAAAAAGTCTTTGACCCTCAATTGTTAAATTTCTTTGTATTTTATACAAATGTATTTTCATATTTTAACCATTTCTGTAGCAAATATATGTATTACCGTTTTCACATTAAAATTTCTCTTTATGCTTTTGTTTAATAATTAAAAAGAAATTCTTTGTTTTTTTTCAACAAAAATGAAAAAACTAATAACTTGTAGGTCAAGTTTTATGGATAATTTCAGTGTGACATGTGTACGACTAAATAATCTTATTATTATGTTTGTTAACATAAATATGTTTTCCATGTATGAACACAAGTCTGTATTTGCTTGTGCATTATGCGACACAATGTTATTGTCAAGTACGTAATATACATTTTAATGGGTAAAAAAATCATATGGTCAATGTATTACAGAAAAAAAGCTTAAACAATTAAATAAAATTCAAATATGAACATGTAATGTTGTTAATAAAAATAACAATTAGATCCTTTTAAAGCATTTTCAAAAAAAAAGTCCATCAAATGACATTAACATGGTGCTATTTACTTTTGCATATTGTTGCTGTGTGAATTGACTGTCAACAAATGTTCTATATGTATTGAGTGGTCAAGCTTGAGTTTGCTTAAAACACACACTATTTTTAAAAACTAACGTTTTATTGATAAAGTGGACAAATTGGAATTATTAACGGAATATAGTGTCAGACAGATACCCGGTCTTTTCACACAATTTTGAAGCACATTGTGCAACTAAGCTTCGCTTATCTCATCAGTGCAGCACCGAACGAGGCCTCCAAATTTACATTGATAAAACAAGAAATTATGCTAGCGAAAAATTTTCTGCAGTCTTAAAATCTTTCCAAGATGACTGCCGGTCGGTAATAAATGTATTATGACCGTGTGAAAGATTATTTATTTTTAAGGAGTTTGGAAACTTTACGAAACAACTCGAGTCTGGTAGCAAATTAAATTATTTAATTGAATATGTAAATACAGAAGTTCGGCTATAGATAAGTACAATTCTAACATATAAATTAGAACTGCTTCTATTTGCCTTAGTTTAACAAAAAGGACAATGATGGATTCAGTTATTAAAACACACTTGAATGCTTTATAACTATTGAACCCATTATTGTCCTTTTTGTTAAAATGCTTAAAGGACAAACTAAGGCAAATAGAAACAGTTCTAATTTATGTATCAGAATTGTAATTATCTATAGCCGAACTTCTGTATTTACATTATGGTGACCCCGATGTTTCAACACTCCTTCCTACAAGTGGAGATAAACTTAGGGTGTTTGAAAATATCGAAACATGAACACAAACATTTGAGGGACATTAACCGGTCCAAAATAGAACTTCCAAAAACATTTGTTACATTTAAGGAAAAATTGCAACCCAGCAGATTCTCCTACACCACAACACTCCATTAACATTAGCACAAAGCTAAATCACAAAATCAACTCCAAAGGGCTACAACATGCTGACATTAGAGGAGCTTGTACAGGTGTAAGAGAAGAATGCGGAAGAAATAATTTGGGCCATTTTCAACATAAAGAAAACGCCCAGAGAAAGGAAATCCATAGACTATTACGAGAAAAAATCCGAACAACTCGAAGAACTTTGGAAAAACTTCAAAAATTAGACAACCGCATAAGAAGAGATCCTGCAGCAGCAGAAGATCATTCATACTTCAGTCAAAAAGTGCATGAAAATATGAGCAAAAGGTTTAGAGAAATTGATTACGAAATACAAATACACATAATAAATATAAATATAAAAGGCAGCCATCCTGCTCAAGTCTTTATTTTTCACGGACCAGCACTGAGGGGATGATCCTTACAAATGCAATGCATTGTGCCAGAACTAGGAAATTATATTATGGGGAGGAGAAAAGAATGGAGTAGTGTTTGTAGACATTCAATTTGAACTTTCTTACATTGAAAGTATCAAAAAAAGTCCTCTGGAGGGTGTTTATTTCACATACGGACTGTTCTGTTAAAAAACGAATTTTCCCTGTAATGCTTAGTGCAATTCACTGGAAAGTGTAACCACAAATGGATGAGCTGTTAACGAAAATCGAGTTAGAGAACTTACTATTTTAGTAATGATAACAGACTGAAATGCATTCCACATTGCGTCGATGCTCTAGAGAATCAATAAAGTTGGATACCATACTGTCCCCAATGAGCCTATTGGCCCTTTCGTATAGCCGTTCGAGTAACTCCAAAATAGACATACATCAGAGTTGCATACTATCTTTGGACGGATATAGGTGGTATAAAAAGTACGAAAATCGGATGAAGACACTTGAAAGCTTCTTTAGAAACTTGAAAAATATATTTAGTTCAGCGAACATCGCACTGAATTTTCATGCCAAGGATATCAAGAACTATATCACCCATATATAGCATCATTCCCAAATACAGATCTATGCGTAAGCATGCAACATTTTGTCGTACGGGCATTAAAATCGACTCTATTCACACGATCCAATTCCGAGATTGTTACGAGATCATGATTAAGCATATCATTCATGTTCTATTACCAAATGAGTACGAATGACAAAGAAGGTCATTTAGAAAAATAAGAAATAGGGTAGGAGAAAGAACGGAGCCTTGCGGTACTCCTGAATTAATCTTGAACTCTTCTGATGATATCCCATCTATAACAAGCCGTATAGTGCGATTCCTGAGAAAACTCGATATAAATCTAGAGAATCTATCACCGACACCAAAAGCAACAAGTTTTGACAGACGTGCATCATGCCACACTCTATCAAACGCTTTAGAAATATCTAGAGCCACCGCCTTACTTTTCCCGAAATGATGTATGGAGTTGCACCATTGTTCCGATAGGAAAGCCAACAAGCCACCCGTAGGTTAAGAGAAACAATTTACTCTCCCTAACCTAAATTTTGCCCACTCGTTATATTAATTATTTTAAGTGAAGCAACACACAAATTAGACGAATGCAAGTTTGATTGTTACCATCGTTAATTGTATCATGTTGGAAATTAGTTACAAGCCTTCATTAATTCAAACCAAAGACGACTGAAGGGGCTGACCCGCAATAAAAATTCTCAATATTTAATATCTCAGAAAAATATAAGAACAATATGGCCTTAATTCAATAAAACAAACTGGATTGTATTTATTTTTTATTATTTTTATTTATGTTTTTAATTAAGACAAAAATATATATAATTACATGTATGTATGTATGTATGTATGTATGTATGTATGTATGTATGTAAGCAGATTATTTAGGTTGATGGCGATTTTTTTATTGTTTATAAATAAATAAATACCTTTTATCACCAAAGAATCACAATAATTATAAAGTGATACAGTTGGAATGTTTTTGTTTAATTGCTTTACTTCTGGCAACAAACGAAAATAATAACAACAATAACATTTAAGAAATTTTATTATGTTTTTGTTCTTTTAATGAAATGATAAGCCAACCAGCTTTTAATTATCAAATTGTCTATTTTTAATTTGTGATTTTTGCTATAAAGCTTAGTGTACACACGACATGCTTAATTGGCATTAATATGCTTAAAAATGGCAACATATGGATATGTCAGTATATAGCATACAGTGGACTCGCAGAAACGTGAACTAATTTTTGCCGAGGGTTTTCGATTTTGTTCACGTTTTGGATTGCATTTTTTCTATAACATATTTTAGTCTCTTTTTGTCTTTTATTTAATTTAAAATAAAGTTCGTTATTTTTCACCTAAGAGACATGTTTTGATTCTACTTTTTGTAAGTTCCTGCCATATTTTAATATATGTACTATGCTACTATGGGTTGAAAAGGGTTTCTAAGATACTAATTTCTAAATTAGTACAGAGATCTTTCCATTTTTGGAAGCTCTGAAGAATGCAATGTTTTCCGTTTTGCAGGACCCGAAAATGTATTATTAACACATTTCGAAATTGCATCTTTTTTGTTTTTTATTGAACAAATCGTTGATTTGACGACATTATATTTTTTCAGCAAACCAGTTACAGGTGAACCTTTCCATAAAAGCTCTAAAATATCTGACTTTTCTTGAAGAGTTAATACTTTTGGTTTGTTATTAGACATATTTTCAATAAAAATATTTTTAGAGATCACTTGTTTATATTCTTTATATGCATAGTCAGCACAGAGAGATGCTTTCAGTAGAACTGCCGCGGTAATACCAAAACTACTTATCCTGCAACAGAAGTTGTTTACAACAAACAAACTACGAGATTCTTCTGCAGGGAATCCCAAAATATTTAAATAAGTTTACAAAATTGAATTTTAACGTTCAATAAAAAGTTCACAACTCTCTGTGTATGGGCCGGCACCCCAAAGTCTATTTCGGAGGTGATCGAACGCGTACAGAAGAGGGCCAATCACTTTAGCGTATTCAACTTTATTGATTATCTAGAGCATCGACGCAATGTAGGTTGTATTTCACAGCTTTATCGTTACTACAATGGTAAATGGTCTTACGAAATTAGGGAACTTGCTCCCGTTACACTCACGTTTTTGGGTTTGACTCGATTTTCGTTAAGAGCGCTTTCATTTGTGGTCGATTGGCCAATGAATCGCACTACGCATTACTTGGAAAATTAATTTTTTAGCAGAACAATTCGTATGTGGAATAAATTCTCTTCAGAGCCTTTTTCCCTGCCACTTTTAATGTAGGGAAATTCAAGTTTAATTGCATTTGCTTATACTTTTTAAACATTTATTAGTAAGTTGAAGCTTGTGTATATTTGTTTTGCCGCTCACTGTTTACTAATTCAATATATCGTATAGACGAAGCTTAAAATTAAAAATGAGATCATTTGCAATTAAAAACCAAAAAATATTAATAATAAATATTTGTTTTATCAAAACTTCCTATCGAGGCCTTTGTTGTCTAGAAATTTATTGGTTAAAAACTTTTTACAATGTCACAAACCATTTAACCAAAATTGGGGAAAATAGTCTCTGTCAATGAAATTTGTCAACATTGTAAAATTAAGTAAAAAAAAAAAATAAATAAATAAAAAATAAATGTACTTGGCCGTTAAAACAAATAAATTAAAATGTCTATAAAAACACAAATAAATGTGAAATTCTACTCTCGTTTAAATTGTGTTATTGATTTGTTGCAGTTTTTAAGCATAAACAATTTTGCTGCTAAATTAAATGAGAATGCTAAATAAGGTAAAAATAAAATACTTAAAAACACTGCAATAAATAACAAAAAACAAATCTACAGTGACAAACAAAATTCTCAAAATAAATTCATGAGACTAACTATCCTCAGTTCTTGTTACTTAGTCACAGCCGATTTTTTGTCATATTTTTTTTACCCTCTTATAACGAGGTCCGTCCTACTGGCAATTACTATAATCATGGTGTTTTTTAGCAAGTTATTTATTTAATTGTTTTTGCAAATCTATTTACTAAATCCTCCATTATAATGGAACTAAAAAAACGTGTACAAATCGTAAATCTAACAATTTAGTTTTTAAGTCCAATGCCAGGCCTAGACAAAAATAATTTTGCATATTTGCTGTTAAAATCTACAAATTTTTTCTCATATTTGAACAACAAAAGATATCGTTCTTTCTAAGACGATTGTATCCACGGTTGTTTAAGATATAGCGCGCTAACGGAATGAATTTGCTTCTAACTTTGGCAAATAGGATTTTGCATATCTTGCGATATCTGCTGTAACCACGACTACGTGCAAGTCTTTGGGAATGTTCGAAAAAACCAGGGCAGTGCAAATATTAGTAGTATTTAATTTTAGCACTTTTGAATTTCTTCTGCATTTGATGCGCGGCCAGTGTCCAATAACAGGGTTCCATAGCATTATATTGGCTTAAGGATCGCATTTCTGGCAATCAGCCAATTTATTTAAATTGCATTTAATTTCATGGGCTTTGCTTCTAAAGGGGTTTTCAACAAGAAATTTGCTTTTTAAAACATATAAAACAAAATGATTCAAATTTTTAATATGTTACGAAGAGTAAAGTTCGGCAATTGTGAATGAAAAATAATATCTGGCAAATGTCCACCACGATCACGCTGACAAATGTCGTTTCTTTCATCAAAATTTTTAGTTCTTTTTTGGCAAAATGGCGATCCTATTTCGTTAAATACATCAGGGATTTTGAGTTTTAAGATGAAAATCGATTCGATTGGCTCCGTATAAACTCTGACCACTAAACTGCTGATTGTTGTGAAATTAAGCGATTGGGAAATGTGACTTGCAATAAATTGATCGTTTCATTGGCTGTGCAAAATATGACACCGTCCTATTGAAACCACATGTCAATAATGTCCACATCGTTAGGGATAGGCCAAAATTAAATTATTAGCATCTCGAGATAGCGTGATCCATTGACCGTTACCGCATTTCCAACCTCATCGAAAAAACCGGTCCAATCAAGTCGCCAGACCAGATAGCGCTCCATGCAGTGACAAAGGGATTCGTTTAAAACAAATATTTTTTTCAGAAAAACCAGCAGGTTGCTCTCGAATGAATTGAGAGAATCTAAGGCGATGTGAATGGTCGGTCGGCTTTAACTCTTGCACCAGTTGAACGTTGCAAGGTTTCAAAGTCAAATTCTTACGTAAAATTCGCCATTTGGTGCTTTTGGATAACTCTAATTTATGAGAACGTCGAGGAATTGACCAAGGAAGGATGACTATCACGAATTTTACGAAATGTAACTTTAACAGAACCACCATTTTCATAGTGGACTTTAAGTATTTTAATGCGACTTCCAGCGAAATTGAATTCATTGTAACAATTGCCAATGCATCTTCTACGAATATGTCAAAAAAACTAATTGTCTAAACTATGTTGTCACAATTGAAAAACAAACTTCTTGATGATACGTTTCCACGTCATAAGCCTATCAAGGACTAAACCGAGGTATTTGATTTCTGTGAGTTCATACATAATCTAGTAATTTATCCTAATAGTAGGACAACAGTCTTTGCTCAAGATAACTGTTTTAGGAATATTTTTCTGCTGAACCTTAATTTTTCGTTGAGTTAGCCACCTTTACAATTTAAGTATATTATCCTGAAAATAAAAAACTGTATCATTAGCATATGTCAATGTGAAAGAAAGAAAAAAATTGTTCCCATGATACTTCATAGAGGGATTCCGGCGTCAATTATTTGAGACGAGCTCTCCAATCCCCTTTTAAAAGAAACTTACAATCGATTAAATAGCTCTCTTTTAGCGTGTACTAGATTCCTTTAACAAATACAGAGTGTCCGCCGGAAAGGTATACTACTTTGTTTTCCCGGCATTTTGGTAAACATTAGTCCTAACAGTTCGTATTTGGCAGTCGCAAATTTATTATAAAAAAATATTGGAGAAACCAACGTGTTTTCATCGTTAAAACATTTTATTAAAATCAATCATCGTGCTAACAAAAAGCACTATTTATCGTGTAGTGAATGATTTCAAAGAAAGAGGGTGATAGGCAAGATCGGCTGAAAACATTACTGCTGCTCAAGAAAGTGTTCAAAACAATCCATCAACCTCAATTCGATGCCGTGGTCAGGAGCTTGGTCTTCAAAGAACAACTTTGGCCACAATTTTGTACAAGGATTTGCATTTGTTTCCATATAAGATTCAGTTGACACACGAGCTTCTTCTACAAGACCATTTACGCCGCCCGCATATACTAATAGAATATTACAGCTTGCCCATGACAATCTCGATTTTCATGAAAAAATCATAATGAGTGATAAGGCACATTTTCATTTGAATGGATATATGTGAATAAAATTATTCAGCAGTCACTTTTGCATCCATATAAAGTGACAGTCTTGTCTAGTGTACAATTAATGAAATACCGCGTGAAATGTGTGAGAATGTAATAAAAAATGTGCTCAAAAGAGCTCGGTTTTGTGAGACCAAAAAAGGCGTGCATTTATCTGATATTGTACTCTATACATCCCCCCCCCGGGGGCAAATTTATGGGAGCCCAGTCCCCTGAAGACAGGCAGGTGGTCAACTGGAAACTCCACTTTATTTCCACGGGGATTAGTGAGCCCCAGAGTTCATTATTTGTCTCTTTAGACTTATAATAGTTCTCTGTCTGATCATTGGTGTTGGCCCCTATATGGGAGCATCGTTGTGGTTGTAGTTTTGCGGCCCCATATCCAATGGTTTTCTATGGTGGCCAGGATCATTTCGCTGATAATGACACGCATGGTGAATGATCCGTCCAGTGAGCATGCTTGACATACGTTCTGGACAGGAGTTAGAAAGTCTCCAACTCTTTAGCAAGGTGTGATAGTTTGCAGACCTGCCCTGGAATTATTCAAGTTGCAACTAGGTGGTTCTGTTGCTTAGAATTATGTCTTCGGCTATCTAGGACGCCTGTATGACGTTCCAAATTATACAATAGTGGTTTGTCCACCATCTGATTAAGACTACATAGTCAGGCGCGGATGTAAAACAAATCACACTCTTTACTCTATACACAATTCCCGACATTAAATAAAACATTTATTAATATAAAATACATTCTCTTTCATTTAATCAAAAATTATAAACAAACAAATGAGCATACCTTCCCGGCGGACAGCCTGTATTTTATGATATTCTCATAAAATATTTATTATTAACTGAAAAAAAAAAAGATCTTAAAAAAGAAGAAAGATATTTATTCAATATTTATTATTCAAAAAATATATTTGAAATACATTACTAGGGGGGAAGTATATCCATATGGCCATTTCAGTACTGTTTTTATAACTGATTAGTGGATTTTACTCCAAACTTAAATAATATTGTTTATTTTATATATATATATATATATATATATATATATATATATATATATATATATATATATATATATATATATATATATATATTAGCGTTATTTGACAAGCCATTTGGCGAGACAGTTAGTAACACTTCAAATTCCGTACGATTATTTCAGATGCGGTGGTTAGTGGTACAAGAAATTATAAACCAAATTTTTGCTAAAATTTATAAATTTATCTGCATCGAAATGAAACTTGATAAACTGAATTAACTCTATTCTGTTTTTTATATCGAATAATTTTTCTTTCCTAAATTTTTACAATAATAGTGAAAGCTGCCCTATACTACTCCAAATTTTTTTTTAATACGTCGACTATAGACGTTGTTATGAAGTATAAAAGAACTAGTTAACATGTTGTTAAGTATCTGATGATCGCAGATAACTACTTTAATAAGTATTTAATTGATAAACAAAATTTAGTTTCATTACTTAAATAATGATTCATGGTAAAAAATTGTGTAAAATCGAATGTACAAATACACTATTCTGATGCTGTCGTCACGATATTATGATGTGCCCATTTTAACTGTCATAAAAACCGAACAATTTTATTAAAACAAATATTGACGATGTTTGTCAATGGAATGAGATATCATCATTTATTACATGTATGACTACATTTTTGTTTTATATCGAACATAAATCACTTAATAATTAAAGTGAAAAAAATATAAAAAAATATACTACTTACTTACACACTGACGTATACATACATAAATACAGATGCACACAAGTAAAGAAAAATCACAAAATTTATTAACTGCATAATGCTTTTATTTTCGTATCTAATTTTTGTGTGCTATTTTGCTATTTTACCATTTTTAGTAAACAATATAATTATTAAATTACTTATTTTTAAATTATTTATTTTTAACCATAATAAGATTTAAAGGTCACGATGCACTCACTGTGTTTTACTTATTCGAAAAACGTGAAATTTTTTTTAACGTGTTAAAAATAATTTTTTTTTTTGGATATTTAAATGTCTGAATAATAATTTGTTACTCAAGCAACTGAAGAAGAAATAATATGGTCTTTAAGAAAACTTCCAGTTAAAGCTTTTGAGTATCTTACCATTATATGCAATAATTGCTTAAATAATTCTTATTATCTGTGTACATGAAAAATAGCTAAGATCGACCCCATACCGAAATTAAAAAAAAATAACAACGAAATTAATAGCTTAATTTCCTTCCCAATTTCCTTACGTTCTAATGTAGGAAAACTTTTTAAGAAAATTATCAGAGATAAAATGCACATAGTCCTACAGAATTCACATATTCTTCAAAAACAGTTTGGTTTCAAAAAAGAAAGTTCTACGGTTCATGTTCTCCTAAAGTTCCATACTGATGTTATTAGCAACTAAACACAACGTATGTGCGCTATTGCGGTTTCTCCTGATGCCTTCTATAAGGCATATCATAATGGCATTTTATTTAAAATGATTAGTATCGGGTTAAGTCCATCAATTGTAAAACTCTTTTACAGCTTTTTCAATAATCGGAAATTTTGCGTACAAATTGAGAACAAGTTATCTTATTAGGGTGAAATTTATTGTGGTGTTCCACAGGGCTCTATGTTAGCTCTTTATTTGTACAACATTTTCACTCATGATTATGCACATGAATTTTTCGTTTTGAAGAGCTTCATGCTAATGACTCGCTTCTTTATGATGAGTCTACTCTTATTGCGCTACAAGAAGTTTCACGGTACCTAGAAAAAGTCGGCGAATACTATGCTTATTGGGGGATAGAGATAAATATAACGAAGAATAACACAATATGCTTAAGAAATGCTTCTGGAAATTGCAAATATAATGTTGTTCCAGAAAGTAATAATTTAAAGCTAATATTGGACGTTAAGAAAGTCAAATTTGAAGATAGTATCAAATACCTTGGAATAAATTTTAATGAACTTCTGAAATTTAACAATTACGTTTCTTGCAATTTGGGAAAGGCTTATCAGGTGAAAGAAGCTATAGCATCATTGTTTAATAGTAAATGTTTGCCAGTGAAAACTAAACTTCTTTTATACAAAGTTAATAAAAAGACTATTCTTCTTTATGCATTTTCTACATGGTTTATCATTACGAGAGGAATGATGAAAATTTTAAAAATGTTTGAGCATCATATTTTGTGAAAGTGCATATAGAAGAACTATAAAGCTTTGAATATGACAAAAGCAAAAATATCTCCTATTTCTTTTTACACCCTCAAATTAATGAGGAATTTCGTTGACGGGTTGTTTTACTTTGAAGGCAGCGAAATGCAAGATATTTTATCTAGAGAAATAAGGTTTAGTTAGTGGGTCTAATACTCAATACATTTCCCCAATTGGAATCTTACATGAACAACTCAATAGATTTTCTGGTCAAAACTACTACTCAAATACTACTCCCGGCATCCACAGGGGGGTAAAAATTTGTTTTTCTATTTTCTTTATTTAATATTTTTTTAGTTTAAGTTGTAGCTTTAATTTTCTATTAAATTTTAATCTTTTTACTCGGTCCTTTAAATTATAACGCTTTATTTTTCTTTTTTTTTTCTTTCAATATTTCGCTTTCCTTTGGAAAGCTTCTTCAGGAAATTATTTTTTATATTTTGAAAAACAAAAATTATATTATATTATATTTTAGTTTTAGTTAGTGTAGATCTAACTCTACTTGCTTATGCAAGTGCCGGGAGCAGGAACTGTTTTTTTTTTATTCAGAACTGATTTGTATTAATTTTTATATCATTAATGTTTCTTAATATATCGCACCCTAAATACAAAAGGGTAACAATTCAAAATTTGCCAAAACTGACTTTCTTTCCATAAATTAACTCAGAGTGCACATCTCTAACTACTGCAAAAATTTCTTTCACATAACACATCTTCTTTAACTGGAAAAATATAGCTATGGCTTTTGCATGATGAACTAAACAGTTTTGTTGTCTCTCCTAAAAATTTTAGTATTTTGACTTGTGACCCTTTTGTATTTAAGGTGCGATATGTTAGTAGATAATCAAGATGCATATTTAAATGTTTATATTTATGTAAATTAAAATAATACTTTCTATCTATCTATGAATATGAAATCGTGTAATATGAAAAAAAAATGCAGTCTCAACTAACTAAAACATTCTTTAATGCCATGTTAAAATCGCAGCATACTTTCAGGCAACAAAAATAAATAGATTTTTTTTATCATGTGCCGTTAGTTAATATGGCTATAGAAATTCCAGATGTCAAAAAGGTTTTAGTGCAATAGATGCTGATATAATGACTTAAATACAGGGAAATAAATCAGCAAATGCTTGGACTGGGCTGTAACGGTCAGCAAATAAAATATATTCAATCAATAAAAACTAACAAATAGCCGGGCGTCAACGATTGGATAAAAAACATATGTACTTATTTATAGAATGATTGTTAGTTGCAATAACCTTGTACCAACCCGCTAGTTCGTCTAATAAATAATACACGTAAAATATAGCTTGATTCATTAAATGTTTTATTATAAACTTCAGTCTTTTCTCTTGTTCCGCGGCTATCTTCTTTTATAATGCCAGATGTCAATCACACTTCCATGCTGTTGATCTTCTTAACGGCGTTCTTATGTCGGCAGCTTATGCAGGTCGCCACAAACCTCATAACGAAAATTTTTATGGAATAATAATATTCGTGTTCTAAAGTTAAAAAATAATTTTTAAAGATCTCACAGAGACAACACTTCTACATAATATGGAAAAGAATAATTAGTGCAAATAATGCAAGTTGATTGATTATCGTCAAACAGGTGTTCTGTAAGCTTACGTCAAAAATGCATATGCTAATACAAAACGTATAAAGCAAATGTCTAATTAGCGCGCATGTTTTATTGGCAAATCTGCTTCAAAACAGCATTTTAACTAATGATGCTTTAACCACAAACTATACACAAACTTAGACTGTGGCGTTAACCTTTATGTCAACAGATACATACCCCGGGTATGTTTTATGTTTTTAAATCGCTGTATCTCAGAAAGTAATTACTCTATTAACCTGAGATGATATCCTCACTAGTAGTGTTACCTTATTCCTAGATTTGAGTCAAATTAGGCGATGGGGGCCGAGGATGTGACCATTTTTTCATTCTTATTCCTTACGGCCACAGTTGCATAACAGGGTATGTATAATGAAATATATGAAAATATGAATGATAACTTGCACGTTTATTGAATAAAATTTACAACCTTTAAATAATAAAATAAAATTTAGAATTAATCAGTTATAAGCAAAGATAATGAAAATATTAATTAATAATTTTTCTTAAATGCATTTGTTACATTGTGGCATATTATTTGAATGTGCGGCACATAGGGACTTTTTGTATAACGTACACGCTTTTCTGATTAGCCGACGTTTTCAACATACTATGTAGCAATTATCTTTTCCTTTTATTCTACCACGGTTTGTACTGCAGCGCCTCTTACGCTCAATGATTATACATATTTGTCCTGTACAGCATTGCGTGTGGAAAATATTTTTGTAACATGTTTATTATTGGCTCTATTTTCTATTGCCAAGTTTGCCAGCTGCTCGCTGAGACTGTGCAGGAACATCCTAAGGCGGCTTGTGGAGAGTTTTAATTGTGGATTACTTTCAACGTATATAATATATGTTGCAAGGGCAGCAATATCTAACATATTATAGAAAAACACCAAGGCCCATCAATTATGCGACGCTTTGTTGAATATTCTGCTAAAAGCGTGTCCATATTATCGACGCCACCTTTATATTTTTCTTTGGGCCTTGCACTTCACATGAAAAATGCATTGTGGAAAGAAGTATAACTAACTTATTTTTTTTTGTTTTTTTGGGGATGTAAGAGCACAAGGTAACATTGTTGTTGAAATCAAATATAGTTGACTCTAATTCCCGTGCTTTTGGTAAAGCGAAATATGGTGGTACAAAAACTCTTCTTCTATTCACTGTACCTAACATTGATTACATTTTAAAAACTATTAGATATAATTTCTAAAATTTCTTCTTAACAATCAGCGTGATGTGAATCATTTTGAGTATACATTTATATCACTAATGTTACTCAAAAATTATCAAAATTAAGAACGTGCCCTGGTTTACTTAATTGTAAAATATCGCCTTGAGAAAACATGTCAATTACATAATAAATAAAAATTTTAAACAAAATTTAATTAATAAAATCAAATTTTATGTCAGCTAAATACAATAAATAAAACATAGCAACAGCTGAGAAGAAATAGTACAAACAAAGGTTTAAGTTTGAAAAAAAATATCGAAAACATTATTTTATACTTAAGACATGTTTTTTCTTTATTTGATATAAAAAAATATGTCACCATAAATTACGTTAAAAAATTCCATTACTTAAAGTTTCTATAAATTTTTAAATTTATAATAATAAAATACTTTTAAAAAAATTAAACCTTAAAGTAGTTACAAAAAGTGTGGTTTTTCATCCACGCACACTGTACTTTGAATTGTAGTGCTGTGTAAAGTACTACAACAAAACATGTTTTGTACCGTTATCTAAAAATGGCAATGAGAACAGCAACAAAAAATTATATAAATGAATATTTAACATTTTCTAAGAAATCAAAACGTTTAAAATTACCGGAAATAATGCTTTAATATAGAAAAGAAAGAAAAATAGAAAACGATTTAATTATTAAAACAAGTGCTAAAGTGTAAAAGTTAAAATGCCAAGATCATTTAAAAATAATTTTGAAATATGTATCTAGATAATATCGATTAAACGTTTTCGTTAATTCTTTCTCTTGCTTCATGTTGTTGGTAGTAGTAGACTGTCAAATGAATATACACAATAATGTTACACAAACATTTAATTTACACATGGAAATAATTTCTTGAAAACTTTCTTTTATACGTATTTTCTCTTGAAAATTTCTTGATTATTTACACAAGAAAATTAAAGGTAATTTTTGACGTTATTCTTTGCTTAGATAATCTTCGTCGTAATAGAACTGTGTGGAAAAACTCAAAAGAAATGATTTATGTAAAATGTGTAAAAGTATGTCTTTGCTCTTTCTTATTCCAGAAACAGTTTTAAAGTCATTCTTTAATTTAACGAGTTAACATTAATATGCAGGGTACCCGCTGGGAAGGTAAACACTTTGTTTTGCCACCATGTAAACATTAGTCTGGACAGTTCATATACATACATATGACAGTCGTGAAGTGGACAGATGGCAAATTTATTATGGACAAATATTCGATAAACCAACGTGTTTTAAACGTCAAAACATTTTATCAAAATCAATTACTATGGCGCGCTATTTATCGTGTTGTGAATGATTTCAAAGAAAGAATGTCTGTAGGTGATAGGCCCAAGCATGGCCCACAATGAACTTCAAAATCGGCTGAAAACATTACTGCTGCTCAAGAAAATGTCCAAAATAATCCATTAACCTCAATACAACGCACAAGGATTCGAATTTGTTTCCATATAAGATTCAATTGACACAAGAGCTTCTTTCACAAGACCATTTACGCAGCCGAACATATGCCAAAAGGATGTTACAGTTCGCCCATGACAACTCCGATTTTCATGGAAAAATCGTAATGAGTGACGAGGAAAATTTTTATTTGAATGGATATGTGAATAAACAGAATAATCGGTTCTGAGGAATGGGAAACCGTAAAATTATTCAACAGTAACCTTCGCATTCATTAAAAGTGACAGTCTGGCGTGCAATTTAGTCAAGAGGAATCCGTTAATTTGGAGTACGTAAATCCTAGAGGAATTATTGAGAAGTCTTTGCATGTCACTGAATGGTGCGCTATGTGGTCTGCAATCTCAAGATGCTAACAACTCAATTTTGGTCTGTTATGGGCAACGTGCATCTCACTGACATGTGGTTTCAACAGGACGGCGCCATACATATCACATAGCCAATGAAATGATCAATTTGTTGCAAACCAAATTTCCCGATTGCATAACTTCACGCCAATCACCAGTTAACATCACTGGATGTGATTAATGAAATAGAACCGCCATTTTACCAAAAAGCGATTAAAAACTTTGATGAAAGCATCCACATCTGTCAGCGTGGTCGTGGTGGATATTTGCCAAATATCATTTTTCATTCATAATTGCCGAACTTTTCTCTTCGCATAACAATAAAAATTTCATTCATCTTAATTTAAATTTCTTGTTTTACTTTGTTTTAGAGAGCAAAATTCTTGTTGAAAAACCCTTTATATTCAGTATAAATTATCATCTTCCGGAAGCACTCATTAAAAAAATATTAACACTCATAGTGAATAGAATTTTCGAATCTAATGAAATTTTAGTGAAATAGAGTTAGGCTAAATAAATATGTTCCCATTTTACCTTTCAAAGTAATAAATATGTGATCAAAAGCAAAAACGTTCACAGTAAATGGGTTAAATAGAGCAGAATCTAAACAAATAAATTATGAACAATTGTTGAAAATAGAATTTGATATCTTATCGTAGCAAGGAACGATACAATGAAGAAATATGTTTGATAGTAAAACAAAAAATTGTTTTTTTGCAAAAAAAAAGTTAAAAAGGTTTTTACAAATGAAATTTATAATAGAAGTCTAGTACACCAGCAGTATGTATAAGGCAAAAGTAATAATTTTTAATAAATTTAAGCAAATTAAATAAATTATAAAAATTTCATACATAATTAAAATAAACATTTTTATTTCCTTTAAGATCAATTCAAAATACAGTGAAGAGCTGGCACAAGAATGCTTGGAATGGATTAAAATTGTAACAAGCGAGCCAATTAATACCTCGGGCGATATGGACAATTTCTTTGAGGTTTTAAAGGATGGTGTTTTGCTATGCAAATTGGCCAATTGTTTACAGCCTGGTTCTGTAAAGAAAATCAATGAAAGTAAAATGGCCTTTAAGTGTATGGAAAACATTTCAGGTGCTCTATTTTTTACAAACTTTTTTTATCATTTTTTTGAAAATTCTAAATTATTAATAAATTTTTTTTCTTCCTTGCACTTTTAGCATTCTTGGCATGTGCCAAAAATTTTGGTGTACCCACACAGGAAACTTTCCAAAGTGTTGATTTGTGGGAAAGACAAAATTTAAATTCTGTTGTAATTTGCATTCAGTCTTTAGGCAGAAAGGTAATGAAAAAGAAAACCACCTTTACAAATAGTGGATAATTTTGAGGTTAGAAAGCAAATTGTCCGTCAAATGATTAAATGTTAAGAATCGAGCTATCATTCTATAATATTTAAATAGTAAAATTTTGGGAAATTTTAAGCATGGAACGTTAGACTTTTGAGCAAAGAATTGTAATTGTGAAAATTAACAAATTCAAGCAGCTTTTCCTCGTAATCAGGACCCTTCAGCGACTGCTGGTAATAGACCAAAACCATTCGCCCCTGGTGGCCGTAGTATGCAAACATAGTCACTGCACAGCAAAGCGTTGAGAATAACTGTCATCATTCTTTTCTGGCTGTTTGTTCGGTATGAACGGTGAACACTTTCGATGTGAAGACATCATTTTCAAGCCGTGTTCTAATCTGTATTCACTGAGTCTGGAACATCAACTCATCGACGTGCACAACAAAAGCTCTTCATCTTCATGCTTATAAAGTTCAACTCGTTGAACAATTAAAGCATACCGACCACTGTTTCGGTTGAGCATTTGTGATTTAGCTGTTTGAAAAACTAAACGAAAACATTTTTGAACCATCGAACAACCATTACATACATAGAAAGTATAGTGCGGTTTGTGATCAGGCGGCGTCATCGGCCCGTATTTTTTCGTAAATATGCAACGAAACGCCGTCACCGTGAACTTTATGTGTTATGTGTTTATGTTGGTGGCCACAACCGACTGATGTTGACTTCAGTCATCTTTGGGTTTTACATGACATCGCCACACAGCCACCCAAACAATTCAGTTATCGTATAAGAATTTTGCTAGTTTCGGAATTTTTCGATTTCGGTAATTTTTCAAATTCATCTTTGCATTGGCGAGATAAGCGATGTTTTATCGCAAAATCGGCTTGAAAATTGTGTAAAAAGAACAGACGTCCGCTAGAGGTGGTGGACATTTGCCCAACATCATATTTCATTACTAACTCCCATATATCTATTTTATTGAAGTTGTCAAAAAAGGGTGTGCTTTAAGTTAATTTACTTCCTAACCTCAAATTTGATTTTCCTTTAAACCAAAACCATCAATTAAATACAAAAAAAAATCCTTTATATTTTTAGGCTCACAATTTTGGCAAACCCTCAATTGGCCCCAAGGAAGCTGACAAAAATGTTCGTAACTTTTCTGAGGAACAATTACGTGCCGGTCAAAATGTCATTTCACTGCAGTACGGTTCGAATAAAGGTGCCAATCAATCTGGCATTAATTTCGGCAACACTAGACACATGTAAAGCTGTTTAATTAGCAAAACATCTTTTTTATCTGTACAATCGAAACAAATTTTATTTAAATCCGCTTTCCTATTGGTTCTGTTTGTTCGAAATGGTTAAACAACATTCCATACAAATATTTTGCATTCCTTTTTTTTAAATTATTATTTAAAACATTAAAAACAAAATAATGCCAGCAAACATTTAATATTATAAAAACTGTATGTTTAAACGATCTACTCAAATTATTTTATTTTATTTTTCTTTTTTTTATGATTTAAGTACATACATACATACACACATATATAAAAATTAAAAATATATATTTACTCATGTTGACACTTTTCATACATTAATATTTTTGCGATCTTTTTTTTTGTAATTCATTTTTATGTCTTTATAAATTAGTAGCAGTATTTTTTCTAATATTTAATTGGCACCAAATTAGTCTCAGTGTATACAACTAACTATGTAATCAATAAAGCAACATTAATCATTAGTAAATAATAGTTATCACATATTGTCTATTGAAAATAAAATATTTCATACATAAAATACTTCAGAAATGATTATGTATGTTTATATTTGTTTTTCTTTTTAATTATTTTATAATGTGCCATTACTAACTAAACTTTTCTTGTGTAATACAAAAATCCTAAACAAATAATTACTAATGAAAACATTCAAAAGTGTCCTTAACTCGATGACAATCTTTCTATATCGTTTTTGTGTTACAACATAAACCGCCAAATTTGTCTTCTACCGTTAATTTATTCTGTTTTGGTAATAAAGAAAAAATATTTTTTTTTAAATATAAAAATGTCTTTTTTTTTAAAACAATATTAAACGCAAGTATTAGATATTGAATTTTTATATTAAAAAGTGAAAGCAGCATAACTTAAATTTAATAGAAGTAAATTTATAGCCTGTTTCCACGACAATTTGAATCTCGTGTTTCGCTCTCTGAAGCAAGTTTGTGAATCATGCTGTTTACACGACTCATTTATCTGCTTCGATTTGGCAGTTGTTATTAAACAGAAAAACATAAGTTGAAAAACAACAGAAGATATCCTTCTTGCCGCGATAGCATTAAGTATAATTTTTTTCCTATCCATTTTTTTTAATTTTATAAAATTAAAACAATTATATTTTTTAAGTTTTCACTTTTAACTTTGTTTTGTTTGTAATTTTTCTTTGTTTACAAAAACGTTTAATTTTGATAACTAGTGCAGATAAACTTACGATAAAAATTAGAGAAGAGAGGATTTTTTCTTGCTTCACAACTAGATTCAATATGAATCTACCAGCTTCGCTCCCAAAATTTTGTATGGCGAAGCAGGTTGATTCGCTTATGATTGGGGTGTAAAGCAAGAATAGAGAGCGAAGCAGGTGCCGTGGAAACAAGGCATTAAGTAAACATTAGTCTTGGCATTTCATATGTGGCAGTCATGACACGTGGGAAATTTATTGTGGAAAAATATACGATAAACCAAGGTGTTTTAATCGTTGAAACATTTTATCAATCTAAATTATCGATTACTCTGACGATGAAGAAGTTTGGTTTTAGAAAAGAACACAATACAACGCAACCCCTACTTAAAATCAGAAATCTAGTTAAAAGAAATTTTCAAGCTGGCAAATCCACAGGAATGGTCCTTTTGGATATAGGGGCTGCCTTTGATTCTGTTTGGCATAATGGGCTCATTTACAAACTAAAACAATTTAATTTCCCAGCATATTTATTAAAAATTATACGCAGTTTTCTAAGTAATAGATCATTTCACGTATATGTAGGCACAACGCACTCTCAGCAAACATATATTCCAGCTGGTTGTCCTCAAGGTTCCTGCTTGTCACCCGTTTTGTATAACTTATTTACTGCAGATATTCCGTGTTTCTCAAGTTGCATCACTTCAATATTTGCAGACGATACCACCATACTCTGCTCCGATATTTACGCCACTAATATTGTAACTAAGTTACAATTAGCACTAGCTGAACTACACAACTATTTTAATAAATGGAATATCCTGGTTAACCCTGAGAAAACACAAGCAATATTTTTCACAAGAAGAAGGAAGGCATGTTTCATTCCACAAAACCCTATTCAGTTTTTAAATAAAAACATTAATTGGGAGAATAAAGTAAAATATCTTGGTATTATCCTTGATACCAAACTTTGTTACAACGAGCACATATCTTATCTGCTTCACAAAATCAAAATAATGACAATTCTGATGTACCCTATTATAAATAGAAAATCAGAACTCAATATAAATAATAAAAAGTTAATTATCAAAGCAATTTTTCATGTTTTACGGCGCTCCAGCTTGGTCCACTTCCGCAAAATGTCATCTGAAAAAACTTCAAGTTGCCCAGAATAAACTTTTAAAATTGATTTTTAAACTGCCTTGGCACTTTTCCACCCAACGTCTTAATACTCTAGCAAACTTTGAACTCACCTACGATAAAATTGAGAGGCTAACAACAAATTTCCATACAAGATGTCAACTTTCCCGGTATGGTCACATAAATGATCTGATCTCATCTTAAATTTTTATTTTTTCACATTCCTAGTTTTAAGTTTTTATCATACACCCTCTTTCAAAAAGGTTTTTATAAAATGTTTTCCTTCCTTAAATAAAACAACACCAAATGTACAAATATAAATATTTAAAATAATAATTAAGTAGAAGAGGAACGCAGTTCCTAAACTCTTTGCCTTAAAAAGACAAATGTAAAAATTTCTTTAATATTATAATAAACACACAAATTGAATTGAAATAAAGAAGTTACGTGAAATTTTTAGTAAAAACAACGTGCCAACAAAACGCAGAGGGTCTGAAGGTGATATGCCCAAGCATGAACCAAACTCAAAAAAACAACAAAGAACGAGCAATTCAAAGAGTAAAAGTTTAATAATAACAATTATTTGAGAAATCTTTTATTTCTGTTCACCTAGTTTCAATCCGGCCTGCCGAGCGTTTTTCCAAAAAAAAATTAATCTCCTATTAAAAAATTATGCCCAAAAAATAAATTTACATTATGTTTTAAAAAAAGATATAAATTGACAATTTTAGCAAAAAAAATGCGATGTTTTCATATTATATTGTGCACAAACTGCGTAGTTTTCTGGAAAATGTTGTACACACAAGACAACAACAACTTTCTTATACAATATTCCAAGAAGAAACTTAAAAAGCAACTAATATAGACCTATTGTATTGTGTCCAAACTGCGTAGTTTTCTAGGAAATATTGTACACACAAGAGAACAACAACTTTCTGTTGCAATACTCCAAGAAGAAACATAAACATCATAAAACACTAACAACTAATATAGAAAACTGAACGTATAACGTAGCAGCAACTATTATATGTGAGGTCTAGAAGATTCTTGAATATTCGAGACAACATGCGCAACAAATATAAAAGGGCCAGCCATGGATTAATCAGCAATCAGTAAAAGTGTAAATCTCGTGACGTAAAGAATAAATTGCTAAGTAAAATTATAAAGTTGCCAACGTACAGTTTTATTTGTGTAATTAAAATAATAAACAGCCCAATAATAGAAGATTCGCTTTCATATTTTTTTACGGCGAATCATGTTGCTTTAATCAAAATTCAGTCACGAACTGTGAATGGGATAACGAATCTCGGTTTTTGCTGCCCGTGTGAACATAATATAAGGGTATATTTATCATAAGATATAAGAATCATATAACAATTTCGTACATAATAATTTAATATTCATGAAATAGCTAAAAGTAAAGCAACATCTCCTACCCGATTTGATAAAGCAGTTAATATTCCAGCATTATAAGATTTTACATTTTGAAAATAAATTACTAAACAATAAGACACAAGACCTAATCCATCCCATCCTAATATGTACATAATTGTTTTGTACACATATTTTGCTAAAGACTTCTTATGAATTAGTAGTCATCTGGAAAACATATCGTTGCTGAATTGTTTTTGTAAGCAATGGGGCATGGCGAAAATTATTATCATTGAATTGAAAATGTTCAACAGAAGCCTTTTTAACTTAATGCTCGTACGTGCATACTGTAGGTCACAAAGTACACTGTAGAGCGAATATTTTTTTGAACTTTCATAGAAGCAGAAATACGATTTGTTTATTAAAAAATTAAGGTCGGTTATTTAAAATTCCAATATACTTTTTGAAATAAAAATCATATTTTATACCGATCCCAAGTTCTGAAGTTAGGATTAGTATAGCCTAATTGAACAATTCGGAGCTGTAGCCCTATGTTGGTACCTTATAATAAGCTATACAGTTATTTTTTTATCTCCTAATAAAAATGTATAGTTTTTATCAAAAGTTAAACTTACGCTTTTTATATTACTGATTTAATACGTTATGAATACATGGAAATAAAATTTTAAGTAATTTAACATTTATTTTATTATGATTATTTATTTTGTTTGCCACGGACTACGCCAATAGTAAATCAAGACAGTTCCTATAATAGCTGGTCGAAATCTCACTAAGCAGAGTTTTTTGTTTTCAATATATTTCAGAAAGATACACCCCGCCACAAAAGCTTAATACAATATTATCAAAAACAACGGCTTTCAAGTATTTACATTTTAGTTTGTAATAAACACAATTATTAGATTAATCAGCTTTCAGGCTGCACTCACCAATAAAAGTATTGCTCTGTTAGCATTACCACACACTAAAAGTGATAAACTCACCACTAACAAAAATGTTTAATAAAAACATCTGTTGTACATCACGTTAAATATATTCTCTCTGGAATGAACACAGCCTGTAATATACAGTTTTTATAGTGATTACATATATACATACATATATTCTTGGTATGATATGAATTATTATTAGTTTTATAACAATAATTAATCTAAAATTTAAATAAAATGCCTACGTACGAATTATTTTTAGTATTACGGCAAATGCCAAGAGTAAGTGTTACACCATGTTTAATTTAATTTATTAAGGAATTTTGTTATTTCTAGCCTGAATTGGTGTCGACTTTGAAACGTACAGCAGAATCAATATTTGACAAAGGAGGAATTATAAGGCAGCTACAAAATCTAGGTTCTACAGCTTTACCCTATAAAATAAGCGAACATGGTTTAGTTCACCGTGAAGGAACATATTTTGTCATTAATTTTGATGCTGCCCCTGTAAAAATTGCAGATATGAAGGATGATTTAAGTCGTGATATTGATATTATTCGGCGACAAATTTTTAAAATCGAAGAACCTGAAAAGTACGAGTGTACCTTACATGAGGAAATGTTACCACCAGCTTACCGCAAGGAAGTTCAGGAAATGATTGAGATTGCCAAGCGTAAACAAAAACCAAAATATAATTATAATTCTGGATTAGATTATTATCCGTTCCAAAAGTAGCTGTTTAATTATTAAAAACAATAAAAGTTAAAAAATAATCAATCAGTAAATTGTATGTTAAGTAGTTTTATTTATTATTTCTAAAATCTTCTGGTTTGAGTTATAGGTGGCGGTGCCTGCTGTTGTTTTGCTGGATCATCTAATACTCTTACTAACATTGTGTTTTTAGGACCCGTGCACCATGTTATACCCTTTTCATCTATGACATATGTTTCTAAAGTAACTTGCCATTGTCCACCTGATGATATGGGGACCAAAAAATTTCCAGATAAAAAGTCTCTTTGTGGTTTTACCGTCTGTGTTAATGTAACAGTATCACACTGGGGCTTAAAACATTCACCCTGTGGCCGAGGAGTTAGAAGCTTCGACATTAAACTTAACTGTACAGAATCTACGCTGCGAAACAAAGAGGGCTTCTTTCCATAGTGCTGTATAACACCTTCCACCTTTATTACTAAATTACTACCGGCTTGTACATTAACGGGTTTGCCATCACTTCGTGGTTGAGGGCTTACAGACAATTTAATTTGTGTTGATTGCAAAACTTGAAAAAAATAACGGGGCAAGCATAACGGGGTCTTTGTAATAATTTCAATTTCTGCTAATATTATATCTAAATGAAAATTATTAATCGTTTTGTTATTGGCCGATTCATCTGGTATTGACTTGCTTAAATCCTCCATGCGGCGGCAACAATTAATTAAATATCTCGTTTCGGGACTTTTGCCTTCAGCTTGAAAATCGGGTGGATCCGAAGGTGTTGCAAAACATATGGTTTCTACAATATGTGCAAACAATAATATCTGATATTGAGTAATTTCAAGAAATTCCAATGTCGTTGGATCAGCATCAAAGGCCGATTTGTACAAGCGCCCAAAAGATTCTTCACATGATTTTAGCTCCTTAACCAATTTCCGTAACTGATTTGTAACATGACCAAATTTTTGCAGATAATCTCTTGAATTTTGTGCTAAACTTCCTGCTATAGCTGGTGGTGGCACTATAATTTGTGCATTTTTTATGGTAACGGCAAAATGCAATGTTTGCAAAAACTGTGCCCGCAATTTCAAAAATTCAAGTTGGAATGTAAACGGATGTGAAGGCGAAGAACTGGCTCGCAGGCTGGCTAATGCTTGCCAGCATAAATTTATGCCCATTTCCAAACGTTGCATTAAAGGCGTCGACTGTTCCAAGTTCATGTTGCGAACAATATGGTTTTCACACAATTCATAGTTAGCATTCATAAAATCATACGTCACTCCATAATTTAATATGCATTCGGCTTGAGCAAGTTGGGCAAGTCCCGTTAGGAAAAAATGTAGTTTATCAACCACTGTACTCCTTGATATTTTCACGTAAATATGAGCCGCCAAATAATGTTGCCCATAACGGCTTGCTGAACGTGCTATACGGTATTGAGTCCAATGATTCCACTTTAACAGAACAGTTTCAAAATTACGCATAACTAATGTGGGAATAAAACAGCCCATCATAGCCTGTAAAGCGACAGCTGAAAGTATTTCAATTGACCTGATACTTTCTTCTCCAGTGCTTCGTTCAGTGGTTGCAGTAAGTTTGCGCATAATTAGTAAAAGATTTTTAAGCACTGGGTTAGTCTGCAATATCTCAAGTTATTAATTTTATAGCACTTATTATTAACAAGTACTTAAGTCTTACCATTCGTTTTTTAGTTTCATCAGTTACGGGGGCAAATTTTTTTAGTTGAAAATGAGAACATAATGATCCCAATGCTTCACAAATAGCTTCTTCATTAGATGCAGGATAATTTACTGGATCGTTTATAAGGTTCGCTAATATAGATACCAACTCTAAACCAAATTCTTCCTTAACTGAAGACACTTTAATGCCGCATGCTAAAATTTTACGTAAATCGTCAGCATATTTTTGTTCACGTATTGTGCACATAACCAGACTTTGTAAATTTAATTCTAAAAGCTCCATTAAGTGGGCAATACACTCTATTTTATTACTTAAATCTGCATAAGTAACAAGCGATGCCAGTACAGTTATTGCCTGTCCAGCTGTTCCAAATTCATTGAAGCATAGACAATTCTTGCACAAATCAATTACTGAAGGCTGTTCTTCCTGTTGATCCAAAAGAACATAACAAGTTAACGGACAATCACTGAGTTTAAGTATAATTCCTAAATACATATACTGTTCCGACGAGTCAGTACAAGCCAGTGCTTTTACAATAAGATCCTTGATAGCATTTTTAGGCCAGGCATGGACACATTGTTTCTCGGCTAATTTGTTGAGAGATTTCAACGATTGTACCCTAACCGGCTGACGTAGGTCATTGATGAACTCCATCAGCAAAATTACCTGATCTGGCACGCCAATTAAAGTTCTAGCAGACAGTTCTGTCAATGATGCTAAAATAGCTACTACAAAACTTTCCCCTGGATATTTAGGTAACAAATTGAGGCACAATTTTTTTACCAAAGCGGCTGTATTTGCATCATGATGCATATGCCTTAATACCGGTATAAGTTGCAATTTCATGTTCACTGGAATTTGTAAAGATTCAATCATATCTGATATTTTAGCGCACATGCTAATGGCAAAAGATCTTGATTGTGCAGCAAATTGACCACTTGCATAAATAGCTGCCTCGACTTCGACGGTGTCATGGCTATCTAAGGCTCTTCTTAAAGCATGATGAACTTGCTGTTTTTCAGGAATAACGCGCGATACAGCTCCTAAAGTCCTAAGAGTAAGAGCTCTGGCAACGGGATCATTTGAATGTATAACCATAAATATGCGTTTAACGAAAGCGTCAATGTTCAAAATCTTATCCAAATGGTTTTCACTTTGTTGGCATACCCGCAAAACCCAAAATCGCAGAAGATTGGAACCATTTAGAAAAAATTCAGCCAATTTTAAGAAAGAAGAATTGATTAAAATTGGAAATGGATACTTCTCAAATAGACGAGGAAACCGCACTATAGCTTCACATTGAACGCCAAGTCTAGTAGAACGCAATCCCTTATCCAATTCGGTAAGCACGGAATTTGCGTCCTGTTCAGATTCATTAAGAAAATTTTCATTGAAAAGGTTAACTCGAACACCGGTTAAGGACGACATTCTTATAAATTTGTCTTCTTCTTTTCCAAATAACAATTTTTTGCGAATTGTTAACTTGTAAACGAAGCAAATTCATCTTATTAAAATTTGATTCGCCTTGCTTAGTAACAAAACTAGTGCTGCCGTTTTACAATGTAAATAAAGATCAAAAACTATGGGAGATTTAAAGGTTTATTTGTGATTTGAAGTTTTCTTCAATTTTATTTGCTTATTTAATTTGTATATAAAATTAAACAATGATCAGTTTATTTAAATATAATTATTATGTTTACATTTTGTACTTTAATCAATATTTTACAATCCTTTTATTTACGTCTTCTTAAAATAAAAAAAGTCCGAAAAAGCTTTGATATATCATTCTAATAATTTATTAATAAGCATTCTAAAGTTTCATAAAAGAGAGTGATATATCAATGTAAATATTCAATTACTCACCAACAGCTACAAGTGTCCACCTTATTTTTTAGTTCTCTATACGGGAATGCAATTAATAGTACAATGTTATTGCACCATCTTAACATGGTAAAACTATTTATTTGTCCTCACTAATCTTGACAAGCCTTTGATGTGTTCCTGAGAGGAAACTCTATAGGTATGTAGTAGAATAATATATGAAATCGCAAAGAACGCATCTAAAATAGTATTCTGTTATATTTAAAAATTTTAAAGGCTAAAAACTTAACCCAATATTTTCCTGAGCATAGCATTTTTGAGAAAACTGTGTTTTAAAAAAAAAAAATATTTTTAACAGTGACAACATATATTTTAAAAATGTTAAAAACATTGGGGCCACCCTCACAAATTAATTTTTACATTTTGTTATCTCTTTGCAGTGACTGCACAAAAAAAGAAGAACTTCTAATTTTTTTGTGTCATTTTAATTAAATTTGCATTTTCATCCAAATAATTTCAAGATTTTTTTATAATAAAAATCAGGGGGGGTAGACAATACAGAAAATAATACATTTTAAATAATAAAATGAGTTTTCTGCGTTACATATTTGGGCCTAAACTTTATATGGAATATGGCCTAGGAAGTCCGCAGGTTCGTAACGTAATTTTAATGCACATGAAAAAATATTTTTGACAAATACACTTTAAAAGTGCTTTTCTTAATTTATTTTTCTTAAAGAAAATGTATGAGCCAGGTGGTTTAGAAAGGTTTGGAGATCAAATACTATCAACGGTATAGCAAAAAGTAATATATCAACAAGGAATTTTAATATTCTTTATTTCTTCGTAGATTAATTTACTCTGGAATATTGGATTTTACTCATCACCTATATTAGCAACTTTTCTATATCGACGAGGTTATTTTGTTATGGATTCAATAACAACATTAGCTAAACTAGGTACCAGTATTGGTTTAATAGTTATTATTTCAATGGTAATGCGTGGCTTGGGTCGTGCACAATCGGCATCTTATATAAAAATGATTAAAGCAATAGAGCTTTTGAAATCACCCGAAACTGCGGAAGAGGGTAAAAGGGCCTTAAAATTTTTCGATTATGAATTTAAAAGTTGGGCTGTGGATTTCGACGTGAAAAATTTACAAAGGTATGCTATTTTAAAGTTCATGGCAAAACTATTATATTTCTGTTTACTTTTCCAAGCGATGAGAAAAAAAATTTAAACATTACAAAAAGAAACTCTGCAAAGAACTTTTATTTGATAACAATACCCTGCGAAATTGCAGCGTATATTGCAATGCACTCATTTGGTATATGCATGATGTACCCTGGTTCTATAAAACTATTGCAAAGCTATATGAGTAAGCAGTTTAGTTGAAAATGTGTTTATACGGATATTCCCTCACATTTATTTTATGTAATCGTGTAGGACCCATGCTAGTTTCTGGCCGTGCAAGACTTATTGAAGAAGAAAATGCGAAACGATACAAAGTACGCACAATTGATTTAAACGATATTGATACCGCATTTGTCGATAATCGTTTAAGGAGCAGTAATGGCAAAATATTGGTTATTTGTTCGGAAGGTAATTTTTAAGATATTAAAATTTAAAAAGTACATTATAAATTTTAAATTAATCTTAATGCAGGCAATGCTGGATTTTATGAAATCGGTATAATGGCAACTCCTTTGTCATTAAAGTACTCCGTATTAGGCTGGAATCATCCTGGATTTGAGGGCAGTACCGGTCAGCCTTATCCAGATCAAGATAAAAATGCCATTGAGGCTGTTGTACAGTTTGCAATTTATCATTTGAATTTCGCTGTTGAAGACATTCTGTTTTATGGCTGGAGTATTGGTGGTTTTAGTTCACTTTGGGCAGCATCGTGCTATCCAGATGCAAAAGGAGTGGTAATAATAAAATGCTTAATAAAAGATGAATATTGTTTTTTTTATTTTTTTCCCCTAGATTTTGGATGCTACATTCGACGATGTTTTATACTTAGCTCAACCTCGTATGCCTGCTAGTTTATCTGGTATTGTACGCATAGCTATACGAGAACATTGCAATTTGAATAATGCAGAGTTAGCTCAAAATTATCATGGTCCCATCAGCTTAATAAGGCGTACAGAGGATGAAGTTATAGCAGAGTAAGTTATTATGACACGTTGATAAACTTTTTTTTAATGCGTGGGCAAATTTGGATTACGAAGTGAACTATGTATTGAATCATTAAATGATATTTATTTAGTAGAAAGTTGGGAAATTTCAAGCATAGAGCGTTACACTCTATGGCAAAGAATTTTCATTGTGCATAATTCAATTACTAAATTTGAGGCTTACAATCACTTAGACAATCACTAGAGGCACTTTGCATAACATATTGCATTAAGATCTACAACCTCACGCTTATAAAATTCAACTCGTTTAATAATTACAGCCATTGTGTGCATCGTGATTTGACTTTGAAAATCTGGACGAAAACGACGCATTTTTCAAAACAAAATCAGACTATGAGACTCATTTTCAATTAGGTGGTTATGTAAACAAACAAAATTGTGGTATATGGGGCTCCAAAAATCCACAACAAGCAGTCGTTTGTGGTTAGGCGGCATTATCGGCGTGTATTTTTTTTTTCATATTTTCTCCGTAAATTGTCTGTGCTACAAAAACAATGATAACAAATTTTTTGTCTACACCAGGTTAATGTTGTGTCCTTTGGCGCCACAAGCCAGTGGACCACCCAGTTGTTACATTAAGAAACTGCCCATTCTTGTGATTTAAAGCCACTGGGTTATTTCCTCTGGGCCCATTTAAAAGACCGGGTCTACGAAAACAACCCACAAATAACTGAATCTCTGAAATATGATTTTTGGCGCTATATTAAAGAGTCGTTTATCTCTTTGTTGAAAAATGTGCTTCAAAATTGTGTGGAAAGAGGGGACTCATATCAAAAAAGTGTGTATTTCAAGCCATTTTACTTCTTAACCCCAAATTGTTCACGCTTTATATAAAAAAATAATGTAAACGCCTTATTTTTTTAGAGATAATCAGCTTGAAACAAATCGTGGCAACTATTTGGCTTTAAGTATTTTAAAATATCGTTATCCCCATATCTACAAAACGTCCCAACTTGATCGCTGTAAACAAACTCTGTCCAAACCCATAGAAATACGAAATTTAACAAGTAAGTTATAGAATTAAATAATGTTTATAACTTCATTTAAGTTAATGTTTCCAACAACAATTTCAAATTACAGTTGCTGAAGACGAGCTGTGCTTGTCGCGCTTAATAACATATGCTTCGGATCATGGAAAAAAATTTCCAATGGACATTGGCGTACACTATAGCGAAGAAGTGCGTAATGAAATGGCTGATTTTTTGGTATGCTTTCAATATACTTTGTGCAACTTTCTTATTAATATCTATAATTCATAGCTACGCAAACATTTTCGTGATTTGAAATCTACTCATTGCACCCAGTTGCCAGCTGAATATTTTAACATTCCATTTGATATACCAGTGGAACATGGCTTTGTATTTACATAAACGAATTAGAAAGTTTAAACATAACAAAAAGAAGATTTCAAGTAAAAACAAGAAGCTGTGAGTCAATTTCGAAATTTCGTACTTAAGAGAAAGGTTTTATTAACTAAAATTTTAAAACATTTCCTAACGGATTACCGAAAAAGGTCTCTTCTTATGCGTTATTAGTAAATAGCTAAGCATTTTTTATTGAATATTAGTTGTGCTTTAAAATAAATGGTACAAAATAAATAAAATAATAAAAAATAACATGTTTGTTGTACGTCTATTTTTAAAACAACTTTTCGAAAAAAATATTAAAATTATTATGATTTTATATAAAAGTTATAGTTTTTTGACCTTTTTAATATTTTTTAGTAGTTAATTATAAAGCACTAGGTCACTATTTAATAAAAAATTTTTAAAAACTTTTATTTTTGGCATCATCAGGCGAAATATCGAAAAAATAATACAAAATAAAAGTTTTTAAAAATTTTTTATTAAATAGTGACCTAGTGCTTTATAATTAACTACTAAAAAATATGATTTTATTTTCCAGATCTCGCTACATAATTGAAAGGCATATTCAGGAAGAGAAAAATGCATAAACAATTTTTTAACTGATCAATATAAAAAATTATTTATATATGTTTTTTCTTGAAGATGCCATCCCACAATGGTGTGGCGAAATCTGGAAAATAAAATATATTTAATTTGTATATAAACCCCTTGTGCTTAAAAAAATTATTTACAAAAAAAAATATAAAGCAAGCTTTTTATATTATGGAATAAAAAATAAAAGTAAAATATCTAAATAATAATTAGAGGAACTACAATAATAAAAAAGAATTGATAAAATGTGTAAGTTTTTTATTATATTTTGCTTAAGCCTTTACCTTGTCAAATGTCAGGCATTTTTAAATTCGAAAAGTCTACAAGAGTTTCTTAATACATATTTTCCATTTTATCAACGGGAAATTCATACGAAGGTATTTAATAAAACTCAGCCATATATATTTTCTTTAATAGTAATTTTATTTGTTAAAGAAAACTGCGAGCACTCAGGAACTTAGAGAAAGTTGTGATGAAAATCAGCTGCTATTACAATTAGCCCGCTTATATGTTACAAGTCCAGAGCGCATTATACTTTTATTATCCTCCAATTCTTTAACTAAAACTTGCCATGATGTTTCAGATGTTTTGGAACGTATGAACAATACATTATCAGGCTGTACACCCTTAAAATCAGATAATCTTTATATGAAACTAAATAGTGGCTTGGATTATTTTAAATCATTTGTTTGTCTTGATAATCCTAACACAAGAGAAGACCGTAAGTTTTAAATAAAAAGATTGCTGTATTTTTGCTATTGGTTTTTTATAGATATAATAAAATATCATGCGTGCTTAAGAGAGCTTCGGGATGATTTGCTAGATTGTGAGGGTCCACCAGATTGGTTTGAAAAAACCGATGAATCAGTTGTTTGTCAGTAAGTAATGTAATATTAATTTCACCAGCTTCCTTTTATTATATATGATATCCTTATAGATATTATAATGATATTATAAATTGTAATTATATCAAAGGGGCCATGTTGTGTGGCCTTAAACCGGCTGTTATGTTACGTTCATTTTCTGATGAAATTATGAAAAGAATAGTAAAGGTAACAATTTTATTTAACTCTTTATTAATTTCTGCAATTACAATTGGTTCGTTAGTTTGTTGATTTATAAAATAGTTTTTTCTTTATCTTTAATGTATATATCATCATGTACATATATTTGTTTTTAATTTAATATTTTTTTCTAGTTTAATTGTAAAACTACAAGATCACTGCCACATATCGATGATCCAATGCCGGCAACAGCCTGCCATTTGAAATGTCAGCTAGAATTAATCGTATGCACTTATAAATTTGTGCATTTATTTATATATTTTTATTTATACACGTAAATGTTTTTATATTGATCCGGTTTCATACTTTGTAATAAATATTTATTTATTAAAAAAAGAAATAATAAAAACATAGGAAGTTATGCATTCTTTTTCGAGCCACCAAACCCTGAGAAGCCCATTATGGCCGCCATATCAGCCATATCATCACCTAGCGCCATACCATCTAAATCACCTTCAGCTTTACGTTTCCGATCCTTTCGTTTTTCTTTGCGATGTTCTTTATAGCGTTCTTCTTCCTCTTTTGCTTCTCGCAAGCGCCTTTCTAATTCATAGTCTTTTTGTTTCTCTTCCATTTTCTTTTTATTCGCCTGAAATCTTTCTTTCACTTGATCAACTGTGCTTCGTTCTACCTTCATGGACATGCCTAAATTTCTTTGGTGTTTTTTGCCATTAATGTGATCCAAGAAATTTATGGAATCTTTAACAACACAATCACAAACATTACAGTAATAACCACCCGACTGGGAACTGGGTGTATTTTTATTAATGACCACGCTTTTGCCCAATTTACTGTCCAAGTCAACTTTGTAATCTCTGCGTTTCAGACTCTCTCTTTGAACGGGCTCTTAAATATATTCAATTAATAATTTTTGGTTATTTTTCATTCAAAAACAAATCGAAATAAACTACCTTCATCATTTTTTTCGTTTCCTTTAGCTTGAGTTAATAATCGTTCCTGGGCTTTTTTTTGATATTCAGATTTATCCCATTTGCGACGATGATCATCCGGTCGCATTGACATTTTGTTATATTATTGAATTTAGTTTACTTTACTTTTATTTTTAAATTCAAACTTTGTTTATAAAATGCTCCAAAAAATATGTAAATAATTCAACAATTTTATTTAGTTTTCTATTTATTTACTTATTGATATTTGTAACAGTTGTATAAAATAGTACTTTTTTGCCGTATAAAATAAGCGATTTTTTTTTATTAAAATAAATATTCTATAATAGGATAGCGACTTGGCAATGAAACATGGCCAAGAAACGTTTCTTTGCTCTTATTGCCTGAATGTCTATACATTCAAATCTAAAGTTAACGAATATTTTTAAATATGAATCGAACAATCATATTGTTGGCAAACAAAAATTTATCTGTAGCAGTCATTAACAAATAAGCGCATACGCCTTATTTGTTAATGTTCGTTCGGCAATGGAATTACTTTTTATTCACAGTAATACATTTCATATTTTGAATAATAAATATTTTATTATATTCTCATAATTACAGGAATCTAGAATAATTAATATAGATTAATTTAAAAATGACTCCAAATAATAAATGTTTTGCGCTTAAGATGTTAATTTAAAAATAAAAAATAGTTTCTTATACTAAGTTCACACTTGTGTTTTTGAACGCGTTTAAGCAAAATGTTTTAAAATTTAAATTGAGATGTTTAAGGCTGGCGTTTTATATACTTTTTTTACCTTAAAAATTATTTTTTGTATTGAAAACAGCTGTTATAGTTGGGAATCACACCTAAACCCCAGACAAATTAGTTAATTAAACTACCTACTAGCAAACAGGGGCAGAAACGCACTTAGCACATCCCAAAATTAATTGAAATTCAGAGTTGTATTTGGAATTTACGTGTTTAACGACGTGTTTAAATCAAAAACAACTCATTTGAGATGTTTAACAAAACACGTCAATGTATGGTAAAACAACTCAAAATCGACGTGTTTAATGCTTTAACGCGATTGAGATGTTAAACACGTTAGGTGTAAACTTAGTATTAATGGTAACTGTGCTTTTGTATAAAAGTTTTTCAAGTATTGTTGTCTCTTTTTTATTATTATTTAATATTTAATAAATTATTAAATAAATTTGGTTTGAGATATAAGACACCTGAGTCTCTATGTATGAAATGAACATATAGATATGATTTCCCCATAGTAATACATTTACGGTTTTTAATAACAAATATATTATAAGAATATCATAAAACATCATGTTTCAAGGAATGTATGACAATTAACATAGATTAAAATTTGTAATGCTATTTGTAAATATAAAACATTCTACAGTATATTCCTAATTACTACGTTCCAACTCTGTATTGCATGCAACCCTGACAAAATGCAACCCTGTTAATCAAATCGCTAAATAGATACAAATATCAGAATTAAAAAGACGCTTCACAAGATTTCTTAAAAATTTCTGAAAAAATGTGCAAAAAAACAAACAAGTTCACATTCAATACTTTGGAATGAACTACTAAATAACTGAAAGAAGAACTTTAAGCAAATGTAAAACAAATAGAAATAATATTAAAATAGTGTGAAGAAAAAATGATGGCTAGACGTGGTGGAAAACGCATAAGGATGGATGATCCACCACCTGATTATGAAGAGCAGGGGTAATTCGAAATTTCGTATAAAGTTATTAATTTAATTTACGTTCATCATATATTATCTAAAATTGTCCATCCTTTTCTTAGCTTAACCCATTTTCTGCTGTAGTGTAACTAGCCGGATTTACCATTCGCAGAGTTAGGGTTTTGATAGGTACACAAATTTTTTTTGTAATTGTGCAATTCCAGCCAAAACGACACTGGAATTGACGAAATTATTTGTATAAAGTAAAGTTTATTTATTAAATTTTTGGAAGCTAATATCGTTATTGTTTTTTGTTTATAGTTTTATTGTAAATTAATCGTAGTCATTTGTCGGTTGTGTTATAATTTTAAGTAGGCTGCGCTACTTGCCGTCATTATATATAAAGTTTTACTTACATTTGCTTCTTTGCCTTTTGTTTAAATAAAAAATGCCGGTTTAAAAATGGGTTTCAACTGATCGAAATTCGTCTTTTTTTTATTGAGACAAAGTTGAATGTAAAATCGTTGGAACAAATCGATGCAGAATAACACATTGAGTATTTTATCGTTTTCGACAAATTTTAGCTGTGAAAATGATTTTCACCACATACCTACCTGAATTTCTCTCAGAGTCATTTTTCAAAGCCTTCATGTTTCTTGTCGCATACGTTCCCAAATGCGAGGTAACTTTTTCTTAACATTTTAGTGTCGTGATAGATATTTAAAAACATACAAATCATACTTTAATTACTCCTGTAACGGAAAGAAGGTTAAAAGAGATATTTATCTGTGTGACGTGATAGTACAAAATATATAGATTTTAAACGTTAGAAAAAAATATGATGAAATTTGAATTCAAAATGTGTTCGAATGTCGACCGATCTCGATATAATTGCAAAATTTTTTAAAATAATGTAGCAACAAGTCTTTCAACTGCATATTCTAGGGAAAATTTGAATGATTCAATTTCGGATGCGGATAGTCCCACTAAACGTATGACACGTTTAAGAGCTCGAGGTGGTGTACGTGATAAACCGCCAATAATTGATGAAGACGAAGATGATTTCTTTGCACCAGTTATACGTAAACGTAAAGCACAAGCTCCGCGCAAACCTCCTGGTGAGGGTACGGGTCGTCGTGAAAAAATCGATCGACCACGTAAGGAACATATCGATAAAGAGCAAGAACGTATTGATATGGAACGTGACGTAACAACAAATGAAAACAGTTTATACTTTATTGTACGACATTCAAAATCTCCTATAGCCACTATAGTTGACGATTGGATAGAACAGTATAAAATAAATCGTGATACAGCACTTATTGCCCTATTGCAATTTTTTATAAATGCCAGTGGTTGTAAGGGTAAAATACCGGAGGATACAGAACATCCCATGGATCATACGGCGGTTATAAGAAAAATGACTGAAGAATTTGATGAGGTAGTGCTAGATACTTTCTGGGAAATGTCCAAACTTTACATAAAATTTTGTTCGTTTTGGTTTTTTTAGGAAAGTGGTGAATATCCTCTGATTATTCCTGGTCAACAGTGGAAAAAGTTCAAAATGAACTTTTGTGATTTTGTTCAGACTTTGGTGAAGCAATGCCAATACTCCATAATATATGATCAGTTTCTAATGGATAACGTTATTTCATTGCTAACAGGCTTATCAGATTCTCAAGTTCGAGCCTTTAGACATACCGCCACTTTGGCAGGTAATTATTAATATGAGTTGTTTTTTAATGATATACAACATTTTAATTGGTAAATTAATTATGCCATTTTTGTTTTTAGCTATGAAGCTTATGACAGCCTTGGTAGACGTTGCTTTATTGGTTTCAAATAATTTTGAAAACGCTGCCAAACAGTATGAAGCGGAACGTTTAAAGGTATTTTTCTGAATTAGTTTTTAGTTATATAAAAAAAAAATTAAATGTATTTTCATTAAAAGTCCCGGGATCGTCGAGCTTCTGATCGATTAGAATCACTAATGGCAAAGCGTGCTGAACTGGAGGAGAATATGGATGAAATTAAAAATATGTTAACGTACATGTTCAAATCAGTGTTTGTTCATCGCTATCGGTAATTAAAAAAAACTCAAAAGGGTTTAAATTTTTTATTTCATTTGATTCAATTTTTTTATTTCAGTGATACTTTACCCGACATAAGAGCTATTTGTATGGCTGAAATAGGTGTATGGATGGAAAATTATCCTCAAAACTTTCTAGATGATTCATATCTCAAATATATTGGTTGGACATTGCACGATAAAGTAGGGGAAGTACGTTTGCGTTGCTTGCAAGCCTTACTTCCTCTATATGATAAGGAAGAACTCAAAGGCAAATTGGAATTATTTACTTCCAAATTTAAAGATCGTATCGTGGCCATGACTTTGGATAAAGAATTTGAAGTTGCTGTACATGCCGTTAAATTGGTTATAAGCATATTGAAGTGAGTTGAAACATATATAATTTTAACGATCGTTAAATTTAAAAATGCGATACAAAAGTGAAATTTTCCAATAAATTTGTTTTTTTTTTCTACTTCATAAAACACAAGAATTATAGTTAATTCAATCATAGTTAATTGATCTTTTTTTATTGTTTTATAATTAATTTTTTAAACACAAAGCCTTATATATTTTTATGATTTGTTTTTCGATATTTCGTCACGCTATTGGGTGAAATCATAATTTTTATACCTATTTTAATTTCCTGATAATTTTTATAAAAAAATTGTCAGAATATGAATTTTAGTGGCAACACTGTTCTTTACCAATGTGAACGACGATACAGTTTTGTTCTTTCTTATTTCAACCGTCAACAAGTGCAGACCTTTTTAATACAAAATTTAACTTAATATATTTAATAAAACAACCTGAATTTAAATAATAAAAATACAAACAGGTTATGGGCCCAGGACAAAGTTCTGGTTGGATGAAAAATAATTAAATATTTAACTAAAGAGAAATGGCGTCGTTATACCAGATAGAGAAGCTAGACGGAACAAATTATGATAGCTGGAGCGTACATATGCGAAGTGTGTTGATACACAGTGGTTGGTGGAAACACGTATCTGGTGCTATTAAAAAGGAGGATGCTATAGATGACGCAGCTAAAAAATTGTGGGAAGAAGAAGATGAGAAAGCTCTTGCCACGGTAACGCTTTGTTTAAAACCATCACAGTTAAATTTTGTTAAAAACAGCGAAACGTCATATAACGCATGGAAAAGTTTAGAAGAGGCCTACAAGCCAAGAGGACCACTGCAAAAGGTAACACTATATAAACGTTTAATAAATCTAACGATGTCAGAGGGTGGAAACATTAGTCATCATGTTAGTGAATTTATAGAACTGTCTGAAAAGTTAGCAGAGACGAAAATAATTATCCAAGATGAGTTGTTGGTAATTATGTTGCTATCGAGTTTGCCACAAGAGTATGAGCATTTCGTTGTAGCCATAGAAACACGTGACGACTTGCCAAAATTGTCCGTTATAAAACACAAAATTCTAGAAGAAGGAGATAGACACCAACAGAAAAAGAGTAAAGAGCAAACAACAAGCATGCAACAAGCGTTTAGTATGAAAACCGTGCCTAAAGATAATAAATTTAGAAAAGAACACAGATACAAACAGGGCAAAATGAAAGGCAAATGTTATAATTGCGGCGAATTTGGACACTTTGCAAACAAGTGCACAAAATCAAATAAAAAACAGCAACATTTATTACATGCTCTGAAAACGAAAGAAAAGCAAGGTATAAAGAATACGCAATGGTGTATCGACAGTGGTGCAACTTCACACATGTGCTGTGAGCGGAAAATATTTACAAATTATATTGAGCACGAAGAGGAAATTCGATTTGCAGCTGATAAATATATTTTGGCAAAAGGAAAAGGCGACGTGGAAATGGAAATTAATAATGAGAAAATTAAATTACAAAATGTTTTATATTCTCCGGAATTAAATATGAATTTCATTTCAGTTGGTCGCGTAGTTGATAATGGCTTGAATGTGTTATTCAGTAAAGATTCTGCGGAAGTTAAGACGGCCAAAGGCAAAACAATATTGAAAGCGTCTAAATATAACAATTTATTTTTGTTTGAAAATAGAATCGAAAGATTATTCACATCTATCAACACGAATCAACTATGGCACAACAGACTTGGTCACTTGAATTATGATTCTTTAACGGACATGTACAGAAAGCAGATGGTAAACGGCATAGTTTTGAAAGATGACAGACAACTATACCAATGTAGAACCTGTATGTGTTGTAAGATTCATGTTACTCCATTCCCTAGAGAAACAACATCAAGAACAAACGATTTGCTAGAAATAATACATAGCGACGTATGTGGCCCTTTTAGTTTGAAATCTCTTGGAGGTGCAAGCTACTTCGTAACATTTATAGATGACTATTCGCGTCGAGTTTTCATATATTTTATAAAGGCTAAAAGTGAAGTTTTTGGAACATTTAAAGTGTTTAAGCAACACGTTGAAACACAAACAAATCGGAAAATAAAGATTCTGAGAAGCGACAATGGTCGCGAATATATAAACAATGATTTTAATAATTTTTTGGAAGCAAACGGTATTGCCAGACAACTTACGGTACCACATACCCCACAGCAAAATGGTATAGCCGAGCGAGCCAACCGTACTTTGGTGGAAATGGCTCGTTGCATGATGGTGCATAGCGGAGTTCAGCCAGGCTTATGGGCAGAAGCTGTAAATACTGCCGTTTATTTGCGTAATAGATGCCCGACAAAAATACTTAAAGGTAAAACGCCATATGAAATGTGGACCAACAGAAAACCTAATCTTCAACATTTAAGAACATTTGGCTCGTATGCGGTGGCTTTAAATAAAAATAAAAGTGGTGGAAAATTTGAAGCTAAAGGTGAAGAGTTTATTATGGTTGGGTACTCACAAGTGGCAAAGGCCTATAGATTGTACAGCAAGAACAGTCGCACCATTGTAGAACGCCGAGATGTCTTGTTTGATGAAACTGATCTCAATAAAGGTTCAAATGAAACAACCGAAACAGAGGCAGAAGGTTATATAACACTAATTTTGGATAATAACGAACAGCATAGTGAAGATGTTTTAAAAGAAACGGAGTCTCTTTCTACGACAGACCAAGATATTAATTCAGATGATGAAAACAGTGATTTTATGGGATTCGAGACTGTAGAAGAAGATGAAGATATCATAGAGGTTAACAATAAGAAGGAGACTGATCCTTCTGGCTGTCGGGGTAGGCCAAAATTAATTAGAACTGGTAAGCGTGGTAGACCACGTAAGACTCAGCTTAATAACATGGCAAATGAAAGCGTCCCTAGTACTGTTGAGGAAGCATTCCAAGGTGCAGACCGCAAAAGATGGTACGAGGCAATGCAGAATGAGATGACATCTTTAGAGAAAAATGAAACTTGGTCGTTGGTAAATCGTCCGGCTGGGGCTAAGGTTATCGATACAAAATGGGTTTTTGCGTTAAAAAGGGACAATCATGGTAATATAGAGCGTTTTAAGGCGCGACTTGTAGCTAAGGGGTGCAGCCAAAGGCTGGGCATTGATTACAGCGAAACATTTTCTCCGGTTGCTAGGTATTCCACCATTCGCTTATTGATGGCACTTGCTGTGCAATGGAAAATGCACCTTCACCAAGTTGACATAAGTTCAGCATATTTGAATAGTGAAATACAGCACGAAATTTACGTTAAGCAACCACCAGAATTTGTTGATAGAGATGCGCCTGAAAAGGTATTGAAGCTGCATAAGGCCATTTATGGCCTAAAACAGTCCGGAAAGGAGTGGAATTCCAAGTTAGATCTTGTTCTGAAAAGTTTTGAGTTTGAGCAATGTGCAAACGAACCTTGCCTTTATAAGGCCACCATTGAAGACGACTTGATTTTAGTTGCAGTGTATGTTGATGACTTAATAATCGCATCTAGAAATAAAAATAAAATTTTTGAGGTGAAAACACATTTGGCGAAAGAATTCCCTATCACAGATAAGGGGCAGTTGCATCATTACCTGGGTTTCGAAATTGAAAGGGATGGTGAAACTGGAACAATCTCCATTTGCCAATCGCAATACATAAAAAATCTTCTTACAGAATATGGAATGCAAAACTGCAAAGCAGTATCAACCCCTTTAGAAACAAATTTTCAAGTAAAATGTGATGACGAAAATTGTAAAGAGATATCTCAGAAAGACTATCAATCCGTCATTGGTGCACTTATGTATTTGGCCATAACAACCAGGCCAGACATTCTCCATTCGGTAACTAAACTGGCACAAAGGAACGTGAATCCACACTCTGAACACATGACAGCCATAAAAAGAATATTGCGCTATTTGCACGGCACCATAGATTTTAAGATTATATATAAAGCTGGTAAAGAATTAATTGAAGGCTACGTGGATGCGGATTGGGGAGGTAATTCTCTGGATCGTAAATCATATACCGGATTCATATTTTTCGTTGGGGACTGCCCTGTCTCATGGCTTTCTTCAAAACAATCGTGTGTGGCTCTCAGTAGCACTGAGGCCGAATATATGGCCATGTCAGAGGCGGCTAAGGAGGCAGTATTTTTAAAGAGACTTCTTGAGGAAATTGGTTATGCTTCTGGCGAGGCTGTTCTTCTTAATGTCGATAACCAGGGTGCAGAGAAACTGGCCTCCAATCCGGTCTTCCACAAAAGGACAAAACACATTGATGTAAGATTTCACCACGTTCGAGAGGTTGTACACAATAAGGACATCCTACTGAAGTATTGCCCAACACAAGAGATGATTGCCGACATCCTAACTAAAAATTTAGCAAAGACTAAACACCTTTATTTTTGTAAGGAAATGAAATTTGAAAAAGGAAAAAATTTTTAAAGAAAAGAAATGTAAAATGTCATTCACATTGAGAAGGAGTGTCAGAATATGAATTTTAGTGGCAACACTGTTCTTTACCAATGTGAACGACGATACAGTTTTGTTCTTTCTTATTTCAACCGTCAACAAGTGCAGACCTTTTTAATACAAAATTTAACTTAATATATTTAATAAAACAACCTGAATTTAAATAATAAAAATACAAACAAAAATTTTACACTTTTTTCTCGACGATGCCACCGAATGAATGGTCTGGTGAAATATCAAAAATAAAATTAAAAAAATTTTTATATAAAGGATTTTGTAAAAAAAAAATAACTCAAAATTTGTTTATAGCAATAATGTTTTATTGTTATCATTTATTTTAAAGAGATTTTCAATGCATTTTCTTTTTATTTCCAACAGAATTCATCCAGACATATTAGCCGACAAAGACTGTGAAATTGTGTATGAATTAGTTTATTCTTCACATCGTGGTGTTGCTCAAGCTGCTGCTGATTTTCTAAATGTACGTCTATTTCATTTAACTGCAGATATGGAAGAAACTAAAACAAAAAGAGGCAAATTACGTTTACCCAACACTCCTTTAATACGTGATTTAGTACAATTTATGATTGAGTCCGAATTACATGAACACGGTGCCTACTTAGTAGATTCGTTTATGGACAATAACCCGATGGTAAAAGATTGGGAATGTATGACCGATTTGTTGCTGGAAGAGCCCGGACCCAATGAAGAAGTGTTAGATAATAAACAAGAATCAACGTTAATTGAAATAATGGTCAGTAGTGTAAAACAAGCAGCGACAGGAGAAGCGCCAGTTGGCCGTGCGAGTAGTCGAAAAATATCATTAAGTGCTAAAGAGCTTAAGGGCATACAAGATGAAAAAATTAGATTAACTGAACATTTCATTGTAACATTGCCACCGCTATTGGAAAAATATCAAGCTGATAGTGAAAAATTAACAAACTTATTATCAGTACCGCAATATTTTGAATTAGATATTTACACCACAAACCGCCAGGAAGCCAATTTACAAGCGCTACTGGATAAAATGAGTTATATAATGTCGGTGCATACAGATCGTGATGTTTTGGAAACGTGTGCCAAAACATTGGAATATTTATGTCGTGAAGGTAGTGCCACATATACCAGATGCGACGTAGCACGTTCAAATATCATAGATAATGCTGTAAATAAATATAAAGATTCTATAGAAGACTGGCGTAATTTAATAGCTGGCGAAGAATTACCTAATGAAGATGAAATTTATAATGTTATAAGCTCCTTGAAAGTAGTTTCTATTTTATATTCTTCACATAATTTAAATCCTTGGAATTTATTTGACTCTTTGTTTCAAGATGTCGATGAGTGTCAGTCTAAAGAAAATCCTGATCGTAATTTTCCCAAGGAAGCTCTTACGTATTGCATAGAAGCTTGTTATTTTTCCATTAGTTGGGGCTTATATTACATTGAAAATCAATGCGAATCTTCACAAATACCCGAGGCGGTGGCGGAATTAAGAAAAAATTTGGATAAATACATGTTTGCCTGCTATGAGCTGACACGTGATGGTCCTACTGAACAAATTCAAGAAGCGGTATAAACCCTTGAACGCATTTCGTAAAAAGTTAAAATGTTTTAAACTTTGGATTTTTTTCTCTTCTTTACAAACGCAGGCCTATCAGTCTATATGTGATTTATTAATAATATTTTCTGATCAATTGTCACGTAGCGAAAATACTCACGTCAGAACACTAGAATATAAATCCACGTTGGATGAACAATTGGTTTTGAATAATTTCGTACAACATTATGTGTTCTCATTAAAGCAAGAAGGTATTTATAAAAATAAAAAAATCTTTAAATTTTTTATGGTGAATTCTTTTTAAAACAAAGATCTTCAAGATGAAATTCGTATAATGGAGTTGCATAAGAAACGTAACTTTTTGGCTTCATATTGCAAACTGGTGGTCTACAACATCATACCGACTAAAAGTGCTGCTGGCATGTTTAAATATTATGTAAAAGTAAGTTGTTTTACTCTTTTACTTTTAATTAAAAATAAAATTGAATAAAAATCGTTTGTAGTGTTATAATGAATATGGTGATATTATAAAGGCCACTTTGGGCAAGGCTCGCGAGATTAATAAAGTTAACTTTGCATTAACTTTACTTTTGAGTTTAATAGCTGTCTTCAAAGATCTACAAAGTCAGTCGGAAAATGAAATTGTCTCAAAGAATTCTCATGAATTCAGTGAACTTAAGGAGTTAGCGAAACGTTTTGCTTTAACATTTGGTTTCGATGCTATTAAAAATCGTGAACCCATCATAGCATTACATCGTGCTGGCATACTGTTTGCTGTGGGCGATGTTCCCGAAGATCCTGTAGCTGCACCAAAACGTTTACTATTTCTTGAAGTACTTAACGAATTTAATCATAAACTATTGAAACAGGATAAGAAAGTTATATTAAACTTTTTGGATCGGCGTATATCGCCCGGTATGCCTTCCAGTAAACCAGAAGAATATCAACCTCTGTCTCTATATCGTAATTCTTTGGTACACGGGGAAACAGATCAAGCTCCAGTGAGTTCGAAAAAAGCGTATGCTCGCAAGAGACGTGATCATGGTGAGTTTTTAATTGTTTGCCTTTTTTAACTTTCCTTTCACATTAAATAATCTAAATTAATCAAAGAAAATTTAGTTTTATTTTAACAAAAGTATAATTTTATTGCAATTAAACGTTTTAAGTTAAGTTTTATGTTCAAATGAAAATAAAAATCTGTCACACCGGATTAGTGTGAAACATTTTGGCGTCGAAAAATTTTTAACGCCGTAAAACTGTGCTAAAAGAGTGGAAGGAAGCACTTAAATCAATTGTAATTTTAAAGTTATAATTGTGATTTGATGGTGTTCTGAAAACCACAAGATTTTAACTTTTCGAAACACATGAAAACAGCTGATGTTTTGTTAAGATGTATTGAGATTGATGTGTGCACGTTATTCATTTCATTTCCAGTTTCTTTAGTATATATCCAAAGAGTTACTGCTTCTAGGCAGACCCTGGATCGTTGCAGTAAACGTTTTAGTTGTTGTGTCTTATTGCGTACTGTCAACAAATCCAACTTATTCGGCTCCTTTTTTAGCTGCTTATCAAACTTCATTACAATTAACTTTTATTTTATTATTTTGCAATTTAACTTCTGCACCAATTATTACATTTATTCCTTCAAAAAACGTTTAGTTTATCCCACTTCTGACAGTTGTTGTTTTGTATTCAAAAGATTTCTTAGAAACTTCTTGATTTGTAAACAGAAGCAATAAGTTATTTCACTTTAGTTTTTTTTAATGATAATTGTCTTTTTATAAATTAAACAAAGTTCCTCCTTAATAATATAAATACAGCGAGTACTACCAACAGTAACAAAAAAGCACTTTATTTTTAAATCTATACAATTAAACTTTTGCTTTTTTATTTACGAATTCTATGATTAATTTTATAAGTTTTATTTTTGTTCTTAACACCAACTGATTAGAGATAAATAAACTAACTAGCCTGACTGTTTTATACAGATCTTTTTGAAAAACTTGAACCTTCTAAAAAACAAATTTTTGTTTTTAATTTAGATGATGAGGACGATGATGACGATTACGAGGAAGAACATAATGATCCGGACTATCGCGGTTAATAAAAAAAAAGTTGTTAAGTATTACTTAAGATATTATTTAAAGTTGCAATTAATTTATGTAAAAAATGTTCGACAGTAAGAATGAAAATATACATTTTTTATTTAATAATTTAATAAAAGCAACAAGTTCTTCTTTCTTATTAATAGTTTGATCTTTAGAAATGGTTTAAAATGAAATCAAATGTTCTATAGCATACTTTCGGGCAAGGTGCATGGCCATTTCAAGCTGTTCTTCAAATTGTGTTGAAGTTTTTTTACTTTTCATATTACAAATTTCATAAGGATTTTGTCCCTTTGGAGTAGCAACTTGAGCTTGAAAAGTTTTGGCAAATACTTTTAGCCACTTTTCGGCATTAAAATTTTCAGTTTGAAATTTCTGGAAATAAATTTATTTAATTGAATCTTAGTAAAAACAATATTTGCTTTCAAGTTTTTTTTTTTTACCTTAGGAACATAACATCTGGCTTTAACTGCATTATCACTTTTACTTATAACTAATATAGGACGATCAGTACAAAGTTTTGTGGCCTTTTGTAAAGCAACTTCTTCCATTAATACAGAACTTGTAATAAAATGAACTATAAATGGATGAGTTTCAGCGGGTTTTTCTTGCAAAACGTTGCGCATTTCAATTTCTACCAATTGTCTACATAATAATTAAGTTAAAAAAAAAGAGATTTTAATAGGAGTTCCACCTTTTTTTATTATTTATTTACCTAATATTTGTTCTTGCTGTTTCCTTAATTTTTTTCAAAATTTCATCGATGCGCTTTAGGGTTTCCATTTTAAAGACATACGGTAACTTCACATCCAAATGCTTTATGTTATGACGTATTTTTTGTAATTCTATTTCCGATACATTTGAAAGTTTATCCGTTTTTAAATCTCTCTCCAACATATCGATACGGTTTTTTAACAGATCAGCTACTTTGAAAGCCTTTTGTTAACGAAATAATAGTTATTTTTCCTAATTTTTTTCTTTAAATTGTTGTAAAGGGTGGGCCAATTTCAGGTTTGGAAGTAAATTGAATGTAAAATATTATTAAATGTCAAGAATTTTACTGTCATCATTTCACATTTATTTAGTAAAAAGTTGGTAAATTTTTAGCATGGAACGTTGCACTCTTGAACAAAGAATTTTAATTGTGAAGATTTCACTGTGCGTAACCTAATCGCTAATTCGAGGCTCATGGTATTTTTGCTGACAATAGACCAAAACAATACGTTCGTAGTGAACGTAGTGATGCAAACATAGTCGAGAATGAGCCTGAAACATCAACACGTTCACGTTCGCAATAATTGGGCATCACTAAAGCCACTTTTTTATGCAAAATTCTGCAAAAAGATCTTCACGCATATGCAGTTCAACTAGTTCAAAAATAAGAACCAAATTAAATTGGCAGAGTTTGAACAACTGAACTCATATGAGGTTCATTTTCAATTAGGTGGTTATGTAAACATGTAAAATTGTCGACTATGGGACTCAGAAAAAACTACAAATAGGCGTATCGTATTGTGCGGTCTACGCTACCAAACCATGATAACCAAGTTTTTGTGGCTAATGTTGGCATGAGCGAACCAAACAATTCAGTTGTTGCATGAGAATCTTTCTGGTACCGCGATTTCTCAATGTGGCAATTTCAATTTGCCACCTCGTTCTTGTGATTTAAAGCCGGTGGATCCTTTTTTTTTGGGGTCGTTGAAAGACCAGCTTTACATGAGCGATCCACAAACAACTGATACTCTGAAAGATTAAATTTGGTGCTGCACTGATGAAATAGGCGAAGCTTTGTTGCAGAATGTGCTTTAAAATTTTATGGAAAAAGAACGGACGTCTCTCCATTTCCATCCATTATTAATTGCCATGTTTTTGTTTGGTATCAATAAAACTGAAGTTGTTAAAAATAAATGTGTGTCTTCAATCAATTTACTTCCTAAGCTTCCAATTTACCCTTTAATTACCTTTTCAGCTGCTTCACCAGCTACAGCTGTAAATGCATATCGAGCTCGATTTGTTTGCTTAAGATTTGTTATACACAACTTTCCTAGTTCCTTTGTGTTGGTAACATGTGTTCCACAGCACAATTCTTTTGAAAGCAATTTATATTTATCACAGTTAATGGTAACTAAACGTAAACCTGTTTCAGGATAAATTTCACCCGGCACGATTGTTACATCATTTTGCTGCAAGATATCAGCAGCATTACATAACTCAGCATTAACTGGCGTCGACGAAGACACTACTTGACTAAAAATGTTATTATTAATAGTTTGAGAGAATAAAATTATTTAATAAATTTTAATATAGTGAAAAGATCGTGGAGCAGGGGTGTAAATAACAAGGGTTTCTTCTTTTTTCTTCCCTTATGCCAGCATTTTTATATTAAAAATTAGCTAAATCGGTGTATGAGTTAGTTACTCACGTGTCTATAATAATAAATTTCTATTTCTTAATAACAAAAGCAAAATGGTTTTATATTTTATTTTATTTGGGTACGGTTTTCCGTCGACCCTCGTCAAATTTGGTTTGTGAACAAACCGGTTTCGGCCGTTTGCCATCTTCAGTGTTCTTTTCGTACTAGTTGCGTTTTATTGTCAGTTGTGTTTATATAGTTCGTGTCTTCCTTCGTGTTATTGCGTTCGTCCCATTCTGTCTTTTTTGCCTGCATCTCTCCTTTTTCGTTTGTCCCTTTTTACCTAATTTGTCGATCCCTTTTTCATTCGTTTTTTTTCCTCTTTCTCTTCCTTTGTTCTAACTAAATCCTTTTACGGTCATGCTTGCTGTCCGTTTTTGTTTATGTGTGAACCTATTGGGTTTTTTTTAATTTTTTTTTTATGGGACATAATAATCTGTAATTGTACGTTTATGATGTTCTTTATTGCTTTGGTCTTGTGCTCCTGCGTAACGTTTTTGTGTTGGTGTAGTGTTTGTTTTCCTGTAAAAATGTTTCAACGGTTCAAATATTGTGTCCGAAGCAGTGTTTATTTGTTCATTTATTATTCGTCCGTCAAATGTTTTTTGTTTGTATATTTCCATGTTTTCTAATACATTTAGTCTCCTTCCTTTGTGCTGGGTATGAAGCAGTTTAACCGTTGTCTTTATATGTCCTGGTGTACATTTGTTGTTAAATATATGGTTCGCAAAGTTTGATTCTGGAGTTGATTTTGGTTCTCGTAGTTTTTTGTTATAGTCTCTAATGTGTTCCCTAAATCTGGCCTTAATTTTTCGTCCTGTTTGCCCGATGTAGCTATAATGGCATGTACAAGTTAATTTGTACACTCCTTGTTTGTGTAGTATATCTGCCCCGGTTGTTTTATTCCGTAGTATTCTGCCTAGGTTGTTTCTTGTTCTGAATGCGGTATTGATGTTGTGTTTTCCAAAGAATTTCGCCAGTTTGTACGTTGATTTTCCCATATATGTTAATGTAGCCCATTTTTTCTTTTCCTTCTCCTGTTCTTTGTTCGTTCTAAATTGTTTCTTGATGTTATCTACGAGGCGCTTTTTGTATCCGTTGTTTTCCGCTATGGTGTATATTGTTTCCATTTCCTTCATATACATTTGCCGTGTTAGTGGTGTTCTCTCGAGTCTTGTTATTAACTGCCTGATTGCTGCGTTTTTGTGTTGCTGGGGATGATTTGATGAGTTGTGTATTATTGTGTCCGTTGCTGTTGGTTTCCTGTATATTTCATATTCGATTCTGTTCGAGATTATGTTCCTCTTGATCGTTAGGTCCAGATAATTAATTCTCCCCTCCTCTTCCTTTTCCATTGTAAATTTTATGTCCTTGTGTCTTCCATTCAAGTAATCTAGAATTTATTTATTTATTTTTATATTCTGTAACGTTTTCAGCTCGAGTGCACGTGAAATAATGAAAAAATACAAATTTATTACTACTGTAGTTACTGTGTCAAAGTTTAATGGACTTCAAATTCGATCTTTTCTACTACTGTAAAAGTGAATCATGAAATTATCTTACTTTATAAGTTCCTCTATTCTGTAAACGTCATCTTTAATTATGCGTTTTCCTATTAAGCCCACTTCAAGCTTGCAATAGTCAGATGTAACAGCACTCGAAATTTGATAAGTAACTTTATTAAATAAAGATCTTATAGCACCATTAAGAAGATGAGTAGCTGAAAATAATAAGTAGTTAAAATACACAATAGAATTGTTAGTAAGTAAAGATTTTAGATGTTAAAAAAGTTTTGAAAATTCTACAACTTTTCTTTCAACAAAAATAAACTTTTTTCTGAAGAAAAATTAATTTGAAGCAAAAAAAAAAAACAAAAATGGTTTAAAACAACCATAACCATAGGCAGGCGGACATGAATTCTATTATCCAATTCTTAAGAAGTAGAGAGTGGGTAGCAAATTTGAGGTTAAGAAGCAAGTTGACTTAGAACACACACTTTTTTTGACAACTTCAGTTTTATCTATGCCAATAAAAAGTAGAAGCATTGGAATCAATAATGAAATATGCTGTCGAGCAAGTGTCCTCCTCTAGCACGTGAGCAGACGTCCGTTCTTTTCACGAAATTTTGAAGCAAATTTGGCGATAATGCTTTGCTTATCTTGTCAATGCAGTGACGAATTTCATCCTTCAGAGCGTCGGTTGTTTGTTAATTGTTCACGTAAACCTGGTCCTTCAAATGAGCCGAGAGAAAATAATTCTGCGGTGTTAAATCACAAAAACGAAGCGACAAATTGACATCGCCAAATCGACTGGAAATTTTTCATGCCATAACTGAATTATTTGCGTGGCTTGTGGCACCGTCTTGCTGCAGCCAATCGTTGCTAATGATAACATAACTTAATGTTGATATTAAATTCACAGTGACAGCGTCTGAGCATAAGCCGCGCCATGCGGTCAATTTCTTTGGATGTTATGTTTTTTTGAGGACTGTTTGTGGATTTTATGAGCTCCATCATATGCGATTATGCTTTGTTTGCATTCAGTTTTTCAAACAGCCAATTCACAAACGTGCGACGTAAATAATGGTTGGTCGGTTTTAATTCTTGAACGAGTTGAACTTTATAAGATGAAGATCTTTATACAAAATGTTGCGAAAGGTACCTCTGGTGATGATCAATTGCTGCGAACGTCGACGAGTTGATGTTCCACGGCCATTCTTAACACTTTGCGGCTATGATTACATCACCGCGGCCACTACGTGCGATGAAGGTCTTTCTACAAAATGTTGCGCAAAGTGCCTCTAGTGATGATCAATTGTTGCGAACGTCGACGAGTTCCACTCTCATTCTTAACACTGCTGTAATGCGGCCATGTTTATATCCCTACGGCCACTACGAGGGTATTGTTTTGCTCTATTATGAGCCACAATACCGTGAGCCTTTAACTTAGCGATTAGATAATCCAGAGCTGTCGCAGGAGGAGACTGATTACAAGGAAGAGGTGCTCTAGTATTATGAAGTAATGCAATGAAATTTTCACCATTTTGATTGTAAATGTTCACAATTAAAAATGTTTGCCCGAAAGCCTAGCGCTCCAGGCTTTCCCAACTTCTACCAAAAATGTCAAAGAATGACAGCTCAATTCTTGGCATTTAATCATTGGTCAATTTACTCGTTAACCTCAAATTTGCCCATCTATTTTAAAAATTAAAATGTTTAAACAGTCAAATACCTGTGTGATGGCAAATATTTCTTTGGCGATGTTCACAATCCACCAAGAGTTCAATCTCATCACCAATGGCTAAAGTGAAGTAAGATTTTTCTGCTGGCAATTCACATGTATGTACAACACAATTGTTAATTAAATGAACATTAGAAACAATTAGTTCGTGCTTATCATTTGATACAGTTTTTATAACAAGCAATCCTTTATCTGATTGTTGACCACCAGACTCATAATAGAAATTACTTGACTCGGTGATAATAGAAACTATATCTTGAGTATTTGACATGCCTTTGCATACAACTTCTTCGACACTTACGTCATTATAAAGTATACCAGTAACTTTAGTTTTCAAGGGATGTATAATATAATTATTTTTCTTGGAATTATAGCTGTAGTTGTATTTGTATTTATTTTCAGTGGCCGGCAATGTCTTGGTTAAATCTACTAAAGCTTGCTTTATACTTTGCTGAAATTTGTGCGATTGCTGATTTGTATAAATGTTATTTTTAGCTTTTTGTTTTGCCCTTGTTAAGGCCTCTTGATAGTCATCCATATTGTAGGTCATATTTTCTAGTTGAGCGAGTATTTGAAAGTGCTCTTCAGTTAGGCCATAGGTGTCGTTTAGTTTATGCAGAAATTCGCCAGGTATGTTATTATTTTTAAATTGATCCTTAATAGCTTGAAATTCGCGATAAGCGGGCACGAAGCCGGGATATTCTATTAAATCGTTTTCTTCCAACTTGGGAAATTCACTCAACAGTTCTGTGAAATTCTTTGAAGAATTTTTACGCAGCTCTTGAAATACCTCCTGTTCATGAGCTATTAATTCCAAAATGGCCGACTGTCTATTCGATATTTCGGGATAGGCAATGCCCAAGGATTCAACAACTACCGGTATCAATTCACTTAGCAGTCTTTCATTGCCAAAAATATTATCGGCAACTGTTAAACCTTTACGCAACACTCGTCTCAGCTTTTGACTAAGAGAAAATTAATCAATCTGATGATAAACTAATTATCATAACTTACTTTTTATCCGGTAACATGCCATCCGCTAAACACACAGTAATCATACGGGCATGATCAGCTAGAATTCTATAACCTGTATCTAATATAGCTGCATCTGATTTAGAGGGAAAAGCACCATTATATTCTGGAGCTTTCGATATCTATTATTAAGATTAATTTTGTTGTTGTTTTTGTTTTTTTAAATAGGTGTTATTTCCATAATAGTACCTTATGTATAGCATCAAATAAAGGCATAAATATATCCGTGTCATAGTTTGAAGATTTATTTTGTAAAACGGCTGTTAGTCTCTCAAAGCCCATGCCAGTATCAATATGTTTGGCAGGCAATGCCACTATTTTCCCATCCTGATTTCTAAAGGAGAAAAATTAAATAAAAAATTGATATAATAGTTGAAAAGGAGAAGTGAATATAAAAAAATAAAATTAGAATAACATTTTAAGTATTAAAATATGCTCTAAATATTGGTTGAGCAATAAAATAAAAACGACAAAATTTACATTTGACTACATACCTATTATATTCTATAAAAACAATATTCCATAGTTCTGTCAAATCCTGCACTCCAGCATTTACAAGCTTTGCACGTTCATCACAAGAACCCAAATCTGGTCGATGATCTATATGAATTTCTGTGCAGGGACCACAAGGTCCCGTATATCCCATTTCCCAAAAATTATCCTTGCTACCAAATGGTAAAATGCGTGAAGAAGGAAAACTACAGACAACAAAATAAAACTGTAAGTTTTCTTTACTTATTACCTAATTCCCTACCCACCCCAAACTTCGCCATATTTCAAAACATTCCAGATCGGCTGGCAAGCCTAAAGCTTTATCGCCTGCAAAATACGTTACGAATAGCCGTGAGGGATTTATTTTGTATGGTCCACTAAGCAAATCTAAAGCCATGGAACAGGCCTCTCTCTAGAAAAACTATCTTAAATGAATATAAGCACCAAATATTTGTGTTTATACATCCAAATACTTTAAAATAATCACCAAATGACCAATTGCCAAGCATTTCGAAAAAAGTATGATGATAACCATCCTCCCCAACAACTGATAAATCGTTGTGCTTACCACCGACTCTTATACATTTTTGTGAATTTGTCACTTTTTTATGTGGAGGTTTTGTTGTTCCTAAAAATATAGACTTGAACTGAAATCATAGCAAAGATATTTATTAACTGAAAACTAATGATTGCTCTTACTTAACCCACCTGGTTCATACCAGCGTTAACAAATGCGACTGTAGGATCACAAAATGGTACCACCGGACTGGATCGTACAAATTTATGATCATGATTCTTTGTAAAATACTCGATAAACGTTTTACGTATTGTTTGTGAGGGAAAATTTCTAAGCGGTTTCTTCACTGATGAAAACATTTTTCAAAATTACTTTAGCTTTTTGTAAATAAATTGTTTCTTTTTTTTAATTGCCGCAACACTCAACTCTTCCAATTTCTTTTTCTCTTATTAGAGTTTATTTTTATATAAAATATGTTTTATAATTCACAATAACAAGTGGTACAAAAAATGGGGAATTGTTTTGAATTGGAACTTGAAAAAATATAAGGTATTTGCCAATAATTCCAGCAAATAGTGTATAGTTTGTGCCAATAGTGTGGAGAAATATTGAGGGAAAATATAAAAACAATAATTTTATTTAAAAAGATCTTGTACTCATATAAATTTAAATTAATTTGTAAAATATTAAAAAGGTTAATAAACTATATTTATTAAAATTAAGCACTTTCAGTAAGAGGCCGATTTATATTACTTATTGACTTTTTAATTGATTTACAATTTTATTAGATGGGTTATAAAAATATTTTAGCACCGCCACTATTCTACACGAATTATATCACGAGTTGCCAACTAACGATTTATTTAATGTCAAATGTTTTTAGTAAACATGTGTGACAAGTCAAGTACGTCAAGCGGAGATGCCTTTGATGCTTTGGAAGATTGTGCTGGTAGAAGACCAAAATTCGGAAATCGTTATTTGACTAGCGAAAAAGATGTTTTTGCACACAATGCTTGGTAAATATGGAAAACCAATAGAATTTGTTATAAAAATCATCTCCAATCAAGCTGCTGTATTCTCACGAAAATGTTCCGAAACTATGAACTGGGAATTTACCAGACATCGTAAGAAACCAGCTGGGGGTGGACGCTTATTAACAAATCCTCAAGATTTTAACACATTTAATGCTTGGTGCGTGTTGTTAGTGAAATAAATTAAATATTTTAATTTTTTCTTCGTATAGGGATAATGTGATATGGGACGAAGAGCAAGAACAGAAGGCTTTTCAGGCGGTTGTTGAAAATTCTACAGAAAAAATGTCAGATACAGATAAAGTCAAATTTAAGAGTAAAGCTGATGAATTCTGGAATTCTTTCTATGACGTTCATCAAAATAAATTTTTTAAAGATCGTCACTGGCTATTTACAGAATTTCCTGAATTGGCTCCCACTAATGAAATATTAGAACCCAGAAATATATTTGAACTTGGCTGTGGAGTTGGTAATACAATATTACCTATATTGAAGTATAGTAAAGAACCGCAGCTTAAAGTATATGGGTGCGATTTTTCAGCCAAAGCCATAGAAATCTTAAAAACTAACAGTCTTTGTGATGCTAAACGCTGTGAAGTGTTTGTTATGGACGCAACTCTTGATGAATGGGAGGTACCTTTTGACCTAGCATCACAGGATATTATTGTGTTGATATTTGTGTTGTCGGCCATAGAACCGAAAAAAGTGCAACGCGTTATTGAAAATTGTTATCGTTTTTTGAAACCTGGCGGCTTAGTTCTACTTCGTGATTATGGACGTTATGATTTGGCACAGTTACGCTTCAAAAGTGGCAAATGTTTAGAGGACAATCTATATGTACGTGGTGATGGCACTATGGTATATTTTTTTACGCAAGACGAGGTGAGAAATATGTTTACCAAGGTGGGATTTATAGAGGAACAAAATGTCATTGATAGACGTTTACAAGTAAACAGAGGTCGTATGTTAAAAATGTACCGTGTTTGGATACAAACAAAATATCGGAAGCCCACTGATTCAAAGTAAACGCAAATTTTTATTTAATTACGTAGGTAATAAAGTGTGTTATAGTTTTCGCTGCAAATCTAAATGTTTTCTTTTTTTTTACAAATAATGACAATTTTACTTTTATAAAATAAAATGTGTAATAGTGTTTAGACTGCAACAAATAAAACTTGTACTAATTCTGCATAAATAAACAAATATTAAACAAAAGAATAAAAATTTTTACGCAATCCTTATGTAGGAGTATGTATCACAACTCTGTGCTTTAATTTTTTAAACGATTGTCGCAGAAAATTTTAAATTTAGGCGGAATATAATAACGCCTCAACCAGAACATAAATGCATATGTATGTATGTGTTTTCTATAAAATTTCCTTAATTAGAAATGTTCTTTTCATGTTTTTCAATATTATGTATTTTTAATAAAAACTTGTCTTTTTATTAATTAAACACATTCGTTATAGAATGATTGCGCTTTTTAACACAGCCATGCTATTGTACACAAGACTAAATAAAATTATATATTACTTAATAATGCAATATTATGAATTAATTTTATTTATTCTCAAAAAATGTCGACATTAAGAATCACTTACATTTTAATAAATTACCATTTAAAAATTTTATACATTTGTTGATATTCTTACAAAAGCCTTTTCGAAGCGAATTCAAGAAAGAACAATATCGTAAAAAAAGTAACAGATGAATGCATCCTTTTCTAGATATTTTTAATTCACAGCGATACTTATCACCACAAATAAACTTAATCTATGCTTATTACGCTAGTTAATTTGGGTCCAAAAATGGGATTTTTTTAACAAAATGAGGATAGGGGATTTTTCCGGCGAATCTTAAAATCTTTCGGGGATTTGAATTTTACATTCTTTTCAATACAAATAAAATATTGCTTTAAGCAATAAAGTTTCAGTTATTAGATTGAATAGTTTTATATCATTTTTAAGAAGAGATTTATGCTTTAAAAGTTCATCACATCAAATCTTTTACATTTTTTAAAAGCGCCAAAAAACAAGTGACTTGATTCAAACAAACATTTTAAGCAAATTTTTAACCAATTAGTGGTACATATATCCAGATGGGGGTTAATTGACGATTTGAAGAACAGATATACTGGGTACTTTAATAAGCTACGATTAATGCTTTTGTAAAACGTCGTTTCACGATAATCGATACTAATAAACAACAACAAAGTTATTCATAAAAAATGTACTATTTATAGAGAAATATTTGCGAATACAAAATATCTACAATTCGTTTTTTTTAAATTTCTTATGTTTGTAATTAAAATTTATCTATGATGCGATAAAAAGCCTCTCGGAAAAAAGTTAATAGTTTTATTGGAAATAAAACATTTATGGTATCATGTGATTGCAAACTACAAACCATATAAAATCAGCAGTTTTATCTCTTTTGAAGTGTTGGTATAATACGAAACCATGTTTATCGAGAAGTTGTAATAATCACAAATAAACGTAATAATCAAGTAGTCAAACTGACACTTCGTTGCCCCTTTCTAATCGGGGTAGTAGTCGTTGGTCTGGATATCCACCAAAATTTAAGCAAAACAACTTGAAGCTTATCTACTGTGGAACAACGTAAAAATCAAAACTGCTAATTTTTAACAGTGTGGTAATTAATGCCGCAGTCATATTCTTATTAATTTATTACTTTTATTCTATTAATCATTAGCATTGCATAAAGCAATCATTTATAATAAATTTATATATTACAATTTTTTGTACTTACAGCGCCATCTTCTTTTGGAAGAATTTCAACAAACACGTTCCTGTACATAACATTCGAATTGCCCATCAAAATATATCCATTTTTACAGTTGTATAAATAGGTATTAAATAGAATCAACCATTAATAATGTTAGATAAAATTTACAACAAAAATTAGTTAATTGAGCGAATTACAAGGAAAAATACCTTGCTACGGAAAAAACGGCTGTTGCGAACGAGTTTTGGTGTGATATACTTAAGAAGTTACATACACGCTCACACAATTCATGAAATTGTTTTTGTTTTATTTATATATCTATACAAATTAATATTGCTAAATAAAACAAAAGCTGTTATAAAGCAAGCAAAACAAAAAGTGTGAGTGCTATTTTAAAGGAAAGTAAAATTATGAATGAAAAAAGTTGTTCTTTTTATTAATATTTTACTTTATCTGTGTGCAAGTAGAGCAGAGAGTTACCTACAAAAAGTTTAGTAATGCAAATCTAAAGAAAATACAAAAAAAATTAATGCGTTTTGCAAAAACCAATTTTCCAAAATAAAATGCTGCAAATGTATTGTGCATACCGAAAAAAATACATGTGAATATAAAATATATATATATTTATACATAAGTGCAAATAACATAAAAAGAACAAAAAGCGAAACGTGAGAACTACTATTCCTATATATATATATATATGTATACTTAATAAATAACAAATTTGTGTATATAAAAGCTAAAGTGCAATAAATAGTAAACAAAGAAATTTTGCTAAATGCTAGTAAAACATGATAATTAATATATCTACATATAAATAAATATATGCTTATAGATGTATATATATAAATATCTATTTGTTTAAATACATATATATATACATATATATGCTAAACACAAAATCTTACAAAAAGTAAAACAAAAAAAACAACAACTTTATTGTAGGAGAATTTTTTGAATTGTGCAATTTTTTGTACACACAATAGCTGAATATTGGCAACGCCACTGAGCCATTGACGTCAGCAGAGACTAAAAGATGGAGAGCGAAAAAGAAATTTTTCAGCTGCTCTTTTCTCGTTTATATCATTTTAGCTAATTTAAAAATTCTTTGTACCGGTTTTTTCCGCAATTGAAGTTAATTAAAGTTCTTATTCCCATTCCTTAACGTAATTTCATGTAAAATAATTTTTGTTTTTTTTTTAATTACTAATAAACTAATGGAAATAAGAATCAAATATGATTACATAAAATTATTTTTACCTGTTTGAATTTTTTTGTTTGTCTACCTGTTTTCTTCTTTATTGCTCTATTATTTATATTCGTGTTTTCTTTTGTGTTGTTATTTTTCATGTTGAAATACATACATAATTATGAATCGTTTTTCACTACTTTAATGTATTGAAATGCGCTGCCCGGCTCTCTTCGACAATGTACCTATTTTCCACTTTTAAAAGTGATTAACTTAAAATTTATGTTGCCTGAGAAGTTGTATGCATTTTTTCTTGATAAATTTTATGTACTAAATTTAGTTTTCTTTTTTAGTGCTGCCAGTTAAAATAAATAAAAAAAATATATATGTGAAATTTTGCAAAAAGAAATAAAAAACAAATAGTTATTACTTTCATCGCTTTCTAACGTTTTGGATACATTTTATTCTAAAAATTACTAAAACTGGCGCAAGAAACAGCTGAAAATTCCAACATGAGTTGGGGTACTGAATTATGGGTAAGTTTTGTCACTTGAGTTTTTTACGAAATTCTTTTTAAGTTTTTTTTTTAATTGCTAACAAATTCTCCAAACACGCGAATTTTTGTCAAAGCTAGAATTATGGTTGTTTGGTCATTCCTTTCGGTGTAAACCTTTATTGCTGGCTGTTTGTTCGGCATGATGGGCCAGCGCTTTCGATGTGGTGACATTTATTATCAAGCCGTGTACTAGACTGTAGTGCTGAGTCAGTGTTCATGCCATTTGTTTCGTGCAAAATATTTTCATGGAGTTTGTTTTCTAGAGGTTCTAGAGAATTTTAAGTTGGCAACACTTTTGAACTGGTAGCCAGCTTTCAAGAAATTTATGTTTAGGTTGGTATCGCTTTCGCATTTCAACACGAATAGATTGATGTATGAACAACGCTTCCATTTGTAAAGTGTAAATTGGGCGCCCAAAACAAGATTGCCGTTGATCTCGATTTTCATAAGCGAATTTTGTCTAGAGATGAAGCTAATTTTTGTATGAATGGGCACGTCAGTATTAAAATGCCGTATTTAGAGTGTTGATAACCCTCAAATGGCCTGGTAGAATCATTGATCCATACTTCTTTAAAAAAAATGATGCGGGTACAACGTTGCACTCAATGGTGATCGTTATATATCCCAGATTACTGACTTTTTCCTTCTTAATTACACAGTCGTGAAGTGCGGGAGTTGTGAATCACACAGCTCCTGCATCAATTGAGTTAATGAAAAAAAAAGTTTGGTAAAAGCATAGTTTCAGGTTTCGGACTCATGAATTTTCCTCTGAGCTTGCACCACTTAAAGCCGCCAGATTATTTGTCATTGATGGTATGTCAAGACGGAAGTCTATGTCGATAACCAAGAAATTATTGGGCCCTTAGAGAGCAAAATTCGCCGCGTTATTAACGATATAAGATTGCTTATATTGGAAAAAGTCATCAGCAATTGAAACTCCAGCTGAAACTACTTGGACTAGAAGTTATATTTAAATTATAATGCCTGAAGATTATTTATCGAATAAACTTAAGTTTTATGTTAATTTAAAAAAATCACCTTTGTTTGATTGGTTTTTTTTTCTATAAAAACACCCTTTATATTTAGTTTCTCTCTTCTCTTTAAAAATACGAGAATAATGATTTTATTCCGGCACCTCTCAGCTTGAAATGAAATGGTTTCAATTGAACGTAGAGTATATTTAATTAATTATTTGGCCATATTTATTTATCTGAACATCCTTAAGGTAATGAAAACCAGGATTTTAAAAAAAATATATATTTATTAAAAAAGAAAAAAATAACTCCCACATTTGATATTACCAAAACTTAAATATTTTATTGATGTTTTGAATCAAAACTTTTCGCAAAAATAATTCTAATTTTAATGACTAAATTTCAAGTTTTGGTGAAATGGCCATTTGTCATGAAAATTTCTATTTCAATTAAAATATCGATTTTACGGTGTAGATTAATCTTTAAATTAATTGTGAATTTTATAATTTTACAATTTTTGATTTTCTAATAAATTTTTAAGTACTTTAATCTTAAATATTGAAATTATCTGATATTTATTATAATAATTTGGATTTAAGGTATAAATGCAATTTTTGATAATGGTGGTGGCAATTACTATTAGAAATGGCAGTTACAACCTGTGGTGTAAAAAGTCTTTTTTGGCTAAACGAGAACTTCGAAAATGAGAACTTCGATACATTTAATTTAGTGACGATAAGGCATCAATAACTTGTTATAAAAAGGATATTTTAAATGTTAAAAATTTGTAGAACAAATAATCATCATTTAGTTCGAATTTAATTCAAAGACACCAGAAAGCTTAAGTTCAAATAAAGAATACTCTGACCAATCTTGCAATTTCATATAAAATGTGCACGAGAATATTTTAATTGTTTTATTAAATTCTAACTTGTGAGTAATTATATCCAAACGAATTTAAATAGAATATTATTGACTTATTTATGTAAATTTACACTTTATTAATAGTGCTGGCTGGTTCGTTTATTTAATAAATCAATAATATTGTTAAAATTCCAAAATTCTCAATTTTTTATATGCTTAACATTTACCTAAATATAGCAAAAGAAAACATTTTGTTGCGACGGCAAATTAAATACTAGTAGCTTCATAAAACCATAGAAAATATTTTCTACTAAAGCTATTACTAACAAAGCAACTAAATTCATGCCCAAACGTTATGTAAATATGATTATTAAAAAAAAAATAAAAAACCGGGCTGCCATATTTTTATATATAAAAACAGTCTAGGCGTTTTTACCCGCCTATAAACAGTTGCGAGCAGTTTGACCATAAAAAATATTCCTTCTAATGTTACAGAAATTCGAATTATGTATAGCAATAAAAAATTATTGATTTATTTATTTATCTTAGTCTATAGAATCAATATCCTTACAGATTATAGCAATATTTAATAAATTTTTACAACATTAATTATTCAAAAAGAAAACAAAATATTTCGTAACACTATGTATGTTCTGATAATAATCAATAAATCTATAATATTTGCTAAATTCAGAAAAAATCTTTAATAACCAGCTAGCAAAGTTAGCTCTGTACATTTGCACGGATAGCAGGATTAAGTTAAGTATAGGACGTTTTGAAACATTAAAACAGATATTACTTGTTCAAAATCGATAGGACACATTTCCTTTAATAGGATAAAGGACGAAGCTAACATTCAACATTGTTCTATGACTTTTAAGCGTCCAAAGTTTAATTAAAGCAAGTCTACTATCTATACATGATCGTAAATTTTGCATATTCCAATGTCACGGAGACAAAAGAGCAAAAATTTTTTATGAAAGTTGATATGGATACAATAGGTCTAACTAAAGACATATACAATTGCTTCGTTATATAAGTGTCAGTGAACAGTAAGTGTCAGGAAAACACAACATCAATACCGCATTTAGAACAGGGGACAACCTAGACAGAATACTACGGAATGGGACAACCGGGGCAAATATACTGGACAGACAAGGAGTGTACAAATTAACTTGTACATGCCATTATGGCTACATCGGGCGGACAGGACGGAGAATTAAGACCAGATTTAGGGAACACATTAGAGACTATAACAGAAAACTACGAGAACCGGGATCAACTCCAGAATCAAACTTTGCGAACCATATATTCAACAACAAATGTACACAAGGACATATAAAAAAACGGTTGAACTGCTTCATACACAGCACAAAGGAAGGAGACTAAATGTATTAGAGAACATGGAAATATACAAACAACAAACATTTGACGGAAGAATAATAAATGAACAAATAAACACTGCTTCGGACACAATATTTGAACCGTTGAAACATTTTTACAGGAAAACAAACATTACACCAACACAAAAACGTTACGCAGGTGCGCAAGACCAAAGCAATAAAGAACATCATAAACGTACAACTACAGATTATTATGTCACATAAGGGAAGAAGGAAAAGGAAAAGGCGGAGAGAAGAAGGGGGAAAAAACCCAATAGGTTGACACATAAACAAAAACGGACAACAAGCATGATCGTAGAGGGATTTAGTTGGGGAGGGGTCTAATGGAAAAGGGAGCCACAAATTAGGTAAGAAGAGACACGCGAAAAAGGAGAGAGAGATGCAGGCAAAAAAGACAGAAAGTGACGAACGCAATAACACGAAGGGAGACACGAACTATATAAACACAACTGACAATAGCACGCAACTAGTACGAGGGAAACACTGAAGATGGCAAACAGCCGAAACCGGTTTGTTCACAAACCAAATTTGACGAGGGTCGACGGAAAACCGTACCCAAATAAAAGTGAAGTCAGTAAACTCTTTAGCCCAGCGTTTTATAAATCTTAAAACAGATCGGGCTTTATTTACTATAAATGAACTGTGTGGTATAAAATTCAGTTTAAGTTTAAGTAAGATATCCAGAATAGAAATTTTGTTCAACTTTGTTCAATATTTCAGCGTTCAGCGTTAAAATGTGTGCTCCGAAAGAAACACATACAGCTGCACTTTTTATAATTCAGCTGCATAAGATAATTAATCTTATGCAGCTGAGGGATTAATCAAATTTTTAGATCATCGACATACGTGAGGTTACTGTTGGTAAATCATTCATGAACAAAGAAAACAACAACAGTCCGAGATGGCTATCTTGTGATACACCAGATTCAACATATATCGGCTTAGATGTCAGATTCTTGTATTCTGTTCAACAAGTAAGAGAAAATTCAACTTAAACAGTCAAGTGTGAATTCCATGTAACTAAGCTTGTGTAATAAAAGCTTATTATTGACCTTGTCAAAGGCTTTAAATTAATTAGAACTTTCGCCATTATAATAAATAAAATATCATAGTAATCCTAAGCATTACAATGTCCAGATTCAAAAATTAATATGGAAATTTAAATGTTGACTATGACAGTTTTGTTGCAATTAGACTGGTCTAGTTTTTAATTAGAAAAAATTAAATGCCTGGTACGCATCAAAAATTTTTAAATTTATATATTTCCTCCCAAATGTCTATTAATAATACAAATTTAAATAAAATATTATTTTAGCCAAATAATTTATTTACGTTGGCCAGCCAGTCACTAACATGCAGTAGTTTTACATGTTTACTTTTAATAGAATAGAATTATAGTGGTCACAATGCTTAATCTTTGCTATTATGCTGCATCTCACAATTCTGTGTTTAAACAAATTATTAAATAAAAAAAAACAAAATAAAAATAAAGCGTGAGTTAAAGCTTATTTAACGTGTGTTTTATTTTTTTTCCTTAAAAGCGTTAAAATTGTTTTTCTTTATCATTTTTACAAATAACTTTTGTTGCTAAACTCGTTTAACGAGTTTTATGTAAATTTTTTTTCTCCATGTGAATTTCTTAACGTTTTATTTGTTTCCTTTTTTAGCTTGCTAACCATTCGTACGTTACTTTTTTAAGTTTAAATTAAACCACTTCTAGAATGGGAATGTTTATTTAAATCAAAAAAAAAGAATTCTTTTGAGATTAAAAAACATAAATAATATTTTTTTAGAGCTGAAAAGTAACGTTTATTTAATGGGTTTCGGACAAAAGATAAGAAAAAAAAAAATAAAATAGTGCTTTGCACCTACAATAAAATTTAATTTTTTCATAATACTTTCTGTCCACTTCTTAACACATTTTTTTGTAGCTCTATATTTTTGAGTTTAAATATTATATAAAACCTGAACGAAAATAACTATTGTGGTTAAAATATTTTACTTAAAAAAAAAAAATTAAATAAATCAAAATCCTACAACTTTAAAACTAATTTCAAAAACTTCTGAAAATAATTTCAATTATGGTCACACTAAAAGTTGGGCAAAACAAAAACCTTATTTTAAAAAGCTTTATATCAGTGTTTGCAACAAGAAGTTTGGTTTGTTCAATTGTGGCAATACCAACAACATGATAGTTTCGAAATTTAGTTTTTTGACGTATTTGTAGTTGGCGTGTGACATGTGTCATTGTACTGTTGAAACAACGTGTTACTGCTATCCACGTCATCAATAATAGGTCAAAATTGACTTGTTACCACCGTGGTCCATTGACCGTTACCGCATTTTCAAGTTCATCACCGCCAGACCATATAGCGCACCATACAGTGACACGTTGAGCATGCAAAGGCTTCTTCGCTCTCAAGTGAAAATGACTTTCTTTCAGAAAAACCAGCCGGTTCTTCCTAAATGAATTGAGCGAATCTACGGCGACGTGAATGGTCAGTCGGCTTTAATTCTTGCACCAGTTGAACCTTGTAAGGCTTCAAAATCAAATCCTTACGCAAAATTCGCCATGTGGTGGTTTTGAATAACGCCAATTTTTGAGAACATCGAGGAATTGACAAATTTGGGTCTGCTTCAACACTGTAACGTACGGCTGCGATGTTTACACTTGAACGACACGAGTCGGTGTTCGCACATTTATTGTTTTACCCTGTCGACTTAAATTTAACGACCAAATTCTTAATAGCGGTCTCAGAAGGACGATTATGTTGTCCGAAAACATCACGAATTTTACGAAATTTAACTTTAACAGAATCACCATTTTTATTGTGGATTTTAATTATTTTAATGCGATTTTCGTGTGAAACTCAATTCATTGTAACAATTTTCAATGCATCTACTGCGAATACGTCAAAAAACTAAATGTCAACACTATCATGTGGTTGGCGTTGCCACACTTGAAAAACAAATGTTTTGTAAAAAACCCGATATAATGGTTTTTGTTTTGAAAAATTACAAAATAATTTTGCTAGCAAAAAATTAGAAATTATGAATTTTTTTTTCAATAAAATGCAAACTGACGTTGTTAATACAGATTTTAGCAAGGTATTTGATAAGGTTAACCATGGACTACTTATCAGGAAACTACATTATATGGGATTCACACAAAATTGTTTAAAATGGATAAATTCATACCTTAGGAACAGGAAACAGAATGTTGCATACAAAAATGCGATTTCTAAGCCAATCTCCGTTTCATCTGGTGTTCCTCAAGGGAGCCATCTTGGACCCCTTCTTTTTTCACCATTTCTCAATGACTTACCTGATGCCATCAAAAATTCTTTTTTATACTAATGTATGCGGATGATGTTAAAATATTTTTTACTTATAATAAATATGATGATCACATGTTGCTACAGGCAGATTTAAATTCTTTATACTCCTGCTGTGAATTGAACTTAATGAAATTGAACTTCGATAAATGTAATATATGTGCTTCTTTCGAAGGAACCATTTAAACGTTAGATACTTTTTGGGTGGCAATGGGCTGGAAAATGTTTGCAGGATCACAGATCTTGAAATTATACTTGACCATAAACTAAATTTCATTCAACATATTTCTTTAATTGTGAGCAACGCAAGATGCCAGCTTGGTTTCATTAAACGTTGGGCAAAGGAATTTGAAGATCCTTACATCACGAAATATCTATTTATGTCATTAGTTCGTCCAGTTCTGTAATATGGGTCAATTATATGGGATCCACAGTACAAAACTTAAAAACAAAATTTCTTACATTTTGTTTACGTAGACTACAATGGAACCCCCGCTATGTTTACCATCATATAAATCTAGACTTACTCTTATCAAGTTACCATCTCTGAAAAGTCGCAGAACTATGCTTAATGCCATGTTCATTTTAAATATTATTAATGGTAATACCTCCACTAACTTCTTAATTGAAAGTATATCTTTTTGTGTTCCGCGGCGACCTACTCGATACTTTTATCCATTGGATATTCAATATTTTAAATCGAACTATGCAAACTCTGCTCCTTTCATTAGATGTTGTACTATTGTATTGATTATACCTTAAATGAAAATCTGATAAAACGTAATATTTTGTTCTCATGAAATGATTGCATATATTTGTCATATTTTGTTTTTTTTCCCCTTTCATTAGTTTTACATATAAAGGGTGTTTTTTTAAGCCCGATAGAACTTGAAATTGTAAAAAATAACACAAAAAATTAAATTGTAATCAAAATTTCTTTTTTATTCGAAGGATCAATACGTGACATTAACATTTGAAAATGATTTCGGGCATATGGGCACCGCGGCTGTTCTTGACGAAGAGCATTCTGGACGTCCAATTTTGGGCCACTTTTTCGAGCACTGCTGGGCGTATGTCACGAATAACACGAACAATGCTGTCCTCCAAGGCGTCAATTGTTGCTGGTTTATCAGCATAAACCAGTGACTTCACGTAGCCCCACAGGAAATAGTCGAGTGGTGTCAAATCGCACGACTTTGGAGGTCAATTGACAGGTCCATTTCTCGAAATCATCTTATCGCCAAATTTTGATTTCAATAAGTCGATGGTTGCGTTCGCTGTATGGCACGTAGCGCCATCCTGTTGAAACCACATCTCGTCCGGATCAATACTATCCATATTTTCAAACAAAAAATCATTGATCATGGTGCGGTAACGATCTCCATTGACCGTAACGCGAGCTCCGGCCTCATTTTTGAAGAAATAAGGTCCAATGATGCCACCAGCGTGAAAACCGCACCAAACGGTGCATTTTTCTGGATGTAATGGAGTCTGTAGGGTCTGTTGTGGATTGGTCTCACTTCATATGCGGCAATTTTGCTTATTAACAAACCCGTTAAGCCAAAAATGCGCCTCATCGCTGAACACAATTTTGCGATAAAACAACGGGTCAGTTGCCAACTGCTCTAGAGCCCAATCGGCGAAAGAACGACGCATATAATGGTCTCGTGGCTTCAATTCCTGCACCAGCTGGATCTTATACGGGTGTAGGCCGAGATCTTTGCGCAAAATTTTCCATGTAGTGGACGGACAGAGCCCCAATTCCTGCGACCGACGACGAATTGATAAATTTGGATCTTCTTCCACACTTTCGTTTACAGCGGCGATATTCTCTTCAGTACGCACATTCCTTCGACGTGTTGGTGTTATTGCATCCTCTAGAGAGTATGTGGTACGAAATCTATCGACAGTTCGACGAATGGCTTGTTCAGATGCACGATTATGTACGCCATAAAAATGACGAAGTCGTCTATAAGTTGCGCGAATCGACGACTGATTTTCAAAGTAAATTTGGATAATTTCGCAGCGTTGTTCAAGCGAGAGTCTATTCATGATGATTTGTCAGAGTATACTGCAACAAATAAAAAAAAATGTTTCATCAAAATTTCATTTTTTGTGTTACTTTTTACAATTTAAAGTTCTATCTAGCTTAAAAAAACTCCTTTTATATAAATAAATATGTACTAATAGTCTGTAAGAATTATAAATTCATAGACTTAAATAAAATAAATAAATAAAATATTAATAATTGTTTATTTAATAAAAGCAATAATAAAAATACAAATAATAATAATAAGAATCTGAATGGAAATTGTAGTTAAAAGATATTCTTTTACGTTATTGCTCATATTTTTATCATTCTTGCTTATAACTACTTTCTCTAGTTCAACTACACATAATATAATCAGGATTCATTTTTGTTTAAGTTTTTTGTTTTTGCTCGTAAAATTTCTTTGTTCTCTAAAGTTTCAAAGGGAAGAGCTCTAATTCTTACACTCCTTAATTAAATCGCCATCCAATTGTGAATTGTGTGTTGTGATTGTGTGTTTATGTTTTAAAATTTTGTTCTCTTTTTTTTTATTCACTTGCTGTATTTTTTTTTTTTTGATGTCTAGACATTTTTGATTTGGTCTTTTTTAAATAATTGCTCTTTCAGATAGATTTCTGTTTTTGTATCAAAAATTCGACTCTTGAGGTTAATTTATTTGGTTGATTTGTTATTTAATTTATTTTCACAAGGTTTTCTCCATGCTGATGCAATTTAAGTAATGGTACTAAATTTTAAAAGATATTATGGAATTTATCTGTTAAGTTACGAAGTTAAGTTATAATAATTTTCAATAGGGGTGTTGGGGAGAAGGCTGAGCCATCCTTAGAACAAAATTAGCCAAAAATGAGCATCAAAGCTGCGTGAATTGATGATTGAGTTTCAAAGTGAATCGCAAGTTTTCCATTTCGTTATTGTATTATTTACACAGATATCACTACGTCCCAGCCAGTCGTAGCGGTCATGTGGCAGAAATCATATTTAAATTATAATGCCAGAGGATTATCTTTTAAATAAAATAAACGCTTTATTTCATTTCAAAGTTATATACCTCTATAAAAAACACCCTTTCTTAGTCCTTCGAAAACGAAATCAAAAAGTTATAAAAAAGTAATTTTATGAAACTGTGAAAGAAATTGAACAGTTGCGCAATTCAGAAAAAATTAAATGAGAAGCCAGGTGAGTCCCAGCAAACACAAAGTTAAATGCAAACGAAATTAAAGAAATTATAAATTTCAGAACTGTAGAGGTGATGTTCAGAATTTGTATTTGTTTTTACTAATAGAATAAAAAATTGTGAAAATATGGATTTTGCCTTATGAACATTTTAAATTGCTTCAAAAATTGCTGAATATTAGAAAGGTGCGGCTTAGCGGACTACATGGGGCGAAAACCATGGCATTGTACATTTCACAACTGTGGAGGTTATATTCAGAATTTGTATAGGTTTTTAGTAATTGTATTCCGAACATTGCGCAAATATGCATTTTGGGTATAGACATTTTAAAACTGCCTAAAAATGGGGCAAAATTGGAAATGTGCGGCTTAGCGGACTATAGGGGGCGAAAACCATGGCATTGCACATTTCACAATATAGAGGTTATATTCAGAATTTAGAAATGTGCGGCTTAGCGGACAAATTAGAAATGTGCGGCTTTGCGGACTACAGGGGGCAAAAACTATGGGATTGCAGATTTTAAAACTGCAGAGGTTATATTCACAATTTGTATGGGTTTTTAGAAATAGTATTCCTAACATTGCGAAAATATGCATTTTGCTATATGGATATTTCAAAACTGCCCAAAAATGGCGCAAAATTACAAAAGTGCGACTTAACGGAAGCTCTAGGATTGTAGATTTCAAAACTGTAGAGGTTATATTCACAATTTGTACAGGTTTTTAGTAATTCAAAGTGAATCTGGTAAATTTGGCAGAATTATTCAATCATGAGGATCTGCCAGAGAATATTGATCATAAATATCACAAGGAGAGCACAGTGTGGCAGTTAATTTGGAAGTTAACTTGTCCATTTTTAAAAAATTGCCTCAACTTTATTCTAATAATTTTCTACTAGTTTAAAATGAAGTTTTCGATTTGGCCTTTGAAACACGCCTCAAGGCGTTTTTTCTAAGTTTTACTTTTTTTCTTTTTTCTTTATTTCCAAATTCAGTTTTAAAAATTATTAACTTTAATTACTTCTAATTTTCACAGTGTAACGTAACGTAATTTGCTAATATAAAAATCTTTCAGTGTCTTTATGGCTTTATAACACATACTGAAATAACAAGAAATATTTTTTATAATTAGTACAATTTCCTTTAAAAAAAAAGACAAATTTAAAAAAAAAAAGAAAAATTGAGTTTTGCTATTCTTGCAGAAAATCATCTTCTTGAAAAGATTCCTGTTCAAAAACCCAAAATAAGTTTTCCACTTCGTTATCGTATTATTTATACATAATTCTATTTACTGTTTATTCATAAGTAGACACAAAAATGTCTGTTTTATCTTTGTTGTCATGTTATACAATTGATAAAGTGTAAATTTATCAGGAAAGTGTTTTTCTTCTCTTTATAACCATTTAATCACACGTTCATTTTCCACCCACCACACCTTGTCAGCGGTTAACGACGTGAGCCCAAAATATGTACGTATACAATTGAAAAATACAATACAGAACCCAGCAGCAATAGTACGCGATTATTGTCATGTCCAATATAAAAGATTCTGTCTGCTGCTACAAATCTGATAGTGGCAGCCATTCAATTCTTGTTTTTTTTTTTTTTAGTAACAAATAAATAAATACAGATGCCCTGTTTATATGTACCTTGGGCTGGCTTGCATTCTTACATGTAATTAATTCTAGAAAAGAATTCTTTTTTCTTTATTTTCTAACCCAGCAAACACTCAAGTTTAATTTTATATTGCTTTGAAAGTTGTGGGCGCATAAACGATTTTCTAACAAGGAAGTTGAATTTGTATTTTACTCTAGGAAATGTGTTTAATGTGCATTTGCTTTTAAATAGTGGTATCGAATAATTTTGAGACCAATTTATTTATTGGAAGGTTGATGATGAATACATCATTTCCACAATTCCGCAGAATTTATTAGTGCTTGCAATCTTCGTTCGAAAATATTAAAAACAACTGTTAATTGTTCCCGATATCTTAACGAATTGCCCCAGCAGTCTAGCATTATGATCTTCTAGGTGCTGGGACACTATAATACTAAGGGAGGACTATCTAGATTTTGAATGCGTTGGTATGCCATGGTCCTCTTGATTTATTAAAATTAGATTTCGACATACCGTCAGGTCTTACCAGACACCGGTCGTCATCTACACAATTGCACTCTTTATACAAAAAGACTAAAGTGTTATGTTAACGAAGTTGCCACGGCTATCCTTAACGAATTAGCTCATGGAGGAAATGCTAGAGCAATGAACTTTTTTGTTTGAGAGTGTCTTTCCCTTGAATAGACTGGTATGCCAATGTCCTTTCCCCCCGGGGCACATTTATATTTGATGAAATCTCACCGTCATTACATGTGTCAACGGGGGTAAAAGGTAGCCCAGTACCCTTCAAGGCTAGCAGGAGCCAACTGGACAATTCCACTACATTTCCACGGGAATCAGTAAAGCCCCAGAGTTCAGCTATTTGTCTTTTTAGCATTTTAGCTGTTCTCTTACTAATTATTGAGGTTGGTCCTACGGGAGTATCGTGGTGGTTGTGGTTACGAGGCCCTCGTTTGAGTTGTGTGGGTCGGATTATTTACAATGAACACAATGAATGGCCCAGGTCCAGTGAGCATGATTGCAGTTGTGTTCTTCAATTTTATTAAGCTTCATGCGTTCTAAACCAGGAGTTGGATAGTCTCCAACTCTTCAGCAAGGAGTGAGGGCTGCGGCCTGCTCTAAGCTCTTGAAGTTGCAACTAGGAGTGACTGGAGGATATGCGTATATGAAGGTTTACTAGGGCGAGGATGACGTTACATTTCATCCACACTGGTATTGTCCACCGTCAGGTTTTGGCATACACAACCAGGTACTGACGTAAATCTTATCACGCATGCCAATGTCCTCTTATAGTATCAAAATAAAATTTCCTTACAGTATTAAAATAAAGAAAGTAGCGATAGAGACAACTGCCAAAGTTCTAGAGTATTAACCCTCGGTTGATGGTGACGCGTGCTGTGGTAACTAGTATTATTAAAACTTGTTAATGGCAACAGTTCCTATCCAGTTCCATTTTTATGGCCGCGTATTTCAAACGGCCGCGGAAGTCACTTGTAACGAAAGCAGGACCCAAGTAGAAGACCTAGACGCATCATTATCATATCTAACTCGTTTCCACAGCTTTGTCAAAATTACATTCCTCCCGTATTAATATACTTTAAGTCAGGCAGAAAGAAATTTATTTATATGACGCAATAAAGAGAACCAAAATCTCTCAGGGGTTGTGGCCAGCCCCATATTTAATGTTTAACTAATCCATCACGTGCTTAATCGTTTCTAATATTTATTTTCTTGTTAATTTATATTAAAGCAAACTTTTTTAAAAATTTTATTCTTAAATTTCAATTTAAATTCACATTAAGCACACACTGCCTAGCTTTAATAGATGTGTGAGTATCACTCGTCATATTTCGTAAAAACTCATCTTAAATAAAGAATTTAACTGTGTTTGCTGGGACTCATCTTGCTTCCCAATAAATTTTTTCTTAATTGTTCAACTGTTTAATTTCTTTCGCAGTTTCATAAATTTACTTTTTTACAACTTTTTAATTTTGCATTTGAAGGAGTAAGAAAGGGTGTTTTTTATAGAGGTGTTGAACTTTGAAATGAAATAAAGAAAAGATGCATTTTCTGAAACTGACATGAAATTTATTTTACTTGAAATAAATTCTGGCACATGACCGCGAGGGCTGGCTCGGACGTAGTGTATGTAATCTGAAGGCTCAATTTTGATGTCTTTTGCCAATATTTGTGGCCTTATATCGGCAATAACGCGGCGAATGCTGTCCTCCATACGGTTAATCGTTTCGGGCTTGTCGACTTAGACACACATCCTTACTGAAAATAGTCCAGCGACGTTAATTTTTACGATCTTGGAGGTCAATTTACGGTTCCGAAACGTGAAATTAAGCGGCTTGCTTCACTAAATCAACTGTGGCATATGAGCTGTGCGATTGAACGCAACTCTTATGTAAGGGCCGGCGCCCCAAACTCTATTTTGGAGTTGCTCGAGCGTGTACAAGAGAGGGCCAGGAGGATCATTGGGGTTGATCGGGTATCTAACTCTATTGGTTCCCTAGAGCATCGACGCAATGTAGGTTCTATTTCACTTTTTTATCGTTACTACAATGGTAAGTGCTCTAAAGAAATTAGGGAACTTGTTCCCGCAACTCGTACACTTTTGCGATTGACTCGATTTTCGTTGAGAGCGCATCCATTTGTATTCGATTGGCCAGTGAATTGCACTACACATTACAGGAAAAATTAATTTTTTATCAGAACAGTCCGTATGTGGAATAAACTCTTTCCAGAGGTCTTTCCTGTCACTTTCGATGTAGGAAACAAACACTACTCCCTCTCTCCTCCTTCCCATAACCAAATTTCCTAGTTCTGGTACAATGCAGTGCATGAGTAGGGATCATTCCTTGAGTGCTGGACCGAACGAAAAAAAGCGTCCATGCTTCAATCCCATACGTGAGTACCGACCAGACATAACACTTCGTAAATTTAAATCGAAGGTTGAAATTAATTTCTCGACTTGCAAGGATTTTCTTATATTTGCTGCATGTGGTGCTTAGCAATTGCGATCCTTCTCCTAATTTCAATTTTCGTGCAATACACATCCGAGATATACAAAATTTCTGATTCTTTCTGTCTCTTGGTTAAACATGTGTAGATTAGCGTCTGGATATGGTATATTTAATCGACTAATAATCACAAATTTAGTCTTTCGTATGTTTAGGTTTAACCCAAAAATTTTACTCTAATTGCGTACTAATTGTGCAAGAGTTTGTAAATCAGCGATATTATCTGCCGGATTAGTAGTGTCATCAGCATGGCGAATGTTGTTGATAAATTGACCATTTACTTTGATTCCTGCTTCAATATCACTAATAGAATCTTCCGAATATAAGTTGAAAAGGGAGAGGAGACCGGATACAGCCCTGACACACACCTTTGTTTATAGATATACAGTAGCGAGAAAAAAAAATGCAACTCTGAGCCATATGACATTCGACCGAGTCTCGTAACTAATAACGGTAGCCGATTCCACTTTTCTTTTGTTATTTTATTCGTTGCATTAAAATTGTAATAAATAACATCAACAACTGTTGTTTGGTTTTCTACAAACTAAATTTTTTATATTTATCAAAAAAAGTGACTAAATTTGGCGAGAAAAAAAAATGCAACTCTTTGGATTTCAATAAATTTATTTAAATTCAATTAATATTTATTATTAAATTTTATCTTAAATTAATATTTAGTTGCATAGCCATTATTTTCTATTACAGCTTTCAATCTGGATGGCATAGAATCAACTAGGGATATTAAAAGATTAGGTGACACATTTTCCCATTCTAATTTTGTAATTTCCTCCAATTCCTTCAAATTTGATGGGTTTTTTTTCTTAACTTCCCGATCTACAAGCTCCCATAGATTTTCTATGGGATTGAGATCGGGAGATTGCGGAGGCCACTCCAAAACTTGCACATCATGGTCGGTTAGAAACTTGCGGGCTAAGCGACTGGTGTGCTTGGGATCATTATCCTGCTGAAATATGCTCCCAGGTGGCATTTTTTCTTGGAAATGGGGAAGCATGTGCTGTTCCAAGATTTCACAATACTTAATGGCATTCATCGTTCCTTCAATTTTGGTTAAGGGACCTATACAATCGCGGGAGAATGCACCTTTAAAAAATATAAATTTACTCAGTTTCCTTACGTTAATATATTGTTCCTTACCCCATAACATTATTGAACCCCCACCATGTTTAACTGTTGGCAGCTGATATCTGGGCGAAAATCTTTGTTTTGGTGGCCGGCGCACGTATTTAATGCCATCAGAACCAAATAAATTAAATTTTGATTCGTCGCTCCACAACACTTTGGCCCACTGCTCCTTTGACCAATGGAGATACCGTCTGGCGAAGTCAAGCCGTTTTTTCTTATTAACAATACTTATAAGTGGCTTTTTGGCTGGTCTTCTGGCTAATAGTTTTGCCTCTTTTAACCGGTTTCTGGCAGTGTGGACGCCAATATCAACTCCCAGTTCTTCGTTTGCGTAACTCGCAACATCTACTGCTGTCTTCCGTGGGTCAATTTTTACAATTTTTAACATTTGACGGTCTTGGCGGACAGTCGATTTACGTGGGCGACCACTTCCTGGTTTTCTTTCTACATTTTTTCTTTGACGGTATCTCGCTGCAATACGACAAACTGTTGATTTATTTATACCGAATTGGTGGGCAACTTCATTCATGGATTTGCCTTGTTCCAAACCCTTTACAACCGCAAGTTTGCTATCAGCTGCCAGCTGTTTCTATTATAAAATAAATAATTTTGAAATTTTTATTTTAATAACAGTAATGTACTTACTTTTGCTTGTAATACATTGCGTTGCATTTTTTTTCTCGCCAAATTTAGTCACTTTTTATAATAAATATAAAAAAGTTAGGTTTGTAGTAAACCAAACAACACTTGCTGACGTTAATTATTAAAATTTAAATGCAACGAATAAAATAATAAAAGAAGAGTGGAATCGGATACCGTTATTAGTTACGAGACTCGATCGAATGTCATAAGACTCAGAGTTGCATTTTTTTTCTCGCTACTGTATATTCTGTGTTCATTTCATTTGTCCGTACTTCTTCTACTTGCCCCTAGTACAGTTTTCTAATGCATCTTACGCCCTTAATATCAATGTCTAATTGTCTCAATATATTGATCAACTTATTGTGTTGTAGTCTGTTGTACTCTGTGACGTCGCGGCAGTTCTGGACAAGCACCTTTATGGAAAACAGTGCTTCTATCCTTATACAATTAACTTAATTTAAATATAGATTTTCTGGTGTTAATTAATTTTATACTTAATTTATCTCTGTTTTTAATGTTTTATTATTTGCAAAAATTTTTTACACATTCTTAAGATTTTTAAGAGTCTCTCTCACACCAACTAAACATAAAGTATGTCAGCTATAATTAATAGAAAAAATAAAGTAAAAAACTAAAAAGCAGAACTACCAACCAGATTATTAGTTTCAAGTTACAAAGCAAAAGAAACGTATTTAAATGCTTTTGTTTTTGAATTTCTCATCCCAAGCACCAGCTAAATTATACACTTCTTCCACATTCTCCATGTTTAAAAATAAAACATTTTTTTTGTTTGTAACTAGAACTTGTTTACGTTTGTAAACAAAATAACAAAATTTCACTAGCAACATAACATGATGGCTATTAAAAATTCCAGAAGAAAGTTCAATAATAAAAATAATGACTACATTTCTTTACGAAAACAATAAGTAAATTGTTGGTTTATTTTTTTAAACAAAATATATAAAACATGTGTTCTGTTTTAAAAAAATTGTGATGAAATGAGTTTATATCCTTAGAAAAAGTCCTTTTAAAACATAATATTGAAAAATCCGTTTTCGAGAAAAAAAAGAAAAAGTTTATTTTAAAAAGTACCTTTTCATAAAGGTAAAAGTACGTTTTCATAAAGTTATTTTTAAAAAGCTACGTATAATTTTTTTCTCTAAAGTACTTTTACAAAAAAAATTTCCCTGTGCAAAATGAATTTTCGAAGGAATTTTTAAATTCATTATAAAAACACTTTTATAAAGGTTAAAGTCATAAACATTTTCTTACTTTTAAGAAAAGTGTTTTCTAAGTACTTTTCAAAAAAGTTCCTTTGACCAAAATTGGCTTTTCGAAAAAAAATTTCAAATACCTTTTTTATAATATATTCTCCTTTGTAAATATAAAAAACAAATGTTAAGAAAATAAAATCGTCTGCTTACAAAAGTACAATAAAGCAACAATCGTTGTACCAAAAGTTATGTTGCAAAAAGTTTACTTTTCTACAGAATTATTTTTTTTACGAAATTTTTATTTTTCAAATTTGTAATTTAAAAAAATAATTTTTTTTTTAAAGTACCACTTTAAACGGACTGTTCTTCAAACAGTTCTTTCATAAAATAATTGTCTTGTTTTGCCGAGTGCTTTTTATAAAAACATCTGCTTTTCTAATAAAAAAAAAACTTTCACAACAATATTTTTTAAAAAAGTACTTTTCAAACAAGACATTAAACATTTTCTCAAATTCTGAGAAATCACATTATTTAAGAGAAGAAATTGTTATTGGAAAAATTCGCCAACGAAGGAGAAATGTTGTTTGAAATTAAGAAGTTCTTGTAATAGTATGGGTTTTCCAGAAATTTTTTTTAATGTTATTTGAAAAATTAATGAAATTTAAATTAATAAAACTTTAATAAGTCCCTTTTTTATCTTATCTTTTTGAAAAATTCTTTCTTTTTTTAAAAATACTTTTTTGTGGACTATTTAAAATTACAATTTTAAGTACTTTTGTTAAATTCAAATATTCATCTGATTTTACCTTTTGGAACAGATTTGTAAAATAAATAATTATTCTAAATAAATATTTTCAAAAATGGCTTGTTTGAATCCTTAGTTCTTTTTGCAATTACTTTTTTGTTTATTTTAAAAAGCACTTTTTGTAAGAAACCCTATTTTACAGGGCCTTTTAAACGCTTTGCAAAATCGCCATTAAGAAATTTTAAACAAATGTTTAAATAAAGAAACTTTTTCTTGAAGTACCATGCATTAAACAAAAATGTGCCTTTTTAAGAAAAGTACCTTTATAAGAAAAGTACCTTTAAAAAATAATTAAAATTATTAAAAATAGCTAAAAACAAAATTAGGAATAATAATAAAGGAAACAAACATTCCATCCATATGCCAATTTCCTTTTTCGCTTCTTAAAAAATAAAAAAAGCTTTCATCTCCTTCGGCATTTCTTTGCCACTTTATTATTTTATTTTAAGTGCAAAAATTACAATTTTAACACACTTGTCATACACTTACCCTTGACAAGTGACAAGCGCTGCAAAATCGCCATTAAGAAACTTTAAACAATTTTTCAAATAAAGAAACTTTTTCTTGAAGTACCATGCATTAAACAAAAATGTACCTTTTTAAGAAAAGTACCTTTATAAGAAAAGTACCATTAAAAAATAATTAAAACTATTAAAAAATAGCTAAAAACAAAATTAGGAATAATAATAAAGGAAACAAACATTCCATCCATATGCCAACTTCCTTTTTCGCTTCTTAAAAAATAAAAAAAAATCTTTCATTTCCTTCGGCATTTCTTTGCCACTTTATTATTTCATTTTAAGTGCAAAAATTACAATTTTAACACACTTGTCAAACACTTACCCTTGACAAGTGAACTTAAATGCAAAAGTTTTGTTTCTCACTTCGCCCCCCTAAAGTTGGCACAACTTGCTAAGAAATCAATGGTAAGCATCATCCCTAAAATCCAAAGCTGTAATACAATAATACCACACATTTTTGTGTTTTTTTGTTTTTTTTTGTAATCAAGAGCAAAAATTAAAATGAGATATTTGAAAATATTATTGTTGTAAGAAATAAAAACTTCATCATCACCGTTGAACACTATGCTCAAGGCCAAAGGCATAAAGTAAATGATGTTACTACAACTTGAAGCAACCACTCAGACTTTCAAAAAGCAACCACTCGCCCGCCCGCCACAACCACCTTAGCTTTTAAAAATAAAATAATTTCTAAAGATTATGCTTCTTTTATTTGTTCTCTTCCTTAATATGGCTCAAAGATTTTATTTTAGTTCGTCATAAAAGACCAATACATATTGGATATGTTTTATTTTTTTTTATTATGTTTGTTTTTTTGCTTGTGTCTGGTGTTTATTTTATAGGAAACGTTGTCTGGACCACACCCTATCGCAATCATCGATTTTCTTCTTATTATATTTTTTTGTTTTTATTACTACACATTGCAATTTTTCTTTATTTTACTTTACTTTACTCACGTGGCCTTAGTTATTTATGTACAGAAAATCATTAATAGATGTGGATGGGTTTGTGTGTATTATAGTTGTGCATGTATTATGCGACTAAAAACATCATGCATAAATAGTTATTTCTAGACATTTAAGTTTTTCCTTGGGAAGTCTTTAACCTGCGTAGCTCAATTGTAAATGATGCAAGCAAGTAATTTGCACACAGTAAAATGCCCGGATATTTCCGTGTTCTTTTTCATATACATTTTATTATAATGGTTGCCACATAGAGTTTTATGAAAATCGTTAATTTTATTTGGATGTAAAAATCGTCAAAATTTTTCTTTACAACAGCTTAGTAAAATAATAATTTATTGCATAAAATTGCGGTAAAATCATAAATTTATTTTTAATATTTCAAATTTATATTTTAATAGTTAATGAAAATGTTTTCTCAATGTCTGTTATAGGAAATATTTCAAACTCGTTAAATAGTGAATTTAGTAGTAGTTTTAAGAAAACTTTTTATAATAGCGCAAAATAATTTAAACACCTTTCAGGATATTTTAAGTGGGCTGATATAAAAGTGGAAGCGTTGTGCTAAATATTTTTTTTTAATAAATTTTTATTTTTCAGTTAAGCTTAAGTTCGTTATTAATTGTCGTGTCAATAAATTTTAAATATGTATATTCTTTTCATTTATGCAGGGTGCCCACCGGGAAGGTATACTATTTTGTTTGTTAAATAATTTTTGATTAAATGAAAGAGAATGGATCTTATATTGATAAATGTTTTATATAATGTGGAATACAATATCAGATAAATGTCCGCCTATATTAGCCTCACAAATGCGAGCCCTTTTAAGCACATTTTTCATTACATTCTGACACATATCTTGCGGTATTTAAATAATTTCAGAACGAATATTTTGTTTGAGTTGCTCAAGCGTTTCTGGTTTGTTTGTACCGTGGATCATCATTTCTTGAAATAACCCGTTGTGAAAAAAAAGGTCTCGCAGTAATATTGGCTATATGCGATGTGGCACCGTCTTAGTGATACCACATATTAATCAAGCCCAAAGCATGCAGTTGTGGCATTAAATAGTTGCAATCATATCGCGATATCGCTCCCCATTCACAGTTACCGTTACGCCGTTTTCATTTTCAAAGAAGTAAAGTCCAATTATGCCTCCTAAAGAAATTGTACACCAGACTGCCACTTTTAAGGGATGCAGAGGTGACTGGTGAATAATTTGAGGGTTGCCCATTCCCCAGAACCAACTACTCTGTTTTCACATATATGTATTCAAATGAAAATGCGCATCGTCACTCATTATGATTTTTTCATGAAAAGCAGTTTTGAAATTTTGAAAATAAATGTATCCGTATCTCATAGTAATTTTATGCTCTTAACTGAAGTCTTCTTTTAATTAAAAGAAAAAATGTTCAGAAAGCAAAAAAGTTCCATCTCTAGAAAAATATTAAACTGAAATGCCAATAACTTATAAAATATTGTTTTATAGAATTAAGCAGAAAAGGAAATAATTCCTGAACTATTTAAATGAAATTTCAGATTTTTATGGGTATTCAATTTATGTTACCATTTCTACAATTCGTTATGATTTTTTGGCCAGTAAGGAAGGGCCAATTAAATAAAAAAAAAATAAAAAAATGGTCAAATCTGCAGGTCTAAAGATCAAAAATCTTTATATCTGGCAACTCTTATTGTAACATTGCAAACATAATTGTACGTGATAACACGAGAAAAGATGCCAGATTCTATTAGAAAAGACAACAATAGCATTTAATAACATTTAATTTTATTTTAATTATCATGCTTTTGTTATCGATTTCATTTAATATTGTGGATACATGCATTCAAACATACGCACACACATACACACTTTTTTTTTGTACTTCATATGGCTTTATTTCCTTTTCAAAATATACTAACTTTGAAAATGGCTTAAGCGGAAACAATCACAAAAACGGATGCTTTTAATATTAAACAGACTTGAGAAAAGCTCATGTTTTTTTTTTTTAATTTATAAAATATTGACTCGTTTAGTTGCCAGGCTATATACAGGGTGTCCGCCGGGAAGTTATTCTACTTTTGCCGCCATTTTGGTAAACATTAGACGACTTGAAAGTTCATATTTGGCAGTCGTGAAATAGACACGTGGCATATTTATGATGGAAAAATATTCGATAAACCAACGCGATTTAATCCTTAAAACATCTTACCAAAGTCAATCATCGATTACTGTGACGATGAGAAATTTAAGTGAAATGTTTGGGAGAAACAACGTGCCAACAAAACGCACTATTTTTCGTGTAGTGAATGATTTCGAAGAAAGAGGGTCTGTAGGTGATACGCCCAAGCATGGACCACAAGGTACTATAAGATTGGCTGAAAACGCTACTGCTGCTCAAGAAAGTGTTCAAAACACTCCATCAATCTCAATTCAACGATGTGCTCAGGAGCTTGGTCTTCAAAGAACAACTTTGGCCAAAATTTTGCACCAGGGTTTGCATTTGTTTCCATATAAAATCCAGTTGACACAAGAGTTTCTTCTACAAAACCACAGCACGCCCATGAACCCCGATTTTCATGAAAAAATTATAGTGAGTCATTTGATTGAATTTATGAATAAACAGAATGGTCGGTTCTGGGGAATGGGAAACCCTCAAATTATTCAACAGTCAACTTTGCATCCATTTGAAGTGACAGTCTGGTGTACAATTTGGTCAGGAGGCATAATTGGACTGTACTTCTTTGAAAATGAAAACGGCGTAACGGTAACTGTGAATGGGGAGCGATATCGTGATATGATTGAAAACTTTTTAACAGAACTACTGCATGCTTTGAGCCTGATTAACATCTGGCATCAACAAGACGGCGCCACATCGCATACAGCCAGGATTACAATGGAATTACTGCGAGATCTTTTTCCATAAAAAGTTATTTTAAGAAATGGTGATGTTGATTTGCCTCCACGGTCACCTGATTTGAATGCCTTGGATTTCTTTTTATGGCGATATCTAAAAGGCAATGTTTATGCAAACAAACCCGAAACGCTTGAGCAACTCAAACAAAATATTCGTGATGATATTAATGAAGTGCCGCGTGAAATGTGTGAGAATATAATGAAAAATATGCTCAAAAGGGCTGGGATTTGTGAGGCTAACAGAGGCGGGCATTTATCTGATATTATAATCCATACATAATTGTCGACATTAAATAAAACACTTATCAATATAAGATCCATTCTCTTTCATTTAATCAAAAATTATAAAGAAACAAAGTAGTATACCTTCCCGGCGGACACCCCGTGTTTATTTCACTTTAAATTTTTTGTTTTAGACAATTTTTGTATTCCAACAAGTCACTGTTGAATAAGCTATCTGTGCATCATCTTCATTAAGATTCTACTCACTCACTTCGCTTTGTGTATTTATTCTTGTATGAAAATTTATTTATTTTATATTTTATTTAAGCTTTTACCTTCAACCAATTTGTGCAGCGTGAATATTAAGTGCAAAACAAAATTTGTTTATAAATTTGAAATATGTTGCAAAAATCAATGACATAAACAAATTGAAAAAGTGCTTCGTTTTCCGTATCTTTTTTGCTTTAAATAATTTGTTTTGCACTCTTGTTGTACATGACATTGAAAGAATGCAATTATTAATTTCATATGTTTAATAAATTAAAATAAGGAATTAATTTGCTTTGTATAGAAATGTGATATTTCGACAATTTTCGTGACAGAAAAATTCCTTTATTGACAGTGCAGCAAATATTTTGTGAGTGTTGTGAAGGCACAGATTGTTGCATAACAGCTCTTCATTTAGAGATGAAATTGATTTAGTCTTACGGAGAAAGTTTGGATAGGTTGTTTTGAAACGAGTCATTTGAGAAAACAAAGTTTTTCTTTTAGTAACCAATCAGCAAACTTTCAAAACCGCTGTATTTTCATTGCTAGAAATAATTAGTCTAAAAGTATGCTTCAGGCGAGCATAATGCAGCCAGATCGGTCAGATAATGTTGCGTTTTAAAAAAAAAATGTTTGTTTTTCAATGGTGGCAACACCTGCAACATGATAGGTTTGAAATTTAGTTTTTTGACGTATTCGCAGTAGATGCGATTGCCAACTATTACGACGAATTCAATTTCGCGCGAAAATCGCATTAAAATAATTAAAAATCACTGTGAAAGAGAAAGAAAGAGAAAAAAGAATATACGCACATATCAGAAAAAAGAACACTGAAGATGGCACATAGCCGAAACCGGTCTATTTACAAACCAAATTTGACGCGGTATGACGTAAAATCATACCCAATTAAATCAAACCCCGTCGAACAATATACGCACATATCACGAAAATGGTGGTTCTGTTAAAGTTACATTTTATTTAATTCCTGATATTTTCGGAATTTTGAGTCGAATTGTTTCGGCTCGATACAAACTGAGTGAACTGAAGCCGGCCGACCATTCAGATTCGCTCAATTCATTTAGGAACAACCGGCTGATTTTTCTGGAAAATTAATTTTTTCAGATGAAACCCATTTTCTCTTGTCAGGGTATGTCAACAAGTAAAATTGGTGCATATGGGCTTCTGAAAATCTTAGAGCGATTATTATCAGCACCGAGCCAAGGGGCCATAATCTGATGGTGGTCTTACATCAATGTGTAGGAAAGCGATAACCCACGTCCTAAGACGCATACACACTAGGTGACTATTCGCCTTAGTAGCAATTTTCAAGTACATAGTAGCTGGGCCGTGTTCTTGCTAAAAGGTTGGAGTCCTGTTACAAGTGCAACTAGGACATTTATTTCGATATTAACCTTATCTTTTCGTTAACACCTCTTCGGAATTTTCTTCAAAGCCCGATTAAACCACAGCCACCACGTTACTCCCTCCCAACAACCACAACAGAGCCGTAATCCTGCGGGCAACTCGTACCACGGGAACAACTTCGAGATTCCTATGCCCCTCCAGCATCGGGCTCCTGCTAGCCCAGGCGACTGGTGCCGACTTTTACCCCTGGAGGCACTTGTCAAGATGAGGTAGAGATCCATCAAGACTGCGTGCCGTTCGTGGGCTATCGCGAGATGCTAACAACACAATTTTGACCTATTACTGACGACGTGGATATCATTGACATGTGGTTTCAGGACAGGACAGTGCCACATCTCACAGCCAGCCATATCGTGTGCTTTAAAACCACTGGACTATTTTTTGTGGGGCTATGTTAAGGACAGAGTATATACGGAGCCAATCGAATCGATTTCACCCTTAATACTCAAAATCCGTGATGTGATTAATGAAATAGAACCGCTATTTTGACAAAAAGTGATTAAAAACTTTGATGAAAGAGTCTATATCTGTCAGCGTAGTCGTGGCGGACATTTGCCAGATATCATTTTTCATTCGTATTTGCAGAACTTTTCTCCTGAATAAGAATAAAATTTAAATCATCTTAATCTAAATTTTTTGTTTTATTTTGTTTTAGAAAACTTACTTCCTGCTGCAAAAGCCCTTATTATAATTATGTTACAGTCGGTAATTTACCTATAAATTTAATGCAAAATAATGATAAAATGAATTTATTAAAAAACATGAAATTAGCACAAAACATTCAAATAGAAACCCTTTTTAATCTCTACGTAATATAAAATCGTGTTATAATTCTTCCAAAGAAAATCATCGATCATAGAAAGATGAGTTTCATAATATTAAACATTTTAGTAATTATGACACACTCTGTCATAATTAACAATTTTAACACTTGTAAAACTTTTTTAGTACCAAAACTTATTAAACATTTTCAATTAAATACAATTTTAATTCAATTAGTTCTTAATAAATAATTTACATAATAATTTTTTTTTTCTTTACAGGTAAGCAGAATTCCTTGTTAAGTATTAAAACTATAAAATGCTGTAAGTTTAATTACAATTTAATTTTCGCTTAATTTGCAATTTTCGTAACAAAAATTTTTTAAATTAAACTATTACAAACATGTTGCTTCGAACAGGGTGAGCTAGAGTTTACTCTTTTAGTATTTTACATTACACAGTTGTTGATAAGCTTTAGTGCATTCTGTGTTTTACAGGATGATTTAACTTAATTACAGCAACAAGACACTTTTATCAGATTTTATGCTGGAACTTTCTAAATTAAAATTAATTTAAAAAATTTAACACCACGCCTTTTTACAGAATTAGGGAAGCACAGGTGTCCGCCCGGAAGGTATACTACTTTGTTTATAATTTTTAATTAAATTAAAGAGAAAAGATCTTATATTAATAAATGTTTTATTTAATGTCGGCAATTACAACAAATACAATATCATATAAATGCCCGCCGTTGTTAGCCTCACAAATGTGAGTTCTTTTGAGCACATTTTTCATTACATTCTCACACATTTCACGCGGTATTTCATTAATTTCTTCACGTATATTTTTTTGAGTTGCTCAAACGTGTCTGACAAGTCCGAAGCACTCACCGTCGAGGCCAATCAACACCACCATTTCTTGAAATAACTTGTTGTGGAGAGAAGTTTCGCCAGTAATGATGCCATTGTAATTCTGGCTGTATGCGATATGACACCGTCTTGTTAATACCACATGTTAATCAAGTTCAAAGCATGCAGTTGTGGTGTTAAAAAGATTTCAATCATATCACGATATCGCTCCCCATTCACAGTAACCGTTACGCCGTTTTCATTTTCAAAGAAGTAAAGTCCAATGATCCCTCCTGACCAAATTGCACAGCAAGTTGTCACTTTTAATGGATGCAAAGGAGAATGCTGAATAATTTGAGCGTTTACCATTCCCCAAAACCGACTGTTCTATTTATTCACATATCCATTCAAATGAAAATGTGGCTCGTCACTCATTATGATTTTTTCTTGAAAATCGGGGGTTTCGTGGGCGAGCTGTAACAATTATGCCGGTGTAAATGATATTGTGGAAGAAGCTTTTGTGTCAACGGACGCTTATATGGAAACAAATGCAAAATTGTTGCTAAAGTTGTACTTTGAAGACCAAGCTTCTGACCATAGTCGAATTGAGATTATTGGATTGTTTTGAACACTTTCTTGAGCAGCTAGTAATGTTTTACCTACAGCCTCACTTTCTTCGAAATCATTCACTACACGATGGCAAATAGTGCGTTTTGTTCGCACGTTGTTTCTCCTATAAATTTCACGTAACTTTCTCATCGCCACAGTAATCGGTGATTGATTTTGATAAAGTGTTTTAACGTTGGTTACCGAATATTTTTCCATAATAAATAAATAAATTTGCCACGTGTCTACTTTACGGCTGTCAAATATGAACTATCAAGACTAATGTTTACCAAAATGGCGGGAGAAGAAAGTAGTATGTATACCTTCCCGGCGAACAGCCTGTATAAAAATATGCAAATTAGTTGAAAAAGTACACAACCAATTGTGCAGGTTAAAACCCCCCAGTGGCATATAAATATGGTCTTTATAGAATATTCCACTATCTAGACTCAGTGCAACTGGGGTATAAAGGGAGCCCAGTCCCCTGAAGACAGGCAGGTGGTCAACTGGAAACTCCACTTTATTTCCACGGGGATCAGTGAGCTCGCAGAGTTCATTATTTGTCTCTTTAGACTTATAATAGTTCTCTGGCTGATCATTGGTGTTGGCCCCTATATGGGAGCATCGTGGTGGTTGTGGTTTTGCGGCCCCATAAGGGATTATATGAAATTATGGTGGCCAGGATCATCTCGCTGATAATGACACGCTAAGTGAATGATCCAGTCCAGTGAGCATGCTTGACATGTGTTCTAGACAAGGAGTTAGAAAGTCTCCAACTCTTTAGCAAGGTGTAATAGTTTGCAGACCTGCCCTGGAATTATTCAAGTTGCAACTAGGTGGTTCTGTTGCTTAGAATTATGTCTTCGGCTATCTAGGACGTATGTATAACGTTCCAAATTATACAAGTGGTTTGGCCACGATCTGATTAAGACTACATAGTCAGGCGCGGATGTAAAACAAATCACACACTCTGTGCAGGTTAAAACAAAATAATAAATAGGAAATTTGTTTAATTATCAAAAAACATTAAAACAAATATCGACAAATTTTATTTATTTTATTTTACAACAAATTATTTTTAGATTCAAGTAAAGTTTTGTTATTGTTTTAATTGATTTTATTATTTTATTGTTTTTTATTTTATTATTATTCAATTATAACAACAATAAACAAGAACACAATGGTCAGCTGATTTGTTTTTGGTTATGGCACGTTATTATTACTTTACAAAGAAACTTTTTTTATTGTTAATAATTTAAATATGATTCACTTGTTTTTGCTGTGTAACAAGAATGACTAATTCAATAGACGTTCGTTCGTTAGAATTGTAACTTTCCTTATTTTTCTATTTCAATTGACTTAAGTCACCTGAAAATAAAAACTTATTAAATTTTTGTTATCAGTTTTTGTGAGTTTTATATTTGTTTGTAATAATTTTTCTAATTTAAAATTATTGTCGAGGTATGGTTTGGTTTCTATTGGAAAAAAGTTAATATAATTCTTTTTATTTTTTTTTTTGTAAATACCTTACGCCATTTTTTGTTTGTTATATTATGCTTTGCAAAATAATGACACAGTTCGTTAGAGTGTTAAATTAAGTTAAAAGGTTTATTTACTTTCAATACACATAAAATAAACCCGATGGTAACTTTGTTGTCTTTACTCACTGATGACTCAACTTGAATTAATTCATTTGCTCACCAGGTAGTAGTGCCTATATAGTTATTTTAAGCGGTTCTTGCACATAAAAGAATATACTGCTTTAACATCACCTGATATTGTTGTCATTATCATTCAGTTTAGGCGCCTGCTTGGCTGTGTGTTTTGTTTTGTTCTGTGTTCGTTGTACTTTGTTTTCTGTTGCTTATCTTATTTGGTAGGATTTCTTATAATTATGTTGTTGTTGTTGTCTTGGGTGTATAAAGATGCAGTTTAAAAAATGCACAATGGGTCGTTTACTTTTTCACTGTTATTTATTTTCTTTTAAAACTTAATAAATCATCTTCGTAACAGTATCTTACACAGAGTTGCTAAAACAATAAAAGAAGTCTTGTTGTGCTGACCTTTATTTAAGGTGAGGTTTTTCTCACCTTTGTCAAAGCAAGGCAAAAGTGTGTGCTTGTTTGAATTTAAATTGAAATTTGAAAATAAAATTTTTAAAAAAGTTTTCTTTAATATAAATTAACAAAAAAAAAAAAAAAAACAAATATTTGAAACGAGTAAGAACATCAGTCCGTGATAGATGTGTTAAACGTTAAATCAGACGCTGGCCAAGCCCTGGTTGGTATTGTTTCTGTTTATCTTATCACATAAATCAGGTTCTTTCTGCCTAATAGCTATAAAGCTATTGATATGGGAGAAATGCAATTTCTACAAAGCCGTGGGAAACAATTCAGTGACGACGCGTCTAGGTCCCCTACCTAGGTTACACAACATAATGAATAAATATGTAAAATTATATTCATAATTTTAACTTCTATAATAATCGTGGCAATCGTTCTATAGAATTTTAGCAACAAGTAAATCTGTACAAAAAATCGTTAGGAAAATCTACCCGATTGACAGAATCTTTCACACCAAATATTTTCTAAATTGCAACAAAACCAACTCTGATGTTTAAGTTCGCTATCACATGTGATTCATTGTAAACAATGTACTTTAAACTAGTTAGCTGTATGTAATCAATAAATACAGGGTGTTTGTCGGAAAGGTAAACAACTAATTAGTCTCGACAATTCAGTCGTGAAGGAGACACGTGACAAATTTTTATAATGGAAAACCAACGTGTTTTAATCGTTAAAACATTTTATCAATTATCGATTACTGTGACGATGAGAAAGTTACGTCCAATTTTTGGGAGAAACAACAAGTTAACAGTTTGAAGTTAGAGGGTCTGTAGATGATACGCCAAAGCATGGAACGCAATGTATTGCAAGATCTGCTGAAAACATTACGGCTGCTCCAGCAAGTGTTCAAAGCAATCCATTAACCTCTATTCGACGCCGTACTAAGGAGCTTGGATTTGCATTTGTTTCCATATAAGATTCAGTTGATACAGGAGCTTCTTCCATAAAACTATTTACGCCGCTGTACAAATGCCAAAGATGTTACAGCTCGCTCATGACAATCCCGATTTTCATGAAAAAATCATAGTGATTGACGAGGCATATTTTCATTTGAATGGATATGTGAACAAACAGAATAGTCGGTTCTGGGGAATGGGAAACCCTCAAATTTTTCAACAGTCACCTTTGCATCCACTAAAAGTGACAGCCTGGTGGGCAATTTCGTCAGGAGGAATCATTGGACCTTACTTCTGTGAAAATGAAAACGGCGTAAGGGTAACTGTTTATAGAAACTATTAAACGCCACAACTGCATGCTTGATTAACTTGTGGTATCAACAACACGGCGCCACATCCCATACAGCCAGATTACAATGGAATTACTGCGAGACTACTTTCCACAACAAGTGAAAGTGAAGAAATGATGATGTTGATTGGCCTCCACGGTCGCCTGATTTGAATCCTTCGGATTGCTTTTTGTGGGGATGTCTGAGAAGCACTCAGAACAACTCAAACAAAATATTTGCGATGAAATTAAGGAAATACCACGTGAAATGTGTGACCACGTATTGAAGAATGTGCTCAAAAGGGCTCGCATTTGTGAGGCTAACAGAGGCGGACATTTATCTGATATTGTATTTATTTCATACATAATTGTCGACATTAAATAAGACATTTATCAATATAAAATCCATTGTCTCTCATTTAATTAAAAATTACAAACGAGCAAAGTAGTGCACCTTCCTGCCGGACACCCTGTATAAATAGTAAATGTTTATAATTTATCGTATTTCATTTATTTGAAAAAGTTGCTTAGGAAAAATTAAACGGATCTTAAAATATTATTAGAACTTTCAGATTTTCCGTTTGACGATCTTATAGCATTTTATGCGATTTATTTCTGGCAAATTCTCCGTATTGTCGTAAAGTTAAAATATTTCTTTTATTTGTTGTATAACAGTTTTTTTCATACAATTGTTTTGTATAGAAGAATTTGTTTTAGTAATTCAGTGGAGTTATCGGCCTTGAATTCCAATCATTTATTTAAGAGACGACTTTAATTTGGTCTCTTATGAACTTTTTTCTCTCTCTTGTGTTTGCTCTATATTATTAATATTAATATTATTATTTTAAAATGGTGCGGTTGTTATCATTTTTTTTGCGGTTTATCAATACAACCATCAATCAAATAAAGTTAAAAATGATTTTAAACATTTACTTTAAATAAATTTAAGTAGGTTTTCTCTGGTAATGTGCCTGTTATACACGTACAGTGACTCAATTTAATAACCGGCCGGACAAGCATGTGTCATACAGTTTTTGTTTGTATTAAAACACAGATTTTTGCAATTAAATTAAAAAATTCATTTAATTTACTAAAAACGTAAGAATTAACTAGAAAAATCCATAATGAGGTAAAACCTAAGATCAAATTAAAAATCGGACACTTGAGAAGAAAACCTTCTCACGCAGTTCACAATTTTATTTAATATTAATGCTTTGTGTACATTCCTTTGCTTTTACGAATATCATGTAGCATCTTTCGAACTCATTCGACCATTTTGTTGCAATATACATTTGTTCCCATTCTTCTTTAAGCGCACGTTTCAACTCAGCCATGCTGGAAAGCGGTCGAGATTTAAATTCCTTTTGCACATATTCCCATATGACATTTATATCAGGAGACTGCGGTGGCGTTTTAATTACATGTGGATAGTTGTAACTTGAAAAATTTCTCCGATTACGCCCTTTATGCTTTTGACCATTGTCTAGATAGAATAGAACATTTTCGGAAAGGCCTTTTTTTCAACGCTAGGAGCTAAAATTTTCTTTAAGAATTGATATGTACCCATTACTTCATTGATAAAAGCAAGCTGACCTGCATCCACGGCTGACACACATCCCCAAACTATCACACTTCCAACAAAGCATTTCAGTGTAGGACGAAGGTTGATCTGAATTCTTCGTTTGGCTTTCTCCAGACATGTGTCTAAACTGAACTGAAGGCAAAACTTTAGGTTTAGTTTCGTCCAGTGCAAAAATTCCCGGTTTTTATATTCGTAAACAAACTTGAGTCTCTTTGAAAGGTTTATATTATTCATAAATGGGTTTTTGCGTGCATCTCTTTCATGGAAATTATTTCAGACGTCATTTGCAAACTTTCGGACACAAGTTAAGTATATTTTAAAGCCCTTAGCGTCGTATTTTTTTAACTTGACTTACGATCCAACGTTCATTGGCAGAGAAACGTTGTTTGGCTGCCTTGGCTTGATCTTATTTTCCACATAATTGTTAATTTTATAGCGTTTAACAATGTCATATAGTGTATAATGACCTCTTTGAATGGCAGCATCAGTCTTACGCACAGAAAAACCATCCCGACAATATTTTATTATCAAGTCTCTAACTTCTGTCGATGATTGAGCCGCTGGCTTCTCACGCCACCATTTTTCAGCGAAAATATTGCAAAAATATTTCTATTTTAATTGTTTTTTATTTTAACAATCCTAAGAAGTAATCAACCTCAATTTGCTTTGCGAAAAACGAGAAATTTTCCATTTTAAAACAGTAAAATATTATAACTGCCACATGTTCGTTTCTTAATTTAGCGTTTTTTACCGCTGTACTTATAATTCTTCTTACATATTTCTTTGCAGACATATTTTTTTATCTTTAAAAGTGGATAATGGCACATCGGTTGTAAGAAAAAAATAAAGCATTTTTGCGTACAAAATTATCACAAAATAGTAATTTTGTGATAATTTTGTACCCAAAAATTGAATGAATGAATTGAATGTCCGGTTATTGAATTGAGTCACTGTAAATGTGTGATGTGTTACAAAAAAAAAAAATACCTATAAGAATTACAATAGCAGGAGTGCCTGTCTTTCAGACAGTTAAAATAAATAGATAAATTTTTTTTTAAAATTACTTTTTTGGAACAACCAAAATGGCTACTCTGCACAGTTGCATTTTTTCTACTTTTCTCCTATATTGGGTTTTTGACAAAATTAAGTTGCCAGATTGCTGTTAGTTTAATTGAAAAAAAAAAAAATAACCTTGAACTGTTTAGTTTCCTTAACAAGCTTTTTTTTTTTAAATTGCAAATAAAATATTCTGAAATGTTTTGTTTTTTATTTGACGTCTTTGTTTTTTTTTTAATTTGTATAATTACAAAATTAATCTTCTTTTTTATTAGCATAATAAAGAAAATTGTTTGTATTAACCTGTATTTTTGTGTTATATCGCACTGATGCATATAACAATCCATACTCTTAAATAAATTTAAATTAATTAAATTGAAAAAAAAAAAATTTATATGTACATACGTACAGACACAAGCACCATACATACAAAGTTATGTAAAATGCAAACACTGTGATACCAAAAATAGTCAACTAAAGGACTTTTTAACAAGAAGTTTGTTTTCTAAAACGAAATAAAACAAAAAATTTAAATTAAGATGGTTCAGACGAAGATAAAAGTTCGGCAATTATGATTGAAAAAATGATATCTGGCCTATGTCCACCACGACCACGCTGACGGATGTCGATTTCTCTCATTAAAGTTTTTAATCACTTTTTGGCAAAATGGCCGTCCTAATTCGTTAATCACATCACGACTTTTGAGTTTTAAGGCTAAAATCAATTCAATTTTCTCCGTATAGGCTCTTTTCTTAACATAGCTCTACAAAAAATATTCCAGTGGTGTTAAATCACACGATCTGGCTGGCCACTTATCTGCTGATTGCCATGAAATTATGCGATCGGGAAATTTGGTTTGCAATAAATTGATCGTTTCATTGGCTGTGTGGTATGTGGCACCGTCCTGTTAAAACCACATGTCAGTGATATCCACGTCGTTAGTAATAGGCTAAAATTGAGTAGTTAGCATCTCGCGATGGCGTGATCCATTGACCGTTACCGCATTTCCAGCTTTATTTTCGAAAAAAAACGGCCCAATTTCACCTACAGACCATATACCGCACCATAAAGTGACGCGTTGAGCATGCAAAGGCTTGTCAATAATCGCTCGATGATTTTTAGACGACCAAATGCGGCGCTTTTGCTTGTTGACATACCCTGATAAGTGAAAATGGGCTTGGTCTGAAAAAATGATTTTCTCAGAAAAACCAACCGGTTGTTCTGAACCTTGTAGGGCACCCCCCTTTGGAGAAAGCAACAACTTAGACCTGTGCAACTGGAGGAAAAAGGGAGCCCAGTCCTCTGAAGTCAGCAGGGGTACAACTGGAAACTCCACTTTATTTCCACGGGAATCAGTGACCCGCAGAGTACCGTTATTTGTCTCTTTAGACACCTAACTGTTCTCTGGCTGATTATTGAGGTTGGCCCTTTATGGGAGTATCGTGGTGGTTGTGGTTTCGCGGCCCCATATCAGTCTATGGTTCTATGGTGGTCGGGTTCATTTCATCTTTAATAACACCTACCTGGTGAAATGTTCCCAGATCCAGTGAGCATGCTAGACATGCGTTCTGGACAGGAGTTGGAAAGTCTCCAACTCTTAAGCAAGGAGTGATGATTTGCAACCCTGCTCTGGAATCATCGAAGTTGCAACTAGAAAGTTCTGTTGCATAGAATTATAGCTTCGGCTTCCTAGGACGAGCATGACGTTCCAAATTATGCAGTGGTTTGATCCACCATCTGATTAAGGCTTCATGGCCAGACGCGGGTGTAAATCTAATCACACAGTTGAACCTTGTAAGGCTTCAAAGTCAAATCCACAACCAAAAATCGCCATGTGGTGTGGTTTTGGATAACCTCAATTGTTGACAAAGTCGAGGAATTGACAAATTTGTATCTGCTTCAGCACTGTGGATAATAGCTGCGATGTTTTTTGCTGAACGACCCGGTCGAACACGCGTTGGTGTTCGCACATGTTGTAATGAGGATGTCGACTCAAATTGAACCACTAATTCTTAATGTCACGAATTTTACAAAATGTAACTTTAAAAGAATCACTATTTTCCGTGCGATTTTTCTGAGAAATTGAATTCATTGTAACAATTGCCAATGTATACTCTACGAATATGTCAAAAAACTAAATGTCAAAACTATCATGTTGTTGGTGTTGCCACAATTGAAAAAAAAAACTTGTTGTTGAAAAACCCTATATATCGTTTGTTGATGTTGGTTCTTATTTCAAATAAATAAAATCTATGTTATTTACAATTTAAATGGGCCCGCTTCCATTTGGGGGTTTACATCCCCAAAACCATAAGCTCTACATGTAACCGCTGTGCTCTTCGTAGCAGGATGCCCTCTTAAATATTTGACAAAAATGCCAAAAAGTACCAGATTAAATAAGTATACATTTAGAAAGTCAGAGAGGGAAAACTGGTGAGAAAAAGGGAGAGAAAAACAGAAAGAGAAAGAGCATTCCCGTTCGATTTTTCTGGTTAAATAATGGTTTTAAAATAAAATATAAAAATAAATAGAAAAAAATATAAATATAAATAAAAAAATTACAATTTTTTGTCGTTTTTTTCTGATACGATTTTAGTGGTTATTCAGTTTTTGAATTTTTAAAACATAGGAAATCAAAGCAAAATAAAAATGTATTTACAGTGTTATGGAATTGATTAAATTAGATTCGCTGCATTTGGTGTGACTCATCAAACTTTGCCATCTGCTTGGCTTTTATTAATTTATTTTGATCTAATTGTATCAAATGATCTGTATGTTTTAATGTTGCTACACTTTTGCACCACACTGCATATATCCATAACACAGTATTGTCCATTTTAAAATAACAATGTAATAATATGCAGCTGCAATCAGGTTTAATTTATTAAAATTTCAACAATGACTCTTGTACTTTTTTGTTTTGTAGATTTTGTTTTTTTTTGTTTGTTTTTTTTTATTAAAATAGTTGGAAGTAAAAGGTTAAACTTTTGCATTTAATTTATTTGGCCTTGCAAATAAATTCCTTTAAAAAAATAATATCTAAAACAAAGCAGTAAGAGTGACAGAATTTTCATTCAATAAAACCTCTAACATGGCAATACTAGATTTAATAGATATTTTGTTTTTGTTATTCTTATTCTCTCTGATTGATTATTATTATTATTACATTAACGTTTGACAACGCTATTATAGATAACATAACTCTCGTTCAAAAAATGTTAAAAGTTAACAGAATTTAATGATTTTAACATTAAAAAATGAAAAAACCTGATTAATATATTTTGCAACAAAGCTTCGCTTATCTCCAGCGCCAATTTTCATCTTTCAGAGTGTGAATTCTTTGTAGATTGCTCACTTAGAGCCGATCTTTCAAATGGCATTTGAGAAAATAGTCCATCGACATTCAATCACAAGAAATTACGCAAACGGAAAACTTTTCATGGAATAACTGAATTGCTTGGGTGGCTTATGACGCCGTTTTGCTCAAACCAAAGCTTACTGACGTCAACATTAGCCAATAGTGGCCATAATAGATTGGCTATTATCGTTTGGTAGTCCATAGATTTCCCGGTGCCGTCTTTTCCAAACACCGATGATATCGCCGGACAACAAGCCGCACCATATGGTGACTTTCTTTGGATGCAATGATTTGTTTTTTGGAGGACAGTTCGTGGATTTTGTGAGCCTCAGTTTTGTTTATTTACATGACCGCCTAATTGAAAATGACGCTCATCACAAAAGATGATTTTGTTTAAAAATGGGTTATTTTCGTTCAGTTTTTCAAAAAGCCAATTCACAACCTTTCGACACAAACAATGGACGGTCAGTAGTAGTTCTTGTACGAGTTGAACTTTATAATGTGAGGATAAAGATCTGCGAGGCTTATTCTGAATACTTTGCTATGCAGTGACTGTGTTTGTATCCCAACGGCCACTACGAGCGTATCGTTTTAGTCTATTGTCGGCAACAACATCGTGAGCCTCGAATTTTAAAATGAAACGCACAGCCCCCTTAGAAGGGACCTGATTACAAGGATAAGCTGGTAGAATTTTACGAATTATTACAGTGAAATTTTTAACATTTTTTAAGCATATTTTCACAATTAAAACGCGTTGCTTGAGGATGTAACGCTTCAGGTTTAAAATTTTTGAACTTTTTACTAAAGAAATGTCAGCTCAATTGTGGACATTTAATCATTTGATAAGCAATTTAATTCCTAACCTCAAATTTGCCCGCTCTTTATAAAACATGAATAATTTTAAAAATAAAAAATTTTTACTTTTTAAGACCTGCAAATAAAGGGTGTTTTTTTAAGCTCGATAGAACTTGAAATTGTAAAAAATAACACAAAAAATTAAATTGTAATCAAAATTTCTTTTTTATTCGAAGGACATTAACATTTGAAAATGATTTCGGGCATATGGGCACCGCGGCTGTTCTTGACGAAGCGCATTCTGGACGTCCAATTTTGGGCCACTTTTTCGAGCACTGCTGGGCGTATGTCACGAATAACACGAACAATGCTGTCCTCCAAGGCGTCAATTGTTACTGGTTTATCAGCATAAACCAGTGACTTCACGTAGCCCCACAGGAAATAGTCGAGTGGTGTCAAATCGCACGACCTTGGAGGCCATTTCTCGAAATCAACTTATCGCCAAATTTTGATTTCAATAAGTCCATGGTTGCGTTCGCTGTACGGCACGTAGCGCCATCCTGTTGAAACCACATCTCGTCCGGATCAATGTCATCCATATTTTCAAAAAAAAATCATTGATCATGGTGCGGTAACGATCTCCATTGACCGTAACGCGAGCTCCGGCCTCATTTTTGAAGAAATAAGGTTCGATGATGCCACCAGCGTGAAAACCGCACCAAACGGTGCATTTTTCTGGATGTAATGGAGTCTGTAGGGTCTGTTGTGGATTGGTCTCACTCCATATGCGGCAATTTTGCTTATTAACAAACCCGTTAAGCCAAAAATGCGCCTCATCGCTGAACACAATTTTGCGATAAAACAACGGGTCAGTTGCCAACTGCTCTAGAGCCCAATCGGCGAAGGAACGACGCATATAATGGTCTCGTGGCTTCAATTCCTGCACCAGCTGGATCTTATACGGGTGTAGGCCGAGATCTTTGCGCAAAATTTTCCACGTAGTGGACGGACAGAGCCCCAATTCCTGCGACCGACGACGAATTGATAAATTTGGATCTTCTTCCACACTTTCGTTTATAGCGGCGATATTCTCTTCAGTACGCACATTCCTTCGACGTGTTGGTGGTATTGCATCCTCTAGAGAGTATGTGGTACGAAATCTATCGACAGTTCGACGAATGGCTTGTTCAGATGCACGATTATGTACGCCATAAAAATGACGAAGTCGTCTATAAGTTGCGCGAATCGACGACTGATTTTCAAAGTAAATTTGGATAATTTCGTAGCTTTGTTCAAGTATACTGAAACAAATAAAAAAAAATGTTTCATCAAAATTTCATTTTTTGTGTTACTTTTTACAATTTAAAGTTCTATCTAGCTTAAAAAAACACCTTTTATTAGTTGCCGAGAAATATTCTATTTCGCAACAGAAATGGACAACCGTCATTCAAAAATTACCACTCGTAATGTAATTTTGGCAGCTGGAAACTTTTACAAACTTTGATTGCTTCCGATAACAGAACCATTAATCTTCGCTTAGTTGGTTGAATGTTTGTTCGGTATGAACGGCGAGCGCTTTCGATGAGAAAACATCATTTTCATGCCGTGTTCTAATCTGCACTGGTTAGTCAGTGTTCGGGTTTAGGCTGTTCTGTTGCTAAGGTCGTATCTACTCATTTAGGTAGAATGCCAGCCACCTGCCACTTTATGCAAGGCTAATTTTTATTACCTCCGTCTTTTATTATTATCTAGGTGCGTGTGTCCGTCAAAGGGTGTTTTCTGTTTGTTCGTCTGTTCGTTATAGGGGTGTGAAAATTGTGTGTGAGGTTGTTTTTTGTTTTCTAGATTTCCGTGTTTTCAAAAATGTTTAATCTTTGTCCTTTTTTGCTAGGATGTAGTAATGCCATACATTCATATATTTCCTATGGTGTGTGTTCTTGAGTGTCAACGTGTAATGTAATGCTGGAGTCTTCTCTTTTTCTTTTGTATGAGCGTATGCGTTCTGTAAATCTTGTTTTTAGCCTTCGTCCAGTATGTTTATAGATACAGTTAGTCTGTATACTCCGCTGGAACTAAATGTGTCAGTTGTTTTTGTCGATGTCCTGAGGTTTGTAATGTTGTGAGCAAGCCTTCTTTGTGAAAAGTAAAATTGTGTCGTCGTGTTGTATCGGTTGTCTCTTTGTCTTCTTTATTCCTGTTTTTAGTGTTGTATTGTCTAAGAAGTTTGCAGATAATGCGGGGTTTGTAGCCATTATTTTTAGCTATGATGTTAATTGTGTCGAATTCTTTGTGGTACTTATTTAGAGTAAGTAGGATTATCTTAAGTCTGTGTATCACGTGTCTAAATGTCGCTAATTTATGTTGGTTAGGGTTGTTCGAGCTGATATGGATGGAAGTGTCTATCATAGTTGGTTTTCTATAGATATCAAATGTTGAACAGTCAGTTTCTCGTGTTATTGTGATGTCAAGATAATGCAAATTTCTGTGTTATTCTTTTTCCATTGTGTATGTAATGTTATTATTGATTGTGTTTAAATCTGATGTCATCTACGTCTCTATAGTAATGAGGTATTTTTTTTTGCTTTTCCATTAGTGTTTTTATGTGTAGTGATTCGAGATGTTGCATGAAAATTTCCATGAAGATTGCGGAAGTTGGGTTTGCCATACCGAGTCCGACAGGTATACTTGTAAAAAGTTGTTGTTTTATTATTGTCTTTGCGATATCTATAAAATCGGTGATGGTTTGGTTATCGTAATTGTCTAGTGTGTCGCGTAGGATATCTAAGGTTTCATATGTTAGTATTGAAGTATATAAATCCTTAATGCCAAATCGAGTCACGTGTTATCTTGATGTCTTCAAGTTTTTCGATAAGTTCTTGTGTATAACGTATCGTTTATGTCTATATAAAACTCCCAAGAGATTTAAAGAGAATATATTAAAATTTGTCGCGAAAATCCAAGCCATTCGTTTGTTATGACAAGCAATGATGTCTACAGTTTTTAAACATTTGAATTTTATTAGTTTTCATATTAAAATAATATAATTCTGACTTTAAAATCAAAAGTTATTGTTATTTTTATCCTTTATTTACACATTGTGCATAAATAAATATTTATATTGTGCATTACACAGGCATGTTATAATTTAATTCTCTAACAAAAGTTGCTGCCTGCACATTCATGTTTTGCCTCCGTAATTTTTTCCCTTCCATCTGCACCATGATTTTGTATGTTAACACGATAAAAAAAAGTTTATGAATACATTAAGAGGTTTCATGTGTTCGTTTGTTTATTTTTTTTTTTGTTTTGTTGTTCTTGAGTTCGTTGCCATTTTATTCTTAAACATGTTGAAAGTAAACTTTTTTTGTATTTCTTTTAGAAACATTGAATTCATTATTAAAAACATACAATAGTATTGAGGTTAATAAGCAAACAAACAGCAAGTCAGAACGCTAAATTTGTTCATGCTGAATCTTACATTATCCTAATGTATGATATAATAAATCATTTTTTTTTTTCTTTCTGAGAAAACCCGAAAAAGTTTGTTTTAAGTTCTTTTCATACAATCTTTGTTGAAAGCTAAACAAACGAAGAAAGGAGAATATTGGTTTTAGGCGAATTTGCGGTATTTCAATTTTTAATTAACTTTTAGGCTTCTGTGCACACAATGTGTGTACAAACGTTAACCTGTTCCTTTTACTATTGACTGTTTGAATTAATTCGTGCGGTTTTTTTTTCAAAGTTTAAAGCTTTATTGTGGAAAATTGGTACAATACATTTTATTCAAAGTATTGGCCGTCGCTTGCTACAACCTTCGCCCATCTTTCTGGCAACATACGGATTCCACGTCCGAAGAACCCGGGGTCTTTTGAGGCGATCCAAGAATTCACCCATTTTTTGCATTCCTCATAAGAAGTGAAGTGCTGCTCAGCCAGACCATGAGTCATCGCCCGAAACAAGTGGTAGTCGGAAGGAGCAATGTCTTGGTAAAACGGCGGGTGGGGTAAGACTTCCCAATTCTGCCCTTCCAAGTATGTTCTGATCACCGAAGCAACATGTGGCCGAGCGTTGTCATGCTGAAGAATAATTTTGTCATGCCTTTCGTGGAAAATCGTCCGTTCTTTCTGCATTGCTTCTTTCAAACGCATCAATTGACGTCGATAGACATCCCCTGTGATCGTTTCATTCGGCTTTAACAGCTCCCAGTAGATCACACCAAGCTGGTCCCACCATATACACAGCATCAGCTTCTTGCCATGAATATTTGGCTTTGCGGTCGATGTGAATGCGTGGCCAGGATATCCATATGATTTTTTGCGCTTGGGATTATCGTAATGAATCCACTTTTCATCGCCAGTGACAATGCAATGCAAGAAACCTTTTCTTTTCTGCCGTGCGAGCAACAATTCGCATTTCAAAAATCGCCTCTCAACGTATCTTGGCTTCAATTCGTATAGTACCCAATTTCCTTGCTTTGAAATCATTCCCATGGCTTTTAAACGTTTGGAAACTGTTGAATGGTCAACTCCCAATGCGTCTGCAAGTTCTTCTTGCGTTTGACATGGATCTTCATCAAGTATGGCCTCCAATTCTGCATCTTCAAATTTTTTCGGCTGCCCGTGACGTTCTTCGTCTTCCAAGCCAAAATCACCACTTTTGAATCGTGCAAACCACTTTTGGCATGTTTACCATAAACTTCCACCAAAATACGATGACTATCGGCAGCAGTTTTCTTCATATTAAAGTAGTGAAGAAGAACTCCCCGCAAAAACACTTTTTCAGGCACAAAATTCGGCATATTTGAGTGAAAAAAAATTATTGTTGTCTACGCTTCAAATGAATAACATATACTGAAAAATACGCACAATAACAGTAGCTTTCCAATGCATGTTTAGACTATTGGAACGATGGAATAATAATCAAGTTACGCCATCTCTTAGCAAACAGCACGAATTAAATCAAACTCCCAATACAATGTCTGTCTGTCCGTCCGTCTGTTTTTTTTTCTATCACAGCCCTCTAAATCTGAAACCGCAATAGATAGAGTCTTGAAATTATCACCGAAATTACTATAGCTGCCACAATAATTACGATAAATTAAAGGGTGTTCTGAAATTCATGTGATGTTATAAAAATATTATTATTTTTGAACTGTGATAGGCAGGCACATTAAATTTTCATAGTGAAAATCTACACTAAAGCAATAATTAGAAAAAACAAAACTCTTAAATAAAGGGTGTCCCAATAATGACATAATTTTTACGTAAGTTTCTTTTTTTAAACCTCAACAGCCAAACAACTTGAGTTTTAATATTTTTATATCCGCTATAAAAACAAGTGTCAGAAATCAATATCATATTTAAGGGGTATTTCATAGTGACCCTGGTGTAAATAAATACAGTTTTATGCTTAAAAAAGTTTTAGGTAAACGCTTCAAAAAAATATTTAATAAAGCATGATGAGGGGTAATCCATATTAACATGATTTTCGCATGCCATATGCATATACTTCTATGGCATATAAGCGACTGTTTTATGTACTTTACGGGCTAGTTGGCATCAGTGATCCGTACTTTTATAAAAACAATGCTGGTCACTACGTTGCAGTCAAAGAGCCAGGGTTACTGATTAATGATCATCAAGTGAACAACCATGATGTGCCCGAGCTATGGTTTTAATTTGACGATGCAACGCGTCACACAGACTTGTGCCACAATTGATATACTGAAGGAAATATTTGGAAACCGCATAATTCACGTTTCGTACGTGTAAGTTGAGGTGCAAAATCGTGCGATTTAATGACGCTAGAATATTTTCTGTAGGGATATATGAAACTATTGACCACTTGGAGAACAGCATTCATTAGGCTGTTGGCGATTAGACTACATTCGAGCCAACCGGGGCGGTCGTATGTCATACGTCATAAATGTCATACCAAACTAAACATAAATCATTTGATAGCTGACAAAATGGTTGCCAGTGTTGCCAACTTAAATTAATATACTTCTATACAAAATAAATGATATAACTTTCACATCAAAAACCTTTCACTTACTACTCTTACTACTCGACTTGTAATATTTAAATGTTAGTAACATCATCATCTTGTCATCATAATCATCTATCGTTGCCACATATAGTTAGTTTAAATAATTCTACATATTGACACTGGCTTTTATATACAACGAATAAAGTAATTTTCATATCAATTTAATTCCATTTCACCTCATTTTACACCTCTATAAAAAACACGTTTTATTAATATGTGATAAAAATTTCCCGCATAATGCCACCGCGCATTGTTGACCATATGTGCCCATACTTGACCATATGTACCATGACTTGTCATGATATCACATGAAATAATAGAGATATGTTAAATCTCACGAGTTAGAAGGACAATTGATAGGCCCATTTCTGAAAATTAGCTTTTCGCCGAATTTTGATTTTATTCGGGTTACTAGAGATGCGAACGCCGCATGCCGAGAAAACGTCATCCTAATGAAAACAGATCTCGCCCGGATTAGTGCCATTCGTATTTTCAATCAAAAAAGCCATTGATCATGGTGCGTTAAAAATTTTAATCGACTGTAACAGGTCTTCTGGCTTAATTTTAGGCCAGATATGGTGAAAACATTTTGCCTCCATAATTGATTTCGTCATGTTCGATCTTTCGAATAAAAAAGTAACTGCGTTAACTTGTGCGCTATATTCCTTTCAAAATACATAAATATTTTAGGATATTCTGCCAAAATATTTAATATTCCAAAAATATATTTGATGCTTATATAGATCATCAACGAATTTTAGGCTATTTTATATAGAAAATTCAAGATTCTTATATCTTAAGCCAAACTGATTAAATGATATTTCTCATTGAAACAACACAGCAAACAAACAACAAATCTCAAAAACACTTCTATAGAAAAACACAGCAAACATTTCGAAAAACACAAAACATTTTTTTGATTTAATTTTTTATTTCCAATTTTCTAATTAAACTTAAATTTTTTATGTTATTTTTTGGAATTTAAGATTCTGTAGATCGAGTTTGAAAAGAGACACCCTGTATAAGCACTTTAGAAAAAGTAATAAACGCAAAAACTAAACATCTGTATACCACGTTGTGAACAAAAATATTCACAATAATATTTTAAAAGGGTTAAACAAAATACACATTCTATTTTTAAAGGAAGACATGATGGGTTCAGCTCAATCTGGCTGTTTAAATTTTGTTTCCGCTTTTGCCAATTAAATTTTTGAATATAAACTGAAATTTTTTTTTATGATTTTTTATTTATTTTTTAAACCCCCACGCGTGTTTGTAATTTTTTTGTGTTTTTAACTTAACCTCAATTAAGTTTGGGTTTGTAAAGCGAAAACACAAAAAAAAAGGAATTAAGGAACAATAATATGGCATAAGAAACTGTGTTAAGTTATCACTGTTTGGGAGTGTTTAGCAAAGATAGAAAATACAGTGAATTAAATTTAATTTTAAATAATTTGTAAAGATGGCGAATTATTTCTTTTTTTAATTTTATATTTTCTTTCGCTTTTTTTTTGTTTTTTTTTTGTTTTTTTTTTGTTTAAAAAATTATATTTTTATCAAATATGGAATTTTTCAATTGTGGCATCACATTTAGATGCATTGGCACTTGTTCCAATGAATTCAATTTCGCACGAAAATCGCATTAAAATAATTTAAATCCACTATGAAAATATTTCGTAAAATTCTTGATATTTTTGTACAACATAATCGTCCTTCTGAGACTGCTATTAAGTATTTGGTGGTTAAATTTAAGTCGACAGGTTCGATACAAAATGTGCAAACACCAACACGTGTTTGACCGCGTCGTTCAACAGAAATAATCGCTGTTGAAGTAGCTCCAAATTTATTAATTCCTCTACGTTCCCAATAATTGGGGTTGCATGATATGATTTACAACTGCGCCTGACCATGTAGTCTTACATCAGATGGTGGTCAACCACTGTGCATAAATAGGAACGTCATGCTCGTCCTAGGAAGCCGAAGACTAATTCTAGCAACAGGTCTCTCCTAGTTGCAACTTTAATGATTCCAGAGCAGGGCTGCAAATCATCACTCCTTGCTGAAGAGTTGAAGACTATCCAACTCCTGTCCAGAACACATGTCTAGCAGGCTTACTGGACTGGATCATTCACCTAGGGTGTCATTAATGGTGAAGTGATCCTGGTCACCATATTAAACAACAAACCTGATATGGTGCCGCGAAACCACAACCACCATGATACTCCCATATAGGGGCCAACCTCAATAATCAGCCAGAGAACAGTTAAATGTCTAAAGAGACAAATAACGGAACTCTGCAAGCTTACTGATTCCCGTGGAAATAAACTGGAGTTTCCAGTTTTACCCCTGCTGACTTCAGGGGACTGGGCTCCCTTTTTACCCCTTTTTACCCTTTTACCCCAGTCAAGTATTCTATAAAGATCGAAAAATGTGCCCCCGGGAGGTCAATAATTGAGGTTATCCAAAACCACCACATGGTGAATTTTGCGTAAGGACTTTCACATCGCCATAGATATGCTCAATTCATTCGCGAATAACTGGCTGGTTTTTCTGAAAAAATAATTTTTTTAGACTACGCCCATTTTCCCTTGTCAGGGTATGTCCAGAAGTAAAATTGTCGCATTTGGGCTTCTAAAAATCCTAGAGCGATTATTGAGAAGCCATGCTCAACGTGTCACTATACGGTGCGCTATGTGGTTTGGAGGCGTGATTGGACCGTTTTTTTTTGCGATTAGGTTGGAAAGGCGGTAATGGTCAATGGATCACGCTGTAGTGATATCCTAAGATCTTCATTTTGGCCTATTATTAAAGATGTGGATATCACTGAAAAGTGGTTTCAACAGGATGGTGCTTGATGTCACACAATCAAGGAAACGATCAATTTATTACAAACCAAATTTCCCGGTCGTATAATCTCTCAACAGTCAGCAGTGACCAGCAGGATCGTGTGATTTATATTTTGTGGGGCTATGTTAAGGCCACAGTCTATACGGAGTCAATCGAATCTATTTCAGCCTTAAAATTTAAAATCCGAGATAAAAATATTGATGAACGAATCGACATCTGTCACGGTGGTCGTGGTGGACGCTTGCCAGAATCAATTTTCATTCATAATTGCCGAACTTTTCTTCGTAATACAATAAAAATTTTCTTCATCTTAATCTAAATTTTTTTTGTTTTATTGTGTGTTGGAAAACATACTTCTTATTAAAAAACCCTTTATTTAATCGGTTTATTTGATTTGCCATTTTAAATAAATTAAATTTCTATTGTAAGTCTTGTGTTGGTTTTCTGTTAAGAGTTTGAGAAAATTTCGAGTATTTCGGTACCTTGATTTTTTTTTTAATTGCAGCTTTTTTGTGTGTTTTTTTGTGAAGAAATCAAAACGTTGCGATTCTTTAAAGATTGTTCAAATAAAATTTCTGACTTTGTTCTTAGCTTTGATTTATTTAAAATTAACATTTAATCGATTTTAATGTGGAATTTTTAAAATTTTATATTTATAAAAATTCAGACATATTTAAATGTCGGCGCTTTGATGGATTTTTCTTTATTTAGGTAAATTCAATCAGATACAAAAAAAGATTTGTCAATCACATAATTGTTAGTCAATTTCTTTTCTTTTCTACTTTTTTTTAAACAAATTCCTTAAGACTTAGTTCACACATCAGTCCTTATCTTACTTAGGGTTTTCAAAAACGTATGCAGAAAGTATAAAGAACAAATTACAAAGGAAATAATAAACTCATTGTATACCCTCGCTCTCTCCCTCTCTTTCCACAAAAATTATTATATGCTCCCTTAAAGATGTCAAATAATTTTTGTTATTCATTTAAATTAACTCTACAAAATCCTTTTCATCCTTTTTTTCTGTTTTTTGGTCGGCTGTCACTTAAAGTCAATTGACACATGATTTGAAACTTAACAAATCATTAAGACATTTTTGTATTAATTTAAATATTAATGATTACAACAGCAGAAAAAAATATCCTTCAAAAAAGAATCCTTAAAGGTTTAAGAAAGCAAGGCCAAGAAAGAAATTCAAAATAAAATAATATAAAACGAAACAGAATCATGAAACCACCCACATTTTTTTACAGAAACAAAGGAATTTGTTTTTTTTTTTTTTTAATTGAAACAACCCACAACCACCTTTTTTTTTCAATGAGTCATCATATTTTATGTAAATAAAAGTTCTTGTATGACTAACAGCTAAAAGTTTAACATCCCCTAATACAATGTAAAAGGAAATAATTTTTTTTGTTTCCTTCTTTTTTGGGGAAGTGCAAAATGATAACTTGAGTTGAATATATTTTTAAAATATTCTCGAAAATTTCCGTTTGTATCTTATGACTTCAGCTTGATAAGATTTACGTCTATACCTAGCTGTGTAAGTCATAACCAGACGGTGGATCATACCACGGTGGATGAAGGAAGGCCTTTAGATACGTATATCCTCGAGTCACACCTAGTTGTAACTTCAAAAGCATGAAGCAGGCAGCAGCCTTCACTCCTAGCTGAAGAGTTGGAGACTAGCCAACTACTGGTCCAGAACGCATGAACCTTAATAAAATTTAAGAACACAACCGTAATCATGCTCACTGGACCTGGACCATTCATTGGCTCCTGTTAGGCTTGAAGTAGACACATGTAATGACGGTGAGATTCCGTCAAAAGAAGCCCATTTTTACTTCTCAGGGTATGTCAACAACGCATTTACGCTTTTGAAAATCCTAGAGCGATTATTGAGAAGCCTTTGCATGCTCAACGTGTCACTGTATGGTTCGCTATGTGGTCTGGAGGAAGATGAGACTGGCAATGCGGTCACAACGGTCAATGGATCACGCTATCACAAAATGCTAACAACTCTATTTTGGCCTATTATTGACGACGTGGATATCACTGACATGTGGTTTCAAAAGGACGGTGCCACATGTTACACAGCCAATGACAAATTTCCTGATCGTGTGATTTTACGACAGTCAGTAGTTAAGTGGCCAGCCATATCGTGTGATTTAACAACACTGGATTAGTTTTTTGTGCGGCAATGTTAAGTAAAGAGTCTATACGGAGCCAATCGAATCTATTTCAGCCTTAAAACATAAAATTCGTGATGTGATTAACGAAGCATGACCGCCATTTTGCCAAAAACGTGATTAAAAACTTTGATGAAGGAATCGACATCTGTCAGCATGGTCGTGGCGGACCATTCACAATTGCCGAACTTTTTTCTTCGTAATACAGAAAAAAACTTCTCGTTGTAAAACCCTTTAGTTTAAAAAGCATTTAATGAGATTGCAAAAGAATCAGCTCTCAGCTCTTTGGAAAACAGCAAAATAAATCCTTTAAAAATGCGGGTTCATAAAATGTAGTGTAAGCAATTAAACTACAGGAATATATTAAAATTAAAGTCACACATACACTCTGTGTATGTCAGCAGCATAAAATTGAGGGTGATTAGTTCCCAGGGAAAACAAGTGATTTTGGAAATTTGATATTAATATTGGAAAAAATAACAAAATATCTTGCAGGGCTTTAACACTTCCGCATATAAGTGTGAGACTAGAAACATTCAAAATAATAACATCTATTGGGAACTGTGTTTCATGTTTCATGTTAGATACTTTCTGATATTGGGAGCAACCGCGATACCAACCAACTGTGCAATATTGTATACGGCTGTCAGTTATGCTTTAATAGATATCCTTCCGCCACCCTTTAATTCCTAACATCAAGTTTAAAATTAAAAATCTTTTTCAACATTGTTTTAGTAAGGACTAAATTTTGCGGGCACAAATATAAAAAGGAAATTAAAAAATGTTGAAAAATTGATAAACTTCATCCTTTTGTTTAAACTGGCAACTTAAATCTGACGTATATTGGCGGGTCAACATACTTTGTTTGAATTAATACAAGGTGTCCGCCGGGAAGGCATGCTACTTTGTTTTGTCGCCATTTTGGTTAACATTAGTTTCAACAGTTCATGTTTGGCAGTCGTAAAGTAGACAAGTGGCAAATTTACTATGGAAAAATATTCGATAAAACAACGTGTTTTAATCGTTAAAATATATCAAAATCAATCATCGATTACTGTGTGACGATGAGCAATTTGTTAAGTGAAATTTTTGGAAGAAACAACGTGCCAACAAAACGCACTATTTATCGTGTAGTGAATGATTTCGAATAAAGATCAAAACGTACTGCAAGATTGGCTGAAAACATTACTGCTGCTTAAGAAAGTGTTCAAAACAATCCATCAACTTCAATTCGACACTGTTTTGAGGAGCTTGGTCTTCAAAAAATAACTTTGGCTACAATTTTGCGCAAGGATTTGCATTTGTTTCCCTATAAGATTCAGTTGATACAAGAGATTCTTCCATAAGATCTTCCGCCGTACATATGCCAATAAAATGTTACAGCTCGCCCATGACAACCCCGATATGCATGAAAAAATCATAATGAGTGACGAGGCACTTTTCATTTGAATAGATATGTGAATAAACAGAAAGCCGGTTGCGGGGAATGGGAAACAGTCGCCTTTGCATTTATTAAAAGCCACAGTCTGGTGTGCAATTTGGTCGCGAGGAGTCGTTGGATCTTACTTCTTTGAAAATATAAACAACGTAATGGTAACTGTAAATGGGGAGCGAGCGATATCGTGATATGATTAAAAATTTTGTAACGCGACAACTGCATGCTTTGAATTTGATTAGCAAGATGGTGGCTCATCGCATACAGCCAGAAATACAATGAAATTACTGACGAAACCTCTTTCCACAACAAGTGAAAGTGAAGAAATGATGATGCTGATTGGTCTCCACGGTAGCCTGATTTGATTGCTGTGGACTTTGTTTTGTGGGGATATCTGAAAAGCAGGATTTATGCAAACAAACCAGAAACGCTTGAGCAACTCAAAAAAATATTCGTGATGAAATTATGCTTACTTTGTGATGACTAATATTCTTGTTTAGTTAAGCAATAGGGCGACTACAGTTTAAGCTATAGTAAAGTCTGATTATTAATTAATATGCAAATGTATGGGAAGATATGTACATGTCTCTTTTTCTTTCTCTCGATCTCTATCTCTTTCGCACGTTCTCTTAAAATTCTGCCAGTTAATTCTTTAAACACCTTAGTTTATTTTTAAATTTATATTGTATAAAAGTGTTTTTATAACCGTCCCCATTAATCTTCATCCCTTTACAAATACAATATAAATTATTTAAAAATTTTACAAGTGTTATTTGCATTTGATTAAGATATTAAAATTTTCGGGGAAGAATAATAAAATAATAAATTAGAAGAAAAAGAAAGTAACAAAGCAAAACGTGATATTTTTTTAAAATTAAAATAATTAATGATATTAAAACAAATTTCTACTTAAATAAGTTTAAATGTATTTTTTTTATGCAAATCAAGTCGTTAAAATATGAAAACAAAATATTAAAATCTTTAACAACACGGAACCTGTTTTGTCAACAAAACCGGTGAAAGTGCAAACCAACAAAAAGAAAATGTCAATCAAAAATGTCACTAAAATAATCGTAAAATTAAACAAAGAGAGCTTAATCATCTTTAGAGTAGTTTAAAGCATCAAAGAATCAAATTTCACATCCCATTATAAAATATCAGGGATGGGGTTTAGTCTGTACAAATAATTTTTTGTTTGCGATTTCTTTTTTTTTTTTTTTTTTGGAAAATAAAAAATATAAATATTTTTAAATATGATAATTTGACACTCAACGATTTTTTTTTGGCTTAATTAAAACTCTTCTCCCAGTTTTATACCATAAACCGACCAACTGTTATAATGTTGAATGACTATTTGTTTTTATATTTTGAAGTTAATATTTTGAATTAATTTTATATAGAAAATTTCTTTCTGAGCTAAATAAGCGGTAGCGAGCGAAGTGGCCATCGATATGTGCTTTCACAAATCAGCTTCAGTGAAATAAAATTATTAGTTGGGCATAAGTTCACCACATTAAATTTTAATTAAAAATTCTCATTAATTTTAAAATTTTTATAAATTTGCGAAAGCATTGATCCAATAATGTTGGCATAGAACTAGAAAGTAAATAAAACTCTCGTTTAGTCTCTTTTTTGCGAAGGATATTTTCTTATAGTTCTGGATATTATGTAGAAGTTTAAACCGGTGTCGTATCCCAGGACAGTGCAAAACCATAGCACATGAAAAATCTTTGTTTATTTTTTTTCCCTGTAAACAAAGTACAGTAATCACAGTCACAACATTATCAAGCAGTGTTCTAGACTGTACTAGTGAGTCAGTGTTCGGATTTAGGTAGTTCTTCCATTAGGATCGTATCTACACATGTAGGTAGACTGCCCGCCACCTGGTCTTTCACGCGGAACCAGTCTAATATTTCCGTCTTCTATAATTATTCAGGTAGATGTGTCTGTCTGAGAGTCTTTTTACACAATAACAATACTATCAATATGCCTACATAGCACGTAAAACATCAAGACTTTTGAAACGGATGTAACAGCTTCTAAAATTTACACCATTTTTTTTTTTAACTAAAAGGTCTTACTTTCGAAGGAACTAATAAACAATTAAATATTTATTCTTCATCTAGAGTAAACAAGGAAAAAAATCCATGCTTTTAGACAAACAAAATCCCGAAAATCCCATATCATGTATCAAAAATCCCAAAGTAGGATTTGGCTCTTGAGAACCTTGAAGTACTTTTAACAATATTTAGAGGCTTCTAATATGGACTAAATTTTGTAAAAATATAAGATCTTTTTTGTATTTAAAGGAGTGGTAATAAGACATTCGATATAATTCTACGGTACCGTGAAATAACTCCCAAATTAAAAAAATGAAATAACTGCCAGTGCCAAAATGAAATAAGACCCAATAACTTAACTGTTAATTCAAAATAAAAATATTTTTACAAAAAAAAAAAAAAAATAATATAACTCCCAAATTAAATAAGTCCCAACACAAATCAAATAACTCGCAATACAAATTATATTTGCACCCGGACACTGTTTCACTGTTTTAACCTCTGTGGTATAGCAGGTAACTCCCGATGAAAGAGGTCTTTAACTTTGATATCATACCATATATCATAGATATATGACAGACAGTAATTCACGGTGTTTCATATACCATAGAGAGATCATTAAGCCATTCCGGTCTGTGTAACCGCCCTTTGGCCGGATGGAACGGTCAAACCTCTATAGTTATAACAAACCCTGGCTCCGCTCACCAAAAGTTTCCTGCATAGCCGAAAGAATTTTATTCTGTATGGTATAACAAACACCGGCTTCGCTGACTAAAAGTTTTCCTGTAGCCATAATAATGGAATAAGTCCTTATTAAATAGTTTCCACTAGGTGACTTCAAATCATAGCTCTTTAATTAATTAAAATGAAATAACTTCTATACCATACCTGAAGGTTGAAGGAAGAAAATATTTTGTTAGCGAAGCCGGTCTTCGAAATACCAGCCCGGCCGAAGTTTATAAGCGAAACCATCAACGAGAAATTAAAAAAAAATAATAATAAAACAACTCTAAAAAATATCTGAATGAACTGAAATGCAATTTTAGTCAAATGAAATAACTCCCAATAAAAATGAAATAACTCCCAATTATCAAAATAAATGAAATAACTCCCAAGAGAATTCAGTTAGGAGCTATTTCCCAACGAAAAATTATGAATTAAGAGGTATTTCATTATGATTATTGGATTTTTTGTTGGGAATTATTTCATTTTTTTTTGAGAATTATTTCATTTTGGAGTTATTTCACGGTACCTAATTCTACAACAAAGATTAAAAACGAATTTTTATTTTGTGTTGTTCTATGTGTAGATTAAATATAGACTTTAAGACCGAATTTCCAAATTTGTATAAAAATTAATTAATGCTGTGACAGCTTAGATATGGCGTTATTTATAAATTAATTTTCAAACTGACTCATTGTTTTAAATATTTTAACAACTAAATATATAATTTACGTGCCTATGTAGCGTACATGTCGTCTGTTGATTTATTGATGTTGCTGTTTAAGGGGAGATTCAAATTTATTAGCAAAAAATCATAAACGATTTTATGTTTTTTTATTTCCTGATTGCAAACAGGAGAGTGATGGTAGAGGGTATTCAATTCCCATGTGATATTGAAAAATGGGGTAGACATTTATTTCATTTCCTTTGTGTTGTAATTTGCAAAATATAATTTTTAACTCGGTTTATTTTGAAATATTTGTATCCCATTAACATCATCAAGAAATGTTATAAAAATTATTGTTTGATGATTCTTCCACAAGTGTATGTTACTCCATACCAACGAATACACTCAATGCATGTTCAAATACACCCTACTCTATGTATATTCGGACTTTTTACTGCTGCCACACTTAGTGGTTCTAGCCGCTTGATGATGTGGTTTAACATTTGTTTTGTGACAAAAAGGCATTCAATATTGAAATTGGTTGAGAGAGGGAGCATAATAAGACAACACAGACTGTGACTAAATACTCTGATAATCAAGTGTGTTTTAACAGGTTTTACCGCTTGTAAGCCTTATTACAACATTTCCCGACACAAATCTTCAAATTTCGGTTCGCAAAAAGCCGCTGCAGTAAAGGGCTTTCGAACAAGATAGTTGGAATTTAATTTCGCACAAAAATCGCACAAAAAATAATTAAATCCATTATGAAAATTGTGGTTCTGTTAAAGTTACATTTTGTAAAATTCGTGACATTCTGAGACAAGTTAGGGCCTCGAAACCACAACCACCACGATACTCCCATATAGGGGCCAACCTCAATAACCAGTCAGAGAACAACTAATTGTCTCAAGAGATAAATAGTGAACTCTGCGAGCCTACTGATTCCCGTGGAAATATAGTCGATTGCCCAGATGGCTCCTACTAGCTTTTAAGGGGTCTGGGCTCCTTTTAACACCGCAAGACACCAGTCTAGATGGAATAGTAGGCTCCAAAAAGACTATTATGTGCCCCCGGGGGGAAGTCAAAACCACCACATGACGAGTTTTGTGTAACGATTTGGCTTTGGAGTTTTACAAGTTTTAACTGGTGCAGGAATTGCTCTATTCATTCGGGAACAACCGGTTTTCTGAAAAAATCATTTTTTCAGCCGAAGACCATTTTCACTTGCCAGGGCATGTCAACAAGCAAAATTGCCGCATTTGGGCTTTTAAAAATTCTAGCCTGTACATACTCAACGTGTCACTGTATGGTGCGCTATGTGGTGTGGAGACGTGATTGGGCTGTTTATTTATTTTTTTTTTTTTCGAAGATAGGCTGGAAATGCGGTAAACGTCAATAGATCACGCTCTCGTGAGATGCTAACAATTCAATTTTAACGTATTATTGACGACTTGGATATCACTGACATGTGGTTCAACAGGACGGTGCCACATGTCGCATAGCCAATGAAACGATTAATTTATTTCAAACCAAATTTCCCGATCGCATAATTTCACGAAAACCAGCGGTTAAGCTGCCAACCAGATCGTGTGATTTGACACCACTCGATTATATTTTGTGGGGCTATGTTAAGGACAGAGTTTGTACCGAGCCAATCGATTCGATTTTAGCCTCAAAACTCAAAATACGTGATGTGATTAACGAAGTGGCCTGGCATTTTGCTAAAAAGTGATTAAAAACTTTGACGAAAGAATGGACATCTGTCAGCGTATTCGTGGTGGACATTTGCCAGTAATGATTTTACATTTACAATAAACATTTGAATCATCTTTATCGAAATTTTTTGTTTTAGAAAACAAACTTTTTGTTAAAAAAAACCCTTTATTTGCTGAATTTGAACGTTGGCCTAACTAATGCTTAGCGTAAATGCATCAGTGCCGGTTGTTGCCTACAGCTATTGTTTAGCGATTACGTTCTTCACATTATCTTTCTTGTCAATATTAATCATTTCCGCAGAAAATTGCCACGCTTTCAATCCTTTAGTGCTGAATTTATATAATGGTATATAGCGGGTGTATTTGCTGTGAGAATACGACACTGTTCTCTTGAAACCATATAATTAATTGTTCTCCATACATGGTGGTAATTGTGGCAAAAAAGAAACTAATATCGAAACGGCACTGTGACAACAGGACTGTCGCGGACTATTAACATGAAGGCGAGTTATATTCTAGATGGTGGTAATATCAAATTAGTTTACTTTCGCCGGTGACAAAAAATTTGCCACACTATCAAAATAGACGTGCTATGTCGACAACATACGTAAATATATATATATTTTATATATATATGTATATGTATTTTTATATGAAGTTTGACATACGTGACAACGGCCTAAATCAATGAATATGTTATCGCTAGCGTCTAGTATTTGAATGATCTTGAAGCAGCCCAAATTGGAATATCCAGTAATTAAAGTGTTATGTTTACATCACTAGTGTGGTGTTGCAATATGGTGTTACTTTAATGTAATTTTTTTATACTAAAAGGATAAAGTTTAAGTTTAAGTGTAAAAAAAATGAGAACTTTGTTTCGCCTTTTCACATGCTCTACTATAGAACGAATTGTATGACTAGTTCATCTATTTTTATTATCTATTCGACCTATACCTGGATATTAACATTGTACGACTAGTTTTAATTCTACAGACCCAAATGTTTAAGAAAAACTTTTTTAATTTACAAATGCACCGACAGTTTTTGAAACAATGAACTGAAATGCAAGTTTTATAATTTTCGTATGTATACAGACACACATACATACATACATATATACATACATTATACATACATACATAAACGACAAACTATTCGTGCTGTTGTACGGATATAGAATGTGCCAACAAATGTCGGCTTTTGTATAAATGTAACGAAGCATCAGTCAATGTTGCCAAGCATATTTTAGATATTAAAAAAAAAAAAATTAATGCAGATGCTGCAAATGAACGAGTTGTAGAAGTGCGACGTGTGTTTGAACAGTAATGGGAATTCAAATTTTTTGTTTAGAAAATCTTTTAAATCAAATTTGATCACATTATTTTTTGCTCGCATTTAGCTTGAGTGATGAATGACTTCGCTGAGGCCATACCTGAAAATAACTTGATGCAACGAAAATAAGTTTTAGCCCCTTACACTTTTATAGGAACAAAGCTACATCACCTGAAATACACATGTTAAACAGGGTGTATGTGTACGATAAGTAGGACTGGGTAATTTGTGACTGCACCACTAAAAAGTGTGGTGAGTGTTTGTCTGTGTATGTTTATAAGAGTGTTTGGTAAGAGATAATAAATGTAAAGTTCCCTAACACATGTTAAGCAGCTACATTAGCCGCGTTTGAATACGGCCTTGTTTGTTGGTCTAAAAGGAGACCATGAGTTCAAATCCCAACAGAGTTTAGACAGATGAAAGTAACAATATAAATATAACAATATAAATAAATATATAATGGATGAAACTAGCGGATGTCTTGGTTCAACCAAGTCAGGTTGGTAAAAAAAATGAGCTCGTTTGTTTGAATATTTCTAGAGCTACATGGAATTGTGGTGCACTTATGAGCTAGCTAAAGCCGCATGCTTGCCCAAATCATAGATTATTGTGATGTGGGCGGCTGCGTCAGATCGTTTAGCGAGTATAAAAAAAAATTTGCTTTAAACATATTGTATCTGCGTGATGGGAAATGTAATTTCTACTATAAAATATCGCAATTTCATCTTATCGTGATTCTTGCCGCTATGTCGAACCGCGGCGGTTCCTCTTTAATCTTTCTACAAAATACCTTTCTTTGCAAGTGTTCTCTGTTTTATCTATATATAAACAGTTGGTAGTTGTTTTGCACTTTCACCGGTAGTCCAAACTTGGGTTTTGCTTTAGCAATTTTCATACCACTCTGAGTTCCACCTTCAAAAACAGAGATTGTCGATGACACCTTACCTGCATAAAAGTTGTATACGTGCAGTTTTGTTATGGCGTATGCACAATACGATAAAATACGAGTCATGAGGCATCCTTTTTAAAGGTGAGTCTAAACTAAAATTCCGGCGAAATGTTTAGTTTACGGAGAAGAAAAACAAATTATTGTTATTAAAGATCTCGGATATCAAAGGAAATTTTAATATTTTTTTGTTGATCAGTGGAATAGAGCAATTTGATGACCTAGTGGGTGGGGTTACGGGGCACTGTGAATTCGAATCCCATAACAGAAAAATGGGACTTCACTGTAACTCTTACTATTGGAGCTGTTAGGAGGAAGAAGAACAAAAAAAAATCGAAACGATATCCCATTTTCTCTGATCATGCTCTGTACTGCCGAAATGGCGTCTATGGCTCTTAGGGGAACGCAGTTTTATTACCCCCTCCAAGATTTCAGAAAAGGACGCGGGCTGGATTGCATCATTGGGAGCTTGACATACTGGTTCTCTTTTCAGCTGGGCTGCGGACTGTATCTGTTCAACGCTACACGTACATATCAATACGTTGAGAAACATTATTTCTGCATTAACGCAAGCAGTTAAAAACATTTCATTTTATAACAAAATGTTTGCTTAAAAATAACAAATATAAAAATGATTTGATTTTCGTTTCAAAACATCAATTTCACGGTTTTTTAATGCCGAATAAATACGTTCACACATCATCATGGCCATTTATGTTTTATAACTTTTTAACAGTGTTCATTTCCCAAACCCATAAAATGGGAAAGTTGCTTAGTGTAGCTTTTATGTTCCTGTGAGAGTTGGAATGAAGTCAACATGTCATTAATAGTTTTAGAGACTTTTTATTTAAAATGCAGTGAAATTATTTCGCTAAAGCAACGGGAAGAAAGTTATTGCTTTTTTTTAGAAAGTTAATTGTGACGTTTTTCGCCACAAATTACTGAACCTGTTTATTTTTAATTTGGAACTGGGAAAGAAAAAAAAACTGTTTACAAAATGAGTAAAACAAAATCAAAACAAATCAATTTAATTTAATTTAAAAATCAAAAATTTGTATTAGCGATCTAAGAATTATACAAAAATCCAAATTTAAGTATTAATTTTAACAAAATTTAATATTAATAATAAAATGAATTTAAAAAAAAAAACATCAATTTGCGCACATACAAAAAAAACTTGTGGCAACTCCAATAACACGATAATTTTGACATTTAGTTTTTTGACGTATTCGTAAGTCGACAGGCTTGATATAAAATGGGCGACCGGGCCGATCAACTGATAATATCGCAGCCGTGAGCCGCAGTGTTGAAAAAATAATTTTTTCAGACGAAGCCCTTTTCACTTGTCAACAAGCACAATTGCCGCGTTTGTGCTTTCGAAATTCCTAGGGCGTTTATTGAGAAGCCTTTGCATGCTTAGCGTGTCACTATATGGTGCTATATGTAGTCTGAAAGCGGGATTGGGCCGTTTTTTTTTCGAAGATGAGACGGTCAATGGATTTCGCTATCGCGTGATATTAACAACTCAAATTTGGCCTATTATAGACAACGCGTATCATGCCGGTGAATTTCCAAAGTGTTGAAAGGTTGCTAATGTAAAGCTAATCGCCAAAAAGGATGAGGTTAACAACCCTGAAAATGACCAGCCAATTGCAATATGTTCTGCACTTTATGATTAATTTTTATCTTGTAAGATAGTTGGAGTCCAATGGCTTACTTAACGATCAGCAGTGTGGTTTCCGTAGGCAGCGGTCTATGGGTAATTTGCTAAACTTCCTCCACTTTAATTTTCTGTTACTTTCAATGTTGTAAAATTCAAATCGAATGTCCGCAAACACTACTACCTCTCTCCTCCTCCCCATAACCTAATTTCCTAGTTCTGGTGCAATGCATGCATTGCAGGAGTAGCGGTCATTTCCTGAGTGCTGGTCTGAACGGAAAAACAAAAAAAAAAAAAAAAATAAATATAAAACAGGACGGTGTCAATGAAACGATCAATTTATTGCAAACCAAATTTCCCAATCACATAATTTCACGACAATCAGCAGTTAAGTGGGCAGCCAGTTCGTGTGATTTAGCACCACTGGATTATTTTATGTGGGGCTCTGTTACGGGCAGAGTCTATACGGAACCAATCAAATCAATTTCAGCCTAAAAACTCAAAATCCATGATGTAATTAACGAAATACGACCAAAAAGTGATTAAAAACTTTGATAAACGAAATCTTAATAAGCTTAAATGAAAGTACTAAATTGTACTAAAAATAGCGGCTACAAATAAAATATTATCGATAAACTTCTTAGACAATATAACACTAGAAATAGGAATAAAGAAGACAAAGAATCGACAGAGGACCAGAAATATATAGATTAACGAACCTTTTTCACAAAGAAGGTTTACTCACGACATTAAAAACCAGCAACACTCTGACACACAATATCAGGACATCGACGGAAACAACTGGCAATTTTAATGCCAGCGGAGTGTATAGACTTACTTGTGCCTGTAAACACACTTATATAGGTTAAACTGGACGAACACTAAAAACAAAATTTAAAGAACACATGCGGTCGTACAAATGGAAAAGGGAAGACCTCAGCTTTGCATTACACCTTGAGAATCACGGAAACTTATCAGGGGAAATAGATGAGTGTATGACTTTACTGGATCCTATTAAAAAAAGGACGAATTCTAGACATGCTTGAAACCATGGAAATCGACTAAACAAAAACTTATGACATCAACATTATCAACGAACGGGTTAACACAACCTTAGATGCAATTTTCACACCACTTAAAGGAATCATAAACCCAAACAAAAGAAAAACACCCTCAGGATGGACACATGTACCTGGATATCAATAAAAGACCAAAATATTAGGATTAATCTCCACATAAAATACCAGAGAGCTGACTACATAGGTTGGTGCGACGATTATGGGATAAATACCTGAACCAGAAATACTGACTCACCAGTATGTGATAGAACGTGGCCTGATAATGATGTTTTCACATAGAAAGCGCTCGCCATTTCCGAACAAACAGCCAGGAAAGACGTGATTTTATTTTTTTAACAAATTTATCTTTCAGTTTCTAAACCCGCAAAACGTTTATGCTTGTCTGCAGGATATTAGAACTTAAAAAATAAATAAGTTCATTTATAACTAGTTTTTTTTTTTAATTATACTTTACAGTCTAAGTTTTGAATTATTGTGAGCCTATCAGATATTCCTTTATTAGCTAATTCCGTTTATCCTCGTGCGCCAAGCTGATAATTTCAGTCGGTATTTTGTTTAGAATTGCTGGGACGTTACGGCAAGCGAACTTCTTCTATACTTGTCTTATGAATCGTTCCATGAGCTTGCCTCCGTGTATTCTGAGTATGTTCTCTGGACTTTAAATATCTGCTATCACTGTAGAATTCTTTGGCCAAGGTTGCCTAGTAGATATTCGTAACGCTAAGGTTTTTGGCAAGCCTTATTAAGACTCCGTTGTTAGAATTTGTAAAGTTTCTGTTTGATTCATTGTCGTCCGTTGCACTCTGAAGGTTGTTGCCAAGTTGTCTATCATGCTGTTTGTATAGTTGCGTATATTTGTTTTCATGTTCATATTCACCCTTATTCTGCTTGGCGACGGCAATACAAGACGACGTCGTTTTTTATCGTTTGTTGTAAATCCATATTCTCGTTGGCAATATTGCCATTTATCGATGACTGGCAATACATGTTTACAGAATACCTGTAAGACAATTTGAAGTTGCCATGTTCATATTCACCCCTATTATGCTTGACGACGGCAATGCAAGACGACGTCGTTTTTTATCGTTTGTGGTTAATCCGTATTCTCGTTGGCAATATTGCCATTTATCGATGACTGGCAATATTGCCATGTTTGGCATTCTGTAAGACAATTTGACGTTGTTGTTGCCTTAAATTGCCGTTGATATTGTCGTCTGTGATAAACAAAAATTTATTAAGATTGAAAAAACTAAAAATACAAAATAAAATATAAAAAAAGTACAAATCAAATAGAAAATGGAAAAAAATTAAATTACCAACGCCAACCAATTTGGAAAATTAGTGGAAGAAATGGAAAAAAAATCCATCACTTGCCAGGGGATTTCAAAGAGACAGTGTTCCTACTAATTTTAAGGAAGTATGGGAAAGTGTTGCGACTGCTCTAAACGCCCTTGGCCCATCAAATAGAGCCAGTGATGGATGGCAAAAGGTATAGTATGTAGTTCTTTACAAATACATGTTTGACAAATTTCCATTTACTGATTTGACGCGACTCAAAATTTAAAGTAAAAGCAAAGATGTTAAAAAGCAATGGGCTGAACATTTTGATTTTAATTTATTTTAGATTTTATTTTTTTATTCACACAGTTTATATTTTTTTCACAACAATTTTATCAAAAATAGTACAAAAATTTTATTTTATTAAAATGACTGATAAACTGGCAACGTCGTCATAAAACTGTTAGGGAATACCAAATTGGAATTGATGTTGTCTTAAAATCGACGACGATGTTGCCGTCGCCAAACAGAGTAAGGGTTTTTATAATCATGATTATTATTGTTTCTAGTTGCGGATTGTTTTTTTTTTGTTTTATCTAAAATTTTCAGTATTCTTTGCGTTTTTGCGTTTTTTGGAGAGTTTTGCTGTATTTTGCACTATTACCCCAAGCCGTAACTCCATGCCGGGTATACGATTCCACTAATGCAAAGTATGCCTAAAGCAGAACTTCATACGTGGAGCTCAAAGTTGCTCAAATGGTACAGCACATATGACGCTTTTCTAAGTTTCCTCTGCAGTTTTCCAATGTGATTTTGAAAGAATTGACAACATTAAATGATGAAAGGGTTTTTTAAACAAATTTAAATTTTAAAGTGAAAAATTTTAAATAAATTTGTTTAGTAAAGCAAAATTATTTTGGCTCAACATTTTTATTTAACTAAATTAATTTCATTTTTAGTCACTGTTAAAAATGATTTTGCAATTTTATTTTAATAAATAAACATTTCCTTACATGCAACAGGGTGCTAAAAAATTTGTTATTTGTTGTTATAAATGCAAAATTTAAAAACAATTAACTTTAGAAATAAAAAACAAAACAAATTTATTTTTTTATGACATGTTGTTAACCAGAAAAGAAGAACTAATTGTTTTGAACTTAAATAAACAAACTGTTTCTCATGTTCCATGCAATTTTCTATTTAGTGTTGCTAATTCAATGCTTACAGAGAAATATGAAGGAATGTTCATTGGTTGCCTTGTATTTTGTTTTTGTAACGATTTGCTTACAACTAGAGCATTGACATTTGCTAAAACGTTTGTTTGCCTATTTCGGGTGTGTGTGTGTGTGTGTGAATTTTTTTTTCTAATAATACAATATTTAAAATTTGATGGGCTTTTACACATGTTTGACTTCATTTGCTTTATTTTTTTTTTATTATTACTTGACAAGAGAAGGCTCTATTTTGCATACAGCAACAATTTACAGTTGTAACTTCAAACAGCAGAAACCGTGTGTGTGTGAGAGAGAGGAAGAGAGAGAGTGAGGAATATAAAAGCAAAAACTTAAGAATGCTTTTTCTCACAGAAAAATTTTGCAAACTTAATTTCTGTCTTTGCTGCTGCCATCTTGTTATAACAATGAGTCAGTAGTCAGTCAGTCAGTCAGTCAGTCATTTTGTTCCGTTTTTGTTGAGTATTTTTCATTACTCCAGTTGAACTTAATTATTATAATCTTAAGTTTCTGACACTTAGTATTTTTTTTTGCTTTTTAATACATTTTTATGTCAGTGCTGTCTAGAAGCTCTGCTTTTTGTAAAGCAATAAAAAATTATTGAAACTTGCATTATGCTCAATAACAATCTTCTTGCCGCTGAGTTACTTGTTGTTTGTTTAATTTGTTGTAAAAATATACAACAATATTTTCTTTATTCACTTGTTACTTATCGGCCAAGAAAAATAAATTATTGTAAACAGACTTAACAGTTATCCTAAGTTGTGACAATGTTCTTTTAAGTTATTTATGACGGCTTTTGTTCAGCATAATCTTCTTTCATACAGTGGGCGAAAAAAAACTTAAAAACATCGAAACTGTTTTGAGAGGAATGATTTGAGAGATTATTTATAACAAAGTTATTATTATTGTTAGAACAGGAAAAATTTGCATGTTGTTGGAAACTTGTAACGACTCATTAAATACAATTACAGGGTGTCCGCCGTTGTTTAGTTGTGTGGCGTCACAGTTACCGTTACGCCGTTTTCAAACACATAAGCACCAATGATTTCTGTTTAATCATTGGTAGCATCGTTTGACTTTATTCGTAAGAAAATGATACCTGAACTAGAGTTACAGTCGATACAGATCGCTATCGTGCCATGACTAATGATTTTTTTTGTTTAAAATTATAAAGAATAGTGATTAGGGCGACATGTAGTTTCTACAAGATGGCGCTGCGTGCCACTAAATATGATCAGACTGAAGATCGTTTTGTTGTTGATGTTTTAAATGCCTTTGGTGCTGTTGGTAATCATTGCGCTGCAGTAAGTGTACGAAATGTAACGAGACACCAGGAAAAAAGCTTTCCTAGTTGCCTATGAAGCTTTTGACCTATTAGGAGAACCTATTGTTTTTTGCTTTTTATAAATACTATCACTTAAATAAACGTTGTCATAGTTAAAGGTGCGCAATTTGCGTTCCACCGAACCACTTCCTCCTTCTCGCTCTCCTACTCCAGCATTAGCAGCTGTAGAGCCATTATTAACATTTGCTGCATTATTTGAAGCATGGCTGCCATTATTTTGATTGTTGCTAGTGCTGATATTGTAATCTTGGTCGCTGGGTGGCTTATAGTTTGTAATATTTAATGATATGCCATCTTATTGTATATATTCCCCCCGAGGGCACATGATAGTCTTTTTGGAACCTACTATTCCATTTAGACTGGTGTCTTGCGGGGTAAAAGGGAGCCCAGGCCCCTCAAAGGCTAGTAGGAGTCACCCGGACAATCCACATATTTCCACGGAAATCAGTACGCTCGCAGAGTTCACTATTTGTCTCTTGAGACAATTAGCTGTTCTCTGACTGGTTATTGAGGTTGGCCCCTATATGGGAGTATCGTGGTAGTTGTGGTTTCGACACCCTGGTGAGAGTTTGTGGGTCGGATCATTCAAAATGAACACAATGAATGGTTCAGGTCCAGTGAGTATGAATGCCGTCGTGTTCTTAATTATATTATGCTTCATGCGTTCTGGACCAGGAGTTGGAAAGTCTCCAACTCTTTAGCAAGGAGTGAAGGCTGCGGCCTACTTCGGGCCGGGAGTGACCGGAGGATATACGTATTCGATGGCCTCCTAGGGCGTGAATTGCGTTTGCAAATCATTCAAGTGGTTTGACCACCATCTGATTATGACTACCTAGTCGGTGCAGATGTAAATCAAATCACATCATCTTATTGTATATAATTGTTTTACCGGCGGCTATATAAACTTTTCCCCTCCAGTCCATTATAACTATCAGCTGTGCGAGCATTTTGCAGATTTTTGAAAATCGTGTGTTTCATATTGAGTGTTTTGTGTAGATAGCTGCAGATAGAAAGTATCGGTGAGATCAGGATTTAGTAAAGAACTTGGCGATATTGTTATTTTTGGTCCATAATCTAAGTGTTCATTATCGGAAACGATTTTTTGGTACCATCATGGCACCTAGATTGGTTAATTTGCGCTAGGGAATAGTTCAGGACTTTGTATCGCGTTAAATTTTGTGATAAGTTAAAATGGAACTGTTAATTTACCTACAAGTAATACTATGTAACACCTCTCGATAGGGCCTCGTGAAAACATTGGTTTATGCTGGAAAACCAGCGACAGTTACGGCTTGCAGGCCAACAGTGTGCAGTGTAATTCGTAAAATAAGGCTAGTATGGCTCAGGGAAGTGCTCTACGTCTAGCATAGTCGAGGTGGTCATATATCCAAAATCATTTTGAATTATTATTATTGTTATGTAATGAGCTGTGTCCGCAGTTTTTTACGTCAAAAGTTCTATCTAGCTTTTTTTAAACCAGGCGATATCAACGCATCAAAAAAATTATAGTTATTTTAAACATATACTTTGTCACTATTTAAATCACAATTTGTGATTAAAATTATATTTTATAATCACGTGCCAGGCAATAAAATTTCATCCTAAACACAACTGAAACAATTTAAGAGATTTTCCAACCATTAAATATTTAATAACAAACATAATGGCGGATAAAACGCGCTGACATAAGCATAAGTAAAAATTTATGCTCCCCCGACTTAATATTTACATCATTGATTTATGTTTTTGCAATAATCGCAATAAACAATTACATAAAATAAATACACCCTCACAAAAAATACTTGTTTTCAGCACGTGCTGCTGCTGCTTTTATTTCTAGTTTTTCATTCGTCTATTACAAAATCTAAAAGAAAAAAGCAAAAGATTTAAATTTCAAATTCATGTATTCATTTCCTCGTTGTGTGCCAGCTGTCTATCGAGCAAACGGACATACACAAGACGTTTTAACAAGTAAACAACACCCGCTTTAGGTCTATTTCATACGGTGACTATAATTCTGTTGCTTTCGAAACATTATTCTCTATTGCCGGCGGAGTTGCCATATTGGAAGGTTTTTGTTTTTTTTATTTGCAGCTGAAATTAAATGATTGATGATTTAATGAATAATTTATTAAATTTAGTGGAATTTTGTTGGCCTGCTACTGATTTAGGCATATTTTATATAAAGGGTAACCGTCGGAAAGGTATACTACTTTGATTGTTTATAATTTTTGATTAAATGAAAGAGAATGGATCAGATAAATATTCACCTCTGTTAGTTTCACAAATGCGAGCCTTTTTAAGCACATATTTCATTACATTCTCACTTATTTCACGCGCTAGTTCATTAATTTTATCGCGCATATGAACTAGTGTGGTTTGTTTGCAAAAAACCTTGCTTTTCAGATATTCCCACAAAAAAATTCGGAGCAGTTTAATTAGGCGACCGTGGAGGCCAATCAGCACCACCATTTCTTGATATAACTTGTTCTGAAAAGAGGTCTCACAGTTATTCCATTGTAATCTAGACTGTATGCGATGTGGTACCGTCTTCCTCATACCACTTATTAATCAAGCCCACAGTATGAGTTGTGGCGTTAAAAAGTTTTCAATCATATCACGTTGTCGCTTTCTATTCACAGTTACTGGTTTGTCTTTTGAATTTTCAAAGAAGTAAGATCCAATGATTCCTCCTGACCAAATTGCACACCAGACTGTCACTTTTAATGGATGGAAAGGTGACTGTTGAATAATTTGAGGTTTTCCTATTCCCTAGAACCGATTATTCTGTTTTTTCACATATCCATTCAAATGAAAAGGTGCCTCGTCACTCATTATGATTTTTTGATAAAAATCTCGGACTCACCAGTACACTTTCGAACACGGCTGGAGAATGATGTCTTCACATCGAAAGCGCTCGCAGTTCATACCGAATAAACAGCCAGTAAAGATGGAAAGAAACGACAGCAGTATTACATTTACTGGCGGAACAAATCCAAACAACTTAATATATTTCATATATATCGAACACACCGTGACCATTTCAATATCTGTGAGTCTGTGAGTCAAGTAATTTTCTGCAATAGACGATACATTAGAGAAAAACTTCACTAAGATTGTGATGGCGAATTACTTAAACAGATAATATGGTATGACCGTGGATACTTAACTGATGTTTATTGATTTATTTCAAGTGAACATCATTAATGATCTTCAGCATACTTATGATTCGGTCATTTTTTGTATTCAATCAATATCATTTTTGTACTTTAAAGTAAAACTGTTTGAAGTTAATTGCTGTAACTTAAAATAAGGATTAAAAACGTTAAAAAACCGAGGCTCAATTCTAGTAAAGTTAAATAATACTTAACAAAATTATAAAATAAAGGAAGGCCAAAAACAGCTGGAAACTTTTAAATAAAATAACAGTAGAATATCAAAAATTTGAACCGTCAGAAATTACAACTGGCAATTTGAATGCTGTTACCGTTCTCAAGTACTTTTATTCTTATTTTTTTTTTGTATCAGAAATTATTTTTTCCCTCATTAAAGTATAAATAAGACGGGGAATCACCGAGTTACTCGTTATCTTCTGACAGAAATTATGCGAAACAATTCCGCAAACGTAAATGAAATCGAGAAATGGAGTAAAATGAGTTTACTGATTAATAAGATGTAGAAAATAACAATAAGGTGATTCCAGATAGCAGCGACGTATATATTATCGACACAACGCTATCTATTCCTTACTTAAAAGTCCCTAAAGAAGCATCAATAATGTTATAAAATGGTGTAAAGCCAGTGATATATATTCTAGTAAACATATATCTAACCTTTAAGACGTCCATCAAATTGTGATTGCATCCAATTTAAATAATTAAAAAATATAAGTTGTTTAACTATTACTGATTTTTGTTAAAAACCATGGTTGAAAAGCTTTTTAAAAGTTTTTTTTGTGAATTTAATATTGTTACGTTTATACCTTTTACAAACGTTTTGTTGTGAGTTCTTTTTTTGCAAAATTAATAACAATTTTATTTACTTTAACTACACAAAACAATTTACTTACGATGCACGCCTTTATTTCTTTTCCACTCAGACGATGCCCTTTTATATTTGTCCATTAAAAGTCTAAAAAATTTAAAAATCTTCTACTCCCTTACTACTGTGTGTATTTTTGGTTTTTTTTTATACTGATAAAGTTTTTTCTTGGAATTTTTTTCAAGATATTTGTTGTTGTCTTGTGTAGAAAAGGTTTCTTCGAAAACTACGTAGATGGTAAACAGCATACATGTTTGTTGTTGCCTTGCGCGTATGAAATTTCGACGCAGTTAGTAAACAGAAATTTGTTTTTGTCTTGTTGTTAACGTTTATAAAATTTTTACGCAGTTTTTAACTAGAAATTTTGCAGAAATTTCATTTCGCCGGTATATTTTAGGTGTGATTTTACGTTAACCCGCGTCAAATTTGGTTTGTGAACAAACCGGGTTCGGCTATTTGCCATCTTCAGTGTTGTTTCTAAACTTTTGTAAGATTCTATTGTATTTATTTCCGCGATATATTTGTAAGCTTTTGAAAACTTGGATTTCATCTGGCAACTCCAATTGCAAACTCAAACAAAAAATTATCTGATTCTCTCACTCACTCACTTACTCATTGTATGTAGTAGCAACAACAATGCCTTAAACAAAGAAAAAACTATTTTACATTTGAGTTTATATGTGGGTGCTATTGTTGTTGCCATTATTTAATGGAAATTTGCAGCGAAGTACACTGGCAAAATTTTTAATGATTTAACCTTTGGTGAACTGATAATAACAAAGAAATATTGAAATTTATACAATACAAATTCAGATTGTTTTTAGGCGTTTGATTAAAGAAAATTAAATATGAATTGAATTTAAAAGTGCATATAAGTATGCGACTAATTCCTCTAAAGAGAGTCAACTCAAAATTTACAAATTTTTAATAGAAACAAAGAACTATTTTCTTAAATATTACTTTTTCTTTTCTTTGGACCAGTACTCATGGCATGACTCCTACACATCGAATGCACTGTGCCAGAATTAGGAAAGAGGTAGTAGTGTGTGTGGACATTCCATTTGGCTTTCCTATATTGAAAGTAACAGAACGTGATAAGATTTACATCAGCATCGAGCTGTGTACCCATAACCTGATGGTGGTCTTACCACCGGGTGTAGGAAAAAGCGACCACCCACACCCTAAGACGCATACACACTAGATGCATATAGGCCTTAATTGCAACTTTCGAGTGGACGGTAGCAAGGTCGTGTCCTAACTCCTTACTTAACAGTTGAAGACTATCCGACTCCTTGAATTAGGAATTCAATTATCTGTCAAATTAAGCTGTCGCCCTTTAACATTTTTTTTAAATAAAAAGTTAGGAGACTTTAGGCACGGAGCGTTACATTCTTGAGCAAAGAATTTAAATTGTGAAAATTCGCTTTAAAAATGGTAAAAAATTGACTGTTTCACTTTGTAATAATCGAACATCTTTGTGCCCTAATTAGGCTTCTTCTAACAACCACTATGTGTAATTTAATCCCTGAATTCGAGCTTTACGACATTGTTGCTGACAGTAGACCAAAACAATAGGCTAATGGCCGTAGTAATGTGAACATGGCCGCTGTAAAGCAAAGTGCTGAAAATGAGCCTGAAAACTAGGCGACGTTTCCAAAAATTGTGCATCACTGCACTGTACTTTGCTAAACATTTTGCACAAAGATCTTCATCTTCATCACCCTTATAAAGTTCGACCCATTCAAGGATTAAAGCCGACCAATCTGACCATTGGTGGTGCCGAACGTTTCTGAATTGACAGTTTAAAAAATTGAACTAGAACAATTAATTTTTTTTTTTCAGCAAAACTATCTTCAGTGGTGATACTCGTTTTCATCCACAAACAGTCGCCCTGAAACCATTGCATCCAAATAAAGTGACTTTATGGTGCGTTTTGTGGTCGGCCAGTAACATGGGCACATATAAAGGGTCCGTCAAATAACTTTTTTTTAAATGCTATAACTATATATATATCCTGAACCTTTATGCAAAATTCGTCTCAATGATGTCTCTGAAATGTTCAATTGTTGCGAACGACGGTGAATTGATGTGGTGGCGCTTCACGCACACTCACTGCCACATCAGCAATACTCTCGGGAGTACGCACTGTTTTTGCCTTTTCACGCTTTGGTTTATCGACGAGGTTGCCAGTTTTTTCACTTTTTCACAGAATAACGAACATACGCAGCTGACGGTGCTTCTTTTCTTCCAATTTTCGCACACATTCTGCAACATTAGCATGATTTTCAATGTAATGTCGCAATATTTCCCAGTGTTGTTCAAGCGAATACACAACCATATTCGTTCAGCGGAAGGATAAAATTAATTATCTGTCAAATTAAACAAATAATAATAATAATAATAAGCACTAGTTGCAAACAAAAAAAAGTTAGATTGCGGACCCATACTTTCGAAAAGGAGCAAGTAAATGTCGCTATAATGAATTCTCTGTACTACCAAACCATTAAAACTAATATTTGGTGGGCACAATTGGCTAATGTTGACAGCAGTGACTTTTGAGTTTAGCAAGAGATCGCCCCAAGCCACACAGCCACCTGGTTATTGCTTAGGAAATTTCCCGGTCGCGTCATGTTTTGATTTGACGATGTTAATTAGTTGCTGGTTCTTGGGATTTCACAACACCGGATTATTTTCTCTACGTGAACAATCCACAAGCAATTGATACTCTGACAGATGAAATTCGGCACTGCATTGACGAGATAAGCGAAGCTTTGTTGTAAAATGTTTTTTTTTATATTTGTGAAAGGAGCGAACGTCTGCTAGAGGAGAGCATTTACCCGAAATTATTTTCCATATTTTTACTTTACATTGGAGTCAATAAAACTGAAATTGTCAAAAGAAATGTGTGTTTTAAGTCAGTTTACTTCCTAACCTCAAATTTGCGCAAAAAGATGACTAGAGTTAATAAACCAAACATTAAAAAGTCACCGTATAATATATTTTCATTGTCTCCATTAACAAATGTACAATTATTGCTGTGCTTTATTTGATGTTTGATGGATTGCAGTACAATGTACAAAAAAGTATCAAAAACAAAAAAAAAAAATAATAAAACGAATTTGAATTAAATCGTGCAATTTTTCAATTTTATGCGGTTCGAATGGCCAGTGAAAATAAAGATTAAAGAGCTTTGAAAAACAACAAAATCAAATTAGAATGAGTATCAATTACATCTTTTCGTAGCCCACCGTTGCCTTTATAATTAAATGGCCAAACATTAATATTGCAGTTATACACAGATTTTAAATTAATTGTTTTAAAGTGGATACTCAAAAGTAGGAAAGAAGAGGTTGATTATTAATTTGACACGTGCAGCTCATTATTTATTTTGGTGCAATTTCAAAAAAATGGTTGTTCAAAATTAAAGAGTCAATTTAAAAAGGCCAATTTAAATCTCGTCGATTTGCTAAAGCAGAATTCATGCAGCGTAATTTATTTAACTAAAGATACAAACAGACACAAAAGATGAAAAAAAAACAAAAAATAAAACATTGTTGCAAGCACATGGAGGCATTTTTATCACGAAGCGGATGCTGGATGCTGTCAGCTTGAAATATTGCGATCTTAGCTGCCAGATAAAATGGCTTTTATAACGTAAAAAATCGCCAAAGTTATAAAAGCATTCAAGTTAGTAATGCATAACCATAATTAAAGGGGCTTTTCATCAAGAAGTTTGTTTTCTAAAATAAAGCTGGCTACTTAACTACTGGTTGTCATGAAATTAGGCGATCGAGATATTTGATTTGCAATAAATTGACCGTTTAATTGGCTGTGTGACATGTGACACCGTCCTGTTGAAACCACATGTCAGTGACATCCACGTCGTCATTAATAGGTGAAAATTGAGTTTTTAACATCTCAGGATAGCGTGATCGATTGACCATGGCCGCATTTCCAGTATCACCTTCGAAGAAAAAAACGGCCTAATGTGAAACGTTGAGTATGCAAGGGCTTCTCAATAATCGCTCTAGGATTTTCAAAAGCCTAAGTGCGGCAATTTTTTTTTCTCGAACCGGCACTTAGGGGATGACCCCTACACATGCACTACATTGTGCCAGAACTAGGAAAATGGGTTAAGGGCAGGAGGAAAAAGGGAGGAAAGTTTGTGGACATTCATTTTGAACTTTCCTGCATTGAAAGTGGCACGGAAAGACCTCTGGAGAGAGTTTATTCCACTCAGAACACTTCGTAGTTCTGCTAAAACAGAATTTTCCCTGTAATGCTTAGCGCGATTCACTGGAAAATCAATCGCAAATGGATAAGCTCCTAACGAGAATCGAGCTAAACGTGGAAACGTGCGTGTATTGGGAACAATCCCTAATTTCGTTAGATCACTTACCACTGTAGTGACGATAAAATAGTGAAATACATTCCACATTGCAGCGATGCTCTAGAGAATCAATGGAGTTGCATGCCCTACTGTCCCCAATGCGACTCTTCTTGGCCTTCTGCCGTACGCGGTCGAGCAACTCCAAAATAGGATTTGAGGCGCCGGGCCATACCTGAGAGTTGTATTCCGCTTGTTGACGGATATAGGTGGTATAAATAAAACGAAGATCGGATGAAGTGATATATCTCTTACACCATTTTAGAGAATCGAGGCACTTGTCAGCTTCTTTAGAAACTTAAAAAACGTGTTTACTCCGTCGAACATCACACTGAATTTTTATGCCACTAACATCCAGACAGCCCATAGTAACAGATGCAGCACCATTTCCATTTGCAGCCATTTGAAATGGCGTCTTACGGGCAGTAAAATCGACTCTATTCACACGACCAAATTCCGAGATTTTTGCGGGATCATTATTGAGCGCATTATTGATGTTCCGCCTCTTGGAACTCACCTCCAACTGGTTCGGTTTTTTTTTATCAAATGAATACGACTAACAAATGGTGCTGTTTGCTGTATTTTGCTTGTTAGCATACGCTGACATATTATTTTTTTAGAATAACCAGCCAGTTGCGGAGATGTGGCTTGAATTTCTGCACCAGTTGAACCTTGTAAGGCTTCAAAGACAAATTCTTACGCAAATTTCGCCATGTAGTGGTTTTGGAGAGCCCCAATTGCTGAGAGCGTCGAGGAATTGACAAACTTGGATTTGCTTCAACACTATGGCTCACGGCTGCGATGTTTTCAGTTGAACGACCCGAATGAAGATGCTCATTTTATATCGAGCGTGTCGACTCAAATTTAACGACCAAATTCTTAATAGCGGTCTCTGAATTTTACCGAATGTAACTTTTACAGAACCACCAATTCCATTGTGGATTTTAATTATTTTAATGCGATTTTCGTGCGAAATTGAATTCATTATAACAATTTCTAATGCAGCTACTGCGAATACGTCAAAAACTTAAAGTCAAAATTACCATAATGTTGGTGTTGCCACAGTTGAGAAACAAACTTCTTGTTGAAAAACCCGATAGAATGTCTTTGGAGGATAAACATCAGTCATTATAATTTAGTATTGTGTACGATGGTTTGCGAGATTCACAAGTGGTGATTTCGACCTATAAGACTAGGAGAGAATAGTACAGCCGAAAAAGTTTAAAGATGGGGGATTGGAAGCATTACTTGACAAAGATTATTAGCAAACACAGGAAGAACTTAAAATATCATTGGGAGTCACTCAAGAAACCATTTCTCTACGTTTAAAAGCATTGGGATTTATTCAAAAGCAGAGAAAATGGGTTCCAATATGAACTAAAGTCTCGACAGGCATTGAAGGGCGATTTTGTATGTTGGAAATGATACTTGAACACTAGAGAGACCATTTTTTGCACCGTATTGCTAATGGTGATGAGAAATGTATACTTGACTATAGCCCCAAGTGCCAAAATTCATAGGTACATCACGGTCAACCAGCCAAATCAGGGAGTTATGGATATAACACGAAGGTATTTCTTAGGATCAGAAGGGTGCTTTACATTATGAGTTGTTAAAGTCGGGTCAGACGGTCACACCTAAGATATGAATTGATTCGTTTGAAGAGAATAATCAACGAAAAACCACTAAATATTCTAGTGACCACATATTGCAAGACCGATCAGAAACTATTTGGAAAACAATGGATAGAAAATTTTGGCTCTCCCACCTTATAGCCAAATCTTGCTCCTTCAACAAATGGAAGTTGTTTCTAATAATGCAGAATGCCCTTTCTAAAGGGTGTTTTTTTAAGCCCGATAGAACTTGAAATTGTAAAAAATAACACAAAAAATTAAATTGTAATCAAAATTTCTTTTTTATTCGAAGGATCAATACGTGACATTAACATTTGAAAATGATTTCGGGCATATGGGCACCGCGGCTGTTCTTGACGAAGCGCATTCTGGACGTCCAATTTTGGGCCACTTTTTCGAGCACTGCTGGGCGTATGTCACGAATAACACGAACAATGCTGTCCTCCAAGGCGTCAATTGTTGCTGGTTTATCAGCATAAACCAGTGACTTCACGTAGCCCCACAGGAAATAGTCGAATGGTGTCAAATCGCACGACCTTGGAGGCCAATTGACAGGTCTATTTCTCGAAATCAACTTATCGCCAATTTTTGATTTCAATAAGTCGATGGTTGCGTTCGCTGTATGGCACGTAGCGCCATCCTGTTGAAACCACATCTCGTCCGGATCAATGTCATCCATATTTTCAAACAAAAAATCATTGATCATGGTGCGGTAACGATCTCCATTGACCGTAACGCGAGCTCCGGCCTCATTTTTGAAGAAATAAGGTCCGATGATGCCACCAGCGTGAAAACCGCACCAAACGGTGCATTTTTCTGGATGTAATGGAGTCTGTAGGGTCTGTGTGGATTGGTCTCACTCCATATGCGGCAATTTTGCTTATTAACAAACCCGTTAAGCCAAAAATGCGCCTCATCGCTGAACACAATTTTGCGATAAAACAACGGGTCAGTTGCCAACTGCTCTAGAGCCCAATCGGCGAAAGAACGACGCATATAATGGTCTCGTGGCTTCAATTCCTGCACCAGCTGGATCTTATACGGGTGTAGGCCGAGATCTTTGCACAAAATTTTCCACGTAGTGGACGGACAGAGCCCCAATTTCTGCGACCGACGACGAATTGATAAATTTGGATCTTCTTCCACACTTTCGTTTACAGCGGCAATATTCTCTTCAGTACGCACATTCCTTCGACGTGTTGGTGTTATTGCATCCTCTAGAGAGTATGTGGTACGAAATCTATCGACAGTTCGACGAATGGCTTGTTCAGATGCACGATTATGTTCGCCATAAAAATTACGAAGTCGTCTATAAGTTGCGCGAATCGACGACTGATTTTCAAAGTAAATTTGGATAATTTCGTAGCGTTGTTCAAGCGAGAGTCTATTCATGATGATTTGCCAGAGTATACTGAAACAAATAAAAAAAATGTTTCATCAAAATTTCATTTTTTGTGTTACTTTTTACAATTTAAAGTTCCATCTAGCTTAAAAAAACACCTTTTATAATACGCTTAATGGTGTATCAGAAATTGGCTTGATTATTTTTTTATCTCAAAACTAAAGCAGTTCTTTTGGCGCCGTTCTTTATTTTACCAGAGAGTCCGATTTCTCTGGGCAATATTTTGAATAATGTATCAACTCATTTTGTTATTGGGTTATTTAAGCGCAAAATAAAACATATCAGAGCTCAAACAAAATTGTTGTTAATACCGATTTTTTAAGCTCACTTTTTTATTTGAATTGGACACATTAATAAACAAAACTGTCGCAGGATACTAACCTTTAAAGTTTCTGAGCGCCCATTTTGTTCAACTTTAAATATTTTTAAATTAACAATTAGTTGCAAAAGCTTATCAAATTTAGTTTTGCAATTTATCTTTAATTAATTGATATTAACAAATAATTCTTGTTTTCTTTGCAGGTAAGAGCTGACTTTAACTTATAATTTGGGTAGTCGTCGTAAGTAAAAATAAGAAAATTAAGTTTTATTTTAATATTTAAAACCCTTAAAAATATTAAAAATATTTTTACAAACATTTTGAGAAATTTTTAATTATTCGAGTAATAATTTTAATTGCATTTTCTATATATTTTTGTTTTTGTAAAGATAATTAAATATCATTTGAATACATCCATAGAACGTGAGTAACATGTGCCTGGAAATAAATTAAAACACTTTATTGCTTAGACAAAAACCTTTTGATTTAACAGAGCTCTGTTAAAACGAAAACATGCGACTGTTAAAAGAATAAATAACCGATTGTGCATTCAAGCTAAAATTTTCATGCAAACAGTGAAAGATGGTAAAATCAGTCACCCTTATTCTGTTTGGCGACGTCAATACAAGACGACGTCATTTTTTTATCGTTTGTTGCAAATCCGTATACTCGTTGGCAATATTGCCATTTATCGATGACGTGCAATACATGTTTGGTATTCTGTAAGACAATTTGACGTTGATGGTTGCCTTAAATTGCCATTGATATTGTCGTCTTTGATAAGCAAAAATTTAAGAAGATTGTAAAAACTAAAAATACAAAATAAAATAAAAAAGAGGACAAATCAAATAGAAAATGGAAAAAATTAGTGGAAGAAATGGAAAAAAAATCCATCACTTGCCAGAGTATTTCGAAGTGGCAGTGTTCCTACTAATTTGAAGGAACAATGGGAAAGTGTTGCGACTGCTCTAAACGCCCGTGGCCCATCAAATAGAGCCAGTAATGGATGGCAAAAGGTATAGTATGTAGTTCCTTACAAATACATGTTTTTTTTACTGATTTGGTGCCACTTAAAATAAAAACAAAGATGGTAAAAGCCAATTTGCTGAACGTTTTGATTTTAATTTATTTTAGATGCAATTTATTACAGATTTTATTTTTTTTTCACACAGTTTATGTTTTCTTCACAACAATTTTATCAAAAATAGTACACAAATGAATCAGCTGACTCAAATATTAGATATGTGTGTTATATTTTATTAAAATGATCGATAAACTGGCAACGTCGCCATTAGACTGCTAGGTAATACCAAATTAGAATTGATGTTGTCTTAAAATCGACGATGATGTTGCCGTCGCCGTCGCCAAACAGAATAAGGGTGAATATGTAAGGGATTTGGATGCAAGGTGCTCCGTACTCGGAGAGCTGAAACTAGAGTTGAACTTAGATATAAAAAATTTAAGAATCTCTGAGATATGATCTCACGACAACACAGGACAAGATCAAGGTAACAAGTTGCCTTGTTTGCCGCGTGCCCTACTACAATTCACCGTATATACATTTTTTTAAAGTGGTTTTTGGATATTGAAAATTTTAGAAATTTCAGATTCCTTAAAAATAAGAATGACCCGTTGTCTGGGAAATACGGCCGCTGTTTAATATATGTATAATGGTGTTTTTTTGTATCAACTGCGATTGTCCTAGCAAATGTGTTCGGATTACCACTAGGCACGCTATCAACTGAAACGTCATCCAAATTAACCTCATCTTTAATAATGCCTAAAGAAAGTTTATGAAGTTTAAATTGTCTATGTAATGAATTAAAGCACATACCTTCCCAGAAGCTTTATTTATTAGGTTCTCTTGAGGTAACACTTTTTAACTATGGTCATGCATCGAATATGTATCGTCAATGTAGTCGTTGTTTCGATCGTTTCTTTAACTTGTTACTATGTTCTGATGTACACTTTGCTTACTTAACCCGGATGAGTTGCCAACTGCATCAACTGAAGTATACTATAATATAAATCTATCTATCTATTCTATATCTGTCTGTACTTGGAATTTTTCGCAGTATGAATTGGAGGAGGAAAAAACAGATATTTATCTATAGGGTTTTTCAACCACAAGTTTGTTATTTAATTATGGCAACACATTTTCATACTAGATGCATTGCCAATTGTTACAATGAATTCAATTTTGCACGGAAATCGTATTAAAAAAATTAAAATCACTATTAATATAGTGATTCTGTTAAAGTTACTTTTTCGATTATGTTAATCGTCCATCTGAGACCGCTATTAACAACTTGGTCGTTAAATTTGAGTCGACAGGTTCAATATAAAATGTCCGAACACCAACGCGTCTTTGAGACACTATGGCGTCTTCGAGCCATAGTGTTAAAGTGTAGTATAGAGCAGGCAGTGTACAAGCTTGCTAGCCTGGGGGTTGTGGGTTCGATTCCCAACGAAGGGTTCAGTGATGAAGGCATGGTCTCTGGTCGCTGTGCTGTCTTACATGACAGCTAATTTCCGACTATCCCTCTACTTTCTCTATCCCTTTCCTAAAGAATGTAGCACGGTACTTGACTAAATAGGCTTTGTTGCCTGAATGGCTACTTCTCTTAAAAAAAAAAAGCAAATCCAAATTTGTCAATTCCTCGATGGTCTCAACAATTGTGGTTATCCAAAACCACCACATGGCAAATTATGTGTGCAGAGATTTGACTTTGAAGCCTTACATGGTTCAACTGGTACAGGAATTGTAGCCGATCGATCATGCACATCGCCGTAAATTCGCTCAAGTCATTCAGGAACAACCGGCTGGTTTTTCTAAAAAAAATATTTTTTTCTTTTTCTAAAAATATAATTTTCACTTGTGATAGTATGTCAACAAGTAAAATTGCTGCATTTGGGCTTCTGAAAATCCTACAGCGGTTTCTTGGCCAGCTTTACATGCTCAACGCCACTGTACGCCGCTTTTTTTCGAAGATTAGGCTGGAAAAATGCGGTAACGGTCAATGAATCACGCTATCGAGAGATGGTAACAACTCAATTTCGACCTACTATTGACGACACTTGATTTCAACAGAACGGTGCCGCATGTCACACAGCCAATGAAACGATCAATTTACTGCCAACCAAATTTACCGATCTCTATTTTCACGACAGTCAGCAGTTAAGCGGCCAGCCAGATCGTGCTAGTGGTATAGTTTTATTATGTTGTTTGGTTGTCCTCCGCCAGTAAATGAAATAATATTGCCATTTCCCGTCGTAACTGGCTGGTTTGTATTCGATGGCGAGCGCTTTCGACGCGAATGCATCATTTTCAAGCCACGGTTTAGTTTGTACTACATATTTTAAATATTTCATATTTGTACTAAACCGTGACTTGAAAATGATGCATTCGCATCGAAAGCGCTCGCCATCGAATACAAAGCAGCCAGTTACGACGGGAAATGGCAATATTAGTATATTTTTATTGTCGGACAAGTTGTTTAACCACACAAGCAAAATCTGGCATGTGCAGTCTATTCTATGCTTTACGGACATCCCATCTTTATATGCTCCACCTCATTCAGCCTTTATGTTTCAGACATTTACAAGTAAAATAATCCAATCAATTTATTTAATTAAAAATTATGATTTATTCTCTTCTATTGGAAAACTCTATATAACAGTGCGCCACTTGGCTAAGATTTTAATTGTAATAATTTTGGTAGGAGGAATTTGTAAGAAATAAATTATTTATCTGCATAAATTTTTACTGTCTTCTCAAGCTTTTAATTGCAGTTTAAAATCTTTTTAAATAATGAATAAATGCACATACATATGCATGTACAGTGCAAGTCATAAATCTAAAAACAGTCAATAAACGAAACTTTATTTTTTTATTTTCGCAAAAGTTGTTAAGTAAATATGTATGTTGAAATTATTTCTTGTTATGCAGTGTTCAGTGTTAAAATGCTATTGCCAAACTTCACTTCATATTTTCCTCATAAAACAAAAATAACGGTATATTTATTTGCTTAGAGTAACAAATAGCATTATCAAAAGTCTACGAGCACTTATTATTACAGCAGCTTGAAAGGTTATAAATAGTGATTTAGTCAAAATTTGTGATTTAATTGTGAATTGAGATTTTTTAAAAATTAGAATTGAATATTAAAAACTGATAATGTATTCTAATTGTAAAAAAAATTGATACATTTTCCGCTCTCCAATTGAGCTCGCTTAACGTCATAATTTTAATGATATTTTCAATGGTTACTGGCCCAGCTACATTTGCCGGCTCCGAACGGCTCTCAGCCCAGCGAAGACATGCAAAGAATATGTGCTCAGCGTCATCTAGTTTTTCCTCAGGCTCGTATAGGTAGTATGGTGTACTGCATTTTCCGGTTCTCTACAGGTACTTTCGGTAATAGTTTACATCGCCACGTCCTCTGAATATCCAGGTGTTGACTTGCGGAATGAGACTAACCGTACAGTTCCTATTACTGTTAGTATTCTACTCGCCTGCTAGCTGTGAATAGTATCCAGTCATATTCTATCCAGATTACAGATCTGACGCCCAGCGTCATCTGCCCGTTTCGCTATCCATATTCGTCATCGCTCAAGTGAAGAAAATTAATAATAAAGCTTTGAAAAGAAGATAAATCAAACTGGAAAATTTACCTTGTTATAGGCAGATCACACTGCTCAGTGTACACTGTAATAAAAAACTTTAAAACAACCGAAATTATAACTTCAAAGCCTCGTTCTGGTCGCCCATCAAAGCTTAGATACAGTAAAAAAATCCTCGTGTGACTGCAACGGAAATTAGCCGCGATGTATAGAAAAAGTACTGCTCGTAGAATTTTAAGGCGGGCTGGCTTTCATGGCCGAATAGCACGCTAAAAGCCATTTATTTCAGTAGTTAATAGAAAAAAGCCTGTGGCCTTTGCAAAACAAGTACGTCAATATGCCCGATGAGTTTTGGAATAACGTGCTTTTCACTCACGATAAAAAATATTGTGTTTTTGACAGAAAGAGGTGTAAATTAATGTGGCGAAAAAAAAGTGATGCATTCGACATATCCTGCCAACAGGAAGGACAGTGGTGGTGGTAGTGGTGTAATGCTTCTGGGGCTGTATGGAAACATGGAGTTTATTGAGATAACAATGGATAAAACAAATATTTGGACATTTTAAAACGTAATATGAAGTCAAACGCTGGAAAATAGGAATTAAATAAAGACTTTTATTTTCAACATGACAACGATTCCCAGCATACTGCCACATACATACATACAGTTATACTCCCTCCTTTACAATACACTGATTTAAATCCAATAGAGCATTTATAGACTATTTGGAAAAATAGAATTCGAAAACACAGTTAAAAAACATCATATTGATGAGTGGACTAAAATAACGCCTGGAGAAGGGAAAACTTGTGTCTAGAATGAAAAACCGCTTGGTGAAAATCTAAAAGAGACACGGATGTTTAACACGTTATTGAATTGCTGAAAAATTTTCTTGTTTACACATTTTCTTCTAATTTTAAATACTAGGAAACTTTCGATCGCTTGTGTTTTTAGAGTAAAAATAACGGAGTGTTATCTCGGTTATTTTGCTGTATGAAGATAATATTATGAATTAAATTTCTTTAAAATATTTTTATATTATATAAGTCTGCTTGTAGACTTATGACGCATACTGTACATACATATGTATGTACATATGTACATTTACAAAAATGATGAACTTCACAAGAAAATAAATAAAAATGAAAAATTTCATGTTTCCAAAAATTACAAGAAATCAAGATGAGATTAAAAAATTTATTGCAGCTGTAAAACTTTTAAAAAGAATCGTTCATTATTTCATAGGCATTCATACATGCACACACACAAACACACACACAGGTAAATAACTATTTTACATAAAAAAACTAAACATAAACCAACAAATACCTCAAAAATATTGATGAATAAAAAAACAACAATTGTAATGCAAATTTTTGTTGTTTTGTTTACTACTTCCACTTGTTTTTTGTGTAGTTTTGTTTTGGAATGCTTTTCATTAGAGTGTATGTGTGCGTGTGTTGGTGATTGGAATTATAGTTGCCTATTTAAATGAAGTGATATTCTTGTTTTTACTTTTATTAAATTCCAAAAGGTTTTTTATTGCTGATTTCCCGCAATGAAAAAGAGGCAAAGTATTATAACGGTAATTGTAATAGTTGATTATGTTGTTGCTACTTAAATGCAGCATTGCCAGGTTAACGTTTTTAACGCTACATGTAACTACATGTATCACATGCCCTTTATTAATTGTTAAATGCAAATTTTCTATAGAAAAATTAATGAGATATTTTGCGATTTTTTCATAGAAAAATTGTCAACGAGTAGTTTTATTTAATAGAAAATTTAATCATAATTTTTAAAGGAAAATTGTAATTAATGAACATTTATTTTGTATGATTGATGAAGATTTTGTTTATAAAATAAATTATGACTGATCATATTTATTTTTGATACAATAATTATGACTGATGGTAATTTTATTACAAAAATAAATAATGACTGATGGTAATTTTATTACAAAAATAAATAATGACTGATGTGAACAAATTACCATTGATGTACATTTATTTTATATATAATGTTATGATTGAAGAAAATTTTCTATAGAAAAATGATAACTCATGATAGGTATTTCTTATAGCAAAATTATGATTTGTTTTTTTTTTATAGAAAACATATGACTAATAAAATTATTGTACAGAAATATTATGACTGATGAAACATTTTTTTTATGAAACTCTTACGACTGATGAAATTTTGTTGTAAAAAAATAACAACTGAATTAAATTTTGTGACGGAAATTTATCACATCATATTTTAATAAAAATATTACGATTCGAGAAATTGTTGTTTTAGCTGACACGTGATTTATTTTCCATATGAATACAATGATGCCTAAACAACAATGCTTCTAAAATGTGCAAAGTGAAGTAGCTCTTTAGACAACAATGCCTATTTAGTCAAGTACCGTGCTACATTCTTTAGGAAAGTGATAGAGAATAGATAAAACAGGTGGTGAAAGTAGAAGGTTAGTCGGAAATTAACTGCCGTATAAGATAGCACAGCGACCAGTGACTATGCCTTCATCGCTGAGCAGCCCCACTGACAGTCAATTTTTACTTTTGTAGAAAAAAAAAAATCCAAGGTCTTCGTTGGGAATCGAACCCACAACACCTACAGATTGACGATCTAGTACACTACATACTACCCTACAGGGGCACTTTTATTTGCCATATTGGGAGTGATGATAACACTTAAATGCATGTAGAGACTCTGTTGCTTCGCGAAAAACTGACCATTTGGCGTGCTTTATAGACTAATGGTATAATTGGTCCATACTTTCTTTTGTGACTGTTATAAAGCCATGATACGTTACCGTCTCCAATGAGCCGATTGGCTCTCTCCTGTGCGTGGCCGAGCAAATCCAAAATAGCATTTGGGCCGCCGGCCCATACATGAGAGTTGTATTCCATCTTTGGACGGATATAGTTGGTATAACTATTGCTAAGATTGGATGGAGTGAAGTATCTCCTATACAGTTTTAGAAAACCGAGGCACTTGAAAGTTTCTTTAGCAACTTGAAAATTGTGTTTAGTAATATCGAACATTACACTGAATTTTCATGCCAAGAACATCAAGAGCTTGCGATTCCATAATATCCATATCACTCATAGTAACAGATGCAGCACCAATTCCGAACAAAGATCTACACCTAAGCATGCAACATTGCGTCTTACGGGCATTAAAATCCACTCTATTAGCACGACCCCATGCCGAGACTGTTGCGAGATCATGACTGAGCGTAACATTCATGTTCCGCCTTTTGCAGCTCACCTCCAACTGATTCGGTCTATTGCCAAATGAATGCAAATAACAAATGGTGCTGCCATCTGCTATTACAATAGCTGGAATTTTATTTTTGATAACATAAGTTTAAGTTTGTATACAACAGTTACCAGCTCTGTGGGGCACTGATTACGAGAAATGATTTGAAAATTTCGTTACAAAACTCATTGTACAACAAACAAAATTGTAAAGAAATTAAAACCACAAAGACATTTTGCGGAAGTTGCATCTACTCGGTGGGTAGATTTTATTTTATTTTTAAGTTTTTTTTATAAGTTTTTTTTTAATAAAATTGTTTTATTTATATTTTTATCTTTCTTTTATATTTCTTATTGTGCATTAAACGATAAATTTCTCATGAAATTGTATCTCGCTGGGTGTGTGCATTTATTAAGGAGATATTCAGTGAAAAAAGACTCTCATTATTGTAATAAGAGTACACGAGTGTGTGTGTGTGTGTCTATGTGTATGTCTATAATTTTATTTAATTTTTTTTATTTCTTGTTTTTTGATTGACTAGTTTTACAAATCGTATTAATTAAAATAAATTCTTAAACCTTTTTTTCTTTTCTTTGATTTTCTATTTCTAAAGGTCTGTTTATCATTAATCATCTAAATAAGAAAATATTCGGTCACACTCGTCTATAACAAATAATTTTATATAAATTTTTTAATTTTCTTCTTCTTTTTTATTTATTTTTTGATAAATCATGTATGACACATTTTTGATATTTACTATATCAGTAAGGTTTTGTTGTTGCTGTTGTTGTATTACATATAATTTCATTCTTTTCCTTTATTTTCTGTTTGCTATTGTACTCGTATCATTCATTATTATTTCCTTTACTGTTGAAGTATTTTGTAAATACAACTACAAAATAAATAAACAAATTATTCGAAATTACTTGAAGAAGGAAAAAAAAGATGTTTTTTACGACTCCTATACACATACACTTTTCTTCAAAACAATGTGATTTAAAATTTAATGAAAATGTATATTGTAATCAAACTAAATTGAATAAAAATGACCGAATAATCGAATAAAAATATTCAATTCATTTTTATTCGATCGAAAAATTCTTTTAAAATCAATAAAACTATTGATTTATTAATAAATAAAGGTAATTTTATACCAATACTAATACTATATTTTATACTATTATTTTATAAGCTCCTAAAAAATCTTTGGTTTCTTAACTTTAGCCGCTTATAACAATCGACTAATTAAATTAAAGTTACATGAAAAATAGATTGAAATATTTTTTCCTAAAATAAATACAAAATTGATGAGTTTCGCATATATTTAAAGAGTAGTCGAATATTCTTGATATTCAGATATTTTTACGTTTTTGTTTTAAGAAAAATTAAAGCAAAACAATAGCAAATGCTTAAGAAAACGATACAAAAAATAAACTGATAAGCAAAAAATTACATTAAAGAACTGAATATATATATGTTTTGATATAATCGAGTAAAATGTTTTAAATTAAATAAACTAAAATTCTATAAATAAAATTAAAATAAGAATAAACTAAAAAACTATTCATCGTTCATGAATATTCGTATAAAGATTTTAATATTTCTAAAGAAAATATGGGCATGATTTCAATATTATTATTAATCGAATAATCGAAAAAAGATTGAAATTTAATTGATTACTTTTGTAATAAAAAGTATAAAATTAAATATTTTTATATGTGGGTGAATTTATTCAAATTAATTTTTACAGTAATTTTTCATATATAATTCGAATAATCGATTCAATGTGAAAACTCAATCGTTTAACTATAAAATAGAAAATGTATGAAATTAATAGTTTTAACATGTAAAATATATATTTTCATATTTTTCATTCTGACATCCGAATAATTATTCATGGGTAACTCGAATAATTAAAGATATGTAGCAATTTAATCGATAAGCTTATTAACTTTTGTTATGTTTCAACATTTAAAATCTGTTTTTTAATTTCTTTTAACAAAATATTTTTTTTTTGCAGGATTAATTAGTCATACATTTTTCGAATAATCGAAGAAATGTTAAAATTAAGCTGATTACTTAAAAAAAATTAATAGAAAATGTGTCAAGTAAAATCTTTCAATGTAATATCTAAAATTAATTTATATGCTTTAGTTATTCGAAAAAAAAAAATATTCGAATAACTGAAGAATTTTTTAATTTTATTCGATTACGTTTTTAATAGAAAGTTCTATTTTTGCAGCTGGGTGAATTTATTCAAATTGATTTTTACAGTAATTATTTATATATATATATATATATATATATATATATATATATATATATATATATATATATATTTCGAATAATCGACTCAATATGAAAATTTAATCCATTAACTCTATAACAGAAAATGTATAAAATTAATAGTTTCAACATATTAAATACATTTTCATGCCGAGTAATTCTTCATATATATATTTCGAATAATCGACTCAATATGAAAATTTAATCCATTAACTCTATAACAGAAAATGTATAAAATTAATAGTTTCAACATATTAAATACATTTTCATGCCGAGTAATTCTTCATAGGTAAGTCGAATAATCGATGATATGTAGAAAAGGAATCGATGAGCTCCACAATATAGGAAATATAAAAAGGATAGTATGTTTTAATATTTAAAATTTGTATCGGGTTTTTCAACAAACAGTTTGTTTTCCAATTGCGGCAACATCAACATGATTGTTTTGACATTCAGGTTTTTGACGTATTCATAGTAGATTTGTTGTTTCACAGTGAATTCAATTTCGCACGAAAATTGCTTTAAAATAATCAAAAATCCATTATGAAAATTATGATTCTGTTAAAATTTATTCGAATAATCGCAGAAATGTTGAGGTTAAAAAAATCAGCGAATCAGCTAAAAAAATTATACAAAAAATATTGTTTATTAACACTTGTTTAAATCCAGCCGCCATCAATTGAAAGTCATATTGAAAAGTAACTAATTTCAGACTTGTTTTATTGATTAATTATAAAAGATTATGAGATTATATAGGTATTTGTAGTTTGTAATTGTTTTCCTACATTTCTTGTTTGCTTTTAATTATACATTCTATTATACATAATTGAATTGAGAACAAATAAAAAGCGAAAAGTAAAGTAAAATACAGATGCAAGTGTTTTAATTCACCTGCTGCCTCCTGCGATATTTTTTATTAAAACATTTTCATTTGCTTTTGTTTTTTAATAACTTTTGAATTTATGTTAACAAACTTAAATGAGCTTTTTTAATTAAGTTAACTTTGTTTTAACGTAAAACAATTACCAATTTAACTTAGGTATGTGAGAATAATTCTTTTATTTCATACAATTTAACACATAAAAATCGTCTTAACGAGAATCTTTTTTTTATTTTAAAACTGTTGTTTTTCCCTCTATTCTCTCTTTTTTAGATACGCCTGCTCTCTCTAATGTAACCATACCTTTAAAGAAATTGCATGTTTTTGCTTTTGCTTCTCAGTATTCGACAGAGAGAGAGATGATAAAAAGCAGCAGAAAAAACAAAAACAATTGAAAAGGCAGCATTTGGTTTTTGTTGAAGTTTTGTTTTTGTTTTTGATTTTGTTCTGTTTCTTCGTTTAATTATAAAATTCAAGTTTAAACTGTATCAAGTTTTACCACAAAGTTTTACCATCTCATTATGAAATTAAATAGATATAAACGGGTTTCCCAAACTTAATTTTGTTTATTATCTGTTTATCTTTTTATAATTTTAAAGACAATTGTGCATAAGCTAATGGTTGATTTAAAACTTATTATCTATCACAGGCTTTTAATAAATAAAAACGCAAATCGTTTTTTTCTATTGTTGCTTTTACACGAAGGCAATGTTTGTATTGGTTGGGTAAATTTGAGGTTACGAATTAGATTGGCAAAAAACACACACGTTTTTTTTTGACAATTTCCAATTTATAGCAGCGAATCTAAAGTAGAAATATGGAAATTAATAATGGAATAATAGTATGTATATGGCAAATGTCCTCCTCTAGTATGACTTCAGCTCTTTTCATAAAATTAAAAAAAAACTGTTTTGCACCAAATTTTGCTAATTTCGTCAAGGCAATGGCTAAATTTCATCTTTCACAGCGCTAGTTGTTTGCAGATAATTCACCTAAAATAAATAAGTGATTAAAAAATAAGCTTGTTTCTCGAAATTCCTACTATTTTATTAAATTTTCTTATAAAAATCAATTTATTATGGAAACATATTCGACAAATCAACGTATTTTAATCGTTAAAACCATTTTATCAAAATCAATCATCGATTACTGTGACGATGAGAAATTTACGTGAAATTTTTGGGAGAAACAACGGGCAACAACAAAACGCACTATTTATCATCGTGTAGTGAATGATTTCGAAGAAAGAGGGTCTATAGGTGATAGGCCCAAGCATGGACCACAACGCACTGCAAGAAACGGCTGAAAATATTAATGCTGCTCAAGAGAGTGTTCAAAACAATTCAACAACTTCAATTCAACGTCGTGTTTAGGAGCTTGGTCTTCAAAAAACGACTTTGGCCATAATTTTGCACAAGGATTTGCATCTGTTTCCATATAAGATTCAGTTGACACAAGAGCTACTTCCACAAGATCATTTACGTCGTCGTACATATGCCAATACGATGTTATAGCTCGCCCATGACAATCATAATGAATGACGAGGCACATTTTCATTTGGATAGATATGTGAATAGACAGAGGAGTTCTGGTTCTGGGGAATGGGAAACCCTCAAATTATTCAAAAATTAAGTTTGCATCCCTTAAAAGTGACAGTCTGGTGTGCAATTTGGTCTGGAGGAATCATTGGATCTTTCTTCTTTGAAAATGAAAACGGCATAACGGTAACTGTAAATAGAGAGCGATATCGTGATATGATTGAAATTACAGTGGAATTACTGCGAGGCCACAACACAACAAATTATTTCATGAAATGGCGATGTTTATTGGCCTCTACAGTGATCTGATATGACTGTGCTCTGAACTTCTTTTGGTGGAGATATCTGAAACGCAAGGTTTCTGCAAACAAACCAGAAACCCTTGAGCAACACAAAATAAACATTATTGATGAAATTAATGAAAACCGCGTGTAATGAGTGAGAGAGTAATGAAAAATGTGCTCAAAAGGGCTCGCATTTGTGAGGCTATCAGATTCGGACATTTCCATTGCAGATTATGAACAAACAAAGTAGTATACCTTCCCGGCGCATACCCTGTATATAGGCGATCAGAAAATATTTTTATTTTCTCGAAATTCTTATTATTATTTACGGAGTCATTTTAAAATTGTGAAATTTCTCTTGCAATAACTGAATTGTTTGGATAACGATGTGCCTTGTTGTCTTGTTGAAGCCAAATATCATTATCAACATTAGCCAATTGTGGTCATAACAAATTGGTTTGATAGCACAGAAAATTGCGGTGACGGCGTTGCTTGCTCGGGTACGAAATAATACCGGTCGATGATGCCGCCTAATCGCACGGTCACTGTCTTTGGATGTAATAGTTTTTTGAAGACTGCTTGTCGATTTTCTGAGCCCCATATGCGATATTTTTGTTTGTTTAAATAAACGCTTAATTGAAAGTGAGCCTCATTTTCTACAATGGCTATGTTTGCATCACAACAACCACGCACAGCAATCTCAGAAGGAGTCTGTTTATGAGGAAAACCTGCTCCAATTTGACGAAGTGATACAGTGAATTGTTCACCACTTTGCTCTTTGTTCGAGTGTAATATTCCATCTTTAAAATTTCCGAAATTTTTACTAAATAAATATTAAAGCATGAGATGTCATTCATGACATATAATCGTTTGACAGGCAATTTACTTTCTAGCCTCAAATTTGCGCAAACGATAATCGATCTTTCTAATTCTAAAATCCGGTCCCTACACATTTCCTACAATGGGCCAGTACGTTTACAAAAATATAATTTCGAGTACAATGATTCTAAAGGGTGTTTTTTTAAGCCCGATAGAACTTGAAATTGTAAAAAATAACACAAAAAATTAAATTGTAATCAAAATTTCTTTTTTATTCGAAGGATCAATACGTGACATTAACATTTGAAAATGATTTCGGGCATACGGGCACCGCGGCTGTTTTTGACGAAGCGCATTCTGGACGTCCAATTTTGGGCCACTTTTTCGAGCACTGCTGGGCGTATGTCACGAATAACACGAACAATGCTGTCCTCCAAGGCGTCAATTGTTGCTGGTTTATCAGCATAAACCAGTGACTTCACGTAGCCCCACAGGAAATAGTCGAGTGGTGTCAAATCGCACGACCTTGGAGGCCAATTGACAGGTTAATTTCTCGAAATCATCTTATCGCCAAATTTTGATTTCAATAAGTCGATGGTTGCGTTCGCTGTATGGCACGTAGCGCCATCCTGTTGAAACCACATCTCGTCCGGATCAATGTCATCCATATTTTCAAACAAAAAATCATTGATCATGGTGCGGTAACGATCTCCATTGACCGTAACGCGAGCTCCGGTCTCATTTTTGAAGAAATAAGGTCCGATGATGCCACCAGCGTGAAAACCGCACCAAACGGTGCATTTTTCTAAATGTAATGGAGTCTGTAGGGTCTGTTGTGGATTAGTCTCACTCCATATGCGGCAATTTTGCTTATTAACAAACCCGTTAAGCCAAAAATGCGCCTCATCGCTGAACACAATTTTGCGATAAAACAACGGGTCAGTTGCCAACTGCTTTAGAGCCCAATCGGCGAAAGAACGACCCATATAATGGTCTCGTGGCTTCAATTCCTGCACCAGCTGGATCTTATACGGGTGTAGGCCGAGATCTTTGTGCAACATTGCCCACGTAGTGGACGGACAGAGCCCCAATTCCTGCGACCGACGACGAATTGATAAATTTGGATCTTCTTCCACACTTTCGTTTACAGCGGCGATATTCTCTTCAGTACGCACATTCCTTCGACGTGTTGGTGTTATTGCATCCTCTAGAGAGTATGTGGTACGAAATCTGTCGACAGTTCGACGAATGGCTTGTTCAGATGCACGATTATGTACGCCATAAAAATGACGAAGTCGTCTATAAGTTGCGCGAATCGACGACTGATTTTCAAAGTAAATTTGGATAATTTCGTAGCGTTGTTCAAGCGAGAGTCTATTCATGATGATTTGTCAGAGTATACTGAAACGAATAAAAAAAAATGTTTCATCAAAATTTAATTTTTTGTGTTACTTTTTACAATTTAAAGTTCTATCTAGCTTAAAAAAACACCGTTTATATGCAGACGAAAGCATGGTACTTAGATGGTGTTTTATGCATGACAGGGATCTCGCACAGCAAAGTGTTGCTTGGAACAAGGTTGGCTTGACTTTTTAACTTGACCACCTATCTACCCGATTTCCTATTTTTCTAAATGACCTTCTTTGTCAAAGTTTCAACCCTGGTTAGTCTTACGCAAATGACAGCACCATTTATCATTCGTATCCATTTAGCAATAGAACGAACCAGTTGGAGGCGAGTTCCAAAAGGCGCAACAAGAATGATACACTCAATTCAATCCTGTGAAGAGAGTTGATTTTAATGCCCGCAAGAAGCAATGTTGCATACTTATGAATGTAGATCTGTGTTCGGAAGTGGTGCTACACCTGTTACTAGGGGTGATATAGCTATTATGGAATCGGAAGCTCTTGATGTTCTTGACATGCAAATTCAGTGTGATGTTCAATTGACTAAACACATTACAGGTTTCTAAAGAAGCTTTCAAGTGCCTCGATTGGATAAAGCGATGTAAGCGATACTTCACTCCATTAGGTTTTCGTACTATTTATACCACCTATATCCGTCCAAAGATGGAATACAACTCTCATGTATGGGTCGGCGCCCTAAAGTCTATTTTGCAGTTGCTCGACCGCCTACAGGAGAGGGCCAAGAGGCTCAGTGGGGACGGTAGGATATCTAATTCTATTGATTCCCTAGAGCATCGACGTATCGTTACGATAATGTTAAGTGCTCTAATGAATTTAGAGAACTTGTTCACGTTACCCTCACGCTTTTGCGTTTAATTCGATTTTCGTTGAGAGCGCATCCATTTGTGGTCGATTGGTCAGTGAATCGCACTACGCATTATAGGGAAACTTCGTTTTTTAGCAGAACAGTTCGTATGTAGAATAAACTCCATTCAGAGATCTTTCCTGCCACTTTCAACGTGGGAAAATTCAAATCGAATATCCACAAACACTACTCCCTCTTTCCACCACCCCATAACTCAAGTTTCTAGTTCTGCTACAAGGCATGAGTAGGGCATTGTAGCAGAACTCTCACTCATTCCCTGAGTGCTGGACCGAACGAAAGCAAAAAAAAAAAAAAATTGGCCAGCTCAATCGCCGGATTTTATTCCATAGAGAACACATAACTGTTGTTAAACTCCAAAATTGATAAAAAATGTAAAAAAGTTTGCTCTAAAATCTCGGCCACCACTATAGGAAGCACCCATTATTTTTAGAGTTTATGTTTTTGCACTTTGTCGTTATAGCAAATATTGTGTTAAATAGTCGGTTTAAATATAAGGTGCCAACAAATAATGTTTCGAAGGATACAAATGAAACCTCCAAGGCGATACCCGCTAATTTCATATGTGTTGTTGTAGCGGGCATAATAAAAAAACATTTGTGACAAGTGCTTCCGACGGTTCCATAAAAAACAGGTCTTTCAAATTCACTGTAGCCATCTTAAGAGGGTTACGGTTTAGGTTTTTGACTATGAAACTGTAAATTGCTTAATGCACTGTTGCAAAAGGAAAAAGCGCCAAATTAGCCATATTTGTTTATTTTTAACTAGAAATTTTATTTCCAAATATGTATTTCCTTGGTAACATTATTTTTTGTTTTTTTTTTTTGTGTTTGTGTTTGTTTATCTCAAAAACTATGTTGCAGCAACAGCAGTGCTGCTGCGGTTTATTTTGCTGTTGCTTTATATTTTCTTGGTATTTTTATTTTTTCTTCGGACATAAACCGGCCAGCCATATTCTGAAGTTTGATCAACCAAAAGAAGTCAAACCACTGGGAATTCATAATCATGCTGTGTAGTATTTTTTATTTTTTTATTTATGTTGTATGCAACATCATAGAAACGCCTTTGTAATGGGTCAGACTACTTAGCTGAACTAATACTATCACAAATAAACCAGTCAGTAATTTCAACATTGGACTGGTTGGCTGGCTGGTAGATTAATACGATGGTAAGCATTTCAAATGCATATAAACAAACAACAACAACAAAAGAAAAATATTACAAGACAAAACAAATAGTTTCGACCAGCCTCAATCTATTTAATTTAAGCAGTTGAGTAAATAATCAAGCCATAGTAACACAGTAATTTCGTTATTACAACTTTGTTTCCTCCCGATCTGTTTCAGCATTAAGAAAATCCAACAGCGATCATTTTGTTTTATGCCCTCCTTTGCCTTTGCTTTACAGTTTCAGTTAAGACGGTTTTACGCTGCTGGATTTACTTATTTATGCCAAATGAACTCTAATTATTTGACTTAATATCTTTTTAATATTTTTTTCTTTTTCATAATATTCTTTTGTTAATTAAGTTTTATGCTGGAGCACTTTGTTGCCATGTCTTTTTTTATCGTGTTCGGGTGCTGGTTTTTTTTTTTTTTTTATTTTGTAGAGGTTTAGTTTTGTATTGCTGGCTTGGATTTCCGTTTCTTGTTTTTGTTTGCAAGAAAAAAATTACAGACAACCCTCTTATAACGCAATACTTTTATAATACGGTTTCGCTACAATGCATTTCGCAAAATGCTGATTCGCTAGAACGCGATTTTCAAAGAATTTGTTTTTAAATAATCTAAAAACATGGTTTTTCAACAAGAAGTTTATTTTCTAAAACAAAATAAAACAATAAATTTAGATTAAGATGATTGAAAATTCCATTGTATTATGAAGCGAAAAGGGGATATCTGGGAAATGTCCACCACGAACACGCTAATGACAGATGTCAGTTCTTTCATCTAGGTTTTTTATTGCTTTTTGGCAAAATAGAGATCCTGTTTCGTTAATCACATCACGGGGATTTTATTCATATAGATTTTGTCCTTAACATAGACCGACAAAAAATAATCCAGTGGTGTTAAATCACACGGTCTGACTGGCCAGTTAATTGCTGATTGTAGTGAAATTATGCCATCGAGAAATTTGGTTTGCAATAAATTGAAATCGTTTCATTGACTGTGTGACATGTGGCTGCGTCCTGTTGAAACCATATGTCAGTGATATCCTCGTCGTCAATATAAGCCAAAATTGAGTTGTTAGCATCTGGCGATAGCGTGATTCATTAAACGTTACCGCATTTTCAATCTCATCTTCGAAAAAAAAAAAACAACTGCTCCATCACGCCTCCACACTACATACCGCACCATACAGTGACACGTTGAGCATGCAAAGGCGCCTCAATAATCTTCAGAAACCCAAATGCAACAATATTGTTTGCTGTCACACCCTGACAAGTGAAAATCGACTTTGTCTGGAAAAATGATATTTTTAGAAAAACAAGCAGGTTGTTATCTGAATAAATTGAGCGCATCTATGGCGATGTGGATGGTCGGTCGGTTTCAATTTCTTGTAGGGCTCCAAAATCTAATCCTTATGCAAAATTCGCTATTCGGTATTGGATAACCCTAATTGCCCCCCTCGGGGGTCTGTATTTACCTGTGTAAGCCACAACCAGACGGGAGATCATACCACCCTCGCCCTAGAAGGCCTTCAGATACGTATATCCTCCATTCATTCCTAGTTGTAACTTCAAAAGCCCGGAGCAGGTCGCAGCCTTCACTTCTTGGTGAAGAGTTGGAGACTATCCAACTCCTGATTCAGAACTCATAAAGCTGAATAAAATTCAAGAACACAATCATGCTCACCTCACCTGGACCATTCATCGTTTTCATTGTGAATGATCTGACCCATACAACTCAAACTAGGGCCTCGAAACCACAACCACCACAAAACTCCCGAAGGCGCAATTGCAATAATCAGTCAGAGAACGGCTAAAAGGCTAAAAAAACAAATAGCTGAATTTTGTCGCTTTACTGATTCCCGTGAAAATATGGTGGAATTATCCAGTTGGCTCCTGCTAATCTGGAAGGGAACCGGGGTCCCTTTTACCCCCGTTGACACATGTAATGTCGGTGAGATTCCGTCAAAATATATCAATGTGCCCCCGGGGGGTAGGACATTGGCATACCAAACGAAAAAGTTCATTGCTCTAGTATTTCCTCCATGAGCCAATTCGTTATCAATGGGCCCCCTGGGGCCGGGGTTGGGGGGGCGGTGTAGTCGCTGACATAGTGATTAAAGCCATTATAGACTTTCTGATAGCTCTCGGTATTAATCTCCACATGGGCCAACAAATAATGATCTCCCGGAATGTCGCTATAATCCCGTATGTTGGATATGAAAGCAGGACCATAGAAAATAAGCTGATTGCCGTTAAACGCCAGAAATGACCATCTCAGGTGGAAGCTATAGTAAGGACACGTGTGCAGCAAGATTGTGTGGATAAACCGCTGCAGGTAGTAGAACCAAAAGATATAAAAGACGACGACAATAACAGAAATGTTGAAATCGTTCCAGGTAAGCCCAGCGAAATTAATATACTCGAAAATAACGGCCAAAGCACGGGTTTTATAAGCAAAATAGGTAGAAAAATAGGTGGCAGAACTAACATATCGTAACGGAAATAAAGCAAAACAGTTGCTAAGAAAACATGCCCCCGTCTTCGCCCTAAATAATAAAAGTCAAGGTACGTTGCCGTGTAAAGATCTAAAGTTAATGCAGGAGCTTTTAGACATGAAAGTGATAAAGTTACCATCGTGTATTTTTGTGTGTATAAACGCGAATAAGATGTCAAGGAGTGAAAATGAGATTTTTTTAAATTTATTTAGTTGAGCAACTTTCACAATTACAAAGTCAATATAATTTAAGGATCTGAGCCATTCTTGACAAAATTTGGCGATGTTTTGTCATAGACAGGACTTTTTAGATAAGATAATAATATTCGAACACCTTTAGCCTTACTAAATGTTCCTGATGAAAAGCACCAAAGCTTCCAAATACCAAAAAGAATAGAAAGGATTGACCTCGGTGCCGAATAAAAACGCCAAATTCTTCAGAAACCTATTGACCAAGCTGTAGAAGGGTTACCTGTACGTCAAAGTTACATATGCGTGGTAAAGAGGAGTAACAGCAACTAAAGTATGACGAAATGTTTATTAGTTCAGTTTGACAGACTTTAAAAGAATTGAATTGTTAGTTTTAAGTTTAATGATTCTAGATAAAATGCCTGTTTATTGCTTAACATTTTAACTTTCACACATTTCAAAGACTGATAACAGAACCTTAACATACAGTTGACCTGTATACCAGGCTTGGGCATAGTCTTAGCGTCATTTTTGTACGATTTGAGATATTGAGACATTTATATGTCTTAATGGAGTCTCACCATTAAGACATGTTTCATCCGATGGTAAAAGGGAGTCGACTTCCCTAAAGGCTAGCAGAAGCCAACCGGACAACTTCTACGTTATTTCCACGGGAATCAATAAGCCCCATAGTTCAGCTTTTACTGCTCTATCACTGATTATTGGCGTTGGCCCTTCGGGGAGTTACGTGGTGGTTGTGGTTTTGCAGGCCCTCATGAAAGGGTTAAAATGACGAATAATTTATGGTGAATGATCCGGATCCAGTGAGCATGCTATGTCATGTGTTCTAGACTAGAATAGTCTCCAACTCTTCAGCAAAGAGTGGGGGTGTCGGTCCTAATCTGACCAGGAGATCAGATTTGCAACTAGGAATGACCTGTTGGATAGATATATCCTTCGGTATGTGCTTGGATTTTCCGACGGGGTTAAAATTACTTTTATTTGGGTACGATTTTCTGTCGACCCTCGTCACATTTGGTTTGTGAACAAACCGGTTTCGGCTGTTTGCCATCTTCAGTGTTCTATTCGTACTGGTTGCGTTCTATTGTCAGTTGTGTTTATATAGTTCGTGTCACCCTTTGTGTTATTGCGTTCGTCACTTTCTGTCTTTTTTTTCCTGCATCTCTCTCTGCTTTTTCGTTTGTCTCTTTTTACCTAATTTGTCGCTCCCTTTTTCATTCGTCTTTTTTTTCTAGCTAAATCCTTTTATGATCATGCTTGTTGTCCGTTTGTGTTTATTATTATTATTTATTGGGGTTTTCTTCTTTTTTCTTTTTCTTTATGTGACATAATAATCTGTAATTGTACGTTTATGATGTTCTCTATTGCTTTGGTCTTGTGCACCTGCGTAACGTTTTTGTGTTGGTGTAGTGTTCGTTTTCCTGTAAAAATGTTTCAACGGTTCAAATATTGTGTCCGAAGCAGTGTTTGTTTGTTCATTTATTATTCGTCCGTCAAATGTTTTTTGTTTGTATATTTCCATGTTTTCCAATACATTTAGTCTCCTTCCTTTGTGCTGTGTATGAAGCAGTTTAACCGTTGTCTTTATATGTCCTGGTGTACATTTGTTGTTAAATATATGGTCCGCAAAGTTTGATTCTGGAGTTGATCTTGGTCCTCGTACTCTTCTGTTATAGTCTCTAATGTGTTCCTTAAGTCTGGTCTTAATTTTTCGTCCTGTTTGCCCGATGTAGCTATAATGGCATGTACAAGTTAATTTGTACACTCCTTGTCTGTCCAGTATATTTGCCCCGGTTGTTCCATTCCGTAGTATTCTGCCTAGGTTGTCCCCTGTTCCGAATGCGGTACTGATGTTGTGTTCTCCAAAGAATTTCGCCAGTTTGTACGTTGATCTTCCCATATATGTTAATGTAGCCCATTTTCTCCTTTCATTCTCCTGTTCTCTGTTCGTTCTAATTTGCTTTCTGATGTTATCTACGAGGCGCTTTTCGTATCCGTTGTTTTCCGCTATGGTGTATATAGTTTCCATTTCCTTCATATACATTTGCCGTGTTAGTGGTGTTCCCTCGAGTCTTGTTATCAACTGTTCGATTGCCGCGTTTCCGTGCTGCTGGGGATGATCCGATGAGCTGTGTATTATCGTGTCCGTTGCCGTCGTCCATTTCTCGTATATCCCATACTCGATTCTGTCCGAGATTATGTTCCCCTTGATCGTTAGGTCCAGATAACTAATTCTTCCCTCCTCTTCCTTTTCCATTGTAAACCTCATGTCCCTGTGTCCCCCATCCAAGTAATCCAGAATCTGCCCATCGTTATCTCCCTCCAGTATACATGTGATGTCGTCGACATATCCTTCATAGAATATTACCCCGTAGTTGGTCCCCAATTCCCTTACGTATTCCCCTTCCAAGTTCCGCATAAATACTTCCATGAGGGTGGCAGATGTTGGATTTCCCATTCCTAGTCCTGTTATTTGTCCATATATATATTATCGTTAAATTTAAAGTAATTCTGTTCTAGTGTCGCTTTTAGTGTGCCTGTAAGTTGTATTGCTAGTTCCTTGTCCTCCGTTCTGTCCCCCACTGTCCTATGAACAATGTTCAATGTATCCATTACCGGAATTGATGGATACAAGTCCTTTACGTCAAAAGAGACCAGTTCCGTTCCCCCCGTTATCTTCACATTCTCCAGTTTATCAATCAGTTCTGTAGTGTTGGCTATTGTATGCCCATATTCCAGGCTTCAGCCGAAGTTGTTTTATTCACCATCGTGTTATGGCCATATGGCTAGGTAACGATATAAATCTTATAACGTAATCTCGCAATAGCGTGATCCATTTACCGTTACCACATTTCAGATTGATCCTGAATGAATTGAGCGAATCTAGGGCGATGTAAATGGTCGGATGTCTTCAATTCTTGCACCAGTTGAACCTTGCAACGCTTAAAAGTCAATTCCTTGTGAAAAATTTACCATGTGATTGTTTGGATAACTTCAAGTGCTGAAAACGGCGAGGAATTAATAAATTTGGACCTGCTTCTACACTGTGGTTCACGGATGCGATATTTTCAGTTGAACGACCCGGTCGAACATGTGTTAATGTTCGTATAGTTTGTGTCGAGCGTGTCGACGCAAATTTAACAACCAAATTTTTAATAGCGCTCTCAGAAGCGATAGCGTCATCCATTAACCGTTATTACCTTTCCAGCCTGATTTTGGAAATAAAAACGGCTCAATCACGCCTACAAACCACATAGCGCACCATACATTCATGGAAAGGCTTCTCAATAATCGCTCTAGAAATTTTAAAAGCCCAAATGCGGCAATATTGTTTGTTGTCACACCCTTGTAAGTGATAATGGGCTTCATCGTAAAAACGAACCAGCCAGGTGTTCCTGAAAAAATTGAGCTAATTTTAGGCGACGTGAATGGTGGACCGGCTTCAATTCCTGTGCCAGTTGAACCTTGTACGGCTTTAAATTCAAATGCTTACGCAGGATCGCCATGTGTTGGTTTTGGTTAACCCCAAATGCTGAGACGTCGCGTAACTGACAAATTTAGAGCTGTTTCAACACTGTAGCTCAAGGCTGCGATATTTTCAGTTGAACGACCCAATGGTGACCGCAGTGGAACATGATGTTCAGGAGCTGTGGTTTGAACAAGCCGACACAACATGTCACAAAGATGGTATTACAATTGATTTATTGAAAGGTATATGCGGCAGTCGCATAATTTCACGTTTCGGAAACGCGAATTGACCTCCAAGATGGTGCGATTTAACGCCGTTTGGCTTTCTGTAGGAATATGTAAAGTCGCTAGTCTACATCTGTTAAGTTTCACAGGAAGATATTATCATACCGATGTTGAGTCGAATGTTTGTCAGTTGTGTGTATGGAGAATTATTCTACATCAAATTAAACAAATAGAACAGATATATCTCTATATAACTATTGTATAATTTAATGCCACACAATAATTATACCTTTTTTATGAACAACCTATTGAAATTCTTTTTGCTTAGTTTAAAAAATATAATACCATCTCGTTGGAATTTCAGACAGGGTTTGGGACTCTGCCGAGAGTACTTACGCTTTTTAAAGGGAATGGGAAATACCTAAACAGACACTTAATGATTCGACCTTCTTCCTTATTTAAAGAATTATGTCACCCGATTTACGACTATCCTACCTTTCTTTAGTTTGGTGGCTTCGAATGTCTTTCGTAACTGTTCATGGGATCCATTTGTGGTGTGTGTGTGTGTGTGTGTGTGCATATGTATCCTTAAAACTGGCTAGTGCCAACTCAAACACTCTCTGCAAGGCTTATTGTCTTGTTATTAATTTTGGACTGATGATAGTTGGTTTTTTCCTGCCTCTACCTAAATGCAGTTATCTCGTAGCAACCCTCTGGTCTTCCATCTTTTTCGGATTTTTTTATTCACAAATAAAAATTGTATTTTCTGTTGACGCCTATGGAAATATCATGATCTTGTACGAGTTCTTTGCAACAAGAATTTTGAAAACTTTCCAATAATGAAGAAAATATGTAAACACACACACACACAGCGTCCAGGTAAGTTTATATTAAAATTTGAAGATCATGAGATATTCGGTGGTCAATCGATTAAATTTAGTCATTTTCCTATCAGACACAAGATTTAAGTAGAGCTGCTATCCAAAAGAGACAAATGGCGGCACATTAAGTTATGACGAATCATACACTTTTGACCACCAGTTGACCGTTAATCATATTGTTACGTTTATACCTTTTATAAACGTTTTGTTGTGAGTTCTTTATTGCAAAATAAATAACACCAGCTTTTAGAGTTTTCAAATTAATTACAAATTTATTTACTTTAACTACACACAAAGTTGACACTACAGAACAATTTATCTAAGATGCACGTCTTTACTTTACGAGGTTTATTTTTCAACTAACTATTCACTCAGACGCTGACTTTTATATATGTCCACTAGAAGTCTAGAAAGGTTGAGAATCTTCTACTCTCTTTGTATCACACTTTGTTGTTGTAAGTTTTTTTTTTGTTCAATGTATAGGCGCCTGTAGGTCTGTGTGTATTTTTGTTTTTATACTAATAAATATAGTTTCTTTCTGGAATTTATTTTAAGATTGTTGTTGTTGTTGTTGTCTTATTTAAATGACCTTTAGAAATGCACTTAAAAAACAAAATGCTCGTCTTCACGGACTCTCAAAAATCAAATATAAAAAAGTGATAATCTTACTATAAGTGCAGTCTTTTAAATAATTTTTTGTGTTTCTTTTCACACTTGCTTCTATTACAATTACATATTCTTCTTATCTTGGGTTTGATTATTTTTTTTTTTAGTTTTTGTTTTTTGTTGTAATAAATCTCCTTAACAAGTAGTTTCTGCCTTTTTTATGCAAACAACTCCATGTTTAATTTCATTTTTAAATTTATTTCTTTTATCTAGAATTTTATTTTTTTTTTCTTGTTTCCCTTTTTCTTTTAAAAACCAACTGGTTTTATTTTATTTTATTTAATTTTCGCTTTGTGTTTATTTTCGCTTGCTGTCATTGTCATAGATCGTGCTATTCCTGTGACACACACGATCACTTGTTGCAACTTGTTGTAAAGGAATATATAAATGAGTTTATTAACGCTTTAGGTTTTTTCTGTAGCATCAATAGATTAGAAGAATTTTATTTTTCTTTTTCTTTTTAGCTAAAAAAAAATCCTAAAATGACTGGGGGGCAGGGGGCATTATTTTGAAACGAGAAAGTGAAAAAAAATAAAGAATGTTTTTTTTATCTTGTTTCTGTAATGAAAAATTTTATGAAGTTTCACTTGCAAGACTTCAGCATTCTTTAATGGACTTTTTTTTTTAAAGTTTTCAACTAAAAAAAAGAAGCCAATTAATGTTTTGTCAACAATCAACATTAATGATATTTTTCATAAATGAGAAATCTAAAATTTTATATTTATTTTTCACACTCATAAACGAACAACAAAAAATGTTCTGATTATTTTCATACATGAATGCGAACAACAAGAATTATTAGTCTTATTCATATGTGATAAATGATAAATTAGCTACTTCTCATTAATGTTATTTTTCATAAATGTACATGTTCATTTATGAACGTTGAAATTTTATAAAATTTCTCATAAATGAACGTGAAAAAATTTTCTACCTACGATCGCAGTTTACCGTAAAATGTAGTAAAAACACATGGGTACATATTAACTCAAAATACAATATTGCAATATATTCTAAGAGAAATAAAAAAAAACATTTTTTTTCTGTATACGCCGACAATTGCGCATTATCAAATATGTGCGTTTATATACGCGAATGCTTAACGCACATATTTTTACGACCTTTTTCATTTATGAAAAATTATCAAAATTGTAAATATTCAAATTTGAACATTTGTGTGTTTCTCATTTTTTCACTTATTAATAGAAAGAACAAAATAAATCGTCGCATTCACAAATGAGAAAACACAAAATAATTTGTAGTCTCTCATACATGTGTGAGAAGAAGCGGCTAAAAAATAAAATGTACATATTCATACATGTATGAACAGTGAGTAAATACTTCGCTACTCTGGCTTTGTCACAGCATCAAATCCATACCAACACTTCCACAAGCATTCGTCCATGTTGTGGCAAATAGGCGTTTTTAAATCGCCTAACACTAAACTTGTTTAAGCATGTCCCCCATGATTCTTGTCTAAAGATTCAATTGTTACAAGTTGCATTAATTCTTTTCAGTATAAAGATGCGCTTGAAAGCCGCCAGATATTTAACCATTGTGATTTGCCATTTCAAATTGTAATCGTCAATTGTAAGCTTTTATCACTAAATTGTAAGCTTTTATCCAAAAAAATAATAATAACAAAAAAATTTCATTTAAAAAAATGTGTTTTTAATCGCAAGAACAAGTTGTGGCGTTCTAATCATTTTTGGGCATTGTTTTTTTACCATGACTAGTCCTTAGGAATCCCCTTTCGCAGGAACAATTTCGGAAGACTTTTTCAATGAATAGTATTTATCACCAGACCTCAATTGCTGCTTGTGTATCTGTACTAAACAGTGAACTCACGTAATTTGACTGGAAATAAGAGAGAGATATTAAATTCTTTGATCTTGGTGGTCAATTGATGGGTCCATGTGGCATATAGCACCATTAATATGAAAGCACATATTGTTTGGATCAATGCCGTCCATATATTTTTTTTTTTATTAAAACTCATGAATAATTTTTTCCCTACTCATTCATGCAATGCATTGTATCAGAGGTAGGAAATTAGCGTTTGTGGAAATTCGATAGGAAGGAAGGAGTTTATTCCACTTTTATTCCATATAGGAAATGATTTTTTTTTTTTTTTGAAAAGAGAAGTAGCCCTTAAGGCGGGTAGAGAAGAGATGAAACAGGTGGTGAAAGTAGAAGGATAGTCGGAAATTAACTGCCGTATATAAAACAGCACAACGACCAGTGACTATGCCTTCATCGCTGAGCAGCCCCACCGACAGTCAATTTTTATTTTTGTAGTAAAAAAATCGAATCGAACCCACAACCCCCATATTTACAAGCTAGTACACTACCTACACTACCTACTACCCTACAGGGGCACCTAATGTTCTGCTAAAAACCAAACTTTCCCTGTAATGCATAGTGGGATTCACTAGCCAATCGTGCAAGTTTCGTTAGAACACTTACCATTGTAGTTACGGTAAAATTGTGAAATACAAACTACATTGCGTCGATGCTATAGAGAATCAATAAAGTATAAAGAATACCCTACCTTCTCCAATGAGCCTCTTGGCTCTCTCCTGCAAGCGGTCGGGCAACCCAAAAATAGACTTTAACATGAGAGTTAAAGTTTTATTCCATCTTTGGACGGATCTAGGCGGTATAAATAGTACGAAGATCTGATGGACTAAAGTATCTCTTACATCGTTTTAGAAAACTGAAAAATGTGTTTAGTCCATCGAACAGCACACTAAACTTTCCTGCCAAGAACATCAAAGGCTACCGATTGCATAATACCTATATCATCCATAGTAACAGGTGCAGTACCACTTCCGAACACAGGTCTACGCGTAAGCATGCAACATTGCATCTAACGTGCCTTAGAATCGACTCTATTCGCACAACCCCATTCAGAGATCGCCGCGAGATCGTGATTAAGCATATCATTCATGTTCCGCCTTTTGAAATTCACCTCCATCTGATTCGGTCTATTACGAAATGAGTACGAATTACAAATGGTGCTGTCATCTGCGAAAGAGTATTTAGGGTTAAAAGTCTGACAAAGAAGGTTAGGTCATTTAGAAAAAAGAGAAATAGGATAGGAGGAAAGAACCGAACCTTGTGGTAGCCCTGAATTAATCTTGAACTCGTCTGATGAAATCTCATGGATCATGGATCATTTTACACTAACGTTCTCCATTCTAAACGCGTTTAGTTGCACTTCATATGCGACAAGTTTGTTCCAGAGAAATGACCTGCATTAAGTATCCAACGCAACGTTCTGTTTTTATTGAGTATTTAATCCGAAGAAATGTCGTGGCATTGCCAAGCGTTCTGTTCGGCCAGTTTTCGTTTGTTCGGGGCAATTTGTTTGATGTAATATTTTGCTCTGATATTTACGTTAGCCGATTATCTAACCAATCCGTACTTCCGCATAAGCAATTTCGGGCGACTTTTTCGATTATTGTACGGACTAATGTTATTCATATTTGCTAATTCAAAATTATGGATCAGTGTTCATTAACGTTCTTCAATGTACCCAATGCTAGCTCTGTCTTCATTTTTGAGGATAAGTAAAATCCAGTGACCTTACCAGCGTGTAAATCGCTCCAAACAGTGCATTTTTGTGGATGTAATGAAGATTTATTTTTCATTCACTTTCATGGGCAACGAATTTGTTCGTTAACAAGTCCGGGTAACCTCATTGGAACTTTATCGCTAAACACAATTTGACGTCTATTTATAAGTTGTGCGAATGGAGAACCAGTATATGACCTTGACTTTCGTTTTCTGTTCAATTATTTCGTGTAGAGCAGCCGCCAATTTTCCTTTCTGTTTATTTTGCTTTCGAGTTTTTTGGTTCGCGGTATGCTGAAATCTTTCCTTCCTTTCAGTTGCGTCCACTACATTTTTACTGGAAATGCCCTGTACTCAATCATCCAATGCAATGTTTTGTTTCTGGTATCCAAAGATATGTCATACCATTCTTATGCATTCGGTTATCGAAAGCGATTTCACCGCCGTCATGTAGGCAATAAAAAATATGGTTTTAGGTCGTTCTCGCTTATCCGTGGCAGTAGAGTTTGGTGTAATATATTTCTCTAATAGTTTTGTTTTGACATAAGATGCTTTTGCTTGGAGGCGGCCTGCTGCTGGAATCTTTCTTTAGTTTTAGTTGTATTCGCTACCTTTTTACAGGATGTGCCCTATGCTAACTCATCCAATACAATGTTTTGTTTCTAGTATCCGAAGTTAAGTCATAACATTCTCATGCGTTCCGCTTCCAAAAGCGGTTTTACCGCCGTCACTGACTATTAAACAAACCAGGCTTTGGATTGTTTTCGCTTCTTCATGGCAGTTAATTTGATGTACTATTTTTCGCTGCTAAAAAGATATTTCTCTTAACCGATAAGGTTAAGTTATAACCGCGCTTGCTTTACGATTTAATAATTTCTGTTTTTGAACGTTTTTCAAGTGGATGGTGTAAAAAAAAAAAATTAAATTATTTTTGTAACAAGTATCTGTAGCTGCCTCAGTTGCGTAGTGTTTTTACTATCGAAATATGTCAACGATTTTCTGTTTGTTGTTGTTTTTTTCAACAGTTGCTGATAAATCACTTTACTCTATATGGCGAAAAATACGAATTAAATATTAAAACAAAAAAATTTATTAAAAGAAGAACGAGTATAAATAACACAAATGCAGATAAGCAGCTTCTTAGCTGATGTAGCTTCTTCTTATAAAGGGTTTTTCAACAAGAAGTTTGTCTTCTACAACGAAAAATTAAGATAAAGATAATTTCATTTTTTTTTTATTTTAGAAAGAGAAAAGTTCGTCAATTATGAATGAAAAATTATATACGGCAAATTTTCAGCACGACCACGCTGACAGATGTTGATTCTTTCCTCATAGTTTTTAATCACTTTTTGGCAAAATGGCGGTGTTATTTTGTTAATCACATCTGAAACTGATTCGATTCGGTTCGTATAGATAGGACAGATTTAACATATCCCCACAAAAAATAATCCAGTGGTTTTAAATCACACGATCTGGCTGGCCACTTAATTATGCGATCGGGAAATTTGATTTGCAATAAATTGGTGGTTTCATTGCCTGTGTGACATGTCGCAACTTGCTGTTGACATCACGTGATATGTATGTCGCCGATAATAGACCAAAATTTAGTTAGCCTCCCGTGATAGCGTGAGCCATTGACAATTCCCCTATTTTCAGGCTCATTTTCGAAAAAAAGACCAATCATGCCTCCATACTACATAGTGCACCATATGGTAACACGTTGAGCATGCAAAAGCTTCTCAATAATCACTCTAGGATTTTGAGAAGCCCAAATGGGGCAATTTTGTTTGTTGACATACCCTGACAAGTTCCCCACCGGGGGCACATTTATCAGTCTTTATGGATTACTCAACCATCTTAATCAAACCCCTGAAGGGAAGCAGGGTGTCAACTGGAAGCTCCACGTTATTTCCACGGGAATCACTAAGCCCCAGAGTTCCGCTAATTGTATTTTTTGCCTCTTAGCTGTTTCTCTGACTGATTGTTGAGGTTGGCCCTTCGGCAGTATCGTGGTGGCTGTGTGTTTCGCGACCTTTAATAACACCAACGGGTGAATGATCCGGATCCAGTAAGTGAATGCTGCTCATGTGATCTGGTTCAGGAGTTGGATAGTCTGCAACACTTCAGCAAGTAGTAGTGGTTTGCAACCCTGCTTTGGAACTGCTGAAATTGCAACTAGGAATGTCCTAGAATTAGTTCTCGGCTTCCTAGGGCATGAATGACGTTGCTTTTTATTCCCAGTGGTTTGATCACCACCTGATTAAGGCCTACAGCCAGCTGCAGATGTAAATCTTATCACGAAATACCTATACCCTGGCAAGTGAAAATGGGCTTCGTCTGAACAAAATGATTTATTCACAAAAAGCAATCGGTTATTGCAGTCAGCTTCAATTCTTGCACCAATTGAGCATTGTAAGGCTTTAAAGTCAAATCCTCACGCAAAATTTGCAATGTGGTGATTTTGGATAACCCCAACTGCTGAGACGTCGTGTAACTGACAAATTTGGATCTGCTTCAACACTGTGGCTCACGGCTGCGATATTTTAAGTTGAATGAACCGGTCGAACACGCGTTGGTGTTGGTTCGCACATTTTGTATCGAACCTGTCAACTCAAATTTAACGACCAAATTCGGTCGGTTAGTTTCGGTGTCAGAAGAACGATTATGTTGTCCGAAAATATCACGAATTTTACGAAATGTAACTTTAACAGAACCACCATTTTCTACTACGAATGCTGCGAATACGTCAAAAAACTAAATGTTAAAACTATCATGTTGTTTAGCGTTGCCACAATTGAAAAATAAACTTCTTGTTGAAAAACCCCAAAGTTCTTCCATAGTTCAAGCAACGATTTTCAAGCTGCATTTTTGGTTCTTTTTTTTGTTTTTTGCTTTTTGGTGTCGTAAAACATTTAGTTTTCGTGAGCAGCTCATAAGCAACAGAGTAACACAATTTAATTTACCTACCGCATTCGCAGTACCCATTAAATATCCGTGGATACTTTTCTTCAACACTTTTTTAAAATCAATTGTCAAGTGTTTGCCCAAGTGCTTTTCATAAATGTTTTCTGACGGGTTTAAAAGTGCAAAATTAATGCCGTATTCTTTCTATAGTGAAATCTTTTGTTGTAATTAATTAATTCTTTATTTATTTAGTGGCAGGTGTTTGTTTGCATTTTCAATAAAATTTCGTTGCAATATTATTATATATACGTTAAATAACTTTGGGGATAACTTTTAACGTCATAACGTGTGACAATGGAAAGCAAGAAAATCAAAATGTTTCAAGAATTCTGGGTAAGTTTTGATTTTAATGCGACTATAATGTGTGTGAAGTAACATTTTTATTTAATTAGCAGAGACTTGAACCATTTTTTTTTTAAACATAGCTAATTTTGCAATTAACAGAGCACTGTTAATTACTATTTTTAACATCGAGAAGATTTATAATGTGTTATATAGTGGGTGGACAAATTTGAAGTTAGGAAGTTAGACAGACAGCGTAGTTTTTAAATAGCGAAGAACATTTTTAGCGGCTGTCTGTTGGTGGCAACTTCAAAACGGATTTAATAATATCGAGTCATCGGCATAGTGGGTGTAACTCAAAAAATCATATCTCCAAATGCGGATTGAATCCAGACATAGACTACATATACTGTATGAATCTACTAGTCCTGAGCTACTTCAACTATGCCGGTGAACCGATTTATATCTTCTCTAATTATCTGTTTTATTCACTTCAAAATCCTATTTGTTCATATGATTTTTTCTTTAAAAAAATTTGCAGGAATTTTGTTCCGAAATACGTATTAAAACTTTTAAAAGAGCTGGCAGTATTTTTTCATAAAATTTTTAATACTTTTTTTTTAATAGAATTTAATCATTTATAGCAATAAAGTTCATTTTTAATGTTCATTTAATTTTAACAAAGCAATTAGCAGTATGTGGAACATATTTAATATTTTTGTAGGACATATTTAACTTGCGTATTTATCCTCACACCCTTTCTATTATTCCGTTTATTCTATGAATTGGGCATACATCATGGCCTGAAAAACATTTCCAGGACAAAACACTGCCGCCGCCATGTTTCACAGTAACTTTTGTAGAACGTGTATTAATACGTTGTCCCTTGCGTTTCTAACTAAAATTATGTCATCGTAATCCTTTAAATTGGTGGTCCAATTTTGGAAGTCTAATGCTGGCGAGTAATTGGAATCGTTAATAAATCACAGTTACTTCGTATAAAAACAAAAACGAAAAAAAGAATTGACATCACAGAATTGTAAGAAGCAGCTGTTGGTCATTTTTTAATATTTTATATGCATTTTCGTTTGGTCACTTGCTAAATATTTCGCAACCATTCATTTGTTGTTCATTCGGGAATCCACAATATGATTTTGCTCAAAATCGCCATCAAATATTTCCATGTAAAAAGCAAAACATTTCAAGAAAATGTACGCGTGTATGAAAAATTATTTATTTATTAAATTTTTACAAAATCAAATTAAAAATTGTTTTATAAGATTTAATACCCAATACCCGTATGGGAATAGATCCAATCTACGTAACTTGTAAGACGTGCAAAACCAGTTGGACAACCTATTATACAACCATAGTCACCGAGAAACGAAAACACACCAATTTGTACGTTATCGGATTCCAATACCAAAGGACCACCAGAATCACCGAAGCACACCGATACACCACTTTCAGTGCCAACGCAAATATGATTTGCTGCAACAAATTCTGGATAATGCTTCTCACATAAACTCTCTTCAGATACCTGAGTTCGTGCATATTGTAGTTTTTTAGGGTGTTGTCTGATATTTTTCCTTATTCTGCCCCAACCAGACGTAATAACATGCTCACCAGCATAAGAGGAGTAAGAACTGCCACGGGCAGGTAATTTAATCACTTGAATTGTAGTTGATAATATCACCGATGGTATTTTAATTAAAGCAATATCAATCAACCAGGTTTTTTTATCCCAGCCAGGATGGATGATGATAGCATCACTATTCACCATATAGCTGACTTCAGATTTTTTATAAAAAATAGAACCCAGATATACATATACCCAGCTGACATCATCATCAACACAATGAGCAGCGGTCAACACCCATTCACTACCGATCAAAGAACCACCACACCAACTATCAGAGAATGCGCTTACCAGCTCCAAACCAACTTGATAAGGAAATTGACCATTCGTGGCAGTCTTGCCATTGATAATGCGACCTTCCTTTATAGCTGGTGGCACAGCACATGTTAAGTTGCTTTCAGCTCCTCCTAAATCAATAGCTGAAGCGATAGGTAGAATAACAGCCAAAACAGTTAATAATTTCATGCTGTTGCCGCAAAATAAAACTGATAAAAACTGACTCCTTCTCTGAAATCGCGGGAACTCTTATACAAAAATTTTTAATTTTTTCGATAATAGAATAAATAGTTTTGTTATTGTTATTTAAAAATCAATACGAAAATATCGATAAGGTCGCCATATAACAATTTTTAATTCGGAAGTCATAAATATTCTCTGTTTACTGTACTATTTCTTTTGTTATCGTGAATTATTTGCAAAGTTTTGTGTGTGAAGTCCAATGATTAATAATTTTTTAGTTTTAATCAAGAAAGTGCTTTGCACAAATTATTAAGTAGTTTTTTTTTGGAATTTCAGAAACGCAAGGAATTTTTAATTACGAACCACAAATTTCGTATCTGCCTTTTGCATTATTTCTTTACCGTTTCACGCTGTCTGAAGTAGACAAACCATGAATCGAAATATCTTTGTATACTTAGGACTCCTTTGGTGTCCATTTATTAACGCAATCTAAGTTGTTGAGTTAACTGTCACATTGGCTACTAACCACCAGATGATTGCTTCAGTGGTTGCCTAAGCTCGGATCATAGCCGCCACTGACTAAACATAATTTTTGTTAATATCCATTAAAGAAACTCCTGCTTGTTCAGATGTTTGAAGTTACACAGAAGAAGCGAAGCAATATGGCAGGAATAACACGTGGAACAACCGGAAACCGTTAGTGACTTTTCTTCTGGTTTCCCAATACTGTTATTTTTTTTTAGCAGAAGTCGGCGCGATTACGGTGTGTTGCGATTGCTAAGCCAATGGTAACATCTCTACATCTTACTGTTACTGACAGCCAGCAGAGCAGGTTCTTCTTAGATTTTTTATTTAATAAAAAAACCTAAATTTTTTTTTGTTTAATTTGTTCATGAGGAAACTAACCTCCAAAATGAGTTGGTGGATACGCAATTTCAAACTTAATCTAATTGAAGTTCAACTGGAATACACCGTTGCTCCCTTACCGGTTTTCTTTTCTGCTCAAATAAAGTTCGTTTTTTTTTTGTTTGTTTGCGTGACTATGATTTATAATATAAAGTGCGAATCAATGTCATGGCGAACTTGAGCTTAACTTAAAATAATAGTTTAATTGCAATTTTAAACAGTTCGAATATTCTAACAGTTTTGCAGTAAAATATATTTTTTCTGGTCCATTTATTTATGTCAAGGCTACAAAACCACTACAGATGATATTATTCGAAATGTATGCAAATTTTTGCAATAGATAAAATTTTTCTATTATGGCCAAAATTAGTTGGTGCTCTGTGTAGGTGTTCTCTAAAGTATTATTCCGTGAATAAACGTTTAGTTTATTGAGTTCTTTTGTTGCAAAATAATTACGCACAACTGCAAGAGTTTTAATTAAATTACCCGTTTTATTTAGACGATTATTCACGTTAATACACCACCGACTTTGCGACTTTAAGGTATAAAAACATCTGCGTCAACTTTATCTTATCTTCTACTGAGTGGTTCTTGAATTTACCAAAAACCCATTAGATGTGGATTGTCGTTATCGTTATTCAGTGTACGTATGTTTGGTTGTGTGTCTTCTATTTCTATTACTAATTCTTAATCTTGGTTTTTGGAATTTTAATGCGGCATGTTGTTGTTGTTGTTTTTTGTTCGCTAGTTTTCTTAGAAACTCTTGGATTTGTTTATAGACACAATAAAAACTAATTTTGTTGATAAATTATAATTTTTTTGTTTAAAAAAAAAAAAGTTAAGCAAGTTTTAATCGCTTAGTCAATTTAATTTAATTTAAGGCAATTTAGTTAAGGTTCGAATGGTAAGACCATAAACAATATCAAAGTTGTTATTATTTTAAATTAGATTTTATTGATTCGAATAAAATTTATATATACCTCGATTAATCGAATAAATATTAATCGAATAAGCATTAATCGAATAAGCATTAATCGACTTAAATCAAATGATTTTAAATTGACAAAAGTAATGCTCAGAGTCAATGCTGTCTAAGGAAGTGTTAAAAGGACTCTATTTGGGTAAAACTCGTGAAAATTAATCAACTATGAAGCCACAGTTTAATGGGGGCTTAACAATTTAGTTTTGTATAGACTGAATCTTACTCTTCGAAATTTGGATTACAATTGAATGCTATGTAATAAAATACTTAAGTTTAAGTGGCAAAAAAGCAAATAGAAATAAAAATACTAGTTTGCTACAGGCAGGGTGATTTAAATACACGCATCCGTTTTAACTTTACTCTTAAACAGTCCGGCCCTCGTGCTGTATTGCAACAAGGAAACCCGGAACGAGCTATTAAATCCTATATATGTAAGAAAAAAATTCAGCTTTTTAATAATAGGAAAATACAGCTGCGATCAATATAATAGCAACACGAACAAAAATATACTGACTCGGTTTACATCTGTTTAACTGTTGGGCCGATTCAAATTAAAAACAAAATTATAAATCCTTTGATGTTATTGTTTTATTATCATAAGAAACTTATTTGGTTTTTTTCTAAAGTTTATAAAACGCCAATAAATTTAAACAAAAAATTTAAAAACTACACAGTCAAAATAATAGCACTTCAGTTAATTTTTAACAAAATTTAGTTGATCTTTCTTAAAATAAATGAAAAATTGTCGCCTGCCATTTGTTTGTTCCCATGGAATTTTTTTCACAGCCTGCCAGAGTCCTTTAACACTCGTTGGATTTATTGTAGATACACCCTTCTTTATTTTCGTCAATAGATTTTCAATAGAGACTGTGCAGGTCACTCCATTACATTGATAGAGTTATCGTTGAGCCATTTTTTTTTGGCATTTTTCTGGTGTGCAGCGGCATTTCGTGGGAAGCATATGGCAGCATAATTTCATTGCAGACTTTTACATAAGCCGATGAATCCATAACGAGTTTGATCCAATATACAAGAACCACACCTTAATGCAAGCAGTAACCCCATACCATAATACCATGACCTCCTTGTTTAATAGTTTTTGCTTGTGTTGTTTGAATTGTGGCTTGTATTCGCTGTTAAGTGGCCTACGGACAAAACATCTGGAACCCTTTCCACCAAGAAGAACAATTTTGGATTCGTCAGTCCATAGCCCATTTCTCCACTTTTCCTTTGGCCAACTTAGATGCGCTTTAGCAAAAGCTAAAATCCGTTTAGCAACAGGCTTACAAGAAAGGAGCGGCCCTTATCGAAGACTACAGGCGTTGAGGCTGCTGTCTCGAAGTCTGCGGCAAAGAAGTTCCATGTTTCCCAGCACATTCAATATTTTTTTGAGCTCTGTAGCTGTCATAAAGGGATTTTCTTTAGTCGTGCGTGTTGTTTTACTATTAAGGGTGACAAAACTCGCATCCTACTACGGGACTCAACTACGAGGTATGATCAAAAAATATCCATTATTTTCAATTTTTCAAAATGTATTTTTTTTTATTCATCAATAACTATCTTGTCCCCTTCAAAGTAATCGCCCTCAGATACAATACACAAATGTCAGCGTTTTTTCCAATTCTCGAATCACTTCTGAAACGCGCTTTTTGGTATCGCCAACAGCTCCTCTTTCGATTTTTTTTTATTTCCTCAATCGTAGCACAACATTTTCCATTCATCGGTGTTCAGCGGGGTCCAAGTCCTGTGAATACGGTGGTTGAAGCAGGATTACGGTTTGTTTTTGGCCAAAAACTCAGGCACAAGCATCGTTGTTTGAGCTAGTGCGTTATCATGGTACAAAATCCATAACTGGTTTTTCCACAATTTTGTGCAAATGTGATAAATTGCTGCGCGCAAACGGCGCATAAATTCAAGTTAGTATAGTGGTATTGTGGCAAGGATTCATAATGCACCATGCCATTGCATTCAAAGAACACAATCAGCAAAACCTTCACATTTGACCGAAGTTGACGTGTTTTTTTCGGTCTTGGCTCTTCTGAGAGCTTCCATTGGGATGATTGGGCTTTAGTTTCAATGTCATAGCCATACACCCATGATTTGTCATCAGTTATGACTTTTTTGAGCAAATCTGGATCGTCCTTTACGACGTTCAACAGCTCTTGAGCGATGTCCATGCGACGTTGCTTTTGCGCAAAATTTAGCAATTTTGAAACAATCTTCACTGCCGCACGTTTCATGCCTAAAACATCCGTAAAAACTGCTTGACATGAGTCGAACGATATGTCAACATCATCAGCTACCTCTCTAATAGTTTCACTATTCACAAGTTTCTTCACTGCTTCAATGTTTTCATTGGTTGTTGATGTGCTCGGGCGACCAGGACGAGCATCGTCATTGACATTTTGTCGACCTTCCTTAAACCGGTCATACCACAATTAAAACTTGTGTTCTGCTCATAGCAGAGTCGCCAAATGCCACAGTCAACATTTCCTTGCACATTTAATTTCATTTTTTACACAAAACTTAATACAGTTTCTTTGATCCATTTTTTCGAATCGAAGACCACACCAAAATACGATTAACTTTTTTATTCGTCAAAAACTATTCAGCAAGGAGAATATATACGAATATACGCAGCTGACGATGCTTCTATTCTTCCAAAATTCGTAAGCAATTTTCGCACACATTCTGCAACATTACCATGATTTTCAAAGTAATGTCGCAATATTTTTCAGCGTTGTTGTGTCCGATTATCCTTCTACCTTCACCACCTGTTTCATCTTTTCTCTATGTCTTTCCTAAGAGAATGTAGCACGGTGCTTGACTAAATAGGCATTGTTGCCTGAAGTGCTACTTCTCTTTATAAATACAACTGTCGTTCCCATCTTTATGAAAAATCACTCTTATGGTGGCCTGGATTGATAGTGATTTCGAAGCTTTTATAAAAATAGTATTTTTAGGCGGCTGTCGATGAGATTAAATTTTTTAAAAATTTTCTCAGTCATGATTTCCCTCTAAAAAAATTGTGTAAGTCAAAGTTTTTCTCTAAAAAAAATTTACGTCATAAGTTTGCTATAGAAAATTTGATCTAGTCATAATTTTTTCATAAAAGTCACTACTCTTCTATTAAAAAGTCACTATTTTTCAACTCATAATTTGTTTATTAAAAAAAAATTCATCAATCATTATTTTTGTTGAAAATTTTCATCAATCATAAAATTTTTATAAAATTTTCATCGGTCATAAGTCAATTTCGGTCATAAGAAAATTATTAGCCATAATTTTTCTATAGAATATTTTCATTTGCCATAATTTTTCTATAGAAAATTTTCATTAGCCATAATTTTTCCATAGAAAATTTTCATTAGCCATAATTTTTCTATAGAAAATTTTCATTAGCCATAATTTTTCTATAGCAAATTTTCATTAGGCATTTTTTTTTTTATAGAAAATTCTCATTAGCCATAATTTTTCTATAGAAAATTTTCATTAGGCATAATTTTTCTAAAAAAAATTACATTAGGCCTAATTTTTCTATAAAAATTCTCATAAGGCATAATTTGTCTATAGAAAATTCTCATTAAGCATAATTTTCCTATAGAAAATTCTCATTAGGCATAATTTTTCTATAGAAAATTATCATTAGGCATAATTTTTCGATAGAAAATTATCATTATCCGTAATTTTTCGATAAAAAGTTATCATTAGCCATAATTTTTTTATAGAAAATTCTCATTACGCATAATTTTCCTATAGAAAATTCTCACTAGGTATAATTTTTCTATAGAAAATTCTCATTAGCCATAATTTTTCTATAGAAAATTTTCATTAGCCATAATTTTTCCATAGAAAATTTTCATTAGGCATTTTTTTTATAGAAAATTTTCATTAGGCATAATTTTTCTATAGAAAATTCTTATTATTCATAATTAGTCATAATTTTCAATAGAAAATTTTCATTAGGCATAATTTTTCTATAAAAAATTTTCATTAGGCATAATTTTCCTATAGAAAATTCTCACTAGGTATAATTTTTCTATAGAAAATTCTCATTAGCCATAATTTTTCTACAGAAAATTATCATTAGGCATAATTTTTCTATAGAAAATTCTCATTAGGCATAATTTTTCTACAGAAAATTCTCATTAGCCATAATTTTTCTATAGAATATTTTCCCTTGCCATAATTTTTTTATAGATAATTTTAATAAGCCATTATTTCTCTATAGAAAACTATCATCAGCCATAATTTTTATATAAAAAACTATAATTAATTAAAAAATAAACCTTTTTGAATTTCTTTGTAAAATCTTTTTAGTATTTTTTCATTTTGGCGATAAATTTGCTAATCTGGCAACATATATACCTACGACTAGATTAGGTTACTCAATTTAAAGATTTTTCTTCTCTCTTCTCTCACACTGTAAATATTTATCACTACTTAAGATAAGATTTCCTTTTGTCAATTTACTTGTCGTTCATACTGTAGCGATGTGTCATCTCTTGTCAACTTACAAAAAATACAATTGACAAGTTGTATATTTTTCGTACTTCCCTTCTGACTGCAAAAAACAAAAAAAATTACTGCCGTTGTTGTTGCAGTTTATTAATGACTGATGAAGCCGCTGCTGTTGCCCCATTAATGGGCGACCATGCAACATTTAAACAACATGCAAAAAAATAAATTTATATTAAAAGTAATTTGTAGCTGATCACACCCAAGTTTATATTTAGTTGGTTGTGTTTCTTCTTCTGCTCTTGAGTTTTGTTGTTGTTGCTGTTGTTAGGCATTTAAGGGTTTCAGTTATGGTTCATGCAGATGGATGACAAAGAAACGCACAAAGTTTAATATGGGTGTAGTTTTTTATTTTTTTTAATATTTTTTTTTTGTGTAAATTTTTGCGCAAAGCAGCAATGTCAGGGCTACAAACACGGCACGCCAACATTTGTTTGTATGTGGATTTTTTTTGCTCTATCTAAAAAAAAATTATAAAAAATTGTATGCATTTTCTAAACGTTGCCCCTTTGTTTATTGAAGCTCTTAAATAAAAATAATTGTGGGCAGCAGGCGCCTTTGTTTTGCAGAAATTTATAAATTTTTAGGTTTTTTTTTAAATTTGATTAAATTTAACAAAATTTCATTTTTTGTTTGCGTTTGAAGAATTGAAAAAATACCCTTGACGTTGTCCAATAGTAAGTTAATAATGGGCTTTTCAACAAGAAGTTTGTTTTTCGATTGTGGCAACACCAACAACATGATAGTTTTGACATTTAGGTTTTTTTGACGTATTCGTAGTAGATGGATTGGCACGAAAATCGCATTAAAATCCACTGTGAAAATGGTGTGGTGCTGTTAAAGTTACATTTCGTAAAATTCGTAATATTTTCGCACAATATAAATGTCCTTCTGAGACCGCTATTCAAAATTTGTTCCTTAAATTTGAGTCGACAGGCTCGATACAGAATGTGCAAACACAAATGCGTATTCGACCGATTGGTTCAACTAGAAGCTTTGCAGTCGTAAGCCGCTGTGTTGAAGCAGATTCAAATTGTTTAATTATCCAAAACTACGACATGGCTCATTATGCGTAAGGATTTGACTGTAAAACCTTACAAGTTCCAACTGGTGCTGGAGTTGAAGCCGACCGACTATTCACATCGCCGTTAATTCGCTCAATTCATTTAGGAATAATCGGCTGGTTTTTCTGAGAAACTCATTTTTTTAGACGAAGCCCATTTTCAGTTGTCAGGGTGTGTCAACAAGCAAACTTGCCGAATTTGGGCTTCTGAAAATCCTAGAGCGATTATTGAGAATCCTTTGCATTTCCAACGTGTCATTGTATGGTGCGCTATGTGATCTGGAGGCATGATTGGGCCATTTTTTGTTTTTTCGAAGTTGAGGTTGGAAGTAGGGCAACGGAAAATGTTTTACGCTGTCTCGAGATGCTAGCAACTCAATTTTGGCCTAGTATTGTGACAACGTTGACTTGTATCAAACAGGACGTTGCCACATTTCGCACTGCCAATGATACGATCAATTTATTGCAAGCCAACTTTCTCCAGCGCATAATTTCACAACAATCAGCAGTTAAGTGGTCAGCTAGATTGTGTGATTTAACACCACAGGATTATTTTTTGTGGGCCTATGTTAAGGACAGGGTCTATACGCAGCCAATGGAATCGATTTCAGCCCGAAACCTTAAAATCGGTGATGTGATTAATGAAATAGAACCGCCATTTTGCTTTGTTGAAAGCATCGATATCTGTCAGCGTGGTCGAGGGGTAGACATTCTCTCTCTCTCTCTTTTGTTTTATTTTGTTTTAGAAAACAAACTTCTTGCTGAAAAACCCTTTATATAAAATGCAACATTTGTCAATTTAAATATGTTTGCGTGGCACTCTTAATAATGATTGACCATGTCATTCGTAAACAGTGTTAAATAAATAAAAAAATAAAAATTACAACCAACATTTGCTGCAAAAAATACATTTTGTTAATTTGAACTGCAGCCACTCAAAACAACTTCATAAATTTTGTAACGAACTGAACTGTACGTATAGCAGCAGTTCACTGCCTTTTAATTTGTTTACCACACATGTCAATGAACTCAATGTATTTGTTGTTGTTTTTTTATATATATTTTTTTGTTTGTTTGTTTTTATTGTTGCTTGTTTTTTTTTTATTTCTCAACTTAATTTGCTGTTTTTAATTGATTTTTTTTTGCTGTTGGCGGCGTAAAAGCTGAAGTCATAAATACTTGTACCCACCCACCAGCCCTGCAATGAAGTTATATTTTTTTAAAAAGGAGTTTTTATTTTGAACGACTTTAAAAACGAATTGTGAATGGTTTTTTGTTGCTGCAGAACTCTGGTTTTGTGGACCAAGTTTAGCTAAGGGTTTCCACATAAAAACTCTGATCAATTTTGGCGATGTGTTTTAAAATGGCAGTGGCCGAAAGACCGTTATTTTACAAATTGGTCTCATTGCCAGAATATAATGAAGGAACCAAAAACTAAAAGGTGTCCTTCCTACCCCTGTACACAACCCATGTCTTTTTATGCATCTTTAATAATGTACGTTACAGATAGTCTAGCGCAGGGTTAAAGGGTGTGCGAATAGAGATGCCAGAAAGTAAAAAGTTTACCCATTACAAGACACGTTTTGTCTTTACATACGAGGGCTGCTATTTATATTTGTGGCCAAAGGATGAATACACAGGCGTTTAAAGACAAAATCTATTTTATTGTTTTTCAAAATATTCTCCATGAAGATTTATACACTTTTGCATGCGTTGGAGCCAATTTTCAAAGCACTTTTTCCAACCCCCGATTTAGGTACTTCTAAAACATGGGTTTTGAATGTAGAAACTGCTTCTTTAGGTGTTGGAAACCGTTGTCCACGTAGTTTTTTCTTGATGTTCGAAAACAAAAAGAAGTCATTAGGTGCCAAGTCAGGCGGATGACCCATCAATTCAATGTTTTGCCCTGTCAAAAACTCCACTGTTTCAGTCGATCGGTGACAGCTCGCATTGTCGTGATGCAGAATGATGCATTTTTTCTTTGACTTTTCCCGAAGTTTCTCAAAGACTTCTGGCAAACAAATAGTGGTGTACCATGCCGAATTAACCGTCTTACGTTGCTCTAATGACACAGTCGCCACATGACCGGTAATGCCGAAGAAACGGGCAACCATTTGCTTTGATGTGCTTCTTCCACGAATAACTTTGGTGGGATTTCGTTCGTCTTGAAAGACCCATACGGTGGATTGCTGTTTTGTTTCATGATCATATGAGTATATCCATGATTCGTCACCTGTGCAGATATTATAAACTGCTTTTGATGCACCTGGAGCGAATTTCTGCAACATTTTCTTGCACCAATCAACACGAGCATCCTTTTGTGCGTTTGTCAGGTTATGCGGTATCCAACGTGAACAAACCATTTTCACATGCAAATGTTCATGCAAGATCTTATTGATGCTTGTCATACTAATCCCTACAGATGCCTCAATCTCGCGATATGTTACATGACGATCATGCTTTACCAGCTCATGCACAGCTGCAATGTTTTCTGGCACAACAACCGTTGTTTGACGACCTTCACGGGATTCGTCCTGGAGTGATTGTCAGCCACGATTGAATTCGTTATACCAATTTTTAATGGTGCTGTAAGAAGGTGTTTCATTACCATATAAGGAATTAAGTTCATCTGTGCACTGTTGTCGTGTCAGGCCACGTCGAAAGTTATGAAAAATTATTGCACAAAAATGTTCACGAGTTAATTCCATTTTCTTCTAAAATCACTTTTTCAACCTGCTATCACTAACACTAACAACAATAAAATGACAAAATGTTTTGGTTGAGGTTATGTTTAACAATGTGAAGGTTGCACTCGGAACAGCAGCTGGTGCCTAGCAACAGTCAGTGTTACCAGGCCAGAAATATAAATAGCAGCCCTCGTATCTTGTCAAATGAATTTTTTTTTCGTTTGGGCCAGTACTCAGGGGTTGACCCCTACTCAGGCAATGCATTGTACCAGAACTAAGAAATTAGGTTATTGGAAGGAGGAAAGTGGGAGAGTAGTGTTTTTGAACATTCCGTTTGAATTTTTCTACATTGAAAGTGACAGGAAAGACCTCTGGATGGGCTCTCAACGAAAATAGAGTCAAACGCAAAAACGTGCGAGTTTTAGAAACAAGTTTCTTAATTTATTGTAGTAACGATAAAAGAGTAAAACACAACCCACATTACGTCGATACTCTTGAGCATAAATAGAGTTTGATAACTTACCGACCCCAATGAGCCTCTTGGCATTCTCCTGCACGCGGTCGAGCAACTCCTACTCGAGCAACTTTGACATGAGAGCTGTATTCCACCTTTGGACGAATATAGCTGGTATAAATAGGACGAAGAACGGATGGAGTGAAGTATCTCTTACACCGTTTTAGAAAACCGAAGCACTTGAACTGAACATCACATTGAATTTTCATGCCAAGAACATCAAGAGCTTCCAAATTCGTAATACCTATATCACCCATAGTGACAGGTAAGCATCATTTCTGAACACAGATCTATGCGTAAGCAATGTTGCATTGGCGTCGTACGGGCATTAAAATCGACGCTATTCGCACGACCCCATTCGGAGATCGGCGCCAGATCGTGATTGAGCGTATCATTCATGTTCCGCCTTTTAAAACTCACCTCCAACTGGTTCGTTCTATTGTCAAATGAATACGAATGACAAATGGTGCTGTCATCTGCGAAAGAGTATGTAGGGTTAAAGAAATAGGGTAGAAGAAAGAACGGAACCTTGCGGTACCTACTCCCCTAAATTAATCTTGAACTCGTTTGATGAAATTCCATCTACAACAACTCGCACTACAGTGCGATTCCTCAGAAAACTCGATATAACTCCGAAGATCATGCATTATATAGCACACACTATCAAACGCCTGAAAAATATCTAGAGCCATCACCTTACTCTGTCCGAAATGATGTATGAAGTTGCACCGACAGGAAAGCCAGCAAGTCGTTCGTGGGTCGCTAAGTAAACCGTTGGACTCCAGGTATCTCACACGATGAAAATTAATCATACTTTCCATCATTTGAGAAAGTCAGAACAAATTGCAGTTGTGCGCTAATTGTCTGCGTTGTAAGCCTTACCCTTTTTGGGCAATGGCGTTGCCTTAGCAACCTTCCAACACTTTGGAAACTGACTGGTATGATAAAACATGCTGAAAAGGTTTGCTAAAAGACGGAATGCACTGTTTCAAGACCAGTGCTGGTATCCCATACGGCCCAGGAGACTTGCTGACGTCGAGATTTGCTGCTTTTTAACCCCTCGAAAGAATAATTTCGGCACAGTAACGAGTACTCTGCCGAACTCGGGTGGTGGCTGACTACTTTCCGGCAAATAGGAATTAATTGGCATTAATTAATTTAGGGCAGATGGCTCTGAAAACAAAGAACAGTAGAAAATAAATTTCCAAAAATTAAAGGGTGTTAAAATAACTAAGAAGTAAAGGGTGTCCCTACACAAATGACATATCTGTTATACGCATTTTAAAAAGTGCCTGCTACAGATAGTCTAGCAATGGTTCTTTAGAAAAACAAAACGCAGTAAAAAATTTTTGTTGTTAAAGGGTGTGGCAATAGAAACTTAGATAACAAAAAATTTACCATACAAAACACATATATTTTTATGTTTGTTTGAAATGGAATTGACAAATGGCCTAAAAACAAAGAGCAGTAAAAAATAAATTTATAGATTAAAGGGTGTTTCCCCGTAAAGAATACATAAATTAATTAATTTTTTTTTTAATTAAGGGCCTTTGCTTTGCTCATGAGAAGGCAATATAGCGTCATTGTCAGAAAATAATAAAAGAACTAAGAAGTAAAGGGTGTCCCTATACAAATTACGTGTGTTTTCTACGCCTGTTTTAAAAGTGTTACAGATAGGCTAGCGATGGTTCTTTAGACAAAAAAAAAACGGCAAAAAAAAACGTTTGTAGTTAAAGGGTGTGTCAGTAGACATGCTAGAAAACAAAGAATTTCACTATACAAAATTTGTACATTTTTTACGTATTTTTTCAAAAATAAATTGGCAAATGTCCCTAAAGGGTGTTCCCTGTGGAGCATAGAAACAATAAATTTTTAATAAAGTGGATGCAATTTTTATATTTATAGACCTTTGCTTTAAGCTGCGGAAGGCAGAAGTTGAAACTTTTAAAATTATAAATTGGTTAGAAAACAATAAAAAAAAGTAAAAAGTAAAGGGTGCCCCTACACAAAACAAAAGTGTTTTTAACATATTTTTAAATGTTACAGATAGTCGATGGTCGCTGGCTGCTTAGAGAAAAACCCATCAATAATTTACTTTAATGTGAAAGGGTGTGTCAATAGAATCTTAAAAATTACTATGTCTGCACTGAAATATTAAGCATAGCTATAAAATAAAGGGTGCTTTGCTAGAGATGTGATTTTAGGTCGCTATTTAAAAACAAAAAAAAATTATTATTTTTTAAAGGGTGCGATTTTTAGAAATTGTAGACATTTTTTTTTGCATCGTAGCAAACAGAATTAAAAACAGAATGCCGATTATCGCTAATCTTTTAAGTTGTTGTATTTTGGTTTTATTCGATTTTTTCAAAACGGATTTTTATGCAAAAATTATTTATTTATTTTTATTCGCACAAAAATAGCGATGAAAAACGATGACTTTAAAAGTGGTCTTTAAAAGTGGACACAAAAATCACAATAAAACTTCAAAAATAAAAAAATGTCTTGCAGCAAATCAAAATTTTTATGTTTGATTTGATTAAAATAATTAATTAATTAATAAAATAATTAATAAGAAATACCAGTATTAGTTGCAATCCAATCTAAATAGCTGGTAAGTCGAGTAAAGGCAGCTGGGTAACCCTTGGCACAACCCTCAGTGCTGCCAAACGATGTCAAACCAATTTGAATATTTTCATTTTCCAAAACCAAAGGACCGCCAGAATCACCACGGCAGGTGGAACCACCTTCGCTTGTGTCAACGCAAACATGTGAAGAAGTAATTCGGCTACCGTAAGTCATACGACACTGGCCGTTGCTAATAACTCTTAGATGAGTATATTGCAAGCTTTTGGAAATAGACGAGGCTTCATCAGATATTCTGCCCCAACCAGAAGCAATAACAGTTTCATCCATATAAGCAGAATAATAGCTGGACATGGCAGGCAATTCAACAATTCCAATTGTAGCAGATAAAGATACCGCGGGAATGTTAATCAGAGAGATGTCATTTCTTGTAGTTTTTCTATTCCAGCCAGAATGAATGATAATATCGTCCGCTGTAACGGTAAGGCTGACTTCAGCCTTTGTACGTAAAGTAGCACCCAAATGAACAGTTGCAGTTCGAACACCTTCAGTACAGTGGGCAGCAGTTAATACCCATTGATCAGCGATCAAAGAACCACCACACCAAGTAGTGGCAGTTGAACTCCTTTTTAAGGATAAACCAACTTGATAGGGAAATTGACCTACCGAGGCACTATTGCCATTACTAATGCGACCTTCCTTCTCCACAACAGGCACTACCAGACTCTCTGACTTGATTTCATTTCCCCGCAAATCAAAAGCTGAAGCGATGGCTAAAGCCAACGAAAAAACAAATATAAATTTCATGCTGCTGTCGTCTACAAAAAGAATGAAACTGATGCCATTTCAAAAATCAAGCCAATTTTATATTGTAAAATTTTTTACCAAAATCCAGACTTTTTTTTTTTTTTTGATAAGATTAATCAATCTCGGCATCAGTCAGCACTTAATAAATATGGGATTTTATAATAAATTTTATTCAAATAGCAATAAATTCTCAATAATCAAGCAAGATTTACAATTTGCATTTGCACTCAAGGTCTTTGCAATATCAAATGCAGTTTATTTGATTAAATGCAACAAAAGATGATAAAATAACGGGTATTATCCCATAAAACATTCTTATTATTAGAGATTAAATTTATTGAATCATTTTAGTAAATCTAATCTAAAAACGGCAGCTGTTTTATTGTCTTATGACGGCACGGCGCGGCACGGCACGGCACCATAACATTTTTGAATGCATTTTAATTTGCAAGGAATTTAAAGTAATTAAAGACGAAGTGTTAGATTACCAGTAATGCAACACCAACGGCAACATTGTTTTGGTGGTTCCCTTTATTGGGAGTATTTTAAGTTGGCAACACTTTTTAGCCGGCAGCATTTTGCCAGCTGTCAAGTGATTATTGTTCAGTTTGATTTGGCATTTCAACATGAATAGACAGCACTTTCAAATTGTACAAATTGAGCGTTGAAAACAAGCCTGTCCATGATATCGCTTCACATAAGCGAACTTTGTTTAGCGATGAAGCTCACTTTTATTTGAATGGACTGCCATGTGTGTTAAGATACTGTTACACATCTGGTGAGATCATTGTTCCGTACTTCCTTAAAAACGATGCTGGTCAGAACGTTACAGTCAATGCTGACCGCTATCGAGCCATAATTGCTGACTTTTTCTTTCATCAAGCTGCGGTTCCCAATAAAACGTCGTAACATATCACACAGCTCGAGCCACGATTGATCTATTGAAGGAAATGTTTAGTAATCGCATAGTTTTAAGTTTCGGAACCCCTAACGATTTTGGCATCCGAGATAGATCGTGTGTTTTAACGCCCTTAAACTATTTTCTGTGGGGATATGTGAAGTTGCTAGTCCACGCCGATAAGACTGACTCCATTGCTCCGTACTTCTTTAAAAACGACGCTGGTCAGAACTTCACAGTCAAGAATTGCTTAATTTTTCTTCCATCAAATGAATAGCGACATTGTGCAGGTCAACTCTGCGGTTCCCAATAAAACGTCGTAATATATCATACAGTTCGAGTCACGATTGATGTATTGAAGGAAATGTTTAGTAATCGCATAGTTTTAAGTTTCGGAACCACGAACGATCTTGACGTCCAAGATCATGTGTTTTAACGCCCCTAAACTATTTTCTTTGCGGGATATATGAAGTTGCTAGTCTACGCCGATAAGATCGAAACGATTGACCACTTGCACGACAACATTGGCCGATGTATGGCCACAAATGTTGGAAAAAGTCATCGACCGATTAGTTTTCGAATAAAGTAAATTTTATGTTAACTTAAACAAATTCATTTTTGTTTTATTCCATTTCAAAGTTCTATACTTCCGTACGTCCCAGAATGCTATTTAAAAATATTCAATCTGGTTGCAATAGATACACCGTTACGTTTAATATTTCCTTGCTAAAGATTTCCTAAGCCATGACACCCTGACCCATCTATTCGGCAATAATGATGCTAACTAATTAGTTGGTATTTGACAGAGCAGGTAGCTGATAAAGAGAAGTGAAAATTAGCTCTTTTCACAATTCTACAATTGCTCGTCATGCTTGTTTTTCGAACACAGTATTTTTTAACTGTGTGGAGGGTAAGGGGGAATTGTGATATATACCAAAAAATCTTAATAGATATCACAGGGATCTCCCGGGGGAAAGGAGACTTTCAGTCCTGCTAACCAACGTCCATACTTTGGCATTGTTGCTTCTGTAAAAGGCGGCATGTAGTCGCCAAGGCTAGCAGGAACCTAAAACTGGGAGATAAGGAACTTTGAGGTCAGACTAGTAGCTAACGAACTGGTATTGGGCGAATGGGTAGCCCGTAGGGACTACAGCCCTTGTTAAAGTTATTGGTGAGACTCTTCATGTGGTTACGTGATGGCTGTGATTTAAACCTAAACTGGAAAGGCTTTCGGTGACTTTCGTACTCGATGTGTTGTTGCATTCTCGACAGAATATCGCCGGAGAATCCGGCTTTCAAGCAATTGAGGGATGGGGGCACGGCCGTACTTGCTATACTTCTGAAGCTCCAGCTCAAGGTGTCGCTATGCATTTCAAGGAAGTTAGTAAACGCATTACACTTCACCCATTGAGATACAAACTCAGTAAGTTCCTCGTTTCTATAGCTAAAGCAAATAACTTCTCACTCGAAAGGTTTAATATTTTGATGTGAAAAGTTTTTCACATAAATTACAGAAACAAGACCAAATCAGTCAGCAAGTTTATCATTTATGCAGTTGCATGCTTAACTGTTTAATTAACTATAATTGGCGGTTGTTTTAAGTGTTATGATTCCGGGGAATTGATTGATTGCCGTTTCTGGTTGGCCACAGGATAAGTGATGATGCTTCAGCTGCTGTAGATTTCATTGACCGCCCGGGGGCAAATATATATGGTCTTTGGAGATAGCAACAACTTAGACCTGTGCACCGGGGGGAAAAAAGGGAGCCCAGTCCCCTGAAGTCAGCAGGGGTACAACTGGAAACTCCACTTTATTTCCACGGGAATCAGTGACCCGCAGAGTTCCGTTATTTGTCTCTTTAGACACTTAACTGTTCTCTGGCTGATTATTGAGGTTGGCCCTTTATGGGAGTATCGTGGTGGTTGTGATTTCTCCACCCCATATCAGTCTATGGTTCTATGGTGGCCGGGTTCATTTCACCTTTAATAACACTTACCTGGTGAAATGTTCCCAGATCCAGTGAGCATGCTAGACATGTGTTCTGGACAGGAGTTGGAAAGTCTCCAACTCTTAAGCAAGGAGTGATGATTTGCAGCCCTGCTCTGGAATCATCAAAGTTGCAACTAGAAAGTTCTGTTGCATAGAATTATAGCTTCGGCTTCCTAGGACGAGCATGACGTTCCACCATCTGATTAAGGCTTCATGGCCAGGCGCGGATGTAAATCTAATCACACACAGTTGTAGATTTCATTGATAGTAAGGAAATTGCTCACGCTATCACAAACAATTCAGTTGTTTCACTTTAGTTGAATCCTTGTATTCATTTTTATATTGTAGCTGGGCGATACCCTTTATCCAAAACTTAAGCGATATGAGAAATTAAAAACTTTTGGAAGATCTTTAAACAGGCACTTGTTATTGTTGAGATCATCTACTTATTCGACACGAATCCAAATATAGCAACAGAACAATTTTGCAATTATTTTGATAAAGTTTTAACTTTCTGTTCACCAAATAACGGATTTAATTACTTCGAACTGTTCAAATAATTTTCAATGTAATGAAGCCTATAGAGTCTGTTGTCGATTGACGTCACCTCATAAGCGGTAACCCATAAAGCTTCTTTTGACGAGTTGATGAAAGGCTGTTTTTCAAAGTTAAGCACAAGAATTTGGTAGGGCTGTTCAAGCGTTCAACTATTCACATAAAGTTGTCAGCGCACAGTGGACCATTTTACGAGAAATTGGTGAAAAATATATAACTTTTGAAGGGATCGTAATTTTAAATCGACTAGTTGGAAAAATAGTTGTGCTTAGATTTAAAAATACATTCTAAGTTTTAGCTGATTTTTGGTAGATAAGTGAAGTAAAAGTAAAGTCTTATATTTTGATTCATGTTTAGAATTTATACTTATTAAAAACTCAAATTCAGTCAGATAGGACCAAGCTTTGGCCCCTGTGAAATTTTTAGTACGAAGGCCAATTTGAGTTAAAAACTGGTTCAAATTGACTTTAGATAAGGAGGTATTTAAGTCCAAAATAAACATCTACTCCTGTGATAGATATTGCAGTTTCTGGATCTTAAAAAAATCTTCTTGCAGTGTTTTAATCATTTGTGTTCCCTTCTCCTTGCTTTGGCTGATCGATGATTAGGCCTTGTTCTAAATATTTTTCATGAATTTGTTTTGTTTTTTTTTTTTTGTTTTGTTTCTATTTTCCTCGTTTTCGTTATTTTTTTGCCTAACGGACCAAAATCCAAATCATATACCAATTTAAGAATATGCTCCATAAAACGTATTCTAGTATCATGAGGGGACAATCCAAATTCGTATGCTGCCTTAAAAGTCTCATCTTCTGGAACTGAATGGCTTAATTGACTTTTTTTTTGTTTTTTAAAGAGAAGTAGTACTTCAGGCAACAATGATGTCCTTTGGAATATAATGCAGCTTGATGATGCTTTTTTATCAGTTAAAGCTTGTGCAACTTTTCCATCAATCATTGTGGGATACATTTTAAAATTGACTTCGATTTCCTGTTCATCAACAGCAAATAATACAGATTGAAGGTCATCTCTTATTTTTCAGACTTCTTTGCTTATGTTGTTTTTTTGAAAGTAAATTTTATTGGTCTCCAATATTTTGTTGACGAGGGTATTTCATTTTTCCATATATCAATTTCTGTTGCTGTACTAGTTGACGGCTCTAACTCGGTATAACTTTTTATTAATCGCAATGGAACGGATGATGAATTTCTGACATTATATTGCTTGTATTGCCTCTGATCAGAGGATCGATCACATTCCCAAGTTTTTTCAAGCGGTAAGAATCAAGCGTATTTAATAACCGTTCGGCACTGTGTTCAAGAATGTCTTGCAATTTTATTTCTGCTGAAGTAGAAGTGACATTTATAGCAAAGTACTTTTGTGACCTAAATTATATTAATTTATGTTATTTTAAGTAGGTAAAATATTTTTGTGAGCAACTGTGCATGACTTTGAAATTGAATAAAAATGTGTGTTTTCTTACGCATATTCACCTAAAAAACGTCTCTCGTAAAGGAGATTTAAAAAATAAATGAAATACTTACAAAATAGCAAAGCAGAAAAAAAATGTTCGACCTTGTGTCAGAAAAATTGTTCTGGTGCTCACGGTCGGATCGTGCCAGGTATACAATGGGGTATAGGCGTGTAGGGGGCATTTAGGGTTATGACACAGTCCTAATGCTTCCACATTTCCTAACGAACTTTTGAAGTTATGCTCTTTTAAGTAAGAGAATTTTGAACAAATTTGGACCTCTAAAAAATTTTTTTCCAAAAATCAAAAATCAATCAAAAACAATTCAATTTTCACTTATGCTAATAGCTAACAAATTACGCTATATATGACACATACAAAGTTTGCCTCGTTTAAAAATCTTGAGTAAAAAAAAGTTATAATTGTTTAAAAATCAAAAATTTATTAAGAAATGTCTCTCTCATTTTAGCAAAATACTGAAAATGCTCATTTTGAATCACCCTGTTCAGTGTGATATAGTTAAAATAAAGTTTTAATCTTTTGGCTCCCGAGGTACACTAGTATCTACTTTCGAATGAACTTTAAAATTTTAGAATTGGGGATCATGAAAAAAAGGACTTTTGGCTGCCTTCTCGTAAAATGGTCCACTGTGCGATGGTAACTTTGTCACCTTGACATATAAAACCTGCAACTTTATCCCACCTTCACTTGATCATGCTCCGCCCATAAGCGAAGAGCTTTTATGGTTCTGCAACTAACTAAAAAAAAAGCTCTAATTCACCACATTTGGAAAGTTCTACTGCATTTATTCTTGTCGTTCTCATTATTCAGTGCAGCTGTGTTTGGTTGTGTGTCTTCTACTTCCGATTGCTTATCTTAGTTTTTGGAATTTGTTGTTGTTATTATTTTATTACTTTTTCACCTAAAAAAAACCTAAATAAGTTTTAATCGACTAAGCTATAATCGAATAAGGTTTAATCAAATAAATTCATTTGCCTACAAGAATATCAAAGTTGTTATTTTTGTTTAAATTAAATTTCTTGTTTTGAATAAAATTTATATCTACCTCGATTAATCGAATAAGTATTAATAAAGTTTAATCGAATAATAATGAAATTAGCAAAAGACATTCTTTTAAGGCGACAAAAGTAATGCTCTGAGCCAATGCTGGGTAAGGAAGTGTTAAAAAAACTCAATATGTTATGCCGCATATCGATTACTTTTTAACACTGCAGCGCATCTTCTATGCATGGGAATCAATTAAATTGGATAATAACTCTGAAGAAATTCTATTTCAGGTAGTTTCCGATGTTTTTTCTATTTTTCAAAACATGAATTTTCTTTGCCATTGAGATCTGGCGATTATGTTGGCTGTAATGTAATACATTAATTTTGTTGCCAAAAAACTATTCCTTCACACATATGTGACGTGAGTTTAAGCTCCACTTAAAAAGTGCAGGGCATCTGTTCTGCATGTGGAACAACAACATTTTGTAGGATGTCTTTATAAACGAAACGGTGTGAAGGTGTAAGGTGTGAACATAAATACGTCAGTTAAATAAGTCCTACAATAATTTTAAACACGTTCCACATACCGCTAATTGCACTGCTAAAATTAAATGTACATTAAAAATAAACTTAAAAAAAACTTTCTTAAAAATTTTATAGAAAAATGAATCGCGCCGGCGTCATAGTGGGGTGCAGCTCAAAAAATCATATCTCCAAATGCGGATTGAATCCAGACATAGACTACATATACTGTATGAATCTACTAGTCCTGAGCTACTTCAACTATGCCGGTGAACCGATTTATATCTTCTCTAATTATCTGTTTTATTCACTTCAAAATCCTATTTGTTCATATGATTTTTTCTTTAAAAAAATTTGCAGGAATTTTGTTCCGAAATACGTATTAAAACTTTTAAAAGAGCTGGCAGTATTTTTTCATAAAATTTTTAATACTTTTTTTTTAATAGAATTTAATCATTTATAGCAATAAAGTTCATTTTTAATGTTCATTTAATTTTAACAAAGCAATTAGCAGTATGTGGAACATATTTAATATTTTTGTAGGACATATTTAACTTGCGTATTTATCTTCACACCCTTTCTATTATTCCGTTTATTCTATGAATTGGGCATACATCATGGCCTGAAAAACATTTCCAGGACAAAACACTGCCGCCGCCATGTTTCACAGTAACTTTTGTAGAACGTGTATTAATACGTTGTCCCTTGCGTTTCTAACTAAAATTATGTCATCGTAATCCTTTAAATTGGTAGTCCAATTTTGGAAGTCTAATGCTGGCGAGTAATTGGAATCGTTAATAAATCACAGTTACTTCGTATAAAAACAAAAACGAAAAAAAGAATTGACATCACTGAAATGCAAGAAGCAGCTGTTAGTCAGTTTTTAATATTTTATATGCATTTTCGTTTGGTCACTTGCTAAATATTTCGCAACCATTCATTTGTTGTTCATTCGGGAATCCACAATATGATTTTGCTCAAAATCGCCATCAAATATTTCCACGTAAAACCAAAACATGTCAAGAATATGTACCGGGTGTATAAAAAATTATTTATTTATTAAATTTTTACAAAATCAAATTAAAAATTGTTTTCTAAGATTTAATACCCAATACCCGTATGGGAATAGATCCAATCTACGTAACTTGTAAGACGTGCAAAACCAGTTGGACAACCTATTATACAACCATAGTCACCGAGAAACGAAAACACACCAATTTGTACGTTATCGGATTCCAATACCAAAGGACCACCAGAATCACCGAAGCACACCGATACACCACTTTCAGTGCCAACGCAAATATGATTTGCTGCAACAAATTCTGGATAATGCTTCTCACATAAACTCTCTTCAGATACCTGAGTTCGTGCATATTGTAGTTTTTTAGGGTGTTGTCTGATATTTTTCCTTATTCTGCCCCAACCAGACGTAATAACATGCTCACCAGCATAAGAGGAGTAAGAACTGCCACGGGCAGGTAATTTAATCAGTTGAATTGTAGTTGATAATGTCACCGATGGTATTTTAATTAAAGCGATATCAATCAACCAGGTTTTTTTATCCCAGCCAGGATGGATGATGATAGCATCACTATTCACCATATAGCTGACTTCAGATTTTTTATAAAAAATAGAACCCAGATATACATATACCCAGCTGATATCATCATCATCAACACAATGAGCAGCGGTCAACACCCATTCACTACCGATCAAAGAACCACCACACCAACTATGATAGAATGCGCTAACCAGCTCCAAACCAACTTGATAAGGAAATTGACCATTCGTGGCAGTCTTGCCATTGATAATGCGACCTTCCTTTATAGCTGGTGGCACAGCACATGTTAAGTTGCTTTCAGCTCCTCCTAAATCAATAGCTGAAGCGATAGGTAGAATAACAGCCAAAACAGTTAATAATTTCATGCTCTTGCCGCAAAATAAAACTGATAAAAACTGATTCCTTCTCTGAAATCGCGGGATCTCTTATACAAAAATTTTATATCGCCATACCAAAGTTTTTGTTGTTGTTGTTGTTTTTGCATTTTTTCGATAATAGAGTAAATAGGATTGTCGTTGTATTTACAAAAAAAAAAATGTGAAAATATCGATAAGGTCGCCTGCCATTTAACAATTTTTGATTCGGAAGTCATAAATATTCTCTGTTTACTGTACTATTTCTTTTGTTATCGTGAATTATTAGCAAAGTTTTGTGTGTGAAGTCCAATGATTAATAATTTTTTTAGTTTTAATCAAGAAAGTGCTTTGCAGAAATTATTAAGTAGTTTTAACAGGATTTTAACAGGATGTACACAGCATTTTTTTTTTTTTTGGAATTTCAGAAACGCAAGGAATTTTTAATTACGGGTCCACAAAATTCGTACTTGCTTTTTGCATTAGTTGTTTAGAGTATAATAACCTTCCGCATTTAGCGTCTCGCTCTGCCTGATGTAGACAAACCCTGAATCGAAATATCTTTGTATACGTAGGATTCCTTTGGTGTCCATTTATAAAACACTCCAAGTTGTTGAGTTAATGTCACATTGGCTACTAACCAACAGATGATTGCTTTGGTGGTTGCCTAAGTTCGTATCACAACCGCCACTAACTAAACATTATTTTTGTGGACATGCATTAAAAAATTCCTGGTTCTTCGGATGTGCGATATTATACAGAAGAATCGAGGCCGAAGACGTAAGTGACTTTACGTCTGGTTTCCCAATACTGTGGTTTTTGAGCAGAAGTCGGCGCGATCACGGTGTGTTGCGATAGCTAGGCCAATGGTAACATCTTAAATTCTTCACTGACAGCCAGAAGATTCTTAAGCAGGGATGGTGAAATCTTAAACCGCACCAGACTGCATGGAAGACAGCGAACCATCTAATTTTCCAGGCAATTTTGGATAATATGTAACGAAAGAGCACATAATCTGTCAACTGCCTTCTCTTCCCCCTAATAAGGTTCGCATATTTAACCGATAATTCAATACCAGCCATAACCCACTGGAAGCTGCTAAAAGACTTTGCATGACAGAATTTCTATGTTTGTCTTTACTTTTTGTTTATTTTTTCATAAGGAAAATATCTTGCAACAAGAGTTAGATACGCACTTAATCTTAATCAAACTTAATCTAAATGAACTGAAGTTCAACTGGAATACTCCGTTGCTTTCATACCAGTTCCTTTTCCGCTCAAAAAAATATCGCTTTGTTCGTTTGCGTGACTATGACTAGTGCTCTGTCTAGGTTTTCTCTAATGTATTATTCCGTGAATAATTAACGCGATTTATTTAGACGTTTATGCACACAAATACACGATGGTAACTTTGCGACGTTAAGGTATAAAAGAACCTGCATCAACTTTATCTTATCTTCACTTGATTACTTTCACCATAAAACTAGTAAGTGGTTCTAGAATTAACCAAAAAACCATCATGTGTGTGTTGTCGTTATCATCATTCAGTGCAGCTATGTTTGCTTGTGTGTCTATTACTAATTCTTAATCTTGGTTTTTGGGATTTAAATGTGGAATGTAGATGGTGTTGTTTGTTCGCAAGTTTTCACAGAAACTCTTGATTTGTTTATAGAAACAGTAAAAGCTATTTTTTTTTAATAAGTAATAATTATAATAAAACACTGAACAAGTTTTATTCGACTAAGCTTTAATCGAATAAGGTTTAATCAATTAAGTACATTCGAATAGTAACATCAAAAAGAATATCGAAATTGTTGTTTTAAATTCAATTTTTTGTTTTCAAAATAAAATTTATATATACCTCGATTAATCGAATAAGCATTAATCGAGTTTAATCGAATGATAATGCAATAAGTAAAAGGCATTGTTTTTATGTGACATAAGTAATGTTCAGAGTCAATGTTGTGGTAAGGAAGTGGTACAAAGACTCTATTTGGATAAAACTCGTGAAAATTAATCAAATATGAAGGCTCAGTTTAATGGGGACTTAAAAATTTAGTTTTGTATAGACTGTACGTTACTCTTCGTGATTTGGATTATAATTGAATGCTATGTAATAAAATACTTAAGTTTAAGCGGCAAAAAAGCAAATAGAAATAAAAATACTAGTTTACTACAGGCAGGGTGATTTAAATACACGCATCCGTTTTAACTTTACTGTTAAACAGTCCGGCCCTCGTGCTGTATTGCAACAAGGAAACCCGGAAGGAGCTATTAAATACTATATATGTAAGAAAAAAAAAATCTGCCTTTTAATAATAGGAACATACAGCCTGCGATCAATATATTCCTCCAAAGCCATAGACATAAATGTTAAAGATCCTTCTATCATAATAACAAAATATTAGGATATATTTCCGAAAACTTTTTGTTTTATTTACAATTAACATCGTGCGTTTTGGTTGGACAAAATTTTTGTTATTATTAAAGAAAGGTGTCATTTTCACTGTGACTCCGTGTAGGGTGTATATACAAATAAAACCTGAATATAGTTGAAATATATTTAATATTTAAATTCACTTTAATGATGTTATAGCCCAACATTATCTTATGCTAATTTCTGTTATTTTGCTTTTGTATCTTTTCAGGTATGTACGCAACATATGTATCCTTCATGCGAAATACAAACAATAGAACATACAAATATTTAAAAGAAAGTGGAGTTAATTTTTCTACATCTAAATCTGTGTGTTTTTTTTTTTGCCACGCACACATGCACATTTATGTGTTATAAATACAACTGCCGTTCCCATCTTTACGAAAAATCACTCTTATGGTGGCCTGGATTGATAATGATTTCGAAGCTGTTATGAAAATAGTATTTTCAGGCGGCTGTCGATGAGATTAAATCTTTTTAAAAATTTCCTCTGTCATAATTTCTCCCCAAAAAAATTTTGTTAGTCATAGTTTTTCTATAAAAAAAATTGTCATAATTTTTCCATAGAAAATTTGTTCTAGTCAAAACATTTTCATAAAAATTTTTATCGGTCACTATTCTTCTATTAAAAAAATCTTCTATTAGAAACTCTTCTATTAAAAAATCAGTCATTAAGTTTCTGTAGAAAATTTTCGTCAGTCATAAGTTTTCTGTAGAAAATTTTCGTCAGTCATAAGTTTTCTGTAGAAAATTTTCGTCAGTCATAATTTTTCTATAGAAAATTTTCATCAGCCATAATTTTTCTATAGAAAATTTTCATCAGCCATAATTTTTCTATAGAAAATTTTCATCAGCCATAATTTTTCTATAGAAAATTTTCATCAGCCATAATTTTTCTATAGAAAATTATCATCAGCCATAATTTTTCTATAGAAAATTATTATCAGTTATGATTTATCTATGAAATTATCATCAGCCATAAAATTTCTATAGAAAATTTTCATCAGCCATAATTTTTCTATAGAAAATTATCATCAGCTATAATTTTTCAATAGAAAATTATCATCAGCTATAATTTTTCTATAGAAAATTATCATCAGCTATAATTTTTCTATATAAAATTATCATCAGCTATAATTTTTCTATAGAAACTTTTCATTATCCATAATTTGGCTATAGAATATTTTCATCAGCCATAATTTTTCTATAGAAAATTTTCATCAGCCATAATTTTTCTATAAAGAATTATCATCAGCCATAACTTTTCTATAGAAAATTATCATCAGCTATAATTTTTCTATCGAAAATTATCATCAGCTATAATTTTTCTATAGAAAATTATCATCAGCTATAATTTTTCTATAGAAAATTATCATCAGCTATAATTTTTCAATAGAAAATTATCATCAGCTATAAGTTTTCAATAGAAAATTATCATCAGCTATAAGTTTTCAATAGAAAATTATCATCAGCTATAATTTTTCTATAGAAACTTTTCATTATCCATAATTTGGCTATAGAATATTTTCATCAGCCATAATTTTTCAATAGAAAATTATCATCAGCCATAATTTTTCTATAGAAAATTATTATCAGCCATAATTTTTCTATAGAAAATTATCATCAGCTATAATTTTTCTATAGAAAATTATCATCAGCTATAAGTTTTTAATAGAAAATTATCATCAGCTATAATTTTTCAACAGAAAATATTCATCAGCCATAATTTTTCTATAAAGAATTATCATCAGCCATAATTTTTCTATAGAAAATTATCATCAGCTATAATTTTTCTATCGAAAATTATCATCAGCTATAAGTTTTTAATAGAAAATTATCATCAGCTATAATTTTTCAACAGAAAATATTCATCAGCCATAATTTTTCTATAAAGAATTATCATCAGCCATAATTTTTCTATAGAAAATTATCATCAGCTATAATTTTTCTATCGAAAATTATCATCAGCTATAATTTTTCTATAGAAAATTATCATCAGCTATAATTTTTCTATAGAAAATTATCATCAGCTATAATTTTTCAATAGAAAATTATCATCAGCAATAAGTTTTCAATAGAAAATTATCATCAGCTATAATTTTTCTATAGAAACTTTTCATTATCCATAATTTGGCTATAGAATATTTTCATCAGCCATAATTTTTCTATAGAAAATTTTCATTAGCCATAATTTTTCTATAGAATATTTTCGTTGGCCATAATTTGTCTATAGAATATTTTCAGTAGCCATTATTTTTCTATAGAATATTTTCGTTAGCCATAATTTTTCTATAGAATATTTTCATTAGCCATAATTTTTCTATAGAATATCTACGGTAGCCATAATTTTTCTATAGAATATTTTCATCAGCCATAAATTTTCTATAGAAAATTTTCATCAGCTATAATTTTTCTATAGAAAATTTTTACGGCCATAATTTTTCTATAGTAACTTTTCATCAGCCATAATTTTTCTATAGAAAATTTTTATTAGCCATAATTTTTCTATAAAAAAATTCTCATTTTAAAGAAGTTAGTAAACGCATTACATTTCACCCGTTGAGATACAAACCCGGAGAGTTCCTGATTTCTATTGCTAAAGCAAATAACTTTTCACTGGAAATTATTATAATAATATCTTCCTGTTATACATAGTACGTTTAGGGGGAGAGCTAATCATAAACCTTTCTAATATATTTCAAATGTTCATCTCGTTTATATTTTGATGTGAAAAGTTTTTCACATACATTACAGAAACAAGACCAAATCAGTCAGCAAGTTTATCATTTAAGCAGCCGCATTGTACCAGAACTCGGTAATTTGGTTATGGGGAGGAAGAAAATTTCAAACTGTTAAAATAATTCTCGATGTAATGAAGCATATAGAGTCTGTTGTGGATTGACTTGACTTCATAAGCGGTAACCTTGTTTATTAGCTAACCCATTAAGCTTCTTTTGACGAGTTGATGGATGGCTGTTTTTCAAAGATGAGCACAACAATTTGGTAGCGCTGCTCAAGCGTTCAACTATTCACATAAATTGATGAGCGTATGCTGGCACAGTATGACAGCTCGTTCGACAGTCAACCTGTTCCTATTTAGAATTGAATAAAATTCCCAGCTGCTGATAACCAAGAAAAATTTTGCGGGAATAATTTCTTTTTATTAGTAGTTGATTAATTTAGTTGGACTGTTTTATCGACAAGGTTTGTTGCTTTACTAAGTGTTAGCAAAAAGTAAATTTATTAGAAGTATAACAAAGGGTGTGCAAACATTTACATAATACAAAAAACAGATTTTTTCGTTTCCTCTCAGATCTTTATTTAGGTTTTTTTTTTATTATTGTGTTTCTTTTTAGTTGGAAAGAAGCCAGAACATCCTTATTTATAAAAGTGATCTTTGGGAAAGTGACTTTGTTGAATTGTATGTGATTTAGATGTGATGAATTTTCTATTATCATTTCCGCATAAGGTGGAATTGTGAATTTATGATTGTGGACAATTTGTAATAAATAATTTAAAGTCATTGTTTACAAGACGGAGAGAAAGTGAGGGACAAAGAAATTGAGAGAGAGAGAGAATGAAAGAGAGAGAGACAGAAACAGGGAAAGAGAAAGAAAAAAAGAGAGAGAGAGAAAGAAAAAAAGAGAGAGAGAAAGAAAAAGAGAGAGAGAAAGAAAAAGAGAGAGAGAAAGAAAAAGAGAGAGAGAAAGAAAAAGAGAGAGAAACAAAAAGAGAGAGAAACAAAAAGAGAGAGAGAGAAAGAAAAAGAGAAAGAGAGAAAGAAAGAAAGAAAGAAAGAAAAAAAAGTTAGAGGAAGCGAGTAGGAGCGAGGAATTTATACTAAAAATGGGGGTTTTTGTTTCGAAATGAAAATCAAAATATAATTAAATATGTGATATAAAACTGAGTCGTACTTGTGTCACCCGGTATGCCACTTAGCAGTTGTTTTTGTTATTTATTTTGACTCGTTATATGTTTTATCTACTATGTTGATTGGTTACTCGTTGTTTATTCGTACTATAACCGTCAAAGTCCCTTCCGATGCGACATTAAAAAAGAAAGCAACTGCAAATAAATAAAACAAAATATCAAAAAAAAAAATGAAGAAGAAAAGAGGAAGAGAACAAAAGAGTAAAATAAAATGAAAAAGAAACAAAAAAATGAATAATAATATTCTTCGTTTGATAACAAGACGAGCAATATTCAGCCAATAAATTCTATAGCAAAACACTCCAATAACATGGTGTTAACTTCATATTTACTTCTCCTTTTTTTGATTCTCAGTCATTATATCTCAGCTGTCAAACGGCTTATGTACATATAGTTTGGTTTGGCATTGCAACATGAATAGACTGACGTCTGAAGAACGCTTCCAAATTATGCAAACAAAATTGCCGTCCAACTTGATTTTTGCATAAGCGGTTTTATGTTTAGCGATGAAACTCATTTGTGTTGAGACACTGTTACAACCGGACTGTTGGAATCATTGGTCCGTATTTCTTTAATAGTTTGACGTTACAGTCAATCATGGCCGCTATAGAGCCACGATTACTCACTATTTCATTTATCAACAACCTTGCCACCATAAGGAAATGCAAGTTTCACGTTTTGGACCCAAAAGTCTGCCTCCGGGACAGGACAGATATGTAGGCATATGTGAAGTTTACTAGCCTTTGCCGATAAGACCGAAAAGATTGAACACTTGCAGAATAAGATTTTTTGCTTTATTGCCAATATACGAGTACGGGAACATATGTTGGAGAAACGTCATTTAAAATTGGATCTCCAGATTACACTACGTACAGGCCAGCTGGTGGTGGTCATACCTCAGAAGTAAGTCAGTCATATTTATATTATAATGCCAAACGATTATCTTTCGAATTATCTTAATTTCATGGCAATTTAAAAAATTGATCTGTGTTTTATTCCATTTCATAGTTCAAACTATCCTTTATAAGATTCCCTCTCGGTCAAGAACTGCTGGAGAACTGTTTGTAAATTTTGCCCCATATGAGTTAATTTCAGTTGCAAAATGTGTTTCAAACAGCCAATACACAAACAACGTTCGAAGCAAACAATGGTCAGTTGGCTTTAATTCTTGAACAAGATGATGTTAAAAAGCGGGTCCAGTGATTTATCCACCTTCTGTTTGCCCATATCTTCTTAATCATATTCTAGAGATCCTCTAAAATATTTTTTTTGCTAATATTAAAGGAAAGGACCTTTTCAAAACACAAAAATTTGTCTAGTCGAAGAGATTGTGCTTGTAAAGGCATTTTACAATTTTTATTAAATTTTAAACTAGTATTTAAGCAAGTATGTTAACGGTTAAGCAAGATAACGGATACGAGATATCTGTAAATGTTTTTTAGTCATATTTCAAATTTGAAATTTTATTTCGACTGTTTCGACCACAGTTTTTCCTTTTATATAGTTTTGTTTTAAATGAAGTGAGTCTACTCTCTAAATAATTTTATAAATTAAGGAGAACACTTTAATACGGTTACATTATATATGTGTTGTGTTCGGTCCTTACCATTTTCGAAATATCCTACAGAGAACAAAAAACTAAGTGGTTCTTATATCATCTGAGCGACTTTGTTTAACAAACTTAATTCCGCAAAATACAATATCGCAATATCGCTGTGTCATCAAACATTTCCACTAAAAACGAAAACATTCCAAAAATATTAATGCACGAATATGAAACAATTGACTGTTTATTAAATTTTTACAAAATTTTAGTAACAATTGTAAATTATAAGATTTAATACGCAATACCCGTATGGGAATAGATCCAATCTACATAACTGGTCAGACGTATAAAACCGGCTGGAATATCCTTTGTACAACCTGTAGTATGGACATATGAAGTCACACCAATTAGTACATTATCGGATTCTAAAACCAAAGGACCACCAGAATCGCCGTCGCAGGTCGATACACCACCTTCAGTGGCGACGCAAATATGATTTTTAGTAAAACTTCTACGATAAAACTTTTTACATTGACTGTTGCTAATTATTTGCAATCGAGCATATTGCAGTTCCTTTGGAGAGGCGTTAGAATCATCCGATGTTTTGCCCCAACCAGACGCAATAGCATATTCACCATCATAAGCGGAGTAAGAGCTGCCAAGGGGAGGTAATTCAATCACTTGAATTGTACTTGATAACGATACCGCTGGTATGTTAATTAAAGCGATATCATTCAATAAGGTTTCGTCTTCCCACTCAGGATGGATTATGAAATTGTCTGCTGATACTTTAAAGCTGACTTCAGATTTTGTACGATAGAAAGCACCCAGGTGGACCACAGCCGAATGCGGACCATCAACACAATGAGCAGCAGTCAAAACCCATTCATTACCGATCAAAGAGCCACCACACCAAATAGCAGACATGCCTTGTTTCAAATACAAACCAACTTGATAAGGAAATAGACCCTCAGAGGCTGTTTCGCCATTGGTAATGCGACCTTCTTTCTTTATAGCTGGTTCCTCACGACGGCTTGAGTTAGTTTCCTCACCTCGTAAATTAAAAGCTGAAGCAGTTGTTAGAACTACAGCCAAAACAATTAATAATTTCATGCTGTTGCCGCAAAACAAAACTAATTAAACTGATTCCCTCAGTAAAATCATGGGGACTTTTATACAAAATGATTGATCATAGTAAACGATTTTTTGTTATTGTGTTTTTTTTTTTTTTATCGATTACAGATTAGATTGGTTTACTATTTAAAAAAGTATCGATAAAGTTTGCCATTTAACGATTTTTGTTTCAGAAGTTTATCAAGCGTCATAAATCTATTCTGTTTATTGTACTCTTGTTTTTTTGTGGCAATAAATTGTTTAGGATTTCCGAAATCTGGGGCGTAAAGCTTAATGATTTATAATTTCTTAATTGTAATAAAAAAGAAAAGTGTTTTGCACAAAGTACTTAAATTTTTTTTTTTTTGTTTTTTTTTTTGGAATTTCAAGAACGCAGGGAATTTTTAATTACGAAATAGCAAAACTTGTATTTGCCTTTCGCATTAGTTTTTCAGTGTATAATCGGTCGCACTCTTCGATCTAATCTGTCTAAAGTAGACCGACTGGCTGATCATAATGCGCAAAATATTTCTAAGTTTAGGATTTTCTAAGTATCCATTGTTTTTAGGTTGTTGCATTACCTGCCATAGGGACTATTAAGCAGATGATTGTTGTGGTTGCCTGTATTCATATCCCAGTCGCCGTCTCCCAACTTAACATAATTTTTTTCGAATATGCATAACGATTTTTCCCTACTAGTCCTAGTGAAACTCTATGTCCGACTGATACTCCTGGTTGTTCGGTTGTTTTATGCCAGGTGACAGGATTGTGGATTTTCAGGAATACAAGAGCATCTTTACCGACAGGGTGGAACGCTGGGCACTATCTAGGTTCTGAGACACATTTGGATAATTGGTAACGAAAGAGCATATATCCTGGCAATAAAAAACAGAGACTTACAAACGAAAGTGAACACTACATGGAATTTATAGGGTATAGCATGGCATTGGAACATTTTTCTATGTCATTGTCTTTCCTTTCCTCGAGTAAGATTACTATATATATTTCCGATGAATCAATATCTACCTAGAGCAGGAAAATGGAAGCAGGAAGCTTGTGCATGACACAGAATTTCTGTCTCCGTTGATCTTTTTATTTTTTCATGGGAAAAACAAATGCCTTCGGGCGTGAGTTAATGCAAAACATTTTTTCTTTTCCAGCTTAATCTAAGTGAAGTTTAACGGAAAAGCATTTCAAATGTACTAATAATTCTGATCAGAACAGTCGTGGAAAATATACAAATCACATAGATTTTGTTTTGAAATCCTGATGAAGTGATTGTCGATTAGGATAATGGATTTAAAACAAAAATGTAAATTCTTCCAAACGGTTCCGAATTACTGAGCGGAACAGACATTTCACCGAGTGGTTAAGGAGCACGCAATGAAAATAGTAAAGTAGAACTTAAAGTGAGGATCCCTTAATGGTTATCGAACACAACGTGTGTGATTAGATTTACATCCGCGCCTGGCCATGAAGCCTTAATCAGATGATGGATCAAACCACTGCATAATTTGGAACGTCATGGTCGTCCTAGGAAGCTATAATTCTATGCAACAGAACTTTCTAGTTGCAACTTTGATGATTCCAGAGCAGGGCTGCAAATCATCACTCCTTGCTAAAGAGTTGGAGACTTTCAAACTCCTGTCCAGAACACATGTCTAGCATGCTCACTGAACTGGATCATTCACCTAACGTGTCATTAACGGAGAATTGATCCTGGCCACCATATTAAACAAAAGACCTGATATGGGGCCGCAAAACCACAACCACCACGATACTCCCATATAGGGGCCAACCTCAATAATCAGTCAGAGAACAGTTAAATGTCTAAAGAGACAAAAAACGGAACTCTGCGAGCTTACTGATTCCCGTGGAAATAAAGTGGAGTTTCCAGTTGTACCCCTGCTGACTTCAGGGGACTGGGCTCCATTTTTCCCCCAGTTGCACTGTGTCTAGATAGTCGAAGTTCTATAAAGACCATATATATGTGCCCCCTGGGGGTGGTTATCGAACACAAATTGGATCCAACCAGAAAGAAGTTTTGAATTTGACAATGAGTTCAAATTATTCAGTTGCAATTTATGGACACAGAATTATGTTCAGCGTTGAGGCTCACTTTTGTCTTAACAAGTTTGTTACTTAACAAAAATCGCGGATGCGGAGTAAAATTAATTTACAGCCATTCTTGATTTTGAAAATTCGTATCATTTGGCATTATTAGTGGCGCCACGTAATCACTAATTCATGCGGATAAACCAGCGACAATTTGCTCAATTTTAGAAATTTATTTTTTTTTTACATTTTTTCCAATTAAAAGTTTCGTCGAGCGTAAAAAACGTTCTTCAAAAATTTTCTAATTGTGTGTTAAATGCAGGCATGTTTAGTGATTTAGTAGCTGTTCACACCGCGATTATTTTCTTTAATTAAGTATTAACGTACCGAAGGATTTTTGGGCCAAGAAAATTGGAATTTATTCGATAAAAGAATTAGTTGCTTTAAATGGTGAAATATCTTTCGATGGAGAATGCGAGAAACAATTCATTCAATCCATCAATCAATTTGTTGATTAGTATCAGCGAAATGAGAAGTGAATATGAGTTTTTTGGAAAGGAATACTAAATCAATTGTAATGTTGGTTGGTATTGATTTTCTAAATTGAAGATAATTAAATCGTTTGCAGAGAAACATTCTGGCGTTACAATGACGGAATTCTTAGCACTGATGAAGGGCTTGATTGATTTTGTATTATTATTAGCGGCATGAAGCATTGCTTGCTTTTATGATTTTTCCCTTGAAGAATCTTATATTTCTGGAGGAGATCAAAGGAGTTTAATGATCTCATGGTGCCATCGTCTGAAGTTCGTTTCGTTTTTGAAATTCCAAAACAATATGTTGTGTAAATCTTGTTAAAACTAAAGTAGTTTCCGCAAAGCACTTTTTTTGATTAGAATTAAACAAAAAAAAAAGAAAAACAATAAATCATTGGGCTTTACGCACCAGACTTTGGAAATCCTAAACAATTTATTTTAACAAAAAGAAAGTACAAAAAATAGAAAAGATTTACGACGCTTGATGGGCTTCCATAGCTTATCGCTACTTTAGTTTTTGTTTTCAAAACTAAGCAAATCTAATCCGTAATCTAAAGAAAAAGAACAACAACAAATAAAGCAGTCTGATAGAAAATTTTTGTATAAAAGTTCCCATGAGTTTACTGAGGGAATCAGTTTAATTAGTTTTGTTTTGCGGCAACAGCATGAAATTATTAATTGTTTTGGCTGTAGTTCTAACTACTGCTTCAGCTTTTAATTTACGAGGTGAGGAAACTAACTCAAGCCGTCGTGAGCAACCAGCTATAAAGAAAGAAGGTCGCATTACCAATGGCGAAACTGCCTCCGAGGGGCTATTTCCTTATCAAGTTGGTTTGTATTTGAAAAAAGGAGGAATCTCTGCTATTTGGTGTGGTGGCTCTTTGATCGGTACTGAGTGGGTTTTGACTGCTGCTCATTGTGTTGATGGTCCGCGTTCGGCTGTGGTACACCTGGGTGCTTTCTATCGTACAAAATCTGAAGTCAGCTTTAAAGTATTTGCAGACGACTTCATTATCCATCCTGAGTGGGATGAAGAAACCTTATTGAATGATATCGCATTAATTAACATACCATCGGTATCGTTATCAAGTACAATTCAAGTGATTGAATTACCTCCCCTTGGCAGCTCTTACTCCGCTTATGATGGTGAATATGCTATTGCGTCTGGTTGGGGCAGAACATCGGATGATTCCAAGGCCTCTCCAAAGGAACTGCAATATGCTCGTTTGCAAATAATTAGCAACAGTCAATGTAAAAAGTTTTATCGTAGAAGTTTTACTAAAAATCATATTTGCGTCGCCACTGAAGGTGGTGTATCGGTCTGCAGTGGTGATTCTGGTGGTCCTTTGGTTTTAGAATCCGATGATGTACTAATTGGTGTGACTTCATATGTCCATACTACAGGTTGTACAAAGGATATTCCAGCCGGTTTTATACGTCTGACCAGTTATGTAGATTGGATCTATTCCCATACGGGTATTGCGTATTAAATCTTATAATTTACAATTGTTACTAAAATTTTGTAAAAATTTAATAAACAGTCACTTGTTTCATATTCGTGCATTAATATTTTCGGAATGTTTTCTTTTTTTAGTGGAAATCCCTGAAGACAGAACGAAATACATTTGTGCGATTTTCAGCAAAATGCTGTTGTTTTATAAACATATTAAACAGCTTTTTATTACAATTTCAGTTTTGCCAGTTTATGTTTCGTTTTTTTTTGTTTTTTTTTGTTTTTTTTTGTTTTTTTTTTGTTTTTTTTTTTTGAGAAGTAGTTGTGATTTAGGATTTATTAAAATTATCAATTATAATGTGCAAGACGCTATTATAAGAGTGAAATGTTTTTTTAACAGCCTCGTCAAACTTGCTTGCTTAAAATTAAAAACTACATAATGGCGTATAAGACGTATAAGACATTTAAACATAAACCATTTTGAAAGCGAATTAAATCAAATCTTAAGTGATAAAATTTCTCATGCTGATAAATGTTATTTTTAACGTTTTAACATTGATTAATAAATATAAATTGAAAAATAATGTTAATTTTTCGCCAGTAACTTAACGTATAGCTGGGAATAGCTGGGATAAGAAACATGATTTGAGGTGAGGAAATAAATTTTCTCTCAACAAAATAAATATCAAGAATTAAGCTGTCATCCTTTCATTTAGCAAAAAATTTGGAAGGTTCGAAACATGAAACGTTACACTCTTGAGTGAAGAATTGTAATTGTGAAAATTTACTATCAAAATATTGAAAATTTTGTTGGATCACTTCGTAAAATTCGAGTAGCTTTTCCTCGTAATCAGGCTTCTGCTGTGCGTAATTTAATTAGTAAATACAAGGTTCACGGTATTGTTGCTGACAATGTACTGACGCAATGCTGCGAATGAGCCTGACAGAACCACTCGTCGACTTTTGCAACAATAGAGGTACTTTGCGCAATATTTTGCATAAAGATTTTCATTTTTATCTTCACGCTTATAAAGTTCAATTCGCCCAAGAATTTAAGTCAACTGGCCATTATTTGCGGCGAACGTTTTTGTTTTGGCTGAACAAGAACAACGCATTTTTAATTTTAGTAATGACGCTCATTTTCAATTAGGCGGTTAAGAAAAAAAAAAAAAAAAAAAAAAAGGTGGAGTATATGGTGCTTGCAAAATACATTGTATTCAAAGAAAGAGAGCGTATAGTATGTGGTCAGGTGGCATCATCGGCCCGTAGTTTTTCGAAAATGAATCGTCGAAGGAATCGTCTCTGTACTACCCAAACATGATAACCAGTTTTTTGTGGCTTTGGTTTAGCAAGACTGTGCCACAAGGCTGTCCCGGTTGCGTAATTTCTCGATTTTGCGATATGAATCGGTCGCCTTGTGCTTCTGATGTAACATCGCTGAATTATTTTTGCTGGGGCCATTTGAAAGACCGGATTTACGTGAACAACCCACAAAAAACTGACGCTCTAACAGATGATATGCGGTGCTGCAACGACAATATAAGCGAGGTTGCTCACTAAGGATTTTTACATAATTTTTTCTTCTCTTTTTTAATACAGAAGTACAGGGAAGGGATATTACTTTGTTTTGACGCCATGTTTGCCAAACATTGACAGTTCATATTTGGCAGTCGTGAAGTAGACACGTGACAGATTGATTTTGAAAAAAAAAAAAATTATTCGATAAACCAACGTGTTTTAATCGTTAATAAAACATTTTATTCAAATCAATCATCGATTACTGTGACGATGATAGAGTTGTGTGAAATTTTCGGGAGAAAACATGTCCCAACAAAACGCACTATTGTGTTGTGAATGATTTCGAAAAAAGAGGGTCTATAGCTGATAGACCTAAGCATGGACCATAATGTACTTTGCCTAACATTTTTCATGTTCATGCTTACAAACTTAAAATCGATCTTGAAATAAAACGGGTCGATGCAGCCTTTGTTTGCGTTAAATTTGTAAATTGGCTAAAAAAAAATTATGATTTTTTTTTACCAAAAACACGTTAAGTGATGAGGTCATTTTCAATGGGGCTCATAAAATCCACAACCAGACCACAAAAAATTCAGTACATCTAAAGAAAGTGACTGAATGGTGCGGTTTTGTGGTCAGGTGGCAACATTGGCCCGCATTTTTTTGTTTGTCAAAAATAAGCAAGTGAACATCGTCTCGCCGTGTCTGCTACCAAATCATGATAAGCAATATTGAGTATGACATCACGACATGAGTGGCATTTGGTTTCAATAAGACGACATCACAGGCCACACAGCCACCCAAAAGTATTCATTTGTTGCATGAGAAATATTCCGATCGCGTAATTTCTCGATATATCGATATCAATAGGCCACCTGATTCTGGATTATTTTCACAGCGGATTTAGGTGAGCAACCCACAACAAACAACTGACGCACTGAAAGATGAAATCCTAGGCTACATTTATGAGATAAGTGAAACTCTTTGGGAGTGCAAAATGTGCTTCAAAATTTTGTAAAAAACAGCGGACGTGTGCTGTCGTGCTAAAAGTGGAAAGCTGCCCTCTATGCTAATATCAATAAAAGCGTAGTGTTATGTCAGAAATTCAAATTTACAAAAGACTTTAGTTTTGAGGACAACATTTGGTGGCAAGTTTGTTTTCTGGTCAATGGAAACGAAGTATAAACATATTTATGATTAAATTTAGCAATATTATAATTATGTTGGGCAACAATATGATTGCAGTCACACACACACATATAGAAAAGGCGATCACAAAGTGTTGATCTTAGATAATGATTGGATATTGTCGCTAAGACTGAAAGTCTGAATTTAACGTGCCAAAGTATTGTTAACCGGGATCTTTTTTTCGAATCCCTTTCAGTGAATCAAGATCGCAACATATATTTGTATACATTTTCTATATTTTTGCATCAATTATTGGTAATAGTTTGAAATCTATTCAGGCTATTATTGATTCATTATGTGTGGTAACAGTCAGCTTTAATATTTGAGGAAAATCTATTAGCTTCTTCTTATTGCAATTTTGTTAATTGAAGCAGAACAAAATTTTCTTTTGAAAAAGTTTCATTAATCAGTTAAAAAGTTTCATTCATGTGGTTGGTTCAAAAGACCAACTGACCGATAGATAACATGTTGTTCTTTGCTTGTTTATTTTTTTTTTTTTTTGTTAATTTCTATAAATTGTATGGTTATGGCCCAGTTGATATCCACCACCAATACCACCTCTAAATACAAACCAACAATAGGGTTTTTGTAGTTTTTAGTTGTATTGGTTGCATGTACTAACAACCACCGGTTTGTTGTTTTTTTCTTTAAGTTACAAGAAACTGTGTTAAAAAGCAACCACCACCAAATGAAATACTCGTTCGTATATTATAATTTTGACCAACTTTTGTTGGGTGCAGTTGAAAGGTAACAGGTGCACTTTTGCTTTACAACAGCCGTATCATAATGTTATTGTCATTTGCAGAGTTTGCAAAGAATTAATTGATCGATTGATTAAATAACACAGGCTGAATACTTTGGGGTTTGACTATTCTGTTTATTCACATACCCACCTATTCAAATGAAAATGTGTCTCGCCATTCATTTTTTCATGATTTTTCATGAAAATCGGGATTGACATGGGCAAGCTGTAACATCCTATTGGCATATGTACGACGGCGTAAATGGTCTTGTGAAAGAAGCCTTTCTGTAAACTGACTGCATCTTATATGGAAACAAATGCAAATCCATGTGCAAAATTGTGGCCAAAGTTGTGCTTTGAAGACCAAGCAAGAAGACCGAGCACGGCATCGATTATTTTAAACACTTTCTCGAGCAGCACTAATGTTTTCTCACCCGATCTTGCAGTACATTGTGGTCCATGCTTGGGCCTATCACCCACAGACCGACCCTATTTCTTCGAAATCATTCACAACACAATAAATAGTGTGTGTATGTTGTCACGCTATTTCTCCCAAAAACTTCACGTCACTTTCTCATCGACACAGAAATCGATGATTGAATTTGATAAAATGTTGTAACGATTAAAACAGGTTGATTTATTGAATATATTGTGACGTGTCTACTTCACGGCTGCCAAATATGAACTGTCAAGACTAATTTTTTACCAAAATGCCGGCCAAACGAAGTAGTATAACTTCCGGGTGGACACCCCATAGTTAGCGCAATAATAACGCGCAATGTTAATGAAATACTCGTTCTAAAGAAAAACGAAAATGCTTTCAATGCTGTTATACTTTTAAATCTCTACAAATTTTGCATGCCCTCTTTCTTCGCCAACTTTTCGTATAAATAACACAAAACAAATATTTTTTATTTTTAAACATTTGCTGCACTTAACAATTGACAATAAAATGTTAACCACCTTTATGGCAACCGAAAGACAAACACACACACACACACACATACAAACAAGCAGTTTTGAGTACTATCACCAAGAACTGTTGTAGTAGTGTCTGAAACGGAAGCCTTACATAAATATTTGTTGGCGGTTGCTTAGGTTTTTCCCCTCCTTTCTATGTTTTGCAACAGTCTGTTACAGTTCTTCTTCTTGTTGTTGTTGTTGTATTATGGGCTGGTGAGGGTGATTTAAGTGGCTCAGTTTGGTTTAGGTTACAATCAAAAAAGGTGGATATTTATGGTTTGTTGAAAAATTTTATAAATATAATTGTGTACAAATAAATAAATATATACGAGGGTGCTTACGCATTTATAAGAGAAGACGAAGAATTTTAAAATACAAAATTTTCGAAAATTAATTTTTCATTTTTCGAAATTATAAAAGAAAATACTTCACAATCAGCCGTAATGTAAGACAAAGATCAGGATAATGGTATTCATTTACCTTGGGAGTCTTTGATAGCATGCAGTTAAATGTAAGAGGGCAAGAAGCCCCTTCTAATAATCGATATAGGCGAAAAGAGGCATTTACTAAAATTGTTGCCGCTAAAATGGAATGGGAAATAAAAAAAAAAAAAAAGATAAACACAAAACGCGTCCTTGCAACTTGATGTACGGGGTGTCCGCCTGGGAGCTATGTTACTTTGTTTTGCCACCTTTTTTATAAGTTCGTATTTGCTAGTTGTGAAGTAGTAGACATTTGGCAAATTTTTTATGGGCAAAATATTCGATAAACCAATGGGCTTTAAAGTATTTTCTCAAAATCAATCGATTACTGTGACGATTGGAAAGTTAAGTGAAATTCACGCCCAACCATAGACCACAACGTTCTGCAAGATCGATGAAAACATTGCTGCTGCTCAAGAAAGTGTTCAAAACAATGCTTAACTCGGCCTCATTTCGACACCGTGCTCAGGAGCTTGTTGTTCAAAGAAAAACTTTGGCCACAATTTTTCACAATGATTTGCATGTCTTTCCATATAAGATTCAGTTGACACAAGAGCTTCTTCCCCATGTGAATAAACAGAATAGTGGGATCTGGTGAATCGGCAATCCTCAAATTATTCAATTGTGCAATTTGATCAGGAGGAATTATTGGACCTTACTACTTTGAAAAAGAAAACAGCGTAACGGTAACTGTGAATGCGGAACGATATCGTGATAAGATTGAAAACTTTTTAACGCCACAACTGCATGCTTTGGACTTGATTAACATGTGATATGAACAAGACGGTGCCACAACGCATACAGTCAGGATTACAATGGAATTACTGCGAGACAGATGCTGATTAGCCTTCACGGTCGTCTTATTTGACTCCTCCACGCAAGATTTATGCAAATAAATCAGAAATGCTTAAGCAACTCAATCAAAATATTCGTGATGAAAGTAATGAAATACCGCGTAAAATGTGTTAGAACGTAATGAAAACTGTGCTTAAAAGGGCTCGCATTTGTGAGGCTGACAGAGGCGGACATTAAATAAAACATTTATCAAGATAAGATCCATTCTCTTTCATTAAATCAATTATAAATAAACAAAGTAGTATACCTTCCCTGCGAACACACTGTATAAAGTGGCACTGCTTTCGCTTTATTTTCCAAATTTTACTAATACCCAGAGTCATAGAATTGCAAATTATTAAAATTCCTATTCAATTACCGAGTGTGCTATTGTCAACAATTTTGGGAATTAAACCTGTCAAGTACTAAAATTAGTAAAACGAATTTGTTAATGTTTTATTGATACCTTTTCTAAACTTTGTTTTTTGTTTTATAAAAAGTACCTTTTAAAAAATACCTTAAAAAAGTACCTTTTAAAAAGTACCTTTTGAAAAGTACATCTTAAAAAGGACCTTTTGAAAAGTACCTCTTAAAAAAGTACCTCTTAAAAAAGTACCTTTTGAAAAGTTCCTTTAAAAAAGGACTTTTTATAAAAATATTTTTTTTTAAAAGTAGCGTTAATAAAGACATTCAATCTTATTAATAATAACTTTCTTAAAAATACTTTACAAAACCTTTTTTTAGCCATATAATTAGTGAGGTGACATAACATTGGTACTTAACCCGGTTTCCCGCAACAAAAGAATTAAATTTAAAAGTTTGTTAATAATACTTTGTTGCTATAGTAAAAAAGAGAACAGTTTTTAAGTTCAACTAAGTTAAAAAGGGTGACGCATCAAATAAAAAACAATGAAGACTAAAATGCAATTAAGTCGACTATCCATCTCCGGTAGCTGATGATTTTGTTTTTTATTGAAAATGAAATCATTTATTTACAACCAAAAACAAAAATTAAATAAATTTTTGAATTTTAGTAACAACGAAAAATAAAAGCTGCACTAACTTTGTGGAAATTTGGCTTCAAAATTCCCTTTTTTTTCGATATATTAGAAAGAAATTTCGTTTAAAAAACTTATTGATCCATCCTCGTATGAGATTGAGTAAGTAAATAAATAATCCGAGATAAAATTTATTTATATTGCCTAACTTTAAAGCTTGACACACTTTGGTGGGATTAATGGATTTTTTTTTTAATTTTCTAAAGCTAAAAGACCAAAAAGTAAGCTTCATCGCTAAACAAAATTCGTTTAAGAAAATCGGGATTAATGGCAATCTTGCCGTGGGCCCAAGTTGCACAGTTTGGAAGGGTCTTTAAAGCATCAGAGTACTCATGTTGAAATGACAAACCAAACTAAATATAAATTACTTGCCCGCTAAAATAAGAGCATCTAGGCAAAAAAGTGTTGCCAGTTTATAGTACTATACCTATATGAAAACGCCTAATATTTTACGTTTAAGTTTCTTCTTGTTTTTGGTGATACTTAAATTAGGGCCACTGAAATTTTATAAAAATTTTATGACCGATGAAAGTTTTTGTAAAAAAGTTATGATCGATGAAAATTTTCTGTAGAACGTAATTTTTTAACAGAAAATTTCTGATTAAGGAAAATTTCTATAGAATATTTATGATCATTGAAAGTTTTTATAGAAACTTTATGATTCAACAAAATTTTTTAAAGAGAAAATGTATGACTGATGAAAATTTCTATAGAAAATTTATAATCCCTGAAAATTTCTATAGAAAATTTATTATTGATCAAATTTTTCTATAGAAAATTTATGTTTAAGTAAAATTTCTATTGAAAACTTTGTGATTAAGGAAAATTTCTATAGAATATTTATGATCATTGAAAATTTCTATAGAAGCTTTATGATTCAACAAAATTTTTAAGAGAAAATGTATGAAAATTTCTATAGAAAATTTATGATTGTTGAAAATTTCTCTAGAAAATTTATGATTGCTGAAAATTTCTATAGAAAATTTACTATTGATCAAATTTTCTATAGAAAATTTATTATTGATCAAATTTTTCTATAGATAATTTATGTTTAAGTAAAATTTCTATTGAAAACTTTGTAATTAAGGAAAATTTCTATAGAATATTTATGATCATTGAAAGTTTCTATAGAAACTTTATGATTCAACAAAATTTTTTTAAGACAAAATGAATGATTGATGAAAATTTCTATAGAAAATTTATGATTGATGAAAATTTCTTCTATAGAAAATTTATAATCGCTGAAAATTTCTATAGAAAATTTATTATTGATCAAATTTTTCTATAGAAAATTTATGTTTAAGTAAAATTTCTATTGAAAACTTTGTGATTAAGGAAAATTTCTATAGAATATTTATGATCATTGAAAATTTCTATAGAAACTTTATGATTCAACAAAATTTTTTTAAGAGAAAATGTATGATTGATGAAAATTTCTATAGAAAATTTATGATTGATGAAAATTTCTTCTATAGAAAATTTATGATTGCTGAAAATTTCTATAGAAAATTTATTATTGATCAAATTTTTCTATAGAAAATTTAAGTTTAAGTAATATTTCTACTGAAAACTTTGTGATTAAGGAAAATTTCTGTAGAAAACTTCTATAGAAAACTTTTAAATGATAAAAATTGTATAGAAAAATTATGACTGATAAAATTTTATTCTTATAGAAAAATTGTGACCCATGATATTTGTGTATGGATAAAACATGGCAGTTGAAATAATTTTCACGAAAAGTTATAACTGATGGAATATTTTTCTTGAAGAATTATGATTGATACAAATTTTCTGCATGATGATTATGACGATGTTTTATACGAAACTTAAAATTGATAAAATATTTTTTTAGAAATATTATAATAGTTGAAATTTTTTATAGCAAAATTAAGATTAATGAAAAAGTTTCTAGGAAATTATGAGCGATTAAAATTGTCTATAGAAACATTTTTGAGTAATGATAATTTGCTATAGAAAAATTATGATTGACGAAATATTTCGATAGATAAAATTTAAGATGAGATTTATAGAAAAAAATTGTGACTCATGTAAGTTTTTTATCCAGAAAAATTATGACAGATTAAAGCTTTAATAGAAAAATTATGTTGGAAGATTAACACTGATTAGGATTTTTTTTTTTTTAGAAAATTTTTTTTAGAAAATTTTTTGATGAAAATTTATTTTGATGAAAATTTTTTGATGAAAATTTTTTTGATGAAAATTTTTTGATGAAAATTTTTTTGATGAAAATTTTTTTGATGAAAATTTTTTGATGAAAATTTTTTTGATGAAAATTTTTTGATGAAAATTTTTAATGAAAACTTTTTGATGAAAATTATTTTGATGAACATTTATTGATGAAAATTTTTTGATGAAAATTTTTTGATGAAAATTATTTTGATGAAAATTTTTATAGAAAAATTATGACTAATGAAATATTTTAATAGACAAATTGTTGATGAAAATTTTATAATTAAAAATTTATTGATGAAAATTTTATAATAGAAAATTATTGGTGAAAATTTTATAATAGAAAATTTATTGACATATGACATGATATTTTTTACTAAAAACAATTATAACATAAACTTGTCTTAAAGAAAAATTATGACTGATTATTTTTTGTAAAATAATTATTACTAATGAAAATATTTTTAGAAAAATTATGTCCGATGAAAGTGTTAATAGAAAAATTATGATTGATACAAATGTTCTCTAGAAAAACTATAAAAGTTTGTAAAGTAAATAGAAGAACAAATTATTTGCCAATTAATATTTATTTAAAAGAAGAACTTTAATCAAAAAGTGGCTTTGATATATAGTACCTTTTCCAAAACATAGTTTGTACGATAGTATAATTCTTAAGAATTCATAAAAAAATATTTTGGAAAAAGTTTTTTTTTTGGAAAAAAGTGCATTTTGAAAAAAGTACATTTCGTAAAACAGGATTTTGCTTGAAATGTGTTTTTCGCAAAACTCCTTTAGTTTATTAAGCTTTCATTTTGAATTTATTTTTTGGTTAGAGTTTTAAGCTATTCGTCTTTTAATTTGGCAGCGGCTTGTTTTCCTTTGGCTGTAAATAAATTTTATAAAAAATTGTCTACTTGACAATTTTAAATCTACGAACTACTAAGAATTTGAAAAGCTTATTAACACTCATTACTGAGTGGCACTTACAATTCGCCAATAAAATTTCTTATCAAATAATTGAAATGACCCCATAAATAAAAAGTTACCTGATAAAAAAAAGCAAGTTGACGCCGTAATAAATCATGGTTTGCCTTTTTTTACATGTTTTAGGCCTTTTGTAATTTTTTAAATTTAATTTTGAGATATGACTCTTTTTTGCCTTTTTAAACTGTCAATAAACGGCTAGTTTTTTGATTGCAAACTACAACAGGTACTTTTTATAAAAAGAAACTTTTTACGAAAGCTACTTTTCATAATAGGTACTTTTTATAACAGGTATTTTTTACAAAAGGTACTTTTTACAAAAGGTACTTTTTATAAAAGGTACTTAAAAAAATTATTTTTATGTACAAGCTGTTGAATTAATCAAATGCAATTTAAAGTAACATATAGAAATTATCATATAATTATATACACTCATGAAAGGATTTATCTTCATTTTATGGAAAATTTATATTAATTATTCGAAACACTAAAGAAAGTATAAAAAAGGACAAAAATAACAATAATTCAGTATCTATTTTGAAGAAAATGAAGAACATTCGTTAATTGCAACAACAATTAATTGCATTGCATATGCATTTAATTTATTTGTGTAATAAAATTAGTTGAAAAGCAATTAACACAATTAAGACAACAAGCAACAAGCGACTGAAATTGTTAAAGTTTTGCAACTTTAAATAAAAAGTTTAAGCAAAAACAGTATCAATTTCCTTAATTTACTTTCGTTACCAAATTTAATTTTATGGTCGCAAAAAGAATTTCTTTGCGTGTTTGATGCTTTTTGGTTTTATTATTATTATTCATTCCAATAATATTCCGTTCTCCAGATTGCAATCATCATAATTTTTTATTAGACTACAATCTCGATTATATCACCGGCTGTGTGTTTTTTTCGCTTTTCCTTTTTATCTATCCATGATTTTATGAATTTTAAATGCATTCACTGTATAGTGATGGTGAAATGTTTAGTTGGGGGGGGGGGGGAAAGTAGAAATAAAATTGAATTCGTTGATATTCATTTGAACAGCGTCTGTTGTGACAGTCAGTTAGCTATTCAGTCGACCTAAAAATCTATTTGCTTGCAGGCATTTTTAACTACAAACAAAAAAAAAACTATACTGATACAGTACTTTACTAGTATTAATTCATTTAAATAAAAAATCGACTTAAAAAACTCTATTTTCTAACAGAACTTTTAAATACAACAACTGTATTGATACAGTACTTTACTAGTATCCTGACGAACACTTTTAAAAACATTCTCAAATTCAATTAACATCAATTCATTTAGATACCGGGTGCCCATCGGGAAGGTATACTACTTTATTATGCCGCCATTTTGTTAAACATTAGTCTTGACAGTTCATTTTTGGCAGTCGTGAATTAGACACGTGGCAAATTTATTATGAAAAAATATTCGATAAAGTTACGAGATATTTTTGGGAGAAACAATGTGCCAACAAAACGCACTATTTCTTATCGTGAAGGGAATGATTTCGAGGAAAGAGGTTTTGTAGGTGAAAGGCTCAAGCTTGGACCACAACGTACTGCTAGATCGGCTGAAAATATTACTTCTGCTCTAGAAAGTGTTCAAAACAAACCATCAACCACAATTCGACGCCGTGCTCAGGAGCTTGGTCTTCAAAGAACGACTTTGGTCACAGTTTTGCACAATGGTTTGCATGTCTTTCCATATAAGATTCAGTTGACACAAGAGCTTCTTCCACAAGATCATTTACGCCGTCGTACATATGGATATTATAGCTCGCCTGTGACATCCACGATTTTCATGATAAAATCATAGTGAGCGACGAGCAACATTTTCATTTTCCACAAGATCATTTACGTCGTCGTACATATGAATATTATAGCTCGCCTGTGACATCCACGATTTTCATGATAAAATCATAATGAGCGACGAGCAACATTTTCATTTGTGTGGATATGTGAGTAATAAATAGAATAGTCGGTTCTGGAGAATGGGAAACACTCAAATTACTCAACAGTCACCTATGCATCCATTAAAAGTGACAGTCTGGTGTGCAATTTGGTCGGAAAGAATTATTGTGTCTTACTTCTGTAAAAATGAAAACGGCATAACAATAACTGTGAATGGGGGAGCGATATCGTGATATGAATAAAAACTTTTCTATGCCACAACTGTATGCTTTGGACTTGATTAACATGTGGTAGCAACAAGACGGTGCCTCATCGCATGCAGTCAGGATTACAATGGAGTTACAGCGAGACCTCTTTTCGCAACAAGCTATTTCAAGAAATGGTGATGTTGATTGTCCTCCACAGTCGACTGATTTGACTGCTCTGAAAGGCAAGGTTTATGCAAACAAACCAGAAACGCTTAAGCAACTCAAAAAAAAAAATATTCGTGATAAAATTAATGAAATAGCGCGGGAAATGTGTGAGAATGTAATGAAAAATGTGCTCAGAAGGACTCGCATTTGTGTGACTAACAGAGGCGGGTATTTATCTAATATACGCTCCCGGCGGTCACCTTGTATTTATTAAGTGTGTGAAGTTAGCTCCGAAAGTTAGCTTCGTTTTGTCAACGCTGTTATAGTTTACATAGCTCTCACTCATGAAATGTTAAGTTAACAGAGTTGAATTATTTTAACATTTTGGTACGAAAATGAAATAAATAATATAAAAAGCAAATATATTTGTAAAAATTTTAACTTTATTTATTAATAACAAAAGAAAAAAGTCAAAATAAAACAATTTAAGAAAAATAGAGTGAAAAATGCTTGCATATTTTATTTCTGTACAGTAATTGTACGGACATTTCAAAAGTGCCCAAAAATGGGTCAAAATTGGAAAGGTGCGGCTTAGCGGACTATAGGGGGCGAAAGCCATGCCATTGTAGATTTCAGAACTGTACAGGTTATATTCAGAATTAATATAGGTTTTTAGTAATAGAATTCAGAAAATTGTGAAAATATGCATTTTGCCATATGGGCATATCAAAAATTCGCAAAAATCGGTCAAAATCGAAAAGGTGCGGCTTAGCGGACTATAGGGGGCGAAAGCCATGCCATTGTAGATTTCAGAACTGTACAGGTTATATTCAGAATTAATATAGGTTTTTAGTAATAGAATTCAGAAAATTGTGAAAATATGCATTTTGCCATATGGGCATATCAAAAATTCGCAAAAATCGGTCAAAATCGAAAAGGTGCGGCTTAGCGGACTATAGGGGGCGAAAGCCATGCCATTGTAGATTTCAGAACTGTACAGGTTATATTTAGAATTAATATAGGTTTTTAGTAATAGAATTCAGAAAATTGTGAAAATATGCATTTTGCCATATGGGCATATCAAAAATTCGCAAAAATCGGTCAAAATCGAAAAGGTGCGGCTTAGCGGACTATAGGGGGCGAAAGCCATGCCATTGTAGATTTCAGAACTGTACAGGTTATATTCAGAATTAATATAGGTTTTTAGTAATAGAATTCAGAAAATTGTGAAAATATGCATTTTGCCATATGGGCATATCAAAAATTCGCAAAAATGGGTCAAAATCGAAAAGGTGCGGCTTAGCGGACTATAGGGGGCGAAAGCCATGCCATTGTAGATTTCAGAACTGTACAGGTAATATTCAGAATTAATATAGGTTTTTAGTAATAGAATTCAGAAAATTGTGAAAATATGCATTTTGCCATATGGGCATATCAAAAATTCGCAAAAATCGGTCAAAATCGAAAAGGTGCGGCTTAGCGGACTATAGGGGGCGAAAGCCATGCCATTGTAGATTTCAGAACTGTACAGGTTATATTCAGAATTAATATAGGTTTTTAGTAATAGAATTCAGAAAATTGTGAAAATATGCATTTTGCCATATGGGCATATCAAAAATTCGCAAAAATGGGTCAAAATCGAAAAGGTGCGGCTTAGCGGACTATAGGGGGCGAAAGCCATGCCATTGTAGATTTCAGAACTGTACAGGTTATATTCAGAATTAATATAGGTTTTTAGTAATAGAATTCAGAAAATTGTGAAAATATGCATTTTGCCATATGGGCATATCAAAAATTCGCAAAAATCGGTCAAAATCGAAAAGGTGCGGCTTAGCGGACTATAGGGGGCGAAAGCCATGCCATTGTAGATTTTAGAACTGTACAGGTTATATTCAGAATTAATATAGGTTTTTAGTAATAGAATTCAGAAAATTGTGAAAATATGCATTTTGCCATATGGGCATATCAAAAATTCGCAAAAATCGGTCAAAATCGAAAAGGTGCGGCTTAGCGGACTATAGGGGGCGAAAGCCATGCCATTGTAGATTTCAGAACTGTACAGGTTATATTTAGAATTAATATAGGTTTTTAGTAATAGAATTCAGAAAATTGTGAAAATATGCATTTTGCCATATGGGCATATCAAAAATTCGCAAAAATCGGTCAAAATCGAAAAGGTGCGGCTTAGCGGACTATAGGGGGCGAAAGCCATGCCATTGTAGATTTCAGAACTGTACAGGTTATATTCAGAATTAATATAGGTTTTTAGTAATAGAATTCAGAAAATTGTGAAAATATGCATTTTGCCATATGGGCATATCAAAAATTCGCAAAAATGGGTCAAAATCGAAAAGGTGCGGCTTAGCGGACTATAGGGGGCGAAAGCCATGCCATTGTAGATTTCAGAACTGTACAGGTAATATTCAGAATTAATATAGGTTTTTAGTAATAGAATTCAGAAAATTGTGAAAATATGCATTTTGCCATATGGGCATATCAAAAATTCGCAAAAATGGGTCAAAATCGAAAAGGTGCGGCTTAGCGGACTATAGGGGGCGAAAGCCATGCCATTGTAGATTTCAGAACTGTACAGGTTATATTCAGAATTAATATAGGTTTTTAGTAATAGAATTCAGAAAATTGTGAAAATATGCATTTTGCCATATGGGCATACCAAAAATTCGCAAAAATGGGTCAAAATCGAAAAGGTGCGGCTTAGCGGACTATAGGGGGCGAAAGCCATGCCATTGTAGATTTCAGAACTGTGCAGGTTATATTCAGAATTAATATAGGTTTTTAGTAATAGAATTCAGAAAATTGTGAAAATATGCATTTTGCCATATGGGCATATCAAAAATTCGCAAAAATCGGTCAAAATCGAAAAGGTGCGGCTTAGCGGACTATAGGGGGCGAAAGCCATGCCATTGTAGATTTCAGAACTGTACAGGTTATATTCAGAATTAATATAGGTTTTTAGTAATAGAATTCAGAAAATTGTGAAAATATGCATTTTGCCATATGGGCATATCAAAAATTCGCAAAAATGGGTCAAAATCGAAAAGGTGCGGCTTAGCGGACTATAGGGGGCGAAAGCCATGCCATTGTAGATTTCAGAACTGTACAGGTTATATTCAGAATTAATATAGGTTTTTAGTAATAGAATTCAGAAAATTGTGAAAATATGCATTTTGCCATATGGGCATACCAAAAATTCGCAAAAATGGGTCAAAATCGAAAAGGTGCGGCTTAGCGGACTATAGGGGGCGAAAGCCATGCCATTGTAGATTTCAGAACTGTGCAGGTTATATTCAGAATTAATATAGGTTTTTAGTAATAGAATTCAGAAAATTGTGAAAATATGCATTTTGCCATATGGGCATATCAAAAATTCGCAAAAATCGGTCAAAATCGAAAAGGTGCGGCTTAGCGGACTATAGGGGGCGAAAGCCATGCCATTGTAGATTTCAGAACTGTACAGGTTATATTCAGAATTAATATAGGTTTTTAGTAATAGAATTCAGAAAATTGTGAAAATATGCATTTTGCCATATGGGCATATCAAAAATTCGCAAAAATGGGTCAAAATCGAAAAGGTGCGGCTTAGCGGACTATAGGGGGCGAAAGCCATGCCATTGTAGATTTCAGAACTGTACAGGTTATATTCAGAATTAATATAGGTTTTTAGTAATAGAATTCAGAAAATTGTGAAAATATGCATTTTGCCATATGGGCATATCAAAAATTCGCAAAAATCGAAAAGGTGCGGCTTAGCGGACTATAGGGGGCGAAAGCCATGCCATTGTAGATTTCAGAACTGTACAGGTTATATTCAGAATTAATATAGGTTTTTAGTAATAGAATTCAGAAAATTGTGAAAATATGCATTTTGCCATATGGGCATATCAAAAATTCGCAAAAATCGGTCAAAATCGAAAAGGTGCGGCTTAGCGGACTATAGGGGGCGAAAGCCATGCCATTGTAGATTTCAGAACTGTACAGGTTATATTTAGAATTAATATAGGTTTTTAGTAATAGAATTCAGAAAATTGTGAAAATATGCATTTTGCCATATGGGCATATCAAAAATTCGCAAAAATCGGTCAAAATCGAAAAGGTGCGGCTTAGCGGACTATAGGGGGCGAAAGCCATGCCATTGTAGATTTCAGAACTGTACAGGTTATATTCAGAATTAATATAGGTTTTTAGTAATAGAATTCAGAAAATTGTGAAAATATGCATTTTGCCATATGGGCATATCAAAAATTCGCAAAAATGGGTCAAAATCGAAAAGGTGCGGCTTAGCGGACTATAGGGGGCGAAAGCCATGCCATTGTAGATTTCAGAACTGTACAGGTAATATTCAGAATTAATATAGGTTTTTAGTAATAGAATTCAGAAAATTGTGAAAATATGCATTTTGCCATATGGGCATATCAAAAATTCGCAAAAATCGGTCAAAATCGAAAAGGTGCGGCTTAGCGGACTATAGGGGGCGAAAGCCATGCCATTGTAGATTTCAGAACTGTACAGGTTATATTCAGAATTAATATAGGTTTTTAGTAATAGAATTCAGAAAATTGTGAAAATATGCATTTTGCCATATGGGCATATCAAAAATTCGCAAAAATGGGTCAAAATCGAAAAGGTGCGGCTTAGCGGACTATAGGGGGCGAAAGCCATGCCATTGTAGATTTCAGAACTGTACAGGTTATATTCAGAATTAATATAGGTTTTTAGTAATAGAATTCAGAAAATTGTGAAAATATGCATTTTGCCATATGGGCATATCAAAAATTCGCAAAAATCGGTCAAAATCGAAAAGGTGCGGCTTAGCGGACTATAGGGGGCGAAAGCCATGCCATTGTAGATTTTAGAACTGTACAGGTTATATTCAGAATTAATATAGGTTTTTAGTAATAGAATTCAGAAAATTGTGAAAATATGCATTTTGCCATATGGGCATATCAAAAATTCGCAAAAATCGGTCAAAATCGAAAAGGTGCGGCTTAGCGGACTATAGGGGGCGAAAGCCATGCCATTGTAGATTTCAGAACTGTACAGGTTATATTCAGAATTAATATAGGTTTTTAGTAATAGAATTCAGAAAATTGTGAAAATATGCATTTTGCCATATGGGCATACCAAAAATTCGGAAAAATGGGTCAAAATCGAAAAGGTGCGGCTTAGCGGACTATAGGGGGCGAAAGCCATGCCATTGTAGATTTCAGAACTGTGCAGGTTATATTCAGAATTAATATAGGTTTTTAGTAATAGAATTCAGAAAATTGTGAAAATATGCATTTTGCCATATGGGCATATCAAAAATTCGCAAAAATCGGTCAAAATCGAAAAGGTGCGGCTTAGCGGACTATAGGGGGCGAAAGCCATGCCATTGTAGATTTCAGAACTGTACAGGTTATATTCAGAATTAATATAGGTTTTTAGTAATAGAATTCAGAAAATTGTGAAAATATGCATTTTGCCATATGGGCATATCAAAAATTCGCAAAAATGGGTCAAAATCGAAAAGGTGCGGCTTAGCGGACTATAGGGGGCGAAAGCCATGCCATTGTAGATTTCAGAACTGTACAGGTTATATTCAGAATTAATATAGGTTTTTAGTAATAGAATTCAGAAAATTGTGAAAATATGCATTTTGCCATATGGGCATATCAAAAATTCGCAAAAATCGGTCAAAATCGAAAAGGTGCGGCTTAGCGGACTATAGGGGGCGAAAGCCATGCCATTGTAGATTTCAGAACTGTACAGGTTATATTCAGAATTAATATAGGTTTTTAGTAATAGAATTCAGAAAATTGTGAAAATATGCATTTTGCCATATGGGCATATCAAAAATTCGGAAAAATGGGTCAAAATCGAAAAGGTGCGGCTTAGCGGACTATAGGGGGCGAAAGCCATGCCATTGTAGATTTCAGAACTGTACAGGTTATATTCAGAATTAATATAGGTTTTTAGTAATAGAATTCAGAAAATTGTGAAAATATGCATTTTGCCATATGGGCATATCAAAAATTCGCAAAAATGGGTCAAAATCGAAAAGGTGCCGCTTAGCGGACTATAAGGGGCGAAAGCCATGCCATTGTAGATTTCAGAACTGTACAGGTTATATTCAGAATTAATATAGGTTTTTAGAAATAGAATTCAGAAAATTGTGAAAATATGCATTTTGCCATATGGGCATATCAAAAATTCGCAAAAATCGGTCAAAATCGAAAAGGTGCGGCTTAGCGGACTATAGGGGGCGAAAGCCATGCCATTGTAGATTTCAGAACTGTACAGGTTATATTCAGAATTAATATAGGTTTTTAGTAATAGAATTCAGAAAATTGTGAAAATATGCATTTTGCCATATGGGCATATCAAAAATTCGCAAAAATGGGTCAAAATCGAAAAGGTGCGGCTTAGCGGACTATAGGGGGCGAAAGCCATGCCATTGTAGATTTCAGAACTGTACAGGTTATATTCAGAATTAATATAGGTTTTTAGTGATAGAATTCAGAAAATTGTGAAAATATGCATTTTGCCATATGGGCATATCAAAAATTCGCAAAAATCGGTCAAAATCGAAAAGGTGCGGCTTAGCGGACTATAGGGGGCGAAAGCCATGCCATTGTAGATTTCAGAACTGTACAGGTTATATTCAGAATTAATATAGGTTTTTAGTAATAGAATTCAGAAAATTGTGAAAATATGCATTTTGCCATATGGGCATATCAAAAATTCGCAAAAATGGGTCAAAATCGAAAAGGTGCGGCTTAGCGGACTATAGGGGGCGAAAGCCATGCCATTGTAGATTTCAGAACTGCACAGGTTATATTCAGAATTAATATAGGTTTTTAGTAATAGAATTCAGAAAATTGTGAAAATATGCATTTTGCCATATGGGCATACCAAAAATTCGCAAAAATGGGTCAAAATCGAAAAGGTGCGGCTTAGCGGACTATAGGGGGCGAAAGCCATGCCATTGTAGATTTCAGAACTGTACAGGTTATATTCAGAATTAATATAGGTTTTTAGTAATAGAATTCAGAAAATTGTGAAAATATGCATTTTGCCATATGGGCATATCAAAAATTCGCAAAAATCGGTCAAAATCGAAAAGGTGCGGCTTAGCGGACTATAGGGGGCGAAAGCCATGCCATTGTAGATTTCAGAACTGTACAGGTTATATTCAGAAATAATATAGGTTTTTAGTAATAGAATTCAGAAAATTGTGAAAATATGCATTTTGCCATATGGGCATATCAAAAATTCGCAAAAATCGGTCAAAATCGAAAAGGTGCGGCTTAGCGGACTATAGGGGGCGAAAGCCATGCCATTGTAGATTTCAGAACTGTACAGGTTATATTCAGAATTAATATAGGTTTTTAGTAATAGAATTCAGAAAATTGTGAAAATATGCATTTTGCCATATGGGCATATCAAAAATTCGCAAAAATGGGTCAAAATCGAAAAGGTGCGGCTTAGCGGACTATAGGGGGCGAAAGCCATGCCATTGTAGATTTCAGAACTGTACAGGTTATATTCAGAATTAATATAGATTTTTAGTAATAGAATTCAGAAAATTGTGAAAATATGCATTTTGCCATATGGGCATATCAAAAATTCGCAAAAATCGGTCAAAATCGAAAAGGTGCGGCTTAGCGGACTATAGATGGCGAAAGCCATGCCATTGAATATAAAACAATATTATATATACATATAACTACATGTATATCAAAATTATGCATACTTATACCTACATATATAAATGTCTACATATATAAAAATCTAATCAATTTTACTTTAATGAATGAAAATCGTTTTTAAAATAACTTTTATTTTTACGAATAAAATGTGTTTTTTATTTATTGACTGTATACCACTATACACACAATGTAAGTATGATAAGTATGTTCATATATTTGAATTTATTTTTTGAAATATTGTTTATACATCCTGTATCATACAATTTTGCTACAAAAAGCCGGTTTTATTTGATTTAGAATATTATATTAATATAAAGTAGGCTGGTCACCTTGCTGTTGCAAGAGAAATACTTACTGAGTAAACATAACTTTTTTCCACTCAACCTAACAGTTATAACAGAAAAAAAGTCATTTCTCGCTGGGCTTAGTGATAGTAATTCTTTGTGATTTTTACCAGGCATGGAAATTAATAAATAATAAAGTTTCCATCCAGGGATGAGTGAATTCTAAAATTAATTGCACGCCATGAATTTACATGTTCTTAAATTATTTATCAACACTTATGTTTATGTGCATCCATTTATATTTTGTCGTGCAAGACAACAATAATTGTAATTTAAAATATAAATATCTATAATATATATATGTATATATATCTACATATATTTATACAAAATATACAAATGTACATATATACATGTAAATGATTTTATATTTTTATAAATTATATTTATAACTACATATATTTATACAAATTACATATATACCTACATATATATAGTAATTATATATGTATATACCTTTAGATATAGAGAGAATATACAGTACATATTGGTACATATATATAATTTTTATATACATATAGTTATATATATAATTTGTATAGATATATTATTTTGAATAAATATTGTATATAATTTGTATAAATATCTATAATTTGTATAAATATCTATAATTTGTATATATATCTATAAATCTATATATATATATATATGTGTGTATAAAACTAATATGAAATAGATGCTACGTTTCAGGTTTTTTTTACATACATACATATATTGTTGTTATTTCAATGCATCATTCAAAATAAGATGTGTTTTTCCAATAAGTAACTAATATTTCAATAATCCAATTATTCAATATATAAGGTGCTTATTGCTGATAACTAAACTTGTGCAAAAACGTTTAATATATTAAGAAAACAAAGTGGCAACACTTAACAAAAATATTATAAGCGGGAAGTCCCTACCTAATTGTGAGCAAAAAAGTTTAAGCAGATCACGCTTTTTAGAGTGACCAGCCAACTACATACATATATTTAAAAAAGTTCTGCATGACAAATCTTTGTTTTCTCCTTCTGTTGTGCTAAATAATAATATTTTGCTTTTTTAATTAGTCGATATATAACTTTTTTAATTTGAAATTGTTTTATGGTACTTTCAGTGGAGGTATCTTGGTAAAAATATTATAAATTCAAAACACGTGCATTTTTTCTATTTATGGTCTACATAATTTGCAATTGTATTAACACAATTGTAATTATAATTGCATAGTGTATAGTGTTCTTATGCTGACATTAAGTAATAATACATACATACAAATTTGTGCATATAACACATACATATGTATTTCGTTTATACAATATGGTTATATGGTCACCTTATTGTCAAAAGAGAAAATCCTACTCATAAAAAATATTATTTTTCACTCAACTAACTGCTTGAGTGATTGTATTTACAATTCATACCAGGCATGGAAAACAAGCTAACTAAAGTATTTAGTCAGAGATGGAGGTATTCTAATATAACTTTCATGCTTCTCATTTAAATAGCTAATATTAAGTTGACAAAACTTGCGCGTAGAAAAATATTTATAATATGTGTAAAACAACATGCAAATAGTACCTTGTTGAGAACATGTTCAATATAATTTCACCCCATATAGTCCGCTAAGGAGCACCTTTCCAATTTTGACCCATTTTTGGGCATTTTTGATATGCCCATATGGCAAAATGCATATTTTCACAATTTTCTGAATTCTATTACTAAAAACCTATATTAATTCTGAATATAACCTGTACAGTTCTGAAATCTACAATGGCATGGCTTTCGCCCCCTATAGTCCGCTAAGCCGCACCTTCTCGATTTTGACCGATTTTTGCGAATTTTTGATATGCCCATATGGCAAAATGCATATTTTCACAATTTTCTGAATTCTAATACTAAAAACCTATATTAATTCTGAATATAACCTGTACAGTTCTGAAATCTACAATGGCATGGCTTTCGCCCCCTATAGTCCGCTAAGCCGCACCTTTTCGATTTTGACCCATTTTTGCGAATTTTTGATATGCCCATATGGCAAAATGCATATTTTCACAATTTTCTGAATTCTATTACTAAAAACCTATATTAATTCTGAATATAACCTGTACAGTTCTGAAATCTACAATGGCATGGCTTTCGCCCCCTATAGTCCGCTAAGCCGCACCTTTTCGATTTTGACCGATTTTTGCGAATTTTTGATATGCCCATATGGCAAAATGCATATTTTCACAATTTTCTGAATTCTATTACTAAAAACCTATATTAATTCTGAATATAACCTGTACAGTTCTGAAATCTACAATGGCATGGCTTTCGCCCCCTATAGTCCGCTAAGCCGCACCTTTTCGATTTTGACCGATTTTTGCGAATTTTTGATATGCCCATATGGCAAAATGCATATTTTCACAATTTTCTGAATTCTATTACTAAAAACCTATATTAATTCTGAATATAACCTGTACAGTTCTGAAATCTACAATGGCATGGCTTTCGCCCCCTATAGTCCGCTAAGCCGCACCTTTTCGATTTTGACCGATTTTTGCGAATTTTTGATATGCCCATATGGCAAAATGCATATTTTCACAATTTTCTGAATTCTATTACTAAAAACCTATATTAATTCTGAATATAACCTGTACAGTTCTGAAATCTACAATGGCATGGCTTTCGCCCCCTATAGTCCGCTAAGCCGCACCTTTTCGATTTTGACCGATTTTTGCGAATTTTTGATATGCCCATATGGCAAAATGCATATTTTCACAATTTTCTGAATTCTATTACTAAAAACCTATATTAATTCTGAATATAACCTGTACGGTTCTGAAATCTACAATGGCATGGCTTTCGCCCCCTATAGTCCGCTAAGCCGCACCTATTCGATTTTGACCCATTTTTCCGAATTTTTGATATGCCCATATGGCAAAATGCATATTTTCACAATTTTCTGAATTCTATTACTAAAAACCTATATTAATTCTGAATATAACCTGTACAGTTCTGAAATCTACAATGGCATGGCTTTCGCCCCCTATAGTCCGCTAAGCCGCACCTTTTCGATTTTGACCCATTTTTGCGAATTTTTGATATGCCCATATGGCAAAATGCATATTTTCACAATTTTCTGAATTCTATTACTAAAAACCTATATTAATTCTGAATATAACCTGCACAGTTCTGAAATCTACAATGGCATGGCTTTCGCCCCCTATAGTCCGCTAAGCCGCACCTTTTCGATTTTGACCCATTTTTGCGAATTTTTGGTATGCCCATATGGCAAAATGCATATTTTCACAATTTTCTGAATTCTATTACTAAAAACCTATATTAATTCTGAATATAACCTGTACAGTTCTGAAATCTTCAATGGCATGGCTTTCGCCATCTATAGTCCGCTAAGCCGCACCTTTTCGATTTTGACCGATTTTTGCGAATTTTTGATATGCCCATATGGCAAAATGCATATTTTCACAATTTTCTGAATTCTATTACTAAAAACCTATATTAATTCTGAATATAACCTGTACAGTTCTGAAATCTACAATGGCATGGATTTCGCCCCCTATAGTCCGCTAAGCCGCACCTTTTCGATTTTGACCCATTTTTGCGAATTTTTGATATGCCCATATGGCAAAATGCATATTTTCACAATTTTCTGAATTCTATTACTAAAAACCTATATTAATTCTGAATATAACCTGTACAGTTCTGAAATCTACAATGGCATGGCTTTCGCCCCCTATAGTCCGCTAAGCCGCACCTTTTCGATTTTGACCGATTTTTGCGAATTTTTGATATGCCCATATGGCAAAATGCATATTTTCACAATTTTCTGAATTCTATTACTAAAAACCTATATTATTTCTGAATATAACCTGTACAGTTCTGAAATCTACAATGGCATGGCTTTCGCCCCCTATAGTCCGCTAAGCCGCACCTTTTCGATTTTGACCGATTTTTGCGAATTTTTGATATGCCCATATGGCAAAATGCATATTTTCACAATTTTCTGAATTCTATTACTAAAAACCTATATTAATTCTGAATATAACCTGTACAGTTCTGAAATCTACAATGGCATGGCTTTCGCCCCCTATAGTCCGCTAAGCCGCACCTTTTCGATTTTGACCCATTTTTGCGAATTTTTGGTATGCCCATATGGCAAAATGCATATTTTCACAATTTTCTGAATTCTATTACTAAAAACCTATATTAATTCTGAATATAACCTGTACAGTTCTGAAATCTACAATGGCATGGCTTTCGCCCCCTATAGTCCGCTAAGCCGCACCTTTTCGATTTTGACCCATTTTTGCGAATTTTTGATATGCCCATATGGCAAAATGCATATTTTCACAATTTTCTGAATTCTATTACTAAAAACCTATATTAATTCTGAATATAACCTGTACAGTTCTGAAATCTACAATGGCATGGCTTTCGCCCCCTATAGTCCGCTAAGCCGCACCTTTTCGATTTTGACCGATTTTTGCGAATTTTTGATATGCCCATATGGCAAAATGCATATTTTCACAATTTTCTGAATTCTATTACTAAAAACCTATATTAATTCTGAATATTACCTGTACAGTTCTGAAATCTACAATGGCATGGCTTTCGCCCCCTATAGTCCGCTAAGCCGCACCTTTTCGATTTTGACCCATTTTTGCGAATTTTTGATATGCCCATATGGCAAAATGCATATTTTCACAATTTTCTGAATTCTATTACTAAAAACCTATATTAATTCTGAATATAACCTGTACAGTTCTGAAATCTACAATGGCATGGCTTTCGCCCCCTATAGTCCGCTAAGCCGCACCTTTTCGATTTTGACCGATTTTTGCGAATTTTTGATATGCCCATATGGCAAAATGCATATTTTCACAATTTTCTGAATTCTATTACTAAAAACCTATATTAATTCTAAATATAACCTGTACAGTTCTGAAATCTACAATGGCATGGCTTTCGCCCCCTATAGTCCGCTAAGCCGCACCTTTTCGATTTTGACCGATTTTTGCGAATTTTTGATATGCCCATATGGCAAAATGCATATTTTCACAATTTTCTGAATTCTATTACTAAAAACCTATATTAATTCTGAATATAACCTGTACAGTTCTGAAATCTACAATGGCATGGCTTTCGCCCCCTATAGTCCGCTAAGCCGCACCTTTTCGATTTTGACCCATTTTTGCGAATTTTTGATATGCCCATATGGCAAAATGCATATTTTCACAATTTTCTGAATTCTATTATTAAAAACCTATATTAATTCTGAATATAACCTGTACAGTTCTGAAATCTACAATGGCATGGCTTTCGCCCCCTATAGTCCGCTAAGCCGCACCTTTTCGATTTTGACCCATTTTTGCGAATTTTTGATATGCCCATATGGCAAAATGCATATTTTCACAATTTTCTGAATTCTATTACTAAAAACCTATATTAATTCTGAATATAACCTGCACAGTTCTGAAATCTACAATGGCATGGCTTTCGCCCCCTATAGTCCGCTAAGCCGCACCTTTTCGATTTTGACCGATTTTTGCGAATTTTTGATATGCCCATATGGCAAAATGCATATTTTCACAATTTTCTGAATTCTATTACTAAAAACCTATATTAATTCTGAATATAACCTGCACAGTTCTGAAATCTACAATGGCATGGCTTTCGCCCCCTATAGTCCGCTAAGCCGCACCTTTTCGATTTTGACCCATTTTTGCGAATTTTTGATATGCCCATATGGCAAAATGCATATTTTCACAATTTTCTGAATTCTATTACTAAAAACCTATATTAATTCTGAATATAACCTGTACAGTTCTGAAATCTACAATGGCATGGCTTTCGCCCCCTATAGTCCGCTAAGCCGCACCTTTTCGATTTTGACCGATTTTTGCGAATTTTTGATATGCCCATATGGCAAAATGCATATTTTCACAATTTTCTGAATTCTATTACTAAAAACCTATATTAATTCTGAATATAACCTGTACAGTTCTGAAATCTACAATGGCATGGCTTTCGCCCCCTATAGTCCGCTAAGCCGTACCTTTTCGATTTTGACCCATTTTTGCGAATTTTTGATATGCCCATATGGCAAAATGCATATTTTCACAATTTTCTGAATTCTATTACTAAAAACCTATATTAATTCTGAATATAACCTGTACGGTTCTGAAATCTACAATGGCATGGCTTTCGCCCCCTATAGTCCGCTAAGCCGCACCTATTCGATTTTGACCCATTTTTCCGAATTTTTGATATGCCCATATGGCAAAATGCATATTTTCACAATTTTCTGAATTCTATTACTAAAAACCTATATTAATTCTGAATATAACCTGTACAGTTCTGAAATCTACAATGGCATGGCTTTCGCCCCCTATAGTCCGCTAAGCCGCACCTTTTCGATTTTGACCCATTTTTGCGAATTTTTGATATGCCCATATGGCAAAATGCATATTTTCACAATTTTCTGAATTCTATTACTAAAAACCTATATTAATTCTGAATATAACCTGCACAGTTCTGAAATCTACAATGGCATGGCTTTCGCCCCCTATAGTCCGCTAAGCCGCACCTTTTCGATTTTGACCCATTTTTGCGAATTTTTGATATGCCCATATGGCAAAATGCATATTTTCACAATTTTCTGAATTCTATTACTAAAAACCTATATTAATTCTGAATATAACCTGCACAGTTCTGAAATCTACAATGGCATGGCTTTCGCCCCCTATAGTCCGCTAAGCCGCACCTTTTCGATTTTGACCCATTTTTCCGAATTTTTGGTATGCCCATATGGCAAAATGCATATTTTCACAATTTTCTGAATTCTATTACTAAAAACCTATATTAATTCTGAATATAACCTGTACAGTTCTGAAATCTACAATGGCATGGCTTTCGCCCCCTATAGTCCGCTAAGCCGCACCTTTTCGATTTTGACCGATTTTTGCGAATTTTTGATATGCCCATATGGCAAAATGCATATTTTCACAATTTTCTGAATTCTATTACTAAAAACCTATATTAATTCTGAATATAACCTGTACAGTTCTGAAATCTACAATGGCATGGCTTTCGCCCCCTATAGTCCGCTAAGCCGCACCTTTTCGATTTTGACCGATTTTTGCGAATTTTTGATATGCCCATATGGCAAAATGCATATTTTCACAATTTTCTGAATTCTATTACTAAAAACCTATATTAATTCTGAATATAACCTGTACAGTTCTGAAATCTACAATGGCATGGCTTTCGCCCCCTATAGTCCGCTAAGCCGCACCTTTTCGATTTTGACCGATTTTTGCGAATTTTTGATATGCCCATATGGCAAAATGCATATTTTCACAATTTTCTGAATTCTATTACTAAAAACCTATATTAATTCTGAATATAACCTGTACGGTTCTGAAATCTACAATGGCATGGCTTTCGCCCCCTATAGTCCGCTAAGCCGCACCTATTCGATTTTGACCCATTTTTCCGAATTTTTGATATGCCCATATGGCAAAATGCATATTTTCACAATTTTCTGAATTCTATTACTAAAAACCTATATTAATTCTGAATATAACCTGTACAGTTCTGAAATCTACAATGGCATGGCTTTCGCCCCTATAGTCCGCTAAGCCGCACCTTTTCGATTTTGACCCATTTTTGCGAATTTTTGATATGCCCATATGGCAAAATGCATATTTTCACAATTTTCTGAAATCTATTACTAAAAACCTATATTAATTCTGAATATAACCTGCACAGTTCTGAAATCTACAATGGCATGGCTTTCGCCCCCTATAGTCCGCTAAGCCGCACCTTTTCGATTTTGACCCATTTTTGCGAATTTTTGGTATGCCCATATGGCAAAATGCATATTTTCACAATTTTCTGAATTCTATTACTAAAAACCTATATTAATTCTGAATATAACCTGTACAGTTCTGAAATCTTCAATGGCATGGCTTTCGCCATCTATAGTCCGCTAAGCCGCACCTTTTCGATTTTGACCGATTTTTGCGAATTTTTGATATGCCCATATGGCAAAATGCATATTTTCACAATTTTCTGAATTCTATTACTAAAAATCTATATTAATTCTGAATATAACCTGTACAGTTCTGAAATCTACAATGGCATGGCTTTCGCCCCCTATAGTCCGCTAAGCCGCACCTTTTCGATTTTGACCCATTTTTGCGAATTTTTGATATGCCCATATGGCAAAATGCATATTTTCACAATTTTCTGAATTCTATTACTAAAAACCTATATTAATTCTGAATATAACCTGTACAGTTCTGAAATCTACAATGGCATGGCTTTCGCCCCCTATAGTCCGCTAAGCCGCACCTTTTCGATTTTGACCGATTTTTGCGAATTTTTGATATGCCCATATGGCAAAATGCATATTTTCACAATTTTCTGAATTCTATTACTAAAAACCTATATTATTTCTGAATATAACCTGTACAGTTCTGAAATCTACAATGGCATGGCTTTCGCCCCCTATAGTCCGCTAAGCCGCACCTTTTCGATTTTGACCGATTTTTGCGAATTTTTGATATGCCCATATGGCAAAATGCATATTTTCACAATTTTCTGAATTCTATTACTAAAAACCTATATTAATTCTGAATATAACCTGTACAGTTCTGAAATCTACAATGGCATGGCTTTCGCCCCCTATAGTCCGCTAAGCCGCACCTTTTCGATTTTGACCCATTTTTGCGAATTTTTGGTATGCCCATATGGCAAAATGCATATTTTCACAATTTTCTGAATTCTATTACTAAAAACCTATATTAATTCTGAATATAACCTGTGCAGTTCTGAAATCTACAATGGCATGGCTTTCGCCCCCTATAGTCCGCTAAGCCGCACCTTTTCGATTTTGACCCATTTTTGCGAATTTTTGATATGCCCATATGGCAAAATGCATATTTTCACAATTTTCTGAATTCTATTACTAAAAACCTATATTAATTCTGAATATAACCTGTACAGTTCTGAAATCTACAATGGCATGGCTTTCGCCCCCTATAGTCCGCTAAGCCGCACCTTTTCGATTTTGACCGATTTTTGCGAATTTTTGATATGCCCATATGGCAAAATGCATATTTTCACAATTTTCTGAATTCTATCACTAAAAACCTATATTAATTCTGAATATAACCTGTACAGTTCTGAAATCTACAATGGCATGGCTTTCGCCCCCTATAGTCCGCTAAGCCGCACCTTTTCGATTTTGACCCATTTTTGCGAATTTTTGATATGCCCATATGGCAAAATGCATATTTTCACAATTTTCTGAATTCTATTACTAAAAACCTATATTAATTCTGAATATAACCTGTACAGTTCTGAAATCTACAATGGCATGGCTTTCGCCCCCTATAGTCCGCTAAGCCGCACCTTTTCGATTTTGACCGATTTTTGCGAATTTTTGATATGCCCATATGGCAAAATGCATATTTTCACAATTTTCTGAATTCTATTTCTAAAAACCTATATTAATTCTGAATATAACCTGTACAGTTCTGAAATCTACAATGGCATGGCTTTCGCCCCCTATAGTCCGCTAAGCCGCACCTTTTCGATTTTGACCGATTTTTGCGAATTTTTGATATGCCCATATGGCAAAATGCATATTTTCACAATTTTCTGAATTCTATTACTAAAAACCTATATTAATTCTGAATATAACCTGTACAGTTCTGAAATCTACAATGGCATGGCTTTCGCCCCCTATAGACCGCTAAGCCGCACCTTTTCGATTTTGACCGATTTTTGCGAATTTTTGATATGCCCATATGGCAAAATGCATATTTTCACAATTTTCTGAATTCTATTACTAAAAACCTATATTAATTCTGAATATAACCTGCACAGTTCTGAAATCTACAATGGCATGGCTTTCGCCCCCTATAGTCCGCTAAGCCGCACCTTTTCGATTTTGACCCATTTTTCCGAATTTTTGGTATGCCCATATGGCAAAATGCATATTTTCACAATTTTCTGAATTCTATTACTAAAAACCTATATTAATTCTGAATATAACCTGTACAGTTCTGAAATCTACAATGGCATGGCTTTCGCCCCCTATAGTCCGCTAAGCCGCACCTTTTCGATTTTGACCGATTTTTGCGAATTTTTGATATGCCCATATGGCAAAATGCATATTTTCACAATTTTCTGAATTCTATTACTAAAAACCTATATTAATTCTGAATATAACCTGTACAGTTCTGAAATCTACAGTGGCATGGCTTTCGCCCCCTATAGTCCGCTAAGCCGCACCTTTTCGATTTTCACCCATTTTTGCGAATTTTTGATATGCCCATATGGCAAAATGCATATTTTCACAATTTTCTGAATTCTATTACTAAAAACCTATATTAATTCTGAATATAACCTGTACAGTTCTGAAATCTACAATGGCATGGCTTTCGCCCCCTATAGTCCGCTAAGCCGCACCTTTTCGATTTTGACCCATTTTTGCGAATTTTTGATATGCCCATATGGCAAAATGCATATTTTCACAATTTTCTGAATTCTATTACTAAAAACCTATATTAATTCTGAATATAACCTGCACAGTTCTGAAATCTACAATGGCATGGCTTTCGCCCCCTATAGTCCGCTAAGCCGCACCTTTTCGATTTTGACCCATTTTTGCGAATTTTTGGTATGCCCATATGGCAAAATGCATATTTTCACAATTTTCTGAATTCTATTACTAAAAACCTATATTAATTCTGAATATAACCTGTACAGTTCTGAAATCTACAATGGCATGGCTTTCGCCCCCTATAGTCCGCTAAGCCGCACCTTTTCGATTTTGACCCATTTTTGCGAATTTTTGATATGCCCATATGGCAAAATGCATATTTTCACAATTTTCTGAATTCTATTACTAAAAACCTATATTAATTCTGAATATAACCTGTACAGTTCTGAAATCTACAATGGCATGGCTTTCGCCCCCTATAGTCCGCTAAGCCGCACCTTTTCGATTTTGACCGATTTTTGCGAATTTTTGATATGCCCATATGGCAAAATGCATATTTTCACAATTTTCTGAATTCTATTACTAAAAACCTATATTAATTCTGAATATAACCTGTACAGTTCTGAAATCTACAATGGCATGGCTTTCGCCCCCTATAGTCCGCTAAGCCGCACCTTTTCGATTTTGACCCATTTTTGCGAATTTTTGATATGCCCATATGGCAAAATGCATATTTTCACAATTTTCTGAATTCTATTATTAAAAACCTATATTAATTCTGAATATAACCTGTACAGTTCTGAAATCTACAATGGCATGGCTTTCGCCCCCTATAGTCCGCTAAGCCGCACCTTTTCGATTTTGACCCATTTTTGCGAATTTTTGATATGCCCATATGGCAAAATGCATATTTTCACAATTTTCTGAATTCTATTACTAAAAACCTATATTAATTCTGAATATAACCTGTACAGTTCTGAAATCTACAATGGCATGGCTTTCGCCCCCTTTAGTCCGCTAAGCCGCACCTTTTCGATTTTGACCGATTTTTGCGAATTTTTGATATGCCCATATGGCAAAATGCATATTTTCACAATTTTCTGAATTCTATTACTAAAAACCTATATTAATTCTGAATATAACCTGTACAGTTCTGAAATCTACAATGGCATGGCTTTCGCCCCCTATAGTCCGCTAAGCGGCACCTTTTCGATTTTGACCCATTTTTGCGAATTTTTGATATGCCCATATGGCAAAATGCATATTTTCACAATTTTCTGAATTCTATTACTAAAAACCTATATTAATTCTGAATATAACCTGTACAGTTCTGAAATCTACAATGGCATGGCTTTCGCCCCCTATAGTCCGCTAAGCCGCACCTTTTCGATTTTGACCCATTTTTCCGAATTTTTGATATGCCCATATGGCAAAATGCATATTTTCACAATTTTCTGAATTCTATTACTAAAAACCTATATTAATTCTGAATATAACCTGTACAGTTCTGAAATCTACAATGGCATGGCTTTCGCCCCCTATAGTCCGCTAAGCCGCACCTTTTCGATTTTGACCCATTTTTGCGAATTTTTGATATGCCCATATGGCAAAATGCATATTTTCACAATTTTCTGAATTCTATTACTAAAAACCTATATTAATTCTGAATATAACCTGCACAGTTCTGAAATCTACAATGGCATGGCTTTCGCCCCCTATAGTCCGCTAAGCCGCACCTTTTCGATTTTGACCCATTTTTGCGAATTTTTGGTATGCCCATATGGCAAAATGCATATTTTCACAATTTTCTGAATTCTATTACTAAAAACCTATATTAATTCTGAATATAACCTGTACAGTTCTGAAATCTACAATGGCATGGCTTTCGCCCCCTATAGTCCGCTAAGCCGCACCTTTTCGATTTTGACCCATTTTTCCGAATTTTTGATATGCCCATATGGCAAAATGCATATTTTCACAATTTTCTGAATTCTATTACTAAAAACCTATATTAATTCTGAATATAACCTGTACAGTTCTGAAATCTACAATGGCATGGCTTTCGCCCCCTATAGTCCGCTAAGCCGCACCTTTTCGATTTTGACCCATTTTTGCGAATTTTTGATATGCCCATATGGCAAAATGCATATTTTCACAATTTTCTGAATTCTATTACTAAAAACCTATATTAATTCTGAATATAACCTGTACAGTTCTGAAATCTACAATGGCATGGCTTTCGCCCCCTATAGTCCGCTAAGCCGCACCTTTCCAATTTTGACCCATTTTTGCGAATTTTTGATATGCCCATATGGCAAAATGCATATTTTCACAATTTTCTGAATTCTATTACTAAAAACCTATATTAATTCTGAATATAACCTGTACAGTTCTGAAATCTACAATGGCATGGCTTTCGCCCCCTATAGTCCGCTAAGCCGCACCTTTTCGATTTTGACCCATTTTTCCGAATTTTTGATATGCCCATATGGCAAAATGCATATTTTCACAATTTTCTGAATTCTATTACTAAAAACCTATATTAATTCTGAATATAACCTGTACAGTTCTGAAATCTACAATGGCATGGCTTTCGCCCCCTATAGTCCGCTAAGCCGCACCTTTTCGATTTTGACCCATTTTTGCGAATTTTTGATATGCCCATATGGCAAAATGCATATTTTCACAATTTTCTGAATTCTATTACTAAAAACCTATATTAATTCTGAATATAACCTGCACAGTTCTGAAATCTACAATGGCATGGCTTTCGCCCCCTATAGTCCGCTAAGCCGCACCTTTTCGATTTTGACCCATTTTTGCGAATTTTTGGTATGCCCATATGGCAAAATGCATATTTTCACAATTTTCTGAATTCTATTACTAAAAACCTATATTAATTCTGAATATAACCTGTACAGTTCTGAAATCTACAATGGCATGGCTTTCGCCCCCTATAGTCCGCTAAGCCGCACCTTTTCGATTTTGACCCATTTTTCCGAATTTTTGATATGCCCATATGGCAAAATGCATATTTTCACAATTTTCTGAATTCTATTACTAAAAACCTATATTAATTCTGAATATAACCTGTACAGTTCTGAAATCTACAATGGCATGGCTTTCGCCCCCTATAGTCCGCTAAGCCGCACCTTTTCGATTTTGACCCATTTTTGCGAATTTTTGATATGCCCATATGGCAAAATGCATATTTTCACAATTTTCTGAATTCTATTACTAAAAACCTATATTAATTCTGAATATAACCTGTACAGTTCTGAAATCTACAATGGCATGGCTTTCGCCCCCTATAGTCCGCTAAGCCGCACCTTTCCAATTTTGACCCATTTTTGCGAATTTTTGATATGCCCATATGGCAAAATGCATATTTTCACAATTTTCTGAATTCTATTACTAAAAACCTATATTAATTCTGAATATAACCTGTACAGTTCTGAAATCTACAATGGCATGGCTTTCGCCCCCTATAGTCCGCTAAGCCGCACCTTTTCGATTTTGACCCATTTTTGCGAATTTTTGATATGCCCATATGGCAAAATGCATATTTTCACAATTTTCTGAATTCTATTACTAAAAACCTATATTAATTCTGAATATAACCTGCACCAGTTCTGAAATCTACAATGGCATGGCTTTCGCCCCCTATAGTCCGCTAAGCCGCACCTTTTCGATTTTGACCCATTTTTGCGAATTTTTGGTATGCCCATATGGCAAAATGCATATTTTCACAATTTTCTGAATTCTATTACTAAAAACCTATATTAATTCTGAATATAACCTGTACAGTTCTGAAATCTACAATGGCATGGCTTTCGCCCCCTATAGTCCGCTAAGCCGCACCTTTTCGATTTTGACCCATTTTTCCGAATTTTTGATATGCCCATATGGCAAAATGCATATTTTCACAATTTTCTGAATTCTATTACTAAAAACCTATATTAATTCTGAATATAACCTGTACAGTTCTGAAATCTACAATGGCATGGCTTTCGCCCCCTATAGTCCGCTAAGCCGCACCTTTTCGATTTTGACCCATTTTTGCGAATTTTTGATATGCCCATATGGCAAAATGCATATTTTCACAATTTTCTGAATTCTATTACTAAAAACCTATATTAATTCTGAATATAACCTGTACAGTTCTGAAATCTACAATGGCATGGCTTTCGCCCCCTATAGTCCGCTAAGCCGCACCTTTCCAATTTTGACCCATTTTTGCGAATTTTTGATATGCCCATATGGCAAAATGCATATTTTCACAATTTTCTGAATTCTATTACTAAAAACCTATATTAATTCTGAATATAACCTGTACAGTTCTGAAATCTACAATGGCATGGCTTTCGCCCCCTATAGTCCGCTAAGCCGCACCTTTTCGATTTTGACCCATTTTTCCGAATTTTTGATATGCCCATATGGCAAAATGCATATTTTCACAATTTTCTGAATTCTATTACTAAAAACCTATATTAATTCTGAATATAACCTGTACAGTTCTGAAATCTACAATGGCATGGCTTTCGCCCCCTATAGTCCGCTAAGCCGCACCTTTTCGATTTTGACCCATTTTTGCGAATTTTTGATATGCCCATATGGCAAAATGCATATTTTCACAATTTTCTGAATTCTATTACTAAAAACCTATATTAATTCTTAATATAACCTGCACAGTTCTGAAATCTACAATGGCATGGCTTTCGCCCCCTATAGTCCGCTAAGCCGCACCTTTTCGATTTTGACCCATTTTTGCGAATTTTTGGTATGCCCATATGGCAAAATGCATATTTTCACAATTTTCTGAATTCTATTACTAAAAACCTATATTAATTCTGAATATAACCTGTACAGTTCTGAAATCTACAATGGCATGGCTTTCGCCCCCTATAGTCCGCTAAGCCGCACCTTTTCGATTTTGACCCATTTTTCCGAATTTTTTATATGCCCATATGGCAAAATGCATATTTTCACAATTTTCTGAATTCTATTACTAAAAACCTATATTAATTCTGAATATAACCTGTACAGTTCTGAAATCTACAATGGCATGGCTTTCGCCCCCTATAGTCCGCTAAGCCGCACCTTTTCGATTTTGACCCATTTTTGCGAATTTTTGATATGCCCATATGGCAAAATGCATATTTTCACAATTTTCTGAATTCTATTACTAAAAACCTATATTAATTCTGAATATAACCTGTACAGTTCTGAAATCTACAATGGCATGGCTTTCGCCCCCTATAGTCCGCTAAGCCGCACCTTTCCAATTTTGACCCATTTTTGGGCACTTTTGAAATGTCCGTACAATTACTGTACAGAAATAAAATATGCAAGCATTTTTCACTCTATTTTTCTTAAATTGTTTTATTTTGACTTTTTTCTTTTGTTATTAATAAATAAAGTTAAAATTTTTACAAATATATTTGCTTTTTATATTATTTATTTCATTTTCGTACCAAAATGTTAAAATAATTCAACTCTGTTAACTTAACATTTCATGAGTGAGAGCTATGTAAACTATAACAGCGTTGACAAAACGAAGCTAACTTTCGGAGCTAACTTCACACACTTGTATTTATTTTGTAAATTTTCGTTAACTAGTCCAAATAACTTTGTTTTTCAATAAAGAACTGATTCCTTTAAAGTTTTCCTTTACACATTTTCTTTACTTTAATATTGTGATCTTTTGAGGTTAGGAATTTGCTGCTTATATTCATACATGTTTGCTGGTTGCATGTTTGGAATTTGATTGCAACAAATATTCCCCTGTAAAATCTGCCCCGTCCTTTTTGCTCACTTCGTATACGACACCAACTAACCTTTTGTTAATTCTATAACTGCCAGCTTTTATTATTTATAGTTGTTGTTGTTGGCTCTATTGTAAACAAATAGCCTAGAACTTACTCTCACTTCTGTTGTGTACTGAGCTGCAATAAAAAAGTTCTGGTTGTTACGAATACCAAAGACACCAAGTCATTGACCGGAATTTTCTAATGACTTTTCTATTTTGTGCATTCATAAAAATTTCTATGAAAAGCCAAAGTTTATTATGACAATTTTAAATCTTCTTAGAAAGCTTAGCCAAATATTCAAGTGTTTGTTATTGTATTATAATGTATTTATTGCTATTTAATATTAGAATATTCTTATTTGCATAACTTAACATTTTGATCACTAACGATGTTTGTATTATTAAAAATAAAAGTAAGTTTTTCGTAAAATGTACTTTTTTATAAAATGTACTTTACGTACGTACGTTACTTATTTTAATTAGTACCTTGAAAAAATTTACAAAAAAAAAATTTGAACTTTCCAACATTGAAAGTGACAGAAAAACCCCTGGAGAGAGTTTATTTCACATACGGATTGTTTTGCTAAAAAAATGAATTTGCCCTTAAATGCGTAGTGCAGTTCACTGGCCAATCAACCACAAATGGATGTGCTCTCAACGAAATTTGAGATAAACGCAAACACGTGTAACGGAACAAGTTCCCTAATTTGGTTACAGCACTTACCATTGTAGTAACGATAAAACAGTAAAATACAACCCACATTGCGTCGACGCTTCAGAGAATCAAAACAGATACCCTACTGTCCCCAATGAGCCTCTTGGATCAACTCCAAAATGGTCTTCGGGTCGCCGGCCCATGCATGAGAGTTGTATTGCATTTTTGGACGGATATAGATGGTATAAACAGTACGAAGATTAGATGGAGTGAAGTATTTTTACACTTGAAAGCTTTTTTAGAAACGTGAAAAGTGTTTTTACTCCATCCAACATCACATTGAACTTTCATGCTAGGAACATCAAGAGTTTACCATTCCGTAATACCTATATCACCCATAGTAAGAGGTGCAGCACCATTTCTGGACACAGATCTAAGCGTAAGCATGCAATATTGCGTCTTATCGGCACTAAAATCGACTCTAGCTACACGACCTCATTCCAAGATTGTCGCTAGATCATGATTGACCGTATCATTCATGTTCCGCCTTTTGGAAACCACCTCCAACTGGTCCGGTCTATTACTAAATGAATACGAATGTTAAATGGCGCTGTCATCTGAGAAAGAACAGATCCTTTCGGTACCCCTGTAATAATCTTGAACTCGTCGGATGAAATCCATCTACAAGAATTCGTATAGTGCGATTCCTGAGAAAACTGGATTTAAATCCGGAGAAATTTTCACCGACACCAAATGCAAAAAGTTTTCACACAAGTGCATTATGTCATGCTCTATCAAACGCCTTGGAAATATCAAGAGCCATCACCTTAAACTCTGTGAAACGATGTATGGAGTTGCACCATTGTTCCGACAGGATAGCCAGCAAGTCACCCGTAGCGCGCCCCCTACGGAAACCATACTGTCGGTCGCTAAGTAAGCTGTTGGACATCAGGCACCTCACAAGATGAAAATTTATCATACTTTCCATTACCTTCGAAAGTGCAAAACATATTGCAATTGGGCGGTAATTTTTAGGGTTAAAGCCTCACCATTTTTGGGGATTGGTGTTACACTAGTTACAAAGTGCTGAAAAGGGCTGCTAACGAACCGGCTAGCTTTTATGAGCACCTTTTCGAGACCAGTGCTGCAATCCCATCCGGGTCAGGAGACCTGCTAATATTGGGACGTGTTAAAACCTTTTTAACCGCTCGAGCTCGAAAAATATCTTCGGCATAGTAATGGATACCCCCTCGGACTCGGGTGGTGGTTGATTGCTTCCCGGCAAATAAGAATTATTTGCAAATATGCCAGCCAAAAGTTTAGCTTTATCAAACGGGTCAGTGAATATGTGGTCGCTCTCTAAGAGAATCGGAATTGAAGAACTAGAAATGGTGCTCCTTGCTACCTCTGGGAGTAACAAGAACTTTAGCATGAAGGCGCTTATCGTACAGATGTTTCTCGCGCCTTAGTACATTGGCATTTTGCGTGGCAGATCAGTATCTGCGTTTTTTTTTTGTTTTACGCCGGATACTGAATGATTCCCCTCTCGATCTAACCGAATTTTAGCATGTGTGATTAAACCAGGACTTCGATCTGATTTAAATCCAAATTTTTTTTTTAGACGGAATAAAAGTTTTCATTTCTTACAAAATGATATTTGCAACCATTTCCGCTATTTATTGAAAGAAATGTTTTGCAACCGCATAGTTTCACATTTTGGACCCGTAAATTGACCTCCAAAATCCCGCGATTGAATGCCGTTAGATTATATATATTTATATATTTCTGTAGGGACCCCCCCCCCCACACACATTTATAGTATTTATAGAACGCTCGACTATCTAGACCTGTGCAATTGGGGTAAAAAGGAAGCCCAGTCCCCTGAAGTCAGCAGGGGTACAACTGAAAACTCCACGTTATTTCCACGGGAATCAATGAGCTCGCAGAATTTCGCTGTTTGTCTCTTTAGACATTTAGCTGTTCTCTGGCTGATTATTGAGGTTGGCCCCTATATGGGAGTATCGTGGTGGTTGTGGTTTCGCGGCCCCATACCAGGTCTGGTTTTATCTGGGTGCCAGGATAATCTCGCCAATAATAATACCCACAGGTGAATGATCCAGATCCAGTGAGCATGCTAGACATATGTTCTGGACAAGAGTTGGATGGTCTCCAGCTGTTCAGCAAGGAGTGGTGGTTTGCAGCCCTGCTCTGGAATCATCAAAGTTGCAACTAGAAAGTTCTGTTGCATAGAATTATAGCTTCGGCTTCCTAGGGCGTGAATGACGTTGCTTTTCATTCCCAGTGGTATGACCACCATCTGATTAAGGCTCACTGTCAGGCGCAGATGTGAATCTTATCACGTAATTTCTGTAGGAATATGTGAAGTGGGTAATCCGAGCTAATAAATTTGAAACGAATAACCATTTGGAGGATTCGCCACGTTATTGGCGGTCACAAATGTTGTGAAAACAGTCATCGAAAATTGGACCTCCAGATAAGATTAGGTCCGAACTGGCCATGGCGGTCATATACCAGAAATCATATCTAATTATAATGACAGAAGATGATCTTCAAATACAGAAAATTTTATTTCAGTTCAAAAAATGCATCTTTGTTTTATTCCATTTCAAATTTCTATACTCTAAAAAAATAATCCTTTTAGAAAGAAAAGAAATAACAATAACAAAAACAAAAACACAATATCTTAACCCCACCCAATTTTAAAAATAATTAATTTTATTAAATTTAAAAAAAGTTTGAAAACATGTTTCTCACTTTAAAAATAACCTTGACCTTTACAACAGATATATACAATACTAATGATGATGATGATGATGGTGCTACATTTGGCGATGGTTGATGAGACAACAAAATTGACTTGCAACAAAACAAAAAACAAACGAACAAACGAACGAACAAACAAGAAAAACACATAATTTATGTTTAATTTACGTCACTGTCGCAAGCAAAGGAGATACATGACTTGGTTACCAATTATTACAAGGGGTCGCCATATGTCTTTTTATGAGTGTGTGAGTTTGTGTGTATCCCAAGATGTTACTGAGTTGTACAGATGAGCAAACGAAAGATACATGAGCCTAATTGATCTCAAAGCAAGTGCGTTGAAACTAAAAGGCACGCACACACACACACACACCCAACGCACAAACCATCTCACAACCAGCATTACGTTCATCATTATCATTATAATGATCATTATGATTACGTAGTCTATATACACTGCTAAGTTTTAAATAAGTTTGCCACTTCAAATTGCTAATACCACCAAGGCAACGTAACGATGCTTGTTACAATAATTCAGGAATCAACAGATTGGACTGATGCGCCAGATTAAAAAAAAAAACGGGAATTTCGCTTTGGCAGTTATCTGCCAGACAGACAGAGAGAGAGTCGTATAAAACACTCCCAGTTTATTTTTGTTTTTATTTCATTTTTAGCAAGTTGTTTGATTTTTTACAAATTTGTTATTTTAGTTTGAATTTTCTAAGAAAAGAAAAACAGAAACATGTTTTGTCATCTTTAAGAAAAAAGTTTTCCAACAAAAACAACAACAAAAAAAATCCCATCCGCACATGTTTGTAACCCAGCATTGACAAAATGAATTTATGCGTGATGAAATAGTGTGACGGTTGATGATAACAATGATAACATGGTCCTAGATGCAGATAATGTTACGATAATAAAAAAAAATATGGAAACTCCTGCCTAGAGAAGAATGGATAAGCCCGATAGAATTTACGAAAGGGGACAGTTAACTGTCAAACAAACTCTCAAACTGTGCAACAAAGTCATTCTAACCGAAATAGTTTGTACTAAAATTCTAACAACTTAAGTGTTTTAACCAGTTCTAAAATAAAATCCTGAATAAAATAAAATAAAATGTTGATAGAATTTACGAAAGGATCAACTGTCAAATGAACTGTTAAACTGCATTAATATCCTTATAGTCTAATAAATCATCGAGAATAGATTGTTATTGTGACTCAAGACGATATAAATAAAAAATAAGACGATATAAATAAAGAAAATGTGATTAAAGAAGGGATGCTTTTTAACGCGGACAGAACTTACGAAATGTTTAACTGTCAAACAAACTGTCATACTGCTTTCAGTGGACTCTTGAAAAATCATCGTCAATAGATGAAGCTTGAATTTATTCTGATTTCACGCAACTTGAAAACGCAAAATTATGTTTAGAGCGGTGAGGCTCATTATCGGCTTTACGGGCTTGTTAATAAACCGAATTGACAGTTGTGGAGAGAAATTAATTCTATGGACTCTGTTTCATCAAAATAAAAAAACTCATGTTAAGCTTAATGGGAATCCCATTAAAGATACTTAATGAGGTTTCAAAATATCGATGATATTAATGCAGCAAAAACTTGATTCCCACCAGGCTTAAACAAAGGGTTCTTTAACAAGAAGTTTTTTTCTAAAAAAAAAAAAAAAATTTGATTAAAATGATTCAAATTTTTATTGTATTATGAAGAGAAAAGTTCACCAATCATGAATAAAAAATGATATCTGACAAATGTCCACCACGACCACACTAATAGATGTTGATTCTTTCCTCAAAGTTTTTAATAAATTTTTTTTTGGCAAAATGGCGATTTTATTTTTTGATTAACAAATCACATCACGGATTTTGGGTTTTAGGGCTGAAATCGATTCGATTGGCTCCGTATAGACTCTGTTCTTAACATAGTCCAGTGATGTTAAATCCCTCGATTTGGCTGGTCACTTAACTGCTGACTATCGTGAAATTATGAGATCGGGAAATTTGGTTTGCAATAAATCGATTGTTTTATTGGCTGTGTGACATGTTGAAATTACATGTCAGCGATATCCATGTTCTCAATAAAAGGCCAAAATTGAGTAGTTAGCACCCCACGATTGCGTGATCCATTCACCGCTACCGCATTTCTAGCCTTATCTTCGAAAAAAAGGCCCAATCACATCTTCAAACCACATAATCGGTCTAGGATTTTCGCGTGTGGACATATAAGTACACTGACTGACAAGTGAAAATAGGCTTCGTCTGATAAATTGATTTTTTTTTAGAAATCCTTAGCCAAAATTCACCATGTGATGGTTTTGGATAACCCCCAATTGCTGGAAAATTGATCAAGTTGAATCTGTTTCAACATTGTGGCTCATCACTGCGATGTCTTCAGTTGAACGACCCGGTCAAACACGTGTTGGTGTTCGCACATTTTGTATCGTACATGTCGACTCAAATTTAAGGACCAAATTCTTAATAGCGGTTTCAGAAGGACAATTATGTTGTCGGAAAATATCAGGAATTTGTAATGTGTGTGATAAGGTTCACGTCAGCCCCTGGCCATGTGGCCCGTATCTGAGGGTGGTCTTACTTTTGGGTGTAGGAAGAACGCCCAGCTGCACTTTAAGACGCATACAAGCCATAGTAGCAATTTTCGAGTGCACGGTAGCAGGGCCGCTCCCCCACTCTATACCGAAGAGTTGAAAACTATTCAACTCCTTATCCTGGTGCATGAGCAAGCTAGGACATTGGACGTTAAACCTGTGTTGACATATCAGCGAAAGCTTTTTAAAAGCAAGCGATTTAAACCAACAGCCACCATTTTACTCTGCGAGAGGCCTCACCAATAACCAGAACAGGCTCAAATCCCTGCGGGCAACTGTTTCCCGTGGTACCAGTATGTGTTTGTGTGTATATAAAGTTACTGGTCGGACTCCGAGAGTTCTATGTTTCTTTCAGTTTGGGGCTCCTGCTAGCCCATTTACCCCAGACCAAGATGGGGCCAAGATGGGGGAAGGTTAATAATAAGACTGCGTGCCCCCGGGAGATATGGAGGATAATAAAATAATTAGCCCCGAATCCTTCGAAATTTAAAAAAATTTTTTGTTTTTTTTTTTGGCTATATAAAGGGAAGGGTAACACAGCCATCATCAAGGAGATAACTTTTAGATAGAAGAATGTAAGGATTTTTTTTGTAACACACAAAAAATTGCTACGAAAGTGCTTAGTTTAAGAAATCAACGAAAGAAAAATTTTAAGAAATCTTATAAACAGAACACAATAACAGCAATATGATACATTCAAATTCCAGGAACTAAGATTAACGATCAGAAAAAAATTAAGATGCACAACAAAAAAAAAAAAAAAATAAAGAACACCTGCGCTGAATAATGATAACTACGGTAGGCGTAGTAAATGCGATTGTACCACTTTTTAACTGTGGTGTATTAGAGTTTTTTTGTTTTTTTTTTTTTTTTTTGTATATAAAGGATACCCCTCTTGTGGGCAAAAAGCAGTTTAATAGTGAACGTGATCAAGTGAACAATGACGATCAGATCGTGTATACACGCGTATAAAAGCCTAAATAGTGTTATTTGATTGAAGCCCCAAAAAGTTGTGGGCAATTATTCTGCAATATAGGAACCCGATATTCTAAACTTTTATTAAAGGGATTAACGTTACAATATTAAGTAAGGATATTCAACAAATAGAAGCTAAACTATAATAAATTTTAGAAAACTGTATCTAAAATTTAAAAGAAATAGAACACACTATAAATGATATCCTGATGCTCGAAGCGATTTGTTTTAAAGACTTTGTCATGGGCTGTAAAGACAGTTTGCCAAAATGATGAATGAAAAAAAAGGAACAGCCTTAAAACAATTTACTTAACCGAACTGCTCTTATGTGGGGTACCCTATTGCGTTGCTACTGAAAGGTCTAGAGAACCGCGATTGCTTAGAGATTTTGAAATTATTTTTCAATAAATTTATTGTTTCTCTATCCCGCCTTATAGTAGTGGAAGTTTATAAAAAATTAATTTTTTTTTGTATTTAATCAATAACATATTTATAAAATTCTGAGATAGGCTGGCTATTTTATAATAACAAAATACCTTCTATTTAGATAATAAAAGAAACAAAATATTGTTATCTTTCTTTTCTTTTTCTCTACTTAAAATATTTTTTATGCTGATCAGGCAATTAAGACATGTGACTGCCTGACTGACAGTGGTGTAACATTTAAGTTGAAATAACAAAAAAAAAAAAAATATCTCTCTCATATGGAAAAGCGTCAACTGAAAGACAGACAGAGACGACGTGATTGTATTTGCCATAAAATTAATTAAAGTAAACAAGACGAGTTGTTAATAAAGTCGAAAGAAATTATTAAGCATAAAATGTATTTATAATGCAATTTTTTAAACATTTAATGGAATTAAATGGAAAAATAAGATACAAAATAAATAAAAAAATAAATACAAATAAAAACATTCAAGACACAGTAGTAAAGTATAAATGACAAAAAATGAATAAGAAAATATTAATACAATTTGTAAATATAACTTTTTATTGCTAAACTTGTATTATATGCTTTTATGCTTTTTCATGCCTAAAAGTTTAATGAATTCATAATGCCACTTTTCATCTTTGTCATCTTAATCACTCAGTGCGAATGTTTCGTATAAAAGGATTTCCGTTACTTATTATGTTCGCTTTTAAAGTCGCTTAAATGATTAAAAGAAATTTTTTCGCACCTAATGCAATAGGAGGGGAGGGGGCAGTTTTTTAAAGGCCCAATAGAACATAAAATTATAAAACAAAAAAAAATGACTGTTTAATAAAAAAATATTTAATTATTACTTTTATTTTTATTCGACCTTTTTTTTAAATTTAATTAAATATGAACTACTCTTTTAACGGTCTTTTTAAAAAAAATTTAACGATTTTATTTTTCTCGATATTTTGCTTTCCTGTGGAAAGCTTCTTCAGGAAATTATTTTTTATATTTAACGAAAACAAAAAATTATAACAATTTGAAAAGAAAAAATTTTTTGAAAAAATTTGACAAAACATATCAAATAATTTTCTTCACACATACAAACATACAAAAATTAAAATTTCAATTATTTAAACATACAAAAACAAAGAAACGGAAATTAAATAACAAATTTTTCCTATGAAATAATTATAACAAATTATGTGTCTTTTGTATTAAGTACCTTTAATTCTGCGCTAAATTGTCTGTGTCTGTTTTGAAATTTATTCTCCTTACATTTGGTACATTAACAATTTCTAACATTTCTAACATATAACGTCTCTTGTAGTTTTTTTCTATATCTAATACTGATGTTTCATCAAACTTTTGCAATGTGAAGATAAGGATGTCTTCTGTGTTGAAATATTCCTATATTTTTGGTCACATCTATGACCAGCTAATCTTGTTTTAAGTTTGTTCTTTGTTGTCTTAATATAAACTTTGTCACAGTTCACCTGGTCATTTCCTCCACATGGTATCCTGTATACTACATCAGATATTTCCATTTTTCCAATTTTATCCTTTATACTGCTAAATAATTTACTTAATGTGTTATATGTTTTGTGTGCAATTATATATCTATCTGTGTCATATATTTTAGACTTTCTTAATCTTTCTGATATTCCAGGAATATAAGTTAATGATTTATAAATTCTTGGTTCTGCCATAGTATTTCCTAAATTATGCCTATAACTACCATATTGTCTAATTAATTTGTTAGTTAATTCTACTGGAAAATCATTGTCATTAAGTATATCTCTTATTGTATCCTTATTCTTCAAATGAAATTCTCTATCACTTATAGTCAATATTCTGTCTATCATATTTTTCGCTGTGTTTATTATCATTTTCCTTGGATGTTTTGAATAAAAATTAATAATTCTTCCTGAAGATGTTGGTTTCTTATACAAATCAAATACTAACTTATTTTCCTTTCTTATTATCAATATATCTAAATATGGGAGTTTAGATTCTAACTCTCTTTCAATCGTAAATTTAATATCCGGATGGAAACTATTCAATTCTGACAAAATATCATCCACTGCATCTTCTGAAGTTATACAAAATAAATCATCTACATATTTTGTGATAATCTTCGGTTTAATATGCATTTTACTAATACATGAATTTAGTAATTCCTTCATCACAATATCAGCTATAATTGGAGATGCTAGAGAGCCCATAGGGAGACCCTCCTTCTGTTGATATATCCTATTATCAAATTGAAAATACCTGTTGTCTTCAATGCAAAACTTAAGAATACGTAAAAATAATTCCTTCTCAATATTCGTATTTTGTTCTATTATCTGCCATTTTTCCTCTATAATTCTTAAAGCTAAACCTACAGGAATACTTGGAATACACAGTCCGTAGGCCGGGTATTTAATGCAAGAGCAAATAGGCCTTAAAGGAAAATTTTGTTTATGGATCTTAGGTACTCCATATAGCTTTGGAGAATTTGATACATTCGTCCTAAGTCTATTCTTCTCCATTACTGAAGTGATATCTTTTTTAAAAAGTTCATCAACTAAAACATTGTTTGTTTTTTGCAGTTTAGTAGTAGGATCCTTATTTAATATTGAGTATTTAGCAGAATCGTTAAGAATGTCATTTATTCTCGAATTATAATCATCTCTACTCATAGCAACAGTAACATTACCCTTGTCAGCATTAACAATTAATACGTTTCTATTAGTATTCAAAATTTTTTTAGCAGTTTTCACTTTATCTAATAAAAAAATATCCCGTGCCGTAGGTCTAATGTTGCTAATGTGCCTATCAATCATCATTGTTAGTTTTGTCCGCGCTACTTCCTGGTCCTCTGTTTCTTTTATAGTCTGAATCAACTCATCTCCATCTGAAATTACCTTCATCATAGAAAAATTTTTCTTTTCAAGTGGTAATGCAAATTTCTGTCCTAGACAAAGAATCCACTTAACATCCCCTGGAATATCTATGTCAGTCTTGTTAACAAACCAATCTTCATTAACCTTAATTCCTAATTCCTTTCTTTGAATATCAGAAAGATTCTTAAATTTCCTACTATGTGTTTCCTTAATCTTTTTTTTTCAGAAATATGAGTTAGTCTATCTATATATTCTAATAATTCTGTTATCTCATCTAATGTCAAATGTCCTTCCATATTATATACTAACATCTCTATGTTCCTATTGAAAATTTTTAGTATGTCATGTGGTTTTCTAATTGCTAAAGGAAATGACCAGGTGAACTGTGACAAAGTTTATATTAAGACAACAAAGAACAAACTTAAAACAAGATTAGCTGGTCATAGATGTGACCAAAAATATAGGAATCTTTCAACACAGAAGACATCCTTATCTTCACATTGCAAGAAATATAATGATTATCCAATGTTTGATGAAACATCAGTATTAGATATAGAAAAAAACTACAAGAGACCAAATGTAAGGAGAATAAATTTCAAAACAGACACAGACAATTTAGCGCAGAATTATAGGTACTTAATACAAAAGACACATAATTTGTTATAATTATTTCATAGGAAAATATTTTTTTTTTAATTTCCGTTTCTTTGTTTTTGCATGTTTAAATATTTTAAATTTTAATTTTAATGTTTGTATGTATGAAGAAAATTATTTCATATGTTTTGTCAAGTGTTTTCCAAAAAATATTTCTTTTCAAATTATTATAATTTTTTGTTTTTGTAAAATATAAAAAAATAATTTCCTGAAGAAGCTTTCCACAGGAAAGCGAAATGTCGAGAAAAATAAAATCGTTAAATTTTTTTTAAAAAGGCCATTAAAAGATTAGTTCATATTTAAATAAAAAAATATTTATAAATAGTTTTTTAAGCACCCGAACGTCTTTATATGAAAATTAAAAAAAAAACTTTATTTATATTTTCAATATTTCGCCACACCATTGGGTGGCATGCTCGATAATATGGTTTGATTTATAAAATTGTTTATAAACTTTTGTTTTACTAAAGTTGCCATCCAATAATGTGGCGAATTATTAAAAGTAAAAAGGTCAGTTAACTATAATTAATAATTATTTTTGAGAAAATAACATTCTGCCACTCTTGTTGAGCATCACTGACCGCATGTTATTAAAATCAGAGTCTAAAATGGCCTTCAAAGCGTTAATTGTTGCTGGGTTGATACGCACAGGCGCAAGTAACTTGATTAAGGTCTACAAGAAAATAAACGAGAGATACTAGTATCAACTCTTACGACCTTGCAAGCCAGGATTGTCAGGTTCTTTTTTTTAAAATGATCGCCAATTTCTTTTTTTAATTTAATAAGTCGATGGTTGCGATTGCTGTATAATTGAAAATTAACTTCATGCATATTTTTTTCGCCCGGACGTCCGCCGTCAAGGTATTATAATTTGTTTTGCCGCCAGTTTTGTCAGTTCATATTTGGCAGTCGTGAAGTAGACACGTGGTAAATTTACTATGGAAAAATATTCGATAAACCAACGTATTTTAATCGTTAAAACATTTTGTAAAAATCAATTATCGATTACTGCGACGATGAGAAAGTTACGTGTAGTTTTTGCGAGTAACAATGTGCCAACAAAACGCACTATTTATCATGTTGTGAACGATTTCGAAAAATAAGAAATAGAGTAGGAGAAAGAATATGTAATTAGCCATATATTAGCAATACATTTTTTTAGCGCTACTAAATTATTGTTAGAAGCAAGTTTAATTTGATCACAGCGAACACAATATGGTTCTTGTGACCATACCACAATTATATTATTTTTTTTCCTGCGCGTATTATCCTGACTAAGAGGTGCCATGAATTTAAACAAAAATTTTAATTTCAAATTATTTTTTTTTTTGCAGTTTTTAATATGTAATTTTTTTTTTACAGACCACAATTCTCATTGAAGGCATAAATTTGAGTACAATTCACTAATGTACCAGAAGTTGGGGCGTTAAAAAGTTTTCAATCATATTAGGATCTCGCTCCGTATTCACAGTTACCGTTACGCCGTTTTACTTTTCAAAGATGTAAGGTTCAATGATTTCTACTGACCGACCAAATTGCATACCAGACTGTCACTTTTAATGGATGCAAAGAGGACTGTTGGGTTTCCCCATTCCCCAGGAACCGATTATTCTGTTTATTTACATAACCATTCAAATGAAAATGTGTTTCGTTTCTCATTATGAGTTTTTCATGAAAATCGGGGTTGTCATCATGGGCGAGTTGAAACATTTTATTGGCATATGTACAGCGGCGTAAATGGTCTTGCGGAAGAAGCTCTTGTGTTAACTGAATCTTATATGGAAACAAATGCAAATTTGTGGCCAAAGTTCCTGAGCATTGGGCCGAATTCAGGTTGATGGTTTGTTTTTTTGAACACTTTCTTGAGCAGCAGTAATATTTCCAGTCGAGCTTGTTGTACGTTGTTCGCCATGCTTGGAGGGCCTGTCACCTACAAACTCTCATTCACTACATACTACATTAAGTAGTGTGTTTTATTGACACGTTTCACGTAACTTTCTCATCTTCACAGTAATCGATTTGTTTCAACGATTAAAACACATTGGTTTATCGAATATTTTTAAATATGTATGAATTTGCCATGTGTCTACTTCACGACTTGCAAATATGAATTGTCAAACCTTATGTTTACCAAAATACAGGGTGTCCCGCTGGACACTCTTTTAAGGCGATTTAAGGGCATCTTTAGTTTAGATTTTTATTTTAAAAACAATAACAAACTGGTGTCATTTAAATTAATCAAATTTTTAAATGACAGTTAACAAACAAACAAACAAACAAACAAGCAAACAAAGTTGAACAACAGTAAAATGCAAATCGCATACAGGCAGTGTAACAGTGATCTTGTTATAAAAATTAAACTTTGTTTTTTTTTTTCTTTAGTGAGCTTGTTCTACGTGCAGGGCATTTAAATTAAATTGAGAAATAACTTCACTTTTCTTTATCATTAAATTCAATAACACGAAATTATTCAAAACAAATAACAACAACAAATAAAACATTTTATAACAATCTTAAATATTCACAACATTTCATGTTTAGTTTTTTTTAGTTGAAAATTTTGTAACTGTTTCAATTGGAAAGCAAATTGAAGAAACACGACAAACAATTCAGTAGCACGCACCCCCTTCTAGTTAACAAATGCTGCATATTTTAATGTTAAGTAAAATATCAAAGTATTTTAAATTAATTTAAATTCCTCGTTACACTATTTATTTGCTGGCGCAGCTCATTAATATTATATTTTTTTTTTCAAAAAAAAAAAAAAAAAGAAAAAAACCAAACCCTGAACTTTTTGGTTTTTTTTTGGTTTTTTGTTTTTTCACTTTTGCAAACCCAACAATAAAAATTCATGTGTAAAAAATTTATTAGCAGCAATAAGATGCGAAGCAAAAGCCACGCCACGACACACAATTCTTTTACTTAAGCTAGTGGCCACTAGACGCATAAGCAATAAGAACAACATCAACTGCTTCTTAAAGAAAGAAAAAGAAAACTATAATATGAAAAATAGGGGAAAGGACAATTTAAATGAGACGGGCACGTGACCGTGGCACAGTGGACCAATTTGCGAGAAGGCGGCCAAAAGTCCTTTTTTTCATGGTCCTTCAGGTTCATTCGAAAGTAGATACTAGTGTACCTCGGGAGCCAAAAAATTAAAACTTTATTTTAACTATATCACACTGAACAGGGTGATTCAAAATGGGCATTTTCAGTATTTTACTACAATGAGAAATTTCTTAGTAATTTTTTGATTTTTAAACATCTGCAACTTTTTTTGTTATAAAAGGTGTTTTTTTAAGCTAGATAGAACTTTAAATTGTAAAAAGTAACACAAAAAATGAAATTTTGATGAAACATTTTTTTTTATTTGTTTCAGTATACTCTGACAAATCATCATGAATAGACTCTCGCTTGAACAACACTACGAAATTATCCAAATTTACTTTGAAAATCAGTCGTCGATTCGCGCAACTTATAGACGACTTCGTCATTTTTATGGCGTATATAATTGTGCATCTGAACAAGCCATTCGTCGAACTGTCGATAGATTTCGTACCACATACTCTCTAGAGGATGCAATAACACCAACACGTCGAAGGAATGTGCGTACTGAAGAGAATATCGCCGCTGTAAACGAAAGTGTGGAAGAAGATCCAAATTTATCAATTCGTCGTCGGTCGCAGGAATTGGGGCTCTGTCCGTCCACTACGTGGAAAATTTTTCGCAAAGATCTCGGCCTACACCCGTATAAGATCTAGCTGGTGCAGGAATTGAAGCCGCGAGACCATTATATGCGTCGTTCTTTCGCCGATTGGGCTCTAGAGCAGTTGGCAACTGACCCGTTGTTTTATCGCAAAATTGTGTTCAGCGATGAGGCGCATTTTTGGCTTAACGGGTTTGTTAATAAGCAAAATTGCCGCATATGGAGTGAGACATCATCGGACCTTATTTCTTCAAAAATGAGGCCGGAGCTCGCGTTACGGTCAATGGAGATCGCTACCGCACCATGATGATTTTTTGTTTGAAAATATGGATGACATTGATCCGGACGAGATGTGGTTTCAACAGGATGGCGCTACGTGCCATACAGCGAACGCAACCATCGACTTATTGAAATCAAAATTTGGCGATAAGTTGATTTCGAGAAATGGACCTGTCAATTGGCCTCCAAGGTCGTGCGATTTGACACCACTCGACTATTTCCTTTGGGGCTACGTGAAGTAACTGGTTTATGCTGATAAACCAGCAACAATTGACGCCTTGGAGGACAGCATTGTTCGTGTTATTCGTGACATACGCCCAGCAGTGCTCGAAAAAGTGGCCCAAAATTGGACGTCCAGAATGCGCTTCGTCAAGAACAGCCGCGGTGCCCATATGCCCGAAATCATTTTCAAATGTTAATGTCACGTATTGATCCTTCGAATAAAAAAGAAATTTTGATTACAATTTAATTCTTTGTGTTATTTTTTACAATTTCAAGTTCTATCGGGCTTAAAAAAACACCCTTTATAAAACATAATATGGTTCATATTTTATATTTAAGAAAAAATGGTACTTGTTCGTTTTTAATTCATTAACTTCTTAATCGAGTGTTGGCAAAAAACTAACTGGATGTAGAAGGTAAATTAAATGTGTAAGTCGAGGAGTAGCATATCTTTTATACAGGGTGTCCACCGGGAAGGATACTTTATACACCCTGGGTGTGTGTGTATTTTAAAAATGAAATTTTTGCGTTTCTTTCAAAAGAAAGATACAACATGTTATACTGCATTTTATGGATGGCTTTATCTGTCATCAGTAATCTTGGAATTAGTTTTATAATCATATTCAGTCAAATTGTTGTCATTTTAGCGTGATTTTATGCTACACTTCTTGTCTTTGGTGGACTTGTTGCAAAACTTTTACAGAAACCAATAAAATAGTGGCGTCTGAGGCGGATCTGCAAATTTTGTTTATAGATATTTATATCACTCACCAAACTAGTTGAGGTGATCCAACCCACAAACATCATATTATGTTCTCTGTGACAATAAAAGGTTGTTGAAAAAAAATCGCAGTTGTATTTGATTTTTATTTTTAACTTTTATTTTATTTCAACTATTTTTACAAAAGAACTTTTTTATTTTTCAATTTAACTTTTATTCTGCTCTTAATAAAATAATTAAAATAATATAGGGTCCGCCATCTAACGTTTTTTTTTTCAACTAGTGCTTATTTTGTGAATGGTAACACTTGGCTCATGTTTGATTTGACAGATAATTAGTTTTGTCTTTCCGCTGAACGAATATGGTTGTGTATACGCTTGAACAATGCTTCGCTAAGTGGGCCTGCGATCGACTTACAGAAGATGCCAATTTTGCAAAAAAAAAAAAAAAAAATAATCGTTTTAGATGAAGCTCATTGAGATTGGCGGGTATGTAAACGAGCAAAATTGTCGCATTTGGGGCACAGAAAACCCGCACGCATACATTGAAAAGCCGACGCACTCAAAACGAGTCGCTGTTGGGAGCGGATTTTGGTCCGTCTAAACGGGCAAGACAACAACAAATGTGTATCATGTTTGCCATCTGCGTAGTTTCCTAAGAAAACTTATCTACACGAGACAACAGCAAATATTTTGAAATAAATCCCAAGCATAAAAACAAAAACAAAAATACACACACAGACATACAGGCGCCTATACATCGAATAAACAACGTAGACAACAACAAAATGTGATACAAAGGCAGTAGCAGGTTCTTAAATTTTCTAGACTTTAAATGTACAAATATAAATAGGGCATCATCTGAGTGGATAGTCAATCAGTGTAAAATTAAGCGTCATTAAGTAAAGACGTGCATTTTAAGTCAATTGTTCTGAAGTGTCAACTTTGTGTAGTTAAAGTAAATAAAATTGTTATTAATCTAAAAACTGGTGTTATTTATTTTCCTATAAAGAACTCACAACAAAATGTTTAGAAAAGGTATAAACGTAACAATATTATTGTTAGACAAAAACATATGAGCAATAATAAATCAAAACTTATAAACAAAGAAAGTAAAAGTATACCTTCCCGGCGAACACTCTATATAAAATATTCCGTTCATTTTTGACTGACCTAACACAAAAAAAATTAAATATGAGAAAAAGTTTCATCACGTCTGTCACAGATAAGCTCCCCCCGGGGACATATATATATGGTCTTTATAGAACTTCGACTATCTAGACACAGTGCAATTGGGGGAAAAAAAGGGAGCCCAGTCCCCTGAAGTCAGCAGGGGTACAACTGGAAACTCCACTTTATTTCCACGGGGATCAGTGAGCCGCAGAGTTTATTATTTTTCTCTTTAGACATTTAATAGTTTTCTGGCTGATCATTGAGGTTGGCCTCTATATGGGAGTAACGTGGTGGTTGTGGTTTCGCGGCCCCATAACAGTATAATGGTTATTATGGTGGCCAGGATCCAGTCCAGTGAGCATGCTAGACATGTGTTCTCGAAGGGAGTTGAAAGTCTTCCAACTTCGGCTTCCTAGGAGGAGCATGACGTTCCAAATTATGCAGTGGTTGGATCCACCATCTGATTAAGGCTTCATGGCCAGGCGCCGATGTAAATCTAATCACACGTTGTCACAGATAAGTTTTATTTATTAGAAAATATCAAGGATCAATAAACCATTTTAATTCAAAAAATGTTTAAAATTTGCTAAGTGGACACCAACAACAACAACAACAACAGTTTTAATTTATATTTTGCAAGTATTAAAAATAACAAATTGTGTAACAAATACAAACGACAACAAAAAACTCTTTACAAAATAAAATTCAATATAAATCATTTGCGATAAATCTGCAAATACCCGCACTACATTTAATTAAAAATGAATAAAACCTATTGAAGGAAAAAATAACAGCAACAACAACAAAAGCCAAATGTACAAATGCATGTCTTAATTTTTAACAAGCTGGCAAACAGTTGATATCGATTCGATTACAAAACGACATCCATCGCATAGCAAAACACATCGAACGTTTTGAATTCAAAATGTGTTAAAAAACACATTCGAATTGAGATTAAACAACTGCGAATTTTTGTATAAATAAGTGAGTTGTGAGAGTAAAATGCGTGTGCAGTAACAGGGAGCAGAGCATTAATTTCTATGTCAAAAAATATTACGTCAACTTTCACTGATTTTAAACCAACAACGAGCAATTTTTACTTTTTCTTTATTTTTGGTTTTTTTTTTCTAACAAAAAAAAAAAAAAATTATTTGTTATAAAGACAACCAAAAATAAGTTTGTCTAAAATAAATACATCTTTAGTCATGTGGACTCACGCACATAAGCTCTTCTTGGTTTTTTTTTTCCACTAAAAGTGGTGAAAATTAAAATTCAAACAAAAAGACACCTGTCTCGCCTGCCTGCTGCATTCATCACACTGTACACGTTTTAAATGGTTGTACACTTGCATGCTGTTTGTTAACGACAATGATGAGTTAAGCAATTAGTTTTGATAGCGTGCTGTGAATTTATTAAAAACGTGAATGTCAGTCACATTTAAGCACAAAAGAAACCACCTTTTTAAATGCATCGGTCTGTGTTAAATGTTCAACAGAAATATTTTTTTTTAAAACCAAACGTTGCCGAGGTTCGCTCCATCAATTCGTAACTTTTTTGTATTTATCACCTCTTGACTCGCGTGTCAAATTCTTAACAATCTATATAATTTAGCATGCGCTTAATAGCTACTGGATAGCATACAATCGGGATGCTAAAGTTTCGACTGTTTTTAAGTCTCCTGTTTGTTGTGCTGGATCAATGGTCACGGAAAGTTAAAGAAAGAAAGGCTCCTCCTTATTCCAGTTAATACTCCTAAAAAGCTGTCACACGATATCGATTGTGGGCGTGTTATCGCACAATACATTCTATACAAACATAATCGTACTTTAAGAATTTTTCCACATTGCACATTTCGAACATTCTGACCAACACAAAGCATGACAATAACAACGGCTCAATATATCGACAAATAATTGTAGACAAATTGTTAAATATACGATAGGGATAGTTATATCTAAACAATGTTTAACACTTAGCCAAATCAACAAATTGATGAACAATAGCGAACTAGATAAACAACATATTCCTACGAAGATGATTTGTTAAGTTTTAAAACAAAATAATTATTAGTAAACTAGTAAACGAAACGGCCCACTGTGTATTTTAAAAACGGCATAGTTTTCTTAGAAATCTTATACACACAATACAACAACAACGTGCTTATAAGAAATTCTCCGAAATAAGATAAACAATAGAAAATATAAACAACTAACACAACATGATTGAAACACAGAACAAAACAAAACACACAGCCAATCAGGCGTCTAAACTGAATGATAATAACAACAACAACAATAATATGGGGTGATGTTAAGGTAGAATATTCTTGTAAATATATGTGAGAACCGTTTAAAACAACTATATAAGCACCACTTTTTCTGTTTTTTTTTCTTTTTTTTTAAGAGAAGTAGCACTTCAGGCAATAATGCCTATTTAGTCAAGTACCGTGCTACATTCTTCAGGAAAGGGATAGAGAAAAGATGAAACAGGTGTTGAAATTAGAAGTATAGTCGGAAATTAACTGTCGGATAAGACAGCAACAACGACCAGTGAGCAGCTCCACCGACAGTCAATTTTTATTTTTGTAGTGAAAGAAAAAAACCATGGTCTTCGTTGGGAATCGAACCCACAACCCTCATACTGACAAGCTAGTACACTACCTACTAGCCTGAAGGGGCATCTAAAAGTCTGAATATAAATGATATGCTCAATCACGATCTCGCGGCGATCTGCGAATGGAGTCGGGTAAATAGAGTAGATTTTAATGCCCGCAAGATACAATGTTGCATGCTTACGCATAGATCGGTGTTTAGGAATTGTGCTGTACCTGTTACTAAGGGTAGTGTAGGTATTACGGAATCGAAAGCTCTTGATGTTTTTGGCCTGCAAATTCAGTGTAATGTTCGATGGACTAAACACATTTTTCAGTTTTCTAAAAAAGGTTTCAAGTGCCTGGGTGTCTTTCTAAAACGGTTCCGTTCTTCGTACTATTTATACCACCTATATCCGTCTAAAGATGGAATACAACTCTCATGCGTCGGTGTCCCAAAGTGTATTTTGGAGTTGGTCGACCGCGTACATTAGAGGGCCAAGAGGCTACTTGGGGACGGTTGATTGATGCCCTAGAGCATCGACACAATGTGGGTTGTATTTTACTATATTATCGTTACTACGATGGTGAGTGCTCTAACGAAATTAGGAAGCTTGTTCCCGAAACTCGCAGATTTTTGCGTTTGACTCGATTTTCGCTGAAAGCGTATCCATTTGTGGTGGATTGGCCAGTGAATCGCACTACGCATTACAGGGAGAATTCGTTTTTTAGCAGAACAGTTCGTATATGTGTAACGACACGTTTTCGCGTTATGCTGGGATAGAGCTCGCGGCGTTCAGGGTTCGTTACAAAAAAATTTTGTTTTATTAATAACACTCTTAAACTAAGTTAAAATTATACTACAGCACTACTGAGCACGCCAACGACGATCCACCGCTTCGTGGCCCTCAAGAGTTCTCTTCGCCGGATATCCTACTGCTTCTCACACTGGAGCGAATAGAATTCTGGTCCAGTCTGAGCAGAACACTTTGCCTGTCTACCAATTTTTGACTTGTTGCGGTTGTCACGAATAATATTCTGAGAAAACCTTTCCTCGTCTAAATTGGTGTTAGCCTCTTGTCCATCCTGTTCAGCTAGGGCGCATAATTTCCTGGCCTGGCTGAACAAAGCGTGGCCTTGCTCTGGCCTCCGTCACCTGGGCAAATAAAATTGTGGCCAGGTGAAGCAGCGACGGAACTTGCTTGGCCGGAAACCTTATCTATTCTTAATTAATTCAAAGTCGAATAAAATTCTGGCTTTGATTAACTGAGCTGAATCTATTCGCAAGACTATTTTAATTAAGTTGAATAAGATTCTAACTCAGTTAAAGAAGTCTTGCCCGGTTGCTTGCCCGTGGCTAACTCTCCGCAAATACAAAATTATATCGCACACATACACACCCATACCACTAAACGACAGCTGTTTGCGACTGTTTAGAGTTGTGTTTAATGGTATGTTTTTCTTAAGGATGTATCTTCATGTTAATAGGTGGCGCTTCTTAATGGCTATTATAATTTCAAGTATTTTATTCACTAATAACATTAAACAAAATAAACAATAAATGCAATTATAAAATATGACAGGTATGTTATAGAATTCATTTAATAATAATAAGAAAAAAAAAACTTAAAAAATGTGAAAAATATATAGAGTTTAACTGCTTGTGATTTAATTGCTATGTGATCCAAAAATAAGCTTGCCTTCTTTTGGTCGTCACATATGGAATAAAGTCTCTTTAGAAGGTTTTCCTGTCACTTTTAATGTAGGAAAATTCAAAGCGAATGACCACAAACACTACTCCCTCTCTCCTCCTCCCCATAACCCAATTTCCTACTTTTGGTACAATGCATTGCAGGAGTACTGGCCCGAACGAAAGAAAAAAGAGTGACTGTTTAGTGTGGTTTATGGTCTAGCGAAGATAGTGTAAATAGTGTTTGGCATTACGAGATGACAATGGACTTATTGTGGCCAGAAATTGAGGATATGAACCTGCTTCATATCCTAGTTACAGCTAGATGGTGTCACTTGCCGCACAGCCAACGAAGCAATGACTCTTTTGCGCAAGAAATGCAATTGCCGTGGTTATCTCATATTGTGGCGATGTTAATTGGCCGCCTTGTTCATGTGATTTAACACCGTTGGAGTTCTTTCTTTGGGGATATTTAAAGGAAAAAGTGTACATCAATAAGCCATTAACGTTTCAAAAGCTAAAGAATGAGATAATTAGGAACATTAATGACATTGAACTTCATTACAAATATAAACCATCGGATAGAGGTATTACATCGAAGCCATGGCAGGCATTTGGACGATATTTTATTTCACACATAATTTTCATAGATCCTTCTATCATAATAAAAAAAATATTAAGATAATTCTCTGAAAACATTTTGTTTTGTTTGCAATTAACATTGTGTGTTTTGGTTGGATTGGACCAGCCTTTAAAATTTAATTTCTACTTTTTTATTTATTATCTTGTGGCCAATTTTTGTAACTTACTGTGTTATAGAGATTTTATTATCATATCGAATAATTGTTTACAATTGATTTTAAGAAACGCAAGCCGTAAACGATTAATTATTTATGACACAACACGACACAGATGCGTTTTTTTTAAGTGGAACAAAAGTAAAATGAAAAAATACAAATAGTTTCAATAAATTAAATTAAAAATATCACACAACCACTTGTTAAAATAACATTTTGTTTATTTGTAGAATTCGTAAAATAATTTCAATAAAATGCTTTAAAAAAAAAACGCTTGTAGAAAAACGTTTGTGTTGTGGTTTTTGTTTTTTTTTTTTTTAGATTTCGCTGCATCATTGATGCGAACAAACACTAATTTGTGATTCAAAGTGTTTTTTTTTTGTTTAACTTAATTTGTGATAACCCAAATGTGTTTTAAAAAAAGATACATTTATTTTTTTTAATTGTTATTGTGACACTACTTTTCAACAATAAAATAAATGTCTTTTTAAGTTTCATTGAGTCTTTAAGAGAGAAAATAAGAAGCAACATCAAAAATTAGAAGTTTATTTGTTATATTGGAGAGAGAGAGAGAGAGAAGAGACAGCTGTTTCAAAGAATGAACTGGTTTTTAATTGCGATTGTAGAACACTTGTTAACAGTTGAAAAGTTACAACTTAGCGTTGCATTTCATAATAATCATATTGTACTTCAATAAAAAAAATCTTATTACCGACATGAAAGTGAGATCTTGCATCTTTGCTTTTTTTGTAAATCTTTTTAAATTTCACTCCAGCATTTGAATTCACTACCAAATTGTCGCACTTGTCGCAGAGTAACATTTCACAATAAAATCAAATTTTAAGACGAAGCTCATTTCTATTTAAAGCCATGCGTAAACAAATAAAACAACAACAACAAAGATGCCCCTGTAGGCTAATAGGTAGTGTACTAGCTTACATGAGGGGAGGTTGTGGGTTCAATTCCTAACAAGGATCTTGATTTTTTCACCACAAAAATAAAAATTGACTGTCAGTGGGACTGCTCAGTGATGAAGGCATGGTCACTGGTCACTAAGCTGTCTTATACAGCAGTTAATTTCCATAACTATCCTTCTACTTTCACCACCTGTCGCATCTTTTCTCTATCCCTTTCCTAAAGAATGTAGCACGGTACTTGACTAAATAGGCACTATTGCCGGAAGTGCTACTTCTAAGAAATATGAGAGACAGAGAGAGAGAGAGACAGAGGAAGACAAAGAGAGAAACCTTTACATTATTCTCGAGTTATTGCCCGACAAGCATTTTCGTATGATAGTGTCATTGACTCATTTTTCTCTTTGACTACGGCACATTTGGTTTAATGAAATGCCTGTCGACATAATGTGACTTACCACACAGCTTACGAAATATTGAATTCTATGGAAATGAAATTCCTAAAGAAAAATAATTTAGTGAAATTTTTTATAACAATTTTTCTCTGCCAAGCTAGAGAATTTGTACCATTATGAACGCGGCTTGAAATTGCCTATGTGGCTTTATGTTATCAAAAAATCCACTAAAATAATCGATATGTGTAAGCCGTACATATTGGGTGGGTTATATTTGCCATCATTAATCTCCATTCATAATATGCGAAATTTAATTTAATTAATTATTTTTTCTAATGCTTAATTTGTTGTTTGTAACTCTTTACAGGATCAGTACGATAACTTAGCGATACACACAAATAAAGGCATTGAGTTTTTGGATAAATATGCAAATTTTATTAGAGATCGCTTAGCGATAGAAACAGAATATGCCGCCAAATTAAGGTAAGTGTTCTAATATTAATTATGTAAGAAAAAAACAAACAATTTTTTAATGAATATGTAATCTTAAAAAAATGAATAAAAAAATAAAAAATAATTAAAAAAATGTAAATAATTAAAAAAAATAAAATATAAATAAAAAATGAAAATAAAAAATTAGAAATAGGTAAAAAAATAAAAAATAAATAAAAAATTAATAAAAAATAAATAGAAAAAATAAAAATATAAAAAATAAGTAAAAAAAATAGCAAAAATAAAAAGATAAATAAAAAATAAATAAAAAATAGACAAAAAATAAATAAAAAATAAATAAAAAATAGACAAAAAATAAATAAAAAATAAATAAAAAATAGACAAAAAATAAATAAAAAGTAAAAAACAAATAAATAAATAATAAATAAAAAATAAATAAATAAAAAATAAATAAATAAAAAATAAATAGAAAATAGACAAAAAATAAATAAATAAAAAATAAATAGAAAATAGACAAAAAATAAATAAAAAAAAAAACAAAAAACAAATAAAAAATAAATGAAAAAATAAAAAACAAATAAACAATAAATGAAAATGTTAATAAAAAAATAAATAAAAATATATATTGAATCATAATCTTTTAAATTATAACGATTTAGTTTTTCGATATTTCGCTTTCCTGTGGAAAGCTTCTTCAGGAAATTATTTTTTTATATTTTACAAAAACAAAAAATTATAACAATTTGAAAAGAAAAATTTTTTGAAAACATTCGACAAAACATATTTTATAAAATAATTTTCTTCATACATATAAACATACAAAAATTAGAATTTCAAATATTTAAACATACAAAAGCAAGGAAACGGAAATTAAATAACAAATTCTTTCTTATGAAATAATTTATAACAAATTATGTGTCTTTTGTATTAAGTACCTATATAATTTTTCTTTTCAAATTGTTATAATTTTTTGTTTTTGTAAAATATAAAAAAATATTTTCCTGAAGAAGCTTTCCACAGGAAAGCGAAATATCGAAAAACTAAATCGTTTAAAAGATTAAGGTTTAATAAAAATTAAAAAAGGTCGAATAAAAGTGAAAATAATAAAAAATATATAAAAATTACGCTTTTCAACGCTTCAACAACAGTTGAGAAGACATGTTTCTGCAGAGTTTGTGGAACATAAAGCTTTAGAGTTTTGTAAATATTAAAATTATTTTAAAAATTACATATAATAATTATAGTTATTTGACCTTTTTTAATACTTTTTAGTAGTTAATTATTAAGCACTACGTTATTATTTAATAAAAAATTTTAAAACTTTATTTTTATTTATTTTCATTTTTTAATATTTCTCCGAATCATTGGTTGGCATCATCAGAATAAAAAAAATATAAAAAAAAAATGATGAATAAATAATTAATCAAAATTGAAATTTTTTTTTTATTTTTTATTTTTGGTTATCCTGATGATGCCAACCTATGGTTTGGCGAAATATTAAAAAAAAACTAAATAAAAATAAAAAATAAAGTTTTATAATTTTTTTTTAAATAATGACCTAGTGCTTAATTATTAACTACTAAACAATTTTAAAAAATTACTCCAAAACAATAAAAACTCTCTGGAAATTTTTCTACTCTCTAAAAGTCATTTACAAATTGAACCTTTTACGATTGTTGCTTTAAAAAGTGCAAAAGTGTGTGGGGGGGGTGTAATAGAAATATGATGACACCCTCAGACAATAACTTTACAATAAATTTACAAAGCACGAAAGCACATGTAAAACAATACAATTCATTTTACAATTCACAAATTATAATGGGGAGACATACCACTAAATCCATTGAACGTACAGCACATTATGGTGTTGCAAGTCCAATAAATTGGAAGGAGAAAAAAAAACACAAATAAATCAACGTTTGTAAATGCTACAAGTGGCGCCTTTGGAATTGATACATTATTTTTTCACCCCAAAAAATTAACTCAACAGCAGCAGCAACAACAATAATATGTGAAAAGTGATTCTAAAGGGTGTTTTTTCATGGTAGAGAGAGAGAACTTTAAGCTGGCAATAGCTTATTAACTGGCAGCCATTTAGATTGGGTTGTCATAGACTGATGCCTGAACAATGCTTCCAAATCGTGCACACGTATTTTAAAAATCATAATTCCGTTCGCAATACCCGATTTCGTTTTCAGAAGCGAAATTTATTTTAATGGATAAAATAATAAACAAAACTAACATATTTAGAATGATAATAATCCCCTTAAGTATATATTGAGAACCGTTATATTCAGAAAAACTGATACGTTTGGTGTAATTTATAGGCTGGTGGAATCATTGGTCCCGTACTTCTTTAAAAACGACCAGTACTCAGGGGATTAACCCCCCCCCCCCCCCCCCCCCCACACATGCAATGCATTGTGTCAGAACTAGCAAATTAGGTTATGAGAAGGAGAAAAGAGGGAGTAGTGTTTGTAGACATTCAATTTGAACTTTCCTACATTGAAAGTGACAGGAAACACATCCGGAGGGAATTAATTCCACATACGTACTGTTCTGCGAAAAAAAAACGAATTTTCCCTGTAATGCGTAGTGCAATTCATTGGAAAATCAACCACTAATGAATGCGCTCTCCACGAAGATCGAGTCAAACGGGAAAACGTTCGAGTAACGGGAACAAATTCTCTAATTCCATTAAAGCACTTACCATTGTAGTTACGATAAAAGAGTGAAATACATCGCACATTGTGTCGATGGTCTAGAGAATCGATAATGTAGGATATCCTGCTGTCCCCAATCAGTCTCTTGACCATCTCCTGTAAGTGGTAGAGCAATTCCAATATAGACTTTGGGGCGGCCGGCCTATATATAAGAGTTGTATTGCATTTTTGAACGGATATAGGTGATCTAAATAGTACGAAGATCGGATGGAGTGAAGTATCTTTTACACCGTCCTCTCCGGGGGCGCATTTATATGTTTTGACAGAATCTCACCGTCATTACACGTGTCACCGTGGGTAAAAGGGAGTCCCAGTCCTCTAAAAGACTAGCAGGAGCCAACTGGACAACTCCATGTTATTTCCACGGCAACCAGTAAGCCCCAGCGTTAAGCCTTTTGGCTTTTTAACTGCTCTTTGACTGATTATTGAGGTAGTTGGCCCTTCGGGAGCATCGTGGTGGTTGTGGTTTCGCGGCCCTCGTTTGAGTTGTGTGGTTCGGATCATTCATGGCGCTGTTTCAGATAGCATACACTTGCGGCTGTGTTCTGAAATTTTATTAAGCTTGCATGTGTTGTGGACCGGGAGTTGGATAATCTTCAAGTCTTTTGCAAGGAGTAAGGGTGTTGGCCTGCTCCGAGTTCTTGTGGTTGCGACTAGATATGGCTGGAGGAAAGCGACATCCTAGGGCGTGGGCGACGCTACATACCACCCACAGTGGTTTGATCCACTGTGGGTGGTATGGTACTAACGTAAATCTTATCACGCACATCTTACACCGTCTTAGTAAATCGAGCCACTTTTAGGCTTTAAAAAATGTGTTTAGTCCATCGAACATTACACTGAATTTTCATGCCAAGAACATCAAGAGCGTCCTATTCCGTAATACTTATATCACCCATAGTAACAGATGCAACAACATTTCCGAACACACATCTATAAGTAAGCATACAACATTGCGTTTTAAGGGCATTAAAATCCCAATTCCTAAATTGTTGCAAGATCGTTTTTGAGCGTATCATTTATATTCTGCCCTTTGGAACCTACCTCTAACTGGTTCGGGCTATTACTAAGTGAATACAAATGACAAATGATGCTGTTATTTGTGAAGGAGTGTATAGGGCTTAGAATTCGGCAACGAAGGTCATTTAGAAAAATAAGAATTAATTATGAATTAATCATGAACTCGCTTGATGAAATCCCATCTTTAGCAACTGCTATAGTGCGATTCCTCAGAAAATTCTATAAAAATCTGGAGAAATTACCACCAACACCAAAAGCCAACAAGTTTTGACAGAAGTGCACCATGCCACACTCTATCAAACGCGTTGGCATATTTAGAGCCACCAGCTTACTCTCTCTCTCTCTGAAATGATGTATGGAGTTGCACGATTGTTTCGATTGGGGGCCCGTAGAGCTCTCCCTACGGAAACCATACTGTCGGTCGCTAAGTAAACTGTTAGACGCCAGGTACTTCACAAGATAAAAATTGATCATACTTTTCATCACTATGGAAAGCGCAGATCAAATTGCAACTGGGCAGTAATTTTTAGGGCTGTTAGCCTCATCCTTTCTGGGAATCGGTGTTACATTATTAACCTTCCAACTCTTTGGAAATTCGCCGGCGTGATACAACGTGCTGAAAAGGGCTGCTAACGTCGAAGAGCACTGTTTCAAAACCAGTGCTGGCCCAGGAGATACCCCCCGGGGGCACATATATATGGTCTTTGGAGATAACAACAACTTAGATCTGTGCAACTGGGGGAAAAAGGGAGCCCAGTCCCCTGAAGTCAGCAGGGGCTGACCCAGGAGATACCCCCCGGGGGCACATATATATGGTCTTTGGAGATAACAACAACTTAGATCTGTGCAACTGGGGGAAAAAGGGAGCCCAGTCCCCTGAAGTCAGCAGGGGTACAACTGGAAACTCCACTTTATTTTCACGGGAATCAGTAAGCTCGCAAAGTTCCGTTATTTGTCTCTTTAGACATTTAACTGTTCTCTGACTGATTAATGAGGTTGGCCCCTATATGGGAGTATCGTGGTGGTTGTGGTTTCGCGGCCCCATATCAGTTTATGGTTCTATGGTGGCCGGGTTCATTTCACCTTTAATAACACTTACCTGGTGAAATGTTCCCAGATCCAGTGAGCATGCTAGACATGTGTTCTGGACAGAAGTTGGAAAGTCTCCAACTCTTAAGCAAGGAGTGATGATTTGTAGCCCTGCTCTGGAATCATCGAAGTTGCAACTAGAAAGTTCTGTTGCATAGAATTATAGCTTGGGCTTCCTAGGACAAGCATGACGTTCCAAATTTTGCAGTGGTTTGATCCACTATCTGATTAAGGCTTTACGGCCAGGCGCGTATCTGATTAAGACTTTACGTTGGCCCAGGAGACACTCCCCCGGGGGCACATTTGTCGGCCTTTTTAGAATACTTGACTAGACCTGTGCTGCTGGGGGTATAAGGGAGACCAGTCCTCTGAAGGCAGCAGGGGTCAACTGGAAGCTCCACGCTATTTCCGCGTGAATCAGTAGCCCGCAGAGTTTCCGCTATTTGTCTCTTTAGGCATTTAGCTGTTTCTTTAGTATCGTGGTGGCTGTGGTTTCGCGTCCCCATACAGGTCTGTTTTTATGGCGGCCAGGATCATCTCACCTTTAATAGATCCAATGAGCATGCTAGTCATGTGTTCTGGACCGGAGTTGGATAGTCTCCAGCTCTTCAGCAAGGAGTAGTCGTTTGCAGCCCTGCTCTGGAACCGCTGAAATTGCAACTAGGTAAGACCTGTTGCTAGAGTTAGTCTTCGGCTTCCTAGGACGGTAATGACGTTGCTTTTCCTTCACAGTGGCTTGGCCACCATCTGATTAAGGCCCACGGCCAGGTGCAGATGTAAATCTTATCACGAAATGGCCCAGGCGACTTGTTGATGTTGAGATCTGCTAATATCTTTTGAATCGCTCGCGCTACAATGAATATCTTTGGCATAGTAACAGATACTCTGTCGAGCTCAGGCTCAGGCGGTCGATTGCTTTCCGGCAAACAAGAATTATTTGCAAATATACCAGCCAAAAGGTTAGCTTTATCAACCGGGTTATTGAACATTTGGTCATTCTTGAAAGAAGTCGGAATTGACGAACTATAATTATTCCTCATTTTTTTAATAAATGACCCTGAGGAGTAGCAAGAAGTTTAGCACGAAAGCGCTAAGATTATCTTTCGAATAATGTAAATTTCATATCAATTTCAAAACTTCATGTTTGCTTTATTCCCACTATACCTCTATAAAAACACCCTATATAACAGAACTTAAAAAAAGATTGAAAATTCTTTTTATTTGTATTTTAAAGTCATTAATTATAATTAAAGTCATTTCGTTGATAGGAGTATGTTCAACTTCTTACAACACGTTACCAAATTGTTTACTTGGTCACCTGTACACGCTGTGCACTGCAAAATAATTAATTGAAATTTTGTAAAAAAAGGAGCAGCCTTTGAACAAAAATATATTAAATTGAAATTTTATAAATAAGTTTTTCTTTCAATAAAGAGAAACGTTTGTAAACCAAAAACTATTTAAGGTCGATATATGGAGATTCAATGATATAACAAAACTATTAGTTTTACAATAACACAAAATATAAAAATAGCAAATAGCAAGTTCTATTTAATTATTAAATTCATTTCAATATTAAATGAATATTAAGTAATTAAGAGTTTGGAATTCGTAAATATTTTTGAAAAAGTAAAACAAAAAGTTATTTTTCAAAGTGAACAGGAAATTAAAATTTGACGTAAACATTTATAAAATCAATTAAAATATTAATTAAACTTTAAGTTAAATTCAAACATATGTTTGTTTTTTTTTTTTTTGTTATTTTAAAGATAAGTAGCACTTCAGACGACAATGCCTATTAAGTCAAGTACCGAGCTACATTCTTTTAGTAAAAGGATCGAGAAGAGATGAGACAGGTGATGAAAGTAGAAGGATAGTTATGACAATTAACTATCGTATAAGACAGCGCAGTGACCATTGACCATGCCTTCATTACTGAGCAGACCCACTGGCAGTCAATTTTTATTTGTGGTGAAAAAACCAAGGTCTTTGCTGGGAATCGAACCCTCAACCCCCAGTCTTGTAAGCTAGTACACTACCTACTAGCCTACAGGGGCACCTTTAAATTAAAATTTTTCACATTTTTTTGAGTATAATTTCGTTCATGAAAGACGAGAATTTAAGAATAGATTTAATTTCTATAGGTAAGTTGGAGGTGGCATAAAAACCAGTGTTGTCCGAAGAGTTTGTCCAATAGAAAAGCTGGAGTTTTTAAATGAAGTCGCAAGTTATCGATAGGTTTCAATAATAAAAGGCTTCCTATAGCGAAAATTTTTTTCTTATAGGTAAAGTCAATGCAATCACCATGTATATCTCCAGCTCTTCAGCAAGGTGTAGTGGTTTGCAATCCTGCTTTGGAACCGCTGAAATTTCAACTAGGAAAGACCTGTTGCTAGAATTAGTCCTCGGCTTCCTAGGGCGTGAATGACGTTTTTCTTTTCATTCCCAGTGGTTTGACCACCATCTGATTAAGGCTTACAGCCAGGTGCAGATATAAATCTTACCACGAAAATACTATGGCTAAACAATAATATTTTCTCTTTTCAAATCGAAACTCCGGGTGTTTGAATTGCAATTTTTTTTAATTATTTCCCTTTAAGCACGTGTTCCATTGATGGCACTTAACAGCAGTTAATTTTTTTTCTAGTCGGTTAGCTTTGTTGGGATGTGAACTTATGGCTCGTCTGTTTAACAAACAAGCACATACCTTTAAAAACATGTGTCAATAAAGTTTTGTATTAATCTCTTTACCATGCATCCACACTCGTTCACACATACACATACAAGCACAGACAAATATATACCACACTTTTTAGTGGTGTAAAATAACAATTTCTTCAGCAGTATTTTTATTAAGTAATCTAAAAAAAATTTTTAACCGACAACAACGACAACATGAACTTTTATATTTGTTGCTACGGATATTTTTAAGAATTTCAAATCTTGTTTTCGTTAAGATAATCAAAAATATATAATTTAAAATAAATAGATTTGGAATTGTATATTTTCTTAATTTGGAAGTAGAAGAAAAAAAAAAACTTAAAATTCTTATTACGACAGTTACGAATATAACAACAACATATAAAAAAAATTCAAAATAAACGTAACAAGTTTCTAAACTCAAACTACAAACAGTTAAGACACTGACTGAGGTCTGTCTTCACTACTAAAAGTAATACAACAAATAACTAAAAATAAAAAAATAAAATGTTTACTACTTGAAACTGTCAGTTAAAGTGTCAATATTATGGTGCTTTGCTCCATTGTATTGTTGGTGTGTTGCCAAAAAAGGTCAAAATTACAAAGATTTTAAGATTTCAAAACCACTTATACCACACAACAATTGTATTTATAACAGCAGCAGCAGCAATAACAAAAACAACTACTTCAATCTCATTTCATACTCTTAATATAAATTCAAGTTTCAAGGTTGAACTGCAACCAATCGAAAAGTGGACTTATGGCCATATTGAAACCAACAAATACTGGCTGCATTATTACGACTTGTTCAGGTTTGAAACAAAAGAATTGATGTAAAAAGCAAAACAAAAAAATATTAACGAAATCATTTTAAATGAAATGGCGAAGAACTAATAAGGCCACACCACTACTGTTCGATAGCTTAACTCAGTCAGTTTTCAGGTGGCACACAGTGGGGCAATTGGCCAGCAAAGGCACAAAAAAATAAATGGTTTTATAGTTTGTAGATATATGGTAGTAGAGCCATTGTCGAGTTTGAGTTTTAAATTTGTACTTTACACTATTTAAGGAGCCGGATCGCCACAAAGCTTTTAAGTAAAAACTTTTATTTTCCCCCATTTTTTTTTCGCAAATTATCAAACTCTTAAAAACAAAACAGTGCTAAAATGGCATGTTCAATTATAAAACAAAATGCCTCTACTATTGTCGTGTGAGAAATTTCTCACTCAATTACAGAAACGAATTAAAAATTTATAAATAGAAAAACTATGCCAAAGTTTTGAAAACATAGAAAATTTTTATTATTTAAGAATTTTAATTGTTAAAATGAAACGAAATTCTACCAAATTAAAATTTGTAGAATTTATATTTTTAATGTTTTATTATAATGAGCGCGGCAAGTTTATGGTTAGAAAGTGAATTACCTATCAAATAATTAAAAATATTAAGAATTGAGCTGTCATCCTTTGACATTTACACTCTTGAGCAAATAATTTTACTTGCAAATATTTATCAACAAAATGGTGAAAGAGTCACTGTATCACTTTGTAAAATTTGCACAGATTTTCCTTGTAATTAGGCCTCTTCCGAGACCCTGAGTACAGTTTAATTAGCAAATTCGAGGCTCACCCTACTCTTGATGACAATAATCTAAAAGAATGAGCGCACTTGTAGCCGCTGTATAGCAAAGTGTTTAGAATAAGTCTGCAACATCAACTTGTCGAAGTTCGCAACAATTGGCATCCAGTAGACGCACCTTGCGCAACATTTTGCCTAAACATTTACATGCTGGTAAAGTTCAAATTGTTCAAGAATTAAAGCCGACATCGAACGTTTGTGATCTCGCTTTAAAAAAAACTAAACGAAAACAATTTTCAATTAGGCGGTTGTGTAAATAAATAAAATTGTCGCATGTGGGGCACTAAAAATCAACATCGCACTACCGTTACATCCAGAGAAACTGACCCCATATGGTGCGGCATCATCGACCCGTATTTTTGCGGAAATGAACAAGGAAATGTCGTCAACGTCAATTTTCTTCACTACCAAGCAGTGATAAGTAATTTTTAGTGACTACAATTAGCTAATGTCGACTTCAGTGTACTTTGGTTTCAGTGAACCGGCTCCACAGACCGCACATCCACTATGTTAATTGGCCTTCTCGTCCTCGTGATTTAATGCCAAATTTACGTAAAGAACCTTGACGCTTTGAAATATAAGCAGAGATGTACTGGGCATCATTCCCAGGTTTTTAACGTTTAACTCATTTAGGAATTAAAGCTGACCGACCAGCCGACCAGTTAGAAAAACTGAACGCAAACAATGCATTTTGAAACAAAATCATCTTTAGTGATGAGGTTCATTTGCACTTAACAAACAAAATTGTCGCTTATGGGGTTCATAAAATCCACAAACCCACCTAAAAAATCATTATATGTATTTAAAAAACAAGTGATCGTATGTTGCGGTTTGTGGTCAGGCGGCTTTATCGGCCCGAATTTTTTGGAAAATGAGTAAGGTAATTCCGTCACCATGAATTAGCTGCGCCACCAAACTACAATAACCAATGGTGAGAAAGTGACCACATGGTGCGGTGTCATCGATCCATATTTTTTCGGAAATGCCGTCACCGCCAATTCTCTTCGCTACCAAACCATGATAAATAATTTTTTGTGGCTACAATTGGCTAATGTTGACATCAGTGACCATTGATTTCAGCAAGATGGCGCCACAAGTCACACACAGTCACTTTAAAATATTCAATTGTTGCATGAGAAATTTCCTAGTCGTGTAATTTCCCCCCGATTTCTCGATGTCAATTGGTCTCCTCGTCCTTTTGTTTCCACGTCGCTGGATTATTTTCTGTGGGACTGCATGAAATACCAGACTTAGGTGAACAACCCAAACAAACTACTGTCGCTCTAAAAGATAAATTTTGGTGCCTGTAGTGATGAGATATCAGATATGTTGAAAAATGTGCTTCAAAAGGTTAAGAAAAGAACTAGAGAAGGGCGTTTACCCGTTCTCATGTTCTATTATAAATTTCCATATTTCTATTTTATGTTCGTGTCAATAAAACGAAAGTTGAAAAAGCAGTGGGTATTTTAAGCCAATTTATATCAACCTAAAATTTTTCCCACCCTGTATCTAAAAGGACTTTTTTTATTTTACGTGTATGAATTTAATTTTCTCTTACCAGGCAGCAGTTTTTAACATAAACCGGCTTCATCCGCATTAGAAATTGCTTCTCTGGTAAAATTCTGTTCGATTACTAAGTTATGGAAATGATTCTAGCAACAGGTTTTTCCTAGTGTCAATTTCAGCGGTTCCAAAGCAGGGTTGCGAACCACTACTCCTTGCTGAAGAGCTGGAGACTATCCAACTCCTGGTCCAGAACACATGACTAGCATCCACGCACTGGATCCGAATCATTCACGCGTTGGTGTTATTAAACGCGAGATGATCCTGGCCACCATAAATCAATTTATGCTGGGGCCGCAAAACCATAACCTAACCAGCACGATACTCCCGAAGGGCCAAGCTCAATAATCAATCAGAGAAATAGCTAAAAGTCTAAAGAGACAATTAGCGTAAACTCTGGGGCTTACTGATTCCCGTGGAAATAACGTGGAGCTTTTCTGTTAACCCCTGCTGCCTTCAGGGAACTGGGCTCTCGTATACGCCCAGCAGCACAGGTCTAGATAGTCAAGTATTCTATAAAGACCGATAAATGTGCTCCCGGGGGGTCCATTGCCGGGTATGACGTCATAAGATTTACATCTGCACCTGGCCGTGGACTTCAATCAGATGGTGGATCTTTACCACTGTGAATGGGATGTAGCGCCATCCTCGCCCTGTTAACCCCTGCTGCCTTCAGGGAACTGGGCTCTCGTATACGCCCAGCAGCACAGGTCTAGATAGTCAAGTATTCTATAAAGACCGATAAATGTGCTCCCGGGGGGTCCATTGCCGGGTATGACGTCATAAGATTTACATCTGCACCTGGCGTGGGCCTTAATCAGATGGTGGATCTTTATCACTGTGAATGGGATGCCACTGTGAATGGGATGTAGCGCCATCCTCGCCCTAGAAGGCTTTCGGATACGTATATTCTCCGGTCGCTCCTAGTTGCAACTTCAAAAGTCCGGAGTAGGCCGTAGCCTTCACTTCCTGCTGAAGAGTCGTAGACTATCCAACTCGTGGTCTAGAACGCATGAAGCTTAATATAATTAAGAACATGACGGCATTCATACTCACTGGGCTTGGACCATTCATTGTATTCATTGTGAATGATCCGACCCACAAACTCAAACGAGGGCCTCGGAACACGTGGCCACCACGATACTCCTTACCTAAAAGTCTAAGGAGACAATTAGCGGAACTCTGGGGCTTACCGATTCCCCTGGAAATAACGTGGAGCTTCCAGTTGACTCCCTGTTTGCCTTCAGGGAACTGGGCTCTCGTATACGCCCTGCGGCACAGGTCTAGATAGTCAAGTATTCTATAAAGACCGATAAATGTGCCCCCAGGGGGGCTTGCTTTTTTTTTGGCTTAAAAAAGCATTCGAAGAGGACCTTTTCCATTCTTGCAAGTTTATCTTTTTTAAGAGATCGTCGATTTTTTGTTCCATTGTATGTAATTTTGAAATTTTCCACAATTTTCTGTTCGTTCTTTTTTTGAGGTACCTATTGAAGATTTTGTTATTCCATTCTTTTGAGATATTATTTTAAAATCATTAATTTTTTTTCATCAAAAGAGAGTCTTTTTCGATTTGACATCACGTTTTCATAATGAACCAAACAAAACTACTAAAACTTTAACTGCTAACTTTAAAGAAGGCAACGCTTCACACGTGTTCTTTCCATACAAAGCAAAGAAGCCAAAAGCACACACAAAAATCTAACGGTTCTATAACTTTGTCATTCGTTAAATCGGGATTACTTTTTTGCCATTCGTTAGATGTAAAAATTTGGCCATTCGTATTATCGGATATTCGTTAAGCTGAATATTCGTTATACCGGGCTTTGACTGTATTTCATTCGATGAAAACTTGTTGCTGGAGTTGCTCTCTCACCCAAGATAACCTCGCAAATTATGGTAGTGAGAACTATAACAAACAAAACGATTATGCACGAGGTTATTTTATTTCTTGCCACTAAATGACAACAACAAATGCTAATCCCCGTCTTATTTAATAAACATTTTTTCCAATTCTATGAAGAGGTTAATAATATGAGAAAAAAATTATTAAGTTGTGCTCCTAAGGAAAAAGACGCTGAAATTAAAACGGAAATTATGGGAAAAAATATGCATTTCCTCCACAGCCCAGCAATTTTGTGATCATTTTTTGTTTCTTCTTATGATTTCACGAATTTACCAACAACCGTTTTTGCTAGTTTTTACGTTGTTCGCTGGCTGCCGTGACGTTGAAAACGTTAGCAGAATTTGTCGTAGTTGTCTAATGTGATTTTTAAAAGCAGTTTTTTAAGTCTACAAGAAAATTGCTAAATTGAGCTTAAAAAAGCGGCAACACAAAATTATTATAATTTTCAATTTATTCATTTTGCCTACACAATTTTAATAAAAAAATTAAAACTCAATTAATATTCAATTTCATTAATGCATTTGCATGTTCGCATGTTCAGTGATACAGGAGGCTGTGTATTTTCTTTTAATATGCTGTGTTTTCTAATCGAAACTTTTTCTGTCTTTTCCCCTTCCTACCCCGAAGCGGTTAATGTAAATGAGAATTTTATTTGGCCAAATTCTCGAAATTAAGTCTGTTAACGAAATATTGGAAAGAAAGTTAATTTTGCTTGTTGTTGGGTTTTTTTCGTGATTACAAAAACTTTAGAAAATTGCAAAAATTATAAAAATAATGTTTTTGAAGGTCGTTGACGGAATGAGTCTTAAGGTTGCCAACATCAAGACACAGTCTCAATTAAAATAACAACGTTGTCATTTTCCTTTAATATTTATTTTTTTTTTATTTTTGTAGCGGCATTTTTTTTAACCAAAATTTAGTGATAGTTTTGCCACTTAGTTTGTTTGACGTATTCGTTGTAGATGCATTGGCAATTATTTCAATGAATTCAATTTCTCAAGAAAATCGCATTAAAATAATTAAAATCGACTATGAAAATGGTTCTGGTTCTGTTAAAGTTACATTTCGAAAAAATTCGTGATATTTTCACAAAACGTAATCGTTCATCTGAGATCGCTATTAAGAAATTGGTCGTTAAATTTGAGCCGACAGGCTCGATACAAAATGTGTGAACACCAATGCCGTTCAACTGAAAACATTGCAGCCGTGAGCCACAGTGTTGAAGCAGGTTCAAATTTGTCAATTCCTCGATGTTCTCAATAATTGAGATTATCCAAAACCATCATATGGCGAATTCTGCTTAACGAGTTGACCTTGAAGCCCTACAAAGTTCAACTGGTGCAGGAATTGAAGCCAACCGACCATTTACATCGCCGTAGATTTACTCAATTCATTCAGTAACAACCGACTGGTTTTTCTGAAAAAAAAAAACATTTCTTCAGACGCATGTCAACAAGCCCAAATTGCCGCATTTGGGCTTCTGAAAATCCTAGCCTTTACATGCACTATGGTGCACTATGTGGTCTGGAGGCTTGAAAGGGTCGTTTTTTTTCTTTTTTTTGGAAGATGAGGCTGTAATTACGGTAATGTTCAATGGATCACGGTATAGCGAGATGCGTGATAAGATTTACGTCAGTACCTGGCTATGTAAGCCATAACCCGACGATGGATCAAATCACTGTGGGTGATATGTAGCGTCACCCTCGCCCTAGGAAGCCGTCGGATATCTCTATCTTTAAAGTAACTAGGAGACTATTCAACTCCTGATACAAAACACATGACAGGCATGCTCACTGGACCTTGATCATTAACCCTGTGTTGCTTCTAGTCGCAACTTCGAGAGCTTGGAGCAGGGCGCCACTCTCACTTCTTGCTGGTCCTGGTCCAGAATACATAACAAGCATGCTCACTGGACTTGGATCATTCACCCTGTGTTGCGTCAAAAGTGAATGAGCCTGCGAAACCACAACCACCACGATGCTCCCGAAGGGCCAACCTTAATAATTAGTCAGAAAATAGCTAAAAAGTTAAACTCTGGGACTTTCCTGATTCCCATGGAAATAACGTGGAGTTGCCCAGTTGTCTCCTGCTAGCCGTTAGGGGACTGAACTGCCTTTTACCCCTGGTGATAAATGTAATGATGGTGAGATTCTATTAAGACATATCAATGTGCCCCTTGGGGGAGCTATAGCGAGATGCTAACAACTCACTTTTGACCTATTATTGACGCCGTGGACGCAGGTCGGTGTCACATGTCACACAGCCAATGAAACGATCAGTTTATTGCAAACCAAATTTCCCCGATCGCATAATTTCACAGCAATCACCAGTTAGGTGGCCATCCACATCATGTGATTTAACACCATTGAAATATTTTTTGTGAGGTTATGTTAAGGATCGAGTCTATACGGAGTCAATCGAATAGAGTTGAAACCCAAAATTCGCGATATGATTAACGAAAAAGGACCGTCATTTTGCCAAAAAGTGATTGAAAACTTTGATGAAATAATCGACATCTGTCAGCGTGGTCAGCCCAACTTTTCTCTTCGTAATGCAATAAAAATGGGTGCCCCTGTAGGCTAGTAGTGTAGTAGCTTGTCAGTATGGGGGTTGTGGGTTCGATTCCCAACGAAGACCTTGGTTTTTTTCTTTCACTACAGAAATAAAAGTTGACTGTCGGTGGGGCTGCTCAGCGATGAAGGCATAGTCACTGGTCGCTGTGCTGTCTCTTATGCGGCAATTGATTTCCGACTATCCTTCTACTTTCACCACTTGTTTCATCTCTTCTCTATCCCTTTCCTAAGGAATGTAGCACGGTACTTGGGTAAATAGGCATTGTTGCCTGAAGTGCTACTTCTCTTTAAAAAAAAAAAATTAAAAATAAAAATGTGAACAGATTAATGTAAATTGTTTTGTTTATTTTGTTTTAGAAAACAAAATTATTGTTGGAAAACCCTTTACTTAGTTTTGTATTTCCTACGCTCTGTGGCTTTGGCTAGATTTTTGTACAATCCTTTGCTGTGCTTTACTGACTTTGACCAACAATCGCACCCTGTTTCCAGTCTTCACTTCCTATATAACCATTTTGCTTGCTAACAAATCCGTAAGCCAAAAAGGAGGTTCATTGCTCTGCTTCACTTGCATGAACTGATGACGAATTTTTAAAGTGAATCTACCTAATTTGATGGCGTTTTACGAACATAAATCTATTCATAATGATTTTCCAGAGTCTATTAAACATAACTAGCGAAGATTGACAGGTAGTTAAGGGGGCACGGGGCGTAAAAATGTTAACCATGATAAAAAAACAAGCCTTCAATAGTTACAAGTTGAAAATACAGTGTCCTCATTTCAGAGGTAATCAATTGAGGTATCACAAAGAGGAAATATTTATATCCATATGGAAACATCTGTCTTCAACAGATTTATTAAAATTAAATTTTAATTAAAATTAATTTAGCATCATTTAATTTTTACAACACAAAATTTTTCCTCAGCAGCAGCAGGAGAAAAAACCCACAGAAAGAAAGCAAAACAAACAGCAACAAATAAATATTGCATGTTGCTAAAAATAACAAAACAAAAAAAAAACATCGAAACATGCCATTTAGTTTAGTTGTTAATAACAACAAATTAGTAACTACCACAACAACTACAATGCGGTACAGTGGGAGATTTTAGAAAAAAATGTTTGCACTTTTTAAATAAATTATTTGATTGCAGACAAATTTCACATGTCTTAAAAAATTAGTGTAATGAAGAGATCGATCCACTGTTGCCAGACTTTAAAGTAAATTTATTTATAGATTCTTTTTGCTGACTTATCACTAAAAACCTCAGTATAGATATTTTGCCTAATTTACGACAACTTGCTAATGGACAGTAGAAAGTCATTGAAATTTGAAAAAAAAAAAATAAATTTAACCCTTAAGGGTACAATGGTACTATATAGGTAACACGACATAACATTTATTACTGTCTCTAATAGCCTTAATATAGCGCTAAAAGTCATTTCATTGTTTTTATTACTGTTGCTATCATAGGTGCCGCCTTAAGATGACAAAGAATTATGGGCAAATTTGTGGTTAGGAAGTATTTTGTCTATTAAACATTAAATGTCAAGCAATGAACCGTCATCCTTTGACATTTACTTATTATAAAGTTGTTCTATTTTAAGCATGAAACGTTACACTCTTGCGGAAAGAATTTTAATGGTCAAAAATTTCACTGTATCTCTTTGCAATTAACTTGATCGCTAATCAATGTTTCCTCCTTCCGAGACAGCTGGGGATAACTTAGTAGTTAAATTCAAGGCAGCTGATAGGGCGAAAAAATACACTCGTAGTGTTCGTAGTAATGCAGACATAGTCGCCATACAGCTTGAAACATCAACTCGTCGATGTTCGTAACAATTTAACATCATTAGAGGCACTTTGGTCAAAATTTTGCTAAAACTTCTTCATCCGCAGGCTTATAATGTTTAACGCTTTGAAGAATTAAAACCGATCGACATGAGACTTGAATTCCATTTGTGCACAGATATAGGTGGTATAAATAGTACGAAGATCAGATCTCTTACATCGTTTTAGACAACCGAGGCACATTGAAAGCTTCTTTAAAAACTTGAAAAAATGTGTTTAGGCCATCGAACATCACACTGAATTTTCGTGGCAAGACCATCAAGAGCTTCCGCTCTTCCGTAATACTTCTATCACCCATAGTAGCAGATGCAGCGTCATTTCCGAACACAGACCTATAAGTAAACATACGGACATTAAAATCTACCCTATTCATACGACTCCATTCCAAGATTGTTGCGAGATCGTGATTGAGCGTATGTATCATTCATGTTCTGCCTTTTGGAACCCACCTCCAACTGGTCCGGTCTATTACGAAGTGCATACGAATAACAAATGATGCTATCTGCGAAAGAGTATACAAAGTTGATAAAGTTTGACATAGAAGGTCATTTAGAAATATAAAAAATAGGTTAGGAAAAAAAATGAAGCCTTGCGGCATCCCGGAATTAATCTTCAACCCATTTGATGAAATTCCATCCTTAGTAACTCATATAGTGCAATTCTTGAGAAAACGCTATAAAAATTCGGAGAAATTATTACCGACATCAAAAGCAACAAGATGTGATAAAAGTGCATCATGCCATTCTCTACCAAACGCCTTGGAAATTTGGAAATATCTAGAGCCGTTACCTTACTCTCTCCGAAATTACGTGCGCCTGGCCGTAAGCCTTAATCAGATGGTGGTCAAACCACTGGGAATGAAAGGCAACTTCATTCACGCCCTAGAAAGCCGAGGACTAATTCTAGCAACAGTTCTTTCCTAGCTGCAATTTCAACGGTTCCAAAGCAGGATTACAAACCACTACTCCTTGCTGAAGAGCTGGAGACTATCCAACTCATGGTGCAGAACGCATGAAGCTTTATATAATCAAGAACACGACGGCAGTCATACTCACTGGACCTGGACCATTCATTGTGTTCATTTTGAATGATCCGATCCACAAACTCAAACGTGGGCCCAGAAACAAACAGCCACCACGATACTCCCGAAGGGCCTACCTCAATAATCAGTCAGAGACCAACTAAAAGTCTAAAGAGACAAGTAGCGGAGCTCTGGGGCTTACTTATTCCCGTGGTTAGCTGCTTGCTAGTCCAAGGGGACTGGGCTCCCTTTTACACAAGTCTAGATGGTTGTGTGATCCATAAAGTTTTATAAATATGCCCCCGGGAGGGAACTCTCTCCCAATTAATGTATAGAGTTGCACCATTGTTAAGATAGGAAAGCTAGCAAGTTACCCAAGAGCGCCCTCTATGATCGCTAAGAAAGCTATTGGATTTCAAATAACTCACAAGATGAAAGTTAATCATACCTTCCAGCATTTTATAAAAAGCGGAACAAATTGCAATTGGACCCTTTTTGGGGATTGGCGTTGCATTAGCAATCTTCCAACACTTTGAAAATTACACGGGCTGCTAACGGAGGCGCTAGCGTCGAAGAGCACTGGCAATTCCATCCGGCCCAGAAGATTTGTTGGATGTTAAGATCTGCTACAATTTTTTAGCAGTTCGAACCCGAAGGAATATTTTTGGCATAAGAACGGGTACTCTGTATAGTTCGGACGGTGGTTGACTGATTTCCGGCAAATAAGAATTATTTGCAAATATACCAGGCAAAAGGTTAGCTTTATCAACCAGGTTGGTGAATATTTGGTCCGTCTTTAAAAGAGTCGGCATTGAAGAACTTTTAACAAACGACCAAAAAAATGAGAAATATTTCTGGATTTGGCAATGTCAATTGGTCGTCTCGTTCTTGTGATTTAACGCCGCTGTATTTTTTTCTCTGAGGTTATTTTCAATACCGGGCTTACATTAACAACCTTCAAACAACTGACACTGAAAAATGAAATTCGGTGTATCTTTGATTAGATAAGTAAAGCTCTCTTGCAAAATGTGGACATTTACCCGACATCATTTTCAATTATTAATTCCCATTAATTCCATAATTCCTTTACGTTGGTATCAATAAAATTGAAGTGTGTCCCCGATATATTTTTGAATAGAATATGACATAAACATTGAGAAAATTTTGAAAACTTTATCACATCCAGCGGCAGCTTCTGCCGAATTGAATAATTTGAAACTGAATTTGTTTTTTTTTAGATTTGTGTTCCACAGTGCTCTTAATAAAAATCGTGTCCATCTCAATAATTTGCATAATTCTCTCTTTATTTCTTTGTTTCTTTCTTTTCCTATCAATTTAATTCATTATTTATAATGTGAAAAATACATTAAAACTATAAACCAATAATTTTAACCCAATTAATCACTGATTTATTAAATATTTATTTAGTTTTAGTTTTTTTTGTGATTTTCTTTGTGATAAATAAAACAAAAAATAATATTTTCTCTTTTCGTTTTTTTTTCATTCTTTCTTGTTTGTTTTTGTGATTTTCTTACAGGCGTCTAGTAAAAAACTACCAGCCCAAAAAGAAAGAAGAAGAAGACAATGAGTAAGTATTTGAACACAGTTTTCACTTTTATTTAAAATTTTTTATTTAAAACAAACGAAATTATAGCGACCGTAATAATAATTCTACTTCTGTGAAAATTTCAAGTGAGCCCAGCTGTAACGTAGAACAGAACACAGAAAATAACAACACACGAACTTAGGCCTGACTATAAACTGCTAAGACGGAAAAATATTGTTTATCCTCAACGATTTGCAACAGATTTATTTGTTGTTAGGAAAATCCTTAATTAGTTTAACGATAAATGAAAACGATAAGTGAAAGAACGTGTGATTAGATTTATTTCCGCGCCTGGCCATGCAGCCCTAATCAGATGGTGGATCAAACCACTGCATTATTTGGAACGTCATGCTCGTCCTAGGAAGCCGAAGCTATAATTCTATGCAACAGAACTTTCTAGCTGCAACTTCGATGATTCCAGAGCAGGGCTGCAAATCATCACTCCTTGCTTAAGAGTTGGAGACTTTCCAACTCCTGTCCAGAATACATGTCTAGCATGCTCACTGGATCTGGGAACATTTCATCAGGTAGGTGTTATTAAAGGTGAAATGAACCCGGCCACCACAGAACCATAGACTGATATGGGGCCGCGAAACCACAACCACCACGATACTCCCATAAAGGGCCAACCTCAATAATCAGTCAGAGAATAGTTAAATGTCTAAAGAGACAAATAACGGAACTCTGCGGGTCACTGATTCCCGTGGAAATAAAGTGGAGTTTCCAGATGTACCCCTGCTGACTTCAGGGGACTGGGCTCCCTTTTTCCCCCAGTTGCACACGTCTACATAGTAGCTCTCCATTAAGACCATATATGTGCTCCCGGGGGGGGGGAAATGGAAGAAGTGATAATGATTTTTTAATTTACTACGTGGGTATTTAACAATTCCAAATTGCGAATATTAGCTATGACTGTTGTACACAGTGTCCGCCGGGAAGGTGTACTACTTTGTTTTGCCAGCATTTTGGTAAACATTTGTCTTGACATTTCACATTTGGCAGCCGTGAAGTAGACACGTGGCATATTTATTATGGAAAAATATGCGATAAACCAACGTTAAAATACTTTATCAAAATCAATCATCGATTACTGTGACGATGAGAAATTTGCGTGAAATTTTTGGGAGAAACAACATGTCAATAAAACGCACTATTTATCGTTTAGTGAATGATTTCGCACAAAAAGGTTGTGTAGGTGATAGGCCCAAGGATGGGCCATAACGTGATGCAAGACTGGCTGAAAACATTACTTTTGCCCAAGAAAGTGTTCAAAACAATCCATCGACGTCAATTTGACGCCGTGCTCAGAAGCTTGGTCTTCAAAGAACAATTTTGCATAAGGACGTGCATTTGTTTCCATACAAGATTCGGTTGATACAAGAGCTTCTTCCATAAGATCATTTACGCCGCTGTACATATGCCAATTGGATGTTACAGCTCGCTCGTGGCAACCCCGATTTCATGAAAAAATAATAATGAGTAAATGGCACATTTTTATTTGAATGGTTATTTGAATAAACAAAATGGCGTCGGTTCTGGAGGAATGGCCACCCTCATACTATTCAACAGTCACCTTTGCATCCATTAAAAGTGATAGTCTGGTGTGCAATTTGGTAAGGAGAAATCATTAAACCTGACTTCTTTGAAAATGAAAATGGCGTAACGGTAACTGTGAATGAAGAGCGATATTGTGATATGATTGAAAATTTTTTAACGCCACAGCTGCATGCTTTGGGCTTGATTAACATGTGGTATCAATATGACGGTGCCCCATCGCATATAGCCAGGATTACAATGGAATTGTTAAAAGTTGTTTTGACAAATGGTGTTGCTGATTGGCCTACATGGTCGCCGGAAACGCTTGAGCAACTTAAACAAAATATTCCTGATGAAATTAATGAAAAACCGAGTGAAATGTGTGAGAATGTAATGAAAAATGTACTCAAAATGGCTCGCATTTGTGAGACTAACAGAGGTGGATATTTATCTGATATTGTATTCCATACTTAATTGCCAACATTAAACGAAACATTTATCAATAGACGATCCATTCTCGGCCATTTAATCAAAAATTATAAACAAACAAACGGCGGACACCCTGAACTATGCTGTTATGCAGCTCCATTCCATGTTTTTTGGGCATGTTTTCTTGGAGGTATCTGTTCCCGGATGCCATAGCCCCCCCTGCGGGGCACATTTATAAGTCTGTATGGATCACATAACCAGCTAGACTTGTGTCTTGCGGGGGTAAAAGGGAGCCCAGTCCCCTTAGGCTAGCAAGGAGCCAACTGGAAAATCCACCGTATTTCCACGGGAATCAGTAAGCCCCATAGTTCCGCCAATTGTCTCTTTACACTTTAAGTTGTTCTCTGACTGATTATTGAGGTAGACCCTTCGGTAGTATCGTGGTGGCTGTGTGTTTCGATGTCCTCGGTTGAGTTTGTGGGTCGGTTCATTCACAATGAACACAATGAATGGTCCAGGTCCAGTGAGTATGAATGCTGTCGTGTTCTTAATTATATTAAGCTTCATGCGTTCTGGACCAGAAGTTGGGTAGTCTTCAGCTCTTCAGCAAGGAGTAGTGATTTGCTTTGGAACTGCTGAAATTGCAACTAGAGATGACCTGTTGCTAGAATTAGTTCTCGGCTTCGTAGGGCGTGAATGATGTTGCTTTTCATTCCTAGTGGTTGGACCACCATCTGATAACGGCCAGGCCAATCTTATCACGTAATAGCTTTAAGACGTCACTAGTTGCCTTAATTTTAAGAAGCCTGAAACTGGAATATACGTAAAAGCCAACAGTTCGCGGGTATTATGATCTCAATAACGGCTCTTCTCAATAAAGCTCTTCGTTTAGTAACAAAGTAGGTGGCGTGAAGTGCTCTTACGTTCTATGTACAGGTGCATTGCAACAGAATCCTTTCTCTGGGGAGGTGTAAGTTTAAAAAATTTCATTTACTCTAGAAAGAAGTAACGGCATGACTTTGCCAGCTATATCCTAATAAGCCTTGAGATCCCTTGTAGATGCACTGTATTCACTCAGTGGTAAGACCATAGTCGGTTATCAGACGACTCAGTGATTTTTCTCTACAACTAAAGAAAACTTCGACAAGAAATGCACCTGCAAGATTTTTTTGTTTTGCAATTTAGATGCCGTCACCAGCTATTCTGCGGCCACAATTTCTTTTTTTTCGAAACTCCCGGGAGCTTGAACTGAAGTTTTTGAAATAGTCGTTTTTTTAACTTTCTTTGCGGCCACAATTTCTTTTTTTTTTCGAAAGTCCCGACAGCTGGAGCTGATGTTTTCGAATTAGTCGTTTTCTAAACAAAATAATCGATCGTGACTTTCCAGCAAAAACTATTTTCGGTTGTGCTCAAGCTCATGTTGGGATATGAACTCATTATATACTTTTTAACAAACAAGCAAACAGACGCTTTCTTAATGCTGCCTTGGCGTTTTTTTTTTGCAATGTGTTAGCTAAATTATCTTTTTATACTATTTCCATACGTCACAAGTTGTTTTTTTTGTGGTGGCGGAAGTAACAGCTTGTTCAGTTCTGCTATTACAGAAATATATAAATTTCAAAGCTTGTTTTTATAACATTTAAGATTGTTTTTGAAACGTTCTTGAAACATTTTCTTTTTATTTGCCATTAAATAAATTAAAACATTAGCGGCCGATTATACGTCACTATTGCAAAAATGTGTATGTGCAGACATATGATGTCATCTATGAGACGCCAATTAAAAATTCGTTAATAATTTGGGATTTGTTTTTTTTTAATCTTTAACTGGCAATCGCTTAGACGTTCTGAAGTATTGGCTTAAATGATGGCGCTTATGTATTTTCACAAGTGTCTCTCTTGACACAAGTTTATTGACAGATACAAAGAGGTTAAAATAAAATTGCGTTTCGGCTTGTTTTTTTTTTTTAAATTATTTTGCAGTTGTTTTTTATTACCTCAACTGTAAGCAGCTTTGGGAGATAAAGATTAAATTGAATTGAAATTAAATCTACTCCTCTAAAACAATCAGCTTTATTAATAAATTGAATTTTGAAGATTTTGTTTTTAAACAAAAAATATAGCGTCTATATTCGTATAAAGAGGAGATGTGTCTTAAATACAGGGTGTCTGCTTATAATTTTTATAATTAAATGAAAGAGAATGGATCCTATTGAATCATATCACGTTATCGCTGCCCATTCACAGTTACCGCTATTAAGATTCCAAAATTCCTCCTAATTAAATTTCACACGAGACTGTCACTTTTTATGGAAACAAAGGTAAGGGTTTCCCATTCAATAGAACTGACTATTCTGTTTATTCACACTTTCATTCAAATGAAAATGCTTAATGGATTTAATGAAAATCCAGGTTGTCATGGGTGAGCTGTAACATCCTATTGGCATATGTAAGGCGACGTAAATGGTCTTGTGGAAGAAGCTCTTGTGGAAACTGAATCTTTTATGGAAACAAATACAAATCCTTGTGCAAGATTATGGCCAAAGTTGTTCTTTGAAAACCAAGCTCCTGAGCAAGGCATCGAATTGAGGCTGATGGATTGTTTTGAACACTTTCTTGACCAGCACCTACAAACCCTCTTTTTTCCAAATCATTTACTACACGATAAATAGTTCGTTTTGTTGACACGTTGCACCTAAAAATTTCACGTAACTTTCTTATCGTTACAGTAATCGATGATTGATTTTGATAAAATGTTTTAACGATTAAAACACGTTAGTTTATCGAATATGTTTTCGTAATAAATTTGCTACGAGTCTACTGCACGACTGCCAAATAAGATTTGTCACGACTAATGTTTACCATAATGGCGGCAAAACATAGTAGTATACCTTTCCGTAGACACCCTGTATAAAAACGTTCCTTTAAAAAGCAAATAAGCTTATAAGCTAGTATATAAGTAGAGGGTGTGGTTGCTTAACCCGGATAAAATTTATATTTGAAAAAAAAAAAACAAAAATAACTGAAGAAATTAAATTTTAATAAAAAAAAGAAAAAAAAAATTATAATTAATTAATTTTTCTGAAGAAGCGAAATATTTGAAAAAATATATATTGTTAAATTAATTAAAAAAGACCATTAAAAAAAATAACAAATATTTATAAAAAAAAAAGAAAAAATATTTTTTACAAAATATCAACGAATGCAAAGGATTTTAGGCATTTGAGCAACGCGGCTATATTTGACGAAAGGAATTCTGGACGCCCAATTTAGAAACAGTTCTTCCATCATTCTAAACCCTATTTTATAAGAAAAAAATGTTGTCTTTTAAGGCCCCAATAATTGCTGGTTTATCACATGGCTCGCCCCTTGGAAAATAATCGTTGTTAAATTGCCTTGGAGGCCAATTAATAAAATCCATTTTTCGGTATTAAATTAATCGCGAAATTTTTTGGCTTTGACTAGTTGAGGGTTTTGGTTCGCATGTAGTGTTATCCTGATGTACCTACATCTTGTCTTTAAGAATGTCATGCTGCAACGACACGTTTTCCCTGGTTGCTGGGGTGGTGTTGTGCCAATATTTAGTTAAAAGGCTCACCTTCTTTGCTCAGTATGCCGTGCAATGGTCTCTGTGTTAGGTACCACGTATTAAGATTCCCCCCGGGGGCACATGATAGTCTTTATGGATCCTATAACAGCCATCTAGACTTGTGTGTTGCGGCGTAAAAGGGAGCCCAGTTCCCTTCAAGGCTAGTGGGAGACAACTGGACAATCCACTATATTTCCACGGGAATCAGTGAGCCCGCCGCAGAGTTCCGCTATTTGTCTCTTTAGGCATTTAGCTGTTCTCTGGCTGATTATTGAGGTAGTATTGTGGTGGCTGCGTGTTTCGAGGTCCTCGCTTGAGTTTGTGGGTCGAATCATTCACAATGAACACAGTGAATGGTCCCTGTCCAGTGAGTATGAATGCTGTCGCGTTCTTAATTATATTAAACTTCATGCGTTCTGGATCAGGAGTTGGATAGTCTCCAACTCTTTAGCAAGGAGTGAAGGTTGCGGTCTACTCCGGGCTTTCGAAATTGCAACTAGGAGTGACCGGAGGATATACGTATCTGAAGGCCTTCTAGGGCGACGATGGCGCTACATACCATCCACAGTGGTAATGGTCACCATCAGATTAAGGCCCACGGCCAGGTGCAGATGGAAACCTTATCACCTCACCACGTATCAAGAGTTAGTGCACGAGCGAGTAATTACCACTAGACTAAAACCACTAAACTACAATTTAACGCTGCTCTCGTCACTCACAGTAGCGACTGTAGCTATAAACCTGGGCTGTGTAAAAACCACCACACCAGTTTGTGACGTTACCGGCGCTACAATGGCCAGCACGATGGGATAGGATTTAGTGTACGAGGGAAATACCCAAAAACACCGGAAATTGTGCAGAGTAAAAACCACTAGACCAAAATTAAACGCTGCTCTGGTTACTCCCAGAAGCGACTACACAACCACAAATTGGACTGGGTAAAAACCACCACACCAGTTTGTTGTGAATGTGCGAGAAATTAGGTTTATAAACAAACCTGTTAAATCAAAGATGAGCACGAAGCATAATTATGCTTCTGCAAGTTAGGCTAATTGATACATTTCTTTTTGATGACTCGTCAAAGGATACTGACCATAAATTTTAGAAAGTGACCCTAGAAAGCAGTTCGTTTGATAGTTAACCCTCTCGTAAGTTTTATCGACCATAACAAATATCAATAATTTCAGTTTTCTGAATTTTCAGATTAAAATCTATTAATTACTTCTCTGCCATTAAATTGGTTGTTGGGCAACGTCAAGGCATTTATTAACGAAACAAACAACATTTTTTTTCTTATCTTGGTGGTGTACTTCAATTCATATTTCTTTTAAATGACAAAATATTCATAAAAAAAAAATTTATTATTTTTAAATATTTTTATATTTCTTTTTGCAATTTAGATTCACAACAATGCAAGCTTTCCGCAAAGTACTCAATGAAATTAGCGATTTGGCAGGTCAACGGGAAGTGGTTGCGGAATCCCTGCAGTTACAAATAATACAAGGCATAACACTGCTTTCCAAAACTCTAAGAGAAGAAAGAAAAGTAAGTACATTTTTAATTTACCAAAAGTATGTGAGAGAGAAAGAGAGAGAGAGCGATAGAGGAAGAGAGTTTATACAAGATTTTTCAGCAAGAAGTTTGTTTCCTAAAACAAAATAAAACAAAAATTTTAGATTAAAATGATTCATATTTTGTATTGTATTGCGAAGAGATAAGTTCGTTAATTATTCATTATGAAAAATGATATCTGGCAAATGTCGGTTCTTTCATCAAAGTTTTAAATTACTTTTTGGCAAAATGGCGGTTCTATTTCGTTAATCGTATCACGGATTTTGAGTAGTAAGGCTGAAATCGATTCGATTGTCTCCGTATATAGACTCTGTCCTTAACATAGCCCCACAAAAAATGATCCAAATAGCTGCTAAATCACATGATTTGGCTGGCCATTTAACTGCTGATTGTTGTGACATTATGCGATCGAGAAATTTGGTTTGCAATAAATTGATCGTTTCATTGGCTGTGTGACATGTGGCAACGTCCTGTTGATATCCACGTCATCAATAGTAAGCCCAAATTGAGTTGTTAGCATCTCGCGATAGCAGCAATTCCAGCCTTATCTCGCCTCGAAACCACATAGCGCACCATTAGTCCCCCCCGGGGGGATATTTATAAGTCTTGACGAAATATCACCGTCATCACATGTGTCAACGGAGGAAAAATGGGAGCCCGGCGCCTTGAAGACTAGCAGGGAGTCAACTGGAAGGTCTACGGTATTTCTACGAAAACCAGTAAGCCCCAGAGTTCAGATTTTTGGCTTTTTAGCCTTTTAGTTGTTCTCTGTCTGATAATTGAAGGTGGTGGCTGTGGTTTCGCGGCCCTCATGAATTTGATTAAGGGGCCAGGATCATCTCACCTTTACTGAGAACATTGGGTGAGTGATCCGGATCTAGTGAGCATGCTTGTCATGTGTTCTAACTCTTCAGCAAGGAGTGGGAGTTGGCGGGCCTGATTCGAAACCTCCGAAATCCTGTAGCTAGAATTAGTCTTCGGCTTTCTAGAGCGCGGGCGCACAGATTATATCCCTCCAGCGGTGTGACCATCGTCGAGTTATGGGATACACACGCTAGGTACCGACTTAAATCTTACTACGCATAGCGCAGCTTACAGTGACACGTTGATCATGCAAAGGCTACTCAGTAATCGCTCTAGGATTTTCAGAAGCCCGGTAATTTGCGGTAATTTTGCTTGTAGACATAATCTGACAAGTAAAAATGGGCTTCGTCTGAAAATTATTTTTTCAGAAAGACCAGCCGAATGAATTAAGCGAATCGACGACGATGTGAATAGTCGGTCGGCTTCAATTCCAGCACCAGTTGAAACTTGCAAGGTTTCACAGTCAAATATTTACGCAAAATTCGCCGAGGAATTCACAAATTTGCATCTGCTTCAAAACTGTGGCTCACGACTGCGATGTTTTCAGTTGAACGACCCCGTTGAACATGCGTTGGTGTTCGCACATTTTGGATCGAGCCCTGTCGACTCAAATTTAACGACCAAATTCTTAATAGCGATCTCGGAAGGATGATTACGTTGTCCAAAAATATCACGAAGTTTACGAACCCCCCATTTTCATAGTGGATTTAAATTATTTTAATGCGATCTTCGTGCGAAACTGAATGCATGGTAACAATTGCCAATGCATGTACTACGTTGTTGGTAATGCCACAATTGGAAAAACAAACTTCTTGTTGGAAAACCCGATATAATTTATCCTAAAATTTTATTTTTCTTCTTTTTTTTTCTATGTCTTTAGAAATGTCTTTCGAATGGCACATATTTACAACAAAACCTCACCACACAATTGGCCTCATTAGAACGGGCTAAACGTAACTATGAGAAGGCCTATCGTGACTCAGAGAAGGCTGTGGAAAATTATAAAAAAGCTGATATGGATTTAAATTTAAGTCGAGCGGAAGTGGAACGTTATAAAAATATAATGACAGCAAAAATACAACAATCAGATGATGCGAAAAATGAATATGCAAATCAATTGCAAAAAACAAATAATTTACAACAACAACATTATAATGAACTATTGCCAGAGGTGAGAATCACAAAATTTGTTTTTCTTTTATGTGTTTTAATAAACACGATATGATACGATGCGATGCGGCAGGGTTTTAGGTTTCTTAAAAAGACTTAAAGTTGCAGTAATAAAATATAAAAAATAAATGATTTTAAAGCCAGCTTAATGTGACTATTGCAGGTAATTTTGCTTGTTGGGGGAGTCTGTTTTCACTTTGAGGTGGAATAAAAGGCGAACTTTTTTAATTGACATGAAATTTACTTTATGCGAAAGGTTAATATGGACAACATATGGCATAACTATCAGTTTTATGTTAATAATAACAAATATTGTATTTCGGAGGGTAAATAAAGGGTGTTTTTTTAAGCCCGATAGAACTTGAAATTGTAAAAAATAACACAAAAAATTAAATTGTAATCAAAATTTCTTTTTTATTCGAAGGATCAATACGTGACATTAACATTTGAAAATGATTTCGGGCATATGGGCACCGCGGCTGTTCTTGACGAAGCGCATTCAGGACGTCCAATTTCGGGCCACTTTTTCGAGCACTGCTGGGCGTATGTCACGAATAACACGAACAATGCTGTCCTCCAAGGCGTCAATTGTTGCTGGTTTAACAGCATAAACCAGTGACTTCACGTAGCCCCACAGGAAATAGTCGAGTGGTGTCAAATCGCACGACCTTGGAGGCCAATTGACAGGTCCATTTCTCGAAATCAACTTATCGCCAAATTTTGATTTCAATAAGTCGATGGTTGCGTTCGCTGTATGGCACGTAGCGCCATCCTGTTGAAACCACATCTCGTTCGGATCAATGTCATCCATATTTTCAAACAAAAAATCATTGATCATGGTGCGGTAACGATCTCCATTGACCGTAACGCGAGCTCCGGCCTCATTTTTGAAGAAATAAGGTCCGATGATGCCACCAGCGTGAAAACCGCACCAAACGGTGCATTTTTCTGGATGTAATGGAGTCTGTAGGGTCTGCTTATTAACAAACCCGTTAAGCCAAAAATGCGCCTCATCGCTGAACACAATTTTGCGATAAAACAACGGGTCAGTTGCCAACTGCTCTAGAGCCCAATCGGCGAAAGAACGACGCATATAATGGTCTCGTGGCTTCAATTCCTGCACCAGCTGGATCTTATACGGGTGTAGGCCGAGATCTTTGCGCAAAATTTTCCACGTAGTGGACGGACAGAGCCCCAATTCCTGCGACCGACGACGAATTGATAAATTTGGATCTTCTTCCACACTTTCGTTTACAGCGGCGATATTCTCTTCAGTACGCACATTCCTTCGACGTGTTGGTGTTATTGCATCTTCTAGAGAGTATGTGGTACGAAATCTATCGACAGGTTGACGAATGGCTTGTTCAGATGCACGATTATGTACGCCATAAAAATGACGAAGTCGTCTATAAGTTGCGCGAATCGACGATTGATTTTCAAAGTAAATTTGGATAATTTCGTAGCGTTGTTCAAGCGAGAGCCTATTCATGATGATTTGTCAGAGTATACTGAAACAAATAAAAAAAAAATGTTTCATCAAAATTTCATTTTTTGTGTTACTTTTTACAATTTAAAGTTTTATCTAGCTTAAAAAAACACCCTTTATTTGTCATTCAGTATTCGACGGAGGCTAAAGTGTAAACACGCATTTTTTTTTAATTTCATAAATTTCAAGATTTTATACGTGGAAGCTTCTTTAATTTTAAGAAATGAAAGAAAATTATTGATGACTTTCCGGCTGATTGCTAATAGAAGCTTACGGTTTCAAAAGTGGTGATTTGGATATAGAAGACAACGAGAGGTTGTGTCAGCCGAAGAAGGTTGTAGATGAGGAAGTGGAAGCATTACTCGACGGAGATTGTTGCCAAAGATAAGAAGAATTTGAATTATCATTAGGAGTCACACAACAAGCTATTTTCGTACATTTAAAACCATTGGAATCCATTCAAAAGCAAGGAAATTGGATCCAATATCAATTGAAGCTGAGAAACGTTGAAAGGTGATTTCGCATGTCGGAAATGATGCTTGAACGTTACAAAAATACAGCAGTTTTTCATCATATTGTTACTGGTGATGAAAGGTGGTTACACTACTGTAACCCCAAGCGCAAAGAGTCATATGTAAAGCCCGACCAACCAGCAAAATCAACGTAAAAGTCGAATATCCGTGACGAAAAGGTAATGCTCTGTGTTTAGCGCAATCAGAAGGGTGTTTTGCATTATAAGCTGTTGAAATCGGTCCAGATGCTCACAGGGACCCTGTATCGAAGGCAATTGAATTGACAATTGAAGAGAGCAATCAGCGAAAAACGACCAGAATATTGGACACCACAACACTCAATACAATTTGAGATGAGAACCTTTACGTAAATTAAAAAAAAAATACTGAATTCTATGTGTGTTCATTAGAGTTAAAAATGTTTGTTTTCCACCACTAACATATGTGGCTGAAACAAAATAAAAATAACAAAAAAATAGCACTTAGTTAGTGTGATGTGTGCGGTACGTTTGCGTGTTAGGTCGAATTTTCTGTACGATTGTTAAATAGCAAGACATAAGTTTAAATCCCAACAATGCCTTGAGTAGAACGAACAAGTTTTGTTATTAAGTAAAACACCGAAATTAGTCGCTTAAAAAGCGAATAAATGAAAAAAGGGCAATTCAAGTCTTCTAGGTTCCCTTTAAAAAAAAAATTAGATAAGTTGGTAAAAGAAACTGTAAAGGAAAAACAATGAAATAACCTGCAGTATGTGGCACTCGTGGCAGTCGTGGCTGCGTTACTTGTTGTGCTTGAGTCACGGTTTATATTCGAATAAGTCATCTCGTCTTATTCATGACTTTATTCCCTTAGGGAAGGGTCGCGTTAGTTTAAGGTGCATTTTGGTATTTTTGCATAAATAACTATAAGTTGTAGAAGAGATCATAGAATGCTAATCCAGCCAAAGCTTCAGAGTAAAAAATTTAATAGACGAAGAATAAATAAAGTAACACAGAAGAGTAAAAACTAACAGGTACTGATATTGAAGTCCAAGCAACTGCTATGTTTGAAGAGGGAAGAGGGAACACGTAAGATTAGTTAAGAATATATTCGCTTTATTTAAAAAAAAATTAGAGATTTTTCACACCTTTAACATTTGAATCGTGTCGTGCCCGGAACTCGTTAATTTTTGTCAATGTATATGCATGCCTTCCTTCTGCACGAATTCTATTCGAGGTAAATTTTTTAAATTCTACAATTGTATTGTTGTATTTTTCTGACAATAACAGTTGTAATAATTTTGTAGCTGGGATATGAACCCAGGCCATCAAAACCATTAATAGCCTAATAAACATGTACATTATAGAGTACACTTAATCGATTTCTGTTTTAATCGGTCAATTCGGCAAATAATTAATTGTCCTAGAGAATTTATTCAGTTAATATTTAAATGACCGATTAATTCAAATTTTTCATTATTTTATTAAACTTGAACTAACAACAGCAATAAAATGTTTAAAAAATTGTTTAAGAATTTGTTCTTTTTTAAAAAAAATTTTTCAGGTCTTCAATCGCCTGCAAGAATTGGATGAGAAGCGTACCCGAGGTATACGAGAATTCATTATAGGAGCTGCTAATGTTGAATCTTCTGTAGCTCCTATTATAGCTAGATGTTTGGAGGGCATTGTTAAGGCTGGTGAAGCGATAAACGAAAAAGAAGATTCCTACAAAGTTGTGGAAAGGTTTTCTTTTTTAAATAAAAATATTTAATATTTAAAAGGATAACAATAATAATAACTTTCTTTTATATATTAATAGATATCAGTCGGGTTTTACACCACCACAGGATATACCATTCGAAGATTTATCGAAACAAGATACCCTCGATTCTTCACAAGATTCCCACTATAATCATGCGATACAATCCAGTCATTTAACAGTTAAGGGCACAATAAGTGCCAATAAACTTAAAAAACGTGTGGGAATATTTAATATATTTGGCAGTAATAAGGTAAAATAATTTATTTTTATAATTTTTTTATTTTTTTAATCGACCTTTTCATATTTTAAATAAATATCTGTTATTCTTTTCAACGGTCTTTTTTAATTAATTTAACAATATATATTTTTTTCGATATTTCGCTTTCCTAAAGAAGAAGCTTTCGATAGGAAAGCGAAATATCGAAAAAAATATATACTGTTAAATTAATTAAAAAAGACCGTTGAAAAGAATAATAGATATTTATTTATTTTTATATTTATGTTTTATATTTATTATTAAACAAAACACATTGTGATTATATCACAGTCGATATCATATTAAATATTTTTTTTTAACTGGATATCTGGCTTGTATGAGCTCAAGGGTTTTTTATTATTATTTTTTTTTTGTTTTAATTTTAAGTCGTAGTTATTGTGAATGTTTATTTTTTTTATTTTATTTTATATTTTTCTTAATTTATTTTTTTATTTTTTAATTTATTTTTTACATTTTATTAAAAAAATATTTGTGTGTCTTTTTTGGTATTTTTAAAGAACATTTTTTTTCATTAATTTTTTATACTTTATGCTCATCAAGTCTCTTATTTTCTCTTTATTTTTCTCCTTCTTCTTCTTTAAAACAATATCATCATTATTTCTATAATCACCTTTTTTTACACACAAAAAAAACTGTCCGATGACTTTTCGTTTTGATTCATTCACTGCTCTCGATTTTGTGTCACTCTCAACATTTGCCAAACAACAAAAACAAACCACCCAACAAACAACAAAAAAATTGTTTGCTTGCGGATGATGGTTCAAAATCAATCACATTTTTTATAAACGTAAACAAAAACAAAAAAAAAAATTTTTTTTAAACTTCTGCTTAAATATTAATGTAAGTACAAAATGTCCTTAAAATAAAGTCCTTTGTGGTATGTTGTTGTCTCACATTTTTTGTTGTCTATACCCTTTATCTCTCTCTCTCTCTTTCTCCTCATATTCCTACCCTCCTCTCGATCCCTCTTGCTGACCATTAATTCGAATTTGGAATCGGCTTTCATTTCTTTATTTTTGTGTTAATCCTTAAAGGATATTTATTTAATGTTTTATGTTTCTATTTGTTTAACTAAATAAAAACGTTCATTCGTTCATGCATTCATTAACTCATTCATAGATTAAACCAAAAAAAATGTTTAATTTTTCTTTCTCATATTTAATCAATTTGTTTAATATTTTGTCTTTCTTTGTTGTTGTCACTCATCCCTTCATACATTACCTACCTAATCTCTAAAATTTATGCATTCATTTCTTTGTTTTAATAAAAAGAAAACAAAAAGGAAAAATTGTTTTAATTTGTGGCTTTTGCTAACAATTTTTATTTGCTTCCTCTAGAACCAATTTGCTGCCAGTTATGTTTGTTTTTTCGTTTTTATGTTCGATGTCTATTATTAACTGGCTATTGAAAATGTGAAATTATTAGTTATTTCTTGTAGCCTCTATAAGCCTCCTCTAGCTGTCAAAAAATCTTCTGTTCATACACACGCTTAGCAATTGGAAAAATCGTTTTTGATAGCGTATTAGATAGTGAAGTTGGCTGTCTGTTTCTTTATTGTTGTTTTTGTTATTCATGAAAAGTAATGACAATTTAGTTATTTTTACATAAATTTAATAATTGGTCTTTGTTAAACAAGATAAGCTAAGATAACAACTATTCGAATGCATGTTGACGTTAAGTATCTCATTTCTGCAGTAATGGAGTTTAGTTTTCCCAGCCGAAGTGTTATATAATTCTTTCCGGGTCGTTTCTGAGCAATAGATCCCTTAAAAAGCACATGCGCTTTCTTAAGCAAAAAAAGAAATAGGAAACCTTAAAATGACTTTAAGCTATTGGGTGTTTTTGCAGAGACATACAACTTTAAGTTGACAACACTTTTTTTTTTGTTTGAACTGGCGTTCATTTTGTTAGCTGTCAAAAGATTTATGTGCAGTTTGGTTTGACATTTAAAAATGATTAGAGTGAAGCCTGAATGAAACTTCCAAATTATGCAAATTGGGCAGCCCAAAACGAGATTACCCTTGAACCTGTTCTCATAAGCGAATTTCGTTTAGCAATGAAAAGCTCACTTTTCTTTGAATGGATACATCAATAAACAGAACTATCGTATTCGGGGTGATGCGTAATAAGATTTACATCAGAACCTAGCTGTGTAAGCCATAACCCATGCCCCAGGAAGCCGTCGGATATTTCGATCTTCTAGTCACTCCTAGTTACAATTTCGGAAGCTCGGAGCAGCACCGCCACCCCCACTCCTTGCTGAAGAGTTGGAGACTATTCAACTTCTGGTCCAGAACACATCACATAGCATGCTTACTAGACCTGGGTCATTTAACCTGTGCTCTTTCTTGGTCAAAAGTGAATGATCCAGGCCCCTGAATCATTTACTATACTCCCCACGGGGCCAACCTCAATAATCAGACTGAGAACAGCAATAGCTAAACTCTGGGGCTTACTGATTGATTCCAGTGGAAATAAAGTGGAGTTATCCAGTTGACTCCTGCTAGCCGTTAGGGGACTTGACTCCCTTCTACCTCCAGTGCAATATGCCTTAACGGTGAGATTTTTTTTTTTTAAGAGAAGTAGCACTTCAGGCAAAAATGCCTATTTAGTCAAGTACCGTGCTACATTATTTAGGAAAGGGATAGAGAAGATATGAAACAGGTGGTGAAAGTAGAAGGATAGTCGGAAATTAACTGCCGTATATAAGACAGCACAGCGACCAGTGACTATGCCTTCATCGCTGAGCAGCCCCACCGGCAGTCAATTTTTATTTTTTGTAGTGAAAAAAAAACCAAGGTCTATGTTGGGAATCGAACCCACAACCCCCATACTGACACTACCTACTAGCCTACAGGGCACCTTTTATATTATAAATTATGAGATTTTATTAATACATATTAATGTGGCCCTGGGGGGAGTCTTTGAGGTGATGATAATCCATAAGTGTATATTGAGACACAGTTATATCCAAAAAAATTGACTATTTGGTGTGCTTTAGGCGCTGGTGGAAACATTGGTCGGTACTTCTTTAAAAACGATTGTTGATAGTATGGTGTAGTCAATGATGACTACGCTATAGAGCCGTGATTACCAAATATTTCATTTATTATTGCATAACTATGATGTGCAGGATCTCTGGGTTGAGCCAGATGGCGCAATCGTACAGCTCGTGACACAGAGTGTGATTTGTTTTACATCCGCGCCTGACTATGTAGTCTTAATCAGATGGTGGACAAACCAGTATTGTATAATTTGGAACGTCATACAGGCGTCCTAGATAGCCGAAGACATAATTCTAAGCAACAGAACCACCTAGTTGCAACTTTAATGATTCCAGGGGAGGTCTGCAAATCATCATACCTTGCTAAAGAGTTGGAGACTTTCCAACTCCTGTCCAGAACACATGTCAAGCATGCTCACTGGACTAGATGATTCACTTTGCGTGTCATTATCAGTGAGATGATCCTGGCCACCATAATTTTCATTCTTCTCTTATGGGGCCGCAAAACCACAACCACCACAATGCTCCCATATAGGGGCCAACCTCAATGATCAGCCAGAGAACTATTATAAGTCTAAAGAGACAAATAATGAACTCTGCGCGTCACTGATCCCCGTGGAAATAAAGTGGAGTTTCCACTTGACCACCTGCCTGTCTTCAGGGGTCTTGGCTCCCTTTATACCCCAGTTGCACTGAGTCTAGATAGTGGAATATTCTATAAAGACCATATTTATATGCCCCTGAGGGGCTCGTGACACAATTGATTTATGGTAATCCCATAATTTCATATTCCAGAACCGTGAATTGGTCTCCAAGGTCTTGCGATTTAACCCCGCTAGACTACGCCGATAAGCCCGAAACGATTGATTCAGTGGAGAGTAATACCATTGCCGATATACGACCACAAATGTTAGAAAAAGTCATCGAAATAGGAACACAAGACTAGAATAGTTTGAAGCCAGCCGTGGCGATCATATGTCAGAAGTCATATGTAAATTATAATGACGGGAAATCATCTTTCGAATAAAGTCAATTTCATTTTACTTTAAAAAATCTTTGTTTTATTTCATTTCAAACTTCTATACCTCAATAAAAACGCCCTTTACTTAAGCTTGAAGAAGTCGTTGGGAATAATACTTAAGTTCTGTAACTGCTGACTTAAGAAGCATTCGCATTTGTTCTTGTAATCGACAAAACACCAAGGCCAGGAGGATTTCTGCAGTTCCTCTTATTGGGTAAGGGTAACGCGACTCTATGAAGTTCCGTTGAGTTCTTGCAGTCATGAAAGTCATGTTTCAAAGTAAAGATCGGCTAAAGCTATATCTATGTCAGATATTCTTAAAGTCAACAAAATAACAAGGTCAAGGAAATGTCAAAAATTCTGAAAATCCTCTACGTCTAGTATGAATGTGTTACTAAGTTGTTACAATCGGCCAAACAACGAAGTCACATAGCATTCAGGAGTTTTTAAGATAGGCTGGGGTAACCTACGGTCATTTCACTACGTATATACAATCGGTAACGGCTTAAACGCTTAATAGGAGTTGAAGAAAAATGTACGGAAAAAGTTAAGATTTAATGTGAATGTAAGAAATAATTAAAGATTCTTGCATTCGGCTATAATATTAAACGGTAATGGTGTTATCCTGATAGCCTTTCGATTAAATGACATCTCCCGAGTTCACGCTTTTTTACGGCATTTTCGCATGTTCTTCTTCTTGTTTTTCAATGTAAACTGTTACAGTCTGTTTGTTTGTTTTTTTTTTCGTTCGAACCAGCACCGAACGAACTTATGCATTGTATAAGTAGGGTCATGCCCCTACTTATGCAATGCCTTGTAACAGAGCTGTGGGAAATTAGGTTATAGGATGGCAGAAAGAGGGAGTAGTGTTTGTGGACATTCAATTTGAATTTCCCTACATTGAAAGTGACAGGAAAGACCTCTGGAGGGAGCTTATTCCACATATGAACTGTTCTGCAAAAAAAACGAATTCGCCTTGTAATGCGTAATGCGATTCACGGGCCAATCGACCACAAATGGATGTGCTCTCAACGAAAATCGAGTCAAACGCAAAATCGTGCGATTTTCGGGAACTCTAAAACAGTGAAACACAACCTTCATTGCGTCGATGCTCTAGAGAATCAATAGATTTGGATACCCTACTGTCCCCGATGAGCCTCTTAGCATTCTCCTGTACGCGGTCGAGCAACTACAGGATAGACTTTGAGGCGCCCATACATGAGAGTTGTGTAGGTGGTATAAATAGTACGAAGATCGGATGGACCGTTTGTGATGAAGTGAACTGAAATTGACTTATTGCGACATTTAAAATTTCGAATTAAGATAAAATAAAGATTTAAGTATGAAATATAAGCTCCGCAGTTTGAAATGCTCGACATATTGCTGGCGTTAACTTTTTAGTTTTTTTTTTTTGCAATTTTCTCCGTAAACATGTCATTTCGAATAACTTGACGAAATGCGAAAATACAAAATTGTGTTGAAAATTAAAAATTTAAGAGCAGACTTTAATAACTGACTTTTTAAATGAATTGGACGATTTTTGTCATAAAAAATGCAATTTCGAAAATTCGAACATAAAATTATAATCCAACTTATAGAAGTAGTAACTTTAAATAAAAGACTAGATTTCGAATATTGTTCAGTTATTGACATTTGTGAATGTGAGGTTAGAAAGTTAATTGTCTGTCAAATGATTAAATGTCAAAAATCGGACTGTGATGATTTAGTTGGAACATTTTTAATATATGGAACGTTACAACTTTTTATGTAAAGAATTTTAATTGTGAAAATTTACTATCAAAATGGTGAAAATTTCACTTCGAAAAACTCAAGTGGCTTTGCTGATACCGCTGTGCATAACTTAATTGCTACATTTGAGGCTCATGGCATTATTGCTGTTAAAAGACTAAAACATTACACTTGTGGTAGCCGTAGGGACGCAACCAAAGTGCTGAGAATGAGTCTGGAATATCAACTAGTTGATGTTTGTAACAATTAGAAATCACTAGAAGCACTTTGCGCAACATTTTGCATAAAGATCGCCACCTTCACGATTATACATTTCAACTCATTGAAGGATCAAAGCCGATCGACCCGACCATTGTTTACGGCGATCATTTGGGTTATTGGTTGTTTGAAAAACTGAGCAAAAACAACGCATTTTTTTTTAACAAAAATCATCTTAATTGCTGAGGGCTCATTTTTAATTAGGCGATTGTATAGACAAGCAAAATTGTAATATATATGGCTCAGAGAATCTACAGGGTTCTCGAAAAACCTTTACATGTAAAGAAAGTGATCGTATGATACGGTTTACGTTCAAGCGGCATCATCGTCCCATATTTTTTCATAAAAGAGCACGGAAACGTTGTTGCCATGAATGCCCTGCGCTACCAAACCATGATAAACACGTAAATATTGGTTTCGAAAAACCAGTACATTAAAAGAAAGTGATTGTATGCTGCGGTTTATGGGCAAGTGGCATCATCGGCCCGTATTTTTCCGTAAATGAGCATGGAAACGAACGTGGTCGTCATAAATTCTGTGCGCTATCAAACCATTATAACCAGTGTTGAGAGCGTAAATTTTGATTTCATAAACACGACTGCAAAAGCAACACAGCGCATCAAATAATTCAGTTATTGCATGGAAATTTTCTAGTTCGTGTAATTTCTCGTTTTGGTACTGTGATTACTGCCGCTGGTGGGAGTCAACTGGACAACTCCACGTTATTTCCACGGAAATTAGTAAGCTCTAGAGTTCAGTTTTTTAGGCTTTTTAGTCTTTCAGCTATTCTCTGACTGATTATTGAGGTTGGCCCTTCAGCAGCATCGTGGTGGTTGTGGTTTCGCATACCATGGGCCAGAATCATCTCACCTCTACTGAGAAAAAAGGGTGAATGATTCGGATCCAGTGAGCATGCTTGTCATGTGTTCTGGACCAGGACTTCGATAGTCTCCAACTCTTCAGCAATGAGTGCGGCCCTGCTGCGAAATTTCCGAAATTGCAACTAGGAATGTCCTGTTGAATAGAATTATGTCCTTGACTTCCTAGGGCGTGGATGCACGCTACGTATCACCAAAGTGGTTTGATCCACCGTCGAGTTATGGCATACACAGCTAGGTACCGACGTAAATCTTATCACCCATTACTGCCGCTGGTATATTATTTGGGGCTATTTAAAAAACCGTATTTACTTGAACAACCTTGATGCTTGAAAGATAAGTAGAGTTTTGTTTTGTTGCAAAAATTGTTGCTTTAAAATTATGTGAAAAGAGGGGACGTCTACCGACTTGCTAGAGGTGGAAATTTCCCCGAAATTATATTTTATGATTAATTTCCATATTTCAACTTTACACTGGTACCAATAAAACTGAAGGTGTCTAAAAACAGATGTGTTTTAAGCCCATTTACTTCCTAATCTCAAATTTGCCCAGTCATTATATACAATTGATAACTATTGTGTGGTTGATTGTAGAGAAGCGAATAGTGCATTTCATGCTGCCTGTATCTAAATTTAATTAATTTTGTTTACGATTTATAACTTAAGCAAACTAAAAAAAAAAGTAATTATTTTATATTTTATCTTAATCATTTATTTATTTACTTATTTCGTTTTTTTTTTGCTGCAAAGCTTATAAATGCTATTTATTATTTAAGTGCCTGAATATTAGAATTATGTTTTTAAAATATAAATATTTTATTTTTAATTCTTATTTATTTATTTTTATATGCTTTTGTTTATGCATTAAAATATTTCATTATAATCAAAATACACAAAACCAAAAACTAATTTCTTTTCGTCATACTTATATTTTACACCACACCACCAAAACACCACTCATCATTCAAAAATATCATCAATCAATCAATCCATCAAATAAACACTTAATTTTAACACAACAATAAAATTGATCAAATAATTTTTGTTTTTTTTATTTAAATCGGGAAAATATTATTTAAACCTGAAAATTTTGGAAAAATTTTGTTGCCACAAAAAAAAAAACTTAAAAAAATGTGATACAATTTCAAAAATTCTCTCTGTGACAGCAACAGAAGATTATTGAAGCCTGTATCATTGTGAAGGTATGAATGAAATTATTAAAAAAAAATATTAAAAAATTTTAATTACAACTAACTTAAATTTAAAGAAATTAAAGGAATGTTAACTTGTTTTAAAAATAATTATACATTTAAGATTAAGTTTAATCTTTAAGTTCTTAATAAACAAAAAAAAAAAAAAAAATAACAATTAATTAATTAATCTACTAACTTGAATTGTTTACAGTAGTATTTGACACACTGTACTTAGAAGTTTTTTTGATAAATCTTTTAATCGCAACACTATTCACTTCGTTTCAATCTCGTTACTCGATCCACAATGTCGTTTTCACTATCACAGTTTTAGTTAAAAGATTTCTGGTTTTTATTTTTCAGAATAGTTTTATTTAGCTAAGTTTAACTCAATTTTTTTTTTGTTTTTTTTTTTTTAATATCAACAAAAAATTAAGCATTAAAAATGAAAATGGCCGATTTTTTTCAAAGTTCCTAAAAAGATTTTGATTCGAAAAGTTTAGTTTCTTGAATTCTTTTCTTGCAATTTAATTACACACAACTTTTACACGATTTTGCGTTTATACACCACACAAAGAAAGAAAAAAAAAAACAATGGCAACTTTGTCACTTTAGTGGATGAAAGAAATCTGCTGTATCAACTGTTGCGCCTTCACTTGAACCCGTTCGCCATGAGATTGCTTTAACCTTATATACTGTTTTGCCTTTATATACTGTTTTGAGCGGTTTTAGAATTTTCTAAAAAAAGCTCTAATTCACCACATTTGGCAAGTTCTATTACTACACATGTTGTCGTTATCGTTATTCAAGGTAGTGGTTTGTTTGATTGTGTGCCTCCTTTTTTTTTAATGTTAATCTTAGTTCTTGGAATTTATATGTTGCTTTGTATTCATAAGATTTCTTAGAAATTACTTGATTTGTTAACAGACACAATAGGTCGTTTAACTTTAATAATTTTTTTTTATCTTAAATTAAGCATCCTCGGAACAAAAAAAGAAAGAAAGAAAGAAAGAAAGAATTCAATGCAGTTAAGCTGGTTATATTAGGTGGGCATATTTGAGGTAAGGAAATATAAATTGGCTTAAAACACCCACTTTTTTGAATCCTTGAGTTTTTTGTATAAATAAAAACATTGGAATTAATATTAGAATATGATATCGGATAAATGTCCTTCTCTAGAACATCGATACACGTCCACTTTTATTTCCCAAACTGTTGAAGCATATTGCACAAAAAAGTTTCGCGCAGACTTTCATTTTTCAAAACGTCACTGCTTGTGGGTTGTTCTCACCCCCAAGTAAAATTAATTCAGCGGCGTTAAATTACAAGAACGAGGCGATTGACATCACCAAGTCGAGAAAGTATATGACCAGGACATTTTGTTTGTTTTGCGACATAATCGCCTAAACGAAAATTAGTTTAAAAATGATTTTATGGAAATATGTAGTTCAGCTAAGTCACAAACGTTGGACGTGTTCAACTTTATAAGCGTGAAGATAAATTTTTTATGCAAAATATAGGGTAAAGTGCCTCCAGTGATGCCCAATTGTTGCATACGTCGATGAGTTGATATTTCAGGCTCATTCTCAACACTTTGCTTTGCTGTACAGTGGCTACTGTGATACTCGAGTTTAGTGATTAAATTATGGAAAGTGGTCACAGAAGGAGCCGGATTACAAGGAAGAACTGTTTTGCTTTACGAAGTTCCATGCTTTAAATTTCCCAACTTTTTATTTAATAAGTTTCAACGAATGACAACTCAATTCTTGACACTTAATCATTTCACAGACAATTTACTTCCTAACAAAATTTTACACTCTCTTCAGACCTTTAGCGCCTCCTTTTGGGATCCAATTTCATTGCTTCTAAAAAGTTTGGAAAGCGCGGACGCAAAACATCAGCTTAATTTGTTTTACTTCTCACCTACAGGCGCGTGAAATTTTGTTTGAATTTATTAATTTATTTTCAAAACATTATTATGCGCTACCTTGTGAAGACTTCTACTTACTTCTTTTTTACATTAAAGAAACATTTCTACATCACATTGAATTTAATCTCCATTGAATATAAGCATTTGATCTGTGTAGTTTCCACGATCTTGTCTTGATTAAATTCTAATGTGGAATTTCCATCAGTCCACAAGATTAATATAAATAATTAGTTTAACAACAGGCATCCCCGGTTGAATCTGCCACCAATTTTTCAGGGCCCTTACAGCCTAGGCCTTAAAATTACTGTGAGTCTTATGTTTCAGATCACTAAAGAGAATTTGCAAGCGTGCTAAAGTTTCGGCTGCCAGACAATTTTCAAAAACGTCATCCAGAAGGTGGCGCTTATTAAAGAAATCTTATTTTTGGGAAAGATTGTGATCTTGGTTTACGTCGGCTATTGCCATGGAGGCCTTGCCCATAATAGCGGTTATACTATTGGATAAAAATTTACATTCTTTTTTTTTGACTATTGGGAGTTTGTCTTAAGTAGCTGCCTGTTAGACCCGCTATGCACTATTGCCACACTACTTCATATCTCTACGAAACTTAACCGAAGGAACTTAGAAAGAACATTCACGCTTTTTTGGATTTTATAAATCATGCAGAGCCTTTACAGTCTAAATCTTTTGGTTGCTTTTCTTCTCTTATGCTTCAGATCACAATACAGAATTTTCAGGACACGATAATGTATCGGGTCCAAAATAATTTTCACAAATTTCATCTAGAAGGTGCTGTTACTCGAAAGAATCTTATTTTGGAAAGATTGTCATTTTAGTTTACATCAGCTCTTGGATGAAAATTTACATTTTTGGATCCTGATTTTTTTTTTTGGCTTTATTATTGCCGGGATACTTTGTTACCTCTACAAAGCTTAACCAAAAAAAACATCTTAAATGGCTGAAAAAAAGGAAGAAGCGGAAGCGACTATAAATTTGCATTGCAGCGTTGTGTTCAGTCCGTAATCGAATCCTAAAACTGCAAACGGAACTTGGGCCTCGAGTCGTAAATATGGAAGCAGGAAAATAAAATTATGCACAAAATCAAGTGTAAAGACGATTGAATGGCGCTAATGATTTATTTTAATTTTTATCTTATCAGAAAAGCTAAAATTATATGATAGGTCATTTCGCCGTACTTTTAAAAACAAATTTTGGTCGGTCTTATTCGTAAAGTGAACAAAAGTGATTGAAACTTTTGTACACATGAGATCTCTTTGTTTTCCAAGAAAAAAAAATTTTATAAAAATTTAGCCTGATCTCTGAAGCAGATTTGGTTGCAAAACAGAAGTTAGTAGGGTTTTCAACTTGGCTTAACAATTATCTAAAAACACATGCCAACACTTTGATTCATTATGTTGAGTAGCAAAAGCGCTATAATGGCAACACCATTCAATATAAAATTTTGCAAAATTGTGTACGTATTCGTAAAAAGAACGGAAAGAGGAGGTGGTATATATAAAACACACAAGCTTAACAGATGGCAACATCACAGAACTTTGAAAAAATGTTCCATTTAAAAAAAAAAAAAATGTCTTAATTTTGTTTGTTTCAAATTAAAAAAAAATTGTTTATAAAAATAGCATCAAAAGTTTTAAAGATATTTAATGTTTAAGTTCTTCTTTACGGCCTGGCAAATGTTAATTTTGCATGATCTTTTATATACTCACTCTCTCGCTCTCTATCTTACTATCTTTCTCTATGTCTTCTTAACGTTTTATGCAATAAGTAATCGAATAAAATTTTGTAATTATAATTAAATCGTGATTCTAAGTTTGAAGAAATATAATACAAAAAAAAAAAAAAATTAATTTAATTTTACTAATAAAATGTTTCATTTCTCCTCTAGAATTCTCTTACTGCGGACGGACAAAAGGAAGATTTCAGTGATTTACCACCCAATCAACGGCGTAAAAAACTACAAGCTAAAATAGCTGAGCTACAACAGAAAACCCAACAGGAAACAGCTGCACGTGATGGTCTCATGAAAATGAAAGTTGTTTATGAAGCGAATTCATCACTGGGCAATCCCATGACCGTTGAGGGTCAATTAAATGAATCCGAGCATAAATTGGAAAAATTAAAAATCGATTTGAAAAAATATCAGGGCTATTTGGAGAAGGCAAATCAAATACCAATGGCTAATAATAGTCCGCAAGCAAATCGTAATACCATGAACAATGGTCATCGATCGTCAAGGTATTTTACCTAAAAACAACAAATAAATATTTCTTTTGCAAATAAATTTCAAAATATATTGCAGGCATTCCAATGGTAGTACTGAGGATAATAATTATGATGGTGATTTCCAACAAGACGATGGTGGCAGTTTAAGCAGGTCAGGTTCTGAGGATAATGTGGCGCAAATACAAAACGGTCACAATAATAACAATAACGGGTACACTCATAAGTCTATGCTTGAATTTTCAAATTTGCCTTTGTTTTCTTTCATTTTGCTTGATTTTCTTATAAACTTTCTTTTTTTTTCACTTAAAAATGAAACAAAAAAAAAAAACCAAAAACACAAAAGACAGCAACTAATGGATGGGCAAATTTGAGGTTAGAAAATAAATTGTGTATCAAATGTTTAAATGTCAAGAATTAAAGCTGTCACACTTTCAAATTTATTAAGTAAGAAGTGAAGTTATTTTCAGCTTGGAACGCTACAGTCTTGACCAAAGAATTGTAATTGTAAATTTTTACCATCAAAATGGGTGAATATTTCACTGTATCATTTTGTAAAATTCGAATAACTTTCTCCTTCTAAGCCGCTGTCTGTAATTTAAGCGCTAAATTCGAAGCTCACCGTATTGCTGCTGACAATCATGGTATTGCTGCTGACAATAGACCTAAACTTAGATTTAGTGGCTGTAGTAATGCTAACTTAGCCGCTGTACAGCAAAGTGCAGTTCAACTCGTTGAAGAATTAAAGCCGACCAATAATTGTATGCGTCAAAAGTTCGTGAATTGGTCGTTTGAAAAATTAACGAAAACCATGCATTTCTCCTCACGGATGGGGCACATTTTTACGGGGCGGTAACGCAAACAACCGAAATTGTCGCATGTGGAGATCACAAAATTCACAAAGAAAAGTGACAGCATTTTTTGTGTTTCTTTCAGGAGATGACCCCTACACATGCAATGCATTGTGCCAGAACTAGGAAATTAGGATATGGGGAGGAGGAAAGAAGATGTAGTGTTTGTTGACATTCAATTTGAACTTTCCTACATTGAAAATGAATGAACTGAAAATGATAAATTCCCTCTGGAGGGAATTTATTCCACACACAAACTGTTCTGCTAAAAAACGAATTTTTCCTGCAATGCGCAGTACAATTTATTGGATATAACCACAAATGGATGTGTTCTCAACGAAAATCGAGTTAAACGGAAAAACGTACGAGTAACGGGAACAGGTTCCCTAATTCCATTAGAGCACTTACCATTATAGTAACGATAAAACAGTGAAATACATCCCTCATTGCATCGTTGCTCTAGAGAATCAATACAGTTGGATACCCTACTGTCCCCAATGAACCTCTTGACCCTCTCCTGTACGCGGTCCTAGTAGTGTTTGTTCACATTCAACATTGAAAGTGACTGAAAAAACCTCCGGAGGGAGTTTATACGGACTGTTTTACTGAAAAACGAATTGTCCCTGTAATGCGTTGTGCCATTGAATCACTGGCCAATCAGCCACAAATGGTGCGCTTTTAACAAAATCGAGTTAAACGCAAAAATATACGAGTAACGGTAACAAGTTCCCTAATTTCATTAGAGTAACGATAAAACAGTGAAATGCCTCCCACATTGCGTCGATGCTCTAGAGAGGCGTTTGAAAGCTTCTTTCGAAACTTTATCTGGGTGTGATTTTACGTCTTTAGAAACCTTAAAAGTTTGCTGAGTCCATCGAACATCACACTGATCGCCAAGAACATCAAGAGATTCTGATTCCGATTCTGATATCTATATCACCCATAATAACAGATGCAGCACCAGATCTATACGTAAGCATGCAACATTGCGTCTTACAGGCATTAAAATCCACTCTATTCTCATTCCGAGATTGTTGCTAGATCGTGATTGAGCGTATTATTTGTATTCTACCTTTAAGAACCCACCTCCAACAGGTTCGGTCTATTACTAAATGAATACGAATGACAAATGGTGCTGTCATCTGCAAAAGAGTATACAGAGAAATTAGAAATAGAGTAGGGGAAAGAACGGCTCCTTGTCGTACCACAGAATTAATCTTGAACTCCTCTAACGAAATCCTTTTTATAACACCTTGTATAGTGCGATTCCTGAGAAAACTCAATATCTGAAGAAATTATCATTGACAGCAAAAACAACAAGTTTTGACAGAAGTGCATCATGCTACACTCTATCAAACGCCTTGGAAATATCTAGAGCCACCACCTTACTTACTCCCAAATGATGTATGGTGCTACACAATTGCTCTGACAGGAAAGCCAACAAGTCATCCGTAGAACACCCCCTACGGAAACCATAATGTCGATCGCTGTTGGATTTCAAATGCGGTTTGTGGTCATCGTGGCATTAACGACTGGTATTTTTCCGAAAATGATCACGGAAACTTAATCGCCGTATTTTTCCAAACCATCATAAGCAATTTTTTGTTGCCCCAATTTGCTAATGTTGGCATCAGTGATTTTTGAAGTTAGCAAAACGGCTCCACAAGGAACACAGCCACTTAAAAAATTCATTTATTGCATGTGAAATTTCCCGGTTGCGATATTTCTTGATTTGGTGATGTCAAATTGTCGTCTCGTTCTTGTTCTAGCTTGTTTTCTCTGGCGCCATTTGAAGGATAGGGCTTACGTGAATAACTCATTACTACTGAAAGCCTGAAAGATAAAATTCGGCACTGCATTGACGAGAAGTAAGCGAAGATTTGTTCTAGAGGCCGACATTTACCCGAATCTATATTTCCATTTTACATTGTTATCGCTAAAACGGGTGTTACCAAAGAAAGTATATATTTTAAAGCTATTTAATTTCTAACCTCGAAGTGGCCCTTTCTACATACTTATTTTTTTATATAAACTTTACTGAAACTATTTAAAAATATTGAAAAATTGTTTTAATTTTTATCATTTCACAATTGAAAATTTTTGCATAAGAGTGTAACATTCCATGCTAAAATTTTCCCAACATTTTACTAAATAAATGTCGAAGTATGGCAGCTCAACTGCTTGCAGTTAATTATTTGACAGATAATTTATTTTCTAACCTCAAATTTGCCCAACCGATACAAAACAAAGGTGCTGCTTTGTAAAATTTAGAAAATATTCTAATGTGAATTGCCTAGTGACACATGTACTTAAAACAATGGATTTATATCACTTTCAATTAAAATAAAAACCAAAACAAAAAATTAGAAAGACTAGAAAAAAAAATCTTTTAACGAATTTCCTTTTAATCCTTCTACTCCCTTCACATGTTTAAATTCAGCAGTTCGGCAAGTCCTGAAAGTGGCTTAGGAACATCACATACATCACTGCCGGGCTCGGGCCAGGGTAGTGCAAACGAAAATGCCATTGGTGAGGAAACATACTACGAAAGTGAACTGGAACCACTACAGCCTTTGGGCACATGTCGAGCCTTATACCCATTTGAAGGTAAAAATATATTTTTGTTTTCTCTTTATTATTATATATTTTATAATTTTTGTTTGTTTTGTTATTTTTAACAGCCACCAGTGAAGGCAGTATACCCATGGATGAGGGTGAAGAATTACAAGTTATTGAAATAGATCAAGGAGATGGCTGGACGCGTGTGCGTCGTATGAATAATACAAATGGTTGGGATGAAGGTTTTGTGCCAACCAGCTATATTGATTGTACACTATATTCTTAAGTATAAAAAAAAAAAATACTAAACTAAAAACAAAAATTAATGGTTGACAAAATAAAAATAAAATTCATAAAATTCAACAAGAAAATACAATATATAATTTACAATTTAAAACAAAAACAAAAACACATTTCACATGCAAAATATTATAAAGTATATATATATATTTTTTTTATTTTAATTTAATTTTTTAATTACATTCATTTTAAGGTTAAAAAAAAATGAAGCAAATTAAATTTTTTTTGTTTGCTTTTAAATTTTTATTTAAATATTTATATTTAAATATTATAATTAAAGTTTTTGATTTTCTTACGAGCTTAAGTTGTATATTAAAAATTGTTTTTTTAATTATTACTATTATTAGTAATACATATAATTATTATTATTTTTTAATATTATTTTTTTTCATGTATGAAATATATAAATAATTTCAGTCCTTCCTTTTATTTCCATTAAAAAAAAAATACGTATTATTATTATTATTATAATTATTATTATTTTTGTTTTTAAATTCTTAAAAATATTTTATTTTAAATGCAATGTAATTTTTAGTTTCTTTTGCTTTTAATTAAATATAATTTTTTTTTGTATATGAAAAGAAAGCGCCACAATATATATTTTAAATATAAATTTTAATTTCCTTTTGTAATTTGCATGAATTTAAATGTCTTTTTTTAGGTTTCTTTTTTAATTTTTTAAAATTGCTTATTAACAAATTAAGCGCTGTTGCAGTTTATATATGGAGATGATTTTATGTTTCGATTTTTTTTTATAAATAATTCATTTTATAAAAGCAAGGGTTTTATATGAGAATTAAATAAATTTTATAATTATTATTTTTAATATTATGCCACACAATTAGGTGGCATGTTTAGGAAAAGAAAAGTGCATAATATATTTTTTTTTCTTTTTTCATTTATTGATTATTTAATAAATTGTTTGTACTCTTGTTTTTGCTGAAGATGCCACCCAATAGTCTGGCAAAATATTTAAAATGAAAAAAAAAAAAAATATTTTGAATTTTAATATAAAGATCTTGTGCCTAAACAAATACTACAAGAAAGGTCAATTCACCATAATTATTATTTAAAATTTTTTCTAAATAAATTTAATTTGTGTTAGATTCCGTTGAAAAAACGTAATTTAAGTTAAAAATGCCTCCAAAACATAAAATTTTTTTTTATTTTAAATCCTTTTCTTCTGTTGTTTTACAACAAATGTTTATGAAACTAAAAAATATTAAATAAATTTCGGTAAAAATTATTTCAGCAACAAATGCTTAAACCTCGTTTGAAATTACTGTTAAGTTTCACAAAAATAATCCCATTAAATCATCAACAAGAATTGTGAATTAAATATAATAACCGATTAAACGTTTATATTGCATCAATCAAATTTAAATAATTTTTATAAACAATGCAAATAGACTTAAAAAAAAATTAAAAACTAAAAATTGAAAGCAAAAAATCATTGTTAAGAACAAAGTAAGCGAATCAAATACAGTGAATAGCGATGACAAATACATTTATGTTTGCTGTTGTCGTAAATATCAAATGCCAAACAAAACTTTAACTATAACGGACCTAAATTTTCTTAAATAAAAAATTTTTATTAATAATTTTTTAATAAAAATTTTAATTAGTTTTTATTAAAAAAATTTATAAAAAATTTGTTTTAAAAAATGATAATAAAAAGAATCTTTTTATTAATTTTTTTAATAATTTTTTTTATTTAACTTTTTATTTTTTATTTTTTCAAACAAAATTTTTAATTTATTTTTTTAATACAATTTTTTTTAACTTGTTTTTTAATTAAAAGTTTTTTTTATCAATTTCACAAAAAAAATTAATTTTTATTAAAAATAGTTTTTTAAACAAGAAAATTTTGTTTTTAATTATTAATTAAAAAGAATTATTTACTTTTTTCAATAAAAAAAATTTTATATAATTTTTTTTAATTTTATTTTTTTATATAATTTTTTTATTTGTTTTTTAATAAAAAGTTTTTATTTTTGTTTTCTAATAAAAAACAATTTTTTATTTACTTTTTTTAAATAAAAAATTATTTTTTATTTATTTGTTTTACTAAAAATTTTTATTGTTTTTCGTTCATTATGTTCTTTTATTGGCTTATATTGTTATCAATCAAGCCTTTAAAAAATTTCATACAAAATTGTTTTTTTTATTAACACAAAGTAACTAAAATAATAATATAAAAGAATTTTAAAAATTATTCCGAACTAAAAACTGCCATATTTTTGTTTACTTAATGATTTTTTTTTAAACTATAAAAAAGTCAACAAAGAAAAATAATTAAAAATCTTTAAGATATTCCTAAATATAAAAAAAAATCATTTGTGAAACTTTATTTTCTTAAAAAGTTCGTCATTTTGTAAAACAAATTTTATAAAATTAAAAAAAAAAAACAAATATCTTTACATGTTCTTAGCTCTCTTTTGCAGACATACCAAGAGGGTATAACTCTCTCAGCTACTCTTAATACATTAACATAACTATAATGAGCAAAGAATGCAATTTGTTTTTTATTATAAAAGAGAAAAACTCTTAAATTTTTTTTTTGTATTGAAATTTTTTGTAAATCAATTTAAAAAATATCAAGTGAAAATAGCTTTTTTGTAACATGTAGAAATCACTTAAGAAAATAAATATTTCACACCACTTAAACTGAAAAAATATCTTCACTGACCTGATTGAAATAAAAAAAGAAAAAAAAAACTAAATATATACAAATTTAGACTCTGCACTTTAAAAGTAAAAACCTTAAATATTAAACTAAAATTCAATTAAATATCATTAACAAAAAAATGTTTAAAAAAGAGAAACAAAACTTAAAATATTGAAATCTTAAACAAAATTATTTAAAATTTTATAAGAAACTTAAAAGGACAAGTCAATATGATTAAAAAAAAATTAAATTTACAATATGCGGTTTTGAAACAGCAGGCAAATTATGTTTAAATAATAAAATAACCAAAACAAATAAATAAATCATAAATTATCAGTCTGTTCCTTGATATCGCTGTAATAATTTGCCCGAATAAAAAACACGCACTCAAATATAAGATCAATTTAATTTTCATAAAATTTTGCACCAAATTTATGCTCATTTTAGAAAGTATTTTCATTTTTAGAAATTAAAAATAACTTTTTGTTTGTGATTTAAATTTTATTGAAAACTCAAGTCAATTTCTCGATTTTCCGAATTTTCGTTTGCTTGAAAGGTTCCTCCCCTTACTTCGCTTGCTTTTGATATTAAGTTGAGCACATATAAAAAAATTCAATTTCCAAAATATTAATAAATAAATTAGGGCTGCCGTAGTACACAAGTCGGTTTTTTTACTTACTGTGGGTGTTAGAAATCAATATTAGAGTCTAAAAATTCGAATGAAAATAAACCCTTTTGACGAAACAATAAGTTGAGGTTGGGCAAATTTGAGGTTAGCAAGTAATGATGTCAGACTAATCTCTATCTCCAGCCACGTTGGCAGACGCCCTCCGCTGTTTTTAGAAAATTTTGAAATACATTTTGCAACAAAATTTTTTAAGATGCCATCAATACAGTGGCGAATTTAATTTTTCAGAGCATCAGCTGTTTGTGAGTTGTTCCTATAAACACAACCTTTCACAAGGCATTAAATCACAAGAACATAACCTCCTAACTGAAAATGAGCCTCATAATTGATGATATTTTATTTACTAATGAGAATCGAATAAGCTTTAATCGAATAAGTTTTGATCGAATAAAGTTTAATCGATTGCTTTAGTTTAAAAATGCATTATTTTCAGTTCTTCAAACAGTCCATTCAATTGTTGCAAATATCTTTCAGGTAATGTTAAAGCTTTATTCCTTTACTGTATAGCGACTATGTTTGCATCACTGCGACCACTATGAGCATGGCATTTTGGTGTATTGTCATCAATAGTACCCAGAGTTTCAAATTTATTAATTTAATTTAGTACAGCGTTCTCATAAGGAGCCTGATTACGAGAAAAAGTTGTTTAAATTTAACGAAGTGATATAGTGAAATTTTCACAATTTTTGCAATTAAAATTCTTAGCTTAATAGCAAAGTGTTCCATGCTTTAAATTTTGCAACTTTTTATTGAATAAGTTTCAACGGATGACAACTCAATTTTTGATATTTAACCATTTGACAGGCAATTTACTTGCTAACCTCAAATTTGCCCACCCGTTATATTGCAGCACAATGGGATAAAAAAAATAATATTGGGGAAATAAATAAGGAATTTAATCATAATCATTTCTTTTTCAGCCCCTTAGCCCTTAAGAGCGCAAAAATATTTAAAATCGAAATCGAGATTAAGGCGAATCAATTATCAGGTGGTAGGTAGCCAGGGCGAATTTTTGTATTTTGAATGTTAGCTTGCATGTCTTAATCTATATATAAAAAAGTATTTTCAGATTTCTTAGATATGCAGTCTAAAAGAATATTTTAGTGGCAAAACGAATAAATTTGCTACAACTACCACCCGATAATTAATTCGTCTTGATCGAGATTTTGATTTAAATGAAAATTTTTCAGAGATTCTCTTTGGAAGTAAAAAGTTTCCTCGTTTAGGGGTTTGGAGAATTGTTCAAATATAATAAAATATTTTGAAATTAATTTTAGTTAATTAATCTTTTTAATATTTTAAAAATAATTTTTTTAAGCACAAGGTCTTTATATAAAAATTAAATAAATTTTATTTATATTTTTATTTTTACTATTTCTCCACACCATTGGGTGACATCTTTAGGAAAACAAAAATGTATAATTTTTCGAAATCAATCAATTAAATGAAAAAAACAAAAAAAAAAGGTTTATAAAATTTACTTTTTATGAAAATGCCACCCAAAGTTGTGGCGACCTAATGAAAATAAAAATTTAATTTATTTAATTTTTACCTAAAGATCTTATGCTTTAAAATTATTTTATTAAATACTAAAAAGGTTAATAAATTATAATTATTACATTAAGCTAATTATTCAATTTTATTAAATTCGCCTTTAAAAATAAATGTCAGTTTTGAAATTTCTATTAAAATTTAATGTTTAAGGCGAATAGTTTATCCAGCAAAAGCAATTGCAAATTCATTCATTTACGCCACAAAAACTAAAAGTTTGTTTTGATAAAGATTTTAACATTTGAACCCAAGAGCGAAAATCTAGTAACCGGAGCGAAAATCTATTAAAAAGAAAAAATTTAATTTTTGAAAATTTTATGTAAAAATTTTTATTTAAAATTCCATTCATTTTTAATAAGAAAACATAAAATTATAAAAATCATAATCTATATTATTTACTGCTCTCGCTTATATTTTGTTAAGTTATATTAAAAGCGCTTATCGTTAACGAAAACTTTTGTGTATAAAATTCTTTAGCTATCACTTTTACTTTAACCTTTTTCCTGTTTATTTTCTTATTAAAATTTAAATTGAAAAATAAAATTATATAAATATAAACAGAATAAGAATTATTATTTAAGGTTTAAGTCAATTTTTTTTATAAATATAATTAAAAATAAAATAAATATTAACGAAATAGTAACTAAAAATATTTTTATTATTTTGATAATTAATCAAATTATTAATTAAATAAATTATTTTAAACTTTAACGTTTTTTTTTTTTTTAATTTCAATTAGTTTAAATATTTAATTTGTATAAATTGAAAATCCACCCTATAATTCCTGGCAAAGTGTTTGATATAAGACATCGAAATCCTGTTCCTGGTCAATATGAAAATGGTCATTATAACTACACATGTCGCCCCTTATGTCAGAAGATTTTTGAAATGTCCTTTTGGTCACTTTTTAACCATTAAATGTCTTTTGAATTCCTATAGTGTTATCAAGGAGGGTGCATCACACTGTCTAGCACAGAAGTTGAACTAGGAATGTTTCAATATTTATTTCCTTAATTAACAGTTTGGTCTTTCAGAAGTCATTTCTGATTAGAGTCACTTATGTATGGAATAGTTTGCCTATCGATCTGAGAACCTTTTCCTATTCTTTGTCTACGTGCTGTAAAAAATCGTTAAATAATATAACAGTAATTTGCTTTAAATCTATCATTTATCTACAGGCTGTCCGCCAGGAAGGTATATTAAGACAATATTGATAAATATTTGATTCAATGTCGGCAATTATGTATGGAATACAATATCAGATAAATGTCCGTCCGCCTGTGTTAGCCTCACAAATGCGATTCCTTTTGAGCACATTTTTCATTACATTCTCACTTCCTCCCCGGGGGCACATTTATCGGAAATCTACAAAACAAAAACATTCAACAACGACATTATAAACGAACAGGTAAACACGACCTCGGACACAATTTACACACCATTGAAACTACTCATGCAAACGGGCAAACGAAAAACAGCCTCAGACGGACACACGTACCTAAATAACAGTAAAAGACGGAGGTATCGATAAATTCACTTTGCATGCAAATGCCAGGTGGCTGGTATTCTGCTTACCTAAATATATATGGACCTAATAACGGAACTGCCTGAAAGCCAACACTGACTTACCAGTAAAAACTAAACCGCAACTTGAGAATGATGCATTCGCATCGAAAGCGCTCGCCATCGAATACAAACCAGCCAGTTAGGATGGAAAATGGCAATATTATTACATTTATCGGTCTTTATAGAATACTTGACTATCTAGACCTGTGCTGCTGGGGGTATAAGGGAACCCAGTCCCCTGAAGGCAAGCAAGGACTCAACTGGAAGCTCCACGTTATTTCCACGGCACTCAGTAAGCCCCAGAGTGTCCGCTAATTGTCTCTTTAGGCTTTTAGCTGTTTCTCTGACTAATTATTGAGGTTGGCCCTTCGGGAGTATCGTGGTGGTTGTGGTTTTGAGGCCCCAAGCATGACCTGATTATGGTGACCAGGATCATCTCGCCTTTAATTACACCAACGGGTGAATGATCCGGATCCAGTGAGCATGCTAGTCATGTGTTTTGGACCAGGAGTTGGATAGTCTTCAGCTCTTCAGCAAGGAGTAGTGGTTTGCAACCCTGCTTTGGAACCGCTGAAATTGCAACTAGGAAAGACCTGTTGCTAGAATTAGTCGTCGGCTTCCTAGGGCGTGAATGACGTTGCTTTTCATTCACAGTGGTTTGACCACCATCTGATTAAGGCCAACGGCCAGGTGCAGATGTTAATCTTATCACGAAATTACATTCTCACTTATTTCACGCGGTTTTTCATTAATTTCATCACGAATATTTTGTTTCAGGTGCTAAAGCGTTTCTGGTTTGAAATAACTTGTTATTGAAAGAGGTCACGCAGTAATTCCATTGTAATCCGGCCTGTATGCGAAGTGGCACTATCTTGTTGATACCACATGTTAATCAAGCCTAAAGCATGCAGTTGTGTCGCTTAAAAGTTTTCAATCATATCACAATATCGCTCCCCATTCACAGTTGCCGTTACGCCGTTTTCATTTTCAAGGAAATAACGTCTAATGATTTCTCTGCACCAAATTGCACATCACACTGTCACTTTAAATGGATGCAAAGATGACTATTGAATAATTTGAGGGTTTTTATTTCCCAGAATCGACTATTCCGTTTATTCACACTTTCATTCAAATGAAAATGTGCCTCATTATTACTCATTATAATTTTTTCATGAAAATCGAGGTTGTCATGGACGAGCTGTAACATCCTTTAGGCGTAAGTACGGCGTTAATGGTCTTGTAAAAGTAGCTCTTGTGTCAACTGAATCTTATATGGAAACACATGCAAATTATTGTGCAAAATCGTTGGCAAAGTTGTTCTTTGAAGACCAAGCTCCTGAGCGCGGCGTTAAATTGAGGTTGATGGATTGTTTTGAACACTATGTTGATCAGCTGTAATCTTTTGCAGCCGTTCTTGCAGTGCGTTGTGGTTTATGCTTGGGACCTCTTTCTTCGAAATCATTCACTACACAAAAAAATTTCACGTAATTTTCTCATCGTCGCAGTAATCGATGATTGATTTTGATAAAATGTTTTAACGATTAAAACACGTTGGTTTATCGAATATTTTTCCATAATAAATTTACCAGGTGTCTGCCTTACAACTGTCAAATATGAACTGTCAAGACTAATGTTTAGCAAAATGGCGGCAAAACAAAGTAGTGTACCCTCCTGGCGGACACCCTGTAAGGCTCCTGGAAAATTAGTTACAACTTTTTGTAACTAAAATTTCGTGAATATACTTCACTAAGGTCTTTAAAACTAATTGCATTCATCACTAGAACTTGTTTTGTTAAAGGTAATCAGGTACCACCGAATTTAACGTGACATTTCTAAAAGTTTTATGTTGTTTTTGTTAAAATCAAAACTTTGGAATTACAAGAAATTTTCGTGTATCCTCTACACAAACTTCAAAAGTTAAGAAACACTGTAATTTACACAAAATGATAAACTTGAAAAGTAATCACTTGTAAAACCTTCTTAAGAACCCTTAACAGCCATAAGCTGGATATTGCAACACTGTGAATATACCGCGTGTTTTTTTTATAGAGATATAGAACTTTAGGTTGCCAACACTTTTTTAAATGGCAGCCATTTTGTCAGCTATCGGATAGGTGATTTATGTTTACTATTGTCAAAGACGGGCGTTTTCGATGCGAAAACATCGTTCTCAAGCCGCGTTTTTGTTAGTACTGGTGTTCAGGTAGTTCCGTTTGTTAGGTTCGTATCTATTCAGGCAGGCAGAATGCCAGTCACCTGGCATTTGTATGCAAAGTAAATTTATCGATACCTCCGTCTTTTATTATTACCTGGGTACGTGGGCCCGTCTGAGAGCGTTTTTCGTTTGCCCGTTCGCATGAGTAGTTTTAATGGTGTGAAAATTGTGCCTGAGATCATGTTTACCTGCTCGTTTATAATGTCATCGTTGAAAGTTTTTGTTTTGTAGATTTCCATGTTTTCAAGAATGTCTAGTCTTCGTCCTTTTTTTGCTAGGATGTAGTAATGCCATACATTCATCTATTTCCTTTGGTGTGGGTACGTAAGTGTCAAGATTTGTTTGAGCGTATATGTTCTGTAAACCTTGTCTTTAGTGTTTGTCGAGTTTGCCCTATATAAGTTTGATTGCAGGTACATTTAAGTCTGTATACCCCGCTGGAACAAAATCTGTCAGTTGTTTCTGTCGTTGTCCTGAGATTATGTCTCAGAGAGTTGCCAGTTTTTAATGCTGTGAGTATTCCTTCTTTGTGAAAAAGGTTAGTTAGTCTGTATATTTCTGGTCCTGTATAAGTAAAGGTGTGTGCCGTGCTGTATCGGCTGTCTCTTTGTCTTCTTTATTTCTGTTTTTAGTTTGGTTTGGCATTTCAAAACGAATAGATTGACGGATGAACAATGTCTTCAAATTGTGTAAATTGTAAACGCTTAATAAAGGGAATATTTTTTGCAGGTATAGAAATAAAGCAAAACCAACCTTACGCAGAGTCAAAAAAGTTTATTTTAGTGATATATTCATCCGTCTTTTCGGATAATTCAAGGTCTGCGAAAGTTGTTTTAAATACCTAAGACTGGACATTCTCTCAATACTGAGAACTTAAGACTTATAAGTTTACTGGCGACATTGTCAAAATTATTTGAACATGTCATTATCTGCCTTATTTGGAATTACTGAATCTATAAGAGAACACTTAAAAAGAGCCGGCGAAAGCCTTCTAAAGTCATTAGATTTATCCAAAGCCTTATATCGAGCTAACCACGCAAAAATGGTGGGGAAACTTAATAATGAATTTAGGGTTTAAAACACATTGTGCTTCCTTGTTAGTTTGGCCCGTCAGGACGAAGACAACTTGCATATTTCAGTGGCAGAGAATTACATGTAAGGCAGGAGGAAACCGCGATGGCTCAAGAATATGTTCTTGGTCCATTATTTATTTTCGCTTGATTTTTTTTAAGATGAAAATTCGGTGTGATGGTCGATGGAAGAAACACATTTTTCAAGTTTCAAAAGAACTTTTCAAGTGCCTCGGCTTTCTAGAACGGTGTAAGAGATACTACACTCCTTCCGATCTTTGCACTATTTATAACGCGTCCCAAGGTCTATTTAGAACTTGCTCGACCACGTGCAGCGAAAGACCAAGAGGCTCATTGTTGGGGACAGTAGGGTATCCAGCTCTATTGATTCTCTAGAACATCGACGCAGTGTGGGATGCATTTCACTGTTTTATCGTTACTACAAATGGTAAGTGCTCTAACGAAATTAGGGAACTTGATCCCGTTACTCGTAAGTTTTTGCGTTTAACTCGATTTTCGTTGAGAGCACATCCATTTGTGGTTGTGGTCAATGAATTGCACAACGCATTTAAGGGAAAATTCGTTTTTTTAGCAGTTTTTAACAGTTTGTATGGGGAATAAACTTCCTCCAGAGGTCTTTCCTGTCACTTTCAATGTAGGGAAGTTTAAATTGAATGTCTACAAACACAACTCCCTCTTTCCTCCTTCATATAACCTAATTTCCCATTTCTAGCACAGTGCATTGCACGTGTAGGGGTCATCCCCTGAGTGCTGGTCCGAGAAAAAAAAAATGCTATGGATTGGAGCTGTTAAGCGATATTTTCATTTTAAGTTTCAGAATTTATACTACACAATGGTAAAACAGTAATTAGGCGCGTTTATTTTCCGACGAGGTTTAATTTATTTTTTGTTTGGGTACGATTTTACGTCGACCCTCGTCAAATTTGGTTTGTGAACAAACCGGTTTCGTCTATTTGCCATCTTCAGTGTACTCTTTATACTAGTTGCATTCTATTGTCAGCTGCGCTATATAACCGGTTTGTTTACAAACCAAATTTGACGAGGGTCGACGTAAATTCTTACCCAAATAAAAATAATAATAAGGCCTTTGATCTCGTTTGTCATAAGCAAATTTTGTTAGCGTTTCATCGCTAAACAAACAAAACTCAATAAACAAAACTGAAGTAATTGAAGTGATAATAATCCTCAAGTGTGTATTAAGGCACAGTTTTGATACAGATTCACGGACATTTTTCCCTAATATGACGGTGCTGGTTTTACCACTAGATGCATTGGAAATACGATCACCATGTGCTCTAGGACACACCGAGGTAGCAACTTTTAGGAGCATAGCAGCAGGGCTGTGCCCCACCTCTTGCTCGAGTGTTGGAGACTATTCAACTCTACGTCCTGCTACATGCGTAACATCGGGTGTTGGATGCTATCACCTCTATTAGATACGTAACACTAACTATCGGAGGCCTTAAAAAGCAACCGATTTATGTTACAGCCACCACGTTACTCCCCGTGGGGCCCCAACCAATAATCAGAACAGGGCCGTAACCCTGCGTACAACTGCTTCGCGTGTTACCAGTATGGATATAAAGTCACTGGTCGTACTGTCTCTTCCAGTTTGAGGTTTCTGCTATTCCAGACGACTAGTGCCGCCTTTTACCCTTGCAAGCACATGTCAAGATGGGGAAGAGATCCATCCTGAGTGCGTGCCCCCCGGGAAGGGGTATGCTACATCCAGAATATGTGACTGTTTGGTGTGCTTTATGGGCTTGACCGTACTTCTTTAAATACGATACCAGTTAGGGGGTGACCGCTATTTACACATTTTATTTTTTTGTGTCAGCTTGCGTTTTTGGAAAAATTTAATAACAAAATTAAGCCATTTTTATTTTAACTCTTTAACATGTCGGCTATGTGCTACAACACATTTTCCTTGGCGTTTAAAATATTTCAAAGTTTTATTATTTGAACTAATTAAACATTAACAACAGCTACAAAAAAAAAAAACTACGTTGGCTTTATTATCTTATAATTGTTTTTAAATAAAATTTATTTTTTTACAACCCCTGTTTTTGTTTTCTTTTCATATCCAACTGTCAGTTTAACTTAAAAAATACGTTAGCAAAATTATAGTCGAAAAAATTATTTTTATTGAAAATAACAATTTTTCTACTAAAAAGTATTTAAACTGCAGTTGAATATTTTCCCTTTAGCAAAGAATCTTAAACTCGAATAAAAATATAAAAAAAAAACAAATATTTTTTATTAAACATATAAAAATATTAAATTTATAAATTAATATTTAATAAAAAAAAAAATATGGAAAAATTATAATACTTTACATTATTCTTATTATTAATTAAATACATATACAAATATTAATATTATAATAATTGTATTTAAATAATAAAAATATAATAAATAAATTACAAAAACAATATGATGAAAAATTATACACAATAAATAAAAAATAAAAATAATAAACAAAACTTAAAACAAAAACAATAATAAAACGCTGGTTTAATAATTAATAATAATTTTTCATCAAGAAGTTTGTTTTTCAATTGTGGCAACACCAACAACATGCTAGTTTTGACGTATTCGTATTAGATGCCTTGGCAATTGTTACAGTGAATTAAACTTCACACGAAAATCACATTAAATAATTAAAATCCACTATGAAAATGGTTCTGGTTCTGTTAAAGATACATTTCCTAAAATTTGTGATATTTTCGGACCAAATAATCGTTCTTCTGAGACCGCTATTAACAAAGTGGTTGTTAAATTTTAGCCGGGAGGCTTGATACAAAATATGCTAAAACCAACGCGTGTTCAATTGGGTCGTTCAACTGAAAACATCGCAGCCGTGAGCCACAGTGTTGAAGCAGATGCAAATTTGTCAATTCCTCGACGTTCTCAACCATGCGTGCTATCCAAAACCACCACATGGCGAATTTTGACTTTGAAACCTTACAAGTTTCAACTGGTGCAGGAGTTAAAGCCGACCAACCATTCACATCGCCGTAGAATCGCTCAATTCATTAAGGAAAAAATATTTTTTCAAACGAAGCCCATTTTCATTTATTAAGGTATGTCAGCAAGCAAAATTGCGGCATTTGGGCTTCTGAAAATCCTAAAGCGATGCTCAACGTGCCACTGTATAGAGCACTATGTGGTCTGGAGTCATGATTGGGCCGTTTTTTTTTGTTTTTGAGATGAGTCTGGAAATTGATCACGCTATTGCGAGATGCCAACAACTTAATTTTGGCCTATTATTGACGACACACATATCACATACATATGGTATCTACAGGACTACTGTGGCACATGTCGCACAACCAATGAAACGATCAATTGATTGCAAACCAAATATCCCCATCGCATCCCCCCGGGGTCACATTTATCAGTATTTATGGATTACTTAACCATCTAGACTTGTGTCGTTCGGGAGCGAGACTCCTGACGGCAGCCGGGAGTCAACTGGACGCTGCCCCTTAATTGCACGAAAATCAGTAAGCCCCAGAGTTCCGTTAATTATCTCTTTATACTTTTAGTTCTTTCTCTGACTGATTATTGAGGTTGGCCCTTCGGGAGTATCGTGGTGGCTGTGTGTTTCGCGGCCCCTCATGAATTTGATTAGAGGACCATGATCATCTCACCTTTACTGAAGACAACGGGTGAATGATCCCAAGCCAATGAGAATTGTTGTGATTTGATTTACATCTGCACCGACTAGGTAGTCATAATCAGATGGTGGCCAAACCACTTTCTATGATTTGCAAACGTCATTCACGCCCTAGGAGGCCATCGAATACGTATATCCTCCGGTCACTCCTAGTAGCAATTTCGAAAGCCCGAAGTAAGCCGCAGCCTTCACTCCTTGCTAAAGAGTTGAAGACTTTCCAACTCCTGAACGCATGAACGCATGAAGCTTAATATAATTAAGAACACGACGGCATTCATACTCACTGGACCGGAACCATTCATTGTGTTCATTTTGAATGATCCGACCCACAAACTATGACGACGATCTCGAGACCACAACCACCACGATACTTCCATATAGGGGCCAACCTCAATAACCAGTCAGTGAACAGCTAATGGTCTAAAGAGACAAATAGTGAACTCTGCGAGCGTACTGATTCCCGTGGAAATATGTGGATTGTCCAGGTGACTCCTACTAGCCTTTAAAGGGCCTGGGCTCTCTTTTACCCCGCAAGACACTAGTCTAAATGGAATAGTAGGTTCCAAAAAGACTATCATGTGCCCCCGGGGGGAAAGCCAATAAGAATGCTAGTCATGTGTTTTGGGCCAGGAGTTGAACAGTCTCCAACTCTTTAGCAAGGAGTAGTGGTTTGCGATCCTGCTTCGGAACCGCTGAAATTGCAACTAGGAAAGACCTCTTGTTAGAATTAGTCTTCAACTTCCTAGGGCGAAAATGACCTTGCTTTTCATTCCACTATCTGATTAAGGCTTACGGCCAGGCGCAGATATAAATAAATTCCACTATATTTCCACGGGAATCAGTAAAGCCCCAGAGTTAAGCTTTTTGTCTTTTTAGCCTTTTTTTAAAGAGAAGTAGCACTTTAGGCAACAATGCCTATTTAGTACCGTGCTACATTCTTTAGGAAAGGGATAGAGAAGAGATGCGACAGGTGGTGAAAGTAGAAGGATAGTTACGGAAATTAACTGTCGTATAAGACAGTTCAGTAACTAGTGACCATGCCTTTATTACTGAGCAGCCCTACTGACAATCAATTTTTATTTGTAGTGAAAAAAAAACCAAGGTCTTTGTTGGGAATCGAACGCACAACCCCCAGATTGAAAAGCTAGTACTCTACCTACTAGCCTACAGGGGCACGCTGTAGGCACACAATGCAAAACATCCTCAGACAGATCCGATGTTCATAAGCGAACTTTGTGAAAGCTCACTTTTGTTTGAATAATGATAATCCTCAAGCGGATGTTGTGTCATCTTTACATACAAAACTACTGACTGCTTGGTGTGCTGGTGGAATTATTGCTTCGTACTTCCTTAAAAGCGATGCTGGTAACAACGTTACAGTTAATGGTGATCGCTAGAGAGCCATAATTACTGACTTTTTCGTTTAGCAATTGAACAATCATGAGTGCAGGAGCTGTGCCACAAGTAATTGATTGAAGGAAACGTTTACTAACCATTTAGTTTCACGTTTCGGACCTCTTAGATTGTATAATTTAACACGCCGCTACACTTTTTTCTTACAGGATAAACACAAAACGATTGACCACTTGGAGCACAACATTCGCTGCATTATTACCGATAAGAGGCCATAAATGTTAAAAAAAAAGTCATCGAAAATTTTACCTGCAGATTAGACTACGTCCGAGCCAGCTTGGTGGTCAGAGGATAGATGTTATATTTAAATTATAATGCCAGAAGATTATCTTTCGATTAAAGGCCCCTTTCAGATTAGGCAACTTTACTTGCGCAAGTCTTGTGCTTGTTGGTGTGAGAGGAAAAGTCGTTGTGAAGGGGAAAGACCGACCTTTCCTCAAACACAAGATTTGCGCAAGTAAAGTTGTCTAATCTGAAAGGGGCCAAAGTAAATCTTATGTCAATTTAACAAGTTCAGCTTTGTTTTATTTATTCCATTTGAAAGTTCTGCACCTCTATAAAAACACGATTTATAATAATAAATTGTCTCTTGGCGTTTGTCTACAACTATGTTAAATTGAAGACAATTTAAAATTTTGACATTTATCTTGTGTTTCAACATCTCATCACAATTCACCACGTCCCTTAGCATCAGCGTAACAAATTCAACAACCTCAAGAGTCAATAAACGAAAAGGTGGCTACACTTTTCTTCTTTTAACAACTAGGTCAGCACTTTTTTGCTTCATCAGTAAACTGTTTTTGTCATTAGTACCGTTAACACACATTGTTTTTTTCGAAAACTTCAGTTTTATTGATGCAATGTACAGTAGGAGTATGGGAATTAATAATGGAATATGAAGTGTCCAAGTCCTGTACGTCGGCAGAAGTACGTCTGCACTTTTGAAAAACAGATTTAGTATTTTGAGATTCGCTCATCTCGAAAATCCTGCACTGAATTTCAACTTTTAGAGCGTCAATTGTTTGTGGGATGTGCACGCTAACACGTTCCTTCAAATGGCCGGTGTTTAATCACAAGAACAAAGTGAACTTTTGACATCTCCAAACAGAGAAATTACACTACCGGGAAAAATCTTTTGGAATAACTGGGTAGTTATGTGTCTTGTGGCGCCGTCTTGCTGAAACCAAAGGTGACAGATGCCAACCTTAGCCAATTGTGCTCACAAAAAGTTGGTTATCATGATTTGCTAGCACAAATAATTCACAATGTAGGCGTATGTCCTTGCTACGATGATGCCGGCTGACTACAAACCGCACCACACAGCCACTTTTTTGTGGATTTTATGGTTTTTCGAGGTCTTCTTTTGTGAATTTTGTGAAACTCATCACTAAAGATAATTTTGCTCAAAAATGATTTCTTTTCATTCAGTTCCAACAGCCAATTCACAAATGTTTGATGCAAACGGTGGTGGATAGACTTTAATTCTTGAGCGAGTGAAATGTTATAAGCGTTCAGAGGCAGACTTTTATGAATAATGTTGTGCAAAGTTCCTAGATAATGATGCCGAAATTTTGCGAACGACTTTGCTGTACAACTGTTATGTTTGCATAATGATTTGGTCTTTTGCCATCAATAACGTGATCCTCGAATTTAACGATTAAATTGCGTAGAGCGCTCTCAGAATAAGCCTGACTACGAGAAAATTCTTGGCGATTTGACGAACAGATACATTGTAATTTTCACAAATAAAATTCTTTGGTAAAGGCTGTTGCGTTTCATGCTTAAATTTTGAAAAGTGTTCACTAAAAAAAACAGAAGATCATAGGAAAAATCTAATCACAGCCATAGAGTAAAAAATAGGCGGGGAAGAAAAGATGAAAACAAACAAAAAAAAATTAAAGTGGAAGTATTTGCGAGCAAAAGGAAATCGTAAAAATTATTCAAGAATCTAACGGTATCAACATTTTGATAATAATGTTCCCGAAATTACTTTAGTAACAATTGAGTTGAGACCTTTTATTACAAAATTTGTATTAATTTACACGATTTATTTAGACGATTATATGCGTTTATACACTAAACTACGCAATGGGAACTTTATCACTTTAACGTATGAAATTTGCTGCATCAACTGCTGTCTTCACTTGATCACGTTCATTATTAGACTGAATGAATCATAAGGGGGAGCTTTTATATATACTGTTTTGAGCGGTTGTAGAATTTACTAAAAAACTCTGATTCACCACATTTAGCAAGTGCTTTATTTGCATTCAATACAAATGTTGTCGTTATCTTTATTCAGAGTGGGTGATTGTTTGGTTATATGTCTTCGTTTTTTTTTTTTGCTTGTTAATCTTAGTTCATGTGACTTTAATGTGGAATATTGCAGGTGTTTTGTCACCTGCAAAATAGGTGTCCGTTGGTTGCCAGTGTTTGACGAGATTGGCCGTCGGATTTTCACCAAATGCTCATAGTATCTTCATAATAGTCGTTCGCAGGCTTGTGTCTTTGTTTCCTGCATTTACGCCCAATAGTGCGTCTACAGCGCGTGTTTGATACAAAACAAATTTTTCAAAAAAAAATCAAAATTTTTCTTCCACTGAATACTTCGACTGTTTTGTATCAAATGAAATGTGTGTTTTCGTTTGCGTGTTCAATTCCAAAATGATCCATCAGCCGAACGTTTTTTAAAGCAATTTGCTAAATATTGGGAATGGCGCAATTCCGATTGACCCCACCACAAAAATCATTACGCTTCCAGATAATTTTTGCCACTTTGCACAATCAAAACAAGTCTTGGTCACAGACGTATTTTCCGGTATTGTACAAAATTTTAGAAACCATGATTGGTTGGGGGAAAGAGCTATCTTTGCTGCGAAAAATGCAGATGTTTGGGATATCAATGGGACAGAGTGTGATTTGTTTTACATCCGCGCCTGACCATTAGTCCTAATCAGATGGTGGACAAACCACTATTGTATAATTTGGAACGTCATACATGCGTCCTAGATAGCCGAAGCCATAATTCTATGCAACAGAACCACCTAGTTGCAACGTCAATGATTTCAGTACAGGTCTGCAAATCATCACACCTTGCTAAAGAGTTGGAGACTTTCCAACTCCTGTCCAGAACACATGTCAAGCATGCTCACTGGACTGGATCATTCACTTTGCGTGTCATTATCAGTGAGATGATCCTGGCCACCATAGAAAACCATTGGATATGGGGCCGCAAAACCACAACCACCACGATGCTCCCATATAGGGGCCAACCTCAATGATCAGCCAGAAAACTATTAAATGTCTAAAGAGACAAATAATGAACTCTGCGGGTCACTGATCCCCGTGGAAATAAAGTGGAGTTTCCAGTTGACTCCCTGTCTGCCTTCAGGGGACTGGGCTCCCTTTTTCCTCCAGTTGCACAGGTCCAGATAGTCGAGTATTCTATAAGAACCGATAAATGTGCCCCCGGGGGGTAATATCAATGGGACAATTTTGAATGACATTCCAGGGGAAATTTTTTCCTACAAATCGGTTGACTTTGTTACCAATCAAGACGATGTTGTAAATTATTCAGCCGAATTTTAAAATTCCAAAAATTTTAAAAGGAAAATTTAAAGGCGAGGATGTGCTGATACTGCGCATTCCTATGATTCCTTCAAATTTGCCGTTTGATTTTAAGTAGCTTCAGTTTTCCATACGTGTTGCTTTTGCAATAATCCCTGTTTTTCGCACGGTCAATTATATGTATCATAATCACGTGTTAATAAACCAACTGCTTTGTTTGTCTATACCGCGAACCAAAATCTATCGAAGAATGTCGTATACTTAAAAGCATTGCAATAGAATAAGACGTATTATATAAGCACACAAAAATATTGAAATGTGAAAAACATAAAATTATTAAAAAAAAACATAAAAACGTAAAAAAAAGAAATTGTGTTCTTTCTGAACGCACAGATAACTTGCAAAGCAGTCACGGGCACGCTAGTTCATAATAAATTTTTAGAAACATTGTAATTTTTCAACAAACACAATAGGTCATTTCACTTTCCTGTTTTTTCTTTTAGCGATAATTATCTTTTTATAATTTAAACTAAGCATTTTCTAACGGTAAATTAAAAATGCCAAAGATGGGATTACAGTCAGAGAAGAGAAAAGTATTTAGGCCGCCATAAACCAAAAGTGATGTGAAAAATTGTGAAAATTTATATTATAAAAAGTGGAATAAAAACAAATTATTTATTTTTGTTTTTATATATATTTTTTATATTTTCTTTTTTATTAAGTTTGCGTTTTTTTATTTATTTATTTTCAATGTAATATACATACATACAATATTATTTTATATATATATATTTTTTGTTGTTGTTGTAATTTTTATAAATAACATAGTTCCATTGTATAATATGCCAAGAAGTACATAGAAGTTTTATTTATTTTTTTTTTAATTATATAAATTATTTTTGTTAACCACAAGGTGTTTTTATAAAAATGAAATAATTTTTTTTTATTTGTAATATTTCGGCTTTTTCGAACAAAGAAAAAAATGTAAAAATTTTAATTATTTTTTTTCAATATTTCGTGGCCTTTTCGAGAAAAGCAAAAACTATTAAAATATTTTCGGGAAAAGAAAAAAAAAAAATTATACAACATTTTTTGTTAAAATTTTAGTTTTTCTTTTTTCAATATTTCGCCACACTAATAGGTGGCGAATCTGGAGGAAAAGAATAATGCGTAAGATGTTTTTTAAAGTAATTTCTTTTTCTAATTTGTAATTTTTAATTTGTGAATTTTATTTTTTGAATTAAAACTTAAATAAAATGTTTGATTATTTGGAATTTAAAAGATTTTACATTTATTGATTTAAAAAAAAAATTGTTTTATACATTTTTCTTTTCCTGAATATGCCACCCAATAGTGTGAGGAAATATTGAAAATAAAAATAAAATTTATTTTATTATAAAATTTATTTTATTTTTATATAAAGACCTTGTGCTTAAAAATAATTATTTATAAAATATTAAAAACGTTCAAAATAAATTATAATTATTATTTATTTATATATATATATTTTTTTTTTATTAATTTTAAATTTAGTATTTAAGATAAATTATATTGTTATTAATTATATATCAAATCATATGTTCACATTACGTCTATTCACTCACATCTTTAGTACAAAATAGTTCACATACTAAATTGTTAGAAATTTTAACAATTTCTTTTTTGTTGTTGTTTTTGTTTTTATTTTTGTTGTAACATTATTATTTGCAAAAATAGTTCCTTTTGTTTAAAATTCATAATTAATTAATTTAACGACGCTTTGCTGATATGGTGTTTTTCCTACAGTTTTCATATTTTGACAAAAAAAATGCAAAATAAAATTTACAATCAGTTGAGAATTACATTTTAGTTTTGTCACATGTGTGACACATTCGAACTAATTATATATATTTTACAAAATTAATTGCCACCGATGCTGACATTCAATTAAAAAAAATATTTAAATATATATTCCATACGTAAATATTTATTTTTTTTTAAGGAAACATATAATTTTTAATATATAACATTTGTTTTTTATTAATTTTTTATTATGCAACACTTAATTAAGGTTTAAATTTTCTTTCAACTTTTCAAGCATAATTTGTAGAATTTGATGCGTAATATTGACAAATGTTTTTGGTGAAAAAATCAAAAGAATAATAAAAAGAACTTTAAAAAAATATAATAAAAAAATTTGTTAAAAAAATTCACTTTAAAAAAAAAATTAAAAATTAATATTAAAATTTTGAAATAAAATTAAATTAAAAAAATTAAAATTAAAGTTCTACAGTTTTCAACAACAATGTATGATTGAGAGAGGAAATTAATGATCCGTGTGTAATTTATTCATTTATCTCTAACCATTTTGATATGGCCATAAGACTCAATGTACCAGTGTTCGAACCTAGACCGCCTTGGTATAATGCCAGATTATGTCATCTAAAAAATATTAGAAACAAAGCATATTCTAAGTTCAGAATTTCGAATAGTGACGTTGACCACAAAAAATTTTCTTTAGCGCGTAATGAATACAATTTCTTAAGAAACTTTCTTTACAGCCAGTAAATATTTGAAATTGAAAACAAAATTAAGTCCAATTCTTCGGCTTTCTGGCATTTTTTAAGCGGTAAAAGAGAGAATAATATTACCCCAAAACGTATGTGTTATGAATACGTCGTATGATGTATTAAGTACGTGTGTTTTTTTTTCCAAAGTATTTTCAAAGCACATTTGTTAAACCTGCTTGTAATGACTCCAGCTACCATCTCGTAGATAACGAAAGTGGTGGAATCAATTTTAATATAACCATTGCTGATGTGTATTATGCTATAAATGATTTAGGGAATGATACCAAATGTTCAGTTGGAGATTGTCCTTCTATATTTTTTAAAAACTGTTCAGCTAATATTGCGGCTATAATTACTAAGCTTTTCAATTCGTGCCTTGAACTTGGTGAATTTTTGGATTGCTGGAAGCTTTGTTGCATTATTCCAATTTTTAAATCTGGAGATCGTAGCTTAGTTACCAATTATAGGCCCATAATTGAGCAAAGCCCATTTGCAAAAATATTTGATAATATTTTAAAGGGTAAACTATTTGAGCATGTTAAGAGCTTTATTTCCGACCGGCAACACGGTTTTATGCCGAATAGGTCTACAACGACTAACTTACTATTATTAAGCCGTGATATTGTATCTGCTATGATGAGTAAGCGCCAATGCGATGTCATATACACTGACTTTGCTAAGGCATTTTATACAGTTAGCCATCATCTGTTACTGCTCAAGCGTTGTACATTTGGATTTTCGAAAAATATTTTAGCATTCTTTCATAGTTTCTTGACCAATAGAAAACTTAAGGTTAAAATTGGTAATTCATTCTCTACTGATATAATTGATGCCTATTCAGGTATTCCTCAGGGAACGCATATTGGTCCGTTACTTTTTATAATTTTTATTAATGATTTACCATTGAATTTTAAGTTTTCCAGCTGTCTTTTATTTGCTGATGATTTGAAATTGTATTCTACTATTGGCGATATTGGTGACTGCGAAAAGATACAGATTGATCTTAACAAACTGTCTGACTGGTGTTTTGAAAATGGCATACGTATTAATGTTTCAAAATGTTGTGTTGTCACATATGCTTATATTTCGGGTTCAATAAATTTTGATTATACTCTTGGTGGTTTCCTGCTTAAACGTGTAGCTGAAGTTAAGGACTTAGGAGTCATTTTTGACACTAAATTAACATTCTCTAAGCATATCGACTATGTTATTTCTAGAGCTTATAGTATGCTTGGTTTCATTAGAAGAAATTCTAGAGATTTTAAATAAGCATACACCCTCAAGTCTTTATACATTTCCTTGGTTCGAAGTATCTTGGATTATTGTTCCATTGTTTGGAATCCTAGTCATTTAGGCCCATCAAATCGTATTGAACGAATTCAGAGGATATTCACTAAGACTGCTTTAAAATTGATTTGGCCACATGAACTACCTTCTTATGATGTTAGGAGGAAAATGTTAGGCTTACAATCCTTAGAGGATCGTAGATCTTGCTCCTCATTATTATCTGTTTATAATATACTATCTGACAATATTGATAGCCCGGAAATTAAAAATTATTTTACGTTATACAGTCCTCCTAGCGACCTGAGAAATAATCGCATGTTTGAAGAATGTCTTTTTAGAACGAATTATGCAATTAATGAACCGATTGCAAGATGCTTGCATTTATGTAATAGTTTTAACCCACATTTAAATTTTAATGTCAGTTATAATATGTTCAAGCTTCTTTTATTCAAACATTATAATTAATATTGTAAAGTAATCTGTAGGAATTTAATTCTGTAAATGAAATAAGTAAATAAATAAAATTAAGATCCCACAATCGGTATAGTGTAACAAATTTTCATTGAATTTTATTTGCCGAAAGCGTATAACGAACTACTGTCCATCATAGCCAATCATAATCAGCTGCTATACGGCGAAAATGTATACATTTCTTTGCATAATCTTAAGAAAATAAATAATTAAATATGTTTAGATTTTTATCGGTTACTTGTGTGCCGATGCAGAGATGGTTAAAGCAATTTTTTTATTATACCTACTGTTATTTTATATGCTAATTTCTAAAGTTTTCTGGTGTTTTTCCGCCAGTATTGTCATTTGTTATCTGTCTTTTCTAGCTGCTTGTTCGATATAAACGCGAGTGCTTTCGATGTTAAAACATCATTGACAACAGTTAATTACAGAACTTCCAGGTATAACAAATAAATATTTTTTTATTTTTTATAACACGAAATTTTCTTTAAAACTATTGAAACACACAAAACAATGCCCCACAAAGCCTAAACAGGAAAGCAACTTCGAAAATCTGAATTGTGTAAATTTTAAAATTTTTTGCTTGAAACAGATTTTTGATTGTGTAGGGGGTATTTTTAAAAAGCGCTAAAACTTATGAAAAGTGCTAAAACTCTAAGACAAACTGTCATACTAAGTACAGTTTTTAAAACTTTTTACGATCACTGTACCCTCCAAAAACATTAGCAACAAGTTGATGCTAAAATAACTTCAAAAAATTATTATTTAGATTATTTTGATTTACTCTTCAAATCGGTCAACAAATCATTTGATTCATTTAATGCAAAATTGTACTCAGCCATGATGTCACGAATTACACATAGACCACTTTGCTTTAAAAAAATTTACGCTTTAGTGCAAATTTCATGAGGGTGGCATCACTGGTCTTTGGTTTTCATTTGAAAATACAGCCTGAGCTCGCACCATGATAAATGATTTTTAATTGAAAAAGATCACTGAAGTTAACAGGATTATTTTACGTGTTATGCGGCGACTTTAGCCATCCAAAAATAATCGAGTGCCTTTAGTTCTTGTTGTGAATTGTGCTTAAAATATTAAAATAATGTATAATAAAGCTTTGGAATTTGACTTTTCTTATTCATGAAATTGGCCTCACCTTGTATTGCAATATGACTTTAGTACTTAAAGCCGGCTTTGGGCTCAGTATAGTTCTCCCATAAAAAAAAAATTTGAAACATTAAGACAGAATTTTTTGGCGATTTTTTGACTGGAAGAAATTCATTCAAACACGATTAAGCAGTCGCTTTTAAAAATATATTTTGAAGGATTTTAATTTTGTAAATTTTCGGACAAGGTTCAAAGTACTAAAATGTATAATTTTCGGGCGCGTAAGTAAATTTTTGGTTATTTGTTAATTTTGCCATTTTTTTTTTTTTGGTGACATTTTGTCGATATTTAGTGGTGCCAGCTAGTAAATTTTTAGCAATTTACAGAGAAAGTTAAAAACTACAATCATTGATAGAATACTCTCCTTCCCCCCTCAAGCAGCTCTAATGAAGAACTTCTCACCTTGACAAGTAGCTTCTGTCTAGGTTAACTGGATACTAGCTAGTCTTGGAGCCTAAAGCTGAAAGATTTGGAGCCTCGAACCCTGGCCAATGTTTTACCAACTAGTACTACGGGAACCAATAGCCCAGGTTGCTAGAGATCTGTTCTGGTTATTGGTGAGGAAGTAACATGGTTATGGCTATGGTTTAAACCTAAGCCGCGGGTTACGGTTGCATTTTCATTATACATATTTTCGCTTATTGTTTTAAAATGACAAAAATTTGCAAACGAATCAATAGACAATGCAATCGTGAGTTCTATTTTTCGATAAGAAAATAGTGATTCCTTTTAAGCGTTGATGCATTCTAAACTATAAAAGTTATATCAGGTAGCAAACGTTTTTCTCTCACAACATTTCATATATTTCTGTACAAAGTTTTGCTTGGCCATGATACCATGATACCCTGAAATCACACTGACTCTTTTAGATTTGAAAAAATATGACCGTTTCGTGCGATTTTCATGCTGATGGCATCACTGGACCTTGGTTTTCTAATAAAAATAAAGCCTGTTAATGATTTTTATTTGAAAAGATTAATGAAGTTAACAGGATTATTTTACGTGCTATAGACCGACTTTAACGATCGATTTCAAGAAGTGATCGATTTCGTTTAGCCCTTTTTATACATTTTTCTATTAAAAACTGCATAATAAAGCCTTGAAATTTGTACTTTGTTTATTCATGCAATTAGAGTCACCCTGTATTGCAATTTTAGTAGTTAAAGCTAGTTTTGCGAACAACCCTGTACAGTGCTCTCAAAAATACAATTTTTAAGAACAATTTTTTTTGGCGATTTTTTTTACTAGAAGAAATTGCTTCAAAGTCGATTAAACAGTCATTTTTAAATAAATATTTTGAAGGATTTTCATTTTGTAAACTTTCGAACAGCAGTTCAAAATACTAAAATTACTAAAATTTAAAAAATTCTCATTCAGCCAAGTGAATTTTTGGGCATTTCTTTATTTTGCGATTATATTTTTTTTTAGCGATTTTTATTTGTGCATTTTATTTGTTCACTTAAAAGATGCCAGCGAATAAAATATTTGCTAGTAAACTCGCTAGCTATTCATTAGCAAATTGTAATAATCTACAAAGAAAAGTTGAAAGTTGCAATAAATGTCAGGTTACTATCACTCCCGGGCGCAAGCAGCCTTGATGAACACCTTCACACCTTGACATCTAACTTCTGGGAGTAAAAGGAGACACCAGCTGTCTAGGCTAGCAAGAGTGTGAAACTGTTAGAATTGGACCCTCGAAGTCCGAACCAATTAGTGCCACGAGACCCGCAGGCAAAAGGTACCTGCTCCATTTATTGGTGATGAGTTTAAACCAATACCGCGGAACATTATTAGCGGGGTGACATTAGTTTAAATAGTCTCCGGCTTTTAAGCAAAGAGTGGGAACACGGTCCTGCTTGCTTTGCTTCTAGAATTACCTCAGTGGTATGAACATCACTTGGTTAGAACCAAAAATAATGAAAATTTATTTAGCACAATCCTTTTTTTAGTTATTTTACTTAAACGAAAACAAACGCGTTTCGTTTAGTGTAATTCCATACCCTGATCTTGACAAACGTGTGTTTTTTTTTTTAGCAGCAAAACCCCAAATTTAGTATTTTTTTGAGATTTTTATTTTAAAGTTCTTTTTAAATTAAAAGTATACAGTTTGACTAAATACTCAGTTGCGAGGTGTAGCTATAGAATTTACAAGAATTTTGTGATGTAAAAATGATGACGGGAATATTTTTTTTTTGTAACTAAAAAACAAAATATTTTTATTGTAATCATACATTGTTGTAAAGAACATGTAAAGAATATTGTTATTTTAATAATTCTTACTCAACTAGTGGAATTAAAAAGGGAAGGGAATAGTGGGGAAGGTACGATGACGTTAATAGATAACGGCTGGGAAAATTTTAGGTTAGAAAGTAAATTGTCTGCCAAATGATTAAATTTCAAGAATTTAGCTGCCATAGTTTGACATTTATTTAGTAAAAAGTAGAGAAATTTTAAATATGGAATGGAACACTGTGGAGCAAGAAATTTTAATTATGAAAATTTACTATCAAAATGGTGCAAATTTCACTGTATTGCTTTGTAAAATTCGAGGAACTGTTGCTCGTAATCAGGCTCTATTTAAAACCGCTGTGGGTAATTTAATCGCTAAATTTGAGGTTTGCGGTTTTGTTGCTGATAATTGGCCATAGCCACTGTACAGCAAACTATTGAGAAACAGCTTGGAACATCAAGTCGTCGATGATGGCATCACTAGACTCATTTCGCGCAACATTTTACATAAAAACTTTCATCTTCACCCTTTTAAAGTTCGTTAAACGCTTGTGAATTGGCTGTATTTTTCAACAAAAGTAATTTTTTAGTGATGACCTCCATTTTCAATTGGGCGGTTATGTAAACAAAAACAATTTTACCACATGGGGCTCACAAAATTCACAAATAAACTTCGGCAAACCATTAAACCAAAAAAAAGTGACCGTATGGTGCGGTTTGTGGTCAGGTGGCATCATCGGTTCGTATTTTTTTTTTGTTTTTTCAAATGAGCAAGAAAACGCCGTCACCGTGAATTCTCCGCACTGCCAAAGCAATAACAATCAATTTTTTGTGGCCACAATTGCCTAAGGTAGATATCAGTGACTTTAACGGCGCCGCAAGACACACATATACTCAGACACTCGAGTAAATGCATAAGAAATTATCTGGCCTTGTAATTTCTCGATTTAGCGATGTTATTTAGTCGTCTTGTAGGCGAGATTTAACACCATTGAATTATTTTCTCTGGGGCCATTTGAAAGACCGGGTTTAAGTAAGCAACAATCAAACTACCGACGCGCTAGAGGTGCGCAACATAATATTCTATTATTGTGGCCACAAAAAATTGACGGCGCCGCAAGCCCATACAACCAGCCAAGTACTTGAGTAAATCCACTATAAATTTTCTAGTCTCGGTAATTTCTCGATTTGGCGACGTTTTTTGGCTGTCTTAACACTGTTGAATGATGGGGCCAATTAAAGTCTGGGTTCAAGTAAGCAACTCTCTAACTACCGACGCTTTATAGACAAGACTGTATTGTAAAACATGCTTAAAAGTTTTATTAAAAGAGCAGACGTCTGCCGACGCGCTAGAGATGGACATTTGCGCGACATTATATTCTATTATTGTGGCCCCAAAAAATTGACAGCGCCGCAGATTATACACCCACCCAAGCACTTGAGTAAATGCATGAGAAATTTTCTGGTCGAGTAATTTCTCGATTTGGTGACGTTATTTGGCCGTCTTGTTCTTGGAACTTAACACTGTTGATGTGATTATCTCTTGGGCCATTTGAAAGTCTGGGTTCTAGTGAGCAACTCTCAAACTACCGACGCTTTATAAGCAAGACTTTGTTGTTAAATGTGCTGAAAAATTTTGTGAAAAGAGCAGATGACTGCCGATGTGCCGGAGGTGGATATTTGCTCGACACTTTATTCTATTATTCGAGTTCCACATTAAAGTTGTCACAAATAAAGTTGTATTTTAAGCCAATTTACTTCCTAACCTCAAATTTGGCCATCCATATATTTGCTGAAACCGGTGTCATTTTTAACGTAAAAACTTCAAAATACAAATGCAGTCCCGCCACTTGTCAATATTAAGCTTTTAAAACCTTTTGATTATATAATTGAAAGAGAGCAAAAAAGTTCAGTTTTATAACTATCGCACAGCTATATTAGATATTTCCTAGTATAATAAGAGTATTAGTATAAATAGCAGATTAATTGATTTTATTTTTAGTTTAGTTTTTATAAATAGTAAGAAGAGTTTAAGGAAAAACGAAAAATTGTTTTACCTTTTAAAATCTGTTTTGTCTTCTTCTTTTAATTTATTTAAATAATATCAACAATAGTTTTTTTTTTAGCACAACCATATTTGTGTTTGAAACATTTTCAATTTATACAACATTATTTTTTAATAAATTTTTTTTTTAAATATATTTTTTTAAATTTAAATTTAATACAAAAAATGAAGTATAAAAGAAAAATAAAATAGTTGAGGGTTTTTATAATGTTTAGCAAACGAAGCGTATGGGTTTATGTTATAAAAGTTTATATTTAAGGTATTTTTCAATAGGATTTTTTGTTGTTAAATTAATTATAATTAATTAATTTTTTTTTTGTCAAATTTATAAAGTTTTTATCTTTTTTTTGTTTTTAACAATATTAAGTTTTTGCTTTTAAGCAAAGTTTTTTAGTTTTCCTGCCCTGGTTTTCTTTGTTTCTACCTCATTTAAGATTTGTTGCAATTGCTGCATGATTTTGGAACTCCATTCTGAGAATTTTAGTTGAAATCAGCCTCTAAAACTAAGAAATTCTCCATCATTCGTTTTGCCAAGGTGTCTGCATTAAAAATGGAATGGCCATACGAGTTTTTGGATTTGGATTTTATCAGTGCATTTTAACACGGTTAGACTTGGTATACCGTACGGATTCACTCTGTTGTGTCTGAAATAAAGCTATAAATATTGCAAAAAGCGAACAAACCCTTCCGTAAAAATGAACCCAATGCCGTAAAAATTGCAAACAAAAACCTTTTTTCACATTTTTTGCCCAATAACTGAATTAAAAGCTCACAAATATCGCCGAATAATCTATTTCCATATCTGCCCCTTAACCTGAAATATCATGGAAGCAAATAAACGTATTGGCTTCATCAATGGAATACAATTTCTGTAGGATTTCATGTAGGATGTGACGCTGACATTTTGGTCTGTAAGTTTTTTATGCTTCAAAAATGATGTCTAAAATTCTAGATTGTTTTGTGATAGTCCTATCTTAGCCACAAAATAATTCATTGTGGTGCATTATTTTCTTAATCCCGGTGCTAAATATGTGTCATTCATTGGTGAAAACGATTTCGGCTTGCAGGGACACAGTAGCTAGGCTCAGAGATTAAGGTGGCTGTGTTACAGCAGCACGTTATACTGGTAGTGTGGCAGTAAAAGCGAAAATATATACTTTTGTTTTCCCTTTTTCCTATTCAATCTCAGCTAGTTTCATCATGCCCAGTGAGGTCCCTCCCGGAGGCACATTGATATGTCTTGATGAAATCTCACCATAATTTCATGTGTCACCGGGCGTAAAAGGGAATCCAGTCCCCTAAAGGCTAGCAGGAGCCAACTGGACAACTCCACGTTATTTCCACGGAAATCAGTAAGCCCCTGAGTTCAGATTTTTGGCTTTTTAGCTGTTCGCTGACTGATTATTGAGGTTGGCATTGTGGTGGTTGTGGCAGGATCATTCATTTTGACGTTAACACAGGGTGAATGTTCCAGCTCCAGTGAGCATGCTTGTCATGTGTTCTAGAAAAGGATTTGGATAGTCTCCGACTCTAAAGGCCTGCTCCAAGCTCTCGAAGTTGCGACTGGGAGTCACTAGATGATATGCGTATTCCACGGTTTCCTAGGGCGAGGGTGACGCTACATCACTCACATTTATGGTCTTTACACAACGCTCGACTATCTAGACCTGTGCAACTGGGGGTATAAGGGAGCCCAGTGCCCTGAAGGCAACACGGGTAAACTGGAAACTCTACGTTATTTCCACGGGAATCAGTAGCCCGCAGAGTTTCCGCTATTTGTCTCCTTAGACTTTTGCTGTTTCTCTGACTGATTATTGAGGTTGATCCTTCGGGAGTATCGTGGTGGTTGTGGTTTCGCGGCCCCATAACCGGTTTTGTTTAATATGGTGGCCAGGATCATCTCGCCATTAATAACACCCACAGGTGAATGATCCAGATCCAGTGGGCATGCTAGGCATGTCTTCTGGACAGGAGTTGGATAGTCTCCAACTCTTCAGCAAGGAGTGGTGGTTTGCAGCCCTGCTCTGGAATTATTGAAATTGCTACTAGGAAGGACCTGTTGCTAGAATTAGACTTCGGCCTCATAGGGAGTGAGTGGCGCTGCTTTTCTCTCACAGTAGTATGACCACCATCTGATTAAGGCTCACTGCCAGGCGCAGATGTAAATCTTATCACGTAATCACTGACAGTGGTCCCCCCGGGGGCACATTTAAGTGTTTTGACGAAAATTGACCGTCATTACATGTGTCTTCGGGGGTAAAAGGGAACCCAGTCCCCTAATAGGCTAGCAGGAGCCAACTGGACAATACACTATGTTTCCACGGGAATCAGTATAGCCCCAGAGTTCCGCTATTTGCCTTTTAAGCCTTTCAGCTATTCTCTGACTTATTATTAAGATTGGCCCTTCGGGGTATCGTGGTGGCTGTGTTTGAGTTTGTGGGTCGGATCATTCACAATGAAGACAATGAATGGTCCAGGTCAAGTGAGCTGAATGCCGTCGTGTTCTTAAATTATATTAAGCTTCATGCGTTCTGGACCAAGAGTTGGATAGTCACCAACTCTTCAGTAAGGAGTGGAGGCTGCAGCCTGCTCCCTGCTTTTGAAGTTGCAACTAGAAGTGACCAGGATATACGTGTCTGAAGGCCTTCTAGGGCGAGGATGATGCTACATTTCATCCACAGTGGTATGATCCACCATCCGATTATGGCTTACACAACTAGGTGCAGATGTAAATCTTATCACGTATCACTCCCAGTGTTTGGAGCCACCGTCGGGTTATCGCTTACACAGCTAAGTACCGACGTAAATCTTATCACTCATGTCAAATGAGGTCTTGCACCTAAATTTCAGGAAAACCTAAATATCTGCCGGACTGATGAAAACGGCTTGCGGCTTGCAGAGACACAGTATTCAGAGTTTGTGGAGCGTTAACAGCAGCGTGTTGTTCTGGATGTATCACTGTAAAAGCGGGAATGTAAATATAATTTTGTTTAAACATTTTTTTGTGTTCAATCTATAACCGGATTTTATGCATGCCTAGCACTTGGATTCATCATGTCCAATTGGGTCTTGCGTCCACATTGCTGGCTCCATAAATTATTCAATGTTCTTCTGGTTCAAAAGGTTTGTTTGTTCCACAGCCATTACGTTATTAGTACAGCCAACTTGGCCAAACGAATGATGTAGAAGTTCTTAATTTTGGTTCACTTTCACGTGCATTTCTCAGAATTGAGTTCCAGATCAATGAGCTGAAAAAATATTCTTTGTGAGATTTTTATTTTTATTTTTAATTTTTATTTAAAAATGTATGTAACTGTTTTATACTTTTCAAATGCGTTAATATTTGACGAATTCTTTTTAGAAACGGATCCATAGATAGACGGCATTCCTTGATTTGGAGTACTTAAATTAAATTAATTCAATAAATTATTTGTTGTTATAACAAACGCATTTAATTGAGTCAATTAAAAAATTAATATATTTCGAAACTTTTTACAACTGTAAAGGTTGTACCACTGCTCAAGTATGGTAAGGATTTCTATCAAATTAGCAGTTACTATTCGATTACTATGCTTAAAAAATTATAATGAGAATCCAAAATGAGTTGGCTTCTCGAAAAGAACACTCTAGAGTTTGTCAAGTAAAAAGAATTGTCAATCTCATATCTGGCAATAGAAAAAATAGAAAGAGCACTGGAATTTTATATCTGGATATAGAAAGGGCATTTGATTAAAATTGGCACGATGGTGTTATTTAGAAACTGAAAGAGTATTACTGTCGTAGCCACCTACGAAAAATCATTTAAAGTATGCAAAATTTTATACATAAATTTTCCAGCTCGCGAATTGTGGCAACTGGCACAGTCGTCAGTGTTATTCTCACCCACATTATACTCAATAAATATTTCAGATTTCTAAATTCATAGTGACCATTCTCTGCAATAAATTCATGCGGAGAAGTCTCAAATGCAATCATTAAAGGAATAAAGTGTGGCCTTTAAAATCTGGAAAATAAAAATAAAACAAACAATAATCCATGACATGACCGTCAGTATGGTTTCCGTAGGGGGCGTTCTACGGCTAGCTTGCTAGCTTTTCGATTGGAACAATGATGGAACTCCAGACATCATTTCGGAGAGCACCTTAGCTAGCTCTAGATATTTCCAAAGCATTTGATAGAGTGTGGCATGATGTACTTCTGTCAAAACTTGCTGCTTTTGGTGTCGGTGAGTTTCTCGAGTTATCGCACTGCACGAGTTGTTATAAATGGTATTTCATCAGACTACTTCAGGATTAATTCAGGCTCCATTCTTTCTCCTACCCTATTTCTTATTTTCCTAAATAAACTTCTTCGTCAAACTTTTAACCCTACATACTCTTTCGCAGATGACAGCACCATTTGTCATTCGATTCATTTGGTAGTAGACCGAACCAATTGAATTCCAAAAGGCGGCACATGAATGATGTATTCAATCTCGATCTCACGACCATCTGCAAATGGAGTCGTGTAAATGGAGTCGATTTTAAGACGCAATGTTGCAAGCTTACGCCTAGATCTGTGTTCAGAAATGGTGTAGCACCAGTTACTATTTATAACCTATAGTTGGTATTATGGAATCGGAAGCACTGCTTTGTTCTTGGCATCAAAATTGACTGTGATGTTCGATGGACTAAACATATTTTTCAGGTTTCTAAAGAAGCTTTCAAGTGCCTCAGTTTTCTAAAAAGGTGTAAAAGATACTTCAGTCAATCCGATCTTCGTGCTATTTATACCACCTATATCCGTCCAAAGATGGAATACAACTCTCATGTAAGGACCGGCGCCCTAAGATCTATTTTGGAGTTGCTCGATCGCGTACAGGAGAGGGCCAAGAGGCTCATTAGGGACAGTAGTTTATCCAACTCTAGAGCATCGACATAAAGTAGGTTGCATATCACTGTTTTATCGTTACTACAATGGTAAGTGCTCTAACGAAATTAGGAAACTTGTTCCCGAAACTCGTACATTTTTGCACTTTTGCCGATTTACGCTGAGAGCGCATCCATTTGTGGTCGATTGGCCAGTGAAATGCACAACGAATTGAAGGGAAAATTCGTTTTTTTAACAGAACAACTCGTATGTGGAATAAACTTCCTCCAGAGGTATTTCCTATAACTTTCAATTTGGGAATATTCAAATCGAATGTTCACAAACACTACTCCCTCTTTCCTTCTCCCTTTAATCTATTTTCCTAGTTCTGGTAAAATGAACTGCATAAGTAGGGTTCCGAGCGGAAGTAAAAAGACATCATTTTTCATACCAAAAAAACTTCATCTAACAGGCGCATGTTATTGATGGAAATAAGATTCCAGTTCTAAATGAAATTAAATAGCTGGAAATTATTATAAATAATAAATTTATATTTAGACCTCATATTCGACAAACATCTTTGTCACATGTTAGAGGTTAATTTCCATTGTTTGACCATAAGTCGCCGACCCTCAAGCGTAAAAATTATATTATACTTAATAATCTGCGGCTGTCAAATATGATCAACAAAAGCAGCTAAAATTGTTCTCAAAATATTTAAAATTCGACTATAAGAACGATGGATGCTTGAGTAACAGAGTGTGATTTGTTTTACATCCGCGCCTGACTGTAAGTCTTAATCAGATGGTGGACAAACCACTTTGTATAATTTGGAACGTCATACATGCGTCCTAGATAGCCGAAGCCATAGTTCTATGCAACAGAACCACCTAGTTGCAACTTCAATGATTTCAGTACAGGTCTGCAAATCATCACACCTTGCTAAAGAATTGGAGACTTTCCAACTCCTGTCCAGAACACATGTCAAGCATGCTCACTGGACTGGATCATTCACCATGCGTGTCATTATCAGCGAGATGATCCTGGCCACCATAATAAACAAACCTGTTATGGGGCCGCAAAACCACAACCACCACGATGCTCCCATATAGGGGCCAACCTCAATGATCAGCCAGAGAACTATTAAATGTCTAAAGAGACAAATAATGAACTCTGCAGGTCACTGATCCCCGTGGAAATAAAGTGGAGTTTCCAGTTGACTCCCTGTCTGCCTTTAGGGGACTGGGCTCCCTTTTTCCCCCGGTTGCACAGATCTAGACAGCTGTTACGTACCGTAAAGACCATAAATGTGCCCCCGGGGGGTATGATGCTTGAGTAACAAAACAAAAAAATGTTTTTTTTTATTGGTTTTCAATTAACACCATTTCGTTCATTCCAATGCCTTGACAGTTTTTGTTTTGCTCGCTGGTGTGGAAAAAACAATGGCTGATAGTTTTCCAACATGGGGGAACAGGCGACATATAATCAGCCATGCGTAAATCATGGATTATCCGGGTAAATGCTGCAAACACTCAATGACTGTCCTGATGTTTTATCTACTGTCATTGGGAATGCAAGAGTCACCGGAAACTGCATGTGTTAAAATTCAAACGACATGTCGATTAAAATCACTGGAATGCGCGGTTTTAAAAACGATTTTTAACTCTGTAGCTTCCCCTAAGAACTGTTGCTTCGAGGACGTCGTTCATGGGTGTGTTCATGACCAGTCCATGGCCATTTCAAGGCCACGGTTGGTTGATATTTCTCAATATTATGAATAATTAACCGACCTTCAGTTAGAGATTGTGTGGTGGCGAAACCAGGTAATTTCAATGAGTTAAAAGACTTGGTTGGATAGTTAATGACAACATCTTAATTCGTAATGGAATGGATTCCATCAATTTGTACACTATCAAAACGCTAGTAATTTCTTTCCTTGACGACCAGCAATCAACAAAAACTACTTATATTTGGTATGCCGAAAAAGTGGACTTACAATTGGGCGTGGTAAATTTATGTGTTCTGCCAAAAATTTGCTCTACTTAAATCTGTTTCATCAATTGGAGGAACTTCAAGAGAGACTTTGGGGCACTGACCCATACATGAGTGCTGTATTCCATATTTGGAATGGAGTGAGAAGTATCTATTACACCGTGTTAGAAAACTAAGGCATTTAAAAGCTTCTTTAGAAACTTGAAAAATGTGTTTAGTCCATCTAACATCACACTTGATTTTCATGCCAAGAACATCAAGAGCTGCCGATTCTGTAATATTTATTATATCACCCATAGTAACAGATGCAGAGCCATTTTCGAACGCAGATCTATGCGTAAGCGCAACATTGTATTTTATGGGCATTCAAAGCGACTCTATTTACACGACCCCATTCCGAGTTTGTTGCGAATGCAAGAGTCACGGAAAAGATTCAAACGATATGTCGAACGAAATCATTGGAATGCGTGGTATCAAAATCTTTGTACTTTCCCTTAAGAATTGTTGCTGCAAAGACGTTGTTCATGAGTTTTTTCTGGGCCACCCCGTTGCCATTCCAAAGACACGATTGGTTGATATTTATCAACAAAATATGAATGCTAATGTGGCTTTCTGTTGGAGATTGTGTCATAAAAGGTGTTTTTTTAAGCTAGATAGAACTTTAAATTGTAAAAAGTAACACAAAAAATGAAATTTTGATGAAACATTTATTTTTATTTGTTTCAGTATACTCTGACAAATCATCATGAATAGACTCTCGCTTGAACAACGCTACGAAATTATCCAAATTTACTTTGAAAATCAGTCGTCGATTCGCGCAACTTATAGACGACTTCGTCATTTTTATGGCGTACATAATCGTGCATCTGAACAAGCCATTCGTCGAACTGTCGATAGATTTCGTACCACATACTCTCTAGAGGATGCAATAACGTCGAAGGAATGTGCGTACTGAAGAGAATATCGCCGCTGTAAACGAAAGTGTGGAAGAAGATTCAAATTTATCAATTCGTCGTCGGTCGCAGGAATTGGGGCTCTGTCCGTCCACTAAGTGGAAAATTTTGCGCAAAGATCTCGGCCTACACCCGTATAAGATCCAGCTGGTGCAGGAATTGAAGCCACGAGACCTTTATATGCGTCGTTCTTTCGCCGATTGGACTCTAGAGCAGTTGGCAACTGACCCGTTGTTTTATCGCAAAATTGTGTTCAGCGATGAGGCGCATTTTTGGCTTAACGGGTTTGTTAATAAGCAAAACTGCCGCATATGGAGTGAGACCAATCCACAACAGACCCTACAGACTCCATTACATCCAGAAAAATGCACCGTTTGGTGCGGTTTTCACGCTGGTGGCATCATCGGACCTTATTTCTTCAAAAATGAGGCCGGAGCTGGCGTTACGGTCAATGGAGATCGTTACCGCACCATGATCAATGATTTTCTGTTTGAAAATATGGATGACATTGATCCGGACGAGATGTGGTTTCAACAGGATGGTGCTACGTGCCATACAGCGAACGCAACCATCGACTTATTGAAATCAAAATTTGGCAATAAGTTGATTTCGAGAAATGGACTTGTCAATTGGCCTCCAAGGTCGTGCGATTTGACACCACTCGACTATTTCCTGTGGGGCTACGTGAAGTCACTGGTTTATGCTGATAAACCAGCAACAATTGACGCCTTGAAGGACAACATTGTTCGTGTTATTCGTCACATATGCCCAGCAGTGCTCGAAAAAGTGGCCCAAAATTGGACATCCAGAATGCGCTTCGTCAAGAACAGCCGCGGTGCCCATATGCCCGAAATCATTTTCAAATGTTAATCTCACGTATTGATCCTTCGAATAAAAAAGAAATTTTGATTACAATTTAATTTTTTGTGTTATTTTTTAATTTTTCAAGTTCTATAGGGCTTAAAAAAACACCCTTTATTTGTATATACGACGTTTAGCTTTATTTTAGTAGTAGGAGTCACATTACAGGATGTTCACAATCGTAGATTAACCCAAGAACAAGATAAGATTTTGTAAGAAAATGTGTGTAGTGAGTGATGCAATGCCGTCTCAGCTTTGTGTAGATCCGATACACAAGTTAGTTGACATGATTTGTCCAAGCAAGACTGTTACTGATTATTATGAGCCCAGATATAAGAAGGAGCTGGTTGATTAACTGTCAAGTGCTGAGTGAAAAGCACATTAGAAAAGGACTTTGGTTATTTGACACAACTTGCAGACATTTGAAACAAATCAAAAATCTCTAAAAGGGTTGCCATCTAGCGATTTATAATTAAGATTTTTTATCCTTTTTTAAACAACATTTGAATTAATATAAAAAGTTACATAATTTCAAAATTTTCATTTCTTTAACACAAATTTCATTGTATTGTATTTGTAATTAATTTGTTATTTAAAAATATATTCCCATTTTTATTAAAAAACTCCAATTTATTTAGTACCAAAATATTGGTCTAATAATAACAATAAAATTTCTAATATTTCTTTATATTTTAAGATCTTTTTAACATTTTACTGTAGTTTGCTTAAGTTTGTTAATAGAGTTTTAAAGTATCTTATCTTAATTGCAACTGTTTGTAATAGAAAGTGCTGTAATTAGTTCGTTTTCGAGTGTGTGTGTGTGTGTAAGTTTTTTTTAAACGTTGCACTGTGCGTTGATAGAATTTTGCATAGTTTTGGAAACGAAAAAAATAATTTCTTTTTCAAGTTTAATATCGAAGAGAAAAAAAAAATTTTAGAGAGAGGGAAAAAAAAATCCCAAAAAGTAACAATGTCTTTTAGTACCAACAGACGTTTTTTTTTTGTTATGAAAAATGTATGTTTTTAAACTTTAAGGAAATTATTTTTCTTCCAAATTCTTGTTGTATATAGAGTTAAGAATTAAAAAAAAGAGCTATCTAAGTATTTAAGTTTAGAAAAACACTAACAGCCATTTATTGTTTTAATATGTATTCGTACTTTATATATAGCTAAGGTGGTATATAAGGGACTTTTAAGGATATTTCTATAGATTCACATACAACAAAAAATAATTAGTCAAGGGGATTATGTTTTTGTTTTCTTCATAAAAGATTATTAATTTTAAAAATTTAAATTTATAAAATTGTTTTTGTTTTGTGTTTTAATAAAAAAAAACAGACATTTCAATACCATATTAACTACTCGCTGATCCGGCAGACCCCGCACTGTCCTGTCTAATTTCAAATAAATTTGTAATTATTTTAAGAAATTAAATTTTCATAAGATTTTGAACATGATTTCACAGAGATTCGAAATGCGTTTTTTATTTAAACGTCGACTTTAAGAACGACGTTCGAATAACAAAACAAAAAATGTTTTGTTTCGATTGGTTTTCACTTCTCACCATTTCGTTCATTCCAAAGCTCTGACAAATTTTGTTTTGCTAGCTGGTACTTGAACAAACAAAGGCTGATAGTTTTCCAGTTGATATATTTTTTTTCGTTTTGTACCAGCACTCAGCGGATGACACCTACACATGCAATGCATTGTGCCAGAACTAGTAAATCAGATTATGGGGAGGACGATAGAGGGAGTAGTGTATGTGGACATTCAATTTGAACTTTGCTACATTGAAAGTGGCAGGAAAGACCTCTGGGGGGAGATTATGCCCCATATGGACTGTTCTGCTAAAAAACGAATTGTCTCTGAAATGCGTGATAAGATTCACTGGCCCATCAATAACGAATGGATGTGCTCTCAATGAAAATCGAAATTAACGCAAAAGCTTGCGAGTAACGGGAAGTGGTAACGATAAAACAGTGAAATACACAACCCACATGGCATCGAATCAAAAGAGTTGGATACCTTACCGTTTCCAGTTAACCTCCTGGTCCTCTCCTATACTCGATCGAACAACTCCAAAATGTACTTTGGGCCGTCGGCCCATAAATGAGAGTTGCATGGCATCTTTGGACGAATATAGGTGGTATAAATAGTATAAAGATGACATGGAGTGAAGTATCTCTTACACCGTTCTAGAAAGCCGAGGCTTCTTTAGAAATTTGAAAAATGTGTTTAGTTCATCGAACATCACGCTAAATTTGCATGCCTAGAACATCAAAAGCTTCCAATTTCGTAATATTTTTATCATCCATAGTAATAGATGCAGCAGAATTTCCGAACACAGATCTATGCGTAAGCAGGGCATTAAAATCGACTTTATTCTCACGATCCTATTCCAAATGCAAGAGTCACCAAAAGCGTTTAAATTCAAACGACATTGGAATCGTGGTATCAAAACGATTTCTCCGCTGCACTTTCCCTTAAGATTTTTTGCTTCGTTGATGTTCTTCATGGATTTTTTTGTATGGCCAGCCGTGAGCCATTCCAAAGATGTAGTTGGTTGATATCTCTCAACATTACGAATACCGATCTGATTTTTCACTTGGAGATTATGTGGTGGCAATCTAAATAATTGCAGCGACTGCAAAAATTCGGCTGGACAGTTGATGACATCAGCTTAATGAGTAAAAGAATCCATCGGCTTGAACGTCATCTTCATGACCAGCAAACAACACAAAATACGTATATTTGGTATGCCGAAAAAGTGGGCTTAGAATTGGGCGTGGTTAATTAAACGTATATCTAAATATTTTAGGATCTTACGACATTATTCGTACCAAGTTTGATTGGAGTCTATAAAAAAGTAAAAAGATATATAATTTAACACATTTTTAGTTTTCCGAACATTAAAATTTTTCAAGACACTTTTCCCGACTATGACACCTATTTCAGGAAAACAAGTAGTGAAATCGGTCAGGCTTGGCATAAGTAACTATAGCAACGAACGCCACTACATTTTTATTTATGAATAATGTTGTTGTCAAGTAGCAAACGAAGTTTTACAGCGAATTCGAACATTTTATTGCAATTTTAACACAAAACAATCGTTAATGTTTGTCATCACACTATCGATAAGAAATATCAACGTCAACATAAAGCAACAATTCTTAAGGAAAGTACAGAACACAAAATGTTTTGCTACCACGCATTCCAGTGACTCCAACCGACATGACGTATGAATTGAAATGCATGCAGTTTCCAGTTCGGCTTGCATTCGCAATAACAATAAACAAATTACGAGTACAGTTATTGAGTTTTTGTGGCAATAACCTGGAAAATCCTTGCTCTTCGCATGGTCAATTGTATGTCGCCTGGTTTCCTGTGTTAGAAAATCATGCACTTTGTTGGTTTACGCACCAGATAAGAAAACAAAAAATGCCGTGTATTATAAGGTCGTTGGAATGAACGAAATGGAGGTAAATTATTCAGTGTTATTAAGCTAAGAAACAGCACTATCGAGGCTACCTACTCTCAAGAAGGAGAAGAAGCATAGGGCTTTACGTAAATAAAGCTTAGTATTCCCTTTTTCCATTTTATATATTTATTTAAAAACTGGAACAGGTTAATTTAATAATAAAAAGTCTGGTGAAAATAATTCTTTAACAATAAAATAAATAAAATAAAAATAAAAAAAAATTAAAAAAAATATTTAGTTGTATTTTAAAAAAATTTTTTTTAATCAATAATAAAATATTTAATTATAAACTTGTTATTTTTTTTAAAGTAGTTTATCTTTTACTATAGATCTTAATAATTATTCTTACTTATGTTTATAGTGGGGAAGAAGGTGGCTATTAAAGATTTATATTTATATTAATAATTTTTTTTCTTGTTTTATTTTTAACATCAAAGATTGTCAATAGTAATTGTAATAGATTTCCTTAGATAAGTTTAAAAATTTTTTTTATAAATCTAATTTTAAGATTTTTTTTTTAATTTTAATTTGAAGGTAGCACGAATTTTTTGGTTTTTCCGTTTCTTTTTTATTTTGCTTAATTTTCTTAACAATATATTTATTTAAAAATGTATATTTTTAAAAATAATTTTTTTTTTCTCATTAAAAGTTTTCTTTTTAAATTATGCAACATAAATATAATTATGATATTTTATTTTTAATTTTTGTATTACCTTTTTTATCTTAAACATAAAATTTAAGAAATTTTAATTATTTCATGTATACAGTGTCGGCCACAATGAAAGCACGAACTTCTATTTCTAAAGGAAAAATGTAATTACAAAAAAATTTTTTCTCTTAAAATTATTAAAATTAAAAATTTTAAATAACTAAAGTAGAATCTAAAATTAAAATAAAACATTAAAAATTGAATAAAAAAATTAAAATTTAAAATTAACAATTAAATTAAAAATTAAAAACAAAATTAAAATAAATAATTAAAATTGAAAAATAAAATAAAAATTAAATATTAAGTTAAAAATTAAAAAAAAATAAAATAAATAATTAAAATTGAAAAATAAAATAAAAATTAAAAATTAAAATTTTAAACTAAAATTAAAAATAATTATTAAATTAAAAATAAAATTAAAAACAAAAATTTTAAACTAAAATTAAAAATAATATATTAAATTAAAATAAAATTAAAAACTAAAATTAAAAATTAAAAGTAGAAATTTAAAATTAAAATTGAAAATTAAACTTAAAAATTATTATTAAAAATTAAAATTTTCAATTTTAAATTAAAAATTAAATAAATAATTAAAAATTAAAATTTTAAATTAACAATTAAAATTAAAGTTTAAATTAAAAAATAAATTTAAAAACTAAAATTAAAAAATAAAATTAAAAATTAAAATAAAAATAAAATTAAAAATTTAAAATTGAAAATTAAAAAATAAAATTAAAAATTAATTTAAAAATAAAAAAAATTAAAATTAAAAATTAAACTAAAAATTATTATTAAAAATTTTAAATAAAAATTAAAATTAAAAATTGAAAGAAAAATTTAAATAAAAATTTAAAATTTAAATTAGAAATTAAAATAAAAAATTAAAAGAAGTTGTGTTTGTGGTTCTAAGAAAAAACCGCTTATCAGAGCTGTAAATGAATCATTCTTTTTTAATTTTAGTTGATTACGAAGTAGTTAAATTTTGATATGTTATCTTTACAACAAAAAACAATTAAATTAAAAATGAATCGATTCAAGCGAATTATGGAAGAAATGAACTTTAATTCATTTCCAATTTTCTAATTCGTTTGAATTAATTCAAAATCAATTCACTTCAAATGAATTGGAAATGAATTTGTAATTCACTTTATTAAATAAATTTGAATTGGAAACAAATTAAATATTATTTTTAGCGTATTCATTTAAATACAAAATTAATTTGAATTTAAAATTCATTTTAATTTAATTTTCAGTTGAGTTTGAAATGAATTGCAATTCATTTTTATCAAATTCATTTGAATTAATTCTAATTTCATTGAATACATTTTTCGGATTAATAGAAAATTTATGATTCATTTACAGCTCTGCCACTTATTTACCCAGTATTATCGCCTTAAAATAATACCTTTTACTGAATTTCTTTGTTTTGTATGTTTTAAAAAATCAATTGAAATGTGACAGTTGGTGCTTCAGTTTTGTCCGTTACTGTATATATATATATATATATTTTTAATATTAATTACATTGTTCAAACTGAAATAGTTTAATTTACTTTTTGTAATTTTCACATTCATTTGTTGGTAATTTTATTTTATTTTAATTAATTTTTTTATCAAGTTTTTTTTTATAATTTAGTGATTTATTTTCTTTTTTGATAACAAGCCATTCTTTCAAGTCCAAATTATTTAGTTTTCTATAATAAAAAGTTTTTAACATTTTTTGTGCAACAATTTGAATTCTTTTTCTTTCGTTTACTTTCTGGTTAACAAAAAAAATTTTTTTTTGTAAAAACAGAAAACACGGTTTTATTTAAATTTTATGGCGTTTTCAGTAAAGAATTAATTTTTTATTATACGACAAATCGAGCATAGATTTAAGTTTATTATTTTCATAATGATATGCAGCTATAAATCAAATAAATACTTTCGGCATAAATAGCTTGACTAGAAATTTAGTGAGTGAAAAAGAAAGCATTGTTAAAACCAGATGTTACTTATTGTATGAAATAACCATGTTAATGGATTCAAGGATGTGATATGCCCATGATAGAATCCATCAGTTAATTTATTTTAATAGAAATTATTGCGCAGCAAGCAAATATTAGAATATACTTTGACACATAATTCCTCACCTTTGAGATAAACGGCACGTTTACCCCAGTCGTATACATACATACATACATACATTCAAGCATTCATGCATACAAGAGCCGTAAATCGCTTACAATTTTACACATACGAGTACATACTTCACTGAAGTGATTTTAAGTCGTTGTTGTTGCAAGCAATTTAAAGAAAAATGAAAAGGGCAACACAATTTTCTTTTTCAATTTCAACAACAACAACTAAGAGTAGATTCGGTGAAGTATCTTAGAAAATGTCCATTGTGTACGTACTTTTGACCAGGGCTGTATATACTCTAGTGATTAAACCACAATATCTTTATTTTTCTTAAGGATAATGAGAGCAAATTCTGGTTGACGACAATATTAGCGATAGTGGGTTGTAATTTATAATTCTAGCCACCCGACTTTTCAAAACAGACAGGCGGTAAGAGAGTCATTGAATACAAATACCTTGAAGGTGCCCATTGTGTACGTACTTTTGGGCAGAGCTGTATATACCCTAGTGACTAAAATAGAATGTTTTCGTTTTTCCTAAGGATAATGAGAGCAAATTCTGGTTGACAACAATATTAGCGATAGTGGGTTGTAATTTATAATTCTGGCCACCCGACTTTTCAAAACAGACAGGCGCTAAGAGAGTCATTGAATACAAATACCTTGAAGATGCCCATTGTGTACGTACTTTTGGACAGAGCTGTATATACCCTAGTGACTAAAACAGAATGTTTTCGTTTTTCCTAAGGATAATGAGAGCAAATTCTGGTTGACAACAATATTAGCGACAACGAGTTGTAATTTATAATTCTAGCCAGCCGACTTTTCAAAACAGACAGACGGTAGGAGAGTCATTGCCCATTGTGTACGTACTTTTAACCAGGGCTATATATACCCTAGTGACTAAAACACAATGTCTTCGTTTTTCCTAAGGATAATGAGAGCAAATTCTGGTTGACGACAATATTAGCGACTATTTATTGTAACTTAAAATTCGAGCCCCCCGACTTTTCAAAACAGACAGGCGGTAAGAGACTTATTGAATGTAAATGAAAATATAAATAAAATACACAGATGCCGAAATAACAAATATCTCCCATTACATCAAATAACATCACTTATTGGTTTACCCTCTAATTACCAATTAAAATTTTATATTAAGCCCGCCTGTAACGTTACACGTTTTGTATAATTTTTAAGTATCTTTCCTTAAGGGTTCAAAATTGCTCCAGCTGTGGTGACACCCTTTAGTTGCTAGCCTTATATATTTATAACTTTTATTTTGCTTTTTTTTATTGGCGGGTATACACGTATACGTTCTGTGTAATTTTTAAATTTTTAGCCTTAACGGCTTAAAAAAATACGTCCGTAAAAATCATATAACGAAACACCCTTTAATTATTAAATTGATTTTTTCTTTATTACTTACTGTTATTGAGAGTGATAGCGTGAGCAACTGTGGAAATTAAGTACAGTTAACGTAACGTAATGCAACATAACGTAACAGCAAATAACGTAACGTAACATAATATAACGTGACGTGACGTAACGTAACGTAACATAACGTAACGTTACTTTACACATAAAAATCTACTTTTAACAATTATAAATTATTGTGTTTTAATGTGGGGCCATTTTATAAGCAGCATTTTTCTATTCAAAAAAAGTTCTAAAAATCGATTCTGCGGACACAAACTAGGCTTGCCAGATGGGCCTGATTTGAACTGATTATTAAGTTTTTTAATGCGCGTCAAGTGTCAAGTGATTTGTCAAGCTGTTTTATAAGTTTATTTTAGTTTTTTGCGAATTATATAATTTGCGGTTTATATAATTTTGTATTTCAAAAACTTAAAAATGAAAATAGCCAAATTATAAAAGCAAATTGCAACTGTTATGTAATTAATAATTGTATTAAAAATGCTCTTAACGCTTTATCTGTTGACGTTGACAACATTGAATTTAGCTCTTCGAATGCGGCTACAAAAAAATTTTAAAATAATGTTTTGAAGTTGCAAACATCGCGTACAAAAGTCTCCTTCGACATGTGCCTATAAGATGGCTTTCACTTCGGCCAGCAATAAAGCGTTTGTTTTATTGTTGGCCGGCAGTAAGAAGATATTGCCGAAAAGTTTTTTTTTTCGGACCAGCACTCAGGGGATGACTCCTACATATGCAAAGCATTGTGCCAGAACTAGGAAATTAGGTTACGGGAAGGAGGAAAGAGGGAGTAGTGTCTGTGAACATTCAGTTTGAATTTTCCCAGATTGAAAGTGACAGGAAAGATCTACGGAGGGATTTTATTCCATATACGGACTATTCTGCTAAAAAACGAATTTTCCCTGTAATGCGTAGTGCGATTCACTGGCCAATCAACCACAAATGGATGTGCTCTCAACGAAAATCGTGTTAAACGCGAAAACGTGTGAGTATCGGGAACAAGTTCCCTAATTTCATTAGAGCACTTTCCATTGTAATAACGATAGAACAGTGAAATACACCCCACATTGCGTCGATGCTCTAGAGAATTAATAGAGTTGGATACCGTACCGTCCCCAATGAGCCTCTTGGCCCTCTCCTGTACGCGGTCGAGTAACTCCAAAATAGACTTTGGAGCGCCGGCCCATACATGAGAGTTGTATTCCATTTTCGGACGGATATAGGTGGTATAGATAGTACGGAGATCGGATGGAGTGAAGTATCTTTTACACCGTTTTAGAAAACCAAGGCACTTGAAAGCTTCCTTAGAAACCTGAAAAATGTGTTTAGTCCATCGAACATCGCACTGAATTTTCATGCCAAGAACATCAAGAGCTTACGACTCCGTAATATCTATATCACCAATAGTAACAGATGCAGCACCATTACCGAACTCAGATCTATGCGTTAGCATGCAACATTGCGTCTTACGAGCATTAAAATCTACTCTATTCACACGACCCCATTCCAAGATCGCCGAAAAGTTCTTTGGGAATTCGTTGCACATGCTATATCCCGATATAGAACTTAAACATGAAGATGATGAATGCACAACTGAAGGTTTATCATTATGTAATGCACTAGTGCCTACAAGTTGCTACATTAGTTTTAGAAAGTGACTTCTGGCAGAACTACATAACATAATGTTTAATCTTATGAACAGTATTCAAAGAATGATAATTTTTATGGAAGCAAAGTTGCTACAACTATGAAATCCTTTTCCCCTGATGAAATAAATACTTTCAAGCAGGGTTCAGAATTTTTCATTTATGAACATTCAAAAGTCAACATTCATGATTTTTTTCATAAATGAGAAATCTAAAAATTTATATTTATTTTTCACACTCATAAACGAACAACAAAAAATGTTCTGGTTATTTTCATACATGAATGCGAACAACAAGAATTATTAGTCTTATTCATATGTGATAAATGATAAATTAGCTACTTCTCATTAATGTTATTTTTCATAAATGTACATGTTAATTTATGAATGTTAAAATTTTATAAAATTTCTCATAAATGAACGTGAAAAAATTTTCTACCTACGATCGCAGTTTACCGTAAAATGTAGTAAAAACACATGGGTACATATTAACTCAAAATACAATATTGCAATATATTCCAGAGTAGAAATTTATTCATGAATGTGCAGCACATGTGCCAAAATTTGTGTACATGCACATGAATATGTGCAACTATTTTTGATTTTAATATGAAGGCACATGACTGTGCATGGACAATAGAAGCACACGCACATGTGCCAAGTGCAAAGTACAGGCACATCTTCATGCACATCATTATACTACGCAGGTCAAATTATTTTCAAATGGGTAAATATTCAACACATACCATAACAACAAAACACTACAATTTATTGTTGTTATTATTGTACTTCTTCGTCTTGCACATACATATATTAATGTGCAAGATCGTGTGCACTCATGTGCCGCACATTTTAAGAGCGGCACATGAAATGTGCCATTCATTTTAAGAGTGGCACATGAAATGTGCCTACGCAAGTTGAACTTGCACATGTGCGTTTAGAAGGCACATACAAAAATTGGCACTTACGCATGTGCATGTGCGTATTTATTTTTTGTGCATATTTGCCTTCATGTGCGTGTGCTGCACATGAGTGTGCAAATCCGTACCCTGATATATTCTAAAAGAAATAAAAAAACATTTTTTTCCTGCATACGCCGACAATTGCGCATTATCATATATGTGCGTTTCTGTACGCGAATGCTTAACGCACATATTTTTACGAACTTTTCATTTATGAAAAATTATCAAAATTGTAAATATTCAAAAATGAACACTTGTGTGTTTCTCATTTTTTCATTTATGGATAGAAAGAAAAAAATAAATCGTCGCATTCACAAATGAGAAAACAAAAAATAATTTGTGGTCTCTCACACATGTATGAGAAGAAGCCGCTTAAAAACGAAATGTACATATTCATACATGTATGAACAGTGAGTGAATACTTCGCTACTCTGCTTTCAAGTAAATGAGTTTCTTAAAATAGCTAGCAGTTATTTAACTAAACGATATAATTTTGGAGAAAAATCAATATGCAATCAAATTTCCTGTTTAAATATAAAAAAGTCTCTTGTGACTTGGAAAAAGCTGTTAGAGCTTCCGCAATTATTAAGTATTTCAAATGACATTGACAATGATAAACTGCATGCCATTTAAAAAAAAATGTGCAAAAAGTATTCTTCAAAATTCAAAAAAAGTTGATCTCATTTGTGTTTTCTATCCCAAAAAGCAATGCCTTTTGTGAAAAGACATTTAATGTTCTAAATAATTTATATGCCAAAGATGGGAATAGAATGTGCTTCAATCTCACAAAAGCCGAACTATTAATAAAAATAAATTTTAATGACAACTGCAAAAACTTTAAAAATTGTTTAACAACACCCGATGGTAGCGAATTAATTTATTTTGTATCTAAGAATACGAAATATATATCCAAAATAAATGGAACCACTATTTTTTTTGGTCTTGTGATAGTACCTATATTTTTCTTAAATAACACCTAAGTTTTCTTAAAAATATATTAAGACTTTTTAAGAATTTTTATTGTTATATTGTTGTTTGTTTCTGCTTATTCAGGAAAAAATTTTTTATATTTTTGAAAACAATAAAATTATTAACAAATTGAAAAAATGTTTCAAAACATTTGTTTCTTTTATATTGCTTCTGTTATTTTTACTTTTTATGATATTTTTGTTTTTATTCTAATAATTTTTATGGAAGAAATAATAAAAAATTAAATAAAAAACAATAGTATGAGAGTTTTTATTTGTCAAGTTTTTTTTTGTTATTTCAAAATCAAGTTTTTTTTTGGTCAATATCAAGCTTTTTGGCAAATTAGATCTGGCAAGCCCAGCACAACCATAAAAATAATAAATTATTAATTCGTTAGTTTCTTCTCGTTAATTCTTTTGAAGACAGTAAAAAAGTGATATTAAAGACAAAATGGGAGATTAATTACTTATTCTAGACTCTCTTGTCTCAACAAACTAGCATGGAGCCCAAGACAGGTAACTTTGTTTTGCATTAAAATCAGTTGACTCATGAAGGTGAGCGATTAAGGAACGTAGTGAAATTATTTCCACTGTAAACAATATGTCTTCCATGATTTTTTATGGTCTGGCACTCATCAATTCTATATGAAAAGACGAATTATATATATTTATGTTTTATAAAATATATATATATATATATATTTAGAACACTATGCATGAAGGTTCCTGCTCTAACATGCATGCACTTGCTTACTTATAAAGAAACATATATTTGATTTAAATCATTGAAATGATGACTAATAATTTAATGCAGAAGTGGTCTTTCAAAATCTGGAAAAACCATGTCAAAGGAAAGCAAACTCAAATCTCTATTAAGAAAATTTTGACGATACTTGCTTGCTATTTCATATTTTGCTCGAATAAACTTCTTTTCTCAAATTCCTTAATTGTTTTAATGCGTTATACTTATAATACTTAAACCATTTAAATGTTAAATAACATTTTTAAACACATTCCTCAAATGTGCCAAATGTTGATAAATGTTCATTAAAAATACTAAAATGTTTACACTTAAATATCGTTTTAAAGAAACTCATTATATCGTTGATACCTTTGGTACAGTTATCGGTTTTAAAACCTTTAAAATTTTCTTTAATAACTATTGGTGTTTTTTTAGTTGTTGCTGCTATAGCAGATTTTATTGTATTTTTGAAAATGTTTGTTGTTGTTGTTGTTTTAGTTGTTGTAACTTTATTAATAACTGGCTCCGGTTCGAGCGTAATCGGTCAAGAAGAATTTTCGGAATCAGAACCACCAAATGAATGCATTGGAAATAATGGATACCAACCGCCAATATGTTGTCCCATATTAATTTTATCCAAATTGACTTCAGTACCTCCTAGGCCTTGATTGTGCTCAAAGCCGACACAGCGTTGCCACACCATTATAACAATGTTGCGACCAAACACATCAGCACTCTGAAAGTGAAAGTAGCAATGGAAAAGTGCAATTCATCAGTTACTTTAAAAACTGAATTGTTGTTAATGAAATTAAAATTAAATCTTTTATTAATAATTTTCTTTTGTTTTTATTTTTAAAATGTCTGGTACTTTTATCAAAATTTACTTAAAAAAATATTTAAAAAGTACGTTTAAGAAGAACTTTTTTGAAATATAGAATTTTTGACACGCTTAACAAGGAATTAAAAAAATTACCCCATTAAAATTAGTATTTTCACTAAAGTATCATCAAAATAAAATGTACTTAATAGTTTTATAAATTTCGAACGCAGTAAATACCTACGAAGAGTACAGAGGAAGTTTGTAGCGTACAGGAAAGTGTATTTCATTTTCCTGCTTTTTTAGTTTCACTATTCAATTTCAAATTGTCATAATTAATAACGAAACTGAAAAATAACAATTAATTTGTTGAAAATTTAAAAAAAAAAATCGTTAATGTACCACTTAATATTGAAAAAGGTACCTTCTGGAAAAGTTAAACAAAATAGTTGCTTGCCACCTCTATACGTGCCTTAAAAAACAGCTTAAAAAATTTTATTTTATAAATCAGTTTTTGAAGATGTTGTTTTGCAAAAATTCCATTTTAAAAAGTACCTTTTGACAGTTTTCGTTTTAAAAAGTGATATTGGAAAAACCGTCAAGTGAAACTATTGAAAGAGTTTCAAATAAAAATTAGTTTTTTGAAAATAACGTTTAAATTTGAAATATCCTTTTAAAAAACAAACAATATTTCAAGAAAAAAGTATCTTTTAAAAAAGTACTTTTTGAAAAAGTACCCTCAGAAACATTTTTCACAAAGACTAATGTTAAAAAAATTGAGGAAGAATAGATAATGTAACTTAAAAAAAAAGTACCTTACAACAAAAAGAGCTGTCTATTTAAAAAGTACCAATTACATTTTAAATAAAAAACCTAATAACAAAATACATCTTAACATTAAATCTTCAGAAAAATAGAATTAACGCAAATATACGCGTTAAAAGTATTTTAAGAGGGAAAATTACTATTAAATAATATTATGTTTATTTCCAAGAATAGAAAAAACTACGAAATAAATAATTTTCAAAAGTACTTTTTTAAAGAAATCACCTTAATATCGATTCTTTTTTAAAATTATATTTAAAAAATATAAAAAAAAACTTTTAAGAAATTGATAAAAAAAGTATTTTTCAAAAAGTAAGCTTTGAAAAGTACCCTTTTAAAAATACATTTATAAAACATATTGTTATTAAATTGACTCTGAAATTTGGTTCAAAAGAATGAAGTTTTTTAGGAAATAATTCTTAAAACAACTGTATGAAAAATCCAATTTCAAAAGTATCTGTTACAAAAACTATCTTTTTATAAAAGTACCTTACATACATAGTGTACGTACATATTGTAGCACTTCTATTTAGAGGAAATTTTTGTTCTAAAATATGTTGCACTCACATATGGACTGGTGTTTTATTAAGGTATAGAAAATTTATATAGAATATAGAAGAAAAATAAAGGGTGTTTTTATAGAGGTAAAAAATTTTAAAGTGGAAGAAAACAAAAATGAATTTTTTTAAATTGACATGAAATTTAGTTTTTTTGAAAGATAATTTTCTGGCATTATAATTTAAATAGGACTTCTGGCATGTGGCTGGCTCGGACATCTAATATGGAGCTCCAATTTTTATGAGATTTTTCAACATTGTGGTATAGCGGCAATAACGCGACAAATGTTACCCTTTAAGTGCTCAATCGTTTTGGGCTTATTGGCATAGACTAGCGACTCTACTGAATCCAATAGAAAATAGTCATGCGGATTAAAATCGCACGATCTTGAAGGGTGATTCATGGATCCGAAACGTTAAACTATACGATTAACAAACATATCTTTCAGTAAATCAATTGTGGCACGAGCTATTTAACATGTTGTACCGTTTTGTTCAAACCAGATGCCCTGCACATCACGGTTGTTCACTTGATGAACGAAAAAGTTAGTAACCATGCCTCTATTCCGGTCGCCATTGACTATACGAATGATTTTACCAACTCAAAAAACTCTACAAACAGCCGGTTTTTCTGGATGTTACCGTGTCTTAACATACACATGGGTTATCATAACCTTAAATACGATAGTTCTGTTTATTCTATTCCAGCAAAAGTGAGCTTCATCGCTAAACAAAATTCGCTTATGAAAACAGGTTCAACGGCAATTTTGTTTTGGGCCGCCCTTTTTACACATATTGGAAGCGTTGTTTAGGCGTTGTAAAACCAAATGTTTAAAATTACTTGACAGCTGACAAAATGGCCGCCAGTTACAAAAATTGTTACCAACTTAAAGTTTTATACCTCTTTAAAAACACCTAAAGGTTTATTATGAAATCTCAATGTTCGCTGTGTTCATCTCTTTTTTAAGATATTTTATCACTTACCTGATATTTTATAGTTTGCTTGTAGATCGGCTCGGCTGCGTGTCGAACCACACGAGTTTTCTTTTTATGACGCAAACGATCACCATCCTTTATGTAGCATTTGACATAAGTGTCTGGCAGAGTTTCACAATCTACTGACACTATTTTGCGTGCACAAATAACCTTAAAATAACAAAATATAAAATAAAATTAAAAAAAATCAAAATAATTTCTAGAAAAGTTTTATTTCGCACTATGATGTCAGGGTGACTAGAATTCCCAAAAATTTTACCTCAACTTCTACGGTTCCCTTAACTTTACTAAAACCCATTTTAAGTTCACCATGGCGTTCGGTTATCAAACGATAGCCTTTGGGATGAATTTGTCCTGGTCCTAGTTGCAAGCCATAGCTGGTCGAAATACCACTGATTGCCGATGAAATCGTCGAAGAGATGTTGCTGGTAGAGTCTGAGAGCGATGAAAGATTTTTTGTACTGCCACTAACAGAACTGGGCACCATACTCTGTTTACGCATTAAAGATGGACTGTCTGTCGAGGGCATGAAACTATTCTTACGTTTTGTTTCTGGACTCTCGTATGTCTCACTGGTGTTACTACTGACAAATATGCTGGCCTTTCGTTGTCGTGCACCTGCACCTGCACCTACACCTGCAGCTGCAGCTGCTGTTATTGTTTCTGTCGAATTCATTGCATAGATGCTGGCTTTGCGTTTTGGACTATCGTTGGTTTTTAAATTAAACATGCTGCCTTTGCGTAAATGTTGTTTTGAATTGTCTTGGGCACCCAAATAGTATTGTCGTTCATTTCCCTGCGATACATTGGTGGCTGATGAAGCTTGCTTTAACATTGACAGAGCCTGTTTGGGTGTGGGCGGTGGTAAATTACCCCCACTACCTTTCCATTTCGGTGAAAAACGTTTGTCTTCTTCATCGGAAGGTGGACTAGTTGCATTGTTGCCAATGCCCACTGGTAGTTGATGCACTGCAGATGGCGCCTGCTGTGCCAAATCATAAACGGAGCTCTTACGACTGCTGGGATTGCTGGGTAAACCAACACGGCTGGTACCTAAATTTAAATTTCTTTTTACTAATTTTAATTTATTTAAAATTATTTTCATTATGAAGTAATTTTTTTAAACAAAATTTTAACATTAGGGACGTCTTATTTTAGTTGTTATTGAACTTTTAAACAATAAAAACAATAAAAACATTAACGGACATGCCAAGAGAAAACATTTTAATTACAACCATTCAATAAATAAAATTTAATATGCATCAACATAAAATTGTGTAGTGGAACCACCCTAATGTAAAATTAATTATTTCAAATACTTACAAATTTTGTGTGGTTAAATACCCAGTTTTGTGGTGAGTTACGAATAAATTGAGAACAATTTATTAATGTATGAATTTATGAAATGTTTTTGTGTATCTGGTGCTTAATTTGATTTCAATATTCTAAGGCCTTGAGGCCACACATTAAACTACTAAGGGAGTTTTTAACAAGAAGTTTGTTTTTCAATTGTGGCAACACCAACAACATGATACTTTTGACATTTAGTTTTTTGACACATTCGTAGTAGATGCATTGGCAATTGTTATAATGATTTCTATTTCGTACGAAAATCTCATCAAAATAATTAAAATCCACTACGAAAATGGTGGTCCTGTTAAAGTTACATTTCATGAAATTCGTGATATTTTCGGACAACATAATCATCCTTCTGAGACCGCTATTAAGAAAGTATTTGATTATTAAATTTGAGTCGCAGGCTCGATACAAAATGTGCAAGCACCAACGCATATTCGATCGGGTCGCTCAATTAAAAACATCGCAGCCGTGAGTCAGTGTTGAAGCAGATCTAAATTTGTCAATTTCTCGACGTTCTCAACCATGCGTGCCATTCAAAACCACCTCATGGCGAATTTTGCGTAAATATTCAACTTTACACGTTTCAACTGGTGCAGGAGTTAAAGCCGACCAATCATTCACATCGCCGTAGATTCGCTCAATTCATTTAGGAACAATTGGCTGGTTTTTCTGAAAAAATCATTTTTTTCAGACGAAGCCCATTTCCACTTATCAGAGAATGTCAGCAAGCAAAATTGCCGCATTTGGACTTCTGAATATCGTAGAGCTCAACCTATCACTATAGGGTGCGCTATGTGGTCTGGTGGTGTGATTTGGCCGTTTTTTTTTTCAAAGATGAGCGTAGAAATGCGGCAACGGTCAATGGATCACGCTATTGCGATATGCTAACAACTCAATTTTGGCCTATTATCGACGAAGTTTCGTATCAATATGTGGTTTTAAAAGGACGGTGCCACATATCACACAGCCAATGAAACGAGCAATTTATTGCAAACCGATCGCATAATTTCACAAAAATCAGCAGTTAAGTGGACAGCCAAATGGTGTGATTTAACACCTCTGGATAATTTTTCGTGGGACTATGTCAAGGACAAAGGCTATACGGAGCCAATCGAATCAATTTCAGCCTTAAAACCCAAAATCCGTGATGTGAATAACGAAATAGGAGCGCCATTTTAACAAAAAGTGATTAAAAACTTTGATGAAACAATCGACATCTGTCAGTGTGGTTGTGGTGGACATTTGCTAGATATTATTTCTTATTTATAATTGCCGAACTTATCTTTTCGTCAGACAATAAAAACTTAATTAAATTTTTTTGTTTTATATTGTTTTAGAAAACAAACTTCTTGTTGAAAACCCCTTTTACATCTAAATGCAGGTAACGGATGGTTTAAGAATGTTAATTGTGAGACACACATTTTCAGCTTTTTATCCAATTTCTTTGTTGCTTCAGTGTTTGACAAATTCAGGGATGGAGAGATAAACAATTGACCTTGAGTTTTTTACAAAGTTGGGTGTTCAAAATCAAACTGTTTGCCGTGCACTTCTTAATCTTTTCAACCAGTATAATCGAGCAAATGTCGACAATCGAAAGGATTGTGAGCAAATTTTAGCGAAATGGGTTTCTAGAAAATGTAAAAACATCTGTGGATGATCATCAATCTCAACGATTGACGACAGAAGTGCCGTCACTGTTAATTCGTCATCATATCCAATATTACTGATGCGAATTTCGATTAAAGATTTGAATTTACACTTTCACAAGATTAAATTGACTGAAGAACTGAAGTCTACTGACTAATTGAAACCTAGTTAATAACACTGAATAGTTGGTTAAACAATCAGAAGTGAAAGGTGCTTTTACACAGAAAACCATTTTCAGCGACGAGGTACGCTTTCACCTCAATCGTTTCGTTAACGGGTAGAATTGTCACATTTAGAGAAATAAGAATCCCCGAATGATGGTTAAAAAGTCGATGCGGTTTATGGGCTGGCGGCATCATCGGGCCGTTCTTTTTCGAAAATGCGATGGGCCAAGCAGTTACGTTGAATGGTGTTCGCTATTGCGACATGATAGCACAGATTTATTTTAGCCTAAAACTGTGGATATGGCTTTGGACAATAATTGCCTTCAACAGGATGTTGCCATTTGTCAAACAGCCAATGAAGCAATGGCTCTTTTTCACAAGAAATTCAATAGCCATGTTATCTCATGTCATGGCGATGTTAATAGGCCGCCATAAGCATGTGACTATAAACCGTTGGACTTGTTTGTTTGGGGATTTAAAAAAAAGTGTATGAACAATGAAAAAGCTATTCATTTGTATATGGTCGGCCAAATAACTTTTTTTGTTGTTGTTTTAAATGCTATAAATAAAACTACACAGCTTCGGCTGTGCGGCACGTAGCGCCGTCCATAAACTAACAGCATTTAGACATATGATGCACAAGACATAGAATAATTCTACATACACCAAAGCACTCGATACAATTTACACCATAACTGAAAATAATGGCTACAAAATCACTACCATCAACAAACTGCTTAGATAATACAACACTTAAAACAGGAATAAGGGAGACAAAGAGACAACACGACGGCACACTTTTACTTACACAGGATCAGAAATATAAGTGCTAACTAAGCTTCTTTACAAATAAGGTTTACTTACAGCATTAAAACCCGGCAACACTCTGAGACATAATCTCAGGACATCGACAGAAACAATTGACAAATTTAGTTCCAGCGTACTTACTTGTTGCAGCAAACATATGAACTTGTATAAGACAAACTGGACAAACACTAAAAACAAGATATGCAGATCACATACGCTCATACAAATGGAAAAGAGAAGACTCCAACTTTGCATTACACGCTGACACTCATGGACATATTCCTATATCCTAGCAAAAAAAGACGAAGCCTAGAAGCATGGAAATCTTCAAAACAAAAACTTTTAACAGTGAAATACAATTTTCGTACGAATTGGATTACTGCATTCGATATCGAAAGCGCTCGCCGTTTACACCGAACGAACAACAGCCAGAAAGGACAGAGAAAGATAAAAACAGTATTTTATTTACTGGCGGACAAAGTCTGAACAATTACAGTGAAATTAAAAACAAACTGGTAAGCATGACCTCAGACACAATTTTTACAACATTAAAGCTACTAATACATTCGAAAAAATGGAAAACACCCTCAGACGGACACACGTACCTAGAAAATAATAACAGATGGACATATTGAAAATTAGCCGTTGCCAATATCCTTCTCTTCAGTTTTTGTGAACAAAAATTCCTTCAACATGGCCCGATAACGATCGCCATTGACTGTAACGGCCACTCCTGAAAAATGACCAAATTATGCCTCTGGACTAAAATCCTCACCAAACAGTGACTCGTTTTGGGTGCGTCGACTATATAATGCATGCGTGCGGGTTTTCTGTGCCCCAAATGTGACAATTTTGCTTGTTTACATACCCGCCAAGATCAATGAGCTTCATATGAAAATATGATTTTTTTTGCAAAATCGACATCTTCTGTAAGTCGATCGCAGGCCCACTTAGCGAAGCGTTGTTCAAGCGTATACACAACCATATTCGTTCAGCGGAAGGCTAAAACTATATATCTGTCAAATCAAACATAAGCTAAGTGTTACCATTAAAGAAATAAGCACTAGTTTGAAAAAAAACGTTAGATGGCGGACGCTATATTTCAGAATCATTAATAATATGGACCAACGGTTAGAGCTATGCTATCACAGCCGTAGCTAGCATTTATTTACATATAATTGTTATAGATCCTTTTATCATTATTGAAGAATATTACGATAATTCTCTGAAAATTTTTCGTTTTTTTTTGCTATTAACAGCGTGCGTTTTGGTTGGACCACTCATTATAAATTTAATAAAAAATTTTACTTGATAAATTGTAAAAAATATTATTGCGTTCAAGTTTGTATGTACGTATATGTATATAAATATCTATCATTTTACAACAATTGTTATTTTATTATTCATGTTTTCTTTTTAGGTCTTCAGTATTATTGTTCAAAGAATGCAATTGGCCATTAGAATGTAAAATAATTTCTATAACTAATTAAATTATGTAAAGTAAATGTAAATATTTGTAATAAATTAATTTTTGGAAAAGAGCATAAATTAATTAAAATTTTAAATTTAAAGTTTGGAACAATATTTACACAAGATTTATGTGAAATAGAAAGCAGATGATTTAAAATTAATTTGGCCAATTTGCCAGTATAAGTACATAGACGAGTACACATACACATGCACACATACGGCAATATAAACATTTGTATGTACACTTTTGCCGTTTTTTTATTTGTTTAAATAACCATTTTTTTATAAAGAGAAATAGCACTTCAGGCAACAATGCCTTTTTAGTCAAGTACCGTGCTACATTCTTTAGGAAAGGGATAGAGAAGAGCTAAAACAGGTGGTAAAAGTAGAAGGATAGTCGGAAATTAACTGTCGTATAAGACAGCACAGCGACCAGTGACATTGCCTTCATCACTGTGCAGCCCCACCGACAGTCAAATTTTATTTTTGTAGTAAAAAAAAACCACGATCTTCGTTGGGAAGACTGACAAGCTAGTGCACTACCTACTAGCCTACAGGGGCACCATTTTGCCTTAAATAGGCTTCAACACGCTTTTGTATATGCGGTGTCACATTTCCCTCTTAAATGTGTTGATATAAAACCCGGCTTGATAATGATGTTAGCGCAACGACAGTGCTCGCCGATCATACCAAGTAAATATATCTGTACCTTCAAATTACTACAGCAAGGTCAACTGATACGACCTGAAGTTATTCGATGTCTAAAATAATTAAATTAAGATATCGCTCGTTGCAAATAAAAAACAGCAACATAATATCGAATTTTTCAACAACAAGTTTGTTTTTAATTTTTTTTTTTTTAAAGAGAAGTAGCACTTCGGACTTCTAAAAAAATTGACCCTTTTGTATGCTTTATGGGTTGGTGAAATTATCGTTCCGTACTTTTTTAAAAACGATGCTGGTTAGAACATTGTAGTGCAATGGTGGCCGCTATAAAGTCATGATTACGAACTTTTTCGTGCCTTAATTAAACAGGTTTCAGTATGACAGCACAACATATCACACAACTCGTGTCACAATTGATTTATGGAAGGCAACGTTAATTATAGTTCTTACTATTCAGATCCATGAATTGGCCCCCAAAATCGTGCGATTGGTTGGACACCGCTGGACTATTTTCTGCAGGGATACGTTAAAACTCTACGGCAATAACTCCCAAACAATTGACAACTTAAAGCAATACATTTGCCGTATTATTGCCGATAAAAGGCCACAAATGTTGGAAAAAGCCCTCGGAAATCGGATCTCTAAATTAAACTACATCTGAGTAGACTGTGGCGGTCATATACCTGAAGTCATATTTAAATTATAATGACCGAAAATTATCTTTCGAACAAAGTAAATTTTTTGTCAATTCAGAAAAATTCATCTTTGATTTATACCATTTCAAAGTTTAAAACCTCTATAAAAAACACTTTTTTATTTGAAATATTTTAACATTATAATTATTAAACTAAACAGGAACCTTTTCTTTTTTTTTTTGATCTTTGCAAATGTAACCTCTTTCTGTTTACTGGGCGCTACAATCGAAATCTAAAGAAATAATTGAAAGATGCCTGCAGCATCAAAGTTGTAAATAACTCACTTTCGAATATTCGTTTTAATTAAAAAGGCTCATTGTATTCGTTTGCAATATTTTATATTTATGAATTTCCTTCAAAAGGCTTTTTATTATTCGATTTCTTTTCTTTTGACATATGACCAGCATGACCGGCATATTGATAATATCGGATTTATCCTACAACACAACTAATAATAGAACAGTGTATGTATGTGTGTGTGTGTGGCCTGAATATATGTTTTATATATATGTATGTAGCATATGTTGTTGGAGTAATGTGCTTAAAAAGATGTCTTTTCAAAAATATTTTTTATTTAATATTTTTTTACCCAAATGACCATTTTTTTACTTGATCAAAAACGATTACGATTGAAAGTTTCGTTTATAACCCAATAACCCAATTACCACACATATGTTTATAAGCTTGTTCCTTCTAAAAAGCCAGATAGTGACACTAAATATTTAGAAATTTTGAAGCGGACTTACTGAAAGGGCCGTAAATAAATAAAATTGGTAAATTTTTTCAAACGGGCTCGTCTTACAAAATATTTCTTTATTATTTTAGATCTGTAGCACTAAAACGCTTCCCGAAAATTAAAATGAGGTTTCGAGTAAAGGCTTAATGGTATAGGACGGGGAAAGTCTCAAAACCTCGAGTAAAGGCTTGATGATACTATAGAAAGTATTTATTAATTATCCTTTAACTGGAGAACAAACGAAGTGACACTTCAGAAGCTACATATGGATGGAGGGGAAAGGGAGGAGACCCCTTGTCCTCCCCATATATGGAAAACAATAGTAGTGATAATTTCTAATAAATATAACATGGTATCATACAGAGTTCTGTGTGAATAACATGTGTTTTCTAGTAAAAGCATGGCGCTATAGGGCCAAAGGAACAGGTAAGCCCTGCAGGATATTATTATTATTTTTCATCTTTATTTCGAGATGATAATTTCTCAATTGGATAGCTAGTACTATGAGAGTGATATATGCTGTCGAGTAAAAAAATTTTTTTTAACAATCAATATATAATAAAAGGTGTTTTTTTAAGCTAGATGAATAGACTCTCGCTTGAACAACGCTACGAAATTATCCAAATTTACTTTGAAAATCAGTCGTCGATTCGCGCAACTTATATACGACTTCGTCATTTTTTTGCATCTGAACAAGCCATTCGTCGAACTGTCGATAGATTTCGTACCACATACTCTCTAGAGGATGCAATAACACCAACACGTCGAAGGAATGTGCGTACTGAAGAGAATATCGCCGCTGTAAACGAAAGAGTGGAAGAAGATCCAAATTTATCAATTCGTCGTCGGTCGCAGGAATTGGGGCTCTGTTCGTCCACTACGTGGAAAATTTTGCGCAAAGATCTCGGCCTACACCCGTATAAGATCCAGCTGGTGCAGGAATTGAAGCCATGAGACCATTATATGCGTCGTTCTTTCGCCGATTGGGCTCTAGAGCAGTTGGCAACTGACCCGTTGTTTTATCGCAAAATTGTGTTCAGCGATGAGGCGCATTTTTGGCTTAACGGGTTTGTTAATAAGCAAAATTGCCGCATATGGAGTAAGACCAATCCACAACAGACCCTACAGACTCCATTACATCCAGAAAAATGCACCGTTTGGTGCGGTTTTCACACTGGTGGCATCATCGGACCTTATTTCTTCAAAAATGAGACGGGAGCTCGCGTTTTTTGTTTGAAAATATAGATGACATTGATCCGGAGGAGATCAATTTACAGTTAAAGAACAAAACGATTTTATTAAAAATATGTATTAGTTTTCTATAACAATTTAATGCTCTTCTTCTAAAGTTTTAACAAAATATTCAAAAGTAGAAAAGAAAAGTTGCTTAAAACTTGTAAATATTACGTTCAAATAAATCCACTTAAATAAAACCTAAAATATTTATGCATAAAATCCCTAAAACAACAACAACAACAACAATAAAATAAATAAATTTATCGAAAATATCATAGTCAGCTTTCAGCTTTCAGTCAGCCATTTTGCGTCGTTTTTTTCCCTGCCAAACAGCCAATACTCAGCATTCAATCAGGCAGGAAAAGCAGATTGTGTAGGTGTGTGTGGGTATGTGGGTGTGTGTGTGTGTTAAGAAAATATATCAATAATTTATGCTTGCAAATAAGTTTTTTGTATTCTTTGGTAACTCATCACTTTTCTGGTTTGATTCCTTTTTTTTGTGCTTGTTTGCAAAAAAGAATTAATAATTTTTTTCATATTTTTCTCTCACCCCGGGTATTGTGTACAGTAGGGTCTCTTTTTATGCGGTTTAATTTTTAAAGGCAATTTTCAAAGTGTGCGACTTATATTTCATTGTGATATCAGGGATTTGTTTCTAGAGAGAGTTTTTGTAATTTTTGGGAATTAACTTTCTGCTGATGACTTGATGGATGTGGGATCTGTGACCGTCAGGAGACTTTTAGATGACCGTCTTGTCTCTATCTGGAGAAGTCAGCGAGAGAAAAGTTATGCGGATAGAGTTACGTATGAATTCATACGTGATCCTACATTCGTAAGGGAACACCTACACGTTCACTTCGGCTTAAGTCTAGGCTTCTAGAGACCGAATACGTTTCTCTGAAAACGTTTTTTCATCAGAGGGACTTGTCTGATTCTTCTGCCTGTGGATGCGGCGCTAGCTGCGATGATTGGGGGCACTTTCCTGTGGAGTATCGCCGGTATGCTATCATTTGGGACTTGGACAGTATGGGCGTTATCAGGTTCGCAAACAGTCATGATATTTGCAGAATTCTGCATAATGCCAGGTCTTTAGGTAGGCTCCGCATGTTTTCCCGTACAGCTTTCCATAGAAGATTAAGGCGGTTATAGTTGGGAGTTCGCTACGCGAGCAATTGCAATTCTGTTGCCTCTGATGACTTTTGAACTGTGCCATGCTATATTTTCCGGTGTAGTTGTTGCTGTGGGTTATTGTTGGTTTCGGTGGTTCTCTTGGATGGTGAGTTAGCGTATGATTTTGCGTCAATTTCCTCTTCTGGACCCATGAAACTATAGGGAGAGTTGCCGCACTACTTGGGATTGTAGAAGATCGCACGTTTGGATTTGACTGGTGACCCCCTCACCAGTTCTGAGTTGTTTAGAACTCAACTCAAAATAAGCTTGTTAATGAGATACGACCGGAGATTCAATTCTGTTACCACGGGTGCCAGGAGTCCCCGGAAATTCGAGCCTGGCATTGATGGGACTCTTCGGAGAGATTTTTGGTGGGTGTGATTGAAACCCAAATAGTGAGTAGGGCGCAAGCCCAGAGCCTAGTTACATCGCAACGGGTGCCGTGGCCCATATAATGGTAGGAATTTTATGTAGGATTTGCTTCTAATCAAGAGGCAGGTCATTTGGAAATGCATGGGTTCGTGTTAGTACTCAAGTTCGGCGTGGAGGCGTTGGTAGGTATATTGTGGTTAGATTACTTTCGTTTTGGTCCGTATGGGCAGGTAACCAGACTATCTATATCACGTCTGATACAATGCAAGCTCGATTTTCGCGACTAATTAAAAGCGAAATCAGAATAATAGAACCCAATTTTTTAAAATCCAATTCCATATCGACATTTAAATTTCTTCAACCAGCCTTCACTGGCATTGAAACCTGAATTGGTTTGATAAATTTTGAAACAAAAATGACTGGCTTTGGATCGCCCAATAACTCTTGATACTGGGAAATTTTTCTACAGAATTTTTTTGCACGTTTAGGTACTCAGCTTTCTCTAAGGTGCAACATTCTCCATGGTCACTTTCTATTGTATGTACGAACTTTGTTAATAAATTTTCTTGTGATATATTGTCGAATCGAAGCCGCAGACATACAAATTCCAATGTGCGGGCATATTAAGTTTATGGAATTTTTACTTTTAATTGTTGAGAAAACGTTAGATTAAAAATATGCTGAACCTTTTCCTAGCTAAATTGAAGATCAAAATCATCCAAAAAGATTAATGTACCAAAAGACGGGGATTTCGCGTTTTCGATTATAGACAGTCCAATCAAATATAAAAGAAGAAATAAAAGTTAAAATTTAAAAAATTAAATCGTCGCGACGACTGGGCCATCGCGAGAATGGTTAGTTGTGACAAGTCATTACAACATCATTCTGAGTTTCGCATTGAAAGCTATGAACTGTAATTATTTGCAATATAATTTTAGCGGGGCTTTGTTCATTTTAGCTCATTAAAGAAGTAGCGAGTTTAACTTTTGGTAATTTCAAAATGGATCGAGATGTTTAAATGTTCTTAATGTCGTAAGTCTAAAGGTTTTAATTGGCTTCAGATCATTACGGAACGTAATCTTACTTTTGCAAGCTAAATAATCTCATTTTTAAGACGATTTTTTTTTTGTTTGTTTTTGTGATTCTCTGTAGAACATATCCTGCGCATTAAACGAGACCCTACTGTAAATGGTTTATTATTCTATTTCTTATTTCTACAAGATTATTAAGCATCACAAAGCAGATATTTTGAGGTTTTTTACAAAAAGTGGTATCGATTTCTTTGTGTATAATCATGTTCGTAGAATGATGAAGACTGACTATTTTTGTATACGAAAAATTCAAATTTACAAAGAAGTTTAACAAGAAAATAAAAAATAGAAATGCAAATTTTGAAAACGTAAAAATTCCATTAAAAATATTTACCCACCAGGGATCAAATTTATGCTTTAACTAGGCCATATCTTTCGATATTTATTTTTATACTTTTACTACCATCAAATGGACTATTTTTTGAAGACTACAGAAGAGACACAAAAACAATAAAAGCATAAACTTTATTTCAATAGTTTCTTCCTTTTCACAAAAAGGCAAAAATTCTATAATTTTGCTATTCAAATTGTCTTTCATAATGTAAACATCGCACTGGTTCCTCTTAAGAGAATTTATACATTTTCAGTTTTTTCATGACAACTCTAATATCAAGAAGAGCAAAATTCTCTTTTAGAAAGAATACATCGATTTCCTGCAACGGCATCATAGGCAATTAGACAGCAGATTTAATTACAAAATTATTAATTTCAAATTGAAAAATGTTTAATCAGATGTGTCCCCAAAAAAACAATCACAAAGCAAATAGTACAAGGGCGGGGGTGGGTAAGGAAAGTCCGTAACACTTTTAATTCCACCTCTTAAATGAAATGGCAACACTGCTTCTCTTAAGAGACTATTGTTGTTGTGGAATCTCGCTTATAAAACGGGGCAAGGACTCATTTATATTGCATTAATTCACCGCAACACACGGGATTCTAAACAACTTGTCACCAAATTTAGCAGTCTTAGTGTGGTATGCGTGATAAGATTTACATCTGCACCTAGCCGTATGGGCCAATATCAGATGGTGGATCATTATTACTGTGGATGAAATGTAGCGTCATCCTCGCTCTAGAAGGCCTTCGCATACGTATATCCTTCGGTCACTCCTAGTTGCAACTTCAAAAGCCCGGAGCAAGCCGCAGCCTTCACTTCTGGTTTAGAACGCATGAAGCTTAATATAATTAAGAACACCACCGCAATCATGCTCACTGGACCTGGACCATTTATTGTGTTTATTGTGAATGATCCGAACTACAAACTCAAACAAGGGCCTCGAAACACACAGTCACCACAATACTCCCGAAGGGTCTACCTCAATAATCAGTCAGAGAACAGCTAAATGCCTAAAGAGACAAATAGTAGAAACTCTGCGGGCTACTGATTCCCGTGGAAATATAGTGGATTATCCAGTTGGCTCCTACTAGCCTTGAAGGGAACTGGGCTCCCTTTTACCCCCGCAAGGCACAAGTCTAGATGGTTGTGTGATCCATAAAGACTTATAATGTGCCCCCGGGGGAGTCTTCGTATGGTATATAGAGACATCTCGCAAAAAACCGAAGCGCAGTCCATAATAACCCACTTTTAAGCCTTTTTTCTGGCCAGTGACTTGATATGACGCCACAAAAAATTATGTTGAGCTATCGCAAAATTTTGGAAGTCGGTTGGAAGACCCGTTTCTCGAAGTCAATTTCTCGCCAAATTTTTATTGTAATAAATCGATGGTTGCGTTTACCATATGTTACATAGAGCCATTCTGTAAAAGCCACATTCCGGCTAAATCAATGTCGTTCATATTTTTAAACGAAAAAATCATTGCTCAAGGTATATCTATCCATCGATTGTGGCTCAAATATTGGCTCTCCAACGATGCCACTAATGTGTAGGTTTTTAGAAAACGGTGCATTTTTTGTTAGACCTGCTAGTGGAGCCTGCTAGTGATTTGTTTCACTCCATGTACGACAATTTTGTTTATTAACACAAAAAAAGAGCCTCGAAACATAATAAAATATCACATCAATTTTTAAACTATGCTCATGCCGAGTCGGCGAAAGAAATACTTTGTGCGTACAAATAGTGTTTTTTAATAAAAATATATAACTTTAAGCAGGCAACACTATTTTAACTGGCGGCCATTTTGTTAGCTGTCAAGTGATTTATGTTTAGAGTATAAAGCGAACACTGATGATGGCAAGTAGCCGAAATCGGTTTATTCACAAATCAAATTTGACGAGGGTCGACGTAAAATCATACCCAAATAAATCTATGTTTAGTTCGGTTTGCTATTTCTGACTGATACCTGACCAAAGCTTCCAAATTGTGCGAATTGCTCCCGATTTTCCCAAACGAATTTTGTTTAGCGATGAAGTTCACTTTTCTTGGAATAGATAAAAAAGGCTGCAGTATTTGGATTGATGATAATCTTTAAGAGTTTGTTGAGGCAACCAGAGAAGCTTAATGTTTTAGGGGCAATTCTGTAAAAGCGATGCTGGTCAGAACTTTATAGTCCGGGTCGTTCAACTGAAAACATCGCAGTTGTAAGCCACAGTCTTGAAGCAGATCTAAATTTGTCAATTCCAGGACATTCCTAACAATTGGGGTTGTGCACAGCGAACTTTGAAGCTTTGCAAGGTTCAACTGGTGCAGGAATTGAAGCTGACCAGCCAGTCACAATGCCATAGATTCGCTCAATTCATTCAGGAACAACCGGTTGGGTTTTCTGAAAAAATCATTTTTTCGTCCGTATGCCAACAAGCAAAATTGCCCCATTTGGGCTTCTAAATCCTAGGGCGATTATTGAGAACCCTTTGCATGCTCAACGTGTCACTGTATGGTGCGCTATGGGTATAGAGCCGTGATAAGGCCATTTTTTTTTCTTTTCGATAATGAGGCTGGAAATGCGGTAACCGTCAATGGATCACGCTATCGCAAGATGTGTGTTAGGATTTACATCAGCACTGAGCCATTTCAATTATTCCACCGCCACAATGCTGCAACCTGAGGGGCCGCACCAACAACCTGCGGGCAACAGATTCACGTGGTGCCAGTGTATGTATAATAAGTCACTGGTCGGGCTTCACAAGTCTTATTTCTGTTCCATTATCGGGCTTCTGTTAGCCCAGACGACTGGTGCCGTCCTTTACCCCCGAAGGCACATGTCAAGATGGGGAAGAGATCTGTTAAGGCTGCCTGCTTAGCGAGTTGCTAACAACTCTATTTTGGCCTATTATTGACAGCATGTAGTTTCAACAGGAGGATGGATGCCACATGTCATGCAGCAGCCCCTCTCCCCCGGGGGCACATTTATCGGTCTTTATAGAATACTTGACTAGCTAGACCTGTGCTGCTGGGGGTATAAGGGAGCCTAATCCCCTGAAGGCAGCAGGGGTCAACTGGAAGCTCCACGTTAATTCCACGGGAATCAGTAGCCCGCAGAGTTTCTGCTATTTGTCTCTTTAGGCATTTAGCTGTTTCTCTGACTGATTATTGAGGTCGGCCCTTTGGGAGTATCGTGGTGGTTGTGGTTTTGCGGCCTCATACAGGTATTGTTTTATGTTGGCCAGAATCATCTGGCCTTTAATAACACCCACTGGTGAATGAGCCAGATCCAGTGAACAGGACAACGTGTGATTAGATTTACATCCGCGCCTGGCCATGAAGCCTTAATCAGATGGTGGATCAAACCAGTGCATAATTTGGAATGTCATGCTCGTCCTAGGAAGCCGAAGCTATAATTCTATGCAACAGAACTTTCTAGTTGCAACTTCGATGATTCCAGAGCAGGGTTGCAAATCATTACTCCTTGGTGAAGAGTTGGAGACTTTTCAACTCCTGTCCAGAACACATGTCTAGCATGCTCACTGGACTGGATCATTCACCTAGCGTGTCATTAACGGCGAAATAATACTGGCCACCATAGAACCATAGACTGATATGGGGCCGCGAAACCACAACCACCACGACACTCCCATAAAGGGCCAACCTTACTAATCAGCCAGAGAACAGTTTAGTGTCTAAAGAGACAAATAACAGAACTCTGCGGGTCACTGATTCCCGTGGAAATAAAGTGGAGTTTCCAGTTGTACCCCTGCTGACTTCAGGGGACTGGGCTCCCTTTTTCCCCCAGTTGCACTGTGTCTACATAGTCGAAGATCTATAAAGACCATATATATGTGCCCCCGAGGGGTCCAGTGAACAGGACAGGAGTTGGATAGTCGCCAGCTCTTCAGCAAGGAGTAGTAGTTTGTAGCCCTGCTCTGGAACCGCTGAAATTGCAACTAGGAAGGACCTGTTGCTTGAATTAGTCTTCGGCCTACTAGGGCATGAGTGGCGGTGCTTTTCACCCACGGTGGTTTAACCACCATCTGATTAAGGCCCACGGCCAGGAGAAGATGTAAATCTTATAACGAAATGTCATGCAGCAGCCAAAGTCCCCCCAGGGGCATATAAATATGGTCTTTATAGAATATTCCACTATCTAGACTCAGTGCAACTGGGTCAACTGGAAACTCCACTTTATTTCTACGGGGATCAGTGACCCGCAGAGTTCATTATTTGTCTCTTTAGACTTATAATAGTTCTCTGGCTGATCATTAAGGTTGGCCCCTATATGGGAGCATCGTGGTGGTTGTGGTTTTGCGGCCCCATAAGGGATTATATGAAATTATGGTGGCCAGGATCATCTCGCTGATAATGACACGCTAAGTGAATGATCCAGTCCAGTGAGCATGCTTGACATGTGTTCTAGACAGGAGTTAGAAAGTCTCCAACTCTTTAGCAAGGTGTGATAGTTTGCAGACCTGCCCTGGAATTATTCAAGTTGCAACTAGGTGGTTCTGTTGCTTAGAATTATGTCTTCGGCTATCTAGGACGTATGTATAACGTTCCAAATTATACAAAGTGGTTTGTCCACCATCTGATTGAGACATCATAGTCAGGCGCGGATGTAAAACAAATCACACTCTGAGCAGCCAAAGTAGCGATCAATTTATTGCAAACCAATTTTACCGATTGCATAATTTCACGACAACCAGCAGTAAAGTGGCCAGCGAGATCATGTGATTGAACACCACTGGATTACTTTTTGTGGGACTATGTTAAGAACAATGTCTATATAGAGCCAATCGAATCAATTTCAGCCTTAAAATTAAAAATTCGTGACAATATAAACGAAATAGAAGCGCCATTTTGTGATTAAAAACTTTGATAAAAGAATCGACATCTGTCAGAGTGACCAGATATCATTTTTCATTCATAATTTCTGAACTTTTCCCTTCTTAATACGATAAAAATTTGAATCTTTTTAATCAAAAAATTTGTTTGTTTTATTTTGTTTTAGAAAACAAACTTCTTGTTAAAAAACCCTTTACAAAAGGAGTACTAAATTAACAAATTTAAATAAAATAATTTCATGATAATTGTTGTAAGAAGTTTTTAATTGGTGTAGTATTTTACACATACAAATGTACGTTTAATGGTATTAGTGCGATAAACAAAATATTTGTTTGGATTTTTTTTTTTTTTATTAAAATTAAATGGGTGTTTGTCAAGTGGCAGGATGTAACACACAAACATGCTCTGAAAAAATATAACTGAATAAATAACTCATGTTATAACACTTAACAAAATAAGCATTGGAAAATATATAAAAATATTTTTAAATAATTCTTACCATCAAAATAGTTTGTTTGCTTAAAATATGTGTTCAATTTAAAAAGTTTTTAAAAAATGATTTTCTTTTTGTATAAATTTTTTTTCCAATTGTTTTTAAATATTTTTCTTTTTCAAGTGTTAAATTTGAATTTTTAAAAATTTTATTTCAGTTGCATCAACATAATTTCAGACGACAAATTATGAGAATAAATTTTTCATACAGATTTTTAACCAAAGCTATTAGCGAAAGATAGCGTGCTTGATGTGTTGGTTTATATTCTTTTTTTTTTTTATTTTTTAATAATTTTCTTATTTAAATTTTGTTATTAATTTTTTAAAATTTTTATTAGCGTGCATTTTATTTAAATTTAGTTATTCACTATTTAGGGATATTTTTGTTATTGTTGTGGTGAATAATAACGATTTTTAGCAGTCCAAGTGTAGGGTGTGTCGAAGCTTTGATAGTGTGACACCGATATTGTAGCTAATAGATTTTATATAGAAAAATTACAAAACAACAATGAAAAGGAAATAAAAAAAACAAACAAACAATAAGAAAATTTTCAAAATTTTGCAAAAATTAAAAATCCAGTTGTGAAAGATATAACAATACGAGACAGTGAGCATGAAATTGAGAAAGAGAGAGTGAGAGAGAAAGAGAGAGAGGGGGAGAGAGAAAGATTAAGATTTATAGATGACAGACATTAAGATGCAGCGCCGGAATACAGGACGATCTCAAATAAATTAAAACAATTAAATTATAAAAACAAAAACAAATAAAATATTTAAAAATTTTTGTTAATTCACAATGGAAGCCTGAATGCTTTTAATTGATCTTAAATGAATAAATAAATAAATTTTTTTGTACTTACGTCGTGAACCCATTCTCTTTATTGGTTGTTCGGTACCTAAACTCATGGCACGCCCTAACTCACCACGCACCGCCTTCAGAGATTTAAGTATTTCATCGGGATCTCTGCGTGCCACTGACGATCGTCGTCGACCCACTAAATATGTGGTCGGAGGTGGAGCCATATCATCATCTCGATTCTTATCAGCATCCTGAAATGATGATCGCCGAGAGCCAGGCAAAGAGCGTGAAAAATCTTTGCCCAACTGATAGACTTCCACCTCCAATGTTTCCGATTGGGATGAACCTCGCCGTGAGCCGGCTATCCATGCATGATCTGGATGCAATAGCGACGTACAATCACCAATCGAATCCACATCATCCGATATGGAACGTTGCATATTATAATCGCGTCTTAACAAACGTGAAACATCGCCTCCTGGACCGCCCGCAGCTATGGAGCCCCGCGGTGAAACACTAGGAGACTTGGACATACTTATACCCCTTAGCCCCTTTGGATCTTCAATGCGACACCAAATGGCACGATCGTCTAGAAAGGCTTGTTGCAATTCAATGCTACATTCACCTAAAAATATCGATTCGGTGTGTGGTACTAAATCCCACAGTTGTATTTCTATATAACGATCCATCAGGCTGTCGCCTTTTATGTGTGTGAATGTTAGGGTGGCATTCCAAATCGGGTTTTGGGCAGGTGGACAAACTTCAGTTTGTTGAACAGAGCCATCGCCGCTACACAAAAAAATAAACAAAATTTATAATTAAAAAAACAAAAAAAAAAGAAAAACAATATAATGCGATAAATAGTACCTTGCTTAAAAGTACGTTTTCTTAAAATTACATTTTATATTAAATTAGCTTCTATGTAACGAAATATTTCCGTAAAAGAAAGCAATTTGGTTGATTATGGAAAGTGATTTAAATAATATTTTTTTTTTTTTTAAAGTACTTTTTATAATATGTGTTAAGTACTGTTTTAGATGTTTCTTTACAAAAGGACCTTGCTATTTTTCAAAAAGCACCTTTGCTGAAAAAGTAGTTTTTGATAAAAGTACTTTTTATCTTTGATGTTTTAAACAACGTTTAAAAAATTTTGCTTTTGGCAGGTAAACAAAAAGTACTTTTAATAAATTATGTTTCATAAAAAGTACATTTTCTCAAGACTAAGTTTTTTATACAACGTTTAAAAAAGTTTCTTTTATTAAAACGTCTGTTAAAAATATACTATTTTTTAAATGGTTTGTTATAAAAAGTACGTTTTGCAATATGTGTTAAGTGCTGTTTTAGAAGTTTATTTATAAAAGAACCCTGATAATTTTTTTTTAAATATATTTTTTAAAAAGCACCTTTGCTAAAAAGGTCTTTTTTGATAAAAGTACTTTTTATCTTTAATTTTTTTAAAGAATATTTAAAAAATGTTGCTTTTAGTAAAACGTGGGTTATTAAAAGTACCTTTTTTTTCACTGGACGTTTCGGTACAAAATGAACCTTTCAACAAAATAATTCTCTTTAAAAAATACTTGTGCTGAAAAAGTAGTTTCCTGATTAAAGTACATTCTTGATAAAAGTACTTTTTTAATTATATTTTTAATAGAATCTAATTTGAAGGAATATTTAAAAAAACCTGCTTTTAGATAAAACGTGGTTACCTTTTATTACTTTTTTTCTAGATGCTTTTTCTTAAAATAACCTTTTCCTAAAATGGCCCCCTTTGCAGGAATATTTTTTTCAAAAAGTACCATTGCTTAAATAGTACATTTAAAAAATACTGCCACTAGGAAACAAGTGGACGTTTAAAACGTTTTATCATTAAAAGTAACTTTTATTACTTTTTTTCTAGATGTTTGTTTATTTAAGCAGTTTTTTTTAAATATTTCCCTTTGCAAAAATATTTTTTTTAAAAAGTATCTTTGCTTAAAGAGTAGTTATTTTAAGTACTTTTTTTAAGGAAGTACTTTTAAAAAAAAGAAGAAAGTACTTTTTCAAAAAAAAGAAGAAAGTTTTTTTTTTTTAAGTACTTAAAAAACTACTCTTTAAGCAAAGATACTTTTTGAAGAAAAAAAGTCCTTTTTTTTAAAAAAAAGTACATGTACAAAGTACATGTACTTGTGAATTAAGGCTTTTCCAAAAAATAACGTTTTTCAACTGTTTTTTATCAAAATAGATTTTTTTATAAAAAACAGTTGAAAAACTTTATTTTTTGGAAAAGCCTTAATTCACAAAAAATGTCTTTTTACTTGAACTATCAAATTTGGTTTGAGTACTCACCATTTCGGCAGAATACGAACTTTGGCATAGGCTTCGGGTAAATTACCATGACCATAAGCTTCATCACGCAATGCCAAATCATCGGCTGCCATTAAGGACACAACCAGTTCACTGCGCTCAGCGTGATACCAAACTTGTATTTGTACTCGACCACTTACTTGTTTTTCTCGGGCAATTTGTTCCTAAGTGGTTGGTTACAAAGGAATTTTATAAAACGAAATTTATAAATAAAATTAAAAAAATAAAAATAAACATTTTTTCAGGTGTTGGGGAAAAGGAGAAGGGAATAAACAAGTAAAAAAATATTAGTAAGAACTTTTGGTGAAAATATAATTTAAATAAATTAATTTTAATTAAAAATAATTCTAATTAGTTTCAATTTAATTTAAATTATTTTATAAAAATTTTTTTTTATATTTTGTTTTATATTTATTAAGGGGAAATTTGCAAAATTACTAAATATAATTAAGTTTTTATTGACTATTTTTTGTTTTTGTTTTTGTTTTTGGAAAATTGCTTTGTAGACTTTATACAGGACGTGTGTGTGTGTGTGTATACACTTGTAATTGTTAGTATTATTATTGTTGTGCAAGTGTAGGTGTCAATTGAAAATAAATTGAAATAAAATTAAAATATTTTATAAAATAAATAGGAAACAAAAATATAATAAAATTAACTTGGCAAATTATATTGAATTTTTTCATCTATATTTATTTTACAACAACAATAATCATGCAATTGAGATATATTTAAAAAATAAAGTATTTATTTTAAATTAATATTGATAGTATCACTATTATATGACTAATTTAGTGTAGTTTTTGTGATGCATAAAATTAATAAAAGGTGTTTTTTTAAGCTAGATAGAACTTTAAATTGTAAAAAGTAACACAAAAAATGAAATTTTGATGAAACATTTTTTTTTATTTGTTTCAGTATACTCTGACAAATCATCATGAATAGACTCTCGCTTGAACAACGCTACGAAATTATCCAAATTTACTTTGAAAATCAGTCGTCGATTCGCGCAACTTATAGACGACTTCGTCATTTTTATGGCGTACATAATCGTGCATCTGAACAAGCCATTCGTCGAACTGTCGATAGATTTCGTACCACATACTCTCTAGAGGATGCAATAACACCAACACGTCGAAGGAATGTGCGTACTGAAGAGAATATCGCCACTGTAAACGAAAGTGTGGAAGAAGATCCAAATTTATCAATTCGTCGTCGGTCGCAGAAATTGGGGCTCTTTCCGTCCACTACGTGGAAAATTTTGTGCAAAGATCTCGGCCTACAACCGTATAAGATCCAGCTGGTGCAGGAATTGAAGCCACGAGACCATTATATGCGTCGTTCTTTCGCCGATTGGGCTCTAGAGCAGTTGGCAACTGAACCGTTGTTTTATCGCAAAATTGTGTTCAGCGATGAGGCGCATTTTTGGCTTAACGGGTTTGTTAATAAGCAAAATTGCCGCATATGGAGTGAGACCAATCCACAACAGACCCTACAGACTCCATTACATCCAGAAAAATGCACCGTTTGGTGCGGTTTTCACGCTGGTGGCATCATCGGACCTTATTTCTTCAAAAATGAGGCCGGAGCTCGCGTTACGGTCAATGGAGATCGTTACCGCACCATGATCAATGATTTTTTGTTTGAAAATATGGATGACATTGATCCGGACGAGATGTAGTTTCAACAGGATGGCGCTACGTGCCATACAGCGAACGCAACCATCGACTTATTGAAATCAAAATTTGGCGATAAGTTGATTTCGAGAAATGGACCTGCCAATTGGCCTCCAAGGTCGTGCGATTTGACACCACTCGACTATTTCCTGTGGGGCTACGTGAAGTCACTGGTTTATGCTGATAAACCAGCAACAATTGACGCCTTGGAGGACAGCATTGTTCGTGTTATTCATGACATACGCCCAGCAGTGCTCGAAAAAGTGGCCCAAAATTGGACGTCCAGAATGCACTTCGTCAAGAACAGCCGCGGTGCCCACATGCCCGAAATCATTTTTAAATGTTAATGTCACGTATTGATCCTTCGAATAAAAAAGAAATTTTGACTACAATTTAATTTTTTGTGTTATTTTTTACAGTTTCAAGTTCTAACAGGCTTAAAAAAACACCCTTTATAACACATTTTTTTTGTGTTTTTAAATTGGTATATATTTTTTTTTAATAAATGTGAGCTTTCAGTTTCCTTGTATGGATGTATCGTATGTAGAACTGTGTTATAATATCAAGGGTTTCACACACAACACCACCCGTTACGCCTGCGGCGATATTAAAGCCGTATAAGGTAAAAGATTTCGTAGCCTAGTGAGTAAATAGCCATTAATTAAACCCAACTTTATATAAGAAATTAGCTTAGTTTGTCTGAGGAGCATAGAAAGTCCCACAGTTGTTTTGAGACCTTGTTTATCATGCAGCGTTATGCCTTCTAGCAAATTCATCAATCATAAATGTCACAAACAAAAAAAATAGCATAAAGGTTATTTGAGCACTAAGTTCCAATAGAAATGACGGGTCCTTGCCATCCGGATCATTAATGAGTAAGGATAAGTCCTGCTCTCCTATCATCATCTCCAGTACAAATATGAAGTTCATAAACGTGTTAGCAAATGATTCTAATCATTGTCATTGTATTAAATAATATTTTAATAAGCAACTAGTGCGGCCTACAGGTCATAACTTCTGGCCTCCTATCATCATATCTCGTACAGATATGAAGCCCATAAAAGGGTTAGCAAATAATTCTAGGCATTGTCATTGTTTTAAATAATATTTTAATAAGCAACTAGCGCGGCGTAGAGGTGATAATATCCTCCTGCACTTGCTATGTCACTAGTAAAATTGGCATCACAAATTCATTGTCGTTTACCAAAGATAAATTTAAAATGGTTTTAGAGCCATATTAAGAGACAATTGCCCTACTTTTTATTATTGCAGAGGCATTCCGGCGTCGTACCACTGTCCTCTTAAACAAGTTTGGTGCCATAGGTCCGTCGTAGTGGTTATTGACTACCAAGTATTTACTCAATAGTTTTATTTCTTTTTAAAGAGAGGTAGCACTTCCGGTAACAATGCCTATTTAGTCAAGTACCGTGCTACATTCTTTAAGAAAGGGATAGAGAAGAGACGAGCCTGGTGGTGAAAGTAGAAGGATAGTTACTTACGGAAGAAAGTAGAAGGATAGTTACTGTCGTATAAGACAGCACAAATGACAAGCGACCATGCCTTCATCACTGAGCAGCCCCACCGACAGTCAATTTTTATTTGTAGTGAAAAAACGCACACATCAAAAAACACCAAGGTCTTTGTTGGGATTCGAACCCACAACCGCCATTTTGGTAAACTAGTACACTACCTACTAGCCTACAGAGGCATCTCAATTGTATCAATTTTTTTATGGTTTAAATGCAGCTCTGTTAGAAATACAACTCCACCTATAAAAAAAGCACATACATAAGCATACAAATCTCAAGCCCTTGTCAAAACAAAATTCCCAATAAAATCAAAATGGAAAAAGTTTTAATTTTTTAACAAAACTTCAAAGAGTGTATCCAAAATGATCGCATTGAATGATATCGATTAACTAAAAGTTATTAATTTTGTCAACACTATTTAAATACAATAATGTGAACTAAGTATTGCCTTTTTTTTACAAAAAAATGTGATACAACTTCATTTTAAAAGTTTCGAAAGATGAATTGACATAAAATTTACTTCATTCGAGATTTTTAAAACAAATCTAGGAAATACAATCTCAACTCCATAGCGACATTTAGAAAATCATTTTGAGATTATAACCTAACATTTTACTGAATTGTGATTTGTGTTAGGCATACCGCTAAGAAATATCCCAAGGAAAACGTTCAACAAGAGTTTAGTAGCTATAATTAATCTCTAAATGTTGGGGATTCAACTATTCCGCTGACAAAGATATTATGAAAATTCATTTCGATTCAATGATATTAAAGGAGGTTGACAATACTGATCAATCGTAAAATACTTTAGAGTAAAGAACAATTGAAAAGAGAATAAGGGTTGTAGTGGCCTGCTAAATCTCTTAGATAATGCCTTTGAGGTGAACATATTGTTATTTGTGACATGTGGCACCGTCCTGCTAAAACCACATGTCAGTGATATTCCCCTTATCAATAATAGGCTACAACGGAGTTTTTAGTAACTCGCGATAGTGTGATTTATTGAACGCTATAGCATTTCCAGCCTTATTTTCGAAAAAAAAAACGATGTAGTCAAGCCTCCAGGCCACATAGCGCACCATGCAGTGACACGTTTAGTATGCAAAGGCTCTAGGATTTTTAGAAGCCCAAATACGGCAATTTTGCTTGTTGACATACCACGACAAGTGAAAATGGGCTCAATGATTTTTTAAGAAAAACCAGCTGGTTATTTCTGAATGAATTGAGCGAATATACGGGGATATGAATGATCGGTCGTCTTAAATTCATACACCAGTTGAACCTTGTAAGGCTTCAAAGTCAAATCCTTACCTTATGGTGGTTTTGGATAACCACAATTCTTGAGGACGTCGAGGAATTGACAAATTTGGATCTGCTTCAATACTGTGGCTAACGGCTGCAATGCTTTCAGTTAAACGACCCGATTGAACACGCACATTTTTTATTGAGCCTGTCGACTAAAATTTAACGACCAAATTCTTAATATTGGTCTCAGAAGGACGATTATGTGGTCTAAAAATATCAGGAATTTTACGAAATGCAACTTTACCAGCCTGTTTAACATTGTAGGGCTTCATTAAAAGGTAAAACATTATAAAAAACAAAAGTACGGTCTGAAGCCGTATTGGCAACGTGGGTATACATAAGTGCTTGTTTGTTTCCTAAACAGAAGATTGGACATAAGTTCATATCCCAACCAAATCTTTTAGTGTAAAGAAACAGCAAGACAAATAAATTGGTTATGGGCTTGTGCAAATGAAATGGTTAAGATGTCTTTTTTCACCCAATTTTGCCTAATTTCGCATTTCAAATAAAGTATTTATTTGGAAATTTACACAAACGAATTTTATGTAAATAGAGACGGCAAGTTAGTTAAGACACACGACTGTAGGTTGTATACATATACAGGCGTATTATATATTTACGTTTTTAAGAAAATTTTAATTTAATTTTATCACTGTTAAATTACTTCTGAGCAATCATCAATCTATCGATTGATAAATTTTTAAAAATCCATTAACGTCTCTTACTCGTGTCGTATGTAAAGATGGCACATTTGTTCTCTAATAAAATCAATCATGGAAACATTTTTTGCGGTTTGAATAAAAAAAAAAATTTTTTTTTGCTTTCACCTGTAGATGACTGATTGCACATGACATAAAATCAATAAAAAGATATTTTTGTTGTTCGAAAATGCGACTGAAATATTTTAGCGTGAGAAATATATGCGAAGTTGTAAAAGTAGTTGTAGCATTAAGAAATTTGTTACAATAATTTTGTTGGAAGAAGAAAAAAAATAAGAGGAATAACGTATAAAAAAGCTGTATAGAAATTCTAAAAATAGAAAACATACATATGTTTAATACACAACGTCTTGTAATGTTGTATTGTTGTATAGTAATACAATAGTTTAGTTTGATCGATGCTCATTATTTTTGAAGAATATTACATTTCCCACAGGGGTTTCTAGGGCCGTGTATTGATCCCACACTACGGATCAAGTCTTTTATCCAAAAACGTTTTATTTTAAATTTAGTTGTATACGCAGTAATCATTGTAAGAAGTTTACTTTCCTTATTATTATTTATTAATGTATAATCATAGTTAATTTAACAAAATTTTTAATAAAATTTTTAAAAATTCTTTTTACAAAATTATAAGTTGAAAGTTAATATAGATAATTCAAATTTTATGTTGTATTTTTTTCATTACAACTATACAACAACTGATATAATCATATTAGTTGTTTGCCATTGTAAACGATGAAGCACTTTAATAAACGATACATGTTAAAAAGAAAGTTTTTGAACAGATCAACAATAACTGCTTAAGAAGATTAGATAGAGATATATTGTAAAATAATACGCAACAAACTTACAAGACTACAGAAAGACTTAACTTTAGATTATCCGAGGTAGAAATAGTTCTAAAATAGTTCTTTGTTTAGGAAATCTCTAGATGTAACATTTCCATGCGTAATTTCATGTATTATGTCCAAAGGATATTATTTCCTGTTGGTTCCAAAAATATTTAAAAGAATATTAATCTTAAAAATGTCTGTTATTTATTTTTAACTTTCTTGGCTGAATATAATTCTCATTTAGTGAATTAAATTTGGGGTACAAAAAACTAGTGTAGACATTAGTAAAATGTAATTTTAGTATTTACTTTTTAATACCTCATCAAATATTTGTCCCTTTAATATTTCCCAAACTTAAGAAGCACAACTAAGGGCTTTTAGAAGCTTTGGACAACAAATAATAGACTTTTGAATACGTAAACCTTTTAATGCACATTCTTTAGAGCATCTTTTGTTTATAAATGTCTTATAAGTAATGAACCTTTTTGATTTTGTTGTTTGCAACTTTTAACTGCATATAATTTTCATTTAGTCTATTAAATTTTTTGAATTAAATTAAATTTTTTGAATTAAATTTAATTATTTTCGAAATTTAAGCAAAATGGTTGTATTTTTACTCGTAGATAAAAAAAGTTTAAAGGATATAGAAGTTACAAATTTAACAGAACATAAAAAAAATATTTTTTTTTTCGCAAAATAGAAAAAATTCCGCTATTTTTATGTGGGTAAAGAATTTTAATCTGGCAATATTTTTTTTAACTGTCGGCCGTTTTGTTTGCTGTCAAGTGATTTATGTTTAGCTTGTTTTGGCATTTCAATAAGACTGACATCTGAACAACGCTTTCAAATTCTGCAAGTTGGGCCCAAAACGAAATTGCCGCTTATCACGCTATTTATAAATTAATTTTAATTAGCTATGGAGCTCACTTTTGTTGAATTGGATACGTCAAAAATCAAACCGATTTTGCTGATAATTCTCAAGGGCATAGTAAGACACCGTCCAAAATAACGAAACATTGTTCAAAAAAACTAGCTGTTTAGTGTATTATATGGGCAGGTGGAATCTTTAAAAACGTTGCTGCTCGTAACATTACAGTCAATAGTGACCGCTATGAAGCCATGATCACTGACATTTTTCGTTTATCAATTGAGTTGTGGTTTCAACAAAACATCACAACATGTCACAGCTCGTGCCACAATTGATTTATGGAAGGAAAAAATTTTGTAACCGCATAGTTTCATGTTTGGAATCCATGAATTGGCCTTCAAGATCGTGGGATTAAACTCCATTCAATTGTTTTCTCTGATGATATGTAAAAACACTAGTTTATGCCGTTAAGTCTGAAAGGGTTTCCCACTTGCTGCCAATGTTTGACGATTCATAATTTACGGTTTTATAAATTTATAGTTTTGTAAGAGAAGTGCCCCTGTAGGCTAGTAGGTAGTGTACTAGCTTGTCAGTATGGGGGTTGTGGGTTCGATTCCCAACGAAGACCTTGGTTTTTTTCACTAAAAAAATAAAAATTGACTGTCGGTGGGGCTGGACAGCGATGAAGGCATAGTCACTGGTCGCTGTGCTGTCTTATACGGCAGTTAATTTCCGACTATCCTTCTACCTTCACCACCTGTTTCATCTCTTCTCTATCTCTTTCCTAAAGAATGTAGCACGGTACTTGATTAAATAGGCATTGTTGCCTGGAGTGTTACTTCTCTTAAAAAAAAAATGTACGACCACAAATGCTAGAAAAAGTCATCAATAATTAAACTTCTGGATTGTAGTCTGAGTCAGTCGTGATTATATTTCGAATCAAGGATTTACCTATATAACTTTTCTTTCTCTCTCTCTCTCTCTCTCTCTCTCTCTCCATTTATTATAGTTTTGTTTATCTTTCTAAAAAAGTAAATTTGATGACAATTTAAAAAATTCATTTTGGTTTTATACATTTTAAGGTTCTATACCTCTATGAAAAATACTCTATATACATTTCTATCTCCTTCTCGCTCTCTATCTCTCTCTCTCTCTATCTCTCTGCAAATATCCGTTAAACCTGATCACTTGATTACAGTTTAATTTAACAATCGCTTCCAATAGGTGACAAGTTATAGTTCATCTGGATTTTAAAAGAACCCTTTCGTATATTTTTTGTCTACTTTTTTTTTAATGATAACATCCTCAAATCATATGTGATGATTTCATTAATAATTTTTATTTGCTATTTACGAATGAGTGAGTATGTGAGAATCGTTTTCTCTGTGGCAAGAAAAACTTTTACAAAAAAAATAAAAATATAAATAAATAAAATATTTTATGCATGATAGCGCAAATAACATATGCATTAACGTACATGTATGTACGTACATGTGGGTGGATGTATGCAAATGGAATAAAATAAAATAAAAACAACCAACAACAACTAATAAATTTGCCAGTGAAACTAAAAGAGGAAGAACAAAAAGAAAGTAAATAAGTATTATTTAAATGCATAAAATACTTTTACACCACATTTGTACACAGATATTACAACAATTTACATACATTTTTACTTAAATTACTCTTTCATATGCAAAAATAAAAACACAAAAACGACACAATTAAACAACATTGAAGTGCAACGTCAGTTAATGAGTTCATAATTCTTATGCTACAAATTAAATACATTTAAAGTCTTAAATCTTAAAATAAAGTTTTTATTTTTTATTTGTTTTGTTGTTGTATTTATAAATAAGATAAAATGTGTTTTTGTTTTTTTTTTTTTATTTTGTTATTTAATTACAGAAAAGTGAAATTTGAAATGATTTTTTTATTTTTGCCAGCAAACAAAGGAGACTGATCTTAACAAAGAAAAAATATGAAATCGAACTTTAAGAATTAATATTTGTTTGATAGTTTGAATATAAAAAGATTTTTAAGTTGTCCTCTGCAAGATATAAATTAGTCGCCATTTTGGTGGCCTTGAAAATAGAACAAATTTGATAGCATGGGGTTGAGTGTTGGTACAAATGAAGCCATGAACGGCATAGAGTTCTTAGTTTAGATAATTGAACATCAGGAAGTGGATGCCGCCCTTTCGAATTATACCAGTCTAAGCGATAACACATATTTTCCCTTAAATGGCTAAAATTACCACGTTTAGAGTTCGGCGAATTAATTGGAAAACAATAAATACACCCACGACGTGTTACTGTTTGATGTGGGTATTTGGTTGGAGGTACCGTTGAATAATACTTTAGAAAATGAGGTCCCCCCCGGGGGCACATTATAGTCTTTTTGCAACCTACTATTCCATTTAGATTGATGTCTTGCGGGGTAAAAGGGAGCCCAGGCCCCTCAAAGGCTAGTAGGAGTCACCTGGACAATCCACATATTTCCACGGGAAATCAGTTGCCCCAGAGTACACTATTTGTTCTCTTTAGACAATGATGTGCTCTGACTGGTTATTGAGGTTGGCCCCTATATGGGAGTATCGTGGTGGTTGTGGTTTCGGACCCTCGTGAGAGTTTGTGGGTCGGACCATTCAAATTAACACAATGAATGGTTCAGGTCCAGTGAGTATGAATGCTGGCGTGTTCTTGATAAATAAGAGCTTCATGCGTTCTGGACCAGGAGTTGGAAAGTCTCCAACTCCTCAGCAAGGAGTGAGGGCACAGCCTACTCCGGACTTTCTAAATTGCTACTAGGAGTGACTGGAGGATATACGTATCCGAAGGCCTTCTAGGGCGTGGTTGGTGTCCAATCAACCAAGTGGTTTGACCACCATCTGATTATGTCTATATAGTCGGTGCAGATGTAAATCAAATCACGCTTTAGAAAATGAGGTCCCCCCGGGGGCACATAAGTCTTTATAGAACTTCGACTATCTAGACACAGTGCAACTGGGGGAAAAGGGGAGCCCAGTCCCCTGAAGTCAGCAGGGATACAACTGGAAACTCCACTTTATTTCCACGGGAATCAGTAAGCCGCAGAGTTTGTTATTTGTCTCTTTAGGCATTTAGCAGTTCTCTGACTGATTATTGAGGTTGGCCCTTTATGGGAATATCGTGGTGGTTGTGGTTTCGCGGCCCCATATCAGGTCTTAGGTTAAATATGGTGGCCACGATCATTTCGCCGTTAATGACACGCTAGGTGAAGATCCAGTCCAGTGAGCATGCTAGACATGTGTTTTGGACAGGAGTTGGAAATTCTCCAACTCTTAAGAAAGCAGTGATGATTTGCAGCCCTGCTCTGGAATCATCGAAGTTGCAACTAGAAAGTTCTGTTGCATAGAATTATAGCTTCGGCTTCCTAGGACGAGCATGACGTTCCAAATTATGCAGTGGTTTGTTCCACCATCTGATTAAGGCTTCATGGCCAGGCGCGGATATAAATCGAATCACACAGTTTAGAAAATGAGGCTGTTAAAGTAACTGTTACTGATATTTAATATTGCGACATAATAATGCAGCTATTTCTGTCGATATTAAAAGCTATCGATGGGGGTATAATCGCATTTGATTTCACACAAATAAATCAGGTAAAACAATTCAATTATTGTTTGAGACTGCATTCTATTTCCCTCTCTCTCTCTCTTGTTTCGGTGATTAAAGTCAAAACTGTATGTCAATAAGCGATAAAGGCCCGTGCAGTAAAATTATACGCTGCGTCAACGACTTGCCTAGAAAGATCATGAAAAATTTCAAAACAAATGACTACGTATGTGGCAGTAAAGCTATGGAGGCCCATTGCACCTATTAATTCAATGCAAAACTGAAAAGCGAAACACACAAAACAGTTCAAACAAATAGTATAACCTTTCGAGGTCAAATATCTCGAAACACATTAATGCTTAGCGCTTAAATGGGCAGAGCCAAGATTTCATTAAATTTTAAATTTTTACATAAATTGTACACGTGCTAAAATTGCACAACAAAATAAAGATAAAACTTAAAGGGTGCCTCCACAGTGGCATTTTATTTTTTTATTTACATAAACTTATCTTTAAATCTAAATCTAAATTCAGAGTATAAAAATACTATAGTAAAATACTATAGAGAAAACTTCAAAAAATTTTAACAAAAAATTAAAGGGTGTTCCCATATGCACGTTATTTATATGGAAAAATTATTTGTTTTTAACCGACCGACCCTGAATATTTACAAAATACAGGCTATACGCACAAGTTTTGAAATTTATACCTAAAAATTAAAGGGTAGACCCATAGAGATATTATTTCTATGTATAAGAATCATTTGCTTTTAAACCGTTATAGACAAACATTTAAAATTTACACGATATCCACTTTATGGATACGTTTTAAAACCGAAACCTAATATTTAAAGGGTGTCCTCATAGAAGCATTATTTATATATTTGTTTAGTTTTATATCATCATAGAGAGACATTTAAAACTGACTCGATATCTGCTATACGGAGAATTACGAAGAAAGAAACAATATTAAAGGGTGTTTTTATAGAGATATTATTTGTATGTATACGTTCTTTTCTTGTGTACCATAATTGAAGGTTTTTTAAAGTTTATACGATATTCACTACATGGATAACTTTTAAACCCAAAACCTAAAAATTAAAGGGTGTCGCGATGAGGATATTATTTGTATGTATGCGTTCATTTTTTTTAAACCATAAGAGACAGACATTTAAAATTTAGATAATATTCGCTATATGGAAAAGTTTTCAAACAGTAATTTTTATTAAAGGGTGTCCCAATAGGCGGATTACTTAGGCCTCTTTCTTTATACCGTCATTGAAAGACATTTAAAGCAGACTTGACTATATCTGATCATTTTTCGTTATAGGCAGATACAAAGCGTGCCTAATCTAAGGGTGTCACCATGGATTATTTCATTTTGCCATATATTGTTTTGACTTTTGAACCCTTATCGATATTTGCATATCGCAAATTTTTAACAATATATAATCAAAAAAAAGTATATTTTTAAAGGGTGGCCCATATATGGTTTGTAAGTCATTGTGATACATAAATTTGACTGAAGCTTGGAGTAACTGCTACACAATAGAAGTGCTATGAGGTAAAATAAGCTGGCAACGTTGGGAATATGATTTTGAAATTCGAAGTGTTGCCACACACACACCTTTTTTATTCTTCGGATTTGATTTCGGTTTGATTTTCGGAATGACTTGAGAAGCTTTAAGACCTAATGGATACTTTACTTGAGAGCAAAGTTAAAATCAGATGTTATCAAATCAAACCTCTCAGATGGGCGTAGCTCGACCTTCTACATTTTTCTCTAAATGACAGCGCCATGTCAGTTATGAAATTTACAATCGTCTTTACATTTGCCTTCGAATGCAATTCGACAGTTGGGAATCTTGAAGACAGATTGTAAATTATTTTTAAATTCTTATTCTGTATTACTTGTAGCATTTTAAGGTGTGATTTAGCACATTCATACCAGATTTGGCAGCCATACGTAAGAATTGGTCTTATGCACATTTTAAAAAGTAGTAATTTATTTTTAAAATTTAATTTTGACTTCCTATTCAAAATGGGATACAAAGATCGTCCGCATCTGATTGCTCTAAGACGTGCACTCTCAATGTGCTCTTTGAAACTCAGTTTCTGGTCCAAAATAACTCCAAGATATTTTACGGATTTTGTGAACTCTATTTCATTACCTTGAATCCTGAGATTTTTAGTAGGAACTCTCCTAGGAGACTTGTTGTAGGGAAACAGAATGACCTAAAATTAATCTTCATTAATCTTTATTTTCCATTTAGAAAAATATTTTGTAGTTGTTATCAAAGCGTTCTGAATCCTATTCACAATTGAATTCGAAACTTTACCGTGACAGATTATTCCGCTGTCATCAGCATAAAATGCCACGTCGTTGCCTCTGGAAATTTTGAAATCGGAAATGTACAGAGAATAAAGCAATGGTGATAGAACAGAACCTTGGGGAACACCAGCTGGTATGTTACGCAGGGTTGATTGATTTCCTTCAACATCAACCAAAAACTTTCTGTCCTTAAGGAAATTCTTTAGAAGTTTTGTTAGGTATAAGGGAATATTCATTTTGTTAAGCTTGTATAAGAGGCCTTTGTGCCAGATAGAATCAAAGGCCTTTTCCACATCTAGTAGTAGGATGCCAGTAGAGTACCTCCGGTTTTTGTTTGATTTAATAATATTAACCATTCTCTTAATCTGATGCACGGTAGAGTGTTCCGCTCTGAAACCGAACTGATAACGATGAATCAGGTTATTATCCTCTACAAATGATTGGAGTCGATGATGAATAATTTTTTCAAATAATTTCCCCAAGGAGTTTAATAGGCTTATTGGACGGTAATTCGATGGAAATCTTGCATCCTTGCCTTTCTTCAAGATTGGTATAACCTTAGCTGTTTTAAAGGTACTTGGAAAGTAAGAGTTTATGATGCAGAAATTGTGATTTTATTTATCTTTATTTCTTTAGACCTTGAAAAATTCTTATTTTTGTATATCGAGCTTAAAAGAGATTGTGACGAAACAAAAATAACAACAACAATTAAAAGTATCGGGGCTGCACTATATATCAACTAAATGATCAGGATTTTTTTAAAGCGTTTTGTTAACCTAAAGTATGGATACAGGGGCACGAGTATTTTATGTACTTAAAGATCTATTAATTTCATTGCTAACTTAAATAAAATCTCTTTTATATCTCATGTTAAATTTTGAAGAGCTTAATGCTAGCAGATTTTAAATATAGTGTTGCTCTTTACTGGAAGTGAATTATGCTTCTGATTAAATTTAATTAATTATTAATTTTTGATTGAATTTAAAAATAAACAGTTCTAGTTATAAGATCAATAGCTGTTGTTTGCCGGTTTTTTTGTTTTGTTCACTTAAAGGTTATTGAATATTAAAAATTATTGAAATAAATAAAATATTTTTATTGAATTTTTTTACAAATATTGTTTTTTTTTAATTATAATTACAAAAAAGAAAAAAAAATAAACTCTTTATGCATTATATTTATGTCATTCAATTTGATTTCGTCTGTTCAAACTCTAGCCATATCAATTCAATTCATATAAATCAATCAATATTCTAAAATATATCAATACACTATTGCAATAAATTCCTATGGAATTTTAGGTTTTTATTTAAAAATTAAAATAATATTTATTTAGTTTAAATTAAATAAAATTTATGAAAAAAAATTTTAGCTTACAAAATTGAATAATTTTATTTTTACACTTTAAAATTTTTTTCTATTTAATGTAGCAATAATAATAGTATTAATAAAAAGTAAAACTAGAAACGATATTTTATAAACATTTTTATTTAATTTATAAAATTTTCTAAGTATTCAAAATTCAAAAAAAAATATGTTTAAATTAATTAAGTTAACTCGTGCCAGCTGGGGTTACAATTTACATTTACAAAAAAGGAGCAACACAATAAATCACAAAAAGAAAATTAAAAAAATTATACAACAAAAACAACAACAAGAAGAAGATAAAATAGTTATTGTTAATAATCAAAGGAAATAAAGGAAAAAAAATATTAAAAAAAAATTTTGTTAAGTGTATTTCATAATTGTCAAGTGTAATGAGAGATTTGTTTTGCTTCATCAATTTTGCCAGGACATTTTAGTGTTTTAGAAAATACTAGACAGAGGATTTTATTTACAAAGTGCTAAAAGTGGAAAGATTTCACGCATTTTTTCAAAGAGGATTAGAAAAGGTGTTAATCTAGTTATTGTGAAAGAGAACAACTAAAAACTATTTAAAAGGAAGAAAATTTTCTAAAATGCATTCAATTTCTACTTTTTTGATACCTACTTGGATTTTTGTCTAATATTTCCTTTTATAAAAATTCATTCTGTTTTTTCTAAAAATTTAATTATTATATTTTAATTAGGCTTAAATTCGTTAATATTTGTAATTAATTATAAAGAGTACGATAAAAAGAAAATTTAAATAACCAAAGACTTTAAATAATTTTTTTCTTTTTTCACCTAATATTTCTGATCTTAGGCCTAACTGAAAAATAACAAAAATTCATTTGTAAAAGTAATTCAGATAAAATACAATTAATTTAGTTCAAAATTTATTTGCTTTAATTTAGAAAATAAAAAAAAATTATTTTTAATATCAGACTGAAGTTAAAAAAAATTGTATATGCTATATAGGGTGTTTTTTGCAGAGGTATACAAATTTTAGATAATTTGAGGGCTATAACAGTATCTAATGTTATCGGCATTGGGTTTGAAATCGACAAAAATACTCTGGTTTCATGAAATCTAATCATAAAGATTTTGTGCTCAAACTGGAATTATGGTCGCTTAAAATTGTCACAGAATCTAGTGTCGTTGTTGTTTTTTTGTTTTATACGAAATAAACCCATCAGCTGGCAGCTGTCAATTTTCCATTTGTGAAATTTTATTTTAATGTTTGAAGATAATTATTTTGCAAAAATATAAGTTTATTTATATCGGGTGGACAAATTTGAGGTTAGGAAGTAAATTATCTGTGAAATGGTTTTACATTTTTTTTTTTTGCTTGCTCCGCCAGTGAATAAACTATTGATTTCAAATCCTCCTCTTAACGTTTATCCTGCCCGTTTGTTCGCAAATGGCGAGAGTTTTCGATGTGAAGATATCATTTTTCGGCATTTTTCGTTGTATTACGTACTCGTGCTGGCAAATGGCACTGGCCATTAAGACGTTAAGAAGCGAAATTGAAAACAATATCTGTGAAATGATTTAATGTCAAGTATTGTACTGATAGGAAATTTTAAGCATAGAACGTTACACTCTCCAGCAAAGAATTTTTAATTGTGAAAATTTACTATTTGCTTGCATAACTTAAAAAAATTCGAATAGCTTTTTCTCTTAATTAGGCTCCTTCTAAAATTGCTGAGTGTAATTTAATCGCTCAATTCGAAGCACACGATATTGTGGCCATAGTGAGGCAAACATAGCAAACAGCAAAGTGTTGAAAATGAGCCTAGAACATCAAATAGTCGACGTTCACCACAATTGGGCATCACTAGAGGCCCATTCACGCTTATAAAGCTTAACTCCTTCAAAAATTAAAACCAACCGGCCATTGTTTGTGTGAAAGCAACACACTTTTCAATAAAATCATCTTTAGCGATGAAGCTCATTTGCCATTAGGCCACTTATTGCATACAAGGCTTACAAAATACGCAAACACACTTGAAAAACCATTTCATCCAAAGAAAGTGATGGTATTCTGCAGTTATGAAGTTAGGCGACATCGTCAGCCCGTTTTTGTTCGAAAATAAGCAAAGAAAGGCCGTCACCGGGACTTCTTTGCGCTACCAAAAGCTAATTTTTCAAATTGGTGATGTCAATTAGCCGATTTAACGCCACTGGATTATTTCCTTGAGGGCAATTTGAAAGACCGGATTTACGTGAACAACCCACAAACAAATGAAGTTTTGAAAGATGGCGCAATAAGCAAAGCTTTATTCTAAAATTTGTTTCTTCGAAATTTGTGAAGAGGGCGGTCGTGTTAGAGGTGGATGCCCGGATACCTATATTTCTAGAAGGCCTACATACCATCCACAGTGGTAATGATCTACCATCTGATTAGAGCTCACGGCCAGGTGCAGATGTAAATCTAATCACGTCATTTCTACATAATATTGGTATCAATAAAGCGGCTGTTGTCAAAAAAAAACGTGTGTTAATTTACTTTCTAACCTCAAATTTGCTCAACCATTTTCTCGTTGTAACTTTCATTATTTACTTGTTTATACGTTAATCACGGCTGAGCGGGTGAATTGGTTTTAAATTTAAGATTTGAAAGTGTGCGGCTGTGTTGTTTTCCAAAATTTCAACCGAGAAATAAGGTGAGGGGAAAAAGGATTTTAATATACATCTAAAACGATTTTAATGATATTTATAATACGGATAGTTCGATACTAAAACGATTCAAAATACGGAACCAAAGAATGAGGGAAAAACAGGAATTTTTCTGCATCTAAAACGATTGTAATGAAATTTGAAATTTCGAACTGTGTGTCTTTTTTTACCTTCGGAAAGAAATATCGGACGCTGCTCTGCATCTGAAAAGATTTTAATAAATTTTAAACCAGAAGCAGATTTTTGTCATACCTTGCGGTGAAAACCGTCGTTAGTGGCATTTTGTTTGGTACGAATGGCGAGCGTTTTCGATACGATGATATCATTATCAAGCCATGTTTAAGATAGCTCTGTACGAGTGAAACCTCTCGTCTCCCCTCTGTTACTGTTTTCGTACATGAAAACTCCCTACCGATTTTACTGAAACCTTTTGTCTATTTTTTTGAACCTCTCGTCTCGCCCCCGAGGGCTGTTCTCAGACTGATTATTGAGGTTGGCACTTCGGGAGTATCGTGGTGGTTGTGGTTTCGAGGCCTTCGTTTGAGTTGTGTGTGTCGGATCATTCACAATGAACACAATGAATGGTATAGGTAACTGGACCATTGCCGTTGTGTTCTTAAATTTTTTAAGCTTCATGCGTTCCGGATCAGGAGTTGAAAAGTCTCCAACTCTTCAGCAAGTAGTGAAGGCTGCGGCCTGCTTCAGGCTTTTGAAATTGCAACTAGGAGTGACAGGAGGATATATGTATCTGGAGGCCTTCTAGGGCGAGGATGACGCTACATTTAATTTACAGTGGTATGATCCACCATCTGGCTATGGCTTACATAGCTAGGTACAGATTTAAATCTTATCACGCATGAACCTCACGCCATTGACTTGTAGATAGGGTCTGACAGGAGGAAGCAAGTTTCTTAATGCTTTAAATGCAAAATTAATTTTTCGAGATTAAAATTTGTTTCCTGCAGACTTTAGGAAGGAGCTAATCAGTGTCTACAGAAGGCAAAAATCACACAACACAGAGTGGAAACATTCATATCATATCATATATACCCACTGTAAATAAATTACACCCTTTTCTGTACTCTATCGTCAAAAAAAATACCGCTTTAAAAAACAATTTTCGGTAAATTTTGAGTTGGCCCCCCTTTAAAGGAACCACTGCGATATGTGAAAGTAAAATAAATAAGAAGAAAAATCAACTCAATTGCACTTTGCATGCATGAGGACTCCTGGGCATGCATTAGAATATTTTTATTTATTTTTTTTTATTGTTTTTAAGAATTAAATTATGTTTTCTTTTTTACTATTTATAAATTTTCTAATAAAAATAAATTGAAATTTTTGCACTAAAGGGATATGCATATGCAAATTTGTATGTTATAATTTTTTAAAAAGACAGATAGTAAATTGATATTTTATTGTACAACTAGCAAGAATAATACTATTTCAAAAGCATTATTTAGCAGAATATTTTATAAAATTTATTTCAAATAGATTTAAGTGTGATTAAGTATTTACAGATGTAATAAGAATTAAAAAAAAAATAATATCTGAAAAAAAATAATAAATTAGAAAAATTGAAAAAGAAAGAAATTAAAAAAAAAATGGCATATAGATATTAATTGTACAGGAATAAGTAAAGAAACAGTAAATAAAAATATAAAAAAATAATTATTTGTTTTAAATTTTTTATTATAAATTTTCCTCTCTAAATTACAGCTAATTTATTAATTAAAAAAAAATAATTATAATAAGTATTTTACCATTTAGAATTTTAACAGCCAGGAGCATTAGCAAGGAGCACGTAGTACCAGCTAGAAATACAGGCTTCGTTACATCCACTTTAGAAAAAAATCCAGCGTAGTCTTGACTGCTGTTGATGTTAACAATACTGTCTATCTGCTCTTAAAAAATATATATATATATATTGTATGTAATACGAGGTCAGTCTTAAAATTACACAAACTCGTATAAAAAAAATGTATGTGACTTTAGCAGATACAAAAATCAACTAAAGACGCTGATTATATTTTACCAATGATGTGGACAAGCTATTTTCAAATTTAAGAATATCACGATGTTGAGGATATGGTTGCCAGATTTATTTAAAAAACATTAAAATGGTCTTTCGAGTTCATTCAACATTTTAAGCTTGATTTCGCTAATAAATTTGGAATTGTATGCTGTGCTTACTCATTTTAAAATGATAAAAATGGCGACAAAGTATTTACGTAAAATTCCTTGGGTTTTTGTTTTTCCCTCTGCTAATGGCCATCAAAGGCTAGACCGCGCTTTATTTTGATATAATGTTGAAAATTTTGAAAAAAAATAAAAGGAAATTTTTTGTGATTTACTAAATTTGTCGACCTAATGAGATCAAGTGATGGCTATTTAAATCCGTTAAGGATACTGCAATATTTACTTTGGGGGTTAAAGAATAAATGGTAACTTATACCAGTATAAGTTCGTCCCACAGCAATAATTATGATGGGAATTGACAACAAGATCTATTGGATACGCGTAGGACTACAAAATTTTACTAGAAACATCGCATCTTCCGCAAATATTTATTTCGCTATCCTTAATCCTCCTACCCTTGAATGTAAAAGCATATGTTTCTCCAATTCAAAGTGGTCACACGGTTCTAGAGACATCTACAAAGAAGCTTTAGTAAATGTACCAGCCAATAAGGTCAGTGATGAGCTTAACGGTTGTTTATGAGAGTAATATAAAAAACTCATTTTTTTAAAGCATCTCTATAATTAGTTTGTGTTGTAGCCCTCTTTAAAACAAGCCAAGCCTTTTGTAACCCAGGCTTTTTGGAGGTTAATGCATATTGATTACCTTAAAATATTTTCGTCATTGTTGTAAGTTGATTGAAGAAATTAATTAAGAAATAACACGATTTTCCCACAAAAAGTATCATGATAATGGGCCGGTTTTTAATCCTTAGCCGAGGTAGTAACTTTGTGTAAAAAGATGTGCGTTAAAGGACAAGTTCAATATTGAAATACCTGTCCATTTTAAACGTCTTGAGCAAGTTGATATGAAAGGGACTTATATGGAGCAATAAAATACTTTTACTTCACAGAAAGTACTTAAGTTCCAAAAAGTTGTTAAAGAAAGTTTTCTGGTTTGAATCCAACTAGATGAGAATACATTTGCCTATTATGTACCGCTCGTTTATACAACAGATGTCGCTAATCATGTAGTGTAAATTTAGATAATTTTTAGCTTTTAAAAGAAAAATAAGAAAATGGTCCTACGAATCGTAATGTTTAAAGTTGCCACTCAATGAGAATTTATACTATGCGGCGCTGCTAATACAATTGAAAAAAAGACTGTCAGGCACTGACATTAAATCTTCATCATCGTTGTGGTTTTAGCAAATTCTTATTGGGAAAATGTTACGCAGGAGCCGTCTAGACTATGATGGGGACTTTGTTAAAGCTGTGATGATGCAAAAATTTGCACTCATCTGTAGTTTGTGATTGCAATCACAGTAATTAATGTTTACATACTTGCGACTATGATATCCTTACACTAGTTATGAACGTCTTACCTCTAAGAGAAGAGAAACACGCAGCTCACTGTTATTGAAGCGTCGTATTCATAAGAGTTAAATATTATATAAGTGGGTAAATTTGCGATTAGGAAATAAAATGGCATAAAACACACCCTGCATTTTGACAAATTTTATTGACACCAATGTAAACCAGAAATATGGAAATGAAAAATAAAATATGTTGTCCGATAAATGTCCACTCGTTAGTGTGTGGGCAGATGCCCGCTCTTTTCATAAAATTTTGCAAAGCTTTGTTTATCTCGTCCATGCAGCGGTGGATGTAAACCAGGTCTGGCTACAAAGAAATAATCCAGCGGCTTTAAATGAGAATAACACAGCGGCCAATTGACATTGCCAAATCGAAAAATTACGTGAACTTTAAATTTCTCATGCAATAATTGAAGTGTTTGGGTGGGTGTGTGGCATAGGGCGCCCTCTTGCGGAAACCAAAGGTTACTGATGTCAACATTAGTCAATTGTGGCTACAAAAAATTGGTTGTCACTGTTTAATAGCGCAGACAATTTACAGTAACGGCGTGTATTGCCAACGGTGCCATACAGTTATTTTCCTTAGATCCAGTTGATTTTGGAAGGCTGTTGGTAGATTTTTAGGACACCAGATGCGATGCGATTGCTTAGATAATCTAGTATTGAAACTGTCTCTCATCACTAAAGATTATTTTGTGGAAATATTCATTGTTTTCGTTGAATTCTTTAAGCAAACAATTCATAAACGTTTCATGCAAACAATGGCCTGTCGGCTTTAAATCTTGAACGAGTGGAAGTTTAGAAGCTAGAAGATTTTTAAGCAGAATATTGCGCAAAGTTTGTTTGTTTTTATAAAAGAGAAGTAGCACTTCAGGCAACAATGTCTATTTAGTTAAGTACCGTGCTACATTCTTTAGGAAGAGAGGAAACAGGTGGTGAAAGTAGAAGGGTAGTCGGAAATTAACTGCCGTATAAGACAGCACAGCGACCAGTGACTATGTCTTCATTGCTGAGCAGCCCCAACGACAGTCAATTTTTATTTTTGTAGTGAAAAAAACCAAGGTCTTCGTTGGGAATCGAACCCACAACCCCCATACTGACAAGCTAGTACACTACCTACTAGCCTACAGGAGAACCTGTTGTGTCGTTTACAATTGATTCTAGTCATTGTCATTTGTATTAAATAATGTTTTTATAAGCAACTAGCGCGGCATACAGGTGATAATATCCTCCTATACTTGCTATGTCACAAATAACATTGGCATCACAAATCCATTGTCGTTTATCAAAGATAATACCCAATTGTTGCGAACGCTGTCGAGTTGATGTTTCGGGCTCAATAAAGCAACTATATTTGCATCACTACGAGCATATTGGTTTCATCTATTGTCAGCAAGAATATCGTGAGCGTTAAATTTAGCGCTATAATTGGCTACTGTGGTCTTAGAAGTAGCCTGATTAGGAGGCAAAGCTGCTTGAATTTTACGAAGTGTGATGCAGTGAAATTTTCACCATTTTGATAGAAAATTTTCTCATTTAAAATTCTTTGCTTAAGAGTGTAACATTGCATTATAAAAATTTCTAAAGTTTTAGCTTAATAAGGGTTAAACATTGACAGCTCAATTTTTGACATTCAATTATTTGACTGACTATTTATTTTCTAACCTCAAATTTGCCCAATCAATATAATTATCACTGAAGAAACATTTTTGATTTTAGTATCGTCGGGTTGGAAAAATATTATGATTTGTTTTGTTGCTTTTATTTAATTTGCCTTTTTATATATTTTGCACCAAAAGGGTGTTTTGCAAGTAATTTTAGGACCGCTCTCTTAGCTGAATAATAAATAGTATAAATGAAGCATTTTATGCAAGCATTTTATTTAATTTAATTTAATTTATTCCTGTTGGGTTTTAAATTTTAAATAATAAATTAAACGCTTGTTGTTGTTTTTCTTATAATTTGAGTTGAATAGAGATTGTATTTGTTTTATTCACTTGTGTTATTTATCATTTTCATCATCATCATCTTCATATACATAATTTGTTTTCTTTAAATCAATTAGTTTTTTAGGCCAGTTTTCTTTTAAAGTTTTTTTTTTGTAGTTTTTGAAATTAAAATAATATTATGACAGCTAAATTGTTTAATTATTATTTTTAAATAGTTTATAAATTTGTGTTATTAAATTTGGTATTTTTTTTACAAGTTTTGCTACAATTTCCAAAAGAAAGTTAATTACTGATTTGTAGTTTACAGGTAAAAATTCTAATAATTATAATTTATCTAGATTATATATGTTAGATTGTTTTTATGAAATTAAATTCATTAAATATACACGGTGAGAAATAGTTTTTCTTTAAGATTATCATTGTTAGTTACACAGTCATTTAGCTTAGATTATTGTTAAACAATAGAGTTTTAGATTTTCTTGGTTTTTTTTGTTGTTGAAAATTTGCAAGGAGATTTGATAGTTTACAGGGTTGCAAAAATTTTTAAAGTCTTTTAATTTTTATATTAAGATACATATGTTTTTTTTTAATATTATTTAATACCAAAAATTTTAAAAATTATATCTTAAAGCTATAAAAAATTAAAAAAAAATCGTTTTAATTTTTAATTAAAAAAACATATATTAACAAAAAAATTTGAATGCAGGACAATAGTCTAATTTACAGCTTAAAGTATAAATACGTAAATATTTAGTGAAAAAAAATGAAATTTTAGAAAGCTCGCCAAAACCACAATATTTTATTAACAACTAACATTTTCATTAAATTTTAAAATTAAAAAAACCCGAAACTTTACCAAACAAATAAAAAAAAAAATAAATAAATTCTATTAAAAAAATATTCGAAAAATTTATCAAAAATTAATATTTAAAAGAAAAAAAATACGCAAAAGTGATTTTATTTTTTAAATATTTTAATATAATCGAATTCAATATTCATATTCAAATTTACCATAAATTAAGAATTTCTAATAAAATATTTAAAATATGTCCAAAAAATTAGGTTTTACACAAATTAACAAAAAATATTGGAATATCTTAAAAATCAAAATAAACTGGCATAAAATTATAATTTATAAAATTTTAAAAAATTTTTTTTAAATATCTTAACAAATTAACAAAAAATAATATTTTTATCAAATTTTCACACCAAAAACGACAATTTAAACAAGACATTAAAGTCACCAAAAATTCAAAGACGCCTTTTTTTATAGTAATTTTGTATAAAGTGAAATAAAAATTACTTTTCACAAATCAAATAGAAATTTTGAATTTCTTTAATTAACCCTGTTTCTCAGTCGAAAAGCTTTTCGTTGACAGTCCTTCAATTTAAAATGATTTGAAATCATAGCAGGAAAGGCGTTTTAAATAAGACAATTCGGCAAAATCCGCTCTCTTTTCTTTGTATCATTTGAGGCCAACAAATCGAATGGGAATATTTAAGGTTAGGAAGTATATCGGCTTAAAACACATACTTTTTATTCCAAAACTTTAGTTTCATTGACAACAATGCTAATCGGAAATATGGACATTAACAATGGAGTATGATGAGGAGCAAATGTTCACTTGTAGGACGTCGGTAGGCATTTGTTCTTTTCAAAAAATTTTTATACACATTTTACAACAAAGCTTCACTTATTTTATCAATGCATCGCAGAAATTCATGTTTCAAAAGTTCATTTGTTCATGGGTTGTTTAAGAGAACCCAGGTTTTCAAATAGCTCTAGAGAAAATAATCCAGCGGCTTTAAATCACCAGAATGAGGCATATGCAATAATTGGATGCTTATGCGGTTTGTGACGATGTGTTGCTGAAAGCAAAGACCACTGATGATAAATTAGCCAATTGTGGACACAAGGTCCCCTTCCCCCCCCCAGGGGCACAGAGTGTGTTTTGATTTACATCCGCACCTGGCTATGTAGCCTTAATCAGATGGTGGACAAGCCAATATTGTATAATTTGGAACGACATACATGCGTCCTAGATAGCCGAAGGCATAATTCTAAGCAACAGAACCATCTAGTTGCAACTTTAATGATTCCAGGGCAGGGCTGCAAACCATCACACCTTGCTAAAGAGTTGGAGACTTTCTAACTCCTGTCCTGAACACATGTCTAGCATGCCCAGGGGGGCCCCCCAGGGGCACATTGATATGTCTTGATAGAGTTAGTTCATCCCCCTAAAGGCTAGCAGGGGCCAACTGAGCAACTTCCACTTCATTTTCACGGGAATTATTAAGCCTCAGAGTTTAGCTTTTATTGTTCTCTGAATGATTATTGAGGTTGGCGCTTCGTGGTGTTTTTGGTTTCGCAGGCCCTCATAAAATGATTAAGGGGCCAGAATCATCTCTCTTTTGGCCAAGAACACATGGCGAATGATCCGAAACTAGTGAGCATATCATGTGTTCTGGACCAGGAGTTGTAAGGTATCCAACTCTTCAGCAAGGAGTGGGGGTTGGCGGCACTGCTCCGAACTTTTGAATAGCGATATCCATCGGCTTCCTAGAGCGTGGGTGCACGCTACATATCACCTCCCCCCGGGGGCATATTGACATATTTTGATGAAAATTCACCATCACTATATGTGCCAACGGGGGAAAACCGGAAGCCCAATCCCCAGAAGGCTAGCAGAGAGTCAACTGGAAGCTCCACGTTATTTCCACGGGAATTAGTAAGCCCCAGAGTTCAGCTATTTGGTTCTTTAGCTTTTTAGCTGTTCTCAGTCTGATTATTGAGGTTGGCCCTTCAGGAGTATCGAGGTGGCTGTAGTGTTGCGGCCCTCATGAATTTGATTAAGCGGCCACGATCACCTCACCTTTACTGAGCGCAACGGGTGAATGATACGGATCCAGTGAGCGTGCTTGTCATGTGTTCTGAACCAGGAGTTGGATGGTTTCCAACTCTTCAGCAAGGAGTGGGGGTTGGAGACCCTACTTCGGAACCTCCGAAATTGCAACTGGGAATAACCTGTTGCTGGAAATTAGTCTTCGGCTTCCTAAGGCGCGGCGCTCGCATCATATTGCCAAAGTGGTTTGAACACCGTCGAGTTATGCATACACACGCTAGGTAAAAAAAGTGGTTTGATCCACCATCAGGTTATGGCTCACACAGCTCGGTACTGATGTAGATCTTATCACGTTGAAGAAAAAGGCCCTTGATATAAAAATAGCCAATTGTAGCCACAAAAAATTGGTTATCATGGTGTGGTAGCGCGGGAACTTCATGATTCCGGCGTTTCATTGTTTGTAACGGGCCATAAACTGCACCATATGATCACATTCTTCGGTTTCGTGATTTCGTGAGCCTCAAGTGCAACAATTTTGTTTATATAACCGACTAATTGCAAACGAGCCTCATCGCAAAAGTTGATTTCATTGTTTTTCAAACAGCCAATTCGTAAACAATGTTCGGTTGACTTTAATTCTTGAAGGAGATAAAATTTAAAAGCGTGAAGATTAAGATCTTCATGCAAAGATTTGGGCAAAGTTCCTCCTAATTATTGCGAACGTCGATGAGTTGATGTTACGCTGCTGTACAGCATCTATGTTTGCATGACAGCAACAATACCGTGACCGATTACGTTGCGGCCTCAGAATGATTAGAAGGGAAATCTGCTCGAATTTTACGAAGGCATACAGTGAAAATAGATAGAACATTTCCACAATTAACTTCCTAACTTCAAAATTACCCCCGCAATATAAAAACGTTTGTTAATGTATTGAAACCGTACACTATTCTAGAATCATATCAAGAAGTAACCTGTGAAAATTTTTGTCAAAGAGTGTAAATATTATTTATTTCACTGAGGTATAACTTCTAATTCTACAAAACTTTTCATTATTTTCTTTATGAAATAAAAAAAAAATATGTTTTTCACTTAGAATTCCATTAAAAAATCTGTTTAAAAAAGCTGTATTTCTTTGCTACTTTGGAAAATATGTAAATTTCGCGACACCCTTTTATTTTATTTGGAGATTATATTAAGATATATAATTACAAACTCACAAAGAGTCAGACTATATTTTTGATATTTTGCTGGGTTTCTTATTATTATTTACAAGCAAAAAATAACTCGTGACTGTATTATAGTCACCATAGCCATATTATGATTATCGCAACAAAATAAGAAAAACAATTTTTATCTTTGCATTTATAACCATTGATAATAATAAATATAATAAATAAATTAATAATAATAAATAAATTTTTTATGTAGACAAAGTATAAGTGAAAAGGAGCATATTATTTTTGGCCTTAAAAATATTTTAGTTTTGGCGTTGGCGTATTTTTTTGCAAGCTATTGGCTGTTCTGAAAGCTTTCAAAGTGTAAAAATATTTAACGGTAATTTTTTTTCTTGGGAAAAAAATTATTAAAAAAAATCTTTTTAAAATAAATTTTAAATATTTTTGATCTTATTATTACCATAATATGTTTATGCCTTATATATATAGTTATATGGTTATTTTTATTTTTTAAATTTATTGGAAAAGTATTTATTCATATCCATGTTTATAATTTTTAAAAATGTAATTATTTTTAGCAAACATAATAAAGCTGTTACCATATTAGGATTACTGCAACCATAATGTTTTTCTTGGTGTGTGTATTTAACATTTTTGTTTTAAGAGTTATGAAAATTAAATAGTAAACAGCAGATTTAATAAATTAATTTAATTTCTTAAAATTAAAAATCCTTGCAGAATATAATTATAAAAAATAATTTGGCTGTGTTTAAAAAAAAAATATAAAAAAAAATTTTTATCATTTTCTTAAAAATAAAATCCTTAAAGTTTATCACCCATCTGACAAGAGTTACTAGTCATAATAAAATTTTAAATGACTAAATGGACAGACCATCTGCTTGTCATCCAGTTTTACACTCATGTGAATAGATTTTGTTTAAATATTTCATAACAGATAATTTTAAAATTTCACTTTTAACAAAATTATTTGCCATCATTGGCAAATACTCTTTGGAATTTCTAAATATTTTTATAAATATTTTTATATTTTATGTTAAAGGTTTTCGTTTAGTTTTGGTATAAAAAAGAGTAAATTTTAGCACTTTTTATTTTTTGTTTTTCTTTTAGAAAATATACTTTTTAATTTGATAGTTTTTATAGGTGGGTTTTTATTTCCAACATTCAATAACAACATTTAATATTTAACATTTATTTATGTATGTAATAAAAGTTCATATGTTACATATTTATATATATAAAAATATGTTTCAAAGTATAAAGAGAGACAGGGCTTATTTATTCTTTTCAAAGTCCACAAAGTTGTACATTTAATATATAAAAGTAAAATTAACACTAAATTTGTCAGAATAAAATAGTTAATAATGTTTAAAACTTTATTTAACTTGTTGTTTAGGTATTTATAACAAAAAAAAAAAAAAAAAAAAAATAAAAAGGTACTTTTTAACATGTTTTCTGAAAAGGTACTTTTTTAACTTTTTTTAAAAAGGACCTTTTATTTAAAGATTCCTAGTTGAAAAACAGAAAGTGGTGCAAGCCCTTACAAAAAAAAGATTTGTCCTAAAAATTAAATTTTCTTTCAACATTTTTATTAGAAGTACTTTTTTCTGAAATAAACTAAATAGGTACTTAAGTTCTCATTAAAAATTTTTTACCTTTTGCATACATTTTGAAGCAATCTTTTTCTTAATTTAACCTACAAGAAAATTCACAAACTCTTAATGAAAAGTAATTATTTTTTTAAGTTTTTATCTCTAAAAAATTTTTTTCAAAAAGAAAAAATACAATTTTTAAGTACTTAATTTGTAAAAGTACATTAAAAAGTGAGTTTTCTAAAATTTTCTTATTTAGGTGTTCATTTTTGAAATAACTAATTTTGTTTTAAAATTTGCTGTTTTACATGATTTCACTTTTAAGAATGCCCTTTTTTAATAGATCCTTTATAAAGTGTCTCCTTGAAAATAACCTGAACTGAAAAAACTCTCCAAAAGTGTACCTGGCTATATTTTTTTATAATACGTTTTAAGGAGTTTTAAAACTTTGTTTTATAGAAATCGGGCTGTTCAAATTTTATATTTTTGAAAACTTCTTTAGAAAACGGTCATTTACAAAATGTATCCACAAAAAGTACATATTAATTTAAAAGTCCTTTTGAAAGTATTTTTAAATAAATAAACCTCTAACAAAAACTGTATAAACTATTTTTGTTAAATTTATTTTTGCATAAAAATTACTTTTAAAAAAAGGCGTCTATTCTAAAAAAAACCTTTTTCTAAAAATTTGATACTTCTTTTCAAATTCGATTATCGTATAATTTTTAAAAAATTTATTTGTAAGTATCTTTTATTAAATATTTGAAAAGTAAAATTTTTTGAAAGACTGCTCTTTTTTAAAAGCAGCTACTAGAAAGACTTCGTAATTATTAGCTTCCTCAGAAAGTTAACATTTTTTAACTTCCTTTTTGAAAGTACCTCTTATATTTGATCGAAAAGTATCTTTTTCAAAACTTAAATTTACATACTTTTATCTTTTTAAAACTATACACTCATTATAAAGTACTTTTTAGAAAAGTACCTTTTTAGGAAAGTACCTTTTTTTAAAAGCCCTTTTTTTAAGTACCTTTCAAAATTTGCCGTTTTCAAAATTTAAATTTTACCTCCATAAAAATATTTCTTAAATGTATTTCCTAAAACTTAAAAAAATGAATTTCCATAAATTTTACACCAATTAAGGCCTTTTCAATTAATACTTTTTAAAAATATTTTTACAAAATACTTTGTGTAAATTAGTACACTTTTAGTATTCTAGTATTCGTTTAATATATTTTAGTATTCTTTTAAAAAAAGGTATTTTTCTAACGATATCTAAAAGCTTTTGAAAAAAAGTACTTTTTAATAAGTACTTTTTAAAATAATAAGGTTTCGGTGAAAATTTATGTTAATAGAGTTTTTTTAAGAGAACCCGTTTTTTATAAGGTTTTCAACAGATTACAATAGAAATGTTTTAAAAGTTCTTGTTTTGTAAAGAAAAATTTACATAAGATATCATTTTTAAAAAAGTTATTTTATTATAAAAGAGCAACGCTTAAAAGTATACCTTTATAAAAGTTCCTTTGAGATATATTAAAAACTATACTTTTAGGCAATTTTTATACGGTACTGTGAATACCATGCTCTACTGTACCATACTGTATCGAATCTTAATAAAATTGAAAGAAAATAATAATAAAGTACCTTCAAAAAAAGTACTTTTCAAAAAAATGTATAAAAACTACATCCTTATTTTTTAGATTTTCTTTAATTTGTTCAGTTACAATAAAAAACTTAGATTTTTTAAATAAGTTCCCTTTGAATTAGTAGATAAATACACAAATTAAAAAAAAGTACTTTTTATTACTTATACATTTTTAAACAAAATTATTGCCATAAAGCCAACTGTAATAAAATTAAAAAAAATTCTTTGTATAAAAAGTACGGTATTGTACATACTATGCTGTGCTACACCATACTGTAGCGTATTAATATCTTAATGAAATTGCACTTTTTTAAAGGATATAATAGTAAAAAACTTTTATAAAAAGTACCTTTCAAAAATGTATAAAAACTATATCTTTATGAAATTACTAAGTTTATTTTTAAATCCTTTTTAAATAGCCTTAAGTACATTAAGAAAAATATATACTATATAAAAAAGTACCTTTTGAATAACTAGACCAATATATAAATTTAAAAAAATGTACTTTTTATTACTTATATATTTTTTCATAAATTTATTGTCATAAAATTAACCAACTATCAAAAAATGCTTTTTATTAAAATTATTGGCAGACGAATTTTGTTTTGGTACTTATAAACAATTAAAAAAAAGTACTTTTTGTTACAAATAAATTTTTGAAAGACTTCTTTCCATAAACTTAACAAAATTATGGAAAGTAAGCTTTTCAAAAACTATGTTTTATAAAAGAGTTTTGTAGCAGTACTTATAATGCAATTAAAACAAAAGATACTTCTGTTACAAATACAATTTTGAAAAACTTTTTTTCATAAAAATAATCTTAACAAAATTTTAAAAATTACGCTTTATAAAGAGTATTGTTTTATAAGAGGACATTTTTAGAAGTTTTAAAAAGTACAATGTTTCTAATGTAATAAAAAAAACTTTAAAATATTAAAAGTATTTTTTAACAAATGGATTATAAATTTTTTGAAATTAAAATTAAAAAAATAATCCGAAAATAATAATAGATTTATAAATTAAGAAATAAGAAAATAAGGGAAAAATATAATTAAGTAATGATTGTTAAGATGTACCTAAAAAGCACTAAAAATACTTTTTGTTTTCTTTTTGAAAACATGTTAATTTTTTAAGATAAAAAGTACCTTTACCAAGAAATTGTTTAAAACAAGTTTTTAAAACACAATTTTACCATTTGGCTTAAATTAATTGTGTTAATTTTACTTTTAAAAAAAATATTTTTTTTTTACAACAATAACAAATAAGGTTTTATAAATATACGATTAACACACACTACTTGTCCACTAAATTTATTTATATCTTTGGTGGTTAACAATTATTTTTTAACTACACAACAAAATTTTTTTTACAACTTTTTTTTATTTAGTTGCAAAAATAACTTTAAAAAATCAATTTTTAGAAAATAAAATTCTATAATTTGTTATTTATTTTTAATACTTAATTAACACTTTGGAAAATTGTTTTTTACTAGTTCTACTCCATAATATATATGAGTAAGTAATAATAGCTACAACACAAACATTTCTTAAAAATTTACAACACATAATTGTGATTAATTTATTATATTTTTGCATTTCAGATCAGAATCTGAATTTATATTAGTTTGGTTTAAGATCTCTCATTTGAGGATCCCTTAAATGGTGCAGGCTTAAACTTTAGGTGAAACAATATTAAAAGGAAATAAAGAAAATTTATTTAAAGGCATTTTTATTTTGCTTTTTCTAAGTTCTTTTATTTAAATATACGTCTGTCTGTCTGTTTGTCTGCAGGCCTTAAAAATGTTCGATGTGATCTTTAGTTTGAAAATCTTATTTTAATTTTAATATTTAATTTTTTTTTAATATATTTTGGTGCTTTTTTCTTACTGTGAGAGTATTACAAAATTACTCGTTATGAAATAAATTAAAAAAGAAATTTGAAAAGAAAATTTAACAAAAATGAGTCATTTCTTAGGTTAGAGTTAGTAGATATTTTTTTAAAAATTTCAAATGAAATTAAATTTTAAAAAAAAGAAACAAAATATATTTACTAAAAACAAAAACAAGGTGAAAAATTAAATTTCTTTAAGGAATTCAAGAAAAAGTGCCTTACACGGACTACTATTATTTATTGATTTATGTAATATTTTTATTAAAATAGTTAACTTATGGAAAAAAGTACCTTTATAGAAAATTAAAAAAAAAATACTTTTTAACAAAATATAATTGTATAATTGTTTCAGAGATAAAGTCTGCTTTTAGAAGAGCCCAAGTAAGGAAAATAAGCTTTATCGTGTTTAACAATTATTTTTGAGTATATTTTTTAAAAAGTACTTTTTGTTTTTTTTAAAGAAGTAATTAAATAAAAAACCGAGTCTATATTTTTGAATATTTTTTTAAACTTTTTTGTTGTTATTTTATTTATTATAAAACTTAAAAAAATATCACTTTTAAGAAACAAAAACTTTCAACCAGAAAAATCCCTAAAAAAGATTTTTCATAAACATACCACTTTTTAAGATAAAGTAAAGTGCGTTATTCAAAGAAAGTAGTATTTTTTAGAATAAAAATTTTTTTTTAGCAAAAGTACTTTTTTTGGCAAAGTACTATATTTAAATATAGTACCTTTCTATTTAGTACTTTTTTAATACTAGGAATAGACATTAATGTCTAAAGGGTTAATGAAGTAAATTTAAATCTAAAAAAAATTTTTTTAGTACAAAGCCCCTATTACTAAGGAAAAGAAAACAAAGTACTTTTTAAGGAAAAATATATTTTCTTATAAAGTAACTATATATTTTTAAAAAGATTTTTAATTTTTAGCAAGTAATCTATTATTTTTAAAAGCTATATTCTGTTTTCATTTCATTCATTCTGATTTCGAATATAAAAGCCATTTTAATAGAGAAAGTACTTTTAGATGAAAAAGTAGAGAAAATATTTTTACAGAAAAATTTAGTATTTATTTAAAATAACAAATATTTCTAATTAAATAAAGTTATCATTAGCAATTGAAAATTATATAAAACTAAAAACAATTAAATTTATTTAGAGACGAAAAGTATCAAAAAATCAGAAAATATAGGTACTTTTTTTAAATTAAAAAAGTATTGTAGTTGGAAAATTAATTAATTAATTTGGTTTGGCATTTCGACTTGAATAGACTGACGCCTAAATAACACTTTAAAATTGTGTAAATTTATTTTCAAAATCTTTTTTCTGTTCCAAATAACCGATCCGGATTTCATATTCGAACTTTATTTAGCGATGAAGCTCACTTTTGTGTGAAAGGATATGTCAATAAACAAAGCTAAGACTATTTGGAGCAATGTTAATTCTCAGGTGTTTGTTGAGACACCGTTACACCAAGAAAAATTATCTTTATGGGCTGGTCAGAAAATTCTAGTCAATGGTTATCGCTATAGACTCATGATTAGCGACTTTTTCGTTTATTAATTGAATAATCATGATTTGCAGAAGCTGTGCGGTCTATATGTTATACAACACAACTATTGTCACAATTAAGTTATTGTAGGAAATATTTGGTAACCGCATAGTTTTACGTTTTGGACCCGTGAATTGACCTCCAGACTCGTACAAGTTAACGCAGCAAGACTTTCTTCTAAGGGGATATGTAAAGTCGCCAATCTAGAAGACAAAATTCGACGCGTTATTGACGATATTCGGCTGCAAATATTGGTCTACTTATGTGTCCCTTTAGCTAAAGTTAGCTTTTGTTAACAAGAACGTTAAAGGCAAGTTATAACAACGGGCAACATAAATAAATTACGATAATATTTTCTTTGCAGAAACGGCACTTTTCTTTAAAGAAAAACTTATACATTTTAATTTAGGCGATTTTTTAATGAAAAATATTTTTCGTCTTTTAGTAAATTAAGTGAAAGTTTTCATTTAAAAAAGTACTTTAGCCATTTTTAAAATTTTTTTAAAGAGTACAATTTTATATAAAATAGTACCTTTGAAGAAAATTTTATTTTAATAAAAAATTATATTTTAAATAAGGTATAATATAAAAAGCAATTAATAAATGTTTAAAATGAAGATGAGTCATTAAGAAAAGTATTTTTAAGATAATATATTTTGTTTTTAAATATTAATACATTTTTTTTTATTAGAAAGTCCTTGGTAGCATCCTCAGTAACATTATAAAAATCTTAAACGCACTCTTTACTAGATTTAAGATGTAACAGATAAAAAATATTTTATTTATAACTTTCAAATTATTTCGCCACTCTTTTCGTGGCATTTTCAGGAAAAAAAATATATAAATAGTTAAATAAAAATTCGGTATTTCGCTACCCCATTGGGTGGTGGTATCTTCAGGAAAAGAAAAAATGTATAAGAAAAAAAATTGTTCAAGCTATTAAAAAATAAATGTTTATATATTTTTCTTTTCCTGATGTTGCCATTTAAAAAAAATGTTTATAATTTTTTTTCTTTTCCTGAAGATGCCACCCAAAGGTGTGGCGAACTATATTTTTTACTTTCATTAAGATGCCATTTTCTTTAAATTGCCTATATATATATTTTGCTTTTCCTTCATCAAAAAAAAAAATGTGTAACAAAATCAAAAAATTGTTACACATTTTTTTGTTGAATATGCCACCCAATGGTGTGGCGAAATATTTCTTTTACTTTCATTAAGATGCCATTTTTTTTTAAATTGCCTATACATTTTTTGCTTTTCCTTTATAAAACTTTCTTTACAAATTTTTGGGTTTTGCTTAAGATGCCACCGATTGGTGTGGCGAAAAAGTGAAAAGTATTAATTATTTAAGTTGTTTAAACATTTTTCTTATTTCATTAAAAGGCCAATGTGGCGAAATATTTTTTTACTTTCATGAAGATGGTATTTTTTTTAATTGCCTATACATTTTTTACATTTATTTTTTTTGTTGAAAACGCCACCCAATGGTGTGGCGAAATATGGAAAAATTTGTATTCTTTTCTTTTAAATTTTTATTAATTTTTTCTTATAGAAGATGCCACTTTTTTAAATTGCCTATACTTTATTTGCTTAAAAAAAATTGTTTAGCCTGTTTTTTGCTGAAAATGCCACCGAATGGTGTGGGGAAGTATGAAAAATTTTATATTTTTTTTATTTAATATTTTATACAATTTTTTGTTGAAGAAAGTTGCGGCGAAATAAAAAAAAATTTATTTTTTTAAATTGCTTAAACATGTTTTTCTTTTTCTAAAGATGCCACCCAATTTTGTGGCGACTAATATTATTTTTTTTACTTTTTTTTAAATTGCCTACAATTTTTTTTTTTTGTAAAGATGCCACTAAATTTTGTGGAGAATAATTTTTTAATTTCATGAAGATGCCACTGTTTTTAATTGCCTACACATTTTTTTTGTAAAGATGCCACCCAATTTTGTGCTAAATAATTTTTTACTTTCATGAAGATGCCAATTTTTTTAATTGCCTGCACATTTTTGTTTTTCTGAAAATGCCACCCAATTTAGTGACGAATAAATTTTTACTTTCATGAGGATGCCATTTTTTTGCTGAGGATGCCACCCAATAGTGTAGTGAAATGTGAAAAAATTTGGATAAATTTTATTAAAAATTTTTTTTCTTGAAGAAGGCACCTAATGTTGTTGGGAAATATGATACTAATTTTTGAAGATACTAATTTTTTAAGTTGCCTGAACATACTTTTCTCTGCTTTTTTGGCGATTTTTTTTTTATTGCCTACACAATTCGTTTTTCCGAAGATGCCATAAACTTTTTAAAAATTTTTTTGTTTTGCTGAAGATGCCACCCAATGGTTTTAATTTAATATTGTTTTAATTTAATGAAGATGCCATTTTTTTAAATGCCTATGCATTTTTTGCTTTTTCTTTACCAAAAATTGTTTAAAAAAAAATTTTTTTTCTGAAGATGCCACTTAATGGTGTAGTCAAACGTGGAAAGATTTGTATTAGTTTTTATACATATTTTTTCTTGAAGAAGGCACCTAATGTTGTTGGGAAATATTGAATAAATTTTGTTTAATTGTTTATACATTTGTTTTCCTGAAGATGCCACCCAATGGAGTGGTGAAATATATTTTTACTTTCATGAAGATACTACTTTTTTAAATTGCCTCTACATAATTTTAATTTCCTTTATAAAAAATTGTTGTCACACTTTTTTTTTCGGTGAAGATGCCACCCAATGGTGTGGCGAAACATTAAAAATAGTAACACAATGTATTTTATTTTTGTGTAAAGTCCTCCCTCATGCTTAGAGAAATTATTTATAAAATTAGTGATTTTCATAACACGACTTGCTACACGGCAATCACAAGGATTTTAAAAATCTATAAAATCCTGTTTAGAGAAGTAAAGCATAAATTTAATACAATTTAGAACACAATATACCACTATAAAGACACAATAAAAAGATGACATTACGTTTATTATTAAGACTTGGTTTTTATAAAGCGATTAACGTAGCGGCGTGTAAAATATTCCCTAAAAAATAGTTTTGTTTTTTATATTTTATAATTAAATAATTTTTTAATTTTTCTAAAAGAATTGCGTTAGTAATTTGGTTTTTTTTATTTTTTTTTTAATTTCTAATAACCTTTTGGTGGTATTTCTTTTGTTTTTAGGTTTTTTACTTTGTTGTTTTTTTTATTTTCTTTATTTTTTGTTTCACTTAACATTCATTGTTATGTTATTAGAGTGATTAAAAAATTCTAATTACTACAACATCAATTACTTTTAATTAGGTTAATAAAACTATTGTATTGCAATTATAATTGTGGTAAAGAAATAAATTAAAGGAAAAATTATAACAATTATTAGTATTTAAAAACAAAACAAAAACGTTTCTGAATAATTAATTTATTGGCGTAAATTTGGCAGGATGTTGAAAGAAAATGTCAAGGAAAGAAGAGTACCATTAAAAGCTTTTACATTATAAAAGGTGTTTTTTAAATCTAGATAGAACTTTAAATTGTAAAAAGTAACACCAAAAATGAAATTTTGATGAAACATTTTTTTTTATTTGTTTCAGTATACTCTGACAAATCATCATGAATAGACTCTCGCTTGAACAACGTTACGAAATTATTCAAATTTACTTTGAAAATCAGTCGTCGATTCGCGCAACTTATAGACGACTTCGTCATTTTTATGGCGTACATAATCGTGCATCTGAACAAGCCATTCGTCGAACTGTCGATAGATTTCGTACCACATACTCTCTAGAGGATGCAATAACACCAACACGTCGAAGGAATGTGCGTACTGAAGAGAATATCGCCGCTGTAAACGAAAGTGTGGAAGAAGATCCAAATTTATCAATTCGTCGTCGGTCGCAGGAATTGGGGCTCTGTCCGTCCACTACGTGGAAAATTTTGCGCAAAGATCTCGGCCTACACCCGTATAAGATCCAGCTGGTGCAGGAATTGAAGCCACGAGACCATTATATGCGTCGTTCTTTCGCCGATTGGGCTCTAGAGCAGTTGGCAACTGACCCGTTATTTTATCGCAAAATTGTGTTCAGCGATGAGGCGCATTTTTGGCTTAACGGGTTTGTTAATAAGCAAAATTGCCGCATATGGAGTGAGACCAATCCACAACAGATCCTACAGACTCCATTACATCCAGAAAAATGCTTCGTTTGGTGCGGTTTTCACGCTGGTGGCAGCATCGGACCTTATTTCTTCAAAAATGAGGCCGGAGCTCGCGTTACGGTCAATAGAGATCGTTACCGCACCATGATCAATGATTTTTTGTTTGAAAATATGGATGACATTGATCCGGACGAGATGTGGTTTCAACAGGATGGCGCTACGTGCCATACAGCGAACGCAACCATCGACTTATTGAAATCAAAATTTGGCGATAAGTTGATTTCGAGAAATGGACCTGTCAATTGGCCTCCAAGGTCGTGCGATTTGACACCACTCGACTATTTCCTGTGGGGCTACGTGAAGTCACTGGTTTATGCTGATAAACCAGCAACAATTGACGCCTTGGAGGACAGCATTGTTCGTGTTATTCGTGACATACGCCCAGCAGTGCTCGAAAAAGTGGCCCAAAATTGGACGTCCAGAATGCGCTTCGTCAAGAACAGCCGCGGTGCCCATATGCCCGAAATCATTTTCAAATGTTAATGTCACGTATTGATCCTTCGAATAAAAAAGAAATTTTGACTACAATTTAATTTTTTGTTTTATTTTTTACAATTTCAATTTCTATCGGGCTTAAAAAAACACCCTTTATTTCTGATGCTGTGTAAGTAAAAGTGTGCCGTCGTATTATATCGATTGTCTCTTTGTCTCCTTTATTTCTGTTTTTAGTGTTGCATTGTCTAAGAAGTTTGTTAATAGTAGTTGGTTTGTAGCCATTATTTTTAGCTATTGTGTAAATTCTGTCCTGTTCTTTGTTGTACTTATCTGGAGTAAGTGGGATTATTTTAAGTCTGTGTATGCCCAAATGCTGCTATTTTATGTAAGGTAGGGTGGTTCGAGGTAATGCGGATGAAAGTGTTCGTCGTAGTTGATTTTCTATAGATGTCAAATGTTAAACAGTTAGATCTTCGTGTTATTGTGATGCCAAGATGATGTAAATTTTTGTGTTGTTCTTTTTCCATTGTGTTGGCAATGCTGTTATGGATGGTGTTTAAGTCTGTTGTTCGGCGTTGTCTTATTTGAGAATGCATATGATGTCATCAACGTACCTATAGTAATGAGTTATTCTGTGTTTTTTTATTATTTTAAGCGATTTTTCCATATTGAAAATGGCGTTTTTAGAGGAATTAATTTTTTTTTAACTTAATTTTATTTTCTATATTCTGCAAATATTTTCATTTTAATCCAAATTATGCTGATTTTATTCCGCTTTTGCTAATTTTATTTTAATTAGAATTTTTTTTGGACTCCACATTTTAAAGATTTTTCATTCCAAAAAAAAATAATTTGGCGAGTTTCTTCAATCGTTCATTCGTAAGTGCTTTTGTCAGTTTAACAATTTTTTGGACAATTTTTAGCATTTTTACTGCTTAAATTAAAATTTTTACTAAAACTTTTGTATTTTATTCTTGTTTAGCGATTTTTTATAATATTTTCAAATTTTTTTGCTCTCTAAAGATTTTTTAATTTAGGTATCTTTCGGAATCAATTTTGCCAGTATTTGCAAGTTAAGTTAATGGCTTTAAGCGTTTAAGCGATTTTTAATTATTAGTCTACAGCTTTGACGATTTTTTACTAAACAAAAAATCGCTAGTGTCGTTTTTTTGCGGTTAAAGTGATTTATGGGTGGTTTTCTTTTGCAATTTACACTTTTCTCAGTTTTTTTTTTTGTATAGTGGCTTCAATTGCGAGTTTGTATTTATACTTATCTTTATTAAGTGGTAGTTTAGCTCCACTACCGGTTCTAGACTTTTGTGAGCATTTTTGTTTCGGAATGTTAGTGTTTTTTTAATCTGTGAATAATTAATATTTAATTTAAATTTTTTTAGTAAAGCTGCTGTATGTTTATTGGAACAGTCTAATACTACGTTCACACCTAGCGTGTTTATCATATCAATCGTGTTTAAGCATTAATTAAACACGTTAATTTTGAAATGTTTTACCATACGTTGTTGTTTTATTAAACATCTCAAATGAGTTGTTTTTGATTTAAACACATCGTTAAACACGTAAATTCCAAATACAGCTCTGAATTTAATTTAATTTTGGGATGTGCTAAGTGCGTTTTGCCCCTGTATGCTAGTAGGTAGTGAATTAGCTAGTTTGTCTGGGGTTTGGGCAAAGAAAGGTAAAAAAATTAGATAAAACGTCAGCCTTAAACATCTCAATTACAGTGTGAACGGCTGTGTTTAAATTTTAAAACATTTTGCTTAAACCCGCTCAAAAACACAAGTGTGAACTTAGTATAAGTTGGCTATAGTCTAAGAATTTATCATTCTCATATTACTTAATGTGGGGAATTTATAGTCTCTATTGTATCAGTTTTGGTACCTTTCGGGTAAAATTTCAATACAGCTTTAGTATTTCCCTGTAACACCTCAAGATGATCAAGTTTTTGAATACGACCACGCTTTTATTGTCTTTTAAAATGTCAAATTAAATTTATTATGATCATTTGATAATACTGTGTAAACATGTCTTATGTCGTGAACGGGAAATCGAACAAGTTTGAATAGAAGAAGAAGAAAATTTGAAAACCTTATTTTCTTTGAAAGAAAGAGACAAGTGAGATAAAGTATCTGTGTTATATTCTACGTAGGTCCTTAAAATAGTTGTAGCTTCCCCTCCTGATTCCTATATTTTTTGCTAGGTACTTTTTGTAAAACTTAATAATATCTTTAAAATTAAGTACCTTTATCGGAAAGAAATCGTAGTAAGTGAAAGTTAAATTTTTCCAATAATTTTTAAATTCAAGAAACGTTTTTATATTCTTAATTAATAAAAAAAGCAATAAAAATTAACTACAAAATTAACAATAATTTTTTGTTTTCTTGTTACTAAATATTAAACATAAAACGTTATTAAAGAAAAATATATTTTTTTATATTTTTCTAATTTAAAAATATCATCAAATAAATCTCTACGCACATTAAATATAAAATTTTGAAAAAAAAATTTTTTTTTGTTAAGAAAATAACTTTGATTGAAGAAAAAGCTTAAAATAGAATTAATAGAATTGTAAAAGAAAATTAAAAATGGGTTTAATGTTAGTGTTGCTCTTCAGTTGTTATGAGAAACGAGAAATAATTTTAATAAATTAATAAAAATTTAAAGTATATATTTGAAGTGTTAACTAACAATTAAAAGATAAGCATACTTTTAGGCTTTATTAAAAACAAAGTAGACTTAATAAAATTAGAATGCAGCTTTCTGTGAGTGTGGGTGTAAGTCTTTTTTTATACCTTTTTAAATAAATTTATTAAATTATTGTTGTTTTTTGTTTTTTTTTTTAGTTAGAAAATGAGTTTTATTTTTTAAACAACAGTGTGCTTTTTTTTGGAGGGGAGGGAAGGGGAGAAGGTAAACCGGAAAGTTTCTTTTAGCTACTTTTTGCATGTTAGTAATTTTAAAAATTGTAATTTCTTATTTGCCTTAACTTGGCTTATTTGTTTTGTTGCAATTGATAGTTGTACTAAAAGTAGTAGTTGTTGTTGTTATAAATAAATCAATAAATATATATAAAAATTATGAATTAATATTTATACCGGAGTTTTTGGTAATTTCCGTCGTGTCGGTGAAGCCGGTGATTTGTCTGTAGTAGTTTCAGGGTCTAAATTGTAATTATTTTATTAGCATACATTTAGACAAAGTTGTTGTAGTTGTTTTGGTAGGAGTTGTAGTTGTAGTAGTAGTAGTTGTTGTTATTATTGTTGTTGATAGTGACATTATGTTTAATTTTTTGGTTTTTGTAGGTAGCATGGAAAAATTAATTGACGAAAATTAAAAACCAAAAAAATTTAAGAAAAACCAAACCAACAAGAAGAAGAGGAAAAAAATGTTTACAAAATTTATAACTTTTACACAATTTTTTTCCTTAAATTAAAAATTAAAATTATTTTTACACATCTTTCGAAATTAAACGAAAAAATATTTGGTTTTTGTTTTTTTTTTTTTTTTTTAATAAAATTTATTTACATTAAAATGTTTTTAAATTTTATTTTAAAAAACATTTTAGGTGCAGATACAATAGATAACATTAATTTTAAATTATGAATAAGCGAAAAAAAATAAATTATGCAAACTTACCCGCTATTAAACCCAAACCAATGGGACCATCGCCCGAACGTCGTGGTCCTCTTTCATTGCCACCGCTATTACCCGGCGGTACATTTTCGTCAAACAAATCACACATACGAAAATCAGTTGCATGTTCTACCAATAACTCTACCACATCACCCGTATGATCCATTATGCCACAAACTTCTTCAAAGCTGCGATCTATTAAGGACATGCCATTCCATTCCAAAATCTGAAATTTTAATTCATTTTAAGATTTGATTTTATAAATTCGTAAAATATTTATTTTATATATAAAAGACCCCCATTTACTAGATCTCAGTTCCATCTAAGCGGGCTTTGTGTAATTTCCTAAGTTTGAACACAAGCTTAAACGTGGCCTTCTGTTACTTGGAATAGGAAGATTTTAAAGCTTTAAATTTTTAATTTAACTTTAAACTTCAAATGCAAAATTACGGCTTAGAGACGGGCTTTGTTTCAAGTATGGTGTGTGCAAATAGAATAAAAGGACTGCTAAACAGCCCAGTTTCAGCAGTTTTGTCTCTACTTATTAAATAAAGTATGCTGAGTTCAAATCCCAGCAGAGACACTTCCGTATAAATAAAAATAATTGTTTTAGAATACAAAAAAAAAACACAAAACAAAAGTGAATTAGAAATTAGGAAACAACAGTTTCGAACTCAAATGCGTCTCTCGAGCTGAAATAGGAAAACAATTCCTGCTGTTTCCATAAAAAAGTTGACAAAGGCGCCGGGGGTAAGCTAGAGAGGAAATTGTAATACCATTAACCCTGCATAGATAATTTACGTCTATCACACGTATGCCTTTTTAATTGTGTACTCTATCGCTGTGAATTGTAGTGAGAGAAAATGTATATGCTCAGTATTCTCAGTTGATCTCAGTAGTTTGCTAATGGTTATCGACGAGAAAATTCAATAAGCAAATGATTTCAATATCTCCTATGACAATTTTTATTTTTTTAAGTCCTTAAAAGGATGTTAGAAACCATATTTCTTTTAGACGTAACGTTATCTTTACCGTACTAAAAAATAGCGTTATCTTTCTAGGGTTATTCTTTGCACCTCTATATAATCTATCTATCAGTAGCCTCGAAAACCACAGCGGATTAAGTGGCAACTTTGATCCCACGATTTTTAGTTATTTGCCTTAGTCTTTGCTTGAATGTTGTAGACTAACATGAGAGCAATTCTATTGGGGATACATTATTATAACTCAACAGCACATAAGCCATAGCCATTCTTCTCTCAACAATAACTGAATAACTGTTACAAAGATGGTCGTATTCTTTGCAGGTTAAAAATTCTTGTGCAATCAGCAGTTTAGTTTTATCACTCGCCGGATTTTTATATTTTTTTATATAATCTGACATTTGCAGGGCTCTACAAGTCTTGGCGACTGTGTCGCTTTATATGCCTGAAACAATAACGTCAAGATGTCGAAGATCTCCAAGACAATATGCGAGCTAGGGGAAGATAGATAGGAGCATTTGATAAGATAGAAGCAATAGATGGGAGTATCGAATTTTTCAACAAGAAGTTTGTTTTTCAATTGTGGCAACACCAACAACATGATAGTTTTGCCATTTAGTAGTAGATGCATTGGCAATTGTTACAATGAATTTAATTTCGCACGAAAATCGCATTAAAATAATTAAAACGTCTTATGAAAATGGCGGTTCTGTTAAAGTTACATTTCGTAAAATTTGTGATATTTTCGAACGACACAAACGTCCTTCTGAGACCGCTATAAAGAATTTCTTCATTACATTTCAGTTGACGGACTCGACACAAAATCTGCGAATACCATTGCGTGTTCGATCGGGTCGTTTAACTGAAAACAACGCAGCCGAGAGAGCACCGTTTTGAAGCAGATCCAAGTTTATTAATTCCTCGAAATTCTTAATAATTGGGGTTATCCAAAACCACCACTTGGCGAATTTTGGGTAAGGATTTGATTTCTAAGTCAACTGGTGCAGGCATCAAAGCCGACCGACCACTCACTTCGCCGGAGATTTGCTGAGATTCATTCAGGACCAACAAATTGGTTTTTCTAAAAAAAAATATTTTTTCAGACGAAGCCATTTTCACTTATCAGGGTATGTCAAGCAAAATTGCCGGATTTGGGGTTCCGAAAATCCTAGAACGACTATTGAGAAGCCATTGCATGCTCAACGTGTTGCTGTATGATACGCTAAGTATTCTGAAGCCGTGATTGAACCGTTTTTTTTTTTTGAAGATGATTTTGGAAATACGGTAACGGTCCATGGATCACGCTATCACGAGATGATAACATCTTAATTTTGGGCTATAATTGATGACATGGATATTACTGACATGTGGTTTTAACAGGACGGTGCCACATGGCACACAGCCAATGAAACAATCACATTATATCAAACCAAATTTCCCGATCGCATATTTTACGGCAATCAGCAGTTAAGTGGCCAGCCAGATCGTATCATTTCACTACTAGATAATTTTTTTTTTCTATACGGAGCCAATCGAACCAATTTCAGTCTGAAAACACAAAATCCGTAATGTGATTAACGAAGTACTGCCGCTATTTTTCCAAAAAGTGATTAAACACTTTGATAAAAGAATCGACATCTGTCGGCGTGGTCGTGGTGGACATTTGCCAGTTATCATTTTTCATTCATAATTGTCGAGCTGCTTGTTGAAAAAACCTTTATTTTCCACGCAAGCACATTTTTCATTTTACGCTTTATAACAGACGAAACGAGCTCAACATCAACTTGCAACGATAAAAAAATATTTCATAAATAAAACTATTAAAAAATCACATACAAATCTTGCCATCAGCTTAAAAAAAATGTCTTAAAGGATTTTATGGCATTTTTTTTAAAATGAATTTAATGTTTGGCTGAATATCGTTAGACATTTTTCCACTAAATACTTGCACATAAATAATGGTTATATAAATAGCTGAACGCATAAATTGTAGTTTAGTTGCAAAAGCTTTTTTATGTTTAATAATGCTGACATACTTTAAATAACAGCAATCAATGTTGGCTTAAAGGCCAATAAATCAAAATAAATTCTATTAACCAGCCACAGTAGAGCAGAACTGGCTAGATTTAAGAAAAATTTGATTATTAGATTTAAGATGCAAAAACTTAGTGCTACTTCGCTTAAAAAGTCATGTATAACAAAGCTGCATGCCACGTAATTGTTACATTTTGCCATGTTAGACTAAATTTTGTAAGTGAAAAAATTTAGGGACACAAATATTATTGTCATTGTTGTAATCAGATATAAGAATTTTTTTAAAAATTTTATCAGAATGCGGAGAAAAAGCTTTAAAAAATTAATATACTTACGCAACTGTACGTAACGTAACGTAAGAAACCGGTTTCGGCCGTATGCCATCTTCAGTGTTCTTTTCGTACTCTACAGTACAGTACTATACAGTACGAAACGAACACTGAAGATAGCAAACGGCCGAAACCGGTTTGTTCACAAAAAAATTTAACGAGGGTCGACGGAAAACCGTACCCAAATAAAAGAAAAATCAACCCAGTCGGAAAATCTAACCACAAACTATAGACAACTCTCCTGTACGGTAGTTAAATGTACTGTACACTACTGTGATGTTGTACATTGTAAGGGATCCACCAAATAACTTTTTGTTTTGTTTTAAGTGCAATAAAAAAAAACTACTGAATATTTTCTCAAATTTCTTTTTCTTTTAGTTGAAAGTACAATCCTTCCGGTTAATAATGGGAAATAATTTCATTTAAATGGCTGCCTCGGCTGGCCATGCAGTAGCCTACACAATCGGTCCAATTTTGAAGCCCATTATCGATTGTGTGCAGCTGTATTTCACCAATCGCTTCACGTATATTGTCCTTTAAAGCGTCAATTGTCTCTGGCTTGTCGGCGTAACATTTATCTTTGACGGCACCCCACAACTAATAGTAAAACGGTGTCAAATCGCAGCTCCAAGGTGGCCAAACGACATCAGATCTGCAGCTGATAATGCGATCTTCAAAAATAGGGCACAAAACATCGAGTGTAGCTTCGGCTGTGCTGCACATAGCGCCGTCCTGTTGAAACCAAATGTTGCCAATATCCTACTCTTCAATTTTTGTGAACAAAAATTCATTCAACATGGCCCGATAATGATCGTCATTGACTGTAACGGCCACTTCTTGCTCATTTTCGAAGAAAAATGGCCCAATTATGCCTCTGGACCAAAATCCGCACCAAACAAACAGTGACTCGTTTTGGGTGCGTCGGTTTTTCAATATATGCATGCGGGTTTTCTGTGCTCCAAATGTGACAATTTTGCTTGTTTACATATCCGCCAAGATCAAAATGAGCTTCATCTGAAAAGATGATTTTTTTTTTGTTTGAAAAATCGGCTTCTTCTGTAGTCGATCGTAGGCCCACTTAGCAAAGCGAAAACGCATTGGATTGTCACTTGGCTTCAACTCCTGAACCAATTGGACTTTGGTATGGCATCATACCCAAGGTCTTTATGCAAAATTCGTGTCAATGATGTCTCTGAAATGTTCAATTGTTGAAAATGACGGTGAATTGATGTTGATGGCGCTTCACGCACACTTTCTGCCACAGCAGCTATATTCTCAGGTGTAGGCACTGTTTTTGGCTTTAAACGCTTTAGTTTATCGATGAGAATGCCAGTTTCTTTCACTTTTTTCACAAGATAGCAAACATATGGAGATGACGGTGCTTCTCTTCTTCCAAAATCCGTACGCGATTTTCGCACACATTCTGCAAGATTACCCTGACTTTCAAAGTAATAACGCAATATTTCCCAGCCTTGTTAAAGCGTATACACAACCATATTCGTTCAGCGGAAGGATAAAACTAATTGTCTATCAAATCAAACATGAGCTAAGTGTTACTATTCATGAAGTAACCACTAGTTAGAAAAAGAAAACGTTAGATGGCGGACCCTTTATATTACAACAGTATATTGAATTGAATACTATCTATTGCAGTGTACAATATAGTGTAATGTATTGTACGCTGCTACCGTGTTATGTACTGTGTACTACAGCAGTATTTTGTATTGTAATGCTACTGTAGTTTACTGTAGCTATTATTGGGTAAAGTGATACATGCTATAGAACTGCACTCTACTACACCGTACACTACTCTGTTGCATTGTACGCTTCTCTACTGCATTGTATGCTACTATACTGTACTGCACTGTACGCTATTATATTGTACTGGACGTTATTTAAAGTAATGTATTGTATGTTGTACTGTGTGTTACAGCTGTATAATATATTGTGTACTATTCTACTATAATGCAATCTACGCTACTGTCGTGTGCTGTAAGATTCTATAGTGTACTATACTGTATATCGCTGTCGTGTTCTACTATATGCAGTATGTTACTGCAGTGTATTGTGCGCAACTATAGTGCACTATTCGCTACACAACGCTATCCATTGTAGGGTATGACACTTTATTGTAATGCACACTAATACAATAATTTATTATACTTTAGGCTACTATGTTGAATGGTAACTATCTATTATCCGGCACTAAAGTCTTGTACTGTTTGATACTATAGATTAATGTACTATATGTTATGTATTATGTACTACAGCACTATACTGCACTGAATACTTGTGTAGTTTTCTTTACTGTAATCTACTGTAGGATTATGTGATATGTCCTACAGAATTGTGCTATAGTATACTATACTGTACGCTACTCTGACCTAGTGTACGCTTCTCTATTGCACTATACTGTATGTTACTGAAGTGGTCATGTGATATTGTACGATTCTCTATTGTGTTTGCTGAAATGTTCTGTACTCTACGCTATTCTACTATAAAGTACTGTACATGCACTGCAAGATACTCTTGTAAAATGTACTGTACGTTATTGTCGTGTTATTTACTATACAACAGTAGACTATACAGTATACATCTGTAATGTACTGTACCCAACTGCAGTGTACTTTTTGTTACTGAACCCTACGTAATTTTACTGTATGCTACGTTGGCGAAGTGTCCTATAAAATACTGTACTGTACGCTATTGTACATAACATATGCATATAAATTCATACAAAAATATAAATCCTGCATAAATTTATTTTAATTTAATTTAATTATTTTGTAAATTTTGCATCACTTTGTTATACGCGTTAAATGATGTTACGTTTTACTTAACAATTGAATTAAAAGCATTAGGAGAAATGAAACAAAAAAACAAAATGTGCAATTAACTGCGAATAGAATAACGTAGTTATTCACACAATAAAAGTGTCGCAAATGTTTAAGTTATAGGGACAGAATATAAAGAAGAAAAGCCAGTGGCTATTGGAAAGAAAACTTTAATTAAAGCCCATAGAATCATAGTAGTAAATAAAACACTTTTAAAAGAGAACAATTAAATTGAAATTATTACAATATACTTTAGAAAGTTCTTAGAAGAGAAAGAAAAGAAAATGTAAAATAAATTTTTAAGTAAAAGAAAATGCGAAAAAAAATTCTCAAATCTTAAATTTAGCTAAGGAAGACATGTTCCATTGTAACGTCCTAATTAGAACACTTGTAAATATCTGTTATTATTAGAGGGCAGCACAAATGAAAAAAAACAGATTATTTTTTAACATTTAATTGGCAACAAAATCTGCCTCTTTTAACAAAACAAAATGATGGTTATTACTGTTTATCTAGAAAAGTATAAGATTTGAGGTGTTCAAAGTCAGCCTAATTAATACTGCACAATCTACACAATCCAATTGAAGAAGGCTGGTATAGATCATAATTCAGGGCTCCTTCCCTTTAAAGTGAATAGCATTTTGATAAAAATTATTTTATATAAAACGATGTAATTCATGAAGAAAGTTGTGAGATTAAACACATGAGAGTAGTGTCTTTCATTAGAACGAAAGGTGAGAATGCTATTTTATTTAGCCAAACTGATTTTAATGCCTTTTGAAATATAAATAAAACTTGTTCTAAAAGATGTATAGTAGCAAATAGTACACTGTAGTTTCGTACAGTAAATTATAGTAACATACAGTATAGTCTATTGCTGTAGGATATTGTAAATAACAAGACAACAACGTATTAGTATATTACACAAGAGTATCTTACAGTACACGTACACTACATTATAATAGAATAACGTACAGTATAGCATACTGCTGTAGCGTACACTACACAAAAAGACAACAGCGTACAATATATTACATTATAGTATCGTGCAGTACAATAGAGTAGCGTATAGTAAAATAGAGTAGCGTACAATGTCACAAAGGCGCGTGCGATATAATCATTATCATAGAGTAGCATACAGTGCAATAGGGGGAAGCATGCATTATAGTAGAGTACAATTTTGTAGCGTACAGCACATTATCCTACAGTAGCTATTAAATTAAAAAAAAAAACATAGAGGGTCATTCATTAAAAAATTATGGGGTTGCTGTTCAATTAAAAGTTCGGTTTAAGCTATATATTTATTAGTTATATTACGTAATATTTTAAAACAACATACAAATTTGATAAGATACGGTTTATTTTGATTTTAAGATTTTCCATATATATGGGAAGCAGGGATCTGTTTCTGACTTGACATAATTTCCTCAAAATCTGGTTCCAGCTGGGAGGATGCGACTTTTAATAAATTAAATAGACTCTCGTCTGACAATCGGTTTCTGCATTTCTGCATTTCATTACTAAAAAGGCCTGTTCACATAAATATGAGGAAGCAAACATTACTATAATTTTCTGCGCATGATTAATTAGCTTTGGAAATTCATCTTTTGTTAAGGATTTATAGAAATGAAGCTTATCTGTATTTAAAAATAGCTGTTTAAAATTATTATTACATTGCAATTCCATAATTTCCAATTGTGGATCAGATGGAACATTCTCAGGATGAACATTAAAAGGCATTGAAAAAATATCTAAACATGGTTGGATTTTTTTAAAGTCAGCAAATCTGGCCTCAAATTCTGAATACTTCTCTTCACTCACAGGCCTCAAAGATTTAAGTCTTGGAAAATGAGTGAAATCATTTTTTCCCAAACATTTAGAAAATATAAACAATTGAGTTTTAAAAGACCTCAAACTGTTCCAAGTTTCATCTATAAATTGATTTCTTCCCTGTAACTTCTTGTTCAGTTTATTATAGTGCTCGAGTAAATCCGTGAAAAAAGCAAACTCGATGCAGCAATTCTTATCCTCCAATATTTCCCACTCATCCCAAATTTCAGTTTTGGTTTTTAGAAAAACTTTAATTTCTTCAAGAAGACTCCAAACCCTCGAGAAGGCATGCCCATAACTCAGCCACCTAATCTTTGTGTAATAAAGTACATCTGAAAATTCTGCATCAACTTCCGATAAAAACTCTTGAAATTGTCGATGTAACAAACCACGGGCTCGAATGGTATTAATTAATTTTAAAACAATATTAAGTACCTGGTTAATATCCAAGGCAGACTTGCAAAGAACATCTTGGTGGATTATACAATGTAAAATTATTGTTTCGCTTTGAGGAATCTGACTTTTATAAACTCCTGCAAACCCCATATTTTTTCCCACCATGTTAGGTGCTCCATCAGTTGTTAAATTAATTAATTTGGAAATTGGGGCATTAAGAGATTCCATCCCCTCTCTAAATTCATTATAAATTATTTTTCCTGTCGTCTTTCCTTTCAAAGATCTCAAATAAGCAAGTTCTTCGATTATTACAAAGTTTTCATTGACTCCTCTTATAAAAATTAGAAGTTAGACTGTATCACTCCTGTCAACACTCTCGTCCATAGTGACTGAAAAATACTTAAACTTTTTAAGACGTCCATCGACTTGATTGGTTAAATTAGAAGAAATCGCTTCAATTCTTTGTGTGACCGTTCTATGTGACAGCCCTATAGATTCGAAATCTTTTACCTTTTCTGGGCATAACACTTTTCCAATGCTAATTAACACATCCTTAATAAATTCTCCTTCAGAAAACGGTTTGTTACTTTTTGCTATTTTATAGGCAACAATGTGACCATCTAACGTGGAGGACACTTCTTTGATTTTTAAAAAAAACATTTGCTGACTAGATATTTTTCTTTTCAATTCCTCTGAATGAACTTTCTTGTCTTCATCTGTCATTTTATAGTACTTCGACCCAAGATGTTTTGAATTAAACTTCCTAGCGAGATTATAATCTTTTAGTACAGCAACCGGCTGTTGGCAGATAAGACAAATAGGTTTTTGGTTATATTCGATAAAGAAGTACTTCCATGTCCACTCTTCTTGAAATACTCGACATTCCGAATCAATTTGTCTCTTTCTATTTTCAATTGACATTTATGGGGGTATTTACAATACACTTTATTATTTTAATTACACAAATAAAACTGTACGTTGGCAACTTTATAATTTTACTTCATAATTTATTCTTTACCTCACGAGATTGACACTTTTACTGATTGCTGATTAATCCATCGCTGGCCCTTTTATATTTGTTGCGCATGTTGTCTCGAATATTCAAGAATCTTCTAGATCTCACATATAATAGTTGTTGTTATGTTATACGTACGTGTTATATGTTAAGTTTCTTCTTGGGATATTGTATAAGAAAGTTGTTGTTGTCTTGTGTGCACAATATTTCCCAGAAAACTACGCAGTTTGTACACAATATAATATGAAAACATCGCATGTTTTTTTTGCTAAAATTGTCAATTTATATCTTTTTTAAAACATAATGTAAATTTATTTTTTGGGCATAATTTTTTAATAGGTGATTAATTTTTTTTTTTTTGTAAAACGCTAGGCGGGCCGGATTGAAACCTCTCGCGGGCCGTAGTTCGCCCATCACTGCACAAGAGTATCTTACAGTATACGTACAGTACATCATAGTAGAATAGCGTACAGTATAGGATACTGCTCTAGCGCACACTACACAACAGGACAACAGCGTACAATATATTACATGATAGTATCGTGCAGTACAATAGAGTAGCGTATAGTAAAATAGAGTAGCGTTCAATGCCACAAGACGCGTACGATGTAATTATTATAATACAGTAGCATACAGTGCAATAGGGAAGCATACATTATAGTAGAGTACAATTTTGTAGCGTATACCACATTATCCTACAGTAGAGTAAGCTCCAGTGTCATACAGTACAGTAAACTGCTGCAGTGCACCATACACAACATATAGTACATTACTCTAGAGTATCAACCAGTAGCGTAGAATGCTATAGAGAAGCGTACAATATAATAGAGAAGCGTAGAGTACAATAGAGAAACGTAAAATATAACAGGGTAACCTATGTATAGGTTACCCTGAAAAGTAAAATTCCTTTGCGCATTTTATATTAAATTTCGAATTTAGGGAGCTGATTTTTTTGGGAATATTTTGTAAATATTTCAATTATAGATAACTTCTGATTTAGTGAATAGATTTTGCTGCGTTTATTTCTTTAATCAACATTTTTAGAGTTTTAATTAAACAACGCGATTTATTTAGACGATTATTCACGTTTATTCACAAAAATATGCGATTGGTAACTTTACCACTTTAACGGATGAGAGTTGCTGTATCAACTATTGTGTCTTCTCTTAATCACATTGACTATTAGACTACTTTTTTGCCCCTAAGAAAGGAAAGCATTATACAGGCCCCGCTATTTTGTTTATAATTTTTGATTAAATGCAAAAGCAATTGTCGGCAATTATATATAAAATACAAATCAGATATATGTTCGCCTCTGTTAGCGCCACAAATGCGAATCCTTTTGAGTGCATTTTTTATTACATTCTCACACATTGTAAGCGGTATTTCATTAATTTCATTACGAATATTTTGTTTGAATTGCTCAAGCAATTTCTGGTTTGTTTGCATAAACTTTGGTTTTCAGATATCTCCACAGTAAGAAGTGCGGAGCAGTCCAGTCAGGCGACAGTGGAGGTCAATCAACATCACCATTTCTTAATGTAACTTGTTGTGGAAAGAGGTCTCGCAGTAACTCCATTGTTATCCTGGCTGTATGCAGTGTGGCACCGTCTCGGTTATACTACAAATTAATCAAGCCCAAAGCATGCAGTTGTGACGTTAAAAAGTTTTCGATCACATCATGATATCGCTCACCATTCATAGTTACCATTATGCTGTTTTCCTTTTTAAAGGAACGATTCCTCCTTCAACGATTCCTCCTGTCCAAATTGCACACCAGACTGTCGCTTTTAATGGATGCAAAGGTGACTGTTGAATAATTTGAGGGTTTCTCGTTCTTCAGAACCGACTATTCTGTTTATTTACGTAACCATTCAAATGAAAATGTGCCACGTCACTCATTATGATTTTTTTTGAAAATCGGGGTTGTCATTGGCGAGCTGTAACATGCTCTTGGTATATGTACGGCGGCATAAATGGTCTTGTGGATGATGCTCTGTGTCAACTGAATCTTATATGCAAACAAATGCAAATTTTTGCGCAAATTTGTGGCCTAAGGTGTTCTTTGAAGTTGATGAATTGTTTTGAACACTTTCTTGAGCAGCGGTAATGTTTTCACCCGATCTTATCACCTACAGAGCCTCTTTCTTCGAAATCATTCACTACACGATAAATAGTGCATTTTGTTGGCTCGTTGTTTCTCCCAAAAATTCACGTAACTTTCTCATCGTCACAGCAATCGATGATTGATTTTAAAAGAATGTTTTAACGATTAAAATATCGTTGCTTATTCAATATTTTTTCATAATAAACTTGCCACATGCCTACTTCCTGACTGTTACATGAGGTGCCCCTGTAGGCTAGTAGGTAGTGTACTAGCTTGTCAGTATGGGGGTTGTGGGTTCGATTCCCAATTGAGACCTTGGTTTTTTTCACTACAAAAATAAAGATTGACCGTCAGTGGGGCTGGGGCTGCTCAGCGATGAAGGCATAGTCACTGGTCGCTCTGGTGTCTTATACAGCAGTTAATTTCCGACTATCCTTCTATTTACACCACCTGACTCATCTATTCTCTATCCCTTTCCTAAAAAATGTACCACGGTACTTGACTAAATAGGCATTGTTGCCTGAAGTGCAACTTCTCTTTGAAAACAAAAAAATATGAACAATAGTAAACTACTGTTTACTAAAATGGCGGTAAAAAAAACTAATATACCTTCCCGTCAGACTCTCTGTATAATGTTTTGAGAGGTTTTAGAATTTACAAAAAAGTTTTACAATCACATTTACATTAGATGCCGTCGTTATCTTTATACAAAGTAGCAGTTTGTTTGATTAGAATCTAGTACGAGAAGTCTGGTACATCATATTTAGAATTAGATATGACTTTTAAATTTTCAGTTAAATTATACGATTGATTATATAGAGATTTGTGCGCTTTTTTGCATATAAATACACGATGGTAACTTTGCCACTTTAACGGATAAGAGCTGCTGTAACAGATTTTGTTACCCCTAAGAGAGATAGAGAGAATGTAATAAAAAACTCTAATTCGCCACATTTGGAAAGTTTTAGAATCACATTTACAACAGATGCCGTCATTATCAATATCCACTTGCTTGATTATGAGACTTTTTTTTCTGATTATTAATCTTAGTTCAGGGAATTTGAATGTAACATATTGTGGTGGTTTTGGGTTCATAAGACTTTTTTACCATTTTCTTGATTTTTTACAAAGCACATTGAACTTTCCTTTTAGTGATAATTGCCTTTTTATAACTTAAACTTAGCATTTTCGTAATATTAGGCGTGTTATTAAAGCTCAGTGATTTTTTCACACGGCGCAGGTGGGAAGCTAGTAATTTATTTATGCAAAATTATATGAAATTTCCAAACTGACCAATCGCTTTAAGAAACACATTTTAATTGTGTAACATTGGCCAAAGAGTTTATAATAGGCTTCTTAAATGTTTAATTACGAAAATTACTCTCATTCGGTTTCAAATTTTGTTTCTACTGTGTTTGGAGTGGGAGCCACAGTGTGTCACTAACTTTAAAGATTTATGTAAGTATATCACTGATGTTTAGAAAGTTTTAACACTAAAATCTTGCAGTGCCGTCACATTAAGGTGGCTTAAAATATAAAATGCTTATTCATTTCATTTTTGAGAGGCATAAGAATGTGTTTTTTTTTCTAAATTTACCCTGATTTCTTCTTTACAATTATATTCGATTAATTTATAATTTTTTTTTCTTAACAAAATTATTCTTTTAGAATTTGCGAAATTGTAAAACGAAAAAATAATTTGTAAAATTGTTGTTGTTGTTTTTTATGCAGCTAAATGTTTCAGGTGAAAAAAAAGAAGAAAAACATTAAAAAGCTTTCAACATTATTTCCTCATTTATCCCCGTTTGGGATAAATGTTCCTCGCCATTCCCCCCCCATAATTAAATTTTAGAAATATTTTTGTTTATTTTCTGTTTTCAATAGAGTTGTAAATTTTTACGAGTTTTGTGAGCAGGTAAATTTTTCCGTGCTGTAAAAAAAAAAGGATATGAAAATTACGATTACGATTACAGGGGCTTTAAAAATTTATTTATAAAAATAATAACCATAAAAATCTAAGTGTACACACACATACACACACACTTCAATGTATATATATATATATATAGAGAGAGAGAGAGATACAATATAAAAATCAACATTATTGCAAAGTAAACTCAATTACCTTATCGCCCTGTTGTAAACCATTCTTTTCAGCTGGCCCTCCAGGCACTGTCCAAACAATATACGCAAATAGTCTACCATCAGCACCAGTCTTACCGCCCACAACTCTCATACCAAAACCACGAGCTTTTGTTGTAGTTATTGTAGCAGCCAGTCATTGTTATTTCAGATTACATTAAACCGAACAGAGCATTAGAGAACAGATGTTTGGTTGGTGGGTTTTGTTTTTTTTTTTTAGTTTTTTTTTTCAGTGTTATTTTTTCGTTAACGTAAAATGTATAGAGACATGATGACAGCATCCATATTGTACCACACGCCACCAATGCAATGTAAAATTTGTAAATGGAAGAAAGAATAGAATGGAGAATAAAAATCAATTTTTGTTGTTGTATCCTAAATAAGTTACACAATAGGAAATCCACTATACATTCCTGACTTAAGGTTTACATATTGGCATTTTTAGTCTTCTTCTTCTTTTTCATTTTTTTTTTGTGTTAAGGAAGGATATAAACTTGATTATTTTGTATTTTTTTAATACTTAAATGACTTGTAATTTTGAGCTGTGTGTATTTTTGTTTGGGGACTAAAAAAAAGGAAAATCTTTAGTCGATACTTGAATTTATGACGCGGAATTTATTTTTGATAGCGATTTAAAAATATTTACTCTAGATAAAATTTTATATTTATTTTATTTACAATTAATTTCAATATTAAATATATATAAGTTGCCAAAGACACTTGTTAACGGTTATCTATTCTTTATTTAGATATTTAAAATAATTAAAATTTATTGTCGTTGCCCTGTAGGTAAAAAGAAAATGAGCTTAGGCCTAACTGCCTTTTTTAATATTCTATAATTTTTGTATTTTTAGCATACAGACTGACGTTTGATAAAGCTACCAAATTTTTTTAGGGTTACAAGCAACGTATAACAACTTGTGATTTTCATCGCGCAACTAACTGTTCATTTTATCAAAACATTCTTTAAATAATTTAATAACATCACCACAAAAAGAAAATATTGTTACGTTTACTACCTTTAATATACGTTTTGTTATTTTGAGTTCTTTTATTGCTTCGAAAATAATAACATAGCACTTTAGAGCTTCAAATTAAGTTAAACGATTTATTTACTTTTAATACACACAAAATAAACACGTTCCGGTAACTTTGTTTTCTTTACTCACTAATGACTCAACTTGAATTTTGCCCAGCAAGTGGTGTTTATATAGTTGTTGTACAAGAATATTCTACTTTAATATCACTCCATATTGTTGTTGTTGTTATCATTCAGTTTGGGCGCCTGCTTGTGTTTTGTTTGGTCTATATTAGTTGTTTTTGTTTTCTGTTGTTTATCTTATTTGATAGAATTTCTTATAAGCATGTTGTTGTTTGTTTTGTGTGTATAAAGATTTTTTAGAAAACTATGCAGTTTGAAAAATGCGTGGGTTATTTCATTTATTTTTCTACTGATAATTATTTTCTTTAAAACTTAACGAATCATTTTCATAAGAATATCTTCGATTAAAAAAAATATCTGCTGTATACGAAAGTGTAAATTGTATAAATTTATCGATTGATCGTGGGTTGAGCATGTGAAGAATTTTGTGCAAAGCTCTTGGCGTGCAACTGCATAAGATCCACCTGGTATGGGATTTGAAGTCGTTTTTTTATTGCTTAGGTTGCACAACAGTTAGAAACAGAAACGATATCTTATAGTGATGCCAAAAATTTTTAGCTGGTCCGGTTTTTATAAAGAATTTTGCCGCATATAAACGAAAAATCATCATTCACAACAGCCACGATAGATTCCTTTACTTAAACAAATTTTTACTTTTATATTCATTTTCCTAAAAAGGCCAGAAGCCAAAGCTGGTATTACAAACGAAGAAATTTATTGTTCGCATTGTGATCAATGATTTTTTGTTTGACATTGATCAGGGTGACGCTGCGTGGCATATGATGACTGCAAGCATTGACGTATACAAACCTAAATTTGGCGATAAGTAAAATTAAAGAAATGCTCTTTTCGATTGGCCTTCTATGACAAGCAATTTAATACCCCTCGATTATTGAGTCACTGATTTACTGCTGAAAAACCAGCAAGAATTAACAAATTATTCGGTATTCGTGCCCTAAGCACTGCAAACCTATGCGCTTCGTTAAGATTATTAAACTTTGGAATAAAAAAACAAAATTACAAAATGTATACTTTTGCCGCGATTTATGTGGTGTTGGCAACACTGGATCCTATTTTATCATAAATAAAGCCTGATTTCACCGCATTACGTTGGAGATTGAGACTGTCATATCAACATGTTTAATGTTTTTTTTTTTTTAAATATAACTGACACTATTCAGGGCGCGATGAAATTTCAACAGAAAAACTCGTGATTAATAGCGGCCACAAATAACAGCTTTTAAAAAAGCAAAATTTTACTATTAGTAGATTTCGAGATGTGATTCCGTTGCATTGCCTATAAGTTCGTGCAATCATTTTCAGGTGGTCATGTCAATTTTTTATAATAAGATTTAATTTTGTTGACCAACCGGCCATTTCAGGCAACCGTATTCTTATTGAAAGTGCTGCAGAACAATTTAAAAAATTTTTTCTGATTATGAATAAATCGACGCCAGTTGCTTAAATATACAAAATTTTATATTTTTTTTAAATAAAAAATTTTTTAAATAAAAAATATATTTTTTTTAATAAAAATTATTTTTTTTATAAATAAAAAATATATTTTTTTAATAAAACACATTTTCTTTTAAATAGCACTTTTTTATATAAAAAATTGTTTTCTAATATAAAAATATATTTTATAAATTTTTATTTGTTTTAAATAATATTTTTTTTTAAATAAAAAAATAAAATTTGTTTAAATAAAATTTAATCTTTATTTTATTTTGATAATTCAAGGTTATATTGAACTTGAACATAGACTTGTTTTTTTTTATATTAAAATTCTCTAACCTTTGCTTCAATATGGCTAACCAGCTATTTCAGGTAACCGAACTTTTATTAAAAATGCTTCAGAACAATTTCAAAGATTTTTTTTCTGATTATGATTTAATCAAAACTATTAATTTAAAAATTAAAATTAAAAATTAAAAAAAAAACAAATATAAATAAATTTTCCCATATTTAAAAAAAATATATTTTTTTAGAGTGAAAAAACTAATTTTTAAATTACTAATTGACTGACTTTTTTAATATTTTATAAATAATTTTTTTTAAGTACAAATCATTAATTTAAAAATTAAATATTTCACCACCACACCATTGTGTGGCATCTTTAGGAAAAAAGTCTATAAACAATTAAAAAACTTAATCAATAAATGCAAAAAGGAAGCAACAATTTTTTCATTATCATTTATCGATTATTTATTTAAATTATTTATTCGTTTTTCTTTAACTAACGATGCTACCCAATGTTGTGACGAAAAACCGAAAATATTTAATTTTAATATTAAGACCAAAAAAATTTTTTATAAAATAAATTTTAGTTTTATTTTTATTCGACCTTTTTATTTTAATTAAATATGTACTAATTTTTTAAATGGTCTGTTTTAATTAAATTTTAACGATTTTATTTTTTCTATATTTCGCTTTACTATGGAAAGCTTCTTTAGGAAACTTTAAATAACAAATATTATTAACAAAAATTGAAAAAATTTTTTAAAAACATTTGAAAAAAATAAAAATTTTTGTTATTAAAAGTTTCTTGAAGAAGCTTTCCAAGCGAAATACAGAAAAAATAAAATCGTTTTAATTTAATTAAAAAAGACCATTTAAAAGATTAGTAAATATTTAATTAAAATAAATTTTTTTAAGAGTTTAGGAAAAGCTTTGCATTTTGTGGGTGATACAGGACTCCACCCGGCTTGCTATGAACATGCTATTGGCAAAGGCTTACCTGATCTCTTTACCCTTTTATGGCTGTGAAATTTATGCTAATTGTTAAAGTATCGATCGACCCATATTGCGAGTGTTATATAACAATATTGCTCGCTATATACTTCAGAAGGACCACACCGGTCATTTTACACCCTGACTTAAACTTATTTTTGGAAAAACATTCACACACACAGGATCTTAGTTTCCCAACAACCGACATATTTTTAAGATAAAGTAGTTTTTGCAAAAGAAGAGTCTGCTAACTCAGTGACAGTTCTTTATTTATGCAACCAGTCTTTGGAACTCTTTGCCACAGTTGTTTGTTTAAAAAGGAGCTACTTGAATTATTTTACTGAACAATATCTTTTATTAAATTTTTATTTATTTTTTTATTTTGGTGGCTGCATTACCCATGAAAATATGTTATTTATTATTATAGTGTTAGCACCATAGATGGTTTTGCACACATTTCATTATATTGGGATTGCATATGCTTTCTTTATATTCACCCTTATTCTGTTTGGCGACGGCAATACAAGACGACGTCGTTTTTAACCATTTGCTGTAAATCCGTATTCTCGTTGGCAATATTGCCATTTATCAATGGCGGGCAATACCTGTTTGGCATTCTGCAAGACAATTTGACATTGATGGTTGTCTTAAATTGCCGTTGATATTGGCGTCTATGATTATAGTGTCGTGCTGTTATAAACAAAAATTTAAAAAGATTGACAAAACTAAAAATACAAAATAAAATATAAAAATGTTGTGCAAATAAATTGTAAAAAATTAAAATTACCAACGTCAATCAAATAAAAAAATTAATGGAAGAAATGGGAAAAAATCCATCACTTTCCAGGGGATTTCAAAGAGGCAGTGTTCCTACTTATTTTAAGGAACAATGAAAAAGTGTTGCATCTGCTCTAAATGCAAAAGTTCTCTACAAATACTTGTTTGACAAGATTCTTTTTACAGATTTGAAGCAATTTAAAATTTATAGTAAAAAATTGTAAAAAGACGGTGCTGAACATTTTGATTTTAATTTATTTTGATTTCTAATTTATTTTAGGTTCAATTTAATATAGATTTTAATTTTTTTTTTAAGAGAGAAGTAGCACTTCAGACAACAATGCCTATTTAGTCAAATACCGTGCTACATTCTTTAGGTAAGGGATAGAGAAGAGATGAGACAGGTGGTGAAAGTAGAATGATAGTTACGGAAATTAACTATCGTATAAGACAGCACAGAGACCAGTGACCATGCCTTCATCGCTGAGCAGCCCCACCGATAGTCAATTTTTAAAATTGATGCGATGGTCTTTGTTGGGAATCGAACACACAACCCCCAAACTGATAAGCTAGAACAGTATTAGCCTACAGGAGCACAGCTTATATTTTTTTCACAACAATTTTATCAAAAATAGTTCACAAATGAATCAGTTGACTCAAATATTAGATATGTGTGTTTTTTTTTTTTAATGATCGATAAACTGGCAACGTCGTCATAAGACTGTTAGGGAATACCAAATTAGTATTGATGTTGGTGTTAAAGTGATGTTGCCTCAAAATCGGCGACGATGTTGTCGTTGCCAAACAAAATACGGGTGATTATAATTAGTTTCACAATATCACTAGTCCTGTAATTTATCCATCTTGTTGTGGTAAGTGACTACTAAATAAATAAATAATAAAAATTAATAATACTAACAAAATGAAAAAATATAATTTGTTTAAAAATTATTTTTTGTAAAATAAATATTTAATGGGAATATCATAATATCATTAAAGGAATTTAGTACGAATTAATGTAGATTAAATTTAAAGAAATGATTCCAAAAAATAAAATTGTTTATTTAAATAAAAAGTTTATTTTTATTAAATTTTTTCATGTCAGAATTATGGAATGGATAATTTGCAACTGCTTGATTATAATAGCACCACGGTTTACTATTTTATAATATTAAAGTCAAAATGGTAAAGTTTTAAAAACTTAATTCGTACTTTATGAAGTAAAGCCGTGAGACGCTGCTATCTGTATAAAATTAAATTGTTTTATACTCAACATCAATTTTATTTCAGGCCTAGCCATTCATGACTACTTCTTCCTCTAAAACTTTAATGGCTGCTATTCAATGTGCTAATAATTAATAATTGCTAATAATAATACTAACGTATTTTTAGAAAAACAAATCCATATTTAAATTATGTTTATCCTTAAATAATGAAATTGCATTTAATCTTCTTTACAAAAATCTTAATTATTTTAATAAAAATTTTTACTTAATAAAAAGAGAGCAAAATATATAAAAATTAATTTACCTTTAATTAAAAAATAAATATTAATATAAAATAAAATACCAATTAAAGACACATTCCAGAACGTTACATTTTTTAGTTGAAAATAGCAGAAGAAGCCGTAATTAAAAAATATTTTTCATTAAACGCAAAATTATTTTCATTTTTACTTTGCATAGTTTTTAATAAACTTTCTCTTGGCTTGAATTTATATTTCAATTTTGTTACATTTCCGTTTCCTTTATCTTCTGTTTTTAATTTTTTTATTTTTATATTTAAAGCTGTTGGCCATGAAATATATTGATAGAACTACAAGTGTATTTAGTGATTGTTTTAATCTTTATTGAAAATCAATTATTTTCTCAATCAAATTACTTTCGTATCTAAAGTATAACAGCAAGAAATTTTATTAAGTCTAAAAATTGTATCTCAAGCATTATTAATTAATATACGAGGGTATGTTTCTGTCTTCTTCTTAAATTGCACGAATTTCCAAAGTCAACTGATACTGATTTTAATAGAATAACAATCAAATACATTAAGGCATGATATTCACAAATGATATGATATGATAATACTGCTAGCCAATACTGAAAGCCAAAAGACTCGACATTAACTTAAACAAAATTATTTATTATTTAAAATTATTATTTAAAATTGAATGTGAACAAAAGTTTAGCAGATTTTGAATATCGTTTAGGACATTCAGTGTTCCTCTTAAAGTCACATTTCGTAATATGTGCGAACACAAACGCGTGCTCGATAGGGTCGCAGCCGTGAGTCGTAGTGTTAAAGTAGATTCAAATTTGTCAATGCCTCGACGTTCTCAACAATTAGGCTTCTCTAAAACCACCACATGGCGAATTTTGCATAAGGCTTTGACTTTGAAGCCTTACAAGATTCAGCTTGTGCAGGAATTGAAGTAGAGGAAACATTCACATCGCCGCAGAATAGCTCAATTTATTCAAGAACAACTGGCTGTTTTTTTTTTTTTGAAAAATTTTTTTGTCAGATGAAGCCCATTTGCACTTATCAGCGGATGTCAACAAGCAAAATTGCCGCATGCGGGCTTCTGAAAATCCTAGAGCGATTATTGAGGAGCCTTTGCATGCTCAACCTGCCACTGTGCGAGGTGCTATGTGGTGTGGAGGTGTGATTGGACCTTTTTTTTCAACGATGACGCTGGAATTTTGGTAACGGTCAATAGATCTAGATTCTAGACAGAGATATTGAAAATTAGCCTTACATGAAGTGCCAGGTGGCTCGCTTTCTACCCACACGATTAGATACACGAACACTGACTCACCAGTACAGATTCTACCACGGCTTGAAAATGATGAGCGGTGCTCGCCGTTCATACCAAACAAACAACCAGAAAAGACAAAAGACAATTACCATAGTGTAAGCATTGTGTTTGTGAGTTTTTATCAGTAAGCCGATCCTTCATTTAGGAAGTAACAATCAACGTTTCCTTATGAATTTTTTATTTAAATAAAATGGTTGTTATATTTGACACACCGTATTAATATAAATTATAATAAAGATAAAGACCATTCATAAGTACTAAAATCGTTCATAGAATCATATTAAAGGTTTCTTAAATTTTTATTTTTTATAAAGTTAAAAACTGTGGCAGTGCCATGCTCTCACATGCCATTTAGAAGTAGAATATTTCGTATCGTTGTTTTAATATGATTTTCTATTATTCTATTATTAAAAAAAATATATATTTTTATTGCAACCACATTATGGTTAAATAAAGTTTATACTACTAAAATATTATAATACGTAATCATAATATAATTAAAATAATTGCTGAAATGCAAAATAAGTTTGGCATTTGACTTAATTTTCACTACATTTTTTTTTAATGTTTCCAAATTAACCGATATATGTTTTTTGAAAATAAAACACTTAATAAAAAGAACACCATTTAGTCAATGCTAATGTAACGCCAATCCCAAAAAAGGGTGAGGCTAACAACCTTAAAAATTCTCGCCCAATTGCTATTTGTTCTGCACTTTCTAAGGTGATGGAAATTGTGATTAATTTTCATCTTGTGAGGTACATGGAGTCCAACAGCTTACTTAGTGACCGATGGTATGGTTTCCATATGGGGACTCACGGACATCTTGCTGGCTTTGCTTTGGGAACAATGGTAAACTTCATACATCATGTTGGAGAAATTTACTACCGGAGACACATTTATAAATCTTTATGAATCTAGACTTGTGTCGTGCAGGGGTAAAAAGGAGCCCAGTCCCCTTACAGGCTAGCAGGAGCCAACTGGACAATCCACTATATTTCTACGGGAATCAGTAAAGCCCCGGAGATCCGCTATTTGTCTTTTTAGACATTTAGCTGTTCTCCGACTGATTATTAAGGTTGGCCCTTCGGGAGCATCGTCTTGGTTGTGGTTTCGTGGCCCTCGTTTGAGTTGTGTGGGTCGGATCATTCCCAATGAACACAATGAATGGTCCAAGTGCAGTGAGCATGATTGCGGTTGTGTTCTTAAATTTTATTAAGTTTCATCCATTCTGCTGGACCAGGAGTTGGAAAGTTTCCAACTCTTCAGCAAGGGGTGAAGGCTGCGGTCTGCTCCGGGCTTTTGAAGTTGCAACTAGTAGTGACCGGAGGATATACGTATCCGAAGGCCTTCTAGGGCGAAAATGATCCACCATCTAATATTGGCCCACACTGCTAGGTGGAGATGTAAATCTTATCACGTATTTCGGAGAGAGTAAGGTGGTGGCTATAGATATTTCCAAAGCGTTTGATAGAGTGTGGCATAATGCAATTCTGTCAAAACTTGCAGTTTTTGCTGATAATTTTTCCAGACTTATATCGAGTTTTCTCAGGAATCGCACTATACGAGTTGTTGTTTCTAAACGACCTTTTTTTTAAAAACTTTCAACCCTGTATACTCTTTCGCGGATGGTAGTACCATTTGGCATTCGTATTCATTTGGTAATAGACCGAATCAGTTGGAAGTGAGTTACAAAAAGCGGAACATGAATGATACGCTCAATCATAATCTTTCGGCGCGAATAGAGTCAATTCTAATGCCCATAAGACGCAATGTTACATGCTTACTCATTGATCTGTGTTCGGAAATTGTGCTGCACTTGTTACTATGGATGATATAGATATTACGGAATTTGAAGCTCTTGATGTTATTGGCATGAAAATTCAGTGTGATGTTCAATGGACTAAACACATTTTTGAGGTTTCTAAAAAAGCTTTCAAGTGACTCGGTTTTCTAAAACGGTGTAAGAGAAACTTCAGTCAATCCGATCTTCGTACTATTTATACCACCTATATCCGTTCAAAGATGGAATATAACTCTCTTGTATGGGCCGGCATCCCAAAGTCTATTTTGGATTGCGTACAGGAGAGGGTCAAGAAGCTCATTGGAGACTATAGGGTACCCAACTCTAAAAGCATCGACGCAATGTGGGTTGTATTTCACTGTTTTATCGTTACTACCATGGTAAGTGCTTTAAAGAAATTATGGAACTTGTTTAAGAAACTCGTACATTTTTACGTTTGACTCGATTTTCTATTTGTGGTCGATTGGCCAGTGAATCGCACCACAACGCATTACAGAGAAAATTTATTTTTTAGCCTAACAATTCGTATGTGGAATAAACTTCCTCCAGAGGTCTTTCCTATCATTTTCAACGTAGGAAAATTCCAATCGAATGTCCACAAACACTACTTCGGCTTTCCTCCTCCCCATAGCCTAGTTTCCTTTTTCTGCTACAATGCATTGCAAGAGTAGAGGTCATCCCCTGAGTACTGGAACGAGCGAAAGCAATATATTTTTTAAACTAAACATTATTTATGCAGTTGATTACAAAAGTTATCTTATAAAATCATAATTTATGATTGCAAATACTATATCATTTTAGAATAATTATAACGCTATGATTGTGGTAGGATTTTGGAAAAATTCCTTTCCTTCAAACCAAATCATGTTACAGTTTTTGTGCATAAAAACCACTGAGTGCTCATATATTAGAAATAAAACACTCACATATTGTTTTCAACAACAAAAGTTTGTTCACAACATCGTGTATATATTGTTGAAAAGAAGAATATATGGTACTAATTGCCATATCACAACCATGTTTTTTTCTAGATATTTTATTGCATCCCACTATACTTTATTCGTAGCATAACAAGGTGTTATAACAGATTTTGAAAACCAAATGATTTATATGACATTTTTTGATAAGTCAAAGATATCAGAAATAAAACAATAATCACCAGTGCAATGAATATTGTCGAATGTTATTATTTGATGATTTCTGGGCAAAATTCCATAGTATTTTAAACAAATTTTCCTATTTGTTAATTTGATGAAAAATATTGCCACTAAAAAATTTTGACGCGGACAGGCAAATCTAAACAAAAGCTGTATCTAAATTAACTGGCTTCAACCTGAAAAAGTTGCATGACAGCTGCATCGCATCGTGTAAATCCACTTAAATGTCGACTAAGTAGATTTATATGTTAAAAAAAAAAAAACTTTTTGAGTTCCCCTCGTATTGACTTTGAGTATTTAACTTGACAACTGGTTTTTTTTAACGACAGAATAAATATCTGTAAGCATTTGTATGATGATTGAAGCCGGAAATTGAAATGTGGTTTAATTGACTTGTAAAATAATTAACTAAAAATATTTGTTGTAAATTTCATGTTCGATAGATAGATTATCTTACAGATTATGTATGACTTTTGGTATGAACAGGCTTATTAGAGATTAAGTTTTCACTTGAATTTTTAAAGGGTTGAAAATTCAATAACACATTTTATTTTCTTTAGCATTTACTTTAAGGTACTAAAAAGATTATCTGTAAAAGGTACTTCTTTTTAAAAATTAGTACTTAAATGTTTTAAAAATGACATTTATGTATTGTACCAAAACAAAATAATACCTTTTGAAGGTACCTTTTTATAGCCTTTAGCAAATAAAAAAATTTAAAATAAAATGTTTTGAAAAATTATTTATAAACAAAAAGGTCTTTGAACCCTTTTTACTTGATTAGATAAACTATTTTTTATGTTATTTTAGAATTGTACTTTTTAAGGGTTTAAGAATATTTTCTACAGCATGATTTTTTTTTAATATTTCTTTTTGAAATATTTGTCTAAAAGTAAAGAATTTTGTTTATAATTCCTTTAAAAGAAAGAAATTTCATAGAGAAGCACTTTCTTGAAAGAAGTTTATATTAATTTACCATATTGAAGTGGGCTGAATGCCTTAATAATTACATATTGTTACGAATGTGTCTTGCTTGAGTTTTAAAATAAAATAATTAAGCAATAAAGCGAACTACTGGTTACAAAATGCGCAGAGATTTTAAACAACATACAACAACAAAATGTGATACAAAGGGAGTAGAAGATTCTTAAATCTTCTAGACTTTAAATGGACAAATATAAATAGGGCAGCGTTTGAGTGGATAGTAAGATAAGTAAAGACCTACATCTGAAGTAAATTGTTCTGTAGTGTCAACTTTTTGTAGTTAAATTAAATAAAATTGTTATTAATTTAAAAATTCTAAAAACTTGGGTTATTTATTTTGCAATAAAGGACTCACAAGAAAACGTTTAGAAAAGGTATAAATGTAACAATATAATAAGGAATTTTTTTATTATTCTATTTCAACAAACAGTTTGTTTTTTTGTGGCAACACCACACATGATAGTTTTGACATTTAGTTTTTTGATGTATTCGTAGTGGATGCTTTGGCAATTGTTACAATGAATTTAATTTCGTACGAAAATCTCACTAAAATAATTCAAATCTACTATAAAAATGGTGGTTCTGTTAACGATACATTCCGTAAAATTCGTAATATTTTCTGAAAACATGTTCGTCCTTCTGAGACCGCTATGAAGAATTTGGTCGTTAAATTTGAGTCGACAGACTTGAAACAAAATGTACGAACACCAACGCATGTTCGACCGGGTTGTTCAATTGAAAACATCGCAGCCGTGAGCCACAGTGTTGAAGCAGATCCAAATTTGTCATTTCCTCGACGTTCTCATCAATTGGGTTTATCCAAAACCATCACAATGCGAATTTTATGGAAAAATTGTAGCCGATTGACCTTTTACGTCGCCGTCAATTCTTTAATTTCATTCAGAAACAACCGACTGTTCTTCTGAAAAAATAATGCCCAACTTGTCGGAGTGGCAACGAGCAAAACTACCGCATTTAGGTTTCTAAAAATCCTAGAGCGATTTTTAAGAAGCGAACGTGTCACTTTATGGTGGGCTATGTGGTCTGGAGGCATAACTGGACCATTTTTTGAAGATGAGCCTGGTAATGCTATCGTGAGATACTAATAATTCAATTTTGACCCATTACTGACGACGTGGAAATCATTGACATGTGGTTTCATGTGCCCCATGTCACACAGTGAATGAAACGATCCAATTATTGCAAACCAAATTTCCCGATCGCATAATTTCACGACAATCAGCAGTTAAATGGTCAGCCAGATCGGCTGATTTAACACCACTGGATTTTTTTTTGTGGGGCTCTGTTAAGGACAGAGTCTCTATGGAGCTAAACGAACTGATTTCAGCCTTTAAACTCGAAAAACGGGATGCGAAATAGGACCGCCATTTTGCCAAAAAGTGATGAAAAAGTTTGATAAAAAAATCGACATCTGTCAGCGTGATAGTGATGGACATTTGGAAGGTACCATTTTTCATTCATAATTGACGAAATTTTCTCTTCGTAATACAATAAAAATTTGAATCATTTTATACAAAATTTTTTTATTTGAATTTGTTTTAGAAACCAAACTTCTTGCTTAAAAACCCTTTATATGATTTTAAGGAACCTTATTTAAAAAAATCCTTTTTTAACAAATACTTTTGGAAAACTGCTGTTGTTAATACTATTTTTTAAGGCAAATTTTTTTATTAATTATTAAATTTGTTACACATTTTGAGGTACTTCTTAAGGTACTTTTCTAAATGGTGGTGCAATTTCCTAAATATCATTTTTTAACTTACAATTTTTTAAACCATAACATTTGATGAGGTACTTATTAAGGCACTTTTCTAAAGGTTATAGGCACATTTCTATACAGTACCTTTTAATTCATACATTTTAAAGTCATCATATCTTAAGGTGCCTTCCCAAAAGGATTTTAAGAAGTTTTCATTTTTATTATAATAATTTAATTTTCTGTTTAAAATAGTACTAAATTAAATTACACAGCTTAACTTTTGCTTTTAAAAAGGATTTTGTCGTAATTTTCTTTTGAAAAGTTATTTTAAAAAGGCTTTTCTGTAAAAGTGCGTTTTGGAACTAACTTTTATGGAACAGTTTTTTAAATCACTTTTTTCGATAAGGTAACCTCTAAAAGGTTAATTTTTAAACGTACTTTCTTGAAATAACTTTTTAAAAGTACTTTCCTGAAATAATTTTTAAAAAGTACTTTCTAAAAATACTTGTCGAAGTGGTAATTTTTTAAACAACATTAAGCAAGTTATATTCCCAAAAGGTACTTTTTGGAAATAAGTTACTTTTGTTCTACAGTAACTTATTTTTTTCTAAATCCCTGTTCTTTCTTAAGCACTTTAGAAATTGCATTAATTAATATGATTTACGAAATAGATTTATAAAAATAATTTCAGCAATTTTCAAGCTATTTATGTGATTAAATTTTTTTATTTTTTAAAGTTAAATATGAAAATTTAATATTTCTACCCTTCAAACAGTTCAAACAGTTTAGTAAATTGAGTTTTAATTTCTGATTTTGTTTTCCTAGAATTTTTGTTGCATTTGTTTGCCATTAAGCGATAAGAACTCCTACATTGCAGCAACAAATAGTGATAATAAAAAACAATAACAACTTTATTGAGTTAAAGTGGTTTTGAGGTTTGGCTTAATCGAGGATAAAAGCGTGTGTGTGTGGAAATGTTTGTTTAACATGTCGTTCTAGAATATTAATACTGTCAAGATAGACGGTTCAAATTTGTTGACAATTTTATATATTTATGCACAAAGATTTTGGAACTTTTGACATTGTCTGCGTACTTTGTTGGAATAGTATTTGCAAAGCAAAAAAAAAAAAAAAATAAAACAGACAGACATACATTTTTTAAAAGTTTTTTTTTTAACTTAAAGTCAGTTTAATACGTCAAACAGACAACTTAAAATGTATAAAAGTTTTACTGTAAAGTTTTCCTTTTTTTCTACAGTTATGGGAAGTATAGGATTTTAAGGGACAGTAGTTGGAAAGAGCCTTTTTTAAAGGAGCTTTTTTAAAATTACATTTTGTAGTGTTATTTTCAAAGCAATTTTTTTATTAATTTTTAAATATATTTTTTTAAAGTACTTTTTAAGGTACGTTTTAAGGTACACTTCTAAAAGGTACTTTTTAAGGTATTTTTCCAAAGTACTTTTTAAAGTATTTTTCTAAAAGGTATTTTTCAAAAGGTATTTTTCTAAAAAGTTTTTTAACGATACTCTGCTTTGAGAAAGTACTTTTGATACAAAAATACTTTTTAAGATTTTGTAGGGTAAAAAATTTAAAAACAGAAAGAAAAAAATTTAAACGTAACGCCAGTTTTTGCTGTCTGTAACAGGCTTCTTTCTCTAAGGTTAAAAATTAAAGAGTTACCCCACGCGAATGTAATATAATGTGCGTTGGTGACAGCAATACATCCCTCATTAAATATTCACTTTTTACTTCGCTTAAATTGAGAATACAGTGGTTGTCATGGGCGAGCTGTAACATCCTATTGGTATATGTTAGGCGGCGTAAATGGTCTTGTGGAAGAAGCTATTGTGCCAACTGAATTTTATATGGAAACAACTACAAATTGTTGTTGAAGTTGTTCTTTGAAGACCAAGCTCCTCTGAATTGAGGTTGAAGGACTGTTTTGAACACTTTCTTGAGCAGCAGTAATATTTTCAGCCGATTTTTTACTACGTTATTGTCTATGCTTGGGCCTGTCACTTACAGACCTTCTTTCTTCGAAATCATTCACTTTACCATAAATAGTGCGATTTGTTGACACATTGTTTCTCCCAAAAATTTATTAATCGATGATTGATTTTGACAAAATGTTCATTAAACCAACGAATATATTTCCATAACAAATTTGCCACCTGTCTTGTTCACGACTGCTAAATATGAACTGTCAAACCAAATGCTTACCAAAATGGTGGCAAAACAAAATAGTATTCTCGGCGGATACCCTGTACGAGGAATCTGTTTTCGAAAAGAAAAAACACATCCAAACATGAATTTTTTAAATTGCCTCGAAATACCCCCCCCCCCCTCCACGTTATTTCCACGGGAATCGATAAGTCCTAGAGTTCCGCTAATTGACTCTTTAGGCTTTTAGCTGTTTCTCTGACTGATTATTGAGGTTGGCCCTTCGGGAGTATTGTGGCCCTCGCATTAATTTAATTGTAGGGGGCCAGGATCATCTCGCCTTTAATAACACCAACGGGTGAATGATCCGGTTCCAGTGAGCATGCTAGTCATGTATTCTGGACCAGGAGTTGGATAGTCTCCAGCTCTTCAGCAAGGAACCGCTGAAATTATAACTAGGAGAGACCTGTTGCTAGAATTAGTCCTCGGCTTCCTAGGGCGTAACTACCATCTGATTAAGGCTTACGGCCAGGTGCAGATGTAAATCTTATCACGAAATTTATTGTAAAGATAATTTTCCGTAATTATAATTTACATAAGACTTTTGCCATTGCCCCCATGATTGGCTTGGACGTAGTCTTCTCTGGAAGTCTAATGTTTGATGACTTCTTTAAAAATTAATAGAGCAACAACTTTATATATTTCCACTAGAAGATAGTCTTGCGTCGTTAAATACGCGATCCTGAGGGCCAATTGATACATCTGAAAAACGAAACTATAAGGTTACCAGACTGTTGCTTCAATAAATCAATTGTCTTACGGTCTGTGTGACATGTTGTGGAAACCGCAACTCCTGAATATTATGGTGTTTCAATTGATGAACGAAGAAGTCAGTAATTAAAGCTCTCTAGCGGTCCATACACCTAATGTATGGATTAATGATTTCACCAGCCATAAAGCACACCAACCCATCAATTGTTTAGGATGTAACGATCGATGTCTGAGTATACCCTTGGGGATTATCATCACTTCAAATACGATAGTTTTATTTATTGACGTATTCATTCAGTTAACAAACAAAGTGAAACAAAATTTTGTTTTGAGCCCAGTTTACACAATTTTAAAGCCTTTTCCAGACGTTAATCTATTCACGGGATGATACGTAACATTTTTGCAAAGAATAAATAACTTTGCCTGCTATCGACGATGCACTTCGACTCATGTTTTAAACGTTTAGAATAATATTTTTTAAACCGCAACAAACTGATCAGGGTAAATTGAAAATCGATATTGTCTAATCCGGCATATTTATCGATCTGAGTTACTAGCTTTATTTCCCAAACTGGCTTCTAGAGAACATTTGAAAACGGCACAAATTCTAGGTGTCTCAAGAATTGGAAATATTGTTTGTATAAAGAAATCATAAAGGAAAAGGACAGCAGAGTAGAAAGAGGATTAGGATATTATTTAAGAATGATTATATGAATAGAATGAATTTGCAGAGTTGTAAAAATTCAAACTCCTAGAGTTGTAAAATTCCCAATTTCAATTCCTTGTAAAGAAATAGTTTTTTTTTCGCAAAAGTTCTTACTTTCTTCGAAACAATGCAAAAGCTTTTCATGCAATTTTCGTAACGCCAAAGTTATCTTAATTTATAAAATAAAACTTCAAGACTTTGTAAAATTAATCCATTAAAGTTTTTTTCTTTTTGATTGTCGCAAACAAAACAGAACGTGATTTTAAAATTTCTTGACAACTCAACGGATGATAGATATTCCACATGCGTTCCTTTAAAAGGAAATGACGAAAGTGTGAAAAGTCTTTATACACATGAGTGTACACATTAGTGCAACGAAAGCTGTAGTTAATAAAAATAAAAAAATATCCCCATTATCCTCAATTTTCATCACTTTCACTTTTAACTATAGTTTCAGTTTTAATTTAAAATCAAAATGGCACACAGGAGCAAAGAGAAGAGCAGAACAAAATAAAAAATAAAGTAATTCTCATATCCATATAGTGAAATAAGTGATCAGATAACAATTTAATTGAATACGTTAAACTGTTCCTTCATTTCGTATATTTATTGGGGGTTAGAATAAATAAAAGTACGCATACTAAATGAGAACTTTGAAAAGGTACTTTCAGGTTTAAGCCAATAAATGTTTAAACAAACCGAAATCCATTTATTTCACAAAAATATTGTTATTGATTTTATGGAGAAATAAATCGATTTATCTCTATGTATTTAACTGGTTAAGCCGCTTTTTATAATGGGTGTTTTTATAGAGGTACATAGCTTTAATTTGACAATAATTTTTCAAATGGCGGCCATTTCGTTGGCGGTCAAGTGATTTATATGGCGCTTCAACATGAATACACTGACGTCTGAACAAGGCTTTGAAATTGCACAAACTGTGCTCAAAACAAGATTGCCATTGATCTCGAATTTCAAAGGCGAATGTTGTTTCATGATGAAGCTTACGTTTTTTTAATGAATGAATACGTCCATAAATAAAACTATCGTATATGAAGTGATGATAATCCCCAAGTGTATAATCCACCGTTACATCAAAAACAATTGATTAGTGGGGGTGTGCTCATTAATCCGTACACCTAATGGCGACCGCTAGAGGCAATAATTACCTGACTTCTTCGTTCATCAATTGAACATCCCTGATATGCGGAAGTTGTGGTTTAAACAAGACGGTGTAGCATGACTCACAGATCGTGAGGTAATTAATCTATTGAAGCAAAAGTCTGGTAGCCTTATAGTTTTATATTTCAAACGTATGAATTGGTATTCAAGATCGTTCGATTTAACGTGGCTAGACTATTGTTTAGTAGGAATATATGAAGTTCCTAGTCTAGGCCGATAAGTCCGCATAATTGTCAACATAGGCCGTATATTTAAATATCTAAAAAAGTCATTGAAAATTAGACCTCTAGATAAGACTACGTCTGGGCCAATCAATGCCAGAAGTCATATGTATATTATAATTGCGAAATATTATCTTCCCAATAAAGTAAATTTCACGTCTATTTAAAAAATTGAAATTCGGTGCAGCATGTTGCACAGATCGTAAGATTTATTCAACGAAAAGTCTGGTAACCTTATAGTTTCGTATTTTGAACGTGTGGATTGGCCTCGAACATCATACGATTTTTAATGTCCCTGGACTAGTTTTTAATGAGAATATTTAAAGTCACTAGTCTACGCCAATAAGTCTGGGTTATTGTCGATATGCGACAATAAATGTTCGAAAAAGTCATAGAAAATTAAAAGCGGTCAATACCAGAAGTCATATGTAAATTGTAAAATTGCGGAAAATTATATTTTAATAAAGTAGATTTCATGTCAATTTACAAAATTCATCTTCAGATGTATTTTTTTCAAAAGTAGATTCCATGTATTGCCAAATTAAGCGAAATAAGCCGAAGTAAAAAGTGAATAAATATTGAGGAAGTGTATTGCTTTAAATAAAAAAAAACCAGACATATCACAAATTTTCAAATTGGCGTCATTAAAATTATGCTCGATACAGCAAAAACTTCCAAAAAAATATTAATGTAAAGGGTTCCCCAATAGGGATGTTAGTTTGCACGTAAATGGGCTAGTGCTTAAGCCTCAATGGTAAAATATTTTTAAGAACAAGTTGCAAATAAATATTAAAATATAAAGGGTGTTCCTATTATAACGCGATTTAAGCGTATTTTGCTTTAGTTTTTCCCACATAATAGACAGACATTTCGAATTTACACAGAGTATGTGAAAATGTGTTTCTAGAGTAAGATAAGTGTAAATAATAAATTTAAAAATAAGGTGTAATTCCATAGAGGCCATGATTTTGACGAACATGGCTGCATTTCTTAAAGTGTTAAATAAAAATACATGATATTCGCACAGGCTTTAAATTGCTGTGCTTGTTTTAAATATAAGTGCATATGAAAATAAAATAAAGAGTGTTGCCATAGTTATATGAATTTCATATATGTATGGCTTTATTTGTTAATGGTGTATATATTACTAACTCGCTATTAAAGTAAGTGTTGAAAGTTGAGTTGAAAAAGGTGTCTCATTAGTTACACTATTTTCGCCGTAGTTTTTTTTATTTAATTTACTTAAATTATTCAAAATTAGCAGATATAATTTTAATACTTTACGTTACAAGTTAAAAATTACAGACTGGCGAATAACTGGCTCGTTAATTTTTGTGTGTAAATTAAACTTACACTTAACGGATTTATTATTAAAATTAAAGATAACATTTAAAAATTGTTTTCTTTTCTTTAAAGAAAAAATTTGGAATTCCAAGTGTGCGACGTTAACAACCGTGACAAAAGTGATTTATGTATTGTTGCTTTAAATGTTTTGTTAAAGATGTGTAATTGACCTCCTCCCTCTGTAAATATTTCTAAATTGTAATTTTATACAGAAGTTTCAATAAAATTTGTTTACCAGGTTGAGAGCATTGAAAAAAATGTTTCTGCCCCCACCGTATGCTTTTCATTGTAGCTGATTAACTCCCAGTCACTATTAAATGTATGCTTTCTTTTTTCACACATATTTTTAAAATATTATTGGGAATAAAAGAGTATGGATGATTCTCACACTTTTTCATTTGGCTTCCTGCCACATTCACTGTATAAAATAAATCCTTGGATTAAAAGGTAAATTTATATAGTATTTTATATGCATGTGCGTGTATGTGTATATGTATGTATGCTATCATACTTTTTGCATTCTCTAGAAAGAATTGATAACTTTTTATACTGACTATTGCTGTTGCTTTTTGAATGATATGCAAACTATTTTAAATGCATTCAGGTGCTAAGAAATAAAATATTGTTGCCAGCAACAAAATGAAGTTTAAGTGTTCTAATGGAATTTTAAGTCTTTTCTGTATTTGCCCCTTTTCGCTTAATAAATAAAAATCAATAATTTGACATAAGAAATTAAGGAAATCCGAAATTCCATTGAAAGAATTTTATATATTCAAAAAAAAGTGCAGAAGTCTAAGGAGGCCAGTCGTAATTGAAAGTATCATCTCGAATCGAAAACAGCTTTAATAATACATAAGTTAGTGCAGCAAAATATTTAAACTAAAAGTGTCTGGCTAATTTTTGTTTATCCATAAGATTATGTATGATAAAATTTGTTATTAAACTGGAATAACATATTATCTTGCACTGATATGGATCAAATGACTAAAGCATTCTACAATAAGTTGTATTCCTTTATGGATCTTTGTATTCCGAAAAAAATAACCAAGCAAAAGGTTGGACCTCCTTGGAACAATAAACAATTATCGTACACTAAAAATAGGAAGAACAGACTATATAAAAAATTCAAACAGTCTGGTGATTCTACTGATTATTTAAGGTATTCTATTAGTCGCGCTACATACTCTTCGCTTAACAAACTATCTTATAGTATTTATATGCACAAATTGAAAGTCAATTTAAAACGCAATCCAAAAGCATTTCACAGATTTGTTAATCAAAAAAGGAAAATAGATGGATTCCCTTCTACTTTAAAGTTCCAACAAACTGAATCTAGTGACGAAACTGTTATATGCAATTTATTCGCTGACTTTTTCTCGACAAATTACTCAGTTGCAGATTATGATGAATGTTTTAAGTACCCATTTAATATTGCAAAATCTCAAACGATTAATATACCATTTATCGATATTTTGACAATCTCCAAGGAATTGAAAAGGATTAAATTTTCATATAATTGTGGACCTGACAACATCCCCAGCAATATCTTGATAAATTGTGCTGAAAGTATTTCCATCCCTTTGGAAATTTTATTCAACATGTCAATAAAATATGGTACTTTTCCTGAAATCTGGAAGGATTCTTATATTATTCCTTTATTTAAATCAGGTAACAGGTCTGATATTTCAAATTACCGTGGTATTGCAAAATTAAGTACTATACCCAAATTATTTGAAAAAATTATCACTGGACATTTATGCTTTTATACATCAAGTTTGATAACCAACAATCAACATGGATTTCGGAAGGGATGCTCTGGCATAACAAATCTTTTACACTTTTCAACAATTATACATCGTGGATTTTTAAGAAAACAACAAACAGACGTTATATATACTGATTTCAGCAAGGCATTTGATAAAATAAATCATATCCTCCTAAAGAAAAAATTGGAATTAATAGGTTTTGCCGATTTAACTGTCAAATGGATTTACTCTTACCTAACGAATAGGAGACAAATGGTCCGTTTTAATAACGCCTCCTCTAGATGCATAAAGGTTCTATCTGGAGTACCACAGGGAAGCCACCTTGGGCCGCTTCTTTTTTTGCTATTTATTAATGACTTGCCTGATGTCATTCAATCATCCAATATTTTGATGTATGCTGACGATGTAAAAGTTTTTCTTAGTTATTGTCAAGTAACTGACCAGCAACGCCTCCAAAGTGACCTTAACTCTTTTCACAACTGGTGTAGAATAAATCGTATGGAGCTAAATCTCAAGAAATGTAAATATATGTGCTTTGCTAGAAAGAAACCGATAACTGCATGCTACTATCGATGATCATCATTTGGAGGAAGTTGACAAAATACTTGATCTTGGATTGCTACTTGACTCCAAACTCAATTTTATTGCACATATCAATCTGACAGCAAACAAAGCTAGAGGTGTACTTGGATTTGTGAAACGTTGGGCTAAAGAGTTTGATGATCCATACGTTACCAAAAGCCTTTATATGTCCCTTGTCAGGCCTATTCTAGAGTATGGATCCGTCATTTGGGACCCTATATATAAAAAATACTCAGATGTTCTCGAATCTGTTCAAAAACAGTTCCTGCTTTTTTGCCTCCGTGGGTTGAACTTTAACCCATTGGACTTACCTGCCTATTCAGCTAGACTTTCTCTTATTAAGCTACCAACTTTAAGGAGTCGTAGAACAGCACTTAATATTTCGTTCATTTTTGGTGTGATAATTGGCGATGTTTCTACTCATTCACTTATTAACAGGATTACTCTAAGTGTACCGCAACGCCCTACACGACATTTTATACCTTTAGCAGTGGAATTCTTTCGAGCCAATTATGCTAACGCGGACCCTTTTAGGAGAATTTGTGCAAATTTTAATAAGTATTATAATTTCGTAGATTACAATTTGTCAGTAAGCGCAATAAGGAATAACTTATTAGTTTACCTGAACAACTAGGTGTTTGCATTTATGTATATTTTTCTTTTTTTACAAAATTTGTTTTTATTGTATGTATGTTAAATTTGAGCAAATTTTTATGTTGTATGTAAAGCTAGTATTTATTATTAATTAATTTAAGATAATTATATTGTATTTTAATTAAAATGTCTGCAAGGATGTTAAATTCCGTAGACAGTTGATAATAAATAAATAAATATTCGGTTAAAAATTTTTTAATTTTTTTTAGCACTTTTGTCTATACCAAATTATAAATTTGATATATTTGCCTTTTTCAATTTAACTTTCAACACTTGCTTTTATGCCAAACTAGCAACTATTAAACAATAAGACCAAATAGACATTAAATCCCGTAACTATGGGAACACCTGTTATTTAATAATATTTGCATATCCAGTTCTCCTTAAGGCAAACAATTTATATTCTGTGCGAAGCATTTAATTTAATAGTTTTAAAGATATAGCCAAAATCATGGGCTCTATGGAAATACCTCTTAATTTTAAATTCTTATTGGCACCTGTTGCTATACCTGCCATAATTTTATAAATCTAACATGTCCAATTTAACGTTGAACACTTACTTTTATGGCAAACTAGCAATACACTATTAAACAATAAGACCATATACATTAAAATCCCGTTACTATGGGAACACCGCTATTTAATAATATTTTCATATGCTGCTCTCCTTAAGGCAAACAAAGCAATTTATATTTCGTAAAAATATCAAGCATTTAATTTAACAATTTTCGTCAAAATCGTGGCCTCTATGGAAATGCATCTTAATTTTAAAATTAGTTTGGCGCTTATTGCTATACCTGTCACAATTTTATAATTTTAACATGTCGAATGTAACTTTTAACACTAATTTTTATGGCAAACAGCAAAACACTATTAAACAATAAGATCAAATAGACATAAAAACCCGGCAACTATGGGAACACCTGTTATTTAATAATATATATATATATGCTGTTCTCCCTAAAGCAAACAAACCTTTTTATATTCTGTGCAAATATCAAGCTTTTAATTTAACAGTTTTAAAGATACAGGCATTTTTGTCAAAATCATGGCCTCTATGGAACTACCCCTTAATTTTGAAATTTATAACTTACACCTATAGCTAGCATGTTTATACATACTCTGTATAATTTTAAAATGTCTGTCTACTATGTTGGAACAACTAAAGCAATTTACGTTTAAATCACGTTACTACAGGAACACCCTTTATATTTTAAAATTTCTTTATTTGTTTGTTACTTGTTGAGAAAAATATTTTAACTTTAATCACATTGAGCATTAAGCACAAGGGCATTTACGTGCAAACTAATGTCCCTATTGGGGAACTCTTTAAATTAAAATTTCTTTTGGAGGTTTTATTGCAGCGGTCATAATTTTAATGGCAACAATTTGCAAAATTGTGATGTGTCCGTCATTTTTTTTTTTGAAAGCAATACATCCGGAGGCCAATTCACTTCTCCGAAATAAGAAACTATAAGGTTACCAGACTTTTCCTTCAAAAACTAACAAAATTTGTGTGAGTACGACATTAATTTTGGAACAGCCAATTTAAAAATAACCCAGTGGTATTAAATCACAGGATCTGGCTGGACACTTAACTGCTGATTGTCGTAAAATAAAGCGATAGAGAAAATTGGTTTGCAATAAATTGATCGTTTTATTGGCTGTGTGATATGTGGCACCGATCTGTTTAAACGACATGTCAGTGATATTTACATCGTCAATAATAAATAGGCTAAAGTAGAGTTGTAAGCATCTCGCGATAACGTGATCCATTGACGGTTACCACATACCTAACCTTATATTCGAAAAAATAAAAAAAAAACGGCCCAATCACTCCTCCAGACCACATAGCGCATCATTCATCAGTGAATGATGCGCTAAAGGTGCAAAAGGTTCTTAATAGTCGCTCTAGAATTTTTAGAAGCCCAAATGCGGTAATTTTGTTTGCTCACATGCCCTGACAAGTGAAAATGGACTTCGTCTGAAAAAATGATTTTTTCAGAAAAACCAGCCGGTTGTTCCTGAAAAATTAAGCAAATCTACGGCGATGTGAATGGTCTAGCTTTAACTCCTATAACAGCTGAAGCTTGAAAATTAAATCATTATGCAAATTTCGCCATGTTGTGGTTTTGGATAACCCCAATTGCCCCCCCCCCCCCCGAGGGTCACATTTATCGGTCTTTATAGAATACTTGACTATCTAAACCTGTGCCGCTGGGGGTATAAGGGAGCCCAGTCCCCTGAAGGCAGCAGGGGTCAACTGGAAAGCTCCACATCATTTCCACGGAAATCAGTAAGCCCCAGAGTTTCCGCTAATTGTCTCTTTAGACTTTTCGCTATTTCTCTGACTAATTTTTAAGGTTGGCCCTTTAGGAGTAACGTGGTGGTTGTGGTTTTGCGGCCCTCGTATGAATTTTATTTGAGGGCCAGGATCATTTCGCCTTTAATCACACCAACGGGTGAATGATCTAGATCCATTAAGTATGCGTCATGTGTTCTGGACCAGAAGTTTGATAGTCTCCAGCTCTTCAGCAAGGAGTAGTGGTTTGCAACCCTGCTTTGGAACCGCTGAAATTGCAACTAGAAAAGACCTGTTGCTAGAATTAGTCGTCGCCTTCCTAAGGCGTGAATGACGTTGTTTTTCATTCACAGTGGTTTGACCACCATCTGATTAAGGCCCACGGCCAGGTGCGGATGTAAAACTTATCACGAAATAACCCCAATTTCTGAGAACGTCCAGGCATTGACAAATATGAAGCTGCTACAACACTATGGTTCACACCTGCAATGTTTGCAGTTGAACGATCCGATCGAATACGCGTTAGTGTTCGCATATTTTGTATCGAGCCTGTCGACTGAAATATAATGAACAAATTCTTAATAGCGGTCTCCGAAGGATGATTATGTTGTCCAAACATTTTCGTTTTGGATTTCAATTCTTTTAATGCGATTTTCGAGCGAAATCGAATTCACTGTAACAATTGCCAATATCAGCTATGAATACGTCAAAAAACTGAATGTCCTAACTATCATGCTGTTGGTGTGGCCACAATTGAAAAACAAACTTATTGTTGAAAAACCCGATATATTAAAAAAAAATAAGTTTGTTAAGAAAATTAGAAAATTATAAGTCAAGTTAAAATTTCGCAGCCCATAGAATTATAGCTGCACTCATTACTAAAACTAGGATAGACAACAGTGAAATGTAAAATAATTGCAAAGATGCCAACAAATGGTGGAACGGGACGAAATATTGAAAATTATAGTAAAATATTTTTAAAACTTGTATTTAAAAAATTAATTATCTAAAATAAGTCGAGTTTTCCTGCCTGACGCTATAGCTAGGCGACGCGCGAACCGATTTCCACGGGATTGCATTGGTTGGAAAGGTCTCGGGATTCGTGAGGTTTATAGCAAAGAAAATTTAGGAAGGTTTTCAAGAGAACAGCAGGTAAACAGGGAAAATCATTTTTCACATAGAGCGCCATCTCTGATACGTAGCATGTACTACAACGGCACCAGTACGTGGTGTGTGAGTATTCCCCATGCAAACATGTTCGTTTCATTATGGCGCCGATGCGTAATACATTGTTTGACAGCTACTCATGCGCACGTGAAATTGAGGTTAAAGGTATTCGTTTCCTAACAGTTTAATTGGAAACCAACAAATCAATAACGCGTCGGATTCACGAGGTGGGAAACCATCCGCTTTGTTTGTGTTAACGTCAGACCAGAAAGCAACAAATGTGGTTTTGGCACTTTAATGAAACGGATAATTTGCGGACACGTATAACGCTTCAATTCAGTATTTTCTTTCGATTCACTTTCATTTTTACTTCGAGAAGTTTATCAAAATTCCACTTCATTTTTATAATCGAAATGAATTCATTACTGTTATGCAATGAAAAAAAAATTTCCTTTTCAAATATAAAAAATGTTACAAAAAACGAAGCCATCTAATGGCGAAACGCAGTTCGCCAGGTTTGCTATAAAAATATAAAATTTTTCAATAAAATAAATATCTTTTTTCTTTTTTAAGATCTTTTTTTATATATTTTTTCTTTCAATATTTCGCTTTCCTTTGGAAAGCTTCTTCAGGAAAAAATTTTTTATATTTTTGAAAACAAAAAAAAATTATTAACAAATTGAAAAAATGTTTCAAAACATTTGACAAAAACATATAAAATATTTTTTCATACATACATACAAAAATTTTAAGTTTTCAAATATTCAAACATAAAAAAACAAGGAAACGGAAATAACAAATAAATAACAAACAACAAATAACAAATTCAACAAAAAATAAACTTAAAACGAGATTAGCTGGTCACAGGTGTGACCAAAAATATAGGAATATTTCAACACAGAAGACATCCTTATCTTCACATTGTAAGAAATATAATCATTATCCAAAGTTTGATGAAACATCAGTATTAGATATAGAAAAAAACTACAAGAGACGTTATATGTTGGAAATGTTAGAAATTGTTAATGTTCCAAATGTAAGGAGAATAAATTTCGAGACAGATACAGACAATTTAGCTAAGAATTATAGGTACTTAATTAAAAAGACACATAATTTGTTATAATCATTTCATAAGAGAGAATTTGTTATTTGTTGTTTGTTATTTATTTGTTATTTCAGTTTCCTTGTTTTTGTATGTTTGAATATTTGAAAATTTAAAATTTTTGTATGTATGTATGAAAAAATATTTTATATGTTTTTGTCAAATGTTTTGAAACATTTTTTCAATTTGTTAATAATTTTTTTTTTTTTGTTTTCAAAAATATAAAACATTTTTTCCTGAAGAAGCTTTCCAAAGGAAAGCGAAATATTGAAAGAAAAAATATATAAAAAAAGATCTTAAAAAAGAAAAAAGATATTTATTAAAGATAAAAAAGATCGTTAAAAAAACTATAAAAATTTTTCAATAAAAATTTTTTATTGAAATTTCTTTCTCCCAGAAATTCCATATTCAAAAATTAAAAAAAAATCATTTCAGCAGTGTTGCTGTAATTTTGTTTTAATGAAAATTTTTGTCTTGACATTGTAACTGAAAATTGTGTTCATTAAGATAAACAACTGCATCGTTAAATTAACACAAATTCTCCATTAATTTTTTTTTGTTTTTTTTCGTCAAACTATTTTCTAACCTGTATGATAACAAATGATATTTTAAGTATTTTCAGATGTGGCAAAAGGTGGGGTGTTAGTTGTTCATGCTTAAGAATCTTTAAGAATTCTTTCCAACTTAATCTTCATGCATTAAGTGCATAAATCTGCCACAGCGCTATAAACATTTCAAGCGAAACCACCCAAGTAATTTTAAATCTTATCCGGTATAAGAGATGCGCTATTGTAGAACAGCTCTAATGCTATTATTTGTGATTGTGTGACGTCTGTATTTAAGCTTGTGTTTCTTTAAGCGTAAATGTGTGTGTCTCTTTAGATAAAGTTGGGGGGTTTAAGTTTTTTTTTTGTTTTTATTTTTTATTTGCCATTTTTGTTTCTCTTGTGCTTGTTAAACGTTCTTGTTTTTAATGAATTGGAATAAAGTTATCACTTTTGCACGATACATTTTGAATGCAGAAAAAATAAATTTAGAAGAGGATAATAATAGATTCACCTTAAAATGTAATGAGCAAAACATCTATTAATTTTGAGATAAAAAGTTTTTAAGTTTTTCCAACTCAATATGGTGTTCTCTTTATGAGCATAAATGATTTATAACTTTATTTAAAGGACATGGATGGGCAAAGGTGGGCGACGGTAAGAAGGAAATTGGCTTAAAAGCCACACTTTTTTCAACAACTTTATTCTTATTGATATCACTGTAAAATAAAGATATGGCGATTAATAATGAAATATGATGACGAGCTAATGTCCATCTCTAGTAAAAAGCTTCACTTGTCTGATCAATGCAACGCCAAATTTCACCTTTCAGAGCATCACTTGTTAGTCTTTCAAATAGTTTGAGAGAAAAAATACAGCGGCGTTAAATCATAAAAAGTGGCGGCTAATTGACATTGCTAAACCGAGAAATTAGGAGGCCGGCAAATTTCTCAAGCAATGCGTGATAAGATTTATATCTGCACCTGGCTGTAAGCCTTAATGGTGGTGAAACCATTGTGAAATGAAAAGCAACGACATTCTCGCCCTAGGAAGCCGAGAACTAATTCTAGCAACAGGTCTTTCCAGGTGTAATTTTAACGGTTCCGAAGCAGGGTATTCCTTGCTGAGGAGTTGAAGACTATCTAAATCTGGGTCCAGAGCGCACATAACTAGCATGCTCACTGGATCCGGATCATTCACTCAATGTTCTCAGTAAAGGTGAGATGATCCTGGCCCCGTAATCAAATTCATGAGTGGCCACGATACTCCCGAAGGGCCAACCTCAAAAATTAGTCAGAGAAACAGCTAAAGGGCTAAAGAGAAAAATTGGCGGAACTCTGGGGCTTACTGATTCTCGTGGAAATAACGTGAGCTTCCAGTTGACTCCCTGCTGCCTTCAGCGAACTGGGCTCCCTTATACCCCCAAACGATCCCCCTGGGGCACATTTATGGTCTTTATAGAACGCTCGGCTCTCTAGACCTGTGCAACTGGGGGAAAAAAGTGAGTCCAGTCCCCTAAAGGCAGCAGGGGTCAACTGGGAACTCCACGTTATTTCCACAGGAATCAGTAGCACGCAGAGTTTCCGCTATTTGTCTTTTTAAACATTTAGCTGTTTCTCTGACTGTCTATTGAGATTAGCCCTTTAGGAGTATCGTGGTGGTTGTGGTTTCGCGGCCCCATAACAGACAGGTCAGCTTTATATGGTTGCCAGGTTCATTTCACCCTTAATAACACTTATCTGGTGGAATTTTCCTAGATCCAGTGAGCATGCTAGACATGTGTTCTGGACAGAAGTGGGAAAGCCTCTAGCTCTTCAGCAAGGTGTGGTGGTTTGCAGCACTGCTCTGGAATCATCAAAGTTGCAACTAGGAGAGGACCTGTTGCTAGAATTAGTCTTCGGCTTCCTAGGGCGTAAATGACGTTTGCTTTTCATTCCGAGTGGTTTGACCACCATCTGAATAAGGCTCCATAGCCAGGTACAGATGTAAATCTTATCTCGTAATACCCCCGAACGACACAAGTCTAGATGACGTGATAAGGTTTACATCTGCACCTGGCCGTGGGCCTTAATCAGATGGTGGATCATTACCACTGCGGATGAAATGTAGCGTCATCCTCGCCCTAGAAGGCCTTCGGATACGTATATCCTCCGGTCACTCCTAGTTGCAACTTCAAAAGCCCGGAGTAGGCCGCAGCTTTCACTCCTTGCTGAAGAGTTGGAGACTATTCAACTACTGGTCCAGAACGCATGAAGCTTAATATAAATAAAAACACGACGACATTCATACTCACTGGACCGGGACCATTCATTATATTCATTGTGAGTAATCCGTCCCACAAACTCAAACGAGGGCCTCGAAACACATAGCCACTACGATACTCCCGAAGGGCCTACCTCAATAATCAGTCAGAGAACAGCTAAATGCCTAAAGAGACTAATAGCGAAACTCCTGGGGCTTTACTGATTCCCGTGGAAATATAGTGGATTGTCCAGTTGACTCCTACTAGCCTTGCAGGGGACTGGGCTCTCTTTTACTCCGCAAGACACAAGTCTAGATGCTTGTAGGATCCATAAAGACTTATAATGTGCCCCCGGGGGGGACATAAGTCTAGATGGTTAAGTAATCCATAAAGACTGATAAATTTGCACCCGAGGGGGATTTCTCAAGCAATAACTAAATTGTTTAGTTGGATATGTGGCTTATGTCGCCGTCTTTCTGAAGCCAAAGATCACTGCTATCAATATTTACCAATTGTGGCAACAAACCAAACCTTGGTGGTCATGGTTCGGTAGTGCAAAGAATTCGCGGTGACGGCCATTCCTTGCTCATTTCTTAAAAAATACGGGTCGATTATCCTGCCTGAGCACAAACTGTACCATTCATCCACTTTCTTTCGATGTTAAGGTTTTTAGAGAACTGTTTGTGTATTTTGTAAGCTCCATATGCAACAATTTTGTTTGTTGATTGTTTCGCCTAATTGAAAATAGCCTCATCAACTATAGATGACTTTTTTGTTAAAAAATGCGTTCTTTCCATTCGTATTTTCTAGCGGCCAATTCATAAACGTTCGAGGCAAATATTTTTTGTTTGGGTATGAGTTTACGTCAACCCGTCTCAAATTCGGTTTGTGAACATGAAGATGGCATATAGCTGAAACCGGTATGTTCACAAACCAAATTTGACGCGAGTTGACGTAATTTCATACCCACATAAATCAAACCCCTTCGGACAATATACGCATTTATCAATATTTTTTTGGCTTTAATTTTTGAACGAACTGAAATTTATAAATTTGAAGATAAAGTTTTGTATGCTAAATGTTGCGTAGAGTGCCTGTAGTGATGTGATGACGTCGAATAGTTTATGTTCCAGCATCATTCACAACACTTTGATGTACAGCGTTTATGGTTTGCATCACTAATTCTACTGCAAGTGTATTGTTTTGGTATATTCTCTGCCAAAATATGTTAAGCCTCGAATTTAGCGATTTAGTTATACACAACGGCCTCAGAAGGAGCCTGATTACAAGAAGAAGCTGCTCGAATTTTCCGAAGTGATATAGTGAAATTTTCATCATTTGGATAGCAACTTTTCTGAATTGAAATTCTAAGCTCAAGAGTGTTACTACCCAATGTTTTACTAAATAAATATCCAAGGACGACATTCTTCACATTCAATCATTTGATAGGCAATTTATTTTCTAACCACAAATTTGCCCACCCAAAATTGAAGTATCTGTCACTTACATAAAGAAATTAATAATTATTAATGTGAGATTAACGAAGTACCAAACCTGACAATGAACACATTTTCAAAATTATTTTAAAAAAATAAAAAATATAAATAAATAAAATGTGCGATAACCAAGTGATGTCATTAACACAATTGGATAATGCAAAATATAAATTGAAACTGAAAATGTTCAGTTTTAAGTAAAAACTTTTTGACGTATAAGAAATTATTTTAAAATGTTTTACTGGCATTTTTAAATTTATTTTTTATTTATTTTTCTTTAAAAAAAATTTTATAAAAAATATTTTTAACTTAATTTTTTTCTTACAAATACCAGTTAGTAAAAGTGGCAAATGAAGTTTCACAAAATTGAATTGAATGTTCGTTAACTTTAAAGTATTACAATTTCAACCATACAACACTACAACGGCAACACTGGTAGTGATCTCTAAGTGATAGAAATTGCACAGTAGTTTAATTTTATTGTATTTATGAAGTTCAAAACTGTACAAATTCGCGGAACGTCTTAGAAAATTTAAGTCCAGAATGTATTTTTCACAAGAAGAAGTAATTATGGTCCATGGACCATAATTTTGTGGAGTTGCACCTAGAATTTACAGGAAAAATCCCGCCTGTTAACAAAATACTACAAATATTTTCGAAATAAATTCATCATAATAAATTTTTCCAAAGGAGATATCTAGGCAGCCAAAGAAAAAATATTTGTATATATTTATATATATATATTCAAAATATAGGGTATTTTTATAGAGGTATAGAATAAATTTTGTTTAGCGAAGAAGCTAATTTTTGTTTAAATGGATACGTCAATTAACAAAACTGTCATACTTGGAGTGATGATAGACCTCAATTTTTGTAGAGACACCCTTCCATCCAAAAAACTGACTATTTGGTATGCTTTATGGGTTGGTGGCATCACTGGTCTGTACTTCTTTGAAAATAATGCTAGTCAGAAGGTTACAGATTAAACTACTTTTGAGTCTGCTGTGGTCATCATATGCCAGAAGTTATATTTAAATTATAATACAGGAAGATTATCTTTCTAATGAAATATAATCTATATAAATATAAAAAATCGTTTTACATCTCCAGAAAAAACACCCTTTACTTTTCAATGAAAATTGTTTGGTTTCTTTCAGAAAACCAACATTAAAAAAATCAATTCGAATATTTTTTTTTTATTATTGTTTTAATGAAAATTTTCGTAGAAGTTACAACTAATTTGTTGCATTCACCAAAGCTTTCAACTCAATACTTACTTCGATGAGCTTTATCTGACGGATCCCTTCTCAGAATTATGCGTCTCTTAGATGAACAAATAGGTCCCGAGTCAACATCATGTATAACGATTTTAATTTGTTCACCATCCAAAGATGTTTGGCGTCTCGGAGCCTCAAGATCTTCTAAATTAGGGCCGGTAAAAGCAGCCAATGGAGGCGGTATAGCCGAAGGTATGCCAGATGTTGGTAGAGCACCACGAGATTGTAGAGCAGCTAAATCCGGTCTGTACCGAGAGATATGAATTATATAAAGAAAAGAGAAAATAATAAAGATTTTCATCAGAGCGGAGTAAAAATCTGTTCAGTTGACAAACACTTACAATTGTGAGCCTCTTCTTCGCATACGTCTATCTTCGTCTACGGTCAATACCGGACTACCTTTATCCGGACTGGGCGACTCATCATTATTAATTTCATCCGAGGGATGAGGAACACGAAACGAGGGTCTTCGAGAGCCAGGTAATGCAATTTGTGGACCTAAAGTGACATCACCAGGTGAACGCTGTAGTTGTGAAGCTTGTGCAGCTGCTTGTAAAATACCTGGGGCGAATACATCATAGGCCGATTTTCTAAAAACGAGATTATTATCACAGATCGAAATGAAATTATTGTTTGATTGCTTTTCTAATACCTTCTGGGCATGGCGGGTACACCCAAGCCCATATCAACACCAGCCCCTAAACTACCTGCTATACCGCCTGGTGGATTGGCTTCATCATCATAACTGTGCTGACGGGCAACTCGTGAGCCACGTCTGGAAGCCATACGTGATAATGGTGGTCCAAAACTTAACTCTTCTTGCCGCGGTGGGCTAGCTGAGCGACTAGGAGCCACACTATGGCCACCTTTGCGCCAATCCATATCACCTCCTGGAGTTTTATTGCCTTTCAGTTGCTGAAATAGAAATTAAATTTGAAAAGCATTAGCATAAGATAATCAATTTTATTCAAATAATTTAGTTTTCATTTTCTTGTTTTTACGAGCTACCTTTTCAAGTTCCTTTATTGAGGCAGGTGATACATCAGAATGTCGTCTTAGTTCGGGACTACGTGGTGGCGCCAGTGCTGCACTACCATTTGCAGGTGCCAGTGTTTGTGTACTTGATCCCAATTTGGCATCTGAATGACGTCGTTGCAATGCTTCTAATACCGGTACATCCAAACTAGAGTCTGTTGAATTCTGTGGTATGCAAACGCGTGATGCCATCTTTCGTCTGCACACACTACAACGCCACATATTCTAAAAAAATCAAATTAGGAAATAATAAGAAATTGTAGTGATGGCAGGAAAAGAAGAATGACAATTATGGAAAACTTCTTTGTTGAATTCAATTTGTTTTACAATGGTGTCTTATTAGACAGCAACAAACCGAAAGAGATTTTGAAGGAGTTGACATCGAATGCAAGATAATTTTGTTTAAAATGAAGTTCGTTCTAGACTAAAATAAAAATCCACAAAAAAAATCAGCTATTTATAGGTATTTTCCATATTTGCCTAACAATCTGGCAATTCTTATAAAAATAATAAATGGCAGCACTTTACATAACTGCAACAATTTAAAGATTGTGTTGCCTACTAAAAATGAAGGTTTGTGTCTCAGTTAAACAAAAAAGTAGAAACACAATATGTTCACCGATCATCGTTGAAAGCTAAAAGTTTTCGTTATGAGTTCAACTCCCATTAGTGCGGTGCATATAGGGCAAAGTAGTGCTCTTAAGCCTCCGTGATAGATGGGATTGCAATAAGCAATTAATACCCCTCAAAGACTCGAACAAGAAATAAGCCAGACATTTTTGTGTGGCCGCCGCAAATAAATAGTGGACTGGAGTTCATATCCTATAGCAAGGTGACTTTAATGTATCTATATGGCTTCAGTTTTTTTCAACTATTGGAAGCCAAATTTATGTAAAAATATGTTCGATATAATAAAAATGTGAACAATTACGTTAAGAATTTATGGGTGTTATTGTAAAGGCCGCGCTTATCACAAATATGACACAACATTTTAGGACGTTACAGACAGACACTTTCCATTTACACATATTGTATATTGCTGCGTCTATAATGCTCATGAGTACAGAGAAAAAAATTAAAGATTGCCCCATGCAAACCGTAGGGAAAAGATATTTTGTGATAAGATTTGCATATGCACCTGACCAGTGGTCAAACCACTGGGAATGAAAAGCAACGTCATTCACGCCCTAGGAAGCCGAGGACTAATTCTAGCAACAGGTCTTTCTTAGTTGGAATTTCAGCGGTTCCAAAGCAGGGTTGCAAACCACTAATCCTTGCTGAAGAGCTGGAGACTATCCAACTCCTGGTCCAGAACACATGACAAGCATGCTCACTGGATGCGGATCATTCACCCGTTGGTGTTATTAAAGGCGAGATGATCCTGGCCCACTTAATAAGTTCATGCTGGGGCCGCAAAACCACAACCACCACGATACTCCCCAAGGGCCAACTTCAATATCCAGTCACAGAACACCTAAAAGTATAAAGAGACAATTAGCGGAACTCTGAGGCTTACTGATTCCCCTGGAAATAACGTGGAGCTTCCAGTTGACACCCTGCTTGCCTTCAGGGGACTGGGTTCCCTTATTCTCCCAAGCAGCATAGGTCTAGATGGCTAAGTATTCCATAAAGACTGATAAATGAACCCCTGGGGGGGAGGGGAAAGATAAAACTAAAGCTTAAATAGTAGCCCACACCTAATAAGGAAGTCTACCGCATTAAACTATAAGCGCCTAGTCAACTAGCTACACTGTAAGGGTTCTTTCTTTTTTCTCTTATATTTTCAAATTTAAAATTTTTTAAGTTGTTGATTTTTGTTCGCAACTGTGGCAACACTGCTTTCAAGTCTTAACCTGGTGATTTTTCACATATGCCACTAAGCAACTGATTTATTAATTAATAAAATTGGTTATAAGAAATTTCTTGCTGGCTGTAAAATTACTACGAACTATGTTCGCATTGATGTAATATCGCACAGTGGAGCATTTGGGCAAAAAATAGATTTTAAAAAATCTATAACTTTTCAAGTGTTGGCCCAATTGCATTGGCGCTTTATTTGGGTGCAGTAGAAATGCTGTTGTGTATGAAATAACATTGAAAATTAATAAATACATAATTCCCAGATACTTTTAAAAAATTTCCAAAAATTATAAATTCCACAATTTCCATTTGTTTTTGTAATTTCCAATAAGGAAAATTTAAGTTAATTTTTTGTATTAACTGTAAATAATACTAATGGCAGATATTCTTTATTATTTATAATAGAGCACATAGAAAAGCGTTTAAAACAGTTTTCAAGGCGTTTAAAATAGAAGAGCAACTCTAGTTTAAAATCGATATAGAAAATTGTTTTCTTTTTCCTAAATTTATACTGTTTAAAAAAATGGAAATGTACAATGTAACTAGACGAATAGTTTGAAAATCAGATCTTTAAAAAAGAAATTGGCGACTCTTTTAACTTTTTATACATATCAGCCGTCGTCTCACTGCAGAGCATTGTGGCACCATTCCCTTAAGCGTTCAATATTTACACCCGACTACAACTCGACTGTATGGGATGCCAATGGAGTCAAGCTAGTCGTTTCGCAACTACACATTTAATTCCTTATTTCATACTCATTTTTCCATAATGCATTGGGGATTAATTGTCCCCCGGGGGCACATTATAGTCTTTTTGGAACCTACTATTCCATTTAGATTTGTGTCTTGCGGGGTAAAAGGGAGCCCAGGCACCATGGGAATCAGTAAGCTCGCAGAGTGCACTATTTGTACTCTTAAGGCAAAGATGTACTCTGTACTAATTATTGAGGTTGGCCCCTATATGGGAGTATCGTGGTGGTTGTGGTTTCGGACCCTCGTGAGAGTTTGTGGGTCGGATCATTCAAATTAACACAATGAATGGTTCAGGTTCAGTGAGTATGAATGCTGTCGTGTTCTTGAGAAATAAGAGCTTCATGCGTTCTGGACCAGGAGTTGGAAAGTCTCCAACTCCTCAGCAAGGAGTGAGGGCACGGCCTACTCCGGACTTTCTAAATTGCTACTAGGAGTGACTGGAGGATATACGTATCCGAAAGCCTTCTAGGGCGTAGTTGGTGTCCAATCAACTAAGTGGTTTGACCACCATCTGATTATGACCTCGCGGTCGGTGCAGATGTAAATCAAATCACGCATTGGGGATTAATTGCTCTTCATCAGTTGAAGAAAACTTAATTTCGCCAAAGAAACCAATTTAGGATCCAATCAAATGGAATCATAAATTTTTTGAATTACTAATGTCTGGCTTTAGCTTGGGGACTTAATTTAAATAATATATTAAAAAAAATATTATTGGTAGCATTTAAGCAAAATACTCCAGATCATGCATGCATAAACATGCATAATGTGAAACTAAATGAGATTTGATTGACAGTAAAACTTAAGCAAAATGATTAGTTTTAATCGCAATTAAGTTGACATAAATTTTAATTTCTAAATTGATTAATTTAAGGTGATTTTTAAAGAGAAGAGAAACAAGATAAGGTCTGCTGCAGCATACGTAAAATTCTGTGAAAGATGTGAAAATCATAAAAAAAAAAAAAAATAAAAAAATTTCTCTAAGCAAAAATTGCAATAAATTAAATTCCAGCCTTAATACTCGTAACTGCTAAGAAACTTAAGACCGCATAAAATATTCAATTTTTATTTAAATTCTTCGAACAGATAACGTAATTGAAAACTTACCGCATCCTCATTCTCCTCTAATTTACTGTAACTGGCACAATCCTCGCACACACGCTGCTGGCATTCGAAACATGTCTTGTGAAAATCATCGGGCTTAAATGATTTCAAACACACCCGACAAGCACCCGCTCGACGACCTGGTTCTGTATTTTGTTTACTAGAGTTTGTTGTTCCTCCACTGCCACCAGTAGCTGTTGTTGTTGTATTATTATTGTTATTTTGATTTGCTGCTGCATCCTGCTGCTGCTGCTGCTGCTGATAGTTGCCATAAGTAGCATCCGCTTCTGTTGGTATTAATGATGGACGTGGTGACATTTTATTCACTGCAGAGCAGAGGTAAGAAAAAATAATAATAATAAAAAATAACTTGAGTTAAATTTATCAGACAGATGAATAAATGATGGCATAATAATAGCAACAACTACAACAATAGAAACTAAAGGGAAAGAAAACAAACAAGCTTAGAGTAACAACGAATAATGTAAATTGAATTAAACTAAAGTTATAGCAACGTGTTATGCGTCCTACATTTTGAAAGAGCTTCAACAAAAAAATAAGTAGACGAAGAAGAAGAAGATAATAATAGAAATTTCCATTTACAATTTTGCCACGTTTGATGAGGTCATTGTGTTGCTGTGACTAAAAAAATAATTGTAATTTTTAATGGCAAGAAAATCTTTATAAAAATAATTTTATTATTTGTAATTTATGATTTTCTTTTATTTTTTTTTCTATTGTTTAAATTGAATTTTATAACAAAAATTTTATTAAATTTATTTACAGCAAATGGTGGAGAAAGAGCCAATAACTTAGAGACAGTTAATTGTTGCAGTTAAACCTAAAGAAACATTTAATTGGAAAGGTGACTTCTACATAATTTTCACTCAACGTAAACGAATAGTCGGCAAAAGGGGAGAATTTTTTTTTAATGACACATTTCATTGTGTATATTTTTTTCCGCCAGTAAATGAAACACTGTTGTTATTTCTCTCCATCCTTTCAGGCTGTTGTTCGTTTGATGTAAACGGCGAGCGCTTTTAATGTGAAGACATCATTTTTGTGTTCTCGTTTAGATAGTTCTGTTGTTAAGATCGTATCTATCGATGGAGGTAGAATGCCAGCCACCTGGCACTTTATGCAAGGCTAAACTCTTAATACCTCCGCCTTTTATTGTTATCAAGGTACGTGTGTCCGCCTGAGGGTGTTGTTCGTTTATTCGTGTGCATGAGTAGTTTTAGGCTTTTGCGAAGCAAATGGATTTTATATTGATAAATTTTTTATGTAATCTCGGCAATTATGTATGGAATATATATTAGGTGCCCCTGTAAGCTAGTAGGTAGTGTACTAGCTTGTCAGTATGGGGGTTGTGGGTTCGATTCCCAACGAAGACCTTGGTTTTTTTTCACTACAAAAATAAAAATTGACTGTCGGTGGGGCTGATCAGCGATGAGGGCATAGTCACTGGTCGCTGTGCTGTCTTATATACGGCAGTTAATTTCCGACTATCCTTCTACTTTCACCACCTGTTTCATCTGTTCTCTATCCCTTTCCTAAAGAATCTAGCGCGGTACTTGACTAAATAGGCATTGTTGCCTGAAGTGCTACTTCTCTTTAAAAAAAAAGAAAATTATGTATGGAATACATTATTAGATAAATGTTCGTCCGCCACTGTTAGCCTCACAAATTCGAGGCCTTTTCAGCACATTTTTCTTTACATTCTCACACATTTTACACGGTATTTCATTAATTTCATTACGAATATTTTTTTTTGAGTTGCTCAAGCGCTTCTGGTTTGGTTGCATAAACCTTGCTTTTCAGTTATTTCCACAGAAAGAAGTCTGGAGCAGTCAAGTCAGGCTACCGTGGAGGTAAATCAACATCACCATTTCTTGAAATAACTTTTTGTGGAAAAAGGTCTCGCAGTAATTCCATTGTAATCCTGACTAAATTGTAGAGCAGAATGTCACTTTTAACGGATGCAAAGGTCATCTTTGTTGAATAATTTGAGGGTTTTCCATTCCCCAGAACCGACTATTTTGTTTATTCACAAATCCATTCAAATGAAAATGTGGTTGTCATGGGCGAGCTGTAATATCTTATTGGCATATGTACGGCGGCCTAAATGGTCTTGTGGAAAAAGCTCTTGTGTCAACTGAATCTTATATGCAAACAAATGCAAAATTGTAGCCAAAGTTGTTCTTTGAAGACTAAGCTCCTAAGCACGGCGTCGAATTGAGCAGCAGTAATATTTTCAGCCGATTTTGCAGTACGTTTATTCTCCATGCTTGCACTTATCACCTATAGATCCTCTTTCTTCGAAATCATTCACCACCTCAGAGCAGCGATTTGACACCGTTGGACTATTATTTGTGGGATGCCGTCAAAGATAAATGTTACGCCAACAAGCCAGAGGCAGTTGACGCTCTAAAGGACAATATTCGTGAAGCCATTGGTGAAATACACCTGCACACAATCGATAAAGTGCTTAAAAATTGGACCAATCGTGTAGTGTACTGCATGGCCAGCCAAGGCAGCCCTTTGCAGTACGTTTATTCTCCATGCTTGCACTTATCACCTATAGATCCTCTTTCTTCGAAATCATTCACTACACGATAAATATTGCGTTTTGTTGGTGCATTGTTTCTTCCAAAAATGATTGATTTTGATAAAATGTTTAAATGATTACAACCCGTTGGTTTATTAAATATTTTTTTATAATAAATTTGTCATGTGTCTGCTTTCCGAATGGCAAATATGAACTGTCAACACTAATGTTTACCAAAATGGCGGTAAAACAAAGTTCGAATGGCTAAGACAGGAACTAGTATTTTAAAAAAGGCATTTGTGCATTAGTTTTATTTATTAAAAAAGCAGCAAAAAAATGCAACAGAAATATCCAAAATGTGAGAGGCGTTCAAAATTGCTCGGGGTATTTAGTGAATTTAAATCAATTTTTTAGCTGGCTGGTAAATCCATCTATTGGTTTTTAACAAGGCCATAATTTTAACAAACCTAATTATTATTATTTTACTAAAATTATTATTATTTATTAAAATATGTGTAAATTACAAAACGCAAAAACAAAATTTTCTACAAAATTTCTAGAAAATTGGTTAAGAGAAAGTTGGTGAAGAGTAAAGATATGTGACTGCACAGCAATTTATAGACTATCAATTCCTTGTTTAAATTGTAAGTAATGTTCACAAATGCATAACTTGGAAGCACTGGTATCAACATCAAACGTTGTTTTTAATACCAGTAAATTTCCAACGTGTTGGAAGGCTAACAACCCTGAAAATTACCGCCCAATTGCAATTTGTTCTGCACATTCTAACGTGGCCGAAACTATGATTAATTTTTATCTTGTGAGGTTTTTGAAGTCAAACAGCTAACTTAGCTATCGACAATATGAAATAATGGTGCAACTCTATACATCATTTCGCAGAAAGTAAGATATTTCCAAGGCCTTTGATAGAGTGTGGCATTATGCACTTCTGTAAAAACTTGTTGCTCTTGGTGGCGCTAATTTCTCCCGATTTATATGGAGTTTTCTCAGGAATCGCTCTATACGAGTTGTTATAGATGTGATTTCCTTAGACGAGTCCAAGATAAATTCAAGGGTACCACAAGGCTCCGTTCTGTCTCCTACCCTATTTCTTATTTTTCTAAATAACCTTTTTTGTCAAGCTTTCAACCCTGTGTACTATTTCGCAGAAGCCAGCACCATTTGTCATTCGTATGCATTCAGTAATAGACCGAAACAGTTGGAGGTGAGTTCTCAAAATGTAGAACATGAACAATACGCTCAGTTACCATCAAGCAACAACAATCTCCCAATGGGGTCGTATGAGTAGAGTCGATTTTAATGCCCTTAAAACTCAATGTTGGGTGCTTACGCATAGATCTGTGTTTTAAGAAATCAAAAGCTCTTAATGTTCTTATCATGAAAAATCAGTGTGGTGTTCAATGGACTAAGCACGTTTTTCAGGTTTCTAAAGAAGCTTTCAAGTGCCTTGGATTTTCATAATGGTGTAAGAAATACTTCACTCCATCCGATCATCGTGCTATTTATATCACCTATATCCGTCCAAAAATGGAACACAGCTGTCAAACTCTATTTTGGAATTGCTCGACCGTATACAAGAAAGGGCCTGGACGCTCATTGGGGTCAGTAGGGTATCCAACTCGATTGATTCTCTAGAGGTCCAATGCAATGTGGATTGCATTTCGCTATTCTATCGTTGCTATAATGGTAAGTGCTCTATAGAAATTAGGGAACTTGTTGCGGAACCATTTGTGGTTGATTGGACAGTGATTCGAACTACGCATTACAGGGAAAATTCGTTTTTTAGCAGAATGGTCCTTATGTGGAATAAACTCCCTCTAGAGGTCTATGCCCCCAAACACTACTCCCTGTTTCTTCCTACCCATAACCTAATTTCCTAGTTCTGGTACAATTGCACGAGGAGGGGTCCGAGCAAAAAAATATGTCTTCCGTAAGGTTTTAGCAACTATGCAGTAAACCTTTTTCATATAACGGGTTTCTGTTTGTAGAGATAAGGAATTTTATGTTGGCAACACATTTTGAAATAGGCGACCATTTTGTGAGCTATCAAGTTTGGCATTTTTTTTCGGCATTTTAAATGGCACCTCGACAATTCTTCCAAATTGTGCAAATTTGTTTTGAAAGTCATGGTTCTGTTTGTAATGCGTATCGTGCACTACGTCACTTTATAGAACTTCGACTATCTAGACACAGTGCAACTAGGGGAAAAAGGCAGTAGGGGTACAACTGGAAACTCCACTTTATTTCCACGGGAATCAGTAAGCTCGCAGAGTTCTGTTATTTGTCTCTTTAGACATTTAACTGTTCTCTGGCTGATTATTGAGGTTGGCCCCTATATGGGAGTATCGTGGTGGTTGTGGTTTCGCGGCCCCATATCAGGTCTTTTGTTTAATATGGTGGCCAGGATCATTTCGCCGTTAATGACACGCTAGGTGAATGATCCAGTCGAGTGAGCATGCTAGACATGTGCTCTGGACAGGAGTTGGAAAGTCTCCAACTCTGCAACCCTGCTCTGGAATCATCAAAGTAGCAACTAGAAAGTTTTGTTGCATAGAATTATAGCTTCGGCTTCCTAGGAGGAGCATGACGTTCCAAATTATGCAGTGGTTTGATCCACCATCTGATAAAGGCTTCATTGCCAGCCGCGGATGTAAATCTAATCACACTACGTCCATTTTATAATCACTTTAGCTGTCCATGAGAACAATTAGGTGATCAATCGTTTCGAGCTTATCGGCATTGACTATTGTCCTCAAATATTTGCATATCTTCACAGAAAATAATCGCACGATCTTGGAGCCTATTTACGGGTCCGAAATATGCAATTATGCGGTCGTCAAACATTTTCTTCAATAACCCCATTGTGGCACAAGCTATGTTAAGTTGCGCCGTCTTGTTCAAGCCACGAATTCTATATATCACGACTGTTCAATTGCTGAAAGAAAAATTAGTAATTATGGCTCTATAGAGGTCATCATTGACGGTAGCATCCTGTCCAGCATCATTTTTAAAGAAGTACGGAGCAATGATTTCACCAGCCACACACCAAACAGTTACCTTTTTGGGTTTAACGGTGTCTTAGCCACCACTTGAGGAGTAACACCAAGCAAATACGGTAATTTTGTTTATTGACGTCTCCATTGTAACCAAAGTGAACTTCATCACTGCCAAAAATTTCGCTTATGAAACTCGAAATCAACGGCAATCTTATTCTGGGCGCCCAATTTGCATATGTTGGAAGCATAGTTTAGGCTTTCATTCTATTCGTGTCGAACTGCCAGTAAAAAAAGTGCTGACAACTTAAGTTATATACCTTTATAAAAACATCATTCAGCTATAAAGCGGACTTGTCCAAAAATGAAATTTGTTGTTTTTGTTGTTTGCAAAGGTTAAATGACGAATTTTTAAAAGAAGGCCAAAAAATCTTAGGGGTGGTTGCATTTATTAAATTTTTGAGATTTGCTAAGGCCTCCTAAGACAGGTCTCACTTAGCCTGTGTTTTCTATACATTTTAAAATTTTTCTTTGTGTATTTAAAGCTCTTCAAATCAGTTCGTAAAAATATTATTTTTTTCTCTATTTTTTATTTTTATTTATCAAGAGACTTCTTAAAGCCTTTCAAACCATTCATTCATACATTTTCTTGCATTTCGTTACAAATAAACACTCAACTATTTTTTTATTTATTTGTTTGTCTGTTGTTTTTGTTGTCATTTGACATAACCTTAAATGTATGCAAAAATATATTTCATTTTGTTAAAATAAATGCAACGGAAACATAAAACATACAAAAAAAAAACAAAAAAACAAAGGCAACAAACATTTTAAATTTATGTTTTTGTATGGCAGATATTGCGCTAAAAACATTTAAAATAAAATCCATTTGGAAAAACCTGAGCCCAGAGCATTAAATTCAACTATTTTAGCAGAGTACAATTCTTTCTTTGCTTTGCTATATTTTATTAAAAAAAAAAAAACAAAGTGGTTTATATATTTTGTAAGAATTATACAGTGTATTTTGTTCATATACATTATGCAAGGCACAGTGGAACTGATTAGGTGATTTATTATAAAAATTTCTAATATTTTGTTAAAAGAATCACTAAAGTGCAGCTATTAGCATTTTAGTATTTATTATTGATAGCACAGTAACCCGAGGTTAACATAACTGGTTAACATTTGACATCTATAGAAAACCAATTACGACGGACACAACCATCCACATCACCTCGACACACCCTACCCAACAAAAACTAACATTATTTAGACATATGCCACACAGACTTAAGATAATTCCACTTTCTTTACAGAAGTACAACAAATAACTCGACACAATTTACACCATAGCTAGAAATAATGGCTACAAACCCACCACTATCGACAAACTTCTTAGATAATAAAACACTAAAAACAAAAATAAAGAAGACAAAGAAACAATTAATACAACACGACGGCACACTTTTACTTACACAGGACCACAAATACATAAAGGGTCTGCCAAATAACTTTTTTTTGTTTTAAATGCAACAAAAACAACTACAGATTATTTTTTCAAATTTTTTTTTTTATTTGAAAGTAAAATCCTTTCGTTTACTAATGGAATATAATTTCATTCAAAGGGCTGCCTCGGCTGGCCATGCAGTAGCCTACATGATCGGTCAAATTTTTAAGCACTTTATCGATTGTGTGAAGCTGTATTTCATCAGTGGCTTCACGAATATTGTCCTTTAAAGCGTCAATTGTCTCTGGATTGTCGGCGAAACAATTTTCTTTGACGGCACCCCACAAATAATAGTGCAACGGTGTCAAATCGCTGCGATCTTCAAAAATAGGGCGCAAAACATCGAGTGTAGCTTCGGCTGTGTGGCACGTAGCGCCGTACTGTTGAAACCAAATGTTGCCAATATCCTCCTCTTCAATTTTTTGTGAACAAAAATTCGTTCAACATGGCCCGATATCGATCGCCATTGACTGTAACGGCCACTCCTGATAAATGACCCAATTATGCCTCTGGACCAAAATCCGCACTCGGAACGGTGACTCGTTTTGGGTGCGTCGGCTTTTCAATGTATGCGTGCGGCTTTCTGTGTCCCAAATGCGACAATTTTGCTTGTTTACGTACCCGCCAAGATCAAAATGAGCCTCATCTGAAAAGATGACTTTGTTTTTTTTGTTTGCAAATTCGGCATCTTCTGTAAGTCGATCGCAGGCCCATTTAGCGAAGCGAAAACGCCTTAGATGGCCACTTGGCTTCAACTCCTGAACCAATCGGACTTTGTGTGGCGTCATACCAAAGTCTTTATACAAAATTCGTCTCAATGATGTCTCTGAAATGTTCAATTGTTGACAACGACGGTGAATTGATGTGGTGGCGCTTCACGCACACTCACTGCCACAGCAGCAATATTCTCGGGTATACGCACTGTTTTTGCCTTTTAACGCTTTGGTTTATCGATGAGGATGGCAGTTTCTTTCACTTTTTTCACAAGATAACAAACATACAGAGCTGACGGTGCTTCTCTTCTTCCAAAATCCGTACGCGATTTACGCACACATTCTGCAACATTACCATGATTTTCAAAGTAATAACGCAATATATCCCAGCGTTGTTCAAGCTTATACACAACCATATTCGTTCAGCGGAAGGATAAAACTAATTATCTATCAAATCAAACATGAGCTAAGTGTTACCATTCACGAAATAAGAACTAGTTGAAAAAAAATGTTAGCTGACGGATCCTGTAGATTAACTTAACTATTTTACAAAGAAGGTTTACTTACGGCACTTAAAACCGGCAACAGTCTGAGAGATAATCTCAAGACATCGACAAAAACAACTGACAAATTTAGTTCCAGCGGAGTATTCAGACTTACTTGTACCTGCAAACATACTTATATAGAACAAGCTGGACGAACACTAAAAACGCTCATACAAATGAAAAAGAGAAGACTACAAGTTTGCATTATATCTTGATACTTACGGTCACACACCAAAGGAAATAGATGAACAGATGCCATTACCATATCCTAGCAAAAAAGGGCAAATCAGACATTCTTGAAAACATGGCAATCTATAAAACAAAAACCTTTATCGTGATATTATCAACGAACAGGTAAACACGAACTCTGAAATAACTTTCAAACCGCTTAAACTACTCATACACTCGAACAAACGGAAAACACCTTCAGAAAGACGCACGTACCAGAATAATAATAAAAGAGGGAAATATTGAAAATTAGCCTCGCATAAAATGCCACGTGGCGCGCATTCTACCTACATGATACCATACGACCTTAATTAAAGATCTACCTAAGCCCGAACACTGACTCACCAGTACAGTTTAGAATACGGCTTGAATTTAATGTCTTCACCAGTACAGTTTAGAACATGGCTTGAGAATGATGTCTTCACATCGAAAGCGCTCGCCGAACATACTGGAAAATAGCCAGCAAGGACGGAAAGAAATGGAAACAATATTATTTTATTCTTAACGGGCTCTTATGACATACGATCTCTTGTTTATGAAACGCACACTGTCAGAAATATGGTTCTGGCGAAATCCTTATGCAAGCCTTGTCAACCACTAAGTCAAGACTGTTTTATAATTTTCTTAGTTTCCTTGAAGCTTAATCTACGATTACTGTATATTACTTCATGGGCATTTTCACTTCTACTGGGAACACGCAGAAATTGCTCTTGTTTTTTTAGTAAAGGTCCACAGCTAAGTTTTAATTGCTGTGTTTTATATATTCCCCCTTAGTTAAAAAAAAATCATCCACCGCGGCAAAGATATTTTCTTTGTATTCAAGACTCTGTTGGGATTTGAACATATGATCCTCTGCTTAATTTTCATTTTATTATTTTCATACACGAAAAACAATATGTGTCAACCATTGAGGTTTTAACTACTATATTTAACGTTCTTGCTTCTCTGTGCCCTTTAGGAACATAGAACCCTTTTTATATTATAAAAGGTGTTTTTTTAAGCTAGATAGAACTTTAAATTGTAAAAAGTAACACAAAAAATGAAATTTTGATGAAACATTTTTTTTTATTTGTTTCAGTATACTCTGACAAATCATCATGAATAGACTCTCGCTTGAACAACGCTACGAAATTATCCAAATTTACTTTGAAAATCAGTCGTCGATTCGCGCAACTTATAGACGACTTCGTAATTTTAATGGCGTACATAATCGTGCATCTGAACAAGCCGTTCGTCGAACTGTCGATAGATTTCGTACCACATACTCTCTAGAGGATGCAATAACACCAACACGTCGAAGGAATGTGCGTACTGAAGAGAATATCGCCGCTGTAAACGAAAGTGTGGAAGAAGATCCAAATTTATCAATTCGTCGTCGGTCGCAGGAATTGGGGCTCTGTCCGTCCACTACGTGGAAAATTTTGCGCAAAGATCTCGGCCTACACCCGTATAAGATCCATCTGGTGCAGGAATTGAAGCCACGAGACCATTACATGCGTCGTTCTTTCGCCGATTGGGCTCTAGAGCAGTTGGCAACTGACCCGTTGTTTTATCGCAAAATTGTGTTCAGCGATGAGGCGCATTTTTGGCTTAACGGGTTTGTTAATAAGCAAAATTGCCGCATATGGAGTGAGACCAATCCACAACAGACCCTACAGACTCCATTACATCCAGAAAAATGCACCGTTTGGTGCGGTTTTCACGCTGGTGGCACCATCGGACCTTATTTCTTCAAAAATGAGGCCGGAGCTCGCGTAACGGTCAATGGAGATCGTTACCGCACCATGATCAATGATTTTTTGTTTGAAAATATGGATGACATTGATCCGGACGAGAAGTGGTTTCAACAGGATGGCGCTACGTGCCATACAGCGAACGCAACCATCGACTTATTGAAATCAAAATTTGGCGATAAGTTGATTTCGAGAAATGGACCTGTCAATTGGCCTCCAAGGTCGTGCGATTTGACACCACTCGACTATTTCCTGTGGGGCTACGTGAAATCACTGGTTTATGCTGATAAACCAGCAACAATTGACGCCATGGAGGACAGCATTGTTCGTGTTATTCGTGACATACGCCCAGCAGTGCTCGAAAAAGTGGCCCAAAATTGGACGTCCAGAATGCGCTTCGTCAAGAACAGCCGCGGTGCCCATATGCCCGAAATCATTTTCAAATGTTAATGTCACGTATTGATCCTTCGAATAAAAAATAAATTTTGATTACAATTTAATTTTTTGTGGTATTTTTTACAATTTCAAGTTCTATCGGGCTTAAAAAAACACCCTTTATTTAACTGTATTTCATGCCCAACTGTGTTCCGTTCGCAATGTGCTTATAAGTGTTTAAAAATTTTTGTGTGGAACTGTGTGTATAAGCATGTGTGAGTAAATGTAGTTTTTAATACCAAATGCCGGATATCTTGCTGTTTTCCTATTTGGCGTTGTTACATGTCACATCTGCAGCGTAGTAAAATTCGCACAATATATTCATCACCACAATTTAATAATTCAAAAACCTGTCACGACGGGTGCAGTAATTTAAAATAAATTTAAATTAATAAAGTAACACTTTAGTACTTTTAGGTTATTAGTTTTTTAGTTAGTGAAAAAAATTTAGTATTTTAAAAATATTTCAAAAAATAAGTTAAATTAAATTAAAAAAAAACCAATTCACATTAAACTTATTTTAAAATAACCAAAAATTAGCTGTTAATGGATGTTGAAAAGGGCCTTTTCAAAAAACAACTCTAAGAATGAACATTTTTTAAATTTTTTTTAAATCGGTATGTTGACAAACCAAATTTGACGCGGGATGACGTGAAATCATACCCAATCAAAAAAGTTCCCCTAAAATTATATTTTTAAACTCGGTTACCAATTTAAATAAGAAATTTTCTTAAGATTTCAAAATGCTTAAGAAATTTAAATTTAATTTATTTTAAGAGCAGAAAGTTTAACAATTTTTTTTTTGCATTTACATTGGATTAAGAAAAAGTACTTTAAAAAAAAATTATTACCTTTTTAGTAAAGTGAACCATTTAACCTTTAAAAATGATTTTTAAAAATGTACTTTTTTAAAGGCACTTAAATATTATTGTCATTACTTTTATTTATTTTTTTTTTAATAAATATCTTTTTTCTTTTCTAAGATCTTTTTTATATATTTTTTTTCTTCACGATATTTCGCTTTCCTTTGGAAAGCTTCTTCAGGAAAAAATTTTATATTTTTGAAAACAAAAAATTATTAACAAATTGAAAAAAATGTTTTGAAAAGAAAAAAGATATTTATTAAAGATAAATAAAAAAGATCGGTTAAAAAAACAATAAATATTTTTTTTTTCAAATTGTTAATAATTTTTGTTTTTATAGAAATTAATTTCCTGAAGAAGCTTTGCAAGGAAAAGCGAAATATTGAAAATATAGTGTTAAATTTATTTAAAAAGACCATTATTAAGATTAATATTTATTTGTTTTTAAAATTATATTTTCAAATTTAAGTATTAATTTACCAAAAATGTATTTCAGATTTCAGTATAATTTAAATTTTACAAAATTTTCAAAATTAAATATTTTAAAGAAAAAAAAAATAAAATTATTTTGGAATTAGAAAAGGTACTTTGAAAAATATATGTATTCCTGTTGGAGTAAAGAGAATTTTATTTTATTTTCAAAAAGGCTATTGAAAAATGTACTTTTTTAGGGCCCATAAAAAGTACCAAAATAAATAAAACTAGGAATTTTCGTAAAATTTAAAAAAGGTTAAAAAAGTTTAATTAAATTAAAAAAAAATCTTTTTTTATTTATCTTTAATAAATATCTTTTTTTCTTTTTAACGATCTTTTTTATATATTTTTTTCTTTTCGATATTTCGCTTTCCTTTGGAAAGCTTCTTCAGGAAAAAAAGCGAAATATCGAAAAGAAAAAAATATATAAAAAAGATCGTTAAAAAGAAAAAAATATATTTATTAAAGATAAATTAACAAAAAAAAATCGGATAATTTGAGAAAAACTTTTAATTTTAGAAACAAAAAAGTACTTTGAAAACTGTATAAATTCCCTTTTTAGTGAAGAGAATCGTTTAATCTTTAAAAAGGCACGTTAAAACTTCTCCTTTTTAAAGATTAAAGTTAAATACTAAATTAAGCAAGAAAATTTCTTAAAATTTAAATATGGTTTTCTAACCAATATTTTATTTATTTACTTATTTTCAAAATAGAAAGAAATTGTTTATTTTGGAATTAGAGAAAGTACTTAAAAAAATATATTTTATCTTTAAAAAGGCCTTTAAAGAATTTACCTTTTTAAAGGCACATAAAAAGTATCTTTAAAGTTATAATTTTAAACTCATTTAAGCTAAAAAAATTTTTTAATAATTTCAAAATGATTGAGTAAATTTCAATTAATTTTTTTAAGAACCAAAAGTATAAAAAATTTGTAATTTTAGATTAAAAAAAATATATTAAAAAATATATTAATTCCCTTTTTAGTGAAGAGAATCCTTTATCCTTCAAAAAGGCACATAACAAGCACTTATAAAATTATAATTTTTTAACTAAGTTAAACTGATTCAAACTAGTAACTTTCTTAAAACTTCAAAATGGTTTAAAACTTTAACTAAAAATTTAAACTTAATATTTTTAAAAATCCAAAGTTTAAAGAAAATTGTTTGCTTTTTGGAATTAAAAAAAAATTAATAAAAAAATAATTTTCCATTTTAGTACAGAGAGCCATTTAATCTTTAAAAATGCACTTTAAAAATGTACCATTTTAAAAGCACGTAAAAACGCTTTTAGGATTATATTTTTTAACTCAATTAAACAAACTAATTCAAACGAGGAACTTTTTTAAAATTAATTTTTTCTTTCTAAATTTGAAGATTCGAAATTTTGGAAAGAAAGTTTGTAATTTTGGATTACAAAAAAAGTACGTTAAAAATGCTTTTTAAAGCATTTTACTTGCAAATTAAATTGATTTTTTTAAGAATAGAAAGTTTCAAAAACAATTTTTGTAATTTTGGATTTAAAAAAAGTTCTCTAAAAATTTACTATTTTAAAGTCACATAAAAACATTTTTTAAATATTTTTTTTAAACTTAAGTACCAATTTATGTAATAATTTTCTTAGAATCTAATTATGAATGAAAAGTTTTTTTTCAAGTTTATACTGTTTTTAAATATTATATAAATATTATATATGTGTATATCGTCGGTGTCATCTAGAAAGGCCCTAACTCACACTTTTTGCGAAATTGTTTTTTTTTTATTCCAATGCATTTAACGCAAATACACCTCCTCACAAAAATTTAATTTAAGGCAATTTGATCAAAATTAGCGATTATTCAAGTAATATTCTAAAAAGCCCTAACTTATTTCTAAAAAAATATATAGTTTTAAAGCCCTATCTCGCCAAATTTTGTGACGTTGCATCGAGTTTTCTTAAATTATGCAATGGAAACTAGGCAAATTTTTCGTTTTTTTTTTATTGTGATTCAATGTTATAACATATTAATATTGCTTTTCTCAACTAAGTATTGAGCAAAAGTACTTAGTTGTTGGGCGTGCACAGATGGAGTGTGATGCAACTCATTCTCTTATCGAAAGAAAACAAACAAATAAATTTGCCGCCGCAGTTTGTGGGAAATATTAAAGAAGCCAGGAAATACCCATCACCTCTGGAAGCACACCATTTAGATTACACGTTTTTCTAAGATATGAAAAAACTTCCGAAACGATTTTTGTCAATTCGACCAGGTAATAAGAGAAATTATTGTGCAGTTTTTTATCAATTTGCATTTTACTTGCAAATTAAACTTTAGGAAAGAAGGCAGGTAATAATACTGTAAATACTGTTGCGTGATCTTGCATACGATCCTTTAGGGCTCATATATATTTTAAAAATTTAAACACAAATTTTTTGTTTTTTAGAAATAGAAAAAAATACTTAAAATTTATTCCTCTTTTGGTAAAGAAAATAATTTAACCTCTAAAAGGTACTTTAAAAATGTAAAATAATACTTTAAAATGTACCTTTTTAAAGACACATACAAAGTATCCTTAAAATTAACTTTTTAAACTCAGTTAAACTGATACAAACTTTCTTAAAATTTCAAAATTGTTAAAGAAGTTGAATTAAATTAAAAACAAAAATTTAATTATTTTTTTTTTAAGATTCGAAAAATTGAGAAAGAAATTTGTAATTTTGAATTAAAAAATAATACTTTAAAAATGTAGCTGTTTTAAAGTCGAATAAAAATTATTTTGAAAATTATTTTTTAAACCTAAATGCCAATTTAGATAAGAAATTTTGTTAAAATTTAAAAATGAGAGGGAAATTTATTTTCAAAATTATATTTTTAAAAATAGAAAATTTTTACAAAATTTTTTTGTTTTTTGGAATTAGAAAACATAATTTTAAAAATACCAAAACCGTGTATATGTGCAAGATTAGCCTTATAGAGAATTATTTAAGCATGTTTTTAAATATGCCAAGATTTCTTAAGCTTAGTACTATTAACTTAACTATTGTTATCTAATTATTAAGCTATCAAATTTGCTAATTGTCCAAAAGTAGATTGCCAATAGGTTCCCAAATTTTCTTACTCTCTCCCTATTTTTTTAAAAAATCTAAAATTTAAAAATAAAACTTTTTATTAATGCCAAAAGACAGGTGGTAAATAATGACTTTCTTACAATTTCCTCAAAAATTTAAAATCTAAAAATTTCTTTGTCAGGTACTTTAAACAACAATTTTGTCCATCCATCATCTCTTTTCCATCGTACCTCATTAAGGTCTATCTATTTAGCTGCTTCTTTCAAAACGGCATACAATAGATATTTACTTGCTATTTTGATTTCATTTTTTGCTAAATTATGTTAAAGTTTACATGGATACAAGATATGTTCTAAGAAACTATCTTTAGGTTTTACATTCTTCCACACACAAATACAAAGATACACAATATAAATAAATAGGAATAATAATAAAAATACAAACAACTTTCCTACCAACTAAGAACACTTCAATTTTATAAAATGTCATTTATTTGACAGTTGTTATGTGTTTGTTTTTCCCCGTTTGTTACTGTAAATTGAGTCCATTTAAGCCACCCACTCAATTACTTTATTTTTACTCGTTAGTACTTTTGTATCTTAGGCTGGCTTCCTTGTGTATAAAACTCTTTGGATTTTTTTTTTGCTTAGTTAATTTGTTGAAGACGAGAAAATTATAAAAATGAGAAAAAAGAAAAAAAAATAGAAGTAGAAAATTCAAGACTAATTATAACATGAAAGATGTTATACATTTTTCTTCTTAGTTATAAAGAGCTTTTCAAGAGGAAGTTTGTTTTTTAAAACAGAAAATTTAGATTAAGATGATTCAAATTTTTATTGTATTCCGAGGAGAAAAGTTCGGCCGTTATGAATGAAAAAAAAAAACTGGCAAATGTCCACCATGACCACGCTGACAGATGTCGATTCTGTTATCAAAGTTTTTAATCACGTTTTAGCAAGATGGCGGGCCTATTTCGTTATTCGTATCACGGATTTCGAGTTTTACGGCTGAAATTGATTCAATCGGCTTCATATAGACTCTGTCCTTAATGTAGCTCCGCAAAAAATAATTCAGTGGTGTTAAATCACAAGATCTGGCTGGCACCATTCTGTTGAAACCACATGCCAGTTAGCATCTCGCGATAGCGTGAATAAAATGAGCGACTCTACGGTGATGCGAATGGTCGTCTTCAATACCTGCACCAGCTGAACCTTGTAAGGCTTCAAAGTACATTCCTACGCAAAATTTGGCAGGTGGTGGTTGAGAACATCCAGAAATTGACCAATTTGTATCTGCTTTAATACTGTGACTCACGGCTGCGATGTTTTGAGTTGAATGACCCTATCGATCATCTGTTGGTGTTCGTACATTTTCTATCGAGCCTGTCGACTCAAATTTAACGACCAAATTCGTAATAGCCGTTTCAGAAGGACGACTATGTTCCCCGAAAAGATCACGAATTTTATGAAATCTAACTTTAATAGAATCACCATTTTTATAGTGGGTTTAAATTATTTTAATGCGATTTTCGTGGGAAATTGAATTCGTTATAACAATTGTCAACGCATCTACTATGAATACCTCAAAAAACTGAATGTCAAAACTATTATGTTGTTGGTGTTACCACAATTGAAAAACAAACTTCTTGTTGAAAAACCCGATGCATACTTATATCAAAGTATATATGTATGTTCCTGGTGTTGAGTGACATGGTTTTTTATGTGAGCTCTTTTACGTGCTACAGAATGTTTTTAAGGTATTTGATTTCTTTTTTTTTTTAGTTAACTTTTTTATCAAAAGTTACTTTTGCTTTAATAGGTACATTTCTCCAAAAATATGTATTTTATGGGAAGAATATTTTTTTGTTAAGTTAAAATCTCTCCACCAATATTTAGGCTACAGTAATTTAGTTTTCTTTTTTACTATATTTTTCAAAAGGTACTTTTTTAAGAAAAGTACCTTTTTACAAAATATAAAATTTATTTTCTAATTATTATTAAACGGTCTTGATCCGTTTCAATAATAAATTTGTGTGAAAATCACTAATGAGTTGTATAGACACCAGTGAAATAGCCATGTCTGTAAAAACTTAGTTTTGCCCTTAAATATAATATATATGGTGGCCCCATAGCGACGTGAGTGTTCTGTATTGAGTTGGTTTGAAGTTTAAATCTCAGCAGCCAGACTTTTGGAAATTATCCATCATTCTAAAGCAGCGAAAGCTCGGTATTTCTGATTATCCATTATCGTGACAACCCACTTGGCGGGATTGCTTATTTTTTCAAATTGCAGATTTTATATTTACATAGTTATCGAGAAACTGGTTCTATTGTCGCCACTTCTATTTGTTTTTTTATTTAATTTGATTGCAATGCCTACAACCAAAAAAGGGAAATCCCCGTGTTTTAGTACATTAACGAAAAGTTCGGCAATTATGAATGAAAAGTGAAATCTGGCAAATATCCACCACGACCACTCTGACAGATGTCGATTCTTTCATCAAAGTCTTTAATCACTTTTTGGCAAAATGGAAGTCATATTTCGTTAATCACATTACAGATTTTGAGTTTTAAAGCTGAAAACGATTCTTTTGGCTTCGTATAGACTCTGTCCTTAATGTAGCTCCGCAAAAAATAATCCAGCAGTGTTAAATCGCTGACCACTTAACTGCTGATTGTCGGAAAATAATGCGATCAGAAAACCTGATTTGCAATAAATTGATCCTTTCATTGGCTGTGTGAGATGTGGCCAAAATAGAGTTGTTAGCACCTCACGATACCGTGATCTATTGACTGTTATCGTATTTCCAGCCTCAACTTAAAAAAAAAAACGGTCTAACCACGCCTCGAGACAACATAGCGCACCATATAGTGATATGTTGAGAATGCAAGCACTCCTTAATCGCTCTAAGATTTCCAGAATCAGCCCAAATGCTACAATTTTGCTTGTTGACATACCCTGACAAGTGAAAATGGGCTACGCTTGAAAAAAAAATTTCTTTCAGAAAAACCAGCTGGTTGTTCCTGAATGAATTGAGCAAATCTACGGCGATATGAATGAATTGAAACTTGTAAGGTTTCCAAGTCAAATCCTTAAGCACAATTCGCCATGTGGTGGTTTTGGATAACCGCAATTATTGAGAATGTGGAGGAATAGACAAATTTGGGTCTGCTTTAACACTGTGGCTCGCGGTTGTGATGTTAACAGCTGGCTATTTTGCCAAAAAGTATTTAAAAATGTTGATGAAAGAAACGACATCTATCAGCGTGGTCGCGGTCGTGATGGACATTTGCCAGATGGCATTTTTTCTTCATAACTGCCGAACTTTTCTCTTCGTAATACAACAAAACTTTGAATCTTATTAATCTAAATTTTTTTGTTTTATTTTGTTTTAGAAAAAAAAATCCTGGTTGAAAAATTCTTTATAATACGAAAACTTGCGAATATTATTACACTTAATGGATTTATTAATCGCATAAAGCTAAGCCATCACTAGTCTGATGGATGTGAAATATTTTGGAAAAATATAAAGACCAGAAAATTGCGGATGTTTGATTTGTTAATGGATGTTTGATTAACAATTAAATAATTGTTTAAACGAGTTTTATATTCTTTAACTTACCGCGATCTTGTGCTGTTAATAATGATGATGAAAGTGTCTGCTTTAGTTTCCCAAATGTACCACCTGCATCCGCTGTACTCTGTGCTGATGAATTTTCATCCGTCGCCACCATCTAAAAAATATTAAAATAAAAATGTTGATTAATTTAATTATTATTAATTTTTATTAATTATTTAGATTTAATAGAGGTTACTTTTCTAACATTATTTGCTTAAACAAAAAAAGAATTCTTTAAATTTTTAAACTAGACTTCTTGCAAGCATGGTGTCCAAACTAGCTTTGGATACACACATTTAAACCATCTGGCAAGGGAAATTTATTCCGTAATAAAGAAAAATGGCAGAATAAGTTTTCATTTTGTATTCAATTGGTTGTCGAATCTTCTAGAGTGACGTGGTTTAAAAAATAAGAAACATACGTAATTTAAATTTACCAAAAAATGCTAACAAAAATTAACCCAAACTAAAGGCTTAAAATTACTTACCTGAATTACTTACCTTAAAACTTTTAATTAATCAACCTGAACACTTTACGTAAAGGAATATTAAATGTAAATGTACTTACCCAATTGAATTATAAGTCCATTGATCAATAATACCTATAACCCAAAAATAAAGAAGAAATTTATATCTAAACCTGCTAGTAATTTATTCAAAATCATCGAGGAAAAAGGTGAGAATTAAGGTTTCCACATATTCCACAACAAGGAAAAGAGATGAATCACAAATATTATTCCAACTTCCCCAATTATAATTGCACTAACCGAGCAATTGTAAATACAGAAATCTCCCTTACAGATTGGCCCCAGCTGGAAGTGAAGTTCCCAACTCTGCCTACTCTAGAGCGCGGGAGTAATTATTAATACAAAGTGACGTATTCCCATGGAAAAAGTAAAAGTTTTTGAAGAACTTAGGAAACCACTTTAGCCAACAAAATAACAACAACAACAACAACAACTATCAACTAATTAAAAATTTATTAAAAAAAACTCGGCAATATTTTTGCTTGTTAAAGAAATAAAACAAATAATCTTTGCGCATCCTTGAAAAATAAACACTTTTAAATAATAATTTCCTTGAAATATTACACTCTTTCTACTCATAATTATTCCATAATTTAAATGCCATATCACTTATTTAGTTGTGAGTTAAGAAGGATATCTGTGTGAGGGTGTGTGCATGTTAAAATAATCACTGTCAGCATTAAGTGGAAATTTCCATGTTATTTTTCTTACCAAAAAATACTTTGAGAAACATAAAACGAAAAACACAATCCCATTCATTTTACTCAAATTAAGAAGTGAGAATCTTAATTTAGGAAACTACACTCTTAACAGTCACACCCATACATATAACTACACACACACATACACACATAAATATTTACTAACCTCTAAAAATGTCTTGCTGTTGTTATAAAGCAATAACAAAACAAACGAAAGAACAGAGTGCCAGGGGTTAAGAGAAAAATAATTATTGTATACCCTAAGGTTTACCCTTATTTATATTTTTATAGCATACTTTAAGGAGCTGCAAGAAAGACAGAAATAAGCAACTTATAAAGTAAATTGCTACAAAAACTTAACCAAAAGTTAAATAGAAATTTACAACGCTAAACCACAGCTTTATTATGATTTAAAACATGAATTTCGAAAAAAATGAAAGTTTTCTTTGTAGAGATTTTTTTTTTATATTTTGATGAAAATATTTGCATTTCAAAAGAACAGCTACAAAGGAAACAATTTTTGTTTTAGTTTCTTTAAAAATTCCACGTTTGCTGTTACAAAAAAAAAATAGTTTCTGTGAAATAAATTTAATGTAGGGATCATAATAAATATATTTAAATAATTTAAGTAATGAATATTTAGCGGCCGACCGCTAATTGGGGACTATTGGCTGCATTATCGTCCACTGTGCGGCCATAGTTTTCAAGCGGAAATGCAAGATATGTCACTTGCTATAATTTCCTTATTGATTTAGTTTTCGAAATGTTGGATTTTTGGCGAATATTTTGCAATTTAACTTTTAAAGAACGATCTGCAATTTATTCTTAATTTGTTGTCTATTGAAAAAATTTTATGGAGAATTTTTTTCCACTGACAGAAAAAATTTATGACTAAATTCTTTGTCAACTGGTAGCAATGTGAATTCATACATTTTAGCTGCCTATTATTTCTGTATTTTAGTTGAGCTTTCTTTTTGCCTAATAATTAATCTAATAATTATTTAATATAAATATTAAATTGTATTTATTTTGAATTTTAATTTTTAATATTTAATTTTTTTAAATTAAAATTTCGTTTCCTTACTTTCAAAATTGTTAACTTTTTGTGGTGTCTTACATTTTGTCAAACTAGATTTTTATAAATAAAGAAATAATAATTAAATAGAATATTATTATTACAAAATGGGATTTAATACCTTAACACAACTGAAACAAGACATCCCTTACAAAAATTCCACTAAAATTCTCTAAGCAATTTACACTCATAAAAGGAAACGTTAAAAAAACAATGCAATTGGATTCTCTCAGTTGGTTTTTTACAAAAATCCTTTGATTTGAAGATGAAGACACGCAAAAGAAATTTAAACTATCGGGTTTTTCAATTGTGGCCACAACAACAACAACATAATAGTTTTGACATTTAGTTGTTTGACACATTCGTAGTAGATGCATTGACAATTGTTGCAATAAATTCAATTTCTCACGAAAATCACATTAAAATAATTAAAATCCACTATGAAAATCTTGGTTGTGCTAAAGTTACATTTCGTAAAATTCGTGATATTTTCGGGCAGGATAATAGTCCTTCTGAGACCGCTATTAAGAATTTGATGGTTAAATTTGAGTCGTCATACTCGATACAAAATCTGTGAACACCAACGCATGTTAGACCGGGTCGTTCAATTAAATACGAGAGTGTTGAAGCAGATCCAAATTGGTCAATTCCTCGACGTTTGCAACAATTGGGGTTATCCAAGGCCACCACATGGGGAATTTTATTAAGGATTTGACTCTGAAGCCTTACAAGGTTCAACTGGTATAGGAGTTGAACCTGACGACCATTCACAGCGCCGTAGATTCGCCAAATTCATTTCTTCAGACGAAGTCCATTTTTCCTTGTCAGTAACAAGTAAAATTGCCACATTTGAACTTCTGAAAGTCTTAGAGCGATTATTGAGAAGCCTTTGCACCCTCAACATGTCAATGGATCAAGCAATTACGAAATGCTAAAAACTCAATTTTGGCCCATTATTGACGACGTAGATATCACTGACAAATCCTTTCAACAGAACGGTACCAAATGTCACAAAGCCAATGAAACGATCAATTTATTGCAATCCAAATTTTTTGTTTTATTTTGTTTTAAAAAACACATTTCATGTTAAAAAACACTTATAACAAATTCAGGAATAGCTTAACATTTTCATATTAGAAGAATTTAAAAATTTTAGCTCGCCTATAAATAAAGATCACAATTGCCACCAGCATAAAATAAGAATGTAAAAAAGCAACTGAAGGATACTGCCCGACATGTTAAAAGAGGCGAGTTAACCTCTAAATAGAAATCTAACTTTCTTTTTGATGTTGATCTTCTGATACCATGTAACAAATCAAACAATCCGATAGTCAGAGGTAAACTAACATTTTTGGTTTTATTGTAATACAATGCATAACATTTAGGTATTCTCAAAGAGTATAAAAAAGAGACAGATGAACTGCACTATATGGTGTGATTTGGTTCTTTCTGACAATACAGACACATACACCAAAAAAACTACAACAGAAATGAGTAAAATATGATGCCAGATATTTGCTTAGTGAAAAAGTATATACGCTTTTACTCGCCTGTAAATAACAATGGCAGTTGCAAGAAGTAAAGGATCTGACAAATAACTTTTTTTTGTTTTGAATGCTATAAACAAAACTACTGAATATTTTCTCAAATTTCTTTTTTTATTTGAAAGTTAATAGTGGAAAATAATTTCATTCAAATGACTGCCTCGGCTGGCCATGCAGTAGCCTACACAATCGGTCCAATTTTTAAGCACATTATCGATTGTATGCAGCTGTATTTCACCAATAGCTTCACGAATATTGTCCTTTAAAGCGTCAATTGTCGGCGTAACACTTATCTTTGACGGCAACCCACAAATAATAGCCCAGCGTTGTCAAATCGCAGCTCCGAGGTGGCGAAACGACATCAGTTCTGAGGCTGATAATCCGATTTTCAAAAACATCGAGTGTAGATACGGCTGTGTGACACGTAGCGCCATCCTGTTGAAACCAAATGCTGTTGTTGTAAAAAAAATCGTTCAACATGGCCCGGTAACGATCGCCATTGACTGTAACTGCCACTCCTTGCTCATTTTCAAAGAAAATTGGCCCAATTATGCCTGTGGACTAGAATCCGCACCAAACAGTGACTCGTTTTGGGTGCGTCGGCTTTTCAATGTATGCATGTAGGTTTTCTGTACCCCAAATGGGACAATTTAGTTTGTTTTTATACCCGCCAAGATCAAAATGAACTTCATCTGAAAAGATGATTTTTTTTTTGCAATATCAGCATTTTCTGTAAGCCGATTGCAGGCCCACTTAGCGAAGCGAAAACGCATTGGATGGTCACTTGACTTCAACTCCTGAACCAATTGGACTTTGTATGGCATCAAAGCAAGGTCTTTATGCAAAATTCGTCTCAATGATGTCGCTGAAATGTTCAATTGTTGAGAACGACGGTGAATTGATGTTGGTGGCGCTTCACGCACACTTACTGCTACAGCAGCTTTTTTTGACTTTTCACGGTTTGTTTTATCGATGAGGATGCCAGTTTCTTTCACTTTTTTCACAAGATAACGAACATACGGAGCTGACGATGCTTCTCTTCTTCCAAAATCCGTACGCAATTTACGCACACATCCTGCAACATTACGATGACTTTCAATGTAATAACGCAATATTTCCCAGCGTTGTTCAAGCATATACACAACCATATTCGTTCATCGGAAGGATAAAACTAATTATTTGTAAAATCAGACATGAGCTAAGTGTTACCATTCACGAAATAAGAACTAGTTGAAAAAAAACGTTCGATGACGGGCCCTTTAGATTAACTAAATTATTTTACAAAGAAGGTTTACTTACGGCACTTAAAAACGGCAACACTCTGAGAGATAAATTCAAGACATCGACAGAAACAAGTGACAAATTTAGTTCCACCGGAGTATTCAGACTTACTTGTACTTTCAAATATGCTTATATAAGACAAACTGGACGAACACTTAAAATGCTCATACAAATGAAAAAGAGAAGACTGAGACTTTGCATTACATCTTGACACTCACGGTCACACACCAAAGGAAATAGATGAACAGATGCCATTACTATATCCTAGCAAAAAAGGGCAAATCAGACATTCTTTAAAACATGGCAATCTATAAAACAAAAACCTTTATCTGTGATATTATAAACGAACAGGTAAACACGAACTCTGAAATAATTTCCAAACCGCTAAAACTACTCATACACTCGAACAAACGGAAAACACCTTCAGAAAGACGCACGTACCAGAATAATAATAAAAGAGGGAAATATTGAAAATTAGCCTCGTACAAAATGCCACGTGGCGCGCATTCTACCTACATGATACCATACGACCTTAATTAAAGATCTACCTAAGCCCAAACACTGACTCACCAGTACAGTTTAGAATACGGCTTGAATTTAATGTCTTTACCAGTACAGTTTAGAACATGGCTTGAGAATGAAAGCGAAAGCGCTCGCCGAACATACTGAAAAATAGCCAGCAAAGACGAAAGGAAATGCCAACAGTATTATTTTATTTTTAGCGTGCTCTTATAACATACGATCTCTTGTTTATTAAATGCACACTGTCAGAAATATGCTATGGCTCTGACGAGATCCTTATCCAAAATCTACTAATCAGGCATGTCAACCACTAAGTCAAGACTGTCTTTTAATTTTCTTAGTTTCCTTCAAGCTTAATCCACGATTGCTGTATTTTACTATACGGGTATCTCAAACGTCCCATTTGCTGTTAATTAACATACAATTGACTCTTCTACTGGGAACACGCAGCAATTGCTTTTCTTTTCTTAGTAAAGGTCCACAGCGAAGTTTTAATTGCTTATTTATTCGCCCTTAGAAAGAAAATCTTCCACCGTGGTAAATATATTTTCTTTATATTCAAGACCCTGTTGGGGTTTGAACTTATGGTCTTCTGCTTAGTTTTCATTTTATTATTTTCATACACATTACATATGCTAGCGGTTTCGAGGCAACATTGCATTCAGCTCTGGAGAAAATAAAGGCACTCTGGCCTTTCAATGTATGCGTGCGGGTTTTCTGTGCCCCAAATGCGACAATTTTGCTTGTTTACATACACGTCAAGATCAAAATGAGCTTCATCTGAAAAGATGATTTTTTTTTTTGCAAAATCGGCATCTTCTGTAAGTCGATCGAAACGCATTCGCTTCAACTCCTGAACCAATTGGACTTTGTATGGCGTTATACCAAGTTCTTTGTGAAAAATTCATCTCAATGATGTCTCTGGAATGTTCAATTGTTGAGAACGACACACACTTTCTGCCACAGCAGGAATATTTTCGGGTGTACGCGCTGTTTATGGCTTTTCACGCTTTGGTTTATCGATGAGGATGTCAGTTTCTTTCACTATTTTCGCAAGATAACGAACAAACGGAGCTGACGGTGTTTTATAATTCATCCTGACAATACAATCACACACAATCATACACAAATAAAAGTATGACAGAACAAAATAAAACATACTGCCAGACATTTACATATTAGAACAGTAAAAACGTTTTTACTCAACTGTAAATAACACTTACAGCTACGAGCCCAATAAAGAAATAGTATAAAAACTGGAAATGAGATGCCAGGCATATTCATATTAAAAGTGTTTAGTCGTTTTAAGTCGCTTAAAAATAAAAATAGCAGTTACAAAAAGTATAAAATATGGTGTAAAAAATATTGAAATATTTTACGATATTAGAAAAGTTGAGACATTTTTAACAGAAATCGTAGTTATAATCGATTTAGTAGTAGCTTCAGTGTTGCTAAACAATTTTATTTACAAACCTTTGCAGAACTGAGTAAATATAGTAAGATTAAGATAACTCAACTATTTTAATTTGCTATTTAAAAATGTCAACGGGTAAACAGAACAAAACAACATTTAATTTGAAGCTATTGGGTCCCAAATATATTAAGGCCGGGAGGCGTTGATATGCTTTTATGCTTGAATACACTAAAATGAAGAAATTTTTATATCGTATTATTAGTGGCAATGAAAAATGGGTACATTACGATAACCCCAAGTGCAAAAAGTTATATGTAAAGCCTGGCAAACCAGCCAAATCAATGACGATGCCGAATATCCATGAAATATAAGTATATCAAAGGAATGTTTTGTTTTATAAGCTATTGAAATCGAGCCAGACGATCTTAGGGGACCTGTACTGAAGACAATTGATTTGTGTGAAGAGAGTAATCAGAGAAAAACCAGCAGAATATTCGACCAGATACGAAGCCAGTATCATCAATTATGACAGCGCTGCACCACATGTTGCCAGACAGGACAAAACTATTTGGAAAACAGTTGATGGGAAGTTTTGATTCACTCAGATCTGTTCATTTCAGAACAGGGTATCAGAAATTGGCTTGATTCATTCCTTATCTCAAAGCCAGAGCGGCGATTTTGGAGCGGAATTTATATTGTCACAAAAAGGATTGGAAAAAGCAGTGTCCAGCGATGCACAATATTTTGAATAATAAATAAAGCGAAACAAAATCGACATTATTAACTTGTATACCCAATAATTATATAATTATGCGTTGAGAAATTTTAAGTCAAGCTTAAGTTCTTATATACTTTTTAGTTTACTTTTATATAAAGAAAATAAAATAGTTTTTAAAGAAAGTAAAAATATGGGTTAACTGTATTAGTTTATAAGATACTGTCGCCGTGAATACTCACTGAATAAAAAAGCAATTTTATCTAAATTTTATTTATATTTGTGAAAGGTGTCCTGCCTTTTCGTGTATATTTACTTAAATCCTTTTGTGACATATTTATTTTATTATTTTTCAGTTCGATTAATATCATTGAACTGATTATTAAATTCAAATTAATCTTCATCACTGTATATTTTCAGAGATTCTTTTGTATTGTTGCAGCTTAAAAAGACAGAAAATTAAGTGACAGGATACGCATGCTAATAATAACAATAATAATGTCGTTTTATTTATTGTTTGCTGCCTGTTGTGTTATCTGCTTTTGTTGTTTTAGCGGGCCTTGCTGTTTGTTTGTCCCCCTTCCTATTTGAAGACATTAATATTTTTTATTCTTCTCTTAGCTTGACTTTAAATCTTAAATATTTTGTTTAACTTTTTTTTTGTTGTTGTTTGTTTGCGCTCAGTTGTTGCTGTGTTATATTTGTTTTTGTTTTATTTTAAAGACACACTTAACTTTGATGGCACTTTAAATAATAAAAATATATTAAGCGGTTATACCCCTGAGTATACTTTCCCTCTCTCTCTCTCTCTCTCTCTGTATTAATGCATGAATATCCTTGTTTAAGAATGTATGTGCTTTTTGTGTATAGAACTAAGAGTGAATGAATGAAATATCATTGTGCCCATTATCATGCCACAATCACCTGTTCATTTCTCTTATTATTAAACATAAAATTTTTTGCCCTCGTAATCATAAGTTTTAACAAAACAACATTTTTACTTTTCACCTTTTTAGAAAAATTGTTTATTTGCCCTTAATCATTCCGTTGATGAGTAAATAAACTCAGTTGTTGAAAACTATTATTTTCATGGTGTATTTTTTAGAGTGTAGGCATCGGGTGAATTTTTTTTGAAAGAGGTATAAAACTTTAAAGACTTTTTTAACTGGCGGCCATTTTGTTTTAGCTGTCAAGTGGTTTATGTTTAGTGTTGTTTAGCATTTCAACACAAATAGACTGATGCCTTCCAATAAACTGTCATGAGGTGATAAGATTTACATCTGCACCTGGCCGTAAGCCTTACCCAGATGGTGGATCATTACCACTGTGGATGGTATGTAGCGCTATCCTCGCCCTAAAAGGCCTTCGGATACGTATATTCTCCGGTTACTCCTAGTTGCAACTTCAAAAGCCTGGAGTAGGCCGCAGCCTTCACTCCTTACTGAAGAGTTGGAGACTATCCAACTCCTGGTCCAGAACGCATGAAGCTTAATATAATTAAGAACACGACGGCATTAATACTCACTGGACCTGGACCATTCATTGTGTTCATTGTAAATGATTCGACCCACAAACTCAAACGATGATCTCGAAACACACAGCCACTACGATACTCCCGAAGGGCCTACCTCAATAATCAGTCAGAGAACAGCTAAATGCTTAAAGAGACAAATAGCGGAACTCTGGGGCTGTACTGATTCCCGTGGAAATATAGTGGATTTTCCAGTTGGCTCCTACTAGCCTTAAAGGGGACTGGGCTTCCTTTTTCTTACCCCCGCAAGACACAAGTCTAGTTGGTCCATAAAGCCTTGTAATGTGCTCCCGGGGAGGAAATAAACTGTCATATATGGAGTGATAATAATCCTCAAGTGTATATTTAGACAACGTGACATCCAGAAAAACTGACTGTTTACTGCGCTTTTTTTGTTTCATTTTATTTTAGAAAACAAACTTCTTGTTGAAAAACCCTTTATATAGAAATAAATGGTCTTTAGGCTATTCTTTAATTTAAGAATTTAAAATTTTATATTTGTTATAGTGAACAATTAAAAATTTCATCATTTTGGCTATGGCGGTTTAAAACATAAGCCAGCTACATAGAATTATGCTAGCTAGGGGGACACCCTTTAATTTTTAATTAATTTTTCTTACTAATTCCTGTTATTGGAAGTTAAAGTGATATAAAATGTGTTATTATTAGACCTGTCAAAATCATGTGTGTTATATGGGGACACCCTTTAATTTTTAAAATAATAAAACTTTTTGTTAAACATATCCAATCTGCAAGCATCGTCTTTCAATTTAATAAAACTATTTAGAAATAATGAGTTTCTTGTACACAAACATAAAAGAAATGCAGATGTATTGCAGTCGCTTAATAGACAAAAGCCTGACGGGAGAAGTTGCTCATCTGGATGAGCATTTTTTAGTTAATTAAAATCGTGAGATTTTTATTTACAAAGAGCTGCCAAAGATTGTTGTTGTTTTATTAAAAGGAAGAAAAAAACTAAAGAAGACAGGAGGTCAAACAAAAATGATTAAAAAGCTTTATATCCCAAACAGGCTTTTAAAAATTTTATAATAAAGAAATTTTTTGTGAGTTGACGCCACTGACTTAGCTCTTTACAGATTTTTAACTAAACTAATTTACAAAACAGATAAAATAGTTTAAACAAAAATTAAATTTTCACTTTTTACTATTTTAATTTTGAATATTTCTTATTATAACGAGTTATTTTCATATGATATGATATGATCACCAAACAAGAAATGAAAATCGATAGTGCAATAAAAAATTGCCAATTGTGTGAATTAAAAAATTCTTGACATCCAAACAACAACAAAAAATATGTATATTAGGTATGCAGAAAAAGTGGGCGTTAATATAGGCATGGTCAACTAAACTTCTAGAATCAACTAAACTTCTAGAATCATATAGAAGAAAATATAAAAAAAGTTCAAATCCCATAGAAAAATACAATTTAATTTTTTCCGAATTTTTCATTTCAGATGTTCTTTCCTTCATGGAAAAAAGAAAATTGGCTAAATCGGTCAAGCCGTTCTCAAGTTATGCGCTTAGCAATGGACCCCATTTAATTTTTGTTTTTCAATGTAAAGTGATTTTCAAGGATGTCTTTTCATAAAATAGGCTGTATTAAAGCTCACAGGAACTCTCTACAGAAAAAATTCATATATGGATTTTTTTATAAAGGGTGTTTTCTATACAGACATAAAATGTTGAAATTGAATAAAACAAAGATGAAGTTTTTTAATTGACATAAAATTGTGGAATTTTAATTTACATATGACCCCTGGCATATGACCACCCCGACTCTTTCAGACGTAGTCAAAATTAGAGGACAAATTTTTGATGACTCTTTAACATCTGTGATCGTTTATCGGTAATTAGGCGATTAATGTTGTTCGCCAAGTGGTTAATCTAGTACGAATTATATCGCGGCTTGACACATCGAAAGCGCTCGTCATTAACTTCAAGAAAACAACAGCCAGATAAAACAGTACTTCATTTACTGGCGAAAAAAAACATACACATCATAGTAATCCTTTCAGGCTTATCGGCGTAAAGTAGCGACTTTACAGAAAATAGTCTACCGGTGTATTAAATCGCACGAAGTGTGAAACTATGCGGTTGCCAAACATTTCCTTCATTAAATCAAGTGTAGTACAAGTTCCCCCGAGGGGAACATTGATATGTTTTGACGGAATCTCACCGTCATGACATGTGTCGACGTGGGTAAAAGGAAGCCCAATCCCCTAATAGGCTTCGAGAAGCCAACTGGACAATTCCACTTTATTTCCACGGGAATCAGTAAAGTCCCTATTTTTTTTTATTTTATTAACGAGAAGTAGCACTTCAGGCAACAATGCCTATTTAGTCAATTACCGTGCTACATTCTTTTTACGAAAGGGATAGAGAATAGATGAAACAGGTGGTGAAAGTAGAAGGATAGTCGGAAATTAACTGCCGTATATACGACAGCACAGCGATCAGTAACTATGCCTTCATCGCTGAGCAGCCCCACCGACAGTCAATTTTTATTTTTGTAGTGAAAAAAAAACAAGGTCTTCGTTGGGAATCGAACACACAACCCCTATACTGACAAGGTAGTACACTACCAACCAGCCTACAGGGGCACCTTGTTGAAATGCTGGCTGAATAAAAAGGTTGAATTTGAAATTATTGTTGTCAAATCTAGCTGTTTGTTTTTTTTAGCCTTTTAGCTGTTCTCTGACTGATTATTGAGGTTGTTTCTTCGGGAGTATCGTGGTGATTGTGGTTTCAAGGTACTCGTTTGAGTTGTGTGGGTTGGATCATTTAAAATAAACACAATGAATGATCCAGGTCTAGCGGTTGTGTTCTTCAATTTTATTAAGCTTCTTGTGTTCTGCACCGGGAGTTGGTTAGTCTCCAATTTTTCAGCAAGAAGTGAAGGCTGCGGCCTGCTTCGGGCTTTTGAAAATGCAACTAGGAGTGACTGGAGGATATACGTATCTGAAGGCCTTAAAGGGCAAGTATGACGCTACATTTCATTCGCAGTGGCTTGAACAATCCACTATCTGGTTATGGCTTACACAACTAAGTACAGATGTAAATCTTATGACGCATGTAGTACGAGCTGAGTGATATGCTGCATCATCTTGCTGAAAGTTTCTGCATATTGTGGCCAATTAATAAACGAAAAAGCCAGTAATCATGGCAATAAAATTGACAACGTTCTGAACAGCATCGCCTTTAATGAAGTGCAGACCAATGATTCCATCAACGCATAAAGCATTGCCAAACCATAAGTTTTTCTGCACGTAATAGAGTCTCCACATGCACTTGAGAATAATCGTCACTCCAAATATGGCAAATTTGTGTAATGACACTTATTAAAATTAAGACCAACGGCAATATTTTTTTGGCCCCAATTCCTATAATTTGGCAACGTTGTTAAGAAACCAGTCTATTAATGTTAAAACGTGAAAACAGATTAAATATAAAACACTTGATAACTGGCAAAATGGCTGTGATTTAAAAAAAAGTGTTGCCAACATAAATTTCTATACCTATTTAAAAAACACCTGATAAAAAAAAATATTTTGTTTTTGAAATTCTTCTTTAAGATATTTTTTTTATGATTTGTTTGTCTGTTTGTCTGTTTGTTTGTTTGTTTCTTTTTGGCTTGGTAGGACTTGAGTTACAAATTTGTTGCAAAAGTGTAGTTATACGAAATTTATAAAATTTAGCTGCAATTAGAAAATTGTGGATATCTATTTTTAGCTTCATTGTTTCTCAAATTTACACCTCAAATTCTAATCACTTTTAAGTTAGTCCTTTCACAACATTCGTTCGTATGATGGTTGATTAATTACTAAACAAATTCCTCATAAAATCTCATAAAATAATTAAATTTTAATGTTAAATGAAACTAGAAATGAGGTCCATAGAGATATAATTTACACGTAGGCCTTGTGTATGTGTGTGTGTGGGTGTATGTGTGTATATTTGTGTATTCAAATTAATGTGTTTTGTTATAGCTGTTGAATGTATATTTAATGCATTCACTCAGGAATAAAAATAGTCTTAATGTTCTTAATATTTTATCCATTGAAGGAATGAAAGACTGCCTGCCTGCCTGCCAGCCTGTCTGCTTAAATGTTGTTGTCTGTGGGGCGTGGGCGTAAAGGGGCGTGTTATAAAATTGTGCAGTAAAATTATAACTGCTTTTTATGAGCAAAAAAAAAACAGGAAATAATAAATAAGAAAAATTGCACATAAGAAACCATCATTTTCAACACATAAAACATAATGAGACTTGAATGTTCTACAAACGTGACGACTCACAACGTCTCACATGTGTTAAGAAACTTGCTTTAGATTATAGTTGCAAGTCCTTTAAAGATTTTCAAATTGTGTGTTTAGAAATATTTATTTTTTAGTTTTATATAAACAGTGAGAGTGATTTCTTTATAAGTTGCCAACCTTAATTATGCTTGAAGGCATAGTTAGTTAATTAAAAATGAAGTCATACCACAATTGCTTAATTCACCAGATTATTTTTATGATGTATTTAGCAACTATTTAAACACAAACATTTCAGGTTTCCGGCTATAAAAAGAAAGTTTTATTTTTATGGTTGTGAAAAAACAAATATAAAATTCAAAGAGGCAGGGGAGTTTTCAAAACTTTGCTTTTTCCTTTGTATATCATTTTCCTATTTCCTGCTTTAATTATATTCTTTGGAAAAAATCCAATTTCAACTTTTGTTCTCCTTACATTTTTTGTTTTTAGAAACACATGCCACAAAGCAGCATATAATGATGACCATTAACTTGTAGTAGTATATTATGATTATGAATAATAGGGTTGTATAAAATCATAATATTGTTATACATAATAAAATTATGGTTTGTATTTAGAGCAGATTGTTTAACAAAATATTAATATTGTTTAAAATTAATAGCTCTTATACAAAAGAAAAAAGCAGTGGCAACTCTGTTTGTTGTGTTAACTTTTGTCGTTTTGCTTATGATGGAAACCGGGCGACCCTGTTTTGGTAGGGCTCTAAAAAGAATTTTTGAGAAAGAGAAAGCGAAAGTCAAATTTACACCAGTGAATAATAATTAAATTAGAGATGTAACAAAACCAGGTGTTTGTTTTGTCGGTATATATCATTAAGTTTGTAACACTTTTTATCTATCGCCCTTTTTATCAGCTGTCAAAGATTTATATTAACTTTTGGCACTTCTTTTTTGGGATTTCAACATGAATAGACTGACTCCCGAACAGCAGTCCAAACAGATTGCCGTTGATGCCATTGATAATAGCGATTAAACTCGCTATTATTTAAATGGATAAACAAAACTAACGGATATGGTTTGATGATAATCCTCGAATGTATGTTAAGACACCGTTACATCCAAAAAAAAATCACTTCTTTAAAAACGATGCTGGTCAGAATGTTACAGTCAGTAATGGTCGCTATAAAGTCATGATTGCCGAATTTTACGCCTATCAATTGAACAACTATGTTATGTGGCTTCAACAAGATGGTGCTACAGTTTGTTTATGTTAGATTACTTTTTAATTGACCGCCATGATCAGGTGATTTAACGTCGTTAGACTATTTTTTGTGATGATATTTGAAGTCGTTGGGTTACAGCGATAAGCTCGATGCAATGGAGTACTAGGAGGACAACATACACAACTTTATTATCGATATATGGCCACAAATGTTGGAAAGAGTCCCAAACAATTTTGGAATAAGTACAGGATAGCTATGGCGGGCGTATCCTACAGATTATATTTCGAACAAAGTAAATTTTATATCAACTTAAAAGATTCATGCTTGTTTTATGCTAAATTTTAAATTTCCGTAACTCTATAAAAACACCCTATATAACTTAGTATAATTTGACTATATTATGAAAGAAAAATGATTAAACTTTTTGAGATACCACTTTTATTTGCTTCTTTTTAACAAAAGCTTCCACATAAAGGACTAGCTTTCGAAGAAATTATTGTAACTGATAATAAATTGTAATGAAGATGATTTATTAAGATTTAAAAGAAAATTGTTACCAGTAAAAAAAGTAAACGAAACGATCCACTGTCCATTTTACAAAGTGTGCATTTTTTTATAAGAAATCTAATACACAACAACTTGATTTTGAGATATTCTACCAAATAAGATGAATAACAGAAAACAAAAACAAAACACACATCCAAACAGGCACATAAACTGAACGATAATAACAACAACACTGTGGGTTGATGTTAAAGTAGTGTAGTGTGCACGAAACGTCATTTGACATGTAATTGTGTATATACCAACCTCAATAGTGTAGTGTAACAACTACTTGAATTACACTTATTGAAATGTGGCGAAAACCACCAAAATAAATCAAAACAAAAGTGTCAAATTTATTAAACACCTTTGATTTGCTTTATGGTTGTCCACTTACATGTTGCTGACATATGCATTTTAAATAACAATTATTGATAAGAAATATGGGAATAAAAATTGAGTAAAGGGAAAAGTCATTCAATTTAGGTAATAAGAAATTAGTATATAAGCTTGATTAAAATTGTAAATAAATTTAGAATTAAACTGAATACTTCTGCGGCATCAACGTGCCTTGTTCTTTTTAATACTCAATATTACTGTTGGCAGTTCTTTCGAACGCCTACTTGTGAAGCTGTTATCCTCGACAGCTGGGTAAATATAAACGAGGACGTTAGGGAATATATTTACAAATATTATTTTTTTTATTCATATGGTATTTGTCTACATGACGATCTCTTAACCACTATCATCCTTTACATGGCGATCCTGTATAATGTCATCCTTTACATGGCGATCCTGAATTATATAACTATCATCCTTACATAACATTTCATCCTTTACAGAAGAATAGATATAGGAACAACAATATAAGCACCACTTGCTGGGCAAACGAATGAATTCAAGTTAAGCCATCAGTGAGTAAAGACAACAAAGTTACCATCGTATTTATTTTGATTTTGTTTTGAAAGTAAATAAATCGCTTAACTTTATTTAAAACTCTTAACTACTGTGTTATTATGTTGCAATAAAAGAACTCAAAATAATAAAATGTTTATTTAAAGTGATAAACGTAACAACATGAAATTATCATTCAGTGCAACAAAATATTTTGAAAATTGAAATTTTACATATTATAACATTTAATAACAGATAAAGAATAAATATAATAAATCATTTTTGGGGTAATCAAACGAAAAATTAATTGTGAAATAAAGCAAAACCAAGTTTTTACTAAAACGAACTGTGTATTATAATTGATAATCATTGCAAAAATTTGTTGATTGTAACTAAAATAATGTTTAAAATAGCAATAATCTGTTTATCTCAACAATATATTTTGTTGCTGTTAATTATAATATGGTTCTTGTGTTCACACTACAACCACGGTTTTTCTTTGCGTTTAGACAATATTTGATTTTTAATTTTTTTTCCAAAATAACATAAACGTACACTTGGCTAGTTGATTGTTCAAATTTAAATATTCAAACAACTACTCTGTTGTCGTTTAAAACGACGCTCATTTCATTCAATAGACATTTCCTACAATTGCCAACATTTTCGTTATCATTAATTTGACTTAAATATTCTCAATTGTCTATTTACATGTCTACAGATATTTGTTACTGTCAAAACAGTTTTACTCTTGAACAGAATGATTACAATCATAGTGTTTCATAAAGATAAACACAACATTAATTTGACTCAAGTGTGCCAACATGTGAGCCATAAAGAAGATACAAACAGGTGCCTAAACCTGTGAACTACTGAACTACTACTAGAAAAAAATTCTTTTATTCACAAATTTATATAAGTAAAATTTTTCTGTTTTTTTAGAAAAATGTTATTCTTGTTTTAAAATTAACATATAAAAAAAATATATACGCTTCTTTTTCATAATCGGTACACACAAGTTTATTTGTTTTAAGAGTAAGCAGACTAAAAATTGGTTATTGTATTTTCGGCTTGAAAATTAAACAGCCAACAATTGTTTTTTTTTTTTACTCACCTTTTACTCACCTTAAACTTACTTTTCACAATATTAAATAACACATATTTTATTATGTTGTACATGCATATTTTCTGTTTGAGGTATTGATTAATATTTGCAATTTCTATTCATAGACGAGTAAAAGCGTCAAGATTCTTCTAATAAAATATAATCTGGCAGCAAATAAAGGATGTGGGGAAACTAGTTGCTTTGCTTATTTTATATTTCTTATATTTTAGGATAGTGTAGGGAAATTAAGTACAACTTTTGCACAGCAAGTAGATGTATATATATATATATATATATATATATATATATATATATATATATATATATATATTTTTTTTTTTTTTTTTTTTTGTTTGACATGTATCTATCCTAAGTAACAAACGTATAAACTTTTTTGTGTGTTTTATATAAAGGGTCCGCCATCTAACGTTTTTTTTCAACTAGTGCTTATTTCGTTAATAGTAACACTTAGCTCTTGCTTGATTTGACAGATAATTAGCTTTATTCTTCCGCTAAACGAATATGGTCGTGCATGCGCTTGAATAACGCTGGGAAATATTGCGACATTACTTTGAAAATCATGGTAATGTTGCAGATTGGGTGTGCGTAAATTGCGTACGGATTTTGGAAGAAGAGAAGCACCGTCAGTTCCGTATGTTCGTTATCTTGCGAAAAAAGTGAAAGAAACTGGCATCCTCATCGATAAACCAAAGCGTGAAAAGCCAAAAACAGTGCGTACACCTGAAAATATTGCTGCTGTGGCAGAAAGTGTGCGTGAAGCGCCATCAACATCAATTCACCGTCGTTCTCAACACTTGAATACTTCAGAGGCATCATTGAGACGAATTTTGCATAAAGACACCATACAAAGATCAATTGGTTCAGGAGTTGAAGCCAAGTGACCATTCAATGCGTTTTCACTTCGCTAAGTGGGCCTGCGATCGACTTACAAAAGATGCCGATTTTGCAAAAAAAAAAAAAAATCATGTTTTTAGATGAAGCTGAATTTGATTTTGGCGGGTATGTAAACAAGCAAAATTGTCACATTTGGGGCACAGAAAACCCGCACGCATGCATTAAAAAGGCGACGCACCCAAAACGAGTCACTGTTTGGTGCGAATTTTGGTCCAGAGGCATAATTGAGCCATTTTTGTTCGAAAATGAGTAAGGAGTGGCAGTTATAGTCAATGGCGATCGTTATCGAGCCATGTTGAAAGAATTTTTGTTTGCAAAAATTTAAGAGGAGTATATTGGCAACATTTAGTTTCAACAGGACGGCGCTACGTGCCACATAGCCGAAGCTACACTCGATGTTTTGCGCCCTATTTCTGAGGATCGCATTATCAGCCGCAGAGCTGATGTTGTTTGGCTACCTCGGAGCTGCGATTTGACACCGTTCGACTGTCAAAATTAAGCATTACGCCGAAAAGCCCGAGACAATTGACGCGTTAAAGGATAATATTCGTGAAGCTATTGGTGAAATACAGCTGCACACAATCGATAATGTGCTTAAAATTTGGACCGATCGTGTAGGCTACTACATGGCCAGCCGAGGCAGCCCTTTGAATGAAATTATTTTCCATTAGTAAACGGAAGGATTTTATTTTTATATAAAAAAAGAAATTTGAGCAAATATTCAGTAGATTTACTTATTGCATTTAAAACAAATATAAAGTTAGTTGGTGGATCCTGTATAATTTCCTATAGCAAAATAATAAGCAGGTGAGTAATAGAATTTGAAGGACATAATTATTTTGACATTTGACACCCTGGGTTGTGGCTGGTTTTTCTTTTTATTAATTTATCGTTCTTCATTTTAAATATTGCAAAACTTTGTATATAAATTCACTAAAATCACAAAAACAAGTGAATTAAGTGAAACGATGACAACAAAAAGTGTGACAAAATGCAATTGGGCATTTCTTCCATAAATATCGCATAAAATATAACTTGGCAAAACAAACACATAAACTTAAAATGGTTGTATCTTTGTAAATAAGAGGAATTTCGCAAAAATAAACATTATTTGGGATCACCTACTTTGCTATAAACCTCCCGAAACTCAAGACCTTTCCAACAAATGCAAAACCGTGGAAACCGGTTCGTGCATTCTGAAGTTATAGCGTCACGAAGGAAACCCGACTTATTTTTATATTATAGATTAAACTGTAAACTTAAAATGACTGTATCTCTGTAAATAAGAGGAATTTAAAAACAAATACATAAATATAAAAAAATAGACTGATTGTTTGGAAATTCCCGAACGAGTTGCTAAAAATACCCAAAACTACCGCTTTCAACTGGAGTAACCACATAAGTGAAAAAACAATTCGGCGACGTTTATCTGCAGCCAATATGAAGACATACATCAGGACACTTTCTTTTATTAATAAAAAATTAAAATGAAGCACTTGGAATTCGCCAAAAAAAGTATAATAAAAATTCTCCCCCCGGGTTCACATTTATCGCTCTTTATGGATTACTTCACCATTTAGACCTGTGCTGCTGGGGGTATAAGGCAGCTGAGTCCCCTAAAGGCAGCAGCGGTCAACTGGAAGCTCCACGGTATTTCCACGAGAATCAGTAAGCCCCAGAGTTCCGCTAATTGTCTTTTTAGACTTTTAGCTGTTTCTCTGACTGATTATTGAGGTTGGGACTTCGGGAGTATCGTGGTGGTTGTGGTTTTGCGGCTCTCGCATGAATTTGATTATGGGGGCCAGGATCATCTCGCCTTTAATAACACCAACGGGTTAATGATTCGGATGCAGATGTAAATTTTATCACGACGTATCAAAAATCCCCTTTCGTTTTGCGTAATTTACTCTACAGTGAGAAGAGTAAATCCAAGTACTATTCATCCAAAAAAGTTTTTGTTAAATTAAATGCAAAAATGCGTAATAAAGTGATACCTGCATAACAGAAAACAAGGCGTGGTGGTGGAAGCGTTATATTCTTTGGATATATTTCATTTAAGGGATTAAATGACTTGGTTCCTGTTGATGGCTCGATAAACCAATATAAATTTTTAAGAATATTAAGTGAATGTACATTTTGCTCTAGCATATTTAAATCATTTTTATTAATGTTTCCAAAATTTATATTTTGTAACTAGCTTAGTGCTTATGAAATGGAAAAAATTAAGTTTATTTTATGGAATCATTTTTTTAATTTAATCTATTTTAAATTAAGTTTAAAATTTGCACTTACCTTCTTCATAAACGTCATGACGTTTGTAGGCAACATTCTGTCTGTAGTTTTTAATTTTCTATCTTCTTGATTGCGTATTAACAAATTGTTTTTTTTTTTACATAAATTTATTTTTTTTTTTAATTTTTAAAAGTACTTTTCAACACTATTTGGGAGTTTTAAACACTTTATTCTTGTCGCCTATAGATTTGAATAAAATCTTTTGTGTCGTTACACTTTATTTATTTCAATTTATCAAATTTAATAGAAAATTGCTGCAAAATGTGTAATAAATTTTATTCACTTCATTAATTTTAAATATTGTCAAGTTTTTATTGTTTTTGTTGTGGTTGTTAAATATATTTTTTATCTTAATTCTTGATTTCTTTTATTTATGTCACTGGGTGAAATTTTTTTGTGTGAATTTTTTTAGTTTTTCTTTTTTGTTTTTGTTTTTTTTTTTTTTTTGTTGGTATTTTAATTAGCAAATCTTTTGTTGTAAAATCCTTTTTAAATTTTATATTATTATTGTTACTCCTTAATATTTGTTTTTGATTTCTTACAAAGACAATTCCTCTTTTACTTTGTGTCTTTTAAGATAAAGTTCAAGTTCAGCATTTAATCAGTGTATTTTAGATGAAAAATGTCTGCAAGAAGAAAATAAAATAAATTTATAAAATAAAAAATAATTTTTACAATTACCTATTTTAGCATAAAATATATTTATATTTTAATAAAATAATTATATAAATTATAAGTGGACTAAAAAATTATAAAGTCAGCACTTGTTTTGCTCTTAGTTTAAATCACATGACAAATCGTTAAATAAAATTTTAGATGACAATTTGAATTACAAGCTGAAAGTTATTTTTATAAATTCGATTTATATACCAAAATAGCAAAAATTTTCCGTCTTAAAACCCATTTTATATGTTAATATCGCAGGATATATTGCTCCCACTAAAAACTTTAAGCGTTTTGAACTTGAAATTTTATTAAATTACTGATTGTTTAAGTTTTTTATTTAAATAAAAAAGGAATTTTTCTTTTAAATAAAATAATTAATTAAGTCATTGTAAAATTTTTTATTTAGTTCTCAATTAATTATTTAATTGAACCAATGACAAATTTAATTAAATTATTATTGATTCAATTAATAATTGTTTTAATTTTTTTTAATTCAGTTTTCCATTAATTATTTGATTGAATCAATGAAAAATTTAATTAAATTATTAATAAATTAAATTAATTATTAACTATTAAATCTTAATCTTAATTTATTAAATGGTCCTTTAAATTATAATGATTTTTTTCCCTCGATATTTCGCTTTCCTGTGGAAAGCTTCTTCAGGTAATTAATTTTTATATTTTTCAAAAACAAAAATTATAACAATTTGAAAAGAAAAATTTTTTGAAAAACATTTGACAAAACATACAAAATAATTTTCTTCATACATACAAACATACAAAAATTAAAATTTAAAATATTTAAACATACAAAAACAAGGAAACGAAAACTAAATAACAAATTCTTTCTTTTGTATTAAGTACCTATAACTCTGCGCTAAATTGTCTGTGTCTGTTTTGAAATTTATTCTCCTTACATTTGGTACATTAACAATTTCTAACATTTCTAACATATAATGTCTCTTCTAGTTTTTTTCTATATCTAATACTGATGTTTCATCAAACTTTGGATAATGATTATATTTCTTACAATGTGAAGATAAGGATATCTTTTGTGTTGAAATATTCCTATATTTTTGGTCACATCTATGACCAGCTAATCTTGTTTTAAGTTTGTTCTTTGTTGTCCCAATATAAACTTTGTCACAGTTCACTTGGTTATTTCCTCCACATGGTATCCTGTATACTACATCAGATATTTCCATTTTTCTTATTTTATCCTTCATATTGCTAAATAATTTATTTAATGTGTTATATGTTTTGTGTGCAATTATATATTTATCAGTGTCATATATTTTAGACTTTCTTAATCTATCTGATATTCCAGGAACATAAGTTAATGATTTATAAATTCTTGGTTCTGCCATAGTATTTTCTAAATTATGCCTGTGATTATCATATTGTCTAATTAATCGGTTAGTTAATTCTACTGGAAAATCATTAACATGAAGTGTATTTCTTATTGTGTCCTTATTCTTCAACTAAAATTCTCTATCACTTATAGTCAATATTCTGTCTATCATATTTTTCGCCGTGTTTATTATAATTTTCCTCGGATGTTTGGAGTAAAAATTAATAAGTCTTCCAGAAGATGTTGGTTTCTTATACCAATCAAACACTAACTTAGTTTCCTTTCTAATATGGAAGTTTAGATTCTAACTCTCTGTCAATCGTAAATTTAATATCCGAATGAAAACTATTCAATTCTGACAAAATATCATCCACTGCATCTTCTGATGTTATACAAAATAAATCATCTACATATTTTGTGATAATCCTTGGTTTAATATGCATTTTACTAATACATGTATTTAGTAATGCTACCATCACAATATCAGCTATAATTTTTCTTTTCAAATTGTTATAATTTTTGTTTTTGAAAAATATAAAAAATAATTTTCTGAAGAAGCTTTCCACAGGAAAACGAAATATCAAGAAAAAAATAAATTGTTATAATTTAAAGGACCGTTTAGTAAATTAGGATTGAGATTTAATAGAAATAAAAAAAGGTCGAATAAAACTGAAAATATTAATTATTAACTAAAAAACAATGTACTTATTTTTCAATTAATTATACAGGGTGCCCGCCGAGAAAAATACCTTGTTGGTTTATAATTTTTGATTAAATAAAAGAGAGTGGATCTTATAATGATAAATGTTTTATTTAATGTCAGATAAATGCCGGCCTCTGTTAACCTCAAAATGAGAGGCCTTGTGAACACATTTTTCATTACATGATCACACATTTCATGTGCTACTTCATTAATTTCATCACGTATATTTTGTTTGTTTTGCTCAAGCGTTTGTGGCCTGTTTGTATAAACCGTGCTTTTCAGATATCCCCACAAAAAGAAGTCCGGAGGAGAAAAGATCTCGCAGTAATTCCATTGTAATCCTGGCTGTATGCCATGTTGCACCATTTTTTGATAACACAGGTTAATCAAGCCTAAAGCATGCAGTTCAATCATTTTATGATATCACTTCTCATTCACAGTTACTGTGATGCCGTTTTCATTTTCAAAGAAGTAAAGTCCAATAATTTCTCCTGATCAAATTAAACACCAGACTGTCACTTTGAATAATTTGAGGGTTTCCCATTCCACAGAACCGATCATTCTCTTTGTTCTCATATCCATTCAAATAAAAGTGTGCCTCGTCATTCATTATAATATTTTTTATGAAAATCGGGGTTATAATAGACGTACTGTAACATCCTATTGGCGTAAGTATGGCGTAAAAGGTCCTGTGGAAGAAGCTCTTTTGTTATGTTAAACTTATATGGAAACAAATGCATATTCTTGTTCAAAATTGTGGCCAAAGTTGTTCTTTGAACATCAAGCTCCCGTGCACAGTGTTAAATTGAGGTTGATGGATTTTTTTTTTGAACACTCACTTAAGCAGCAGTAATATTTTCAGTCGATCTTGCAGTAGGCTGTGGTCCATGCTTGGGCCTATCACTTACAAACCCTCTTTCTTCGAACTCATTCACTACACGGTAAATAGTACGTTTTGTTTGCACATTGTTTCTCCCAAAAATTGCACGTAACTTTCTCATCGTCACAGTAATCGATGATTGATTTTGATAAAATCTTTTAACGATTAAAACACGTTGGTTTATCGAATATTTTTCTATAATAAATTTGCCACGTGTTTACTGCACGACTGCCGAATATGAACTTTCAAGACTAATGGCGGCAAAGCAAATTCGTATACCTTCCCGGCTAATACCTTGTATATTCACACATTTCCTATCAGCAAAACTTTTGACAACATGTAACTTCAATACTGCGGTAGTAAAAGTTGGGAATGCTATTTACCAAAGAAAAATATTTTTAGATAGAGGTGGACGTGGTACCTCCCATACAAAGCGAACAATTATTATAGTGAAAACCGTATCCAAATAAAAATAAATTAAACCCCGTCGGTATTAAGTTTTCAAAGCACCCTGTGCTTAAAAAGTAAAAAATTAAAAGTGAATTGGGACACTGTACCTTTTTTGCGCCTCCAATTCACAAAGTTGCATTTTGCTAATCAGGAAGGCCCTTTCAATCAACTCAGTATTTACCACCGAAAAAATAAACGGTGGGCTAATTTGAGGTTAGAAAGTAAGTAGTCTTGTTTGACAACTTCAGTTTTATTGAATGTAAAGTAAATATATTTAAATTAATAATCGAATATGATATGGACATAAACTATTTTCACAAAATTTTAAAATTCATTTTGCAACAAAGCTTCGCTTGTCTCGTCAATGAGCGCCGAATTTCCTCCTCAGTTGGTTGTAGGTTATTCACGTAAACCTAGTTTTTCGAAGGACCTCATAGAAAATAGTCCAGCGGCGTTAAATCACAAGCACAAGACGGTAAATTGACATCGCCAAATCAAGCAATAATGCGAAATTTCTCAAACAATGACTAGATTGTTTGGGTGAAGCCGTCTTGCCAAAACCAAAGTTGCCCAATTTCGAAAAAATACGGGCTAATGATGCCACCTTTGGATGTAATGGTTTTCCTACGATTGTTTGGGGATTTTGTAAGCCTCCATATACGACAATTTTATTTTCGTAATTGAAAATAAGCCTCAAGACACTATGATTTTTTTACAGAACGCGATAAATTTGTTCAGTTTTTCTTGCAAACTTTCCACGTCAACCAGACCGGTCAGATTTAACTCTTCAACGACTTAAACTTTATAAGCGTGGAAATTAAGATCTTAATGGAAAATATTGCGTAAAGTGCAGACAGCGATGCCCAACTGTTTGCTGTTAAGCGGCTACACTTGCATCACTGCGAGCGTTTTATTTTGGTCTATTTACAAAGATACCGTGAGTCTTGAATTTATCGATTAAATTACTCACAGCGGTTTTAGAAGAAGCCTGATGACGAAAAAAGTTTGAAATGATACAGTGCAATTGTTACCACTTTAGTGATAGTAAATTTTCACATTTATAATTTTTTGCTCAAGAGTGTTTGCGTTCCAGGCGTAAAATTGTTAGTAAATAAATGACACTGGATGACAGCTTGATTTTTGACACTTATTCACTTGACAGACAATTTACGTTCTAACTCCAAATTTGCCCACTGATGTGCTAACAGTTAACACTGTCCCTAGTATCGTCTAGCTTAATATGACACAAAGCTAAATCGTAAAATTTGACAAATAAAAATCTTCATATGGCGCGTTAATTATGGAGAGTATTAATTATGCCAATGTTTTTGTTTGTAGATGCGAGGTATGCTTCCGCTGCATTAATAAACCTACCTACCTAATCTCACCGTCATTACATGTATCATCTGGGGGATTAAAGGGAGTCCAGTACCCTAAGGGCTAACGGAAGCCAACTAGACAACTTCCACTTTATTTCCACAGCAATCAGTAAGCCCCAGAGTTCAGCTTTTGCTATTCTCTATCTGATTATTGGGGTTGGTCCTTTAGAGATTATAGCGGTGGTTGTGGTTTCGTAGGACCTCATGAAATGATTAAGGGGCCAAGAACACAAAGTGAATTTTCCGGACAAGAAGTAAGATCCCAGCTCCCAATATTGCAACTAGGAAATACCTGTTGGTTAGAAATGTCCATCAGCTTCCTAGGGCTACATATCACCAACCCCCCGGGCACAAATTTATATGTCTTGACGGAATCATTACATGTGTCACCGGGGGAAAAAAGGGAGCCCAGTCTCCCGAAGGCTAGCAAGGAGTCAATTGGAAGCTAAACGTTATTTCTTACGATTCATACGGTTTTATAGATTTATAGTTTTGTAAGAGACTTCCACAATTGAGGGTTGTGAACAACCAGGTCACAAGGTGCCCCTGTATGCTAGTAGGTAGTGTACTAGCTTGTTAATCTGGAGGTTGTGGGTTTAATTCCCAACAAAGACCTTGGTTTTTTTTTATTACAAAAATAAAAATTGACTGTCGATGGGGCTGCTCAGCGATGAAGGCATGGTCACTGTGCTTCTTATACGACAGTTAATTTCCGACTATCCTTCTACTTTCAACACCTGTTTCATCTCTTCTCTATTCCTTTCCTAAAGAATGTAAGACGGTACTTGACTAAATAGGCATTGTTGCCGGAAGTGCTACTTCTCTTTGAAAAAAAAAGAGTTCAACTTTTTGGCTCTTAGCCTTTTAGCTGTTCTCTGTCTGATTTTGAGGTTGGTGCTTCGGGAGTATCGTGGTGGTTGCGGTTTAGCGAGCCTCATGAATTCTATTAAGGGGCTAGGATCATCTCAACTGTACTGAGAACATTGGGTGAATGATCCGGATCTAGTGAGCATATTTGTCATGTGTTCTGGACCAGGAGTTGGATAGTGTCTAACTCTTTAGCAAGGAGTAGGGTTGGCGGCCCTGCTTCGAAAGCTCCGAAATTGAAACCAACGACATCCTAGCCGCGGGCGATTGCATCATATTGCCACAGTGGTTTGACCACCGTCGAATTACACACGCTAGGTACCGACGTAAATCTTATCACGCTACACATCACCTAAGTTGTTTTATCCACCATCATGTTATGGTTGACATAACTAGATAACGATGTAAATCTAATCACGTAATGAACTGTATTGTTTCTTAGCTAAGACACAATCCAATATTTTTTATAGTCAACGTAAGCTTTCAATTCTATAAATATGTATAGGGTTACCCAGTTTTAGTATTTGTTAAAATATTTTATTTACTGTACAGGAAATTTAGAAATTATTAATTTTATTCATGGTTGATTTAAAGTTTTATTAAATTAAAATAATTTTAGAATTTTATTTTAAATTTTCGATTATTTTTATATAAAAGACAGGAAAAAATACAAAAAATTCTTTTAATCTTAAAGTAAAGAAAAAGAAAAATAAACATACAAATATTTGAAATAAAAAGAAAACTATTATTTTTCAGTATCTCAAAGCGAGGAGCTGTTGTAAACAAAATAATAAAAAAATATTTTTATAATTTTCTAAAAGCTTGTTTACGGTTGAGCAATAAATTTTATACTTAAAGGAATTAAATATTTAATACACAAAGTGGGAAGTGGGGGAAGCGTTGTTAAATGTAAATTTATGAAATTTGTGAATGTTAAAAGGTAAAGTAGTCGATAGCAAAGACTAATAAAAAAACTCCTTTTAGCAAAATTATTAGTTATTTTTTTGAACATATAAAATAACTATAAAAATAAAAATATTTTTAAAATTTTTGCTTTTTTTATTTGATCTCTATTGAAGTACTTAAGTTTTATAACCCGCTAAATGATTTAAGAGCAACAAAAAATTTTAATAAATTCACATTACCATTTCTTTGAATTAATTGCTTTATTTTTTAATGTATTTATTACATGCCAGAGCTGGTAAAAGGTTCTTTTCTTTTTAAGTTGGTTTTATTCATTCCGCCAGTAAATGAAATGCCGTTGTCATTTCATTCCGACCTTGCTGGCTAATTGTTTGGTATGAACGGCGAGCCCTTTCAATGTGGAGACATCAGTCTCAAGCCATGACGTGATAAGGTTTACATCTGCACCTGGCCGTGGGCCTTAAACAGATGGTGGCCATTACCACTGTGGATGGTATGTAGCGCGATCCTCGCCCTAGAAGGCCTTCGGATACGTATATCCTCCGGTCACTCCTGGTTGCAACTTCGAAAGCCCGAAGTAGGCCGTAGCCTTCACTCCTTGCTGAAGAGTTGGAGACTATCCAACTTCTGGTCCAGAACGCATGAAGCTTAATATAATTAAGAACACGACGGCATTCATACTCACTGGACCTGGGCCATTCATTGTGTTCATTGTGAATGATCCGACCTACAAACTCAAACGAATGCCTCGAAACACACAGCCACCACGATACTCCCGAAGGGCCAACCTCAATAATCAGACAGAGCACAGCTAAATGCCTAAAGAGACAAATAGCGGAACTCTGGGGCTCACTGATTCCCGTGGAAATATAGTGGATTTTCCAGTTGGCTCCTACTAGCCATGAAAGGGACTGGGCTCCCTTTTACCCCGCAAGACACAAGTCTAGATGGTTGTTGTACGGAAGTGTCAAGGCATGTTCTAAACTGCACTGATAAGTTAGTGTTCGGGTTTAGGTAGTTCTTTTATTAGGGTCGTATCGTATCATGCAGGTAGAATACCCGCCACCTGGCATTTTATGCAGGGCTAATTTTCAGTATTTCCGTTTTTTATTATTTTCTAGTTACATGTATCCGTCTGAGGATGTTTTCCGTTTGTTCGAGTGTATGAGTAGTTTAAGTGGTTTGAAAATTGTATCTGATGTCGTTTATAATGTCACTGTTAAAAGTTTTTTTTTGTAGATTTCCATGTGTTAAAAAATATCCAGTGTTCGTCCTTCTTTACTAGGATAAAGTAATATCATACACTCATTATATCCCCTGGTATGTTGTTGGAGTCTTCTATTTTTTGTTTGCATGAGCGTATGTGTTCTGTAAATCTTGTTTTTAGTGTTCGTACAGTTTTTTCCTATATAAGTATGTTTACAAGTACAAGTAAGTCTGTATACTCCACTGGCACTAAATGTGACAGTTGTTTCTGCTGATGTCACTCCATCCAAACTTCGTACTTTTTATAAAACCATCTATATCCATTCAAAAATGGAATACAACACTCATGTATGGGCCGTTGCCTCAAAGTCTATTTTGAAGTTGCTCGACCGCCTACAGAAGAGGGCCAAGAGGCTGATTGGAGACAGTAGAGTACTCAACTCTATTAATTCTCTAGAGCATCGATGCAAAGTGGGATGTATGTATTTCACTATTTTATTGTTACTACAATGGTAACTGCTCTAATTAAATTCGGGAACTTGTTCCCGTTACTCGCACATTTTTGCATTTTACTCGATTTTCGTTGAGAGCGCATCTATTTGTGTTTGATTAGGCAGTGAATCGCAGGGAAGGTTCGATTTTAAGCAGAACAGTTCGTATGTGGAATAAACTCCCTTCTGTCACTCTTAATGTAAGAAAGTTCTTTCCCCTCCCCAACACCGAATTTCCAAGTTTTAGAACAATGCATTGCATGGAAAAGAAAACAAAAGAACCCTGTTTCGCATTACGCTCTATTTGATGCTAGGTATCCTACGCATCCTCCTTTACCGGAGTCTTACTGTATGTCTAAAATGACTGAATGATAAATGAAGCATTCGTGTACTAAAACTAAATCTTCAATATATAAAAATAAGTCGAGTTTTCCTTTCTGACGCTAAAATTCCAAAACCCACGAACCGATTTCCACGGTTTTACATTGGTTGGAAAGGTCACGGGCTCCGTGAGGTTTATAGCACATACAGCGCCATCTCTGATATATAGCATGTACTAAAACGGCACCAGTACGTGGTGTGTGAGTATCCCTCAAGAAAATAAGTACGCTCGACATGCAACTAACCGATGAAATATAAAATGAAGGATTGATTCTGATTGAGGATCAATGCTTGACTATTGTAAAAACAAGTATACGAAACATTTATGCAATCGGTGGTCTACTTGGTGGTCTATTCTTGCTGGATGCACCTGTAGGAACAGGGAAAATATTTGCCATTTCATTGACTTTGGCCACTATTCGATCATGATGTGACATAGCTTTGGCGTTGGCATCATCTGGAATTGCGGCGACTCTTCTTGATGGCGGTCGTACTGCACATTCTGCGCTTAAGTTGCCATTCAATTTAAACACAATTGATACTCCAACATGCAATATTTCCCGATCCAGTGCAATGGGAGCTCATTGTTTGGGATGAGTGCACAATGGCAGATAAGAAGTCACTTGAAGCATTTAATTTTACACTGAAAGGTCTTCGGCGAAATAACAACATCTTTGGCGGGCAGGCGATTTCAGGCAGACGTTGCCAGTAATTCCCCATGCAACGCCTGCAGAAGTATTGAATGCTTGCCTGAAGGCATCACCTTTGTGGAATAACGTAAAAACGTTATCGCTAACCACTAATATGAGAGTTCAACTTCAAAATGATCAAAGTGCTGCACAATTTTCCAAAAAAATTGTTAGCAGTTGGAAATGGAAAAGTCCCAGTTGATGCGACAGCTGGATTAATTACTCTTACCAACAACTTTTGCCGATTTGTTGACTCTCAATTAGCTGTTATTGAAAATGTTTTCCCAAACATTAAAGAGAATTATTAGAATTATGCTTGGTTAAGTCAACGCACAATTCTCGCCGCAAAGAATAATGATATTGTACATGCACTGAATTTTACCATTCAATCAAAAGTCGATGGCAATTTGGTGACATATAAATCCGTTGATGCCATAAAAAATCCCGATGATGCAGTAAATTATCCAACGGAGGTTTTCAACTCTCTGGAGTTACCAGGATTTCCATCACAAAACTTGTAACTCAAAGTTGGTTCAGTTACAATGATATTTCGTACTTTGAATCCACCGCGACTTTGCAACGGTACTAGACTTGCGGTTAAAAGACTTATGCCGAATTTGATTGAGGCAACCATTATTAACGGAAAGTACGCAAGTAAAAATGTATGTATTCCACGAATACCAATGATTCTGACTGATCTTCCGTTTGACTTCAAACGATTGAAATTTTCGGCAATGACACAATTAACAAGTCGCAAGGCCAAACGCTTAGTGTTTGCGGGATAAATTTAGAAAATCATTGTTTTTCACATGGGCAGCTATACGTTGCGTCTTCACGAGTTGGGAAACCATCCGCTTTGTCAGACCAAAAAAAAAAATATGGTTTAACAAAGAGCACTCCAATAAAACGGATAATTTGCGGACACGTATAACCCTTCGATTGAATATTTACTTTGGATTCACTTTCATTTTTTACTTAGAGAAAATCATCAAAATTCATTTTTGTAATCGAAATGGATTCATTACTGCTGTGCAATGAAATAAAATTTTTTTCTTTTCAAATACAAAACAAAAAAAAAATAATTTTTCTTCAGCTTTTAATTCCCAAACGAAATGTTAGAAAAATCGAAGCCATCTGGTGGCGAAACGGAGTTTGCCGGGTGTGCTAGTATTTTTTTTATAAAAATTATAATATTTCTAAACTCTTACTGTTTCTCAAGTGAATTTGTGAGAGGGAAAAAACAAAAGTATAATTTTTTTATGCTGAAATAATTATAATTTATTGTTTTATTTTATTTTATAATTCAATAAGAAATACCAGTTTCCGATTGAATCCAATCTAAATAGCTGGTGACACGAGTAAAGGCAGCTGGATAACCTTTGGCACAACCAGCCGTAGATCCGAAGGAAGTCAAACCAATTTGAACTCTATTGGATTCCAAGACCAAAGGACCACCAGAATCACCATTACAAGTCGAAATACCGCCATTGGTAGCGACACAAACATTAGAAGTAGTGACAGTCGCACCGAAAGTCAGACGACAACGATTGTTGCTAATAATTTTCATACGAGCATACTGTAGATCATTGGAAACAGTAGTAGCTGCATCAGATACCCTACCCCAACCGGAAGCAATAACGTTATAACCGATATAGGAAGAGTAAGAACTGGCCATCGAAGGTAATTCAACAACTTGAATTGTATTGGATAAAGATACCGAGGGGATCCTGATAAGAGAGATGTCATTCTTAAGGGTTCTACTGTCCCAGTCAGGATGAATGATAATATTGTCTGGAGATACGGTATAGCTGATTTCAGGTTTTGCGCGAACAGTGGCACCCAAGTGAACGGTTACCGATTTAATGCCATCCGTACAGTGGGCAGCAGTTAAAACCCATTCATTTCCAATCAAAGAACCGCCACACCAGGAAGCAGACAAAGCATTCATTTTTAAAGTTAAGCCAACTTGATAGGGAAACTGGCCCACCGAAGCAGTGTTGCCATTGGTAATACGTCCTTCTTGCTCTATTACAGGCACCACAAGACTGCGTGACTTTATTTCATTTTCACGCAAGTCAAGAGCTGAGGCAGTGGCCAAAGCAAAAACAATTAGAAACTTCATGTTTGCAATGCGTCGTAAGCAAAAATTAAAACTGATGTCGCTTCGAAAGTCTATGTTATTTATATTGTAAAAATATTGGCCACCTTCTCGACTGTTAAATGCATTTTGTTGATAAGATTAAGAAACTTGTAAATCATTTGTCTTTAGACACTACATTTTACTACCCGGGCACAAATTCTAAGCTTATTATTCTTATTCAATTATTATAAATCAATATAACTTAAACACTTAAAGCACCTGTTGTCCAATCGCTATTGCAATTCATAAGAAATTGTAATAATTAATTCTCAACAAGAAAAGATTTACGACAAGTAAATAGTTGTCGTTATAAAAAAACTCAATTTACTTTTTTTTTTTATATCAAGTGTTTTTTACAGAGGTATATAAATTTAAGTTTGCCACACGGTTTTAACTGGCGGCCATTTTATTTCAGCATTTTAACATGAATAGACTGACAGCTAAACACCCTTTTCAAATTATGCAAATTGGGCTCAAAATAAGATTGCTCTTGATCCTGAGTTTTTCATAAGCGAATTTCATTTAGCGATGAAACTCACTTATATGTGAATGGATTCGCCAATAAACAAATTACATTATTTAGGATGACAATAGGCTTCAAGTGTATGTCGAGAAACCGTTAGATCTGACGGTTTGTAGGCTTGGTGACCGCTATAGAGCATAGATTATTGACTTCTTCCTTCATCAATTGCACAACCTTGATGAGTAGGAGCAGTAGTTTTAACGTTATACAGCTTGTGGCTCAATTTACTTATTTAAGACTAGCAAACCCGGCGAACGTCCGTTCGCCACGTTTGCCACCAGATGGCTTCGTTTTTTGTAACATTTCTTTTGGGGATTAAAAGATAAAGAGAAATTATTTTTTGTTGTTTTATATTTGAAAAAGAAAAATTTTATTTCTATTTTTATTATTAATTTATGCACAACAGTAATGAATCCATTTCGATTACAAAAATGAAGTGGAATTTAGTTGAACTTCTTTAAGTAAAAAACGAAAGTTAATCCAAAGTAAATACTGAATCGAAGCGTTATACGTGTCCGCAAATTTACCGTTTCATTAAAGTGCTCCTTGCTAAATCACATTTTTTGTTTTTTGGTCTGACGTTGAATACGGTGTGACCTCTGATCGCCCATTATTAGGTGTAGTGTGTGGTGTATGTGTAGTTCTTACGTGTTGCAATTGATCGTGTTGGTGTGATTGGTTGAATAAAATCTTTAATCTTGCAAGTCGACATGAAGTCGCCATCTCGAATGATATTAGCTCCAAAAGAAAGTCATGCGAAAGCAGGTATTGTATTCAAGAATGCGTTGCAGAAAATGGCATCAGTTCCATTGAACAATGGTTTTAGTGGCTGTGGTGGTGTAAGTAATGGAACCACTTTTTTGAACTTTAACGCATTGCAATATCGTCATTGGTGCAATATCTAAATTGTCATCATCACTGAAGTTCGCAGTGGGATCATATTGAAATGCCAAGCGATTGTATGATGCCCATGATTTTCGTATCCTCACGCGTTGTCTCAATCGGGCATTTTCTCTTATTATATTTTGTCTTTCTTCGCTTAAGTTATGTGAATACACTTGTTGCTGGCTTGCATGTCTTGTGCGGCGGCCGATGTTCGCACGTCGTCCTCCCGGCATTTTGAACTATGGACAGACTGGTGAATTTAATCTGAATTGCACGATCCACATAATTTACACAGTTCAACTGACCACCTTAAGACAAATGCCTGCTGTTGAAGTTGAATAAAAATTTGCACAATAGGCGTGATTGATTTGATGGTTTCCAATTGAACTGTTAGGAAACGAATAACTTTAACCTCAAAATTCACGTGCGCATAAGTAGCTGTCAAATAATGTATTACGCACTGGCGCCATCTACTTAAAATAAAACGTACTTATTTTCGTGAGGGATACTTACACACCACGTACTGGTGCCGTTGTAGTGCTTGCTATGTATCAGAGATGGCGCTGTATTGAAAAATGATTTTCCTGTTTTTGGAAAATATTATGCGCCGCGTTGTTGCTGATATACGGGCATAAGTGTTGGAAAAAGTCATCGAAAATTAGAGCTCCAGATTAGACTATGTCTGAGCCAACTGTGGCGTTCATATGCCAGAAGTCACATTTAAATTCTAGTCAATTCATCTTTGTGTAATACCATTTCAAATGTCTATACCGGTATAAAAAACACCCTTTACTACAAAAATAAAAAACAAAATCTCTATTATCGTGTTACATAAAAGCAATCAAAATGACACCCGCGTAAAATTTCCGTTGATTACTTCAGCTTCGGCTTGTGCCAAAATTCGCCAAAAAGATCAAGGTAGACAGGGTAGACATATATCATCCTAATAGTCTTTATCATCATCTTCACTTATATCTGGGTTAGTTTTGGAATATTTCCATACTCTGCAGCGACTATCCAAAAGGGCAGAATTAAGGTGAATAGAATGCGAATGAAGCTGCGGCAAATTACATCTGCTTATTTCAGTCACTACTTTATCTTTTTACGAGCAGTAGGTGATATAGAAGGGGAGGTGTAGGTATAGAGTGGGCTAAACACTTTAGATTTACAAAAGTTAAAACTGCTAGTTCCACTCTTCTCTTATAGATGCATTTTTTATCTGCACAGTTCTAAATTTTAAGATCACTAATGGATTTCTTCATCGAGCACACCGGCCTTATATACTAACTAGCTGAACCATTGAGAACGAATTTGTTAGATCGCAAACAAATAATCTCGATGCCTACCGCGACTGTTTTAACGGCGGCAGTAATCGAGTGCATGTTACTTTGGGCCTTTCACCGTCATCCGCCAATGCACATTGGAGGTGTGTATTTTTGAAGTAAGCAACGCTCAATATTTACGTAAATGCGTTACCATATAATATCAAAACACAGCGCACAAAAAAAATTAAATGCATTGAATGAATGAATACACAAAAATTCATTCAAGTCAATCCAGTCGTCTAGTTGCAGTATAGTTGAATAACCTTGATACCGACTGCAGCGCCATCTGCCGGGCTGGTTTGTGAATTTCAACCATCCAAGGCGGCACCCAAACGCATACAAAAAAATTATTTAGTGACATACACACGTTCAGCAGAATTATATACATTAAGAAGATTTGTATAGGAGGTACCACGCGTCTTTATCAAATTACGCAGCAGAACTTAAAATATGTTCACTCAACCGAAATATCAAATTCTATTTAAATACCGTTAGCAAGAGCAGAAATATTGGATTCTTAATTTGTGGTTTGTTTAGGAGGTACCACGCCTCTTTGTCCAATTGGACCGAATTGTAAATCTAAACCAAGCGGGGCGCCACCCAAACGCATACAAAAAAACTTATGCAAATCGGTCCAGCCGTTTAGGGGGAGTTTAGTCATGATTGAAGACGGAGCTGCAGTAATCGGTTTTCGTCGCTTCTTTCGAGTCAGGGGACCATATGCTTTGTTGATATGCGTTGGTAGTTTTAGAAATGAGAAGAGATTTCTTTATTTCGAGCGTGTAGATGGATATCAATGATCTTAGATGTGGTAAGATGGGCATTGAGTCGATAGCGAGGTGGACGAATGCATGATACAAAAATGTGTGACACTACGAGCTGCTGGAATAAGTATATATATATATATATATATATATATATATATATATATATATATAGCTCTATAGAAAGAATATCCCTTTATCAACGGCAACTATCAACTATCTCGCTGGAATATTTTTCGCATTAAGCTGGTTTAGCCTTGAAAATTAATGCTTTAACCACTTTTTAGTGTGACAGTTATTTTATTATTAATTAGTAGATTTGAGGAAAGGTAGAGAGAAGAGACAGTTGGTGAAAGTAGAAGGATAGTTACGGAAATTAACTGTCGTATAAGACAGCACAATGACCAGTGACCATGCCTTCATTACTGAGCAGCACCACCGATGGTCAATTACTATTTTTGTAGTATAGAAAAAACCAAGGTCTTCGTTGGGAATCGAACCCACAACTTTTAGTCTTATAAGCAGGATGCCCTGCAATGTGTTTATAAAATCTAGCACAGAACAAGTTTTATTATAACCAAGAAGTCCTTATTTTCTTTATACCTGTGATTGCTTCTCTATTGTGCACTTTAACGTTGATGCTGCAGCTACTACCACCCAATGAAGTATATGCCCGCATGCAGGGCAATAGTAATAATTACTGTCAAATACTTATAGTCCTACTGGTGCTGACGTATTTAGCTTTCGTGGTGATTTTGGTGGTTTTATTTAGATTATGCCAGCATTAGGATGGTGTCTTTGCTTTTGTGACGCTTTTAGCGAATTTAAATTAACTGAAGTAACTCAATGTTTCATTGTTTGGTCATTGTTTTTGTTTTTTTTTTTTTTGCTTAAACATATTAGCGATTATATAATTTATAAATTTCAATGTCGTCGAGGCTTATTACGTTGATTTGATATTTTATAACACCCTTCTTTGTCGATATGACTCAACAACGGTGGACACAAATTCGGTGACAAAGTAAAAAAATCAATGAAATTGGTATTCCACATTTAAAACTTTTAAACCTCGTTACCCACTGTACCACTCTTTAAACAAAATATTCGTAGCCTACAATGGTCGGGTTATGAAAAATTTAACTTTAAGTATTCTCACCATCTATACAAAAAAGGTACAATAATTTTAGTCGACAATATTTCGTTAGCGATTTTTTTCATTTATCAATTCTAATGTCACGGACACATAAACGGTCAGCTGATGGTCTTGGGTTCATATCCCAACAAAAACAAAACATTTCTCAATGATTTTAAAGCTCACTTCTTCAACAACGGTAGTAAAAATACCGGTGACTAAGTTAAATAATCAATGGAATAACTATTCCATCTTTAAAGCTAACTGACTATTAGACACTGTAACATTGTTTAAAACACATATACTTTCTACAATGGCGGGGTTATAAAAGATGTTTCTTCTCCAAGTTTTCTAAACATTTAACTTCTTCTAAATGCTATCATTTTCTAAAAGAGATAAAACAATTTTTGTACGAAATATTTCTTAATTGCTTTCCTGAGACTCTGATTTAATAGATCCTCAATTAAGCATTTTTATTATTTTATTTTTTTAAGGAAAAATTGCAAAAGTTTAATCTGAAAACTACAAATACTGCATAAAACTTAATTTTACTTATCTAAATGTATGTTTTTATATTTTTTATGAATAATTCTCAGTTGGTTAACAATTTTTTTTAAATATAATAAGCAGCCATAACTTTTCTACAACATGGTTTCCTGACGAGCTTAGTTGAACATTCAACTAGATGTTCTATAAGAACTAATTTTACCATCAATAATCAATTTAAAAATTTAATTCTAAAATAAAATTTTGCTTATCGTTGATTTCTTTAAGTCACAAAGGCTGATTAAGGCACAAATTTACTATATATTCAAATTTTTTTAATTAGCGAAATTATTGCGCCTAGTGAGTTTTGCAAAAATAAAAATTTTCTTTTTTAAACTTTAAACCATTTTTGAAAAATTGTTTAAAATATTTAATAGATCGACGTACCCTAATCTATGACCAACTTCCTTTAATGTGAAATTAAATTTACAACAAAACTTTTTAACACAAGATATACACGATAACTACGCTAATAAAAGCCTTCTATATTTGTTTATACAAACATAATTTTTCCCTTAAATCCTTTGCTATTATTTGTTGTCCTTCATTATACAATAACCACCAGCTGCGGTCCTCATGAGGATGTAAATAATGAGCAAAAAAAGAAAAAAAAAAGAAAAATGGAATGGGAAAAAATATAAATATATAAAAACTAAACAGAATGAAAATTTATTTGATTTTCATTAGCAAAAGTTTTTAATTAAATTATTTATGCTTTGTAAATATGCATTTTCAAATTATATATTTTTTTTGTACGGTTTTTTTATAATTTGGGTCCTTGTTAAAATATATTTTTTTATTTTTTAATTTCCTTTTTTTCTTTATTTTTTTAGTTTTTTCTTATTCCTCTATTTTTTGTGAAATTTTTATTTAAAATGTTCATTTGTATGGAAAAATTTGCTGGCAGATAATTAAAGCAAATTTAACAATGTTATTTTTACAGTGGAACTCGATTATTGAAGGCATCCCTGGCAAATTATTGCAAAACAAACCGATTTCTTAATAGTTTGAAAATCGATTCGATCGACTTGTAATCCGCACTGCTTGTTACAGAGAAAATTCGCTTTTTTAAAGAAACGTTTAGTATGTGAAACAAATTCCCTGCAGAGATCGTTCTTGTCACTTTCAGTATCCAAAGGTTCAACACCACTGTATTAGTTTTTGTATAGCTGTATTAAGGACAGGGTCTATACGAAGCCGATCGAATCAATTTCAGCCTTAAAACTCAAAATCCGTGATGTTATTAACGTTATAACGTTGTTATTATTATGGGTTTCATCAGACAAGTTCAAGATTAATTCAGGCACCGCGCAAGGCAACGTTCTACTTCCTACCCTATTTCTTATTTTTCTATATGACCCTCTTTGCCAAACTTTCAACCCTATATTTTATTATTCTTCCGCAGATGGCAGCACCATTTGTCATTCGTATTCATTTAATAATAGACCGGAGCAACTGGAGGTGGGTTCCAAAAGGCAGAACATGAATGATACGCTCTATCATAATATCGCAATAATCTCGGAATGGGATCGTGTGAATAAAGTAGATTTTAATGCTCGTAAGATCCATCCATGCGTATTCGGAAATAGTGCTGCATCTGCTACTATGGGTGATTGGCCAGGGATAATTCGTTTTTTAGCAGAACAGTCCGTATGGGGACTCCCTACAGAGGTCTTTCCTTGCACTTTTAATGTAGGAAAGTTCAAATAGAATGTCCACAAAAATAACTCCCTCTTTCCTCCTCACTATAACCTGATTTCCTTGCTCCGGCACAATGCATTGTATATTAAGGGGTCATCCCCTGAGCGCTGGTCCGAAAAAAAAATGTTTGCCAAAACGTGGTTAAAGAATCGACATCTGTCAGCGTTGCTATGGTGGTCATTTGCCAGATATTATTTTTCATTCGTAATATAATACAAATTTGAATCATCTTAATCTCAATTTTTTGTTTTATTCTGTTTTATCAATCAAACTTCTTGTTTAAACACTCTCTATTAAAAATTGTGCGACAAAATTGAATAACAATAACTCCATAACGACACCGCCATTTAACACACATTTGCTGCTGCGTGTGTTAGTAAGCAAATGTGCAGGTATTCGTTGTGATCATTAATTTAATCAATGGTCATTCTCAAATCATTTGGTCGAACACAATCTTTCAAGTCAATATGACTGACTGACTGCCCTGGCTGTGGCGGCTTCATTTGTTAAAACTCGTTGACTTTGACTGTGCGTTCCGCGAATTCGCGATTCATATTTTGCTGAAAAGTTAGTCAGGACGCTAAAGGAAAAGCCATAAATCAAGTGGTGAGCCTTTGCAGCATATAAAGGGCAAATATTTTCCACATTTCCAATTTTAGTTCGAAATCAGAGTCACTTATTTAAACGGTGTAATTCAACAACTTTATCAACTTTAAATTCATCGATAAATCATAATCAATTAGCACACTCCCTGCAAGAGTCACTTTAGTAGAGATTCATCAAGAAATATTTTCAATTGTAAAGGATGGTCAGGAGCAAAACATCCAAAAATATCGTGTCATGAAGTCTTGTGAAGTGTTGAATGGCGGCATAAATTATTCGCTTTATTAAAAACAAGTAAAAAAGTGCTATATTCGGCTATGCCGAATATTATATATGCTTTATCAGGGGAATCATATTTTAATATTTTATTTTGATATTTTAGTGAAATTTTGCTCGCTTAGTGAAATTTGTTTTCGAATTCAAAAAAACTATTTAAATGAGGTCAACCTGTAGGTCTAGGTTTAGAAGACGAAAATAAAAAATCTAATTTTATCTGAACTATGTTTACAAATGATTTTTTTTTAGTTAGACTTAAGTTGGTTAGTAGCTGTGACGGCTAGTAAATGAAACATACTCACACAATGAAATTAAATTTTTCATATTCTATTTCTAAATAGTTGTACAAGTAGATATAAAGGGAAAACGAATGCTGTGTAAGGTTATAGCGTATAGTGGATTTTATTCACTGTCATCTTTACAATTACTCATAACAATGAACTTAAGCCTAACTGAGAAATAACAAAGCAGTTAATAAACGCAAGATTTACAAATGAAAGAGCTTTCAAATAGAGTTTAAAGAATAGAAGTTTATATTAAATTTTCTTATGTAATTCTCGAATAGTTGTTTACAATTTTAATACATAAAAAATATTTTCATATTCTCTAAACTAGAAAGTGCCTTTAGGGCTAAGTGGGTTAATATTGTCAATTAATATTTTGTATAGAAAATATATTCTTATTTCTTTTGAATTATCCTTAATAAGTTGAATGAGAAATGAAAATAAAATAAAATAAAAATAAATTTAACATATTTTGATATAAAAACTTGGCCGTGAAATAAATTCAACTTTGGCTTGGTTATTAATCACGAAAATTGTGTACTTTTTTCAATGAGAGGAGCAGAAGTTTATTTTCTTAATCATTAATTTTTGTATAAATTTGTTTGCTATAAGCCAGAGTTTCTTAAAGTTTTTTTTTAAAAACTGTTTAATGAAGAATTTTATTTTGCCGGAAAATTTTGATTTTGGATTAATGTTATTCGAATAGAAATAACAAAATAACCAAAATAGTAAGAAGTCAAGACAGTACTTAATAAAAAAGTCTTTTAAGTTACCAAGAAAAGAGTTAATTTTTATGCTTTTATTAATTTAAATCGAAAATCCTCAATATACGAGTAAATTGCAACCAGGCATTGATTCCAATGACAGTTGAGCAGGCTAAAGAGTTTATTTCATGAGATTGTGAATAAGTTTTCACTGATTAGAAAAAATGATAACTCCTACATGATTTCTCATGACTCATATTATTTTTGTTTAGCATTAATGCTCGCTCAAGTGAGTGTAAAAATATTTCTTAAATATATTGAAGAGTTTATTTAAGCCAGTTGCAATTTCTGTTCATAAAAACTGTGGATGAGATTGGGAGTAACTTTTTACTCACTCAATTTGAGAGTTTACTGAAGACAAAATATTTTTACTCACTCACAATCTTTAGTTTTTGGCTCACGTTAATGCTCGCTGAAATGAGTTTGAAAAAACTTCACGATATTCTTCTTCCCAAAACCGAGTGTGTTGAATATTTAACTCAATGTTGAAGCAAAATAATGCAACCGAATAAAGGGGTTCCGCTTTAAAAACCTCACCATTAACTATCTAACCGAAAACGGTTCTCTGGGCGATCAGGTTGACATTCAGATGAATTCTGATATCGGATGTAAGTTTGTTCGTGCAAGCACTTATGACATTGGTCATTATAATTTCGAGAAACTTTGAGGCAACAATATTTGGGAAAAAAAACACAAGGGTAATTGACCGACCGGGGTCGATCGGTGATTCGACAGTAAAAGCGCACATAGTTGAGCAATCCAACATCCCAGTGATATTTGTTGATGGCAATGAAGGGGTTGGAGTAGCAAGCTTTCTTTGTAACCTTCTTAAGATAAAGGAACCTTGCGAAACAGCGTCAGGGCGGTCGATTTATTGTTAATAACATGAATAATACAAATAGTAGTACCCAAAAGAACTGTTGACTTCGAGTTTGACTTTAGTTAAACGGAGTAGGTCTGCGAATGATGAGTTGCTAAAGACTTATTAACAGGTTAAAACCTGTTGAAATTTTTTTTTTTTGATGAAAGCTATAGATGGGATTGTGCGTACAACTTTGCTCACGACAAAAAATGTTTATTTCTGTATGATCAATCCCAGCCTTTGTTTTTTTTTGGCTCACGCTAAAGCTCGCTCAAGTGAGTGTGAAAATATTTTTTTAACAGATTGAAGAGAGTATTTAAAAAAAATTTAATTTTTTATGAATCTTTAATAAATATCTTTTTTCTTTTTTATGATCTTTTTTATATATTTTTTTTTCTTCACGATATTTCGCTTTCCTTTGGAAAGCTTCTTCAGGAAAAAATTTTTATATTTTTGAAAACAAAAAATTATTAACAAATTAATAATTAATAATTTTTTGTTTTCAAAAATATAAAAATTTCTTCCTGAAGAAGCTTTTTAAAAATTTTTGTGAATAAAATATATGAGTGAAATTGTAAATTTTTACTCACGAAAAAAATTGTATTCCTTAATGAGCACTCGCGACCTCTTTCCATGGCTCGCGTTAATACTCGCTCAAGTGAGTGTGAAAATTTTTTAAGTCATGTTAACGAAAGATCATGCCCACAACTTAACCACGAAAGAAGAAAAAGTGAAAAAATATCGTTCACGACTACGAAAGAAGAAAAATTTAAAGTTCAGAAACTAACATATTTTGTATTTTTTAAAGCTTTTGCTTTTAAGAATTCTCATAATTATCTCGTTAATACGATTGGTAGAAGAAAAAGATCACCAAATTTGATACTAAATTTGACCTATGGCCTTCTCTAGAAAATGTGAGAAAGAAAATAGCAAGTAAATGTGCATATAATTGTAACTTATTATCTATTCACAACAAATTTTTATTTGATAGTGCTACCTTGACGCTAATCTAATATAATTACATTTAACTACAAACCGAAGTAATAATGCCACTTGTTTGTTGTTTAAAAACCTCAAACAGAAAAAAATATTGCCAATCATTCACGCAACATATTTCGCTCATGAACGCTCACTTAAGATGGAATTTTTTTTACTCACGAGTGGAAAAAGAACTTACAATTACACGTCATACACGTTATGCTCGTCAGCAGAACGAACGCAAAAACTTACTTGGCATCATGCAGCATACTTAAAACTATTTGAGATGTTATTTGAGATATAAAATTATTCCAAACAGTCATTAGCTTAAGGACACAAAATTCTTAAATCAATTAAAAATATTTACATTAAGGTTTTAACAACAGCACTTAACACTGTCTTTCTTCTTCTATCTACCAGTTGAGAGTTATTAGCAGTACAGTTTGATACGGAGATATTAAACAGTTTTACTATTGAAAAGTATTGAATATTATAATCTCGTGTTAAAGCAAGGTGTCAGTTATGCAAGAACAAAAGTGTAATTCGAAAACTACCATTGATGGATCAACACTCAATAGATCGTCTTTCCTCGTATGTGAAACCGTTTTCATAAACACGCATCGATTATTTGGCGCCGTGTTCTGCGTCCGTAGAGCGAAGAAGTGAAAAACACTGGGTGGCACTCTTTACATGTTTAACAGTAAGAGCGATTCACTTGGAAGTTACCAGAGACTTATCAATGGCTGGAGTCATACTATGTTTAAGAAATTTTGTTAATCGCAGGGGCCTACCGGTGCGCATACGTAGCGATAGAAGAACGAACTTCGTCGGTGAGAGTAAAGAGGCTTGAGTCATAAATGATTTAAAAATACCAGAAGAATGTAGTCGCCGTGGGATTGAATGGCTATTTAATACACCTGAGAACCCATCAGCCGGAGGAGCATGGAAGCGAATTGTTTAGGCATTGAAAAGAGTGTTTGCCTTACTACTAAAAGAAAAATCAACTCAAATTGACACCTTTGTCTGTTTACTTATAGAAACAGAAAATTTGGTCAATTCTCGGCCGTTGATGCATGTTTTAATAGATAGTACTGATCACGAACCTCTAACACCGAATCATTTTTTGCTTGGTTGCGCAAATATGGTAATAACGCCAGCTCTGGCTGATATTGTATGCCTAAGAAAACAATGGCATATTTTGCAGCAAACCTTTTAGTAGAGGTGGGTGCTGCAATACCCTCCAGAACTGATGCGTCGTACAAAGTGGCATCAGCCAGTAAAGCCAATTCAGGTGCTTGATGTGGTTATTGTGTGTAACGATGATGAAACTCGTGGACAACGGAAAAACGGCGTAGTGGAATAAGTGTTTTTGATTACTGATGGAGAAGTACGTTCGGCTGTGATTAGGACGGCAATGGGTAGGCTGAGAAGACCAGCATCAAAATTGGCTGTTCTCGACTCTAATAATGATTCTCCCTAATCGACTCATTAGTGGTATGATGCTAAGAATTGTAGTTGCTTGCATGTGGCAACATTCTGCTTATTCACTTGATACAAAGGTATCAATTTGAAGTAACTGCTTAAAGTCTTTTTGAAAATAACGTCAATGCTAGTAAGAACGTCGAGTGGGATAGAGTAAAGCTAGCTTTCTTCCTTTTGCATTTTATTCTTTTAACTTGAGCGAAACTTTATTTATTTTTTAAATAATAAAACAAACCAAAAAATAATCAATAGTTAACTGCATTTTATTACTCGTCAAGTTGCTGCCGCAACAACTATCATCTCGAAGGCTCAATTGACAGATGTTCCTGTCGAAACATAATTTTTCAGGCATTGCTTGTTATTTCTTATATTGCAAAAAGAAAGTGGATTTCTTTGCTAACTGAGCGATTTTAAACAGGAACAGACATTTTCGAAATGTCACAGTTAAACACAAACCGAAACAATCGCCAGCGTAAAATCAAACTGACCAAATCAGCCTGCAATGTAGGGCCTACCAGAAGACAGTCGTTTAAGCTATTACCGTTCGATGTTGGATTGGATGCGGTAAAAACGACCCTAAGCTTCGTCGTTTTCCTATCCATTTTCACCATCAGATGGTGAGGTAAATAAAACGAATCCGTAACGGCGCGATCGACAGTCCTCACTGGCCGCATATGATCCAATCGCAAATAGTCCATTAAGACGTCGTCATACATGACCCGGACCTCGGGTCTACGTAAAAGAGAAGCTTCCATTCTTGCAAATTGTTTCAGAGCACTTGACCGTGATATACCCAAATTAATTCCGAGAGGAAATTCAGGTCTAAAGGGCAAAGATACTATGTATCTACCCGTAGAATCCCGTTTAGTGGTCCTTCTATAAATATCCTCACAAATCCTATCCGAAGGTGGCAAAATTCTCATCCTTGGAGTTTCCTCCACTTCCCAAAATTTCAGAAGAGTATGATCCAAATCATCCTCTTCGAATAAGGTAGCAGTAGTCGAAAAAACATTCGTAAAACCGTTACCAAGGGAACTAATAGGACCCGTCAGAATCCATTCGAAAAAAGTCTTCTGAGCCATAAGAGATCCACAAATGTTGAGACGAATATCACCAAGAATGAAGCTGGGGTATACACATCCCCACCAAGTAAAAGTTCAACAGATCTGCTCCTGTGACGATATGAGGTTTCGACAGAATCATTTAATAACTTAATGATTGTTTAAGCCCCATATCTCTTTGTACTCGCACTTCGAGCAGTGTATCGTCGTTTTGATATATAAAATTCGTTGGGTTTTAGCTAAAATATATTTCGATAGGAATATTCAGAAGCAGCTATTTACCACAGGAGAAAATAAGGAAAGCTTCAAATCCAATTTTGACAAACTTTTCCTACATGCCAGCAAAATCAAAAGAGCGATAGCCTACGTTTTAATATAAATTAATAATTATAATAATAATAATAATCTAAAAATAAAATATTTTTTTATTGTTATATTTTCCAAACCTGCATGCTAAAACAACATTTGAGAATCACTGCTTTAAATATAGAATTGTACAAACAGCAAATAACTCTTAAATGCTTCGTCGTCCTTCATAATTCTCTTCCAAAATTACTTTACGTGCTCAAGAGGCATTAAAAAAATTATTATGTTTTTCTGTTTTTGTGGGTGGTAACAAATATTTTGAAGATCTAACTAAAGTTCCATCCCAAATTAGTTAATATTTTAAAGGAAAAATTAAGACTTTATAAATCAAATAGTCTTTGTCGGTATTGTTTGCCTGTTTTAGAATAACACGCGCTGAGCTATTAAATTAGCAAAATAAATTTCTTTTGTTGCTGCGTGTTAATGAGGAGTGGAGAAGTGTTTCGAAATCATATAAAAAGAATTTTTGTATTTTTCTCATTATAACTAAAGAATAGTACGTTGTATAGATGTTATTCTTGTACTATTTTGTTTTCATATTTAATGTTTTCCATTTGCTGGTATAAAAATATAAAAAAAGATTTATGCAATTTTTTTTTTTAAATAAACAAAAACTTTAATCCGTTAGTTTGTCTTTTTCACTTATCACATGCTTATTAAGTGTGTTTTTATAGAGGTATAGTACTTTGAAATCGAATAAGCCAAAGACTACACATGATTGTTTTAAAATTTGTGGCAGTATATCGACAGCAACGCGGCGCATGTTGTCCTCCAAATGATTAAACGTTTCGAAGTTTTTTTTTTTTCGTCCGGACCAGTACACAGAGGATGAACCCTACTCTTGCAACGCATTGTACCAAAACTAGGAAATTAGGTTTAGGGGGGCAAGATAGAAGGAGTAGTGTTTATGGACATTCGAATTCGCTATTTTACAAAAACAAAAGCTGAACACACAGTCATAGTTAACGAGTTTTAAGAAATGAAGCCGCCACAGCAGAGGCAGCCAGTCATTCATATCGGCTTGAAAGATTGTGTTCGACCAAATGATTTGAGAATGGCCATCGATTTGGCTTAACAATAAATTAATGATCACAACGAATACCTGCACATTTGCTTACTAACACACGCAACAGCAAATGTGCGTTAAGCGACGGTGTCGTTATAGAGTTATTGGTATTCAATTTTGACGCAAAATTTTTAATAGAGAGTTTTGAAAGAAGAAGTTTGATTGATACAACAGAATAAAACAAAAAATTGAGATTAAGATGATTCAAATTTTTATTGTATTAAGAATGAAAAGTAATATCTGGCAAATGACCACCATGGCAACGCTGACAGATGTCGGAACTTCAATCACTTTTTGGCAAAAATGTTTCCTTTTTGGACCAGCTCTCAGGGGATGACCACTACACATGCAATGCATTGCAGCAGAACTAAGTAATCAGGTTATAGGGAGAAGGAAAGAGCGAGTAGCATTTGTGGATATTCAATTTGAACTTTCCTACATTCAAAGTGACAGGAAAGACCTCTGGAGTACATACGAACTGTTCTGCAAAAAAACCAATTTTCCCTGTAATGCGTATTGCGATTCAGTAGCTAATCGATCACAAATGGATGCGCTCTCAATGAAAATGGAGTCAAACGCAAAAATGTACGAGTTTCGGGAACAAGTTCCCTAATTTCGTTGAGTACTTACCATTGCAGTAACGATAAAACAGTGAAATACAATATATTGTGTCAATGCGCTAGGGAATCGATGGAGTCGGATACCTTACCATGCCCTCTTGGCCCTGTACGCGTTCGAACAACTCTGAAAAAAACTTTGGGGCACCGGCCCAAGCAAGTTGCATTTCATCTTTAGACGTATATAGGTTGTATAAATTGTACGAAGATCGGATGGAGTGAAGTATCTCTTACACCATTCTAGAAAGCCGAGAAGCATTCTCTAGAAATTTGAAAAAAGAATATGAAATGAACATCATATTGAATTTTCATGCCAAAAACATTAAGAGCTTTCGATTCCCTAAAACCTATATCACCCATAGTAACAGGTGTAGCACCATTTCCGAACACAGATCTATGCGTACGCATGCAACATTGCGTCTTACGGGCATTAACATCGACTCTATTCGCACGACCTCATTCGGAGATCGCCGCAAGATGATGATTGAGCGTAGCATTCATGTTCAACCTTTTGGAACTCACCTCCAACTGGTTCGGTTTATTATCGAATGACAAATGACCATCTGCGAAAGAGTATACAGGGTTGAAAGTTTGACAGGAAGGTCGTTTAGAAAAATACGAAATAGGGAAGGAGTCTTGCGTTATCCCTGAATTAATGTTTATCTCGTCTGATGAAATCCCATCTATAACAATGCGTATGGTGCGATTCCTGAGAAAAGTGGATATAAAACTGGAAAAATTATCACCGACACCAGAAGCAGCAAGTTTTGACACATTTTATCAAACGCCTTGGAAATATCTAGAGCCACCACCTTACTCTGTCTCTCTCTCTCTCTCTCTCTCTCTGAAATGATGTATGGAGTTGCACCATTGTTCCGACAAGAAAGCCAGCAAGTCGTCCGTAAACCATACTGTCGGTTGCTAAGTAAGCTCTGGCTATTTTAGGGTCTAAAATGACGAGACCAGCGTGTAGATCGCACCAAATGGTGTATTTTTCATCATATTGTTATGGATGTGTCTTGCTTAAGTTTCAAAATAAAATAATTAAGCAATAAAGCGAACTACTGGGTATGTTGTTTACGAACTGCGTGGCTTGCTAAAAAAAAATTAAGGTATAACAACAAAATTTCTAGTTATAAACTGCGTAGAAATTTTATAAATGCAAACAACAACAATTTGATATGCTGTTTACTAACTGCCACGCAGTTAGTGCAAGGCAAAAACAAATTTCTGTTTACTAACTAAACGCGCAAGACAACAATAAACATGTATGCTGTTTACGATCTGCGTAGTTTTCTAAGAAACCTTTTCTACACAAGACAACAACAAATATCTTAAAATAAATTCTAAGAAGAAACTTTATCAGTATAAAAACAAAAACAAAAAAATACACACAGCCATACAGGCGCCTATACATTGAATAAATAACCAACAACAACAAAATGTGATACGAAGGGAGTTGAAGATTCTTAAATTTTCTAGACTTTTAATGGACAAGTATAAAAGGGCATTATCTGAGTGGATAGTCAATCAGTCTTAAATTAAACGTCATAAAGTAAAGACGTGCATCTTAAGTAAAATGTTCTGTAGTGTCAACTTTGTGTAGTTAAAGTAAATAAAATTGTTATTAATTTAAAAACTCTAAAAACTGGTGTTACTTATTTGCAATAAAGAAATCACAACAAAACTTTTATAAAAGTTATAAACGTAACAATATAATAATTATAATAATAATAAATAAATAAAGTTTGCTGCGAATTGATTTCACTCCATATGCGATAATATTTTTTGTTAACAAATCCTTAAAACATTATGCGCTAAGCAATTGAATGATAACTAAATTTGTGTATGATTTTGAAAAAAAACCAGTTAACAGTTTTGTAAGTTTTATGGGGGCTCATAAAAATACTCAGTTATGCTGCTAACCTATAATTGAATGTTCAAGGACATGCTGAACATTTTATTAACAATTTTTATTAAGGATGGAGAGGCATAATAAATAGCTTGGGAAAGTTGTGTTGTGGAGTCTGTTGTAGTCACCATAAACTAGCTATTTGCTTCAACATCCAACTCAGAGTCTGATTCATTTTTTCATTTCATCCTCTAATTACAATCATTTTCAATGGCAACAATGTTACCATTGAGGCATTAGCAAAACAAACTTTGTGTCTTATTTTAAAATTTTTCTGTGAAAGTCGCATACTTTAATTTTTTTTGTTTGTTGTCATGCACACTATTAGCAGTGTCATAATGTCAATAACTGCAGGCAGGTCATGTGCGGATGTATTGCCATTTTAAATATTTTCTATAATTTTGTTTCCTGCCATCCATATTTATGCCATCTTTTATGAGAATTTAAATAGTTTTTTTTTTACATTTTCCTTCACACTTTCCATTTCTATTTTCTGCATAAAGTGAAAGACAAGCAACAGCAACAACAACAACAATCAAAAACAATCGCTGTCGTATTTCGATTTAAAGATCCCAGTTCATTATTTGTGTATCATGTCAGTTGACAGTTGGTGAATTAAATTTTATGTTCAATTCATTGTTTTAAATGATTCTGTTTCTAGCCAAGAACCACACACAGCTACACACACATGCACCGACACTCTCATCCGCAATACATTTCGCTTTTCCTATTTTACTTGTAGGGGACATTTTACAATAAAATTATGGTAATAAAAAAAAAAAAAAAAAAACTAATGCAGCAGTGTTCAATTCCAAGCAGAGTCTCGAGCATAAAGAAAAAATATGTTGTTCAGCAGTTGCTAAAAAGGCAATTAATGCAGTTTTATTTAGAAATAAAAAGTAATTGTTTTGTAGCCATGGTAACGTGGTAGGTGAAGGCGCTTTCATTAATATACAACAGCAGATGAGATCCTTTGGTGCAGTATGATGACAAGCAAATAGGTGTCCTTAGTTACTGAGGAAAGTGACAATATAACAAGAGTGTTATAGCTGCCTTCATAGTCTAGTTTACAATGCTAAAGGGGCTATGGCTTCATAAATGTGTACCAGTTGTTTTAAAGACGTACATAGTTTAAAGTTGGCAACACTTTTTAACTGTCAGTTATTTTTTTTCTAGCTGTCAAGTGATTTTTAGTTTGGTTTGGCATAGAATAGATTTGGCAAGAATAGATTTTATGAATAGACTGATGTTTGACCAACGTTACCAAATTGTGCAAATAGACTCAAAACAAGATTGCCATTGATTGTTGGTGATTTTTATAAGCTAATTTAGTTTATCGATAAAGTTCAAATTTATTTGATCCGGTAAGACAATAAACAACACTGCCGTATTTGGTGTGATTGCAATCCTCAAGCGTATGTTGAAACATCGCTACATTCAAAAAAATTTAATGTTTCGATTTACTTTATGGTTTGTTGGAGTCATGGCGCCGCGTTTCTTTAAAAACGTGGCTCTTTCATTTTTTTTTTTTTTTTGTTTCAAGCAAAACTAATTATTGAATCCAAACACGTGCTGGTGCTTAATTTTGTGTTTTTTTTTCAAAAAAATTTATTAAGTTTTATCCTGTTTTTTCCCTGCATCTCTTTGAAAGGAACATATTTTATTTCTCCAATAGGGAGTTTATATTTTCAATTTTGTCTCGATTTTCTTTAAATTAAATTAAAATTTATTTTATATTTATTTTTTGACTTTCCGATTTTTGTTGTTCTTTCAAATTTATTTTCTTTACAAATTTATTATGATTAACGTGACGTACCTGTTCTTCAGTCATATAGAGGGTGTCCGCCGAGAAGGCATACTACTTTGTTTTTCCGCCATTTTGGTAAACATTAGTCTGGACAGTTGATATTCGGCAGTCATGAAGTAGACACGTGGCAAATTTATCATGGAAAAATAATCGTTAAAACATTTTATCAAAATCAATCATCGATTACTGTGACGATGAGAAAGTTATGTGAAATTTTTAGGAGAAACAACGTGCCATAGTGAATAATTTCGAAGAAAGAAAGATGGATGGTCTGTAGGTAATAGACCCAGGCATGGAGCACAACGTACTGCAAGATCGTCTGAAAACGCTACTGCTGCTCAATAAAGTGTTCAAAACAATCCATCAACCTCAATTCAACACCGTGCTTATGAGTTAAGTCTTCAAATAACAACTTTTGCCACAATTTGGCACAATGATTTGCATTTGTTTCCATATAAGATTCGGCTGATACAAGAGCTTTCTCAATAAGACCATTTACAGCACCGTACATATGCCAATAGGATGTTACAGCTCGCCCATGACAATCCCGATTTTAATGAGAAAATTATAATGAGTGACGAGGCACATTTTCATTTGAATGGATATGTGAACAAACAGAATAGTCAGTTCTGGAGAATAGGAAACTCTCAGATTATTCAACAGTCAACTTTGCATCCATTAAAAGTGACAGCCTGATATACAGTTTGGTCAGGAGGAATTATTGGTGTAACGGGGACTGAGAGCAATATCGTGATATGATCGAAAACTTTTTAACGCCACAACTGCATGCTTTTGAGGTGTCATATTGCACATAGGCAGGATTACAATGGAATTACTGCAAGAGTTATTTTAAAAAATGGTGATGTTGATTAGCCTCCACGGCCGCCTGATTTGATTCTTTCGGACTTCTTTTTGAGGGGATATTCCATATATAATTGCCGACAATTTAATGTCGGCAATTTATCAATATAAGATCCATTTTATTTCATTTAATCAAAAATTATAAACAAACAAAGTAGTATACCTTCCCGGCGGACAGCCTCTACAATTCGTGTTCTCTTCAAAAAAATAAAGAAAAGTAATGAAAATTATATTTAATATTGAAAATTTTAAATACTTTTGCTTCAAGAGACGAGTTGTTGTATTATTTTCAATTAATTTGTTGTACTAGTCAGCATATGGTTTTCTTTGTTTTTTTGTTGTTGTTGTACTTTTTATTTTCTTTTGGGTTTTTTTTTTTTTTGTTAAAGACAGCAGCTTGAAATGTAAAAGGATTTCAATTGTTGCGTTTAGATTTTATGGTTGTAAAATGCTTTACAATCAAGCTGAAGCAACAGATTTTTAATTTTCTTATCCTTGACATTATTTATGCAGGTGTTTGTTGTTAGTTGTTGTATTGAAATAAATTGAAAATTGTATGTTACACCTCAAGTATTGCAAGAGTATGACTGGGTTGATGTTGTGCGAGGTGTTTTTTAAGAAATCAAGGGGAATTTTTATATTTTTGTTTATTTTGATATGGATGTCACTTTTAACTCATTTTAAGTTGTTGGTGACATTTTTTTTAATAAAATTGCTTTTCTCGATTATCAATACCGTCATGTCACTTAACACTTTATTCTCCTTTCGTGTAAGAACTAGTTTAAGCACACTTAAGTTGCAATTCATATCAAAATACACTATTAATTGGACGAGTCTAAACTACTCGTTACTTGGTTTAGCAAACATGAATTGCATACGTACCCAGCCACTCTAATCACAATACGCTGTGACACTACGTTGTCCCTCAACTCATTATCACGTATAAGATCGCATGCTTTGACCATTCAGTTACGATTGCCCGCGTATACATATACGTTACTTTTCCGCTTTTAAATATAACGTCATGGTCGAGATTAAAACCAATATTTCCTTGTTCCTTGTCTATATACGATTTTTTTTTCTTTTCTAACTGCTCTTGTCTCTTGATTGGCCTCTTTTACACAACTCAGACTTTACATCTATTCAATAATTAATTTTCGTAACAATGATGGCAGTGTTGGGATCTGAACCAATTTTTTTCTTTTTTTTTTTTTTTGAAAAAGAAGATAAGCATACACATCTTACAGCGCGGATACAGCAAACGCTCAGGATGTGAATACCAATTTTCCTTCATTTTAGCTTTGTTTACTTATTAAAAAAGAAAATTGTAACGCTGCCACAATAAATGCTCAGGATGTGACAGCTTTGTTCACTGATTTAGGTTCAATTTATCTAAGCTCCTGTAGGCTAGTAGGTAGTGTACTAGCTTGTCAGTATGGGGGTTGTGTGTTCGATTCCCAACATTAGACCTTGAAGGCATAGTCACTGATCGCTGTGCTGTCCCTTATAAGGCAGTTAATTTCCGACTATACTTCTACTTTCACAACCTGTTTCATTTCTTCTCTATCCCTTTCCTAAAGAACGTAGCAAGGTACTTAACTAAATGGGCATTGTTGCCTGAATTTATCTAAGCTAAAACAAAAAAGTATTTTCTTTATATTCATGGCAGCCAATGTTGGCACTTGAACTTATGCTCTTCTTTAATTATAGCTTCGTCTACGAAATTTCCATTTTTTCCTCGGCTATATAAGATTTTCTTTACCTTTTCTAATCTATTGACATGAGTCTTTCAAACAATTCTGGCTTCGTAGCTGTTCAACAATTAATATTCGTTATGCGTGATAAGATTTACATCTGCGCCTGGCCGTAAGCTCTTATGAGATGGTGATCAAACCACTGGGAATGAAAAGCAACGTCGCTAACGCCCTAGGAAGCCGAGGACTAATTCTAGCAACAGGTCATTCCTAGTTGCAATTTCAGCGGTTCCGAAGCAGGGTCGCAAACCACTACTCCTTGCTGAAGAGTTGGAGACTATCCAAATTCTGGTCCAGAACGCATGAAGCTTAAGAAAATTTAAGAACACAACGGCAATCATGCTCACTGAACCTGGACCATTTGTGTTCATTGTGAATGATTCGAACCACACAACTCAAACGAGGGCCTCGAAACCACAACCACCACGATACTCCCAAAGAGCCAACCTCAATAATCAGTCAGAGAACTGCTAAAAGGCTAAAAACACAAATAGCTGAACCCTGGGGCTTTACTGATTCCCGTGGAAATATAGTGGAATTGTTCATTTGGCTCCTGCTAGCCTTGAATGGGACTGGTGAGATTCCGTCAAAACATATCAATGTACCCCCGGGGGAGGGTGGTATAATCGTAATGCGTGATTTGATTTACATCTGCACCGACTATATAGTCATAATCAGATGGTGGTCAAACCACTTGGTTGATTGGACATCACCCACGCCCTAGAAGGCCTTCGGATACGTATATCCTCCAGTCACTCCTAGTAGCAATTTAGAAAGTCCGGAGTAGGCCGTGCCCTCACTCCTTGCTGAGGAGTTGGAGACTTTCCATCTCCTGGTCCAGAACGCATGAAGCTATTATTTATCAAGAACACGCCAGCATTCATACTCACTGGACCTGAACCATTCATTGTGTTAATTTGAATGGTCCGACCCACAAACTCTCACGAGGGTCCGAAACCACAACCACCATGATACTCCCATATAGGGGCCAACCTCAATAACCAGTCAGAACACATCATTGTCTAAAGAGAACAAATAGTGTACTCTGGGGCAACTGATTTCCCGTGGAAATATGTGGATTGTCCAGGTGACTCCTACTAGTATTTGAGGGGCCTGGGCTCCCTTTTACCCCGCAAGACACAAATCTAAATGGAATAGTAGGTTCCAAAAAGACTATAATGTGCCCCCGGGGGGAGGTATAATCGTAATACAGATTAACGTCAGCTCTGTGCCGTGTGATCTTAACCTAACAATGGCCTTACCAGTGGTTGAATACAATGACTCTACCAATATCGCCGAGGCGCATAACACATGCCGGCAATTTCAGAAGCACAACAAGCGTTATATGCGTAGTAGTCTTGAGATGAAACTACATTTTTTGCTAATTACAACTTTGTTGTCTAGATTTGATTTAATATATCCGCAGTTACATACGATTGTTTTTATTATCTTAACAAGGCCGCAGGTGATTTTAACTCCTCCTATCGCAGCTATTAGACAACTAATTTTCTTTGTATGGATGGTGGTGTTGGGACTTGAACTGATGTTCTTTTGTTTAAAAAGAAGATAAGCGTACACATTTTACAATGCAGCTAAGGACTTAAACGCTAATTTTCTCCATTTTAACTTTGTTCACTTATTTAAATAGATAGTTAGCAGACGTCTCTTCCAGCGCAGCTACAATAGATGTTTTCCAATTTAGCTTTGCTCACAGAGTAACAACTGTGAATTTAAATTTTTCTTAGTTAAGACAAAAATTGATTTTTTTTTTTGGGACTTGAACTTATGTTCTTCCCGAATTACAAATTCGATGTCGAGATATAAATTGATATTTATAACTCCTCTTATCTATTGATTTGACTCTTTTGAACAACTCAGGCTTCACAGCTGTTCAACAATTAATTTTCTTAATATTGATGGCAATGTTGGTACTTGAACTTATGTTTTTGTTTTTTTTTTTTTTTATTTGAAAAGAAAATTAGCAAACATCTCTTCTAGTGCAGCGACAGTAAATGCTTGGTATGTGAAAGACAGCTTTGTGCACATACACCATACTTTTGAGTGGTTAAAGTAACTGCTGATTCAGTTTCAGTTTTTCTTAGCTTAAACACTACACAGCATTCGCAACGAATATTATAAATTTAAAGTTTCATTGTTAAGGTCAACAAACGTGTTTTTATCAAAGTATCGTAAATTTTATGGAAAATGTCTTAAACTATTTTCTCTTCGGGAGATCGTATACGATAACTATACAAAGTATTTCAGGACAGTAGGAAATTAATAATGTTTTTTGTCACTTTTCCAACAATAACAAAAATTGTTTGAAACAATTTTTTGCTTAACAGAAAAAATTTGTTATTGGTCTAATAAATACAAATAATTGTTAAAAGAACGTTTGAATTTACCCTCGTTACTGTAAAAATAACATATTGTCAGAATTTTATTTCAGCTAAGATAATTACGAACAAAAATATATATTTACACACACATAATAATTTACACGTACATTAAGAAAACTTCATATGTGCGACTGTGTGTGTGTGTGGTGTATATATATAAAAAGCAAATAATTTTCTCTATATTATTTACAAACAAGTACGAGCTCCTAGATTTTGTTCAGTAAATAAATTAGAGAAACAAACATAAAAAACCAAATAAAAAAAAAAGGAAATAATTGTTAATCAAATTTTTATTGGCAGTTTTGGTTTCACTCAAAATAACACACATGCTATTTGACATTTTAATTATCTTAAGGCATGCTGAAGTTGAGTTAATATTTTTTGTATTTTAATCAAATTTTCTGTTATGGATTAACATACTGTTTAACTACAATGCAAAGCTACACAAGCCTGTGGTTCATGAGTGTTTTCTTACAAGATTTACTGTAGTGACGATTACTTATTTAATGGAAAAGATCAAGATTTTTTAGGATTTATTAAAGTAGACTGTTAACGATAAAGGATGCTGGATAACGGTGATGACGATGTTTTCTTCTACCCTATTTCTTATTTTTCTAAATGACCTTCTTTGTCAAACTTTCAACTCTATTCATTCTTTCGCAGATGACAGCACCATTCGTTATTCGTATTCATTTAGTAATGGACCGGAGTTGGAGATGAGTTCCAAAAGGCAGAACATGAATAATACGCTCAAACACGACCTTGCAACAATCTCGATTTTAATGTCCGTAAGACACAATGTTGCATGCTTACCCATAGATCTGAGTTCAGAAATGGTGCTGCATCTGGTACTATGGGTGGTATAAGTATTACGGAATCGGAAGCTTTTGATGTTGTTGGCATGAAAATTTAGTGTGATATTCGATGGATTAAACACATGCTTTAGCTTTCTAAAGAAGCTTACCAGAATCTGGGCTTTCTAAAATGGTGTAGGAGATTCACTCCATCCTTCTTCGTACTATACCACATATGTCCGTCTAAAGATGGAATATAACTCCCATATATGGACGTGGTGTGGTGTCCCAAAATCTATTTTGGAGTTGCTAGAGCGCGCACAGAAGAGGGCTAAGTGGCTCATTGGGGACAGTAGGGTATCCAACTCTATTGATTGTCTGGAGCATTTCACTGTTTTATCGTTACAACAATTATAAGTGCTCTAATCAAATTTGGTAACTTGTTCCCTTTGTTCCCGCACGTTTTTGCGTTTAACTCAATTGAAAGCACATCCATTTGTGTTCGATTGGCTAGTGAATCTCACTACGCATTTAGCATAATAGTTCGTATGGGTAATAAACTCCCTCCAGAGGTCTTTCCTGTCACTTTCAATGTGGGAAAGTTCAAATTAAATGTCCACAGACACTACTCCCTCTTTCCTCCTCACCATAACTTGATTTCATAGTTCTCACACAATGCATTGCATATGTAGGGATCATCTCCTGAGTGCTAGTCCGAAACAAAAATAAAAGAAAGCAAAACATAATTATTAAATTAAAATGGGTGGGCATTTTGAGACTTCCCACTTTTTTTTGATAAATTAAGTTTTATTGATACCGATGTAAAGTGGAAATACGTGACTTAATAATGGAATATGATGTTGGGCAAATGTCCACCACAAGTATGTCGGCAAATGTGTATTCTTTTCGCAAAAAATGCAGTGCCGAATCCAATAAATCTAATCTTTCGCCAATCTAATCCTTGGCCCCCAAGAGAAAATAATCCACCAGCGTTAATCGCAACAAGGAGGTGGCAAATTGACATCGCTAAATCGAAGAATTTACGCGAGCGGTAAATTTCTCATGCAATAACCAAATTGTTCGTTAGCCGTGCAGCTTTTGGCGTCATCTTGTGGAAACTAAAGGTCATTGATGTTAACATTAGCCAATTCTTCTCTTTGGTAGCGCAGAGAATTCATAGCGATGGCGTTTTCTTGATCATTTTCAAGAAGAATACGGACCGTTGCTGCCACTTGACCACACATTACAATTTTCACTTACTTTCATTGAAATGTAACGGTTTTTCAAGGACTGTTTGTGGATTTTGTGAGCCCAATAGACGACACTTTTGCTTGTTTACATAATCGCCTAATTGAAAATGTGCGCCATCACTAAAGGTGTTTTTCAAACAGCTAATTAACTAACGTTTGACACAACCAATAGTCGGCCTGCTTTAATTTTTAAATAAGTTGAACTTTATAGTCATTGAAATCCTAATGCAAAACGTTGACAATATGCGTTTAGTGGACTAAGATAACGTGCGTTTATATGCGTTTATATTATTTCAACGGGAAGTAGTAAAGCCCCAGAGTTCCGCTATTTGTCTTTTTAGTCTTTTAGCTCTTCTCTGACTGATTATTGAGGTAGGCCCTTCGAGGTATCGTAGTTGTAGTGGTTTCAAGGCCCTCGTTTGAGTTGTGTGGGTCGGATCATTCACAATGAATGGTCCAGGTCCAGTGAGCATGATTGCGGTTGTGTTCTTAAATTCTTTTAAGCTTCATGCGTTCTGGATCAGGAGTTGGATAGTCTCCAACTCTTCAGCAAGGAGTGAGTGACTGCGGCCTGCTTTTACCTCTTGAAGATGCAACTAGGAGTGACATGATGTGATAAGGTTTACATCTGCACCGGCAGTGAGCCATAATCAGATGGTGGCCATTACCACTGTGAATGAAAAGCAACGTCATTCACGCCCTAGAAGGCCTTCGAATCCGTGGATCCTCCGGTCACTCCTAGTAGCAATTTCAAAAGCGCGAATTAGGTCGCAGACTTTACTCCTTGCTAAAGAGCTGGAGACTATCCAACTCCTGGTCCAGAACGCATGAAGCTTAATATAATTAAGAACACGACGGCATTCAAACTCACTGGACCTGAACCATTCATTGTGTTCATTTTGTATGATCCAACCTACAAACTCTCACGAGGGCCTCGAAACCACAAACACCACGAATCTCCCATATAGGGGCCAACCTCAATAATCAGCCAGAGAACAGCTAAATGTTTGAAAAGACAAATAGTGAACTCTGCGAGCCTACTGATTCCCGAGGAAATATGTGGATTGTCGAGATGGCTCCTACTAGCCATTAAGGGGCTTGGGCTCCCTTTTACCCTGCAAGATACCAGTCTACATGGAATAGTATGTTCCAAAAAGTCATGTGCCCCCGTGCGAAAACTAGGAGTGACTGGAGGATATACGTATCTGAAAACGTCCTAGGGCGAGGATGACGCTACATTTCATCCACAGTGGTATGATCCACACAGCTTACACAGCTGGGTACTCACGCATAACACGCACGATCCCTTCCGGGGGCGCGTTGATATGTTTTGTTGGAATCTCACCATCATTACATGTGTCACCGGGGGAAATACAGGAGCCCAGTCCCCTGAAGGCTAGCGGGGAGTCAACTGGCCCTCATGAATTAGATTAAGGGACCAGGATCATCTCACCGTAACTGACAACAAAGGACGAATGATACGGATCCAGTGACCATGCTTGTCATGCATTCTGGACCAGTAGTTGGATAGTCTCGAACTCTCCAGCAAGGAGTGGGAGTTGGCGGCCCTGCTTCGAAACCTCCGAAATTGTAACTACGAATAACTTGTTGCTAGAAATTAGTGTTCGGATTCCTAGGACGCGGCGCACGCATCATATCGCCCAAGTGGTTTGACCACGGTCGAGTTATGGCATACACACGACATAAATCTTATCACGCATAACGCGCGTAATAATTGATTGATTAGTGATTTATATGGGAACTGATTTGTGTTGCTGCCAAATATATTATCAAAAGCCATAACAGAAAACCAATTTATAAATATCAACAAATTTTGAAATTCAGAGCAAGGGATTTCTTAAATCCCGAATACCGGGATTTTTTAAAAATTCATTGCGATTGGCAACACTATTGCCGTTTTAATTTAAAAACGTAAAAATATAATAATTAAGTCCTAAAAAAATTCAAAAATTTAAATTCCAACAAAATTAAAGTAATTTCACTAGAAACCTTAAAAGCACAATTTAACAAAATTCCAGGGCTTGGCAGTCAAACAATACAAAAATCGTCATCTTACTAAATCATCTGCTAGTAGTTACAGCATAGTTCTATGATTTTAATTGAGCACCTCTGGCATAAATTCAAAATTATATGAATAGTTTTACAGACAATAATCATTTGCGTTGATCTAAGTAAAAACGCCACCTATCGGATCAACATAACTTTTCGGCTTCAATACAGTAATGTATTCAAGAAGAAATTAAAATAAATAAATCAAGTACTAATACGGGTTTTTGTATTCAATAATTAATTTCTTTTGAAATTTAATAATTTTCAGACAAGTTAAGACGACAAATAAACTTTTCTGATGCTGAGGATGCTGACTGTGAACAAATCACTTACTGTTTTAAGGGTTGCTATGCGCATTTTTTTTCCTTTTATAGAAGTATAAAAATTTAAGTTGCCAATGCTTTTAAACTGGCGGCCATTTTGTCTTATCTTTGTTTAATTCGGTTTATCATTTTAATATGAATAGGACAACGCTTCCAAATTGGGCAAATCGCTGTTGAGGAGCACGATTTTTTCATAAGCAAATTTTTCTGAACGCTAAAACTCACTTTTATTTGTAAAATGGATTATCTCCAGTGTATTTGAGAGACCGTTACATTTAGAAAAATTAGGGGTTTGGCATGCATGGCTGGTGTAATCATTGGTCTGTACTGCTTTAAAAACGATGCTGATCAGAAGACTATAGTCAATGGTGACCGCTATAGAGCCATTATTACTGACTTTTTCGTATATAAATTAAACAGCCACGAGGGTAGTTTTCAAACACGGCGTAACATGATTTTAATTCTTTCCTTTTAATTCGAGTTTTTGGAAACAGAGGAGCCTTTAAAAAATCAAATCCGCTTTTTAGCCGTAATTAATGCATAAACAAACAAAGAAACAAATCAATAAAAACAATATGTAAGCAATGTAAAGGACTATAAGGCATTTAAATTAATTTGATTAATGAAGTTCCTGGGAAAAAAAATGTCAAAAACAAAAAGTAAGTTTTCATGTCCTGCTGCCACCAAAGAAAACAACATGAAAATCAAAAGGCAGTCAGGACTATAGCAGCATTTGCAGCATCCTTAAAGAAATAATTAACAATTTTCAATTAGTAGTAAAGGTTGCTGTTCTATAAAAAAAAAAAAAGAAAATATTTTTCATGTCAGCACATGTGTTTTTTTCGCATTAAATGTTTCAAAAAAATGAAAAATAAAAGAAAATAAAATAAAACTGATTTAAGTTGTGAAGCAACGAACATTTTGACAGCAAAAATTACATTTTGCCACTCATTCATTCGTTGGGTATGAAAAACTTTCATCTCTCTAGTTAATTAAATGTGTCAGTTGAAATTAAAGGACAAAAAAATTCTACAAGAAATGCCGAATACAACCCACCGACTGTCATTAAAATACATCTGAAGGCACGTAAAAATCAATTTTGAGCTTCAAAAATCAACAAAAGTTGTTTAACTCTTAAACAGGTACGAAGTGAGTTTAAAGGACATTAATTAAAATACAAAAGAATGAAAAAAAAACATGTCTTGCACTTAAATTAAAGAACTATAATTATTTTTAATTGTTGTCTTCCAGAATTTTTTCTTGTTCCGATAATAATAAAAGATTTTTCAAAAAGAATATCGCTTTTTGAAACAAAGTAAAACAAAAAATTTAGATTGAGATGACTGAAATTTTTATTGTATTATGAAGAGAAAAGTTTAGCAATTATGAATGTAAAATGATATCTGGCAAATGCCCACCATGACCACGCTTCTTTCAAAGTTTGTAATCACTTTTTGACAAAATGGTTATCATATTTCGTCAATCTCATCATGGATTTTCAGTTTAAAGGCTGAAATCGATTCGTATAGACTTTGTCCTTAACATAACCCCACAAAAAAGAATTCAATGGTGTTAAGTTACACAATCTGGCTGACTAATTAACTGCGGATTGTCGTGAAATTTTGTTTGCAATAAATTGATCGTTTGCACGGTCCTGTTGAAACTACATGTCAGTGATATCCACGTCATAAATAATAGACCAAAATTGAGTGGTTAGCATATCGCGATAGTGTGATCAATTGACCTTTACCGCATTTCCAGCCTTATTAAAAAAAACGGCCCAGTGACACGCAAAGGTTTTTTAATAATATCTCTAGGATTTTCTGCAGGCCAAATGCCAAAGTGAAAGTCGGCTTCGTCTGAAAAAAATTTTTTTTTTCAGAAAAACCAGCCGGTTATTATTGAATGAATTAAGCAAATCTACGGCGATGTGTATGGTCGGTTGGCTTTAATTCATGCACCAGTTTACCTTGTAAGCCTTCAAAGTCTTCTTTTTGGATGCACCGGGTGAAACTGGCAACACATTCCTTATTTCACTAATTCTTGCTGACATACGATCAAATAATGGCATCGCCGTTGCATCATCGGCCATTGCGGCAACTTTATTGGATGGAGGCTCATTATTTTTTTTTTTTAGAGAAGTAGCACTTCAAGCAACAACCCCTATTTAGTTTTTAGTAGATAGATAGTATTTTAGTAGATAGAGAAGAGATGCAACAGGTGGTGAATGTAGAAGGATAGGAAGAAAATTAACTGCCGTATAAAGACAGCACAGCGACTAGTGACTATGCCTTCATCGCTGAGCAGCCCCACCGAAAAAAACCAAGATCTTCAATGGAAATCGAACCAACAACCCCCATACTGACAAGCTAGTACACTACCTACTAGCCTACAGGGGCACCAGTATTTAAGCTGCCACCAAATATTCAAAATAATCCTGACGCAGTGTGTAACATTAAAAAACAATCGTCTATGGCCACCATGTACACAAACATTCAATTGAGGACAATGAAAGACGTTAAAAACAACGACAGGCTTGTTGGCGGTACTCTGTTGGTGCTCTCAGGTGATTTTAGACAAACACTTCCCATCATTCCACGCTCAACATACGCTGATGGGATCAGCACTTGCTTTAAATCATCTCCATTGTGGCGTAATGTTGAAAAAGTTAAAATGCTTCAAGGTCCATCCGCTGAAACATTCTCAAAACAACTCTTAGATATCGGTGATGGAAAAGTTGCTACAGCTGAAACTGGGTACGTCAAATTACCGACCGATTTGTGTACAATCGCTGATTCGCAAGATACTTTCATTGAACATATATTTCTCCCACGTACACACACAACACATAAATCATGAGTGGTCTGCAGAAAGAGCTATTTAAGCAAGAAAAAAAAATGAAACGCTGACAATTTAAATTTGAAGATACAACAGTTATTGCCAGTTAACTTGGTATCATATAAATCTATTGATAGAGCTTGCGATGCCAGCGAAGCTGTGGGTGATCCCAAATTATGCTTATTTTTGCGAAATTCCTCTTATTTACGGAGATACAGCCATTTTAAGTTTTTAATTTAATCTTTTTTCTTTTCTTAGAAAAAAAAATTTTTTTTAATTTTTTCCTGAAGAAGCTTTCCAAAGGAAAGCGAAATATTGAAAAGAAAAAATATATAAAAAAAGATCTAAGAAAAGAAAAAAGATATTTATTAAAGATAAAAAAGATCGTTTAAAAAACTATAAAAGTTTTTAATTTAATTTTCCTACAGAAATTTTGAACTCACTGGATTTGCCAGGCATGCCACCGCATAATTTACAATTGAAGGTTGGATCTCCAATTATCTTGCTTCGTAATTTAAACCCGCCACGGCTGTGCAACGGTACGCGATTAGTCATTCAAAAATTGTTGCAAAACGTTATCGAAGCCAACATAATAAATGGCAAGTTCAAATGTGAAAATATGTTAATACCACGGACTCCTATCAAACCTACGGATGTGACAATTCAATTCAAATGAATTGAAGAGAACATTGAAGATGGCAAACGGCCGAAACCGGTTTGTTCACAAACCAAATTTGAGGAGGGTCGACGGAAAACCGTACCCAAATAAAAGTCAAACGAATTCAGTTTCCGATTAGATTGGTATTTGCAATGACAATCAACAAATGCCAAGGCCAAACGATGTCTATTCGTGGCTTAGATTTGAGTACACCATGTTTTTCACACGGGCAATTGTCTCGAGTAGGTAAGCCATCCAGTGTGTGTGTGCTTGCTAAAGATGGGCTAACAAAAATATTATTCACGCTATAGCATTAAAAGATTGACGTTGTTTGTTAGTGTTGCTGTTGTAATAATTAATAAGAAAAGTTTGTTTTTCTTTGTTTAATTATTTTTATTTGTATCTTAGCTCAACTAGGAGCTTGAATTTAAATAAGCTCAACTAGGAGCTAGAACGTACAAACAAAGAATCTTTTTGTCTTCCCAATTGCAGTCGTTTATATACCGACTGTGAGAAGAATTTCAACTATCTAGTACTTAATCTATTAATGTTAATTATTTACAAATGTTATTATAAATATAATGAATAATATTGTTGTCATGAAAAGTGAAATGTGACCCGGTTCCTATTGCATTCATTTTGGGAATTCTTTCCACAAAATAAATGTGTCACCTGAAACACACCGATCGACACACACACGCCATGTAAATGCCCGTTGAAGGCCATTCATAAATTGCATGTATGTAAAGCATAACAACAACAAACATAAGTGCATTGCCAGAGCATTGCACTTGAGTAATTTGAGTTAAACTCTTTAGTTTGTTGTGTTAGGTATTTCACATTAGGGTGGTTCCACTACATCTCCACTTTTCGCAAGAATGTTCATATAACGGTAGTTTTATGGACATTCTTTTACAAATATTGTATTATGTATTAATTTATCTAATCCTAATTTTATTCATGTAATTATAGTCCTCATTTAAATTTATTATCTGTTCTTATATAGTAATTGTAATCCTAATAGTATATTCTCCCGGGGAATTAGATTAAAATTATATATTGTATAACTTAAGTCTATTTTTATTTACTATTTGTGTTTTATTTGTTTTCTTATCTTCTATGGTAACATTATTTCTTAAATCTATTTTCTTAATTTTATATGGTTACGTTAATTATTAAGTATATATTTTTAATTATGGACTTTTATATTAAATTTGAGAAAGTGTTGGGTCTCATTTCTAAGTAAGACTAATGTCATATTTTCCAAAATGTTCTATTAGTGTTCCTAATTGTTCCAATTTTCAATTATTATAGGATTTGGGAAAAGGACTTTCTAATGTTCTGTCATTTGCGATCTTTGACACGTCTGCCATGATCCAACATATTCGGCTATATCTATAGTGATGTTCTTCTAGCAACAATGGCAATAATAATAATGATAATTCCTGACCTTATCTAGAGTTATAGAAACACCTGAATGTCCACCTTCTAAAGGGTCATCATGGTATTGTTTCATTGTTCTCTATATGGTCTTAGTATCTTTCCTAGCATATTCTTCCAATATCTAGGTCACTCTGAATAGTAGCGCTACTACTAAAATATTCATTGCCCTTTTCTCTTAAAATTCATTAATTGAGACAAATTCTAAAATTTTCTCTTTCCATATAAAAATTTACCGGCCATTTTTCCTAGCCTAGGGAATAAATTGTCCGAAGTCAATCTTCCCATTAGTAAATAAGTCACTAACAATTATATTTGTTGTGCTTTCTGACGTCAATATATATATATTGGGCTTATCTGTTCTTCTCTTTGATACTTCCTATTATTAACATCATGTGCTACATGCCGTGCCTTTCCCATTTATGATCCTGTAGTAATAAGTAATTAGATTTTCCCGGTCCACGTTATGAAATTTGACTTATTAAATTAAAATATTTATAGCTATCTTCAAAAAAATTAACATACTTATTAAATTTTTAATAAAATTTAATATTAATTAGGAATAATAAACGTAAATGTAAAAATATTAAATTTAATAAACAAAATAAAAAAATTTTAATCCTACTTATGAAAAAAATATTATTATTCCTTTCCTCCTCCTCGTATGCTGCCATTTTTGTGGCAGCGTCCGTTCCACTAGTTCTGTCCGCTTTAAATCTTATCCAAATTGTCCGCTCTACTAGCATATTTCTTCCTCAGAGATCTTTTGTGTAGTAGATCTTCAAAAGTAAATTAGCAGCGGTAATGATTGTTAATATAAGCATTAGCAACCATACCGACTTTATGTCTTCTGTGTGGTCAACAATCTCAACATTGTTCACCACATTTGCGTTCGGGTTCTCAAGTTTAGATTCTGTCTTACCCATTGTGTCCTGAAAAAGTTTTTCTTTTCCTTCCTGTTATATTTCTAAAAATCCTGTTCTTGTCCAATTCTAAGGTCTTCTCCTCTTCTGTCCTATTCTGGAATTCTTTTCCCGAATAATCTTCCCAAATTTTGGAGTTGTTTATCCAATTCTAATTCAAAATTGTCCATTATAAAGGTCCATTTACAAAGGAAATTTTTAATTAAATTAAATTATATTCATTCATTATTAAATTTATTTATAAATTTAAAAGAATTTTCATTATTTAAAAATTATAAAAGGATTTGTTATTAAATTTTAAAAAAGTGTAATATTCTTTAAAATGATTTTTAGATGTTCATTTTTTGTTATTATTAAATTAAATTAAATTAAATTATTTTTTTCATTTCTATTTCGAAATGTTCATCATAAATTTTTTTTGAAAGTTCAAGAGGGTATAAAAAAAAATTGTGAACATGGGCGAAGTCGCCTCCGTTCCCTAAGGGTGCGTAATTAAATCGCACTCCTTTTACAAACTAATTATTTAAAATTATAATTATACTTATTCTTTGATGTTGTTAATGTTGTTGTTGTTGCTGCTGATGATCATGCTGTTGTTGTTGAAATTGATTTTGTTGTTGCCAGCTCCTGTTGCATTATGATGTGTTGTTGCTGTTGTTGTTACTGTTGATTATGTTGATGCTGGTGTTACTATTATTGTAGGGTTATTGGAACATCTAAAGATTTTGAGGATGATTTTTCCAATGTTTTCTTTTCATCAAGTTCAGCTTCTCTTCTTTGGAGTCCTTGTTTAAAGTGGTGCTATTATCCTCGCCTTTTCTGTGTCTTTTGGCCAGACACTTCTTCTTCCCCTGACGGGACTCGGCTGCCGTCAGGAACCAAAATTAAATTTTTCTTCTCTTTTCTCTTTGTTGTATTTTTTTTTTGTTTATATTCTGGGTGCAGTTATGCACTCGCAGAATTTGGCAGGATCGCCATGTCGTAATTAATATGTGATATGTAACTTTAACAAATAAACTATGATAACTTGAAAATAATATTGTTTGGCGTTTGTTATTTTTATATTCCCTTATCGTTCATAGCGCGCTCCATGCACGCACTTATAATAAGTAATTTACTTTTTTTCTACACTAGAATTTATCTTTAAATATAAATAATCTATAAGGCATTTGCCGCGTTAGTCTTGTTAAAAATAAAAATAAATCATTATTATTAATTTGTATATTCTTAAATAAAAGAATAAAATTCCAAATGCAGAGATGATTTCGTTCTCGTTTATTTTGCTTGCCAGTGTATTGTCCTCGAAAGAAAATAAAAAAACAGCAAAAACTTGGAAATTTGAATCAAAAGTTATTTATTAAAATTAAATATTTAATGAAAAACATATTTTCGCTATTAGAAGAAATATTTTTTATATATTCCATATACAATGAAGACTCTGTAAGCCAACTGTCAATGTCAATTTGTATTATAAGTAGTCGCAATCAATGGAACACGTATTGACATCAAGCAAAGAAACACATTTTATTACACCATTAATGGAAATATTCTTTTAAACATATACACATACACACACCCACACAGAGGCCTGTACGCACATATGCACATGGCGTTAAATAATAACATGTAAAGGGGTTTTTAATTGGCACAGAAATATTTAAAGGACTTTAAAATTATTTTATCTTTTATTAGATCTATCCCCTAATGGATGCAATATGTAAAAGTGTCAGGTGATTCCATTAGAATTTCGTCACATACCCCACATTTTGCTTCAATGTACCACCTCTGTCTGAAATATTTTAGATTTCTAATAACTCTACTACTTAAATGTATCTCTAGGACTAAACTAGCATTATTGGTAAACCCTTTATCTAAATCATATTAATACATTTACATTAATACTCTCTTCTTTTACGCCATCTCTAAAAAAATTTAAAATAAATAAATAACAACCTTTTACACTTTGTCAGACACGTTTTATTTATTACAGGGGATTTTATATTGATTTAATATCTCTGTTACAGTTAAGGGGTGTTTTTGATTAGAGGTTTAGATTTTTGAAATGGAATAAAACAAAAATGATTTTTTTTTTGAATTGTCATAAAATTTACATTATGCGAAAGTTAATCTTCTGGTTTTATAATTTAAATATGACTTAAGGCATATGACCGCCACGGCTGCTTTGGAACGTAGACTAATCTGAAGGACCAATTTTCGATAATTTTGTCATTTTCGACAACTGTTGCCCTAAAAGTGGTGAATCGTTTCGGTCTTATTGGCATACACTAGCGACTTTACATATTTCCGCAGAAAAAATTCTAGCAGAGTTAAATCGCAATATTCATGGATCCGAAATGTGAAGCTATGCGGTTACCCAATATTTCATTCAATAAATCAATTGTGGCACGAGTTGTGTGACATGTTATGCCATCTCGTTGTAATAACAACTCCTGCACTTCGTGGTTGTTCAAATGATGAAGGAAGAAGTCAGTAATCATGGCTCTATAGTGGTCAAAATTAACTTTAACTTTTCAAAAAAGTACGGAGCAATGGTTCCACCAACCCCTAAAGCACACCAAACAGTCAGTTTTCCTCGATAAAACGGTGTCTCAACGTATAAAAATGCAGGAATTTTGTTGTGTTGTTAATTTTTTTTTTTTGTAAAGAGAAGTAGGACTTCAGGCAATAATGCCTATTTAGTCAAGTATCGTGCTACATTCTTTAGGAAAGGGATAGAGAAGAGATGAAACAGGTGATGAAAATAGAAGGATAGTTACGGAAATTAACTGCCGTATAAGACAGCCAGCATAGTGACCATGATGACTGGCCTTCATTACTGACCAGCCCCACCGACAGTCAATTATTATTTTTGTAGTGAAAAAAAACCAAAGTCTTTGTTGGGAATCGAACCCACAACCCCCAGTCTTGTAAGCTAGTACACTACCTACTAGCCTAGGCACCAAATGTTGTTAACTGACCGTATCAATTAAAAAAAAAGTGAGTTTAAGCGCTAAACAAAATTCGCTTATGAAAAAATCAGAATCAACGGCAGCCTTGTTTTGGGGCTAATTCGCGTTTTTCAGGCATCAAACTTTTCATATTGAAATATAAATCTTTTAAAAGCGGCAAAATGGCTGCCAGGTTAAAAAGTGTATCCAAATTGAAATTGTATACCTCTATTAAAAATACCCTGTATTTAAAGAAATTTTCTTTGATGGTGTACAATTACAATTGCAGAGCTGTGAATATGGAAGTCAGCAACCACATTAAGTTAAGTGAATAATTTGCATGTGTATGTGTGTAACTTTCAGTTTTTTAAGTTTTTAGAATTTAAAAGTTTCTCTCAGGAATGTCATTATTTCCTTACGAATGTATTTTTTTTTATTTAAGGTTTATGGATAAAAGCTTTACTTTATCACGGAAAACGGAATTTTTGTATTAAAACGGTTGATTTTCAAAACGGGATTTAGGAACAAAATTTTTTTTAAAGCGTCAATTTTTAAGAAAAAATCGTTTTTGACCAAACGTTATATTTTTACACAAAAAATATATTTTTACACAAAAAATATATTTTTACACAAAAAATATATTTTTACACAAAAAATATATTTTTACACAAAAAATATATTTTCACACAAAAAATATATTTTTACACAAAAAATATATTTTTACACAAAAAATATATTTTTACACAAAAAATATATTTTTACACAAAAAATATATTTTTACACAAAAAATATATTTTTACACAAAAAATATATTTTTACACAAAAAATATATTTTTTTACACGAAAAATATATTTTTACACAAAAAATATATTTTTACACAAAAAATATATTTTTACACAAAAAATATATTTTTACACAAAAAATATATTTTTACACAAAAAATATATTTTTACACAAAAAATATATTTTTACACAAAAAATATATTTTTACACAAAAAATATATTTTTACACAAAAAATATATTTTTACACAAAAAATATATTTTATACAAAAAGTATATTTTATACAAAAAATATATTTTTACACAAAAAATATATTTTTACACAAAAAATATATTTTATACAAAAAATATATTTTATACAAAAAATATATATTTACAAAAAAATTATATTTTTACACAAAAAATATATTTTTACAAAAAAAATATATTTTTACACAAAAAATATATTTTATACAAAAAGTATATTTTTACGAAAAAAATATATTTTTACACAAAAAATATATTTTATATAAAAATATATTTTTACACAAAAAATATATTTTTACACAAAAAATATATTTTATACAAAAAAAATATTTTTACAAAAAAAATATATTTTTACACAAAAAATATAATGCTTTCCTTCCAACAACAGTAAACAAACATTTTTCTTCTTTAAAAAAATATTAATAATTAATAAATATTTTTTATAAAATAAAACATTTCGCAAATTATTTATTTAAAAATTTGTTAACCCAAAATCTCTTTTTGCAAAAGCTTAGTATTCTAAAAAGGGTTACTTTAAAAAAATTATGAGGAGTTGGTATTTTTAAGAAATCATTTTATCTCTTTTTTGAAGTCGTTGATTTACGAAAAAAGTAAAAAATTTCAATTGCCATAAGAAAATCACTCTTTTGTAAAAACTTTCTTTCACCAAAAAAATATATTTTAGCTTAATGAAGAAGAGGTAAGAACAACATGCTCAATAACTATTTTCGAAATATACAGGGTGTCCGCCGGGAAGGTATACTATTTTGTTTGTTTATAATTTTTATTTATATAAAAGAGAATTGATAAAAGTCTTATTAAATGTCGGCCATTATGTATAGAATACAATATCAGATAAATGTCCGCCTCTGATAGCCTCACAAATGCGAGCCCTTTTGAACACATTTTTCATTACATTCTCAAACATTTCAGGCGGTATTTACCTAACTTCATCGCGAATATTTTGATCAAGCGTGTTTGCATACACCTTGCTTTTCAAATATCCCCTCAAACAGAAGCCCAGAGAAGTCCAATCAGGCGACCGTGGAGGCCAATACACATCACCATTTCTTGAAATAATTTGTTGTGGAAAGAGGTGTCGCAGTAATTTCATTGTAATCCTGGCTGTATGCGATGTGGCATCGCCTTGCTGATATTACATGCTAATCAAGTCCAAAGCATGCAGTTGCAACGTTAAAAATCATATCACGATATCGCTCACCATTCACAGTTACCGTTAGAACGGTTTTATTTTCGAAAAAGTTAGGTCCAAAGATTCCTCCTGACCTAATTGCGCACAAGACTGTCATTTTTAATGGATGCAAAGATGACTGATGGATAATTTGAGAGTTTCCCATTCCCCAGAACAGGGTATTCTGTTCGCTCACATATCCATTCAAATGAAAATGTGACTCGTCACTCATTATAATTTTTTGATGAAAAAATCTTGGTTGTCATGGGCGAGCTGTAACATCCTATTGCCAATAGACATGTATGGTGGCGTAAATGGTCTTGTGAAAAATGACTTTGTGTCAACTGAATCTTTAATGGAAACAAATACAAATCCTTGTGCAAAATTGTGGCCAAAGTTGGAAATTATGGAAGTCCAAGTTCCTGAGCGCGGCATCGAATTGAGGTTGATGGATTTTTTTGAACACTTTCTTGAGCAGCACTAATCTTTTCAAGCGATTATGCAGGACGTAGTGGCCCATGCTTGGACCTATCACCTACAGAATCTCTTTCTTCGAAATCATTTACTACACGATAAACAGTTTGTTTTGTCGGCTCGTTGTTTCTCCCAAATACTTCACAATACTTTCTCATCGTCACAGCAATCGATGATTGGTTTTGATTAAATGTTTTAACAATTAAAACACTTTGGCTTATCGAATATTTCTCGATAATAAATTTGCCATGTGTCTACTTCACGACTGCCAAATATGAACTGTCAAGACTAATGTTTACTATTTTGGCGGCAAAACAAAGTAGTATATCTTTCTGGCAAAAACACCCTGTATTAATGTTTAATGTTCTTTTTATTGAATACCCATAGAAAAGCCTGAAAAATGACTTGTCTTTTTATTTACATTGCGGCAGAGGTCACAGCGAAACTAAATTTTTAAACATTTATTCATTTTGTCATTCTGTTTTGTTAATTGTCGCTCGTACATTATACTATTTCTAATTAGAGAGTTATGGAAGACACTAGAGTAAATACCTGAACCAGAATGATTTATCTTTGCTTTCACGGTGAGTAAAATATTTGCATCACTTTTCCTTCATTTTAAAGTTCTAATTGCAGTTTCATCTTGTTTGTATTTATTTCTATTACTCTATTTCTGCCTGCTTCTCCACAAATAAAAAATTTACACATGAAGTCGAGTTTTATATAATAAATAAATTCTATGACTGCCGGTCATTTAGCTACAAAGAGAAAGAATAAACATTTAAAATTGTGTTTTTTTTTTTTTTGAGTTATTTAAAGTAAATAACAAAAGTTTTATTTTGTATTAAACTTTTTGTTTAAATGTGTTCTAAATTCTGTAACAAAAATTTTCTCTATAATAAAAGTCCCTTGAGTATTTGTAATCAGTTTTCATCAGTTTATTTTGTTATTTACTCTGTTGTTGAATTTTTCTTTGGTTATCCTTTAACTACTTATAGAGAAGTTAACAAATCCTTGAAGTAAATAAAAATTTAAGAAAGAAAATATTGACATTTTATAGGTGAGTGTTAAAGAACAAGGCCAAATAAAAGTGAAGGCTTGTTGGATTATATCAATTCTTTTTGACCTGGCAGAGACTATGTTTAAGCTGTTAATAAAGCAAACAAATTGTATAACGACTTTCGCTGAACAAATGCAACTTTTCAGCATATAAATTCTAAATTTATCATAATTTTTTATTTTACATTTTGTTTAAATTGTAAGTGTAAGTAAGTGTAATTGTAAGTAAGTGCAACAGCCATAGCCTCCATATGCTGAGAGGCTGTTTATATCTATGATAATAAAGATTGTTTTTTAACTTTAAAATTATCAAACCCAATTCTAAATATTTATTTACAAATAATTAATAATTGATTATGTACTATAACGAAAAGAAATTTAATGATTGAATATATTTAAAAGAAAATATACTTTGTAAAGTTTAACCACACAAAAATTCGTATAAAGTTCTCTAAGCAAATTAACATTAAACAAACCATGCAGTAGGTCTCCCTTTAGTTGCTCTTGCAGCATTTTCTTTTTCTTTAAAGAAAAAGCTAAAAGAAGTTGCCACATGTTTTCATAATAAAAAAATTTTAACGTTTTAAGACGCCTATAAATATTGTAAAAACAGCAGTTGCTAGCTGTATGTCAATAATAAGAAAACAAAACGCTATATAAAAAGCCTACACAGGTTGGATAATAAAATTTATTATTTACCACTGATTTTAGCAATTATAATTATACAGAGCTGGGTAAAGTGATATTAAAGGAAATAATATTTGTTGTCTTTTATTTTGCATTAAAAAAAATATCCCGAACAAATAAAATGCAATAAAACAGATAAAAGATAAAGTAAATTTTGCAGCGATAATATTGCTCGTTTAGCAATATAATCGATATTGAGTTAGAGATCAGATAAGACAACATAAGATATTGATCAAAAAAATTTTTGTTTTACCGCCATTTTGGTAAACATTAGTCTTAACAGTTCATATTTGGCAGTCGTGAAGTAGTCCATAATAAACTTGCCACGTATACTGTGGAAAAATATTCGATAAACCAAAGTGTTTTAATCGTTAAAACATTTTATCAAAATCCACTCATCGATTACTGTGACGATGAGAAAGCGACTTAAAATTTTTGGGAGAAACAGCGTGCCAACAAAACACATTATTTATCGTGTAATGAGTGATTTCGAAGAAAGAGGTTTGGTAGGTGATAGGTCCAAGCATAGACACTACGTCCTGCAAGTTCGGCTGAAAAAATTACTGCTGCTCTAAAGTGTGTTCAAAACAATCCATCAGCCTCAGTTCGATGCTGTGCTCAGGAATTTTGTTTTTAAAGAACAACTTTGGCCACAATTTTGCACAAGGATTTGCATTTATTTCTATATAAGATTACGTTGATATAAGAGCTTCTTTCACAAGACCATTTATGCCGCCGTACATATGCCAAAAAGGATGTTGCAGCTCGCCCATGACAACCCCGATTATCATGCAAACATCATAATAAGCGACGAGGCACATTTTGATTTAAGTGCATATGTGGATAAACAGAATAATCGGTTCTGGGGAAAGAAAAACCCCAGAAAGTCACTCTTGCATCATCTTGCATCAATTAAAAGTGACAGTTTGGTGTGCAGTTTGGTCAGGAGGATTCATTAGATGTTGCTTTTTGGAAATGAACGTAATGATAACTGTGGATAGGGAGCGATATCGTAATATGATTGATAAGTTTTAAATGCCCGAACTTCATGCTATGGGATTGATTAACATGTGGTATCAACAAGAGGGTGATATATCTTACACAGCCAGGATTACAATGGAATTACAGCGAGACCTCTTTCCATAACCTAATTTGACTGCTTCGGACTTTATTTTCTGGGGCCAGCAAACACCACCAGAAACGCTTAAGCAACTCAAACAAAATATTCGTGATGAAATTAATGAAATACCGCGTGAAATGTCTGAGAATGTTAGGCAAAATATGCTTCAAAGGACACGCATTTATGAGGCTAACAGAGGCGTATATTTATCTGATATTGTACTCCTTAAAAGCCCCCCAAAGGGCATATGAATATGGTCTTTATAGAATATTCCACTATCTAGACTCAGTGCAACTGGGGTATAAAAGGAGCCCAGTCCCCTGAAGAGAGGCAGGTGGTCAACTGGAAACTCCACTTTATTACCACGTTGGATCAGTGAGCTCGCAGAATTCATTATTTGTCTCTTTAGACTTATAATAGTTCTCTGGCTGATCATTGGTGTTGGCCCCTATATGGGAGCATCGTGGTGGTTGTGGTTTTGCGGCCCCATAAGGGATTATATGAAATTATGGTGGCCAGGATCATCTCGCTGATAATGACACGCTAAGTGAATGATCCAGTCCAGTGAGCATGCTTGACATGTGTTCTGGACAAGGAGTTATAAAGTCTCCAAATCTTTAGCAAGGTGTGATAGTTTGCAGACCTGCCCTGGAATTATTCAAGTTGCAACTAGGTGGTTCTGTTGCTTAGAATTATGTCTTCGGCTATCTAGGACTTATGTATAACGTTCCAAATTATACAAGTGGTTTCTCCACCATCTGATTAAGACTACATAGTCAGGCGCGGATGTAAAACAAATCACACTCTGTACTCCTTAAAGGATTTATCAATATAAGATGCATTTTCTTACATTCAATTAAAAATTATAAGCCAAAAATAGTTGTATACCTTCCCAGCGGACACCCGTTATTACAAAAAATTTCGCATTTTTTTTATAGTTTATTTTCATACAATTTAAAATATAAAAATTTAATCTAATAAAGGTGGGTATTAAAACAAAAAAATTCAGACGACTTTAGTTTTTAATGATTTAAAAATTAATTTAAAAAATTAAAATTAAATGACATTTTAAAGTAAAAACAAAGACTTAATTATTATTAACTACTTTAGCAAGCAAAAAAAAACAAAAATGAAGCATTTACGCAATTGTTTTGTTAAAAGAAAATCTTTATTAATTAAATTAAATTATATTATTTATTTCCAACTCATTTGCCTTCTTTAAATATTTTATTCAACATTTTATTTTGTAGTCGATAAATTAAATAAAAAATTCCAACATAATTCTTTTTAATTACAAAATCATTTACGTTCTATTTGCTGCTTTCGATTCTTGTGGATGCAGGCATGGGATTAAGTGACTGCTGTGTTGAGCCCAGCAAACATTATAGTTGCTTAATTGTTAAATGCGATACGAATTTTTGAATTAAAAAAATTTTTATAATAGAAAATGAAACCGAAATATCAAATGAAATTTGCAGAGTCAGTTGAACTATTCAAAGTCTTATTTAGCGAATTTGGGCTTTTTACTCGCCCAGCAATACGTCCTACTTGCGATAAAACTTGAACTCTTAATATCTAATTTTACTAACCAAACAACTCCTCCACCTAATCAATCACAAAGCATTTTTATTATATCTTTTGATTCACTAAAAGGCTTTCTACCGCATTTACCCCAGTTGCTCCACAAATATATTTATTTTTTTTCCAATTTAAAAGAAATATTAATTTTTTTTAATTTTATATATTTAATATTGAAGTATTTAGGTAAGAGAAATGATTCTCATTTGTATGAAAACATCATCTTGATAAATGTTTACAGAATTATATTTAAAGCATAAAATTAAATAGACTTTAAAAATAAAATAGATAAAAACTTGACTCTGATATTTGTTGACTGTGTGATGGAAGAGTAACAGCCATTTCAGCTATTTTATTATTAAATAGAATTTTTGTGTTGGAATTAATACCTTGAAATTGTATACCATACATATGCATGTAAAGGGTGTTTTTTTTAATAGAGGTATAGAAATTTAAGTGGAAAAGCATTTTGTAACTGATTTATGTTTAGTTTATTTTAGCATTTTAACATGAATAGACTAACGCTTAAACAACGTTTACAAATTTTCAAAAATTAATTTTTAAAATCATGGTTCTGCTCGAAATGCTGGATCCCGAAGGGAATTTTTTTAGCAAGGAGGTTCACTCTGGTATTATATTGTTTATAATTTCTCTGCCAATTAATGAAATACTGTTGTCATTTCTCATCTTATTTGGCTGTTGTTCTCTTGAAGTTAATGGCGAGCGCTATAACTACTCATGCACACGAACAAACGAAAAACAGCCTCTGACGGACACAGGTACCTAGATAATAATAATAGACAGCGGTAGTGAGAGATTTACTTTAAATAAAGAGCCGGTGGCTGGCATTCTGCCTACATGAATAGATACGAACTTAACAGAAAAAGTACTTAAACGCGAACTGAGACACGAACTATATCGCGGCTTAACAATGATGTTTTCACATCGAAAGTGCTCGCCATTTACTTAAAGAGAACAGAAGCCAGATAAGACATCAGAAGTTCAATTCATTCATACGTCAATTAACAAAGCTGCTTTATTTGGAGGGTTAAGACAGAGAAAATATTTGATGTGCTTTATGGGCTGGCGGAATTATTGATCTATACTTCTTTAAAAACAATACTGGTCACAACGTCAGAGCAAATCGTGACAGCCATGATTACTGAGTTTTTGATTCATCAATTGAATAGCCTACATGTCACGCAGCTCGTGTCACAATCAAAATATTGAAGGAATCTTTTGACAACCGCATAGTTTCACATTTCGAAAACCAGAATTGGTTTCCAAGATCGTGTTATTTATGCCGCTAGAATATTTTCTGTATATTTTCATAAAGTTGTTAATCTACCCCAATAAGCCCAAAATGATTGACCACTTGGAGGACAATATTCGATGCGTTATTGCCGATAAACGACCACAAATGTTGGTGAAAGTCATGGGGTACTGAACCTCCACATTATACTACGTACGCAACAGCCTTGGCGTTTATCATTCAGCAGCTAATTTATTTATTCAGCAGCTAATTTATATAACAACAAAATTGTATTGACATTTAGCTTTTTGACGTATTATTCGTAGTAGATGCATTGCCAATTGTTACAGTGTTATTCAAATATTCGCAGGAAAATTTGCATTAAAATAATTAAAATCCACTATGAAAATGGTGATTCTGTTAAAGTCACATTTCGTAAAATTCGTGATATTTTCGGATAACATAATCGACCTTCTTAGACCTTCGCTTTTAAGTATTTGCTTGTTAAATTTGAGTCGACAGCTTCGATACGAAATGTGCCAACACCAAAGCGTGTTCGTCACGGTCGTTCAACTGAAAACATTGCAGTCGTGAGTTATAATGTTAAAGCAGATCCAAATTTTCTAATTCCTCTATGTTCTCAACAATTGGGGTTATAAAAAAACCACCACATGGCATATTTTGCATAAGGATTAGACTTTGAAGCCTTACAAGTTTCAACTTGTGCAGGATTTTAATTCGACCGACCATTCACATCGCCGTAGATTCGCTCAGTTCATTTAGGAACAACCGGCTGGTTTTTGTGAAAAAATTATTTTTTTACAAAGCAAAATCGCCGCATTTGGGCTTCTGAAAATCCTAGAGTGATAATTGAGAAGCCTTTGCTTGTTGAACGTATCACTGTATGATGCGCTATGTGGTCTGGGGGCGTGATTGGGCCATTTTTTTTTCCCAAGATGAAGCTGCAAATGCGACAATGGTCAATGAATCATGATATTGCAAGAACGATACCATCACTGAAACGATCAGTTTATTGAAAACCAAATTTCCCAATTGCATAATTTCACCACTGGATTTCTTTTGTGGGGTTATACGGAGTCAATCGAATCGATTTCAGCCTTAAAACTAAAAATCCGTGATGTGATCAACGAAATAGGTCCGTCATTTTGCTGACATCTGTCAGCGTGGTCGTGGTGGACATTTGCTGGATATCATTTTTCATTCATAATTTGAATCATCCTAATCTAAATTTTTTGTTTTATTTTGTTTTAGAAAACAAATTTCTTGTTGAAAAACCCTTTAATATAATATCAGAAGATTATGGTTCGAATATAATAAATTTCTTCAATTTAAAAAATTAATCTTTGTTTTTTTCAAGGTATTTTTGTAAAAATTTTTTCAAAGGTACTTATTTATAAAAGTACCTTATAATAATGTTTTAAATTTGTTGTTGATTATAACACACCATTACAATAATTATTCTTGTTCTAAAAACTTAAATCAATACTCAATTCTAAGAATTCTAGGTGAAGGTAGTCCCAGCATCATTGACTTTGTCAAGTTGACTGCATTATTACTTTAATGGCCAGACGTTCTATTTTGGTTAACGTGCATTTTATCACTTATTCTATATTGCAACACGGTTATATCTCGCTATATCCTACAGAATATCTCTTTTATATCTGAAGCAAAGTTGTAGATATTGAATAGGAAAATAAAAAGCGGCACAAGCCTTTACAAAAAAAGTGTTTCTTGCATTTTAAAAAGCTGTACCTTTGGTACAATTTTATTTTAAGGTACTTATTTAAAAAAGTACCTTATAAAAATTTTCCATTTTGCAAAGATTATCTTTTTTAAAAGGATTTTCGTTAAACGATTTTCATCGCGAAGTTCTATACCTCTATTAAAACACCCTATACATATTTGTATATATACATACACATTTAGACTGAAGGATTATTTAATGAAAGGAAAAAATATAACAATAAAAACAATAACAATAATAATAAAGCACATTGTGATATGACTGTGAGTTAAAGAGTTTATGAACAAGAATCCTTAAAAAAGAAAGTCAATGTCAAACAGGAATAATATAAACTTGACAATTTCCTAAAAGCTTGAAAAATATGTACTTATTTCTATCATAAAATATGCAAAATACTCATACACACATACACACACGCACACTCACACATACAAAATATTACTGTTTTAATTTACAAGTAAAATACATAAAGTAAATACATGAGTATCTACACATCATATCCTTAAAAAGCATTAAAAGACAACACAACAAAATGACAGTCATATAATTTAAATAAGGATACACAATCAAAGCAAAAGTTAGTCAGGATAAGAGTTTATAAAGAGAAAATAAAAGCATCATGACAAATGTAAAACAAAAACCAAAAACAAATAAAGAAAATTTCAATTTTCTTAAAAATCCTTTTTAATATAAACATTTGTCCTTAATTTGTAAATTCTCATGTATGGGAATTTAAAAGTTTGGTAAGGAATTTACGATTATTTATTAATAATAATTCTAGAAAAAATATTTATTTACAAAATATTTCAAAGGATTTAATTTAACAAAATGAAGAGTTTTGAAAAATGTTTTCTACAAAATATTGAATTAAATACCTAAAACGTTTAATTTTTTTTAATTGTAGTACTTTTTGTTGATTTCTTAATCGATTACAGATCTCATTTTGTTTTATTTAAGTTAACAAATAAAAATATAATCGCCAATTAAAAACGTATTGCTTTAATAATTGATTGATATTAATTCTAAAGAAGAAAAATAAAGAAATAAGCTAAAATATACTTTTGACAAAAAAACATTTAAGAGAACTAAACTTTCAATAAAACCCATTAAAGAAAAACTTTTTAAAAAAACTATTATAAAAGGGACATATGTAAAAAGTACCTCTTCAAAAAAAGTAGTTTTCTAAAAAGTACTTTTATAAAAAAGTACTTTTTTCATAAAGGCTAATTACTAAAGAGACGATTTTAAAAGTTTCTTCTTATAAAAGAAAAGCTTTTTAAAGAAGAACATTCTTATAAGGTACTTTTATAAATAAGTAATTTTGAAAAAAAGGTACCTTTTCTAAAGAGGCTTTTTTATTAGCAGTAAATTGGTTAAAACACAATTTTAAGAGTTTCTTTTTCAAAAATAAAATCTTTTTTAAAGAAGAACATTCTATTAAGGTACTTTTATAACTAGGAACAAAAAGTACCTTTTTTTTAAAAGTATATTTTTAATTGGGGAAAATTATTTAAGGAACAATTTTAAAAGTTTCCTCTTCAAAACTAAAATCTTTTGAAGGTACCTTTTTAAATAAGTAACATTGAAAAAAATGTATCAAACGTACCTGTTTAAAAAAGGCTTTTTTAATAGAAACACTTTTAAAAGTTTTCTCTTAAAAAATATTATCTTTCCAATATGGAAAATTCATATAAGGTCTTTCATAGATAAATATCTTTAAAAAAAATTACGAAAAGTTCATTTTCAAAAAAGGCTTCTTTAATAAAAGCAAATAATATAAGCAACAATTTTGAAAATTTTTTTATATAAGGTACTTTTATAAATAATTACGAAAAGTACTTTTTTTTAGAGAAAAATTATTTAAGAAACAATTTTAAAACTTTCTTTCTTAAAAACAAAATCTTTTTAAAAACGTATAGTCTTATAAGATACATACTTTTACAAATACGCAACTTTGAAAAAATTTGACCAAAAGTACCTTTTCAATAGCAGCAAATCATCCAAGAAACAATTTTAAAAAGATTTTTCTTAAAAATGAAAAATGTGAAAATTTTCCAAAATTTCTTAAAATGGAAAATCCTTATAAAGCACTTTTATAAATAAGTATTTTTGAATAAAAATTTACCAAAAGTATCTTTTCAAAAAAGAATTTTTAATAGAAGGAAATAATTTAAGCAACCATTTTTAAAGAGTACTTTTTTAAAAAAAGACGTTTTTAATAGAAGAAAATAATTTGAAAAACAGTTTTTAAAGGTTCTTAAAAAAATAAACTTTTTTTAAAAGGGAACATTCTTATAAGGTACTTTTATTAATAAATATCTTTGCAAAAAAAAGGCGCCTTTTAGGAAAAGTACCATTAATAAAAAGAAAAAATTAAAGAATTAAAAACAAACATTTTAAAAAATTAATTACAAAATTATAAAAAAAGTACTTTTATGTCAAAAAATCCCTTTTAGGACTAGGTTTTTTAACAAATAAAAAAAGAGTAGCGTTTGTATTCAAATGCCGTCTAAGAAATATAACGTTAATTATATAAAGCATAGTAAAAAGTACTACAAAATTTGTAGAGAGTACCTTAACAAATATTTGTTTCGAATAAGTATGGCTTAAAAATAAACAATTTTATTTCGGATTGAGTTCAGATACATTTTAACTACGAAATTAAATAAGGTAACTGAAGCTGAATAGCTACCTAAGTACCATTGCTTTGTAACATGAAGTATTAGCTGGCCAATTTAAAAATGTGAAAGTACCATGCTTGCAGATTGACTGAGACGATGGCATTTATGGTGCGTGTATATCCAGTATGGGATATGCACATGGATGATAAGATTTACACCTGCACATAGCTGTGTAAGCTATAACCAGATGGTGGATCATACCACTGTGGATGAAATGACGTGATAATATTTACATCCGCACCTGGCCGTGGGCCCTAATCAGATGGTGGATCATACCAGTGTGGATCAAATGTAACGTCATTCTAGAAGGTCTTCAGAAACGTATATCCTCCAGTCACTTCTAGTGTCAACTTCAAAAGCCTGGAGTAGGCCGCAGCCTTCACTCCTTGCTGAAGAGTTGGAAACTATCTAACTCCTGGTCCAGAACGCATGAAGCTTAACAAAATTTAAAAACACAACGGCATTCATGCTCAATGGACCTAGACCATTCACTGTGTTCATTGTGAATGATTCGACTCACACAACTCAAACGAGGGCATCGAAAAATTCACAACCATCACCATACTCCCGAAGGGCCAACCTCAATAATCAGTCGGAGAACAGCTAAAAGGCTAAAAAGACAAATAGCGCAACTCTGGGGCTTTACTGATTCCCGTGGAAATATAGTGGATTGTCCAGTTGGCTCCTGCTAGCCTATTAGGGTACTGGGTACCCTTTTACCCCCATTGACATATGTAATGACGCTGAGATTCCGTCAAAACATATTAATGTGCCCCTGGGGGCATGGGATATGCACACATAGATTAAGAAATGGGGTACTTAAGCCACACTTAGCAAATTCCAAAAGACTCTATGATGAGCAGGAAGCTTAACAATTGCCAAGCAATAGTCTGAAATCATTACAGTTGCGATCAATACTGACAACAACTACACAAGACGCAATGAAAATAAAGTTACTCATATAATGCTAATCACGGACCAGAAATAATCAAGGGACTAAGGGGGTTAAAAAATATTTCAAAATTGGCAGTGGTCAGTTTAAGCTTTAAGCTTTTTTATTACAGGTGTATAATTTCTGGTAGGAAAAAGCTTTTCCTAAAAAAGCTTTTTACGAAAACGAATTTTTTGCATGGCAACAAGCATTCTTGGAAAACAATATTTTATGAACGAAAACTCTACGGGAAAAGCTTTAATAAATAACTTTCAAAGACATTGAGCTACAGGGGAAATGGTTACAAAAAACCACTTAAAAGGAATAAGTATCTTAAACTATATTAGTTTAATAGATATTTCACTTATATGCAAACTTGTTAGGTTGGTCCAGCTGACTAAGCCAAAAAAAGTTTTATTTTTGCTCTATTTAAGCTTTATTTTTTTATAAAAATATCTATTAGAAAAGTTTCATTCAAACTCTTTCACACATAAATTAAATGTGTGTGCAAAAAATTTAATTTAACTTTCAGCGCAACAAATACTTTTCCTTTCATAAATTTTTATTATTTCAGAGTTTTTTTGGTACACTTTTAGCTGTAGAAAGAAGGAATTAAAGTACACACCCATATGCTTACATGCGAATATATTTAAATAACTCGTTTAACACACGTACAGAAAGAAAGGTTCATTTGAAATTGGGTTAAAAGTTATAAGTTGTACAAAAATTTGTTGCTGCCGTGTAAGGTTTTCTCATTTTTTCAGCAAAGGTGGATGTTTCTGCCCTTACAAGGTTATTAATTAGTGTGATCAATAACACTCTTTAAGCTGTTTTAAAATTTGATTCTTTAAGAGAAAGTAAGCATTCAAATAATTGAAATTTTAAACTGGTTCCTTTAAAGAGTGGCAACTTAATAACCTAAATTGTTTTACTTTTTTATTATTTTAGAATTTATTTTTTAAGTTCAAAGTGTTTACATAGAAAAATATTGTTACGTTTATACTTTTCGTAAACGTCTTGTTGTGATTTCTTTATTGCAAAATAAATAACACCAGTTTTTAGAATTTTTAAATTAATAACAATTTTATGTTTTTAACTACACAAAGTTGACACTTCGGAACAATTTACTTAAAATTCACGTCTTTATTTGATAAGGATTAACTTTACACTGATTGATTATTAGCTGAGACGAAGCCCTTTTGTATTACTCCATTAAAATTCTAGAAAATTTAAGAATCTTCTACTCCCTTTGTATCACATTTTGTTGTTGTATATTGTTTATTCCTGTATGGCTGTGTGTATATTTTTGTTTTTATACTGATAAAGTTTCTTCTTGGAATTTATTTTAAGATATTTGTTGTTGTCTTGTGTAGAAAAGGTTTCTTAGAAAACTACGCAGATGGTAAACAGCATACATGTTTATTGTTGTCTTGCGCGTTTAGTTAGTAAACAGAAATTTGTTTTTGCCTTTCACTAACTGCGTGGCAGTTAGTAAACAGCATATCAAATTGTTTTTGTTTGCGTGTATAAAATTTCTACGCAATTTGTAGCTAGAAATTTTGTTGTTGTACCATAAGTTTTCTTCAACAAGTCACGCAGTTCGTAAACAACATACTTAGCAGTTCGCTTTATTGCTTAATTATTTTAGTTTTAAAACTTAAGCAAGACACATCCGTAGCAATATTAATAAATTTTATTTTTTCCATATATCACCACACAATTGGGTGGCATCTTTAGAAACAGGAAATGAAAGTGTATTAACTTTTTTTTTACATAAAGACGTTGTGCCTAAAGAATTCATTATAAAATATTTTTAGATATTTTAAGGCTTTTTGCGTATTGAAATATTTTTATTTTTAATTTTAATTTTCTTTTTTATTTTTTATGGCTCATTATTATCAAGGAGTAAAAAATTTTAACCAAAAGTTTTCGGTGTTCGCCTGTCACAAGTTTCCATTTATGGAACTTTTGAAACTTTTACAGGAATTGTAACATTCACTATTAACCGCCATAATAAACAAAATTATGAAATTACAGAGTGCTCCGTAGGTGAGATGGTAATTATAAAAATGTTGTTATTTTTTGGGACAGATAATTTAAGCCAGATAAAGAAAATTTTTTTAAGAGAAGTAGCACTTCAGGCAAAATGCCTATTTAGTCAAGTACCATGCTACAGTCTTTAGGAAAGGAATAGAGAAGAGATCAAACAAGTGGTGAAGGTAGAAGGATAGTCGAAAATTAACTGCCATATATAAGACAGCACAGCGACCACTGACTATGCCTTAATCGCTAAGCAGCCCCACCGACAGTCAATTTTTATTTTTGTAGTGAAAAAAAACAAGGTCTTCGTTGGGAATCGAACCCACAACCCCCATATTTACAAGCTAGTAGACTACCTACTAGCCTACAGAGACACTTTACACAGTATTAATGGTAAAATATGTCTGCAATAATAACAAATATTTAAAGTAAAATTAAAAAAAAGGGTGTCCCAACTATGGAATGGTTTAAATTTAACCGGCTTTATTTTTAAAGCGCAATATGCCAACAGTTTATGTTTCAATATTTTTGTATTCGCTTAAAATAAAGGGTGCCCCAACAGACAGAAAAATTTTATATTTATGTAGATAATGCCCAATTATGGTGACTATGAAAATAAGTATAAAAAATAAATTTAAAAATTATAAGGTGTTTCCATAGAGCTTGTGATTTTAAAGTTTCTATCGATATAAAAATTAAATTTTGAACAAAAGATAAGCAGCACATTAAGTCTCAAATGAAATGCTGATGCATACATTATACGAAACCCTTTCCTTGAGCATAAAGCTCATACTCTCGGCAGATTTTTATTATTTTTTGTTTTATTTTCTTATCTGAAAAAAATGATTATTTTATACTTTCAAACTTTATGGCGTTTTCAAATATGTGTCTGTAAAAATTTCTGCGCTACAGCAACAAATATTTAAAGTAAAATTTTAAATTATAGGGTATTCCAAGTATATGACACAGTCTCCCCGGGGGCACATTGATTTGTTTTGACGAAATCTCACCGTCATTACATGTGTCAATGGAGGTAAAAGGGAGCCCAGTCCCCTTCAAGGCTAGCGGAAGCCAACTGTACAATTCCACTATATTTCCATGGAAATCAATAAAGCCCCAGAGTTCAGCTATTTGTCCTTTTAGCCTTTTAGCTGTTCTCTGACTGATTATTAAGGTTGGCCCTTTGGGAGTATCGTGGTGGTTGTGGTTTTGAGACCACAACCACCGCATCATTCGCATCATTCACAATGAACACAATGTATGGTCCAGGTCCCGTAAGCATGATTGCAATTGTGTTCTTAAATTTTATAAAGCTTCACGCGTTCTGAACCAGGAGTTGGATAGTCTACAACTCTTTAGCAAGGAGTGAAGCCTGCGGCCTGCTCAAGGCTCTTGAAGTTGCAACTAGGAGTGACTGGAAAATATAAGTATCTGAAGGCCTTCTAGGATGAGGATGAGGCTACATTTCATCTAAAGTGCTATGATCCACCGTTTGATTATGGCTTCCATGGCTAGATACAGACGTAAATCTTATCATGCATATGGCACGGTTTTCACGTAATTGATCTTGTTTTTGAATCGCAATGTGCCAACAATTTAAATATTTTTGTTTCCGCTGGACAAAACAATTCAAATATAAAGGGTGGTCCTACAATGAGACACTTTTGAGAGTTTTTTAAAGAAAAGTAGCACTTCAGGCAACAATGTCTATTTAGTCAAGTACCGCGCTACATTCTTTAGGAAAGGGATAGAGAATAGACGAAACGGGTGGTGAAAGTAGAATGATAGTCGGAAATTAACTGCCATATATAAGACAGCACAGCGACCAGCGACTATGCCTTCATCGCTGAGCAGCCCCACCAACAGTCAATTTTTATTTTTGTAGTGAAAAAAAACAATGTCTTTGTTGGGAATCGAACCCACAACGCCCATACTGACAAGCTAGTACACTACCTACTAGCCTACAGGGGCACCTATATTCAAGCCTACAGTTTTAATTCCTGTTTTTATTGTTGCGATTATTTTTTTCGCAAACCATAAAATAATTTTATATGGTGGGGGGGAAAATTTGAGGTTGGGATATAAATTGGCCTGAAACACACACCTTTTTTGACAACTTTAGTTTTATCGATACCAATATAAAGTTGATATATCGGAATTAGTAATAAAAATATCCACCTCTAGCAGACATCCACTCATTTCACAAAATTTTAAAGCGTATTTTGCAACAAAGCAGGAAATTTTTCAATATCCGAAATGTTTAGGTGGCTGTGTGTTTTGTAGTGGCGTCTTGCTGAAAAAAAATCGTTATCATGGTGTGGTAACGCAGAGAATTTATGGTGACTACATTTACTTGCTCATCTGAATGCCCCTAAATCAACACTGTTTTTTGCTAACTGTTTGTGGATTTTGTAAGCCCGATATGTGGCGATTTTGTGTGTTTACCTAACCGCTGAAGTGAAATTCATCCTCACTACTAAAGATGATTTTGTTAAAAAAACGTGTCATTGTTTTCGTCCAGTTTTTCAAACAGCCAATTCACAAACGTTTAACGCAAACACTGATCGGTCGGCTTTTATTTTTGATCGCTTTGAATTTTATAAGCGTGATGGTGAAGATCTAATGACGCTTTATTGTTGCGAGCGTCCACAAGTTGATGCTCATTTTCAAAATTTTGCTGTGTAGCGGGTATGTTTGCTTTACTACGGCAGCACTATCAGCATACTGTTATGGTCTAAAATACCATGAGCTTCGAATTTCGTAATTAATTTATGCACAGCGGTCTCAGCAGGAGCCTGTTTACCAGAAAAAGCTGATCGAATTTTAGGATGTGATACCATTAACTTTTGATAGTAAATTTGTGCAAATTCTATAATCATGAATGTATCGTTCGATGCTTAAAATTTGTCAAGCCGTTAGTAAGTAAATGTCAAAAGAACACAGCTCATTTCTTGCATTTAAATACTTAACAAAGAACTTTGCTGCCTAACCTCAAATTTATCCACCCGTTATAAAGTGCAAAATTCAAAAGTGTGTAGATTCTCCTCTCCTCACTAACAATTTCCTAGAAATTAGCAAAGTGATTTTGAAGTTCTTTATTTATTATCTCCGAATGCTCTTAAGAATCATTATGAGTTGCCTTTTCCAATAAAATATAAAATTACAAAAACTCAATGGCTGCCAAAATCTGTTGCCTCCCTGTCGTTTTATACATTTTTGTTCCTTCTCATTCAATCACAAAATAATTTCCTTTTCTTCCAAAAACTGTTCATTCAGTATTTTATAAAATATGTTAAGGTTTGCTAATGAGTTTATGAAATCATATTGTTGACATGGCCGGAGTACACAATTTATTGGCAAATTTTCAAAAAATCTTATTTAGTATTTTAAACATAATCAACGTCATCATTATGAACAATATAATGACACTCATTATCAAGTATAATCTAACCAATTTACTCAAGTTGTATACTTGTTGCATGGCTGTGTGGCATTAAATTACGAATTTTGTAAAAGCTTATTTGTGGATAAACATAAGAAAAATACTTTGGGTTATTTTAGAGCACACATAGCATACAGAGCTTATAACATAGTACAATGTACTAAATTGTATACTGAATTGTTAACAAGTTCATCGTAAATAACTTTTATTTTGTGTTTCTTGTTTCTGTTACTTTTTGGGTTTGGCTGGCATTTTTATTATTGTTGTTTTAAGACTCATGCTGGGGCTAACAACGACAGAGGAACAGTAACGCAAGTAGTTATTTTGTAGATTTTTATGAATAAAACGCCGCAAAAGAGAAAAAATGAAATAAATTTATGCAAATATGTGAATTCACTTGGAAAATTCTTCAACATGGATACACGCATACGAGCACTTGTAAATTGTATAATGTTAAGTATACACGAAGAAGGAAGGCTGTTTATAGGCCTGTAAGTAAGCCTGCACAAGAGTGAAAACAAGTTAAGAAAAATGCAAACGCAGCTATTTTTGACATGCAAACAATTCTGCTAACTTTGCTTACTTCATTTCGAATTCATTAGTAAGGCCAGAGGTTGCTTATACATACATTCATTATAAACTTTGGTTAATGTTTAAGGCGTGTTTTTTGTATTTTTGCTAACTGATTTCATATTTTGGCTCTAGATTTACTTTAAGTAGAAAACCAATAAAAAAAAAGTCATACGAAAGCTTCGTCTAAATGATTGTGGGACTTAATTGCAGCTCTAGTGCACAATTGTTTAAAGCCGAAGTATTTTTAAATATAAATTTATTTTAAATTTAATTTATGGCTGAAAGTTTTTAATACAATTGTTAAATGTAAGAATGTGATTTCAAAAACGATTCAAATGATTTCAATTTAATTAAAAATGGTGCTTTTTATAGGGACGACGTGCTAAGCTTTAAATCTCTACCTGGCCGTGGGCCCTAATCAGATGGTGGCCATTACCACTGTAGATAATATAAAGCGCCATCCTTATCCTACGTATATCCTCCGGTCACTCCCAGTTGCAATTTCGAAAGCCCGGAGTAGGACGCAGCCTTCACTCCTTGCTAAAGAGTTGGAGACTATCCAACTCCTGGTCCAGAACACATGAAGCCTAATATAATAAGGTGCCCCTGTAGGCTAGTAGGTAGTGTACTAGCTTGTCAATATGTAGGTTGTGGGTTCGATTCCCTACAAAGACCTTGGGTTTTTTTTTTCATTACAAAAATAAAAATTGACTGTCGGTGGTGCTGCAAACAATTCAATTATTGCTTGAGAAATTTCCCAGTCGCGTGATTTTTCGATTTGTAGTTGTCAATTGGCCACCTTGTTCTCTTTTGATGTAACGCCGCTGGATGATTTGCTCTAGAGCCATTAGAAAAGCTTAATGTACTGGAAACGAGAAATAACTGCAGCATTGACAAGATAAGCGTAACTTTGTTGCAAGATAGCCTACGTTTCGATTTTGAATTCGAAAAATATTTTTTAAATCGTTATTCAATTAATATATACTCTTTCGCAGATGACAGCACCACTTGCAATTCGTATTCATTTAGTAATTGACCGGACCAACTGGAGGTGGGTTTCAAAAGCCAGAAAATGAATAATAGCCTAATCACTATCTCGCAATAATATCGGATTTGAGTCCTGTGAATGGAGTAGATTTTAATGCCCGTAAGACACAATGTTGCGGAAGCATGTAAGACACAATGTTGCGTAAGAATGCAAGACATAATGGTGCGTAAGCATATAAGACATACTGGTGCGTAAAGATGTAAGACTCTCTGGTGCGTAAGGATGTAAGATACAATGTTGCATAAGATACAATGTTGCCGAAGCATGTAAGACACAATGTTGCGTAAGAATGCAAGACACAATGTTGCGTAAGCATGCACGACACAATGGTACGTAAGCATGTAACACACAATATTGCTTAAGCCTGCAAAGCACTATGGTGCGTAAGCATGTAAGACACTCTGGTGGGTAAGGATGTAACATTGTACGTAGGCATGTAAGACACAGTGTTGCGTAAGCATGTAAGATACAATGGTGCGTAGGCATGTAAGACACAATGTTGTGTAAGTATGTAAGATACAATGGTGCGTAAGCATGTAAGGCACAATGTTGCGGAAGCATGCAAGACACAGTGTTGCGTGAGCATGTAAGATACAACAGTGCGTAAGCATGTAAGACACAATGTTGCGCATGTATGTAAGACGCAATGTTGCTTACTGTTACTATGGGTGATATAGGCATTACGGAACTGGAAGCTCTTGATGTTATTGGCATGAAAATTCAAAGTGATGTTCGATGGATTAAGCACATTTTGCAGAATTCTAAAGAGGCTTTCAAGTGTGTTGGCTTTCGAAAATGGTATAAGAGATACTTTACTCCTTCCGATATCCATACTATTTATATGACCTATATCCATCTAAAGATGGAATATAGCTCTCATGTATGGACCGGCGTTCCAAAGTTTATTTTGGAATTGCTCGAGGGCCAAGACACAGTAGGTTATCCAATATATTGGTTCTGCTCTAATGAAATTACGAAACTTGTTCCCGCTACTCGCTCGTTTTCGCGTGTAACTCGATTTTCGTTAAGAGCAGATCCATTTGTGGTTGATTGGCCAGTGAATTGCACTAAGCATTACAGCGAAAATTTGTTTTCTAGTAGAACAGTCCGTATGTGGAATGAACTCTCTCCAGAGGTCTTTCAATGTAGGAAAGCTCAAATAAAATGGCCACAAATACTACTCCCTCCTTCCTCCTCTCCTAATCTGACTTCCTAGTTCTGGCACAATGTATTTCATGTGTAGGGGTCATCCTCTGCGTGCTGGTTCAAAACACAAAAAAAAAGAATTACATTGAACACTTGCAATTAATGGCTTTACGAAATCTCACGTTTCAGATGTACAAATATTAACAGTAAATTAATAGCGGCGGCTGTTAATATTAACGGCGTTGCAAATTCAATTAAACATTGTTATCGTAATAGCAATGTTTTGCAATTCGAAACGCAAAATGATTTTCTATCAATGTCACTTTATTACTTTTTACGTTCACATCACATGCCTTTTTAAGCACTTAAAACATTTAAGTACTTGAAAGGCAATAAAGATTAATTGCAATAATATTAATTGTAAATATATTCCGAGAGTTAAAATATTTATTGCTTGATAACTGGTTAACTAACTTGACTACTTGTTGCTTACATACGTAGAAAATTTACTAATTGGGTTAACATATTTAGTTTTATTTTTATCATTATGGCCAATTGATTTCACTATCATTCTTTTCAATAACAAGTCTAGAAAATAATAATAACAAGAAAAGAAAACAAAAAAAAAAATTAAGTAGCAGTTATATAACATAATGTTGAAAGTTAATTCCTTTCTTCTCGTGTTGGTATCGCTTAATTTCTTAGATTTAGTTAGCGTTTTAGCCACCCATAATAACAGCAGTATTTTACAGGTCCGAATATTTAATAGAGATATCTCTTTCTCTGTCTTTACCACATCGAAGCTTATCTCTGAATTCCGGACATCCTTGAATGTGAAGGCGGAGTGTTCGACAGCCATGCTAAAATAAGTGAGCGGACATGGGACTACTTTTGGCAAATGTACTGTGGAAAGAAAAAGAAAGAGCAATGCTTGCAGAACGTGCCATTAATACTTTTTGCGACATCCCCCTATTTGCTTACGGATAGCGTACTGACACCGCTTTTAATGCCCTGGCCTGTGTCAAATGGTCTAACGAGCTGAGCTGCTCAACGACTGCCCTTGCAATCTTGCTGTCATTGGATCGAAAGGTAGCAGTTGCACTTCTAGCTGTAGTAGCTGGGCCACTGCCGAGAAACTGTCAGAATAAGGAAGAGGAGGAGAAGCTAAAGCAATTCCTCTGCCTATGCTCAGCACTGGAATGCCTACGATTGTTGTACCTTTGTCAACGGTATTTTACAAACTTGTTTGATGTTTTGTCATTGGAATCAGGCAGGATTATTTCCTTTCTGAGGTACAGTGGTTGGTTTTTCGACTTACATTCACAAGCCCTTTAATTGATTGCTTACTCCGGCTAGCCAGCCTTATTCGGCAGCTTAGTTGTCTGCATGTATTGCGGCCACATCCCATTCTTTTTCTGTATCGACAGCTAAGCCGCATTCATATCTTTCCAACGTGTGTTTACCACATTGAACGTTATCTCTGAATGCCGGACATCATTGAGGAGACATGGGACTACTTTTGGCAAATGAGTTGTTGAGGATTTGGCATGACCCATGCTAGAAGGACTGGTCTTCGACACAATGATTTTTGGAGAAACTGTCAGGATAAGGAAGAAAAGAAGACGATTGAACACCTGCCTCTGGAATGCCTACGACTGTGGCACCTCGACCAATGATATTTTGTGAACTTGTCTAATGGTTGATCAATGAAAATGAGCAGGATATGTTTTTTTTGAGGTACAGTAAGTGGTTTTTCCCATATCCGCAAGCTGCAATTATGTCCTCCGATTGCTTACTGTGGCTAGCGGGCCTTTTCGGCAGCTCGCTCCTCTGCATCTATGGCACCAACATCCCACTCCTTTTTCTTTCTCTCTTTAGGCTCATCCTCTAACACAGGTTTCTTCCCCCACCCGGGGGCAAAAATCTCACCTTCATTACATGAGTCAACGGGGGTAAAAAGGAGCCCAGTCCTCTTCAAGGCTAGCAGGAGCCAACTGGACAATTCTACTATATTTCCCTTTTAGCTGTTCTCTGACTGATAATTGAGGTTGGCCCTTCGGTAGCATCGTGGTGGTTGTGGTTTCAAGGCCCTCGTTTGAATTGTGTGGACGAGGATGACACTACATTTCATCCACAGTGGTATGATCCACCATCTGGTTATGGCTTACACAGCTAGGTACAGACGTAAATCTTATCACGCAACACTGGCTTCTTATCTTCATCTCCTCTTTTATAACCTATATTATCTTCTAATTAATCTTCTACTTTTTGTTTTTTTTCCTTTTTCTTCTTTACAATTAACACAAAGGGATTTAGCAAATGGACCCAAATGGACTATCTAGCCTAACCTAGCTATCCATTGCTAAATGTGAAAGTATAAAAAGTAATAATAATTTTAAGCGTTGTCTATGTGTCAAATATGGTCATGTTCATAAAAAAAATTTTTTAACGGAATCTTAAAAGCGCGTTGTCGACGCTTTAACAAAGCTGATTTGAATAGCGTGTTTGTTTCTTTTTTTTTTAAAAAAAAAGCTTTTTTAACTGATATGTGCTTAGATTTTCCGACGGGGCTAGATTGACTCTTATTTCGGTACGGTTTTCCGTCGACCCTCGTCAAATTTGGTTTTGTGAACAAACCGGTTTCGCCCGTTTGCCATCTTCAGTGCTCTTTTCGTAATTTTTAATTGTTAAAAAGTCAAGTCAGCGATTTTATCAATTTTGCATTTTATTGAACAAGATAAGTTTGCATTACTGTCGATGACACAACATTACCGCGTTTCATTAAGTTGTATTTGGAGCGCTGGTTTCGATTGGACTATAAAGAAAAGGGTCACCATTTTAACAATCTTAGGGCTTATTAAATTTATTTATCGTATGTAGATATTTGGTTTAAGTTGATCACTTGCAAAGCAAGACTTCCAAACCCTATACACAGGGCCTTAAAATTAGCTGAAGTCTATTTGAAGCATTTCACTGCACTTCTCGCTATTCGAATATAGTTTTCAAACTGAGTTTCATCGCCCAAACTGAGTTTCATTTTTCTTGACGGATGCAGTCTCACCATAGTTAGCCCTCACCAAAGAATTTTTGTATTTTTGCAGAGATACAGCCATGGAAAAATATCCTGGTAATTAAGCGTCAACTTTTAGAAGAAGTTTGTAACATTAGCCAGAGGACAGCATTAAGATTTTGTATACAAAAATAATCATGGCTTCCAGACACGTTTTTCCTGGACACGCTCTTATCCAAAATTGTTCATTTATTTCTTTAATTTTCTTATTTTCAGTTTTGTCCCTTATTTTAATTCCTTTTGACAGATCGAGCTTTTATTTGAATTTCAATATTTATAAACAAATGTCGAGTCAATTTGTCGCTTTGTAAATAAATTTTAAAAAAATAATAAAACAAAATCTGAAAATAGGTATGAGGCATCATATTTTTTTAAACATTTAAAAAAATCTTAGTAAAAAAGTAAATAAATAAATATAAAGATAAAAATAAAAATAATTTTTGTTCTAACAATTAGATACAGTCAAAGAGCAACAGCTTATAATAATTATATCTCCCCAATGTACTTAAATGATAAATAACAAATGGAAACTTTTTTATCGCTTTTTTAACGCTCGTTGGAGAACGAGTAAGAACATCCTTAAACACTCACACACACACACGAACACACTTGAAGGGCAGAATCTGTGTGGGAGTTGTAGATGTTTAGAAAAGTATATAAAATATTACTTGTAAATAATCGTTTCATACACATTCATACCGCCATTCGAAACATTTGACACACACACTCACGTACACATTCGCAGACAGCACGCTCTCATTATCTTGAGTGAGTGGTTTCTTAGTGTCAGAAATAAAATAGCACATAATCATGAAAAATGTAAAAAAATAAGAAACAATTCCACGTATAAATACCAGTGTTGCCAGGTTGTTTTTTCCTGTGACTTTTAAGGAAAGCAACGGAGACTTCAATCAAAAATTTCTCTTTTCATTTTATTATCATAAATTAATTTTTGTTTTTAACGACTTTGTTAAGAAACAAAATGGCCGCATGTAGAGTTAAATTATTCCGCGATAGACACTATCCGAAAATGGCTCAGTTTGGCATAGTTTATTTTTTGGTGCCGTCATGGAATTTATTGTCTACTTAATAAAATAAAAACTTCGATACAAGTTCATTTCGAGAAGTGAACTTAGTAATTGGCGCCCAATGTTTTGCAATTCAAAAACTTTGGCTTATTTCCTGTAGAGTGACATAAGTGTACTGGTTTATGCAACAGCTTACTCTTTGAAAAATCATGAAACAAATTAACGTCAAAGTCTGACCAAGTGGCGCAGAGATAATGGTGGTCTCACCACTTGGTGAACACAATTCGTTTACTAAAGCTCCCGAAACATATAATATACCGCAGATGGCCATTTTAAAAATACAGCAAGCAGTCCCCCTATTTTTTGTTTGAGAACAGGAGACTATTTAAATTTCTGTGGCCTCGCAAAAGCGGCATTCTGATGAAAATACAACAGAACATTGAAAAAGCCACACCTTGGTTTGGGTTTAAACTGCAGCCACCACACTACTCCCCGAATGACCTTACGAATAACCAGAATAGTGTGCTGCAGTCTGCAGGCTACTGGTTCCCGCGATTTCACTTAGTAAGCCACTGGTCGGTCTTCGAAGGTCCCTTTCTTCCACTTAATGTTATATTTTGAAAAAAACTCGCTTAGAAAAGTGGCCAAAAACTGAAAGTCCAGCATGAGTTCACCAAGAAGACACCGAAATCATCTTCGAACATTAATGCCACATATTGATTTTTTTATTAAAATTTTATTCTCTTTTACTTTTTTACTTTTAATTTTTAAAAGTTCTACGCATCCTAAATAATAATGATATATTTATTTAGTTCGGCTAAAGTTTCGCTCATAGATAGATATTTCTAGAATAGGCGAATTTTCTTATAGCATATATTTGTCAGCCACAAAATCTAAAAAAGGGCATATTTTTAGGCTTGCCATAGCTTTATTAATTTTTGCAATTCAAAGAGTGTTGTGACTCTAGTTGCTTAAAAAATGTCTACGGATATGCTACAGTATCGAATTCACTAAAACTCCACAAAACACTGAGACAAAACTTTGTCAGCTCTTAGCATGAACACTCTGTAAATATGTACTAGATATGTGAATAAGAAATTTGTGAATTATGCGAAATTGGCGTATTTTTAATTTTAAGACGACATTACTAAAAGTAGGCGTCATGGAAGGAGTCATTGTTAGACGAGTTCCTTTGTTCTGAAGTCTTTAATAAATTTTTGTTTATGGTAGGTAATTTTAAGCAAGCTCCTGGAAAATATAATTTATTTGCAATTTTAAAAATTATTGTAATTCTCATTTAGTTAATACATTTTTACTAAACACGAACACACATTTCAGACGAATTTTTCTTTACAAATATTTGTCGGCAGACCTAAAACTAATTTGTTTAGAAATGCATATAATTAATAAACCGAATGAGTTTCATAATGTGTAACAAATATTGCGACAATGTAAAGTAATAGTGAAAATAAAACGCCAGATAATTGACATTCTGACTACGTAGGTAGATATAATGATTATGGGATAAATACTTGGACCAGAAATACTGACTCACTAGTACGCGATACAACATTACCTGTAGCTGATATATTCACATCGAAAGCGCTCGCCATTTGCGAACAAACAGCCAGGAAGGACGTTAAAAAGAGGAAGTGAAAACAGTACTTCATTCACTGGCGGAACAAACTCAAACAATTTAGTGCCCCTGTAGGCTAGTAGATAGTGTACTAGCTTGTCAGTATGGGGGTTCTGGGTTCGATTCCCAACGAAGACCTTGGTTTTCTTTCACTACAAAAACAAATATTGACTGTCGGTGGGGCTGGTCAGCGATAAAGGCATAGTCACTGTTCGCTGTGCTGTCTTTTATATGGCAGTTATTTTCCGACTATCCTTCTACTTTCACCACCTGTTTCATCTCTCCTCTATCCCTTTCCTAAAGAATATAGCACGGTACTGCACTAAACAGGCATTGTGGTCTGAAGTGCTACTTCTCTTATAAAAAAAAAAAAAATTAGTGATAGCTTTCTATTTAATCGTTTCTGGTTTTTTCTTTTGTTACCTTTTATTTGAAAAATAGTTTTCTCTTTATTCGTAGCACATATATCATTCTGGTTTATAATATTAAAAAATTTTTATGTATAATTTTAATTATTATATTAAAACATATTTTTGTAAAAAATATGGTCACTCTATCAGCTGGCATAATTAAAATTTATTTTCAAATTAATTTTTTTTTTATCTTTTTGAGTCTAATTGAGTTATTATCGTTGCAATCATGGCAAGATTTTTTCCTTCATGGTTCATTTGAATCTAATGAAAGTGTTTTTTATGAGCCATTATTTTATTATTTCTATTTAAATTCTTTAATAACGAAAATCGCATTTGGAAATGGTTAATTCTTGCAGATGCTCTAGCCAGGAAGCCAGGAATGGATTAGAATATCAATAAGAAGAATTATTCAAGACCTTACGTTATTACAATTAAGTCGTTAAAAATACTTTGTTACTTTATTAGAACATCTGGCCAACCAAATATAAACATGCACACATACTCACACACACAAAAAATACGCAACAGCCAGTGAAAAACACCAACAAGAATCAACAAGAGAAAAAGTTGGCAAAAAAGAAAAAAAGATTAAAAACTTCAAATGTAAACGTATATGAAAATAATTTCTCATAAAAATAAATAATAATAACAGTAATAAATGCATAATGCATTAATAAAACTTAATATATTTTCTAAGGGGTGCTTTTATAGAGGTATAAAACTTTAACTTGGTCATTTTGCCAGCTGTCAAATGATTGATGTTGAAGCTGTTTCGATATTTCAACACAAATAGACTGACGCCTGTACAACGTTTTCAAATTGTGTGAATTTATTTTTGAAAATCATGGTTCTGTTCGAAATACGTATCGTGTAATACTTCCATTTCACGGTCAATATTATCATACATCAGAGCAATTAATTCGATTAACTATGGAACGCCTTCGTATTTAGTTTTTTCTAAATGATAATAAGCATCCACAGAGAAGTCTGAGAGCGCTTATAGGAGAAGTCATTGCTGCTGTAGATCACAATGTAAAAGAAAACCTAAAACAGCAGCCATCATGCAAAGGGATTGGATGTTTTTCCATCGACTTTACAGAAACTTTTTTTGGAAAAAACTTGATTTGCGTGCTTATAAATCCAACTCATGCTAGAATTGAAGCCACACGATCATCTAGCAAGGCGAAGATTTGCTGAATGAGCGTTAAAAAAGCTTGACATCGATCCCGGTTTTCATAAGTGAATTTTGTTTAGCGTTGGAGTTCTCTTTTCTTTAAATGGAAACGTCAATAAGTAAAACTGTTATATGTATTTGGAGTAATAATAATCCTCTGAAATATATGTTAAGATATCGTTTCATCCAGAACCAAAACTAACTGTTTGGTGTTGGTTAGAACGTTAAAGTTAATGGTGACGATCCATGAATACCGACGTTTTCTTTCGCCAATCGAACAGCCAGGATCCTGCAAAATCTGTGGTTTCAACAAGGCGGCCTAACATGTTACACAGTTCATGCCAAAAATGATTTATTAAAGGAACCGTTTGGTACCGCATACTTTCACGTTTCGGACCCATGAATTGGCCTCCAAAATCGTGGAATTTAAGGCCGCTAGATCATTTTAAGTGGGAATGTGTGAATTTGCTAGTCTACACCGATAAGTTTAAAATTATTCAGCACTCAAAGAACAATATACGATGCGTTCTTACCAATATACGACCGCAAATGTTAAAAAAAAGTCATGAAAAATTATACCTCCAGATTAAATTACGCCCAAGCCAATTGGTGATGGTCATATGTCAAAACCCATATTGAAATCATAATTATCTCACGAATAAAATAAATTTCATTTCAATTTAAAAAAATCAACTCTATTTTATTCTAATTCAAATATCTATACCTCTTTAAGAAACACCTTATACTTAGTTTGTTTGACTACAGTAAAAGAATAATAAACAACAAAAGAAAAAACTAAGAAAACTTCAAGATACAATTTGACGGTGACGAGTAGTTGGGTTTTCTGCTTTGTAAATTATTAAAACAATATCTCATTTAAAATTGCTTTGAAAGTGACTATGAAAGTGACTACTTAAGCTAAGGTTTTAAGGATATTTTAAAAAGGATAATTTAAAGTTATATTTATATTTAAAAGGTTTTTCTTTCAGTTATTATTGATTTAATAAAAAAATTTATTCATTTAGTTGTTAATGAAACTTCTAATGGAAATGTAATTTCGAAGCCGCCATTTTGATAAACATTAGTCTTGACAGTTCATATTTGGCAGCTGGGAAGTAGATAAGTGGGAAATTTATTATCGAAAAATATTCGATAAACCAACGTGTTTTAATTATTAAAGATTTTATCAATATTAAACATCGATTTCCGATGCCGATGAGAAAGTTACGTGAAATTTACGACGAGGCACATTTTCATTTGAATGGATTTGTGAATAAATAGAATTGTCGGTTCAGGTTCAAATTATTCAACAGTTGCCTTTCCATCCATTAAAAGTGACAGTCTGGTGTTTAATTTGGTCAGGAGAAATTATTGAAAATTATTTCTTTGAAAATGAAAACGGTGTAATGGTAACTGTGCATAGGGAGCGATATCGTGATATGATTGAAAACTTTTTAACGCCACAATTGCATGCTTTGGGTTTGATTAACATGTGGTATCAAGAAGACGGTGCCGCATTGCATACAGCCAATGGAATTACTGCGAGACCTCTTTCCACAATAAAATCCATTCTCTTTATTTAATCAAAAATATAAGGAAACAAAGTAGAATACCTTCCCGACGGATACTTGTAGCGTCGGCCTGCTCATTGGCTAGTATTCCAACCTGCGATGGAACGCACATAATCTTCACTTCTCAAGATTTTTTATAAAAATATTTTTAATTTTGGAGATCAGAGGTGAATCATACAAGGTATTCTTTATCGCCGAAATAGACAAAAGACTAACGGGGACTGTAACAAATTTGTTTGGGTTTTGGGTTACAAATTCGGCTACTGTATATAAAGCGAACGTTTCGGGCGTGAAGTTGGAGCAGTAATGGCGAAGTAGATCGTGTCTAATGATTCGTGTGATGTCATTTGATCTTGATTCATCGATGACTAAAATTTTCCATTCCATTAATTGTGTTCTTCAAGAAACATTTCTTGTGGAATGCCATGGCAGTTCGGAAGAACATTTAAGGTGGTGTTAAAAAAATTTATAAAATTTCTATTGAACTGCTAAAATATCCAGATGTTATACGAGTACTATTTTGTATGCAGACTGATCTTTATTTTTCTAATTTTATTTTATTTTAGTCATTATAATCAATCATGATTTCATGATTTGACGCCCGAATATTATAATGAAATTATTCCGATTAATTTTAAAAATCGGTTATAAATTCAGTTATCAATCAATTGTTCATTGACAAGTCGTAAGGAATTTTTAATTAGTAAATTTGCCGCAGCTAAAGTAAAATGAAACCAATCTACTATACACCCTACATCCAAACAAAATCTATACTGAAAGTAGCCTAAATAAGCATAAGAAAAATCAGTCACCCTACATCCAGATTAAATCTTTACAGAAAATAGCCTAAATAAGGTTAGGATCAATCAGTCACCCTACATCCAGGCCAAATCTTTACAGAAAAAAGGCCAAATAAGGATAAGATAAATCAATCACATTACATGTAGACTAAATATTTACAGAAAATAGCCTAAATAAGCGTAAGAAAAAACAATCACCCTACATGCAGACTAGATCTTCACGGGAAGTAGCCTAAAAAGCATAAGAAAACTCAATCACCCTATATCCAGGCTAAATCTTTACACAAAAATAGCCTAAATAGACATAAGAAAAATCGGTCACCCTACATCCAGAATAAATTTTTTCATATTCATTTTCAAAATAATTAAAATTCGAATGTTTTTCATGGCAATGTTATTGATAACGAGACAGTTGTGGTAATTGTGGTATTTTAAAAATATTTCGATTTTTGTTTTTTTTTTTTTGTAAAAAAGTTAATTTTTTTTTTTTTTTAAATTTCAAGCGATAATTTTTTTAGATTTTCTTTTGGTAAAAATTCCAGTAAAATATCTGTATTTTAAAGAACTTTTTTTTTTTAATAATTATCAATTTTTAAATTTTCTTCTCCTTTATGCGTTTTTGTTAAAATTTAATTTTTTGTTAAAATTTTTATAAAATATTGGCATTTTAATTAAATTACGATTTAAAGGATTTGTTTTTTGAAATACATATGAAATTACATTCAAGAAAACGAATAATGTTAAGCTAAAGAACCCCACCAGTTTTAATTAAACTAAATTCAAAAACCACTTTAATTTCATAATCCAAATACACAGGCACTGATAAACAATTATAGCCACGATAAAAGGAAAAAATTCAGTACAATAGCAGATTTAATTATAGCTTTAATATTTAATATGTTAATTATAAGAGATAAGACTATAGAAATTATTATTATCGCTAACTAAACATTGATTGTTGTACGCAATACAAACAACAGATTGTCAAAATGATTAAAATACAGAAGCAACGCATGTCACGTACAAGTTTATTAACAGAAAATATGTTATATGAAGTCACGACGTCTATAGAAACAAGTATAAAAAAGCATACAAATATAATTTTAGAGGAGGGCCTAAAAAACCATAACTTTTATACAGGGTGTGATGAAATGGTTGTAAAAAAAAGCTGTGTACATTTGAAATGACAGGACCAAGACTCGGAGTAAGGAAGTGTGTGGTAATGTGTAGGTTCAGTATTTTGCTGAGCACTGCTGCCGCTTTACTTCCAGCATAAAAATGCCGATTTTCATGGCATCAGTAATATCTTAGCACTGCTGCCGATTAAAAAACTTAAGGCTTCTTGTTTACCTTATGATTGTAATTAATTTTATTGAACAAATATTTACAGCTTATATACTAAAATTATGTCTATTCAGCATAATTACATTTAATTAATTTTCCCATGAATAAAAAAAATTATTTGCATTATTTGATACCAAGTTCATGGTCAAAAAAAATTATGCTGATGTTAAGGAATAAATATATATTTACAGTGTGTCTTAAAAATAAAAGTACAAAAATTAAATTAAAATTGTGTTCATACAGTGTATACACACTACATGGTATAGAACATTGAAATGGCTTAAAATAGAAATGAATCTTCTGGCATTATAATTTAAACATGACTGCTCGCATATGAGCACAGCTGCTTCGGACGTGGTCTAATCTGGAGATCCAATTATTGATGACTTTTTGGAGTAGTTGTGGCGGCATAGGTTGTCCTCTAAGTAGTCATTCGTAGCGGGACTGTCGGCTTAGACTAACAACTTCACATCTCCTCACAGAAAATAGTCTAACGACGCCAATTAACAAGTCCCAACCGTGAAAAAAACGCGATTAGCAAACATTTCCTTCACTAAATCAATTGATATGTTATTCGAACATTGTTGCTACAGTCGAAGTGTAAAAAAAAACAACTTTCGTCTCTCTGTGATCTAATTTCAAAATGCTGTAGAAATAAAAAATCTTAAAATAATACAAAAGAAATTATTTAAATTAAGACAGTTGGAGTCACCTGGTTATAAAATAAAAAATTAGTTAAAAATATATCGGTGGAAAAATATCGCAGCAAACAAATTGATGAAGATGCCTGGCATAATCTTAAACCAACAGATAATGTTGGTCAAATCACCTTATAAAGGATTTTTCAACAAGAAGTTTGTTTTTTAAATGCAAGATAAAGCAAAAATTTAGATTAAGATGGTTTGAATTTTTATTTTATTATGAAGATAAAAGTTCGGCAATTGTGTCTGAAAAATGATACCTGGCAAATGTCTACTACGACCAAGCTGAAAGATGTCGATTCTTTCATTAAAGTTTTCAATCACTTTTTAGCAAAATGATGGCCTTATTTCGTTAATCACATCAAGGATTTTGAGTTTTAAGACTGATTTTATTGGCTCCGTATAGACTCGGTCATTAACATGGCTGCACTGGTGTTAAATTACACGATTGGTCACTTAACTGCTGATTGTCGTCTAAATATGCGATCGGGATGTTTGGTTTGCAATAAATTGATCGTTTCATTGGGTGTGTGACATGTGGCACCGTCTTGTTGAAACCACATGTGAGTAATTTCGTGATATGATTTACATTTGCACCTGGCAGTGAGCCTTAATCAGATGGTAGTCAAACCACTGTGAGTGAAAAGCAGCGCCACTCCCGCCCTAGGAGGCCGAAGTCTAACTCCAGCAACAGGTCCTTCCTGGTAGCAATTTCAATGAGTCCAGAGCAGAGCTGCAAACCATTACTCCTTGCTGAAATGCTGGAGACTATCCGACTCCTGTCCAGAACACATGACTAGCTTGCGCACTGAATCTGACACATTCACCAGTGGGTGTTATTAAAGGCGAGATGATCCTGGCCACCATAAAAACAGACCTGTATGGGGCCGCGAAACCACAACCACCACGATACTCCCGAAGGGCCAACCTATATAATCAGTCAACTAAATGCCTAAAGAGACAAATAGCAGAAACTCTGCGGGCGCTTCTGATTCCCGTGGAAATTACGTGGAGCTTCCAGTTGTACCCCTGCTGACTTCAGGGGACTGGGCTCCCTTATACCTCCAGTTGCACAGGTCTAGATAGTTAAGTATTCTATAAAGACCGATAAATGTCTCCCCGGAGGGGACCACATGTCAGTAATATACACCTCGTCAATAATAGCGTGATCCATTGAACGTTACCGCATTTCCAGTCGCATCTTCCCGAAAAAAAACGGTTCACGCCTCCAGAACACATAGTGACACATTAAGCAAGCAAAGGACTGTAGGATTTTCAGAAGCCCAAATGCGGCAATTTGGCTTGTTGCCATATCCTGACAAGTGAAAATGGGCTTCATCTGAAAAAATGATTTTTTTAGAAAAACCAGCTGGTTGTTTCTAAATGAATTGAGTGAATCAATAGCAATTTCAATGGTCGATCAGTAAGAAGTACTGCACCAGTTGAACCTTGCAAGCCTTGAAAGTCAATTCCTTCCGCGAAATTTGCCATGTGATAGTTTTGTATAACCACAATTGTTGAGAACGTCGAGGAATTGACAAATTTGGATTTGCTTCAACACTGTGACTCACAACTGCGATGTTTTCAGATGAACGACACAGTTGAATACACGTTAAATGAGTTCAGCAAAATGATGGCATGCTAAACAAGACACGAAGTTACGAGTTAGTGTCTCTGCCAGAGTTATAGCGTAGATTTGATAGTTGTAATCGTATGTTTACTTAACTAAGACACCGAGTACTTTATGTTTCAGAGAAAGAGTACAGTAGTGTGGCATGGATGGCGACATTAGACTAACGCATGTTTAGTAATCAAGAGATTGTGGGATGAAATGTATCTCAGTCTGTAAAATCTTATATTTACAGTTTCAATTCATTAATGAAACGAATATCAATTTTCCGTTCTTTTTGTTTTGTATAACGTAAGAAATCTCTAGAATAAATAAATTTTTTTCTTTAATTCCATACCCCATTTTAACGTATTTAAATCCATTTTTTTCTTAGAGTAGAAATAAAATAAAATAAAATTTTTAGAAAATATAAAAAAAGCTCTCCAATGTAAAAAAGAATCAAACTGGTTTCGTAATAATTGACAAACCCTTTTAAATATATTTATTCTTAATTTAAATTTAATCAAGTTTTTTTCTTTTATTGTATTTTTCTTATAACGATGATTACAAAGTTTTTATGTTTTTGGACAGACAACATTGTAACCTCCTTTTGGACACATATTAGAAATTCTTAACATTTAATTTGAAACGACCCTTTCCATGTACAATTACTATAATTAAATTTTATCTAAAACAAGTATCGACAATACTGTATATTTACCATAACAATTAATTATAAGATATTTTATTTTAGGTCAAAACATAATCTATAATTAAATTTTTCAGTTGTTGTATTTGTATTATAGTGTGCTGGTATTTTTTATTTAGCTTAGTTTCGGTGGGTAAGAGGGTGGGTGGGTGATTCATCTTACTAATTCAATTTTTATTCAATATATATCGTGCTATCCAATTAAAGTCCTATAAATAATAAATAAATTGAAATATATCAGCTGTTAACATTTGAGAACTGTTGCTACAAAGAGTGAAATGTTTGCTCTAATTTAGAGCGTTTTTAATTCATAAAATTTTTAAAAACTTATTTCATAAAATACTAAAATTAAATAACTATTTAATTAATTAATTTAATTAAATAATATAGAATTTTAAATCCCCAATTAACTTTCTTTACTTTGAAGGTTTCTTTGCTTGTCAGTGATTACTTAAAAAAAACTCTGGCATCTCTCTTTAGGCGACCTCAAAGAAAGAAGCATATTTTTATAGATGTGTAGAACTATGAAATCGAACAAAACACAGATAATTTCTTTTTTAAATTAATCTAAAATTTATTTTATACGAAAGAAAGATCCTAAATATGACCTCTGGCCTATGAGCGCCGTGGCTGGCTTGCACCTAATCTAATCGGGAGATCCAATTTTCGAAGACTTTTCCCAACATTTGCATATTAGTAATAACGCAGCGAATGTTATCCTCAAAACTGGTCAATCGTTTTTATCTTATCGGCGTAGACTACTGACTTCAAATATTTCCAGGAAAAATAGTCTAGACGCTTTAAATCGCACGATTTTGGAAGCCAAAATCACGGGTCAAAAACCTGAAACTACGTCATTAACAAGTATTTACTTTAATAAATCTATTGGCCCATCTTGTTAAAACCACAGTTTCTGTACATCATATGATTAACGAAGAAGTCAGTAATCATGCCTCTATACCGGTCACCATTGTCTGCAACTTTCCGACCAGCATCGTTTTTAAGGAAGTAAGGACGAATGATTCCACTAGCCCATAAAGTACATGAAATTGAAGGTTTTTTTGCATGTAATGCTGTCCCAACATACTCTTGATGATGATTATCAGCACTCCAAACATTTCAGTTGTGGTTACTGACTTACTTACCCCTTCAAATAGAAGTGAGCTTCATTGCTCATTTATGAAACTTGACATCTACGGCAATCTTGTTTTAGGCCCATTCACCGATTTTACGCCTTCTTAGATGATCGTGTGACTTTAATTCATAAACGAGTTTGATTTTGTAGGCACATAAATCAATACCTTTCCAAAAAATCTTTCATAAAGCAGATGGATGGACTGACTATGTGTCTTCCTTTAAGCTACGCTTTACAACAACAATGATTTATTCTGTATGAACTATACGACGTTTCTGTGAATGCGTATTATCACGTGTTGGAGAAGTGTTTCATAATTAATCAAAATTGTTAATTGCTCTGATAGACGACTATGTTGACCGTAAAATGGACTTAGTGCGTGATTGGTGTTTCCAACACAATCATAAGTTTTAAAATAAAATTTACAGTGACACGTTGAACATGCAAAGGCTTTTCAATAATCGCTCTTGGATTTTTCAGAAACGCAAATGCAGCAATTTAGCTTGTTGACATGCGCTGACAAGTGAAAATGGGCTTCGTCTGGAAAAATGATTTTTTCAGAAAAACCAGTCGGCTTTTCCTGAATGAATCTATGACGATGTGAATGGTCGGTCGATTTCAATTCCTGCACCAGATGAACTTCGCAAGACTTCAAAGTTAAATCCTTACGCAAAATTCGCCGTGTGATGGTTTTGGATAACCCCAATTATTGAGAACATCGAGGAAATAAAAATTTGGATCTGTTTCAATACTGTGGCTCACTGCGATGTTTTGAGTTGAACGACCCAGTCAAACACTTGCTGGTATTCGCACATTTTGTATCGAGCCTGTCGACTAAAATTTAACGACCAAATTCTTAAAAGCGGTTTTAGAAGTACGATTGTGTGGTCTGAAAATATCACGAATTTTACGAAATGTAGCTCTAGCAGAACCATCATTTTCATGGTGAATTTTAATTACTTCAATGCGATTTTCGATTTCGATTTCGAAATTGCATTCATTGTAGCAATTGCCAATAAATCAATCTATTTTGTTGTTGGTGTTGTTACAATTGATAAACAAACTTCTTGTTGAAAAACCCGATACAGTGAAATTTTGAGTACAATATTTGGGCCTCATCTAAATAGTGTTTTTTCTTTCTTTTTTTTTTTTGTTAAAGAGAAGTAGCACTTTAGGCAACACTGCCTATTTAGTAAAGTGCCGTGCTACATTCTTTACGAAAGGGATAGGGAAGAGATGAGGCAGGTGGTGAAAGTAGAAGGATAGTTGCGGAAATTAACTGCAGTATATAAGACAGCACAGCGACCACTGACTATGCCTTTATCGCTAAGCAGCCCCACCGACAGTTAATTTTTATTTTGTAGTAAAAAACAGCCAAGGTCTTTGTTGGGAATCGAACCCACAACCGCCAAACTGACAAGCTACTTCACTACTAGCCTACAGGGGCAAATGCTGGCTTAATAAAAAGGTTGCATGTTTTTCTTAAAATATGAGAATTATGATTTCGAACTTGAGCCTGACTGAAAGCAGAAGTTTTATATATATTTTTGTTAGCAACAAATTGTAAATTTTCTCCATTATGTTTAGTTTAAAATATTTAAATATTTAAAATTTTTTTTTAATTTTACTAATTGAAAAAAAAATTGACCATTGTCATGAACAAACCTACAGTAGACTATGCAGAAAATATGAAGACCATTTTTATTTCATTTCATTTGGTTTTCAATTTTATCACTATTTAGTCTTATTTCATAATTTTACTTCTAACTAAAATTCCTATTAAAGAACAATAAACAACAACAATAATAACATGAACTTAATTTTCTTTTGAACGTCTTAACATTTGAATACAAATAAGAGATTTATTTCAAATAACAACAATAGAAAATAAATTGCTTTGGTTGATTTCAATATGAATAAATGAATGAATGAATGAATATCCCCTCCCTTATAATTTGTTTGTGTATGCTTTAAAATAAGTCAGGTTTTAGTTAACATAATAATGTGAACAACACCAACAACAACTGATAATCTTTAATATGTAAAATTGTTATTGCTGCAGCTGACAAATTCTATTTGTAAAAAAAAAAATTAATACTTTTTTGTCCTTAATGCACAGACCCTAAAACTAAATGCCATGGTATAGTGAGGTTAACCATTACGAAGTAAGACTAAAATTACAAATTGGGTTTGTTTGAATTTCAAAGTCAGAATGAGGACCGTCAGACTATTATTTACAAGGATGTGTAGTGAAAACACAGTGACAGTGAGTTAAATATGAAAAAAATCTCGCCTTTTTTAGCCATAAAACGATTTTAAAAATTTCCAAACTGTGATCGGCATACAGTACGAGAACCTTCGTACCTGAATCCATTTCTTACTTTACTAATTTATTTATTAATTTATTTATGGTTATAAATTAAGCGGGAGGATAATGTTGTATGTGGAATACCAACTGCTACCTACCACAAATAACCTGTAGAACTTTACTGATGCCAATGCTCTCTTTGCGTAACTACAGCTGAAATTCGAACTCTCAAAAATGCAGAATTAACAACAGAATAACGATGTAGGGAAATGTCCACCTCTAGCACATCGCAGATGTTTGCTCACATTTTGCAGCATAGCAAAATGGCGCCGAATTTATTTTTTTATGTAAACCCGCTCTTTTAAATTTCTTTAGAGGAGATAATCCAGTGTGGCGGCAAATCACAAGAACGCCTTGTTCAATTGGCCACTTATATCCCCAAATCGAAAAATTACGCTACCGGGAAGTTTCTCTTACAATAACTTAATTGTTTTGGGTGGCTGTGGCGCCAGCTTGCTGAAACCAAAGTTATTTGATGTCGACATCAGTCTATTGTGGTCATAAAAAAATTTGTTATTTAAACTTCAGTGGCGGCGTTTCTTTGCATATTTTGACCTCAGACGCTTCCATACGATCATTATACAGGTGTACGCCGGGAAGGTATACTACTTTGTTTTGCCGCCATTTTGGTGAACATTAGTCTTGACAGTTAATATTTGACAGTCGTGAAGTAGACACGTGCCAAACTTATTATGGAAAAATATATTAGATAAGACAACGTGTTTTAATTGTTAAAACATCTTATCAAAATCAATCATCGATTTCTGTAAGGATGAGAAAGTTTCGTGAAATTTTAGGGAGAAACAGCGTGCCAACAAAACACACTAACTAACTAACACAACGACTAACTTACTATTATTAAGCCGTGATATTGTATCTGCTATGATGAGTAAGCGCCAATGCGATGTTATATACACTGACTTTGCTGAAGTATTTAATACAGTTAGCCATCATCTGTTACTGCTCAAGCGTTGTACATTTGGATTTTCGAAAAATATTTTAGCATTCTTTCATAGTTTCTTGACCAATAGAAAACTTAAGGTTAAAATTGGTAATTCATTCACTACTGATATAATTGATGCCTATTCAGGTATTCCTCAGGGAACGCATATTGGTCCGTTACTTTTTATAATTTTTATTAATGATTTACCATTGAATTTTAAGTTTTCCAGCTGTCTTTTATTTGCTGATGATTTGAAATTGTATTCTACTATTGGCGATATTGGCGACTGCGAAAGGATACAGATTGATCTTAACAAACTGTCTGACTGGTGTTTTGAAAATGGCATACGTATTAATGTTTCAAAATATTGTGTTGTCACATATGCTTATATTTCGGGTTCAATAAATTTTGATTATACTCTTGGTGGTTTCCTGCTTAAACGTGCAGCTGAAGTTAAGGACTTAGGAGTCATTTTTGACACTAAATTAACATTCTCTAAGCATATCGACTATGTTATTTCTAGAGCTTATAGTATGCTTGGTTTCATTAGAAGAAATTCTAGAGATTTTAAATATGCATACACCCTCAAGTCTTTTTAGATTTCCTTGGTTCGAAGTATCTTGGAATATTGTTCCATTGTTTGGAATCCTAGTCATTTAGGCCCAACAAATCGTATTGAACGAATTCAGAGGATATTCACTAAGACTGCTTTAAAATTGATTTGGCCACATGAACTACCTTCTTATGATGTTAGGAGGAAAATGTTAGGCTTACAATCCTTAGAGGATCGTAGATCCTCATTATTATTTGTTTATAATATACTATCTGACAATATTGATAGCCCGGAAATTAAAAATTATTTTACGTTATACAGTCCTCCTAGCGACTTGAGAAATAAACGCATGCTTGAAGAATGTCTTTTCAGAACGAATTATGCAATTAATGAGCCGATTGCAAGATGCTTGCATTTATGTAATAGTTTTAACCCACATTTAAATTTTAATGTCAGTTATAATATGTTCAAGCTTCTTTTATTCAAACATTATAATTAATATTGTAAAGTAATCTGTAGGAATTTAATTCTGTAGATGAAATAAGTAAATAAATAAATAAATTATTTATCGTTTGGTGAATGATTTCGAAGAAAGAGGTTGTGTGGGTGATATGCCCAAGCATGGTGCACAACCTGCTCCGAGATCGACTGAAAATAGTACGGCTGCTAAAGAAAATGTTTAAAAGCAATCCGACAACCTCAATTCAACGCCGTGCTCAGGAGCTCTGTTTTCAAAGAACAACTTTGGCCACAATTTGGCGCAATGATTTGCATATGCCAATAGGATGTTACAGCTCGCCCATGACAATCCCCATTTTGATGAAAAAAATTATAATGAGTGAGGGCACATTTTCATTTGAATGGTTGTGTGAATAAACAGAAAAGTCGGTTCTGGGTAATGGAAAACCCACAAACTATTCAACACTCACAGTTGCATCTATTAACAGTGCCACTCTTGTGTACAATTTGATCAGAAGGAATCATTGGACCTTACGTCTTTGAAAATGAAAACGGCGTTACAGTAACTGTGAATGGGGAGCGACTTCGTGATATGATTGAAAACTTTTGAACGTCGCAACTGCATGCTTTGGGGTTTGATTATCATGTGGTATCAGCAAGATGGTGCCACATCGCATACAGTCGGTATTACAATAGAATTACAGCGAGACCTCTATCCACATCAAATGATTTCAAGAAATGGTGATGTTGATTGGCCTTCACGGTCGCTTGTTTTGACTGCTCCGGACTTCTTTTTGTGGGAATATTTAAAAAGCAAGGTTTAGGCAAACAAACCAGAAACGCTTTTGTTGAAAAATGCATTGGTTTTGTTAAAGTTTTAAAACAGCCACAAATGATGGCCGGTAGGCTTTAATTGTTGGTCAAGCTTCGACGAGTTAATGTTCTGAGCTCATTCTCAACACTTGGCTGTATAGAGGCTGTGTTTGCATCATTATGGCCACCACGAGCGTTCTTTTAATGGTATGTTGTGAGCAACAATATTGGGAGCCTAAAATTTAGCGGTTATATTATACACAGCGGTCTCGAAAGGAATCTGATTACAAGGAAAATTTGCTCGAATTTTACAAAATGATTCAATGAACTTTTCATCATTTTGAAAGCAGATTGTCACAAGTAAAATTCTTTGCTCAAGAGTGTAACGTTTTATGCTTAAAATTTTCCCAACTTTTTATTAAATAAATACCAAAGACCGACCAGGGCAATATTCCCAACATAGAAACTTTGGGCATAAGTTTCTCACTACTTTTAAACCTAGCAGCGGCTTCTAATGAGCAAAACAAAGAGATCTTGTGGGGATTTTATATCTTTTTATGCATCGAACGTCATACCGACAATCAAAGTTGTGACATTTGATGATTTGACAGGCAATTTACTTCCTATCTTCAAATTTGCCCACCAATTACTTATTATACATGTTATATACATATATGTTTTATAGGCGTTAGAAAAATGTAATAGATTAACTTTTTGTTTTTTTTTTTTTTTTAAGAGAAGTAGCACTTCAGGCAACAATACCTATTTAGTCAAGTACCGTGCTACCTTCTTTAGGAAAGGGATAGAGAAGAGATGAAACAGGTGGTGAAAGCAGAAGGATAGTCGGAAATTAACTGCCGTATAAAGACAGCAACAGCGACCAGTGACTATGCCTTCATCGCTGAGCAGCTCCACCGACAGTCAATTTTTATCTTTTGTAGTGAAAAAACCAAGGTCTGCGTTGGGAATCGAACCCACAACCCCCATATTTACAAGCTAGTACACTACCTCCTAGCCTACAGGGGCACCTAAATTATGTAATAAGAATATAATATGCTGCTATCATATTATGTTTCTTACAACCATAATTCAACTTTAGACTTAATAAGCAAATAGCAGACCATAGAAAAATTACATTATTTGACATTAAATTTATATGTGGTATTGTTTAGAGTTATCCTTTGTAAGATTTTTGGCCATTAATCTTTACGTAGCAAGAGCAGCAACAACCTTTTTATGCTTTTATTTGTAGAATAAACTTACTTTGGATTCAGCAGTAAACCAGTATCAATATTTTATTAACTAACGACTGTTTGTATCTATTTGTCTTCCATTTAATAATAAACAGCTGTAAGATTGTAATATTTCATTTAATGTATAAAATTTATGGAATGAAATTTTTCTTAAGTTAAAGATTTGATCACGTAATTGCTTTGCAGTCGGCATGCTTGAAAATATTTTAATTTTTAATTACACCACAACGTAAGAAAACAAATAATGGTTAATGGCATTAACCCCTTTACAAACATAATTACTCAATTACTCTGCCGTAGTGAATAAGTCCTTCTAATTTATTGTTAAAATCTTGGGCCACCCACTCTGCTTTTAATGGTTAAATGAAAATACATAAAATTATTTATGGCACATAAAATTAATTAAAATTCTTTTTTTGTTGCTTTAACAGTTTGTGCCTGTTGACGCTTGAAAAAGGGCGTAACACCAAAAATTGTGTGCAAAGAAATAAAAAATATCTCTTAACGGCCCAAAACCATTTTCATTTTTTCCCAGTTTTTTGCTCAACTTTTTTATATTTTTGTTTTCTTCTTTTTTTGTTGTATGTTTCTTTATTATTTGTGTGTCTTTTTTAAAAGTTTTTCTTTTGTATATTTTAAGATATTTCAGACTATTGTGGTCTTTTAACTTTGTTAACTTTAATTTTTCATATTTCGTTTTTCTTATCATATTTAAGTACTGATAAGTTTCGGATTTTTTTAATGATTTTTTAAGTACTTGAAGAAAAATAAAAATTTTAAAAAAAGTACGTAAAAAAGAAGGAAGAAGAAGAATGTAAAAATTGAAAGTTGTTGAATTTTTATTACATGTTTTAGCTTATTTTTTCAAACAGAATCAGACAAAAGTCTGTTACTTATGAATAGCAGAGCTTTAAAAATATTTAAATCTCTCATCAACACAATTTTAATTTATTTTCGTTATTAAAATTTGTTCACCAAAATTCAAAAGAAAATAAAAAAAGGAAATAAATCAGGCACAATTACAAATACCGGGTTTGTATTATTGGCTATAATTTTATTTTCATTTGTTTTCTAAATATTTACTAAAGAGATAATCGAAGTTAATCCTGTGTATACTTTTCAATTGTTGCCACAATCTTTGCCTTCAATATTCTGATTTAATTTTTTATCCTTATTGCTATGGGAGATACACTAACACACGCTACGTCTATTTGTTACGGCTCAAACTTCATACGATAAATAATAAACAAATGGACGTCAAAATTGTATTTCGTATGAAGAAAGTTCACGTTTAACTCGATTTTCGATGAGAGCACATCCTTTTGTGGTTGATTGGCCAATGAATCGCACTACGCATTACAGGGAAAATTCGTTTTTCAGCAGAACAGTCCGTATGTGGAATAAGATCCCTCCAGAGGTCTTTCCTGTCACTTTCAATCTGAGAAAGTTCAAATCGAATGTCCGCAAACACTACTCCCTCTTTCCCCCTTCCCGTAACCTAATTTCCTAGTTCTGGCACAGTGCATTGCATACGTAGGGGTCATCCCCTGAGTGCTGGTCCTATTAAAAAAAAAAAACCCCTAATTAAATTTATTTCATTTAAATGCCTGTTTAACTTTCTGTTTATAGCGGGTGTCCGTCCGGGAGGATACACAACTTTTTTTATTTATAATATTTGCTTAAATGTAAGAGAATGGATCTTATATTGATAAAAGTTTTATTTAATATCGGCAATTATGTATGGAATACAATATCAGATAATTATCCGCCTCTGTAAGCCTTAGAAATGCGAGCCCTTTTGAGCACATATTTTATTACATTCTCACACATTTCATGCGATATTTCCCTAACTTCATCGCGAATATTGTGTTTGAGTTGCTCAAGCATGCCTGGCTTGTTTGCATAACCCTTGATTTTCAGATATCCGCACAAAGAAGTTCGGAGCAGTAAGATCAGACGACCGTGAAGGCCAATCCACATCACTATTTCTTTTAATAACTTTAACTTAATTCCATTATAATCCTGGCTGCATGCGATGTGGCACCGTCTTGTTGATACCACATGTTAATCTAGCCCAATGCAGGTACTTGTGGTGTTAAAGATTTTTCAATCATATCACAATATCGCTCCCTATTCACAGTTACCATTACGTCGTTTTCATTTTCAAAGAAATAAAATCCAATGATTTCTCCTGACCAAATTAAACACCAGACTGTCATTTTTAATGGATACAAACTTAACTGTTGAATAATTTGAGAATTTCCCATTCCACAAAAACCGACCATAGTGTTTATTTACATATCCATTCAAATGAAAATATGTCTCATCACTCACTATGATTTTTTCACTAAAATGTGGGGATTGTCATGGGCGAGCTATAATATCTTATTTGTCATAGTTACGGTGGCGTAAATGGTCTTGTGAAAGAAGCTCTTGTGCCCAGTGAATCTTATATGGAAACAAATGCAAATCCTTGTGAAAAATTGTGGCCAAAGTTGTTCTTTGAAAACCAAGCTCCTGAACACGGCGATGAATTGAGGTTTTCGGATTGCTTTTAAACATTTTCTTGAGCAGCCGTACTATTTTCAGCCGTTCTGGGAGCACATTGTGCGCCATGCTTGGGCATATCACCTACACAACCTCTTTTTTTTTTTAAATCATTCACCAAACAATAAATAGTGCGTTTTTTGGCACGTTGTTTCTCCCAAAAAATTCACGTAACTTTCTCACCCTCACAGTAATCGATGATTGATTTTAATAAAATGTGTTTACGATTAAAATACGGTTTATCCAATATTTTTTCATAATAAATTTGCCATGTGACTACTTCAGGAGTGTCAAATATGAACTGTCAAGACTAATGCTACCAAAATGGCAGCAAAACCTTGGGCGGCGGACATCCTGCATTACTTTTCGTTGAAAATTTGTAGTCTTTGTCTAATACGTTTGAAAAAAGAATTAATTTCAAAATAGCAGCATGTATGGAATCACCCTTTAGTTAATTTTCTAGAAAAACTACGTTTGTTCGATCGTAAAAGTGTTACACTTTCTAATTTTTAACTAACTTATAGTGGTTGTCGCTGTAGCGGTATATTCTGTAAAAATTTAAAAAGTTTTATAAATTAAGTCAAGTGAGAAAGAAGGCCATCTACCAAATATTGAAGCGATTTTCATCAGATAATTCTGAGTTGCCATTTTTAAAGTAAAAATGTATAAAAAGTAAGGACAAATCCCAACAAATCGAAAATATGAAAGCATTTCGTAGAGCGATTAAAAATAAGCGGTTTTTAGCACCAAGTTTTTCATCAGGGCTGGATAAGCTTTAAATATTTATTTGCGTTAAAAAAAAATCAAAAAACTCTGCATATTTTTGCCTCGTGTTATTGAAAAAAAAATAAAAGTAATTCACTACTTTATCATTCACATTGGCCACGTTCTTATTAAAGAATAAGACGTCACTTTGATACAACTATTTTGGTTGTTTATTAACTTAAGCCGAAGTGTTGAACTATTTGCATTCATAACATAGAACATAAAAAATGCCATAAATAAATAGGCGATATATACTATAGGGACCTCAGTCTTTGTATGGGTCAGCCTTTAATTTTTAATTTTAACTTTTATTATTTTTATTTGTCGGAAATTTAAAGCTTATGCCTTATAGTTCAACAAAATACAGTTTGTGCTAAAAGCTATTCTTCTATGGGACCACCTTATAAATATAAATTTTATTAGAATATTATTTTGTATTATGCAGATTAAATTTAAAGAACTGCCTGTCACAATAAAAAGAATATAAATTATTATACTGGGAATATTTTTCCATAATAGATTTGCCACGTGTCTACTTTACGACTGCCAACTAGGAACTGTCAAGACTAATGTTTGCCGAAATGGCAGCAAAACAAAGAAATATTTCTGACAGACAGCCTGTTTAAAAACTTATATTCTTTAAAGAGTCAAAACTTTCATGGAGCACCCTTCAATTTTAAATTTTATTTTTATTAACGTTTGTTAAAGTTTAAGTAGCTGCCTTTTGGAATTCAAAAGAAAAGGCGCTACGTATTAAAATTAATAACATCTCGTATATGGGATTAAATGTCCATTTTTTACATTTTATATTTTATACCGGCTTTAAAAATACTTATTCAATTTTAACAATCTGCTTGTTAAAGTTAAAATTATACAGTTTTATGGTTGCTGATTTGTAAAACTTCATCTCTTTGAAATTTCAAAGAAAATGCACTTTTCATAAAATTCAATTCTTATATGGAGGCACCTTTTTGTGTCAATTTTTTTTACATTTAACTTTTATACCTCTGAGGCTTTGGGGGCTTTGGATAATAATAATTAGCAAAAATATATTTAGGTAACCCTATATAATAAAAAATTGTGCCTTCTATGGAGCACCCTTCCATTTTTTATTTTTATTTTTTATTTAAATCTCTTTAAGCGACATCATATTATCTAGTCTATATGCGGCTGTAACGTTTTAAATTAAAGGGTCCGCCAAATAACTTCTTTTTTTCGTTTTAAATGCAATAAACAAATTTACTGAATATTTTCGGAAATTTCTTTTTTTATTTGAAAGTACACTCCTTCCGGTTAATAATGGAAAACAATTTCATTCCAACTTTCCCTCGGCTGGCCATGCAGTAGCCTACACGATCGGTCCAATATTTAAGCACATTATTGATTGTGTGTAGCTGCATTTCACCAATAGCTTCACGAATATTGTCCATTAAAGCGTCAACTGTCTCTGGCTTGTCGGCGTAACATTTATCTTTGACCGCACCTCACAAATAATTGTCCAACGGTGTCAAATCGCAGCTCCGAGGTGGCCAAACGACATCAGCTCTGCGGTCCCCCCGGAGGCACATTATAGTCTTTTTGGAACCTACTATTCCATTTAGATTTGTGTCCTGCGGGGTAAAAGGGAGCCCAGGCCCCTCAAAGGCTAGTAGGAGTCACCTGGACAATCCACATATTTCCACGGGAAATCAGTTGCCCCAGAGTACACTATTTGTTCTCTTTAGACAATGATGTGCTCTGACTGGTTATTGAGGTTGGCGTGGTGGTTGTGGTTTCGGACCCTCGTGAGAGTTTGTGGGTCGGACCATTCAAATTAACACAATGAATGGTTCAGGTCCAGTGAGTATGAATGCTGGCGTGTTCTTGATAAATAAGAGCTTCATGCGTTCTGGACCAGGAGTTGGAAAGTCTCCAACTCCTCAGCAAGGAGTGAGGGCACGGCCTACTCCGGACTTTCTAAATTGCTACTAGAAGTGACTGGAGGATATACGTATCCGAAGGCCTTCTAGGGCATAGTTGGTGTCCAATCAACTAAGTGGTTTGACCACCATCTGATTATGACTATATAGTCGGTGCAGAAGTAAATCAGATCACGCATCAGTTCTGCGGCTGATAATGCGATTTTCTCAAATAGGGTGCAAAATATATAGTGTAGCCTCGGCTGTGTGGCACGTAGCACAGTCCTGTTGAATCCAAATGTTTCCAATATCCTCCTCTTCAATTTTTTTAAACCAAAATTCATTCAACATGACCCAAAAACGATCGACATTGACTGAAACGCCCACTCCATGCTCATGTTCGAAGAAAAATGGCCCAATTATGCCTCTGGACCAAAATCCGCACCAAACAGTGACTCGTGTTGGGTGCGTCGGCTTTTCAATGTATGCGCGCGGCTTTTCTGTGCCCCAAATGGGACAATTTTGCTTGTTTACATATCTGCCACGATCAAAATGAGCTTCATCTGAAAAGATGATTTTTTTGCAATATCAGCATTTTCTGTAAGCCGACTGCAGGCCCACTTAGCGAAGCGAAAACGCATTGGATGGTCACTTGACTTCAACTCCTGAACCAATTGGACTTTGTATGGCATCAAAGCAAGGTCTTTATGCAAAATTCGTCTCAATGATGTCTCTGAAATGTTCAATTGTTGAGAACAACGGTGAAGTGATGTTGATGGCGCTTCATGCACACTTACTGCCATAACAGCAATATTCTCGGGTGTACTTACTGTTTTTGGCTTTTCACGCTTTGGTTTATCAATGAGGATGCCAGTTTCTTTCATTTTTTTTAACAGGATAACGAACATACGGAGCTGACGGTGCTTCTCTTCTTCCAAAATCCGTACGCAATTTTCGCACACTTTCTGCAACATTACCATGACTTTCAAAGTAATGTTGCAATATATCCCAGCGTTCTTCAAGCATATACACAACCATATTCGTTCAGCGGAAGAATAAAACTAATTACTTGTCAAATCAAACATGAGCTAAGTGTTACCATTCACTAAATAAGCACTAGTTGAAAAAAAAAGAAAACGTTAGATGGCGGATCCTTTATGAGTTCATTTTCACGAAATTTTTATCTTTTTGGGAACACCGTTTAAATTCAATTTTCCTTTAAAGCGAAGAATATTCTTCATGATCTTTCTATACTTCTGGTATTTGTGCAACACCCTTTAGTTTTTAACTTAAGTATGTATTTACTAGTTATTGGTACAACAACACCAACAAGAACACAAAAGTAAGCACATTATTATTTAGATCTAAGAGTTTTGTATCTGGGAAATAATAATGTGCTTACTTTTGTATAACTCTATAAACAGCTTTGTATCACTTGAAAGATTATAGACAGGAAAGCTAACGAAAAGCTAAAAGAATATAATAACCTAAAAAATAATAAATACAAAATTAAAAAAAATTGCCCGTCTCTGCTTCAATACCCTTTATATGATATTTTGCCAGGACTTGCCTTTTATGAACGACGTGCTGTATATATGTTCCTTTTATTTTACAATTTTTGGTTTTGTGTATAACTTTCAAGACTTATTTTGACAGCTTCCTACTTGATCCTTGCTGACAATATTTTAGTCTCGTGATTGATGATAAAAAAAATTATCCATTAATATGCAAAATTTCAAATTTTAAGGCGGCCTTGGAGAATTTCTAGTAGCTCTTCGGTTACAAGTTGGCAAAAAATAAGATTTTGTTTATTTGCTACAAAGGAAAGTAGAGAAACTTTTAAATCTGTAATAATCCCAAAACAACTCCCCCCTTCCACGATCCTGCAAGTAATTGCTAGGAGCAGTGAAATTTTAAAATTAAACAAATTTTTAAAAATTATGAAACACAAACTGTATTATGAGAGCTAGCCTTGGGCTGTTATTAAATGGAATAACGTAAAATCAAAAGCTTGCAAAGTTTTAAGTTGGCAATTAAGAAGATAAAAAGTTTATATGACAAGTTTTTTATTTTTTTGTTTTTTTAATATTTTATCTGTTATAAATAATTTCTGCTATTTGTTTTAGCGGCGAATAATAAATAAAATGTAAGTGCCAGAAGATTTTAAGCAATAAACTATCCCGATGGTTTCACACCTCAGGGAAACAAAGAGCACACACTTCCACTTTTGTTTTGGATTTTCCCTCAAACACATCTTAACTTGCATTTGCTTACAATTAAAGCTGAAAACTTTCTAAAGTAAAAGTCAGAAGTTTTCATATAAATTTTGTATTAAGAAGAGCATACAAGGTAAACATTTGGTTTTAACCCAGAAATAACAACAACAAAATAAAGTTATTAAGTCTTTTTTGGCCTTCAGTGAAAAAAATATATAAATAAATTTTTAATTGTTATATACAGGGTCATGATTTAAGTTTTAGGTATAAAATAAATAAAATTATTAAGGATACGTTTTAAATTAATTGCTAAAACAGCAGCATTGGAATACAGGGTTGTATTTTTATTTTGTAGTTTAACCTACTTTCTTAAAACGAGATAAATTTCTTAAAAAACGATTTCTTATTTATAGGCCACCAACTTACTTTTGGTTTTCATTAGCACACATAAAGGGTTTTTTTTTTTATTGAGATATAGAATAATAAGGTGGCAACACCATTTTTAGCCGACAGCCATTTTGTTAGCCATCAAGTGATTTATGTTTAGTTTGGTTTGTCATTTCCACATTAATAGACTGACGCACCATGTTTACTCTGAATATTTTATTATATTTTAAAATATTTTAGCACATTTTAGAATACTCTAATATTTTTTAGTATATTTAAATATATTTTGGTATATTTTAGTAAATTTTAATATGTTTTAGTATATTTACGTACATTTTAGTATATATTTATATATTTTAAAGGGTCCGCCATCTAACGTTTTTTTTTTCAACTAGTGCTTACTTCGTGAATGGTAATACTTAGCTCATGTTTGATTTGACAGTTAATTAGTTTTATCCTTCCACTGAACGCATATGATTGTGTATACGCTTGAACAACGCTGGGAAATATTGCGACATTACTTTGAAAATTATGGTAATGTTGCAAATTGCGTACGGATTTTGGAAGAAAGGAGCAGTTCCGTATGTTCGTTATCTTGTGAAAAATGTGAAAGAAACTGACATTCTCATCGATAAACCAAAGCGTGAAAAGCCAAAAACAGTGCGTACACCCAAGAATATTGCTGCTGTGGCAGAAAGTGTACGTGAAGCGCCATCAACATCAATTCACCGTCGTTCTCAACAACTGAACATTTCAGAGACATCATTGAGACGTATTTTGCATAAAGACCTTGCTATGATGCCATACAAAGTCCAATTGGTTCAGAAGTTGAAGCCAAGTAACCATCTAATGCGTTTTCGCTACGCTAAGTGGGCCTGCGATCGACTTACCGAAAATGCCAATTTTGCAAAACAAAACCATCTTTTCAGAAAAAGCTCATTTTGATCTTGATGGGTATGTAAAAAAGCAAAATTGCCGCATTTGTGGCACAGTAAATCCGCACGCATACATTGGAAAGCCGACGCACCCAAAACGAGTCACTGTTTGGTGCGGATTTTGGTCCAGAGGCATAATTGCGGCATTTTCCTTCGGAAATGAGCAAGGAATGGCCGTTACACTCAATGGCGATCGTTATCGGGTCGTGTTGAATAAATTTTAGTTCACAAAAATTGCAGAGGCGGATATTGGCAACATTTGGTTTTAACAAGACGGCGCTACGTGTCACACAGCCGAAGCTACACTCGATGTTTTGCGTCCTATTTTCGAAGATCGCATTATAAGCCGCAGAGCTGATGTCGCTTGGCCACCTCGGAGCTGCGATTTGACGCCGTTCGACTGTTATTTATGGGGTGCCGTCAAAGATAAATGTTATGCCGAAAAGCCAGAGACAATTGACGCTTTAAAGGACAATATTCGTGATAATGTGCTTAAAAATTGAACCGATCGTGTGGGCTACTGTATGGCCAGCCGAGGTAGCTATTTGAGTGAAATTATTTTCCACTATTAACCGGAAGGATTGTACTTTCAAATAAAAAAGAAATTTGAGAAAACATTCAATGGTTTTGTTTATTGCATTTAAAACGAAAAAAAGGTATTTGGCGGACCCTTTAGTATATTTTAATGTTTTGGTATATTCTAATACATTTAAGAATACTCGAATATATCTTAGTAAGTTTTAATATTACAGTATATTTACGTACCCCCCGGGGGCACATTTATATGGTCTTTGGAGAGAGCAACAACTTAGACCTGTGCAACTGGGGGAAAAAAGGGAGCCCAGTCCCCTGAAGTCAGCAGGGGCACAACTGGAAACTCCACTTTATTTCCACGGGAATCAGTAAGCTCGCAGAGTTCCGTTATTTGTCTCTTTAGACATTTAACTGTTCTCTGGCTGATTATTGAGGTTGGCCCCTATATGGGAGTATCGTGGTGGTTGTGGTTTCGCGGCCCCATATCAAGTCTGTTGTTTTATATGGTCGCCAGGATCATTTCCCCGTTAATGACACGCTAGGTGAATGATCTAGTCCAGTGAGCATGCTAGACATGTGTTCTGGACAGGAGTTGGAAAGTCTCCAACTCTTCAGCAAGGAGTGATGATTTGCAGCCCTGCTCTGGAATCATCGAATAGAATCATAGCTTCCGCTTTCTAGGACGCGCATGACGTTCCAAATTATGCAGTGGTTTGGTCCACCATCCGATTAAGGCTTCATGGCCAGGCGCGGATGAAAATCGAATCACACAGTATATTTACGTACATTTCTGTATATTTTAGTATATTTTATTACATTTTAGAATACTCAAATAAATTTTCATACATTTTAATATATTTAAGTATATTTTACTATATATTTTAGTAATTTTTATTGTTTTAGTATACTTACATACATTTTAGTATATTTTAATACATTTCAGAATGCTCGAATATATTTTAGTATAATTTTTTTAGTATATTTTATTATATTTTAATATATTTTAATATATTTTAGAACTGAATAGGGGTCCGTTAACTTTATAAAAAATTTTGCGGAAAGATTTTGATTTGGGTATTTACAAAAACCAACTCGTATAAGAATTGAAGCCACACGTAGTAGGCAGGCGTCCTGAAGATAAGAGATAATATTTTGACTGAAGCGTATCGCCCGCAAATATTTCTAGTCATCCGCTGCTAATACTGTGAGGTCAGTGGTTTTTACTCACCACGGTTTCTGCCCACAGTCGCTACTGGGAGAGACCGAGGCACAGTGTAATTAGGTGCTAGTGGTTTTTACTCGGCACCGTTTCCGCTGATAGAAAAATTTCCCTCGGCCACTGACTGCTAAGTTGTAGTACCTGGCCAAGGGGTACCCCCCCCCCAGCACACAATTGCAAAGCAGACGAAGCCAAGTGGAGCAACCGGCTATCAAGCAATTAATGTTAAATAAAGGTAAAAGATTTGTAACAATATCTTTCATTAGAACAACTCGACCCTGGACGCTGTTGAAGATACCCCAGCCACCAGAGAAATCGTATCGTTACATGTAACGACATGGCAATATAACAACACATTTTTACGTAATTTCACTAAGAAATACCTTTGCTTGGCCTGTTTGAAATTTGATTGGGATATCTCTTGAGTTCTTGAGCTCTTGAGCTACCAAACTATTTAAAGAAAGACGTTAAACCACTGTTCAGCATACCATGCAGCTCGTACCACAATTGTTGTATTGAAGTAATAGCTTGGTGACCGCATAGTTTCACGTTTCCGATCCGTGAATTCGCTTTCAAAATCATACGATTTAACACCGCAAGACTATTTGCATTTTTAGGGGTATGAAATCTGTAGTTTATGACAATAATCTCAAAACGATTGACCACTTGGAGAACAAGTTTCACTGGATTTAGCCAATCAGCCGCTACAAATCTTGGAAAAATCAGGGAAAATTGAACCTCCATATTAAACTACGTTTAAGCCAGCTGTGGCGTGGTTCTATGCCAGAAGTCATATTTAAATAATGTCACAAGTAAATTTCATGTCGACCTAAAAAATTCATCTTTATTTCATAACATTTAAAATGTGCGTACCTCTATAAAAAAAAAAACACCCTATATGATCGCCAAAAACAGTCAAAATTTTTAGTGTTTCTCGTGGCTTAGTGTTATCTAATCGGATTGAAGAATTTTTCACATAGAGACCCTGACAAAAAATCTTAGGCCGTTAGTTCAAGTTTTGACACCATGACATGTTGCATTAAAAATATTATCTCATAGATAAAGTAATTTTTTTAACGGTAAAAAAGCTTTTGAGCCTTTGAGATTGAGATTTTATTATTATTCCTTAATTGAACCTTTAGTTTATTACGTTCCTGTGTTGCAAAATAATAGCAAATAACGTTTAAAATACGATTGCTACTTTAACGGATGTTAGCTGCTGCATTAACTTTTGTGTCTTAGACTGATTTTTTGTCCCAGAGAGAAAGCCTTTAAATACTGAAAACTCTAATTCATCGTGTTGGCTATAGATGTTAATTATCATTATTGTCAATCTTAGTTCATGGAATTTCAATGTACCACCGTTATTATTTTGGGTCTTTAAAATTTCACTTAACTTTTTTCAGGATAGCTATCGTTTTATAACTTAAATTAAGCATCTTTGTAAAATTATATTTTTTAAACATTGACATTTATGGAACCATGCCAGGGGAAATAGATAAATGTATGACATTACTATATCCTAGCAAAAAATGACGAAGATTTGAGATTCTTGAAAACATAAAAATCTACAAAACTAAAACTTGTAGCAGTGACATTATAAACGAACAGGTAAACACGACCTCAGACATAATTATCACATCACTGAAACTACTCATACAGTCGAACAACTGAAAAACACTCTCAAACACGCGTCTGAATAATAATAAAAAAAGGCGAAAATAATAAAAATTAAGCCGCATAAAATGAAAGGTGGCGCGCATTGCATCTAAATACGACCTTTAATGAAAGAACCCTGCTCCTCAGTACAGTTTAGAGCATGGCTTGAGCGTGATGTCATCATATCAAAATCGCTCACTGTTCATATTCAGCAAACAAAGACGGAAAGGAATGACAACAGTGTTATATTTTTTTCTTATTTAATTAAATATTTAATTGATGAATTTAATTATTTAATTAGATTTTTTCGTGTTTAGTTTTAGTTTAGTGTAATTGAGTTAATTAAAAATTTAATAAAAATAAATAAATGTATTAATGGCAGCAAAATGCCTGTTCAATGTTAGCAGGGATTTATCCCCGCATAACTTTTAACGTAATTGTGCATAAATGTGTGAAAAATAAATTTACTCATATTTTTTACACTTGATGTGAAAGGAATTACTAAACGTAAAGGCAAAACCAATTTAATCAACTGGGAAACATTTTGTGTTCCGAATCATAAAACGAAACACAATAATTTCCAAAATTTCCACAAAAAAAAAAAAGAAATTAACAACCAAAACATCATCCTATTAAAGGATTTTTTTGCTTTAAGGGCAGTGAAAGCAAAGCTAAACAAAGGTAAACTAAGTAAACAATAAATCCGCCCTTTCCTTGCTCTTCACTCTCCCATTCACGTTTTATTCAACCCATAGCAAGTTATTAATACATGGGAAACAAAGAAATGAAAAAGAACTTTTCCAATTACATTCGGAAAACTGTTAGAAAACCAAAATGAAAGCAAAAGAAAGAAAGAAAGAAATTAACAAGAAAAACATATTTAAGAAAAATGTCAGTCATTCAATAATAAAAAAAAGCATACATTTATACTTATGTTTGTATATGTGTGTATGTGTGTGTGTGTGTGCGCTTACTTTAATTAGTTTTCATAAAGTCCACCTTCTGCACAAAACAATTCTTTCAAAATGTTTAACAACAATTACAAACTAATCGCACATGGGAACATTTTATTTTGCACAATTCATAAAGTGGAAAATAAATATTAAATGGAATTTAGGTCTTATTGAAATGTTGAATGGACATGTACTGAAATGTTCATAAATCAGCTCTGGGCAAGTTTAATTATTCTTAATAATAAAAAAAGCAACAATTTAGCATGATTTATTATTATTTTACTATTTTATGGATCATTATTGTTTTTATTATATTTCTTTGTTTCGTTTTGTATTGTTCAGATACAACTGAAATTTTTAAAATTAAAAGAAAAAAAAATCACGCAATCATTAAAATATATTAAGTTGTTGAAAACACAGAAATTATTTTGTTTGAACTTCCTTCGTAATATTGTTGTATAATTAATAACTAAAAATGTGTATATTCCACTGTAATTGTTGTTTTTTTTTTAACAATTATACAATATACTAGCTGACCCATTGAGAACGAATTTGTGGGATCGCAAAGAAGAAACGCAAACAAATAAGCTCGATGCCCACCGCAACTGTTTTAACGGCGGCAGTAATCGATTAAATGTTACTTAGTGCCTTTCACCGTCATCCGCCAATTCACATTGGAGGCAAATGGCGGCTGGCTACGAATTTATGGCCTGTGTATTTTTGAAGTAAACAACCCTCAATATTTACGTAAATCCGATACCATATAATATGAAAACACAGCGCACAACAAAATTAAATGCATTGAACGAATGAATACACAAAAATTCTTTCAAGCCAATCCAGTCGTGTAGTTGCAGTGTAGTTGAATAACCTGGATACCGACTGCAGCGACATCTACCGGCCTGGTTTGTGAATGTAAACCATCCATGCGTGGCTCCCAAACGCATGCAAAAAACAATTTATTCAGTGACATACACACGTGCACTAGAATTATATACATAAAGAAGATTTTTATGGGAGGTACCACGCGTCTTTATCAAATCCCGCCTATATGTGCAGCAGAACTTAAAATATGTTCACTTAAGCGAAATAACAAATTCTTTTTAAATACCGTTATCAGGAACAGAAATAATAGACTTTTAATTTATGGTTTGTATGGGAGGTACCACGCCGTTTGTACAAATTTACAACAGCACCTAAAAAATGCACATCAAACCGAAATACCAAATTTTGTTCAAAAAACGTTATCAGGAGCAGAAATAAGAGATTTTTAATTTGTGGTTTATATGGGAAGTACCACGCCCTTTTGTCCAATTGGACCGAATTGGTTACCTAAACTACCCGGGGCGCCACCCACAAGCATACGAAAAATTTTTACGCAAATCGGTCCAGCTGTTTAGGAGAAGTTCAGTCACAACACACGTACAATAGAATTATATATATTAAGATAGAGTTTGCAAACTAAATTAAAATTTTCTAAAAAAGGTTTACCAGTCATAATTTTTTAGGTTAGAATTTTGGTAAATTTTTTTTCATAATTTTTCTATAAAAAGTTGTATCAATCATAATTTTATAAAAAATATTTATCTGTCAAATTTTAATAAAAAAATTCTTCAGTCTAAAATATTCTAAAAAAAAATAAGCATCAGTCATTATTTTTTATAAAAAGTTTTCATTTCATATTTTCTCTAAAAAAGGATTTTATCAGTAATAATTTTTTTTTACAAAAAGCTGCATCAGTCATAAATTTTCCATAAATAATTTTATCATTAAAAAATTTTCATTAGTCATAATTTTCTTATAAAAAAATTCATCGGTCATAGTTTTCTAAAAAAACTATATCCATTAAAATGTTCTTAAAACAAATTGTATCAGTCAGAAATGTTCGAAAAAATTATTCTTATAAAAAATTTTCATTTTATATTTTCACAGTCATAATTTTTGTTTTCAAAAACCTTCATCAGCTATAACATTTACATAAATAATTTTACCATTGAAAAATTTTCTATAAAATTTTTAGTTTCATAATTTTTCTACAAAAATAAAATTGTATCAGTCATAATTTTCTTATAAAAATTTTCATCACTCATTATTTGCGAAAAAAAAATATATCCATTAAAATTTTCTAAAACCAAATTTTATCAGTCAGAAATGTTCGGAAAAATTATGCATCAGTTATTTTTTTCATTTTGCGTTTCATAACTTTTATAAAAATAATTTAACCGTCATAATTTCTTTTATCAGTCATAATTTTTTTAATTAAAAATTTCATCAGTCAAAAATTTTTCATAAAAATTTTATCGGTCTTAATAATAAATAATTTAATAGACATAATTTCTTTCATCAGTCATAATTTTTTTATAAAAAATTACATCAGTCAAAAATTTTCCATACAAAATTTTATCGGTCTTAAGTTTTTATAAAAACTGCTTGTTGCACAATTTTTATAAATAAATTTTTTTTTAATAATTTTTTTATAAAAATATGCCTCAGTTACAATTTTCTAAAAAACTATATTTTATTATTCTTTATAAAATATTTTCAGTTCATAATCTTTCTAATAATCAATTATAATTTTTCTATAAAAATTCCATCAGTCAAAATTTTCAAAAAATATTTGCTTCAATTGTCATTTTTTCTAAAAACAATTTATAATGATTTTGACAAAAATATGCATCACGCTTTATTTATTTATAAAAAAATTCATCAGCCAAAACTTTCTATGATTAATTTCATAAATAAAAAATTTTGTAAAACAAATATTCATCTTATAAATTCTATATAAAAAGTTTTATCAGTCAAAATTATTTAACAAAAAATTTCATCAGTCAAAATTTTCTAAAAAAAAATTTCATTAGTCAAATTTTTCTAACAAGAAATTTCATCAGTCAAAATTTATTAACAGTAAATTTCATCAGTCAACATTTTTTAGCATAAAAATGCATGTCATTATTTTTTTATAAAATATTTTTATATCTATAATTTTTCTATAAAAAAATAAACGTTTCTAAAGAAAATATCTCAGTCAAATATTTCATCTGTTAAATATATCATCAGTCAAATATTTCATCAGCCATAATATTTCTATAAAAAGATTTCATGAAACATAAATTATTCCATAAATAATTATAAATTATTTCAAACAATTATATAAATTATTTCAAACAAAAACTTTATCATAATTATAACTTGCTCCTATATTCCTCCATCGTCTACACATTCGTTATATATTCAACATGCCGACGCAATAAGATCTGTTGCTAATAGTTTCAATAATACCGATTCTTTTATAATCATGATGATAATTATTACGTACAAAGTAAACTCAGTGATTGCTGGAATGACTTTTTCAACATTTTATACGATATGAGCCTATTTCAAATAAATGGTATAATGAATGATTATTCAAAGATTCTTGATCTAATTTTTGTAAATGATATTGATGACTGTTATGTTAAAAGAACGACGCCTATTTCTGTTCCTGAAGATCGATACCATCCTGCTATTGAATTATTTGTATCTATTCCACCTGATTGTGTTTTACAGCCCTTGGTCAGTGTAAAGTCTTACAGTTTTAAACGAACAAACTACTATTTGTTAAATGAGCTTATTTTAAATACGAACTGGTATGATATTTTAATCCCTCCCGTAAATTCAGATGTTACTTTAGAAGACACGTTTGGACTTTTTTATCACAAAATGTATTCTTTTATGGATTTGTGCATACCGATGCAAATTATGAAACCATTATCTGGACCTCCGTGGAATAATAAACAATTATGTCGTGCTAAGAATAAAAAGAATAAATTGTACAACACATTTAAAAGAACTGGTTCTTCTGTAGATTATTTTAAATATTCTGTGAGCCGTGCAGAATATACAAAATTAAACAGCATACTGTACAAAAATTACTTAACTGCGACTAAATTTAATTTGAAACGTAATCCTAAGTCGTTTTACAAATTCGTTAATTCAAAGAAAAAAACTTCTGGTTATCCTGCTGTGATGACATATCAACAAAAAGTAACAACTGATGATGATCTTATTAGTGGTATGTTTGCTGAGTTTTTCGCTACAACTTATTTTGTTAAATTGTTTGATGATACAATTGAGTATCCATTTTTATTAGCTGAAAGTCAATCTATATCCTTACCTAATTTCGATATATACATGGTCATCAGTGAATTAATAAAACTAAAATTTTCATATGATGTTGGTCCTGATAAAATTCCCAGTTGTATTTAAATTAACTGTGCTGAAGCCTTAGCTATTCCGCTGACTATGTTATTTAATTTATCAATTAAATATGGATATTTCCCAGATATTTGGAAAAGTTCCTTTATTGTTCCATTGTTTAAATCTGGCAACAAATCTGAAATTGAAAATTACCCTGGAATTGCAAAGTTAAGTACTGTACCTAATTTGTTTGAAAAGATTATAACTGACAATATTTACTATCAAGTGGCAAGTATCATATCCCCGTGTCAACATGGTTTTCAAAAAGGTTGTTCTACATCCACTAATCTTCTTCACCTTACGATCACAATAAATAGAGGCTTTTTGCATAGAATGCAAACAGATGTTATCTACACAGATTTTAGAAAAGCATTTGACAAAGTTAATCATTTACTTCTTATCAAAAAACTTCGAACAATGGGATTTACAAATCTAAGCATAAAGTGGATATACTCGTACTTAACAAATAGATCACAGATAGTTCGTTTCAGAAGCAAACTTTCTAAAAGCATAACTGTCATCTGTCTTGATGTATGTCGATTATGTAAAAATTTTTTTAAGTTATAATAAATTTATGGATCATAAACTGCTTCAAATGGATCTGGATTCACTTTATGAATGGTGCAACGTAAATTTAATGGAGCTTAATTTAAATAAATGTAAATTAATGAGATTTGCAAGATCTAATCATATTATTACAAATTATGTCATTGGTGATCATCAATTGGATTTGGTAGAAAGTTTTCTAGACTTAGGTATTTTACTAGATCCTAAGTTGAAATTCATCGATCATATAACATTTGCAATAAATAAGGCTAGAGCTATACTTGGCTTTATTAAACGCTGGTCAAAAGAGTTTAATGACCCGTACATTGGGAAAACATTATACAGGTCACTTGTACGTCCGATTCTGGAATATGCATCAATAATTTGGGATCCCATTTATCAAATTCACTCTGATGCTATTGAATCGGTGCAAAAGCAATTCATGTTATTTTGTCTTCGTGTATTACGATTTAACCCAGTAAACTTGCCTTCTTATTCGTCTCGACTTGCTCTTATTAAGCTGCCTACTCTAAAAAGCCGTAGAACTATGCTGAACGTATCATTTGTCTTCAATATTATTAAGGGAGATATCTGTTCCGGATTTTTGATCAAAGAAAATTTCGTTTAATGTTCCTCAACGTACATCCCGCAATTTTATTCCTCTATTGGTAAAAGTTTATAGAGCTAATTATGCTGATGCTGATCCTCTTAGAAGAATGTGTTATGAATTTAATCAATTGTATAGATTTATAGACTTTTCATTAAATGCTAATGTTGTAAAGAATGCAATTGTAAATTTTCTAAACTCATAATTTTGTATTTTTTTTTTATTTTCGTTTTTTTATTTTTTTGTAATTTATTTAATTTTGTGCAATAATAATTTAATATCATTTATTAGTATCATTAATTGTCTGTAAGGAAATGTTCCCATAGACATATAATAAATAAATAAATAAATAAATAATTTAAATTCCTTCATTTTATTTAATAGCAAAAATGTTCTGCTAACAATTTTTCTAAGTATAAATAATATGAGCTGAATTTGTTATTGCAGAATGTAGCATACTTTAAGGCAATTGGCCTCATGATGAGAACTTTCTTTTTAAGTCGTCACTCTTGACTAGCTGTTTGATTTTGTGAAGCAAAATATGGAAAGCTGCTAATCAAATTCCCCAAATTAGAACCCGATTGAACTGAGCATTATAGAGAAAGAGAGAGAGTGAATAGTAGCAACATATTTCTTATTATATTAAATTTTATCGAATCGAAATTATAGAGGAAAATAGCCATAACCAAATTGGATTCCGAAACATAGCAAAACTGCGATAGCCTACCATCGCACACACATACAGCCATTTAAAAGTGTTCTTAATAAAAAAAGTATAAATTATACCTGTGCAATAATCGCCGCTTCAAAATACGTAAATGTTATTTATTGCGACTAAACGCCTTTTCTCGCTCTGGTCTGACTGCTTTCAGACAATCTATTAAGGGAATATAAATAATTCAAACTTATTTATTGATATTTCAGCAAAAAAAGTGATTTAAGGGCAAGAAAATCTTTTTGTTTTTGTTTTTATTGTAACTTACTAACAATAATAACAACACCCACCCCTTGTAGTATAAATTAAACACTATTGTGCACGAGTACATGTTGTTTTAACACCATTCCAACAAACACACTCAACTCTTGAGTTGTACATTATTTTACTCCTCTTATCTGAGAACACATACACACAAACATATACCCACGCATGCATACGTGAAATTTATTATAAAAAGGGAATGTGTAAGAACAGCCCCTCGTATTATCTTAATTATTTTGCGGGGGGTGGGGCGAGTTATAAATTATTAGGCTTCATTGATTATTATCGTAAGCATTTCATCTTAACTACAACTTTTTACCATTTTCTTTCCCTACTTCCGCACACTTTTCTCAAACAGGTAGCAAAAGCTTTCAAGTTTGCAGTCTATATTTCTTCCTTTTTATTATTATTTTATTTTATTTTCATTTATCATCATTTTTAGAAATGTTTGTCCTTTTTTTATCTCTTAAAGTTTTGTATTCGATGTAGTTTTGTATTTCTTTATGTATTAAAGACCTGTCTGTGGTGTCACAACTTTACCTTTCTGTTTTATCCTTAAATATTAATGTCTTAAATAACACCTGCTTATTGTTAACTTTGGATGTCCTTTCAGCTTGTAGGTTATTTTTTTGTTTGTCCTTTTTTCTATATTAATATCTATTTTTTAAGGCTGCATCAAGATGAAGCTGTCAATAAAAAAATCCTTAAAAGTTATTTTTTTGTATCGCTTTTATCATTTTTAATTTATATTAATTGTGCACAGCTGTTATTACAGAAAATAGAAATATATTTTAATTAACACATTTATGCGTGATTGAGTTTAGAGAATAATATGTTCATTCTGAAAAAATAGTGTTGCATTACCATATTTATTTTAAGCTTTTTTCTTGCACCCGCCGTTGTACGACGCCAATTTGAGCACCTTTTAAACACTGTCTAACAAATGTTATAGAGAATAATGTTATAAGCTGATGGTGAATACATTCCGGAGACGCATAACTCACCTCGATTGGCAATTGCAGAAACACAGCAAAAAGCACCGTGCCCCAACTCTTTGCTTGATAGTCAGAGACTATCTAAACTCTTGCCGCCCCGCAATAGCGACATTCTATTGAAAATGCAATAGAATTTCGGAAAGGAAGAAGCCCATACCTTTCTGGTGTTTTTATCTTATATGACTATAATTTTTACTTTGCCTTTATTATCCTTTTCTTTCGTGTCGACTATTTATCCTTTTATGACAAATTGATAGTCACTTGTTGAAACTAATCATAAAGCTTATTGAAATTGGAGTATTTTCGTTCGAAAAAGTTTCTACGAAAATGTTTAAATTTTGTTTTATTCGAAGTATGGTTTTTTATTCGAATTATTTGTAAAACTGTTTAATTTTTTAGTTTTTCTTTAGTTTGTGATAAATTGTTGTATTTCATTCTACTGGAATTCAACTATTACCGTACTTTTAAGAAAGATAATTAACCACAATTACTAGTATTTAATCAGAATTTATTACAATTAATTTAAATTAATCACACTTAAACACAGTTAATCACAACTAATCACAGTTAATCACAATTAATCGAAATTAATCGCAACTATTAGCAATTAACACAATTATTCACATTTAATCAGAATTAATCATTCCTAATTAATTTCAATTAATCACAATTAAATACAATTAATAACAATTAACACAATGAATCCCAATTAATGACAATTAATCACAAATGATCACAATTAATTCCAATTAATCCAAACTAATCACAATTAATAACAATTAACACAATGAATCCCACTTAATGACAGTTAATCACAAATAATCACAATTAATTCCAATTAATTCAAATTAATCACAATTAAACACAGTTAATCACAACTAATCACAGTTAATCACAATTAATCACAAATAATCGCAACTATTCGTAATTAATCACAATTAATCATAGTTAATCACAATTAATACCAATTAACACAATTAATCCCAGTTAATGACAGTTAATCACAAATAATCTGAATTATTCACAAATAATCACAATTAATTTCAATTAATAAAAATTAATCACAATTAAATACATTTAATCACAACTAGTCAAAGTTAATCACAATTAATCGCAGCTATTCGCAATTAAACACAATTATTGACATATAATCACAATTAATAACATTAAATCACAATTAATACCAATTAACGCAATTAATCCCAGTTAGTTACAGTTAAGCACAATTAATCGCATTTAATAGCAACTATTCCCAAATAATCACACTTAATCACATTTAATCACAATTAATTCCAATATATGATACTTAATCACAGTTAATCGCAATTAATCACATTTAATCACAATTAAACACATATAATCCCAATTAATCACCTTTAATAATTCAAAAATAAAAATTCTTTAAAAAAGATTCTTTAAATTTGTTATTTTTAAAAATTTATTAATCTTAATTTATTAATCTTAAATTAAATAAATCACAATTAATTACAATTAATCGCATTTAATCACAATTAATCTTAATTATTCTAAATTAATCACTATTAATCCCGATTGATTATGATTAATCTTAATTAACCACAATTATTCACAATCATATTTATTCACATTAATCACAAATAACCCCAGTTAATCACATTAAATCGCAGTTAATACCAATTCATCACAATTAATCCCAATTAATCACAATTAATACCGATTAATCATAACTAGTCGTAATTAATCACTGTTAATCACATTTAATCACATTTAATTACAGTTAATCACCTTTAATAATTTAAAAGATTCTTTCAATTTTTTATTTTTAAAAATTCATTGCATGTGTTAGCTTCTACATTAAACAGCTTGGAACCTTAAATTAAATCAATCGCAATTAATCGCAATTATTCGCAATTAATTACAATTAATCACATTTAATCACAATTAAACATAATTATTCCAAATTAATCACTATTAATCCCGATTGATTACGATTAATCTTAATTAATCACAATCATATTTATTCACGTTAATCACAAATAATCCCAAGTAATCACAATTATTCGTAGTTAATAACAATTGATCAAAATTAATCCCAATTAATCATAATTAATACCGATTAATCATAATTAATCGTAATTAATCACAGTTAATCACATTTAATCACATTTGATGACAATTAATCACCTTTAATAATTTAAAAGTAATAATTCTTTAAAAAAGATTCTTTGAATTCTTTACTTTTAAAAATTCATTGCATGAATAAATCCACGTGTTAGCTTTTGTATTAAACAGCTTAAAAGCTTAAATTAAATTAATCGCAATCAATCACAACTATTCGCAATTAATTACAATTAATCACATTTAATCACAATTAATCCTAATTATTCTCAATTAATCGCTCTTAATCCCGATTGATCACGATTAATCTTAATTAATTATTATCATTAATCACAAGTAATAGCAGTCAATTCTAATTGATCACAATTAATCCCAATTAATCACAATTGATCACATATAATTATTCAAAAGTAATAAATCTTCAAAAGATTCTTTGAATTTTTTATTTCTAAAAACTCATTGCATGAATAACTCCTGGTGTTAGCTTCTGTATTAAACAACTTAAAACTCTAACAATTTTTAGTTATGCTTTAATTTGATTTTAATTTTATATTAAATTTATATTCATGTGGGTGTCTTCTATTCTTTTGAAGTGATACTATTGGCTACTCAAGGATTTTGTAATACACAGGACGGTTATTCTTGGATAACCTTATTGGTTTTTCCCAGAAAACAGCCAGTTACCTTTGATCATGATAAGAGTTACTAAGAAAGGATCAACCGCAGTATGTGCATATTTCGCTATTTTTGAGGCCAATAAATTTGTTTGCTGATTACAAAATTTTATTAATTCTTTCTTTTCCTTTACTTTATTTATAGTTAAATCATAAACAGGTCATTTGTGACTTAATGTGATGAAAAGGTGTTCGTTTGGTTTATATCTTTTTGTATGGGGCTGTCGTTTCAAGCAAATAAAAATAAGTTTATAGCAAAAATGAATTTATTTACTGATATAAAACTTCTAAATAAAGGGAAAGCAGAGTCACAAATATAAAACTATAGTTTGTTATTGTTGTTCTTGTTAAGGATTTTTTTTTTATTTTGTGATGGTCTTTTATTAAACGTGAAATATTATTGAATTTTCTGTTAACGTGACTTAAAGTTACTGATGATTTTGTTGTACAAAATACACATCAGGTGTTCTAATTTGATAATGATGATAATAAAATTTATTATTGAATGATATTTTAATTTTAAGTTTTAAAAAAAAGAGGATTTTGTATTGGCTCTCTTTACATCATGCTTAACACTCAAGTAATATATTTGGATAAAGAGGGCGAATGTGATTAAAAATTTCAACAAAAAATTATAAAAAGATAAAACTGAAAATAAGATGAAACATGACCCACAGTTTCTTCTATGATGTTAAATTGTACCTGTTTTAAAATAGCACCATTTTGTGTACATAATAACACACGACATAGCAGACATAAATAAACCTTCATTACTTTAAAGATCACAATAAAAAAATGAGGTGCTCTCTGACCTTTGTATACAGCTTAAGTTCTCTCACATAAACGGTTTAAAATGCAATACCAATTGCAATGGCATCTTGTGGTGCTGTGACACTTTTTTTCGTATTTGCTTATAAGAAATTCTACGAAATAAAATAAACAACAGAAAACAAAAACAATTAACATAGAACAAAAACAAAACCTAGGGACAAGCAGGCGCCTAAAGAGAAAAATAATAACAACAGTAATAGGATATTAAAGTAGAATATTCTTGTATAGGGTCCGCTAAATAACTTTTTTTTTCTTTTTAAATGCTATAAACTCTTGAACCAATTCGACTTTGTATGGCGTCATACCAAAGTCTTTATGCAAAAATTCGTCTCAATGATGTCTCTGAAATGTGCAATTGATGAGAACGACAATGAATTGATATTGATGGTGCTTCACGCACACTTTCTGCCACAGCAGTAAGGGTGTACACACTGTTTTTCGCTTTTCACGCTTTGGTTTATCGATGAGGATGCCAGCGCCTTTCACTTTTTTCACAAGATAACAAACATACGCAGCTGACGGTGCTTTTCTTCTTCCAAAATCCGTACGCAATTTTCCCACACACTTTCTGCAACATTGCCATGATTTTCAAAGTAATGTCGGAATATTTCCCAGCGTTGTTCAAGCGTATACGCAACATATTCGTTCAGCGGAAGGATAAAACTAATTAAATTAATTAAATTAATTCACAAAATAAGCACTAGTTGAAAAAAAAAGTTCGATGGCGGACCCTTTATAGGGCAGAACCACTGAAAACAACTATATAAGGACCACTTGCTCGTCAAATGGAATCAATTCAAGTTGAGTCATCAGTGACTAAAGACAATGAAGTTGCCATCGTGTTTATTTAATATGTATTGATTTAAAAAAAATCGTTTCATTTCATTTAAAACTCTAAAGTGCTGCATTATTATTTTGCAATAAAAGAACTCAATACAACAAAACGTTTATTAAAAGGAATAAACGTAACAATCTGATGAAAATGACTGGATATTACAGCGCCTACCCGTTCGTCTGCATGTCCATCTCCCATAATATTACTCTTTTTGGACTGCGATAGGCATAGGTGTGCCTAGAGTGATGTGACTTCAATGTATAAGTCTGTAGTTTATTAGCCATAGAGCATATAAATATAATTAAGAATAACTTAAAAAATTCCATAAGTGAAATGATAGAAATGTGAAATGGCAGATAAATTCAGTCCTTGTAACTGTACCTGCAGAAAAAACAAATAGAAAATAAACTAAAGGGTTTTCAAATAGCAACATTATTTTCAGGCCTCTTTTTAATGAGAATAGGACATTATTTTTATAGCCTCTATAAGAATATGTACAAAAAATTAAAAGCAAAATAAAATATATTTAAAGGGTGTTACCATAGTGACTTAATTTTAATGTATAAAACTTTAGGTTTTTTGAATGCGGCAGACAGATATTTAGAATTTATAACGAGTACCCATAAATATGTGCGCTAAAGAAATAACAATTAAAAATTAATTTTAAAACGTAGGGTGTTTTCATAGCTGTCGTGATTTTGACAATTATAGTCTTATCGTTTAAATTATTATGTTATAGGTTTTTAACAACTAATACGCAACAGATAAAATACAAAATTAAAAGGCGCCTGTAAGTATCGCTTTGTGTTTAAGTGTCCATTTCCTATTTGGCAAGTAGACTTTATTTTATTTTATACCTTTTTTTTATAACCTCCATTTGCTTATTTTGTATTATTTTTTTAAAAAGCAATTTAAGTATAAAAAAAAAATATTTTATTTTAAGAAAAAATTAATAAAAAAAATATGTTTTCTGAAAAAATGTTATTTTATTTATTTTGAATTTGCTTGACAAAAATTTGCCATTTATTGGTTGTTAAAAACAAAATGTTTATTTCTTTTTTTTATAGGAAATTGTGTATCCCGGGTCATGCATAAATAAAAACAACAACATCAGCCTAGTAATACGAAGAAAAATAATATTGGCGAACAGGAGCTACTTTACAAGCCACTCATTCTACCAGTACTTTTATATGACGCAGAAGCATGGGTACTTGTGAAAGCAGATGAAGCTGTACTTGACGTATTCGAGAGAAAAATCCTTCGTAGAATATATGGACCAGTTTGTGTAAGTGGACTCTATATGCATCTTATGAGCAATTGTCAAGCTCATAAAACTGCAAAGTCTGCGCTGGCTAGGACATGTTGTGCAAATGAGTAAAGAATCTCCGATAAGGAGAATTTTTGATTATAATACAGAAGGTGTCCGAAGGAGGGGACGACCAAAATTATGATGGAAAGATCTGGTCCAACGACATCTCTTGGACCCAAATGTTGGAAATTGGAGAAGAAGCGCAGAAGACCGAAGCGCATGGAATGCTATCCTCTCTTCGGCCTATGACACACAAGGCTTGTATATGGCCATTTAAGAGAAAGAAGAAGAAACACTTATTGGTAGAGACTTGAATATTATTGTTGTTTACAGCTTCCATTTGCCGCTACAACCAACATAATATGATTCATATGGCCATTTAGCGATATTTTTTCTGCATGTGTCGGATTTTTCCACAAGAAGATTGTTTTTCAATTGTGGCAACACCAAAAACATGATAGTTTTGACATTTAGTTTTTTGGCCTATTCATAGTAGAGGCATTGGCAATTGTTACAATAAATTCAATTTCGTACGAAAATCGTATGAATATATTTAAAATACATTGCGAAAATTGTGGTTCTGTTAAAGTTGCATTTCGTAAAATTCGTGATATTTTTGGACAACATAATCGTCCTTTTGAGACCGCTATTTAAAATGTGGTCGTTAAATTTGAGTCGTCAGGCTGCATACAAACTGTTTAAACACTAACACGTGTTCGATCGGGTTGTTTAACTAAAAAAAATCGCAGCCGCGAGGCACAGTGTTGCCGCAGATTTAGATTTGTTAATTCCTCGACGTTCTCAACAATTGGGGTTATCCAAAGCCACCACATTATGAATTTTGCGTAAGAATTTGATTTTGAAGCCTTATAAGGTTCAACTGTAGGCTAGTAGGTAGTGTACTAGCTTGTCAGTATGGAGGTTGTGGGTTCGATTCCCAACCAAGACCTTGGTTTTTTTTAACTACAAAATTAAAAATTGATTGTCGAAGGGGCTGCTCAGCAACAAAGGCATAGTCACTGGTCGCTGTGCTATCTTTGTACGGCAGTTAATTTCCGACTATCCATCTACTGTTTCATTTTATTTCATCCCCCCAGGGGCATATAAATATGGTCTTTATAGAATATTCCACTATCTAGACACAGTGCAACTGTGGAAAAAGGGAGCCCAGTCCCCTGAAGTCAGACAGGGAGACACTTTATTTCCACGGGGATCAGTTAACCCGCAGAGTTCATTGTTTGTCTCTTTAGACATTTAATAGTTCACTGACTGATCATTGAAGTTGGCCCCTATGTGGGAGTATCGTGGTGGTTGTGGTTTTGCGGCCCCATAACGGATTTATGAAAATTATGGTGGCCAGGATCCTTTCACTGATAATGACACGCAAAGTGAACGATCCAGTCTAGTGAGCATGCTTGACATGTGTTCTGGACAGGAGTTAGAAAGTCTCCAACTCTTTAGCAAGATGTGATGGTTTGCAGACCTTTCCTGGAATCTTTAAAGTTGCAACTAGGTGGTTCTGTTGCTTAGAATTATGCCTTCGGCTATCTAGGACGCATGTATGACGTGTCAAATTATACAACAGTGGTTTGTCCACCATCTGATTAAGGCTACATAGCCAGGTGCGGATGTAAAACAAATCACACTCATCTTATTTTATCTCTTCTCTATCCCTTTTCTAAAGAATGTAGCATGGTACTTGACTACATAGGCTACTTCTCTAAAACAAAAAAAAAAACTGGTACAGGAATTGAAGCCAATCGACAATTCACATTGCCGTTAATTCACTTAACCGGCTGGTTTTTCTGAAAAAAATCAGTTTTTTCAGACGAAGCCCATTTTCACTTGTCAGGGAGTGTCAACAATCAAAATTGCTGCATTTGGGCATCTGAAAATCTTAGAGCGCTTATGGAGAAGCCTTTACATGCTCAACGTGTCAGTGTATGGTGCGCTTTGTTGTTTGGATGCGAGATAGGGCCGTTTTTTTTTTTTGTGTCGAAGATGAGGCTGGAAATGCGGTTGATGGATAACGCTATCGCGAGATGATAATAATTAAATTTTGGCCTATTATTGACGAAGTGGATATCACTGATACGTGGTTATAACAGAATGATGCCACATGTCACACAGTCAATAAAACGATAAATTTATAGCAAACCAAATTACCCAATCGCATAATTTCACGACAATCAATAGTTAAGTGGCCAGCCCAGATCGTGAGATCTAACACCACTGAAATGTTTTTTGTGAGGCTTTTGTTAAGGACAGAATCTGTAGGAAGCCAATCGAATCAACGTCAGCCTTTAAACTTAAAACGCGTGATGTGATTAACACAATAGGACCGCCAGTTTGCCAAAAAGTGATTAAAAACTTTGATGAAAGAATCTACATCTTTCAGCGTGGTCGCGGTGGACATTTGCCAGCCATAATTTTTTATTTATAATTGTCGAACCTTCCTCTTCGTAATACGATAACAATTGAATTATTTTATTTAAAATTTTTTGTATTATTTTGTTGTAGAAATCAAACTTCTTGTTGTAAGACTCTATATAAGAAAGTGTGGTCTGCAAAATATTTTCCTACATGTCTGTCTTTACATGCTCATATCCTTGAATGTTTATTTTATTTGGATATTTTTACAATCATTATTATTGTTGCTAGTGCTGCTGTTGCTGTTGCTATTGCTGTTGCTGCTGCTGCTATTGATATTGTTATTGCTTTCATTTTGTTATTTTTATCATTGTTCATTTAGCAACTGGTGGGTTTATTATACTGGCATTTACAACTATTTTTTTTTTGAGATTTTTTATTTATTTCTTTTTGCAGTAAATTTTTATCGTTGTAGTTGTTATTGTTGTTTTTGGCTTATTTAAGTTTGGTTAACAGCTTTCGGTTTGTTGGCCATTAAATTATAAATTGCAACATTTATAGCAACATATCAACATATACATATGAGCAGCAGTCATATCAACACACATCCTTTTTACTGTTTTAATACATCGAAATAAAAATATAAGAAAAGCAATTTTCTAGTAAAACAACGGGCAAAGAAGAAACAAAAATACTCGATGGATACTTGTAAAACTATTTAACAACACCCGAGGATATTTGACCTGTAGCTTTAAAGAAAATATTATAAAGTGGTATGTGATATGTGGACTAAAGATTTAACCAAAAAAATTTTTTAAGAAAATTAAGAAAGCAGATTGAATATCTTTTTCATATTAAACTTAAATGGCTTTTTAATTTTAACTGCTGGCTGGCTGGCTGGCTGGCTGTTGGCTGTATGGCAATAAATAGAATTCTAATTTTAAGTTGTAAATTTGTTACCAAAAGATTTTTAATATGCATTTGGAATTCAATGTTGGTGACGGGAGTGTTTGCTTTCTCTTCAAGTCATAAATAAAAGGTGTTTTTTTAAGCTAGATAGAACTTTAAATTGTAAAAAGTAACACAAAAAATGAAATTTTGATGAAACATTTTTTTTTTTATTTGTTTCAGTATACTCTGACAAATCATCATGAATAGACTCTCGCTTGAACAACGCTTCGAAATTATCCAAATTTACTTTGAAAATCAGTCGTCGATTCGCGCAACTTATAGACGACTTCGTCATTTTTATGGCGTACATAATCCTGCATCTTAACAAGCCATTCGTCGAACTGTCGATAGATTTCGTACCACATACTCTCTAGAGGAGGCAATAACACCAACACGTCGAAGGAATGTGCGTACTGAAGAGAATATCGCCGCTGTAAACGAAAGTGTGGAAGAAGATCCAAATTTATCAATTCGTCGTCGGTCGCAGGAATTGGGGCTCTGTCCGTCCACTACGTGGAAAATTTTGCACAAAGATCTCGGCCTACACCCGTATAACATCCAGCTGGTGCAGGAATTGAAGCCACGAGACCATTATATGCGTCGTTCTTTCGCCGATTGGGCTCTAGAGCAGTTGGCAACTGACCCGTTGTTTTATCGCAAAATTCTGTTCAGCGATGAGGCGCATTTTTGGCTTAACGGGTTTGTTAATAAGCAAAATTGCCGCATATGGAGTGAGACTAATCCACAACAGACCCTACAGACTCCATTACATCCAGAAAAATGCACCGTTTGGTGCGGTTTTCACGCTGGTGGCATCATCGGACCTTATTTCTTCAAAAATGAGGCCGGAGCTCGCGTTACGGTCAATGGAGATCGTTACCGCACCATGATCAATGATTTTTTGTTTGAAAATATGGATGACATTGATCCGGACGAGATGTGGTTTCAACAGGATGGCGCTACGTGCCATACAGCGAACGCAACCATCGACTTATTGAAATCAAAATTTGGCGATAAGTTGATTTCGAGAAATGGACCTGTCAATTGGCCTCCAAAGTCGTGCGATTTGACACCACTCGACTATTTCCTGTGGGGCTACGTGAAGTCACTGGTTTATGCTGATAAACCAGCAACAATTGACGCCTTGGAGGACAGCATTGTTCGTGTTATTCGTGACATACGCCCAGCAGTGCTCGAAAAAGTGGCCCAAAATTGGACGTCCAGAATGCGCTTAGTCAAGAACAGCCGCGGTGCCCATATGCCCGAAATCATTTTCAAATGTTAATGTCACGTATTGATCCTTCGAATAAAAAAGAAATTTTGATTACAATTTAATTTTTTGTGTTATTTTTTACAATTACAAGTTCTATCGGGCTTAAAAAAACACCCGATATGTTCACAGTGCAAGTCGATTTATGACCTAGTTTATTTGTGGGTTTTTCCTTAGTCAGGTCCACGCCTTAAATATTATTTCTTCTTTTTAAATTTTATAGCTAAGCAACAGTAATTCACGTAATAAACTTTTAATTAAATATCAATCATACGTTTAGGTGTTCAGCAACACGAAATAAACACACCTGCTTGAAAATGATAAAATTGAGGTTAGGAAAATAAATTATATTTTCTTAATAGAAATTATTAAAAATTTAAATATACAGTCGTGGAAAATTCAATGGAAACTTTTCTCAAAATTCATTTACTCTTTTTTACAAGTCGAAATTCAAAATTAATTGCTGAATAAAATAAAAAAGTATCTTAGAATAACATTTTATAAGTGGTTTTTTTATCAATTAAAAGAAAAAAAGGAACAGCAAAATAAGACAGTTCAGCATTAAACAGCATTAAATACATAGATTAGAAATTGAAGACGAATACATTAAAAAAAGCCTACCGTCGATGTCGTTAACGCCAAAAATGCAACTCTGTTTACAAAATACTAATGTTTTTTCATATCGTGTGAGGCGTTTACGTCTTTAAGATTTGCCAATAAAGTGTCGTTAGGTTTTTTGAGCACGCCAAACAATAAAATTTTATTTTAAAGAATGCAAAACAAAATGTAAGTAATAATTACAGTACATAATTATTTAAATAGGACACTAATTAAAAAAAAATTTAGAATTAAAATTACTACTCCAAAACAGATTGAAAGACTGGTCGAATTAATGGAAGAAAATCATTACTTGGCCTCAGGATTTTCAAAAGGCATATACAAATATAATATTAAAGATGAGTGGAATGCAATTGCAGACAAAATCAAATCCTTAGAACCCCCCAAGTCGACCAGGTGAAGGTTGGAAAAAAGTATGGGAGGACTTTAAATTTAATTAAAAAACAAATTTATTCATAACAAAGCGGAATGCTCAGCAACAGGTGGAGGAATTTTTAAGCAATTCATCTTGTCTGCAACTGATGAAGCAGCTGAAAATTTGTTACAACTACAGTCATTGATAAGTCCCGGTGAGCGAATTTGCCGATTTCATTAGAAATCTTTTTCACACTGTTAAACATAATTCAAAATTTAGTGAAATCGGTCAGGTCGTTCTTAGATTATGTACTTAGCAATTTTAAATATGAAGACTTAACCTTTCTAAATAACTTTTTATTTCATCTTTTATCTTGGGGATACAGAGATCGGAGTGAGTAGAATTATTTGACACAAACCATGGAGCGTTAACAATTAACCGCAGGGTTTTGGATTGATATCTTTGTAATATCTCTATGTTTCAATTGCTGGCCGTTCCCCATAGCTGTATACCATAAGTCCAGATGGGTTTTAGTATTGTCTTATAAAGGTATATCTGAAAATCAATTTTTATGTAAACAAAACAGAAACGTTTGAGCCACTCAAGCAAAATATTCGTGATGCAATTAATGAAATACCGCGTAAAATGTGTGAGAATGTAATGAAAAATGTGCTCAAAAGAACTCGCATTTATCAGACTAATAGAAGCGAATATATATTTGATATTGTATTGCAAACATAATTGCGGGCTTTAAATAAAATAATAATTAATATAAAATCTATTCTCTTTCATTTAATAAAAAATTATAGACGAACAAATAAGTATACCTTAGGGGCGGACACCCTGTATAATATTTAATATTTACATAATACTAGCTGTCCCATTGAGAATGAATTTGTGAGATTGCTCGATGCCCACCGCGTCTGTTTAACGGCGGCCGTAATCGATTCAATGTTACTTTGTGCCTTTCACCGTCATCCGCCAATGCACATTGGAGACAGTTGGTGGTTGGCGACGAATTTATGGCGTGAGTGCATTTTTGAAGTAAACAACGCTCAATATTTACGTAAATGCGATACCATATAATATCAAAACACAGCGCACAAAACAATTAAATGCATTGAATGAATGTTGCAGTGTAATGGAACACCGACTGCAGCGCCATCTGCCGGTCTAAATTTGTGAATATAAACCATCCAAGGTGGCACCCAAAGGCATGCATTCATTCAGTGACATACACACGTGCAGTAGAACCCCCCGGGGGCACATATATATGGTTTTTATAGAACTTCGACTATCTAGACACAGTGCAACTGGGGGAAAAAGGGAGCCCAGTCCCCTGAAGTCAGCAGGGGTACAACTGGAAACTCCACTTTATTTCCACGGGAATCAGTGACCCGCAGAGTTCCGTTATTTGTCTCTTAGACACTTAACTGTTCTCTGGCTGATTATTGAGGTTGGCCCTTTATGGGAGTATAATGGTTATTATGGTGGCCAGGATCATCTCACTCTTAATGACGCCCTAAGTGAATGATCCAGTCCAGTGAGCATGCTAGACATGTGTTTTGGACAGGAGTTGGAAAGTCTCCAACTCTTAAGCAAGGAGTGATGATTTGCAGCCCTGCTCTGGAATCATCGAAGTTGCAACTAGAAAGTTCTGTTGCATAGAATTATGGCTTCGGCTTCCTAGGACGAGCACGACGATCCAAATTATGCAGTGGTTTGGTCCACACACACACTTGCAGTAGAATTATATACATAAAGAAGATTTGTGTGGAAGGTACCACGGCGTCCTTATCAAATCTCGCCTATATTTGCAGCAGAACTTAAAATATGTTCACTCAACCGAAATACCAAACTCTGTTTAAATACCGTTAGCAGGAGCAGAAATATTGGATTCTTATTCTGTGGTTTGCATAGGAGGTACCACGCCCCTTTGTAAAATCTCGCCCGTATTTGCAGCAGCACTTAAAAAATGCACACCAAACCGACGTACCAATACCGTTATAAGGAGCAGAAATAATAGATTTTTAATTTGTGGTTTGTATGGAAGTACCACGCCCCTTTGTCCAATTGGACCGAATTGTAAATCTAAACCACTTAGGGCGCCAGCCAAACGCATACAAACAATTTATGCAATCGGTCCAGCGGTTTGGGAGGAGTTCAGTCACAACACACGTTTTTTTTTTTTTTTTTTTTTTTTTTTTAGGACCAGCACTCAGGGGATGACCCCTACCTATGTAATGCATTGTGCCAGAACTAGGAAATTAGGTTACGGGAAGGAGGAAAGAGGGAGTAGTGTCTGTGGACATTCGATTTGAACTTTCTCAGATTGTAAGTGACAGGAAAGACCTCCGGAGGGATCTTATTTCACATACGGACTGTTCTGCTGAAAAACTATTTTTACCTGTAATGCGTAGTGCGATTCACTGGCCAATCAATCACAAAAGGATGTGCTCTCATCGAAAATCGAGTTAAACGTGAAAACGTGTGAGTATCAGGGACAAGTTCCCTAATTTCATTAGAGCACTTACCATTGTAGTAACGATAGAACAGTGAAATGCACCCCACATTGCGTCGATGCTCTAGAGAATCAATAGAGTTGGATACCCTACTGTCAGCAATGAGCCTCTTGGCCCTCTCCTGTACGCGGTCGAGTAACCCCAAAATAGACTTTGGAGCGCCGGCCCATACATGAGAATTGTATTCCATTTTCGGACGGATGTAGGTGGTATAGATAGTACGGAGATCGGATGGGGTGAAGTATCTTCTACACCGCTTTAGAAAACCGAGGTACTTGAAAGCTTCTTTAGAAACCTAAAAAATGTGTTTAGTCCAACGAACATCACACTGAATTTTCATACCGAGAACATCAAGAGCTTCCGATTCCGTAATACCTATAGTAACAGATGCAGCACCACTACCAAACAAAGATCTATGCGTAAGCATGCAACATTGTGTCTTACGAGCATTGAATTCTACTCTATTCACACGACCCCATTCCAAGATTGTCGCAAGATCGTGATTAAGCGAATCATTCATGTTTTGCCTTTTGGAAGTAACATCCAAATGGCCTGGTCTATTACCAAATGAATATGAGTGACAAATGGCGCTGTCATCTGCAAAAGAATATATAGGGTTGAAAGTTCGACAAAGAAGGTCATTTAGAAAGATAAGGAATAAGGTAGGAGAAAGAACGGAGCCTTGCGGTACCCCTGAATTCATCATGAACTCGTCTGATGAAATCCCATCTATAACAACTCGTATAGTGCGATTTCTGAGAAAACTCAATATAAATCTGGAAAAATTATCACCGACACCAAAAGCAACAAGTTTTGACAGAAGTGCATCATGCCACACTCTATCAAATGCTTTGGAAATATCTAGAGCCACCAACTTGCTTTCTCCAAAATGATGTATGGAGTTACACCATTGTTCCGACAAGAATGCCAACAAGTCACCCGTAGAGCGCCCCCTACGAAAACCATATTGTCGGTCACTAAGCAAGCTGTTGGACTCCAGGTATCTCACTAGATGGAAATTAATCATACTTTCAAATACTTTAGAAAGTGTAGAACAAATTGCGATTGGGCGGTAATTTTCAGGGTTGTTAGCCTCCCCCTTTTTGGGGATCGGCGTTACATTAGCAACTTTCCAGCACTTCGGAAATTCTCCGACATGGTACAATGTGCTGAAAAGGGCTGCTAATGGACGCGATAGCGTCGACGAGCACTGCTTCAAGACCAGTGCTGGTATCCCATCAGGCCCAGGAGACTTGTTTATGTTGAGATCTGTAAGAACCCTTTTAACCGCTCGAGCTCGAAAAAATATCCTCGGCATAGTAACTGATACTCTGTCGAGATCTGGCGGTGGTTGACTGCTTTCCGGCAAAAAAGAATTATTTGCAAATATACCAGCTAAAAGGTTAGCTTTATCAACCGGGTCAGTGAATATTTGATCATTTTTAAAAAGAGTCGGCATTGAAGAACTAGCATTATCGCGTACTCTTTTAACAAATGACCAAAAGTTCTTACTACCCCTAGAAGTAGCAAGAACTTTAGCACGAAGGCGCTCATGAAGTGGAATTTAGTTGAACTTCTCTAAGTAAAAAAATGAAAGTATAGATTTTTCTTCTAAATAATTTTTATGGTTCGATTTTGGAATCACTTTAATTTCTCTGTGTTATTTTTTGGTTATGTAAAATATTAAATTTAGCATGGACTACAAGTTAAGTTAAGAGTGTTTTATAAAATATTCACAATTGATATAAATAATTTAAATTAATTGTTATTTTCGCGATTGACACCAGTACAAGTACAACTGAATAAAGTGCAAATAGAATAATAAAATACTTGTCACTCCTAATTAAGTTTAGGAAAACATGCTCTTTTTTCTAAAGTCCTCAACCAGCATCTCAAATTGTATGATTTATTTCTTTATTCCTTTTAACAGGTATCTGATAAAACACTTTGCTTATATTTCATAATTTAATATTTTTAGCTCTCTTATTTCTTATTTTTTATATTTTATTATTTCTTTTTCAATTAACATAATGTCTCGGTTTAACTGAGCAAAAATTTCTTAATTTAATTTTAAGCGTTTTATATGCCTCTGAAAGACACACAGAAACAAAATTAGAAAAAGGATTTTTAAATTTATTTTTAGAGCGTGATTACATTTGTAGTTGTTATTGTGCCTGTTTTTTATAGAGAACAATAAATTTTACTTAAATAAAAAATTCTTTTATTCTTTTCTTGTATATATTTTTTTTTAAATGTTTTTTGCCTTTTTAGTCACGTAAATTGTATACTTACAGTGTCAGGAAACTTAAAGACATTTGCCATAAGCAAAATGGCTAAATGACCTTAAAAGACAATTTAAAAATAGGAAACTTAATTCTTTTTCATTTCATTTAGAACTCAGTTTCAGTTTTCTTTCATCAGCTTTTATATTTATTTCTTCTCTTTTCTTGAATTTAGATTTATGCAACCACCAGATAATATCCTTCAGCCATTCCCCCCCAGTTTCTATTCGTAATCATATTTGTGTTCAAAAATAAAATAAAATAAAAAAAAAAGAAAGAAAACGGCTTAATTTAAATTAAGTCGCAACAGTGAAAACTGTTGAAAATAAGACAACACAATTCCTTAATATTAAGTAAGCAACCCACATACACATAACCATGTCTATTTGAATTGTCTTCTTTATCGTCATATTTACTTTTAAGAATTAGTTCTAAGAAACAACTTGTACAATAAAGTTCTACTTTTATTTAGCGGTTTGTGTGTTTCATTTTAAATATTCAAGAGGTTATGTGCCCAGACAGCGCGTGTGTAAAGTAATTAATATAGCTTGTGAAAAACAATTAAAAAAAAAAAAAATTCTGTGTGAATAAGGACGCATGCGTAAGAATATTCTGTGTGAATAATAAGTACAATAACAGTTTTGGTGAAAGCAAATTAAGTTTTAATTAGTGATCAAAATGAACTTTTTGCAAATAGAAAAATTAGATGATTCTAACTACGCGACATGGGCAGTCCATATGAAAAGTGTTTTGATTCACACCGATTTGTGGTCAGTCACATGTGGCAGAGATGTAAAACCTGATGCACCTGCAGATGCTGCAATTTTTGATGGTAAGGATGAAAAGGCATTAGCGTCAATATTACTTGGTGTAAAACCGACGCAACTTAACCACTTGAAAACATGCGCAACGGCGGCAGCGGCATGGAATAAGTTGAAAGAAATTCATCAACCTAAAGGACCAGCAAGGAAGATAACGCTCTTTAAGAAACTACTTTATATGAAAATGTCTGAAAACATGAGTATTAGTAATCATATTAATGAATTTGTAAGCACATTGGAAAGTTTAGCTGAAGTGGACATAAATTTGCCGGAAGAAATAATGGTTATTTTGTTGTTGTCCAGCCTGCCAAAGGGTTACGAAAATTTTGTTGTTGCAATTGAGACAAGGGATAATCTACCTTCATTTCATGCTTTAAAAGTAAAACTAATGGAAGAAGGTGCAAGACAAAAAGAAGCGGAAAACACAGCAATTAGCGTTGTAAAAGCAGAAACATTAATGCAAACAAAAACACAAAGGAAATTCCACCGAAATAGCAGTAATCGTTTTGAGAACAAAAATAATGAACATAGACATAGAAAATGTTACAACTGTGGTCAACCAGGCCATTTAGCAGCAAAATGCAATAAACAAAAGAAAACAGAAAAGGATTCTTGTTTTATGACACAGTTACTTAGTTTAAACAAAATGCGTGGTGACGCCTGTATTGATAAATGGTGTGTGGATAGCGGCGCGACTAGTCATTTCTGTTGTGTGCCTGAATTATTTACATCTTACGAAAAATATGAAGAAACAATTGTTTTACCTAACAACATGTGTGCAAAAGCAATCGGTCGTGGCGACGTTAAGATACGCGGAGCAAACGTTACATTAAAGAATGTGTTACATGTATTAGAAATTCAAAACAATTTTATTTCTGTCAGCAAAGCGACAAATGCAGGATTATGCGTAATTTTTAAAGATAATTACGTTGAAATAAAGAACAAGGACAATAAGTGTGTTTTAAAAGCGTATGAAGATAACGGGTTGTTTATGTATAAAAACGATACAGCGGAAAAAAACAAATGTTATAGTGCAGTAAAAATAAATAAATGGGCAATAAAATGGCATAATAGATTTGGACATGTAAATTATAATTGCTTACGGGACATGATCAATAAAAACATTGTACGCGGAATAAAAATAGACAAAATCCCAACAACACAAGAATGTATTACGTGCGCTAAAAGTAAAATATGTGTGCAACCATTTCAAATTTCGGAAAGTCGAACAAGTGAACTGTTGCAAATTATTCATAGCGATGTGTGCGGTCCTGTTAATAAAAGTTCTTTAGGTGGTTCTCGATTCTTTGTGACATTTATCGATGATTACTCGAGACACATAACGGTGTATTTTTTGAAGACGAAGGATCAAGTATTCGAAGTGTTTAAAGATTTCAAAAATGATGTTGAAAAACAAACTGGTAAGAGAATTAAATGTTTAAGATCGGATAACGGCGGTGAATATGTTAGCAAAGAATTCAATAATTTTTTACGTCAACACGGTATTAAAAGACAACTTACAGTCCCACATACGCCTCAACAAAACGGTGTCGCAGAGAGGGCAAATCGTACCTTAGTGGAGATGGCCAGAGCTATGCTTATGTATTCCGGTTTGTCAGAAAATTTTTGGGCTGAAGCAATAAGAACTGCAGCATATATTCGCAATCGTACAGTTACCAAAATTCTTTGTGATAAAACACCATTTGAAATGTGGACCAAAATTAAGCCAACAGTAGCTCATCTAAAAATTTTTGGTGTTAAAGCAATTGTGCTGGATAAAACATCTTCAAGAAAATTCGCTCCAAAAGGTATTGAGTGTATTATGATTGGCTATAGCGAAGAGAGCAAAGCATACAGATTATACAATCCATCAACTCGTAAGGTAATAATCGCCAGAGACGTTATATTTTTGGAAGATGCACTTGATGATTATAAATCTAACGGAAGTCTAGATGACGTATTTACGATTTACTGCAATGAAGCTGAACAAAAGGAATTATTATTAGAGAATGACAGGCATGCTGATCAAGAAAATATTACTTCAGTGAATGAAGCTGCAATTTTAGAAGAACAAGAAAATGATGAAATAGATTGTACTAATCAAGAAGGAGTAGATGCAAAACCAACAGTCAAGATTGGACCGGGTAGACCTAGAATTATTAGAGACGGATCAAAAGGACGTCCAAGAAAGGTATATAATGAGATTCATGCTTTGAATAAGTGTATAATTGAAGCTCCTGAAAATGTCGAAGATGCCTTAAATGGGCCATATGCAGAGGAATGGCTAAATTCTATGCAAATGGAATATGACTCGTTAATAAAAAATAAAACGTGGGAACTATGTGATCTCCCAAGTGATCAATCAGCGATAGGATGTAAGTGGGTATATGCCGTAAAGAGAAATAAAGATGGTGGTGTACAAAAATTAAAATCTCGACTAGTAGCGAAAGGATGCAATCAACGTTACGGTATTAATTATCATGAAACTTTTTCACCAGTAGTACGTTTTTCTAATATAAGACTGGTAATTGCATTGGCGGTAGAACACAATATTCATCTCCATCAAATGGATGTTTCGTCTGCATATCTCAATGGTGAGTTACATGACACGGTTTTTATGAAACAACCACAATGTTTTGAAAACAAACGGTATCCTAATAAAGTTTTGAAACTAAAAAAGTCTCTGTATGGCTTAAAACAAAGTAGTCGTGAGTGGAATTCGAAACTAAACGACGTTTTAAAAGGATTGGGTTTTAATCCATGTGTGAGCGATCCATGCATCTATATCAGAAATGAAAAGGGAATCTACAGTATAATAGTAGTATACGTGGACGATTTGATCGTTGGTAGCTCATCATTATTTGAACTAGAGAAAACCAAAAGGTTGATTGGTGAAAATTTTGAAGTTGTAGACGGTGGTAAATTATCATATTTTCTCGGAATGGAATTCGATCGTGAAGGTGATCTTGGAGCAATTACAATCTCCCAAAAACAGTATATATTAGATATGCTTCATCAATACAAAATGGAGAATTGTAAAGAAGTAGCCACTCCATTAGATCCAGGATACCAAGTAAATTGCTCAAACGAACACTGTAGAAAAGTGGACAAAACTAACTATCAGTCAGCCATCGGTGTTTTAATGTATTTGGCGTTGTCTACACGACCTGATATTATGTTATCGGTCATAAAATTGGCGCAGAGAAATTGCGATCCACACGTGGAACATGAAGCAGCCTATAAGCACATATTTAGATATTTAAAGAAAACTGCTGATTTTAAACTGCATTATAAGAAATCTGGAAAACCAGTTGAATGTTTTGCTGATGCAGATTGGGGTGGTGATGCTGGAGATAGAAAATCAATTTCGGGATACACATTAACAGCGGCGGATTGTGTATTTTCATGGAGCGCTAAAAAGCAAAATATTGTTTCACTAAGCAGTACTGAAGCGGAGTATGTTGCAATATCAACAGCAGCAACAGAAGTAGCTTATGTGAGAAAACTTTTACGAGAATTAAATTTCCCAATAAATGGTCCGATGACAATATACAATGATAATCAAAGTGCTCAGTGCCTAGTGAAGAATCCAACATATCATCCTAGAAGTAAACACATCGGAATAAAATATCATCACATTCGCGATATGCACTCCAAGGGCGAAATTGATGTAAAGTTCATGCCAACTGATGAGATGATGTCGGATATATTGACGAAAAATTTATGCAGAATAAAACACTATAAATTTAGTAATTGTATGGGTTTATATTAAAATAATTTTGAAATTTGAAATATTATGAATTGTTTTGAGAAGGAGTGTTGAAAATAAGACAACACAATTCCTTAATATTAAGTAAGCAACCCACATACACATAACCATGTCTATTTGAATTGTCTTCTTTATCGTCATATTTACTTTTAAGAATTAGTTCTAAGAAACAACTTGTACAATAAAGTTCTACTTTTATTTAGCGGTTTGTGTGTTTCATTTTAAATATTCAAGAAAAACACAGACCATAAATAACAGCGAGTACTTTTCTTTAAGTTTCTGCCACATTAAATTATCATTTAAGGAACTAAACCCTTTTTGTCAAATGTGTATTTGTAAACTAAAGTCAGCAACAGTCTCGTTTTGTCTTAATATTTTCACATCATTGTAAGTAAAAGTTACTTAGGGAATTTTTTTATTACGTTAAACATTGCATTTACAAAAATTTATGTAGTATTAAAGTTTCTTCTTCTTACTCAATATAACCCAAAAGAACTATTCCGACAAATGGGTTTATTTAAAATCAATAGTCATAATAAAATCTAAAAATTTTAAAATGTGGGCAAATTTATGGTTAGGAAGTAAATTAGCTCAAAATACTCACTGTTTTTAGACAATTTGACTCTTATTGATATAAGTGTAAAGTAGAAATAAGGGAATTAATAAAGGAATACGATATTGGCCAAATGTCTTTCTCTAGCACATCGGCATATTTGCAATCTTTTCTCAAAATTTCCAAGCACATTTTGCAAACAAGATTCCCTTAACACGCTAGGTGCCCCTGTAGGCTAGTAGGTAGTGTACTAGCTTGTAAGTATGGGGTTGTGGGTTCGATTCCCCACCAAGGCCTTGTTTTTTTCACTACAAAAACTGACTGTCGGTGGGGCTGCTCAGCGATGAAGGCATAGTCACTGGTGGCTGTGCTGCCTTTTATACGGCAGTTAATTTCCGACTATCCTTCTACTTTCACCACCTGTTTCATCTATTCTCTATCCCTTTCCTAAAGAATGTAGCACGGTACTTGACTAAATAGGCATGTTTGCCTGAAGTGCTACTTCTCTTTTAAAACAAAAAAATAACAGCGCCGAATTTCATCTTTCAGAACGTGTCAGTTGGTTGTTAATTGCTCACAACAGCTAATTAACATCAAATCAAATCAAAAAATTACGCGACTAACAAAATTCTCATTCAAAAACTAAACTATTTGGTTGGCTGTGTGGCTTGTAACATCGTCTCGTTGAAACCGTTTACCGATGTCAACATTAGCCTATCGTGGCTTAAAAAAATTGGTTATCAAAATTTAGTAGCGCAAAGAATTCACAGTGACGACGTTTTCTTGCTCAGTTTGGAACAAAAATGGGCCTGTGATAACATCTGGCCATAAACCGCACTATAAGCTCATACGTAATAAGTTTTACATCTGTACTTAGCAGTGTAAGCCATAACCAGATGGTGGATCAATCAAGCCACTGTGGATGAAATGTAGCGTCATCCTCGCCCTAGAAGGCCTTCAGATACGTATATCCTCCGGTCACTCATAGTTGAAACTTCAGAAACTCGAATCAGGCCACAGTCTTCACTCCTTACTGAAGAGTTGAAGACTATCCAAATCCTGGTTCAGAACGCATGAAGCCTAATATAATTTAAAAACACGAAGGCATTCATGCTCACTGTACCTGGACCATTCATTGTATTCATTGTGAAAGACACGACCCACAAACTCTAACGAGGGCCTCGAAACACAAAACCACCACGATACTCCCAAAGGGCCGACCTGAATAGTCAGTCAGAGAACAGCTAAAAGGCTAAAGAGACAAATAGCTGAACTTTGAGGCTTCACTGATTCCCGTGGAAATATAGTGGAATTCTTCAGTTGGCTCCTGCTAGCCTATTAGGGGACTGGCTCAAAATATATAAATGTGCCTCCGGGAGGGAACCGCATCATACGGCCACTTTCTTTGGATATAATGGTTTTACCAGCACTACTTGCTTATTTTGTAAGCCTCATGTGGGAATATTTTTTGTTTGTTTGCAAGCCCGCTTAATTGACTTAATTGGCTTCTACCCTTAAAATCATTTTTGTGGAAAAATGCGTTATTTTCGTTCAGTGTTTCAAACAGCCAATTCACAACACTTTGCCACCAGCAATAATCGAACGGCTTTAGTTTTTGAATAACTTAAACTTTATAAACCTAAAGTTGAAGATCTTTATGCAAAACGTTGCGCAGACTGATCGCCAATTATTGCCAACGTCGACGAATTGATGTCCCAGACTCTTTCTCAATACTTTGCTGTACAGAGGTTATGTTTGCTTCACTATGCCCGCTGCGAGAGTATTGTTTTGGTCTTATGCCAGCAACAATACTGTGAGGCTTCAATTTTGCTAATAAATTATGAACAGCCATCTCAGTAGGAGGTGAATAAGCTGATCAAATTTTACGCAGCAATACAGCGAATTTTTCACCATTTTGATAGTAAATTTTCACAATCAGGAGGAGTGCCTAAAATCTCCTATTTTCTTACATGACAGCCCAATTCTTGACATTTAATCAATTGACACACTTTAATTTGAACGTTCCTGATTTTTCTTATCGTTGCCATATTTAATATCCGGATTTATGGCTGCCATACTGGATGTCGGTTTTTCTTGTGACTGTCATATTTAATGTCAGGTTATCTCGTTTTTTATTGTGGCTGTCATATTTTATGTTGGACTTTTTTGGTTTTCCTTATGGCTGTCACACTGGATGTAGCACTTGGTGGGTTTTTCTTAAAACTCTCATATTTAAGCTAGACTTTCTTTGATTTTCTTATCACTGGTTCTCTTTATAGCTGCTTACTGGTGACTGACGACTTTCTTCGTTTTTCAAAAGGATGTCATATTTAATATCGCACTTTCTCCATTTCCTTATGGCTGCCATATTTTATGTCAGAATTTCTTGGTTTTTTTTATGGTTGCCATATTTTATGTCAGACGCTCTTGGTTTGTCTTAAGGTTGCCATATTTTATGTCAGACTTTCTTGGGTTTTTTTATCGCTGCCATATTTTATGTCAGACTTTCTTGGTTTCTCTTATAGCTGCTACAAAGGACATCGGACTTTCTTAGTTTTTTTATGGCTGCCGTATTTTATGTTAGACTTTCTTGGTTTTTCTTATGGCTGCCAGATTTTATGTCAGACTTTCTTGGTTTTTCTTACGGCTGCCATATTTTATGTCAGACTTTTTGGCTTATCTTTTGATTGCCATAGTTTATGTCAGACTTTCATGGTTTTTTATATGGCTGCCACATTTTATGTCACACTTTCTTGGTTTTTTTTATCGCTGCCATATTTTATGTCAGACTTTCTTGGTTTCTCTTATAGCTGCTACACAGGACATCGGACTTTCTTAGTTTTTTTATGGCTGCCATATTTTATGTCAGACTTTCTTGGGTTTTCTTACGGCTGCTTTTTTTGTGTGAGACTTTCTTGGCTTTTCTTATGGCCGCCATATGTTTTGTTGGACTTTTTTGGTTTTTCTTATGGCTGCCAAATTTTATGTCAAACTTTCTTGGTTTTTCTTACGGCTGCCATATTTTATGTCAAACTTTTTGGTTTGACTTATGGTTGCCATATTTTATATCAGACTTTCATAGTTTTTTATATGGCTGCCACATTTTACGTCACACTTTCTTGGTTTTTCTTATCGCTGCCATATTTTATGTCAGACTTTCTTCGTTTCTCTTATAGCTGCTACACAGGACATCGGACTTTCTTAGTTTTTTTATGGCTGCCATATTTTATGTCAGACTTTCTTGATTTTCTATATTGCTGCCATATTGGATATCAGACTTTCTTAGCTTTTATCACGGCTGCCACATGTTATATCAGACTTTCTTGGTGTTTCTTATGGCTGCCGTATTTTATGTCGGACTTTTTTGGTTTTCTATATGGCTGCCATATGTTATGGCGGACTTTTTTGGATTTTCTTATGGCTTCCATATTTTATGTCAGACATTCTTGGTTTTTCTTATCGCTGCCATATTCTATGTCAGACTTTTTTGGTTTTTCTTATGGCTGCCATACTGGATTTAAGACTTTCTTTGATTATCTTATGTCTGCCTCATTTTATGTCAGATTTTCTTGGTGTTTCTTATGGCTGCCATATGTTGTGACAGACTTTCTTGGTTTTGCTATATGGCTGCCATATGTTGTGACAGACTTTCTTGGTTTTTCTATATGGCTGCCATTTCTTATGCCAGACATTCTTGTCTTTTCTTACGGCTACTATATTTTATGTCAGACTTTCTTGGTGTTTCTTATGGCTGCCATATTTTATGTCAGGCTCTCTTGGTTTTTCTTAGAGCTGCCATATTTAATGTCAAAATTTCTGGATTTTTCTATATGGCTGCCATATTTTCTGTTACACGTCGGCAATCTTAATAATAAGTTGAAACATTGGACGCTAAAAATAGATACATGCGGGGAGAGATTAGATTATAAAAGGCTACAGAAACCACTAAATGAGTTTCATAGCGAAATATTTTGAACGTGGCCTCGCATTATCGATAGTGGTACTATGCAGTAACAGTTGGAGGGAAGATTAACATTATTAGAAATACATTGAGCATTCATATAATATGATTCTGCAGAATAAACCACACACACACACAGCCGTTACTTCTCTAACTAACTATATTTAAAAAAAGTATCACAAAGATTTAGTGATAAAAATGTTTCTAGTTTTTATTAGACTCCTGCATATCAGTCCTTTAGTTATTGTGTAAAGCATATCAAATGCATCATAATTTCAAAAACGAAAAACCTTGATATTTATATCAGGTCTATAAATACTTCAATTTACTGAGTCCATTTAATTTTTATTTATATATTTTATACCTTTAGCGCAATATTATTTTTGTATACAAGATTTTATAAACACAATACAATCCCAACTCCTGTTTTTTCTGTAGTGAAATTTTAATTACAAAAAAAAATTATTTTTATACTAAATTTGCCTTTTTTCATTAACCTTTTTCTTTTAAATCAAGTGAAATTTATGTTTCACTGGCCATTTTAACGCAGCTTAAAACAATTTGAAAAAAAAAAGAAATAACCCATTAACACGCATCAGCCTACGGAAAGTACAGTAAAAATCCCAAAAGACACAAAAAATTCGTTAAACAAATGCTTAATAACAAGTGATATTTTTAAAGTCAAATGGGTCAGGATTTAAGTTACTGAAACAGAGATTAATTTCATTGCCTACAAAAAAGGGAAAATAAAATAAAATAAAATAAAATGTTTAATTAAAAAGTTGTAATTAAAACAAAACCTTAACATGAGAACGTATTTGTGCTTGATTCCTAACCAACATACGCCTTTGTATCTGTTACAGCAATTTGAAATTAATTTAAGCAACGACAGCAATAAGTAATCCTTAAATAAATATTGAATTTTTGCAATATCCTGTTGGAAAGGAAATGTGTTTTTTTTGTTGTTGCTGTACGAAAAAATAAAATTACGTGCTTGTTTCGTTAAATAATACTTAACCGGAATACTAAACATTTTGTTTAACATTAAAAAACATTAATTTTAACTAAACATTAAAAATGAGTACTTTTTTCAATCAGGTAGATTTTGGTAAACGTATCATGTGTGTAGCAAAGTAAAGTACTTTTCAAATAAAAAGATTTAGAAAAAAGCTAAACTCTATTATAAACTACTCTGGATAAAAGCTACATTTAAAAAAATTGTTTATAAAAACGTTTCCATTATATAAAGTACTTTTTATAAAAATTATTTTTTATTAAAACTACCTTTTAGGGAAAGTACCTTTTATAAAAACTAGCTCAATCTTTTTTAAAACAAATACCTTTTATGAAAACTAAGTTCAATAAAAGGTAACGTTTATGCATATTACCCTTTATAAAAAAAGTACCTTTTAAAAGCGTACTTTTTTTAGTACCTAATTTACAAAGTTACTTTTTTAAAAAAGTTTTTTTTTGAATTATGAACGAAAAAAATAATGTTTAATAAAAAGCATTTTATAAGCAGTAATATTTCAAAAAGTACCATATATAAAATCTTTATATTAAAGTTAAAAAACAAGAAAAAAATGGCACCATAATCATGGACCCCTATTAAAGTTAAGTTCTCTTAAAAGTTATTATTAACCTTTATAATACTACTGTAGTCAGAAATATAATATATTTTAAGTTAAACCAGCTTTCATGGGATAAAATCTCAAAAAGAAAAAATACAGGCTGTGCACTGTTGGTTTATAATTTTTGATTAAATGAAAGAGAATAGATCTTACACAGATAAATGTTTTACTTAATGTCGACAATTATGTATAGAATACCTTTGTTAGCCTCACAAATGCGAGCGCTTTTGAGCATATTTTTCATTACCAGCTCATAAATTTTACGCGATATTTCATTAGTTTTAAGACGAATATTTTGTTTGAGTTGCTCAAGCATTTCTGGTTTGTTTGCATAAACAAACAGAAGTCCAGAGCAGTCAAATCAGGCGAACGTGAAGGCCAATCAACATCACCATGAATAACCTGTCGTAGAAAGAGGATTCGCAGTAATTCCATCGTAATCCTGGCTGTAAGCGTTGCGGTACTATCTTGTTGATACCACATGTTAACCAAGCCCGAAGCCTGTAATTGTGGCATTAAAAAGTTTTCTATCATATCACGATATCACTTCCTATTCACAGTTACCGTTACGTCATTTTCATTTTCAAAGAAGTAAGATCCAATATTTCCTTCTGAGCAAATTGCGCATCAGACTATCAGTTTTAATGGATGCAAAGGTGACTGTTAAATAATTTGAGGGTTTTTTATTCCCCAGAACCGACTATTCTGTTTAGGCACATATCCACTCAAATAAAAATATGCCTCGTCACTTATTATGATTTTTTTATGAAAATCAGGATTGTCATGGGGGAGCTGTAACATCCTGTTGGCATACGGACGGCAGCGTTAATGATCTTGTAGAAGAAGCTCTTGTGTTAGCAGAATCTTATGTGGAAACAAATGCAAATCCTTGCGGAAAATTGTGGTCAAAGAAGACCCAGCTCCTGAGCACGGCGTCGAATAGAGGTTGATGGATTGTTATGAACAATTTCTTGAGCAGCAGTAATGTTTTCAGGCGCTCTTGCAGTAGGTTATGGTCCATGTTTGGGCTTATCACTAACAGACCCTCTTCCTTCAAAATCATTCACTAAACGATAAATGGCGCATTTTGTTGGTACTTTGTTTCTTAAAAAAATTTCACGTCTCATCGTTCTCATCCTCACAGTAATCGATGATTGATTTCGATAAGATGTTTTAACGATTAAAACACTTTAGTTTACTAAATATTTTACCTCAATAAATTGGCCAGGTGTCCACTTCACGACTGCCAAGTATGAACAGTAAAGTCTAGTGTTCTCTAAAATAGCGGCACAGACAAAGTAGTATACCTTCCCGGCGGTCACGCTGGCTAATTGTATAACAAAATAATAATAATCAAGTAGATGATTTTATTCTTTTGCTTATTTTAATGAGTAGGAAGAGAAAACAACAAACACAAGAAACATTTGTGCAAATAGTGAAAAAACAAAGTTGATAAAACAAATTTTTCGATAAAGTCAGTACTAAGTCAGTGAAACACAACTTTAGTTAGTTTTAAATTCGAAAGAGACTTTTCGAATTTAAATATAATTTTACTTGTTGAAAGTATATAAAATAAAACCAATAGTGGAACAAAATTATGCTTTACAACATGTAAAAAATAATTTACTTATGACTTTAATTATGAATAAATATCTTTAGATTTATCAAAATTACATTAATAAAAAGTACTATACGTTACAGGTACTATTTGCAAAAATGCACAAAATATGAAATGAGTTTACTATTATTTGATAAATTTTATAGTTTTTTAAACGATCTTTTTTATCTTGAATACTATTATTATTATTATGTGTTATTATTATTATTATTATTTTTATTATTTATAATCTTACTAGTTTTATTAACAAATTTATTTTTATTGCTTTTATAACACGTTTCATTCCTTATGCCTTTTCCCTGGCCCTACTTAAATTCAATATTCTTTTGGAGCCAACAAAAGATTGTCTATAAAAACTAATCGTCATAAACATGGAAATAAATCGTTAGCATTCGTTTTATTGACTTCAATATTTCAATAAGAAGTAATAAAAAAAACATGTTTTTAGCAATTTATATTTTTATTATACGTTTTATGAAGAAAGAGTAGTTCGTAACACACTTGAGAGAGATTTATGCAAACCTTCAAATGCTTTTTTGTTTAATAATTTGCGTATGAGTAATATTTATTGCAATTAAATAATACTCATACGCAGAGCATTCTATACAATTATAATGAAAAAAGTGTTTTAATTTTGGCTGTTAGATTATTTTCTGTGGGGATAAATGCCTAGTCTACGCCGCGCAGCCCGAAGCGAGAGTATGGAGAGTAACATTCGCCGCGTTATTGCCGATATACGGCAACAAATGTGGGAAAATGCATCGAAAATTTGACTTCTAGATTTGACTACATCCGAGCCAGTCGTGGTGGTCATATGATAGCAAACTATTTTTCGAATAAAGTAAATTTTAGCTCAATTAAAAAATAATTAATTTTTAAACCACTATATGAAACACCCTTTATAAATAATTAAAGCAAAATAATTAAGAAATATAGAAGAATAGAGAGGTAAGTTGTTTTTTATTTATTTTAGGAAAAATTACAGCATGTTGCTGGCATCATGTGTATAAACCAGAGTAGCGAAGTATTCACTCACTGTTCATAAATGTATGAATATGTACATTTCATTTTTTAGCCGCTTCTTCTCATACATGTTTGAGCGACTACAAATTATTTTGTGTTTTCTCATTTGTGAATGCGACGATTTATTTTTTTTCTTTCTATCCATAAGTGAAAAAATGAGAAACACACAAGTGTTCATTTTTGAATATTTACAATTTTGATAATTTTTCATAAATGAAAAGGTCTTAAAAATATGTGCGTTAAGCATTCGCGTACATAAACGCACATATTTGATAATGCGCAATTGTCGGCGTATGCAGGAAAAAAAATATTTTTTTTTATTTCTTTTAGAATATATTGCAATATTGTATTTTGAGTTAATATGTACCCATGTGTTTTTACTACATTTTACGGTAAACTGCGATCGTAGGTAGAACATTTTTTCACGTTCATTTATGAGAAATTTTATAAAATTTCAACGTTCATAAATGAACATGTACATTTATGAAAAATAACATTAATGAGAAGTAGCTAATTTATCATTTATCACATATGAATAAGACTAATAATTCTTGTTGTTCGCATTCATGTATGAAAATAACCAGAACATTTTTTGTTGTTCGTTTATGAGTGTGAAAAAAAAATATAAAATTTTAGATTTCTCATTTATGAAAAAATATCATGAATGTTGATTTTTGAATGTTCATAAATGAAAAAATCTGAACCCTGATATAAACATCAAAATGTTGCTGGGAACTATTTGTTTTGCCGACTGTGAAATAATATGAGCTGAATTAATTTCATGAGGACTTGAAAATAACAAACTTCACAAACAGTGTTGCATACTTAAGGCCCATAAAAAAGAAAAAATTTTTTTTCTAAAATGAACACGCGCTAATTGTTAATAAACTAATGAGCCTCGTCCTACTTTATTTATATAAATAAAAATAAAATGATGTCCATTACTAAGTGCATGATGACATGAGATTGCCTTGATAAATATCACTAATTTTCCGTTTGGAAATGTGTGTAATAGTGTGAAAACGGTTTTTATGGAAAGAAAAATTGGAAAAGTTGCTTCGGAAAAAACTGAAATTGTGTTTTCCTATGGGATTTGAATTAATTTTTTACTTCTTTATAAATAACGTTCAACCTTAGTACGAATAACGTCTTAAGTTTAGAAAATATGCAGAAACAAGTTTAATTGACCACGCCCATTTTTACGTCCACATGTACGAAATCAAATATGATTAAAATCTTATAAAAATAAAAATCTTTAACACAATTACAAACAACGAGTCGTGTCAACTGGTTACGAATAAATATGAACAATTAAATGCCCCTAATAATAGATGTGAACTGATTTCTTTTTTCTCTCCCGTATATAAAGAAGGGGCATGGGAAATAATGTGGTTAAATTAACATCCCTTAATTTTTATTATTACAAAGCTTTTGTTGATGACAACAATTAATTAAAAATATGTATGAAATCGTTTTTAATCTCACAAACTTCATCGAACAATAAAAATAAGATGATTTGATAACCTTCTCTTCTTCTTTTTTAAAACGTTTAAGAGTCTGATTCGAATAATTAAAAATTCAATTCAATTAGTATTTAATTATTTCCTCACTTACAAATAAAAATGCAAAAAGTAATTAAATAAAATTTGTATTTAATTAAATAAATTAAATAAATTTCTTCAGCTTTCCATAGGAAAGCGAAATATCGAGAAAAATAAAATCGTTAAATTATTTAAAAGACCGTTAAAAGATTAGTTCATATTTAATTAAATTTAAAAAAAGGTCGAATAAAAATAAATGTAATAAAATTTCTATATTAAAAAAAAATCTGTTAATATAGTGGTAATAATGCATGTTTAAATATGCAAGTAATAAAAATCGATTTTATCTATAGCGTGTGTATGTGTGTGTGTTTGTGTGGTGGATTGCAAACCTTGGAAGCAATATTTCAATTATTAATTTGAAACCTTCATTTGTGCAATCATTCGTAGCTACTAATCTTGTTATAATGCATGAAGTGTTCATCGGCTTATCGGTATATTAGATAGGAAATTTTGAGTTTGAAAATTAAAGAGAATTAAAAATAATTATAATAGATAATATAAAAAGTGTTGAGGATGGCTGCTATAGATGAAAATAAATTTGTTTGTAAGATAGCAATATTCTTTAATTGTAACTTTATTCCTTTTAATAAACTTTGCATTATTTTGAGTTCTTTTATGGCGAAATAATAAAACAGCACTTTAGACAGTCAAAATAAATTAAACGATTTATTCACTTTCAATACACACATAAAATAAACAGGGTGGCAACTTCACCGCTGCAACGTCTAAAAGCTACTTTACTATTTTGCTGTTTTCATTTAACGATGTTTCAACTTGAATTTTTCCGGCAAGTGGTGCTTATATAGCTGTTTTAAGCCGTGGTCCTATATACAAGAATATTCTACTTTAACATCATGCCATATTGTTGTTGCTATTATCATTCACTTAAGGCGTCTGCTTGGCTGTGTGTTTTGTTTTTGTTACGTATTAGTTGTTTTTGTTTTCTGTTGAGGGTGTATTTAACTCCCGCCCAATATTTGCGTTATCAGAAGATCCAACGGATTTAAAAGCTCTAACTCCCGGCCATTTTCTAAAAGGGGCTTCTTTGATGGCGTTTCCCGAATACACGATTGAGAATATGTCTCTCATCAATAGGTGGGAGAGGCTAAAGGCCATTCAAAATCAGTTTTTTTTTCGATGGAGGGAAGACTATCTCAAATCATTGCATAGGAAATTTAAATGAAAGAACTCGATTCCAAATGTGCAAGTAGGGGATTAAAGGATTAATGGACTTGCAACTTTCGCATGAATGGCGATTGGGTAGAATAGAAAAGACCTACCTCAGCGCGGATTGCAACGTGCGTATTGCTAATGTCCGCATAACATCAGGAACAATAACTCGGCCCATTGTCAAACTTTGCTATCTGCCAGTTCTGAACGATAAAATGTCTGACTCATCGTTGGACGTTGCTGCATAGTATTTCTAGTCGCTGCACATAGTCCTCATTTAAACCCCACTCATGCATTTATTTCTAAAATTAACTCTATCCTTATATTGCTATTACCCATATATTGTCAGTATTGGCATATTTCTCTATTTTCTAAAATTTAAAGCAGGGCGCTATAGATCAACCTCTACCTTTTTCAAATTACAATATTAATGTGTTATTTTTTCAATAGAAATAACAGAAGATGGGCCACAACGCGACAAACCAAAAGTCGTACGACACAACGACGTTTACAGCGCCATAATCCGGACATCTAGAAATGTGTGCTATGCAACCGATATCAACCCCTGCGATTTTGTGTAAAATTTCTCGGAAAGAGAAGACGTGGTAGAGGAGCACGTATACTATGTGAACTGCCTCGCCAAAAGCCACGACCTACGAAGCTGGACATCACTGGATATGTGCAGAAAGTACGACAAGTTCCACCACACGCTGCTCCACCAACGAAGTCTGCCTCCCAAGAAGACGAAGGTTCTTACACCCAAGATAAGACAGAAACGAAAGAGAGCAAAATCGTCAATACTGATTACATTTCCTTTACTTATTTACATTTACCTTTGAATTGTTAACGGTAAATATAAGTATACGAATCTTTATTATTATTGTGAATTAATTTTGCCTTAGTGCTTAACGTAAGAAAGTGGAGAGTTGTTCACATGTTTTGAATGATGAAAAAAAGATTTCCGTTTTTTTTTAAATAAAGTTCGTATCGTCGCTCGAATGACATACGAGTTTTTCTCCTAATCAAGAAATTAAGCTGAAATTTGGTTGTATAATTTTATTAAATATTTTATATCATTAAATTGTTTATATCAAGAGCATATATAGACACGGCGCCTAGGTTCCAGTTCACATAATTAAACAATGGCCCTAAATTATTCATTTATCTTATTTCGTAGAATTTCTTATAAGCTTCATTTTTTTATCTTATAAAATACACAATAGGTAATTTCATTTAGGTTTTTACTGTTAATAATAATTTTATTTTTAAACTTAAGGGAAACAGCTTCATATTAATAATGAAGTTTTTGAAATAATTTTTTTAAAGAAATTTCTTGTATTAAATTAGTTTGTTTCTCTAGACACACTGCGTGCATTTTTCTATTTAAATTTATAGATCATTATTTTTTGTTAATTACCACAAGTCACTCTTCACTAAAACTTTGTAGTAAATAAGATTTTATAAGACTACTTCTGAAGCAAATGACGAAAAATCGTGACTGTATGGGATTAGCAAGCTTCAAGGGGAGCCCTTGGGACTTTAGTTTTGAAATTATTACAGAAGGTGGAACCAAAAAATTATGAAAATTAAAAATTATGAAGTGATATTCATAAAAAAAAATTATTTCTTATACTGTTATCTGTTATCTACTACAACACTAAATGTAATTAAGAAAAATTAAATTAAAGGACAAGATCAGCAACAATTACAATTTAATTTTATAGTACTAAGAATAAATAAAAGTACATACTCCCTGAAGAAGCCGGGAAATACCGGCGAAACGTAGGAGAAAAAAAGATTTAAATTTTTTTCAATCTTACTCTAATGATCGACCAGTATAGCCGAGTTAATAGGACAATACAACATAAATTAAAGGACGTATGAATAGGGATCTTGCTAAATTTGAATTACCTTTTTATCAGCTAGAGAAAATGATATTAAAGGGTGTTTTAAAAGTGCTTGAGTTTATTTAGGTTAAGTACTTTTATTTAGTACCAAATAAAAGTACCAAAAAAAAAACAGAAAAACACTAAAATCTTTAATAAAAGAGTATCCCAATAATCACAAAGTTTCAATATAAGGGGCCTAGTTAAAGGGTGGGCCTGTGGCTTATTTTTAACGTGTAGAGCTTTACTTGAGTTTAGGAGCTGTTGTGTTCGCTTTAACATGTCCGTTTTAAGTACCAAAAAAAAATTTTGAAATAAAAGAGCGTGTAGCGAGATGAATTAATGTTTAAGTACCTTCATGTCCGATTTATCATTAGGTACTAAAAATTAAAAATTAATTTTTAATAAAAAGGTGTAACAATAGTGGCGTAATTTTGCTTTAGTACCTTCATCTCTGCTTAATCAAAAAAAAAAAAAAGAAAGCTGCAATTAAAAGGTATCCCAATTATCACAAAATTTTAATGCATGGGGATTTGCTTGCATAAACAAATTAATGTAATTAAAGGCGCTGCCCATAAAGGCCTTTAGCTTAAGTTTAAGTAGCTTTATTGACGCTAAATCTTTAAGTACCAAAAAACAAACTGTAATTAAAGGGTATCCTAATAATAACGAGTTTTTAACGTACGTAGGTCACGTACGAAATTAAAAGGTGTGCCAACAGTGATGTCATTTTAACATACGCAATTTTACTTAAATTTAGATATAGTTATGTCCGCTTTATCATGTCATCTTTAAGTACTAAAAAAAATTTTTTTCGAAATAAAAGGGTATATAGCGACTTGAAATAATGTATATGGCTTTAATTTTAAACCGTAGCAGTTAGATATTTAACACTCAAATATGTCTGCTAATAAAAAAAATCCTTTTCACACTACACATAAAAAAATAAAAGAGAAATCGGTGAAGTCCTGAGCAACGGACCATAATTTATTTCTATTTATATAAGATTATTCGTAAGCCACCGTCGCTATATGTTTTAGCTTAAATAAGAGTGAAGATTTAGAAAAAGATAAAGATTTGTATAAAATATGTGGCTAAAATCCATTAAATGAAATTAGCCAAGAATTAGAAAATATTAAAATAAAATCTTAATTATAAAAATTAATTATGAATTTTAAAATTTAAAAAAAAATTAAGAGAATACGAGCATATTATCCCTTTGCTTGTTGGTCTTTTATTTTTAATTTTAATAATTTAATTTAAATATTAGTTAAATCATTTTAATGCAAAATGACAATTGACCATTTTTAGAAAAGAGTGTGGCGTAACCGTGAATATCATTTATCGGATGTAAATAATAATTTTGTTTCACCTTTTAAAAAAATATTGCAAAAATAATTATTTTATTATTTTAAAAAATTTTTTAAATAGGTTTTTACAGTTCCAAAGGATAAAAAAGTAATACCACAATTTTGCTGCAATTGATAGATGGGATAACCTAGCTACCTTTGCAGTTATAATAGTTAGATTTTTTTTAACTTTAACCGTAAAAATACTATCATTGCTGCCAAAATAGAAAATACGAAAAACTAAAGAGTATTCTAAAATTAATGTTTTTTTTCAAAAAAAAAAATATAATTACTTCTTGGATTGTGTTATAGAACTCAGGACAAATTGTACGTATGCAACATTATGTTTGCTATAGGAACTAATATTAAAAAAAATTTAGCTTGAATGGTGTGCCAATACTGACATTATGTTTAAGAATCAACTCTTGTTTTCGAATCTAAGTTTATTTTGAAAAAAAATACAAAATTGTAAAAATATCACTAAAAGGGGTGTTTCTACAACTTTAAATTACCAACCTAAGTAGGCAGTCATTAAGAACTTATTAAGTCAGGGTAAGCATAATGACCCACACTATTAAAAAAGTGAAAAGAAATAAATTTAAAAATTAAAAGGCGGTTCCATAGAAACTGTGATTTTGACAAATATAGTTTACATTTCAAAACGTTATAAGTAAATTAAATTAAAATTATCACGCAGCCTAGAGTGATAAGTCCGCTATAATGATAAGTATAAAAAATCAAAGTCTAAGGTGCCCCTACAGTCACGTGATTTTTTTTTTATTCGTAATACACCTGCACTCGATATTTATAAAAACAAATAAACAAAAAAATAGTTTAAGTTGAAAGTCGTCCTTATTTTTGAACATCAATTGACAGATATTTTAGTTTAATTAACATTTAAAAATTTTAAAATAAAACTGAAATACAACGAGGGTTTCTACAGTTATATTATTTTGACATATATGTCTTTAGATATTCGTAGCAGAGAGACATTAATCACTTATACAAGGTATAAATAAATACGTTCCCTATAAAACAATGTCAAGAATAAATTTTAAAATTATTAGGGGTTACCATGGAAATCGTGTGTTTAACATAGGTATGGTTTTTCACAGAGCGCTAAGCGCTAAATCCGCTGAATAGACTAGTAAATACGATGAGATTTATGCAGTGCTCTCATAAAATTATTAATTTTCTTTTTGACTGGTGATAGACTAACACTTTAATTTATAAAAAAAAAAATAATTAAAACATAAAAATAAAAATTAAAGGGTGGTGCATAAATAGTACTTCCTCGTTTATGTGCGAATTCAATTCACTTATAGCAGTTTTAGTACATTACTTTAATTAATGTTGTTGATTTAATTGTTTTAATGAGGTTTTTAGGAGTTTTTTTTTTTGGCTATGAAACTGCGTTAGTACCTCTTAATTAAAAGAAATTCAAAAAGTTAGGCAACTTACAGCTGAATTAGTTGAAGCAACTTTAAATAAGCAAAAACAAAAATTAATATTCCCAGCTGTCATTTACAGAAAAAATCTTTCTAAATTTATTTGCTGCAAGGACAGCTTCGTCTGCGGAGTAGCGTCCTATGAAATGTGCGAAATATAAAACAATCAAAATAGGATAGTTGGCCAACTAGAATTAAAAATCAATTTTGACAATTCCCTACTCTAACTCTGTGTAGAAATACAGGAAGCCAGCCAGCTTTGGCGACAAAAGCGCTTCAATGAGACCACATTACAATTATTCCGTAACTACGAGTATAATCCTTTGCAGTGAAATCTTGGCCAGCGCTGAAAAATCCATTTTAGAGCTGCTCGGCCGCATCCAATAAAAGGCCAAGAGGCTCATTGGGGACAGTAAGGTATTCGACTCTGTCGATTCTCTAAGGCATCGACGCAATGTATGTCGTATTTCTTGTTTTAACGTTACTACAATGGTAGGTGCTCTTGTTCCCCTTATTCGCACGTTTTTGTGTTAAACTCGCTTTTCGGTGAGAGGACATCCATTCGTTGTTAATTGGCCAGTAAATAGCACTAATTACAGGGAAAATTCCTTTTTAAGCAGAACAGTTCGTATGTGGAATGAACTTCCTCCAGGGGTCTTTCTTGTCTCTTAGTCGAATGCCCACAAACACTACTACCTCTATCCTGCTCCTCACCCACAAAAAATTAAATTTTTTTTTTTAAATTAAATAAATAAAAATTTATGAACACAATAAAATATTTAAAATTTAATTTTTATTTATTAATAAAAACAAATGTAAAGCTTAGGAATGACCCTAATGATTAAACATGAATTAGAATTTTTTTTGGTCTTTAAAATTTTACGAAGGTTAAAAAGTTGCCAAGAGATTTTTTATATATAATTTGTTTTTTTTTTATTCAAAAACAACGAAATTTATTAAAATATAAAAGAAAAATGAGCAAATACTTATACCTAAAAATGATTTTAACACAAAAAAGAGAAAAACAACAAAGTAATCACCTGTACTCAAGGTCATGTTTCAACCATTTATTTACTGCTGGCCAAGTGCTACAACGTAGTTTGTTTTATTTTATTTTATTTTCATTGCCTTTTTTTTATTCTGTTTTATTTTTAAGCATAATTTTTTTATATATTTTTTATGTATTAATTTTGAAACAAAAAATTTTTTATTTTAAAAAAATTCATTTATTTAAATTTTTTTCATAAAGAAAAAATATTCAATATTCAAAAAGTTGTTAGAATTTTTAAGCAGCCACTGTAGAAATTTGAGTATAAATTGAAATAAATTATAATTTGTTATTGTTTTTTTTTTGCTTAGGTATTCAAAAAAGTTTCGTTTTAGTCTTTTTTAATTTCTAAATAATTTAAAAAATTTTTATTAACCAACATTAAATTTTGTGAATTATTTTTTTGTTAAATTTTTAATTACGGAAAATTTTTAATTTTTTTTGTAATTTTAAAAAGTAAATTTAGTACTTTTGTAGGAACAGCTTTAGTATACACTATTGGCCACTAACACAATCCAAGTTAACCACTTCTGCCTGCCTGCCTGCCTGTAGGTCATATACAAATACAACTATAAACTCTATACATTTCTAAGCATTCTTTACAATTTTGTAATTTTTTTGCTTAAGAATTTTTTAAATTTATTATTTTTTGTTATTTGTTGTTGTATTAAAAAAAATTTATTTTTTTTTTTAATTTTTTTATTAAACAGAGAATTGTTTGATTTAAGAGGATACGCGCTTTCTAACCTAAACTTACAACGGCTCAACTCGAACTGTGCTTACAGTCTAACGATTTCCTTTCAATGTTACACAAACTCACTTTTAACTGTTTTTATTTATTCCCGTTTTAGTGTTATGCGATGTTTATTTTCTTGCTCTCATTTCTGTTTTACTCTTTGCATAATGTTTCTATGTTTTTTGATTTCCTTTGCATATTTTTATGTTTGATTTTTATTTAAACGTTTCTTCCTGTAATTGTGTGCGTTAGAAATTACTTTCATTTTCAAGTAAATTCTCCCTCATTTCCATCTATATAAACACACAAACACATACACACACACACATATACATACAAAAACTGTTTAAAACTTGTAGAATGGTGGTAAATTTACAGCGTCGTGTATGAATTTTCTTTCTTTTCCTTAGTCACCTGTTTAATTTGGCAAAGACATTTGATACGTTAACAATCTCCTACCCTATACCCCCCCTCCCTTAACAGTATAATGAACAGTTAGTTCTATCCCTACATTAATAAATTTTATGCAAAATAATAAAATCTGCTTACGTTCCGCATGTGGTAATATGGGTTGGCAATGTTGGTCTTTGTGTGCGTAGAAGCAACAGCCAACTGTTGGTCTAACAGTTTTTTGCAAACTTTTTATATTTTTCTTAGATTTTCTAAAACAAATTTATACTTTTAATGCTCTCTTTGGTGTTTCTCTTTTTGCTATGAAATACTCTCTGTGGAAGCTTTCTTATTATGAGACCCACTTTTACAAAAACGTAAAACGCGTAAAGTGTAGCATTCTGAAAACGTATTAAGTGAAAGAAGGATCGTATTCCTTTTAAAAATTAATTAAATAATTTTTTTTTTATTTAATACACAAAGAAAAATATTGGTTAAGTTTAACTATTACACGAACTATCAAACTGTGTCCACTTTTTGAGTTTTTTGATCAATAACACACCCTGGGAAAAATTATCATAAATAGGTAGACACTTGAACAACGCTATCAAATTTGAATGCCTCACATCAATTCAATTTATAAATTATATAAAATTATGGCTTAATGAAGGGCCATCTATTAATGCAACTAGTACTCCTTAGACCCTACACACTCAAAAATATCTTTCAGAATAATCCAGCGCTAAATACTCTTTACAAGCTGTATATCTTGCTTTACGGTTGGAGATTTTTACTCAAAATGGACCACCTATTAAGCCCACATTATACTCTGTACACCAGCCAACATCCAGTCAAATGATCCATTTAGTGCTGTTTACAGGTGGCAACATTCATTTTTATGTTGTTTCAAAAGTGAAACCGGATTTCGTATTACGGTTGATAGGGATATTTAGATTAAATGGGCCGCCTATTGAGTGAAACTAGTCCCCATTAGATCCTTTACATTCCATTACATTCAAAATAAGATGCCACTTAGTACTGTTTACAGACTGGTGGCAGCATTCGACTTTATTTTGTTTCTAAAGTGAAGCCAAAACTCATACTACGGTTGATAGGAATATATACGTAAACTAGGCAGCCTATTAAGTGAGTCCTTTACAATCCATTTCATCCAGAACAATTTGCCACTTTGTGTTGTTTACAGGCTGGTGGCAACATTCGACTTTATTTTATTTAAAAAGCGAAGCCAAATCTCGTATTAAGGTTGATTAAGATATTTACGTAAACTGGGCTACCTATTGAGTGAAACTAGTCCTCGTTAGATCCTTTACAATCTATTACAAGCAGACCAATGCGGCACTTAGTGCTGTTTATAGGCTGGTGGCAACATTCAACTTTATTTTGCTGTAAAAGTAAAGCGAAATCTTGCCAAAACTCATATTACCGTTGATAAGAATATATACGTAAACTAGGAAGTCTATTTAGTGAAACTAGTACCCACTAAATCTTATATCCTCCATTACATTCAGAACAGTGTGCCACTTAGAGCTGTTTTCAGCATGGTGGCAACATTCTACTTTATTTTATTTCAAAAGTGAAGCCAAATCTCGTATTAAGGTTGATTGGGATATTTACGTAAACTGGGCTGCCTACTGAGTGAAACTAGTCCCCATTAGATGCTTAACAATCCATTTACATCCAGAACAATGTGGCACTTAGTACTGTTTACCGACTGGTGGCAACATTCGACTTTATTTTGTTGAAAAAGTAAAGCCAAATCTTGTAATACGGTTAATTAAAATCTTTATGTAAGACATGCCTATTGACTGAAACTAATCCGCATTAGATCCCATACTCTGCATTACATCCAGAAGCAGTGCCGTTTAGTGCCATTTACAGACTGGTGGCAACGTTCGATTTTATTTTGTTGCAAAAGTGAAACCAAATCTCGCATTATGATTGATAGAGACTTTTAACTAAAATAGTCCCTTTTTATCCCTTTATCCGCCTTAGATTGTACACATTCCACTACATCCAGAATAATGAACTGCTAAGAACTGTTTACCGGATCGTGGCAATATTATTTATTTTATCTTTATGAATCCCCATCGGATCTTTATGGGTAAAGGGTTTTACTACTGAGTAAAAGTAATTCTCATTAGAACCTTTATACCCCATTACATCCAGAAAAACTAACCGTTTAGTGCTGTTTATAGACATTCTTCTTCGAAATGGAAATCCTAACATTAGCATAATCAATGTTTTATGAGAGCATACGGATGATAGTGAAATGAGCCCTAGATGTGGTATTAATATGATAGCTCTACCAGCTATATGGCAACCATGACTCGCAGCTATTTAATCAAAATTTGGCAATAAGCTGATTTTAAAAAAAGAACCACCTCACCTCAAAGTTAATGCAATTTCACACTTTTCGATTATTTTTTTGTAGATCCACGTGAAGCCACTATATTATGAAAATAAAACAGCAACAATTAATGCCTTGGTGACCAACAATATTCCTGTTTTTCATGATATACACCCAAGAATGTCTGAAAATTTACCTAAAATTGTATATGCAGAAAGCTGTACATCTAGGACAGCTACAACGGCCATAAGCCCGAAATAATTTTCGGCGATTAATATCACGATCTTTCACAAAAAAATGTAAAACTTAAATTTCTATCGGGTTAAAGAACACAACCTTTAAAATAAAATCCTTTTTATAAATAATAATAATAATAAAATTATCATTTTTAAATATTATTTCTATCAGGCATAAGAAAATTTCAAAGTAAATAATAAAAGCGCAAGGATTTTATATAAAAATTAAATAAATTTTATTTTTGTTTTTAATACATATTTCGCCACACCATTGTGTGGCATCTACAGGAATAGAAAAATTCATAAGTAATTTTTATTAAGTAATCAATAATTATTGATTATTAATTTTAATTTTTCTTTTGTTGAAAATACCACACAATGGTGTGGCGGAATATTGAAAATAAAGGGTTTTTTAACAAGAAGTTTATTTTCTAAAACAAAATATTTAGATTAAGATGATACAAATTTTTATTGTATTACGAAGGGTACCCCCCGGGGGCACATATATGGTGTTTATGGAGAGCAACTATGTATATCTGTGCAACTGGGGGAAAAAGGGAGCCCAGTCCCCTGAAGTCAGTAGGGGTACAACAGGAAACTCCACTTTATTTTCACGGGAATCAGTAAGCCCCAGAGTTCCGTTATTTATTTCTTTAGACATTTAACTGTTCTCTGGCTGATTATTGAGGTTGGACCCTATATGGGAGTATCGTGGTGTTTGTGGTTTCGCGGCCCCATATCAGGTTTGTTGTTTAATATGATGGCCGGGTTCATTTCATACCTACCTAATAACACCTAGGTAGGTGGATTCCAGCCCTGCTCTGCAATCATTAAAGTTGCAACTAGGAAAGACCTGTTGCTAGAATTTGTCTTCGGCTTCCTAGGACGAGCATGACGTCCCTAATTATGCAGATGTAAATCTAATCACACAGTTGTATTACGAAGGCTTCGAAGAGTTCGGCAATTATGAATGAAAAATTATATCTGGCAAATGTTCACCACGACCACGCTGTTAGATGTCGATTCGTTCATGAAAGTTTTTAATTTTTTTGGCAAAGTGGCGGTCCTATTTCGTTAATCACATCACCGATTTTAAGCTTTAAGGCTGAAATCGATTTGATTGCCTCCTCATAGATTCGCTCCTTAACATAGCCCCCCACAGAAAATCATCCAGTGATGTTAAATCATACGATTTGGCTGGCTACTTAACTGCTGATAGTCATAAGTTTATGCGTTCGGAATATTTGGTTTGCAATAAATTAATCGTTTCATTGGGTGTGTGGCATGTGGTGCCGTCTTGTTGAAACCACATGTCAGTGATATGTAAGTCGTCAATAATAGGCCAAAATTGAGTTGTTAGCATTTCGCGATAGCCTGATTGATTGACCGTTATCGTACTTTCAGCCTTATATTCGAAAAAGAAAACAGCCCAATCACGCCTTCAGGTCATATAGCATATCACACAGTGACACGCTGAGCATGCACAAAGGCTTCTCAATAATCGTTCGAGGGTTTTCAGAAGCCGAAATGCGGCAATTTTGCTATTTGACAAACCCTGACAAGTAAAAGTGGGTTTCGTCTGAAAAAATTAAATTTTCAAAAATACCAGCCGGTTGTTTCTGAATGCAACGAACGAATCTACGGCGATTTGAATGTTCGGTCGGCTTTAATTCCAGCTCCAGTTGAACCTTGTAAGGCTTAAAGTCTAATACTTACGCAAAATTCGCCATGTGCTGGTTTTGGCTGACCCCAATTATTGAGAACGTCAAGAAATTGACAAATTTAGATCTGCTTTAACACTCATGGCTCATGTCAGGGATATTTTCATTCGCATGATCTGGTCGAGCATGAGTTGGTGTTCGTATATTTTGTATCGAGACTGTCGACATAAAATGTGTTTTTTTAAGCTAGATAGAACTTTAAATTGTAAAAAGTAACAAAAATGAAATTTTGATGAAACATTTTTTTTATTTGTTTCAGTATACTCTGACAAATCATCATGAATAGACTCTCGCTTGAACAACGCTACGAAATTATCCAAATATACTTTGAAAATCAGTCGTCGATTCGCGCAACTTATAGACGACTTCGTCATTTTTATGGCGTACATAATCGTGCATCTGAACAAGCCATTCGTCGAACTGTCGATAGATTTCGTACCACATACTCTCTAGAGGATGCAATAACACCAACACGTCGAAGGAATGTGCGTACTGAAGAGAATATCGCCGCTGTAAACGAAAGTGTGGAAGAAGATCCAAATTTATCAATTCGTCGTCGGTCGCAGGAATTGGGGCTCTGTCCGTCCACTACGTGGAAAATTTTGCGCAAAGATCTCGGCCTATATCCGTATAAGATCCAGCTGGTGCAGGAATTGAAGCCACGAGACCATTATATGCGTCGTTCTTTCGCCGATTGGGCTCTAGAGCAGTTGGCAACTGACCCGTTGTTTTATCGCAAAATTGTGTTCAGCAATGAGGCGCATTTTTGGCTTAACGGGTTTGTTAATAAGCAAAATTGCCGCATATGGAGTGAGACCAATCCACAACAGACCCTACAGACTCCATTACATCCAGAAAAATGCACCGTTTGGTGCGGTTTTTACGCTGGTGGCATCATCGGACCTTATTTCTTCAAAAATGAGGCCGGAGCTGGCGTTACGGTCAATGGAGATCGTTACCGCACCATGATCAATGATTTTTTGTTTGAAAATATGGATGACATTGATCCGGACGAGATGTGGTTTCAACAGGATGGCGCTACGTGCCATACAGCGAACGCAACCATCGACTTATTGAAATCAAAATTTGGCGATAAGTTGATTTCGAGAAATGGACCTGTCAATTGGCCTCCAAGGTCGTGCGATTTGACACCACTCGACTATTTCCTGTGTGGCTACGTGAAGTCACTGGTTTATGCTGATAAACCAGCAACAATTGACGCCTTGGAGGACAGCATTGTTCGTGTTATTCGTGACATATGCCCAGCAGTGCTCGAAAAAGTGGCCCAAAATTGGACGTCCAGAATGCGCTTCGTCAAGAACAGCCGCGGTGCCCATATGCCCGAAATCATTTTCAAATGTTAATGTCACGTATTGATCCTTCGAATAAAAAAGAAATTTTGATTACAATTTAATTTTTTGTGTTATTTTTTATAATTTCAAGTTCTATCGGGCTTTAAAAAACACCCTTTATATTTAATTACTAAATTCTTAATACCGAGCTCAGAAGGACGATTATGTTGTCCGAAAATATTACGAATTTAACGAAATGTAACTTATTTTAATGCGATTTTGCTTCGAAATTGAATTCATTGTAATAATTGCTAATGCATCTAATACAAATCCGTCGAGAACTAACTAGCAAAATTATCACGTTGTTGGTGTTGGCACAATTAAAAAAAGAAAACTCCTTGTTGAAAAAGCCGATTTAAAGGCTTGTACTTAAACACAGTAATTATGAAATATTAAAAAGATCAATAAATTATAAATTGCAGCATAAAACTAAAAAGTTTTATCATATTATGATAATTTATAAACATAGTAAAGTTAACATAATTTTTATTATTATTAAAACTAAGCGTTATATAATTATAATATAACTAGATGATAGTAATATAACGAAAACCTTTTACAATATCTTATAAAAACTTTGCTAGAGATAATATATATAATTAATTAAAAAAGATGGTAATAGAATTTCAATTATATAAAACTAATAAAAACTCTTACTTTTGTTAAAATATTCGATTTTAAAAATTTTAATTTAAATTAAAATCAAATATAATATTTTAATAAAATTTTAGATTTTAAAAATATTAATTTGAGTTTTATTTTATTGCCAGCTGAAGGCAAACAGAATTTACTTTGCAAACTTTTTCCTTTTCTTAATTATTTACCAAGAATTCCATTTACGTATATACAATATTTACTTGGAAATATGTTGGCAAACATTTACATTTTTAAGGATTTTTCAATAGAATTTCATAATATAACATTTACTTTGTGCTAAACAAAAAAAGAAAAGGCAAAATTCTCCCAGTACTTGAGGTAAAGCAACAGGAATCGTAGATGTTAAAAAAAATCTATTTAACAGTTTCCCAAACAAAACTACTCTCTTTCAAAAATATACGCTCTCTCTCAGAAACATTTCAAGAGTATGACATTGAAAGTATGCAACAGATTTTTTCGATTTATATATTTTATAAGTTTGAGAGCCTTTGTTTTGTTGTTGTTTTAGTGGTGTTTATAATTTTAATATAAAAAGAAATTATATTCAACTGGTAGCAGCGTTAAAAAAGAGTATGAAGGACATATTTGCAACAACAACAACAACAAAATATTCAAAAGCACACACAGTCACACACATACAACTACATATAAACAGTCTTACATTAATTGAAGCAGACTGGAAAACACAACAGTTGAACGGAAAAAGCAACAGGATTAAATGGAAAACATCGCCACAGCAAAAGAAATACAACAACAACAACAACAAAATCAAAAAACATCGCTTGAAGTTGGTAAACGGAACTTTTTATATTTTTTTTCTGTTTTTTTTTCCACTTGCTCCACTTTATCCCTAGAAAAGGGAATATATTTAAAAGTCAATAAAAAAGTGTACATAAATGGAAACATATACAAAGTAAAGCATAGACAGTAATACATGCACATGTACAGTGTCGAACAAAACTAAACTTTTACTTTTAATAGATAATAATTTTTGTATTTAGCAAAATATTTTTGTCGTAAATTACAACAAAATTACAAATAAAATAAAATTAATTCTTTTTTTTTGGCGTTTCGAACCAGCACTCAGGGCCTGACCCTTCCCTACACATGCAATGCATTGTGCTAGCAGTAGGAAATCAGGTTATGGGGAGGGGGACGTGACGTGATAACATTTATATCTACACCTGGCCGTTAGCCTTAATCAGATGGTGCATCATTACATCATTCTTGCCTTAGAAGGCCTTCGGATACGTATATCCTCCGGTCACTCCTAGCTCGGAGTACGCCGCAGCCTCCACTCCTTGCTGAAGAGTTGGAGAATATCCAACTACTGGTCCAGAACGCATGAAACTTAATATAATTAAGAACACGACGGCATTCATACTTACTGGACCTGGACCTGGACCATTCATTGTGTTCATTGTGAATGATCTGACCCACAAACTCAAACGAGGGCCTCAAAACACACAGCCACCACCATACTCCCGAAGGGCCTACCTCAATAATCAATCAGAGAGCAGCTTAACGCCTAAAGAGACAAATGGCAGAACTCTGGGGCTTTACTAATTCCCGTGGAAATATAGTGGATTTTCCAGTTGGCTCCTACTAGCCTAAGGGGACTGGGCTCCCCTTTACCCCCGCAAGACACAAGTCTAGATGGTTGTGTGATCCATAAAGACTTATAATTTGGCTCCGGAGGGGAGGGGGAGTTGGAAAGAGGGAGTAGTGTTTGGGGACATTCACTTTAAACTTTCCTACATTGAAAGTGATATGAAAGACCCTTCTGGAGGGAGTTTAATCCGCATACGGATTGTTCTGCTAATAAATTATTTTTCCCTTTAATGCGTAGTGCATTTCCCTGGGCAATCAAACACAAATGGTTGAGCTCTTAACGAAAATCGAATTAAAGGTAAAAAAACGTGTGAGTAACGGGAACAAGTTCCCTAATTTCATTAGATCACTTACGATAAAACATTGAAATACAACCCACATTGCATCGATGCTCCAGGGAATTATTTAAAATATTCAAAATCAAGAAAGATCCTATAAAGGCGACGAAACTAAATCACATGAACAATAGCGCGTACGTAAGTGGTAAAGTGATTCAATATTTTGTAACGCGTATCCATTATTTTGTAAAGCTCTAGCACATCTTCGATGCATTGAATAATTGAAACTGGTTAAAACTCCTAACAAAATTCCATTGCAGGCAGTGTAACGCCCTGTTTTAAGAGCTCTTTCCATAATTTTGCAGTTATCGCAGTCTATTTTTTTTTTCATTTACAAGTTACCATACGTTTTCTATGGATTTAAGGTCAGATTTTGTGCCCGGAACTTTAAAACATTAATATTTTGTTGCCAACGAACCACTCTTTCATCCATTTTAATGTGACTTTAAGCTCGTTTTTGTGCTAGTATCTGAACTTAAGTGGCATTTCTTTCTCTGCATGTGTGAAATCATGACACTTCGTAAGATTTTCGTGATAAGATTTACATCTGCACGGGGCTGTAAGCCTTAATCAGATGGCGGTCATACCACTGTGAGAAAAGCAGCGCCACTCACGCCCTAGGAGGCTGAAGTCTAATTCTAGCAACAGGTCCTTCCTAGTAGCAATTTCAATGATTCCAGAGCAGGGCTGCAAACCACCGCTCCTTTCTGAAGAGCTGGAGACTATCCAACTCCTGGTCCAGAACACATGACTAGAATGCTCACTGGACCCGGATCATTCACCCGTTGGTGTTATTAACGGCAAGATGATCCTGGCCCACTTAATCAATTTATGCGGGGACTGCAAAACCACAACCACCACGATACTCCCGAAGGGCCAACCTCAATAATCAGCCAGAGAACAGCTAAAAGTCTAAAGAGACAATTAGCGGAACTCTTGGGCTTACTGATTCCCATGGAAAAAACGTGGAGCTTCCAGTTCACACCCTGCTTTCCTTCAGGGGACTGGGCTCCCTTATACCCTAATCACTAAATTTGAGGCTCAGGATATTATTGCTGACAATAAAACAAAACAATAAGCTCATAGTGACCGTAGTTATGCACGCATAACCAGGAACAACAATTCGTCAACGTTCGCAACAGTTGAGCGCAACAATTGAGCAACATTTTACATAAAGATCTTTATTTTCACGCTTATAAAGTTCTACAACGGGGTTGGCGCTGATTGTTTGTGAATTGACTATTCGAAAAATTGCACGAAAATAAGGCATTTTTCAGTAAAATAATTTTTAATGTGTTGAGGCTCATCTTCTATTAGGCGATTGTCTCGACTGATCTCGAAAAACCAGACATTTAGAGAAAGTCACTTTTTGGAACGATTGGTGGTGCGGCAACATCATCTTTACGTACTTGTGCGTAAATCAGCAAGGCACTTAAATTCTTTGTGCTACTCAATTACGATAACCACACATGTAAGCAGGAGAAATTTTCCAATAGCGTAATATCTCGATTTGGCGATGTTAAATAGCCACCTCGTTCTTGTAACTTAACGGCGCTGGATTGATTTTTTTGGACCCATTTTAAGGACCGGGCTTATGTGAATAGTCCATAAACAAGTGACGCTGTGAGAGATAAAATTCGATGCTGAATTGTCGATATAAGCGAAGTTTTGCTGTAAAATGCGCTTGTGAAAAGAACGGGCGTCTGACGATGTATTACAGGTGGACATTTGGCTGAAACTGTTTAGAAAAAAGTGTACGTTTTAAGCCAATTTCAAATTTACCCTTTCGATTCCTAACTAAGAATCCATAGAAAACATTTGAATTAAATTTCAACTTATTAGAGAAACGTACGGTTTCCATTGTGTGGTGATTCAATTAATATGGCACTTTGCGGATTCGGTTCTGGCGAGTCTATTTTTACGTGAAATTAAAATGACTTGTTCGCAGTTTTATAAGCTTTTTAGCCACCTTCTTCTACAGCACGTCTGTAAATGATTCTTGGAGTAACGTTAAGTGATAATCTTGAAGTAATGGACTTTCAACTGATCCCTTTTAATCATGGGTATTTTTGCCTGATCATCCCGATTATTTGCTTTGATTATTTGCCTCCGTCCACCTTTATGTATTGCAACCAACGAGCCTGAGGAACGAAATAGACTTATAATTCTTAATTTTTAATTATAATAATTTTGTTGCTTTGGACAGACTCATTATTACTCAAGCATTCGGACCACCGTGAGATTGAAGCGAAACGGTCACATGCTGAAGTTAATCTGTATCACATCTGTCCGTACCACATAAGACGGACATGTGCCTGAAGTAATATTTATATTATAAGGCCAGATTATCTTTAAATAATCTAAATATTTATTTGTTGCCATTTTAATAACACGAAACCAAAAAACCTCAAAGCACACCTCAATACACACTTCAAATTATCTTATCAAAAATAATGGTAATTGTTATTGTGTTATAATAAAATGTTTGGTTAAATAAAACTTTATGTTATTACATTACTTGTTTAGAAGCACACATGGTTTACATACTCGCCAAGATCAAAATGAGCTTTATCTGAAAAGATGAATTTTTTTTTTTGCAAAATCGGCATCTTCTGTAAGTCGATCGCAGGCCCACTTAGCGAAGCGTTGTTCAAGCGTATAAACAACCATATACGTTCAGCGGAAGGATAAAACGAATTATCTGTCAAATCAATTATGAGCTAAGTGGTACCATTCACGAAGTAAGCACTAGTTAAAAAAAGGGTAGATTGCGGACCCTATACCACCTACATCCGTGCAAATATGGAATAAAACTCTCATGTATGGACCGGTGCTCCAAATTTATTTTGGAGTTGTTCGAACGCGTACAGGAGAGAGCCAAAGAGGCTCCTTTGGGGACAGTAGGATATGCAACTCTATTGATTCTCTAGAGCAATGATGGGCATACTACGGCCCGCGAGAGGTTTCAATCCGGCCCGCCGAGCGTTTTAGTCAAAAAAAACTTAATCACGTATTAAAAAATTATGCCCAAAAAATAAATTTACATAATGTTTTAAAAAAGATAAAATTGACAATTATAGCAAAAAATGCGATGTTTTCATATTATATTCTGTAAAAACTGCGTAGTTTTCTGGGAAATATTGTACACACAAGAGAACAACAACTTTCTTAAACAATATTCCAAGAAGAAACTTAAAAGGCATTAAACAAAACCAACTAATATCGACCTATTGTATTGTGTCCAAGCTGGGTAGTTTTCTAAGAAATATTTTACACACAAGAGAACAACAACTTTCTGATGCATTATTCCCAAAAGAAACATAAGCATTATAAAACACTAACATTTAATATAGAAAACTGAACGTATAACATAACAACAACTATTATATGTGAGATCTAGAAAATTTTTGAATATTCGAGACAACATGCGCAACAAATATAAAAGGGCCAGCGCTGGATTAATCAGCAATCAGTAAAAGTATAAATCTTGTGTGGTAAAGAATAAATTGTGAAGTAAAATAATAAAGTTGCCAACGTACAGTTTTATTTGTGTAATTAAAATAATAAAGTGTATTGTAAATACCCCCATAAATGTCAATCGAAAATAGAAAGAGAAAAATTGAGTCGGAATGTCGAGTATTTCAAGAAGTGTGGACATGGAAGTATTTCCTTATGGAATATAACCAAAAACCTATTTGTCTTATCTGCCAAGAACCGGTAGCTGTACTAAAAGATTATAATCTCGCTAGGCACTTTAATTCAAAACATTTTGGGTCGAAGTACTATAAAATGACAGATGAAGACAAGAAAGTTCATTCAGAGGAATTGGAAAGAAAAATATCTAGTCAGCAAATGTTTTTTAAAAATCAAAGAAGTGTCCAGCAATCCTCCACGTTAGCTGGTCACATTGTTGCCTATAAAATAGCAAAAAGTAACAAACCGTTTTCTGAAGGAGAATTTATTAAGGATGTGTTATTTAGCATTGGAAAAGTATTATGCCCAGAAAAGGTAAAAGATCTCGAATCTATAGGGCTGTCACGTAGAACGGTCACAAAAAGAATTGAAGCGATTTCTTCTAATTTAACCAATCAACTCGATGAACGTCTTAAAAAGTTTAAGTATTTTTCAGTCACTATGGACGAGAGTGTTGACAGGAGTGATACAGCCCAACTTCTAATTTTTATCAGGGGAGTCGAAGAACTTGCTTGTTTGAGATCTTTGAAAGGAAAGACGACAGAAAAAATAATTTTTGATGAATTTAGAGAGGAGATGGAATCTCTTAATGCCCCAATATCCAAATTAATTAATTTTACAACTGATGGAGCACCTAAGATGGTGGGAAAAAATACGAGGTTTGCAGGAGTTTATAAAATTCAGAATCCTGAAAGCGAAACAATTTTTATTACATTGTATAATCCAGCAAAATGTTCTTTGCAAGGCTGCCTTGGATATTAACCACGTACTTAATATTCTTTTAAAATTAATTAATACCATTCGAGCCCGTGGTTTGTTACATTGACAATTTCAAGAGTTTTTATCGGAAGTTGATGCAGAATCTTCAGATATACTTTATTACACAAAGATCAGGTGGCTGAGTTGTGGGCATGCCTTCTCGAGTGTTTGGAGTTTTCTCGAAGAAATTAAAGTGTTTCTAAAAACCAAAACTGAAATTTGGGATGAGTGGGAAATATTGGAGGATAAGAATTGGTGTATCTGGTTTGCTTTTTTCACGGATTTACTCGAGCACTATAATAAACTAAACAAGAAGTTAAAGGGAAGAAATCAATTTATATATGAAGCTTGGGACAGTTTGAGGTCTTTTAAAACTCAATTGTTTATATTTTTGACTCATTTTCCAAGACTTAATTCTTTGGGGCCTGAGAGTGAAGAGAAGTTAAAAGTCTTTTCACAATCTTTATTAAAACTGTATTCAGAATTTGAGGCCAGATTTGCTGATTTTAAAAAAATGTTAATCCTGAGTATGTTCCATCTGATCTACAATTGGAAATTGTTATTATTAGAATTGCAATGTAATAATAATTTAAAACAACTATTTTTAAATAAAGATAAGCTTCATTTCTATAAATCCAATGCAAAGCAATGTTTGCTTTCTCATATTTATGCGAACAGGCCTTTTCAGTAATGAAGTGCAGACAGAAAAAATTCAATAAGGAACCGATTGTCAGACGAGAGTCTATTTAATTTATTAAAAGTCGCATCCTCCCAGCTGGAACCGGACTTTTAAGAAATTATGTCAAGTCAGAAACAGATCCATACTTCCCATACATGTGGAAAATCTTAAAATCATAATAAACCGTATCTTATAAAATGTTTATATTGTTTTAAAATATTACGTAATATAACTAATAAATATTTGGCTTAAACCGAACTTTTCATTGAACAGCAACCCCATAATTTTTTAATGAATGACCCTCTATGTTTTTTTTTTAATTTAATGGCCCACCGCAAGATTTTTTTTAATTTATTGGCCCGCCACCCAAAAAGTTCACACATCACTGCTCTAGAGCATCGATGCAATGTGGGATGTATTTCACTGCATTAATGATACTACAATGGTTAGTGGCCTAATGAAATTAGGAAACTTGTTCACCTTACAAGCAGGCTTTTGATTTTCGTTGAGCGCACATTCATTTGTGATTGATTGTGTAACGACACGTTCTTGCGTTATGCTGGGATAAAGCTCGCGGCGTCCAGGGTTCGTTACAAAAAAAATGTTTTTTTCATTAATCACAAGAGACACTTTTGTTTTTATAAAAAAAATTTCTTTTATTTATAATTCACTCTTGAACTAAGTTATAATTAAACTGCCCCACTACTGAGCACGCCAACGATGATCAACCGCTTCGTGGCCCTCAAGAGCTTTCGTCTCCACTCTCCGTCGGCTAGCCTACTGCTTCTCACACTGGAGCGAATAAAATTCTGGTCCAGTCTGAGCAGAACAGTTGGCCTGTCCACCAATTTTTGACTTGTCGCGGTTATCACGAATAAGATTCTGCGACAACCTTTCCACGTCGAAATTGGTGTTAGCCCATCGACGATCTTGTCCGTCTTGTTCAGCTAGGGCGAATAAAATTCTGGCCTTGCTGACCAAAACGCGGCCTGGTTCTGGGCTCCGTCACCTGGGCGAATAAAATTCTGGCCAGGTGAAGCAGCGACAGCATTTACTGGGCCTGCCGATCAACCTCTCCGTGGCCTATTGACAATCTCGTCCGTCTTGTTCAGCTAGGGCGAATAAAATTCTCGCCTTGCTGAACAAAGCGTGGCCTGGTTCTGGGCTCCGTCACCTGGGCGAATAAAATTCTGGCCAGGTGAAGTAGCGACAGCACGTACTGAGCCGGATACCTTAGCGAGTCTCGCTTAATTCAAAGTCGAATAAGATTCTGGCTTTGATTGAGCGAGCGAAACCTATTTGCAAGACTATTTTAATTAAGTTCAATAAAATTCTAACTCACTTAAAAGAAGTCTTGCCCGGTTGCTTGCCCGTGGCCAACTCAACTTCAATACGTAATTATCTCGCTTTTTATATGTTTCTGCTAGGCACACATACACACCCATACCACTAAACGGCAACTGCTTACGACTGTTCAGGGGTGAGTTTGATGGTATGTTTTTCTCACGGATGTATCCTCGTGTTGATAGATGGCGCTTTTTAACGGCTATTATAATTTCAAATATTTAATTAACAAATAATAAATGTAATTATAAAATATAATTATGAATTATATAAAATAAAAAGTGTATAATAATAATGTTCTCTTTTAAAAAATTATAAAATTCATTAAACAATAAATATTCAGAAATGTAAAAAGTGTAAAAATTTGTGAAATTAAAAAAAAATTACAAAATTTGAAAAACATATATAAAGAGTCTAATTGCTTGTGATTGAATTGCTAGGTGATCCAAAAACGAGCCTGCCGACTTTTGGTCGTCACAATTGGATAGTTATTTGCACTACATAATACAAGGAAAATTCGTTGTTCAGCAAAAACAGCCGGTATGTCGACTAAACTTCCTCCAAGAAGTCTATTCTATCACTTTCAATATAGGAAAGTTCAAATTGAATGTCCACAAACATTCTTTCTCCCCGTAAACCAATTTTCTAGATCTGAGGCAATGCTGATCCGCCAGAAAAAGGAAATTGGATTTAATTTTAATTACTTTCTTTTGGGTTTTATGGCCGTGTATTTTGTTTTTGATTCTCTTTTTAATAATTTCGAAAAAAAGAAAAAGCCTTACTGCCCGTATTACCAGCTTTATTTTCTTAATATTTGATCTTTCACTCATAATTTTACTTACTGCTTTTCAGGTATTTATTTTTGCATTGTTATGGCAATGCCCCGCTCTCCACCCAAAGAGCTCCAATCATAATTAAGTTAATTTAATAAAGCAAATTGTATTTAAGTTTTTAAAAACAAATTTAACATTTCTTAAACAAAAATAAAATAATAAACAAACAACAACAACATATGGTATAGAAAATTTACTAAAAGTTTCCATTGAAAACAACGCCCACTGCATATCAAATTAAACAAAGTTAAACATTCCTGTATCCCATCATTAATTTTTATGAAATTTGACTATTATCGACCACATTCACATTCTGACTTTCACTTTCCATTTGCGTAGGTGTCCTGTTATTTTATTACTTTTTTGTCGTCGTTTAAAAAAAAATTCATGTAATTTACAGATTTTTAACATAAACGAATACATTCAAAATAAATAGCTAAACAGGAATAACAATAATAGCATAAATAAATTAATAAAAGAACAGATAAAGTATTTTGTAAGGATGAAGCCCACGTAAGCACAGCACAGCACGGCACAACAGTGACCCAAAAAAGCCTTTCAACTAAAGCCTAGAAAAATATAAAACTTCAAAAATATATAATATATAGATAGCATACATATTATTATGACAGACATTGAATAAATTGACATGACACTTCTGAAATAATTTCTTAAATGTCGGCAACTTCAGAAATTGGTAAATTTCTTTTAACGACGTTTTACATTTTTAGGAAAAACAATTTAAAATTTCCCCTAATTCTTGACAGATTTCCAAGCAAAGTACAGCTATTTCTATACGTTTATCAAATATAGGATGTTTTTTATAGAGGTGTAATAAAATATAAAATAATTTTTTTTAATTGGCATGAAATTTACTAAAGATAATCTTCTGGCCTTAGCATATTGTAATGTTCTTATTTAATATGAGCTTTTTCTACCCTGAACCATTTTTCCAAATTTTGGAAATATCTTTCTAAATCTCCATCAAATATGTTCATTATAAAAGTCCATATAATTTATTTTCGAACTTATCTATGATATAAAAATAAGTCGAGTTTTCCTTCCTGACGCTATAACTTCAGAACGCAAGAACCGATTTCCACCGTCTTGCACTGGTTGGAAAGGTCTCGTGCTCCCTGAGGTTTGGTAGCAAAGAAAATTCAGGAAAAATTTCAAAAGAAAAGCAGGAAAAAAGAGAATATCATTTTTCACATACAGCGCCATCTCTGGTACATAGAATGTACTACAACGGCACCAGCACGTGGTGTGTGAATATCCCTCACGAAAATAAGTACGTTTCATTTCAAGTAGAGGGCGCCGTACGCTAGTTTGCATGTATACTGTTCATCCTAGAAATGATGAATGCTCTTATTTGCGACTGCTGTTGCTAAATGTACGTGGACCAAAATCATTTGCGCATTTGAAAACTATGAATGGCCACCAGTGCCAAACATATCGAGAAGCATGTCAACTATTGGGTTTGCTGGAGAACGATTCTCATTGGGATTTAACACCTGCGTAACAAATGCGTACCAAATACGAACGCTGTTCGCTATTCTCATCACCACATGTTTTCCTTCACAACCAGATGGTTAATTCGGCATGGTACACCACTATTTGTTTGCCAGAAATCTTTGAGAAACTTTGGGAAAAATCAAAGAAAAGACGCATCATTCTGCATCACGACAATGCGAGCTGTCACCGATCGGCTGAAACAATGGAGTTTTTGACAGGGCAAAACATTGAATTGATGGGTCATCCGCCGTACAGCCCTGACTTGGCACCTAATGACTTCTTTTTGTTTCCGAACATCAAGAAGAAACTACGTGGACAACGGTTTCCTACACCTGAAGAAGCAGTTTCTGCATTCAAAACCCAAGTTTTAGAAGTATCTAAATCGGAGTGGAAAAAGTGCTTTGAAAATTGGTCCCAACACATGCAAAAGTGTATAAATCTTGATGGAGAATATTTTGAAAAACAATAAAATAGATTTTGTCCTTAAATGCTTGTGTTTTCATCCTTAGGCCACAAATATAAATAGCAGCCCTCGTACCACTTCAGGCAACCAACAAAGCCTATTTAGTCAAGTACCGTGCTACATTCTTTAAGAGAGATGAAGCAGCTGGTAAAAGTAACTGTCTTATAAGACAGCACAGTGACCAGTGACCATGGCTTCATCACTGAGCACCCCCACCGACAGTCAATTTTTATTTGTAGTGAAAAAAGCCAAGATCTTTGTTGGGAATCGAACCCACAACCTCCAGTCTTTTAAGCTAGTACACTACCTACTAGCCCACAGGGACACCTAAAGACATACGCATCAATTAGTCCAGCAGGTCATAAAGTACATCCAACAGTCATTTTTTATAAATCTATCGGTGTCTGTCTTAACATATTCTTAAGGATTATCATCACTCCAAAGATGCCAGTTGTGTTTAGTGACGTAGCCATTCCAATATAAGTGAGCTTCAGCGCTAAACATGGACACATAACTAATTCTAGTGCACGATGACGAAAAGACTGATTCGGGTCTTCTTCTTCTTTTGCGTTACGTTCTACAGTAGCAACGAGTTCTTCTGCTACACGCATTGTTCAACGTGTCACTGTGAATGAATGTTATCAATGTGGTGCAAAAACGTTGCATAGTTAATCGAATTATGTGCTATGATGGGCGATTATGTTGACCGTATAATGGACGTAGTGCAAGTTACGTATTTTAAGCAGAATCATGATTTTGTACATGAAGTTGCTTATTAGGGAAGCGTTGTTGTTGCTCAGGCGTCAGTCTATTCATTTCATTCACACCTCACCTGACAGCTGACCAAATGGCTGACAGTTAAAAAAGTGTTACCATTTTTAAATTCTATACCTCTATAAAAATACCCTTTATTTTGTTCATTATATTTTATCGGTTGTAACTGTTCCATCATTGTCATTTGTATTTTATAAATAAAAAAAAAAAAAAACAATTACTATTAATGACAAAATTTAAGAACGAGCGAGCAACAGGTCTTTAAGGCTTGACATTATTATTAATTACTTTTCGTTTATTTACTACACTTTTAAGGCAGACACAGCAACAGGGTGCTATTTTACATACACTCAACAATATATTGTAAAAGCTAGCGACAAATACTCAAACAAAAATTGTGATAATTATTATCTCGAAATAAAATTTATCGTCATTAAACTGTGTTTATGAACAGGCACACACAGCTAATGCGTCGAACTGAAATCGTTATGCGTAACGAACGATGCGATGGCTTGAATTTTATTTTAATTTTAATTAAACGAATATTTTGCTGCAAATTAACTGTTTTGCTTTTTTTTATTCTTATTCTCTTTAAGGTTTGTGTTGTTTTTGTTTTTTTAATTAAAGGGTTTTTCAGTTAATGTTGCTTTCTTTTCATATAACGGATTTTCAATAAGAATATACTATATGTAATACACAAGGCCTTATCGATAAACTGAATGACATCAAAAACCTTAGATGTCCTACGCAGCACACTCGACTATTTATACGAAAGCCATTACATCACTGATATTATAGATATTGCAAAGACGATAATAAAAAACAGAACTACTTTAGATTTAATAACCACTTTTACAAATTACCCGACGGACTCGGTATGGGAAACTCAACTTCCACAATCTTCATTGATATTTTCATGCAACATCGCGAATCACTACACGTAAAAACACGAAGAGACGTGAAGCCTTAATCAGATGGTGGTCAGCCACATGCTCGTCCTAGGAAGCCGAAGCTATAATTCTATGTAACAGAACTTTCTAGTTGCAACTTCGACGATTCCAGAGCAGGGCTGCAAATCATCACTCCTTGCTTAAGAGTTGGAGACTTTCCAACTCCTGTCCAGAACACATGTCTAGCATGCACACTGGCCACCATAATTTTCATAAATCCCTTATGGGGCCGCAAAACCACAACCACCACGATACTCCCATATAGGGGCCAACCTCAATAATCAGCCAGAGAACTATTAAATGTCTAAAGAGACAAATAATGAACTCTGCGAGCTTACTGATTCCCGTGGAAATAAGGTGGAGTTTCCAGTTGTCCCCTGCTGACTTCAGGAGACTGGGCCCCCTTTTTCCCCAGTTGCACTGTGTCTAGATAGTCGAAGTTCTATAAAGACCATATATATGTGCCCCCGGGGGGAGTGTGATTTGTTTTACATCGGCACCTGGCTATGTAGCCTTAATCAGATGGTGGACAAACTGCTTTAGTATAATTTGGAACGTCATACATGCGTTCTAGATAGCCGAAGGAATAATTCTAAGCAACAGAACCACCTAGTTGCAACTTTAATGATTCCAGGACAGGTCTGCAAACCATCACACTTTGCTAAAGAGTTGGAGACTTTCTAACTCCTGTCCAGAACACATGTCAAGCATGCTCACTGGACTGGATCATTCACTGTGCCTGTCATTATCAGTGAAATGATCCTGGCCACCACCATAATTTTCATAAATCCCTTATGGGGCCGCAAAACCACAACCACCACGATACTCCCATATAGGGGCCAACATCAATGATCAGTCAGAGAACTATTAAATGTCTAAAAAGACAAATAATGAACTCTGCGGGTTCACTGGTCCCCGTGGATATAAAGTGGAGCTTCCACTCCCTTTTTCCCCAGTTACACTGAGTCTAGATAGTGGAATATTCTATAAAGACCATATTTATATGCCCCTGGAGGGATGCCCCCGGGGGGAGGTAAAACCACGAAGGGAAAAACACAATATAACTCATTACTATCGATACGTATATGACATTATATGCATCCTCGAACAAGACAGCGCCGAACAAATTCTAGCAGACTTAAACACAGTCCATAAGAACATTACAAACACAAGGGAAAAATAATAGAAGACAGAAATTTACATTATCTTCGCATCACTATAACACGAGGAATTGACTGCTTAACTTAATTTAATTAATCTATAGAAAACCAACTACGACGGACACTACCACCCACAACACCTCGAACCACCCTACCCAACATAAACTAGCAGCATTTAGATATATGATACACAGGCTTAAGATAATCCCACTTACTCCACATAAGTACAACAAAGAACTCGACACAATTTACATCATAGCTAAAAATAATGGCTACAAGGTCACTATCATCGATAAACTTCTTAGACAATACAACACTAGAAACAGAAATAAAGAAGACAAAAAGACAATCGATACAATACAACGGCAGACTTTTACTTACACAGGACCAGAAATTGGTCTGTATGACTAATTAATCCTTTTTCACAAGGAAGGAATACTCACAGCATCAAAGACTGGCAACACTCTGAGACATAATCTCAGAACAACGACTGTAAAAAGTGACAAATTTAGTTTCAGTGGGGTATACAGACTTATGTAGGGCAAACTGGACGAACACTAAAAACAAGGTTTACAGAACACATACGCTCATACAAACGGAAAAGAGAAGACTCCAATTTTGCATAACATCTTGACACTCCCGGACACACACCCAGGGAAATAGATGAATGTATGACATTACTAAATCCTAGCAAAAAGAAAAAAGGACGAAGACTAGACATTCTTGAAAACATGGAAATCTACGAAACTAAAAACGTTCAACAGTGACATTATAAACGAACAGGTAAACACCACCTCAGACACAATTTTCACACCACTAAAACTACTCATGCCCACGAACAAACGAAAAACATCCTCATGAAAGACACACGTACCTAGATAATAATAAAAGATGGAGGTATTGGGAAATTTACTTTGTCAGATGGCTGGCATTCTACCAACATGGATAGATACGAACTTAACAACAGAACTATCTAAACATGAACACTGTCTCACCAGTACGAATTGTACCACGGCTTGGCGAACGCTTTCGTTTTCACATCGAAAGCGTTCGCCATTAACACACAAAGAACAATAGCCAGATAAGACGGGAAATAACAACAGTATTTAGTTACAATTGTTACAACATATTCACGAAAATCGCATTAAAATAATTAAATTCACTGCGAAAATGGCGGTTCTGTTAAAGTTGTTACATTCCTGATTATTTCGCACAACATAATCGTGCTTCTGAGAACGCTATTAAGAATTTGGTCGTTAAACTTGAGTCGACAGGCTCGATACAAAATGTGTAAAAACCAACGCGTGTTTGACCGGGTCGTTCCGTAAGCCACAGTATTGAAGCAGATCTAAATTTGTCAATTCCTCGAGACGTTCTCAACAATTGGGGTTGTCGAAAACCACCACATGGCAAATTTTGTGTAAGAATGTGACTTTGAAGCCTTACAAGGTGCAACTGGTGCAGGAATTGAAATCGATCGACCATTCACATTGCCGTAGAATCGCTGAATTCATTCAGTATGGTTTCCATTTAGTATGATTTCCGTGGGGGGCGACTTGCTGGCTCTCCTATTGGAACAATGGTGCAACTCCATACACCACTTCGAAGAGAGTAAGGTGGTGGCTCTAGATATTTCCAAGGCGTTTGATAGAGTGTGGCATGATGCACTTCGGTTAAAACTTGCTGCTTTTGGTGTCGGTGATAATTTCTCCAGATTTATATCGAGTTTTCTCAGTCATCGTACTAAACGAGCTGTTATAGAGGAGTTCAAGATTAATTCAGGGGTACGGCAAGGATCCAATCTTTCTCCTACCCCATTTCTTATTTTACTAAAAGACCTTCTTTGTCAAACTTTCAACTCTATATACTCTTTCCCAGATGACAGCATCATTTGTCATTCGTATTCATTTAGTAATAGATGGGACCAGTTGGATGTGATTTCCAAAAGGTGGAACATGAATAATACGGCTGAATCACGTACTCGCGGCAATCTCTGAATGAGGTCGATTTTAATAGCCGTAAGACGCAATTTTGCATGCTTACATATAAATATGGGTTGGGGAATGGTTCTGCACCTGTTACTATGCACCCATAGTTACTATGGGTAATATAGGTATTACAGAATCGGAAACTCTTAATGTTCTTATCATAAAAATTCAGTGTGATGTTCGATGGACTAAACGCATTTTTTAGGTTTCTAAAGAAGTTTTCAAGTGCCTCGGTTATCTAAAACCGTGTAAGAGATGCTTCACTCCATCTGATTTTCGTGCTATTTATACCACCTATAGGCGTAAAAAAATGGAATATAACACTCATGTATAGGCCGACGCCCCAAAGCCTATTTTCGAGTTGCTCGACTGCGTACAGGAGAGGGCTAAGAGGCTCATTGGGGACGGTAGGGTATTCAACTCTGTTGATTCGATTGAGCGTCGACGTAATGTGGGATGTATTTCACTGTTTTATCGTTCTTCAATAGTAAGTGCTCTAAAGAAATTGGTGAACTTGTTCTCGCAACTCGTACATTTTTGCGTTTGACTAATTTTCGTTGAGAGCGCATTCATTTGTCGTCGATTGGCCAGTGAATCGCTCTACGCATTACAGGGAAAATTCGTTTTTTAGTAGAAAAGTTCGCTTGCGGAATAAACTTCCTCCAGAAGTCTTTCCTATCACTTTCAATGTAGGAAAATTCAAATCGAATGTCCATAAACACTACTTCCTCTCTCCTCCTCACCATTGTTGAACAAAACAAAAAAAAAACCAAGTTCTAAGAGCTTACTTCGTCGTCGCTTTAAAATTCTGAAAGCGGCATTTTTTATTAAATTATAATTACAGTTCAAATACAAATTTTACCTTAGTTTCTCAAATGTATTCTTTACAATATTTATGGCGCTTGCAATTGTGCTTATTGTTTTATGCAAAAAGGCGGAAATCGAAAAAGATTGAAGTAAGTTGCATAATTTTTAGTACTACGAATGTAAAACGGCGGCAAAGAGGTCAAACCAAATTTTAAGCCTTGTAAAAATGTGTAGTAACAATTATCCCTGTTTAATTATAGCGATTTTTCGGTAACAATTCTCCCCCCAGTAAGACACCTCAGAAGGTTCTTACTTCGCTATATTGCCGACATCGAGTACTGCTAATTTAACTGCGGGGCGTTCCATTATACCATTTTTAGTATTTATTTTTGCTCTTCGCACTTGACCATCCTTTGCTTTTGTCACCTCAACCACTCTGCCCTTCATCCATGAGTTTCGCTCCGCATTTTCGTCTACCACAAGTACAATATCATTTTCCTCAATTGGTTTTACACGTTGGGTCCATTTACTACGTCGGGTCAATGTTGGTAACATTTCCTTTACAAAACGACGCCAAAACAAATTTGCAAACATTTCACTTTGTCGTAGACACATTCGGTGATCAACATTTTCTGGTCTACAAAATGGTTTTGCTCCATTTGAACTACCCAATAGAAAGTGGTTAGGGGTGATAGCTTCCTGATCCTCAGTTTCGAGTGACACATAAGTTAAGGGTCTTGAATTGACTATCATTTCTACCTCCATTAGTGCACATCTTAGGCTTTCATCCGTAAATTTCTGAGATGGAGTTATTTTCCATAAAATAGTTTTGATAGACCTCACTAACCTCTCCCATGCTCCCCCCATATGGGGCGCTGCTGGTGGATTGAATTTCCATACAATTCCCTTATGTGATAATTCAAAGTGAATATCATCGAATTTAATATTCTTTAATTCTTCTTTCAGGAAGCGATCTGCACCTCGAAAATTTGTGCCGTTGTCGCTATAAATTTCAGCTGGAATACCACGCCTTGACATAAAATTCCTAAGGATCATTAAAAGGGAATCAGTTGATAGGGTATGCGCTATTTCAATATGCACAGCTCTTATTGTGAGGCATGTAAAGATTACACCCCACCGTTTTAATGATTTTCTGCCAAATGTTACAGCTATTGGGCCAAAATAGTCTACACCGACATATGTAAAGGGTCGTTGGAAAGCTCCAAGCCGTGCTGGCGGAAGTGGGGACATCTGTGGTGAGAATGGTTTAGCATATTCGTTTTTACATTGCTGGCACTCCCTTCGAATAATTTTGTAGAGCACTCTCAATTTGACGATAAAATAAATTTGTCGTATTTCATTTATAACCGTTTCATGGTTTAGGTGATGATAAGCTCGATGAAAACTATTTACGATTAATTTTGTTGCATGATGATTACCTGGAAGGACAATTAAGTCACGTTGCGGTCCACAGGCTGCAGTCGCATATTGTGCACGATTTTTAACCCTTATCACGCCATCCTCATCCATATAGACATTAAGTTTATCGAAAGCACCGCCTTTTGAAACAGCCTTACTAGATAGAATGGCAGCATACTCGTCAGCAAAACTTGATATTTGGATCATCTTGTAAATAATCTGCTTCGCCTTGGTTAGATGGAATCCATTAAGAGTCGCTTCTGGCTTTTGCTTCTTAGATTTTTGGCATCGTCGTTCAATATAAACCAGCCAGTTCCCAACAGCACGGTAAAGTCTGAACCAGCTAGAAAAATACTCAAAATTGATTGAAATCTTAATTGGCTTACTCATGTGTATATTTATGTATCGAGGGCGGATTTCAGATATATCCACATCAACCAAATTTGATTCGACATCTGAATTTTTAGGCCACTCACTTTCGGGAAGTGCCAACCAAGTAGGTCCATCAAACCACGTCTTATAATCATTAGTTGGAGGTCTATATTTCGTGGCAAAGTCCGCTACATTCATTGTACCTGGAACCCACCTCCAGTCGGAAGCATTTGTAAACTTCAAAATTTCAGCGACACGAAACATTACAAACTGTTTATATTTCCTAGGGTCACCAGTTAACCAATTCAAAACCGTCTTTGAATCAGTCCACATTACCTTTCGCTGCAAATTGATGTTGTGAAAACTAACCGTCTGCATAAGTCTGGCACCAATAACTGCTGCCTGCAACTCGAGTCGTGGCACTGAGAGGGGTCGTAGCGGGGCCACCTTTGCTTTGGCTGCAACAAGTCTTATTTCAACATTACCACTGAATTCAATTCGAAAAAACGATACGGCTGCATAGGCATCCTCACTTGCGTCGACGAATGTGTGCAGTTCAGCAAGGTATTTTTGTTGTTGTAAGGATATCGAATAGCATCGTGGTATTGAAACAGCTGCGATCATTGGCAAGAATGTTAACCAATTCTTCCACTTAGAATAAAGTTCATCAGTAAGGGGCTGATCCCAATCTATACCGCAACGCCAAATTTCCTGGAGTATTGATTTTAGGTATGACATAAAACAGGCTACAAAACCTAGAGGGTCGAAAACGGACATTAGAACTTGAAGGACTTCCCGCTTTGTAGGCACTATTTCCTCATTAAGAATGGGTCTACGGAGTCGTACAAATTTTAGATTCATTTGGAAAGTGTCGTTTTTGGGATCCCAGTATAAGCCAAGAATTTTTTCAAATTGGATTGAATTTTCTCCGTTTTCAAAAGTTTTGTTTTCGATACATTTAGTTTCGCCGAGTGCATTTAAAACTTCAGAAGAGTTTGAAGACCAATTTCGCATGTGAAACCCACCGCTTGCATGTACATCCCGCACGCTTAAAGCCAGGTCAATGGCCTCCTCAACGGTGTTTGTAGAATCAATGAAATCGTCCACATAATGTTGTTTAGTAATGGCATCAACAACTTTTTCATCAGCGCAAAATGTTTGCGCGTTTTTATCTCTCACATAATGTGAAATGCAGGGAGAACATGATGCGCCAAAGGTGAGCACATTTAGTTGATAAACCACCATAGAGTTGTTGTCCCACCACAAAAAACGTTGAGCGCATGCATCTTCTTTGCGTACTTTTATTCGGTGAAACATTTCTGCTATATCCCCACAAATAGCAACGGCTCCCATTCGAAATTTGAACAAAATATTCATAAGAGGCATAAGCAGGTCAGGACCTCTCAACAAAAAGTCATTTAGAGCAAACTCACCCGTCTTAGCTGCAGCATCCCAAACAAGTCGTATTTTATCCGGCTTATGAGGATTTTTGACAATAAATGTGGGTAAATACCAAATTTTGCCCCCTTTTCCTTCTAAAGAACTCAATGGTAACCTTTCAGCATAACCTTTTTCTTCGAGATTCAAAATTTGTTGTTGCAACACTTCAGCTAATTTTGGGTCACGGTTGGCCTTTCGACGAATACAGTGAAAACGTTTTATTGCTGTTGGTAAACTATGTGGCAACTCTGGTTGGTCACATTTCCATAAGAGTCCGACCTCATATCGACCATCAATGAACTTACAAGTTTGTTCTAAAATTTCTGTCGCTTTTTGGTCATCCTTAGACATGGGTTCAGTTGCCGGGGGTGTAATGCCAACACTTTCATCAGAAAAATGCGTCCTTACAAGGTCTTGAAGTTCATCGCAGCTACATTTATGAAAATTTAATCGACCACATACCTTTGATACACCACCAAAAAGCGTCCATCCTAATCTTGTCTTTGATGCCACTGGTTGCTGCCAGCCACCTTCACGGGTCTTAAGTGACGAAATTAATTTTGGGTTATTAACTCCTATAATCATGGATGGTGTTACGTTGTTGTATCCCTCCAGGGGAATATCCGCAAGGTAAGGATGTGTTTTCTTAATATTTTGTACAATCATTGTTTCAGCTGGCAAATTTAGATTTTTGACTGTGTAAACATTATTGATTGGAAAAATCTTAGCGTTATATTTTGTTGAAGAAATTTTTAAATTTATTCGCTTAGAGTCTTCCTCATATCGGGACACGTCACCGGTCCATCGGATGCAGAGTGGGTCGTTGATACCTTTAACGCCTAATGAGTCTGCTACTTTTTCTTCTAGAAGCGTAAGGGTCGATCCATCGTCCATAAGGGCGTATATTTTGACAGATTTTGTATCACTATAAAGCGTGACTGGCACTATACGAAAATAAGACTCACTGTTGCTTTGGTGATTATTAAGGGTACCACTAGTTGGCTGCTCGCTGTGTAAAAGTGTGTTATGCAGAACATTGCATCCATTTATACCGCACTCTTTTTGAAACCAACACCTGCGTCTGTGATTACCTAGGCAAATACGGCATAAATTTTTTGACTTGACGACATCCCATCTTTCAGCTGTAGACAAAGTTGTAAATTTTTCACACTTGGCCAATTTGTGTATTTCGTTGCATAATATACACTGTTGTTGTGGCTTATGTGATGTAAAAGTAGTGTGGGTGTTGAGGTGACCTTCCCTTTTAGGAGGTCTTTTATCATGGCTAGTTTCAAATACGGGAACGGTCACTCTGCATGTTGCTTCTGCTATGCAGTACAACCAGTCTGAAAAGTCCTTTAAATTTGGTCGCGGTATATCCTTGGAATGCATAGCCCATTGAAGTACTGTATCGGGTGATAATTTATCCACTAATTCCTGTAAAAGAGTCGGATTATTAAAATATTCATCTAGTTGTGATGCACGAATCGTAGCACAAATATTTTTTACGGCGAACGCGAATTCAATTAATGATTCAAGTTTGCATTTTGGCAACGTTGTTTTCCGCACTTCATCGATTAGATTTTTTAAAATGCATTCGGGTCTGCCAAAATACATTTTAAGTGTTCTTATGATGTCCGGAACCATATCAGGTAGCATTAAACAATTTCGTACTGCGTCCCGGGCCTTTCCGTGCAAACACTTTTGCAACCTGATGAGATTTTCCTCATTTCCATAGCCGGCAACGCGAGTACTTTGTTCAAAGGAGCTAATAAATATCGGCCACTCCCTGGGGTCTCCATTAAACGATGGTAAATCCCTGGCTATACATTGTCGGGCCATCAGTTGCGTCGTGGTTATATTTTTGCAATTATTGTATTCACTTGTATATGCAGATATATTTGTTTTGTTTTGTTGATTGACAGGCGGCGCGTTCACTTTACGATCATTTACATTGTTAATAACACCACTTTGGCATTGTGGTGTATTTGAAGAGTTCATACTACGGGGTTGTGTCCTCGATAAGCATTCACAATCATTGTGTGTATCATTGTGAATTATATGTTGGGTGACATTTGAGTCAGAGTATTCACCATTGTTTTGCGATCCAGAGTTGTTCAAGGTTTGTTGACAATTGTTTACACACGGTGGTATGTTTAACGTTGAATATTTATTGTTATTACTCACTGGCCGTACATTATCAACAAAATTGGAATATTCCTCATTAGACCGCAATAATTCATATTTACGCTTTATAAATTCCCTCTTTAAACGTATTTCTTCCTCCTTTAGCTGCATTTCTTCCTCCAGTTGCTGTAGCTGAAGCTGCTTTTTAGCACTTATGTCAGGCTGGACAGTTGTGGATTGTGTCATGGTAGCGCTGTTTGAGGCTGCGCGTTTTAGCCCCGCTTGCTCTACAACCTCAACACCCAAATCATCACTCGATGGTTTTAGATTGTGTGTTGAATTTTGTTTGCAATCTTGGCAAGTCCATGGAAAAATGTCAGCTTCAGTGTCAACATCGCAACAGGTACCATGGTAGCCGCTAAGGCATTTAGAGCAGGTCACCATGGTTCCATCATCCGGGTCGGTGCATCGTGTACAACTCGTAGTTAAATTTGCAGCATGTGCCATAATCTTATTATCACCATAAGAATTTTAAAGATTTGTTGAACAAAACAAAAAAAAAACCAAGTTCTAAGAGCTTACTTCGTCGTCGCTTTAAAATTCTGAAAGCGGCATTTTTTATTAAATTATAATTACAGTTCAAATACAAATTTTACCTTAGTTTCTCAAATGTATTCTTTACAATATTTATGGCGCTTGCAATTGTGCTTATTGTTTTATGCAAAAAGGCGGAAATCGAAAAAGATTGAAGTAAGTTGCATAATTTTTAGTACTACGAATGTAAAACGGCGGCAAAGAGGTCAAACCAAATTTTAAGCCTTGTAAAAATGTGTAGTAACAATTATCCCTGTTTAATTATAGCGATTTTTCGGTAACAACCATATTCTATTTTCCTACTTCTGATACAATGCATTGCATGAGTAGGCGTCATCCCCTGAGTATTGTTCCGAACGAAAGAAAAAAAAACAAAAAGTAACAATCGGCTGGTTTTTCTGAAAAACTGTTTTTTTCGAAGACGAAGCTCATTTTCACTTGTCAGTTTATGTCAACAAGCAAAATTGCCGCATTAGGGCTTCTGAAAACCCTCGAACGATGATTGAGAAGCCTTTGTGCATGCTCAGCGTGTCACTGTATGGTGCGTTATATGGCCTGAAGGCGTGATTGGGCCCTTTTCTCTGCGGCAACGGTAAATGGATAACGCTATCGTGAGATCCTAACATTTCAATTTTGGCCTATTATTGACGTCTTAGATATCATTGAAATGTAGTTTCAACAGGATAGTATCACATGTTACACAGCCAATGAAACGATCAATTAATTGCAAACCAAAGTTCCCGATTGCATAATTTCACAACAATCAGCAGTAAAGTGGCCAGCTAGATTATGTGATATAACATCACTGGACTATTTTTTGTGGGGCCATGTTAAGGATGGAGTCTACACGGAGCCAATCGAATCGATTTCAGCCCTTAAACTCAAAATCCGTGATGTGATTAACGAAACAGGGTTGAAATTTTGCCAAAAAGTGATTAAAAACTTCGATGAAAGAATCGACATCTGGCAGCATGGTCGTGGCGGACATTTGCGAGATATCATTTTTCATTCATAATTGCCGAACTTTTCGCTTCGTCAGACAATAAAAATTTGTATCATCTCAATTGAAATTTGTTTGTTTTATTTTCTTTTAGAAAACAAACTTCTTGTTGAAAAACCTTTAGATTTGTTATTTTCCTTAACACTTACGTTACATCACGTTTATATTTTTATAATTCCATTTCTGGTTTTTAATAAAAAAAAAGACTTTTTTGTTGAAAAAATCTATTTGTTTTTTATATTTATTTATTTATTTATCATAATATTTAATTTTATCACTTTGTTATTAAAATAAAAACAAATAAAAAAAAAGAAGAAGAATAGTATTTAATTAAGTTTATTTATTAAATACAACTTTAAAAAGAATTAATTAATAACTATGGATAATAGAGCGTAATTATAGTGGTTTTATTATAAACATTAACTTAATAAGTGATAAAAACAAAAACAAAAACTCATTAAAACAAAATAGATTTTGTTTATTTTTTTTTTTTTTTGTTTTATATATTTTAACAAATTGTTTAACTAAATAAAACTTGGAAAAAATTATTCAATTCACAAGCGATTGTAATATTTTTGCTAAGGCGTAGGTTGGGTTTAAAAATTGTTGTACACATATATGTTTCATATTGTTGTTGTTAATGTTGGTGTAAAGATTTGTTACAAATACAAGTACAACACATTTTATTTTCAGATGTTAACTGAATGCTAAAGAAGTGTAAAATTGTTATTTTGATACAACCAATAATGGGTTAGGAAGTAAATTACCTTAAAAGCGAACACTTTTCACAGTTTTATTGATGGCAATGCAAATTCGAAATATGGAGATTAATAATGGAATATGATGTCAGGGAATTGCGTGATAAGGTTTACACCAGTACCGACCGTAGGTCAAAACCTGGTGGCGGCCGAACCACTGTGGATGATTTTAGCGTCATCCTCGCCCTAGAAGGCCTTCAGATACGTATATCCTCCGGTCACTCCTAGTTGCAACTGCAAGAGTCCGAAACTGGCCGCAGCCTTCACTCCTTGCTGAAAAGTTGGAGACTATCCAACTCCTGGTCTAGAACGCATGAAGCTTAATATAATTTAAGAACACGACGGCATTCATGCTCGCTGGACCTGGACCATTCATTGTGTTCATTGTGAATGATCCGACCCACAAACTGAAACGACGGTATTCATGCTCACTGGACCTGGGCCATTCATTGTGTTCATTGTGAATGATTCGACCCACAAACTGAAACGAGGGCCTCGAAACACCAACCACCACGATACTCCCGAAGGGCCGACCTCAATAATCAGTCAGAGAACGGCTAAATGCCTAAAAGATTCCCGGCTTTACTGATTCCCGTGGAAATTTAGTGGATTGTCCAGTTGGCCCCTACTAGCCTATTAGGGGACTGGGCTCCCTTTTATCCCCGAAGACGCATATAATGACGATGAATTTCCTCCAAAACATTTAAATGTGCCCCCGGGGCGGATGTCAGGTAATGGTCCGTCCCACTTTTAGCATATTATTTCGGTCTACTGCCAGCAGCAATAATTAAATAAAGAACAGCGTTCTCAAAAGTAATCTAATTTTTGAGTAAAAGTTGCTCGAATGTTTATGAAGTGATACAGTGAAATCTTCACCATTTTGCTAGTAAATTTTCACAATAAAAATTCTTTTATCAAGAGTGTAACGTTCTATGTTTACTTCCTAACCTCAAATTGCTTTATAAATGATCATTTTTTTTAATTATAACAAGTGTCTGCCGGGAAGGTATACTACTTTGTTTTGCCGCCATTTTATTGCACATTAGTCTTGACAGTTCATTTTTAACAGTCGTGTAGTAGATACGCGGTAAATTGATTATAGAAAAATATTCGATAAACCAATGTGTTTTAATCATTAAAAATTTTATCAAAATCAATCATCGATTACTGTGACGAGAAATGAGAAATGAGTGACGAGGCACATTTTCATTTTAATGGATATGTGAATAAACAGAATAGTCGGTTCTGGGGAATGAGAAACCCTCAAATTATTCAACAGTCAACTTTGCGTCCATTAAAAGTGATACTGGACCTTACTTCTGTGAAAATGAAAACGGCGTAATGGTAACTGTGAATGGAGAGCGCTATCGTGATATGATAGAAAACTTTTTTAATGCCACAACTGCCTGCCTTGGGGCTTGTTTAACATGTGCTATCAATAAGACAGTGCCACATCACATACAGCCAGGATTGCAATGGCATAACTGTGAGACCTCTTTCCACAACAAATTATTTCAAGGAATGGCGATGTTGATTGGCCTCAATGATCAATCAATTTGACTGCTCCGAACTTCTTTTTGTAAGGGATATTTGAAAAGAAAGTTTTATGCAAACAAAACCAGAAACGCTTGAGCAACTCAAACAAAATATACGTAATGAAATTAGTAAAATACCGCGTGTAATGTGTTAGTATGTAATGGAAACTGTGCTCAAAAGGGCTCGCATTTGTGAGGCTAACAGACACGAACGGACATTTATCTGATATTGTATTCCATATTCCACATAATTGCCGACATTAAATAAAACATTTATCATTAGAAGATCCATTCTCTTTCATTTAATCAACAATTATCAATAAACAAAGTAGTATACCTTCCCAGTGCACACCCTGTATTCGCATTTTATTTTAATTTTTCATATTGAAGTTTTACATTTTTAAAATTTTAACAACACAAACGTACTACACCATATATAAAACTGTTGAGGTTGTATTTTATACAACATACACTTTACAATAGGTTATGAATTGACTTAATGAAATAAAAATTATTATTAATAAGCAAAAGGTTATGAATTATCCCTTTGATGTATTATTATTAATGGAAATTATCAAATATTGATTTAACTATTTTTGTATTAAGTTTTTGTGAGCGCATGAGCATCAAAATGATAAGGTAAATTGATTGTATTCTTTAAATGTTTTACGAGCTTTTGCCAGGATTTATGTTTGCATAGTGTATTATAGTGTTGAAATATTACAACAATGTCAAATTTTTATTATTAAAAAACTTGAAAATATTTTCTGGAATTATTTTTCCAAAAAAATTATCGCTGCCCCAAGTACACAATTTAGGCAAAAAGGTGAAATTGCTTAGTTCTTGGCTTTGTAATTAGCTATACATATTGACACAGATATCGATATTGAGATACGGCTGAATAAAATTTTATTAACATTTAAGCTGGCATACAAATTCAAAATGGTGGGTGGCTACTTTAACACCACCATAAAATATTCAAACTCAATATTTTATGGGCGAAAGCATTTTAAAAGTATTTGATTTTCAACACGTGGGCGTAAAAATGGGCGTGGTCTATTAAACTTGTTTTTGCATATTTTCTTAACCTATAACGTTACTCGTATTTTTTGAGGGTTATCTATAAAAAGAAACTATGCAAAATCCCATAGGAAAATACAATTTTAGTTTTCTCCGAAGCAACTTTTCCAATTTTTCTTTCCATAAAAAACTTTTTCACACTTTTGCACACATTTCCAAACGGAAAATTAGTGATACTACTTATTAAGGCAATCTCAAGTCATGCACTTAACAATGGATATAATTTTATTTTTATTTATATAAATAAAGTGCAACGAGGCTCTTTAGTTTAGTGGCAATTGACGAATGTTGCCAATAGCTCATTTTAGAGGAAGCATTTTTTCTTTTTTATGGACCTTAAGTATACAACACTGTTAGTTAAGTTTTTTTTTCAAGTCCTTATGAAATAAATTTAGCTCATATTATTTCACAGTTGGAAAATCGAATTACCAGCAACATTTTGATGTTTATATACATGATGCCAGCTACATGTTGTAATTTTTCATAAAATAAATAGAAAACAACTTATCTCTCTATTCTTCTATATTTCTTAATTATTTTGCTTTAATTATTAATAAAGGGTGTTTTATATAGAGGTTTAAAATTTTGAAATGAAATAAATCAAAGAAACTTTTGTTTAGGTACGGTTTTCCGTTCGACCCTCGTCAAATTTGGTTTGTGAACAAACCGGTTTCGGCTGTTTGCCATCTTCAGTGTTCTTTTCGGAGAATCCAAGCACAAATCAAAGAAAAATTATTTTTTAATTGAAGGGAAATTTACTTTATGTGAAAAATAATTTTCTAGCAAATGACCGACAGACACGACTGACTTAGATGTAGTCAAATCTAGAGATTCATTTTTCGATCATTGTGACTAGCATTGATTTTAATGGCGAGCATACCAATGATTCTTCCAGCCTGAAAAACATACCAAACAGTCAGGTTTCCTGGATGTAACGGTGTCTTATAAGGGCTATCACAACTCCTCTAAACATGACTGATTTTTTTTTTATTAACATATCAATTCAAGCAAAAGTGAACTTCATCGCTAAACAAAATTCTCTTATGAAAATCGGTATCAACGACAATAGGCCTAGCGGAGCATTGATTATCCAATCATCTGGTTTAAATTCTTGTTCTAGTTGCATGTAAGCACGCAAACTAAGATATTTCCAAAAAATGTGTCGATGGACACAAATTGAATACTTGAGCACGATGACGGATAGACTGTTTTAGGTCTTCATTTACGCTACGCACTACAGCAGCAATGACATTGTCTCTGTACGCACAATTTGGTGGGTCTGTGTATGCGTATTATCATTTAGAGCAGACATGATACGAAAAGGTTCCATAATTAAGCAAATTAATTGCTTTAATAGAGGATTATGCTGATTGGAAAATCAACGTAGGTCATGATAGATATTTCGAAGAGGAACATGATTTTCAAAACAAATTTGCACAGTTTGGAAGAGTGTGATTTGTTTTACATCCGCGCCTGACTAGGTAGTCTTAATCAGATGGTAGACAAACCACTTATATATACGTCCTAGATAGCCGAAGACATAATTCTAAGCAACAGATGCACCTAGTTGCAACTTGAATAATTCCAGGGCAGGTCTTGAAACTATCACACCTTGCTAAAAAGTTGGAGACTTTCTAACTTCTGTCCAGAACACATGTCAAGCATGCCCACTGGACTGGATCATTCACTTTGCGTGTCATCATCAGTGAAATGATCCTGGCCACCATAATTTTCATACTTCCCTTATGGGGCCTTATGGGGCCACAACCACCACGATGCTCCCATATAGGGGCCAACCTCAATGATCAGCCAGAGAACTAGTATAAGTCTAAAGAGACAAATAATAAACTCTGCGAGCTCACTGATCCCCGTGGAAATAAAGTGGAGTTTCCAGTTGACCACCTGCCTGTCTTCAGGGGACTGGGCTCCCTTTATACCCCCAGTTGCACAGATCTAGACAGCTGTTACGTACCGTAAAGACCATAATAGTGCCCCCGGGGGGGACACAGTTTGGAAGCATTGTTCAGGTGTCAGACTGTCTTTTTATGTTGTAATGCCAACCTCAGTTAAACATAAATCTCTAGACAGCTGGCAAAATGACCGCCAGTTAAAAAAAGTATTGCCAACTTAAAATTATATACCTCTATAAAAACACCCAATATAAAATTAGACAGTGTTGTGCATTAGAACACCCTGCTGTATGAAGATGAAAGCTAAAAGCAGGCATATTTTCTCTTCCGGTACTTTTCCATGAATAAAGAGATAATCAGAAAAATCTTATCACTTTGATGCGCACATTATTAAAAATTATAAAAATTATTTTTTTAATTTTCTTTCAATATAACTTGGTTGGATATCTTATTTAACTTAATTAATATATATTTTTTTAATATTTCTTTATTTGTTATATTTCTGGTTAATTGAATTATAAATGTATTAAACAATATAAAATAAAATAAAATTTTTTTATTTATGTATTTTATATTGTAGAGTATGCCATGTATAAACGAGTAGTTGTTGTTGTTTATTTTTATTTTATTTTTTTTTTTTGTTTTTGTTTTACTTAAAATGTTTAAGATTTTAATGAAATTAAATATTTAAAATTTTTAATAATGTCTATGTATGCAGCTTGTTTATATAAGGAATAGTTGTGTTTAAATTAAAGTTGTGTTTTCCTTTTTGTTTTTGGAGAATGAAATTTTTAATGCAAATGTTAAACATGATGTTTTGCTTTATCTTAATTGTTAATAATTTTATGGTGTTAAGCTAATACAAAAATATAGTTTTCTTTGTTTTTTTTTTTATATTATATTATTATATCTTATATTTTTATGAATGCTAGGCATTTATATATTTATTTTATTTAATGAATTTTATAAATAATTTTAAGTACACTGTTTTATTTATTTATTTTTTTTATTTAATAATTTGTGATTTTTTAGGTTAGAATTTTTTTAAACTTACTAAAATTTTAAAATATGAAAAAATGGTTGTTGGATACGCTTTATTATTATTACTTAATTATTTTTTTCTATTATTATTATTGCTCTTCTGATTATATTATAAACAATTTCTTTAAGCACAAGGTTTTTATATGCAAATTTTATATATTTTATTTTTATACTTGTAATATTTCGCCACACCATTGGGTGAAACAGAAAACATATGTATAAATAATTAATAATCAATTTATGCAAATTTTTTTTTTCACATATATTATTTAAAAGAAAAAAATTGTGGTTATTTTGCAATTATTTAACAGAAAATTTTCCATTTTTTGATTATTTAAAAAGTTGTTTACAATTTCAAAACTAGTAAAAAAAATTATTTAAGAAAATCTATGCACAATATTTTTTTAGGATATATATTTTTTTTTTTTTTTTGAAAAAAAAAACTAATGTATATTTAATTAAAAAATATTGATAAATTTTTTCCTACAAAAACATATTATTTTTTTAATATTTTGTCTGGGTAATTTCTTTTTAAGAAACAAATTTCTTTTATTAGATAAGTTAAAATTTTAAAACTAATTCAAAAGAATAAAAATATTAAAAAAAAAAATTATACAAGCATATTCAAATAATCAAAAATTATTTTTTAAAAAAGTAGTCAAGAAAAATATTTTTTAAAAAACAATTCTTTTCATTAATATTTTTTTGCTTTAATATTTTGAATTTATTGAATTTGCAGTTGATATAGATATTTTTTTTCAAGAAAAAAAAATGAAATATTTTTCATTCTGAGATTATTTAAAAAATTATCTATATAAACAAATATAAAATACTCACACAGTTTATTTTGAACTTGTTTGACAAAAACTTTTCATTTATTGATTATTTAGAAAGTTGTCTAACCAAATAAATTTAAAATATTTTTTAACAAAAATTAATCAAATAGTTATTGTAATTATGTACAAATTTCTATATAAACGAATTCAAAATAATCAAAAAATATTTTAAAAACATCACTATATAAATTTGTTTAATTATTATTTTTATTCCACCTCTTTTCTTAAATATATAATAATAATAATTAATCTTAGTAGTGGTCTTTTTTAAATAAATTTAACACTATATTTTTCAATATTTCGTTTCCTGTGGAAAGCTTCTTCAGGAGATTATTTATTTTTTTTAATTTCCTGAAAAAGCTTTCCACAGGAAACGAAATATTGAAAAAATATAGTGTTAAATGTATTTAAAAAAGACCGCTACTAAGATTAATAATTATTTATTTTTAAATTTGTTTAGCAAAGATTTCTTAATCATTGATTATTTAAAAAATAAACAATAAAAACATTCAAAATAGTCCATAAAACAAAAATAAAAGAATATTTTTAATTGAAAAAAAAATTTTTTGGAAAACATTATTATTTTTATAAAAAAAAGTTAAAATTTTTATTTTAAAGTTAAAAAAATTTTGTTTATTTTGAGGCCTTTTTCACCAAAATTTTTATTTATTGATTATTGGAAAAATAATTTATACATTTTATTCCTGTAGATACAACCCAAAGGTGTGGCGAAATATTGAAAATAAAATATTAATAAGATCAATAAACTTAATTGTTATTATTATTACTATTGTTGCTATTTTCATTATTATTGAAACATTTAGGTTTATTAAATTATATGTATTAAATTTTTTTCCTCAATATTTTTTTTATTTCCATAATAATTCGTTATTGAAAATATTAATAAAATTTAAACGGAATTCCATTTTTTGTGGTCAAGTGTGTGTATAATTTTTTAAAATTATTTTCCTTAAATACATTTTTATTAAAAACAAAACAAAACAAATTTTGAGCTTAACTAAATATACATTTTTTTATTACTTTATTTTATTATTATTTTACAATTTGTTTTTTTTTTGTTTGTTTTTCGTTTGTTTATTCTTACAAAAATCTTGTCTAACATAAAGGCGCTTTCTTTCCTTTAAGGAAATACTTAAATTTTTATGTAAGTTTTAAATTTTATGTATTTATTTATTTAAAAATTTATGTTGTTTTTTTGTTTTTTTAATTCTCATATTAAAAAAATAATATTTTTTTTTTGTTAATTAAAATTAGCCTTGAAAAATGTTATATTTTTAAAATCTTTAGTTTTGTTAAAATTTTAAATAAAATTAGTTGTTGATAAGATTTAGTTATCTTAAACATTCGTGTTTAGAATAAAATGAACTAATTGTTTCACACTCGCTTGTAACGTTCATAATTAAAGAACATGACTATAACTAAATAGCTTGAAATTGAAATTTTAAAAATGAATTCTAACATCAACCACAAATGCAAAACCCTTTAGAATCACTTATAGTTCATGTGGTGGCTACAAAAATTTGTTAAAAAATATTTAATATGACTGGCTGAACATTTTAACAAAATGCTAATAATTTTTTAAATATAAAAACCTTTGAGCCAGATACTTTCCTAAAGACGATGATATAGCAACTCTGCTATCTAGACTTTGAAAGTAGATATATATATACACGCCTTATATTTCTTAATAATAAAATACCAGCATTATTAGCAATAATAAAATAAATTTTAAAGAAACAACATTTTCGATTGCAGTTTCTGCATTCAAAATATCAGCTGTTACTTTTGATAACTCACAATAGTTATTATTGTTTTGTTTTCTTTCCTCAGAATATCTATTTTTATTTTTAAAATGTTTTTACTTTTTAAATATAACATTTTTCATTTTTGCTTAATTTTTTTACATGTTAAATAGAAAATTTTTATTTTAAAACTAAAACTTAATATTTAAAGAAATGAATGTTTATAGAGAGTTTTGTTTTTTGTTTTTTTCTAAAAATTTATTTAATTTTTTTATATTTATTATGATGTCTTCTTAGTGTTTTTTATTGTAAACTAAAAAAAAAATTATTTATTAAATTTATTAAATTTAATTAATTAAATATTTTATTTTTTTATTTATTTAACTTTTTTGTAATTATTTTTTTTTCTAACATTCCTGTTGGCATATTTTTAAGTTACCCTGTCTGTGTATTTTTCATACATTCAATATTTTATTTTTTATTTTATTAATTTCTACAACATTTTCATAAAAATTTATTTATTGATTTTTTTTTTTATTTTATATTTAAATTTTCTGGATGTTAATTTATTTGGAATGCTCTTAATTAGAAACATAATTTTTGATATTTACAAAAATGTTTATTTTATTTAAAATTACTAAAACATGTAAAATATTTCATGGTTTTATTGCATGTTTTTGTGATATTTTTTTTTTTTTATATTTTATATTGGAAAGATAAATTTTTTTTTTTTGAGGGGGATTTATTTTTCAAACATAATTTAGTTAAATGCATCAAAACAATGTGTTGTAGGGACTTTTCGTTAAGAATTTAAATTATTTTTATCGGTTTATTATTTTTTGTGTTTTTTACTTTTATAAACTGGAATTGTTTTGTTAATAGAATAAAATAAAAGTTATTAGAAAAATACGACATAATAAATTTATGCTATTTTATTAATGAAAGAAAACATTTATTTTTATTATTATTATTTTAAAAAAAAAAAACTTTCATTATAATTCGCTGTAAAGTTAGAAACAAAAACAGAAAAAAAGACCTTTAAAAGCTGTGCGTTTAAGAACTTCTTTGCTAGCAGCCGTTTTATTTGTTGCAGAGAAAGTGCCGCATACTTTTAGGCTGAGTCTTTAAAATACTATAAATTAAGAAACAGAAAACGTAAATTGAAAATTAAATATTAAATTAATATTTTTTATTTACATAAAAAATCTTTAAAAGTAAAAACTAAAAATAAATGATAAAAATAAAATAATATACAATAACAAATTAAGTAAAATTAAAAATATTAAAAAAAAAATACTTAAAACTTTTAAGAAATGTAATTTAAAACAAAATAGCCAACAATTTTCCATTAAAAAAAAATTATTTTGTGTTAGTCAGATAAAAATGTTAAAAGAAAACTTTTAATGGGCTTTTCAACAAGAAGTTTGTTTTTCGATTGTGGCAACACCGACAACATGATAGTTTTGACATTTAGTTTTTTGACTTAATCCACTACGAAAATGGTGGTTCTGTTGAAGTTACATTTCGTAAAATTCGTGATATTTTCGGACAACATAATCGTCCTTCTAAGACCGCTATTGAGAATTTGGTCGTTAAATGTGAATTGACAGGCACCATACAAAATTTGAACACCAACGTTGAACTGAAAGCATCAGAGCCTTGAGCCACAGTGTTGAAGCAGATGCAAATTTGCCAATTCTTCGACGTTCCCAACAAATGGGGTTCTCCAAAACCACCACATGGCGAATTTTGCGTAAATCTTTGACTTTGAAGCCTTACAAGGTTTAACTGATGCAGGAATTGTAGCCGGCCGGCCATTCACATCGCCGTAGATTCGTCCAATTAGCTCAGGAACAACCAGTTGGTTTTTCTGAAAAAATCATTTCTTCAGATCAAGTTCATTTTAACTTGTCAGGAATGTCAACAAGCAAAATTGCAGCATTTGGACTTCTGAAAATCCTAGAGCGATTGGTGGGAAGCCTTTGCATGCACAATGTGTCACTGTTTGGTGTGGTCTATGTGGTCTGGAGGTGTAATTGCTTCAAAGCTTCACGCGTTCTGGACCAGGACTTGGATAGTCTCCAACTCTTCAGCAAGGAGTGAAGGCTGGGGTCTGCTCCGGGCTTTTGAACTGGCAACTGGGACTAACTGGAGGATATACGTATCTGAAGGCCTTCTTGGGCGAGAATAACGCTACATTTCATTTACAGTGGTGTGAATTACTATCTGATTATGACTTACACAGCTAGGTGCAGATGTAAATCTTATCACGCATCTCTTCTGACATTATAATTTAAATGTGGCTTTTGCCCTATGACCGCCACGGCTGGGCAGACACGTAGTCTAAAATGGAGGTCCAATTTTCGATGACCTTTTTCCACCATTTGTGGCCGTATATCGGTAATAACGCTACGAATAGTGGCTTCCAACTGGTCAAAGGTTTTGGGCTCATCGGCGTAGACCAACGAATTCAGAAGATCCCACAGCGACGTTGAATAGCACGATCCTGTAGGCCAACTCAAACTAAACGTTTCCTTCAATAAATCAGTTGTGGCATGAGTTGTATAACATGTTGCGTCATTTTGTTGAAACCACAGATCCTGCGCATCATGGGCTCGTTCAATCGAAGAACAAAAAAAAATCCGTAATTATGGCTCTATAGAGAAAACCATTGACTGTAACGTTCTAACCAAGAGTACGTACCAATGATTTTACTAGCACGCCATACAGTTGGTTTTTCTAGATGTAAAGGAGTCTCAAATCGCACGTAAGGATTATCAGCACTTGAAATACGGCAGTTTTGTTTATTCACGTATCCATTCAAACAAAACAGAGCCTCATTGCTAAACAAAATTCGCTTATGAAAATCGGGAGCAGTGGCAATCTTGCTGGGTGCCATTCTTCCACGAGTTGGAATTTGTAAAGACGCATATTCAAAATCTTCCATAAAGTGGATGGGACATATATCCAATTCTACAGCAGCAATGACTTCTTCTGTACGCATCGCACAATGTCTTTCATAAATTCATATTATCATTTAGGATAAACGTGGCACAAAAACGTTCCACAGCTAATTCAATTAATTGCTCGGACACAGTGCGCGATACGTATTTCGAACAGAGGCGTTGTTTAGACATCAGTCTATTCATGTTGAAGTGCCAAGCCAAAACATAAATCACTTGCCAGCTGACAAAATGGCCGCTGGATAAAAAAGTGTTGCCAACTTAAAGTTCTATACCTCCATAAAAACACCCTTTTTAAATGTTTTCTAGATTAAATTTAATATGGAGTTCCGCTCGTGACTTCATGTTGAAAAATAATTTTAAAATAGATTTATTGTAAAATTTACATAAATAATTTAAATAACAAAATATTAGACCATTAAATATTTTATACGATTGCAAGAAAACATAACCTCACATATAACAAACTTAACAACAAAAACAAAAAAAAAAGAAAAAAATAGAAAATGAAAGTAAAAGCAAAAAGTGAAAAGTGAAAGTATACAAACCATAAAAATATTTAAACAGCAAAATCACCCTCACCCCAGGACATCTTATAGTCATCAATATTAAATAAATCAAAAATATCCTGTGAATTTGAGCCAAATGTATCATTGGCATTGGAACTATTATCACCACCCATGCCACTGTTAAGGGCTACCCCACCAGCACCAACAATTATGCCATTTGTGTTTGGGCAAATGGACATTTGTTCATGGCACTGAGGTTGCAATAAGGAATTCATGGGCATATTTAAGAATGGTAATCCACTTGATGGTGCTGCTAATGCTGCCATATGATGAGATTGAGACTGAAGTTGTGGTTGGGAAGGCGAAGACATGGAGATTGAATTATTACAAGATGTCGATTGGGCTTGTAAACCACAACTTATTAGAGAATTTCCGTTTAGTTGGGCTGCTGCTGCTGCTGCTGCTACTGTAGATGATGATGATGATGTTGTTAATGTTGTTGTTGGCGGTGGTGGTGGTATTGGTGTTGTTTGTATTGAAGACATGCCAAAGGGATGTGGTGGTGTATTGATATTTGAATCCGGCGATAAGGTGGAAAAATTAAAATCACTCAAGGGATTATCAAAATCATCACAAACATCCATGGGGGTAGTAGAATTATTATTATTATTATTATAATTATTATTAATATTATTACTACTATTGCTGTTATCATTGTTATTATGCGTATTTATTTGAGCATGCTGCTGCTGCTGCTGTTGCTGTTGTTGATGTAATTGATTATTTAGCTGTGGAGACTGATGCTGGTGATGCTGCTGCTGTTGTGCCAGCTGTTGCACAAAACAATCCGTATCAAAATCTTCTAAAATATTGCTGGTATTATGATGTGACATTGAACTATCATTGTGGCCGCTAGGTGGCGATAACATCTGACCGTTCATTAGTTGAGCGAGTGAGGATGGAAATGTGTTATTTAGCAGATTACGGCTCAAACCATTAAAAAGCGTTTTGTCATTGGAATGCTGATGATTTTTATTTTGCTGATTGGATTGTTGTTGGTGTTGATTTTGATAGGATAAACTATCTTCCTGAATGTCCATTTCTAATTGTTGTGACATTAATTCTAACAATTCAAACTCATCGAAATGATTTAGTTTAGCTTCCTCGGATGAATTGTTCGAGTGCATAGAATTAGTGGTGCGTGTAGAGTTGCCATCTAAGCAGGCCTTACTCAACATATCATGATGTGTTGGAGAAGTTTGGTGATGAGTTTGTTGCTGCTGCAGCTGCTGTTGCTGTTGCTGCTGCTGCTGTTGCTGATGATGATGCCGATCTAAAAACATATCCAAAGTTTTAGCCACACTTTCATTGTCCATATGACATTGCGGCTGTAGTGGTGATGCCATATCAATATTTTCTATAAAATTATTGTTATTGCTGTTGCTATTGTTGTTGCCATTATTTGCTTCATTTTCATTATTATTTTTGTGATAAAATTCATAAATTGAATTTATATTTAAATTATTATTGTTATTGTTGCTATTGTTACAATCCAATTCCATGGAATGCATTTCATGTTGCTGTGTTATTGTCACATCTTTCTTATTCCCCATCTCTATAAGATTTTCTTGTTTAATAATATTTTTGTTATCTTCGATTTGATGGTAGAGCAAATCGTCACTTAAATCATTCATCTGCACATTGGATCCGGTGGGTGTTAGTGGTGTTGTATCCGAGGTTATGGACTCCAAAGCACTTTCAGGCAAATCTCCTTGCTTAATAAGTATATCCAATACATCACTAATCTTTTCCGATTTAATCGATGATTTCAGGGATTTTTGTTCAATTAGATTTGAATTGGAACTTGTAGAATTTCCGCCGCCATCATTGGCATTAAGCGAGGAGGCAGCTGAAGGTTCTTCCTTGATTTTTATTAAAGGATTTAAATAATTTGTTTGTTGGTGCTGTTGCTCTTGCTGTTGCTGTTGCTGTTCTTGTTGGTCTAGTTGTTTTGCCTTCAATTGTTTTGTGGCTTCTTCGTATTGTGGTGGCGGTGGAGGAGGTGGAGGTGGTGGTTGTAAGTTTTGTGGCTTTATGTCTAATTGAATAATTTGTTGTTGCGGTATTAGCTGTTGTAATTGTTGTTGCTGGGGCAGCTGCAATTTATGTAGTTGCTGCTGTTGTTGCGATATTAAAGGTTTTGTCTCATTGAGATTATTTCCAGCTGCCATGGCCACCGATTGTGTGGTTGTTATAGGAAAAACAATACTGGGAAGAGAATTTGTTCTTTGATGGCCATTTAATAACTTTTTAGTGGCGGGAGTGGCATTGGCCAAACTAATATTGCCAATGGTGTGGGCAGTCATATGTTGGTCATTGAGGCCAACCAAAAATATTGTTTGATTACCTTCATTCCACACTAAACCCAAATTGTTGTGGGTTTTTGTCAGGGGCAATTGATTCGTAACTATTGTTGCTGTATTGTTACCTGCAGGTGCGCTGCTGCAAGGGTTGGCTTTTAGAGAGACATTTTTTATTTTTAATTTATCATCGTTTGTCTTGGATGCATTAGCAGTGGTAGTGGTGTTGGTCGTTATAGTTGGTCCGGTTGGAATGAGTACAGTTTGTGTCTTTTGCGTTAGGATTCTAAGCTGAGCCTGGGCCTGTACCTGAGCAAGGGCTTGAGCTTGAGCCTGAGCCATTACTTGAGCTTGTGCCTGTGCTTGAGCCTGAGCCTGAGCTTGCGCTTGAGCTTGAGCTTGGGCGGCTGCAGCTGCTGCTTGAGCCTGTTTTTGCTTTTGTATTTTAGCCTCCAGCTGCTGTTTAACCACCATCTTTTGTGTCATTACCGGAGCAGTTGTGGTTGTCGTTGTGCTGCTGGTAGTAATAAAATTGCCAATAATTTGCAATTGATTATTAACCTTCTTATTGACTATTGGCACCGGCACTACCACTGATTTTACAGGATTTGTGTTGGTTTTTAGTGTCACTTTGGCTGGAGTGGTAATGTCCTTTAGATTATGTGGTTGTTGTTGTTGGACAAGTGTTAATGTTTGTGGCACATTTCTATTATTGTTATTATTTATATCACCAGGAGTGTTGTTAGTTGTGGCTATTAAAGTGATTTGTTGAGTTGGCATGGTATTCATCAGCTGCGCTGTTACGGTCTGTCGCTTATACGTGGCTGTATTTGGCATTACTATTGGTGATTGCTGTTGTATGTGTACCTGTTGTTGCTGCTGCTGCTGCTGCTGCTGCTTTTGTCGTATTTCCAACAGCTCTTGCTGTGACCTATGCAATTGTCTTTGTAATTCATCGATTTTTCTTTGTTGCTCCCGCAACAATTCTTCGTTAGACAAAATAATGGTGGCCGTTTGGGGTTGAGGTTGTATAACAGTTTGCAGACTCATAGGCTGTGGTGAATCAACCTGCTGTTGGACAACATCCATTTGTTCTTGCTCCAGTTGATTAGACGGTTTAGGAGAATTAATATCCGAATGTTCCATAGCCTCTGTCGTATTTGCAACATTTTCGATTGTGGCTGCCGCGTTGCGGGTTGCACCAGCATCAGAATTGTCTAAGGGTAAATACGGTCTTAGACGTTCAATTAGTTGAGGTTTGGGTCCCGAAACAGGAAGATTACGCTTTTTCAAATGCATTTTCAAATCAGAGACCTTCATTTTTTCCAATCGTGTACAGTCGGGTAATGAAGAAGCCGAAGATTCAGCATAACTTGTGCAGGGGCTGGGTGGTATGGATGAATTAACCGACAAGGCTGGTGAAGGTAAGGGTGGAGGTCTCGGTGCCGCCGATGTGGCAGTAGGTATGTTACCTGCTTGTACACTCCCACCATCTGGTTGCTGTCCCAAATTATTGGTTGTCATCATGGCTAGATTCGTAGTGGTATTTGCTGTGGCAGTGGTTAATGTATTTATTGCATTGCTGCCTGTTTTTCCTGCCGTACTGACCACATTGGAGGTGGGTGTGGTAGTGGCTGCACTTGTAGCCGGTATAATTGACTGATTTTTATTTAGGGTTTCCAAAAATTTCAAAAGACAATTCTGTTGTTCCAACATTAATTGATATGATGTTTCTTCGGTGCTGGCACTACTCTCACTAGACAACTTATGTGCTGCGCTCGGTGGTCCTTTATATTCATGGAATTTAATAGTGCGTGCTTTGGATGCCGGTTTATTTTTGCATTTTTTTCGATTCTTATCTTTGCCGGGGGCATCTGATTTCGCTATCTGCAGCGCTGGCGACTGTATAATAGGTCTGGGCGTAACACTCAGAGGAGGTGAGGAAATTGATGAGAGAGGACTTAAAGTCGATGTGGAAGAGGCAAACGAGCAGGGAGAATTAACAAGGGGCAAATAATGGGAATTAGTTGTTGTACCAGCCACAGATTGACAAAGTTCTTCATATAAATTTGATGTCTCCTGTTTAACCTTAATGGCCAAGTTGTTGGGTAAAGGAGGCGGTGGCGGCGGAGGTATATAATTTGATTTTAATGTAGTCAAGTTGGTTTGATCGACTGGAGTGGATGTAACCATTACTTGACCAACGGATGTGGGTATACTTAAGGCCACAGTTACAATACCAGCTGATGCAGCTGCTGCTTGCAAAACATCACTGCATGTTGAGGGGCTGGCTGTGCTAGTGACTGTACTTGCATTGCTTGCTATCGCCACCGGACACTCCAATCTGGGCGGCGTTTGTCTTGTATCACTTTCCGATGACTGTGAGTCATCTTCGAAAGTAACATAACTGTTGGGATGTTGCGGTCTGGTCAACAGGCCCTCACTGGTTGCCTTAAATGTTACCAAACCCTCCTTCACTATTTTCTCTATAGGCTTTTCGGTATGTAAAATATTTTTCTTTATCAGCTCCAGGGGTCCAGGGCGATGTTGTATTTGTGAATTGAGCTGATCAGCCAGGCGAGCCTTTTTAAGCATGCGCTGTTTCTCAGCCAAACTAGGATCAATATGGCATTCATCTTCTTCAAGTATATGGCGTCTTTCCAAGTCTTCCCTATTGGGACGTTGTTGGATTTTGGCTTTTAATAAGTCACTGGTTTTGGCACGTTCCAATTGTTTGCATTGTTCATGAATGGCAGGGGAGGTTTTTAAAGCTGCCGTTGGAGAAATAGAGAAAAAAATTATTAAAAAAGAAAAAGTTTTCATTTTAAATTGATGCGCAAAATAAATGCAAAACAACTTTGAAAGAAATAAAACATTTTGTGTTTCTCTTCCACAAATAGAATGCAAAAAACTTTTATGCTTTAGAGAATAAAACAGGTAAAACTGCACTAAACTAGCTTCTTTTGACTGGAGGAATTGAGGTATTTGGTATTTTTTTCTTTTCTTTGTTTCTGCCATCAACAACATAAATTTTATAAACTTTTGCCAAAACGTTGACAAATAAATTTTTGAAAGTCGTTTCTATTTCAAACAAATGCACCCTAATAATGGATGTTTTCCTAAATGGAACACAACTCACGAAAGACTAACTATCATAATGTGCTCACTTTTTAACCCTAGTGTCTTGTATATTTTATCAGTTCATCATGAATAGAATGACGCTTGATGAGCTTTACTACTAAATTACTCCAATTATTTGGCTTTGAAAATTAATTATCAACTCACGAAACTTATAGAATCCTGCTCAGCAATAAGGTTCAGTTAAACAATAATTTTCAAAGTTTGGTATGTTTTACTCAATGCTAGTGAGCTAGCGTTACGTTCCTTATATTTTTTATACCAAAGAGTATAAAAGTGACTTACTGTTTCTAACAGAACAAGGAGAATGCTCGAATTTAACTCGCTTGCGAGTGAATTGTATTTTAGACGAACTTTGCTCGCGAAATTCATTTCTGAGACTCACGAGAGAGTTTAAGTTTTACGAAAATAATAAAACTAAAGTCAAGTTGAAAAGAATTTTTTACGAGGTTTTTTAGGAGTTTTACTTTTTTTCGTTAATAAATCAGGAACTCCAAAAATTTCGGCGATTTTTGAAAAACATACAGAATAATTAGCCTTTCCACAAGAACTATGCTTGTTCTTATCTTAATGAAAAAAATAAAAATACCTGTTCGCCGAGACAAATGGAAGGTTGATATTTCACATATCCTACAGTTACTAATAGAGCGAGGTGATTACTGCTGTCAAACCAAATTTAAGTGAATTGTATTTCAGGCCATTTTTGCTCGTGAATTTTATTTCTTAGACTCACGACAAAATTAGTTCTGAGAGCACAAAACAATTTTCGAAAAAAATAATTTCGAGTTGAAAGGAATTTTTTACGAGTTTTTTTAGGAGTTTTACTTTTTTTGTAAATAAATCAGGAACTTAAAAATATGTCGGTGATACTTTTAAAGACATACAGAATAATATGCCTTTTTACAAAAACTATGCTAGTTCGTATGTTAATGAAAACAATAATAATTAGTTTTGTGCCAGCGGAAAGACAAGGGATTAGAAGGTTGATATTTCACATATCCTCCAATTACTAATAGAGCGAGGTGATTACTGAAATTAAGTTCGCTTGCTATTAAACAGAATTTAAGCGAAATGTATTGCAGACGATTTTTTTTGTGAATTTTATCTCTTAGACTCACTACAGAATTAGTTTTGAGAATAGAAAAATAATTTTTCGAAAAAAAATAAAATCGAGTTGAAAGGAATTTTTCACGAGTTTTTTAGGAGTTTTATAATTTTTGGTAAATACTTCAAGAACATAAAAAAAAATGTCGGTGATATTTTTAAAGACATACAGAATAGTATGCCTTTCCACAAAAACTATGCTTTTTCTTGTGTAAAGGAAAGCGATAAAAAGTAGTTTTGAGCCAGCAGAAAGACAAATGGAAGGTTGATATATCACGTCCCATACAGTTACTAACAAAACAAGGAGAATACTAAAATTAAGTTCGCTTGCGAGCAAACAAAATTGAAGCAAAATTTTATTTCGCTCGCGAGTTTTATTTCTTATACTCACGAGCAATTTAGTTTTGAGAGAACACAAAAATTTTGAAAAACAAATTATTATTTTCAGTTTTATTCGACCTTTTTTTTAATTTCTATTAAAAAAAAATTTTTTTTTTTTTTTCTTTTCAAATTGTTATAATTTTTGTTTTTGAAAATATAAAAAAATAATTTCCTGAAGAAGCTTTCCAAAGGAAAGCGAAATATTGAGAGAAAAAAAGAAAAATAAATCGTTATAATTTAAAAGACCGTGTAAAAAGATAAAAATTTAATAGAAAAAAAAAAATAAAATCGAAATGGAAGGAAATTTTTACGAGTTTTTTAGGAGTTTAATAATTTTTTGTAAAAACTTCAAGAACTTAAAAAAATGTTGGTGATATTTTTAAAGACATACAGAATACTTTCCAAAAAAACTATGCTTGTTCTTATGTTAATGAAAAAAATAAAAATAAGTTTTGGCACAGCGTAAAGACAAATGGAAGTCTGATATTTCACATATCATGCAGTTCAATTAAGTTCGTTTGCTAGCAAACCAATGTTAAGCAAAATGTATTGCAGACGATTTTTTTTCGTGAATTCGTGTGTTAAGTTAGATTCGCGACAGAATAAGTTTTGAGAGCGCAAAAAATTTTCAAAAAAAAAATTTAGATAGTGTTAAAAGGAAATTTTCACGAGTTTTTTAGGAGCTTTACTTTTTTTTGTAAATAAATCAGGAACTTCGGCGATTTTTTAAAGACATACAGAATAGGATCCCTTTCAACAAAATCTATTCGTTTTCTTTTATAAAAGGCAGCAATAAAAAGTAAATAGTTTTGGGCCAGCGGAGCACAAAAAAAATTTTCAAAAAAAATTAATTCGTGTTAAAAAGAAATGTTCACGAGTTTTTAGGAGTTTTACTTTTTTCGTAAATAAATCAGGAACTTAAAAAATTTCGACGATTTTTTAAAGACATACAGAATAGGATCCTTTTCAACATAATCTATTCATTTTCTTTTATAAAAGAAAATGGAAGGTTAATACAATTACTAACAGAACAAGGAGAATACTAAAATTAAGTTCGCTTGCGAGCAAACGAAATTGAAGCAAAATTTTATTTCGCTCGCGAGTTTTATTTCTTAGACTCACGAGCAAGTTAGTTTTGAAAGAACGCCAAATTTTGAAAAAAAAATTATGATTTTTTTAAGACTGACTGACGTACTTTTCACAACAACCTGTTCTCATGTTAAGAAAAACGAATAAAAAGTAGTTTCGGTTTACCAGCTGTATAGGCTGAGTAACCGACAATATGATTCAGATTTATACGGAATAGTTAAGTGATCCCAAACATATTTGGGCTTTTTTGAGGTGGAATTCTTTCGTAGGCAAGGAAAATGGGTGTAACCCAGAACAAGCTATTTAAGGTTTTTATTTTTTTTTTTTTTTTTTGCTTAAAATTAATCAAGTAAATTAAAAGTCGATTCGTGTCATATTTCTTTAAAAGTTATTGCTAAAATTATATTAAAACAAAGCACACATTACAGTAACAGTAACCCAAAATATCAAATAAATGTCTGTTCGAGACAAATAAAATAGAATTTAAATAAAAGTGAAATTATTAAAAGTAAAATAGAAAAGGGAATATAAAAAATACTTACGTGGTATAATGCCTTGTTCAACAAGCTGGGAATGGGGTCTTCTCACCATTAACTTAACTTTGAGTGCTACAGAATATTTTTGTGTTTTTTTTTTTCGTTTTGTTTTTAGCACAGCAAACAAATCCAGCGATGCATAAATCCAATCGCAATGTCACATAAAAAGATAGAAATAAAAACAAAACAAACAAAAGAATTATTTAAAATTTAAAGTCACAACAAGTAGATAAAAATTCAATTATTGTTTTTGTTGCGGAAAATTATTTTCTATTTATTTAAAAGCAACTTTTCTGGCAATTTTCAACGACAAATGAAAATTTAACCTGACAATATAAATCATAAGGATAACAGGCGGCCACTACTACTTAAACTGAAAGATTATTATTATATTTTAATGTGGCCTTGCAAGATGGCTTACGATTACGCTAGAGAGTTCTAAGACAGCTAAAAATTTATGAATTTAATTGTGGCCAGAAAGGCACTGTTGTTTGCAGAAAAGACACAGTAACTACACAAGAAGCAGATTGTTGAATGGCTGTTGAAGGAGGGCTAGATTTAAGAATTCTATAAAACGAGTTTTATATAAAACAAGACTGACCCGGCAAACCTTGTTTTGCCTTATAAATTATTTCTATTCCTAGATAAATTCTAGTGTAGACAAAAAGTAAATTACTTATTATAAGTGTGAAATTATGTGGTATATGCGTGAAATGGGCATGGAGCGCGCTATGAACGATAAGGGAATATAAAAATAACAAACGCCAAACAATATTATTTTCAATTTATTATAGTTTATTTGTTAAAGTTACATATCACATATTAATTACGACAGCAACACTAACAAGCAACATCAATATTTTAATGCTATAGCGTGAACAATATTTTTTGTTAGCCCATCTTTTGCGAGCACATGTATTTCATACATAATTGCCGACACTAAATAAAACTTTTAGCAGCATAACATCCATTCTCTTTCATTTAATCAAAAATTATAAACAAACAAAATAGTATACCTTCCTGGCGGATACCCTGTATAAGAAAAAAACAAAGAAATCAACTCAAAACAGGTTGTTTTAACAAGACCGCAGCAAAACAGCTGCAGGAAAAAAAAGATGTGACACGAAATGGCTGTATTCTGTTGAATAGAGAAAAATTAATAGTGGGCGTATGTCGATTTTCGTCCTCTAACTTTATGGTGGGATGATATTTGCTCAACATTTACACAAGTTTGTTATTGGGAATGTGAACCATCTAAGGAATTTATTCAGTGGGCTTTTTAATATAAATTATTGCTGTCTTGTTTTTTTTTTGTGTTGTTTAACGCGCGTGATATGTATTAATAAGACTTGTTTGATGTTAAATAATGTTAGTTTAATTGTTATTTTTCTTTATAAGGTTTGAAAATAATAATTATTCAGTTTTTTTTTAACAAAAGCAATTTTTCTTAGAATGTTTAAAGACAAAAATCTACTTATGAAAATTGTTTTTTTTTACAAAATTTTAAATTTATCTATAAAATTTTGCAAGATAAACAAAAATTTAGAAAATAAACTTCTGCCAATATTTTTCAGAAAATTTGTTTTATTAAACTTAATGCTAACTTTAATATTTTTTTTTATTAAAAATTTTTTATTCTAAACAATCTCTTTTACATTGAAAACAAGCTCAAATATATTATGTTTGCGAAAGAAAAATAAATGTGCAAATCAAAAATCATGCTTTAATCAGTTGTCACAAACTGAACTTGGTAAAAAAAAATCATAAACTAAATTATTCGAATTTCTTATAGAAATTCATCTGTAGTTATGATGAACATTTTTTAAACTTTTTATTTCTCTTCAAAAATTATTGTTTAAACTACAATTGCTGAAGAAAATGCTAAAGAAATGATTATTGCGCCAAAGTTTTTTTTTTTAGTGTGGAAGCTTTGTCCCAACTTTTAAATCCTTTCTATAGACAACTTCAAGTATTTATTTATTTATTTTTGTTTTTTTTTTTGTATAAACTGTAGTGGCACACAGTGCTAATTTTTTAAAAAATTCGCTGCAGGCTTACTTTTCTGAAGTTTTTACCAAAACCTAATTGTTGTGTATAACACCTTTGTTTTAAAGCAAAACTAAATTTTCTGTGCTAACACCAAATTATTTTTTACATAAAACTTCATTGGTTTTTAAAAAAAAAATTTGTCCCAAAAATATTTTATATAATTTGTCCCAAACTACTTTGTCCCAACCTAATTTTTAAGATTAACTTTAAAGTAAACTAAAACTACACAAAATTAAATGAAAAGAAATTTTACTTTTAAGTAAAAAAAAAATTATTTTTCGTTTGTATCAAGTTGAACGTTTCAAAAAAAAAAAGAAAAAAAAAATGTTGGCAAAAACTAAAGTTTATAAAATTACTTCCACACTGATTGTAATTTCTAAACATTTTTGCGGCAAAATGATTTTGTATGAAAATTATTTTGCTGTTCAAAATTCTAACTTCAAACTAAAATGAATTCATTTTTAAATATTTGATATTAATTTTGGTTTAATTCTATTTGTGACAATTTTCCATTAAAAAAAAAATAGTAATTTATTTAAATATTTATTATACTATAATAAAAGAAATTGTTTTCTTTAAAAACTTACCATCCCACAAATATCTGTTCAAGTGTTTTTGTTAAGCATTTTTCTTTGTTAAATTTGGATTGAATTCTTAAATTTTAATTAAAAAAAAAATTAGTCCCAAACTGGTTCTAACTCGTCCTACATAAATATAAAACAATGACCTGAAACTTATTTTTATAGCAAATCGTTATGAAAAGCTTCATTCTCTCTGATGAGCTATATGAGCAGTAGCGAAATTGCCATATAGAAATTATTTACGTATACTAACGACTTCACCTATCTCCCTAGGGCATGATCTCGGATGCAGTCTTGTTGAAACCATAGCTCCTGCATATCCAGTTTGAACAAGTGATAAACGAAAAAGAAATTAGTGATGGCGATTACCATTGACTTTAACGTTCTGGAGAGCATCGCTGATTCGAATGCTTCCACAGCCCATAACAGTCAGTATTTTCGGATGTAAACAGTGTCTCTCAATATAGATTTGAGGTAATTGTCTCGAAATATGACCACTTAGGCCAAATTTAACTTTAACGGTAGGCAAAATTCGGATATAAAAATCGAGCTAAACGGCAATCTTGATTTTAGCCCTTTCACCTTCCACCACTTGGTATTTGTACGCATGCAAACCAAGAAATTTCTACAAAATCTTCGATAAAGTCGATGGACACATATTCTCTGACGAATAGACTAGATCGTGTTGTTTCCTCAACGCTATGCTATATAGAACCAATGTGAGGTCTTCTATACGACATCTCTGTGGATGCATATTATGACTGAAAGACACGCCCGGGGGCACATTGATATGTTTTGACGAAATCTCACCGTCATTACATGTTACCCCCCCCCCCCCCCCCCTCCTCCCCGGGGGCATATTTATAAGTCTTTATGGATCACACAACCATCTAGACTTGTGCCTTCGGGGGTAAAAGGGAGCCCAGTTCCCTTCAAGGCTAGCAGGAGCAAACTGGACAATCCACTATATTTCCACGGGAATCAATAAAGCCGCACAGTTCAGTAATTTGTCTTTTTAGCCTTTTAGCTATTCTTTGACTGATTATTGAGGATGGCCCCTCGGGATTATAGTGTTGGTTGTAGTTTCGAGGCCCTCGTTTATGGGTCGGATCATTCACAATCAACACAATGAATGATCCAGGTCCAGTGAGCATGATTGCTGTTATGTTCTTAAATTTTATTACGCTTCATGCGTTCTGGACCAAAAGCAGGATAGTCTCCAACTCTTCAGCAAGGAGTGAAGGCTGCAGCCTGCTCCGTGCTTTTGAAGTTGCAACTAGGAGTGACCGGAGGCTATACGTATCTGAAGGTTCCATAGGTAATCAAATTAATTGCTCTCATAGACGATTATATTGGACGTAGTGTCCGTTGCCTATTTCGAACAGAATTATGATTTACCACAATTTGGAAGTGTTGTACATATGCAATCTCTCTTACGTATTCGGTATTCGCAAAAATTCTTTTCACGCACGAATTTCCATCTGGATGTTCGCAGGGAATGCAAAATAAAATATTTTGTTCATTTGCCAAACGCAGTCGTGTGCACGCATGCAGAATTGAGTGTGAGACAATCACTGCACTGGACAATTTGTGAGGAACGGAGAATTTGATATTAAAATTACTCACCAATGCCACTGTTACACTGTAGCGATCGCATAGAATTCAATTATTTAATTTTGTATGATGTAGCGTCTATAAGAAAACGAAGAATATGCACTATGACATCCAGCACTAAAAACAATTCGAATGGAAATGCTTTTCCATTTCAAATTGATTCACCAATAACTAATTTATTTTTATTGAGGATAGTAAAAACCACTAATTATTTCCTACTATCGTCGAAATCAGTTTTATTGTAAGCCAGCTATATCGCTGCTGTTCTAATGATTTAAGAGAATCAGAATTATTGTTATGGAACAGTGCTTTAAAAAAATTGTTCTAAAGCGCCATCTAGTTTTCTTATACATGTCTAGCACTTACCAACCAACAAAAATTTATTTTTATATCTATAGAAGTTAACAACGGTCACGACCCTGCGAATGAGCGAGGCTTAGCGGAGTCAGCATAATTGGCTGTATTGTCATTTACGCGTGCACGCTTTGTGCACGCATATCCGGCTTAATTGCGAAACGCATCAAATTGGACACATTTGATAAATTAATATTTTGATTACTAAGCGTCTGGATGCCTGCTCATGCAGGCATTGCACAGTGTTCAGAACTCTTGAGGTGATAAAAGAACTTTTTTGAAGAGAGTCTCGGTTAGCATCAATTGATTGTAAATTAAATTAAGTTTTTAATTGATAATTAAAAAAATAAAGTAATAAATTTAGTTCTTTTGTGGTTTTATTTCAATAACTACGAAGTTAGTCGCGCCTTATTAATATTTTGCAATAATTTTCGGCTTAAATCTTTTAACTTAGATTCTCACTTCTCTATGACAACCGGAATATTTTGTAATTGAGATTTTCTATGCAGAAAATTTCTGCCACTGAATTTTGTGTGTTTTTAAGATTTTTCTACGCAAAAGTTTATCTTTGATGGAACACCCAATTTGGGCCACCAAAAAAATAGAGCAAACAGCAGGTTTGAGTAGAATAATGATATTTTTTTTTATAAATTTCTGAAGAAGCTTTCCAAAGGAAAGCGAAATATTGAGAGAAAAAAAGAAAAATAAATCGTTACAATTTAAAGGACCGTGTAAAAAGATTAAAATTTAATAGAAATTAAAAAAAAATGTCGAATAAAACTGAAAATAATTTTTTTATAAATTTTAAAATTATATGAATTGTTATTTTAGTTTATAATTGCAGTTTTAAGTCAAATGAATTTTTAATTATAATCTTGTGTTTAATGGCAGCTCGCTGGGCGGCGCCATCTTTACGTAAAAGCACAACTGGCGGCTGATAACGAACGCAGCCACCAGCTGTTTTATACATCAGCTGTGGAGATGGTGTATGTGTGTGTGTGTGTGTGTGTACTTATGAATAAGTTTATGAACAAAGAGTGAGTTGCTGTACAGCCGGCCGACAGATACCAGTTAATATTTTGACAGAAGTGTATCGCCCAAAAATATTTCTGTGTACAAACTGGCGCAGCGGTTTTTACCCAGCCTGGTTTATCCCTACCGCCGCTACTGAGAGTGACCAGAACAGCGTTAAATTGTGTTCTAGTGGTTATTAAGCTGCACAATTTCTGATGTTCTGAACGATTTCCCCCCCGGGGGCATATTTATAAGTCTTTATGGATCACACAACCATCTAGACTTGCGTCTTCAGGGGTAAAAGGGAGCCCAGTCCCCATCAAGGCTAGCAAGGAGTCAACTGGACAATCCACTATATTTCCACAGGAATCAGTAAAACGCCAGTGTTCCGCTATTTGTCTTTTTAGCCATTTAGCTGTTCTCTGACTGATTATTGAGGTTAGCCTTTCGGGAGTATCGTGGTGGCTGTGTTTTTCGAGGAACAGGAATATTTTGTACTTGAGATTTTCTGTAATGACAATTTCTGAAAAATTTTATAAAACACGACACTCAATGTTTTATAAGATTTTTCTTTTTGGGACACCCAATTTGTGCCACCAAAAAAATAGAGCAAACAGCAGGTTTGAGTAGAATAAAATTGTTTTTTTAATTTTCTAGATTTAAAGATAATTTTTTTTTAATATAATTTTAAGTTTCTAATTTAAATTCAATTAAAAAAAAATCATTAGTGTGCTCGCTTACTCATTTAAATAGCAATTAATCGTCATAATCAATTTAAATATTGTTAAGTAGCAAATCCCGTGGATCTAGTGAGTTTTCATTATTCAAAATGATGTTAACCACATTGAAAGGGATTGTAAAATATTTGGTGTAATTAATGTTTAAACAGCCGATAGCCGACAGATAGATGAATAGTTTTGCCTGATTGATTTCAATTTTCTAGAAACTCATCAAATATTTTGGTTAATGGAAATTTTAAATTATTATGAACAGCATGAAAATGTGCGTTTCTAATGTTGAGATGATGTTGTCAAAACTAATAAAAATGCCAAAATCTTTTTTTTTGTTTTATCAAAAACAAATTATAAAAAAAATAAAGTAAAATAAAAAAAGAAAAAATCATATAGAATAGTGCTTGTTGCCACAGACCGTGCCCAGTGGCTGGCTAATGACGATATTATTGATGTTTATTATGGTGTTTATGACGGTGTTGGTTGGTGCCCAAATGACTATAAAACAAAGTTGTAAACAACAACAACAAAAACAACAAAAATTCTCACCGGCCGGCCTTCATTTTTATAATTTTTGAAATGGCAAATCACACTCAGCTGCGTAAATTGAAATTTTTTTTTATAAATTTTATATTTATATTTTTATATTCGACTAATTAATTTATTTTTCATTGTAATTTTACAATTTAATTAGCAGCACCTCCAAATACTAAAGCAGTTTAATATTTTCTTTTCTTGTTTTTTTTTGTTAATTTTTGCTGTTTTATCGATTTTCGTTGAAAACAAAATAAAAAACAATTTTGTAAACAATTTATAAAAATAATTTAGATAATAAAATATTTCGAACTTTGTTTTTGTAAATTTTTAAATTTTAAAAAAATTTGGCTCATGGAAATTTATTTGTAAATAAATATTATTTGAGACATACTATTCCTATTGTTGTTGCTGTAGTGTCGTGGGCTGCTGCTGTATTTTGATAGACACAAAATTCTAAGAAATTTTTTTATACTTCATTCATCTGAATTTCACATCCTCCACTTTAAAATATTTAAGTCGTATAATTTATTATTTTTATTTAAGAAAAATAAATTTATAAAGAAAATTTTCAAATTATTAATATTAATTTTTACCATTTGCTCTTAAGCTTGGCCGAAAATCAAAAAACTTAACACAACTCGTCAGCCTAAACAAAATCACTGGGTAGCTGACAAAATCGCCGCTAGTTGAAAACAGTCTTGCAAGCTTAAAGTTATGTACCTCTATAATCAACACCCTATATAACAATTTTGTTGAAATCCAAACTAAAACATACAACTGTAACGATACGGTTTCCCTGGTTGCTCCAATATGCTCAACGGCGTCCTGTGTCGGTGTTGTGCCAACATTGAATCAAAAGGCGGCTGATTGATGTGCTATAAATCTTTATTTGCCCATAATCTCCATAACGGCAGTTTACCCTATTTGTGCTCCATGTGCCGTGCAATGATATGCGGACATATATCTCGGCTAGATACCACTTATCCACAGTTAGTGATCGAGGGAAATAGCCCGATGAGCGAAAATTGTTCAGGGCAATAACCACTAGAACACAATTTAACGCTGCTCTGGTCACTCCCAGCAGCGAATGTGGACACAAACCAGGCTGGGTAAAAGCCACTACACTAGTTTGTGACCTCACCGGTGCTATTATGGCCAGCACCACGAGCCAATCCTTAGTGTGCAAGGGAAATACCCAGAACACCGGAAATTGTGCAGAGTAATTAGCACTAGAACACAATTTAACGCTGCTCTGGTGACTCTCAGTAGAGACAGTAGACACAAAGTAGGCTGGGTAAAAACCACTGCACTAGATTGTGACCTCACCGGTGCTACTATAGCCAGTACCACGAGATAATCGTTAGTGTATGAAGACAACGATTAGTTATCGTTAGTGATAAGATTTACATCTGCGCCTGGCTTAGAGCTCACGCTAATCAAATGGTGGTCAAACCACTGGGAATGAAAAGCAACGTCATTCACGCCCTAGAAAGCCGAGGACTAATTCTAGCAACTGGTCATTCCTAGTTGCAATTTCAGCGGTTCCAAAGCAGGGTTGGAAACCACTACTCCTTGCATGAAGCTTATTAAAATTAAGAACATTGTGAATGATCCGACCCACAAACTCAAATGAGGGCCTTGAAACACACAGCAGAAAATTAAAAAAAAAAATTTATTCTACTCAAACCTGCTGTTTGCTCTATATTTTGGTGGTACAAATTGGGTGTCCCAAAAAGAAAAATCTTATAAAACACATTGAGTGTTGTGTTTTATAAAATTTTTCAGAAATTGTCATAACAGAAAATCTCAAGTACAAAATATTCCTGTTCCTCGAAAAACACAGCCACCACGACACTCCCGAAGGGCTAACCTCAATAATCAGTCAAAGAACAGCTAAATGGCTAAAAAAAGAAATAGCGGAACTCTGGGGCTTTACTGATTCCCGTGGAAATTTAGTGGATTGTCCAGTTGGCTCCTTGTTAGCCTTGAAGGGGACTGGGCTCCCTTTTACCCCCGAAGACACAAGTCTAGATGGTTGTATGATCCATAAATGTGCCCCCGGGGGGGAAATCGTTAGTGTAAGAGGGAAATGCCCAGAACATAACCACTAGAAACCAATTTTACGCTGTTCTCGGTCACTCTCGGTAGCGGCGGTAGGCATAAACCAGGCTGGGTAAAAACCGCTGCGCCAGTTTGTACACAGAAATATTTTCGGGCGATAGACTTCTGTTAAAATATTAACTGGTATCTGTCGGCCGGCTGCACACCACCTCCCTCTTTGTTCATAAACTTCTTCATAAGTACACACACACCACATGCGTGATTTGATTTACATCTGCACCGACTATATAGTCATAATCAGATGGTGGTCAAACCACTTGGTTGATTGGACATCACCCACGCCTTAGAAGACCTTCGGATAAGTATATCCTCCAGTCACTTCTAGTAGCAATTTAGAAAGTCCGGAGTAGGCCGTGCCCTCACTCCTTGCTGAGGAGTTGGAGACTTTCCAACTCCTGGTCCAGAACGCATGAAGCTCTTATTTATCAAGAACACACCAGCATTCATACTCACTGGACCTGAACCATTCATTGTGTTAATTTGAATGGTCCGACCCACAAACTCTCACGAGGATCCGAAACCACAACCACCACGATATTCCCATATAGGGGCCAACCTCAATAACCAGTCAGAGCACATCATTGTCTAAAGAGAACAAATAGTGTACTCTGGGGCAACTGATTTCCCGTGGAAATATGTGGATTGTCCAGGTGACTCCTACTAGCCTTTGAGGGGCCTGGACTCCCTTTTACCCCGCAAGACACAAATCTAAATGGAATAGTAGGTTCCAAAAAGACTATAATGTGCCCCCGGGGGGAACACACACACCACATGCACTATCTCCACAGCTGATGTATAAAACAGATGGTGGCTGCGTTCGTTAACAGCCGCCAGTTGTGCCTTTACGTAAAGATGGCGCCGCCCAGCGAGCTGCCGTTAAACACAAAATTATAATTAAAAATTCATTCGACTTAAAACTACAATTATAAATTAAATATAATTATAAACTGTGTCGAGCGTTATACAACTTAGCAACTCCGTTCTGACAAACTTTTATCACTTAAGTTAATGAGAACAAAAGATGTTCTATTAGTAGCTAGTGGTTTTAATAATAATCGCATGTCTAATCAAATTAAAATGGGCAGCCTTAAGTGAACTTGGCCTGCCTGGCCACATACCACATGCAATATTATTCAAGAATAAGAGAAATAACTTGCACAGGGCGGTTTTAAATTTCGGTAAAGCGTTTTTAACAAATTAAGAAATGTGCAAATTTGAGGTTAGGAAGTAAATTGTCTTAAAACACGCACTTTTTTCGGATGACTTCAGTTTTATTGATACCATTGTAAAACAGATATATGGAAAATAATAATAATGATGATGACAGGCAACTTCCCCTGCTCTTTTCACAAAATTTTGAAACACATTTTACAACAAAGTTTCGCTTATCTCCTCGAAGCAGCGCCATCAGTTGCCTATGGGTTTTTCACATAAATCCTAGTCTTTTAAATGGTTCCAGAGACTATAATATAGCAGCGTTAAATCCAGACATTACGTGACTTGGAAATTCTCATGCAATAACTTTGAATTGTTTGAAAAACTGTGTGGTTTGTGGCGCTGTTCCGTTAAAAGCTACGGTACCTGATGCTTATATCTCAAAGCGTTAAGGTTGTTCACGTAAATTTGGTTTTTCAAATGGCCACAGTGGCATTAAATAATGAGAACGAGGCGGCCAATTAACATAGCTTGTGTGGCTGTGCGGTCTGTGGAGCCTTTTCACTGAAACCAAAGTTCACTGATGTCGAAATTAGCAAATTGTAGTGATAAAAAATTTGTTATCATGGTTAAGTAGCGCAAAATCGTCACGGTAACGGCGTTTCCTTATTCAAAACAAAAAATAAATACAAGCCGATGTTGCCACCTGACCACAAACCGCATCATACGGGCACTTTCTTTCTATGTAAGAATTTTTCGAGTCGCATTTTGTGAGCTCTATATGGGACAATGTTAATTATTCATATATAATCGCCTAAATGAAAATGAAACCCATCACTAAAAAGATAAATTTTGTTGAAAAAAAGAGTTGTTCTCATTCAGTTTTTCCAACAGACAATTGACAAAGGTTCAACGCCAACAATAGTAGGTCGACTTTAATTCTTGAATGAGCTAAGCTTGATAAGCGTGAGAATGAAGATCTTTATGCAAAATGTTGCGCAAAGTACCTATTCTAGTGATGCCCAATTGTTACGAACTTCGACGACTTGATGTTCCAGGCTAATTCTTAACACTTTGCTATATAGCGGCTATACCTGCATCACTACGAGCAATACGAGCGTACTAATTTTTGTCTGCTATTAGCAGGTTACGATTAAATTACACACAGTGGTAGTCAGAAGAAGGCTGATTATAAGTTAAAGCTGTTCGCGAATTTTACAAAGTGATGCAGTGAAATGTTCACCATTATAATACTTTGCTCATAAAGTAACGTTCCATGCTTAAAATTTCTAAGCTTTGTACTAAGTAAATGTTAAGGGCAGACAGCTCATTACTTGAAATTTAATTATTTAATAGACAATTTACTTTCTAACCTCAAATTTGCCAACCTATTTTAAATTAAATTAAAAAAAAATTTTTTTTTGTTTTATAAAATTTAAAGTTGTATAAAGAAAAACTGCTTTACAGCAGCAAATAAAATAAATTGTGTTCAAATAAGTAACAGCCATTTTTTTTCGAGCAAAACAAATTATGTGACGATAATTTGTGATGAACAAAACCACATTCTCACACATGTAAAAGGTTTTAATAAATTAGAGGGTTACCAGATTTCTTTCACTTTTATACCAAGGAAATCGCCAAAAAATGGACTAATTTTTACTCCACAAAAATACCGACCAAAATTAAAGGAAAGTGAAAATATATAAAAATTAATTTAAATAATTGAATGAAGGATTGAAAATATGGATGTCATTAATTCGAGCGAAATGTAGCTTCAACAGCATTGCGTCATGTTCAGAAGCTATCGATTATTAAAAGAAAACTTGGCCATAAAGTGAATTTAATATCTTTCGTTATAAACGGCCTGCAATCTGCGAACACTGACCCTTTAAATTGAACGTCCAGAAAAAATTTCGTCAAGAACAAACTAAAAGAAGCAAAATAAAAAATAAAATTTGTTGTGTTAATATTTTTCTTTTGTAACTATATAATTCTATTGGAACCTTATAAAGCACCCTTTACATTCCATATTTTATATTTTGAAAATTTAAGTTATATTTTTCTAATTAACATTAAATCAAATACAAATAATAGACTTAAACTTATCTTCAAAAAAGTCTTGAGAAATAACAATTTAGAGTCTATTCACTGCAAAACAACAATCCTTAAAACCCCTGTAGGCTAGTAGGTAGTGCACTAGCTTGTCAGTATGGGGGTTGTGGGTTCGATTCCCAACGAAGGCCTGGTTTTTTTTTCATTACAAAAATAAAAATTTACTGTGGGTGGGGCTGCTCAGCGATGAAGCCATAGTCACTGGCCGCTGTGCTGTGTCTTATACGGTAGTTAACTTCCGACTATTCTTCTACTTTCACCACCTGTTTCATCTCTTCTCTATCCCTTTCCTAAAGAATGTAGCACGGTACTTGACTAAATAGGCATTGTTGCCTGAAGTGCTACTTCTCTTTAGAAAAAGCAAAAAAAAAACCGAAAATTTTTATAAAATGCATTTGAGCCATTAACTTTAAAGTTGAGATATTATTTCAATACACTTTTTTGAAGGGATGTTGCTACGACCCATTAACAAATTTTGAAACCAACTAATCTTAATTAATTAATATTTAAATGAAAATATTTTTTAAATTGTCGTTTTATAAAACTTAAAAAAAACAGAACTTTTTAAAATCGCACCGCAACAATATCAGCAAATCTGGCAACCATAAGTAACGAGAAGAAAAATTATATTAAAATTATATTCAACAGTGTGGGTGGCACTAATGTGTACCCATAATTATATCCGTTTTTATCATGAGTATTCTCAAATGTTAATGTCAAGTCCTTTTTGTTTTTGTTACAGAGCCAAACAAACCGAAAGCAATAGAAAAATAAGCAGGACAATAAAAGGTTAAATGCATATCACGTAATCGATTATATACAAGCGAGCAATAATAATAAAAGAAAAAAATCTAAAAAGCCAACGAGATACAACACGAATAGGAAATTAAGAAAGTTGTCGTCATTTTGCTAGAATTGTAATGTTTATTACAGGTGACAGGGTTATTTACATATTTATGATTCCATTTGTAATTTCGGTACATAATTATCTACGTCATCACAAAAAAATATATGTGAGAGTTTTCCCAGAATTTTTATTAAAGATTTATAAGTGTAAAACATACAATTTCTGAGAGTAAAAAAAAATCAAAGAATCAGTAAAGCGATATACAGGGTGTCCACCAGGAATGTATACTACTTTGTTTGTTTATAATTATGGACTAAATGAAAGAGAATGGATCTACAATTGATAAATGTTTTATTTAATGTCGCCAATTATATATGGAATACAATATCAGTTAAATGTCCGTCCGAATCTGTTAGCCTCACAAATGCGAGTCCTTTTGAGCACATTTCGCTTTACATTCTTAAACATTTCACGCGGTATTTCATTACGAATATTTTATTTGAGTTGCTTTAAGCGTTTCTGGTTTGTTTGCATAACCTTTACTTGTCAGATATCACAGGTGACAGGCGACCGTGTCGACCAATCAACATCACCGCTTCTTAAAATAACTTGTTGTAGAAAGAGGTCTCGCCGTAATCCTGGCTGTATGCGATGTGGCACCGTTTAGTTGATACCACATGCTTATCAAGCCGAAAGCATGCAGTTGTAGTGTTCAAAAGTGTTCATATCACAATATCGCTTCCCATTCACAGTTACCGTTACGCCGTTTTCATTTTCAAAGCAGTACAGTCCACTAATTCCTCCTGACCACCACCGCCGGGGGCACATTTATCGGTCTTTATAGAATACTTGACTATCTAGACCTGTGCTGCTGGGGGTATAAGGGAGCCCAGTCACCTGAAGTCAGCAGGGGTACAACTAGAAGCTCCACATTATTTCCACGGGAATCAGTAAGCCCCAGACTTTCCGCTAATTGTTTTTTAAACTTTTAGCTCTTTCTCTGTCTGATTATTGAGGTTGGCCCTTCGGGATGGTGGTTGTGGTTTTGTGGCCCCAACAGAGATTGTTTTTGGTGGCCAGGATCATCTCGCCTTTAATTACATCTACTGGTCACTGGATCTGGATCATTCCAGATCATTCCAGATCCAGTGAGCATGCTAGTCATGTGTTCTGGACAGGAGTTGGATAGTCTCCAGCTCTTCAGCAAGGCGAAGTGGTTTACAGCCCTGTTCTGGAACCACTGAAATTGCAACTAGGAGAGACATGTTGCTAGAATTAGTCTTCGGCTTCCTAGGGCGTGAATGGCGCTGCTTTTCATTCACAGTGGTTTTACCACCATCTGATTAAGGCTTACAGCCAGGTGCAGATGTAAATCTTATCACGAATTCCTCCTAACCAATTACCACGCCAGACTTTCACTTATAATGGATGCATAGGTGACTGTTGAATAATTTGAGGATTTCCCATTCCCCAGAATCGACTATTCTATTTATTCACCTAACCAGTCATTATTTTCTGCAGATAGTCGCCACTGCTACTAAGGGTGATATCGGTATTATGGAATGGGAAAGTCTTGAAGTTCTTGGCATGAAAATTTAATGCGACGTTTGATGGACTAAACACATATTTCAGGTTTCTAAAGAAGCTTTCAAGAGCTTTGGCTTTCGAAAACGGTGTAAGAGATACTTCACTCCATCCGATCTTCGTACTGTTTACATCACCTATATCGGTCCAAAGATGGAGTACAACTCTCCTGTATGGGCCGGCGCCCCAAAATCTTTTTTGGAATTGCTCGATGGCGTACAGAAGAGGACCAAGAGGCTTTTTGGGAACGGCAGGTTATTCAACTCTATTGATTCCCTAGAGCATCGACGCAATGTAGGCTGTATTTTACTGTTTTATCGTTACTGCAATGGAAAGTACTGTAACGAAATTGGGGAACTTGTCTCCGAAACTCGTATATTTTTGTGTTTGACTCGATTTTCGTTGAGAGCGCATTACAGGGAAAATTCGTTGTTTAACAGAACAGTCTGTATGTGCAATAAACTCCTTCCAGAGGTCTTTCCTCTCACTTTCAATGTAGCAAAGTTCAAATCGAATATCTACAAACACTACTTCTTTTTTCCTCCTCCCCATAACCAAATTTCCTAGTTCTTGTACAGGGTCATCCCTTGAGAGCTGGTCAAAACAAAAAAAAAAAGAGCATTTAAAGCGGATGTTTTATAACCGTTTTTTTCTATTCGTCTCAAATAACTGGTAACATTTAAGACATGACTTTTGTTTACTTTGCAGTGTAGAAAAAATTGCTCGTCGTAAGGGAGGCAAGCTGTAATCAGGTCACGCAATCAATCAAAATATCAAGTTTAATGTCGACATCGTTTGCATGTAACTTTTCAATAGTCGAGCTTTAATTTAATTTAGCAATATCGTGCAATCTGTCGCTAATTTGTTGTGATATAACCAATTATTTCATTTTAGATGTTTTGTCATCGTAGGGAAGTCAGATGTGTGAACTATGGTTTTAATTGCTATATCATGCTCAACTGAACTGTATTATGGGTGACAAAACTATATTATGCTAATGATATTAAATTATGCTAACAACAACTATATTATTGTTACCTGTACTATATTGTGCTCACAAGAACCATAACAATTATAAAATATATGAATTAAAAATACGATTTTTATGTAAATAAAATAGCAAAATAATTCGTTTTAGAATAATTTCGATTTCTCACTCAGCTGAAGAATTTGTTATTAAGTCAGTTATTATTTTTAAGCTATTGGGTTCATATGAAAAAGTAAGACATTGTTAAAATAAAAAACGAAATAAATAAATGAAAATTTGTAATCTATCAAATTTCACGGGTTCTTAAAAATCTAAATCAGGAATTTTTTTATAAAAAAAACAAAAAACATTCTCTTTAAAACTTGGCATTTTATGGTCGGACACCAATTCCATTTTATTTGCTTAAAAGCTTTTAACTTTCGCTTTGATTAATTTCGATTAAATTCGTCAAGGAGTATAAAAAAATAAATACTTTTTGAAAAATTCTCTTTCTCTCTCTCTCTCGACAAAAAATTGAAACTGGTCACACTTTGTGGTAGCAACACAATGGCGGCACTTTACATATAAATTATAGAAGAGAACTCAATCACTATCAAAAATCGGGTTCTTTCATTAGACAGAGACTAAGTGAATATTGAAAAAATTGATTGTTTCATTGGCTGCGTGACATATTGCACCATGCACCACATGTCATTGTATCCGCATCCTCGGTCAAAATTGAGTTGTCAGCATTTCGCCATAGCGTAATCCATTGACCGTTACCGCATTCCAGCTTCATATTCGAAAAAAAATTACACCTCCAGACCACATAGCGCACCATACAGTGACGCTTTTAGCATGTAAATGCTACTCAATAATCGCTTTATAGTTCTCAGAAGCACAAATGCGGCAATTTTGCTTGTTGTCATACCCTGAACGGTGAATAGTGTGGGTTTCGTCTGAAAAAATTATTTTTTCAGAAAAAATAGCCGGTGGTTACTGAACGAATTGAGCGAATCTACGACGAAGTGAATGTCAATTCCTGCACCAGTTGAACCTTGTGAGAACATCGAGGAATTGACAAATTTGGATGTGCTTCAACACTGTAGCTCACGGCTGTAATGCTTTCATTTAAACGATCCGGTCGAACAGGCGTTGGTGTTTGCATATTTTGTATTGAGCCTGTCGACTCAAATTAATGTCCAAATTCTTAATAGCATTCTCAAAAGGACGATAATGTTGTCCGAAAATATTACGAATTTTACGAAATGTAACATTAGCAGAACCCAGCATTTTTATAGTTGATTTGAATTATTTTAATGCGATTTTTGTGCAAAACTGATTTCATTGAAACCATTGCCAAGGGGACGAATACGACGAATACGTGAAAGAAACTAAATGTCAAAACTATTATGTTGTTGATGTTGCCATAATTTAAAAACAAACTTCTTGTTGAAAAACCCGACATTTACTTTTCTTCTGTAATTGCACTAAATTTTAAGAGAATAGCGGAGCTTAAAAGAAATAGTCACTTTGGGTCTTTAGTTAATTTTGAATGGCAGCTGAAACAATTAAAGAATTTCAGCTCTATTGTATAATTTTTTTTAATTAACATCCTAATTATATGTAAAATAGCAATTGCTTTTCTTACAAATTGCTACAAAATGTTGGTTAAATATTTCATCCACTTAATTTTGCTAAAATTATTTATTTTAAAGCAACCACAAACCAAATGCAAATATTTACTTTAGCTGAGTTTATTTATGACTAAACCGCACTCTTCTCTTAATCCTTTAATTTTGAAATAATAAAAATACTATTTGCCTTTTTGTTTTCTCTAATTTTTATTTAAAAACAACAAATTCCGCATAATGCCCCTCTAATCTAGTTAAAATAACAAAAAAAAAAACAACACTGAACACAAAATACAATAACAAATTTTTACTTAGTTTCTAAAATATTTAAGGATTGTGGTTTTAAGGCTGCTGTATTGTTTCTGAGTGGAATTTATAGTTCGTGCTAAATTTCTATACATTCGAAAATAAGAAAGGAAATGGCGGGGCAGTGGAGAAAGAGATAAAATAAAATAGTTTTACGAAACCAACAGGGCATTCAGAGTTAAACAAACCAGCCAGCCAACAATAAATTTACAGATAAACAAAATAATGCGGAAGTATTATCCTTCCTGCACGTTACATATGAAGTTATTTAAGAAATAAACAGAGCTGGAAAATTGCAAATTATTTTCTTGAAATATTTATTCAAAACGATAAAGAAAAAAAAACAAAACATGAATACGGCCAAAGTTCGAGATAAAAAATTTTGGGCGTAATAAAACATGCAGCTAATTAATTGTGTTTTATTTAACACACACGTGAGCCTGCATGAACCTGAGCCGCCTATTTAAATGCAAAATTATTTTAATTTTAACAAAAAAAGAAAAAAAACAACAAAAAACTTTTAAAAAGTTTAAAGATTAACAAGAACGCGGCAACTGTTTTATAATCCATCACATGATTGGCATAGAAACAATTTTATATAAAAAAAATTCAGGGTGAGTAAAGGTGTATGAGTAGAACTGTTTGGGTGAGTGTTTTGTTACTCCCAAAAACAAAAAAAAAACAACAAACAAATAAATAAAAATAGGAGCATTCATTACCTTTCCTACAGCATGCAAAAAAATAAAATTAACTCTTTTACTCTCTTAATTTTACTTGTTATCGTGATTAAATCATTAATGCGAGTTTTCCCTAACGTGGCTAATATTTTTAACAGGGGCCAAAGAAAAAAAAAAACAATAATAATAAAGTCATGAGTGAACGTTCATTAGTGACTTGTGCCCCATTCCTAGACTGAATAAACGATTTGATTTTTTGCTTTCTTTAGAAAAATTTGTATTTTCGTGAGCGCCTAAACGAATATGAGTGACCTTTGTCACATGTCTAGTCTAAATTAAAAATTTGATTTTTTACCTGTTTTCATTTTTGCTTGATGGATTAAAAATATTTAGCACTCATGATGATGTTTGGCTTCATTTACAGAGTTATCACTCTCGTTTTTGTAGACGCCGAGGCAACTAAATATTACTCATTTACCAACCGACCAACAACAACACATGCGACACAGAGTGGCCGACATACTCGAAAAAACGAAACGCTAAAAAAACACAATAAAGCAAAGACGAATCCAAACGAGCAAAAAATTGCTAAACAGGGCAAAATTACGGGACAATGACCTAATAATTACAAAGGCGGATAAAGGAAAAACACGACCGCAGTAAAGTACAAAAAAGATTATATAGACAAAACATAACAATTTTTACAGCAGACCAATTGCACTAAATTCTAAAAATGACCCAACTGAATCCTTCCAAAGAGAAACACGTAGCCTATTAAAACGCTGCAAAACGTTTACAGAAGGAAGAGTATATAAATACATGAACATAAATTCAGGACCACAAACACTTAAAGCATAACCAAAAATACACAAGGAAAACATACCAATGAGACCCATTATAAACTACAGACCTGCACCGCCACTTAGCACTTAGCTAAACACCTCACCAACCTCACCAACTTAAAGAAAAGATAAATTTACAAAATACAAAGACGATACCTAACACACAATACCTTATCGAAAAACTTAAAGGCATCAAAATAACCGAAATTACGTGACTCGTTGCCTTTGATATCAAGGATGTATATACTTCAATGCCAACACATGAAACCTTAGATATTCTGCATAATACACTAGACAATTTAAAGAAAGCCAATACATCACTGATATTTTAAATATTGCAAAGATGATACTAAACAACAGAACTACTTTAGATTCAATAACCACTTTTACAAATTACCCGACGGACTCGGTATGGAAAACCCAACTTGCGCAATCTTCATGGAAATTTTTATGCAACATCGCGAATCACCACACGTAAAACATGAAGGAAAAAACACAAAATAACTCATTACTATCGATACGTAGATGACATTATATGCAACCTCTAACAAGACAATGCCAAACAGATTCTAGCAAACTTAAACACAGTCGACAAGAACATTACATACTTAATGGCAAAAGAACAGAAGACAGAAATTTACATTATCTTGACATCAGTATAACACGAGGAATTGACTGTTTAACATTTGATATCTGTAGAAAACCAACTACGATGGACACTACCGAGGTGTTATGGATCACCTCGAACCATCTCACCCAACATAAACTAGCAGCATTTAGATATATGTTACAAAGACTTAAGGTAATCCCTAACTTACTCGAGATAAGTACAATAAATAACTCGACGCAATCTACACCATAACTATAAATAACGGCTACAAGGTCACTATCATCGATAAACTTCTTAAAAAATACAACACTAGAAGCAGGAATAAAGAAGACAAAGAGACAATCGATGCAACACGATGGCACTACTTTACTTACACAGGACCAGAAACATATAGACTAACTAACCTTTTTCACAAAGAAGGAATACTAACGGGGCATTAAAAAATGGCAACACTCTGAGACACAGACACTGACAAATTTAGTTCCAGCGGGGTATACAGACTTACTTGTACCTGCAAACAAACTTATATAGGGCAAACTAGCCGAACACTAAAAACAAGGTTTACAGAACACATACGCTCATACAAACAAAAAAGAGAAGATTCCAACTTTGCATTACACCTTGACACTCACGGACAACCAACAAGAAAAATAGATGAATTTATGACATTACTAAATCCTAGCAAAGAAATGACGACGACTACACATTCTTGAAAACATGGAAATCTACAAAACAAACATTTTCAACAGTGACATTATAAACGAACAGGAAAAACACGATCTCAGACACAATTTTGACAACATTAAAACTACTCATGCAAATGGGCAAACGGGCAAACGAGCAAACGAAAAATACCCTCAGACGGACACAAGTACCTAGATAATAATAAAAGACGGAGGTATTGAGAGATTTACTTTGCATATTGTGCCAGGTGGCTGGCATTCTGCCAGCATAACAGAACTAACCTAAGCACGAACACTGACTCGCCAGTACAAATTACATCGCGACCTGAGAATGATGTTATCACATCAAAAGCTGTCGCCTTTAACTTCAAAAGAACATCAACCAGATAAGACGGGAAATGACAACAGTACTTTTTTTTCTATTACAATAATATTATAATGTATTAATATTTCCAACTCTGGCCCAGAAGAAGAGAACAATCAACAACAAGAGTCAGAGATGTAAAAAGTATTTACAATCATTACTGAAGCAAATAAAAACTTAACAACAACAATAATAAAAATAAATGTACCAAACAATATTTTTATATACAGGGTGTTTTTTTAAGCCCGATAGAACTTGAAATTGTAAAAAATAACACAAAAAATTAAATTGTAATCAAAATTTCTTTTTTATTCGAAGGATCAATACGTGACATTAACATTTGAAAATGATTTCGGGCATATGGGCACCGCGGCTGTTCTTGACGAAGCGCATTCTGGACGTCCAATTTTGGGCCACTTTTTCGAGCACTGCTGGGCGTATGTCACGAATAACACGAACAATGTTGTCCTCCAAGGCGTCAATTGTTGCTGGCTTATCAGCATAAACCAGTGACTTCACGTAGCCCCACAGGAAATAGTCGAGTGGTGTCAAATCGCACGACCTTGGAGGCCAATTGACAGGTCCATTTCTCGAAATCAACTTATCGCCAAATTTTGATTTTAATAAGTCGATGGTTGCGTTCGCTGTATGGCACGTAGCGCCATCCTGTTGAAACCACATCTCGTCCGGATCAATGTCATCCATATTTTCAAACAAAAAATCATTGATCATGGTGCGGTAACGATCTCCATTGACCGTAACGCGAGCTCCGGCCTCATTTTTGAAGAAATAAGGTCCGATGATGCCACCAGCGTGAAAACCGCACCAAACGGTGCATTTTTCTGGATGTAGTGGAGTCTGTAGGGTCTGTTGTGGATTGGTCTCACTCCATATGCGGCAATTTTGCTTATTAACAAACCCGTTAAGCCAAAAATGCGCCTCATCGCTGAACACAATTTTGCGATAAAACAACGGGTCAGTTGCCAACTGCTCTAGAGCCCAATCGGCGAAAGAACGACGCATATAATGGTCTCGTGGCTTCAATTCCTGCACCAACTGGATCTTATACGGGTGTAGGCTGAGATCTTTGCGCAAAATTTTCCACGTAGTGGACGGACAGAGCCCCAATTCCTGCGACCGACGACGAATTGATAAATTTGGATCTTCTTCAACACTTTCGTTTACAGCGGCGATATTCTCTTCAGTACGCACATTCCTTCGACGTGTTGGTGTTATTGCATCCTCTAGAGAGTATGTGGTACGAAATCTATCGACAGTTCGACGAATGGCTTGTTCAGATGCACGATTATGTACGCCATAAAAGTGACGAAGTCGTCTATAAGTTGCGCGAATCGACGACTGATTTTCAAAGTAAATTTGGATAATTTCGTAGCGTTGTTCAAGCGAGAGTCTATTCATGATGATTTGTCAGAGTATACTGAAACAAATAAAAAAAAATGTTTCATCAAAATTTCATTTTTTGTGTTACTTTTTACAATTTAAAGTTCCATCTAGCTTAAAAAAACACCTTTTATAACAAATACAACAAAAAAAGTTTCATTTTGTGTTGTTGGTTGTAAAAATTTTATGTTATTACAGCAGTAATACACCAAATAAAGATCAGGAAGAGCAAAAGTTATAAAATTTTTTTTTAAATAAATTATTTGTTGTTTGGGTAATATAATGACACAAAAATATTCATTTAAAAATAATGATAAAACAAAAAAAAAAATATGAAAATTAATACAAAAGAATTTAAAGGTTAAGGGCCAAAATTTGGTCCTAGATCAGAACCGCTTAAACGATTTATTTTTTAAATCATAATAATGGAGGGTGGAAAAATAAATTTTTATCATTAAATATGACGCGTATGATTTTTCTTCCAACCACAGCTGATTATTGAAAATGAATGCATTCATTGTTTATCATAATATTCAGCGAGGGGCGACGTTGCGACAACTCCTTGCTGTCATTTTACAGAGCAATCCTTCCAATGTATCTTTCTATGCTTTGACGCTGCTATTTTCGTAATTAGTTAGCCAGCTTTCAGGCATGAGGGAAACATAACATCAGTAAAACTCAACCATTCAGCCAAATTAATAGGCACCATGTAAAATCCTGTGGTTTCAATAAGATGGTTTTAAGTGCCCACAGCTGATATCATCATCATGAGCTACCATGAAAATTTGAAGGAAATTCTTTAAAAACAGAAAAAAATTGTTTCAAGTCTTTCGCCGTGAAAATTTATTAAATTTTTAATCGCATGTATTATTTATTTAATAAGAAAACTTTTTGCAAATTAATTAAAATACTTTATTGACCTTTTCTCATCATTTTATAATTAAAATTTTTTGTAACACAAGGTTTTTGTGTGACGTGAAATCCTGTCGTTCCAACAAAATGACATTAGATGTCATACAGCTGAAGCCGCCATGAAAATTCCAAAGACTTCTTCAAACACAGAAAAAAGTTTTCTTATCTCTTAAAAGTAAATAAATTATTTACGGCTTGAAATTTTATTAATTTTTTAGTTGAAACAATCATTTATTGAACTAATGTTAATTGGTTAATAAATTATTTGTTTTATAATTAAAAATCTTTAAAAATTTGTTTATTATTTTTTCATTACACTTCGCCACACTATTGGGTGGCAGTATCACAAACGAAAAATTAAAATGTATTAAAAAAAAATTTTACAAAAAAAATTTATAAAAAAAATGAACTTTTTAAAGAATGTGATAAAAATGCTGTTGATGATGATGAAAAATTAAAACTAAAATAAAAAAAATATTTATAAAAAATTGTATATAAAGATTTCTTGGGGGCTGAAAAATTTTAATTGAATAAATTTTGCATTTATTTTATTAAATAATTATTATTTATATATTAAATTAAAAACTTTAATTATTCTATTATAAAAAATTTATTATAAAATTTTCAATATGTCGCCACACCATTGGGTGGCATCAACGGAAACACCAAAAGTTTATGAAAAACTTTATAAAATTTATAAAATAGAATTATAAAAAATAAAATAAAAATTTAAAATTAAAAAAAATATTTATAAAAATTTTTATATAAAGATTTCTTGGGGGCTGAAAAATTTTAATTGAATAAATTTTGCATTTATTTTGTTAAATAATTATTATTTATATATTAAATTAAGAACTTTAATTATTCTACTATAAAAAAAAAAGATCTCTTGGGTGAAAAAATTTATTATAAAATTTTCAATATAACGCCACACCATTGGGTGGCATCAACGGAAACACCAAATACAAAAAAGTTTATGAAAAATTTTATGAAAAACTTTATAAAATTTATAAAAAAGAATTATAAAAATATAATACAAAAATTTTAAATTAAAAAAAATATTTATAAAAATTTTTATATAAAGATTTCTTAGGGGCTGAAAAATTTTAATTGAATAAATTTTGCATTTATTTTATTAAATAATTATTATTTATATATTAAATTAAGAACTTTAATTATTCTACTATAAAAAAAAGATCTCTTGGGTGAAAAAATTTATTATAAAATTTTCAATATAACGCCACACCATTGGGTGGCATCAACGGAAACACCAAATACAAAAAAGTTTATGAAAAATTTTATGAAAAACTTTATAAAATTTATAAAAAAGAATTATAAAAAAATAATATAAAAATTTTAAATTAAAAAAAATATTTTTAAAAATTTTTATACAAAGATCTCTTGGGTTTAAAAAAATTAATTATAAAATTTTAATTAAATAAATAAATATGTACTAATCTTTTAAACGGCCTTTCTAATTAAATTTTAACGATTTAAAATTTAATTAAAACGACCGTTTAAAAGATTAGTACATATTTAATTAAAAAAAAGGGCGAAGAAAAATAAAAATAATTAAATAAATAATCATTTATTTTATTAATTAATTATATATTAATTATAAATTAAATACTTGAGTCAGTAAAAAATTTAATTAACAATTAAAATTATAAATAGGCCTAGTGCAAAATATTTGAAATTATATAAAAAAAGTGTTTTATTTCTTTTAAAAGTCTGGCAAAGTATAAAATTCAACATTGCAGGTCTGGTTCATTAACCCATGGACATAGAATGAAGGAAACTACATAATAATAATTCTTAATTCTACATTTTTTTTAGGACCAGTACTAAGGGGATGACCCCTACTCTTGCCAAGCTTTGTACCAGTACTAGGAAATTAGGTTATGGGAAGGAGGAAAGAGGGAGTAGTGTTTTTCCTACATTGAAAGTGACAGGAAAGACCTATCTCTGGAGAAAGTTCATTCTACATACGAAACGTTCTGCTAAAACATTAATTTTACCTATAATGCATGGTGCCATTCACTGGCCAATCAATCCTAAAAAAATTATGTGCTCTTAACGAACATCGAGTTAAGTTCCCTAATAATCCTAACTTCTCTAGAGCACTTACCATCATGGTAAGGATAAAACAGTGAAATACAACTTACATTGCGGCGATCCTCTACAGAATCAATAGAAATAGATACCCTACTGCCTCTAATGAGCCGCTTAGCTCTCTCTTGTACTCGGTAAAGCAACTCTAAAATAAAATTTTGGGGCGCCGATCAATGCATGACAGTTGTATTCCATTTTCGGACGGATATAAAGGAGGTATAAATAGTACAAAGATCGAATGGAGTGAAGTTTCTCTTGCACCGTTTTAAAAAACCGATGCACTTTAAAGCTTCTTTAGAAACCTGAAAAATGTGCTTAGTCCATCGAGCATCACACTGATTTTTCTAGCCAAGTATCTCTTACACCATTTTAGAAAACCGAGGCACTTGAAGAATACAATATTAGATAAATTTCCGCCTCTGCTAACCTCACAAATGCGCAGCCTTTTGAGCACATTTTTCATTAAATTCTCATACATTTCACGCGCTATTTCATTAACTTCAGCACACATATTTTGTTTGAGTTGCTCAAGCATTTTTGGTTTGTTTGCCTAAATCTTGCTTTACAGATATCCCCAGAAAAAGAAGTCCGGAATAATCAAATCAGGCGACCGTGAAGGCCAATCATTATCACTACTTCCTGAAATAACTTGCCGTAAAGAGAGGCCTTGCAGTGCATCCATTATAATCCTGGTTGTATGCGATGTTGCACCATCGTGTTGATACAACATGTTAATCAAGCCACAAATCATGCAGCTGTGGCGTTAAAAAATTTTCAATTACATATATCACAATATCGCTCCCCATTCACAGTTACCGTTACGTTGTTTTCATTTTCAAAGAAGTGAGATCATATGATTCCTCCTGACTAAATTGCACACCAGACTGTCCCTTTTAATGGATGCAATGGTGACTGTTGAATAATTTGAGAGTTTCCCATTCCATTCAAATGAAAATGAGCCTCGTCACTCATTATGATTTTTTCACAAAAATCGATTGTCATGGGCGAGCTGTAACATCCTACTGGCATATGTACCGCGGCGTAAATAGTCTTGTGGAAAAAGATCAAGCTCCTGAGCACGTCGTCCAATTGAGGTTGATGAATTGTTTTGAACACTTTCTTGAGCGGCAGTAATGTTTTTAGTCAATCTTCCAGTATGTTGTGATCCATATTTGGGACTGTCATCTACAGAGCCTCTCTTTCTTCGAAATCATTCACTACACGATAATTAGTGCGTTTTGTTGGCACATTGTTTCTAACAAAAATTTCACGTAACTTTCTCATCGTTACATTGATCGATGAATGATTTTGATAAAATGTTTTAACGATTAAAACAGATCGGTTTATCGAATAATTTTCCATTATAAATTTGTCACGTGTCCACTTCACGACTGCCAAATATGAAATGTCAAGACAAATGGTTGCCAAAATGGCAGCAAAACAAAGTGTAGTATAGCCTGTCGGCAGGCACCCTGTATCACCCATAGTTAGAGATGCAGCACCACTTCCGCCCACAGATCTATGCGTATTCACACGATAACAATCGATGATTGTTGCGAGATGTGCTTGAGCGTATTATTTATATTCTGCCTTTTGGTACCTCCACCTTCAACTGGTTCGTTCTATTACTTAATGAATAGTAAAGACAAGTGGTGCTGTCTTCTGCGAAAGATTATACAGGGTTGGAAGTTTGACAAAGAAGTTCATTTAGAACAATACGAAATAGGGTAGAGGACAGAGAATGACGCCTTGCCATACCCCTGAATAAAACTCGAAATCGTCTGATGAAGACCCATTCTAAATTTTTCTAGTTGCTAAATTTTGCATTTTCATTAAGTAAAACATAATCAAATTTCATTATTTTGTTAAACACGGTGTGTGACCCCTTAACAAACATTTTCCAAAAAAAAACAACAATATAAAATCTCAAGTTTGTTTAGATCTTTGCAAACTTTTAATGCAACGTTCTCGAAAAATATTTTTTCGGCTGCTGTTTCTTCTTCATTTCTAATGAAAACAAAATTAAGCAAACAGAAAGAAGTCTTAAAATAATTTCATTTTAGAGATAAAAGGATAACAGAAAGAAAAAAGCAAATTTGAAGAACACAAAAAGTTTTCGTTTAAAAGAATATGTCTGTCGTTCGTTTTAAGCTTAAATTTTCAATTGTTTAAATAAACACGCACAGGAAAAGAAGCTTTAGCAAAGAAAGAAATTTATTTATGGTTTAAGAGTCTTATCTTGGCTCTCAAACTTGATGAAAAGTTTTGTTTTTTATTTATTTAATACGGAAACAGATAAATAAACAATTTTTTTAAAAAAGCTTAAAACAAAAAGAAAATTAAAGCGTATAAAAAGCAATTTATTTAGCCTGGCCCAAAACTTTTAAAATTACTTGAAGAAAGAAAAGAAAATAAATAAAAAAAAATATATAAATTAGTTGCTCTTACATTCTTTATTTTTGTCCATTTGTGGCTGTAGAGGACTGGAATCAACAATTGCCTTCGGTGGCGATTGTCTAGGATCATAAAAATCGGAATTTGTGCCATCATCACTGCTGACTCCCAGAAATGATGTATTTAAACGCTGTTCACCTGAAATACAATTAAACAAAAATTTTAAATATTTTAATATCAATATTGTTTTTAAAAGATTTTTTTTAAAAAAAATTTAATTCAAAAATTTTTTATTGCAAAAATTTATTAACAGGGTAAGTTTTTGCTGAAAATTTTTCAATTATATCGTTTTTTTGAAACAAAAACAACATTTTGTTTTTGAAAGGTGGCAACACCAACAACATGACATTTTTTTGACATTCAGTAAGGTGCCCCTGTAGGCTAGTAAGTAGTGTACCAGCTTGTCAGTATGGGAGTTGTGGGTTCGATTCCCAACGAAGACCTTAGTTTTTTTCACTACAAAAATAAAAATTGACTGTCGGTGGAGCTGCTCAGCGATGAAGGCATAGTCACTGGTCACTGTGCTGTAACTATTTTTTTACTTTCACCACCTGTTTCATCCCTTCTCTATCGCTTTCCTAAAGAATGTAGCACGGTACTTGACTAAATAGGCATTGTTGCCTGAAGTGCTACTTCTCTTCAAAAAAAAAAAAAAAAACATTAACACCTTTAGTTTTTCGTATTTTATTTCGTATCATTATCGTAATAAAAATGGTGGTTACATTTCGTAAAATTCGTGATATTAAGAATTTGCGAATTTGGTAGTTAAATTTGAGTCGACAGGCTCCGATACGAAATGTGCGCAGACCGATGCGTGTTTGACCGGGTTTTTCAGCTGAAAACATCGCAGCCGTGAGCCACAGCGTTGGAACAGATCCAAATTTGTTAATTCCTCCACGTTCTCAACAATTGGGGTTATCCAAAATCACCACATGGCGAATTCTGCATATGGACTTGATTTTAAAGCCTTACAAGGATCAACTGGTGCAGGAATTGAAGCTTAATTCGCTTAATTTAGTAAGAAACAACCGGCTAGTTTTTCTGAAAAAAACTTTTTCAGACGAAGCCCATTTTCACTTGTCAAAATATGTCAACAAGCATAATTACCGCATTTGGGCTCATGAAAATCCTAAAGCGACTATTAAGAAGCCTTGGCATGCTTAACACGTTACTGTTTGGTGTGCTTAATGGTCAGCCAGATAGTGTAATTTAGCACCACTGGATTATTTTTTGTGGGGCCATGTTAAAGGACAGAGTCTATACGGAGACAATCGATTCGGTTTCAACCTTAAAACTCAAAATCCGTGATGTAATTAACGAAATAGGACCGCCATTTTGCCATAAAGTGATTTAAAACTTTAATGCCATTTGCCACATGTCATAGAATAAAACTTTGAATCATCTTAATCTAAATTTGTTGTTTTATTTTGTTTTAGAAAACAAACTTCTTGTAGAAAAACTCTGAAATTACTTTACTTTTTAATGAGAGTGTGTGTCAGGAGTAGGTATACAAATATTCCACAATTCACTTTATTGCAAGCTGATTTTATCACCATCCTTTGAATAACATTTTTTTTACTAGATACACTATGCCAATTTGACGTACCTTTAAGAACATCACGTAACTTTCGGGACACCCTTTTATTTTTAATATTTGTTTTTACAGTAGTAATCTTTGTTTAAAAATGTCTACTTATTACGGTTCCAAAAATAAAGGAACTGTGACAGAGGTTTGTCTCTCTGTAAGCAACACCTAAACTGAAAAGAGAATAATTCCACAAACAACTCATTCAGGATGTCACGTTACTTTCGGCATAGCCTTTTAATTTTAAGTATTTGTTGTTACAGTAAATAACTAGAAAGAGAATAATTCCAGAAAAACTCATTTCTATAAACGAAATTATGGCGTAAAAGTCTTTAGGGAGTAAGTTCTAACAAAAATAAAAAACCCAGGATCTAAGAGGAAGCAAGCTTCCGAATAAGGCCCATAAGCAGGCAATTAAAGTACAGAGTTTCGGCGAGCGGGTATAGGTTAGAAAACCATCCACTGTCATTAAAATGGTACAGTCCGCTCCCAATGATGAAAAGTCATGCAGATTCTGACTAAACTGGTATTTAAAAGAGCGCCAAACGAATGCAGTACAGCTGCGTCTTAGGCCGCACAGTTCTTGCTGCAATCAAAATTTGCCGATAAAATTTGATTGCACTTTATTTGACTTCTTAGCGTAGCATCGCTGAAATTTGATCACAATTCTGTGTGATCAAATTCGTACTCACCCCAGCATTGCAGGCAGAAACTTTACTTTCTAAAAAAACACCGTTGACCGAGAGGCCTTAGCCGCAGGCGGGGCACAGGAGTTGTTCAAGTGTCTCCCCTTTTTCGTTCTGTAAACTTCTGCAGAAATCATTTTGTGGTAGACCTAACCTCCCAGCATAGTTCCAAAAGTCTGCTCTGTAGCCGCAGCAGTGCAACCACCTCCTTCTGATTCAATTATGGTCAAATTGTCCTTGCAATCGAGCAAGTCAGCTTGTTGAAAATTTTGACCTGTTCCAAATTATAAGGATCAGCATCACCTTGCTGCCCGCAAGTAGATAGGAAGATGTGGCAAAATGTATTAAAGGCATCTACATCAAGCATTGTCTTCTTCTTTGTTAGTTCATAGATACTTTATGGTACCTTCACCAACCCGCAGCTCTCCAAATAGCACATATTTGGGAATTTAAAATTCATTCTTATTCCAAATTTTTTTCATGTAGACTCCTCTCCTAACTCGCGCCCCGCTCTTAGACGGATCAGTATTATTAAATGAATAGTACTTGAAATGAAGTGAAATGACTCGCCATCAAATCAAAGAGAAATTTCCAGGTGCAGAAGAATTCTTGAGTGCAATAATCTATAAGATCAGGAAAAACATTTATTATCCCTAAATGGCTGGCATGTGTTATGTTGCTTGTTTCTCAAACGCCAGTAAATGAAATAATATTGCCATATTCAGTCCTAACTGGCTGGTTTATATTCGATTGCGAGCGCTTTCGATGCGAATGCGTCATTCTCAAGCCGCGTTTTAGTTTGTACTGGTGAGTCAATACCTTCGTCTTTTACTATTATGTAGGTACGTGTGTCCGTCTGAGGGTGTTTTTCGTTTGCCCGTTTGCATGAATAGTTTCAATGGTGTGAAAATTGTGTCTGAGATCGTGTTTACCTGTTCGTTTATGATGTCATTGTTGAATGTTTTTGTTTTGTGGATTTCCATGTTTTCAAGAATGTCTAGTCTTCGTCCTTTTTGCTAGCATGTAGTAATGTCTTCATAACTTGTGGTTCTATGAATCGTTCTCACTGCTAGTTTCCTCGCCAATAAGACCACCACCGGATCATGACAAAAAGTGCCATCGTGGACGTTGACCTAATAGTCCCCGTTATTAATGTGACACACCCTCTCCAAACTGGAGACATTCGCCGCATCGTATAGTGCCTCCTAGCAGGCAAATGAAGCAATATCGGCCTGATAATCGCTTCAAGCAGCTTGGTAATAGCTCTTCTGCAGACGTACATAAATTGCGTCATGGCCTTGGATACCTTACCCTGGATACTCAGTTTCAATTACATTATAGTATCCAAGATAATTCCCACAAAATTCAGATAAATTATATAATACCCCATTTTTTTAGAAAAGTAGCAACTCAGGCAACAGTGCCTATTTAATCAAGTACCATGCTACATTCGTTTAGGAAAGGTATAGAGAAGTGATGAGACAGGTGGTGCAAGTAGAAGGATAGTAACGGAAATTAACTATCGTATAAGATAGCACAGCGACCAGTGACCATGGCTTCACCACTGAGCAGCCTTACCGACAGTCAATTTCTATTTTGTAGTGAAAAACAGCCAAGGTCTTTGTTGGGAATCGAACTCACAACCCCCGGGCTCACAAGCTAGTACACTATCTGCTAGCCTACAGGGGCAATAGCATCAGAATACTCAGGAAGCAATTAAAATGACAAAACTTGCCCCTTTTCTTAAACTTCCGACCACAAAAGCTTTATTCTTCGACTAAGCTTTTTTTCCTAACGAAAGCTTTGTCACACGAAATAAGCTTTAAAAAAAAATATTTGTTCTTTAAATCAAATCAAATCACACTTACCTTCTGACATATCGTCGTACGCTTCCTGCAACAGTATGATATCGTGAAATGAGTGCTCAAATGCACTTTTACCACTCAAATGCGCCGATGTCAATAGACCAGTACACGATGAGTCGGATATGATTTCAAATGTTGTCGCTGAACCGGGTGATGAGAATGTTGCAAGTAATGAACCACCACTGAGGCTGTGCAGTGATGGTGAATTTGGAATTACTCGTGTTATTGTTGTAGCACCAACAGATGCAATCGGCTGATGTATGTTATTAATAGCAGTAAAAGTTGCTGTTTCTGCTGCTGCTGTTACACTCACTGCTGTTGATGTTATTGCCGTTGTTGTTGTTGTTGTTGTAGTTGTTTTTATTTCAGCTGTTTTCAAAGACAACGATTTTGTTGTGTGACCGATGTGAGTTTTATGCGTTTTAACGCAAGTTTTTGTTGGATATTTCGCATTCGATGATTTTGAAGAAACCGATGAACGTGATGAGGAGGACGATGCTGAAGATAATGAACTACAGGACGAGGTAGATGATGATGGCGATGATAAATTGTATCTATTTGCTTTAGGGTTTGCTTTGCAATTTAACGTTAATTTTTCGTAACTTAAATTGATGGGCTGTGACTTTTTTGATGAGATCGTTGAATAAGATTTAGCCGAACAATTCGAAGTGATACTAGATGCTGGTGAGGCAGAAGATGAACACGTCGCTGTCACGGATATTGATGGCAATATTGATAAATTCGAGTTGATGTTGTTGCCAGCACCGTTTAATTGATGCAAATGTATTGTATTGCTATTATTGTTATTGTTTTGATTGTTGTTGCCTAATAAATTAGCTTGTTGTTGTGATTTCGAATATGCTGATGCTGCTGTTGCATCGATGGTTATCGGTGTCACACAAATTGTATTGTTTAATAAATTTATACCGTTCTGTTGTAGGCTCGATGTTGCTGTTATTGTTATACTGTTACCGTTACAAGTCTTTGTTGTTGTTGTTGTTTTTGTATTGTTATTCGAATCAGCTTTAGTTAAAAGAGTAGTGACGTTACTTTTATTTATATTTTTGTTCTTGTTGTTATGATTATTAAAAACAGCTGTTGTTGTTGTTGTCGTTACCGCTGTAGCTGTTGTTTTGCTTAATGAGCTGTTGGTTGCCTGCGTTTGAAACCAACTGGGAAAGCTGCCTTTAAGCGTGTCGATAAGATCCTGATCGAGCGTTAAACGCCACGATACAGGGCCATCCACGCCGTGGGTAGACTCTGCAAATAAATGGAAGAAATGTTTTTTTAAAGAAAAATTCACTTTTTATTGCATTTTTTTTTTAAATCTAAAGAGAAACATAATTTATTTTATTTAACTTTTTTCTTTTAGTTCAGCTGTTCAGCTTAAAAACAAATATACTAATTTGCGAAAAGATACTTTTCGTGAAAAGGTACCTTTTCCGAAAGAGTACTTTTTATGTAAACATACATTTTATTAAAAGGCTTCTTCTAAAGCGCAATTGTTTGTAAAAAGGTACTTTTTATAAAAAGATTCTTTTTATGAATAGGTTCTTTTTATGAAAAGGTTCTCCTTATAGAAAGGTATTTTTTTATAAAAATATAATTTTTATGAAGAGGCTCTGTTATTAAATATGTGCTTGGATTCTCTCTGCTCTGTTATTACTTGTTATAAAAATGAAGGTTTGCTTTTTAAAAAGGTACACGGAGCCATATGCCACTCGAGCTTGGCATACAGATGGTTGATTCATCCCTCGTCACGCAGAGGACGCTGAAATACCTGAACGTAAGCCTTGACTGTACACTAAGTTTTTAGGCTCAGGCGCAATACGCGACCGCCAAGGCTTAGGTGGCGGCAGCTCTGGGCAGGTCAGTGGCAAATATTGGCGGCCCGACGCAGAGTAGGAAAAAGTTGATTATGGCAGCCACGAGATCGAAACTGTTGTATGGAAGCAGTGAAGCAGTGTTGCTTCTGCTACCGCACAGTTTTGACCGCAGCAGTGCTCGTGATAAGTGGGGAGGTGCCAATCGATCTCTTAGCGTTGCACGAAAGGAGGCATGGGACTCGAGGGGAAATCGTCCTGGGATAAGTACCAGCAACCGAACTTCCCGGACCATCCGGCAGGACAGGTAGGACGCGGAGACCACCGGGAGGTGAATGGTGAGTCACATTCCCGACATAGAGGGATGGATTCGATGGCATTTTGGGGAGGTGAATTACTTCTACACCCAAGATGCTGTACATACGTTTTTCAGCAGCACCCGATAGCAAACTTAGAGAAGCATGAACGAGGAGGGGATTGATGGATTCAGTCCTGCTGATATGATTTCTAGGATGCTTGAGCGCGACGACAATTGTAATGTAGTAAAAACTACATAGAACACGTCCTGTGGAGGAAGAAGAGAGAATTTGATACACAGCGGCAGGACCAGCTCTCAACGGTAGAGATATAGTGGTAAAAACCGGCAATGTTGGCTGGCGATATGTGATGAGTTTCAGGTCAGCGCCTGGCCGTTTTTCATTAATTTGACGGTAGTCTTAGGTACAGGAAAAGCGACCAACTGCACTAAGACGCATACACTCGATAGTAGAAATTTTCGAGTGCAAAGTAACAGGGCCGTGGTCCCACTCCTTGCTGAAGAGTTGGAGACTTTCCAACTCCTTATCCTGTTGCATATGCAGTCTAGGGCATTGGATGTTAAGCCTGTGTTAACATCTCTTCGGATAAATGCTTCAAAGTACCGATTGAACTAACAGCCACCACGTGCAAACTTCCCGAGGGTCCTCACCAATAAGCAGGACAGGTTCCCTTGAAACCAGTGTGGGCGTATTAAAATCACTTGTCAAACTTCAAGAGTCCTATGGCTCTTTTAGTTTGGGACTCCTACTAGCCTTGGCGACTAATGTCGCCTTTTTCCCCTCAAGGAACATGTCAATCAAGATAGGGAAAAAATCTATCAAGACTGCATGGCCCCGGAGGCAGGTCAACAACCCTTTTTTATATTCTGTCGGACCTTTAAAACAAGTCGATAGTTGTTGTGGTGCCTTTTTGTTGAAACCACATCTCGATGGGTTTACACCAGTACCGACCTGGTGGTGGCCAAACCACTGTGGATAAAATGTAGCGTCTGCCTCGCCCCAGAAGATCTTCAGATAGGTATATCCTTCGGTTACTTCTAGTTGCAACTTCAAAAGCCCAAAGCAGGCCGCAGTCTTCACTCCTTGCTGAAGAGTTGGAGACTATCCAACTCCTAGTCCAGAACACATGAAGCTTAATATATTTAAAGAACACAACGGCATTCATTCTCACTGGACCTGGTCCATTTATTATGTAAATTGTGAATGATCCGAACCACACAACTCATACCAGGGCCTCGAAACCACAACCACCACGATACTACCGAGGGGCCCATCTCAATAATCACTCAAAGAACAGCTAAAAGGCTAAAGGGACAAATAGCGGAACTCTGGGGCTTTACTGATTCCCGTGGAAATGAAAATATAGGGAAATTGTCCAGTTGGCTCCGGCTAACCTTAAAGGGAACGGAGCTCCCTTTTGCCTCCGAAGACACATGTAATAACGGTGAATTTCCGTCAAAGCATATCAGTGTGCTCCCGGGGGAGATCTCGCTGGGATTGCGTGATAAGATTTACATCTGCACCGGCAGTGAGCCTTAAGCAGATGGTGGCCATTACCACTGTGAATGGTATGTAGCGCCATTCCCGCCCTAGAAGGCCTTCGAATCCGTGCATTCTCCGGTCACTACTAGTTGCAATTTCAAAAGCTCGAAGTAGGTCGCAGCCTTTACTCCTTGCTGAAGAGTTGGAGACTTTTCAACACCTGGTCCAGAACGCATGAAGCTTAATATAATTAAGAACACGACGGCAATTATACTTACTGGACCTGAGTATGAATGTGTTCATTCTGAATATTCCGACCCACAAACTCTCACGAGGGCCTCGAAAACATAACCACCACAATACTCCCATATAGGGGCCAAACTCAATAATTAGCCAGAGAACAGCTAATTGTCGAAAGAGACAACTGGCGGAACTCTGGGGCTCACTGATTCCCGTGGAAATATTGTGGATTGTCCAGGTGACTCCTACTAGCCTTTAAAAGGGGCCTGGGCTCCCTTTTACCCCGCAAGACACCAGTCTAGATGGAAAGTAGACTCTAAAAATACTATCATGTGCCCCCGGGGGGGATCTCGCTGGGATGAAAGACATTAGTATTTCCAAGCATAAAAATTATGAAGGGGTTCCTAATATTTTGTCCGTAGGCAACCTAAAAGTGAATACAAGCGACAATTCATAGCAAAAACTACTAAACATGGAGGTTAGTGTATTACGATATGGAGTTGCTTTTCATATCAAGGTGTGAGTCCTATATATTGGATCAAAATTGTTATAAATTGATCGGCTTATGTAAAAATCCTTGATGAAATTATGCTTACTAGGAAATACCGCTGATGTGAGTCACATACAGCAAGATAATGATCCCAAACACACAAGCAAAATGGGAAAAAAAATGATTCAACGATAACTCAATCAATGTAATGGAGTGGCCTGCACAGTCTCCAGATTTGAACTCTATCGAAAATCTGTGGACGGACATAAAGACGTGTGTATCTACAATAAATCCAACGAGCGTTGAAGGGCTCTGGAAGGCTGCAGAGAAAATTTGGACTTCCATCAAAGTTGAAAAATGCCAGCATTTTATGGATTCCATGGGAAGGCGTTGTGCCGCGATAACAGCAAACAAAGGGCACCGCATAATTAATTTATCTACAAGATATCTGAGTGAAATTTTTTATTAATTTTCACTCATTTTTGTTAAAGATGAACATCAGAGAATTTATTATTTTATTTTGAGTTGAATCGGGCCAACAGTTAAACGAATGTAAACGGAGTCAGTATAAATTTGTGCATGATGCTATTATATTAAGCGCAGCTGTAAATTGTGCTACTTTACACAATGTTGGTAACATTGCAGATATAGAAAAACGACTGTAAAGTAACTCTAACTACTTAGTCATTATATGCCTTTAATGTGTCTTAATACCCCTCCCTGCGTCCGCCATCAAGGCTTCAAAATAATGTGAAAAATTTTATATATTAAAAGAAATAAATAAGATACTGTACGATCATAAACACTTCGAAATTTGTTTATAAAAACAAAATATATATTTTTTTTATTTTATTGAATAACACAACAGAAACTAGGTTACTTGGCAACAAGTGATGTCAGCCCCCAAGTCCAAGAAAACAGAAAACTACGACAGCCTCAACCAATAAAATGTTTACTGTGAAAATAAGTTTTAAGGGCATCATTTAGACAAAGTGAAAAATAAACCAAAAATAAATAAATAAATAAATAAAACATGCTAAAAGTCAACAATTTTCTGTTATTTCAAATATTTCTAATATCTTTCAAATAATTTTTATACAAAAACAAAATCATAATAAATTTTTTTAAATGAAACGTAAAATTTTAAGTTTTGAAGGGTGCTCCAAACAAAATACATAACGTTAATTTTCTTCCAATTCTTCTTCTTCTTCTTTGTCAACTTAATTGTCTATCAGAGTATTTAATTCGATTAACCACGAATTTCGCAACACGTTTACTTAAATGTTAATACGCATCCTTACAGATGTCGTACAGTACATACAAAATATGTGATTGCGGCCGTAGAGCGTAACGTAGAGGAAATTCCGAATTTATGGAAAAATTTTGCAGATAGTTCTCGTGGAAGAAATGACATAACCTAACCATCTAGCAAGGCAGATAATGGGTCTATCCAAAACAAGATTGCCATTGATTCCGACTTTCATAAAAAAATTTTTTTAAGCGATGAAGCTCACTTTTGTTTTTGGAGTGAAGGCGTCAGTAAACAAAACCATCATATTTGGAGAGATGATAGTACGCCGGAGATACCACTACGACACGAAAAACTGACTATTTGATGTGCTTTAGGGGCTGGTAGAAAGAATCATTGCTCTGTAACTGATTAAAAACGATGTTGGCCAGAATATTATAGTAAAGGCTATAGCCCCTTGATTCCTAATTTTTTTTTTTTTTGTGTATAATTGTACACTTTTCGTTTCCTAAAGTTGCCACACAATGTTGTGGCGAAAAATTGCAAACAAAACTGCCATATTATGAAGTGATGATTAGGCTCAAGTGTATGCTACAACACAGTTTATCCCGAAAATCGAATATGTTTTATGGACTGGTGATATCATCAGGTCCTTCTTTAAAAATTATGTTGATCCAGAATGTTACAGTCAATGATGACACTTTTACTGAAGATGCCACACAACTTTTATGGCGAAATATTGAAAGGAAAACTGCCATATTATGAGTTATAATAATTCTCAGGTGTATGCTAATTTACAGTGTGTTTTATGAGCTGTGGTGTATGGGCTAGTAGAATCATTGGTCCGTATCCCTTTAAAAATGATGTTGATTAGAATGTTACAGTCAATGGTGCCCGTTATAGATCCCTGATTACTGACTTTTTATAGTATAATTGTTTGTATACTTTTCCTTTCCTGAAGATGCGCCACACAATTATGTGGCGAATTATTGAAAACAAAAATAAAAATTAACTTAATTTTTATATTAAAAAACAACAATAAAAGAACTCTATAAATTAAAACATTTATCAAGTAATAAATGTAACACAATATTGTTGTCGTTGTTGGAGATATTTATAACGAAACAATAATATAATAATAAGCATAATCAGCAGTAGCAATATGTCAACTACATTATTAACAAGAACAACAACAACAACATAGATTAACAACAATATCAATCGCAACACTATTGCTGTAAATGAATTAAAATAGGAAGTTATACAATATAATAATAAATAACCTGCTATTGTTTTATAGCCAAAATAAAAAAATAAAATTATACGAAAAGTTAAAACTGAGTGCTACAGTTTTTGCACAAAATAATTTTTATTTTATTTGTTTTTTTTTTTTTTTTTTTGTTATTATTTTTAAATTCATAATTTTCGTCTAAGCGTTGCTATTCTTATCTTTTTATTTGAAATTTAATCTGTAGATAAAACTTAGTAGCATACAATAAAATGATATGATATAAATGCTAACTCAAGGTATATTGATAACAATTTGTTATATTTTATAATTTTTCGATAGCTCTATAGTATATTCTCACATTTTTTTTTTTGTGGTAACTTAGTTCGAGTATTGAAAAAACTTTAATTTGCGTAAATATTTTTTGGAAGATTAATTTTATTAGTAGATTATTATAAGTAGAATGAAGAAACTATAGCGCAGTGGTTCCTCTAAAGAGAGTTAACACATAATTTAAACATATTCAAAAAGAGGCAAAAAAACTATTTCTCTAATTTTATATGAGGAAGAGGAATGCGACCGTATTATTATTTTAGGTGAAGGAGTAAGATTTTTAGAGTAAATAGATACGATTCCTCCCTTTAAGAAAAAACTCTCTTTAGAACAACCTTTGCAATGTGAAGAAGGGCAAAAAAAAATTTTCATATTTTCAAGAGCGCATTTAAAGTCCAGAATTTATACAAATACGAATATAACAAATTGTACAATATTAATTAATTATACACATACACATATGCATTAACTAATAAATTGAAAAGAATTCTCCATGGATTAGATAATGATTTGAATTTGAGTTTTAGTATAAAAATAATTTTTATAAAAAGCGGTATGATTTGTCAAATCAAAGCAGTAACACAATGAAAACTTTCATTGTTCTAAGTTTCTTTGTAGCTGTTATTTCAGCACACATATTGCGAGAAAAACAGCCTCGTATTACTAATGGTGAAATTGCTATACCCGGACAATTTCCCTATCAAGCTGGTTTACTTGTAGCTTTTGGAAAGTATTCATTTTGGTGTGGTGGTACCATTATATCAAATCGTTGGATATTAACTGCTGCTCACTGTACTTTAAACGCTGATGGTGCAATTGTATATATGGGAGCCTTTGACATTGATAACGATACCGAACAGGGGCAACAACGAGTATATATCTCGAAACGAAACATTTACGTACATGATAATTATAGTTTTACAGAAGTGGACCATGACATCGCATTAATTAAATTGCCGATTATAATTGAATTCAATAAGTTTATACAGCCAGCCGCCTTACCCAAAAAGAATGGAAATTATTCAACGTATGAAAATGAATTAGCTGTTGCCTCTGGTTGGGGCAAAGAATCTGATAAAGCTGAAACTGTTACACAATTTCTTCGATATGTTGAGGTTCCTGTTGCCAAGCAAACCAAATGTAAAATATATTATTATAATATCACAAACATTACTGCAGATATGATTTGCATTGAAACAAAATATCAAAAATCAACTTGCAGTGGAGACTCTGGTGGTCCTTTAATACATGTGGATGATACGAATGTGAAAACTCTTATTGGTGTTACTTCGTTTGGTGTTAGTGTAGGGTGCGAAAAAGGCTGGCCTGTCGTATTCACCCGCATAACTTCCTACTTAGATTGGATTGAAAAAATTTCAGGTGTTGTCAATAAGTAAATTCATTAAAAAAAATTGAAATAAAATAACTAATGGATGGCATTACAAAAATAATTTTAAGTCTTTTTTCTCTACACAACATTTGTTTTTCATTACTTATTATTTAGCACAACTATATCACACATATTCTTTTATAAGATTTAAAATTCTGCTTGTAATTTTTAAGCGTTCGCGTGTTATCTTTTCATAAATAGTAGCAATAGCATACTGAAAAGCAAAGCCACACTGTAGTTTATTGGAATGCCCGCTATAACTTAGTGTAAAAGAATTGAAAATTTGGAAAGCAAACAAAAAGCGCCAGACGGCATGCAGCGGGATACTCTAACCCTTTATAAGGCAGAAGGATTCAGAGTAATAAAATAACTTGCGCTTATATTTTTGGCATGTTTTTATTTATATAACAAAAATAATCTTAAAAGAAACACACTAACTATTTCGAAAGTTTTGGAAAAATAGGTGATAAAAATATTCCCACTGTCCGTCAACAGAGCCACATGCGAGCTGAATTTGAGACATTATTTTCTATGAAATTGTGCAAACAAGGCGTGATGCAAAGAGGGATATTACACTTGCTGCATTTTATTTTGCTACGCTTATCTTTGACCTTTGTGCTGCACAATTTACAGCGTCGGTAAGTCTCCAACTCTGCTGGCATATGGTCACCTACGTTTACAAACCGCAGTTCTTCAGGTACAGCATTTACAGTTTTTTGATAAACCTCTGGGCATGCTATGCGTGATTTCTTGCAGATATATGTAGGCAAGCTTGATCTTCTTTTTCTGCTGCTATAGCCACCAATCAATCCTCTGGCAACAGCCATCCGAAGTTCTAAGTTGGTAAGCTTTTCTACTCTCGACGTTAGGGAATATAAAATAAAAGAGTTTGTCAAACTTGCGTCCACCAAGAAGTAGATTATCCGCAACCACCAGCGTTTACTTCTCCTTCCGACAGCATACGTCCCCTTCACTTGGTCGAAACGGTCGACACCGCCCATTCTTTTGGTGTATTCTTTCACAACCATAGGACAACTTACATCTTCCCTGGTGTACAGTTGTTACTTCCACTTTAGGATGAAATGCAGTTGTCAACAATAAAACCTCTTTAGTATCTTGCCACACAGTAAATGCTACATCTTGTTTAGTTCACCTTTTTTCAACTTTAGGCTTTTGTTTCTACCGTTTCTTTTTGTGTTATTGTATCTTTTATTATGTTAGGTAAAATTGCTCTATTTCTTCTTACTGTTACAGTGGCATAAATATTTTTTTCATACAAGTACTGCATAAGAGGAAAATCGCAAAAAAAAGTTATCGAATGTAACATGAGACTTGAAATTTTCTTGTGCTAATTTACTTAACAATTTCTTTACGACATTAGCTCCTAGACCCTCTTCTGTTCCTTGTTCTGTTTTACCTGTATAAATTTCATAGTTATACAAGTACCCTGTGCTACTATCACAACAGCACCACACTTTATAGCCCCTTTTGATGGGCTTTAGCGGCATGTACTGCTTTAAACTGGGCCTTCCTTTGAATAGTATCATGCTCTCATCGATACTTTGGGAAGAGGAATTGTAAGCATTGTTTGGAAATGATTGACTAAGTAAGGATATAAGAGGACGAATTATTATTTTGGTTGTTGACTACTATCATTCTTGAAGCGTTTTACTGGCATAACTTCAGCTATTTCATTCACACGAAATCCAGGATCCGATGACCAATATAAATCGATATGTGGAAGAATATGATAACCCATTATAATGAGAATGTCAAAAAAAGCACTAATTTCCTGTGTGTCAACAGGCTGCCAATTTTTTATATTTTGCTGCTCCGCATACAAGTTTGTCTGAGTAAAGATTATTCCCTGCGGGATTCCAGCTAAAATTTGTTTGCTCGATTAATAAGTATTTTTCGACCTTATTACAAAAGATCTATTTGTTAAATAGCTCGCGAGCATTTTAAGTATGTTTGACGGGAGAAATATTGAAATTTTATATAGAAGCCCTTCGTGCCAGACCTTGTCGAATGCTTGTCATATGTCTATAAATAGTGCAGAGCAGTAATGCTTACTTTCAAAAGTTTCTCAAATTAAATTTGTGATTCAATGTACCTATTCGATAGCACTGTGCTTTTTCCTAAACCCGAATTGATGGTCTGCGATTATATTTCTTGACATAACATGCGCCGCTAATGATTTCAAAATCAACCTTTCGAATATTTTAGAGAGAACAGATAATAAGCTGATCGGACGGTATGATGATACCTGCGTAATGGCTTTGCCGGGCTTGGGGATCATAACTATTTCAGATTGTTTCCAAGATGATGGGAAGTAACCAGTTCTTAACATTGAATTAAAAATAAACATAACAGTTCTTAGCGCCGAATTAGGCAGATTCATGACCATAGTGTTGGTGATTTTGTCACTACCAGGAGCGTTAAAAACATGCGAAAAAATACTAGAGAAGGTGGTTAAGGAACAACTAGAAAAATACATGGAAACAAACAAATTATTATCAAAATATCAATCAGGATATAGGAAGAAATTCTGAAATTCTCATGTGCGACAGCCGTAAACTCTTTTTTTATTTTTTATTTTTTTTTTTGTTTTCAGGCACCAATGCTTATTAACTGTCGCATAAGACAGCACAATGACCAGTGAGCAGTCTCACTGATAGTCAATTTTTATTTGTAGTGAACAAAAACCAAGGTCTTTGTTGGGAATCGAACCCACAACCTCCAGTCTTGTAAGCTAGTACACTAACTACTAGCCTACAGGGGCACCTAACTCTGTAATTAATAAATGGAAGAAAGTTGAGAAAAATAAAAGTGTTGTTGGAATATTTATAGACTTTAAAAAGGCTTTTGAAACTATTGATAGAAATATTTTGCTGTTTCATTACGGCATCAGAGACACAGAATTGAGATAGTTGCGATCATATCTAACAGAAAGGAAACAAGTTACAAAAGTAAACGACACAAGGTCGAGTCTGATATTAAATGAATACGACGTGCCTTAAGGATCAGTTTTGGGTGCATTATTATTGATAATATATATTAATGATATGCCAAGTGTATTAGAAAAATGCCAAATAATTCTTTATACGGATGACACGCTAATTTTTGCAGAGGGCGAATCAGATCAGCAGTGCTATAACAACTTAAATTATGATATGGAAAATATAAAGAAGTGGATAAATATGAACAAGCCTAATTAAATAAGACTAAAACCAACATTTTAGAAATGAATGCGAACACTAATGTTGTTTTTAAGGTAAATAAACAAGTGATAGAAAAAGTTAGCGAAATAAAATATTTGGGAATGATTGTTGATACGGAACTAAAGTTTAACACTCATATAGACTATATTTGTAAGAAGATTGGATGGAAAATAAGTTTTTGTTTTTAAGAATAAGGAGAAATAAAACAGTTGAAACGGCGATAAGCATTTATAATACAATAATTAAACCGCATTTTGAGTTCGCTTCCACGATTCATATATTCATGCTGCACTGGACAACAGGTGGAGCGATTACGGAAATTGCAAAACACAGCCATGCGGACAATACTGAAATGCAATAGATACACATCGATCAATTTCATGCTAAGCGCGCTGAAATGGTTAAAGATAAGGCAGAGGATTGCAATCAATACACTCAATTTCATACGAAAAATGAAAACAGGCCAAGCACCAAAATATTTAACGGAACATATATCGTATGTAGGGGATGTTCAATCATAGCAACTAAGAAATAATAACAGCTTTAGGATTGAGCGAGTAACAACGACTGCAATGCAAAGGAATTTATTCTACAAGGGCTTACAACTCTACAATAATCTTCCTACCCATATGAGAAATGAACAGAACCCACATCAATTTAGAAGATATATATAGCAAATTTTGTTAAATATAACTTATTGTGATATATACATATCTATCTATGTTTGAAAGAGTACTTTTAATACTAATAATAATATTAAATAAAAACCTTAATCTTAATCTTTCAAACGGTCTTTTAAATTATAACGATTTATTTTTTCGATATTTCGCTTTCCTATGGAAAGCTTCTTCTTCTTCCCGAAGCTGCTGCTTCTTCCTGAAGAAGCTTTCCACAGGAAAGCGAAATATCGTAAAAAATAAATCGTTATAATTTAACAAACCGTTTAAAAGGTTAAGATTAAGATTTAATAAAAATAAAAAAAGGTCGAATAAAACTGAAAATATTAAATAAAAACAAAAATATTTATAATTCTTCTTTTAAAAATATTTATATTTTTTTTTAATTCATTTATATTTTTTTTTTATTTTATTTATCCATTTTTATAAGCAGCAATATTTATTTTGTGCTTGATTCCTTTTTTAAATAAATATTTCATGATATTCTCACAAAATATTTATTTAAATAAAAATAAAAAATAAAAAATGAAATGTATTGTAATGGGGGAGAGCATATCCATATTGCAATTTCACTTTCGCTCACAAAGCTCATCAGTGAATTTTACCCCAATATTGTATAGAAAAACCTAAAAGTCTTATATCCAAAGCCAAACTGATTTTATGAGAATTTTACCATAAAATCAACATAGCATAGACAGCAAGACTCAAAGACACTTTCATACAAACACTACAAAACATTTCAAAAAACAAAAAACAAAAAAACATTGTTTATTTTCAATCATTTCTACATAAGGGTTGCCATTGGAAACCATTCATATGCAATTTGAAAATTCCAGAAAATAAAAAATATTTGTAAATAGTTTTACAAAAAAGCAACGAGCACATGCAATGGAAATAAGTAAATTATAATTATTCGGAACCATATTCATTATAAGCAGCAATATTTATTTTGTGCTTGATTCCTTAAATAAATATTTTGTGAGAATATCATGAAATATTTATTTAAAAAAGGAATCAAGCACAAAATAAATATTGCTGCTTATAATGAATATGATTCCGAATAATTATAATTTACTTATTTATCCATTTTTATTATAATTTTTTTTTAATTTTTTTTATAAATTTTTTTTATAAAATTATTTTATATTTATTTTTTATAATTTATTTAAGAATTTTTTTTTAATTTTTTAAAATTTTTTTTTTAGCTTTTTTATAACTTTTTTTATAAATTTTTAATGCTTCTTCTATTAATTATGTTAATTTTTGATAAATTTGTTTTTATAAAATTTGTTATAAATTTTTTTTTAAATTTTCTTATGCACTTTTTTGCAAATTTTTTTATAAATATTTTCTATAATTTTGTATTTTTTTTGGTAAGCTTTTAATTATATTTATTATTATTTTATTACATATTTATTAATATTATTGCCATTTTCGTTTTGTCTGGCTGTTGTTATCTTGAAGTTAAAGGCGAGCGCTAGGTCACGCCGCGGTGTAATTAGTACTAATTAGTATTCTGAGTACTAAATACATCGCGGCTTAACAATAATGTTTTCACATCGAAAGCGCTCAAGAGAACAACAGCCAGATAAGTCGGAATAATTACAATAGTATTCATTTACTTGCGGAGAAAATTTAAACAATATTATTTTATTATTCATAATAATTATTTATTTATCACAATTATTTTATAAATTTTTTTCTTTTCTTTTGAAAATTTAAATTAAATTATACTAAGCTCTAAAGTAAAAACAAAATAACGTAAATTTTAAGAAAATATCTTATGATAACTCGATTGCTAAGAAATGATTAATTAAATGGAAAATGTTCTGAAAGACCGAACAGTCTTTACATTTTGGAAAAATGTTTTATTAAAAAACAATCTAGCCAATCTCCCAAGTTATATAATTTTCTTAATAACAATAGCATTTTACTAAATTCTTTAGCTGATTAGTTCTATGTTAAGTAAATTGGCATAAGGATTTAGAAAAAATAAAAACTTCCATCAAAAAATTTTTTTTGTGAATTTTTGAATTTTAATTGTCAAGAATTATTTAAAAAAATACTTCTGTGCCGTCCGTCCGGAATGCAAATTATAGTTGAAATCGAGTTATTTAGTTATTTCTATTATTCGAATTTTATTATCGAAACTCAAAGTTTGATAATTTTATTGCCTTAAAATCGAAATAGTTAAAGTTCATTGATATTTCCTGGTGTTTAAGCAAACGATTTTAAATAGCAAAATGCTGGAACTTAGTTGTTATTCCTTGTGGTCATTCAATTCTTTCGAATGTTTTAATGTAAAAACTTTTTAAATTTAAATATAAAAAATCACTAAAACAAACTATAAAATTCCAGTTATAATTTTTAAAATATAATTCTGTGAAAATTTGCTGAATTTTGGCAGAAGAATATTTATAACGTTTTTTTAGTGTCTAATTTAGTCTGTTTGTCTATAAGTAAACCGAGGGAAAATCTAGCATGAGATATTTTTCTTTTGTTAAACGGTTTTACTACACTATTTTGCTGCAAAGGACGAAAAAATGCCCAACTTCTTGAAAGCTTGTTGTTTGTTTTTGAATAAAGACGCCTAAAGAAATTGCAGTTATTGAAAATCTGCGACCATGATAGAGACAAATTTCATTAAACTAATGTAAAGAATACACATGTATGGAAGCATTCGAATATGTCACGCTTACCTGCTGATATATTCGGTATTTAAAAAAACGCATGTAAAACGTAAATGCTTTACACGCAGGATATCATTCAATCAATGATTTAAATCAGTCACTCCTAAATAATATAATTTTTAAAAATAAAAAAATATAAAATAAACTAAACCGAAATGTAACAGATAGCGGGAGTTAACGAACACAATAACCAGAGAACAGTCAGTCGTCAAAGTTATTTCCTCTATATTTTTTTTCAGTTTTTAGTCGACAGCCATAAATTGATTACTATTCTTAGAATTATAAATCAATTTTAACTATTGCAATAGTAGATTATAGAAAAATTTTGGAATATATAAAAAATATCTTTATTACTTTAAAATACTAATAAAAACATACAGTCGACTTTTGATAATTTGAAATTCGTTAATCTGAATCTCGCGATAATTTAAACTGTTTTTCAGGTCCCTTGAAAAACACCAAATATATTGAAATCTCAATAATCTCAATAAATTGAAATTATTTCAATGGAATTTTGATCGCCGACTCTCTATAATTTGAATTTTTTAATTTTTCGCTCCATAATTTGAATTTTGTTTTTGGACAACTGGTTGAACAATAATCCACCATTTTCCACCTAATATAACATGTTAGTTGCAGCCTTTAGACCAAGGCATTATTCAAAATTTTGAAGCAGCTATAATTATGATTTAAAAGGCCTGGAAAAAGTTCAGTTCTACAACCATTTACAACTGCTTCAAAAAGAGCGGGTTTTCGTTAACACCTTCAGCTCAGTTACCAGAGTCACCAGAAGTTACCCACTCTCATCCAACATGGCAACTTTTACCTAACTCCGAAGAGCTCAGTTTTGAGAACTATGTTCAGTGATCTGACCGATGCTGACCTATTGAATGTGCCTTCTTTCGATGAGAACGATGAAGCAGATGAAGTTGAGCAACCACCACTTCTAGTGTCATTAAAGAAGCTTTCAAGTGCCTCGGTTTTCTAAACCGTACTATCTCCGTACTATTTATACCACCAATATCCGCCCAAAAATGGAATACAACTCTCATGTTGCTTAACCGCTTACAGGAGAGTGCCAAGAAGCTCATTGAAGACAGTAGGGTATCCAACTCTATTGATTCTCTAGAGCATCGACGCAATGTGGGGTGCGTTTCACTGTTCTATCGTTACTACAATGGTAAGTGCTCTAATGAAATTAGGGAACTAATACTCGCACGTTTTCACGTTTAACTCGATTTTCGATGAGAGCACATCCATTTGTGGTTGATTGGCCAGTGAATCGCACTGCGCATTACAGGGAAAATTCGTTTTTCAGCAGAACAGTGCATATGTGAAATAAAATCCCTCCGGAGGTCTTTCCTGTCACTTTCAATCTGAGAAAGTTCAAATCGAATGTCTACAGACACTACTCCCTCTTTCCTCCTTCCCATAACCTAATTTCCTAGTTCTTGCAAAATGCATTGCGTATGTAGGGGTCATTGCCCGAGTGCTGGTCCGAAAAGCAAAAACAAAAAAAAAGAAAAAAAAACAGCAACGGCAAGTCTTAGCACATTACGCTCATATACTCGCACAACAGATACAAGTGATGATTTCTTTTCAGCTCTAATTACAATTGAAAATTCATTAGACAATGACAGATTGAAATATTTAACTCCAAAACAAATACTGATTAGACAGTATCTGAGAAAGCCTTAAAATTGGACCCCTGTAATGGCGGGTATAGGAAACTTACTTACAATAAATATGAAAATGTAACACTGTTTTCAAAATATACATAATTCTAATTCACAAGATAATAGCAAATTGAACAACATGTAAGGACTCAAATTGTTAGACCCGGCCAAATGCGGGTTACAAGAAAATATTTGAAAATAATTTTCAAAATGCAACCCTGCTTTCAAAATGAACACATGTAAAGCTGTTAAATTAAAACTGTTTAATTAATTGTAGACTTTTACTGCGTATTCTACAGAAGATTATAAATTTTGTTAAGCAAATTTCCTGACACCTTTACACAGTGCGTTAAGCTTAAGATTAAGTTTCCAAAAATCAATTCTACCGGCTGTTATCACATTATTTTAGAATAAGCGAAATAATGCAAAATGCTAAAGTAAAAATTTAATTGAGAACATTTTATTTCGATTAGCGATTATAATATTAACTATTCCCTAAAGATTGATCTGTGTGTCTCTGTGAGAGTAAGAGTGAGAGTGTTTAAGACACTTAATGTGATACGACGATTAGATATTTATTTAATATTAACTTCATAATCCACAGCAGCATTTTAAAATATTTCACTGCATACAGCTGCATTAACTAAAGCATTATAAATAATTGTTACCGGATAAGATAGGGGACTTTTAATTAGTTTTCAAATATAAAATTGTTTATATAAAGCGCGACATTATTTGCCAACGAATAAGTAGTCGAATTAAAGCGGTTTGACAATGAGAACTTTCATTGCTCTAAGTTTCGTTGTAGCTGTTGTCTCAGCAGATATATTGGGTGATAAGAAACATTTTTATCCTGCTGCAGTAATTCGAGAACCTTATATTACTAATGGTGAAATCGCTAGCCCTGGTCAATTTCCCTATCAAGTTGGTTTAAGTTTAAATTTTGGAAAAAGTGCGGCTTGGTGTGGTGGCACTATAATATCAAATCGTTGGATATTGACTGCTGCTCACTGCACGTTGGACGCTGATAGTGCAACTGTATACTTGGGCGCTTTTGACATTAAAAATGATACCGAAAAAGGACAACAAAGAATTTTTACCTCCAAGCGAAATATTTACGTGCATGCCAACTATAAACCATCCGCCATGGGCGATGACATTGCACTGATAAAATTGCCGGTTATAATTGAATTCAATAAATTTATTCAGCCTGCCGCTTTACCCAAAAAAAAATGGAAATTATTCAACGTATGAAAATGAATTAGCTGTTGCCTCTGGTTGGGGAAAAGAATCTAGTTCTTCTAAAACTGTTTCACAATTTCTTCGATATATTGAAGTTCCTGTTGTCAATGAAGCCTTATGCAAAAAATATTATTTCAAACAAATTACTCCAGACATGATTTGCATTGGAACGAAAGGTAAAAAATCAACTTGCAATGGAGACTCTGGCGGTCCTTTGGTATATGTGGATGAGAAAGGTGTGAAAACTGTTATTGGCGCTACTTCATTCGGTATTATTTTAGGTTGCGAAAAAGGCTGGCCTGGCGTATTTACCCGCATAACTTCCTACTTAGATTGGATTGAAAAAATTTCGGGTGTTGTTAATAAGTAAGTTCAACTAAAATACAAAAGAAAACAAAGCAAATAAATGATGGATGGCATTACAAAAGTATGTTTCATATTTTTGTTTTTTGTTTTTTCTAATAAAAATTTATATTTTTTAATTATCACTAAATAAAATTGTATTGTCGATATTTTATCAAAAGAATTCATCCTCTGATTTAAGTATACGAGTTGAAATAGCATGTTGAGTTGCATGGCACAGCAATAGGTTAGTGTAAGAGAATTGAAAACTGAGCAGGCGGCATGCAGTAGAATACTCTAATATATGGTTGATATAGGCCTGATGTGAGTAGAAAGATATCAGTGGAAAAGGATTTCGTTTAAAAATCTCTTCAAAATGGCGATGTTAAAATTTATAAATTGTAAAAATAATACAATTTAACTTTACTGTTATTGTTGCTATTATTATTATAATAATCTTTTTATTATTATACATTTAATTAAAAATCTTATTATCCCAAATTGATTTTTAGGCAAAGGATTCACTTAATGAAAACTGCACTGTTTTGGGAAAGTAAATTTTGCAAAAATGTTTTTTTTTTAAATCAATTATTTAAAAAAAAAAAACCCGGCCATTTAAAATTTATATAATTTTTAATAACGTTAAGTGATAAGGATAATAAAAAACTTCAAAGTGAACATTTTTTGCAAAATGTTGAAATTGTAATTGTCAAGAATTATTTAAAAAATACTCCTGTGCCGTCCGTCCGGAATGCAAGTTATAGTTGAAATCGAGTTATTTAGCTATTTCTATATTTCTAATATTCGAATTTTATTATCGAAACTCAAAGTTTGATAATTTTACTGCCTTAAAATCGAAATAGTTAAAGTTGATTGATATTTCCTGTTGCTTAAGCAATGATTTCAAATAACAAAATACTGTGGTTAAGTTGTCATTCCCCAATTCTTCCAAATGATTTAATGTAAAAACTTCTTAAAATTAATTATAAAAAATCACTAAAACAAACTATAAAATTGCAGTTATAATTTTTAAAATATAATTCTGTGAAAATTTGCTGAATTTTGACATTTTTAATTAAGAAGCAAAGCTACAGCTTAACCCACAAGAATATTCATAACATTTTTCTAGTGTCTAATCTATTCTGTTTGTCTGGGAAAATCTAATTTTCTTTTCTTAAAGGTTTCACTACACTGTTTTGCAGCGAAGGAGAATGGCCAACTTCTTGAAAGCTTTTTGTTTGATTTTTAATTAAGACCCCTAAAGAAATTGCAGCTATTGAAAATCTGTAACCATAATAGAGACAAACTTTGCCAAACTAATGTAAAGAATACACGTGTTTCGAAGCATACGAATATGTCACGCTCATCTGTTTGTATGTTCGGTATTTAAAAAACGGGTGTAAAACTTAACTACTTTACACGCACGATATCATTCAATCAATGTTTTAAATCAGTCACTCATAAATAATATAATTTTTAAAAATAAAAAAAAAATTAAACCGAAATGTAACACGAGTCAGTCGTCAAAGTTATTTCGTATATGTTTTTTTCAGTTTTTAGTCGACAGCCATAAATTGATTACTATTCTTAGGATTATAAATCAATTTTGACTACTGTGGTAGTAGATTATTGTTAAATTCGAAATATATAGAAAATATCTTTATTGCTTTTAAATACTAATAAAAACACAAAAGTAAAAAAATACTACGAAATGGCTAAATTGATTTTCTAGAAAATTGTTAAAACGCACGTAAATATTTATTTGAAGCGTGCTGCAGAAGGATACTTATATTTTTGAATAGAGGGCCTGGAAGGGAAAAATATAAAACTAGATTTTTTTCTTTCCCATGCACTGTAATAAAAACAAACAAGAACACGGCAAAACCTATTTTAATGAAAATCAAAACATGAATGGGTCCTTGTAAAAGGTTAGATAGTGTCTCAAATGGTGCCACACTTAGAGTCGTTCCGCGGCGAATACAACAAAATAGTGTAAAATTAATGTGAAAATGCAACACTGTTTTCAAAATGACTTATATGTCAGCTGTGAAATTAAAACTATTTAATTATTTGTATTCAATTGCTTATTTAGTATTTATAAATAAAAGTGGTTATTCTACAGAATAAAAATAAGTGTATAAAGGTTAAAATTATATTTCGTGAAAGCCAATTCTACTGCTGATTATCCCATTAATAAAAATTTTTTGGAGAAAATTGTACTTGAATACCATAGACTATTAAATTAACTATTCAGTAAAGATTGATGTATGTGTGTGTGTGTGTGTGTGTTTATGCGTGCACGCGAGTGTGTGTGTGTGCATGTGTGTGTGTGTCAGGTAAAAGTTGATGGCGATTAGATATTTTATTTAATAAATATTAACATGTTCAAGTTTATCACTGGGTTAAATTTAAGGCATTAATCATGTATTAACAAAATAGCATTATAAATAATCGTTACCGGATAAGATACAAACTTTTAATTGGATTTGAGTACAAAATTATTTATATAAAGCGCGACATTATTTGCAAAAGAATAAGTAGTCGATTTAAAGCGGTTTGACAATGAGAACTTTCATTGCTCTAAGTTTCGTTATAGCTGTTGTCTCAGCAGACCTATTGGATTATAAAGAACCTCGTATTACTAATGGGGAAATTGCTAGCCCTGGTCAATTTCCCTATCAAGTTGGTTTAATGTTAGCTTCTGGAAAAAATTATTCTTGGTGTGGTGGCACTATAATATCAGATCGTTGGATATTGACTGCTGCTCACTGCACGTTGGACGCTGATAGTGCAACTGTATACTTGGGCGCTTTTGACATTAAAAATGATACCGAAAAAGGACAACAAAGAATTTTTACCTCCAAGCGAAATATTTACGTGCATGCCAACTATAAACCATCCGCCATGGACGATGACATTGCACTGATAAAATTGCCGGTTATAATTGAATTCAATAAACTTATTCAGCCTGCCGCTTTACCCAAAAAAAATGGTAATTATTCAACGTATGAAAATGAATTAGCTGTTGCCTCTGGTTGGGGACTAGAGTCTGCTTCTGCTAAAAGTATTTCACAATTTCTTCGATATATTGAAGTTCCTATTATCAGTCAAGCCTTATGCAACAGATATTATTTAAATGAAATTACTCCCGACATGATTTGCATTGGAACAAAAGGTAAAAAATCAACATGCAGTGGAGACTCTGGCGGTCCTTTGGTATATGTGGATGAGAAAGGTGTAAAAACTGTTATTGGCGCTACTTCATTCGGTATTATTTTAGGTTGCAAACAAGGCTGGCCTGGCGTATTCACCCGCATATCTTCCTACTTAGATTGGATTGAAAAAATTTCGGGTGTTGTCAATATGTAAGTTCAATTAAAATACGAAAGGAAACAAAGAAACTAAATAATGGATGGCATCACAAAAATATGTTTCATATTTTTTTTGTCTAATAAAAATTTACGATTTATTAATCACCACTAAGTAAAATTGTATTGTTAATATTTTACCAAAAAAAAATTCATCCTCTGATTTAAGTATACGAGTTCGTTTTTCATTTTTCCATTAATAGTTGAAATAGCATGTTGAGTTGCACGGCACAGCAATAGGTTAGTGTAAGAGAATTGAAAACTAAGCAGGCGGCATGCAGTATAATACTCTAATATAGGCCTGAGGTGAGTAGAAAGATATCAGTGGAAAAATCTCTTCAAAATGGCGATGTTAAAATTTATAAATTGTAAAAATAATACAATTTAACTTTACTGTTATTGTTGCTATTATTATTATAATAATCTTTTTATTATTATACATTTAATTAAAAATCTTATTATCCCAATTTAATTTTTAGGCAAAGGATTCACTTAATGAAAACTGCACTGTTTTGGGAAAGTAACTTTTGCAAAAGTGTTTTCTTAAAAATCAATTAATTTATTAAAAAATTAAATTCAAATTTATATAATTGTTTTAATAACAACATCATTTTACTAAATTCTTAAGATTTTCAGTTAAATATATTCTACGTTAAGTGATAAGGATAACTAAAAGCTTGATTGAAACTGAACATTTTTTGGAAAATGATTGATTTTTAGGCAAAGGATTCACTTAATGAAAACTGCACTGTTTTGGGAAAGTAAATTTTGCAAAAATGTTTTTTTTAAAATCAATTATTTTTAAAAAAAAAAACCTGGCCATTTAAAATTTATATAATTTTTAATAACAATAGCATTTTGGTAAAATCTTTTAATTTTCCACTAATTATATTCCACGTTAAGTGATAAGGATAATAAAAAACTTCAAAGTGAACATTTTTTGGAAAATGTTGAAATTGTAATTGTCAAGAATTATTTAAAAAATACTTCTGTGCCGTCCGTCCGGAATGCAAGTTATAGTTGAAATCGAGTTATTTAGCTATTTCTATATTTCTAATATTCGAATTTTATTATCGAAACTCAAAGTGTAATAACACTGAACAACAAAGTTTTTGTTTCGGGGTTGAAATTAGCTGATTTTAATGTATTTCCACGTGATAAAACCGAAAATGACTATAAAAATTATATATTAGCTCTTGTTTTCAAAATATAGTATCGTTATATTACATACGAGTATATATGTATATATTGAGTTTTCAACAAATGAAATATTTCATCACCAGCAGTTGGTACACATGTTAAATAATAATAATAATAATTTCCCTCCCTTCAGCTGTTCATAAGTAGTAAACATAACCTGTGTGAGTTTGTCAGTTGTACGCGCCTGGTTGCTAATGAAATTATTGTGTGAAGTTGATTTTAAAATTAATTTAACTGCTGATCTGAAATGCCCCGAAAGTGTGTGAATTCCGTCGATAGCTTTTGCTATATATGTGGTGAAATAACATTTTTGGCTCAGAAACGTAAAATGACATCTATCGTTAAGACTGCCTATGAAAATTATTTTGGTGTGAAAGTTGGGGACCAAAAGATAAATCATGGGCTCCTCATATATGTTGCAATTCTTGTTCTTTTATATTGCGATAGTGGCTGTAAAATAAAAAGCGTGCAATGGCTTTTGCAGTACCTATGGTTTGGCGTGAGCCTACCAATCATACAGATGACTGTTATTTCTGTTTAACTCCTCCCATTAAGCATGATTTATCTATGAAGAAAAGAGGAACGGTTAAATACCCTAATCTCCCATCTGTTCTTCGGCCTGTACCACACTCAGACACTTTGCCAGTCCCTTTTCCACCCCAAAACAATGAAATTTTAGAGGAAGGTGATAAAGACTGTGTAGAAGGAGCAACCCATCCTTCTACATTTTATGAGCCTGATTTTAAGGTAAGCGATAGGTCTAGTGTTGCGCACAGCAGAGTTAAGTAACCTTATAAGAGATCTTGGCTTGTATAAGGAAAAGTCGGAGCTTTTCGGGTCAAGACTACAACAGTGGAATCTTCTAAAATATGATGTGAAAATATCTCAGTACAGACAGCGTCAAAAAGATTTGCTTCCTCTTTTGTGAGAAGAAAGAAAACCTCGTAGTTGGTTCTGATGTTAATGGTTTGATGAACTGCTTGAATGTTGATCACACTCCATCTGAATGGAGACTGTTGATAAACTCTTCAAAACTAAGCTTAAAAGCTGTTCTTTTGCATAATGAAAATCAGCTACCTTCTATTCCTATAGGTCAGGCCCTTCGCATGAAGGAAACTTTTATAAAAATGAAAACACTTCTCCAATCAAATATGAACAACACAAGTGGCAAATCTGTAGTGACCAAAAAGTCATTGCTATACTCCTAGGAATGCAATTAGGATTCACCAAGTACTGTTATTTTTTGTGTCTGTGGGACAGTCGGGATAGAAAATCTTACTATAAAAAAGTGAACTGGCCTACACGAGACCTAAACCCTAATGAGAAAAATGTAGTTGACGAGCCTCTTGTAGATCCTAAGGATGTTCTCCTTCCCCCATTACATATTAAGTTGGGACTAATGAAAAACTTTGTCAAGGCCATGGACCAGGAAGGACAAGCTTTTAAGTACTTGAGAGCAAAGCTTCCCAGCTTAAGTGATGCAAAAAGCCAAGGAAGGCATCAGTATTGGGCCTCAAATCCGTGAAATCGTAAATGATCCTGCTTTTGACATGATTTTAACAGGAAATAAAAAAAGATGATAACTTCACAGCATTGGTTAAAGCGCTTCTTCGAACTTACCAGCAACTTGGATGCCACATGTCCTTAAAAATTCATTTTCTTCACTCTCATCTTAATTTCTTTCCACAAAACTGTGGAGCTGTGAGTGACGAACATAGTGAAAGCTTCCATCAAAACATTGCCTTAATGGAACAGAGATATCAGGGCCGTTGAAATGAAGCAATTCTTGCAGACTACTGCTGGTCTGTGTGTAGGGATGCTTTATAAAAGACAAGCTAAACGACAGCGATCTTGCAATGCATCGGATTGATTTAATTAAAATTTGGTGGTACAAACTTCTTTTTTTTTGTCAAAACACCAAGAATAATGTTTGTTTTTATCAGTTTTGTACTTAAAATATTCTAACAGAAACATAACAATATTGTTTTATGTACTTTCACTTTTCACGTGTAGTATAACTACTCTTTTAGATAAAGTACTGTGTATCTCAAAAACCAGAGCTAATAAAAATTCTGTTTGTCTGGGAAAATCTATTTTTCTTTTCTTAAAGGTTTCACTACACTGTTTTGCTGCGAAGGACAAAAAAAAAGGCCAACTTCTTGAAAGCTTTTTGTTTGATTTTTAATTAAGACCCCTAAAGAAATTGCAGCTATTGAAAATCTGTAACCATTGTAGAGACAAATTTTGCCAAACTAATGTAAAGAACACACCAATTCGCAGCATACGAATATGTCACGCTCATCTGTTTGTATGTTCGGTATTTAAAAAACGGGTGTAAAAATTAACTGCTTTACACGCACGATATCATTCAATCAATAATTTAAATCAGTCACTCATAAATAATATAATTTTTAAAAATAAAAAAAAAAATTAAACCGAAATGTAACACGAAGCGGGAGTTAACGAATGGAATAACCAAAAAGTTATTTCGTATATTTTTTTTTGCAGTTTTTAGTCGACAGCCACAAATTGATTACTATTCTTAGAATTATAAATCAATTTTAACTATTGCAATAGTAGATTATAGAAAAATTTTGGAATATATAAAAAATATCTTTATTACTTTTAAATGCTAATAAAAACATAAAAGTAATAACAAAAAAAAAATTATGTTCCAAATTTTTCTATAAGTTTGTTTATTTGTTTGTTTGGTCAAACTGATTTTGTAGAAGTTTAAAATGCACGTAGATATTTATTTGAACGATGCTGCAAAAGTCCATTGATATTTTCGAATAGAGGCCCTCTAGGAAGGCTAAAATGGAAAAACTAGAATTTTTATTTTACAATGTAAAACAAACAAATGAACAAACAAGAATACGGCAAAACCAATTTTAATGAAATTCGAAACATGGATGGGTCCTCATATAAAACATTACACAGTACACAAAGTCTGTATTCACAGCTGGTGGTACAACGAAAATGAAGAAAACCAGAATAGACGGTGTCTGAGTAGCCCGAAGAACAAATTTAAAATAAATATGAAAATAGCACGCTATTTTCCAAACAAACGTAATTTATAAACAACGTTGTAACAGGTTAGATAGTGTCCCAAATGGTGCCACAATTAGAGAGACGTGCAACGGCGAAAACAACAAAATAGCTTAAAATAAATATGAAAATGCAACACTGAAAGTGAAGAAATTAGAGAGCTGAATAAATAGACCCGTGCAGCAGTGGGTAGAAGAAAATAATTTAAAATAAATATGAAAATACAACTCTGTTTTGAAAATAAATATAATAAACATATCAAACTAAAATAGGTCAGACAGTGTCTGAGAAGATTCTAAAACTAGACCAGTGCAATAGCGAGCTTGAAATAATTATCAAAATGCAACACTGTTTTTGAAAACATAATTAATAAACAACACTATAACAGATTAGAAAGTATCTAAAAAAAGGCCCTAAAATTAGACCCATGCCTTGGCGGATGCAACAAAATATTTTAAAATAAATTTGTAAATGCAACACTGCTTTCAAATTAAAACAATTTAATTAATTGTATTCAATTGATTAGTTAGTATTTATAAATAGCAATGGTTATTCAGCGGAATATATTTTTTAGAACAAATTTACTTTCGCCTTAAAGCGGCGTAATAAGATATTTAATTTAATTTAATATTAACATTTTTCACTGGGTTACATTTAAGGTATTAATCACACATACATATACATTAACAATAGCATTATAAATAATTGTTGCCGGATAAGATAAATGGGGGCCTTTTAATTGGATTTGAGTACAAAATTATTTATATAAAGCGCGACATTATTTGCCAAAGAATAAGTAGTCGATTTAAAGCGGTTTGACAATGAGAACTTTCATTGCTCTAAGTTTCGTTGTAGCTGTTGTCTTAGCAGACATATTGGGTGATAAGAAACCTTTTTATCCCGCTGCAGCTGTTCGAGAGTTGGAACCCCGTATTACTAATGGTGAAATCGCTAGTCCTGGTCAATTTCCCTACCAAGTTGGTTTAATGTTAGCTTCTGGAAAAAATTATTCTTGGTGTGGTGGCACTATAATATCAGATCGTTGGATATTGACTGCTGCTCACTGCACGTTGGACGCTGATAGTGCAACTGTATACTTGGGCGCTTTTGACATTGGAAATATTTCCGAAACAGGACAACAAAGAATATTTACCACCAAGCGAAATTTTTACACACATGCCAACTTTACGCTTGCCAAAACCAGCGATGATATCGCACTGATAAAATTGCCGGTTAAAATTGAATTCAATAAACTTATTCAGCCTGCCGCCTTACCCAAAAAAAATGGAAACTATTCAACGTATAAAAATGAAATGGTTGTAGCTTCAGGTTGGGGACTAGAATCTACTTCTGCCGAAAGTATTTCACAATTTCTTCGATATATTGAAGTTCCTGTTGTCAGTGAATCCGTATGCAATAGATATTATTTCTTCCGAATTACACCCGATATGATTTGCGTTGGAACGAAAGGTAAAAAATCAACTTGCAGTGGAGACTCTGGCGGTCCTTTGGTATATGTGGATGAGAAAGGTGTGAAAACTGTTATTGGCGCTACTTCATTCGGTATTGGTTTAGGTTGCGAAAAAGGCTGGCCTGGCGTATTCACCCGCATAGCTTCCTACTTAGATTGGATTGAAAAAATTTCGGGTGTTGTCAATAAGTAAATTGCAATTAAAAATCGAAACAAAGCAAAGGAAGATAAATGAAGGATGGAATATTATTTCTCTAGTAAAATTTAGTTTTTTTTTTTTTTTTTTTGTTTTTGTAAACAAGGAAATGCCACACATTTATTTTAAAATTATTTAAAAATTGAAATTAATTTAAAATTTTAAATAATTTTTTTTTTTAGTAATTAATTTAAGCACTAGGTCTTATTTATAAAAAATTTTTTAAAAAACTTTATTTTTTATTATATTTTTGATATTTCGCCACACCGTTGGTTGGCATCATCAGGAAAAACAAAAATAATAAAAAATAAAGTTTTTTAAAAAATTTTTTATAAATAAGGCCTAGTGCTTAAATTAATTACTAAAAAATATTATAAAAGGTCAAAAAATTATAACTATTATATTTTAAATAAATAATTTTAAGCAAGTGTGAATGATGTTTTTTTTTGAAATTGTTCTATTTCTTTTTCCTTTTTTTCCGACCTTTATTTATTATTATTAATTTAATTTCTTTTTATCCAGGCTCTAGGTCCCACCAATAAAGACTCTATGGTTCTTTTCTTTTTTCCATTTATTTAATTGTTTAAAACTAAATATTTCGGATACCTTCGGTATCCTTCTTCAGGAACTACACCAACGAATAACAAAAGAAAACATAAAAAATAGCAAACAAATTAAAATATTCATAACACAAAACAAAAATAAAAATATAATCTGGACTTTGCCCTTTTTGTTGTTCTTACATTCTAGTTATCACCTTTACACTACCCTCAGGTTAGATTGCTGACTAATCTTGTTCCTTTCCTTTTCGTCCCATTTATCCATATTTTCTTATCATGTGTCTGTAAGCATTCGCACAATTCCAGTGTCGACTTTAAAGTTAATTCTACGTTCTGCGGGAGTATTTATTATGTGGAGCATTTCAATTGTATATCTTTTTCTTTTGTTCTTCTCTTGTTGTAATATTATTGTGCTCTCCAAGTTCGGCGAATGACCAGTTGCTGCACAGTGGGCTGTGAGTGCTGTTCTGTGTTCCGTTGTCCCATTTCTATTTTTGTAGTCCGATTTGTGTGCTGTTAATCTAGTCCTTAATTTTAATCCAGTAGTTCCAACATATGTCTTGTTACATACGTTAGATCCGTCACCATTACACGGTATTCCATATACCACCTACGATTTGTCCAATTTATCCATCTTCGTTTTTGTATTTGAATATAGCATGTTGAGGGTATTATTCGTTCCCAGTGCAATTTTAATATTCTGTTCCCCAACTATGTTAGAGTGTATAATTCTCTCAGAGAAGCCAGGGACATGCGTCAATGATTTAAAAACTCTATCATTCGTTTTTTCTTTTTGTGTTTTGTCAAAATTGTTAATTGCGTTTTTTATAATATTTTCTGAGATGTAGTTCGGAAAACTAATTTTGTGCAATATTTCCCTTATTTTATTAATATTGTCACTATGAAAAATCGTGTCGCTAATTTTAAGCACACGTTTCGCAAAGTTCGTGGCAGTATTCATTTTAATATGTCTAGGGTGACAGGAATAAAAATTAATCAGACGACCCGAAGCGGACGGTTTTTGATACCAATTCACTATTATCGAGTTATTATTCCTAATAATAAGTGTATCCAGATATGGCAACTTATGATCCTCCTCTATTTCCTTCGTAAATTGGATAAGTCTATGAAAGCTGTTTAGGGTTGCCAGCGTTGTTTCAGTGTCCTTTCTCTTAACAATGCAAAAAATTTCATCAACATATTTGCTCAAAAGTCGTGGCTTATCTTCTAATTTTTCTACTACCGAATCTAACAGTTCCTCCATGATAATATCTGCTACTACTATTAAATTTTTCTTTTTTAAGAATACAATGAGAGGAGGTCATAACTAAAACATTCTAAATTTCTGAGTGATCAAGTCTGCCAGGAATTAAAATAAATCTTAAAATTTTGGGTAATTTAAAAAAAATGGGCAAATTTGATGTTAGCAAGTAAACACACACTCTTTATGACAATTACAGTTTTATTGAGACTAATGCCAAGCGGAAATATGGGAATTAATAATTCAGTATTATGTCAGGCAAATGTCCACCTCTAGCATTTTGTTAAAAAACTGGGTTAATCTCGTTAATGCAGAGCATTAGTTCAGAAAAACCCCGAGAAAATAATCCAGTGGCATTAAATCATAAGAGCGAGGCGGTTAATTAGCATCTCCAAATCAAGAAATTATGCAAACAAAAAATTTCTCCTGCATTAACTGAATTATTTGGGTGACTATTTAGCTTGAAGCTCCGTCTTGCTGAAACGAAACGTCGTTGATGTTACCATTAGCTATGTGGCCACCCCCATAATATTGATTATCATGGTCTGGTAGCACTAAAAATTCACGATGACAGCGTTTCCTTGTTTATTTAAACAAACAAAAAAAATATGGGCCGATGCTGCCGCCTGACCACAAACCTCGCTGTACGATCACTTTCTTTGCATATATAGTAGTTTTGCGAGGACGGTTAGTTGATTTTCTGAGGCTCTTCAGCGATAATTTTGTTTGTTTACATAACCGTCTAATTGATGATTTTATTGTGAAATTCGTTATTTTCGGTCAGTTTTTCAAACAGCCGATTCACAAACGTTTGGCTTTAATCTGATTGATCGACTGTAATTCTCGAATAAATTGAAATGTTGCGCAAAATACCTCTAGTGATGTTCAATTGTTCTCAACATCGATGAGTTAATGTTCGAGACTCGTTCTTAACGCTTTGCTGTCCAGCGCCTATGTTTGCCTTACTACGAGCATATTGTGAGCAAAAACATACCTTGACCTTTGAAGGATTATAAAGAGCCTGATTACGACTAAAAGCTGCACGAATTTTACGAAACGATATAGTAAAATTTTCACCATTTTCATTTGATTTTCACAATTAAAACTGTTTGCTGTAGAGCGTAAGGTTCCATGTAAAACTTTAAAGAAATATACAAGGTTTTTCAACAAGAAGTTTGTCTTCTAAAACCAAAAATTTAGGTTAAGTTAATACAAATACTTATTGTATTACGAAGAGAAATGTTCGACAATTATGAATAAAAAATGATATCCGACATTTTGTATAATTTTTTTATACAAAAAATTTTTTATATAAAAAAAAAGGAAAAAAAAATTTTTTATACAAAAAAAAGGAAAAAAAAATTTTTTGTGAGATCTTTTATAAAAGGTACCTTTTAAAAAAGTACCTTTCAAAAAATGCATCATTTAAAAGCTGCTCTTCGAAAATAACTTTCTTTTGTAAAAAAAACACGAAAAGTACCTTTTATAAAGGAAGCATTTTCCATTAAAAGACTGCTTTCAGAGCAAGTCACTTTTTAAAAAAGAGTGCTCTTTATGAACACCACAACAACATTTGTTTAAGGAATTGCCTTTAATAGAAATTTCCTTTTGAAAAAGCAGCTTTCCAAAAAAAAAATCTTCCAATAAAAGTACCTTTCAAAAAGTACCTGTCAAAAAGTACCTTTAATAGAAAAATTTCTTTAAAAAAAAATTTCTTATACAAAATTTCTTTTATTAAAAACTACTTTTTATAGAAAAAAGGCAGCTTTATATAAAAGTACTTTAGTAAATAATCTTATCTTGAACATTTTATTAACGCCAAGATATTTTTTAAAAATTTAACGATATGAAATGGAATGTATATGTAAAGGGTTTTTCAACAAGAAGTTTGTTTTCTTAAAAATAAAAAAATTTAGATTAAGATGATTGAAATATTTATTGTATTGCGAAGAAAAAAGTTTGGCAATTATGAATGAAAAATGGTATCACGTGGTCGTGGTGGACCACACTGACAGATGTCGAATTTTTCGTTTAAGTTTTTAATCAGTTTTTGGCAAAATGGTGGTAATATTTCCTTAACCACATCACGCATTTTAAGTTTTAAGGTTGAAATCGATTCGATTGTTGCCGTTCAGATTGTGTTCTTAACAAAGCTCCACAAAAAATAATCCGGTGATGTTAAATCACACAATCTGGCTGGCCACTTAACTGCTGATTGTCGTGAAATTGTGCGCTGCGGAAAGTTGTTTTGCAATAAATTGATCGTTTCATTGGCTGTGTGGCAGGTGGCATCGTCCTGGTGAAAACACATGTCAGTGATATCCACCTCGTCAATAAAAGAGCATCTCGCAATAGCGTGATCCATTGACCGTTACCGCATTTCCAGCCTCATTTCGAAAAAATAAACAAAAAACGGCCCAATTACGTCTTCAGACCTTAAAGCACATGTTGAGCGTTCAGAGACTTTTCGATTATTGCTCTAGATTTTTAGGAGCCCAACTGCGGCAATTTTGCTTGTTGACATTCTCCTGACAAGTGAAAATGGCCTTCGTGTGAAAAAAAAATTTTTCAGAAAAATCTGCCTTTTGTTCCTGAATGAATTAAGCGCATCTACGGTGATATAAATGGGCGGTCGACTTCAATTCCTGCATCAGTTGAACCTTGTAAGGCTATAAAGTCAAATCCTTAGGCAAAATTCGCCATGTGGTGGTGTTGGATAACCCCAATTGCTGAGAACGTCGAGGAATTGACAAATTTGGATTTGCTCCAACACTGTGACTCATGCATGCGATGTTTTTAGATGTTGGCACATTTTGTATCGAGCCTGTCGACTCAAATTTAACTACCAAATTCTTAATAGCGGTCTCAGAAGGACGATTATGTGGTCCAAAAACATCACGAATTTAACAAAATGTAATTTTAACAGAATCACCATTTGCGCAGTCGATTTTAGTTATTTTTAATGCGATTTTCGTGCGAAATTGAATTCATTGTAACAATTGCCAATATATCTGCTACGAATATGTCAAAATAACTAAAGGTCAAAACTATCACGTTGGTGTTGTTGAAAAGCAAACTTCTGGGTGAAAAACCCAGTATATCAATTCTTGTCATTTAATCATTTGACATACAGTTTACAGGCTAACCTCAAATTTACCCATCCATTAGTAACGAACAACTAATAAATATGTAACACCGAGCGGATAAAGATAGTGAGGGATTAAAAAAAAGGTGTAATTTTATTGAAATACACTAAGAGAAAAGTTGTGTAATTTTTTGTGTTACAGTGTTGGAAAAAAAAAATAAAAAAATTATTATTTTATTTATAATAAATAAATAAGTTTTAATTTTTTAAACGGTCTTTTTTAATTAAATTTAATTAAATATATTTCGTCAATATTTCGTTTTCATCTGGAAAGCTTCTTCAACAAATTAATTTTATAACAACAAAAATTATTAACAATTAAATAAAAAAAGAGGTGGAATTAAAATAATAAGCAAATTTTTTATAAAATTCAAATGAAAAACTATAAATAAAAATGAAGTTTTAGAGTTTCTAAATTAAATCGGAAAATTGCCCTTTATAAGGAAAAAAATATTTCCAAAAACGGGATATTAAAGTAAAAATGTGAAAATAGAATATTTTAATGAAGAAATAAGAGAGAGATCGAGTGAGAGACATAGAAAGAGAGTTATCAAAAAAATGTTTTAAAATGAAATCAACAGAAATTTAATTACGGACCAGTGCCAAGTTGGGAACAGTTTTAAGTTGCTGCCACATTTTTCCTTGTTTGTTTTCTCACCACTTGAAATGATCTACAAAATATGAATAACTAGCGTGCCGTAGCAAGTCATTTGTGGTTTGTTTGTAATCTGGAGCGTTCTTTTTTGTGCGCGCCAAAAAATTCAATCATTCAAGAAAATAATCAGAAAAAACACAATTTCCTTTTTTATTTTAAGAACACGTATGGGGAACTGAAGCCGTTTAAAATCAAACGGCAAATCTGGAGGAATCATAGGAATGCGTGGTATCACCACATCCTCGCCTTTATATTTTCCTTTTAAAATTATTGCTTCAATCACATTTTTCATGACTTTTTTGACTACTAAACGTATCCCATTGCAAAGTCGTCGCTGGCAGATATTTCTAAGCAAAATAGTTACTACACCAACTCTCACTTGCAGGCGGTGGGGCGGCAGTCCAGGTAACTCAAGCGAATTTAAATATTCGACTGGATAATTTACAACATCGTCTTGATTGGTAACAGAGGCAACCGATTTGTCACATTAATATCCGAACGATCTATATTTTTCCCAGCTAATTTAGCTCTTTCCCCCAACCACTCATGGTCTCTAAAATTTTGCGCAATACCGGGAAATATGTTTGTGATCAAGTTTTGTTTTGATTGTGCAAAGTGGCAAAAATTATCTGGAAGCGTAATCATTTGTGTGGTGGGGTCAATTGGAATTGCGCCATTCCCAATATCTAACAATTGCTTTGAAAAACGTTCGGCTGATGGATCATTTTGCAATTGAACACGTAAATCACACACACACACACACACATGCATACACACAAAATGCACGCCCTATATGTCTTCTGGATGCACTGGGCAAGATACTTGAACGTGTGGTCTATAGAAGACTATTGGCGGTGACAAAGTCCAATGGCACATTATCGGAGCATCAGTATGGGTTCAGAAGAGCAAGATCGACCATCGACGCCATTAAAAAGGTAACATCCATCCGAGGCCATCCACGGAAAAAGATGGAGGTGGGGAACCAAGGAGTATTGCGCAGTAGTCAAGCTAGACATCAGAAATGCTTTAAATTCAGCGGACTGGATACACATACGGAAATTCCTCATCGACATTGGTACACCTTTCTACCTATTGAGGATAGTTATGGACTACTTGGACAATAGGAAGCTCCAGTATTACACTGATGGTGGCATGAGAGAGTACAACAGCACGGCGAGAGTTCCCCAGGGATCGGTTTTCGGACCACTTCTGTGGAACATTATATATGACGGGGTTCTACGACTGAACCAACCTGGCGAGGTGCATGTGATTGGCTTCGCCGACGATATTGCCATCGTCACAGTTGCCAAACACATAACAGAGGTCGAGAATTCCACGAACATTGCTGTGGCTAACATAAGGGCCTGGCTGGATGCCGCCGGCTTGGAGTTGGCCGATCATAAGACGAGGCCGTCCTTATAACGAGTCGAAAGAAGCTGGAGTATGCAACTTTCCGGATAGGAAACCAGCTGATAAAATCAAAGGAATCGGTGAAGTATCTTAGTGTTGTGTTGGATAACAGGCTTTCTTTCAGGACGCACATTAAGTACGCGGTCGGGAAAGCATCAAGGACATAAGGGGCATTGTCCCGAATGCTTACGAATATCGGTGGTTCTGGATATGGGCGCAGAATACTACTGTCGCGAGTGGTCAGCTCTATTCTTTTATATGCTGCCCCCATTTGGGCAAGGACCTTGGACAGTGAAAGGAATAGGAGAACAATAGCATCGTTGCATAGGCTTTGCGCAATAAGGGTCATAAGCGGCTTTAGGACGATATCGGATGATGCCGCGTGCGTCTTGGCCGGAATGCTACCTGCTGATATAATGGCAGACGAACTCAGAAGAGTGTTCCTTAGGCGAACTATGGATCGCGAAAGGATGAGGAGTATAAAAGACGAGGAAAGAGCTACATCAGTGGCTCTATGGCAGGCTAGGTGGGAGAATTCTATGAAAGGTAGATGGACATACAGGCTAATCCCTGACATCCGCTCGTGGATATCGCAGCCGATAGGAGACTGTAGTTACTATCGGGTCACGGAGGCTACCGTCAGTACCTCCACAGGCAAGGGCACGACAGCTCACCTCTTTGTCCGGTATGTCCTTGTTCCCCCGGGGGCACATTTATGGTCTTTACGGTACGTCGGTCTAGATCTGTGCAACTGGGGGTATAAAGGGCGGTCCAGTCCCCTGAAGACAGGCAGGTAGTCAACTGAAAACTCCACTTTATTTCCACGGGGATCAGTGAGCTCGCAGAGTTCATTATTTGTCTCTTTAGACTTATAATAGTTCTCTGGCTGATCATTGAGGTTGGCCCCTATATGGGAGCATCGTGGTGGATGTGGTTTTGCGGCCCCATAAGGGAAGTATGAAAATTATGGTGGCCAGGATCATTTCACTGATAATGACACGCAAAGTGAATGATCCAGTCCAGTGAGCATGCTTGACATGTGTTCTGGACAGGAGTTAGAAAGTCTCCAACTCTTTAGCAAGGTGTAATAGTTTGCAGACCTGCCCTGGAATTATTCAAGTTGCAACTAGGTGGTTCTGTTGCTTAGAATTATGTCTTCGGCTATCTAGGACGTATGTATAACGTTCCAAATTATACAAAGTGGTTTGTCCACCATCTGATTAAGACTACACAGTCAGGCGCGGATGTAAAACAAATCACACTCTGTCCGGTATGTCCAGGGGTGAACGAGGATGCTGAACATGCAGTTTTTCACTGTGGACGCTTCTCAGAGGAGAGACAGTCGGCGAATATACCAAGCCCAGAGGACCTAATTTACCATACGACAGCTTCGGAAAGAAGATGGCATGAAATCGTCTCATTTGTGATAGCTGTTCAGGCAAACCTCCGAAGAGCAGAGGCACAGAGAAAGGCCGCTTCCTGAATATAGTATAGTAATTGCTAACCAGCCCCGCGAAGTAATACCTAACGGCAGTCCCGCGGGGAGAGTGGTGGAAAAGTGCAGGGTGTGGGTTTATCACGTAGGCGCTTCCCGGAACCGAGCATTTGGGTGCGAATCGTGCATGCTGTTATCGCGTGATATCAGTATTTTAAGAAGATTCCCACATCCAGAATATGGAAAACAAAATTCTGTATTTGTTTGCACATCCACTTGCTATGAACATGAGCATATTTCGATTTGTATTGCCGTCGCATTCTGTGCAAGCACACACACACACACACACAGACAGCAACGTACAAACGAAAAAACAAATTTCATTTGATACAAAACATTGAGCCGAAGAATGCAATGGAAAAATATTTATGATTTTTTTTTAAAAATTGTCTTGTTTCAAACGCGCACTGTGGACGCACTATTGTGCATAAACGCATGAAATAAAGATACAAACCAGCGCACGACCATTACGAAGGTATTGTGAAAATCCGACGGCGCATCTCGTCAAACACTGGCAACCAACGGACACCTATTTTGGTCTTAATTTTTATATGTATAAGAAGATAATATATAATTTTAATAAATTTCTTAAGCAAAAACCATTGAGGATATAAGAAAAAACTTTTCATATAATTTTTTAGAGCACCTTGAAAAGATTCACTGAAATCGTGCTCTTTAGGGCAACTTAACACAAGATCATTATAACATGTAAATATATAACTTTAGCTAATACGATTGTGCTTTAGATAAACATCAATACTTTTTCAATCGCATAAAATAGTAAAATTGTGCTAAATCGAATTAGTAACAGCAAACGGATTTGAGGAACTGATGAAATACTTGTTGGTGTTTGTTTGCGTGTGTATGGGTATTTATGCAAAAAGCGCTGACTGACTGACATTCACTTGTCAATTGCAAAATGCGGCTGGTTATTTTTAAGTAATTAAAAAAGCAAAACAACAAAAGTATTAAAATTTTTTCTTTTGTAATGTGTGCTCGTGTGTAACTGTTGCCATTGTTGCAGCACACTGTGACTGGTGCATTTAAAAGTTAAGATGAAAAAATACACTTAAAAATACATTCTTAGACAGAATAATTTTTTTACAGCACTAAAAACAAAAAAAAAAACAAAAAAAAATTCTAAATTCTATTTTCAACATGTCACACGTTTAAACGCCATGTACTACAACAGATTTTTTAATACAAAAACAACAACAAGAAAGAAAGAAAGAAAGAAAACGTATGATATAAATAATTCCCAATTTTATTTGAATTTAAGCCAAAGCAACCTAAAGCTAAATTATCAAATAACGAAATAAAATAAATTTATAGTTCGACTAAATTAAAAAAAGAAAGTGTCATTTCGAAAATAAAACTGCTCTATTTTCTGTTTTAAAGATTTGAATCAAAAATTTTTAACATCTTATGAGGCATAATGGCATGACATAAGCTGGCGCGTCTATTTATTTTTATTTATTCGTTTCTTTCTTCTTCTCGTTTTTTTTTTTTTTGTATTTTTGGTTATTATATTTTTATTTTGTTTCGACTGCATTTTAGTGGTAATTATTCAAAAATATATTTTGAAACTGTGCCCTTACCCTACACCAAACATTTCGAACATGTATTTTTAAATGAATTTTTTGGCACCCACCCACATAATAATTAATTCAAAATAAGTTGAGACTATTCCTGTTGAAATAAAATCAATGTAAAATATTACTGTCTGTCTGTCTGTCTGTCTGTCTGTCTGTCTGTCTGTCTTTCAAAAGAATACACACATATCGGGTTTTTCAACAAGAAATTTTTGTTTTAATTGTGGCCACACTAACAATTGAGGCCTTACAAGGTTCAACTAACTGATGGAATTTAAGCCCCCCGAATATACACATCGCCGTAGATTCGCTCGATTCATTCAGGAACAATCGGGTGGATTTTCTGAAAAAATCATTTTTTCACACGAAGCCCATTTTCACATGTCAGGGAGAATTTATTGAGCAGCCTCTGAACGCTCAACGTGTCACTGTATGGTGTGCTTTAAGGTCCGAAAACGTGACCGGGTCATTTTTTTCTTGAAGATGAAGCTGGAAAGGAACAAAAGGCTGATTTTTCTAAAAAAAATTGTTTTTTTCACACGAAGGCCATTTTCACTTGTCAGGAGAATATCAACAAGCAAAATTGCCGCAGTTGGGCTCCTAAAAATCTAGAGCAATATCAGCAAAATCTAGAGCAAATCTAGAGCTGGAAATGCGGTAACGGTCAATGGATCATGCCATCGCGAGATGCACTTTTATTGACGAGGTGGATATCACTGACATGTGATTTCAGCAGGACGGTGTCACATGTCACACAGCCAATGAAACGATCTATTTATTGCAAACCAACTTTCCCCAGCGCATAATTTCACAACAATCAACAGTCAAGTGGCCAGCCAGATTGTGTGATTTAACATCACTCGATAATTTATTCTGGAGCTATGTTAAGAACACAATCTATACGACAACAATCGAATTGATTTCAGCCTTAAAACTCAAAATCTGTGATGTGATTAACGAAATATTACCGCCATATTGTCAAAACCTAAATTAAAAACTTAAACGAAAGATTCGACATCTGTCAGCGTGGTCCACCACGACCACGTGATACCATTTTTCATTAATAATTGCCAAACTTTTCTCTTTGCAATACAATAAATATTTCAATCATCTTAATCTAAATTTTTTTATTTTTAAGAAAACAAACTTTTTGTTGCAAACCCCTTTACATATACATTCCATTTCATATCGTTAAATTTTTAAAAAATATCTTGGCGTTAAAAAAATGTTCAAGATAACATTATTTACTAAAGTACTTTTATATAAAGCTGCCTTTTTTTCTATAAAAAGTAGTGCTTAATAAAAGAAATTTTGTATATAAAAGGTTTTGTTTTAAGAAATGTTTTTTTTTTTTTGTTAAAGGTACTTTTTTGGTGAGGTACTTTTTGAAAGGTACTTTTTGAAAGGTACTTTTTTTCGAAGAATTTTTTTTTTGAAAGGTGCTTTTTTAAAAGGTAATTTCTATTAAAGACAATTCCTAAGAAAAATATTTTGTTGTACTGTTAATGAGCTACACTTTATTTTAAGGAGTAATTTGGTATGAAAGGCCTTTCTTTAAAAAAGAAATCAGAATGTGTTTTTTTTTTTTACATGTAGTAAGGATATTGTTTTATAAAAGGTACTTTTGGATAAAAACAACAGGTGTTATAGATTGTTATTCGAAAATGCTTTTTCTTTTATAAAAGGTTGTTATTTTATAAAAGGTACTTTTCGCGTTTTTTTTTTTTTTTTTTTTCAAAAGAAAGTTATTTTCGAAGAGCAGCTTTTTAATGGAAAGTTTTATTTTTTTATGTTTATAAATAATACTTTGTTTGAAAGGTACTTTTTTTTAAGTTACCTTTTATTAAATAAATTAGTTAATAAATATAAATTTATACTAAAACAAATAACTTATTTTATTTTTCTTTTTTTATAAAAAAAAATACTGTTTTCTAAAAGGTACAAAATGTAGCTTGGAATAAAAATTCCTTTTAAAAAAAAAGGTATTATAATTTTAAAGTGCGGGCCGGCTATCCTTTAAAGAAAAAAGTATAGTGTATTATTTCTATAGAAAGGATAGTGTTTTGTAAAAAATACAAAACACAGGTGTCAGTTGGTTTTTAAAAAGCAGATTTTTTTAAAAAGTACCTTTTTTTTATAAAGGATTCTTTTTTTTTAAAAAGGTATTTTTCATAAAAGTTATTTTTGTTTTGATTCTTACTGTTTTGTAAAAGCTACTAATTCATAAAAGTTTTTTTTTTTTAATTTAAAAAGTACTTTTCCTAAAGCGTAAATTTTTAAGGTAGGTTTTTTATAAAGTCTATTTTTTTGGCGCTGTAGAAAAACATGTGGCGTGACGTGAGGGATCTTAGGAGTTACAATGCTCACAAAGGCTAGTAGGTATGCAATAGATATCGGTGCTGTATTTATAATGAAAGTCAAAGACTGTCACCTTCGTTTTAAACTGCTTGCAGCAGATGATTAACAAAAAATAATGTGAGTCTAAGTAGAAGCTTATTAAGACCCCGCTAATCCTCAAATTATCCAACAACCTGAAATTATTTTACTTTTAAGTATTTTTATTGAAAAAGGACCACACAAAGCTGTCAAATCGAGATGATAACACATATTTTTAGGTTTTTAATAAATTTTAAAATCTATAGCGAAATTACGACTTTTTAAAAAAGGCTGTGCGCTTTTAAGGGATATTTTTTATAAAAAATCCTTGTTTTTCTAAATCCCTCCCTTTTAAAAAATATTCGTTACAAAGAGTACTGGTTTAGAATAGGTACTTTTTCATAAAATGTACTTTTGAAAAAGTTTTTTTTTAAAAAGAACGTTTGAAAAAGTACTTCTTTAAAAAAGAACTTTTGAAAAAGTACTTTTTTAATGGAACTTTTGAAAAAGTACTTTTTTAATAGTACTTTTGAATTAAAATACTTTTGAAAAAGTACTTTTTTAATAGTACTTTTAAATTAAAATACTTTTGAAAAAGTACTTTTTTAATAGTACTTTTAAATTAAAGTACTTTTGAAAAAGTACTTTTTTAAAAAAGGTACCTAACATACTTTTTTATAAAAAATTATTTAACAAAAAGCCAATTTCGTATAAAATGTACTTTTTTTATAAATTATATTTTTTTAATAGCGACTTCAACATAAAAAGTAGTTTTTTATAAAAGGAAATTGTTTTATAAAAAGTTACTTTTTTACTTTTGAAAAAAGTACTTTTTTAAAAAAGGCAGTTAACATATTTTTTTATAAAAGGTTATTTTAAAAAAAGCGAATTTTGTATAAAATTTACTTTTTTTATAAATGATATTTTTTTAGTAGCGGCTTCAATATAAAAAGTAGTTTTTTATAAAAAGGCATTTAAAAAAAACAAACAGGCCCTGTTTTATAATAACGCATTTTTTTGTAAACAGACACCGTTTTATAAAGAGTACTTTTCACTACTTGTTTGTTTTGGATAGCTTTGTATGGTTTAAAAATATCTACTTTGAAAATTGTTTTATTTATTTTGTTTTTTCATCTTTTCTGTTATTCAATACAACAACAACAACAATTTGATGAAGAGTTTTTACTGTTGCATCACTTACGTTTCCATCGGACGTTTACACATTTTGCCACTTATTAACAATATCTACTTAATATTTTGGCATCTGATATTCAGATTCATTCAAGAGTAACAACAAGCTGGCAATAGCTGCAATCACCAATATTTTGCATGTCTTGAAGGAAGTAACAGCCATAAGGATATTATTTTAGTTTGTTATCATTGTATGCCTGTCAAGTTCATTATCTATGGAAAGGAATGACGTTTGTATGTCCTCCACAATATTATTATATATTTCGTCTTTGCAATAGACTTAATACAATTAGGATAGAATTCAATATTGATTAATTAAAAATTAAATTTGTTGGGAAATATAGGAGCAGGTCATGTAGTAGTTGTGTCCTTCATACAAACACTAATACAATCATAAATTGATTACTAACTCCTAATAATGATACAGTTCTTAATTATTCATTAAGTCATTTTCAAGGAGAAAAGCATTTCATCAAATTGAGTTTCAGTTCCCATCATTGTTAAATTGAAGGATGTACAATAAATCAAATTATGTTAACGTGGGACGAACACAAATAAATTCGTTTAGAAAAAGGACGTGGAAATATATACGGGGTGTCTGGCGGGAAGGTATACTACTTTGGTTTGCCGCCACTTTGTAAACATTAGTCTTGAGGTTCATATTTAGCTGTCGTGAAATAGATACGTAGCAAATTTATTATAGAAAAATATTCGATAAGCCAACGTGTTTTAATCGTTAAAAAACAACCCCCAAAGAGTTCCCCCGGGGGCACGCAGTCATCTGATATGTTTTTGCGGTGGGCAACAGGCGCCACCGACGGTAGCCCAAAACTGAAAGAGAATTAAAATGACCTCTCGAGGTCCGAATAGTTAAGTTGAACACACTGGTACCATGGGAAATATTTGCCCGCGGAACTGTGGCCCTGCTTCTGGTTATTGGTGAGGACGCTCGGGGAGTAAATCTTGGCTGTGGTTTAAAATCGATTGCTTTTAAAGTGTCAGAAAAGATGATACTGAATAGAAAGAGTAACATCCAAAGTCCGATCTTACGCAAGTAGAAGGACAGAGAGTTGGATAGTTTCCATTTCTCGAGCAAGAAGTGGGGGCACGACCCTGGTTCTGTGCTCTTAAAAATTGCTATTAAGATGTGCATGCGCCTTAAGACACGGTTGTTTGCATTCTAATCACTTAGGAGTAAGAACACCGTCATGTTATGGCCCACACAGCTAGGTACTAACGTTAATTTGTATCACATCTACCCCACAAGGCAACAATTTTAGAACCCATTAATTTTCAAGTCGATTTTTTTCTAAATCAACTTGTCTCAAAAAATTTTTATTTTTATAAATTTCCGATTGCGGTTGCTGTCTGAAATGGGGAAACAATGCTGTTAAAACCATATTAAGCCCACATAAATGTCGTTCAAAATTTTACGAATATCATTGATCGAGGTGTAATATACTTCACCGTTATCCGTGTAACGAGTTCTGCAGCGTATAAACTCTACCAAACAGTGCATTTTTTAGAATTAAGATTTTACACCATAAACGATAATTAAGCTAAAAAATTAGCTTCAGCGCTAAATTTAATTTTGCGATACGCTTACTAAATCACTTGTTGTTAAAACGAGTTTTTCAATTAATTATTTCAAAGATTAAGGTTTATATTTTTTAATGTTTTAAGAATAAAAATCTTAAAAATTTTAATCGACTGTTTAGTTGGATAATTGTACATTTCAAGGTAATTTGTTCAAGTTTATTTTACCTTAGAGTTATTGTGCATAAAAATATTGAAAAATTTAAATTAAAAATTTAATTTAATTAAATTACGTTAAATTAGAATTTATTCGAATAAAAATTATTCGAATAAAAATTATTCGATTAAAAATAAGAAACAAATAAAGCTTTAATTTGTTGACATTTAATCGTATATGCTAAACTTAACTTTATTTCTAAAATATTACTCGACTTTTTAGTCGGATAATCGAATAATTAAAGGAAATTGTTTAAAGATTCAAGCTTAAATTTAAAGTTATTGCAATACATGCACAAAAACTGAAAACCTCTGGAATAAGGCATTAAGAATAACTCGATTACTCGATTAAAAAATCCAAATGTTTGTTTTTAATACAAATAAATAAGGTTGGAAATTTTTTGTATGTAATTTTATATGGTGAAGTTCAATTTATAAAATACTAAAACATCATCAGATACTGTTTTGGGTCCTTTTCAAAGTCTGTACATTCACTAGTGGTAAAAGACCATATGTATTAAATCTAAATTATGTGACTAGCAGAAATAGAAATAACACGATTAAAAACTTCGATTAAAACTTATTCGAGTAAACATTTAAAAATAACTCGATTAATCGATTAAAAAAAATAGCATGTTTGTTTTTCATGCAAATAAATAAGGTTTTAAATTACTGGTAGTAAATTCTAACGCTACACATGAATTTTGAACTAAGATACTAAATCACGATGCACTACTGTTTTGGGTACTTTTTCATCTAGTCGCGGTCACTAATGCTAAAGAACATGTCGTTTAAATTTAATTTTTGTAACAAGAACAAACAAATTTAGGAGATATAAAACTGAATCGAATTTAAAAATCGATTAAATATTATTCGAATAATCGATTAAAAATAACTCGAATAATCGGTTTAAAAAATTCATGTTTATTTTCAATACAAATTAATACGGTTTTAAATTATTATTAGTATTAAATTCTAAAATTAAACTTGAATTTTGAACTTCTAAAATATTAATGCACGATGCGTTACTGTTTTGGGTGTTTTTCAAAGTCTCTTTAAGTTCACGAGTGCTGAAAGACTATATCTTTGAAATTGGAATTTAACTTCTGTAAGAAGAACGAACAAGGTTAGGAGAAATAAAAATTATTCGATTAAAAACTTCGATTAAAAATTATTCGTATAATCGTTCAAAAATTTAAGTATACAATTTGTATTCGTATTTATAAAATAAACAAAATAATCATTTCATATACGTTTGCAATATTTTTTTTTCAAATAGCCGTGGTAAACGTAATCCTTTGTACTGCTATCTGTGTTATGCCGCACATCTTTTTGCAAAATATTTTACAAGTTTAACAAATTTTCGAGGACATCACTGAGCGTCTGTTTTTTATATTCAACACACAAATTATTATGTTCGCTCATTTATAATTTCCAATACTTGTTCGAATACAAATTATATTGATTAAGCAGTTTAGGGCGGTACAAGTTCTCATGGAAATTATTTACGAAAGGAAAAAACAAAGCCGTCACAGTGCGATTTTTATCGTTTGATTTTTATTGTTATTTTTATTGTTTTAAGTTTATGAAACAAATTTAATTTTGTTAACTAAATTCAAAAAAATTGTTAAAGTTGTTTTAAGATTTGGCCGGCCCACTATGTAGTATATATTTCTCTAACTTCTTTGACTACTTTATTGAGTTTGCCAGATCTGGGTTAATTTTCTCTTCATTTAATTATTGAAAAAAAAATAATATTGTTTTTAAAAATTAAATTTTTCAAACAATTTTCTAAAGTATGCACCGCCCTAATACTCAAAAGAAAACTTTATTTTATATTCCAACTCGTTACTCTAGAGTAAGAAAGTTAAAAAAAAGAAACAACAAAAAAAAAAGAATATAAGGAAAATGACATGCTTATAACAACCACTCACGTATTAAATTCTCATATGTTCAATAATTTCTGTTGCATATTTTAGGGGATGTATAAATGACTTCATATGCTCGCTGGTTCATAAAACACCCACAAATTTATTAATAAATAAAAATTTTCACTTGCGTAACAAACCTGTGACATGTCTGATGTGTTGACTATGTTGATGGCGGAGAAGGTATACACAAACAAAAGAACAGCAAACAAATAAAACCATAAAAACCTGGTTGGTTGAAACAAAATTTATATAAATCATTTAAGATGATGATCGCCATCGTTGATGTTGGAAAGAAAAGCATTAAATACAGAAACGGTTTACATTTTCCTGTTAGGATTCATGTAACTTATAGCAGACAGCAAAGGAGAAACAGTTTAGGTTTAGGAACAATAAATAAACAAAATAAAAATATGAATGATGTTATAATAAGTTAATATAAATTAATTTTTTTTTTACGAAACTCATTATATTTCTGCTAACAAAACAAAAGTTTGCATTTGACGTTGCTTGTAGAGATGACAATTTTTAAGCAACAACTTGGTCATCTGCCAGTATAAATAAACAACCACAATAATAACATTAATGATTTATTGTCTGCATCATAATGTGATTCTCGCTTTTAAAGGAATTAAGTTTATGAGTCAAGTTTAAGTCATCTGCGGGTGTTTATATTTTTCCTTCGTTTTAAAAGGAATAAAGTTACATCTAACGGCCATCGAATACTTTTAAATATTCGAATACATAAACGATAGGATTTCTGTAAGTTTACTGACGTAAGTTAAATTTTAACTCAAACAAAATTCATATTTAATTTTACAGATCGATTAAAAGTTTTTTATTCTATGAACCTAAAATAAATAGGTTAATAAAAACAGAATATGCATTAAATTTGTTTATTAGGCCTTTGTTTTTATAAATACGTAAAAAAATTGCATATTTCAATTTTCTTTTAACGAATAATCGAATAAATTTTAATCGAATAAATATTAATCGAATAATTTTTAATCGACTAAAAGTTACTCGAATCATTTTTATTTCGTACTACACAATTCAAATATAAATTTAAAATATTGTCTAGCCGCTCGAAGAAACAAAGAAATTTAAATGATACCAATACAATACAATAAATTTGTTTTTTATGTTATACATATATAAAAAATTACTGCAAAATTACTGTACTGCAGAAATCTTTTATAAATACGTAAGAAAATTGAAATTTAAATTTTTTAACGAATAATCGAATAAATTTTAATCGAATAATTTTTAATCGAAAAGTAGTTACTCGAATAATTTTTATATTTTTTTAAGTATTTTGTGCGCACTACATAATTTAACTATAGATTTAAAAAACATTGTCTGGCCGCTCTAAGAAATGTAAAGAGATTTAAATGGATCCAAAACAGAACCGGGTAATTATAAGTATTTTCCTAAAAAAATTTCAAGTACAAAATTTTACTTGAGCATATACAATTAAATACTAACAATTTAAAAGTTTATTTATTTTTCAATCGATTGCTTGAATTATATTTAATCGAATTTTTGAATAATTTTTATTCGAATAAATTTGTTTATTGTTATACATAAAAAATGGCTGAAATTTGCATATTTAAATTTTTTTAACGAATAATCGAATAAATTTTAATCGAATAATTTTTATCGAATAGTTGTTAATCGAATCATTTTTATTTCGTTTAACATCTTTTTTTTGTACTTCACAGTTTTAATATAAATTTAAAAAACATGGTCTGGCCGGTCTAAGAAACGTAAATTGATATAAATGGGACCAAAACAGAACCGGGTAATTATTAGTATTTTCTTACATATTTACAAGCACAAAATTTTACTTTAGCATATACAACTATATACTAACAAATATTTCAATTGATTACAAATCCATTACTCGAGTTATTTTTAATTGATTATTCGAATAATTTTTATTCGAATAACTTTTAATTAAGCCTAATTTAATTTTATTCTTTATTAAATTTTAAATTTAAAATTTTAACTTGAAATTTAATCTTTATACATCAAAAAATGTCTGTCAAATATTCGTTGATCCGACTAATTGAGTAATTTTTCAGAAACAAAGTTATACGTTCCTTATTAACTTAACATATATAATGTTAAGTTATTTAATTCGATTATTCAAATAAATCTCAATTAAACTTTATTTTGTTTTTAGCTTGATTTTTTTAGCTTTTTTGTTGTGTAGCACAACAATTTTAAATTTAAGCTTCAAGCTTGAAAAAAAAATGTTTTTAAATATTCGATTATTCATTTAAACGGTCGAGTATTTTTTTTTAAGAAACAAACGAAGTCAAAGTTTAAGCATATAGGATTAAATATTAATAAATTAAAGCCTTCTTTATCTGTGTTAGGTTATTCTTAGTCGATTATTCGAATAATACTTATTCAAATAAATCTTAATTAAGTTTTATATTATTTCATTCTAGGTTTATATTATCAGTTTTTTTGCATGTAGCATAATAGCTTTAAATTAAGCTTGCAAAAATTTCCTTTAATTTTTTTTATAGAAACAAACTTATAAAAATTTAAAACCGTATGTTTTGTGTAAAGCTATTTTTAATCGATTATTCGAAAAATTTTTATTCGAATAAACCTTAATTAAGGTTAATTTTATTTCGTTCTAAGTTTTAATTTTGCAACTTTTTTGTGTGTAGCATACTAACTTTAAATTTAAGGTTTAAGCTTGAAAAATTTTCTTTTTAATATTCGATTATCCGCCTAAACAAACGGTCGAGCAATTTTTTTTTAGAAACAAAGTTATTAATTCAAAATTTAAATAGATCATTGTGTATTTAAAAAAAAAACATTAGAATTTATTTCATGATTAAAGTTATTTTTAATCGATTAATTTGATTTCATTTTTAGCTTAAATTTTAACATTTTTCAAAATTAAGCTTTAAGTTTGAAAAGTGTCCTTTAAATGTACAACTGTCCGGCTAAAGAGTCTAGTATTTTTTTCAATCGAGTATTCGAATAATTTTTATTCGAATAAATTTTTATTCGAATAAATTGTAATTAAGTATAATTTTTTTCATGCTCAGTTGTAATTTTTAAGGTTTTGGGCGTGTAGTATAGCAACTTCGAATTTAAGCTTTAAGTTTGAAAAAATTTCCTTTATGTGTTCTAGTATCCGACTAAACGGTCGAGTATTTTTTTAGAATCAAAGCTATAAGTTCAAAACTTTTGTTGAACATAGACAATTAAATATTATTAATTAAAACCTTATTTATTTTTAATCGATTATTCGAGTAATTTTTATTCGAATAAATTGTAATTAAGTTTAATTTTATTTCATTCTTAAATGAAATTTTTCGGGTTTTTAATGTTAAGTTAAATTAAGCTTGAAAAAATTCCTTTAAAAATTCAATTAAGCAACTTAACAGTCAAGTAACTTTTTTGAACACTTCAAGGGCACAATTTTTATTCATAAAGCATAAACTTTAGTCTTTGCCTTTGAATTTCATTTATTTAAAAAGCAACACGGCTTAAAACTACTTAGCCAGCAGTTAAAAAGAGCACTAGTGAACAAATAACTCGTTTTAATATCAAGTGCAGATAGATGGCTTGTAAATTGTAAGTGAATTAGTTAAAGGAAGGATATGAGGGTTGCTACGTTAGAAAAAATTTTAGAAAAGTAGAGTGACCGGAAAAGGAATGAGCAAACAGCTGCAAAACAAATAAAACAAAATCCAAACGCCAACTGGTTTTTAATTGCGCCTTAAATTTTCAAAATTCGCAAGTTTCTATTTCAACTAAAATGCGGAAATAATATACCGCAGCCAAAACAAAAACAAAAAACAAGAAGAGAAAAAATAAAATTAAAACTAAAACCAAAATTGCAACAAATATCTGCCATTAAATAAAATTTATGTCAGCTGCAGTTAGGGAAAATTATATTCAAATAAAAACTGTTTTTGAAACAAACAAAACATTACAAAAATTACAAAAATTACAAAAAATGCAAAACTTATTAACCAAAAAATTTAAATGTCGAAACCACAAAATAAAAGTATAAAACAATTTTTTTGTAAAAAAAAAAAATGATTTCAGTTCCTCGTTAAAATTATGCGAGTTATTTGGGGCCTTGAAAAGAGGGAGGGTTGGCCCCCAGTCGCTTGTTGCTGTGAGTTGGCGGTAGTTAAAATAAAAATTAAAAATTAAAATTAAATTTGGCAAAGTGCGAAAACTTTTATTGTTGTTGTTGTTTGTATTATTTTTTAAATGGCGTATGATTATTTATGTTTGAATGCAATAACGCGTGTTCAAATTATTTCTGCATTTGTTCTTTTTTTTGTTTTTTTTTTCTTGTTTTTTGTTTTGTTTTTGGCAATAAAAACATTGACCGAATAAAAAAAAATCGGCATGAAAAACTGAAATTAATAATTTCCACCGCCAGCTGAGGGAATTTTTTAATAAATATTTCGGCGTTTGCATTTAAGTGCCGGCTGGCAGTGTAGGGTTTGCAAACACTTGCTTTCCGATTTGCCAGACCAGTCGTTTTGAGAATATTAATAAATTGAAAATATTATTTTATAATGTTATTTTTAATCGATTATTCGAAAAATTTTTATTCAAATAGATCAGTCATTTTGAGAATATTAATAAATTGAAAATATTATTTTATTATGTTATTTTTAATCGATTATTCGAAAAATTTTTATTCAAATAGATCAGTCATTTTTAGAATATTAATAAATTGAAAATATTATTTTATTATGTTATTTTTAATCGATTATTCGAATAATTTTTATTCGAATAAGCATTCTTAGTTTTAATTCTTCAGTTTTTTTTTGCTAATTAAATTTAAGCTTAAAAAAATTTCCTTTAAATTTTTCATTATCCGGCTAAACGGTCGAGTTTTTTTTTCGTTTAAGAAATAATTAAATATATACGATTAAATATTGATAAATTAAAACCTTATTTATTTGAATGAAGTTATTTTTAATTAATTATTCGAAAAAATTTTTATTATTTATTTATTTATTTATTATTATCATATGACAGACAATTTACTTCCTAACCTCAAATTTGCCGCCATAATGTCTTCAATTGGCAATGTTAATTGGCCGTCTCGTTGTTGTTATGTAACGCCGTTAAATTATGCTCTCTGATGTTAGTGTAGTTTTTATTTAAAAACTACAAAATTATGTAAAATTAAAATAAAAAAACATTTTGATAAATTTGATGGCAAATTCAAGGAGAAACATAAAAATAAATTTATATTTTTAATCGATTTTAAATTGCAAAACATTTGCAAATATTTTATTGACATTTTACACAACAATTAAAAAGCACTTTGTTGTTTTTTTTTTAATTATTTATCTTTTAAGAATTCTTCTTTTAATAATCTTTATACAATGTTAACAGATTTAAACATAAACATGTTTTGAAAACGTATTTGACTGTGTGCGCCCGTAATAAAATAAAATTTTTAATTTTTTTTAACACATTTTTCAACTGGCATTCAAATTGTATTAAAGACTGTCTATCCAGCAGTCTATGTGACTGGTCAAAGTAAAATCACAACTTGTAATCAATTGCGTGGAAATGTAATGTAACTATCAAGTGCATAAAATGATACAAGTGAACAATAGCGCAAAAAAAAAATAAGAAGCAGAAGAAGAAAAAGATACGTTAACAAGTATAAAAGCATTTAAATGCACACAAAAAATATTCAAATTGCATACAAATGACTATTTCAGCTTGAGGTAAATTAAAACGTTTGAAGGGTTCACACCACATTCTTAAATTACAGACTTGAATAATCTGTCGCTTCGCTACAATTGACAATGACTCAAACTGCAGTGATGAATGCAAATTGACTAAAACTCAAAGCTCCAAAGATAAACAAGGGAAAAAATAGTAGACGACACGCTAACTTTAATCGACACAATAATAGTAATGGAACAGTAAGAGGTGCAAAATAAATATGTGGGCAAATTTGAGGTTAGGCAGTAAATTGTTTTAAAACATGCATTTTTTTGACAACTGTTCTATTATCTTTTCACAAAATTTTGATGCATATTTCGCAACAAGGCTTTACAGATCACGTCAATGCAGCGATGCATTTCTTTTTTCAGAGCTCCAGGTATTTAGGGGTTATAAAGGGTGTGTTTTTAAGCCCGATAGAACTTGAAATTGTAAAAAATAACACAAAAAATTAAATTGTAATCAAAATTTCTTTTTTATTCGAAGGATCAATACGTGACATTAACATTTGAAAATGATTTCGGGCATATGGGCACCGCGGCTGTTCTTGACAAAGCGCATTCTGGACGTCCAATTTTGGGCCACTTTTTCGAGCACTGCTGGGCGTATGTCACGAATAACACGAACAATGCTGTCCTCCAAGGCGTCAATTGTTGCTGGTTTATCAGCATAAACCAGTGACTTCACGTAGCCCCACAGGAAATAGTCGAGTGGTGTCAAGTCGCACGACCTTGGAGGCCAATTGACAGATCCATTTCTCGAAATCAACTTATCGCCAAATTTTGATTTCAATAAGTCGATGGTTGCGTTCGCTGTATGGCACGTAGCGCCATCCTGTTGAAACCACATCTCATCCGGATCAATGTCATCCATATTTTCAAACAAAAAATCATTGATCATGGTGCGGTAACGATCTCCATTGACCGTAACGCGAGCTCCGGCCTCATTTTTGAAGAAATAAGGTCCGATGATGCCACCAGCGTGAAAACCGCACCAAACGGTGCATTTTTCTGGATGTAATGGAGTCTGTAGGGTCTGTTGTGGATTGGTCTCACTCCATATGCGGCAATTTTGCTTATTAACAAACCCGTTAAGCCAAAAATGCGCCTCATCGCTGAACACAATTTTGCGATAAAACAACGGGTCAGTTGCCAACTGCTCTAGAGCCCAATCGGCGAAAGAACGACGCATATAATGGTCTCGTGGCTTCAATTCCTGCACCAGCTGGATCTTATACGGGTGTAGGCCGAGATCTTTGCGCAAAATTTTCCACGTAGTGGACGGACAGAGCCCCAATTCCTGCGACCGACGACGAATTGATAAATTTGGATCTTCTTCCACACTTTCGTTTACAGCGGCGATATTCTCTTCAGTACGCACATTCCTTCGACGTATTGGTGTTATTGCATCCTCTAGAGAGTATGTGGTACGAAATCTATCGACAGTTCGACGAATGGCTTGTTCAGATGCACGATTATGTACGCCATAAAAATGACGAAGTCGTCTATAAGTTGCGCGAATCGACGACTGATTTTCAAAGTAAATTTGGATAATTTCGTAGCGTTGTTCAAGCGAGAGTCTATTCATGATGATTTGTCAGAGTATACTGAAACAAATAAAAAAAAATGTTTCATCATTTAATTTAAAGTTCTATCTAGCTTAAAAAAACACCTTTTACCAGCAAACCTTTCAAATGACCCCCAAAGAACTTAATCCAACGGCGTTAAATCGGAGAATTACGTGACCGGTTTGGAGGGCTGTGTCTTGCTTAAACCAAAGTTCGCTAAGGCCACTGATAATTGTGGTTTCGTAGCCCAGATTATTCAGGATTGCGGGCTTGCTTGCTCATTTTCGAAAAATACGCGCCAATAATATCGCCTGACCATCAGCCACATCATACGGCCAATTTCTTTAAATATTGTTTGTTTTCATACCCACCTAATTGAAATTGGCGAAAAGGTGCTCCTGTAGGCGAGTAGATAGTGTACTACCTTACAAGCCTTAGGGTTGTGGGTTCGATTCCCAACAAAGACCGTGATGTTTTTCACTACAAATAAAAATTAACTGTCGGTGGGGCTGCTCAGTGATGAAGGCATGGTCGCTGATCACTGTGCTGTCTTATACGACAGTTAATTTCCGTAACTGTCCTTCTACTTTCACCACCTGTCTCATCTCTTCTCGATTCCTTTACTTAAAGAATGTAGCACGGTACTACACTAAAAAGACATTTTTGCCCGAAGTGCTACTTCTCTTTAAAAAAAACACAAACAAAAAATGACGAAAAAGAAAATTTTCTTGAAAAAGAAAATTTTCTTGAAAAATGCTTCGATGTTTTCATTCCGCATTTAATGGTCGGTCGGCTTTGATTCTTGATGGAATGGAACTACAAGATTTTTATTCAAGATATTGCGCAAAGCGCCTGAATTGATGCTCGCTTGTTGCGAACGTTGAAGAATTGACGTTTTCGGCTTATTCGCTAAACTTGGCTATACAGCGGCCAAGCGTATTTTTTTTTGTTGGTCTATTATCAGCAACAATATCATGAGCGTCAAATTTAGCGATTAGATTATTGATAAAGGAGGTTAATTACGAGAAAAAACTGCTCAAATTTTACAAATTTTCACTATTTTAAGAGAAAGTTTTCATAATTAACATTCATTGCTCAAGAGTATAACGGTTCATATGCTTAAAATTTCCCAACTTTTTACTAAATACATGTCAAACGATAACAGCTCAATTTTTGATATTTAGTCATTTGATAGATAATTTACTTTCTAACCTCAAATTTGCCCACCCGATATACCATCCACGAATGCTCTTGCAAAAGGAGTTCAGTAAAGGTTTCCCAATTTCCTCTATTTTCTGTAGAGACGGAGACTGTTTCAACAGAGTGAAGAAAACTAAAAAGTAAACTATTTTTTTTAAAGTTAAGATGAAATGAATTCTCCTCTTATTTAATAATAAATTTTTTCAAACTCTATTTAAAGATGGCGATAATTAAACAACCGTTCAATAATCCAGGTTTTATAGATTTAGCTCAAATTTGCCCTTAATTTCTCTAATTGGCGATATCAATTGAACGGAACGCGTCATTATCGCTCTTTATGGAATACTTGACCATCTAGACCTGTGCTGCTGGGGGTATAAGGGAGCCCAGTCGCCTGAAGGCAATCAGGGAGTCAACTGGAAGCTCCACGTTGTTTCCACGGGAATCAGTAAGCCCCAGAATTCCGCTAATTGTCTCTTTAGACTTTTAGCTGTTCTCTGAGTGATTATTGCGGTTGGCCCTTCGGGAGTATCGTGGTGGTTGTGGTTTTGCGGCCATCGCATGAATTTGATTACGAGGGCCAGGATCATCTCGCCTTTAACAACACCAATGGGTGAATAATCCGGATCCAGTGAGCATGCTAGTCATGTGTTAATACTGGTAACTCCAGAGAGTTCAAAAACTCCGTTGGATAATTTACTGCATCATCGGGATTTGTTATGTAGTCAACGGATTTGTATGTCAGCAAATTGCCATTGACTTTTGATTGAATGGTGAAATTCAGTTGGTGTACAACATCATTATTCTTTGGGGGCGAGAATTTCTGGGTGACTTAACCAAGCATAATTCTGTTAATGCTCACTAATGTTTGGGAAAACACTTTCAATAACAGCTAATTGAGAGTCTACATATCGGCAAAAGTCGTTGGCAAGAGTAATTAATTCAGCTGTCGCATCAACTGGAACTTTTCCATTTACAACAGCTAAGAATTGTTTGGAAAATTGTTTAGCACCTTCTTCATTTTGTCTCGTATTAGTGATTAGCGATAATGTTTCTACGTTATTCCACAAAGGTGCTGCCTTCAGGTAAGCATTCAATTCATCTGTAGGCGTTTTACCGAGAATTACTGGCAACGTCTGCCTTAAATCGCCTGCCAACAATATTATCAAGCCGCCAAAGATGTTGTTATTTCGCCGAAAATCCTTCAGTGTGAAGTTAAATGCTTCAAATGATTTCTTATGTGCCATTGTGCACTCATCCCAAGCAATGAGCTTGCATTCCATCAACAATTTTCCCATTGTACTGGATCGGGAAATATTGCATGTTGGAGTATCAATTGTGTTTAAATTGAGTGGCAACTTAAGCGCAGAATGTGCAGTACAACCGCCATCTAGAAGAGTCGCCGCAATTCCAGATAATGCTAACGCCAAAGCTATGTCACATCTTGTTTGAAAAGTGGCCATAATCCATGAATGGTTCCTCCAGGTGCGTCCAGGAAGAATAGACCACCAAAATTATTGTCCACCGCTTCCATAACTGTTTCGAATACTTGTTTCTGCTGTTCCTTCAGCAACGGCACATTATTTCGAACGAATTCCTGCATTTTATCAACATTGTATTGCAGCTCTCGATTTAATTTTTGGTTGAGTGCATGGTGCAGCGATCCATTTTCCTACTTCAATCAGTAGCTTTTTTGCAATAGTCAAGCATTGATCCTCGAATAAGCAAGCGATGCAAGACATCTTCACATATGTTGTCTTTGTATTTGATGATACTTGCGAACAGCGTTAGTATTTGGTGCGCATTTGATGAAACAACTGAATCCGCAAGCGTTGAATCCCAATGAGAATCGTTCTCCAGCAAACCCAATAGTTGACATGCTTCTCGATATGTTTGGCATTGGTGGCCATTCACAGTTTTCAAATGCGCAAATGATTTTGGTCCACGTATATTTAGCAACAGCAGTCGCAAATAAAAACATTCATCATTTCTAGGATGGACAGTATACATGCGACCAAGCGCACGGCGTCATCTTATGAATGAAACGTACTTATTTTCGTGAGGGATACTCACACACTACGTACTGGTGCCGTTTTAGTACATTCTATGTATCAGAGATGGCGCTGTATGTGAAAAATGATTTTCCCTGTTTTCCTGCTTTTCTCTTGAAATTTTACTTGAATTTTCTTTGCTACAAACCTCACGGAGCCCGAGACCTTACCAACGAATGCAAAACCGTGGAAATCGGTACGTACGCTCTGAAGTTATAGCGTCAGGAAGGAAAACCCGGCTTATTTTTATATTATGGAAGAATACATAAATATTGATACATTCTCGTGGTATAATTACGACATAATGCCTTCAAAATGTGTCAATTAGTGATATCGTAATCAAATCAAAAACAGCGCCGACCGGTGGTTTTTGGTTTATTTTTTTTCTGCTTAAACTTTTTGTTACAAGTTTTTAACGAAACGATTAATTTAAATTAATCAGAAATTTTATTTGTTTTCTGTTTATCAAAATAATCATAAATATAAATATTAAATAAAAAATTCTAATTATAAATATATTTTTTTATTTGAAATATGATTGTCAGCTGGGATTAATTTTCTTGTTTACAGAAAATTAATTAACGACCAAAAAAAAAATTTAAAAAAAAAATATAATTCTCTGGGGAGAATGAAAGAGTTGAAATTAACAACAAAAACAAATTTAAAAATCTTCAAAATTAAATAAATCTAATTTCAGTCACCCACCATTCAGCAGTATTTCATGTTAAATTTTTAAATCACGGCATCGTAAATTTTTGTATTTCCATATTAAAAAACAAAATTTATTTTAGCGTTTCTATGCCTTGACGCAATGTATGGAGGGGCACATTCCACGTGAAGCCGCCAACAAATAATTTAAAATTTTTTTGTTTACTTCCTTTTTTTTTTTTTTTGTTTTTTAATAAAAGATTTCTGGAGGCATAAAGTATTTTTATAAAAATTTAACAAATTTTATTTTAAATATTTCACCACACCATTGGGTGGCATCTTCGCGTAAAGAAAAAAAATTGTGAAATTTTTTTTATTTTAATAATAAATTTTCACAATTCAAATTCTTTACATTCCATGCTTAAAATTTTTCACTAGTTCTACTTAATAAATGTCAAAGGATGACAACTCATTTCTTGACATTTAATCATTTGACAGACAACTTACATCCTAACCTCAAATTTGCCCAACCTTATTCCATTAAAATGCTTTTGTAAAAATATTCCGTAAAGGTTTCTCTATTTCTTTTATCGCAGATCAACTTTAGAAAACTAAAAAAAAAGAGAGAGAGAGAGAGAATGGTTTAGCAAAGTAAAGAAAACTAACTGCCAGTCATCCTTCGCATGCTTTTTAAACAACAATCAGCTGATTTACGTCCCGGTATTAGTCATCAACACGACAAGTATACGATAATTAATGCGAACGAAAACGTAAACAGTTTAGTACAAATTTACGCCCCCACTAAATATTTTCGCTGCCATTTAAGCGATAACAAATGTGCGTACTTTGTCGTACAGTTCTCAAAAAGAAAAAAACTATTTTAAAAATTAAAGAAATAATTTTGGAGTCACAGATAGAAACCGTTCAACAGCTGTTGATTCAATCGATGAATGTTTTAGTCCTTTAAAAGAAACACCAACAAGAAGAAGCAAGGCTGTCATGGTAATTAACACCTTCCAAGCAGCAACACAATATTGGCCTGCACGAGAAGCAAGTTATTCCACAACTAACGAGTCAAGTACCAAGGCGCAGTGAGCCATAATAACAGCAAAATCGACAACAAACATTTGTTCCAACAACAATTGCAGCTGAAGTTGTTATGCCAGGAAAGAACTGGCAACAGCAGAGCTATTACAATAACAACAATTCCCAAGTAGAATTAGAATGAAATACAAATATGCTCGTCCGCAAAAAAAAAAGTTAGAACGCCAAATAATCAAATATCACTCACCGGTAGACAACTGTGGGTGGGTGAGCAGCCAACTGATAGCAAAGGAACAAGCTGGTGCAACATTAGGCAACTAAAAGCCCGAACCAGTTGGAGCTGATTTCCAAAAGGAGAAACATGAATGACACGATCAATCATGATCTCACGGCGATCTCCGAATGGGATCGTGCGAATAGAGTCGATTTTAAAGTCCGTAAGACGCAATGTTGCATGCTTACGCTTAGATCTGTGTTCGGAAATGGTGCTGCAACTGTTACTGTGGGTGATATAGGTATTACGTAAATGGAAGCTCTTGATGTTCTGGGCATTAAAATTCAGTGTGATGTTCGATGGACTAAACACATTTTTCAAGTTTCTAAAGAAGCTTTCAAGTGCCTCGGTTTTCTTTCTAAAACGATGTAAATTATGCTTCACCTCATCCCAATCTTGGTACTATTTATACCACCTATATCAGTCCAAAGATGGAATGTAAATCCCATATATGGGCGGGCGTCCTATATATGGCCAAGAGTAGAGGGCCAAGAGGCTCATTGGAGACGGTAGGGTATCCAACACTATGAATTCCCTAGAGCACCGACACAATGTGGGATGTATCTCACTTTTTTACCGCTCCTCAATGGTAAGTGCTCTAACGAAATTAGGGAACTTATTGCCGAAATTCGGCAATCGACCACAAATGGTTACGCTATTTGTGATACACATTACAGGGAAAATTCGTTTTTTAGCAGAGCAGTCTGTATGTAAAATAAACCCCCTCCAGAGGCCTTTCCTGTTACTTTCAATAGAGGAAAACTCACATCGAATGTCCACAAACACTACTCCCTCTTTCCTCCTTTCCATAACATAATTTCCTTGTTCTGGTACAATACATTGCATGAGTAGGGCTTCTCCCCTGAGTACTGCTCTGAGAAACAACAAAAAGAAATAGCAGAAGATCAAAAGCGTGTAAATAACCTCAATTTTATGTTTGACTTTGATTGCTCTTGGGAAAACCATTTATGCTGAAACCAAGAAGTGCTGAGCTATTGTCATTGAACGTTGGATGTTTTTGATTATTCCACGTTTAAAAACATAAAGTAGTCTATAGAAAAGAACGTAGAAAGTATCTTTAGAATTACTGTCATTAATTTCGATCTTTACACCACTTTGAAAAAATATGGCACCTTCTAGTGTTGCCATATCATAATTTTTAATACACTTATCAATCAATTTTTAGTTTGTCTTCTTTCTGTTAAACTTTCCACATTTTTAACATTTGTGGCCGTAGCTGTTGTACAGCAAAGTGTTGAGAATGAGTGTAGAGTGCATGTCCATCAACGCTCGTCACTGTTTGTAACAATTGGGCATCATTAAAAGCCCTGTATGATCCTGAGTGCGGTCATACAAACGGAAAATAAAAGACTCCAACTTTGTATTACACCTTAAAAATCATGGACATACACCAAGGGAAATTGATGAATGTATGACATTAGTATATCCCAGCAAAAAAGGACGAAGACTGGACATACATGAAAACATGGAAATCTACAAAAAAAAACTTTGGACAGTGACATTCTAAACGAACAGTTAAACACAACCTCAGACGCAATGTTCACACCACTTAAACCAATCATAAACTCAAACAAACAAAAAACACCCTCAGACGGGCACACGTACCTGGGCAATGTTGCTGTTTACTTTTTTTTGCGGTATTACCTTACAACGTAAGTCAAGCGAACGACAAGTCGAATGATAGTAAGACGCTTTTTAGAGCGAAAGTGAGTGAATAGTTTTCTTTCACTTGAGCTGGCGTTCGTCATAAAGGGACTTCCTCATAATGAATTCGCCTCTTATTCAATAATAAATTATTTAAAACTCTATTAAACAATAGATGGCGCACATTAAGCAAGAGTTCAATAACCTAAGTTTTATTGATTTTGCTTAATAATGAGTTATTAAATTGAATTCATAATAAACAAAACAAAAAAATATTAAAACAATACTCAAGTTGCAAATAAATAAACAGGAAACATTAACGAATGTGTTTTCCTTATCCAGCCATGAACAAAAAAAAATACAATAAAATCAAATTTCTTACCAAAACAGACAACAAATTCTTATTCAGATATTCGCTTAATCGTCTTACCTACAAAAAATATAAAAAAAGGGTAAAATAAATACAATTAAAAAAAAAATAAAAGATAATGACGTATGACAAGCAAAAACTTAAATTATTTAAACATTAATAGGCGCTTCTACCATAAGCATTTCGTCCCTAGAAATATTTTCTGCTTTCTCGAAATGCATTTCTTAATACAAATACAAAATACAAAACAGTTCAATTAAAAAACCCTTCAACTTTTATAAAAAAATACTTTTATACAAAAATACTTTTTTCAAAAAATACTTTTTATGAAAAAATACTTTTTATCAAAAAATACTTTTTATCAAAAAACGCTTTTTATCAAAAATCACTTTTTATGGAAAAATACTTTTTATCAAACACCACTTTTTATCAAAAACCACTTTTTATCAAAAAAAATACTTTTTTTCAAAAAATACTTTTTATCACAAAAAATACTTTTTATCAAAAAAATGCTTTTTATAAAAAAACTACTTTTATAAAAAAATACTTTTTGTCAAAAAAAACTTTTTATCAAAAAATTCTTTTTATCGAAAAATACATTTTATCAAAAAATACTTCTATAAAAAAATACTTTTTATCAAAAACCACTTTTTATGAGAAACCACTTTTTATGAAAAAATATTTTTGTCAAAAAATACTTTTTCCCAAAAAAACCCACTTTTTATGAAAAAATACTTTTTATCGAAAAATATTTTTTATCAAAAAATACTTTTTGTCAAAAAACACTTTTTATGAAAAAATACTTTTTATCAAAAACCACTTTTTATGAAAAAATACTTTTGTCAAAAAATACTTTTGTCAAAAAATACTTTTTCTCAAAAAAATACTTTTTATCAAAAACCTCTTTTTATGAAAAAATACTTTTTATCAAAACCCACTTTTTATCAAAAAAAATACTTTTTTTTCAAAAAATACTTTTTATCAAAAAATACTTTGTATCAAAAAATACTTTTTCTCAAAAAAATACTTTTTGTCAAAAACCACTTTTTATGAATAAATACTTTTTATCAAAAAAATACTTTTTTTCAAAAAATACTTTTTATCAAAAAAATACATTTTTTAAAAAAATACTTTTTATCAAAAAATACTTTTTCTCAAAAAAATACTTTTTGTCAAAAACCAATTTTTATGAAAAAATACTTTTTATCAAAAACCACTTTTTTATCAAAAAAATACTTTTTTTCAAAAAATACTTTTTATCAAAAAATACTTTTTTAAAAAAATACTTTTTATCAAAGAATACTTTTTATCAAAAAATACTTTTTATTAAAAAAACACTTTTATAGAAAAATACTTTTTGTCAAAAAATACTTTTTATAGAGAAATACTTTTTATCAAAAAATACTTTTTATCAAAAAATACTTTTTCTCAAAAAAATACTTTTTATCAAAAAATACTTTTTATGAAAAAATACTTTTTAAAAAAGCACATTTTATAAAAAGTACCTTTTAAGGGAAAAGTCTCTTTTATTATTATTCATTACTAATTATTGATTTGATTTTTGTTAAATAAAAAATAATAACAATTCAAATTTGAATTTGATATTACGTATGAAAAATGAAATTTTAAAATGATGACTTCTGGCAACTTGCTAGAGGTGCACATTTGCACGCCAACATATCCCATTATATATTTCTATATTTCTACTTTTTATTGATGTCTTAAAAAAGGGTGCCAATTTGTTTCCTAACCTCAAATTTGTCTAACCAGAAATTTAACTTAAAATTTTGATAAAAGATCGGTAGTCCATTTTTTCAACATGATATGCTATTATTAATTCTCATATTTCTACTTTACATTGGTTCAATAAATCTAAAGTTTTCAACAAAACAATGTGTGTTTTAAGTCAATTTACTTCCTAACTTAAAATTTGCCCACCCATTTTTATACATAAAAATAAAATGGTGTTCTTTGCTAGAGACTTAACTTGAGAACAGTTTGATCGATTTGGTTTTTGAAAGGTGAGTACTAGTCGGAGAAAGGTTTTTATGGAAAACAAGTCGGATGGAAAACTTGATGGGAAAATTTAAAAAATTAAGTTCTTTGGATTTGTTCCGCCACTAAATGACAATACTATTGTCATGGCCTTCTGTATAAAATGTCATTGTTAGCTGTTTGTTTGATATGATATGACGGGCAAGCGCTTTCGATGTGATGACATCCTTATCAAGCCGTGCTTTAGACTGTACTGGTAAGTCAGGGTTCGTGTTTAGTTGCTTTTGTGAAAAAAGCACAAACGTTTGCGGACGTGCTAGTGGTAGACATTTACTCCACATTATATTTCATTATTAATTCCATGATATCAATAAAACTCAAGCTGTCAAAAAAACAAATATTTGTTTTAAACCAATTTTCTTCCTAAGCCCAAAATTTATCCACCACGCCAAAAATATAAACCACCTGGAGCTACAGCTTTATCATTTCTATTATTCAGGAAATTACTGAATTTAAACTCAAAATCTTATTCTACTAAATGCTTTAGCTTGAGCATGATCCTTTCAATAGAATGCTGGCGAGAGCTAGTGGCAACAAAAATCTATTTATTTATTGAGATAAAAAAACTAAAAATATATTTTAGCAGGCCTTGTAGGCGTAACAAAAGTGTTATTCTAAATCTATAATTTGAAATGATTCATTATATTTTAAAATAAATTTCGATCATTAATATCAAATAGATTTTTAGAGGTAAGAAAAAAATCGAATATTTATACGCTAAAATTATGATTTCTTAAGCTTTTACGAAAAATATATGACGTTTTAAAATATGAAAAAACAACAACAACAAAATAATGCCACAGCCAACGTTATTGCCACTCTATAATAAATGTTAGAAAAAAATTATTTTTAAAAATTATAAAATAAATATTTATTAGCAATCAGGCATATATAAATTGAGAACATTCTTGAAATTTTGCATGAATAAAACCTTAATCCGGATAATCTTTGACACAATTTTAATGCAAAAAAAAAATGTTTTTAAATTTAAAACAAACAGCAGCTTAAATTGTCAAATGAATGAATTTTTTTAAAATTTTTGCAATAAGAAATTTGCAAAAAAAAAAAAAAAAACAACAAATATCTGGACCATTAACAAAATTTTTAGAATCAAAGCAAACAAACAAACAACCATAAAAAAGAGAAAAATAGAACGAGGATAAACATCAGGGCAACAACGACAAAACTATTAATAACAGTCACAATAGTTAGCCAAAGAAACGACAACAACAGCATTGTGTGTAGAACATAATTCATAAATCGACAGGCCCCAAATCGTGAACAACAAGAGCCAGCAGTGACGGCAACAAGCTGCACATAATGTTGGCTGCCCGTATGTTTGCTACAACAAAAATAAAACGAAAGCAATCCTCATACACTTGTACAAATAATAATAAAACTTTTGCAATGTGATAAGAAATTTTTGGCAATTATTTTTGGAACAAAAATTTGCTCAGTGCTGCCCTCCCTGCCCTGCCCATACAAAAAAGGATTTTTCACACCAGTTAGTCCTTTTTTTTTCTGAAGCAAAAGTATCCGTAGATAACATACATAACATACTTTCTCAAAGCAACGCAGTGTTGATTTTTATGCTCGTTTCATTTATCCTTTATCCTGTATGAGTTTTTCAAACCACATCGTTTTATAAAGGGTGTTTTTTGTAGAGGAATAAAACTTTTTTTCTTTTTTTTTTAAGAGAAGTAGCACTTCAGACAACAATGCCTATTTAGTCAAGTACCGTGCTACATTCTTTAGGAAAGGAATACTGAAGAGATGAAACAGGTGGTGAAAGTGGAAGGAGAGTCGGAAATTAACTGGCGAATACGACAGCGCAGCGACCAGTGACTATGCCTTCATCGCTGAGCAGCCCCACCGACAGTCAGTTTTTATTTTTATAGTGTAAAAACCGAGCTCTTTGTTGGGAATCGAACCCACAACCCCCAGACAGACAAGCTAGTACACTACCTACTAGCCTACAGGAGGCACCTAATGGTGAAATGGAATAAAAGTAACTGTGCATTTTTTTTTTAATTCACATGAAATTTACTGCATTCAAAAGATAATTTTCGGGCCATGGCTAGCTTCGACGTACTATAATCGATAAGTTAAATTTTTAAAAACTTTTTCTAACTTATTCAATCGGCAATAACGCCACGACTTTTGTCGGTTCGGTCTTATTAACATTAAATTTATGAGTTCACATCTCCCCACTAAAAATAATCTAGCGACATTAAATCGCACGATTTTGGAGGACAATTCACTGGTCTGAAGCTTGAAATTATGTGGTTACCAAACGTTCCACACGTTTAATAAATCAATTCCGGTACAAGCTGGGTAAAATGTTGTGCCATCTTGTTTAAACCACAGCTCCTGTACAATGTGATTGTGCAATTGATGAAAAAAAAGTCAAGTACACATGCCTCTATAGCGGTCACCTTCTAACGAGCATCGTTTTCAAAGAAGTACGTACCAATGATTGCACCAACTCATTTTAAGCACGCCATGCAGTCAGGATGTAACAGAGTCTCACCACACACTTGAGAATAATCAGCACTTGAAATACGGCAGTATTGTTTATTGACGTATTCATTCACACAAAAGTGAACCTCATCTCGAAACAAAATTCACTTAAGAAAATCGAGGAGAACAAGACAATCTTATTGGACCCGATTTCTTGCACGAGCTGGATTTTGTAGGTACGCAAATCGAGATCTTTTATAAAGTGGATGGACATATATCCAACTCCTGGACGCAATGGTTGATGAGCACACTTTTTCTGTTGCGCTACGCTCTACAGCATAAATGACTTCTTCTGCATTGTACAATGTCAATGTCTCGCTTCCCAAACATGTCAGTTTTTGTTAATTGAAATATGCAGTGAACTTCATCGCTAAACAAAATTCGCTTATGAAAATCGGCATCAAAGGTAACCTTTTTTGGACCAATTCGCCCTGCTTGGTGACCATGCGGCTTCAATTCTTCCATGAGTTTGTTTTTGTAAGTACGCAAATCAAAATCTTTTCAAAAACTTTCTCATAAAGTGCATGGATACATATTCCTGTACACGATAGCGTTACGCTACGCTTTACAGGGGTAATGACTTCTTCTCTACGCATTGAATGTCGTCTTTGTAGATGCTTATTATTATTTGGAGCAAAAATGTTAGATAGTTAATCGAGTTAATTGTTCTAATGGACGATTATGTTGACCGTAAAATGGATGTAGTGCGGAATTCGTATTCGAATAAAATTCTGATTTTCAAAATAAATTTTCACAATTTGGTAACATTGTACAAGAATCAGTCTATTCAGAATGTAAACAAAGGAATGGCCGCCAGTTAAAAAAATGTTGCGTACCCTATACTTAAATCACGTTATAGAGAGAGAGAGAGAGAGACGGAGAAAGAGAGAGAGAGATAGAAACAGACAGAGAGAGAAAAACAGACAGAGAGAGAAACCCAGACAGAGATAGAAAGACAGACAAACAGAGATAGAGAGAAAGACAGAGAGAGAGAAAGACAGGGAGAGAGAGAAAGACAGGGAGATAGAGGGAGAAAGACAGGAAGATAGAGGGAGAAAGACAGGAAGATAGACACAGAGAGAGACAGAGAGAGAGAGATAGAAACAGACAGAGAGAGAGAAACCCAGAAAGAGAGAGAGATAGAAACAGACAGAGAGAGAAACCCAGAAAGAGATAGAAAGACAGACAAAGAGAGAGAGAAACACAGAGAGAGAGAGAGAGAGAGAGAGAGAAACACAGAGAGAGAGAGAGAGAGAGAGACAGGGAGATAGAGGGAGAAAGACAGGAAGATAGAGAGAGACAGAGAGAGATCGACAGAGTGAGAACGACAGAGAGGGAAACTTAAACAGAGAGAAAGTTAAGAGGTTAAAAGTCATTCTTCACTGTAATATCAACTTGCGGTAGATCATGATTTAAACTAATAACGCGGACCTTTAGTACTAGTCCACTTTTTATATAACCGGCGTTTCTGTTTTAGCTCGATAAAATTGTCACTCAACACTTCCTTTTCAAGATTTATGATGAGTAAATCTCTGGCAAATTATTGTGAGTAGATTGATGTAAAAAAAACAACTCTACCAAATCGTTCAGAGTAACCTTGAAAATCGGGCAATAGTTTTTTTTTTTCTGTTAAGTAACGAGGCTGATTTTTGCCTTAATTGATTTTTTTTTTGGCTTCAATGCAACCAGAAAAGTGCACCACTTGATGTGGTTTACACGCTGGGGGCATCTCTGAACCTAATTTTTTCAAACAATGCAGTAGCTCTCGCTTAAGGATCGAGTTCGTTATCGCACCGTTATAAATAATTTTTGGTGATTTTCTTTTTTTTTGTGACATTAATTGGAACCATCCATAAGCAACCATCGATTTCGCAATAAACCAATTTCGTAAAATGGTTCTTGTTAGTGTCGTATGATTAGAGACTTATTGCGGTTACATTGGGTTACTCTTTTATGTGTACCAATTGTACCAATTGACTCCTGGAAGGTCAACATTGTTCATGTAATACATGCTCTATGTCCAGAAATGCTTAAAAAACCGGATTTCATTCTAGCACCACATACCGTAGCAGCGAGGTCTACTATGGCATTTTCATTAACGTACTGTATCACCCTTTCAAATTTAAATATTATTTAAAATATTTGAATTCTTTTATACAATGAAAATATCTCTTAGTGCAAAATAACAGACACTGCTAACGAATATCATCATCATCATCATCATCATCATTATTTAATTGTTTATGAACATGAAAAAAAATGAAAAATAAAATTATTTTCCAAAATGTGTCACCAAACCAAAACAACAAAATATTAAAACAAAAATTTAATTCTTTTTTTTTTAATAAACAACAATTTTTTGTTTTTTTTTTTTTTAACGCTCGTTTATCTTTTATGTTTTTCATTATTTTAAACGTTTAAAATGATTCTCTATTAAACTGTCACCAAGTCATGTCGGCCAACAAGCTGTTGTAAAATTTTTATAAATACGAGTACATTCAGAAACGAATACGAATTTATGTTGTTTATCGTATAAATACGATATTAAGATTTTAAATTAAATATATTTTAGAAAAAACAACAACAACACAGCAACAGTAACAACAACCATAAAGAAATTATTAGTTTAATTGACGTCATTGATTTCATTTGGCAGAGAAAGTGGTTGGTGCTGCAATTTTAATTCGAAATGAGTAACATTTTTCTACAAAAATTTACAAAACAAAAAACATTGAAAAGAAAAGTATGGAATTTAAAAAAAAAAAAAAGAATAATTACTTATATTTAAAACAAGCTGAGCCGACAGACTTTAGTTATCCTGTGTAAATTCAAAACTTCTATACGACCAAGAAACAACAAAACTTACGTATAATAGCTATTTCGACAAAGTGGGAGTAGAAATGGGCGTGGTAAATTAAACTTATACATACATATTTTCCAAATCTAAGATGTTTGTCGCACTTCGTTTGAGCGTAATATCACAGAAAAACACAATTGTAGGCCCTGCATAAAATGCCAGGTGACGGACAATCTACCTTCATCAGTAGCTACGACCCTAACGAAAGAAACTACCTCAACCCGAACCCTGATTCACCAGTACAGTCTAGAACACGGCTTAATAATGATGTCATCACATCGAAAGCGCTTGCCCGTCATATCAAACAAACAGCCAGCAATAAAATTTTATACAGAAGGCCATGACAATAGTATTTCATTTAGTGGCGGAACAAATCCAAAGAACTTAATTTTTTAAATTTTCCAAGCAAGTTTTCCATCCGACTTGTTTTCCATAAAAACCTTTCTCCGACTAGTACTCACCTTTCAAAAACCAAATCGGTCAAACTGTTCTCAAGTTAAGCCTCTAGCAAAGAACACCAAAGGGTGGGCAAATTTGAGGTTAGGAAGTAAATTGACTTAAAACACACATTGTTTTGTTGAAAATTTTAAATTTATTGAACCAATGTAAGGTAGAAATATGAAAATTAATAATAGCAGATCATGTTGAAAAAAGTCGTCCCTCTAGCATGTCGGTGGACGTCCGATCTTTCATCAAAAGTTTAAGTTAAATTTCTGGTTAGACAAATTTGAGGTTAGGAAACAAATTGGCTTAAACTACACCCTTTTTTTAAAAAACTTTAGTTTTACTGACATCAATAAAAAGCAGAAATATATAAATACATAATGGGATATGATGGCGTGCAAATGTTCACCTCTAACAAGTTGCCAGACGTCCATCATTTTTAAATTTCATTTTTCATAGTGGCAATTGTTTGTTGATTGTTCACCTAAAACCGTTCTTTCAAATAGCTCTAGAGATATGAATCCAGCGTTAATTAATAACAACAACGATGTGGTCAATTTACATCGTCAAATCGAGACATTACACTACTCGGAAATTTCTCAAGCATTTACTGAATTCTTTTGGGTGACTATGTGGCTTGTGATTTGTGGCGCCCTCTTGCTGAAACCAAAGGTCACTGACATTAACCTTAGCCAATTGTGGCCACAAAAAATTGGTGATTATGTTTTGGCAGTGTAGCAAATTCACGGTGGCGGTATTTCCTTGCAAAATTTCGATAAAATACGGGCTGACGATGCCACCGGACTACAAACCCCATGATGTAATGGTTTCTCAAGGAATGTTTGTGGATTTTGTGAGCTCTATATGCAGCAATTTTATTTTTTTACATAATCGCCCAATTGAAAATGAGCCCCATCACTAAAGGTGATTATGTTGAAAAGCGCGTTGTTTTCGTTCAAAAAGTCAATCCATAAATGTTCGACTCAAACAATGATCGATCAGCTTTAATGTTGTAATGAGTTGAAGTTTATAACCGCGAAGATGAAGATCGTTATGCAAAATGTTGTGCAAATTACCTCTAGTGATGCCCAATTGGTACAAACGGTGACGAGCATTAACGGACATTCACTCCACACTCATTCTCAACACTTTGCTGTATAGCGGCTACAGAGAGTAATGTTAAAAATGTGCAGTGTTTAACAAAAAGAATAGTTTCTAACGCTCAGGTCCTGAGACCAAATAATAATTAAAAAGACCATAAGTGTATTAAAAATTAAGATATGGCAACACTAGAAGGTGCCATATTTTTTCAACTTGGTTTAAAGATCGAAATTAATGACAGTAATTCTAAAGATAAAGTTATGCCGATCTTTCTACGTTCCTTTTTATAGAGTGCTTTATGTTTTTAAACGTGGAATAATCAAAAACGTCCCTCGATCAATGACAATAGCTCAGCAATCCTTGGTTTAAGCATAAATGGTTTTACTAAGAGCACGTCTAGCATGCTGGCAGACGTCCGGCATTTTAAAATTTAATTTTTCAAGGCGCGTCAATTTTTTGTTGGCTGTTCATGTAGGCGCAGAGAAAATAATCCAGCGGCATTAAATAAAAAGAACGAATGATGCCATCTGACCGACAACAAACCACACTACACGGCAATTTATAAAGGATGTTTTTTTTAAGCCCGATAGAACTTGAAATTGTAAAAAATAACACAAAAAATTAAATTGTAATCAAAATTCCTTTTTTAACGAAGGATCAATACGTGACAATAACATTTGAAAATGATTTCGGGCATACGGGCACCGCGGCTGTTCTTGACGAAGCGCATTCTGTACGTCCAATTTTGGGCCACTTTTTCGAGCACTGCTGGGCGTATGTCACGAATAACACGAACAATGCTGTCCTCCAAGGCGTCAATTGTTGCTGGTTTATCACCATAAACCAGTGACTTCACGTAGCCCCACAGGTTATAGTCGAGTGGTGTCAAGTCGCACGAACTTGGAGGCCAATTGACAGGTCCATTTCTCGAAATCAACTTATCGCCAAATTTTGATTTCAATAAGTCGATGGTTGCGTTCGCTGTATGGCACGTAGCGCCATCCTGTTGAAACCACATCTCGTCCGGATCAATGTCATCCATATTTTCAAACAAAAAATCATTGATCATGGTGCGGTAACGATCTCCATTGACCGTAACGCGAGCTCCGGCCTCATTTTTGAAGAAATAAGGTCCGATGATGCCACCAGCGTGAAAACCGCACCAAACGGTGCATTACGTGATAGGGTTTACATCTGCACCGGCAGTGAGCCATAATCAGATGGTGGCCATTACCACTGTGAATGAAAAGCAGCGCCATTCACGCCCTAGAAGGTCATCGAATAAGTATATCCTCTGGTCACTCCTAGTAGCAATTTCAAAACCCCGAAGTAGGTGGCAGCCTTGCTAAAGAGTTGGAGACTGTCCAACTCCTGGTCCAGAACGCATGAAGCTTAATATAATTAAGAACACGACGGCATTCATACTCACTGGACCTGAACCATTTATTGTGTTCATTGTGAATGATCCGACCCACAAACTCTCACGAGGGCTTCGAAACACACAGCCACCACGGCACTCCCATATAGGGGCCAACCTCAATAATCAGCCAGAGAACAGCTAAATGTCTAAAGAGACAAATAGCGGAACTCTGCGAGCTCACTGATTCCCGTGGAAATATAGTGAATTGTCCAGGTGACTCCTACTAGCCTTTAAGGGGCCTGGGCTCCCTTTTACCCCGCAAGACACCAGTATAGATGGAATAGTAGGCTCCAAAAAGATATTATGTGCCCCCGGGGGAGGATAACCCTGGACATCATCTGCAACACGTATGCATGATAGCAACATCAGGGGGAAGTCATTTGTGTAAAGATAGAAAAGAAGTGGTCACAAAATAGAGCCCGCCCTGTGGTATTGCTCTATTAACCCTAAGAGGTACAGATTTCCCATGATTAACACATCTCAGATGGGTCAGCAAGGGTCAGTAGGAGAATATAAAATATTCAACGAGTAAACAATAGAGAAAAATTTGAAGGCGACAACAAAACAATCGCTGAGTGATACGAATTGCAGTTTTTTTTTCTACAAAGGAATTCATAGAATTATTAGAATTCATAGAATTCATAGAATGCATAGAATAATTACCAGACAACTTCATCCATCTTAATTAATGATTTAAAACAAATTATGTTAAATCCAAATCATTTATCATTGCATTTCACAGCATTATTTATGATGAATTTTTTCCATTTCACCATAAGAAACAAAAACAACAACTACAATTTTCACTTTAAAAAAAATAAAAACAACACTTTGTGAAGTTCAATAAACTTTCAAGGTTTTAGTTATCGCCAAACGAAAATATATAATTGCACTTTTCAAAAAATATTTAATCAAAATGCAAACTATAATAATAAAATAAAATAACAACAACAAAAAAATTAATTAATTATTCAGAAATTTAAAATGCAAAAATGCTGCTAAAGACATTTACAAAATATCAACATGACTTTATTAAAATGACACACCATTTTGCATTTGCCAAACAAAGAGAAATTCTAAAAAAAAATGAAAAATTTGTAATTATTAATTTTTGATTTTTTATTTCATTTTTTTTTTTTTGTTTTTTTGTTGTTCTTCTTCATTCATAGAAATTTTATTAAGAATTTATTAGAACGAAAAAACAAACAAAAACAAACACACGACTAAAAAATTAATTCTATTTGAGTGAATAAGTGAGTGTTGCCTCATTTACAGCTGTTGAAATAATTAATATTTATTAATTTCTATTTGTTACAAATATTTTTATTACAAATGGGTTGTTGGGCAAGACGACGTTGAACACAGCGAAATGTGCGTAAATATGGCTGATGTTTAATAATTTAATTTTTGCAATTTTTTTATTTATTTATTTTTTTTTTTTTTTTCGTTTTTAATGCATCTGCATCTGATGTCGTCACTTGCGCAATTTTAAAGAAAAAGTAGAAAAAAATAAAAGAAAAACTTGAAAAAAAATGCCAACAGAATGTAGACAACACAAAAATTATAGTTTACATGACCACCTAACATAACTGGCCATTCATTACATTTAACAAAAGAACAATTCTTTCAATTACGAAAAAGAACAAATAAAGGAAAACGGGGGGAGCACAATTCCAAGTCGCACTTCAGGCAACAATGCCTATTTAGTCAAGTACCGTGCTACCTTCTTTAGGAGAGGGATAGAGAAGAGATGAAACTAGTGGTAAAAGTAGCAGGATAGTCGGAAATTAACTGCCGTACATAAGACAGCACAGCGACCAGTGGCTATGCCTTCATCGTTGAGCAGCCCCACCGACAGCCAATTTTTATCTTTGTAGTGAAAAAAAAACTAAGATCTTCGTTGGGAATCGAACCCACAACCCCCCATACTGACAAGCTAGTACACTACCTACTAGCCTACAGGGGCCCCTATAATAAATACCCGAGATAAAACAAAGTTTTTTATTTGTAACCTCAACAATTAAAAACAAAATAAAGGGTTTTTCAACTTCGTTGGGAATCGAACCCACAACCCCCCATACTGACAAGCTAGTACACTACCTACTAGCCTACAGGGGCCCCTATAATAAATACCCGAGATAAAACAAAGTTTTTTATTTGTAACCTCAACAATTAAAAACAAAATAAAGGGTTTTTCAACAAGAAGTTTGTTTGTTTTCTAAAACATGAATGATAAATAATGAATGAAAAATTATATCTGGCAAATATCCACCAAGACCACACTGACAGATGTCAATTCTTTCCTTAAAGTTTTTAATCACTTTTTGGCAAAATGGCGGTCCTATTTCGTTAATCACTTTACAGGTTTTGAGTTTTAAGGCTAAAATCGATTTGACTGGCTCCCTATCACACTTGGGGGATTTAAAATCCCCCAATGGTATTAAATACACATTCAATTACTAAATTATATGTAATTGTAATTGGAAATTTTTAATTACAATTACAATTCCATTAAAATTTTACAATTGTAATTGAGTTTTTTCAATTACACATTACATGTAATGGAAAAGTTTTAGTAATAAAAAAAGCCTTATTACAATTACAATTACTTATAATTCGTAATTAAACTTTTCCAATTACAATTACATGTAATTAGTAATTGAAAATAATCAATTACAATTACATGTAATGGAAAATTTTTAGTAAATAAAGCCTTATTACAATTACTTGTAATACGTAATTGAACTTTTCCAATTATAATTACATGTAATTCAGTAATTGAAATTTTTCAATTACAAATTACAAATAATTGTAATTGACTTTAGCCCTTAATTTCAATTAAAATTTCTTTTAATTAGTAATTGGAAATTTTTAATTACTAATTACGTGTAATTGTAATTGTAATTGAAATATAATTGAATATCCCCATGTCTGTTCCGTATAGACTCTGTCCTTAATATAGCCCCACAAAAAGTAATCCAGCGGTGTTAAATCACACGACCTGGCTGGTCACTTAACTGCTGATTGTCATGAAATTATGCGATCAGGAAATTTAGTTTGCAATAAATTTATCGTTTCATTGGCTGTGTGACATGTGGCACCGTCATCATCCAGCCACATGTCAGTGACATCCGCATCTTCAATAATAGGCTAAAATTGAGTTACTAGCATCTGACGTTCATTAGGCATTACCGCATTTTCAGTCCCTTTAAAAAAAATGGGCCAATCACGCCTCTAGGCTACATTGCGTACCATACAGCGACACGTTGAACATGCAAAGGCTTTACAATAATTGCTCTAAGATTTTCAGAAGCCTAAATGCCGCAATTTTGCTTGATGACAGCCCCTGACAAATGAAAATGGGCTTTGTCTGAAAAAATTATTGTTTTCAGAAAAACCAGTTCCTGATTTAATTGAGAAAATCAACAACAACGATGTAAATCGTTGGTCGGCTTCAATTCTAGCACCAGTTGAAAATTGTAAGGCTTCAAAGTCAAATCTTTACGCAAAATTCGCCATATGGTGGCTTTGGATAACCCCAACTATTGAGAACGTTGAGCAGTTGACAACTTAAAATCTGCTTCAACACTGTAGCTCACATGTTGGTATTCGCACATTCTATATGAATTTAAGCCCCGAGAGACAATAAAACAATTGCAATGTTAAGTCCGACCATCTGGGCAAAACAACACAAGTCTTTAACATTTAATTCTCATATTGTTGATGAAATGCGTGTCTTAAAGAAGAACAAAACTTTTTGTGGCTTTTCTAGAACTTTCAAAAAAAATATTTTTGAGAGCACGTGCTTAAACAAACAATACAAATACATACAGGGTGGCCGCCTAGAAGGTATACTACTTTACTTGTATATAATTTTTGATGAAATGAAAGAAAGTATCGGCAATTATATAGGTGGAATACAATATCATGTAAATGTTTGCCTCTATTAGCCCCACAAATGCGAGAACTTTTGAGTACATTTTTGATTACATTCTCAGACATTTCACGCGATATTTCATTATTTTTATCACCTTGCTTTTTAGATATCCCCACAAAAAGAACTCTGGAGCAGTCAGTCAAATCAGGCGACCGTGGAGGCCAATTAACATCACAATTTCTTGAAATAACTTGTTGTGAAAAGAGGTTTCGCAGTAATTCCGTTGTAACACTGGCTGCAAGCGATGTGGCACCGTCAATCAAGCCGAAAGCATGCAGTTGTGACGTTAAAAAGTTTTCTATCATATCACAATATCGCTCCTCACCCTTTCACAGTTACCCGTACGCCGTTTTCATTTTTAAAGAAGTTAGGTCCAGTGTGTCCGCCTGACAAAATTGCACACCAGACTGTCACTTTTAATGAATGCAAAGGTGATTGTTGAATAATTTGAGGGTTTCCCATTCCCCAGAACCGACTATTCTACTTAGTCACATAACCATTCAAATGAAAATGTGCTTCGTCACTCATTATGATTTTTTCATGAACGACCTGTAGCATCCTATTGGCATATGTGCGGCGACGTAAATGGTCTTGTGGAAAAAGCTCTTGTGTTAACTCAATCTTATATGGAAACGAATTCAAATCTTTGTGCAAATTTGTGACCAAAGTTATTCTTTGAAGACCAAGCTGAACACGGCGTCGAATTAAAGTTGATGAATTTATTGAGCAGCCGCAATATTTTCAGCCGAGCTGGCAGTACTTTGTGGTTCATGCCTCTCACCTACAAAACCCTTCGAAATCATGCACTACACGATAAACAGTACCTTCTGTTGGCACGTTGTTTTTCCCAAACATTTTACATAACCTTCTCATCGTCACAGTAATCGATGATTGGTTTTGATAAAATATTTTAACGATTAAAACACGTTGGATTATCGAATATTTTCCCATAATAAATTGGCCACGTGTCTACTTCACAACTGCCAAATATGAACTGTCAATACTAATGTTTACCTAAATACTCGTTATTTTTAACCACAAATAAATTGCATTTTTTTTTAATATTAAACTTGATGAAAGAAGTCTTAAAACTGTAATTCTCATACTGTTGATGAAGTGCATGTACTTAAAGAAGAAACAAATATTTTGTGACTGTTGAATTAAATTTTCGTGAACAGCTGCTCACGTACAAATAACCATTTTTTGAGGCAACCAGCAATTGTTATTTTATTTTTTTTTTGTTATTAAAAAGAATAACAATAACAGTAGAATATTTGTTATCTAGTACGTCTGTGAACATTTTCATAAAACGTCTTGCAAATGCAACACTCAACAACATCTCTAAATAGAAACGAAAACTACATTTAAATTCAAATGTTATGTATTATCTGTTTCATGTTAAAAGATAATATTTGCAATAGTCATTTGGTACTTTCTTCGATAACTTCTGGGAATTCCTATTAAAATACAATCAATAAGTTACTGTTTGCCATAGCGCATCCATCCATTTCCTCTGTGTGCTTGAATGTTGAAATTTTCTTTGAATTTATTTTTTCTCGTTTTTTTCTTTTTTTTTTATACAAATTTATTTATTTAATTTATTTTTTTTTTCTGCCATTTAAATATTATTTCTGTTTTTTTCTTTTTTTTTTTGTTATTTGCAATATTGCTTGCATTTTATATTTGGTGACCTTGAACTAAACGACAAATGATATGAAATAAAAATATCTTTAAAATTGCAAAATTTCATTCGTTTTAACGTTTCAACAATACTCAAAACAACTATATACATATTTGCTGTTGTTGTTGTTGTTGTATTTTCTTGACATCGTTTCATAAGCAATAAAATAATGTGTGTGTTATACAAAAAACTTACTCATCTTTTTTGTATAATAAAAAGTTTTCCTTAAATTATGTTGATTAAACCTGAGCCAAATCATTTGTCAGGAGGATAACCACCAGTGCTATTTTCTCGAATCAAGAGAACTGCAACGAATACTTTATTATTAATCGGTTTAAATCGGTTGAATTTTTCCGTATCCAAATTACCACCCAGATGGCCATCATTAGCTTTATTACCTCTCTGCATCTTCACTCAAAAAAAAAACAAGAGCTTTGATTTTCGTACAACGCCTTAGTGATGGCGATTAAATCAATCGATCGATTATTACCCTTGTATTAAAATTCTAAATTTTCTTTAAAAGGAAAAAGGAAAAATAAAAGTTTCCTTTTTTGTCGGCAACCAAAAAACATTAAAAGTGTGACTATGAGAAGAGAAAATATTCCTTAAAACTGCAGCTCTCTTAGCTGTGCCATTTCGAAAACAACTATGTTTTTATCTCAACAGTGTTGCCACTAGGCGGACACTTTCCTCTATGCTATTTATACTATTTTTGTTTAGTACAGAGTTGTATGTAAAAAAAAACCACAATTCTTTTGCCTATGCGGAAAGTGACTTCGCTTGAAAACCTCCTAGCTGCTTCTCTCCCATTCTTAGAATGGGGCATATTTCCAACTGCATGGAATAATGCTCATAAACGATGGCAAGGGGAACGCAGGAGGAGGACTATCACCGAGACAATACGAATTTCGTCCCGGGAAATCTACATGGAGGCCATTAAGAAAGTGGCAAGGGGAACGTAGCATTGTCCCCCTCACACAGCCCATTGTGCATGTTGGACACGGCTGGCAAACTGGCATGAACAAGCCATCATCGCAGGAGGAGGATTATCACCGAGACAATACGAATTTCGTCCCGGAAAATCTACATGGAGGCCATTAAGGAAGTGGCAAGGGGAACGTGGCATCGCTCTCCCCATACAGGCCATTGTGCATGTTGGACACGGCTGGCAAACTGGCTTGAACAAGCCATCACCGCAGGAGGCGGATTATCACCAAGACAATACGAATTTCGTCCCTGGAAATCTACATGGAGGCCATTAAGGAAGTGGCAAGGGGAACGTGGCATCGCTCTCCCCATACAGGCCATTGTGCATGTTGGACACGGCTGGCAAACAGGCTTGAACAAGGCATCACCGCAGGCGGAGGATTATCACCAAGACAATACGAATTTCGTCCCTGGAAATCTACATGGAGGCCATAAAGGAAGTGTCAGATGTACAGACGACAGCACACTTGAAGAACCTGTGGACATGAAGGATGCAGTCTTAAATGAGCAGATATTCTGAGCGCTTTGGCAGGGGAGTACGTTATGAGGCTGATCAGGAGCCATCTTAAAGATAGAGTGCTTCTAAACAGCACGACCAGCGGCATCAGGAGAATGAAGATTACTTCGGGAGCTGCGCAGGGCTGTGCAACGCAAGCTACGACGGAATATTAAAAATGGAAGTGCCCCCAGGATCACAGGACCCAGGACCACAGAGGGCGCTCAACATAAGCTGTAAAAAATCATGTTGAAAATCGAGACATGACTTGACTCACACGGCCTGCAACTTGCTGCGCATAAGAGGCAGTTTCGCTGCTCACCAGACGACAAATTCCTGTCTGAATAGACGTCCCGATGGAGGTTGTGGTGCTGCGCACTCGGAGAATGATGAGTTACCTCGGCGTGAGACTGGATCCAAAACTGACATACTGGAATCAAATCCAACACTCAAGATCAAAAGCGGCAAAAATTACGGCGAATATAGGGAGACCCATCCCAAGTAGACGAAGCCAATTATGGAGGCCCATAACAGCATTCTACTATACAGGAATGAGATATGGGCGCAGACATTAACCGTCAAACGCAGGGCAAAGGCTTTACTGTCGGTGCATAGAAAGCGGGGTTGCGGGTCGCTTCTACTTAGCACACTATATCGGCACCTGCTGCTTTTGTATTAGCGGGAATGCGGCCAATAGATTTGCTGGCGATAGAGCAAAGAATAAACTGCAACGCTAGACGAAAAGATGGAATAACTCCCTAGTAGCACCCGAAGTAGGTGCCATAAAATAGGAAACCATGCCATAGAAATGACAAATGCTATGGAGGAGTGAGTACTATGCGAGATGCAGGTAACAAATGATCCCGATTTGGGATAAATAGATATGCAGAGAGAACGAAGAGGTAAATTTCTACTTAACATAGGTGCTACATGGACACGGCTACTTTCGTAAGTACCTGTACGATATGGGGATATGCAGCACTTGCTTTTGCATTCACGAGGAGGATGATGTAGCGGACGACGCTGGCCTTCTTCACGTGCAACCGTTGGCCTGAATACCGCACAAAGTGGCCGAACGACAGTAGCGAATATAATGGAAAAAAAAATTATATGGAACGTGTACTTCGCACGAAGAAACGTGACCTGGACATGGTGACCATGAACCAACACTGATTTGGTGCTCAAATTGAGTACCTCGATGCAGACTTAGTGGAACAGGGTTATACTGGCCAAATAGGGCTCCTCCCCGAGGTCATGCAAGAGCGGTGCCGGAAAGGGCAAAATATCCCAGACTTAAGGTGAGTTTTTAGCCGGTAGCCTCAAAGCAGTCCGACATATGGCGGAATGACGACTCCCGCTAAATACGTAACGAATTTTCCCACCTTTTTTTGTTAATAAGTAGAATTGCCGCATTTGGGCAAATAAAAATCTACCAGTGATAAGAATCCACTAGAAGTCTATGCTGCAACATAGGATGAACATTTGGTTCAGTTAATGGTCTGTTGGCGTCATTCGGCCGTACGTCTGCGAAAATGAAGTTGACCAAGCAGTTACTGTGAACGGTTTTCACTATCACGAGATGACTTCTTGCGACCCGAAATTAAGGATAATTTGGTTCTAAAGTAATGTTGCCACTTGCCACACTGCTCAAGAAGCAATGGCTCTTTTGTGCACGAACTTCAATCAGCGTGTTATCTCACATCGTGGTGACGTTAATTGGCCGCCACAGTAATGTGATTTGACACCGTAGCGCTTCCTACTTTGGGGATATTTGAGAAAAAAAAGCGCACGTCGGTAAGTCAAAAAATAATTCAATAGTGCTGAGATAATTCAGCACATTATGTTATCACCTTCTCCAGTACGCGTGTTACGGCGTTTCTGGATTACCGAAATTCAAAATTTTCTACAAAACCAATTTGGATTTACAGCTTTTTAAGTATCGTTTTGGCTGAAACTACCCGCAAAGAATTTAATTTTAACTTTCGGTAAATATATAACAAAAATATTGTAAGTGTAACATAGAAATTACCAACAACGTCATAAGACTATGATTTTTCTTTCAGTGTAAATAATCTAAAATCTTTATAAGACAGAAAAAAAATATATTAAAGAAATAAACTCTGCAGCCATTTAAACATAAACTTAATTAACCGAAAATATTTATATGCACAATGGGCATAATTTTTTTTTTATCTACTTTTAATTTAAATAAAACATTTAATTTAATTTAATTTAAATATTTAATTAGAAAAGTTTTAAAAAATCCGGCCGGTGTTTTAAAAATTTTCTTTCTACTGTAGGATTTTTCTTTTGCTTTAAAATCGTTTGCTCTGAATAAAATCCCAAAATGTCATGATAAAAATCATTGAATAATAAACAATAAATTATAAATAAATAAAAAAAAAATAAAAAACAGAAAATAAAAATTTCTTTATAAAAAATGTTTAAAGAAAAATATCAATTTTTAAAAATTTGCAAATAAAATTGAAAACATTTATGTGGGTGTGGCAAAAGCAAAATTTCTACAGTTTCACCTAGCCAAGGTCATGAAGTACAACACATTTAGTCAAGGTCAGGGCACAATTTAATAATTTAAAGGAAAAAAAACATATTAGTGAGTCCTACACTGTGAGAAATATTCGAAAAAAAATTTACTTTAGCAAGTTAATAATGTTAAAAACATATTAGTGAAGCCTACACTGTAAGAAATTTTAAAAAAATATACATTTAATAGTGTTCAAGAAAATTGAACTAATTTTGTTTAAATGACATATTTTTTGGAAATCTTTCCTAATGGACATAGTTCACCACTTTAATTTTCATAATACGTTTAAAATTTCAGAAACCAGTAAATTTTCATTGGTAATGCAATTCAAGTTGTTTTACCAGTGTACTGTTAACGGGCAATAATCAGTAAGGTTTTACTGCTACTGCAAAATTAAGTTATCATTAGCAGTCAATTGTATTGAAATTAAAGGGTCCGCCATCTAACGTTTTGTTTTTTCAACTAGTGCTTATTTTGTGAATGGTAACACTTAGCTCATGTTTGATTTGACATTTAATTAGTTTCATCCTTCCGCTGTACGAATATGGTTGTATATACGCTTGAACAACGCTGGGAAATATTGCGACATTACTTTGAAAATCATGGTAATGTTGCTGATTGGGTGTGCGAAAATTGCGTACGGATTTTGGAAGAAGAAAAGCACCGTCAGCTCCGTATGTTCGTTATCTTGTGGAAAAATTGAAAGAAACTGACATTCTCATCGATAAACCAAAGCGTGAAAAGCCAAAAACAGTGCGTACACGCGAGAAAATCGCTTTAATGGCAGTAAGTGTGCGTGAAGCGCCATCAACATCAATTCACCGTCGTTCTCAACAATTGAACATTTCAGAGACATTTCATTGAGAAGAATTTTGCATAAAGACCTTGGTATGAGGGTGCACAAAGTCCAAGTGACTATCCAATGCGTTTTCGCTTCGCTAAGTGGGCCTGCGATCGAATTACAAAAGGTGCCGATTTTGCAGCAAAAAAAAAATCATCTTTTCAGATGAAGCTCATTTTGATCTTGGCGGGTATGTAAACAAGCAAAATTGTCGCATTTGGGGCACAGAAAACCCGCACGCATACATTGTAAAGCCGACGCACCCAAAACGAGGCATTGTTTGGTCTGGATTTCGGTCCAGAGGCATAATTGGGCCATTTTTCTTCGAAAATGAGCAAGGAGTGGCCGTTACAGTCAATGGCGATCGTTATCGGGCCATGTTGAACGAATTTTTGTTCACAAAAAATGAAGAGGAGGATATTGGCAGCATTCGGTTTAAACACAACGGCGCTCATGCCACACAGCCGAGGCTACACTCGATGTTTTGCGCCCTATTTTTGAAGATCGCATTATCAGCCGCAGAGCTGATGTCGTTTGGCTACCCCGGAGCTGCGATTTGACACCGTTGGACTATTATTTGTGGGGTTCCCTCAAAGATAAATGTTACGCCGACGCTTTAAAGGACAATATTCGTGAAGCCATTGGTGAAATACAGCTGCACACAATCGACAACGTGCTTAAAAACTAGACCGATCGTGTAGGCTACTGCATGGCCAGCTCAGGCAGCCATTTGAGTGAAGTTATTTTCCATTATTAAGCCGAAGGATTGTACTTTCAGATAAAAAAAAAATAAATTTGAGAAAATATTCAGTAGTTTTATTTATAGCATTTAAAACCAAAAAAAAGTTATTTGGCGGACCCTTTACATTTGAAGTACCAACGAGTAACGACGTTTCGAATAATAACATTGCCATTAAGGAACAGGGTTTGCAGGGATTTTTTCCAATTCAAATTCGCTAATTGAAATTTTAGATACCCAAAACCTAACAAAAATAAGTTTATTTTCTTATACCCTCACTCCGAAAATAATATTATGTAAAGGGTTTTTCAACCAGAAGTTTGTTTTGTAAAATAAAATAAAAAATGTTGCTTAAGATGATTACAATTTTTATTTTATCACGAAGAGAAAAGTGCGGCAATTATGAATAAAAACTGATATCTATCAAATGTCCACCACGACCACGCTGACAGATGTCTATTGTTTCTTTCATGTTTTTAATCACTTTTCCGCAAAATAGCAGTGTTATTTCATTAATCATATCACAGATTTCGAGTTTTAAGGCTAAAATCGATTCGTTTGGATCCGTATAGACCCTGGCCTTAACATAGCCCCACATACTCTTCTTTGTTGCTGTTTCTAGTGTTGTATATTCTTAGAAGTTTGCCCATAGTAGTGGATTTGTAGGCGTTATTTTTAGCTATAGTGTAAATTGTGTCGAGCTCTTCGTTGTAGTTATTTGGAGTAAGTAAGGGATTATCTTAAGTCTGTGTATCATATGTCTAAATGTTGCTAGTTTATGTTAGGTAGGGTGGTTGGTTCGAGGTGATGTTGATGGTAGTGTCCTTCGAAGTTGCTTTTCTATAGATGTCAAATATTAAACAGTTACAGATTCTGGTATTATTGTGATGTCAAGATAATGAAAATATCTTTCTTGTTCTTTTTCCGTTGTGTACGTGATGTTATTATGGACTGTGTTTAAGTCTGTTGAAATTTGTTCGGTGTTATTTTGTTCCAGCATATGATGTCATCTAAGTATCTATAGTACTGAGTTATTCTGTGTTCATTAGTGTCTTTATGTGTAGTAATTCGATTTGTTGCTTGAAAATTTCCATTAAAAAAAATTTCTAAACTTGACTTTCCCATGCTGAGTCAGTTAGGTAATTTGTTAAAGTGGTTATTCAATCTAAAGAAGTTGTATGTTATTATCATCTTTACAATATCTACAATATCGGTATTGCTTATCATATTAATCGTCTAGTATGTCGCGTATAATAACTAAGATTTCTTGTGTTGAGGTATATAGATGCCTGATGTCAAAGGAAATGAGTCGCGTGTTTTCGGTTATCTTGATGTCTTTAAGTATTTCGACAAGGCCTTGTGTACTACATACCGCATATGCATTTGGTTAAATTTATCTTATAATAATTTTTGTTTTTGGTGATTTTTATTTTTTTCAATCTTTTTCATTTATAGTTTTATTTTCTTTTTATAATTCTTTTTATATTTTTTAATTCTTTATAATTTTTTTTAAATATATTTTTTGTTAAATTTATTATATTTATTATTTTTTTATTTTTAGTTTTTCTTTTTTATTTTTATTTTTTTTTAATTTTTGTTTTTACTTTTATTTATTTATTTATTTTGTTCATTTTTTATTATTTTTAATATTTGCTTCTTTTATCATTTTTATTTATTTATTTTTTATATATTTTTTATTAAATTTATTTTTTATTAGATTTATTTTTTATTGAATTTATATTTTATAAAAGGTCTTGTGTATTACATACATATTATAATAATTTTTGTTTTTGGTTATTTTTATTTATATTTTTGTTTTCTATTTATAATTAATTTTATATTTTTTTATTCTTATAATTTTTATTAAATTTATTATATTTATTATTTTTTTCATTTTTTTTTATTTTTATTTTTTTTTTTTTTTAGTTTTCTTTTTTATTTTTTATTTTTTACTTTTCTTTTTCATTTTTATTTTTCTTTTTTTACTTTTAAATATTATTTTTTATTTTTAGTTTTTATCTTTCGTTTATCTTTTTTTATTTTTATTTATTTATTTTGTTTTTTTTTTATTTATTAATTTGTTTTTTTCACTATTTTTAATATTTATTTTTTATCATTGTTATTAATTTTTTTTTTATATATTTTTTATTAAATTTATTATGTTTCATTTTAATTTTTATTTATTTATTTTGTTCATTTTTTATTATTTTTAATAAAATACTTTTTTATCATTTTTATGTATTTATTTTTTATATTTTATTTTTTTCATATATTTTTTACTAAGTTTATTTTTTATTTTTATTCATTTATTTTGGTTATTTTTTCTATTTTTAATAATTTACTTTTTTATCATTTTTATTAATCTATTTTTTTATATATTTTCCATGAAATTTATTATGTTTCGTTTTAATTTTTATTTATTTATTTTGTTAATTTTTTATAATTTTTAATAATTTACTTTTTTATCATTTTTATGTATTTATTTTTTATATTTTTGTCATATATTCTTTACTAAGTTAATTTTTTATTTTATTTATTATTTTTATTTATTTATTTTGTTTGTTTTTCCTATTTTTAATGATTTACTTTTTTTATCAGTTTTATTTATTTATTTTTTTATATATTTTTTCTATAAAATTTATTATGTTTCGTTTTAATTTTTATTTATTTGTTTTGTTAATTTTTTATAATTTTTAATAATTGACTTTTGTTATCATTTTTATGCATTTATTTTTTATATTTTATTTTTTTCATATATTTTTTAGCAAGTTTATTTTTTGTTTTATTTATTGTTTTCATTTATTTATGTTGTTTATTTTTTAACCATTTTTAATAATTTATGTTTTTTATCATTGTTATTTTTTTTATAAGTACTTTTATATTTAATTTTTTATTATTTTTTATTAATTTTATTATATATTATTTTTTTTCTACTTATTGTATTGTTCTTATTATTTTTAGTTATTTATTTTTTATAACTTTTAATAGTTTGTTTTTATTTAGTTTTTTCTTATTTTTTATTATTTTTATAATTAAATATTTAATTTTTTTATTGGTATTACTTTTTATTACTTATTATTAATTTAAATTTTTGTTAATTTTATTTTTTAATACATTTATTTTTTATTAATTTTATTTTTTATTGTTTTTATTTAATTTTTTTTTCTTTTTTGTTTTTTGTTTATTATATTGTTTTGATTTGTTTATTTATTTTTTTTTTTTTTCTTGTCTTTGTTATTAAAATTTTGGTAGAGGTTTGTATGATGGCACCTTTAATATTATTTTTCTTATTATCATAAAAATTAATTTATATGCAAAATAATAAAAAATAATTATTTAAACTGAATGTATCATTTAATTGCTGTAAACAAATTACAGCCATTTTTCTGTCACGCATCATTTACATTTATATTATTCAATTAAGTTTTAATAAATTCAATTAAAAAATATATATAAAATTAGCAACCACAAAAACAAGTTGTAGCATATAAACTTTGCCTCAATTCTTAAAAGGGTGTAACAAAATTTGCACAAAATCTAACAATTATGGCATTTAATAACTGTTAATGGGATAAGTAAAACGTGAATCACTACACAAAACGAACAAAACATTCGTCATTATTGGAAAATATTTTAAAAACAAATGCTGCGCTTGAGAGCAAAACGACAATTCAAACGATGAAGTTTAGCTTTAATGAATTTGTAAGTCATTGAAGTGGCGGCAATTAGACGCATAGTAAATTCAACGTAGAAGTCTGACGCAATTTTGTTTATTAGATCTCATTTCTTTATTAGTTTCTGAAGGTTTCTCTCAATCTTTTGATCATTCCAGTTAAGTTATTATATACGATGAAGATTCTATCACATTCTGAAATGGAAAATGAAAAAAAGTAACGGAAATTTGATACACATTTGATGTCTTTAGCAAGCCACGTTTTCTTTAAATTTTTGTCGAAAAACTACCAAAATTGCCTTGTCCACGAAAGCATGTGTAAAGTCCAGTAGGTGGATGCGAAACTTAATTAATGAGGGAGATTAATCTCCATCAACATCACGCAAAGATTGCACGTACTCGTAAACAAATGCCTCGGAATCATGTGCAGAATATTGAGGTTAAACAGAATACTATACATCAATTTATGGCAAAGGATAAGCTAAGAACTCATAATCAAGAGAAGAAAATGAAAATTAATAGGACACACGCCTAGAAAATGCACCGATAGAAGAATAAGTCAAATGGCCCTCAATTGGAATCAGCAAGGATTAAGACGTCTCAAGAACACCCGACGTCGATCAGTGACCCAAGAACTTCGATAATGCAACCTCACATGAGAGGATGCAAAGAGAATAGCGCTAAACGAAACAAAATGGCAGTGCCAAGTGGATGCCATATGCTCCCAAGAGGGTCAATGGAAAAAAGATAAGTTATCATTGGCACGGTAGCGATAAAAACTAATAAGCTTAATCATCTCTTATTGGAAAGACCGTTAATTATTCGATTAAGGAAAAACTGAAATTTAAAGGATACAACTAATGACGACTCTACTGGTTGGAATTGAACTCAAGCCTAATCTTAAGCATTAAATTTCATTAAAAAGCTGCATACTTAAACTTTAGTCTGCAAAAAAAAAGAAATTCCAAGCTAATACCATATGAGCCACAGTGGCAACGCCGTTCAATATAAAATTATTGGAAGTTTACAAAAAAAAAAAGGTTGAAAACAAATCTGTAGCTTTTGCGTAGCAAGCCCCATGGTGAATTCCGCGATTTCGTCATACAATTGCTGTATTATTGTAGTGTCTTTTACAGAAACTTATTAAAAAAAAGTAATTGAGAAAAGTGTAAAAAAATTTCTCTTTTTTCTCTTCGAATACATCCACTGTGCGGTTGTCAAACATACTTTAAGCATTTTCTAATCGCATAGGATCTTGCGATAGAAGCCCACTTAATATTATTAAAAATTAAAATTCCAAGGCTAAGAGGTTATCAGCGAAACGAGTTGAACCTTATAGGCGTGAAGATGAAGATAGTTATGCAAAATGTTATGCACAGTGCTTCTCGTTATGCTTAAATGTTGCGAACATTGACATGTTGATGTTCCAGTCTCATTCTCAATACTTTGCTGTACAGCGACTATGTTTGGGTCACACCCACAGCGGTCTCAGAAGAAGCCTGATTATGAGAAAAATTTGCTGAGATTTTACGAAGTGATACAATGAAATTTTCACCGTTTCAAAAGAAAATTTTCACAATTAATTATAAATGGCCAGAGTAAGGCAAACGTAGCCGCTGCACAGCGAAGTATTGAGAATGAGCCTTTCCTCAAGAGTGTAACGCCCTTTCAGCGAAACTTTCCTACCTCTTACTAAATAAATGATTACAGCTCAATTCCTGACATTTAGTCATTTGATGGACAATTTACTTTCTTACCACAAATTTGCCCACTCAATATTTTGGTTTTCACTGGATTTACGGTCCTGAAGAAATTTTTCTACACAAGCATTGGCTCATAGCTATACACAAAGTGGACTGAAGAAAAATTCTGTAAGTTCTTCAAATGGACTGTGGATTTAAGGAGGATTTATGAAAATTTTTCATAACAATATTTGGTCCAGGCTGGCATTATGTCAGCTAAGCCTCATGTACCACTTTATAGTTGATATCGAATAAAAAAAGTTCTTGTACCTATTGAAGGCATTATTCAGGGTACGAGAGTAAATAAAACGAAACGTTTGTGTTTTTTTTTTTTTTGTACTGAGTTAAATCAAACACAACAACAATAAGAAACATTGTGTAGTTGCAGTCTTTTAATATTAAATTCAAGTTACGTTGCCCGAAGAGAACAAAAAAGAAGAACAATATTTCTTTAGTAGAACATAGAAACGTTTTGAGAACAAAGATTTCATAAACGGTTGCTGATTGATTTGCTTGTCATAGTAGAGAAGGCTTGGCGAAAAGTTTTCCTTTCTTGGCAAGTAGATGAACGAAAAGGGCAGTTGCTGTTTTGCTTGCACCAAAGGTGAAGAAAAATGTAGTGAGTCAACTTCCTTGCAGGAGCCGTATGGTTTTCATACACTAGTTTTGTTGGGTTTTAGATTAAAAATTAATTAATTAATTAAATTAATTAATTAAATAAATAAATCAATTAATTAATTAAATAAATTGATTCAATAATATTTTTAATAGTGTCGGGTCTTTCAACAAAAAGTTTGTTTCTCAATTGTGGCAACACCAACAACAGGATTATTTTGACATTTACTCTTTTGAAATTTTTTTTTTTATAAAGAGAAATAACACTTTAGGCAACAATGCCTATTTAGTCAAGTACCATGGAAAGGGATAGAGAAGAGATGAAACAGGTGGCGAAAGTAGAAGGATAGTCGGAAATTAACTGCCGTATATAAGACAGCACAACGACCAGTGACTATGCCTTCATCGCTGAGCAGCCCTACCGACAGTAAATTTTTATTTTTGTGGTAAAAAAAACCCAAAGTCTTCGTTGGGAATCGAACCCACAACCCCCAACCTGAGGAGCTAGTACACTACCTACTAGCCTACAGGGGACATTTTGGTAGTAGATGCCTTGGCAATTGTTACAACGAATTCCATTGCGCATGAAAACCGCATTAAAATAATTAAAGTCCACTATGAAAATGGCGCTTCTGTTAAAGTTACGTTTCGTCAAATTTGTGATATTTTCGGACAACATAATCGTCCTTCTGAGATCGCTATTCATAATTTGGTCGTTAATCTTGAGTAGACAGGCTGAATACAAAATGTGCGAACATCAACGCATGTTCGACCGTGTCGTTCAACTGAAAACATCGCAGCCGTAAGCCACAGTGTTGAAGCAGATCAAAAATTTGTCATTTCCTCGAAACGTTCTCAACAATCGATATTACCCAAAACCACCATGTGTTCGACATCATGTGTTCGATCGGATCGTTCAACTAAAAAGATTGCAGCCGTGAGCGACAGTGTTGAAGCAGACCCGTTCTCAACAATTGGGGTTATCTACAATCATGGTGCAGAAATTTAAGTCGACTAAACATTCACATCGCCGTAGATTCGCTCAATTCATTCAGGTTCATTTCGCTGCTTTTTCTAAAAAAAAAGTAATTTTTCTAGACGAAGCCTATTTTCACTTGTCTGGGTATGGCGACTAGCAAAATTGCTGTATTTGGGCTTCTGAAAATCCTAGAACGATTACTTAGAAGCCTTTGCATGCTCGATATGTCACTGTACGGTGGGCTACATAGGCTGGAAGTGTAAGTGGACCGCTTTTTTTTTAAGATGAAGCTGTAACGGTTAGCGGATAGCGCTGACGAAAGATGCTAACAACTCAATTTTGGTTTATTATTAATGACGTGGATATTACTGACCCGTGGCTGCAATAGGATGGTGACACATGTCACACAGCCATTGAAACGATCAATTTATTGCAAACCAAATTCTCGATCCCATAATTATACGACAATCAGCAGTTAAGTGGCCAGATCGTGTGACTTAACACACCACTGTATTACTTTTTGTGGGGCTTTTGTTAACGACAGAGTCTATAAGAAACCAATCGAATCGAGTTCAGCCTTAAAACTCAACATCCGTGATATAATTAAGGAAATAGAATCGCCCGTTTTGCCAAAAAGTGATTAAAAACTTTGATGAAAGAATCGACATCTGTCAGCGTGATGGTGGTAAATATTTGCCAGATAACATTTTTCATTCATAATTAGCGAATCATCTAAATCGAAATTTTGTTGATTTATTTTGTTTGGAAAAACAAACTTTATATAAAAGAAATACACATTTTTTTTCTATTAAAAAAATAATTGAATCTATTAAATGTTTTGCTAAATGAAATAAAATCAATCATATAAAACCTTTAATCCATGACTGAGGTGAAATCTCATAACATGTTATCCATTAAACTCAAATGTTTTTGTGATTTTGTGACACCCTTTACTATTGCCTGTTTTTCTAAATACTTTGTGTGGCGGCAGTAACAGATTCAGCTGAATTTAATTTGGTATTTTGGTTATTTGATATAATATCGTATAATAATATTGTTAAATTAAATTTTAAAATGTGATAGAAAATTTTTAGTATTCTTGCTGCTCGTAATTTAGTTTGGTTTTTTGGTTTTTACTGGCGTGTAAATCATGCTGTCTGAACAACTTGTTGTTGTTGTTGCTGTTGCTGTTTTTATTTTATGTAACTTTTTGTTGGATGCTACTTTATACTTTGTTAAATTATTTTGATTGCTCGTTTTATTTTTCATTCATATTAATTATGAGACTAAAAGTAAATTACGAAATTATTTATAGGGTTTTCCATTTTGTAGGTGGAATTTTGTTTAAAACTTTTAGCACTTAATCTTAAACAGAAAAATTATTGTGAACATCAGAGGTTTGGCCCTTAGCTAAACTAGCGAATTGTTGTAAAAGAGAGCTATGGATATTTATATCATCTAGGGAATATAATTCTGGCGCCAGCTAAATTATTTCTAGGGTCAGATTGGGTCTTTAAATGCGGGTTTAATTATGTCGATGGTTTTGAACTTAAAAATTTTTTAGCAATCACAAAATGTTTTCAAAATTTGCCAGCAAATAACAAGTGTAGTGTTGCATTCGCTGTTTAAAAAATAATCCAAGAAAACGAAAATAAGCAAAAATATCGTTTTAAAATTTACTTTCGCCACCACACAAGAGCTGACCCTGTACACTGAAATATTTCTGTTTTTCTCTCATATTGTGTATACCGCAAAATTAAATGGACATATTACAGATCATTTAAATAATTTGCAACAAAGTCTTGAAATTTGTACAATGTTGCCAATTTATATTATAAACAGATTTCAAATAGAAATGTACTCGATAAATTGTATGAATAGTGAACTTAATATTTTAGAAAAATAACAATTCTTAGCTAAATATATTAATAAGAAAAATATCGGGTGTCTCTATAGAGGTATAGAATTTTTTTTTTAAATTGGCAAGTGATTTATGTTTTGCTTGGCTTGGCATTTAAACATGAATACACTGAGGTATTAACAGCACTGCCAAATTGTGTATATGAAGCCCAAAGCAAAGTTGCCATTGATTCCAATTTTAAAAAGCGAATTTTGCTTAGCGATTAACCTCACTTTTATTCGAATGAATACGTCGATAAGCAAAACTGTAGTATTTGGAGTGATGATTAATGTTAAGAGATCATTATATCTACAAAAACTGACTGTTTATTGCACAGGGTGTCCGCAGAGAAGGTATACTACTTTTTTTGTTTAAACATTTCACGCGCTATTTCATTAATTTCATCACAAATATTTTGTTTGAGTTGCTCAAGCGTTTCGAGTTTGGTTGCATAAACCTTGCTTTTCAGACATCCCCACAAAATGAAGTCCGGAGCACAGTTAAAACAAGCGATCGTGGAGGCCAATCAACATCACTATTTCTTGAAATAACTTATTATGTAAGGATTTCTCGCAGTAATGTCTTTGTAAACCTGGCTGTATGTGATACATCACCGTCTTGTTGATACCTCATGTTAATCAAGCCACAAGGCATGCAGTTGTGCCATTAAAAAGTTTTTAATCGTATCACAAAATCGCTCCCCATTCACAGTTACCGTTACGTTGTTTTCATTTTCAAAGAAGTAACGTCCAATGATTTCTCCTGACCAAATAGCACACCATAGTGTTACTTTTAATGGATGCAAAGGTGAATGTTAAATAATTTGAGGGTTTTCCATTCCCCAGAACCGACTATTCTGTTTATTCGCACATCCACTCGAATGAAAATTTGCCTCACCACTCACTATGATTTTTTTATGAAAATCGAGGTTGTCATAAGCGAGCGTAAATAATCTGGCGGATCTTATATTGTGGCCAAAGTTGTTCTTTCAAGACCAAACCACCAAGCACGGCATGGAACTGAGGTTGATGGATTGACTTGAACACTTTCTTCAGTAGCAGTAACGTTTCCAGCCGGTCTTGCATTATGTTGTGGTCCATTCTTGGGCCTATCACGTTCAGACCCTCGAAATCATTCACTACACGATAAATAGTGCGTTTTGTTAACACGTTGTCTGCTTCCGGCAAAACAAAATAGTATACCTTCTCTGCGGACACCCTGTACTTTAAGGGCTAGCGGAATTTCTTCTAAAAAAAACCATGATACTTACAACGTTACAGTCAATGATGGTGATCCCTATAAAGCCATGATTACTGACTTTTTCGCTCATCCATTATACAAACATGATATGCAGGAGCTGTTTTAACAAGACAGCGAAACAAGTCACAGAGCTCGTGCCACAATTAGCTTAATGAAGTAAACTTTTCTTAACCTTGTAGGCTCACATATCGGTCCCATGAACTGGGTCGCTATAAAATTTTCTGTGGGGAGATGTGTGAAATCGCTTGTCCACGCCGATATAAGACTTCTTAAGTGATCGAAAATTGTACCTCCAGATTAGAGTACGTCCAAGGCTGCTGTCCTAAACTTCTGAACATAAAATAAAGTGTCTTATTAAAGTAGAAAAAATTACACATCACTGCAACTCAAATGTATTGGAATTGTAATGTTGAGCAACAGCACAAAGTTAATTTTTCCTTCACCTGTTTCGTTTAAATCTGGCTCACTGATGTTTAGCAACATTTATAATGTTTAGCAACATTCGTTTGCTTTGCATCATTAAAAGGACATAGTTAAATTTTCTTTGAAAGGGTTTTTTAACACAAAGCTTGTTTTTAAAAAAGCAAAATAAAACAAAAAATTTAGATTAATGGCCACCTCGACGACCTCCTGACAGATGTCGATTTTTTCATTAAAGTTTTTAATAACTTTTTAGCAACATGACGCTGTTATTTCGTTATTCGCCTCAAGGATTTTGAGTTTTAAGGCTGCAATCTTTTCGATTGGCTCCGTATAGACTCTGTCCTTAACACAGCCCCACCAAAAATAATCGTGTTATATCACACGATCTGACTAACCACTTGACTGCTGATTGTCGTGAAATTTTATTTGGAATAAATTTGTCGTTTCGTGTGACATAGGGCACCGTCCTGTTGAAACCACATGTCAGTGATATCCACGTCGTCAATAGTAGGCCAAAACTGAGTTGACCGGTCCATTGACCGCTACGGCATTTACTGCCTCATTTAATAAAAAAAAAACGGCCCAATCTCGCTTCTAAACCACATAGCGCACCACACAGTGACACGTTGAGAATGCAAAGGCTTTCTCAATAATCGCTTTAGAATTCGAAAATGGATTTCGTATAAAAAAATGATTTTTTTAAAACAACCTACCGGTTGTTCCTGAAAGAATTGAGCGAATCTACTACGAAGTGAATGGTCGGTCGGCTCCAATTCCCGCTGTAATCTTGTTGGCTTCAATCTTGTAATGCTTCAAAGTCAAACCCTCACGCAAAATTCGCCATATAAGACAGCACAGCGACCAGTGACCAGGCAGCAGTGAAAAAAAACAAAGTCTTTGTTGGGAATCGAACCCACAACCCCCAATCTCATAAGCTGGAAGACTGCCTACTAGCCTACAGGCGCTTCAACACTGTGGCTTACGGGTGCGATGTTTTCAGTTAAACGACACTGTCGAACATACGTTGATGTTCGCACATTTTGTATTCAGCCTGTCGTCACAAATTAAAGAACCAAATTACGATCTCAGTAGGACTATTATGTTGTCCGAAAATATCACAAATTTGACGTAATGTTACTTTAACAGAAGCGCCATTTTCATAGTGGACTTTAATTATTTTATTGCCAATTTTATGCGCAATGGAATATGTTGTAACAATTGTCAAGGCATCTACTACGAATATGATTTTACGATATGTAGCTTCAACAGGACCATCGTGTTCCTAGTGGATTTAAATTATTTTTATGCGATTTTCGAGCAAACTTGAATTCACAGTAACAATCGCCAATGTATCCATCTACTACGAATATGTCAAAAAACTAAATGTCAAAATTGTCATGTTGTGGGTGTTGCCAAATTTGTGAGATCGCCAAGACGAAACGCAAACAAATAAGCTCGATGCCCACCGCAACTGTTTTAACGGCGGCAGTAATCGAGTCCATGTCCACACTGTAGGCAGTTGGCGGCTGTGTATTTTTGAAGTAAATAACGCTCAATATTTACGTAAATACGACTGTAGCGCCATCTGCCGGGCTTGTTTGTGAATTTAAACCAAGGTGGCACCCAAACGCATGCAAAAAAAACTTTATTCATTGACAGACACACGTACAGTGGAATTATAAACATAAAGAAGATTTGTATGAGAGATACGACGCGTCTTTATCAAATCCCGCCTATATTTGCAGCAGAACTTAAAATATGTTCACTCAGCCGAAATACTAAATTCTGTTCAAATACCGGCATCAGGAGCAGAAATAATAGATTTTGAATTTGTGGTTTGTATGGAAGGTACCACGCCCCTTTGTCCAATTGGAGCGAATTGTAAATCTAAACCACCCGGGGGCGCCATCCAAACGCATACAAACAAATTTATGTAAATCGGTCCAGCCGTTTAGGAGGAGTTCAGTCACAACACATGTACAGTGGAATTGTATACACTAAGATATTATACGGTTTAAAAACTATAGTTTTACATTTTCAAAAATTTCAATCGAAATTTATCACACCCTTTATAAACGACCGTATTCAAATGGTTTGATTTCTATCACATATATTCTTAATGTTATTGTAATCAATACTTTACGAATAATATTCAAAATACTACGAAACATATTAATCAAACTTAATACTGTTTAAACCAATCAAACGATTTCTTATCGGTTATTTAATAAGTCACTTAAGGAAAAATATTTATCAAAAAATATTACCTCAATTGTGTGTGCCTGTATTTGTAGATGTGTATAAATTATTATGACTCACCTGCAAATAAATAAATAAAATACAAAAAATTAATAAGAAAATTAAAAAGGAAAAGAGTATTAATTTCACATTTGTTTAAATTTAACATGTGGCTCGCGGCTCAGCTCAGCTCAGCTATTAATAAAACTTAAAAAAAATAACAAAAAACATTATTATTGTTATCACTAAGTATCATAAGGTACCAACAACAACAACAAAAACAGAAATTCAAGAAAATAAATTTTAACAGACATTTTTGGGCTGTTTATATGACTGCAATTTTGGAGCTTACGACTTCAAAGCAATGTAGCGGAAGAGAACTTAATACTCAATTTGTTGAGCTAAAGCAAAAACATTAAAAATTTATCCGAAAGCTCACTAAATGGCATTGGTATTTGAAAGAGATATAGATAGGGCTTATCCGCGGCGCGTCTGTTTTTTACGATGCACATTTTTAACGTCCAATTTTGAATCACTTTTTCCAAAATTGTTGAGAAAGCGCTGCAAAACCTTCACTGATGGAATAGTATACACATATATGAACATGAACCCAGCACCACCAACACTCAAAGCACAACCGAAAATACACAAGGGAGATATACCAATGAGACCCATTATAAAATACAGACCTGCATCAGTATAAAACCTGGCTAAACACCTCACCGACTTTCTTAAAGAAAAGATAAATTACAAAATGCATATACGATACGTAATATACAAGATCTTAGCGCAAAACTTAAAGACATCGAGATAACCGAAAACACGCGACTCGTCTTGTGTGACATCAACGATCTTTATATCTCAACACCAACACATAAGACCCTAGATATCGACACACTAGACATTTTATACGAAAATCAATACACCATCGACATTATAGATATTGCAAAGACAGTAATAACACAGAATTACTTTAGATTCAATAACCACTTTAACAAATTACCTGATGGACTCGGTATGGGAAACCCAACTTCCGCAATCTTAATAGAAATTTTTCTGCAACATCTCGACACACTACACGTAAAAACACGAATAGAAAAACCACAAAATAACTCATTACTATAGAAACGTAGATGACACTATATGCAACCTCGAACAAGACAGACAACGCCGAACTATTTCTAGCAAACATAAACACAGTGCACAAGAACATTACATACTCAATGAAAAAAGAACAGAAGACAGAAATTTACATTATCTTGGCATCACTATAACACAAGGAATTGACTGTTTAACATTTGAAATCTATAGAAATCTAGCTACGAAAGACATTACCATCCACAACATCTCGAACAACTCAACCCAACAGAAACTAGCAGCATTTAGACATGTGTTACACAGACTTAAGATAATCCCACTTGTTATACTCCACATAAGTATAACAAAGAACTCGACACAATTTACATCATAGCTAAAAATAATGGCTACAAAGCCACTACCATCAATAAACTTCTTAGAAAATATAACACTAGAAATAGAAATAAAGCAGACAAAAAGACCATCGATACAACACGACGGCACACACCTTTACTTATACAAGATCAGAAATATACAATATAACTAACCCTTTGTCACAAAGAAGGTTTACGCACGGGGCATTAATAACCCACTACTACCGACAAACTTCCTAGAAAATATAACACTAGAAATAGAAATAAAGCAGACAAAAAGACCATCGATACAACACGACGGCACACACCTTTACTTATACAGGATCAGAAATATACAATATAACTAACCCTTTATCACAAAGACGGTTTACTCACGGGGCATTCAAAACCGACAACACTCTGAGACATAATCTCAGGACAACGACAGAAACAACTGACATATTTAATTCCGGCGGAGTATACAGACTTACTTGTACCTGCCAATATACTTATAAAGGGCAAACTGGACGCACATTTAAAACAAGATTTACAAATACACATACGCTCATACAAACGTAAAAGAGAAGAAATCAACTTTGCATTACACCTTGACGCTCACGGACATACACCAAGGGAAATAGATGTATATATGACATTACTACATCCTAGCGAAAAGGGAGCAAACTAGATGTTCTTCAAAAAATGGAAATCTACAAAAACAAAACTGTTAACAGTGACATTATAAACACAATCTCAGACACAATTTTCACACCACTAAAACACCCTCAGACGGACACACGTACCTATTTAATAATATAAGTGCCAGCATTCTACCTACGTGGGTAGATACGACCTTAACAATAGAACGCGAACGCTGACTCACCAGTGCGAATTGGATCATGATATCGCAGCTTATTATAACTCAGAACACGACGGCATTCATACTCACTAGACCTGGACCATTCATTGTGTTTACTGTGAATGTCCGACCCACAAACTCCAACGAGGGCCTCGAAACACACAGCTACCACGATACTCCCAAAGGGCCAACCTCAATAATCAGTCAGAGAACAGCTAAAAGGCTAAAACGACAAATAGCTGAACTGGGGGGCTTCACTGATTCCCGTGGAAATATAGTGGATTGTCCATTTGGCTCCTGCTAGCTTTTTAGGGGACTGGGCTCCCTTTTACCCCCGAAGACACATCTAATGACGGTTGATTTCATCAAAACATATCAATATGTCACCGGGGGGATATAATCGTAATAAAGTTTAACGTCAGTTCTTTGCCGTGTAATCTTATTATAACAATGGCCTTAGCAGTGATTGAATACCATGGGTCTACCCATATCGCCGAGGCGTATAACACATTCCGGCAATTTTAGAAGTACAGCAAGCACACTCACTCCTTACTTGAGTACCGGAAACTATCTAAACTTCTTTCCCGCTATAATAGCGACATTCTGTGGAGAACGCAACGGTACATCGAATATGAAACAGCTGCGGTTGGAGTTTAAGCTACAGTCGTAGCCCAATGGGCTCCCAGTTCCTGAGGTATCATTTGGTAAGACAGTTTTAGGCTGCTTCTAGACTAGGCGACTGGTGTCGCCTATTAACCCTAGAAGAAACTACAACGTATGCAGGTGAACACCAAGACTGCAAGGGGGACCTTTAAATTTGATACAGGTATGTGATATAATTAGCATCAACACCTGGCCACGAGGCCTTAGTCTGATAGTGGTCTTACCACTCGATGTATACATAGCGTCCACTTGCGCCGTAAGATGCATACACTACTAGGCGCATATATGCCTTAATCCAAATTGTCGACTGTACGGTAGAAGGACCGTGGCCCCACTCCTTGCTGAAGAGCTGGAGACTATCCAACTACTAGTCCTGTTGCATGCACAAGCTAGGACTTTGGATGTAATTTTCTACCTAATATCTTTTTCTTCAAAGCCCAATTACAGCACAAACTCCGTGTTGGTCCTCGAGGAGCCTAACCTACAACCAGAGCAGGGCCGTACCCCTGCGGGTGAATATCTCAAAAAACACACACATACATAACTAGGTGGAACAATTCCACGAAAGGTAGGTGGACATACAAGCTAATCCCGGATATCCTCTTGTGGATATGGCGACCGAGACGAATCTGTGGTTACCACAGTTTTTATTTGGTTATAGAATCTATCGTCAACACCTCCACAAGTGTCGGCACGATAGCCGGTCCCTTTGCCCAGCATGTCTTTATGTGACCGAATATGCGGAACACGCAGTTTTTTAATGGACTCTTCTCAGAAAAAAGACAGTTGGTAAATTTACCAATCCCGAGGAGGGCCTTACTTATTGCATGACAGCTTCGGAGGGGAAAGTAGGGAAATTGTTTCATTTGTGATAGCTGTTCAGGAACATCTATGAAGAAGGGCCCATGAGGCCGTCTCCTTGAATATAGCATAATTATTGCTAACCAGCCCCGCGAAGTAGTACATAACGCCAGTCCCGTGGGGAGAGTGCTTGAAGTATGCGCCATGTGACTTTCGTACATAAGCGCTTCCCGTAATCAAGCAGTCGAGTGCGAATCGCACATGTTGTTAGCCTGTGATAATATCTTAGGAAGATTTCCACTTCCTTAGTGCGACCAGAAAAAAGCACACACACACATACATGCACACATACACGCATACATACATACACACATACATACATTCATACATACATACATACACGCATACATACATACATACACACATACATACATACATACACGCATACATACATACATACACGCATACATACATACATACATACGTCCACACATTCATACATACATACGTCCACACATTCATACATACATACACACTTTTAACTAGCCTTTAAAACAGTGTTCGAAAAAAGCAGTACGCTAGCATGACATAGTGGTTTTAGAAAATGAACACAAAGGTTTAACTTGTTTTTAGCGTTTGTATATATGTATGCGAGCAGCATAGCGTACACCACGATTCTTGGCTGATGAACACAAACAATAAAATAACGTACTAATTTTTTTTTAGCGCACTTTAGTGAACTTTTTAAAATCTACACAAAAGTTCACTAAAAATTTACGCTAAAGATAATTAAAAAAATACAATAAAGAAAACAACGCAATCACTAAAAAGTAGGTTTAACGACACTAAAAATACTTTAAAGAACACGACGCAACAAACATTTAAAGTTCACTACGTTAACTGTTAAAGATCAGTACACATACATAAAAAGTCCACTAAGATACGATAAAGAAAAGACCACTACGTTATTTTAGTGTCTGTGTTCATCAACCATGAATCGTTGTGTACGCTATTTTATTTGCGTGCGCATACACAAACGCCAAAAAACAAGTGTTTGAGCATTTTGTTTTACTTCGGAAAAAATGTGTTTGCGTACTGATTTCAAAAACTACAGTACAGAACACTAACGTAGCGTACTTTAGTGTTTTTTTACGAACACTGCATTAAACGGTGTTCGTAATGGCAAACTGTGTGTAAAAAACTAGATATTAGAACGACTTAATTCATTCAAAATCTTTTAGGGTACCCCCAAAAAGTCTCTCCTTCTAAAGTCACAGCATTATTCTGAGATTCGTTTCTTGTTGTTGTTATTGATTTTTCCTTAATTTTTATATGCTTCACCTACAGAGCCTAGATAAGCGGAACTTGAAATTCATGATTCTTTTATTATAAGAATTTTGGTTATACACTGTGCAACAACACAAATGACAGAAACGACAAAGTATAAACATGGCTTAATATCAAAAAAAAAAGAAAAAAGAAGAAGCAAACAGGAGAAAAAACTACAACAAAATTTTAAAATTCTTTTTTACATTCACTTTCCTTCTTTTCCAACATTCTGCACAAAACATTAATTTTAATTTCATTGAAACGAGAAAACAATTTCGTCGAAGAAAAAACTTTGGAAACATGCAGTGTTGTCGTGGCATAAAAATTTATGATGCAGAATGTTGCACAAGTGGGTAAAAGAGAATCTATAAAAATTGACATCGCTCGCATTAAAAAAATTTCAATTTTATCACGATTTTTACAGTTGAATAAATCAATTGATTGATTTCTCAGGTGTGCTAACGCAGACAAGCTTTTGTTTTTTCTTTGTTTTTGTTACTTGTTTTATGAATAAATTTGGTTGCAAAAACAGAAAAGCTATCGGTTGCTGGAATAACCGCAAAATTAAGTTGAGCGTAAAGGTATAAAAAATAATAACAAAAAGTTGTCCAACAACAACAACAAAAACAAAAACCATGTTCAATTTGCAAAAAAGAACACAAAAAATTCTTTTAATTTTATTAGAGAGAACAACACATGGCTTTAAAATTAAACATTAATATGGCCACCTCGGCTTTGCAATGTCAGGAATACATTAACAATTTTGGCCTTCACGCCATGCCATCAAATGCTAATTTATCAACATCCAAAGGAAATAGTCAGGAGGTATTAAATAACAAGATTTTATAAGTCTATTGACCTCAAATTATCGAAATCAATTAATCCCAAAGTTTTGAATTCATTGAAGAACCCCACATTTGATACGTGTAGTGCCATCCTCTTAAAAACCACATCTAATCCGAATCATAAATTTTTTCAAAATAAATCACTGATCATGGTGGGGTAAGGATCTTTAAAAAGACTTCAGTTTAATGTTTTTAATGAAGTTGCTATTGTAGCGCTGCTGTTGGTACTAAATTTTTTGATCAATTTTGATGAATGTACAGTCCTGCTCAAACCATATTTAGGTCGGATCAATGTCAACGATATTTTTAAACTAGGAAATTACCGTATCATAAATACGGTAGCAATTTTAAAAAATATTTCAGTTTTGTAGTGAACAGTGTTGCCATTGTAGCGCTGAGGGTACTAAATTTTGATGATTCTTTTTTTATCTTTCACAATTCAACTTGGAAAATATTAAATCCGTTCCAAATATGAGACTAAATGTGTATTGAAATTTTGCGTAAAAATGATTAATAAATTTAAAAGAAAAATAACAGTGGTAACACTTTTTTTACAGACATCAAAAATTTATTCAAAAGTTTCTGCCTAAAGGAAAGTTATAGAGAAAGTTTCTTGTTCGCAATAACATAAATTTCGTACAACAGTGACACACAAATAATCAATCATATATCATGATTAAATCGCCAATTTTGGTTTTCAAGCCGTCAGCTGATACAGTTTGTACAAAGGATATCATCAAGAAGTGTTAAATAACAACATTTCGGAGAGAAATTGCCTCAACTTATCGAAATTAATTAAAAATAAAATTTGTGATGGCGGTTTGTCATTCTTTTCAAACCAAATAGAGGTCGGATTAATGTCATTGATCACAGTGCAGTAACAAAAAGACTTCAGTTTCATATTGCACAACGTTGCCATTGTGGCGTTTTGATAATTTTTTTTTTCAAAACGGTGTTGTCATTGTAGCATTGAGGATATTTCAATATTCAACTTAGAAAATATTAAATCTTTTTCACAGACATGAGTCTAAATTTGTATTGAAATTTTGCATAAAAATTATTATGGATTTTTAAGTATAAATTTTTCAAAGAAAAAAATCAATGGTAACACTGTTTGTTAAAGATACCAAAAATGTATACAAAAGTTTTTGTTTTTGTTCATTCCACCTAAAAAAAGTTATATAATGTTTTTTGTATGCAACCACAGAAATGTCATTTAACAGTGACACACAAATCACCAATCAACAATTTGGGCTTCAAGACCAGTTGCAGTTTATCAATATTTTGACCCCCACCCAAAGGAATTAGTCAAGAGGTGTGAAACAACAAGATTTTAGATCTCAAATTGTCGAAATTAATTAATAATAAAATTTCGTTTTTAATTAGTGATTGGCTGTGATCGCCATTTGACACGTGTAGTTGCTATCCTGTTCAAACCATATTTCGGCCGGATCAATGTCAATGATATTTTTAAAAACAAAAATATTAATATTACCATAACGCGTTAGCCATCTTTAAAACTTTCAATTTCAGTATTGCAGTGAAGGGTGTTGCCATTGTAGCGATGAGGGTACTAAATTTTGATGACTTTTTTCTTTCAAATTTCTTTCAAAATTCAAGAGAAATCATTAAATCTGTTCCAAAGCTGAGACTAAAATCGTAATGAAATGCAGTAACAAAAAGATTTCAGTTTTATATTGCACGGCGTTGCCACTGTAGCGTTTTGGTAAAAAACGGTTAAACGGTGTTGCCATTGTAGCTTTGATGGCACTAAATTTTGATGATTTTTTTTTTCTTTCTTGCCATTTTAGCTTTTTGGTAAATTTTTTTCTTTAAAAACGGCGTTGCCGTTGTAGCAAAATTTTTATGATAGCTTCTCTTTCAATATTCATTCATTATATTGGACAAATATTGAGATGATACTAAATTACTAAACTAAATTTAAATTTTGCATAAAAATTATTCATGAATTTTAAAGTATAAATTTTTCGAAGAAAAAAAATAAGTGGCAACACTGTTATATATTTTTCTTCTTCATTCTGCTTTAAAAAAATACAATAGAAACTTTTTTGTACACAACAACCAAACTTTTGTCCAACAGTGCTACACAAAAAAACCGGTCAAAGATCAGGATTGCAACAACAACTTTTGATTTCAAGACGTCAGTCGTTGCATTTTGTCAGCATTTTGTACATCGAAAGGAATTAGTCAAGAGGTGTGAAATATAACAAGTTTCCGGAGACTAATTGATCTCAAATTATCGAAATTGGTTAGGTGTAATATTTCGATTTCAATGAGCAAATGTTTGTTATCGCCATTTGACACATGTAGTGCTAACCTGTTCAAACCAAATAGAGGCCGGATCAATGTCAAAGATATTTTTTAACAAAAATCCGCTGATCATAGTGCATTAAGAAAAAGACTTCAGTTTTACTTTGCACGGCGTTGCCATTGTAGCGTTTTGGTAATTATTTTTTTTTTCAAAACGACGTTGCCATTGTAGCGCTGAGGGTACTAAATTTGGTGATTTTTTTCTCTCTTTTAAAATTCAAATTAGACAAAATTAAGATGAGACTAAATTTATATTGAAATTTGACATAAAAATTATAAATGGATTTTAAAGTAAACATTTCTCGAAGATGAAAAAAAAATTGGTGGTAACACAGTTTATTACAGACATCACAAATATTTTCAATCTGCCTTAAATAATGCTACAGAGACTTTCTTGTACGCAACAAACTAAATTTCGGTCGTTGTGTCAATAGTGATACACAAATGAGTGGTCACATTAACGTCACTGTTCTAGTTGACATGTTAATGTAAAAATAATTCTGAAATAATGCAGGAGCTGCCTAAATTTCACAGCTTTTCTACCGAGATTTGCAAGGAAAAATAAAACTTAATATTCAGTTTGTAGCGCAACAGATAGAATTTGGCACGCATTTCAATTCATTTCTATTTTTCTTAAATTCTTAGAGATTTTCGTTTTGTAAAAACGACAACAACGCGCATAAGAAGCGATTACACAAGAAAGCTTAAAATGCCCATAATTTAATTTATGCAAAAGAAGCAAAAATAAAAATCTATTTTTGTATCTAATGCACTTTTAGGCCAAATTTATTTGGATCTTCTTGCTTTCGTTTTTGTCCACTTAATTGAAATGTTGTTGCTTTTGTTGTTTTTGTTGTTTTTTTATAATGGCGGACTAAAGAACATTTTTGTTGGTTTAATTTATTTTTAGCAGCCAATTTTTCTTTCTTTCTAAGTTTTCGTTACAAATTTTATTGCAGGCAACATTGCACACATGATGTTGCACACAGTGTTTAGAAGACAGACACACGTTTTTCTTTTTTTTTTTTTGAGTTTTGCCACAGTCGTGTAACTAAACGTCAATCGAATTGCCCAACATTGCAAATGGTTTTTATGTTCGCTTGCAAGATCATTCGTGTGCCATCCGTCAAAAAAAATATTGTGTTGACTCTTCTGGTTCTATTTTTTATTTTCCCTTGTTTTTTTTTTTATCATTCTGAGGCGTAAACGAAATAAACAACAGCGAAAAAAAAAAAAAAAACATACTGACTGACAGAGTGACAGAGTGATTTTTCTTTCTAACAAAGATGTTGCCTAACTTTACGAAATTGTTGCATTTTTCTTGTTTTTAATGCAGACAACAACTTATTGAAAAACCATTAAAGAAGAAGAAGAAAAATTATAGTTGCTGGAAGGCTTCTTCTTCTTCTTTTCTTATTATCCAAATTAAATTAGAAGAAATTTCGTGGTAGCTGTTATTACATGCAACAAGAAACTTTGACAAGTTGCCAGCAGTCAATGAAATGATTCAAAAATGTTCGCAATTGGCGGCCCGAAAAAATGTGTCTCTTCTTCTTATATAAATAAATTAAGATAAGTAAAAACAAATAGCGGTTACTAATAGGATCAATCGATAAACAGTTAACGATGCTGAGAGCAATAGCAACAACTGGTTAATCTAACCGCCATTCTTTTCTCTCCAGAGTTACCTTCCATAAATCTAGACTATCTATCACTAGAAAACAGATTAAGAAACAACAAATATAAAATATAAACGAAATAACGCTCTTGTTAACATTTTGACAGAAGTTAACTTACAGTTATACCTGTTAACAGCATCAGTGTTGCCATTTCCACAAAAAGGTGGAAATGTCACAGACTTACTGGCTCGCTCTACTATAAAAAATCAAAGAAGTTCAAATAATGAGACAGTTACATATGCCAAATGACACAACCAGTGTTGCCATTTCCATAGAATATTTAAAATGTCATGGAGTTATTGACTCGCCCTAGTAGATAATGGATGTTTTGTTTTTTTGTACAGTTAAAAATCACAAAACAAAAAATTCATTTATTTTTTTTTAAGACTTTCATTCGAATAATTAAAAAATTATTCGTTTAATTAGTTCGAATAAGTATTCGTTCCAAAAAATTCCTAAAAGAGTTGCTTAGTTATTGCATGAAAACGTGTTTTTTTTTTCTTTATAGAGTTCTTTAATTAAGTTATACTTATTTGTCTTGATAACATAGCAACAGAGAAAACTGCAAAATACTGAAGATAAACGGTTTTAGTTGCGTCGGTGTTAATCGAATAAAACAGTTTTTGTTTAATTTAAACTACCATTATATATTGAATAATTTTAGTTGACGAAATTCAACTACAAAAAATATTGGCATTGAAGAAAAACAGACATTGAGTTAATTGATTTCTAATCGAATAAAAAATAATTATTCGAATATTCGAAAAAATTATTCGTGATGAAAAGTTTATAAATTATTGATTTATTTTTAATATTAACACTAGCTTATAGGTTTTTCTTTTGTCAATGAAAACTAAAATTATTCGATTAATTGATTATTAAAGAATAAAATATATTTAATTATTTAATTCATATTTGCAGCACGAAAAAGACGAAATTAAAAAAAAAAAAATACATCAAAAGCTAAAATTTATTCGATTAATCGATTACTCAGGAATGAAAATTTATTTAATTAATATTTGCAGCATGAAAAAAACACAATATTAGTCAAAAAAAAACGTCTACTAAAGTTTTAAAAGCTTAAAACCGAACAAAAATTACTTATTCGAAAAAAAAAATTAATGAGAAAAGTTTATAAATTATTGATTTTTTCGATTTTTTCTATATTAATGAGACTAACTTTGTTTTTCTTTTATCAATAAAAGCTAAAATTTATTCGATTAATCGGTTAGTTAAAAATGAAAATTTAAAAAGATTTATATTTGCAACATGAAAAAAATAATAATAAATAAAATACGTTTACTAAAGTTTTAAGAGCTTATACCCGAACTAAAATTAATTATTCGATTATTTGAAAAAAATTATTCGTAATAAAAAATTTTTTAATTATTAATTTTTTTTTGATATTAACGCTAGTCTCTAGGTTTTTCTTTTGTCAATAAAAACTAAAACTTATTTGATTAATCGATTAGTTAAAAATTAAAATTTAAAAAAAAATTGAAGAAATAAATCTTTCGCATGAGATTATATTTTTATTGAATTCTAGGATTGATAAAATTGTCGAACGAATTATTAGTATTTATATACGTACGAGCAGTCTATAGATTTTTATTTTGACAATAAAAACAAAAATGTATTCGATTAATCGATATTTAATTTATATTTGCAGCACGAAAAGAAGAACTAAATTAATAAAAATAATACGTCCATCAAAGTTTTAATAACTTCTAACCGAACTAAAATTAATTATTCGATTATTCGAAAAAATTATTCGTAATGAAAAATTTATAAATTTCTGATTTTTTTAATATAAACGCTAGTCTCTAGGTTTTTCTTTTGTTAAAAAAAACTAAAATTTTAATCGATTAAACGATTACTTAAAAATGAAAATTTATTTCATATTTGCAGCACGAAAAAAAACAAAATCAATAAAGATTATACGTCTATCAAAGTTTTAAGAGCTTCTAACCGAAGAACTAAAATTAATTATTCGATTAGTCGAAAAAATTATTCGTAATAAAAAAGTTTTCTTTTGTCAACAAAAACTAAAATTTATTCGATTAATCGATTACTTAAAAATGAGAATTTAAAAAAAACAATTAGAGAAAAAAATCTTAAGCATATCCTTATATTTTTATTGAATTTCAGTATTGAAAAAAAATTTGAAGGAATAAATTTTATTTAAATACATATACGAGGTGTCAACTAAAAATTTACACAATATTAGGAAAAGAAAATTTAGGTTTTCCTAATTTATTGAGTTTATTTTACTGAGTTCTTATTTTAAGTGAACCGTTTTTAATTATCTACAAAAAAAATAGTTATTTTAGAAAAGCTATTAGCATAAATGCAACTCTTTTATAGCCGAATATTTTTCATTTTTTTTTTAAATCGATAGTTTCTAAAATTTTGCACAACACCAAATTAACTTAAAACAAAAAGCAAATAATTTATCAATGTTTAATGTTTATAATGCATTAAAATCTGGTAAATTTTGTTTTATATTTCCGTCATGTTTAACAATGATGCGCCTATTTGTCTGTCTATACGACACATAACAACAACAACAGTATACATAAATAAAAATCAACAGCAACATGATAATTTCTTATTATTGTGATTGTATCTTCTGCTGACTGATTTTTTTTATATAGAATTAAACATAACGCAGAATTCGTAGTTTATGTTAAATTGTATTATTTAAACTATTTTGTTATTGTTATTGTTTACTCTTGAGTTTATTTACAACAAAATCTTGTTTATTTTACTTGCTGTTTGTAATTATTTATTTATTTATTTGTTGAATTTTGTGCTGCGAGATGATCGGTTATAATATTGTAATTGTGGAAATCGAGTAATTTTATAAGAAAACATAAACTGGCATTAACCTTGTTTTGATTTCATAATAAATTTAAATAATAAAAAAAATAATTCAATGGAAATTATCTAAATAAAATTTTAATAATTTTTTTATAGTTGTTTTTTGTTTTGTTTTGTTTTTGTACAGGGTGTCTGTCGGGAATGTATACTATTTCGTTTGCTTATAATTTTTTGATTAAATGAAAGAGAACGGATGTTATATTGATAACTGTTTTATTTAATGTCGATTTTATAAATGTCCGTCCGCCTCTGTCAGCCTCACAACTAAGAGCATTGTTGAGCACATTTTTCATTATATTCTTACACATTTCACGCGGTATTTCATTACTTCACATCACAAAAATTTTGGTTGAGTTGCCCAAGCGTTTCTAGTTCGTTTGCATGCACCCCACCAAAAAAAGGCTGGAGTCGTCAAATCAAATCACGCCGCTGTGGAGGCCATTCAACATCACTATTTCTTGAAATAACTTGTTCCTTTGTAACCCAGGCTGTACGCAATGTAGCACCGTCTTGTTGATACCACATGTTAATTAACACCAAAGCATGCACGTGACTCAAAACCGACTATTCTGTTTATTCACATAAGCATTCAAATGAATATGTGCCTCGTCACTCATCATGATTTTTTCATGAAAATCGAAGTTGTCATAAGCGAGCTGTAACATCCTATTGGCACATGTAATGGGCCCCGTAAACGGTCTTGTGGACACAGCTCTTCTGTCACCTAAATCTTTTAAGGAAACAAATACAAATCCTTTTGCAAAACTATGGCCAGAGTTGTTCTTTGAAGACCAAGCTTCTGAGCACGGCGTCGAATTGAGGTTGATGGATTGTTTTGAACACTTTCTTGAGCAGCATTAATATTTTGAGCTGATCTGTTTAGCCATGAAGCTCACTGTTGCTTAAATGGATGCTTTAATAACTAAAACTTGAGTGATGTTACTCCTCAAGTACAGACAGAAAGCCTGATTGTTAATTTGTGCTTTATGAGCTGGTGGGGGAATTGCCGGTGTATCCGTAACTCTTTAAGAACAACGCTGATCAGAACGTTACAGTTTATGATGATCTCTATAGCGACTAGATTGCTGATTTCAGCAAGGCTGCTTAACATGTCGCACAGCTTATGCCACAATTGATTTATTGAAAGAAACGTTTGGTAACTAACATAACTTTACGTTTCGGAAATTAAACTGTCTGTCAATGGATTAAATGTCAGAAATTGAGCTGTCATTCTTTAGCATTTATTTAGTAAAAAGTTGGGAAATTTTATGGTGAACGTATTACTTTGTAAAATTCGAACAGCTTTCCCTCCTTCTAACACCGCTGTGCTCCTTCTGAGACCGCTGTGCGTAATTTAATTTAATAATCTTTAGTAGTGAAGCTCATTTTCAATTAGACGGTTTTTGAAAGTCCATTACATCCAAAGAAAGTGGCTGTAAGATGCAGTTCGTGTTCGAAGGCATCGAAAATGAGCAAGGAAACACCGTCAGCGTGATCATTTACGCTAGCGAACCACAATAATTTTTTGTGGCTGCAATTAAGTGCCCCTGTAGGCTAGTAAGTACTGTACTACTTTATAAGAATGGAGGTTGTGGGTTCGATTCCCAACAAAGGCCTTGGTTTTTTTTTTCACTACAAAAATAAAAATTGACTGTCGGTGGGGCTGCTCAGTGGTGAAGGTATGGTCACTTGGCACTGTTGCTGTCTTATACCACAGTTAATTTCCGTAACTGTCCTTCCACTTTCACCACCTATTTCTTCTCTTCTCTATCCCTTTCCTAAAGAATGTAGCACGGTACTTGACTAAATAGGCATCGATGCCTGAATTGCTACTTCTCTTAAAACAAAAAAAAAAAAACGAAAAAAGAATATTGAAATCAGTGACCTTTGGTTTTAGCGACACGGCGCCATAAGCCTCTCCCTTATTGTATGAGCAATATGCCGGTTGCGTAATTTCTCGATTTGTCGATGTGAATTGGCCACCACGTTCTTTAAAAGCGAATGTCTGTCGACATGCTAAAGATGGACATTTTGCGGACATGAGATTCCATTAATAATTCCAAAATTTCTTCTTCACATTATCATTACATCTGAATCATTAAAACTGAATTTGTCACCAAAAAAAAGTGGATGTTTTATGTCAATTAATTTCTAACCTCAAATTTGCCCAGTGTTACTATTAACAAACGCTGTTAAGGGAACGAGTACATAGACAGTCTAATTATCTAGACACAGTGCAACTGGGGGAAAAAGGGAGCCCAGTCCCCTGAAGTTAGCAGGGGTACAACTGGAAACTCCACTTTATTTCCACGGGAATCAGTGACCCGCAGAGTTCATTATTTGTCTCTTTAGACATTTAATAGTTCTCTGGCTGATTATTGAGGTTGGCCCCTATATGGGAGTATCGTGGTGGTTGTGGTTTCGCGGCCCCATAACAGTATAATGGTTATTATGGTGGCCAGGATCATTTCGCCGTTAATGACACGCTAGGTGAATGATCCAGTCCAGTGAGCATGCTAGACATGTGTTCTGGACAGGAGTTGGAAAGTCTGCAACTCTTAAGCAAGAAGTGATGATTTGCAGCCCTGCTCTGGAATCATCGAAGTTGCAACTAGAAAGTTCTGTTGCATAGAACTATAGCTTCGGCTTCCTAGGACGAGTTCCAAATTATGCAGTGGTTTGGTCCGCCATCTTATTAAGGCTTCATGGCCAGGCGCGGATGTAAATCGAATCAAACAGTTGTTTGTCTTCATGCCAAAACTTAGGGACTTTTAAGGTCCTGACGTCTGCTATTTAAAAAATATATTTAATTTTTTTCTTAAAGCAAAGACTAAAGGGATGCTTCAAACACATGTTCTTCAACACTTTTGCGTAATTGAAGCGTATTCAGAATTTAGATTTGCCCATCCATAACAACTCTTTCTCTTCATCTCTCAGCCTAATACATTTAGGCCAAATAACTACGGAATTATATACTCGTTATTAAAAACAACAAAAAAGGGAGTTTTTAAACAAATCGAAAAACGCGTCTCCAAAAATTTAACGCCATACCATCCATAATTTATTTAATTTGTAGAAAAATATTTAATATTTTTAAAATAAAAATTAAAATAATAAACAAACGAATAACTAAACAGCTTAAACTTGTTGTTTTCGATTGAGAAATGGCCACAAAGAAAGAAACATAAAATAAATATTTTTTTTTTTATTATTTTATTAGCCAACCCACTAACAATTCTAAATAAAAATAAAAGAAATAAACAATTAAAAAACTTATGAATAAATATTTTAGTTTTGTTTTGATTTTATGTTTCTTTTTTTATATGAATTGATTTTGGTTTTTTTTTTTATAGATCTGACGACAGATAAATTGTCTGATTGTCTGTTTTTTAGGAAACTTGTGGTGATTCAACAAGTCAAGTTTTTTTCTACAAATTTATTTTTAAAGTTTTATTCATTTCATTACCAACGTTTTATTGCGTTCCTTGAATACAAAACAGGAGAAAACTTAACAAAAATTGAAAATAAAGTCGAAAATTTAACAGTAATCAAGTTAATTATGTTATAACGTCGACTTATAGTCACGACAAATTTACTATCTATATTTATGATGTGATCATAGTAATTCCGACTTCCTTCCTGACGCTTTAACTCCTCCCTCTCCTTTTCTGTCTGTTTGTTTTTACCTAATTTGTGTCTCCCTCTCTGTTTGTCTCTCTTTTTCTCCCTTTTCATTCTTACCCCCTCCCACCCAAATCCTTTCACGACCATGCTCGGTATTCGTTCGTGTCCATAAGTGAATCCATTGGGTTTTCCTCCAAGACATAATAATCTGTAATTGTACGTCCATTAGGTTCTCCATTGCCCTGGTTCTGTACACCCGCGTTACATGTACGTGTTAGTGTAATGTTTGTTCCCCTGTAAAAATGTCCCAATAGTTCAAATATTGTGTCCGAAGCAGTGTTCATTTGTCCATTTATTACTCGTCCGTCAAATATTTTCCGTTTGTATATTTTCATGTTTTCCAATATTTCTAGTCTTCTTCCTTTGTGCCGCGTATGCAGCAGATTAACCGTTGTCCCTATATGTCCTGGTGTACATTTGCCGTTGAATATATGGTTCGCAAAATTTGACTCTGGAGTTGATTTCGGTTCTCGTAGTTTCCTGTTGTAGTCTCCAATGTGTTCCCTAAATCCAGTCTTAATTTCCCCTCCTGTTTGCCCGATATAACTATATTGGTATGTACAAGTTAATTTGTACACTCCTCGTCCGTCCAGTATATTTGTCTCTGTTGTTAATCTTGTCACAGATTCACGCAAACCAACTATAATTATAGTCTAGTAATATTCAAGGAAATTGCCTGTCATAGTTTGACCATAGCTTAGAAATCAACTAGTCACAGTCTAGTCACTTTCATTTGAAATCACAATAAAATCATATTACGAAATAATAGATTGATTATTCATCATATTATTATCATAGTGTTGATTTACTTAATTCATAGTCTAGGTAAAGTCAAGCCATCGTCCAGCTATTATCTTAAGCCGTAATTATAAACTCGTCATAGCCTAGGCGTAATTTAGTAGTTGGTCACATTATAATGAGATAATAGTGCCGGTTAACGGTCTCAGCGTAGTCTTGTCATAGTTAAGCCATAGCCATGTCATCAGTTAGTCATAGTCTAGTCACTTACATAGCAAAGTCACAGTCTGGTCAAAGCTTAGTCGCAAACTAGTCAACAATCATAATCATAGTCTCGTCATAGTCTAGGCGTAGTGTAGTCGTTTGTCCCACTATATTAAGGTGATAGTGTAAGTTAGGGTTTCATCGAAGTGTTGCTATAGCCTATAAACATTCTTATCACAGTTTAGCCATAGTCATTTCATCAGTTAGTCATAGTCTGCCGATGGCATGCTAATAGTCTAGTCACTTTTATAGTCAAGTCTGATCAAAGCCTCGTCACAACTTCAGTTACAGTCCTGTCATAAAGTCTAGACAAGTGGAGTTATTATATAGCCATAATCAAATCATATCAGTGTCATTTTCGTATCCTAATCTAGTTATTACGACGTAATGGGAAGGAGGCATAGCAGTGTTGTAAAATACTTGTGTTAATTTTGTCATTTAGTTATAGTCTAGTCATAGTCTAGAAATAACCTTGTCATAATTTAGTCATTTTTTAGTCATCAGTTAGTCAAAGCCTAACTATAGACATTTACAGGGTCACCGTAGTTTGGTTAGGGGGCCACCGTAGTCTTGCCTATAAATATTCTTGTCATGGTTTAGCCATAGCCATGTCATTAGATAGTCATAGTCTGATCATGATCTGACCGCATAGTTACAAATTTCGAAACCGTGAATTGGCTTCGAGGATCATGTGATTTAACGCCGCCAGGCTATTTACTGTAGATATATGTAAGGGAAGCCAATAAGCCAAATATTATTCTCCAATTGGAGAATTGAAGCAGTAACCTGATATTTGTTGCATTCAATTATAATGTTGTGCCTTTGCAAACACACCAGACATGTCAATCCCTTTCCAGATTTTTTATTTTATTAAAAAAAACTGTTAGTTTGCTATTTGAAACAAAAAAAAAAAAGATAAAAGAACTGTGGTTACGAACAAAAGTCAAGTTTTTCTTATGTGCTATTCTAATGTGTGTTCCTTCAAGTTTGTTTTATTGCGGTGATATTTGTTGTCATAGTTTGTGGTAAAGTAAAACCAACAACTTGTTGCACATTAGTGGAAAGGAAAATGGTTATAAAAATCACATTTATTTGCCATTAAAAGAAATAAACAAGAAACAAAAGCAAAAATGTGTCCCACTAAATATTACATCTACACTTACAAAAATAATATGTGTCAAAAGTTCGCATGCATAAAATAGTGGAGGGTGTTAAATAATATAATAATATGTGTATGTCTGTCTATCTGTCTCGGCTAGATACAAAAAAATAGTTGAAAATATTTTTAAAGTATAAATTAACTCGTGTTATGCTACGAGTTTATGATTATAAATTATTTTATGTAACATTTTACTTGGTGTTAACAAGCACCACATTATCGAACTTCTTTAAAGGATAATTTTTGAAGCTTAAGTAGAGGAAGGACAAATTGAGGTTAGGAAGTAAATTCAATTAAGACGTATACTTTTTTGACAATTTCAGTTTTAGTGATATCACCAAATCGTGAAATTATGCGACTGGCTTGTGGCGCCATCTTGTTGTCACTGATGTCAACATTGGCCAATTGTGGCCGCAAAAAACTGTTTGCCATTGTTTGTTCGTTTCCTCACTCATTTTCAAACAAAAATAGACCAATGATGTCTCTTGGATGAAATAGTTGTCGAGCATTGTTCTTCAAATTTGAGAGCGGCATATGCCGCAACTTTTGTTTGTTTACATAAGCGCCATCACTAGTACTGGCGTTACACTCTCAGTCGTCGTAAACGACCTTCCTTTAATGGATCTTATCAATACGGTGGCTGAGGCATCATTACGGTATTTATTTTGGCCAAAAAAAAGAATCAACAACGAGTGAGAGGCTACACTATCGCGACGCAGAGGCCATTAAATGTTTTCTCGCAATTCCAAAGGCAGTGCATTACTTCAAGAAAAATCTCTTTATAAACCGTACGACTATTTGGAAAGAACTTATGATGCGCAACGCCATGATAACCAAAAACAAATACAGTGAGCAAAACCCTGACATTTGATCGAACTGAATGTATATTTTTTTTTTGGTTTGACGCCTCTTGCCTCCTGCATTGTGACGAATGGACTTTGATTTCAATGTCATGACTATATATCCATAATTCGTTACCTGTTTCGACACTTTTAAACAAATCTGATTATAGCTTAAGTCCTTCAACATTTCCTTAGCGATTGCGATGTGATGGTTCAACAGTTTGGGAAGCCGTTTCGCTGCCGTACACTTAATGCCCAAAATTTGTGAAAACATTGTATGCAACCGGCATGCCAACATTCTCTGCAATTTCTCTAATATGGACTCGATAATTCTTAACAACAATTTCTTTCACTTTCTCAATATTTTCATTGGCTTTTAATGTGAAATATTTTCCTTCCTTCCAGGACTAGCGTCACTATTTAAACACATCTTTTCGAACCCTCTGTCAAAAGCTTGTATCACTTATAAACATTTTTCTAACTACAGTTACAATCAACATATGCGACTCAAAATATTTTAGGTGTCTTTTTCCATTCCATTTCTTAACACAAAATTTGATGCAAATGAAACATTTTCTTTCCACAGCAGGGAATGGCCGTACAAGCAAAGCACGTCTAACTGTTATGCCTTTCACAAAGAAGTTAAACTAAATAAAAGCCGACTCAACTATAAAAATATGCGTTCAAGGCAAACGCGCCAACAATAAAAAAGTCGCCAATTACGTGCTCGAGAAATTTCAAAATTCATTTTTTCTACTGAACACACCTCGTAATTGTTGGTCACAAGTGTTATGACAACCAACGTTTATGTTCACGCATCGATTTCTGCTCACGACACAGCATCCACAAAATTCACATGCAGTCACTTGTTTAAGCTTATAAACTAGCAAAAGCTTTAGCGTTCTGCAAGATTCAAAAACATGACACCGAATTGGTCTAGCAAAATGCACTGCTTCAGGAACAGCTGCAGGGTGAAAGCCATGTATACATTTTTCAAATCAAAAACATTTTTTTTTATTTTAATTAAAATTTAATTTTCTAAAATATGCTGCAGCCTTAAAAAATACAAAAAACAAGAGAACTCAGTTTGATGTGGTTTCTCAAGCTTTGTGTTCACTTCCGAGAAAAAGTCGAACTGGAAGGCTTTTAAACTGTACTCGTAGAATATGGTCAAATGCATGAGAACACTTTTGACGTGCGGTTTTCTAAAAATTGTCAGCAATCTTATGACACTGGGCAAAGTGTCTATCGACTTTAATGAATCCAAGGGCTCTCTCACCCTCAATTTTACCCCCAAATATGATCTTCAGCTCAGCTTCTACAAAAAAATCTTCTTCGATATGTTATGTTTATAGTGATATTATATATAATATACATGTGCATCTATATATCGGGTTTTTCAACAAGAAGTTTGTTTTTCAATTGTGACAACATCAACATCATGATTCTTTTGACATTTAGTTCTTTGACGTATTCGTAGTGGAAGCATTGGCAATTGTTACAATGAATTCAATTTCGCATGAGAATCGCAAAAAAATAATTAAAATCCGCTATTAAGAAAATTAAATTGGAGTCGACAGGCGCGATATAAAATGTGCGAACACCAACATGGGTTCGATCGGATCGCTCAACTAAAAACATTGCAGCCGTGAGCGACAGTGTTGAAGCAGACCCGTTCTCAACAATTGGGATTAGAGATTTGACTTTGAAGTCTTACAAGGTTCAACTGGTGCAGGAATTCAAGCTGAGCGACCATTTACGTCGCCCTAGATTCGTTTAAATCATTCAAGAACAACCGGCTGGTTTTTCTGGGGAAAAAATCAAATTTTCAGACGAAGCCCATTTTCATTTGTCTTCTAAAAATCGTAGAGCGACTGCCTTTGCATGCTCTAAATGTCACTGTATGGTATGCTATGTGGTCTAGAGGCGTGATTGGGCTGGTTTTTTCGAACATGAGGCTGGAAATGCCGTAACAGTCAATGGATCCCGCTATCGCGAGATGGTAAGAACTCGGTTTTTTTGGTCTATTATTGACGACGTGGATATCACTGAAATGTGATTTTAACAGGACGGTGCCACATGTCACACAGCCAATGAAACGATTAATTTATTGCAAACTAAATTTCCCGATTGCATAATTTCACGACAATCACCAGTTAAGTGGTCAGCCACTGGATTATTTTTTATGGGGGCTATACTAAGGAAAAGATCTATACGGAGCCAATCAAATTAATTTCAGCCTTAAAGCTCAAAATACGTAATGTGATTAACGCCATTTTGCCGAACAAAGTTATAAAAAACTTTGTTGAAAGAATCGATAACCGTCAAAGTGATGGTGGTGGCCATTTGCCAGATATCAGTTTTCATTCATAAGTAACGAATCTTTCTCCTCGTGATACAATAGAGATTACAATCATCTTAATCTAATTTTTTTTTGTTTTAATTTATTTTAGAAAACATATTTGTTGTTGAAGAACCCTTTATTATCCTTTTAACAATAAGACAACAAAGTAAATTATTCAACTCTAAGCAAATTCTAGTGAAAACAAAAATTATTTAATAAAACCTTTACGAACAAACACACTCTTTTTTCCCAATAAACTAACTAAATCTTCCCAGAAACAATCGAATAAACTAATCGCCAAATTTTCTGCAAACGAAAAAAAGAAAAATTAAATTAAATAAACAGAATAGAAGTTTTTATTACAGATTTAATTTTAGTTTATTGTTTAAAAATAAAAACCGCATTAAAACGCCTTATTTACGAATTTGAAACGAACACGATTTAAACATTTAAAAGAACATCTCCTCATCATATCTGGTGGTGAGTTTCAAATTTTCAAATTAAAACACATTTTTTTGTAGGTTGAATGTTTATTTTCCTACAGAAAAACATACGCATTTGGGTGCTAATGTGGCAAAAAATTTATTAATACTCACGAAAAAAAAATATTTTTTATGTTAGAATACAGTTTATAACCAAAAAGAGTCAGTCGACATATTTACAACAGCTGTTTTTAACATGAAAACGGAAATTTATTTCATTATGAAATGAAAAACATTTTTTTTCCAACAGATCGCCGCAATATGAAAAACTCAGACTTTATTTCTTGTCGTTCAAAGTAACCGATTTGCAAAAATTAGATTTCAACAAACGTTGCCATATTCGCTAATAAAAGCCGGCATAATTTTAATTTTAAGTGTATGTAATGTATTTTGTAGTGTATATTGTATTGTATGTCGTGTTGTATATTGTATGGCCAATTAAAATTTTTTTGTTCTATTTTCGTGCTAAATTTATACACAAATGGCCATAATGATATTTTTTCGAGTCATTGAACCTTAAGCCAATTATGAAAAAATTGTGTTACATTGTTTTTTTACTCAAACAAAAACAACAACAACAAAATCAAATAAACAAAAATGTTAACAGCAAGCGAAAAAAGCAAAAACACAATGTTAAGAACGAATTAAGTAATTAAGGCGTTCGTGCGAAAAACGACAAACGACAACAAATCTGAAGGAAATAAAATTCAAAGGCCTGAAAAATCGATGGGTAAAATGAATCGTAAGAGTCACTACACTAAAGAAATAAAACTTTAAAAATTTTTTTTGGGTATGATTTTACATCAACCCGTCAAATTTGGTTTCGGCTATTTGCCATCTTCAGTGTTCTCTCTATTAGTATACAATACTCATAGTATACTGTACTCATAGTATACTATACTCATAGTATACTATACTCATAGTATACTATACTCATAGTATACTAAACTCATAGTATACTATACTCATAGTATACTATACTCATAGTATACTATACTCATAGTATACTATACTCATAGTATACTATACTTATAGTATACTATACTCATAGTATACTATACTCATAGTATACTATACTCATAGTATACTATACTCATAGTATACTATACTCATAGTATACTATACTCATAGTATACTATACTCATAGTATACTATACTCATAGTATACCATACTCATAGTATACCATACTCATAGTATACTATACTCATAGTATACTATACTCATAGTATACTATACTCATAGTATACTATACTCATAGTATACTACACTCATAGTATACTATACTCATAGTATACTATACTCATAGTATACTATACTCATAGTATACTATACTCATAGTATACTATACTCATAGTATACTATACTCATAGTATACTATACTCATAGTATACTATACTCATAGTATACTATACTCATAGTATACTATATACATAGTATACTATACTCATAGTATACTATACTCATAGTATACTATACTCATAGTATACTATACTCATAGTATACTATACTCATAGTATACTATACTCATAGTATACTATACTCATAGTATACTATACTCATAGTATACTATACTCATAGTATACTATACTCATATTATACTATACTCATAGTATAATACTCATAGTATAATACTCATAGTATGTTATACTCATAGTAAACTATACTCATAGTATACTATACTCATAATATACTATACTCATAGTATACTATACTCATAGTATACTATACTCTTAGTATACTATACTCATAGTATACTATACTCATAGTATACTATACTCATAGTATACTATACTCATAGTATACTATACTCATAGTATACTATACTCATAGTATACTATACTCATAGTATACTATACTCATAGTATACTATACTCATAGTATACTATACTCATAGTATACTATACTCATATTATACTATACTCATAGTATACTATACTCATAGTAATATATACTCATAGTATGTTATACTCATAGTAAACTATACTCATAGTATAGAGAGAACACTGAAGATGGCAAATAGCCGAAATTGGTTTGTTCAGAAACCAAATTTGACGCAGGTTGACGTAGAATCATACCTAAATAAATTAAACCCCATCGGAGAATATACGCACATATCAAAACTTTAAAATGCTTTAAAGTAGGAGAACTTTATTTAAAGGGTATTCTCCATACCTCATCTAAAGTTTCCCACTATCGTCTCTATGTTCTATACCTTTGTTGACCTGAAATGTACTTTAATCGAAAGATAATTTTCTGGGATTGTAATTTAAGTTTGACGCAGTCTTATCTAGAAATCAAATTTGCCACGACATTCTCCAACATTCGTGGCCGTATTACGGCAATAACACGGCGAATGTTGCTCGGCAATTAATTAATCATTTCAGACTTATCTGCGTGGACTAACGGCTCGCATAACCCCGCTAAAAATAGACCAGCGGCATTGTCTCATGATCTTGTAGGCCAATTCACGGGTCCGACAAGTGAAACTATGCCGTTAGCAAACATTTCCTTTAATAATTATTAATTAATTGACACACGAAATGGTGCGCCAAAAATGAACTTTATCGCTAAATTGGGGTTTGACCTAATTTGTACATATGTGAGTTTAGGCTAAGCGGCCTAAAACCGCAGTAGTGTAAACACAGAGTGCGTACAATGCGTCTAACAAGGTCGCTACGCCGAAACGTGGGCACGAATTTGAAAAGCTACATTTCTATATGGCCTCCCCCTTGGTTAGAGGCGGAGCCAATTTTAAACTTCTTTCGTTTTGTGGGTCACTACACCCGGTTGCAGCTTAACTCCTCACTGAGCCTGCGGTCTTTTTGCGATTTAGGTTTAAGCCACAGCCACAAATTTTTTTTTGTTTCGGACCAGCACTGAGTGAATGACCCCTACACATACAATGCATTGTGCCAGTAGTAGGAAATCAGGTTATGGAGACAAGTTGTAGACATTTGTTTCGAATTTCTTCCATTGAAAGTGACAGGGAAAATCTATCTCTGGAGGGAATTCATTCCATATACGAACTGTTCCGTTAAAATAAAAATTTTCTCTGTGATGCGTAGTGCGATTCAGTGGATCAGGTGACCCTTGTCAAATCCAAACATATCAGACATCAAAATTCACAGAACAGCAAATTTTTCCTGGTGTCTTATCTAGCTGTAAGCGCAAGTTCTGCAGCAATTTTCCCTTAAAGTCTCAAGGGTCAGGAAGAGAATGACACTAAACCATAGCTGGAGAGCCAGCCCACTACATTAGCTAGAAAGGAGAATCGCAGAAAAGAACAACAACTAAAAGCTACAACGACACCAAAAGCAGCAACGAAACCATCAAAGGCAACAGGTTTGCAATGTGTGATTTGTTTTACATCTGCACCGACTATATAGTCATAATCAGATGGTAGTTAAACCACTTAGTTGATTGGACACCAACTACGCCCTAGAAGGCCTTCGGATACGTATATCCTCCAGTCACTCCTAGTAGCAATTTAGAAAGTCCGGAGTAGGCCGTGCCCTCACTCCTTGCTGAGGAGTTGGAGACTTTCCAACTCCTGGTCCAGAACGCATGAAGCTCTTATTTATTAAGAACACGCCAGCATTCATACTCACTGGACCTGAACCATTCATTGTGTTAATTTGAATGGTCCGACACACAAACTCTCACGAGGGTCCGAAACCACAACCACCACGATACTCCCATATAGGGGCCAACCTCAATAACCAGTCAGAGCACATTTTTTGTCTAAAGAGAGCAAATATTGTACTCTGGGGCAACTGATTTCCCGTGGAAATATGTGGATTGTCCAGATGACTCCTACTAGTCTTTGAGGGGCCTGGGCTCCCTTTTACCCCGAAAGTCACAAATCTAAATGGAGTAGTAGGTTCCAAAAAGACTATCATGTGCCCCCGGGGGGAACAGGTTTGCATATGCTCGCGCAGTTAACTACTACCTGCAAACGACTTACGAGCATACTCGAGAAGCCTATCTAAAAAGTCTGAATGTTACAGTATCCCGCCAAAATCACGACTGTTCACAAGCCCTAAAATGTCCATACTGCTTAAGTTCCTAATGTTGGCATTCTGGGGACAATCCTTGAAGATAGGTAGAAAAAATAAAACAAGCCTCTGTGTACAAAAATGCATTCAAAGGATCATATTCCGTCTGTAAGAAGCCGAAGCTCAAGCCAGATCGAAAGCCTGGACGTTCCCTTACGTGTTAAGGGTCACGTATGAATTTACACGTCACTCTATCCGCATCATTTTTCTACCACTTGTTCCTCCAGATAGAAACAAGACGCTCATCTAGAAGTCACCTGACCGTCCCAGATGCAACATTTACATTCTCTACATTGACGTCAGCAGACAGCCGAAAAGCGATAGCCCCCGTTTGATCTTGAAAGCGATAGCACTATGTAACATCTCCAAGTCAAGGGGGGCAAGACTGAGCAAGACCTTAGAAGGTGCTCTTCAGGGCTTGCTGAAACTGCCTGATAAATTGGCATGCAAGCGAGGATAACCACTCTCTGATAAGGCAGCGCCGTTTTTCCTGCCAGCAGCAGATATAGCAAGCCGCACATACGACAAACAGGCCGCCATACGTGATACGAATGGCACGCCTGCTTATACCCCATTCAGAATTAAGAGTACAGCTAACCTTGCCCACAACTCAGCACTCAGCTTGTCCCTTATACAGACAGGATGAACTAAAAAGTTCATCCTATGAACTAAAAAGTTCATCCTATGAACTAAAAAGTTCATCCTATGAACTAAAAAGTTCATCCTATGAACTAAAAAGTTCATTCTATACGCCATGATTATTCTCAGATATTTGACGTCATATACCTGAGACCAATGTCACCAGATTACATGCAGGCCAATTTACACAATTGGGAAGAGTTGTTCAGGCAGTAGTCTATTCATTTTGACATGCCAAACAAAACTTAACTTCAAGCACTTGACTAATGAGACATAATGGCTGCTAATTGAAACATTGTTGCCAACTTAATGTTCTATACCTCAACAAACAATACCCTATACACTCCAAATTTATTAACGTATCTATTCAAGCAAAATTCAATTTGATCATTAAACACAACTTGGGATTTTATAAGCTTTTTTTTTAAATGTTTTAAAATGCACGACAATTAAAAAGAGTGTTGCCAATTTAAAGTTCTGTACCTCTATAAAAAACATCATATACATTAGCTGCCCGCATTTATATATAAATATAAGAAAGGCTATCATAACTAAGGCTGACATAAATCACAACAAAACGTCAACCATAACGAGCCCAAAAATCTTAATCGCCCATTTGCAAACTGTAGGGTTAACAACTCATGTATAACACTCAATAAACAAATAACACCCTTCTAATAAATTGTCTTTGTTTTTTTTTGTTTTTGCTTTCTTAAGTGCGAAAAATTTTCTTATTTTTTGTTGTTTGCTTTTCAATTCTATTCCTGCCACTTATTAACAGGCATGAGTCTATGAAAATGGTACGGTGGCCTGGCCAAAAAATGTTAAAACAATAAACAAGTGTTTGTTTTTTTTTTGTTATCCTCTCCCTTTTGTTCTTTTTTGTATTTAAAATTAAAAGCATGTTCAATTCACCAAAAATGTGTGTAAAAGATGGTCATTGACTTTTATGATTGAAATCATCAATAAATTATAAGAGGAACAATTATCAAACTGAAAACAAATTGAATCAATTGTCTGTCTGTCTGTCTGTCTGTCTGTCTGTCTGTCTGTCTGTCTGAATTTGCGAATTGTGTTTTGTTTTTTCGTTTCGTTTGAAAAGCCAAGCAAAGTTATAATTTAGAAAAGTTGTATCGAAAAGAAAAACAAAAATATTTCTGCAATCGAATTTTCGAAACCGTCTTCTTTAAAATAAAACAATTTGGAAGTGCTATTTTCGGTTTATATTCCCTTCACCAAAATAATTGTAGGATTATTTTCTTAAATATAAATTTTTTTGACGGTTTGAGTCTGTTCTTCACACACTGTAAGCACGTTTGAACTCATTTTTGGCCATACCCTTTAACCTTTCAAACTCCTCCCGCCCCCGCGATTTCTTAGACCCAGTTATCGTCAAATATATCCACTGAGAATCATTTACATTCTCCCCAATATTTCTGTTATGGCAATAAAACTGAAAATGCCACAAATTAAACTGTCTGCCAGTATAGTATCCACTGAATGGACAACTGCTATCTATGTGATCTAAGCTTCTTTCATTAATTAATATTTTGATAAAATATCGATCGTTGAGTCAAATTCCCCTTTCCTTGACAATCTACAATTTTTTTACGGAATTTTTGGATTTTTAAAGATATTTCAATTTTTATAAAAATAAAACTAGCAAACACGGCGAACTCCGTTTCGCCACCAGATGGCTCCATTTTTTGTAACATTTCGTTTTGGGAATTAAAAGCTGAAGAAAAATTATTTTTTTCTTGTTTTATAGTTGAAAGGGAAAAATTTTATTTCTTTGCACAACAGTAATGAATTCATTGCGATAACAAAAATGAAGTGGAATTCAGTTGAACTTCTCTAAGTAAAAAATGAATGTGAATCCGTTGCATTACACGTGTCCGCAAATTATCCGTTTCATTGAAGTGCTCTTTGGTAAACCACATTTTTCGTTTTTTGGTCTGACGTTAACACAAACAAAGCGGATAGTTTCCCAACTCGTGAACACGCAACGTATAGCTGCCCATGTGAAAAACAATGATTTTCTAAATCTATTCCGCAAACACTAAGCGATTGGCCTTGTGACCGGAAATTGCAATCGTTTGAAGTCAAACGGAAGACCAGTTGGAATCATTGGTATTCGTGGAATACATTAAATATTACCTGCGTACTTTTCGTTAATAATGGTTGCCTCAATCAAATTCGGCATAAGTCTTTTCACCGCAAGTCGAGTACCGTTGCAAAGTCGCGGTAGATTCAAATTACGCAATATCATAATAAATGAACCAACTTTGAGTTGCCACTTATGTGTTGGTTATCCTGGTAACTCCAGAGAGTTCAAAAACTCCGTTGGATAATTTACTGCATCATCGGGATTTGTTATGAAATCAACTGATTTCTATGTCACCAAATTGCCATCGATTTTTGATGGAATGGTGAAATTCAGTGCATGTACAACATCATTATTCTTTGCGGCGAGAATTGCTCGTTGACTTAACCAAGCATAATTCTCATAATTCTCACTAATGTTTGGGAAAACATTTTCAATAAGAGCTAATTGAGAGTCTACAAATTGGCAAAAGTCGTTGGTAAGAGTAATTAATCCAGCTGTCGCATCAACTGGGACTTTTCTATTTCCAACAGCTGACAATTGTTCAGCACTTTGATCATTTTGAAGTTGAACTCTCATTTTAGTGGTTAGCGATAATGTTTTTACGTTATTCCTTCAGGCATGCATTCAATTCATCTGCAGGCGTTGCACATGGAATCACGGGCAACGTCTGCCTGAAATCGCCTGCCAACGAATATGTAAATACACTTGTAGCTGGCTTGCATGTCTTGTGCGGCGGCCGGCGGACTAGGGACGGACTGATGAATTTAACCTCAAATGCACGGTACACATAATTTACACAGTTCAACTTAACACCTTAAGGACAAATGCCTGCTGTTGAAATTGAATAAAAATTTGCACAAAACGCGTGATTGATTTGATGGTTTCCAATTGAACTGTTAGAAAACGAATAACTTTAACCTCAATTTCACGTGCGCATGAGTAGCTGCCAAACAGTGTATCACGCACCAGCGCCATCTACTTAAAATGAAACGTACTTATTTTCGTGAGGGATACTCATACACCACGTACTAGTGCCGTTGTAGTCCATGCTATGTATCAGAGATGGCGCTGTATGTGAAAAATTATTTACCCTGCTTTCCTGCTATAAACCTAACGGACCCCGATACCTTTCCAACCAATGCAAAATCGTATAAATCGGTTCGTGCGTTCTGGAGTTATAGCATCAGAAGGGAAAGATTCAATTTTTTATTAAAAATTTTTGTAAAAAGTTTTTCAACAAGAAGTTTGTTTTCTAAAACAAAATAAACCAAAAATTTAGACCTTGATCATCATTAAGCTAAAAAGCCAACATACCTTGTGTAGCACTGATCACTATTATAACTTAAAATATGACAGTCGCTATGGTCCAGGCGCTGGTTATAACTCCAAACTTCGATTATGACTCTAACTATAACTAGGGTCATGATATTAACTTTGACATTGGAATTAGGTTATGAGTACGACTATGATTATGACTTTATATTGAATTTGAATTAAAATTTTTGCTATGACTCTGATCACAAATTTAAGTATAATGGCATTGTCTATGATTTCGGAAGGTCATTATTGACTCTATCGTTAACTATAAATTGAGACTCAGTACATGACTTTATGACTGAATATGATTTAAGACTTTGCTTGTGATTACATTGATTCTTCCACTATGACTTTATAAATAGTTTTTGTCACATTGACGTAAGATATTGACTATGATTTTAGACTTTAGTTATGACTAAACTGTGGACATATTTTTGTTTACGAAGTGTGATTTTGCTATGACTTCTTAAGCTGACCTTGATATATAATTAAAATCCCCATGATTATGATTTTTAAATAAAGTCTAACTTTGTAATTAACTACAGGGTGTCCGCCAGGATGGTATACTACTTTGGTTGTTTATAATTTTTGATCAAGTGGAAGAGCATGCATCTTAAATTGAGAAATGTTTTATTTAATGTCACCAATTATGTAAGGGATACAATATCAGATAAATGTCCGTCCGCCTCTATTAGCCTCACAAATGCGAGCCCTTTTGAGCACATTTTTAATTCTCATACATTTCACCCGGTATTTCATTAATTTCATTACGACTATTTTGTTTGAGTTACTCAAGCCTTTCTGGTTCGTTTGGATAAACCTTGCTTTTCAGATATCCCCACAAAAACAAGTCCGGATCAATCAAATTAGGCGACCGAGGAGGCCAATCAACATCACCATTTCTTGAAATAACTTGCTGTGGAGAGAGAGCAGTAATTCCATTGTAATCCAGGCTGTATGTAATGTGGCACCGCCTCGTTGATACCACATGTTAATCAAGCCCAAAGAATGCAATTGTGGCTTTAAAATATTTTTCAATCATATCACAATATCACTCCCCATTCACAGTTACCATTTTACACCGTTTTCATTTTCAAAGCAGAAAGTTCCAATGATTACTCCTGACGACATTGCACACCAGACTGTCACTTTTAATAGATGCAAAGGTGACTGTTTTTTTTTTAAGAGAAGTAGCACTTCAGGCAACAATGCCTATTTAGTCAAGTACCGTGCTACATTCGTTAGAAAAGGGATAGATAAGAGATGAAACAGGTGGTGAAAATAGAAGGATAGTCGGAAATTAACTGCCGTATAAGACAACACAGCGACCAGAGACTATGCCTTCATCACTGAGCAGCCCCACCGCCAGTCAATTTTTATTTTTGTAGTGAAAAAAACCAAGGTCTTCGTTGGGAATCGAACCCACAACCACCATACTGACAAGCTTGTACACTACCTACTAGCCTACAGGTGCACCTAATTTTAAGTATTTTGAGGGTTTTCGATTCCCCAGAAGCGACTATTCTGTTTATGCACATATCCATTCAGACTAAAACGTGCCTTGTCACTCACTTTAGCTTCTCATGAAAATCGGGGTTGTCATGGGTGGGGAGGTATATCCCATTGTCATATATACGACGGCGAAAATTGTCTTGTGGAAAAAGCTCTTGTGTCAACTGAATCTTATCTGGAAACAAGTACAAATACTTGTGCAAAATTGTGGCTCACGTTGTTCTTTGAAGACCAAGCTCCTAAAAGGGGCGTTGAATTTAAGTTGATGGATTGTTTTGCACACTTTCTTATGCAGCAGTAATGTTTTCAGCCAATCTTGGAGTATGTTGTAGTCCACGCTTGTTCCTATCACCTACAGACCCTCTTCTTCGAAATCATTCACTACACGTGCGTTTTGCTGGCGCATTGTTTCTTCCAAAAATTTCACATAACTTTCCCATCGTCACGGTAAACGATGATTGATTTTGATAAAATGTTTCAACGATTAAAACACGTTGGTTTATCGAATATTTTTCCATAATAAATCGGCCGCGTGTCAAATTCACGACAGTCTTGAACTATCAAGACAAGGCGGCAAAACAAACTTTGACTAAAGCATGGTACTCTGTTCATAATTTCGTGCGAAATGCTGTCAAATCCCATATAAAAATAATTCATACGAAATAAATAAGAAATAATGTTGCTGAACTAGTACTCTGTTTATTTTTGAAAAAGTCACGAAATGTTTCTGGCAGCATGTTTTTAAATAAAAAACGTTTCAAGCAACATTTTTTTTAACTACGAAACAATATGAGCAGCACTTTTTTCGCACGGAATTGTGAGCAACAACTGTATTTTTAATTTTAAATTTGTTGTGCCAAAAAGTAAAAGTATGGAGAAAAGCGTAAATTTATTAAAAAGTGAAAAAGAAAAAAGAAAATTTAGTGACGCAGAAAAGTGTATCCTTATTTCTGCAGTAAAAAAAAAGAAAAGTTATTTGGGATAAGTCCCAAATGATATATTCTAACCGCAGTGCCGCGCAATCATCGTGGATAGATATTGCTAAAGAGATTGGAAAACCTGGTAAGGATTGAAATATATGTATGTTTGTACATACATATGTATGATCTTTTTTAATTATTATTAGATGAAGTATGTGAGCAAAGCTGGAGGAGTATTTCGAGTAGCAAACGGTATTAAAACCAAAAAAGAAAAGCATCAAAAAATCTGGTAGTGGATGCGACTTGCAGTTCTATTCAGACGAATCTCAGGATCCCTGGGAGTTTTCTGAGGATTTCACTGAGACGTCGAAATTGAGAACGTAAGTGTTATTATTCTAACTTATTGTTGCTTATTGTAGCTTTCGTAAGTGTTGCAAATTTTGATTGTAGCACCAGTTGCTCACAGCTTTTAAGCACGCCAGATCGGCAGCCTACGTAAGATATATTATCTGATTCTGAAATGCTGCCTATTACGCCACCGGAGAAAACAACAACTTATTTATATGTAAGTAGACACCAAGTCTTTATTATTCTAATTTAAAACGTAACTTTAATTAGAGTTTTACAGATTTTTATTTTAGAAAAACACAGTAGTTTCATCGAAAAACGTATATCGAAATGAAATGTGAGCAGGTGTCTCAAAAGTGGCAGATGTGATGACAACGTTGGTGGATATGGCAAAACAACAAAACCAAAATAATGTCAATGCGCCTTTCCTCAATTATACATAATTATATTAATTCCTTGTAGTTAAAATTGCCTAATGAGATTGGCGAAAATGTACGATGAAAAATTATTGTTATGCTTTACGATGCATAATAGTAATTTTTACATAGTAAAATAAGAGTTTTCAATTTTTTTTAAGACTGGCCACACAAAACAAAAGGCTGAAATAAGTATATGAATTTTTTTATAATAGCCAAAGTTTTTGTTTAAATAATAGTATATGCTTATATTATTCTTTGCAATAAAATCTATTGCCTTATGTATCCACCTTATTAAAAGTTATTTAATAAAAAAATATTTTTTTTTGTTTAAAAACAGATTTTAATTAATAAAAACAGAATTTTAATTATTTTTAAAGCCTCTTTAGTGAAATTATAAATTTTTTTATTTCGTAAACATCTTGTCTGCCGTACCGCGCAACATTAATATTAGATAAAAAGAGAGAATCAGCTGGCAACATATTGTCAAAATTTTCAAGCGAAATATGAAATGTTGCTCAACACTTTTCGCAAGTTAGAACAGAGTACTAAGCTTAAGACATTAACAACGATTGACTGTTTCTAAAGGTGCGACTATCAGCCAGCTATGGAATCAATCATAATGTAATCGTGTTACTTACAAAGAGTCCTAAAAGTCTTTGCTAGTGACTATGAAAATAACTTTGGCTATGACATTGACTAAATGACATAAGTAGACTAAGAAATTACAAATATAAAAAGCTTGGCATGCTTTAGCACACACTGTATTTCCCGTATAAGAAAGCAAAAACAAAATTTATGTTTTTTGCTGCGTAATAATCTTAACTCTTTTCGTGTGTCGTTTTTAGCATAAAAATAAAATTACAATTTTTTTTTTTTGGCAAACATCAAAATAAAATGTCCTAAACCAATAATGATGTCTATAATGAGTGGACCTTTTCAAAAAAAAAAAATAAATAAAAAATCGGAAAAAAATATAAAAAAATCGGGAAAAAAACACAAAAAAATTGGCTATCCATGTGCGTAGGCCATATGTAGCCAATAATAAAAACAACAATAAAACAACACATGTTGTTGAATTTATGCTTTTTGGGAAAAAGGCTCCACTTCTAAACCCAAAAAAAATTCTTTACAAATTAGCAACTCACCCTGACAACTTGGCCTTTGCCACCACAGTATTATAAACAAATTGTATGAGGGCAACAATACACTCAATTACAATAACAACAAAAACCATTAATACAAAATTATTCAAATGATTTGTTCATTTAACGTTTTCAACCAAAAATTAGTCCCAGACGTTTGGGACTATTTTGCAATTTTTTTCTTTTTTTTTTTTGGTTTTTTGAAAACGTGTCGAAAACATGATTTTTTTTTTAAATTTAATGCCTTTAACACTTAAACAAAAAATCATTAAAAAAAATAGTACAAAATTAATTGTTTCTCTTAAAAATTAACGTTAAAGATTCATAAACTAGCTGTACCCTGCGCGAGTTTCTACTAAGAGCAATTTAAGGAAGACATTACACAAATAAATATTGAATTCATTTTTAATCATTTTATAGATTTTGGTTCATTTCTCAAAAAAAAAATGCGACATTGCAGGGTTTCTTTCAATTCCATTTCATCTGTTGCATAAACGAAAAATTTTGAAGATTTTCCGAAGCGTCAACAAGCTACATAGAGCTGCCCATGTAAGAAGCTTGCATTCTTCAAATAATAACTTCACACACTTACAACCATTGTCCTTGTGCGTTGTTGATAGTCAATGCGAAAGTAAGTCGCACCAGTAACTGCAGGCGTTTGATTCGCATAGCATATCTGTCGATATCATTGGGTTACATGGCAACAGTACGTCTTCAAGTTTGAATTTTCCCGTCAAACTTGTCACCTCGTTAACATTGTTCATCAGTTTCTTAACTAAAAGTTTGAGCTTCGTTGTAAAGTCTTGGTGGTTTTATGTTTCGAAGAAGAAGAATAATGGGTACGCCTATTTCCAATGTAAGAACGTGCAGTGGCATGCCTTACAAATCTAGCGAATTCAAGCATTCAGTTGAATAGTTGACACCTGCCATCTTAGTTCACCACAGTATCGATGAACTTATATCGCACCCTAAATACAAAAGAGTCACAACTCAAAATTTTCCAAAACTTATTATTTCCCATAAATTAATTCAGAGTACACATCTCTAACTACTGCAAAAATTGTTTTCACATCACTAACTTCTTTAACTGGAAAAATACAGTTATGGCTATTTTCGTGTTAAATGTGTTGCTTCTGCACGATGAACTACGTTTTAAGATTTACATCTGCGCCTGGCTATGGAGCCTTAATCAGATGGTGGTCGAACCACTATGCATAAATAGGGACGTCATGCTCATCCTAGGAAGCCGAAGACTAATTCTAGCAACAGGTTTTTCCTAGTTGCATCTTTAATGATTCCAGAGCAGGGCTGCAAATCATCACTCCTTGCTGAAGAGTTTGAGGCTATCCAACACCTGTCCAGAACACATGTCTAGCATGCTCACTTGATCTGGGAACATTTCACCAGGTAGATGTTATTAAAGGTGAAATGAACCCGGCCACCATATAAAAACTGACCTGTCTGTTATGGGGCCGCGAAACCACAACCACCAAGATACTCCCATATAGGGGCCAACCTCAATAATCAGCCAGAGAACAGTTAAATGTCTAAAGAGACAAATAACGGAACTCTGGGGCTTACTGATTTCCGTGTAAATAACGTGGAGCTTCCAGTTGTACCCCTGCTGACTTCAGGGGACTAGGCTCCCTTTTTCCCCCAGTTGCACAGGTCTAAATAGTCACTCTCCACAAAGACCGATAATGTACCCCCGGGGGGTTCTGCACGATGAACTAAATAGTTTTTTGTCTCTCCTAAAAATTTTAGTATTTTGAGTTGTGACACTTTTGTATTTAGGGTGTGATATGTTGTTTCGTTTCGCCGCATTTTCCATTCTGAATGGTAAAGTCGATGGTTTTGGCCGCTAATATAACTCGCAGTCTGACTAACTGATAACTTTTGTAGTTGTGTGCAATATTTGGGAAAACCATTTACACCAATTTGTCTAAGCTTTGTTTTTGGGTTCAAATACCACCCGCACAATCAACATACGTTTTCAGTGTCACATCAACATGTTTCTCCTCGAAACCAAAAGATTTGCCAGTAGGCTGTTCACACACGACTGACAATTTAAATATTTTCGGTGATCAATGAAAATTTCCGCAGTCATTCGTAGTGTAGGATTCAACATTCTTAGACATGTCATACCTATACTTAACCTACAAATCTTTTGGATGCAAGGGGAAACATTTCGATATTCTACCGAAAACCTACGTTGATTGTGTGAATGAAATTTGAAACTAAAAATATTTGAAATTGCAGCACAGCGCCATCTATTACCCAGTTCGTTTATGATTTCTTCGATCTCCCAGAAGATTCCTGGGTACATGATGCACAACATTCTCAGATAGGTCACATCTATACTTAACTAAATCTTTTGGTTTCGATGGGAAACATGTCGATGTGATACTGAAAACGTACGTTGATTGTGCGGATGGAATTTGTACCCAAAAAGATTTGAAATTGCACCACAGCGCCATCTATTTACCAAAAATAAGTGTGAGGGAGACCAAATTGTTAACTCGTTTCACATCTAAACACATATAAATATTGAGGTTAAGATAATTTAAATTGTTATTGTATTGCGAAAAGAAAATATCGACAATTATGAATGAAAACTGTCAAATGCCCACCACGAGTACGTTAACAGATGTCGCTTCCATCATCATAGTTTTTAATCACTTTATGCGATCCTATTTCGTTAATCACATCGCGGCTGAAATCAATTCGAGTGAGTTCGTATAGACTCTGTCTCTAACACAGCCCAACATAAAATAATCCAGTGGTATAAAATCTGATGATCTGGCTGGCCACTGCTAATTGCAATTGGGAAATTAGGTTTGCAATAACTTGATCGTTTCATTAGCTGTGTGACTTGTGGCACCGTCCTGTTAAAACCACAAGTTAATAATATCCGCGCCGTCAATAATATGCCAAAATTGAGTTGTAGGTATCTCGCGATAGCGTGATCCATTGAACGTTACCCCATTTTGAGCCTCATCTGCGAAAAAACAAAAAAAAAACGCCTGCAATCACGCCAAACCCACCATGCAGTGACACGTTGAGCATGCAAAGGCTTCTTAATAATCGCTCTAGGATTTTCAGAAGCCCAAATGCGCCAATTTTGCTTGCTAACATTCTCTGACAAAAAATGGGTGAAAATGGGCTTCGTCTGAAAAAATTATTTTTTTAGAAAAATCAGCAGGTTGTTTCTGAATGAATTGAGCGAATCTACGGCGATGTGAATGGTGGGTCGGCCTTCAATTCATGTGAGACTTTTTTCCTACGCGAAATTCCCCATGTGGTGGTTTTGGATAACTCCAATTGTTGAGAGCGTCGAGGATTTGACAAATTTGGATCTGCTTCAACACTGTGGTTTACGGCTGTCAGGTTTTCAGTTGAACGACCTGGTCGAACACGTGTCGATGTTCGCACATTTTGTATCGAGCCTGTCGACTCAAATTTAACGATTAAATTCTTAATAACGGTGTCAGAAGGAATTTTAAGAAATGTAACTTTAACAGAACCACCATTTACATAGTGGAATTTAATTATTTAAATATGATTTTCATACGAAACCAAATTCATTGTAACAATTGCCAATGCATCTAATAGGAAAACGTCAAAAAGCTAAATGTCAAAACTATCATAATGTTGGTGGTGTTGCTACAATTGAAAAACAAACAAGAAGAAATGTCACGTTTGAAAAAAATATGAGTATTAAAATGGAGAACAATGGAGGACTCAAAAATAGGAATAATACACACAAGGAAAAGTATAGCATTATATATAAAGGTTCCACAAAATTAACGCAACATTTCCAACAGGGCATGTAAACAAATAAAATGTTTCGCCAACATGCCCTGCCAAGACATAAGTTTTTCGGAAACTTTGAATGGTTAAGCGCATGAGCCAAATCACAAAAAATACCTGTCGAATAAAAGAGCGAGAGAGAGAGAGAGAGAAAAAAGTTGTCTGTTTGCTCATCTACAAGAGAATTTCTTATTTAGTGCTTCTTAGTGTACATTCTCCAATATAAATAGCAAGCCCATCAGCCAACTTTTGGGAAACTGAAAAAGTAAATTCTCCTTATTGTTTTTTTTCGGACCAGCAGTCAGGGGATGACTCCTGCTCATGCAATGGATTGTAGCGGAACTAGGAAATTAGGTTATGGTGAGGAGGAAAGAGGGAGTAGTGTTTGTGGACATTCGATTTGAATTTTCCTACACTAAAAGTGAGAGGAAAGACCTCTGGAGGGAGTTTATGCCACATATGAACTGTTCTGCTCTAAAAAGAATTTTGCCTGTAATGCGTAGTGCTATTCACTGGCCAATCAACCACAAATGGATGCGCTCTCAACGAAAATCGAGTCAAACGCAAAAACCTGCGAGTTTCGGAAGCAAGTTCCTTAATTTCGTTAGAGCACTTGCCATGCTAGTAACGATTAAACAGTGAAATACAACCTACATCGCGTCAATGCTCTAAGGAATCAATAAAGTTGTACACCCTACCGTTCCCAATGAGCCATTTGGCACTTTCCTGTACGCGGTCGAGCGATTCCTTATTAATGGATCACAACTACAGTTTTTGGAGAGATTTTAAAAGGAAACTTAATTTCAAAACAAAACAAATGAGAATTACATTCCGCCTAATTGCAAATTATCCCTCGTATACTTGCAGATATTTGCAAGCATATTGTGTGATATCGAATTTAGAGTTTATTGTGTGATTGGAATATTTTTACTTCATTTCATGTCGTTTTTTTTTTGTTTTTTTTTTTTGTTTCCTTTTTGTTATTGTTTATTACATTTGTTATTGTACAGATATGACCCATATCTGAATATGAATGTGTACGTAATTTTCTATAAAGGAGTGCAAATTAAATTGCATGCAACAGCATGTTATTTATACTTTGTTGTTGCTCGGTTGGTGCTTGTACATATGGGTGTATGTAGTATATTGTAAATATTGTGTAGTAAACAAACAACTTAGTGAATGTGTGTGTGTACCCTTATGTTTTCATTTCCATTTTTTATTAAAAAAAATAACAAATAGTTGCTAAAAATAGACAATGATGACAACCGACAAATTTTTTAAAATTTAATATTTAAGCCAATATTTGTAGTTTGTGAGATCTTACAAAAGGTGTTTTTCATACAGGTGTAGAACTTTGAAATGGAATAAAATAAAAATGATTTCTAACATGAAATAAACATTTTTTGAAAAAAAATCTGCTGGCCTGCGACCGCCACTGCTGGCTCGGATGTGGTCTAAACTCGAGGTCCAATTTTCGATACCTTTTTGCAACATTTCTGGCCGCACATCAGCGAATAATGTTCTTCAAGTGATCGATCGTCTCGGACTTATTAGACTAGCGACTTCACATTTCTCCACAGAAAATAGTCAAGCGGCATTAAATCACAAGATCTTGGAGATCAACTGACGGGTACGCAAAGTGAATCTATTCGGTTACCAAACGTGTCCTTCAATAAATCAATTGTGCCATAAGATTTGCCTTCTTGTTGAAGCCAGAGCTCCTGCACATCATGTGGTTATTCATATGATATACAAAAACCTCAGTGATCATGAATCTACAGCGGTCAACATTGACTGTACCATGTTCGTTTTTAAAGAAGTTTGGGCCAATGATTCCACCAGCCTATAAAGCACACAAAACAGTCAGTTTTTCGAAATGTAACGGTATCTCAACCAACAGTTCGGAATTTCGGGAGGTAAAATGGGTTTTCCCGGCAGGCATTTAATAGCATAACGAGACGTTAGTGGAGGTGTTCCCTATGCGGGCACCTGCGATTATAGTTTCCTATCGTTGCTGGTCTCCTGTTGCCATCAGCTACCATTTACGATCACTGCCACCGTTGCTATGGCCCCATCTCTTCTCTGCTAAGATCTTACTCCCCGCTTGCTGGGAGAAACAGCAAATACAGCAACTGAATTAAAACAATAAAGAGGCAGCTGGGGGAAACAGCTGCTGTAGTTGATGTTTCTCCCTGCAGCCTCTTCGCTGCTTTTGTTGTTGTGTTGGTTCCTTTGTCCAGCTAGTGCTTTGTTAGACCCGAGTAGGTGAAGTGTTAATTGCTTATCTCCTTTTTGTTGTTTGTAATGTCTCTCGCTGTTGGCCAACCATTCGCTTGTGAGGGCAACTGCTTTTTGTTATGGTGTGTTTGCATTTAAGGCCAACCGTAACAGGCTATTTGGTTATCCTGTAGGCTAGTAGCTAGTGTACTAGCGCTTCTGTATGGGGGTTGTGGGTTCGCTGAGCTGTCTTTATACGGCAGTTTATTTCCGACTATCCTTCTACTTTCACCACCTGTTTCATCTCTTCTCTATCCCTTTCCTAAAGAATGCAGCACGGTACTTGACTAAATAGGCATTGTTGCCTGAAGTGCTACTTCTCTTAATCACTGGTAGTAAACTCGGTTGCAAAGTTCAATTTGCGGGTGGCAGGTGCCGCAGTTTCAGTGCGCTTCGAGGTGCTTCGCGATAGCTGTTATTTAAATCCACAAAGGAAGCTCTTACACTCTACGATTCATTCAAACGACAATAGGCCTTTTTGAGACAAAAATTTACAATGACAAATCGCGAGAGATGTACAAGTTCGGTGCGGAGTTGCATTACAAGCGAGTGCCTTAAAACATAGAACGGAAAGAGGAAAGAGTACTCAACAGGCTTCGCTTGTAACCAAGATAGAGGTTAGGTCCAAATGCTTGGTTTCCGATTCGCACTCACGTTTCGGCGTGGTGTTTCCATCCGGTGTAAACAGTACCATAGTTACGTATCCAACGATATGTTTGAACACACACTTATCTCAACATAACCCCCCAGGGGCACATACCTATGGTCTTTATAGAACTTCGACTATCTGGACACAGTGCAACTGGGGGAAAAAGAGAGCTCAGTCTCATGAAAACAGCAGGGGAACAACTGGAAACTCCACTTTATTTCCACAGGAATTAGTTAGCTCGCAGAGTTCCGTTATTTGTCTCTTTAGACACTTAACTGTTCTCTGGCTGATTATTGAGGTTGGCCCCTATATGGGAGTATCGTGGTGGTTGTGGTTTCGCGGCCCCATATCAGGTCTATTGTTTAATATGGTGGCCAGGATCATTTTGCCGTTAATGACACACTAAGTGAATGATCCAGTCCAGTGAGCATGCTAGACATGTGTTCTGAACAGGAGTTGGAAAGTCTCCAACTCTTAAGCAAGGAGTGATGATTTGCAGCCCTGGTCTGAAATCATCGAAGTTGCAACTAGAAAGTTCTGTTGCATAGAATTATAGCTTCGGCTTTCTAGGACGAGCATGACGTTCCAAATTATGCAGTGGTTTGGTCCACCATTTGATTAAGGCTTCATGGCCAGACGCGGATGTAAATCGAATCACACAGTTATCTCAACATACACTTGGGAATTGTCATCACTCCAAATGCGGCAGTTTCATTTATTGACGTATTTGTGATTTTGAAATAAATTTGTATGATTTGGAAGCATTGTTCAGGCATCAGTCTATTCATGTTGAAATGCCAAACCAAATTACAAATAAATCTCTTAACAGCTAACAAAACGACCCCTATAAAAAACACCCGATATAATAATTATAAATTTACATGTTCACCCAGAACTATACTTGATCAGGTTGAAGTCAGGTGAAAGCCTGTTGAAGGTCCGAAACAGTTTTTTCGTGAAAAACAATTGAGTAAGGGGCCAAAATATCAAAAGTTTCCTTTAGGATACCAGCTGGTGTATTAAGGATTTATATAAAATATTTCCATAGAGGCCTAAGAGTCGAATCGAGCTTAACTTATTCTCAAATTTTAAGTGGGCAAGAATCTGACGTTTCTTAGTATGAAAGTTGTGTTTGAGATATAATATGCCCAGTGAACCTCTTTTGGCCTGCAGTGCTAACGCTGACGTGGAATGAATCAAACCCAATATAACGATGCCCAAAATAACAACTCATATAGATGCCAAGAAATGTGTTGGTTGCTTAGAACAGCAGGATGGTGGACATGGAAGTGGTATTACTCACCTACCGAAGCAGGTTGGCCTCCAAAGCAGACAAGAGTGACGACTTCATGTGACCCTATAAGAAATAGTTAAGCGATGTCAAATAAATTGACTTTGGAGGTCAACTGACAATATTTTGCAATCCAAAAAATAACTTTAATTCCATTAGCAATTAGTAGTATTCGTCGTATCTTCCGTGCTAATGTCGTTCATATTTTTCGTGATCATAACGCATTAACGACATTCCTTTGAATGTGACTTTAGCTATAGCTTTAATTCTACTACCAGCTTCAAGTTCTTTACCTCTATAAAAAAAACACCCTTTATTTGTTTTAATATCACCTTATATTATTTAAAAGAACACCTTTTTGGTCATATTAGGCAAACATTTGATTTCTGCAGGCTTTCAATTTTCGTTTTCGACATCAATCGCAAAATTTCTTTTTCAAATTTTAATGAATATTTTGATTAATTACAAATGTTGCCACTCTTTAAAGAGAGAAAATTTATTACTTTTCTGTAGTTTCACATTTATTCCATCAAATATTTCTTCAATATGACCGTAATTTTACTCTTATAGTTAAAAATATATTCTTTTCTTTTGTTCTTACGCTGATGATACCTTAAAATGCAACTCGAAAAGAATGTCATGCCGCCTCGTATACTAAATGAATTCGTATTACAAAACATAAATTTGTAATGCTGACAGTTTTATTTTGTGTACGTCCAATATATTCGACAAATTATGAACGGAAAAAAACTGTAAAAATTAAATAAAATAATCATCTGGGAGAGAGAAAAACTAGAAGCATAGAGACTTCCTCACCATATGTGAACATATGTGTGTGTGAGTGTGTGTGTATAAGGAGTGCTGCAACATTTCAAAAATATTTGAGTTCAACAAAAACACAATTTTTTATTTTCTTAAAATGATTAGTTTTGTTTCATTAAATCCAACGAATACGATTACGGTTTTAATAGCGAGTCGTTGAAATAGCGTTTAGCGTTGTTTGATACAAAAAAATGTGAGATTAGATAATAAATTGGCTTGAAACATGTACTTTTCAGTTTTATTGCCTCTAAAGTAAAGAAGAAATATGGAAAGTACTACTGGCATATGATCTCGGACAAACGGCCACCTCAAGTATGTCAGCAGAGCTTCACTCTTTTCACAAAGTTTTGAAATACATTTTGCAACAAAATTTCCGCATTAAACCACAATAACGAGGCGGCCCATTGACATCGCTAAAAATCCCCCCCGGGGGCACATTTATCGTCTTTATAGGACGTAACAGCTATCTAGATCTGTGCAACTGGGGGAAAAATGGAGCCCAGTCCCCTGAAGACAGGCAGGGAGTCAACTGAAAGCTCCACTTTATTTCCACGGGGATCAGTGAGCCCCAGAGTTCCGCTAATTATCTCTTTAGAATTTTAGCTGTTCTCTGACTGATTATTGTGGTTGGCCCTACGGGAGTATCGTAGTGCTTGTGGTTTTGCGGCCCTCACATGAAGTTGAATATGAGGGCCAGAATCATCTCGCCTTTAATAACACCAACGGGTGAATGATCCGGATCCAGTGAGCATGCTAGTCATGTGTTCTGGACCAGGAGTTGGATAGTCTCCAGCTCTTCAGCAAGGAGTAGTGGTTTGCTACCCTGCTTTGGAACCGCTGAAATTGCAACTAGGAAAGACATGTTGCTAGATGTCTAGATGTCTTACATCTGCCAGGTGCAGATGTAAATCCTATCACGAAATGTCCACCACAAGTACGTCGGCAGACCTTCACTCTTTTCACAAAGGTTTGAAACACATTTTGCAATAAAACTTCGGCGTTAAACTATAAGAACGAGGCGGCCTTCTAACATCGCCAAGTCAGTATACTACGCGATTGTTGCTCATGCAATAACTAACTTGTTTGGGTGTCTACGTAGCTTATGGAGCCAAAGATCACTGAAGTCAACATTAGGCAATTTTGGCCACAAAAAATTAGCTATCATGGTTTGGTAGTGCAGAGAATACTCGGTAATGGCGTTTTCTTGCTCATTTTTGAAAAACCACGAGCCGATAATGCTTCGTACCCGCAAACCATTCGATCACTTTCTTTGGATGTAATGGTTTTTCGAGGACTGTTTGAGGACTGTTGTGGACCGGCTAGCTAAGAATGGGCCTAATCACTCTGAAGATAATATTGTTAAAAAAAAAAAACTTTGTTTTTGTTCAGTTTTTCAAGCAGCCAATTCAAAAAAGTTTGAGGCAAACAATGGTCGGTCGCCTTTAATTCATAAAGGAGTTGAGTTTTTGTTTTGTTTTTTCTCGGACCAGTATTCGGAAAATGATCCCTACATGTATAGGAGGATGAGGAGGAAGGAGGGAGTAGTGTTTGTAGACATTTAATTTGTACTTTCCTACATTGAAAGTGACAGGAAAGGCCTCTGGAGGGAGTTTATTCCACATACGGACTGTTCTGCTACACGAATTTTCCCTGTAATGCGTCGATGCGCTCTAAATGAAAATCGAGTTAAAGGCAAAAGCACTAACTATTGTAGTAACGATAACACAGTAAAATACATCCCACATTGCATCGAAGCTCTAGCTCTGTACGCGATCGAGCAACTCCAAAATAAACTTTCGGGCGCCGGGCCATACATGAGAGTTGTAATCCATTTTTGCACGAATATAGGTGGTTTAAATAGTACGAAGATCGAATGGAGTGAAGTATCTCTTGCACCGAAACTGAGGCACTTGAAAGCTTCTTAAGAAACTTTAAAAATGTGTTTAGTCCAGCGAACATCACACTGAATTTTTATATCAAGAACATCACGAGCGTCCGATTCCGTAATACCTACATATATCACCCATAACTGATGCAGTATCAATTCCGAACACAGATCTATGTGTAAGCATGCAACATTGCGTCTTAAGGATATTAAAATCGACTCAATTTATATGACCTAATTTCAAGATTGTCGCGAGATCATAATTGAGCATATCAATCATGTTGACTCACGTTCAACTGTTTCGGTCAATTGCCACATGAATGCGAATGGCAAATGGTGCTGTCATCTGCGAAAGAGTAAATAGAGTTGAAAGTTGGACAAAGAAGGTCATTTAGAAAAATAAGAAATAGGATAGGAGAAAGTACGGAGGTTTGCGGTATCCCAGAATTAATCTAGAACTCGTCTGATGAAATCCCATCTATAACAACAACTCGTATATTGCGATTCCTGAAAAACTCGATATTAAATCAAGAGAAATTATCATCGACACCAACCAAAAGCATCAATTTTTGACAGAAGTGCATCATGCCACACTTCTATCAAATGCCTTAGAAATATCTAGAGGCACCACCTTAATCTCTCCTAAATGATGTATGTAGTTGCACCGTTACCGTATTTCAGATAGGAAAGGTAGCAAAGCGCCCCTTACGAAAACCACACTGTCCTTCGCTAAGTAAGCTGTTCGATTCCAGGTATCTCACAAGATGAAAATTAATTACTTTGGAATTTGCAGAACAAATTGCAATTGGGCGGTAACTTTTAAAGTTGTTAGCCTCATCCTTTTTGGAGATCGACGTTATGTTAGCAACCTTCCAATATTTGGAAATTCGCTGGCGTGATAAATCGTGCTGAAAAGAGCTGCTAACGGACACGCTAGTGTCGAGGAGCACTGTTGTAAGACCAGTGCTGGAATCCCATCCAGGCCAGACGACTTGTTGATGTTTAGATCAGCTAAAACCTTTTTAAAAATATCTTTGGCATAGTAATGCATACTCTGTCGGTGGTTAATTGCTTTGCGGCAAACATGAATTATTTTGCAAATATAGCAGCCCAAATGTTAGCCTTATCAACCGGGTCAGTGAATATATGGTCATTCTTTAAAAAAAAAACGGAATTGACAAACTAGAATTATTCTTTACTCTTTTAAGAAATGACCAAAAGCTCTTGCTACTCCTTTAGCACGAAGGCGCTCTTCAGGCTTTTCTCACGCCTTAGTACATTATCACATGAAGCGTAAAGCCTGTAGTGATGTCCCCCGGGGGCACATTTATCGGTCTTTATAGAATACTTGACTATCTAGACCTGGGCAACTGGGGGAAAAAGGGAGCCCAGTCCCCTGAAGTCAGACAGGGAGACAACTGGAAACTCCACTTTATTGCCGCGGGGATCAGTAAGCCGCAGAGTTCATTATTTGTCTCTTTAGACATTTAATAGTTCTCTGACTGATCATTGAGGTTGGCCTCTATATGGGAGCATAGTGGTGGTTGTGGTTTTGCGGCCCCATAAGGGAATTATGAAAATTAGAGTGGCCAGGATCATCTCACTGATAATGACACGCAAAGTGAATGATCCAGTCCAGTGAGCATGCTAGACATGTGTTCTGGACAGGAGTAGAAAAGTCTCTAACTGTTTAGCAAGGTGTGATGGTTTGCAGCCCTGTCCTGGAAACATTAAAGTTGCAACTAGAAAGTTCTGTTGCATAGAATTATAGCTTCGGCTATCTAGGACGAGCATGACGTTCCAAATTAAGTATAGTGGTTTGTCCACCATCTGATTAAGGCTACATAGCCAGGTGCGGATGTAAAACAAATCACACTCTGCCTGTAGTGATGTCTAGTTGTTGCAACCATCGAAGAGTTGATGTTTCAGGTTTATTTTCAACACTTTGCTGTACAGACGCTATGTTTGCATCATCTCGGCCACTACGAGGGTATTGTTGTAGTTCCTTGCCAGCAACAGCAAGTTTAGTGATTAAATTAGGCACAGTGGTCTCAAAAGGAAACTGTTGACGAGGAAAAGCTACACGAATTTTACAAACTGTTACACTGAAACTATCACCATTTTGATAGTAAATTTTCACAATTAAATTTCTTAGCTCAAGAGTGTAACGTTCCATGCTTAAAATTTCCCAACTTTTTACTAAATAAATGCCAAAGGATGACACTCAAGTTTTGGACATTTAATCATTTGTTAGGACTTTTTACTTACTAACCTCAATTTTGCCCGCGCAATATTTGTTGCAGTCGCTGCTGTGGTTATGTAAAAAAAAAAAACAAAAAGAAAAAACAGCCGTTACTTTGTTTTGCTTTTGCTTTGTTTTTGAATTGTGCTCTGAGAGCCTTTGATTTGATTGTTTACACTTAATTTTCTGGGGCATATTATGTATACCGTTTGTTGTTGTTGTTGTTTTAGGGGGAGTTCATGCTTTTTGTTATTTTTATAATTAAATGAAATGCATGCGAGTGTGTAGGTGTGTACTTTTATTGAACTCGGTTGTTTTTTTTTTTCTTTTGTTTAATTATTTTCATAGCCTCACTCGCTCTACGTATTTTTGTTTTTACATTTTAAATTAAGACAAATTTTTTCAACAAATAATCATGTTAAAAGAAAACTAGTTTTTGTATGCAGCTACACACACACACACAACCGCACATACACATGTGTGTATGTAGCATATAACTTAAATAAAATGGCGAAAAAAAAAATTGTTCTGCTTAAACGAAAGTGTCACATGCGTGAATTTTCAATTATAGAAAGAAAAAAGAAAAACAGCAAAATAAAAAAAAATGTCATTATTCGCTGTGTTGTTTGTTGATGAATTTGTAGCTCAACAACATTTTAAATGTTGTTTGATCTACAAAACACACGCACTAGATGCCTGCAGTCATTTTCAAAATATCTCATTTTTAGTTTTTCCTCTTGTTTTGCACGAAAATATTTTAAGCGAAAAAGTTTGTGTTTGATTTTGCTAATTGTGCGTTAAATTTTGTGCGTAAGTGAAACAACAAATGTATCAACAAATTAATAGAAACACAAATAATAAAAGTAAAAGAAAAAATATTCTTTTAAATAATGACATTTATGATGACATCAAAATATGACCCATATTTATTTTTGTGGGTGTACACTTGTTAAATATAATAATTAAAATATTAAGACGCTGTTTTTCTTGGCAAAAAGCTAAAATGTTGGTTGAGAAAGTCACCAAAAAACAAAACAAAATAATGTTTAATGATTTAATTTGAATTTTTTTTAAATTTTGCACAGTAGTGTGCAAAATATAAGCATTTAAAGGAACATAAAGCAAATAGTTAAAACAGGATCCGCCGGGAAAGTGTACGACTTTGTTTTGCCACCATTTTGGTAAACATTAGTCTTGATAGTTTATATTTGGCAGTCGTGAAGTAGACACGTGGCAAATTTATTATCGAAAAATATTCGCTAAACCAACGTGTTTTAATCGTTAAAACATTTTATTAAAATCAATCATCGATTACTGTGACGATGAGAAAGTTATGTAAAATTTTTGGAAGAAACAACGTGCTAACAAACAGCACTATTTATCGTATAGTGTTTCCATATAAGATTCATTTGAGAAAAGAGCTTCCTCCACAAGACCATTTACGCCAATCATCAATTGCTGTGACGATAAGAAATTACGTGAATTACGTTTTGGCAAAAACTCCGTGCGAACAATTTCGAAGTAAGAGGTTCTGTAGGTAATAGGCCGAAGCATAGACCAAAATGTACGGCATGATTGGCTGAAAACATTAATGCTGCTCAAGAAAGTGTTCAAAACAATCCATCAACCTCAATTCGACAGCGTGCTCAGGAGCTCGATCTTCAAAGAACAACTTTGGCCACTAGGATTTGCATTTATTTCTATATAAGATTCAGTTGCTACAAAAGCTTCTTGCACAAGATCATTTACGCCGTCGTACATATGCCAATAGGATGTTATAGCTCGCCCATGACAACCCATGGATTTATGAAAAAACCATAATGAGTGACAAGGCACGTTTTCATTTGAATGATTCTAGGGAACGGGAAATCATCAAATTATTCAACAGTCACCTTTGCATCCATTAAAAGTGACAGTCTGGTGTGCAATTTGGGCAGAAGGAATCGTTGGAACTTACTTCTTTGAAAATGAAAACAGCGTAATGGTAACGGTGAATGGGGAGCGATATCGTGTTATGATTGAAAACTTTTTAATGCCACAACTGCATGTTTTGGGCTTAACAAGAAGGTGCCACATTGCACACATCGCCAGAATTACAATGGAATTACTGCGACACCTCTTTCCACATCAAGGTATTTCAAGAAATGGTGATGTTGATTATTTGCTCCAGACTTTTTTTGTGAGGACATCTGAAAACCATGGTTTATGCAAACAAACCAGAAACGCTTGAGCAGCTCAAACAAAATATTTGTGATGAACTTAATGTAATGAAAGTTGTGCTCAAAAGGGGTCACCCTTTTTTTTCGCTCGGACTAGTAGTCAGGCGCTGACCCAAACTCATGCAGTAAATTGTACCAGAACTAGGAAAGTAGGTTAAGGGAAGTAGGAAAGAGGCAGTAGTGCTTGTGGACATTCAATTTGAATTTTTCCACATTGTAAGTGACAGGAAAGACCTCTTTGAGGAAGTTTATTCCGCATACAAACTGTTCTGCTAAAAAACGAATTTTCCCTGTAATGCGTAGGGCGATTCACTGGCCAATCCACCACAAATGAATGCGCGCTCTCAATGAAAATCGAGTCAAATGTAAAAATTTCGTTAGAGTGCTTACCACTGCAGTAGCGATAAAACAGTGAAATACAATCCATATTCCGTCCATGCTCCTGTACGCGGTCAAGCAACTACAAAATAGACTTTGGGGCGCCGGCCTATACATGAGAGTTGTATTCCATCTTTGGATGGATATAGGCGGTATAAATAGTACGAAGATCGGATGGAGTGTAGTATCTCTTACACCGTTTTAAAAAACCGAGGCACTCGAAGGCTTCTTTAGAAACCTGAAAAATGTGTTTAGTCCATCGAACATCATAACTGAATTTTTATGCCAAGAACATTAAGAGCTTCCGATTTCGTAATACCTATATCACCCACAGGTGATACCGAAGCAGGTGCAGCAACATTTTCGAACACAGAAGCTAACAGAGGCGGACATTTATCTGATATTGTAGTCCATACGTAATTGGCGATATTAAATAAAACATTAATCATTATAAGATCCATTACACTGCACAACAAAAAAATATTTTTTTTAAATGTTTCCTACGTCAATTTCTACTAATTTTGGGGTGATAGAAATGAAAATGACAATGAAAAATTTTTATTAGCTCTGAAGAAAATGAGAGTGAAGAAAATGGACATGTTGCATCCAAGTTGGTGGTATGTTTGAAGAAGCTCTTTAACCAATGCTGTGCAGTTATCATCTCTATTCTTAACTAAAAACCCATGTACAATTCCCTTAAAGGCTTCCCAGGCTCTTTTTTCATTTCCTGTTAAAAGCATGTCAAAAGCAGGATCATTTACGATTTCACGGATTTGAGGCCCAATAAAGATGCCTTCCTTGACTTTTGCATCACTTAACCTGGGAAACTTTGATCTCAAGTACTTAAAAGCTTGTCCTTCCTGGTCCGTGGGCTGGCAAAGTTTTTTATTAATTCCCAACTTAGTATGTAATGGGGGCAGGAGATCCTTAGGATCTACAAGAGGCTCGTCAACTACATTTTTTCTCATTAGGGTTTAGGTCTCGTGTAGGCCAATTCACTTTTTTATAGTGAGATTTTCTATCCCGACTGTCCCACAGACACAAAAAACAACAGTACTTGGTGAACCCTAATTGCATTCCTAGGAGTATAGCAATGACTTTTTGGTCACTACAGATTTGCCACTTGTGTTGTTCATATTTGATTGATTGGAGAAGTGTTTTCATTTTTATATAAGTTTCCTTTATGCGAAGTGCCTGACCTATAGGAATAGAAGGTAGCTGATTTCCATTATGCAAAAGTTTTGAAGAGTCTTTAAACAGTCTCCATTCAGATGGAGGGTGATCCAAATGCAAGCAGTTCATCAAACCATTAACATCAGAACAAACTACGAGGTTTTCTTTCTTCTCAAAAAAAGGAAGCAAATCTTTTTGACGCTGTCTGTACTGAGATAATTTTACATCATGTTTTAGAAGATTCCACTGTTGTAGTCTTGACCCTAAAAGCTCAGCCTTTTCCTTAGACAAGCCTAGATCTTTTATAAGGTTACTTAACTCTGCTGTGCGCAACACTAGACCTTTCGCTTACCTTAAAATCAGGGTCTTAAAATGTACAAGGATGGGTTGCTCCTTCTACACAGTCTTTATCACCATCCTCTAAAAATGCATAGTTTTGGGGTGGAGAAGCGACTGGCAAAGTGTCTGAGTGTGGTACAGGTCGAAGAGCAGATGGGAGATTAGGGTATTTAACCGTTCCTCTTTCCTTCATAGATAAATCATGCTTAATGGGAGGAGTTAGGCAGAAATAACAGTCGTCTGTATGATTGGTAGGCTCACGCCAAACCATAGGTACTGCAAAAGCCATTGCACGCTTTTTATTTTACAGCCACTCTCGCAATATAACGGAACAAGAATTGCAACATATATGAGGAGCCCATGATTTATCTCGGTCCCCAACTTTCACATCAAAATAATATTCATAGGCAGTCTTAACGATAGGTGTCATTTTACGTTTCTGAGCCAAAAATGTAATTTCACCACATATATAGCAAAAGCTATCGACGGAATTCACACACTTTCAGGGCATTTCAGATCTGCAGTTAAATTAATTTTATAATCAACTTCACGCAATAATATCAATGAAACATGGGTTCAAATGAAACAATTTCGAAGCACAGCTCAAAGCCGTCAAGTAAAGAAGAAGTGACGGCGAAAGAGACAAATTTGTCACACATGTAAATCTTACTTCTGCAAATAGAAGAAGTTGTTGTAACAGCTTAAGAATACGAATACACACGGCTATTTATTTGCTAAACCATCGTACTCCTTAGTCATATGACAGTAAAGCTAACGAAGCACACAAAATATTCTTAAAATTCAAAATGTAATTAATTTTTTTTTTCTTTTTATTTTGTCAAAAACGCTAATGATGACATAAAAACGACGTGCCCTAAATAAACAAAATTATTTGAAACCGCTTGAATAACAAAAAAACAAAAAAAAACAATTACGTTTGCATTTTAAATATCTCATTAGCCATTTGAAAGCCTAACAGGCTGGTGAAAAAGTAAAGTACAGGTGAGGGGAGGGTATTTCAATTTAATGGTAATTAACACAAATTAGTTGAACGATTGTCTAGTCCAAATAATATTTATTTTAAAAAGCATAATTAGCAAAAGCTTAGAAGCAACAAGCTGTCATAATTGTCATAATTTTGTTTTATTAAATTTTATTAAAAAACATTTAGAAAATCAATAACCTTATTTAACAAGAGCAATAAAATTTTAATAAACAATTAAAAATGTTGCTGCAACAACAATGAAATGTTTCAGCAACAAAACGAAAAAACCAAAGTAAAAGCAAAAATAAATTCTGCCTCCAAAATTTTAATTATTTAAGAGGTGCCAGGAGAATTTAATTATTTACGTAAGGAAAACTACAACAACAAAAAGACAAATACACCGAATTACTTAATATTCGCCCAAAGAATTTGTTGTTAAATTTTTAAAGCAACAACAACAACAACAAAATCAAAGTTCAATAACGTTGTGTATAATTGCAGAACAGAAAGTTTAAAACAAAAAACAAATTATTTTCTTACAAATCGAAAATCTTTTATTTTCTCTTTTAAATAGACTTTGCAGCAGCTAAATTAAAGGGTTTTTCAACAAGAGGTTTATTTTTTGAAAACAAAATAAAACAAATAAATGCGCTTAAGACGTTTCAAATTTTTATTGTATTACGAGGTGAAAAGTTCGTCAAATATGAAGGAAAAATAATGGTTGGCAAATGGCCACCATTCGATTCTCTCTGTACAGACTCTGTCCTTAACATAACCCCACAAAAAATAAGCCAGTGGTGTCAAATCACACGATCTGGGTAAACACTGCTTAACTGCTGATTGTTCTGAAATTATGCGATCGGAAAAAAAATTGATCGCTTCATCGACGGTGTGACATGTGGCACCGTTCTGTTGGAACCACATGTCAGAGATATCCACGTCTTCAATAATAGGCCAAAATTGTTGTTAGCATCTTGCAATAGCGTCATCCATTGACCTTTACCGTATTTCCAGTCTCATCGAAAAAAAGGTCTAATCGTTCCCTTAGACCACATACCGCACCATACAGTGACATACGTTGAGCATGCAAAGGCTTCTCAATAATCGCTCTAGCATTTTCAGAAGCCCAACTGCGCGCAAATTGGCTTGTTGACATACCTTGGCAAGTGAAAAAGGGCTTCGTCTGAAAAACCAGTCAGTTGTTCCTCAATGAATTGAGCAAATCTATGGGAATGTGAATGCTGGGTCGGCTTTGCGTTCCAGCTCTAGTAGAACCTTGCAAGGCTTCAAAGTCAAATCCTTATGCCATGTGGTGGTTTTGCTTAACCCAAATTGTTAAAAACATCGAGAAGTTGACAAATTTGGATCTGCTTGAACACTGTGTCTCACATCTGCCATATTTTCAGTTGAACCAACCGGTCAAGCACGCGTTAATGTGCGCACATTTTATATCGAGCCTGTCCTCTCAAATTTATCTACCAAATTCTTATAACGGTCTCAGCAGAACGATTATGTTGTACGAAAATATCACGAATTTTACGAAACGTAACTTCAACAGGACCACCATTTTCATAGTGGATTTAAATTATTTTAATCGGATTTTCGTGCGAATTTGAATTCATTGTAACTATTGGCAATGCAGCTGCTACGAATACGTTAAAAAAACAAATAAAGGCCGGGACACATAGAATCCGTCATGCGTTATACTTTGACGTATTCAACTGAAGTCAAAGTAACGACGGATTTGTTTTTCTTATTTTATATTTTTTTGCAGCAAAGTTTTATTAAAGTGCACATTTGAGATGGAGTTAGACGACATCTTAGACTTTCTATTAATGATAATTTGTACTATTTATTCCATTATTTAGTATTATTATTTTAAAAATATTTTACCACAATAGAGCGAAAACAAAAAAAAAAAGAAGAAGAAGAAGCAAATGAAAAATGTCAAAGTACTCAACGTACGTCAAAAGTTAAAAGTTGGCCAACTTTCGTACTTTGCGTTGACGGAGACGTATTGATTGTGACAACGCTGATAAGAAAACGTGTATTTCAACTTACTTGTCAGGTGAAAAATACAACGTATGACGGATGCCGGATTCTATGTGCCCCAGCCTTAAATGTTAAAACAAATCATGTTGTTAGTGTTGCCAGAAATGCTAAACAAACTTCTTGTTGCAAAACCCGTTATATTTTACCTAAAAAAAAACCATAAAAACTCTTTTCCTATTTGCATTAACTTAAAAACCAAAGAGGTCGGTACATGTGGTACTTGTGTTTTTGACGAATGTTCATTTGCCTAAAGTTTGTTTATTTAATTGTTTGTTTTCACTCAATTAAGATTAACGAATTCTTAGAATAGAGTATTCACGACGAACAAAAGTAGCCCTATAATGGCAACAGCCTGCGGTTAAAATCGCCAAAAAGCCCCAGACCAATAGAAGGGTGGCAACAGTAGCAAATTTTAGCGTCATTTAGTAGCAGCACATTGTTTTTATCACCGTAGATCAATAAAACTTAATATCTATCTCAAAATCTGTGAAAAGGGACACTATGAAAACAGCAACTTGGTGAATTTACTATGTGACTTGTATGCCTTTATCTGTAAGCCAGCGGCTAGCTGCAGTTCAAATTTGCTAAGAATGAAGATCCATCAAATTCATCCCCAACACGAGAAATAATGCATTTTCTGAAAATGTCTAGTTTTTATATAAACGATGGGTCGGCGGCAAGCATCACTTCATACTTTTTCAAATAAAATGAAAGCACTGCCAATCGCCTTCAGAGTAATGCGTTACAGAATCGATTATAATTTTTGGAATAGAAATGTCAATATTTTTTCCATTTTTAGTTTTCGCTAGAAATCGATGTACAGTGTTCACACCTCCTCATTATAAAAATCTTATATTATTTTCTTTAATCGCTAGCTAAAAAAAAATTCGATTGTATGCTTCTTCTTGAGAAAAAGCAGCGTTAAAAACAGGTTTTGCCTTTACTGGAAACTTCTAAATTTTGAGCTGACTTCCTTTAAACCAAGCCGAAGCGTTATAATTTCAACAGCACATCACCTGCAACTACTCAACTGCGGCAATAAGACATCATTTCAAATATTTAAAGTTAGAAAAAGGGCAAAGGTTTCGTGATCTGTCTATAGTGATTGAGCGATTTGAAAAAGTAAATTCAAGCGAAAAAGGAGTATCTGCCTAAATTCAGGCATATCTGGACGCCAAAATCATTTTGAAAGTAAATCACACAACGAGCTTATCAACGCCATTTGTAAGAACTTGCAAATAAAAATAAATGACAACAGTGTCATTGCTTTCGGTGAAAATTGTCGTTATCGGCTATTTGTTGGATACGATCGGCGAGCGCTTTCGATGCGATGACATTATTATCAAGTCGCGTTTCAGTATTTTTTTTTTTTTTACGAAACAAATCGAAACAACTTCAAACCAAAAATAAAAGGTCACCACCACCCCAGGGGCACATTACGGAATCTCACCGTAATTACATGTGTCTTCGAGGGTAAAAGAGAGTTCAGTGTCCTTCAAGGCTAGCAGGAGCCAACTGGACAATCGACTACATTTCCACGGGAATTATTCAAGCCCCAGAGTTCAGCTATTTGTCTTTTTAGACTTTTAGCTGTCCTCCTCGGACTTATTATTGAGGTTGGAGCTTCGGGAGTATCATGGTGAATGTGGTTTCGAGGCCCTCGTTTGAGTTGTGTGGGTCGGATCATTCACAATGAACATAATGAATGGTCCAGGTCCAGCGATCATGATTGCCGTTGTGTTCTTCAGTTTTATAAAGCTTCATACGTTCTGGACCAGAAGTTGGATAGTCTTAAACTCTGCAGGTAGGAGTGTAGGCTGCGGCCTGCTCCGGGCTTTTGGAGTTGCAACTAGGAGTGACCGGAGGATATACGTATCCGAAGGTCTGCTAGAACGGGGATGACGCTACATTTCATCCACAGTGGTATGATCCCTCATCTCGTTATGGCTTACACGGCTAGGTACGGATGTAGGTAGGTAGGTAGTTACAATTTATCACACTGTTCCTTTGTATTCGAATCTATTTAGCACGTAACGTAATGTGAGTTCTAATTTATTTTAAGGAGCTGCGGTTCATTTTAATCAAACAAAAAGAGGAATTTTTTGCTCTCATTCAAAAATTTAAATGAACTTGTGAATTATTGTTGAAAACTGTTTTTGCCACAACTGATAAGTGTGAGTGTAAACTATACAACAACAACAAGAACTATTATTATTTTAATCAATTAAATTTTTGTTTTTGCTGTATTTAAATAGCCAGTGCGAAATATTTGTGAAATTAAAATAAAAAAAATATTTTAAATTTTCAAAATGTTATGGAAAATAGATTGTTTTTATCGTATTGAAAAATCCCAGCCTGGAGATCATATACGATTTCAGTTTTGTGTTATACGTGTCTTTGAAGTAGACACGTGGCAAATTTATTATGAAAAAATATTCGATAAACCAACGTGTTTTAATCGTTAAAAGATTTTATCAAAATCAATCATCGATTACTGTAAGGATGAGAAAGTTACGTGAAATTTTTGGTAGAAACAACGCGCCAACTAAACACACTATTTATCGTTTAGTGTTTCCATATAAGATTCATTTGACAAAAGAGCTTCCACCACAAGACGTTACAGTTCGCCCAAAAGAACCCCGATTTTCATGAAAAAATCATAATGAGTGACGAGGGACATTTTTATTTGAATGATTATGTGAATAAGTAGAATAGTCGGTTGTGGGGAATATGAAGCCCTCAAATTATTCAAAAGTCACCTTTGCATCCATTAAAAGTGACAGTTTGGTATGCAATTTGGTCAGGAGGAATCAGGAGGACCTTAGTTCTTTGAAAATAAAAACGACGTAACGGTAACTGTGAATGGGGAGCGATATCGTGATATAATTGAAAAATTTTTAAGACCACAACTGCATGCTTTGGGCTTAATTAGCATGTGATATTAAGAAGACAGTGCCACATCGCATACAGCCAAGAATTACAATGGAATTATTGCGAGACCTCTTTCCACAACAAGTTATCTCAAGAAATGGTGATGTCGATTGGCCTCCATGGTCGCCTGATTTGACCGCTCCGGACTTATTTTTGTGGGGATATCTGAAAAGCAATAGTTACGCAAACAAAGCACAAACGCTTGAGCAACTCAAACAAAATATTCGTGATGAAATTAATGAAATACCAGGAAAAATGTGCTCAAAAGGGCGAATGGACATTTATCTGATATTGTATTCCATACACAATTGCCGACATTAAATAAAACTTTTAGCAATATAGACCCATTATTTGTCATTTAATCAAACATGATAAAGAAACAAAGTACTAGACCTTCCCGACGGACACCCATTATTATTGCAAATTAAATTGATCAGTACCATCAGTCATAGAGTTTTTTTTTTTTTTTTTTTTTTTTTTTTTTTTTTTTTAATGTCAAATTCATATAAAATTTTGTGTTTAATCGAATACTAAAGATTTTTTTGTAGTGTTGTAAGTTTTAACATTATTCGCTCATAAGAACAGCTTTTTTTAATAAATTTAAGAAAAAATAGAAAAAATCATTTTTAAAGAAAAACAATTTCCCTTTCTGATTCTGAATATTTATGAGAGCATAAAATATGTAAAGGGTGTTTTTTTTTAAAGAGAACATAAAATTGCCAACACCTTTTTAACTGGCTGCCATTTTATCAGCTATCAAGTGATTTATGTTTAGTTTAGTTGGGCATTCCAGTATGAATAGACAGATGCCAGAATGACGCCTCCAAATTGTGCATATTAAGGCCCAAAACAAGGTGGCCATTGATCTTGCTTTTCCTTTTCCTAAGCGAATTTTATTTAGCGCTAAAGCTCCATTTTGTTTGAATGTCCACATAAATAAAACTGCAGTATTTGAAGTGATGATAATTCTCAAGTGTATGTTAATGCACCGTGACATCCAGAAGCAAAACTGACTATTTGTTGTGCTTTATGGGCTAGTGAAATTATTGGTCCGTACTTCTTTAAAAATTATGATGGTCAAAACGTTACAGTTAATAGTGATCGCTATAGATTACCGGCTTTTTCCTTCAGCAAATAAACAACCATGATGTACAGGTGCTACGAATTCAACAAGACGGCGCAGTTTTTTCAACAGCTCCTGACAAAATTGATTTATTAAGGAAAACGTTCGGACCCGTGAATTAGCCTACAAGATCTTACGATTTAACACCGTTAAACTATTTTCTGTGGGAATATATGAAGTCGTTAGTCTACACAGACTACGACCTCAAACGATTCAGCACTTAGAGGACAACTTTGCCCATAAACGGCCATAAATATTGGGAGAAGTCGTCAAATATTGGGCATCCAGATTAGAATACGACTTAGTGCTAGCCGTGATGCAGTCATATGCCACAGCACATACTTCTATCGAATAAAGTAAATTGCATGTTAATTTCAAAAAGTTCATCTTTCTTTTATTCCATTACAGTGGTCCAAACCTCTATAAAACAAAAAAAACACCCTACATACAACTGATGCCATAGATAGAGAAGCTTATACACACTGTGTGGTGGGGCATGAAAATGAAAATTCCATTGTTTTTCCTGCATTTGAATTGTTTTCTTTTCTTCTTCCATTTTTTTTTTGTTTTAACTAAATTTTAAATAGTTTATTTATGAATATATTTTTAGTTGTTGATTTCTTTTCATTTCTAAGATTTATACTTTTGTTGTTTTTGTTTTAGTTTTTGTTGTTGTATTTAACGTGAAAGTGAAGGTGAACAAAAGAGGCGTGTAGGTCTGCTAAAATTTTAGCGCTTTGAATTTCTACTTCATTTTTTATGAATTTTTTATTTTTTATATTTTTTTCCGTTTTTATTATTTTTAATTATTTTCTCTGTTTTTAATATTTACATTTTTGTTTTGATATTGATTCCTTTGTTGACTGTGTACATACGAGTATGTTTATATGTTCTCCTACATGTGCATTTAGTTAGTTTTGTTTACATTGCTGCTGGTCGTCTGTGTTTGTTGTATAACTAACGGTAATTGATTGTTTTTTGTTTTTTCTTGCTCTGCATTGTATATCAGCAAACACACTGAGATGCACTGAGCAGGAGTTGATATAAAACTCTCTTTCATAATGGCGATCAGTATATTTATTTAAAGTGTCCGCCGGGAACTTTTGTTTGCCCCCATTTTGATAAACATTAGTCTTAACAGTTCATTATTGACAGTCGCGAAATAGACACGTAGCAAATTTATCATAGAAAAATATTCGTTAAAACAACGTGTTTTGTATCGTTCAAATATTTTATCAAAATCAATCATCGATTACTGTGGCGATAAAAAAGTTGCCTGAAATTTTTGGGAAGAAACAATGTGGCAACAAAACACACTATTTATCGTGTAGTAAGTGAATGATTTTGAGGAGAGAAGGTCTGATACAAGTAGGTGATAAATACAAGTATGGACCACAACGTACTGCAAGATTGGCCGAAAACATTACTGCTGCTCAAGAAAGTGTTCAAAACAATTCATCAACCTTAAGTCGACGCCGCGCTCACGAGCTTGATCTTCAAAAAACAACTTTGGCCACAATTTTGTACAAGGATTTGCATTTATTTCCATATAAACCATTTACGCCGCCGTACATATGCTAATAGGATGTTACCGTTCGCCCATGACAACCTCGATTTACATGAAAAAATCATAACTAATGACGAGGCAGATTTTCATTTGGATGGATATAAGAATAAACAGAATAGTCGGTTCTTGGGAATGAGAAACCCTTAAATTATTTAACAGTCACCTTTGCATACAGCCAAGAATTACAATGGAATTATTGCGAGACCTCTTTCCAAAACAAGTAATTTCAAGAAATGGTGATGTCGATTGGCCTCCATGGTTGCCTGATTTGACCGCTCCGGACTTGTTTTTGTGGGGATATCTGAAAAGTAAGATTTACGCAAACAATTTACAAACGCTTGAGCAACTCAAACAAAATATTCGTGATGAAATTAATGAAATACCAGGAAAAATGTGCGAATGAACATTTATCTGATATTGTATTCCATACACAATTGCCAACATTAAATAAAACTTTTAGCAATATAGACCCATTATTTGTCATTTAATCAAATATGATAAAGAAACAAAGTACTACACCTTCCCGACGGACACCCATTACTGTTGCAAATTAAACTGATCAGTACCATCAGTCATATGCTTAGTAGTCATAGAGGTTTTTTTTTATTTTTTTTTTTTTTTTGTCAAATGTCAAATTCATATAAAATTTTGTGTTTAATCGAATACTAAAGATTTTTTTGTAGTGTTGTGAGTTTTAACATTATTCGCTCATAAGAACAGCTTTTTTTAATAAATTTAAGAAAACATAGAAAAAATCTAAAGCATTTTTAAAGAAAAACAGTTTCTCTTTCTGATTCTGAATATTTATGAGAGCATAAAATATGTAAAGGGTGTTTTTTTAAAGAGGTATAGAACATAAAATTGCCAACACCTTTTTAACTGGCGGCCATTTTATCAGCTATCAAGTGATTTATGTTTAGTTTAGTTGGGCATTTCAGTATGAATAGACAGATGCCAGAATGACGCCTCCAAATTGTGCATATTAAGGCCCAAAACAAGGTGGCCATTGATCTTGCTTTTCCTTTTCCTAAGCGAATTTTATTTAGCGCTAAAGCTCCATTTTGTTTGACTGTCCACATAAATAAAACTGCAGTATTTGAAGTGATGATAATTCTCAAGTGTATGTTAATGCACCGTGACATCCAGATGCAAAACTGACTATTTGTTGTGCTTTATGGGCTAGTGAAATTATTGGTCCGTACTTCTTTAAAAATTATGATGGTCAAAACGTTACAGTTAATAGTGATCGCTATAGATTACCGGCTTTTTCCTTCAGCAAATAAACAACCATGATGTACAGGTGCTACGAATTCAACAAGACGGCGCAGTTTTTTCAACAGCTCCTGACAAAATTGATTTATTAAGGAAAACGTTCGGACCCGTGAATTAGCCTACAAGATCTTACGATTTAACACCGTTAAACTATTTTCTGTGGGAATATATGAAGTCGTTAGTCTACACCGATAAACCTCAAACGATTCACCACTTAGAGGACAACTTTGCCCATAAACGGCCATAAATATTGGAAGAAGTCGTCGAATATTGGGCATCCAGATTAGAATACGACTTAGTGCTAGCCGTGATGCAGTCATATGCCACAGCACATACTTCTATCGAATAAAGTAAATTGCATGTTAATTTCAAAAAGTTCATCTTTCTTTTATTCCATTACAGTGGTCCAAACCTCTATAAAAAAAAAAAAACACCCTACATACAACTGATGCCATAGATAGAGAAGCTTATACACACTGTGTGCTGTGGCATGAAAATGAAAATTCCATTGTTTTTACTGCATTTGAATTGTTTTCTTTTCTTCTTCCATTTTTTTTTCTTTTAACTAAATTTTAAATAGTTTATTTATGAATATATTTTTAGTTGTTGATTTCTTTTCATTTCTAAGATTTATTCTTTTGTTGTTTTTGTTTTAGTTTTTGTTGTTGTATTTAACGTGAAAGTGAAGGTGAACAAAAGAGGCGTGTATGTCTGCTAAAATTTTAGCGCTTTGAATTTCTACTTCATTTTTTATGAATTTTTTATTTTTTATATTTTTTTCCGTTTTTATTATTTTTAATTATTTTCTTTGTTTTTAATATTTACATTTTTGTTTTGATATTGATTCCTTTGTTGACTGTGTACATACGAGTATGTTTATATGTTCTCCTACATGTGCATTTAGTTAGTTTTGTTTACATTGCTGCTGGTCGTCTGTGTTTGTTGTATAGCTAACAGTAAGACCGCTTTCACACAGGCAAATTTTACTTTGCAAAGTTTTGATTTTATGTGAGAGCGAGGGAGAAAGCATGATTGAGAGTACAGACTTTGATATACTCGCAAAGTTGCTTTGTTTTTCTTTCGTCGCTTATACACAGTTGTACTTATACACAGATTACATTACAGATTACATTGACTAAAACAAAATTTGTAAAAGAAAACTTTTTGTGTTTGAACACCAAAGAAAGTTTAAAAGAAAATTAAAAAAACTTTGTCAAAGTAAAATTTGCCTGTCTGAAAGGGGTCTAATTGATTGTTTTTTGTTTTTTGTTTTTTCTTGCTCTGCATTGTATATCAGCAAACACACTGAGATGCACTGAGTAGGAGTTGATATAAAACTCTCTTTCATAATGGCGATCAGTATATTTATTTAAAGTGTCCGCCGGGAACTTTTGTTTGCCCCATTTTGATAAACATTAGTCTTAACAGTTCATTATTGACAGTCGCGAAATAGACTCGTAGCAAATTTATCATCGAAAAATATTCGTTAAAACAACGTGTTTTGTATCGTTAAAATATTTGATCAAAATCAATCATCGATTACTGTGGCGATAAAAAAGTTGCCTGAAATTTTTGGGAAGAAACAATGTGGCAACAAAACACACTATTTATCGTGTAGTAAGTGAATGATTTTGAGGAGATAAGGTCTGCAGGTGATAGATACAAGTATGGACCACAACGTACTGCAAGATTGGCCGAAAACATTACTGCTGCTCAAGAAATTGTTCAAAACAATTCATCAACCTTAAGTCGACGCCGCGCTCAGGAGCTTGGTCTTCAAAAAACAACTTTGGCCACAATTTTGCACAAGGATTTGCATTTATATCCATATAAGATGCAGTTAACACAAGAGCTTCTTCCACAAAACCATTTACGCCGCCGTACATATGCTAATAGGATGTTACTGTTCGCCCATGACAACCTCGATTTACATGAAAAAATCATAACTAATGACGTGGCAGATTTTCATTTGAATGGATATAAGAATAAACAGAATAGTCGGTTCTTGGGAATGAGAAACCCTTAAATTATTCAACAGTCACCTTTGCATCCAATAAAAGTAATAGTCTGGTGTGTAATTTAATCAGGAGAAATCACAGGATCTTATTTCTTTGAAAATGAAAACGGCATAACGGTAACTGTAAATGGGGAGCGATATCGTGATATAATTAAGAACCTTTTAACGCCACAACTGCATGCTTTGGGCTTGATATCAACAAGACGGTGGCATAAAGCATACAGTCATGATTACAATGGAATTACTGCAAGACCTATTTCCACAAAAAGTTATTTTAAGAAATCAAGATGTTGATTGGCCTCCACGGTTGCCTGTTTTGACCGTTCCGGGTTGCTTGAGCATTTCAAAGAAAATATTCGTGATGAATTTAATAAGATACCGCCTGAAATGTGCGAGAATGTAATTACGTGATAAGATTTACATCTGTACCTGGCCATGGAGCCTTAATCAGATGGTGGTCAAACCACTGTGAGTGAAAAGCAGCGCCACTCACGCCCTAGAAGGCCGAAGTCTAATTCTAGCAACAGGTCCTTCCTAGTAGCAATTTCAATGATTCCAGAGCAGGACTGCAAACCACCACTCCTTGCTGAAGAGCTGGAGACTTTCCAACTCCTGTCCAGAACACATGTCTAGCATGCTCACTGGACTGGGTCATTCACCTAGGGTGTTATTAATGGCGAGATGATCCTGGCCACCATATTAAACAATAAACCTGATATGGGGCCGCGAAACCACAACCACCACGATACTCCCATATAGGGGCCAACCTCAGATGGCTGGTGGCTCCTACTAGCCTTTACGGGGCCTGCGCTCCCTTTTACCCCGCAAGACACCAGTCTAGATGGAATATTAGATTCCAAAAAGACTATCATGTGCCCCCGGGGGGAGGTGCGATAATGTAATGCTAAATGTGCTCAAAAGTACTCGCATTTGTGATACTAACAGAGGCGGACATTTATCTGATATTGTATTCCCTACATAATTGCCGCCACTAAATAAAACATTAATCAATATGAAATCTCTCATCTTTCATTTAATCAAAAATTATAAACAAACAAAGTAGTATACCTTCCCGGCGGACACTCTGTACATAAAAAATCCAGTTCACATTTAGTTATAGTTATCATTATTCAGTGTAGGCGCCTATCTGGCTGTGTATTCTTGTTCTGTGTTACTACCTCCCCCCAGGGGCATATAAATATGGTCTTTATAGAATATTCCACTATCTAGACTCAGTGCAACTGGGGAAAAAGGGAGCCCTGTCCCCTGAAGTCAGACAGGGAGACAACTGGAAACTCCACTTTATTTCCACGGGGATCAGTGAGCTCGCAGATTTCATTATTTGTCTCTTTAGACATTTAATAGTTCTCTGACTGATCATTGAGGTTGGCCCCTATATGGGAGTATCGTGGTGGTTGTGGTTTCGCGGCCCCATAACAGTATAATGGTTATTATGGTGGCCAGGATCATCTCACTGATAATGACACGCAAAGTGAATGATCCAGTCCAGTGAGCATGCTAGACATGTGTTCTGGACAGGAGTTGAAAGTCTCCAACTCTTTAGCAAGGTGTGATGATTTGCAGCCCTGCCCTGGAATCATTAAAGTTGCAACTAGGTGGTTCTGTTGCTTAGAATTATGTCTTCGGCTTCCTAGGACGCATGTTTGACATTCCAAAATAACACAATTGTGGTTTGTCCACCATCTGATTAAGGCTACATAGCCAGGTGCGGATGTAAAACGAATCACACTATCTGTTCTCTGGTAGTCCCCCCGGGGGCACATGATAGTCTTTTTGGAATCTACTATTTCACCTAGACTGGTGTCTTGCGGGGTAAAAGGGAGCCCAGGCCCCTTAAAAGCTAGTAGGAGCCATCTGGACAATCCACATATTTCTACGGGAATCAGTACGCTCACAGAGTTCACTATTTGTCTCTTTAGACAATTAGCTGTTCTCTGACTGATTATTGAGGTTGGTCCCTATATGGGAGTATCGTGGTGGCTGTGTGTTTCGTGATAGTTTGTGGGTCGGATTATTCATAATGAACACAATGAATGGTTCAGGTTCAGTGAGTATGAATGCCGTCGTGTTGTTAATTATTTTAAGCTTCATACATTCTGGACCAGAAGTTGGAAACTCTCCAACTCTTTAGCAAGGAGTGAAGGCTGCGACCTACTTCGAGCTTTTGAAATTGCAACTAGGAGTGACCGGAGGATATACGTATCCGAAGGCCTTCTAGGGCGATGGTGGCGCTACATACCATACATAGTGTTTTGACCACCATCTGATTATGGCTAACTGCCGGTGCAGATGTAAATCAAATCACGCTGTGTTCTGTGTTAGTTGTATTTAATATCTAATTATTAAATTTAGTTCGTGGAACTTTATTGCAGCATATTGTTGTTGTCAGGTGTTCATAACATTTCTTACAAACTTGTTAATTTGTAAACAGACACAATAGGTCAGTTCATTTACTTATATTAGTGCTAATTATTTTCTTTTATAACTTAAAAGGAATGCGTGATAAGATTTACATCTGCGCCTGGCTGTAAGCCTTAATCAGATGGTGGTCGAACCACTGTGGAATGAAAAGCAACGTTATTCTTACCCTAGGAAGATGAAGACTAATTCTAGCAACAGGTCTTTCCTAGGTGCAATTTCAACGGCTCCGAAGCAGGGTCGCAAGCCACTACACCTTGCTGAAAAGTTGGAGACTATTCAACTCCTGGTCCAGAACACATGACTAGCATCCTAACTGGATCCGGATCATTCACCCCCTAATCAAATTCATAAGGGGCCGCGAAACACACAGTCACCACGATACTCCCGAAGGGCCAACCTCAATAATCAGTCAGAGAAACAGCTAAAAGGCGGAACTCTGGGACTTACTGTTTCCCGTGGAAATAACGGGGAGCTTCCACTTGACTCCCTCCTGTCTTTAGGGGACTGGGCTCCCTTATACCCCCGAACGACAGAAGTCTAGACAGTTAAGTAATCCATTAAGACTGATAAATATGACCCCCGGGGGGGGGGGGGGGCTTAAAAGAAATATGAAAGCATCCTTTGTTATCATGAGTATTGCCAGGTGGTTTCCTTTGCTTGTTTTGCATAGGCGTCCACCTCTATGTGCTGTTGTCAACGAGCTTGCAGAGGGAAAAAGGTTTATAATTCTGAATATAACGAGTAATCAGCACAATAATAATTATTTCTGGCTATTTTATTATCGTATTTTAAATGTTTAATTTAACGTTTTCTGTGATATTAAAATTATGATTATGAAATCAGATATGCATGTGTGTGTGTGTGTGTGTGTGTGTGTGTGTGTACGATTGTGTGTTAGCTAATTGGCTTGAGAATTTGCATATGTTTAGAGTAATAAAACTAAAGGTCATATAAACAAAATGCTTCTGCTTGGTTTGTTGTTTTGTTTTTTTTTGTGTTATGGTGTTAACAAAGAATAACAACATTAAAAATTAAAGTTTTTATTTATTGGTGATTGAACATTAAAAAATTTGGTCTAAAATAAAAGCAGAAAAAATATTTTTAATGAAAATGCTAACTGAATATGTTAACAATATGCAAAAAAAAAAAAAAAATTAAAAAACAAAAACGAAAAAGTAAAATATGTTTGAATTTCAATATGTATGTAAATAACAAAGTCTTTTTACACATACATACGAATATGACATGTGAATGGAAACTTTGGAAACTTTTAGAAAATATTTACACTTTTTTTTTTTAATTTATTGTTATCGTCCTATTTAGTTGGGAAAACTAGGGCAAGTTCCATCATCTTTATTTTTACACACAGTAACAACACCGGCACCTAAGAATTGTTGGAGCCAGATATTGACGTAAGTCGGTATCACGTTTGTTCAGCCAATATATAGATTAACAACATGGTTATACTTTGTTTTTTCATAAATAAAATATATTTTAAAATCTTTTTTAATTTTTTTTTTATTTTTTTTATACATTTTTTGTTGTTGTAAATTTAACACAAATTAATTGACACATAAATTTTGTCAACATTAAATGCCTTTTTTTGTTCTTAATTTTCTGCCTACATAAAAATTCCTCTTTCCAAAACATTATGTAATTTTTCTATTTCAAATTTTAAAATATAAAGTTAAAAAAAGAAATTCAAATTTCTTTAAATTTTGTTGTTATTGAATTTTATTTTTCTTTTTCATATTTAGAAGGAAGGGTTTAAGGTGTATCATTTATTTGATCTTAAAATCAGGTTTCAACAAGAAGTTTGTTTTTCAATTGTGGCAACGCCAGCATTATGATAACGAGTCCGCAATTTAACGTTTTTCTTTTCTTTCAACTAGTGCTTATTTCGTGAATGGTAACACTTAGTTCACCCTTCCACTGAACGAATATGGTTGTGTATACGCTTGAACAGCGCTTCGCTAAGTGGGCCTGCGATCGACTTACAAAAGATACCGATTTTCCAAAAAAAAAAATTATCTTTTTAGATGAAGCTCATTTTGATCTTGGCGGATATGTAAACAAGCTAAATTGTCGCACAGAAAACGCGCACGCATACATTGAAAAGCCGACGCATCGACGTCACTGTTTGGTGCGGATTTTGGTCCAGAGAGTCATAATTGGGCCATTTTTCGGGAGTGGCCATTACAGTCAATGGCGATCGTTATCGGGCCATGTTGAACGAATTTTTGTTCACAAAAATTGAAGAGGAGGATATTGGCAACATTTGGTTTCAACGGAATGGCGCTACGTGCCACACAGCCGAAGCTGTGTAGTTTTGTTTATAGCATTCAAAACAAAAAAAAAAGTTCTTTGGCGGATCCTATAGTTTTGACATTTAGTTTTTTGACATATTCGTAGTAAATGCATTAGCAATTCTCACAATAAATTCAATTTCGCACGAACATCGCTTTAAAATAATAATTCAAATCCACTAGTTAAATGCTGGGTTCTATTAAAGTTACATTTCGTAAAATTCGTAATATTTTCGGACAACATAATCGTCTTTCTGACATCGCTATTAGGAATTTGGTGGTTAAGTTTGAGTCGACAGGCTCAATACAAAATGTCGGGTCGTTTAAGTGAAAACATTGCACAAAGTTGAAGCAGATCCAAATTTGTCAATTTCTTGACGTTTTTAACAATTGGAAACCCGTCCACATGGCCAATTATACATAAGAATTTGACTCTGAAGCCTTATAAGGTGCAACTGGTGCAGGAATTAAAGTCAATCGACCATTCTCATCATCGTACATTCGCTTAATTTATTCAGAAATAATCGGCTGATTTTTCTGAAAGAATCATTTTTTCAGACGAAACCCATTTTCATTTGTCAGGGGAATGTCAACAAACGAAATTGCCCCATTAGGGCTTCTGAAAATCCTAGAGAAATTATAGAAAAGCCTTTGCATGCTTAACGTACCACTGTTTGGTGCGCTATGTGGTCTGGAGGCATGCTTACACCGTTTTTTTTTTTTCTTTTTTGTTTTTTTTTCGAGGCCTAAAATGCGCAGTTAATAAATCGCGCTATTGCGAGATGCTAACAGCTCAATTTTGGCCGATTATAGACGACATAGTTATCACTGGTGGGTGTGTGGTTTTAACTGGACGGTGCCATATGTCACACAGCCAATGAAACGATTAATCAATCAATTGCAAACCAAATTTCCCAACAATAATTTCACAACAATCAGCAAATCGTGTGTGATCGTGTGGCCAGCCAGATCGTGTGATTTAACACCACTGGGCTAGTTTTTCTTGGGCTACATTAAGGACAAAGTCTTTACGAAGCCAATTGAAGCGATTTTAGCCCTTAAATGCAGAATCCGTGATGTGGTTAATGAAATAGAACCGCCATTTTTCCGAAAAGCGATTAAAAACTTTGATGAAAGAATCGACATCTGTTAGCGTAGTCGTAGTAGTTACCACTACGACCACGCTTTTTCCAACCATAATTTTTCGATATGTGCTTAGATTTTCCGACGGGGTCGATTTTATTATTATTTGGGCACGGTTTTCCGTCGACGAAGAGAACACTGAAGATGGCAAACGGCCGAAACCGGTTTGTTCACAAACCAAATTTGAAGAGGGTCGACGGAAAGTCGTACCCAAATAAAAACATAATTTTTCATTCATAATTTCCGAACTTTTCTCTTCGCAATACAATAAAAATTTAAATTAACTTAAACTAATTTTTTTTATTTTATTAACAAACTTCTTGTTGAAAAACCCCCCTTTATAAGTGCTGTGATATTATAGCCTTTTATTATTAAGTTAATAATAATACTATAGTTCTAGTGAAAGAAAACCTTAATTTAAAGGTTTTTAATTTATTTGAAAATTTATTTCTTTCAAAATTAAAGGCAAAAAATACGCAATGAAAGAAAAACACTTTTTATTGAAATGAAATAGTCAAAAAAAAAAAAAACAAATACACATAAAATATCTACAAAAAGGTTGAGAAATATATAATAGATACAAGTATAAACAGAAAGAAAAGCTTTATAGTTAAAGAATTAAGATACAGTTCCTAAAACACATTTATATTCTGTACATTTGACTATTTAACTTTGTGACTTAGTAACTCGTATGTTATTCAAAATGTTTGTCAGAGAAATTTTTGTTCAGAAGATTAATGATATTGCTATACATACAACTTGCGTACAGACATATCCATCCACTGGTTTATCTAAATAGAGTCATTTCCAAATTTTCAAATTTTCAGTAGATGGAAAAAATTGTTTTTTAACACTGCTTTTATATCTAAAAGGTGTTTTTTTAAGCTAGATAGAACTTTAAATTGTAAAAAGTAACACAAAAAATGAAATTTTGATGAAACATTTTTTTTTTTATTTGTTTCAGTATACTCTGACAAATCATCATGAATAGACTCTCGCTTGAACAACGCTACGAAATTATCCAAATTTACTTTGAAAATCAGTCGTCGATTCGTGCAACTTATAGACGACTTCGTCATTTTTATGGCGTACATAATCGTGCATCTGAACAAGCCATTCGTCGAACTGTCGATAGATTTCGTACCACATACTCTCTAGAGGATGCAATAACACCAACACGTCGAAGGAATGTGCGTACTGAAGAGAATATCGCCGCTGTAAACGAAAGTGTGGAAGAAGATCCAAATTTATCAATTCGTCGTCGGTCGCAGGAATTGGGGCTCTGTCCGTCCGTCCACTACGTGGAAAATTTTGCGCAAAGATCTCGGCCTACACCCGTATAAGATCCAGCTGGTGCAGGAATTGAAGCCACGAGACCATTATATGCGTCGTTCTTTCGCCGATTGGGCTCTAGAGCAGTTGGCAACTGACCCGTTGTTTTATCGCAAAATTGTGTTCAGCGATGAGGCGCATTTTTGGCTTAACGGGTTTGTTAATAAGCAAAATTGCCGCATATGGAGTGAGACCAAGCCACAACAGACCCTACAGACTCCATTACATCCAGAAAAATGCACCGTTTGGTGCGGTTTTCACGCTGGTGGCATCATTGGACCTTATTTCTTCAAAAATGAGGTCGGAGCTCGCGTTACGCTCAATGGAGATCGTTACCGCACCATGATCAATGATTTTTTGTTTGAAAATATGGATGACATTGATCCGGACGAGATGTGTTTTCAACAGGATGGCGCTACGTGCCATACAGCGAACGCAACCATCGACTTATTGAAATCAAAATTTGGCGATAAGTTGATTTCGAGAAATGGACCTGTCAATTGGCCTCCAAGGTCGTGCGATTTGACACCACTCGACTATTTCCTGTAGGGCTACGTGAAGTCACTGGTTTATGCTGATAAACCAGCAACAATAGACGCCTTGGAGGACAGCATTGTTCGTGTTATTCGTGACATACGCCCAGCAGTGCTCGAAAAAAGTGGCCCAAAATTGGACGTCCAGAATGCGCTTCGTCAAGAACAGCCGCGGTGCCCATATGCCCGAAATCATTTTCAAATGTTAATGTCACGTATTGATCCTTCGAATAAAAAAGAAATTTTGATTACAATTTAATTTTTTGTGTTATTTTTTACAATTTCAAGTTCTATCGGGCTTAAAAAAACACCCTTTATAACTTTTTGACCACAGAGTAGAGAAAATGAAGTAAATTTTTTACAGCGGGTAGATAGGACCCACTTCCCATGGATTTCTTGTTAAAAGGGATTTTTGGAAAAATTTTTAGTTGACTTCCTTTAGGGCAACGAGTGAAATAGTTTTGGTTTGCAGCAGCTGTTCTGAAAAACTTTTCTAGTAAAATATTAACTTCTACCTGCTGCCGCTGACGTTTTTCAGGCGGCCTAGACATTTGATCATTTTAATAACAGCTGATGTCAGTTTTTTTGCAATGGAAGAGTGCCGCACAAAATTTACATAAATTTACACATGCTTTCTTTTTACAATACCAGTTCAGTTGATACCGATGTAACGTAGAAATATGAGAAATTAATAACGAAATATGATGAAGGATAAATGTCCACCTCTAGCAAACGCTTTTTTCATAATATATTTTGAAGCACATTTTGAAACATAGCTGCACTTATCTCGTGAATGCAGCACAAAATGATGCCCAACTCTTGCGAATAGTCGAGGCTCATTTTTAACACTTTGCTGTACATCGGCTATGTTTGCATCACTACGCCCACTACAAGCGCATTGCTTTAATTTATTATCGGCAGCAATACTAAGAGTCTCAAATTCAGCAATTAAATTACGCCTAGCGGTTTCAAAAGAATCCTGATTACGAGGAAATGCTGCTGGAATTTTACAAAGGGTTACAATGAAATTTTTACCGTTTTGACAAGAACCGTTTACAGCTTTTTCAGCAGTATAACGCTGCATGCTAAAGATTTCCCAAGTTTTTTTGCCAAATAAATGTAAACGGATGACAGCTCAACAGTTGACTTTTAATCATTTGACTGACAATTTACTTCCTAACCTCAATTTTGCCCACTCAATAAAAATTGTACTTTTTTTTGGTATTAAAAGTACTTTTTTCATAATAAATTTATGAATGTTTGAAAATTCTAATGATTTTTTAAACAGAGCTTAACTCTCGAAATTAATAAAAACTTTCTAGCCTTAATTTTGTCCACCCAATAAATATAGTACTTTTTTTGGTATTAAAAGTACTTTTATAAAAATGGATTAATGGATGCTTGAAAATTACAAATTAATTTTAAAACAGAGATTAATTCTCGAAATCTAGAAAATTTTCTGTGCTCAATTTTTTTTTTCTTCTAAACTTGGAAATTAAGAAAATATTGTCAATGAACAACTGACATTTTGGTAGTAAATTTTCACAATGAAAATTCTTTGATTAGGAGTACAGCGATGCATGCTTTTGATTTCCCAACCTTTTACCAAATAAATGTAAAAGGCTGACAGCTCAACAATTGACATTTAATCATTTGACTGATAATTTACATAAAAATGGTACTTTATTTTTTGGTACTAAAAGTACTTTTAATAATAAATTTATGAATGTTTGAAAATTCTAATGATTTTTTAAACAGGCAATTTACTTTCTAACCCCAATCTTGCCCATTCCATAAAAATGGTACTTTTGTTTGGTATTAAAAGTACTTTTTTAAAAATGAAGTAATGGATGCTTAAAAATTGTTAATAATTTTAAAACAGAAATTAACTCTCGAAATCCAGAAAATTTTCTGGGCTCAATTCTTTTTTCTTCTAAACCTGAGAATTAAGAAAATATTGTCAATGGAAAGCTGACATTTTGATAGTAACGCTGCATGCTTAAGATTTCCCAACCTTCTACTAAATAAATGTAAAAGACTAACAACTCAACTATTGACATTTAATCATTTGACTGACAATTTACTTCCTAACCTCAATTTTGCCCACTCAATAAAAATCGTACTTTTTTTGATGGTATTAAAAGTACTTTTTTTAATAATGAATTTATGAGTGTTTGAAAATTGTAATTAGTTTTAAAACGGTAATCAATAAAAATTTTCTGTGTTCAATTATTTTTTTTTGCTCTACACTTAAGAGTTAATAAAATTATTGTTAACGGAAAGCTGAAACATCTGGCAACGACAGAATGGTTTTAAGTTGTAGTGAACTAATTTGAATGCTTCAAAGATATATATTTTTATAACAAATATGAAACAACAAGCGAATGCTGAGCTGAGTTAATTTTAGATCGTTATTATATTTACAAGGGAACAGGATATCGAAAAACACTTGTTCTAAGTCCGGTAACAGTAAAGTTCACTTCAGCTTGGAAACTACATAAATTGCACCTGTTGTCTACCTTCAAATATGACCCAGAAGCTACCGGCTGCCAGAAATATAAAGCGAAGAAAGTCATAGATGTAAAGTTCAACATAATCTGTTTTGAATTCTTGCGGTAAAAACCGGCGTTACTAGCTGTTGATCTAGTATGATCGGCCATTGACTTCGATGCGATGATAACATTATCAAGCCGCGTTTTGATTGTTCGCATTTTATGCGGTGCTAATTTGATATTTTTGTCTTTTGTTATTTGCTAAGTAAGTGTGTCCGTCTGAGGATGTTTTTCGTTTATTAAAGTGTATGATTAGTTTCGGTGTTTGAAGACGTGTTTACATAACTGTTAAGAGACTAAAACTTTACTGTTTGTAAATAAAACAAATGTGTTGAATAAGTTTACATACTATTCTGCTGATGATTTCTTATTGAGAGTTTTCTCTTTAAATTAAAACTAATTTTCTTGCTGCACTTAAGGCTCGAAGGACCAATTCTTGCCTTTACAACGTTAATTTAAAGAAGGAGTAAATAAACACAAATTTTATTTTAAGTGTAAGCGTTATTTATTTTATGCTGCTGATCATATAAAAATGGGTGGTGTTGTTGACGGTTGCTATTGCAATTGTTGGCATTGATTGGTTGCCAATAAAATAACCTTTTAACGCGTGTATGTTGGGTTTTATACAAAATTTTTTTTGTAGCTTCTTTATTTGTTGTATGTTTTTTTTTGGGTATGCAATTGAAAACAAAAACAAAAACAACAACAATAATAATATATTTGTGCTATTTTTTGATTTAATTATATTTTATTGAAGTGTGACAAATATTTAGCGAATGTTGTGTTGGTTGGCTGTAGTTTTATTTCAAAATATTTTAGAATTTAATTTAATTAAAAAATTATTTATCATAATATTAAAATTATTATTAATTTCCGGTATTAAATTTACGTTAAGTGGTTATTTAATATAAGTTAACATTGATTTTGCTTTATGGGCCTTTTGTTTGATGAAAAAAAAAATAATTTAAAAGTCAGTGTTGTTTTTTTTTCGTTTAAATTGTAACACAAATAAGAACAAAAATACGAAATATTTATAATTAAAAAAAAGGCTTTTTTGGCGGAGGTTCTCTATTAAAATCGGATAAAAATATTTAATTTTCGATTTTTCATCTAAGAAGTAAATAATGTGAAAGAAAACAACAACAATAATCTACTTAGAAAATATCGGGTGGACAAATTTAAGGTTAGGAAGTAAATTGTCTTGAAACACACCCTTTTTTGGACAACTGCAGTTTTATTAATGCCAATGTAAAGCAGAAATTTGCGCATTAATAATGGAATTTTATGTTGGGCAAACGTCCACCTTTTGCATAGCATACATATTTTTAAACAACAATAAAAGAGAAAAGTATTAAGGTGGTTGATCAGATGGTTGGCATTCCAACTACGTAGATAGATACGATGATTATGGGATAAATATCTACCGGTACGTGATGTATTCACATCGAAAGATTCACTATTTGCGACCAAACAGCCAGAAAAAACGTCATATAGAGGAAAAATTGATAGCAGCTATTAAACAATTCATATGCTTTACATATATTTTCTTATTACTAAATAAATTTAAAATTTCTAGATTATACGATTCAAAAGATAAACTCATATTTGTCAAAATTGTGACAACTATGGAGACACCTTTTTAATTGAATTTTTCTTATATTTGATAAGTTATAACAGGCACAGTAACAGAAAAGCTGTAACAACTTCAAGCGTCTATTTATTATGGTTTAAAAGATAAGTCTATATTTTTTAAACTCACTGCCACCATGGAAACACCTTTTAAATTTTGAAATCTTAGTTTACGAAATTATTGTTGCAGCTTTCATAATCATATACAGTTTGTGTAATTTCTGCTGCGTTTGAAAAATTAAATTTATAGGTACGTTAAAATCATAACACTATAGGCGCACCCTGTATGCTTTAGATTATTTTTATATTTTTTTGCATATTTTCTTAGAACGTACATAAAATATCGAAACCGGAAGGATCTGACTTTAGCGCTTTAAAATAACAGCAAACATCATGCCACTATTGGCACACCCTTTAATCAATATTTAACTTTGTGTAGTTGCTGCTAAGCAAACATTATTTCAGACACTGTGCAAGTAATGATGTGTATGGATATAATAATTTTATAAATATTATGTCACTTACGAAACCCCCTTTGATGTTGGCTGTTTTAATGCATCTTCTATGATCATTTGAAAAGTGTACTTTCTGAAATATATGGATTGTGAGAGAAGCATAGACAAACATTGCAGCGAAAACATTCCCCCTCGGGGGCACGCAGCATTCATTGATTTCTCCCCCTTCTTGACATGTGCCTTCGGGGGTAAAAGGCGGCAACAGGTCACCTGGGCTAGTAGGAAGAGACATAGGACACTCGAAATCCGACCAGTAACTTGCGACACGCACTAGTACCACGAGAACCAGTTTCCCGTAGGGCTACGGTCCTGTTCTGGTTGTTGCTGAACCCCCTCGGTGAGCAATGTGGTGGCTGTGATTTAAACCGTGGCTTTGATGAAAGTTCCGAAGAGGTGTTAACGAAAAGAAGAGGTTAACATCCAAGTAAATGTCATAGTTGTGCTTGTAACAGGACCACGAGTTAAATAGTCTCCAACTCTTAAGCAAGAAATAGAGACACGGCCCTGCTACCGTGTACTTGAAAATTTCAGCTAAGGAGTATATGCACCTAGTGTGTATACATCTTAACGCTTTTTTCTACACCCGGTGGTAAGACCACCATCAGGTTATGGCCACATGGCTCGGTAACGTTCTCTAGCGAAAACAATATGGTATAGGCCTTAACCGGTTTGCTACTGTTTCCTTAGCAGATTTTATTTAAACGTATGGTTACAAAGATGATTTATTAAGTGTTAAAGAAGCTAATTATCAGTGAAGACGTAAGCGAAATGACCTACTGTGCATTTTACAAACTGTTTAGTTTTCTATAAAATCTTATACACGCAAGGCAACAACAATACGCTTATAAGAAATTCTACCAAACAAGATAACCAACTGAAAACAAGTAACACAGAAAATAATACACCGCCAGGCAGACGCCTACGTGAATGATAATAACAACAACAATGCTATTAAAGTGGAATATTTTTATATGAACGAGAATCGCTATATAAGCAGCAGTTGCTGAGCAATTCAATTCAATGATTCAAGTTAAGTCTGCAGTGAGTAAAGTTAACAAAGTTACCATCGTGTTACCTTCTGTGTGTATTTAAAGTAAATAAATCGTTTAATTTACTTTACAACTCTAAAGTGCTGTGTTATTATTTTGCAATAAAAGAACTCAATATAATGGAACCTTTATTATTAAAAACAACAATAAGAGCATAAAATTTTTAAATTAAAGGGTGGTCCATACATGATAAGGAGCTCTTCGTGTGTGACAACAATTTGCACTTATTTGATTTGTTTTTAATTGGGGAAAATCTTTTTACACTTTATTCAAAAACCTCTCTCCTTTCTTTCTAAAATAGTGAAAAAGTGGAAATGCAGGTAATGTCCTTCTAACGAAATATGACATCGTTGAATGCAATTCTTGTAAAATTAAAATCGTTAGGAATTAAATAATGTTCACGAAACGAAAACATTTCAACTTTTAAATGTTTTTAATTAAAAGTGTTTTTAGCTCTTACTCACACGCAAACAAAAGTTTTAAATTCCGAATATGAACACATTGTTGTAGTGACCCATCAAAATACTTTAATACCAACAACAACAAGAGGATTACAAAATAAATTAAATATAAATAAATCTGTCATTAACTTTTTAAAGTAAATAAAAAGAGTTAGAAGAAGAAGAAATCCAAATGTGGTTTTTGGATGTAGGGGGAGGGGCTTATATTTTAAGAAAGTGAAAGATGTATTTGTTTGAGTTTTATTTAAAGCATTGTAATCGAATTTGTTAAAAAATGTAAATTGAATGAAAAAAAAAACAATCCATAATTCAAATTGGCTTATTTCAAACCAAAAAAAGGAAAAAATGAACAAAATGGACTTAAGATAAGAAGAAGATGGAACTTAAAATAATATAACCAGAAAATTTCACGAAAAAACTTTAATTAAAAAAAAAATTAAGTAATATCGGATTTTTCAGCAAGAAGTTTGTTTTTCAAATGTGGCAACACCAACATTATGATAGTTTTGTCATTTAGTTTTTTTTTGACATATTCGTAGTAGATGCATTGGCGATTGCTACAATGAATTCAAATTCGCACGAAAGTCACAGTAAAGTAATTTAAATCCACTATGAAAATGAAGGTTGTTTCCGTTAAAGTTACATTTCGTAAACTTCGTGATATTTCCTTCTGAGCCTATTCAGACTTAAGTCGTAAAATGTAAGTCCACAGGCTCCATACAAAATTTGCAAACACCAAGGCTTTATCGATCTGGTCGTTGAACTGGAAACGTCGCAGCTGTGAGCCACAATGTTGAAGCAGATACAAATTTCTCAATTCCTCGACGTTCTCAACAATTGGCGTTAACCAAAACCCCCGCATGGCGAATTTTTCATATGGATTTGACTTTAAAGTCTTGCAAGCTTCAACTGGTGCAGGAATTGAAGCCGACCGACCATTCACATTCCCGCAGATTCGCTCAATTCATTCAGGAACAACCGGCTAATTTTTCTGAAAAAATCATTTTTTCAGACGAAACCCATTTCCACTTGTCAGGAGAATGTCAACAAGGAGAATTGCCGCATTCGGGCTTCTGCCAATCGTAGAGCGATTAGTGAGAAGCGCTGTTGCATGCTGTATGGTGCGCTATGTAGTCTGGAGGCATGATTAGAACGTTTTTTTTTTCGAAGATGAGGCTGGAAATGCGGTAACTGTTAATGGATGACGCTATCGCGAGATGCTAACAACTCAATAATTTTGGCCTATTATTGATGACGTGGATATCACTGGCATGTTGTTTCAACAGGACGGTAACACATGTCATACAACCAAAGAAGCGATCAATTTTTGCCAACCAAATTTCTCGATCGCATAATTTCACGAAAATCAGCAGCTAAGTGGCCAAGCAAATGGTGAGATTTAGCCACTGGATTATTTTTTGTGGGACTATGTTAAGGACAGATTCTATAGGGAGCCTTAAAACTCAAAATCCTTGATGTGATTTACTATATAGGACCGCCGTATTGCAAAAAAAAAGTGATTTAAAACTTTGATGAAAGAATCGACATTCGTCAGGGTGGTCGTGTTGGACATTTGCCAAATATCATTTTTCATTCATAGTTGCCGAACTTTTCTATTCGTAGTACAATAAAATATTGATTCCAACTTCTTCTTGAAAAACCCTTTATTTTATTTAAATAGTTTAGTTAACTTTAATATAAACATTAATCTAATCCGAATTTAGAATTTTGCAGTAAATACGAAAGTTGGAACACTTCCAATTTAAAAGTGTAAAAAATGTGATAGTTCCCATTATTTTTAATAGTATAAAACGAAATAAGCGCTACCGCTAATAACAGTTAACACTCGATTTATGTACTTTTTCTTTTAAAAGAAATTGTTGTTCCCAAGAAAAATTTTTTTCAAACGAAATATTTTTTCAATATATAATTTGCTCGAAATATATTAATTTTTTAAATAATTTTTAATTAATTTTTAATTTTTAATTTTTTAAAGTTTACAAGTAATTTCTCTTAGTAAACAAGGAATAGTACAGTAGAAAACTTAAATAGCACAGAATACAGAAAAAATAATATTGTTTTTAATTTTTTTATTTAATGCAAAACAAAAAAAAGTGGTTTCGGTATAGAAGCAAAAACCATTGTTATGTTCTCTGCAACAATATCTTGTTGTGCTGAACGAACAATTTTTTAACAATAGTTTAATTACAATAAACAAATTATTGTTGACATTTGACTATTAAGGTCCCTAATATAGGTGGCAATCATCTAACTTAGTTGAGCTTAGAAAAGTTACATACCGCTCAAAAACAGGGGTCCAATTGCCACTTTTATCAGCGAATAGTAACTTAAGTGTTATTCTTTGAACCGTAAATAAACGGATGCAGAATTATATTTTTAAACCATAAAAAGAGCAAAACAAAAAAAAAAACAAAACATGCTTGAATTCACATTGCTTTTGGTGAATTGTTCTTATTTATACACTCTGTTTGTTTAAAACTTTTGATTAAATGATCAGTTTGCTCTGCGGAAAATATTACTAGTGTGACAGAAAAAAGAGCCATCAACCTTGACTCGTCGGTCATGCCCATTAATTGAACATCGAACATCTTACTAACATCACGGATGCAAATTTTTAATAAAAACTTTAATTTACACACTTTCGAGTAATTCAATTTACTAAAAAGCTGAAGCCTACTGACTAATTTAAGGGGCTTTAATACGCCGAATGTTTGCTTAAAGTGAGGGAAGTGAATGGTATTTGCACGAAGAAAGTCATCTTCTGCGACACGACACACTTTCACCTCAGTGGATTCGTTAGCAAGCAGAATTGGCTCATTTCGAAATATAAGAATCAACTAGTAATTGTTAAAAAGCCGATGGATCTACAAAAAGCGACTGTACAGTTTATGGGTTAGCGAGCTGTTTATTTTTGCTGTGCGCTATGGCGAGATGATAACACATAATTCTTGTAAGCAGAAGTTGTGATTATGAAGCTGGAGGATATGTCATTCTCACAAAGATCACTGATGTAAATTTTAAATAAAACTTTGAATTTAAAGGGTGACAAGGTTCATGTGACTTGAGAGCTGAAGCATAAAGTCGTTAAGACGGCGAATCGTTCTTTAAACAAAAAACAGTGAATGGTGACTTCACAAAGAAAATCATCTTCAGAGACGAACTACCATTTTCACCTCAGTGGATGTGTTAACACACAAATTGCCTCATTTGGACAAATGAAAATCCACAAATAATTGTTAAAAAGCCGATGCCTTCACAAAGAGAGACAGTTTCTACGGCGGCATCATCGAGCTGTACTTCTTTGAAAAAAAGATCGACCAAGCAGTTAAGGTAAATAGACAATAGGTTTCTTGGCGGCGTCATCTTGGCGTACTTTTTCGAAAATGAATTCGATCAACCACTTACCATGAATGGTGTACTCAATGGTGAGATAATAACAGAGATACTTCTTGCCGCCATATATCGAGGATATGGGAGATAATAACACAGACTTCTTGCCGCTATATATTAAGGATGTGAACCTGGACAATATTTGGGTTTTAACAGACTGTTGCCACTTGCCACGCAGCCAACAAAACAATGAAACATCTCACGAACATCACTGAGACGAATTTTGAATAAAGATTGCAATTAAAAGTATAACCAGGTTTAAATGGCTCAAGCGCTAAAGCCGGAAGTCGTTAGTACGCCATAAGATTGCTTAAACAGGCAGAAGTGAAGGGTGGCATTACAACAACAAAAAACAGTATTGCTGCCACAAAGAGTAAACGTTTGATTCGGTTTATGAACTGTCGGCATAATTCGGTTGTACGTCCGCGAAAATGAATTTGACCAAATAGTTGTCGTTGATGGTATTCACTACCGCGAGATGACTTCTTGCGGACCGAAATTAAGGCTATAAACCTGGATGATATGTGGTTCTAGCAAGATGTTGCCACTTGCTACACTGCCAACGAAGCAATTGCTCTTTTGCGCTAGAAGTTCAAAGGCCGTGTTTTCTCACATCGTGGCTACGTTAATTGGCCGCCACGGTAATGTGATTTAACACCAAAGGGTTTTTCTCTTTGGGGACATTTAGAAGCGAAAGTGCTGGTCAATAAGACAAAAATAGTTGAAGAGCTAAATGATGAGATAGTTTAGCACGTTAAGGACATCATTAACCATCGGAGTCATGGCGAGCATTTGCGGGATGTTTTGTTTCACACATAATTGTCATATATCCTTTTATCATAATAAAAAAATTTAAAGACAAATCGCTAAAAACATTTTATTTTGTTAACGATTAATACGGTTTGTGTTGGTTGTAACACCCTATATTTTTTAAACTAAAATATTATTATTTTATAAGGCCTATGGATCCTTTTAACAACAACATTAAAAAAAAAAAGAAAGAAATATTTTATTTAAGTACGCCTACCCTCACAATATTTGCAACATTTTGCTGGTGGTTCATCTGAATCATCAATGACCGGCATGGTCCCCCGCGAAGGCCCACACAGCAATTGTTGAAAATTTTGTTTAAAATTTTAAAAACATTAGCAATAACACGTCAATAATAACAATAATAATAATAATAATATTTAAATAGTTTTGAATTTTTTTTATTTTTAATTTTTTAATTATTTTTTTCTTTTTAATTTTTTACAACTTTTATTCCCAAATTTTTTTTTTCTTTTTTTGTTGTATTTTTTTCTTTGATTAATTTTTTTTTAATTGGAATGTTGTTTATTTAAAGCAAATTTTGTTTCATTTGTTAGTTTTCATTTTTATTTCAAACATGTTTTTTTTTTCTTTTTTTTATTTAACACATTTTGTTAAATATAATTTTTTTATTTTAATCTAAACAACATTGATTTAAATAAACACTTGTGTTTTATTTTTTCTTAACTGATTGCAACTTTTATTTTTATTTTTTCATTTTTTCTAGATAAATTTTCTTAATTTATGGAAATTTTCAAAATGGTATGTTTAATTAATTTTTATAGATTTTCTGTTAAGACAATTAATTTCAATTATGTTTTTTACATTAAATTTTTTTTAAATATTTCGATTTAATTTATTTAATTTTATTTATTATTTTGTTTTATTTTTTTTAATTAAAACAAAATTTATTATTTAAGTGACTTGACTTAAGTTTTCGTTTTCGCAAAATTTTTCAAAACTTTATGTTTGAATTTAAAATTTTTTTTTTATTTATTTTTTTTAACTTTTAACATTATTTTTTATTTTGTAAGGAAAACAAAATTTTGATGTATATGCGCGCTTTAAAAATTCAATACGTTTTAACGTGAAACCTCCGTAGAGACCACTGACATGATTTTTTCGATTCGAAATTAATGTTTTTCTTCTTTTTTTTTTTTTTAAAAGGAAAATCAAGAAAATACAATATAAACACACACTGTGGCCGCTACATTTAGGAAAAATTCTGTTAGCTATTTTTTGAGAAAAATTTCGTTTTTACTCACACAAGTGTTTGAGAAAAATAAATTTTCAACACAAAATCTTTTAAATCAAATACACACAAAAGAAATTCGAAAATCAAAGAGCATCTACATGCTCTTTTATTTAATTTAAGAAAATATTCGAAATCATTAGAAAATTTGAAATTCAAAATGTCATTAGCGAGTTTTCAATTTTTTTGTTGTTGTAAAAAAAATTTGAAAATTTCATTACTCTTTGGTTTGGTAAGAAAATGTTTTCTCTTTAAATTCTCTTTAGTTTTTCGTGTTTTCTTTTTTTTTTTGGTGTGTAAATTTCGAAAAAATTTCGAATATTTATTATATAAAAATTAATTGGTGTTCAAAAAGTAGAAAAACAAAAGCAAAACCATCACAATAAACAAGTAGTTGTTGTTCTTTTTCTTTGCTTTAACAATGTAAAAATGAGAATCACAAAGAAGAATAACGAAAGGCGAGTGTTCGTACTCGAAAAGTCAAGTTGAGTAAAAATATTTTAAAGGGTCTTGGTCTTGTAGCCAAAAAAAGATTACCAACTTTTAACTGTAAAAAATAGTGTTATGAATTCTAATCCATTTAATTTTCCTTGCTTTCACTTACTTTCGTACTGCCCGTCTGAGGCACGCAGAAAACATGAAGCTTTTCCCCATCTTCAAATGTGTTTTCGGTGGAAAAAAGGAGGCACCAGTCTCCCAGGCTAGCAGAAGCCTGAAGCTAGAAGAAAATTGGTTTCTCGAAGTACGACCAGTGACTCTCCACAATCGTACAACAGTAACCAGTGGACCGCAAAACTACGGCTCTATATTAATTATTGTTAAAGTGCTTCAAGGGAGTAATGCAGTGGCTGTGGCTGAAACTCAAGCTTCCTTTCTTTTTCGTACCACCCTTACACATGTAAGGCATTTTACCAAAACTAGGAAATTCTGTTATGTGGACGAGCACAGGGGGAGTAGTGTTTGTGGACATTCAATTTTAGCTTTCCTACATTGAAAGAAAGTCACAGGAAAAACCTCTGGAGGGAGTTTATTCCACATACGAACTGTTCTCCTAAAAAAACGAAATTTTCCTGTAATTCGTAGTGCGATTCATTGGAAAATCAACCACAAATGGATGCGTTCTCAACGAAAATCGAGTTAAGCGCAAAAGCGTGCGAGTAACGGGAACAAGTTCCCAAATTTCATTAGAGCACTTGCCATTATAACAATAAAACACAATGCGTCGAAGCTCTAGAGAATCAATAGAGTTGGATACCCTAATATCCCCAATGAGCCTCTTGGCCTCTTGGCCCGCAGTCGAGCAAATTTAAAATAGACTTTGGAGGGCCGCCTCATACATAAGAGTTGTATTCCATTTTCGGGCGGATATAGACAGTATAAATAGTACGAAGATCGGTTGGAGTGAAGTATCTCTTACACCGTTTTAGAAAACCGAGGCACTTGAAAGCTTCTTTAGAAACTTGAAAAATGTGTTTATACCAGCGAACATTACACTGAATTTTCATGCCAAGAGCATCAAGAGCGTCCAATTCCGCAATACAAATCATCCATAGTAGCAGATGCAGCACCAATTCCGAAGACAGATTATGCGTAAGCACGCAACATTGCGTCTTACGAGCATTAAAATCTACTCCATATTAAGATTATTGCGAAGTTGTGATTGAGGGTATCATTCATGTTCTCCCCTTTGGAACTCACCTCTAACTGGTTCGTTTTATTACCAAATGAATATGAATGATGCTGTCATCTGCGAAGGAGTATATAGGGTTAAAAGTTTGAAAGGATAGGTCATTTCGAAAAATAAGAAAAAGGATAGGAGAAAGAACGAAGGCTTGCGATACCTCTGACAGAAGTGCAGAAGTGCCACAATCTATCAAATGTCTTGGAAATATCTAGAGCCACCACTTTACTCTCTCCGAAATGATATATGGAGTTGCACCATTGATCAGATAGGAAAGCCAGCAAGTCACCCATAGAGCGCTTCCTACGGAAAGCATACTGTCGCTCGTACCTCGCAAGATGAAAATGAATCATGTTTTCCATCATTTTCGAAAGTGCAAAACAAATTGTAATTGTTTGGTAATTTTCAGGGTTATTAGCCTCACCCTTTTTGGAGATCGGTGTTACATTAGCAACCCATCGTACTGAAAAAGGCTGCTAATGGACGCGCTAGCCTCGCAGAGCACTGTTTCAAGATCTGCTAAAACTGCAGGCAGTTTAGCTTTTTCCTACCACTGTGCTGTTGCTTCCCATCCAGCCACCTTTTATTTGATTGTGCACAATAATAACAATTTATGTTTATCTTAACACATTCCAAAAATAAAATTACTCTGCCAATCCGTAACTGTCACAAAAGTAGCTTTGGTTCTCTTTGTTCTCATTTATTTGCATAAGTAACGGCCAAAGGCGTGTATGTCTGACGTTCATGTGATTTCTGTGCTTGCGTTAGTGGGGTTTTGAAACCCTTATAGCTCCTAATATTCTGAACCGATTTTGATAATACATACAGACGCTAAACAAACATCGCTCACGGTAAAAAATCAACTTGCCCATCAATTATATAGATATTGTTACGTTTATTCCTTTTAGTGCAGAATCATAATTTAAATTAAACGATTTATTTACTGTCAATACACAGAAAATAAACACGATGGTAACTTTGTTGTCTTTCCCCACTGATGATTCCACTTGAATTAAATCATTTTGCTTGGCAACGTGATGTTTATATAGCTGTACAGTATAGTAGCGATTTTTGCAGATACAAGAATATTCTACTTTAACATTATCAAATATTGTTGTTGTTGTTATTATCATTTAGTTTAGGCGCCTACTTGGCTGTGTGTTTTGTTTTGCTATGTATTAGTTTTTTTCTTCTATTGCCTATCTTATTTGGTAGAATTTCTTATAAGCATGTTGTTGTTGTCTTATGTGTATAATATTCCTTAAGAAATTATTCAGTTTGTAAAATGCACAGTGGGTCGTTTAGTTTTTTCTTTTTAACCGATAATTGTTTTCTTTTCAAACTAAATAAATCATTTTTGTAGCAATATAAATTTAACTTTATGGTAACTCTGATTGCTTGTTAAGTTTAAGGCAATGCAAGGCAAAATAAGTTTTTCGAAAAAAAAAATTGTTTAAAGAACCCTACCATAAAATGCACACTAGGTCGTTTCGATTACCTGTTTTTTTACAGATAATTATTTTCTTTTAAAATTTAATAAATCATTTTTGTAGCAATATAAATGTAAATGTATGGCAACTTTGATCGCTTCTTAAGCTTTAGCGAAGGCAATGCAAAAAATGAATTTTTCGAGATAAAGTTTAAAGATCACTGCCGTAAAATACACAGTAGGTCGTTTCGTCTCATTTTTTGTTTACTGATAATTATTTTATTTCAAAGCTTAATAAATCATCTTCGTAACAATATAAATTTAACTCATGACATGGTAACTCTAATCGTTTGTTAGGCAAAAGGAATTTTTCGATATAGAATTTAAGGAACCCTGCTGCCTGGTAAATTTCTAATATCAACATCATTTTATCTTCATTTCCAAAAACTTTTTAAATTTGAAATATAAATTTTTTTGTATTATAATTTCAAAAATGTGTAATAAAATAAAGAAAACATTTATTTTCTTTTTTTTTATATTACTTACAAGAACACAGAGTTGTCTCATTACCTGACACACTTTTCGAATTTTTATCAAACGTTTCTTAACACACTTTACAACAAACATAGTGACTGGTGACATTTTTATTTTTATTTAAATTTGCTTTTTTTTTTGTTTTTTTTTTTTTTGTGAACGAAAAGAAATTCCTTTGCTATGAATCTTGTTTGCAAAAATAATAATTAAAAATGCTAAAAATAGTAAATATTGCAACAACAACAAAAATAGTTTTTATTTTAATATTTTTTCTTTAATGTCATGCTCTCGAAATGAATATTTTTCCGATTGACGTATTTTGTTGCACTTAATAATTGCGGTTGTTGCATAAAATTTTTATTGTTAATAATTATTTTTATTTTCCATTTTCTTTTATTTTTAATTTTATTTTTTGTTTTTTTTTTGGGTCTTCTTCCTCTGATTAATGATGAATGTAAACAGTTTCGTTTTTATTAAATTTAGTTATGCAAATATTTTTTATTTATAAAAGTTTTCGAATGAAAAACAAAAACACAAATTTTTGTCAATTGTTTTCCCAGAGATAGTCATGTGTGTGTGGGTGTGCATATATATATATGTATGTGTGTGTGTGTGTGTGTGTTTGTGTGTTGAATATACCAGAGAAAAAAATGTGTTAAGTTCTTCTTAGTTCTAATTAAGTTTTGTAATATTTTTTATTTCATATTTTAGAAAATTCTTCATTTTAATCATAAAATTTACAACCGAGCAATTCCGGCTGAGTCACCCCATGACAAATATTCTTTATCATATGGATGACTGCCTGGTAAAATTTAAATTAAAGGCTAAAGCTTTCAAATTTGCGATAATTTTTTAGCAACTTTACCATGCTGCACTTGAAAAGTTCTATAATTACCTATTGTTTTTTATGGGGGGGATTCCGTACGAAATAGGAGCAGCTCATATTATATTCCAGTTGGGAGCAATATTTTGCTGTCAATTTTAATGTTGAGGGCAATTTAATGTTGTTAGCCTTGGGTTTCTATAGCATTAAGTAACGAATTTTATCGCAAATTACGTTTCTGAACTAAAATTTTTTTTATACGAGGTTTGTTCAATAGAAAAGGTAAATTTTCAAATTTGTCTGGCTGCGTGCATTTGATTAGCGATTTATTGGTCTTTATGTTGTCTCGAGCACGTATTTTTTTTTTTAGTTGAGTTTATTTGTGTTTGTGAGCGGCATAACAGTCAGACGTTTTTTTACTTGTTCGACAATTTTCTGCTGCGTTAAAAAATTGTTCAAAGAATTGTCATCGTAGTTTGTGTATAAAAAATGTAATTAAGTGCTCAAAGACACTTTAAATGTTGTGAGTGACGTATGGTGATTGCAACTCTGAGTCAGAAAACTGTTTGCAGGTGTAAGAATGTCGAGAAGATGTGACTGACAGACAATGCTTCTCATGGAAGGAAGAAGTTCGTTCTTCATTACAATAAAAACCAATGAAAATGTTGCGCAAGCAAATTGAAGCAACTTGTTGTGGAGAATTGTCAAGTTGCAATTAGAAAAGTTGCGGAGGATGTTGGCTTACCAGTTGGGTAATGCCATACATTAATCGTTTGGCAGCGAAATTCGTAATTTGAACAAAAAAATCATCGCATGGAAATCGCTTAGCAGAGGTTGAATGATTGAAGTTAACGATGATCCAGATTTACTTAAAGGAATCATAACTTGTGACAAATCATGGATATATGATTACGGCAACGAAACCAAAGTCCAAGCTTATTACAAGCTTTTCAAAAAAGATTAAGGAGGTGTAAATGACAAAGATCCATCACATCAAAAACCCATTAAAATGTTAAGAAGATGAAGAAAACAGTTGTAGAGAATTGTCGAGTTACTATTAGAGATATTGCATAGGATGTCGGCATATCAGTTGAGTAACGCTATGACGTGATAAGATTTGCATCTGCACCTGGCCGTGGGCCCTAATCAGATGGTGGATCATTACCCATGTGAATGGCCTAGAAGGCCTTCGGATACGTATATGCTCCGGTCACTCCTAGTTGCAATTTCAAAAGCCCGGAATAGGCCGCAGCCTTCACCCCTTGCTGAAGAGTCGGAGGCTATCCAACTCCTGGTCCAGAACGCATGACGCTTAATATAATTATGAGCACGACGGCATTCATACTCACTAGACCTGTACCATTTATTGTGTTCATTGTAAATGATCCGACCTACAAACTCAAACGAGGGCCTCGAAAAACACAGCCAAAACGATACCCCCGAAGGGCCTACCTCAATAATCAGACAGAGAACAGCTTTTTGTTTTTTTTTTTTTTGTTTAAAGAGAAGTAGCACTTCTGGCAACAATGCCTATTTTGTCAAATACCGTGCTACATTCTTTAGGAAAGGGATAGAAAAGAGATGAAACAGGTGGTGAAAGTAGAGGGATAGTCGGAAATTAACTGCGGTATAAAGAGAGCACAGCGACCAGTAACTATGCCTTCATCGCTGAGCAGCCCCACCGACAGTCAATTTTTATTTTTGTAGTGGATAAAACCGAGGTCTTCGTTGGGAATCGAATCCACAACCCAAATACTGACAAGCTAGTACACTATCTGCTAGCCTACAGGGGCACCTACCCCGCAAGACGCAAGTCTAGATGGATCTATAAAGACTTATAATGTGCCCCGGGGGGGAGAGTAACGCCATAAAAATTTGTTCGCATATTTTAGACATTAAGCATATGGCAGCGAAGTTCGTTTCAAAATTGCTGAATTTTGGCCCAAAAAAAAAAACTGTCGCTTGGGAATCGCTCAGGAAACATTGAATAAATGACGTGATCTACGATCCAGCTTTGTTTAACTATGGGCATATGGTTATGACATCAAAACCAAATTCCAGTGGCGCCAATGGAGGAGCCAAGGAAAGCAAAATCTAAAAAAAAAGTTTTGGTAACTGTGTTTTTCGGTTACCATTGCATTGTGCATCATGAGTTCTGGAATTGTGGAAACAAATGCATGGCTTTTTCTATCACTATAATATACCTGCTCCCTCGCCATTGCTTGTTCGTAATTTTTTGACCAAAAATAACCTAATCATGTCTCAGTCACCGTATTGACTAGATTTGGTCATCCTGCAACTCTTTCCTTTTTCCAAAATTGAAGAGGCCCATGAAAGGGACATTGCTTTGAGATGATGGAGGAGATAAAAACTGAAGCGCGGAGGGAATTCCAGACCATAGCAAAAAGTGTATATCAGAACTGTTTCAAGAATCGGAAAAAATGCTAGCACCATTGTACGAGGGTCAGTAAGTCCATGACTTTTTTAATTTCCCGCATCTGAATTAAAATGGCAACACTGTTTCTGTCAACAGACAACTAACTATCAGTTGATTTCTAAGTCCGAGCAAGATGCATCATTAAGTTTGTATTTAACAGACACTAATAGTAGACTACCTGTCGTTTTGAAAAGAAAATGGAAAAATGTGCAGCTGTGTACTTCGGCGTATCGTGGTGCATCCACTGCGTATACGATTAGGAAACTACGCAAAGACCAGACCATATTGCGTGAATGCAAGAGTCAACTGGCAGTTCCCAGTACAAAAAAAAAGATTTTTTGAGAAATAGGAAACTTCACCTTTTCTGTTGAACGCACCTCGCATATATTTTTTTTTTATTATAGATACAAAATTAAAATTTGTAATATTTTATATCATTTAATTTTATTTTATTCTTGTTATTTGTTATAATATAACGTTCTATTGAGCTTTGCATCCTGAAAAGCAAAATCTGTGAAAAGCAAAATGACAAAAAATTCGTAAGAAAGAAAAAGAAACACCTAACCGGTCACAGCCTTTGTTTTACTGAGTCAATATAATTATTTTTAGTTGAAATGATTTTAAAAATAAATACGTAATGGGAATATTTGTTTTTTTTTTGTATTTAATGTTTTATTACCTGTTTTGAGTTTTAAAAATAAAACTATAAATTTAAAAACCGAATATAAAATTAAAAAAAAACAGACAAATTTGAAAAACTTATATTTTAAATTTAGAAAATTCTTATTTACTGGCAAATTGATTTTGTTTAGTGTAAAATTTTATTGTCTACACAATGAGGAATTTAAGTAAATACAAATTTTACATTCATTCGCCCAACAATCAATCGAAGCCATCATGAAGAATTGAATGTGTTTTTATGCTCGTAATTACTGTATCTTTATACATGTGTATTTGTGTATGTGTGTTTAAATTGCATACATTTTTGACCACCTGCACAAAAACTTTCATCAAAATAAACTGATTTATAATTAAATTAGCGACAAAAATATCTGTCTTTATTTCTAATCACCAACAAAAAGAAAAGCGATTGAACAATAAAATCAAATTTAAATCAACAAAAACAATCACATCACATGCTTTTGGTTAACTCTTGTAATTATCCTTTGATGTGTTTTTAAGATCCACTGATGTCAGGTTGAGGCGCCATACCTTTAAAAACTATTAAATATAGGCAAGTCATAAATATTTTTAAATACCTTTCCCCAGCAACACCACGAATATGAAAAATAAATGACATCTTTACCAGAACCAGCAGGTTTATTTTTCACCGAATTCACCGATTAGAGTGGTGGAAGAGTGCAGGGTGTGGGTTTAGCACGTAGGCGCTTCCCGGAACCGAGTATTTGGGTGCGAATCGTGCATGCTGTTTTCCATTGATATCAGTATCTTAAGAAGATTCCCACATCCTTGGCGCGGCCGAAAAAAAAACAAAAAAAAAACATACGTGCACACAAACACAGATATATAGCTGCACACACATTCATACATAGATGCATACACACATATATACATAAACGCATACATAAACATATATGCACACACTTTTACAGTTATACACACATACAAATATAGATGCATATATGCATACTGACATAAGTAAATAGATGCACACACACACACATGCATATATGCTCCAGCAAACACACACATATATGTATATGCATGTATACGTCCCACATACACACACACACATGGATACATACATGCATACATACTTGGCTAGACGGGAACTGGCAAGGGCCATTAAGGAGAGCAAAGCGAGGTGTTTTATAAAGCTTTTCGAAAAGGCTGATGTGGATCCTTGGGAAAAAGCATATAGGGTGGTGACCAAAAACTGGGGAATAGTTCATGCCCACAGCTGACATGCCCCCGAATGCTCAACTTCTGACTGCCGTGGCTACGGAGGACGGCAATGCGGAGCGGATACCTCCACTTACAATCGGGGAAATGCATACAGCCTCCTCGAGGGTAAGGATCGGCAAAGCTCCCGGCCCGGATGGAATACCGAACAAAGCGATCAAAGCGGCCTTCAATACTAGACCTGATGCCTTCAGGATAACGATGGAGCGATGTCTACAGGAAGGAGTTTTTCCCAAGCAGTGGAAGATTCAGAACTTGGTGCTACTACCAAAGGGGAAGAAACCACCCGGAGAACCGTCCTCGTATCGCCCTATATGTCTTCTGGATACACTGGGTTCAGAAGAGCAAGATCGACCATTGACGCCATTAAAAAGGTAGTAGATCTGGCAACAGAGGCCATCCACGGAAAAAGATGGAGATGGGAAACCAAGGAGTATTGCGCAGTAGTCACGCTGGACGTCAGAAATGCTTTTAACTGGATACACATACGGAGATGCCTCATCGACATTGGTACACTTTTCTACCTATTGAGGATAGTTATGGACTACTTGGACAATAGGAAGCTCCAGTATTACACTGATGGTGGCATGAGAGAGTACAACATCACGGCGAAAGTTCCCCAGGGATCGGTTCTCGGACCACTTCTGTGGAACATAATGTATGACGGGGTTCTACGACTGAAACAACCTAGCGGGGTGCATGTGATTGGCTTCGCCGACGATATTGCAATCGTCACAGTTGCCAAACACATAACAGAGGTCGAGAATTCCACAAACATTGCTGTGGCTAACATAAGGGCCTGGCTGGATGCCGCCGGCTTGGAGTTGGCCGATCATAAGACGGAGGCCGTCCTTATAACGAGTCGAAAGAAGCTAGAGTATGCAACTTTCCGGATAGGAAACCAGCTGATAAAATCAAAGGAATCAGTGAAGTATCTTGGTGTTGTGTTGGATAACAGGCTTTCTTTCAGGACGCACATCAAGTACGCGGTCGGGAAAGCATCAAGGACACAAGGAGCATTGTTCCGGATGCTTCCGAATATCGGTGGTCCTGGATATGGGCGCAGATTACTACTGTCCCGAGTGGTCAGCTCTATTCTTTTGTATGCTGCCCCGATTTGGGCAAGGACTTTGAACAATGAAAGGAATAGGAGAATAATAGCATCGTCGCATAGGCTCTGCGCAATAAGGGTCATAAGCGGCTTTAGGACAATATCGGATAATGCCGCGTGGGTCTAGGCCGGAATGCTACTTGCTGATATAATGGCAGACGAACTCAGAAGAGTGTTCCTTAGGCGAACTATGGATCGCGAAAGGATGAGGAGTATAAAAGACGAGGAAAGAGCTACATCAGTGGCTCTATGGCAGACTAGATGGGACAATTCTATGAAAGGTAGATGGACATACAGGCTAATCCCTGACATCTGCTCGTGGATATCGCGGCCGATAGGAGACTGTGGTTACCACGTTACGCAGCTACTATCGGGTCATGAAGGCTACCGCCAATACCCCCACAGGCAAGGGCACGACAGCACACCTCTTTGTCCGGTATGTCCAGGGGTGAACGAGGATGCGGAACATGCAGTTTTTCACTGTGGACGCTTCTCAGAGGAGAGACAGTCGGCGAATATACCAAGCCCAGAGGACCTAATTTACCATACGACAGCTTCGGAAAGAAGATGGCATGAAATCGTCTCATTTGTGATAGCTGTTCAGGCTAACCTCCGAAGAGCAGAGGCACAGAGAAAGGCCCATAAGGCCGCTTCCTGAATATAGTATAGTAATTGCTAACCAGCCCCGCGAAGTAATACCTAACGGCAGTCCCGCGGGGAGAGTGGTGGAAGAGTGCACGGTGTGGGTTTAGCACGTAGGCGCTTCCCGGAACCGAGTATTTGGGTGCGAAACGTGCATGCTGTTATCCCTTGATATCAGTATCTTAAGAAGATTCCCACATCCTTGGCGCGACCGAAAAAAAAATTTATACGTCCCACATACACACACATATGGATACATATATGCATACATACTTACATACACATATACAAGCATGCATACATACATACATTACATACAGACGTATGTACGTACGTACATAGATACATACATACATACATACCTTACATGCATACATATATACATACATATGTATGTACGCACGTACATACAAATAAACACATGCATACATTTCATACATACGTATGTACGTACATACAAATATACATACATACATGCATGCATGCATACATACATACATATATGCATACTACTACATACGCGCATACATATATATGTTTACATATATACAGTGACGGACAAAACAAGCATCTACTTCTGTTTCTAAGGAAGTAGTAATAACATTAACAAGATGGCACATTTCACGGAAAATACAGAGTGTCCGCAGGAACATATACCACTTTGTTTTGTCCCCATTTTGGTAAGCATTAGTTTTGACAGTTGATATTTAAATACGGAGAAAGTTGCTCAAAATTATAGACATTTAGTGCATAAAATTATAAAATAAAACTCTGTATCTGCATAATATTAATAATTAATACTTTAATTTTTTGTAACGTTTGGTCATTAAATTTATGTTTTTAGAATATATGTATGTGTAAGATACTATTGTTTTGTAAATTTGTTATGTATTTTTAAAAATTGTTTTTTCATTTAAAAATTTTTTTCATTTAAAAATTTTTTAATGTTGAAAATTTGTTTGTATGTTTGTAAAACAAAAAATTTTTTTCAATTTGTCGTTTTTTATTGTTTTTGTTTATTTTGTTTTTTGAAAAAATTTTTTGATTATGTTGAATTTGTTAATCAAAAAAAAAATTTTTTTTCAATTTGTTTGTTCATTATTTTTGTTTTTCCTGATGATGCCAACCAACGGTGTGGCGAAATATCGAAAATATAATAAAAAATAAAGATTTTTAAAAAATTTTTTATTAAATAAGACCTAGTGCTTAAAATTAATTACTAAAAAATATTAAAAAAGGTCAAAAAATTATAACTATTATATATTCTAAAGCCTGATACTCTGTTCATTATTTCGTGCGAAATGTTGTCAAAGCCCATATAAAAATAATTGGTACGAAATAAATAAGAAATAATGTTGCTGAACTAGTACTCTGTTTATTTTTGAAAAAGTCACGAAATGTTTCTGGCAGCATGTTTATAAATGAAAAACGTTTCAAGCAACATTTTTTTTTTAACTACGAAACAATATGAGCAGCACTTTTTTCGCACGGAATTGTGAGCAACAACTGTATTTTTAATTTTAAATTTGTTGTGCCAAAAAGTAAAAGTATGGAAAAAACGTAAATTTATGTAAAAGTGACAAAGAAAAAAGAAAATTTAGTGACGCAGAAAAGTGTATCCTTATTTCTGCAGTAAAAAAAAAGAAAAGTTATTTGGGATAAGTCCCAAATGATATATTCTAACCGCAGTCCCGCGAAATCATCGTGGATAGATATTGCTAAAGAGATTGGAAAACCTGGTAAGGATTGAAATATATCTATGTATATACATACATATGTATGATCTTTTTTAATTATTATTAGAGCAAAACTGGAGGAGTATTTCGAGTAGCAAACGGTATTACAACCAAAAAAGAAAAGCATCAAAAAATCTGGTAGTGGATGCGACTTGCAGTTCTATTCAGACGAATCTCAGGATCCCTGGTAGTTTTCTGAGGATTTCACTGAGACGTCGAAATTGAGAACGTAAGTGTTATTATTCTAATTTATTGTTGCTTATTGTAGCTTTCGTAAGTGATGCAAATTTTGATTGTAGAACCAGTTGCTCACAGCTTTTAAGCACGCCAGATCGGCAGCCCACTCAAGATATATTATCTGATTCTGAAATGCTGCCTATTACGCCACCGGAGAAAACAACAACTTATTTATATGTAAACGTAACTTTAATTAAAGTTTTACAGATTTTTATTTTAGAAAAACACAGTAGTTTCATCGAAAAACGTCTATCGAAATGAAATGTGAGCAGGTGTCTCAAAAGTGGCAGATGTGATGACAACTTTGGTGGATATGGCAAAACACCAAAAAAACCAAAATAATGTCAACGCGCCTTTCCTCAATTATATATAATTATATTAATTCCTTGTAGTTAAAATTGCCTAATGAGATTGGCGAAAATGTACGATGAAAAATTATTGTTATGCTTTACGATGCATAATAGTAATTTTTACATAGTAAAATAAGAGTTTTCACATTTTTTAAAGACTGGCCACACAAAACAAAAGGCTGAATAAGTATATGATTTTTTTTTAAATAGCCAAAGTTTTTGTTTAAATAATAGTATATGCTTATATTATTCTTTGCAATAAAATCTATTGCCTTATGTATCCACCTTATTAAAAGTTATTTAATAAAAAAAAATTTTTTTTGCTTAAAAACAGATTTTAATCAATAAAAACAGAATTTTAATTATTTTTAAAGCCTCTTTAGTGATTATAAATTTTTTATTTCGTAAACATCTTGTCTGCCGTACTGCGCAACATTAATATTAGATAAAAAGAGAGAATCAGCTGGCAACATATTGTCAAAATTTTCAAGCGAAATATGTAATGATGCTCAACACTTTTCGCAAGTTAGAACAGAGTACTAAGCTTAATTAAAAAAATAATTGAATCAATTAAAATTGAAATTTGAAATATTTCAAACTGAAAACAAGGGCAGCAAAGATCTTATTTTGTATAGAAATGTTCTACTGCAAAATGCGGCTTCCGCATACACCCAAAAAAATATAAAAAAAAAAACTTTTTTAAACATTAACACAACAAATTATGACAGAGACTGTACATTTTTGGGTAAAAACCACAACTAGGAAAATTACTAAGAATTTCGTTGGCTGTATGCCTGGCAATTACGTGACAGAATGCAGGCATGAATGATGAGCTCGAAAATAAACAAAGCGAAAACATGAATTCAACTTTTGCAGTCTTGCAATGCAGTCGCAATTAATTCTGGAATGGACAAAAACTTTGATGTTCTCTTTGATATTTGCTTTACACTTTTCCAAAAAAAAATAGTGGTCAATCAAACTGGTCCATTTAAACAAATAAAACTTTTAATTTTTATTATATTTCTAATATTTTTTGGAAATGCATTTGTCTAGAAACAATAAAAAGAATCTAGAAAATTTCTTATCACTTTACTTAAGCAAAATCTGTCAAAACAACAAAAAATGGGTACAATGACACTGACACTTTTTCTCAAGGTCGCATCATTTAAATTAAGTTTCTATTTTTTTTTTACTTAAAATATTTGTTGAAATTTTGACAAAATAAAATAAACCAAATGTATTATGCAATAATTAAAAGAGAAATTTATATTAAAATAACAACAACAACAACAAAAGAAACGAAAATATAGTATGACATTTAAAAATAAGATATAAATTAATTTTAGTATGATTTAACAGCGAAGCGAAGTGTATTTTGTGGAAATTTTAACAAAAACAAAATTTCATTTAATGAACTTTTGTTTTTGTATTATTTTTTTTGTTTTTCATTTTTTTAATCATAAATTGTTGTTGTTACTACAACAACATATAATTTAACATCGGTCGCAAGCAAAAAAAAAAACAAAATGTTTCAAAAAATTTTCTTTCCATTTGTTAATGATGAAATATGTTGTGTTTTTGCTTAAAACACAGTGCAGGGCAAAATTAAACTTCTACACGTTTATTTCAAAAACACAAAAGTCCTGTTCCTAATGTTTAAAACTACAATACAAACACACATTTTGTTGATACATTATTTACCTTTAACTTTTTTGTTCAATTTCGATTGAAGTTTTTTCGAATAAAGTCGAACGGTTAATCGATTAATCAAAATTTTATAAAATGATTCATTCTATTAATAAGTTACACTATTAATTATTGCAATCACACATTTGCTGACACATTTTGTTGATACAATATTTAACTTTAAATTTTTGTTCAATTTCGATTGAAGTTTTTTCGAATAAAGTCGAACGGTTAATCGATTAATCAAAATTTTATAAAATGATTCATTCTATTAATAAGTTACACTATTAATTATTGCAATCACACATTTGCTGACACATTAAAGGCAAATATTGTATCAATATTTGCCTTTAAATTTTTATTCGATTAAAGGTTTTCGAATAACTTCTGACGGTTAACCGATTAATTAAAATTTTCCAAAACCGTTCATTCTATTAACAGGTTAACCCATTAATTTTTGCAATCACACATTTGCTGACACATTTTTTTGATACAATATTTATCTTTAAATTTTTTTTCAATTTCGAATCAAGTTTCTTCGAATAACTTCTGACGGTTAACCGATTAATCGAAATTTTATAAAACGCTTCATTCTATTAACAGGTTAACCTATTAATTTTTGCTTACCTTGCAATAAGCTTGCGAATAATGACAATTTAATATAAAAATAGTAGGTTAATCGAGTAATTTTTAAAAGTTAATCGATTATTCGAAATTTAATGTATTTATTTTTTCAATTAATTGATAAGCTCATTGATTTTTATTCAATGTATACTAAATTTTTTGGGAATAATGTTTGAGGATTAATCGATTAATCAAAATTTAAGAAAACGATTCATTCTATTAACACGTTAACCTATTAATTTTTGTTTACTTTGCAATAAACCTGCGAATAATGACAATTTAATATAAAAATGGTAGGTTAATCGAGTAATTTTTAAAAGTTAATCGATTATTCGAAATCTGATGTATTTATTTTTTTCAATTAATTAAATAACTCATTAATTTTTGTTCAATTTATACCAAATTTTTTGGGAAAAATATTTGAAGGTTAATCGATTAATCGAAATTTGTTGTAATTATTTAGTCAAATAATTGATAAAATTATTGATTTTTGCTCAATGTAGACTAAGCTTTTTTGGAGTAATTTCTGATGGCTAATCGATCGAAATTTTAAGCAATTATTTGTACGAATAATTGGTTAGCTTATAAATTTTTGATTAAATTATACTCAGCAGCTTTTGAATAATTTTGCAAATTTATATGATTAATCGAAGCTCGATTTCATTTTTGCTCAATTCAGAATGTTGCAATATTTTGTACAAACATTTTCCGACAGTTAACTGAATGATTGATTGCAATTTGATATAATGCCTCACTCGATTAATTGGTTAACGTGTTAGTATTTGCTCAATTTTATTTTATTTTATTATATTATTTATTTCTGACTATTAATTAATTAATCTTAATATTGATAAGAATCGATTTTCAAGTTAAATTTATCGAAAAAAAATTTTACGATTAATCAATAATTAATATAATTCTATTCGAAAAAAAAGTGTTTTTTTTTTCCAAAGGTACTTTGTACAAAGGCTTCGTAAAAGTAATATAAGGCCACTTTTTGAAAAATTATTTTTGACAGACACTATTTTAGCAAATAAAAGTATCTTTTACAAAATATTTATTCTGCGGTTTTTTAATTAAGCAATAAATTGCCTCTTCAGCACAACATTTTATTTAAAAGAGTACTTTTTGCAGCATTTTTTTGCACAAATCACTTAAAAAAATTGTTTCTTTTTGCGTACTTGTAAAAAAAAGGTTATTTATGGAAAGGTACTTTTAAGAAATTTTACTGTGTACAAATACAATTTGTAAAAGATTATGGAAAGTGCTTTACAAAAAGTACTTTCCATAGTTACTTTTCAAAAGGTACTTCACAAGAGGTACTTTCAAAAAGGTACTGTACAAAAGGTACTTTACAGCTTATACTTTTCAAAAGTTACTTCGGAAAAGACAGTTTACAGAAGGTACTTTACAAAAGGCAATTTACAAAAGAAACTTCACAAAAGTTACTTTTCAAAAGGTGCTGTACAAAAGGTACTTTACAGATGATGGTTTCCAAAAGGTACTTTACAAAAGTTATTTTAGAAAAAATAGTTTACAGAAGGCACTTTACAGATGGTACTTTGCAAAAGATATTTTAGAAAAGTTACTTAAGAAAAATTTGCTTACAAGAGGCAGTTTACAAAAGGTACCTTTTAAAAGATACTCTACGAATGGTGCTTTATAAAAGATACTTTCCAAAAGGCAAAGTACGAAGTTGCTTTACAGATGGTACTTTCGGAAAGGTACTTTACAAATATTAATTTAGAAAAATTAGTTTATCTAAGGAACTTTATAAAAGGTACTTTACAAATGGTACTCTACAAAAGGTACTTTCCAAAAGTTGCTATACAAATGTACAACAGATGGTGTTTTCCAAAAGTTACAGTGCAAATGTACAACAGATGGTACTCTCGAAGAAGTACTTACAAAAATTTATTAAGAAGAATCAGGTTACAAAAGGCAGTTCACAAAAAGTACTTGAAAAAAGGTACTTTACAAAAGATACTTTGCAAAACCTAATTTACAAAAGGTACTTTAGAAAATTTACTTTAGAAAAATTAGTTTACGAAAGGAACTTTATAAAAGGTACTTTACAAATGATACTTTGCAAAAGGTACTTTCAAAAAGTTGCTATACAAATGTAAAACAGATGGTACTCTCCGAAAGTTACAGTGCAAATGTACAAAAGATGGTATTTTCGAAAAAGTACTTACAAAAATTGATTTAAAAGAATCAGGTTACAAAAGGCAGTTTACAAAAGGTACTTTACATTGGGTACTTTACAAAAAATACTTTACAATAGCTACTTTACAAAAGCTACTTCACAAAAGGTACTTTACAAAAGTTACTTTAGAAAATCAGTTTACTTTCCAAAAGGTACTGTACGAAAGGTTCTACACGAAAGGTACTTTACAGATGATACTTTCCAAGAGGAACTTTACAAAAGTTACTTTAGAAAAATTAGTTTACAACAGGAACTTTATAAAAGGTACTTTATAAATGGCACTTTACAAAGGATACTTTCCAAAAGTTGCTATACAAATGTACAACAGATGGTACTTTCTAAAAGTTACAGTGCAAATGTACAACAGATGGTACTTTTGAAAAAGTACTTACAAAAATTGATTTAAAAGAATCAGGTTACAAAAGGCAGTTTACAAAAGGTACTTTACATTGGGTACTTTATAAAAGGTACTTTACAAATGGTACTTTCCAAAAGGTACTTTAGAAAAATCAATTTAGAAAAATCAAGTTACAAAAGGCAGTTTACAAAAGGTACTTAACAAAAGGTACTTTCCAAAAGGTAGTTTACAAAAAGTACTTTGCAAAAGATACTTTAAAAAGGTTTTTTACAGAAAGTACTTTTGCCAACAAAAGTTTTAAAAATTAGTTTTTTACTCGCACATTTTGCAAATGGTACTTTTTACAAAAAGTTATTTCTTATATACAATGCAAACTTTCCTATCCCGGTAATTTTTACAAAAATTCCTTTCTATACAGAATACTTTTAAACTAGAAAGAAGCATACATTTTTCTATTCATTTAAGATATTATTATATACATAAATAACAAGTATGTATGTATGTGTTAAAATATTTTTTAATCTAAAAAAAATATTTATGTTTATTTATTTATTAAAATTTAATTCTATTTTAGCAACAACATGCAGAAGATTTTTTTTAATTAAAGAAAAGCTGTTAAAGACCATTCAAATGACTAAAAAATCTTGCAGCGCAAAGTCTTACAAACATATTTTTATTTTCACTAAAAACCAAAAACAAAAACAAATACAAACAAGAACAATATTTAATAAAAAATAATCAGCCCAAGTCCAAAAGCACAGCAACAAATAAGAACCGACATAACACCCACTTATGACATTATTTCATTTTGTAAGAATTCACTAAGTTGAGACACTTGCCGTGGCAATTAATTTTTCGTTGTTTGAAAATAAAAATTAATAATAATTTCAAGATGATAAAAATGAGAACGTTGCTGTGGCAACTTGAAAAAATATGCAAGCGTCTAGTTAAGAAGGATTATTTTTAAGTCCGTTAGAAGTTACGAGAAGGTTAACTATGAAATGAACTCTCACACTGCGCTTACTTATTGCTGTTTATGATCAAATACACTCCGCCAAATAAAAACTAAGTAGGATTTACTTCTGAAGGTCAGTCACCCATTCAGTCAGCAATTAACTGTTTTTTTTTGACCTAACGGGTGTTGGTAACAAACAAACTGGCTGCAAACGGGGTAAAACCAATCCACAGTAGACCGACCTAACAGTCGCCATTTTATTCAGAAGAATAAAGCTGGAGCTTGCGATACGGTCGATAGAGAATTATGTTTTCTTTAAAAATATAGATGACATTTATCCAGACGAGATATGATTTCAACAGGATACCGAACGCAACCATTGATTAATTGAAATTAAAATTTGGCGATAAGTAAATTGAGAGAGATATGACAGCAAGCAATTGACCCTCCAAGTTTGTGTGATTTTATAATGGTTTACGATTTAAAAGTCTGTGGCAATCGAATAAATAACGTTTTTACTCCTTTAATGTGATAACTCCAATTAATAACAATAAATAAAATCGTTATTTGTGTTTAAATTTTAAGTTGAAACTAAAACTAGCGGATAAGATGGAAAACTTTCTGACAATTTCTCGAGGTAGTTCGTAAAGAATATCACACAAATTTGGAAGAATGTAAAGTAAACCTCAAGCTTCTGTTATCCTATTCTCTTTCTTCGACTTATTAACGAGGAATCTTTTAACGCTATCAATTCTTTTGCAGATGACAGAATGGAGCTGTTATGCAAAGGCAAATGGATGATATCCTCATTTACGAGCTTTTGGTAATCTAAGAGTACGGTCTTCCGATCACGGTTAATTGAAACGCTTGTATGCGTAGGCATAGGCGACGTACGGCTGCATGTATTAATACCTCACCTGGAAGGTATCAAAGGCTCTTGATGTTGTTGTTATAAGTTAAGTTCAATGCGATATTCCCAAGAACAAGCATATTGTTTAGATCGTAAAAGAAGCATTCAAGTGCCTTGGTTTTCGGAAATAATGCAAGAGATATTCCATCTGATCTCCTAATATCTACGTCAATTTCTATCAGACCGAAAATGGGATGCAACATCTATATATGAACGAAGCGCGGTGCCTTTTGAATTTATTCAATCGTGTAATGAAGCGAAAAAGCTGTTGGGCTGGATACCTAATTGACTTACTGTTTCATTGTTTAATCGTTACTACAATGGAATATTCACTGATGTAGGTAGGGTGCTTGTTCCTAGAAACCGTAAAATTATACACGTAATAAATTCTTAATCAAGTCCGCATTCCTTTGTAAAAGCACAATTCATTACAGAGAAAGGGCGCAAAAGTTTAATGTGAAGTACAGAAGTCTTTCCTGTCGCTTTAAGTGTTTAGCATCTAGTCTAGCGTCTAGTCTAGTCTAGCGTCTAGTCTAGTCTAGCGTCTAGTCTAGTCTAGCGTCTAGTCTAGTCTAGCGTCTAGTCTAGTCTAGCGTCTAGTCTAGCGTCTAGTCCAGCGTCTAGTCTAGTCTAGCGTCTAGTCTAGTCTAGTCTAGCGTCTAGTCTAGTCTAGCGTCTAGTCTAGTCTAGCGTCTAGTCTAGCGTCTAGTCCAGCGTCTAGTCTAGTCTAGCGTCTAGTCTAGTCTAGCGTCTAGTCTAGCGTCCAGTCTAGTCTAGCGTCTAGTAAAGTCTAGCATCTAGTCTAGTCTAGCGTCTAGTAAAGTCTAGCATCTAGTCTAGTCTAGCGTCTAGTCTAGTCTAGCATCTAGTCTAGTCTAGCGTCTAGTCTAGTCTAGCGTCTACTCTAGTCTAGCGTCTAGTCTAGTCTAGCGTCTAGTCTAGTCTAGCGTCTAGTCTAGTCTAGCGTCTAGTCCAGCGTCTAGTCTAGTCTAGCGTCTAGTCTAGCGTCTAGTCTAGTCTAGCGTCTAGTCTAGTCTAGCGTCTAGTCTAGTCTAACGTCTAGTCTAGTCTAGCGTCTAGTCTAGTCTAGCGTCTAGTCTAGTCTAACGTCTAGTCTAGTCTAGCGTCTAGTCTAGTCTAACGTCTTGTCTAGCGTCTAGTCTAGCGTCTAGTCTAGCGTCTAGTCTAGTATAGTCTAGCGTCTAGTCTAGCGTCTAGTCTAGTCTAGCATCTAGTCTAGTCTAGCGTCTAGTCTAGTATAGCGTCTAGTCTAGTCTAGCGTCTAGTCTAGTCTAGCGTCCAGTCTAGTCTAGCGTCTAGTAAAGTCTAGCATCTAGTCTAGTCTAGCGTCTAGTAAAGTCTAGCATCTAGTCTTGTCTAGCGTCTAGTATAGTCTAGCGTCTAGTCTAGTCTAGCGTCTAGTCTAGTCTAGCGTCTAGTAAAGTCTAGCATCTAGTCTAGTCTAGCGTCTAGTCTAGTCTAGCGTCTAGTCTAGTCTAGCGTCTAGTCTAGTCTAGCGTCTAGTCTAGTCTAGCGTCCAGTCTAGTCTAGCATCTAGTAAAGTCTAGCATCTAGTCTAGTCTAGCGTCTAGTAAAGTCTAGCATCTAGTCTTGTCTAGCGTCTAGTATAGTCTAGCGTCTAGTCTAGTCTAGCGTCTAGTAAAGTCTAGCATCTAGTCTAGTCTAGCGTCTAGTCTAGTCTAGCGTCTAGTCTAGTCTAGCGTCTAGTCTAGTCTAGCGTCTAGTCTAGCGTCTAGAAAACATTTCTCTCTATCCTAAAACTTAATTTCCTAGTTCGTTGACTTGATTCTGCAATAAAGAAAAGAAAAATTTGTTTTTTTTGTTTTTGTGAGAATGAGTAAGAATTTCCACGACATTTTTGTGAAAACGTAGATTCAATGGCAACAGTGCGTAAAGCTTTCGAGTACAAGAAATCTTAAAGCTTTTTATGGAATGAAAAACACAAAAAACGATTTGAGAAAAATTTCGAACGCTTTTAAGCCGCTTGTTATAGTCGCCGTCGAAAAGAAACAGGCGTGTAAGCTAAATGCACAAATGGACACTTCGAATTTGTTGGATAATACTTTGCTGAAATTAGAACAATTGCCCATATTCTGATAAACGCATATCACTTACGATTTAAAATGATAAAATAGATGGAAAAACTGTTTTCCATAAATGGATGAGTGTTGCCATTTTTACCTAATGATCGATTTGATGAAGACGCTAGATTTTGCTAAGTGGGATCAGTGCATACATGTGAAATCATGCTTGTGGGAAGCAAACTTCAGCTAACGAAAATTAAACTCGAGGAAAAAGTTGATATTGAAATGAAATATTGATGTCAATAAATCATCATTAGACTTAGGAATGTATCTATATCTTTTCATTTCACTAGCTTAATTTTAACGTTTTTAACAGCGGAATGTACATTTGTTCACGTAAGAAATTTATTGTGGTAGCTCCAGAAAATCAATAATCACAAAATAATAAAACAAATTTTAAATACACTAAACATTATTATTATTATAATTATCATTGAACACGCCCCATGAGAGGTGTGTTCAAAACTTTATAAAATCAAAAATTTAAACAAAATATTCAATTAATACTATTAATCGTAGCAACATATTTAGTATCTTCTATTATCATGTTTTCTTTAGCATTTTTTCATGCTTCATTTTATATGATCTTGCTGCGGCACTGCTTTGCAATGACCATCACCTCATCAGTTTTATTAGCGGTAGCGTTAACGTAGCAAGCAAAAACAATAAAAAAAAACAACAAACAAGCAAAAACAAATGTTCGCACCCAGAAATTAAATAACAAGGAATAGGGGAATGAATATAGAAGCCATTAAACAACAAAACGAAGCTAAAACGAATAACAATTTTCGCCAACATTTCGCTTTTATCAAATATGATAAACAAGAAAATGAGACCAAACCGACAGCATCAAATATTTAGTAAAAGAAAAATTATTTGCCACGTTCGAATGCCAACAAAATACAATACCACTATTTGCCACATCACGAATTAACATCATTCACCCACGCCATGAAGACTTTACATCATATTTACACTATGTATGTACGTATGTATGTACGTGCCATCAACAAGCAGGCACTACTAATTCTCGCTCCTTTACTGCAATAAAATTTTGCTCATTTGTTGCTATACGGGCTAAAGCTAAAGCAAACAGAAGACAGTGAAGTAAAATAGTGTTTTCTTTAAAATGGATATTAAGCTACAATTTCGAAAATTTATATTTGAGCATTTATTTTGAAGTCTTCTCAAGAATAGAATAAAAATTATCTGCATGTTTGTTAAGCAAAGTCATAAGTTCAAATCCCAATAACCTTTCGAGTAGAAAGCTAAATAATTTTTCTTGAACTGTCAAGGGAGACGAGTTGTTGAAACATTGAACATGCCAACAGATCTTAAGTAATGAAGCCGCAGTAGATGATACGAAAAATAGATGGCAAGGATACTTTTAGAATTAAATAAGGCGGAGCTGCCTTAGTTAAAGAGAAAACTTGTTGCTCAAAACATGCGGCTTTTGGTGTCGGTGATAATTTTTCCAGATTTATATTGATTTTTCTCAGTAATCGTACTATACGAGTTGTTATATAGATGGAATTTCATCAGACGAGTTCAAAATTAATTCAGGGCTACCGCAAGGCTCCATTCGTTCTCCTACCCTATTTCGTATTTTTCTAAATAACCTTCCTTGTCAAACTTTCAACCCTATATGCTCTTTCGACAGATGACAGCATCATTTCTCATTCGTATTCATTTGGTAAAAGACCTAACCAGTTAGAAGTGAGTTCCAAAAGGCGGAACATGAATGTTATACTCAATTATGATCATGCAACAATTTCGGAATGGTGTCGTGTGAATAGAGTCGATTTTAATACCCGTAAGATGCAATGTTGCATGCTTATGCATAGATCTGTGTTTGGAAATGGGTGATATAGAAATTACTGTATCAGACGCTCTTGATATTCTTGGCATTTAAATTCACTAAACACCAAATGGACTAAACAAAGAAGTTTTCAAATGCCTCGGTTTTCTAAAACAGTGTAGGAGATACCTCACTCCATCCGATCTTCGTACTATTTATACTGCTTATATCCGTCCAAAAAATGGAATATAACTCTCATGTGTGGTACGGCGCCCCAAAGTCTATTTTGAAGTTGCTCGATCGCGTACAAGAGAGGGTCAAGAGGCTCGTTGAGGACAGTAGGGTATCCAAGTCTATAAATTCTCTAAAGCAAGCATCGACGCAATGTGGAATGTTTTTCAGTGTTCTATCGTTACTACTAGACTAAGTGGTCTCGATTTTCGTTGAGAGCTCATCCATTTGTGATTGATTTTCCAGTGAATCACACTAAGCATTATTTGAAAAATTCGTTTTTAGCAGAACAGTGCGTATGTGGAAAAAACTCCCCCCAGAAGTCTTTCCTGTCACTTTTTCAATGTCGGAAAGTCCAAATCTAATGTCCACAAGCACTACTCCCTATTTCTAGTAAATATTATAAGGATTCCATACCGAACGCCCTCCTCCAATCATAGAAAAACGATTACATCCAAAGGTGGCTTCATGAGCTCGTATTTTTTCGAAGTTGGGCAACTTTGGTTTCGGTAAGACGGCCTCACTCAAACAATCTATCTAGTCATTGTATGAGAAATTTCACATAATTGCTTGATTTAGCAATGTCAAGTAACCGCTTTTTGCTTGTGATTTAACGCTGCTGGATTATTTTCTATGGGGTCATTCAAAAAACTAGGTTTACGTGAATAACCTACAAAAGGGGGCACATTTATCGGTCTGGGGGTACAAGGGATTGTTATTTCCACGGAAATCAGTTAGCCCCAGAGTTCCGCTAATTATCTCTTTAGACTTTTAGCTGTTTCTCTGACTGATTATCTGACTGACTTCGGGATTATCGTGGTAGTTGTGGTTTTGCGGCTACCGCATGAACTGATTTAGTGGGTCAGAATCATCTCGCCTTTAATAGCACCAACGGGTGAGTGAATTGGATCCAGTGAGCATGCTAGTCATGTGTTCTGAACCAGGAGTTGGATTGTCTCCAGCTCTTCAGCAAGGAGTAGTGGTTTGCAACCTTTTTGTTTTTTTTTTTTTTTAAAGAGAAATAGCACTTCAGGGGCAACAATGCCTATTTAGTCAAGTACCGTGCTACATTCTTTAGGAAAGGGATAGAGAATAGATGAAACAGGTGGTGAAAGTAGAAGGATAGTCGGAAATTAACTGCCGCATATAAGACAGCAGAGCGACCAGTGACTATGCCTACATCGCTGAACAGCCCCACCGACAGTTTTTATTTTTGTAGTGCTTTGGAACCGTTGAAATTGCAACAAGAAAAGACCTGTTGCTAGAATTAGTCCTCGGCTTCCTAGCGCGTGCATAACGTTGCTTTTCATTCCCAGTGGTTTGACCACCATCTGATTAAGGCTTACAGCCAGGTGCAGATGTAAATCTTATCACGAAATATATGACTGAGGGTTGTTATGATGGAAGATTAGGGCCTCATTTCTGGACGTTTTTCATTGATTGCTCAACTGGTTTAACTGTCTTCGGTACAGATCCCCTGTGATCGTGTGACCCGATTTAAACAGCTCATAATACAAAATACCCTTCTGATACCACCGAATACACATTATTATTCCGGTATCATGGCTATTCGGCTTCGGCTCTGATCTTTTAAAGAATAATGTATCCTTTTTTATCATGTATGTATCCTTTTTGTAGCATTCGAGTATCAATTCGCCTTTCAACGTTCTCTCGATTTCAATTCAGGTGGGACCTAATTTCCTTGCTTTTGAATGAACCCGAATTTAGGAGTACAAGTTCTTTTTGTGTTTGACAACAATCGTCATCGAGTAATACTTGCAATTCTTCATGTTCTAACTTTCTCAGCTGACCAGGCCTCTCACTCCTTGTGTTCTGTGTTGAATTTATCACTTTTGAATCGCGCAAAGTATCTTTTATAAGTTTTTTTTGAGTTGGTTCTTCTACCAACAATCGTTAACTTTCCCCAACCGTTTTCTTCAAATGAACGACGAATATCAGGCTTCCCCTTCAAAACAGCTTTTTAAGGCCCAAAATGCAACATTATTGCAGCGATGGAAAAAAATGTGTGTTTACACTCTGGTGTCTATCTAATACTGAGTTACAATGCTATATGTTCACCTCCCAAAGTACCAAATTTTTTGTTATTGGCCCGACCCAAATCGACATTATTAACTTGTATACCAATATTTTTCTACATGAAGCTTTATATTAAGTGGGTCTAGAGAATAGTGTACCTGGTTTAGAGTAAATGCCTGCTGGGGTAGTAATAATATATATAAAATCGATATTCTTAGTCCAACTTTTTGCACATCATTGTAAAGGGAGAAAAGATTATGGAGACTCTATTGCAGTTAAAGCTCTACACTTTATTATTCAAAAATGTCTAAAACGACTTTTTTGGGCTAAAGTTATGGGAGCAAGAAAGAAGATTAAAATGGCCTGAAATTTTAGAACTTGTGAAAATAAATTCCGGTCTTGCATCCAAACTGAAATTTTCATTGAAATAACAAAAATGGGCAAAAATAAAGTGCAAGAGATTTTTTGACAAGGTACCCGCTCCATACAGTTCTCCATACTTTCGGTTTAATGAAACAATGAAAAATGGCTTAATCAAAATAAATGAGATTCGGAAATGTAATGAGTTTTTGGACATTTAAAAAAATTGTAAATCTTAGATTTTCTGGGAAATGATTTGTTTTGGTTTTGCCATCTTTCTGCTTTTTCTCAGAAAAGTGGTGTCAGGCTTCAGAGAATCTGAAATTTTTTAATTTTTAAAATGCTCAAAATCCCGTTCCATTCGCGAACTATAGAAGGAAACCTTTCAAACAAATCCCATTCACTTTGAATTAGCCACTTTTCCTTTGTTTCCATGAATATTTCAGTTTGACTGTAAAACCGAAATTTTTGCCTTCCCTTAACAGTGCTATGTTATAATTTTAACAGAAGTCTGTTAAAAGTAAAAAATTTTTTTAATTTATTGTCCGCTCACAAAATAAAATTTTTGTGTAAATTAATAAATATTTTGAATATTCAATATGATTAAATTTCGGCGGCGAAATAATTCTTTTGGGCTTCTGCTTTTGGTCAATTTTCTATTTTTCTTTTTTTTTTGTCTTTTTTTTGTGAATTCTTAATTGCGTTGCCATTAAAACTGCAAAATGAAAGGCATAAAAGTTTGTTTGTCTTTGGGATAAATTGTTTTTCTATTCAGTTTTTCATTTTGCATTCGAAATATTTTCAATTTCATTAAATAAAATAAAAAAAAAAAAAAACAATTTAGTACCTCATTAATCTCAGCCAATGCATATGAATGGATACAATATCATCATCATCTGCCTATCTGTCTGTCTGTATGTTTGTCTGACTATTATTCACAATATATTGTCCTAGTTTGTGATGACCGGCAGACATGTTCTATTGATGTTCGTTCCTATTGTCAAAATGATAAATGAAAGGTGAAAGCAAATGGTCTTGTTTGCATTTAAAGACAATTTTCGTATCAATTTTTCAAATTTTAGTTACTAAGTGCATGTTGTTGTTGTTGTTCTTGTTGTTAGATTTTCTATATAAAAAACAAAAATTCAACTATGGTTGCCAGTTGATCATCAATCGGGCGGCCTTTGTTTCATTTGGTCAGTTGCTTGAAAGGAGGGTATCCCACCAAAAAAAAAAAAAATAAAAACAAAAAACCGATTCATATACACATACATATACAAATACAAATATGAATCATTGCACTTGTTTTGTGTAAGGTGTGTTTGTTTATAATTTTCTGAACAACCTGAACAACCCAAAAGAAAATTAGTTTCTCTAAATGTATCACCTTTAATAGAAAAACCTCTACGAGTTTTGAATATATCGGGTACAGTTCTGAAATCTAGCATGACATAACTAACTTCCCGCCTACCCCCCAATAAGCAGTCTTCGTTAAGCCGCAACTCTTCAATTTTGTTTGATTTTTAAGAATTTTTAAAAAAATTTCTGGTCTGGCAAATCTCCACCTTTAACACGTCGACAGACGTTTAAACACATTTTGTAATAAAGCTTCGCTTATCTCATCAGTTCAGCGCCAAATTTCATTTTTCAAAGCATCAGTTATTTGTTGGGTTGTTCACGTAAGCCCAGTCACAAGAACAAGGCGGCCAATCGACATCACCAAACTGAGAAAGTACGCAACTAGGATATTTCATAGGCAATTTCGTGATAAGATTTACATCTGCACCTGGCCGTAGACCTTAATCCGATGGTGATCAAACCACTGGGAATGAAAAGGAATGTCATTCACGCCCTCTAGGTCTTTCCTAGTTGCAATTTCAGTGGTTCCAAAGCAGGCTTGCAAACCACTACTCCTTGCTGAAGAGCTGGAGACTATCCAACTCCTAGTCCAGAACACATAACTAGCATGCTCACTGGATGCGGATCATACACCTGTTAGTGTTATTAAAGGCGAGATGATCCTGGCCCTCATAATCAGTTCATGCTGGGGCCGCAGAACCATAACCACCACAATACTCCCGAAGGGCCAACCTCAATAATCAGTCAGAGAACAGCTAAAAGTCTAAAGCGACAATTAGCGTAACTCTGGGGCTTAAAGATTCCCGTGGAAATAACGTGGAGCTTCCAGTTGACTCCCTGCTTGCCTTCAGGGGACTGGGCTCTCTTATACCCCCAGCAGCACAGATCTAGATAGTCAAGTATTCTATTAAGACCGATAAATGTGCTCCCGGGGGGGATTTCATAGGCAACAACTGTATTATTGGGGTGCCCGTGTGGCTTGTGACGCCGTCTTGCTGAAATCAAGGATCCCCAATGTGAACATTATCCAATTCTGACCGCAACAAATTAGTTTTCATGGTTTATTAGCGCAGAGAACCCACGGTAACGTCGCTTTCTTTGTTATTTTCCAAAAATATCCAGAATGCAAACGGGGAGCCCTTCTACCTGAGACGAGTAGGATGTGTGGACATTAAATGCAGAGGAATAATATGATACTCCCACTCTCAATATGATACTCCCTACTCCCAGAGGAATAATATGAAACCACACACAGTTCCTTAAAAAGAAACTGATCCTAACTGGCCCCAAAGATGAAACGTTAGACAAGCTCCTAAAATACCGTTGACCGAATTACCTTAATCGTAAGCATTCCATTGCGGAACACAGGCAAAGAAAGTGTTCAATAGTCTCCTCTTCCTCATCCTGACAGCTTCTGCCCAAATCAGTGTGTAGAAGACCCATACTCCAGGAATAGGTACCCAACAGACCGTGCCCAGTTACTGCAGCTACCGAGTCACACAATTACACCCTCGGTAAACGCAGCAGTGCAACTGCCTTCTTCCGCTTTAGATTATCCTTGCTATCGAGCAAGTCTACTCGTTAGATCATCTGACCTGATACAAATCATAAATACACTATCCGCAAGCAGATTAAGAGATGGGCACAAAAAGCACAGTGGCACTTTTATCAAGTATTGATCCCTTCTTTGCCATTAAATCCACATCTATATGTTTTTACGGAATCGCACCGTCATTACATGTGTCTTCGGGGGTAAAAGGGAGCCCGCTTCCCTTCAAGGCTAGCAGGAGCCAACTGGACAATCCACTATATTTCCACGGCGATCATTAAAGACCCAGATTTCAGTTATTGTTCTTTTAGCCTTTTAGCTGTTCTCTGACTGATTATTGAGGTTGGCCCTTCGGTAGTATCGTGGTGGCTATGTGTTTCGAGGTCCTCGTTTGAGTTGTGTGGATCGGATCATTCACAATGAACACAATAAATGGTCCAGGTCCAGTGAGCATGAATGCCGTTGTGTTCTTAAATTTTATTAAGCTTCATGCGTTCTAGACGAGGGGTAGTCTCCAACTCATCAGCAAGGAGAGAAGGCTGCGGCCTGCTCTGGGCTTTTGAAGTTGCAACTAGGAGTGACCGGAGTATATACGTATCTGAAGGCCTTCTAGGGCGAGGAAGACGCTACAATTCATCCACAGTGGTTTGATCCACCATGTGGTTATGGCTCACACAGCTAGGTACAGACGTAAATCTTATCACGCATTCCCTCACCCATTTTAGAGTAACTGTCAAATACTCCGACATCACATGCAAAGGCATCACGGCATTTAGAGACAAGGTTTGACATGGTAAACACACCTTTAAGGGACATAATTGCGGTTTTGCTATTTCTATTAGTTACTCTAAGGTATCTTAACTAGGCCGCCGCTCTCCAAACAGCAGATATTTCTGCCTGCAATATTCTACAATCATTTGGGTAACTTAATTATATAATTTTAATGTATAACGGGTGAGAAAATTTGAGGTTAGAAAGTAAATTGTTTGTGAAATGGTTAACCATTGAGTTATCAACCTTTGACAGTTATTCACTAATAATTTGGCGATATCAATTGGCCGCTTCGTTTTCGTGAATTAACGCCGTTGGATTATTTTATCTGGGGCCATTTTTAATACTTAAAAAAGATCATGCTTAAGAATTAAATACATTTAATGTTAAAAACACTCAAGCACTTGATAACTGTGTGATTAGATTTACATCTGCGCCTGGCCATGAAGCCTCGTCCAGGAAGCCGAAGCCATAATTCTATGCAACAGAACTTTCTAGTTGCAACTTCGATGATTCCAGAGCAGGGCTGCAAATCATCACTCCTTGCTTAAGAGTTAAAGACTTTCCAACTCCTGTCCAGAACACATGTCTAGCATGCTCACTGGACTGGACCATTCACTTAGCGTGTCATTAACGGCGAGATGATCCTGGCCACCATATTAAACAGAAGACCTGATATGGGGCCGCGAAACCACAACCACCACGATACTGCCATAAAGGGCCAACCTCAATAATCAGTCAGAGAACTATTAAATGTCTAAAGAGAGAAATAATGAACTCTGCGGCTTACTGATTCCCGTGGAAATAAAGTGGAGTTTCCAGTTGTACCCCTGCTGACTTCAGGGGACTGGGCTCCCATTTTCCCCAGTTGAACTGTGTCTAGATAGTCGAAGTTCTATAAAGACCATATTTATGTGACCCCGGGGGGAACGTGATAAAGTCATATAATATAAAATTATCTTAACCCACTTTCAACTTAAAATACAGGGTGTCCGCCTGGAAGGTATGCTACTTTGTTTTGCCGCCATTTTGATAAATATTAGTCTTGACAGTTCATATTTGGCAGTCGGGAAGTAGACACGTGGCAAATTTATCATGGAAAAATATACGTTAAGCAAACGTGTTTTAATCGATAAAACATTTTATCAAAATCAATCATCGATTACTTTGACGATGAGAAAGTTAGGTGGGGGAAACAACGTGCCAACAAAACGCACTATTTATCGTGTAGTGAATGACTTAGAAGAAAGAAGGTCTAAAGGTGATAGACCAAATCATGGAGCACAACGTACTGAAAACATTATGGCTGGTCAAGGGTTTGAAGGAAACAATTTTATTTTAATTAAAATTCAATGCCGACATGTCAGGCACCTCCAATCGGTGCAGGTTAGGGACTTTACATATTCCCACAAAAAATTATTTAGCGACTGTAAGTCGCGCAATTCATGACTCCAACACGTGAAACCCCCCGCAGGGCACATTGATGTGTTTTGATGTGTTTGGAATCTCACCGTCATTACATGTGTCAATGGGGGTAAGAAGAGCCCAGTCCCCTTTTAGGCTAGCAGGAGCCAACTGGACAATCCACTATATTCCCATGGGAATCAGTAAAGCCCCAGAGTTCAGCTATATGTCTTTTTAGCCGTCTAGCTGGTCTCTGAATTATTATTGAGGTTGGCCCTACGGGAGTATCGATAATAGCCGACATTAAATAAAACATTCAGCAATATAAGATCCTTTCGCTTTCATTTAATCAAAAATTATAAATAAACAAAAAATAGTAAACCTTTGCGACGGACACCCTGTATGTCATATTGAGGCATTATAGAGCATAAATTAAAAAATTAAAGTGGGATTAAAAGCTGCTTTTTGTATTGCAGCGAATAAATTTGACAACACTGAAGTACAACTTGAGATAACAACAAAAAGGACAAAATGAAAATGTTAATAAAAAAAAAACATTACACACACATGCACGAATGGATATGTAAACGAACTCGTATTTAGGGCGTTTCGCCGGCAAACAAAGAAAATAGATAACAAAACACATACTTATTCTCTCCGGTTGGAAAAGGGAAAGACAAAAACTTTGAAAGAATTTTAATAACAAAATAAAACAAATAATTTAATATTTCGAATAAATAAACATGTTTTAAAAGCCCTTCAACACAAAAACTAGATTAATTACAATAACAAATTATTTCAAAACAAAGAAACATAAAATAGAAATTAGTGTAGGCGTTGTATATAATATATAAGAGGCTACTAAAGCAGCGGACTAATAAACAAAAAAGCAAGAGTTAAATAAAATGTAAAACAAAGCGAATATAATTACAGCAGCAAGCGATACAACTGCAATCACAGCTGGTTTTGTTACGATCTACTGGTAGCCAGCCACATTAGCTAAATAGCCCATACATACATACACACAAATGTATTATACTCAACTATATATAAAAAAGAAAAATCTTAATAGGAGACAAGAAATACAAAATGTTAATACATACATGCATACATATATAAAAGTGCCTGGGTGATCCACTAACATGAATAAACAAAATTAGCTAGAACAACAGAGAAATTAGAAAAACTTGAGTCGAATGTCTGATACCACTTTTGCAGTTTTTTTTTGTTTTTTTTTGTTTTACAAATTCTTCTTGCTCAGCGCAGTTGATACTTTAGCCATTATTAAACTTACCTTAAGCTATTTTTAGTATATGTATACTTTATGACTGCTTATTTAATTAACACCCTCCGACAATTGTATTTTAAATCACTTGTTTTTTTTTTTAATTACAAATTTTTGATAACAAAAGTTATTAAAATCTTCTTTGCGGCTAATAATTTCTTTAGAAGAAAATTTACTAACCAAATCACTTACTAACTGATAGCTAATCTTGCTTTTAGCTAACTTTATTTTTTTTGCGTTTTCTTTTACATTTCTTTATATTTCTATATGTATTTTATTATCTTTACTCATTAACAGCTTCCTAACAATTTCTGGAAAACTTTTCTATACATTCGCCTTGATTGTGTAGCATTTTTATAAAAAAACGTAAATTAATTGTTGTAATTTTGTTTCGTTTGCGTTTAAAGTTAATTGTTTAAATATTATTAAATAAATTTAGCACTTTTAGGCACAGACGTCGCGGAATTCTTTTTTTATTTTTATCTTCATTACACTATTGTACAATCGTTGTTTTCTCTTTTGTTGACATTTTGTTTTTGGTCTGTCAAAAAAAAAAAGGGGTTTGATAGCTTAACAGCAACGGCTCTCAAACTGTATTTATGCGCCGGTTTTTGTCTCTGATTGGCTTTGAAGAGCCATCTAACGTAGCATAGTAATTGGAAAAGTTAAAAAAAAATAAAATATATTGCTATGTTAAGCTGAAAGTCCATACCGCGCGTTTTATGCGTACACGCATTATACGCGCCTGTCAAAAAAGTAGAATCAGTGTAATTGTATGTGATAAGTTACACAGCACAAAGCGTTGAATGCGTAAGACGCTTAAGGCCGTGTCAGATAGAACTTTTGAAGAACTTAAAGGTTAAACATTTTTAGGAAACGACTGTTGTCACAATAGCCATTTAATCTTTGAAGGGTTAATTGGCTTTAAGATTTGTTTTAAGAATTTTCGTTTTCAATGACAAACTGAAGCGGGACATAGGAGGTCACAAAAAGGCAACTGTCATCCATTAGCCGCCTATTCAACGATTTATGCTTGCCGTGACAGAACTGCCAACGAGTCCCCATTTTCCAATGAGTATTAAATGCTTTTCTGCTGGGATTTTACCGTTGCACAATTCGATTAGCAGTATGATTAAGTAGAGCTTATAGATCGACTTCTGCACTCTACTCTACAACTGAGCCCAAATGTCGTAATCTTTCACATTGTATGTTGTGATAAAATGTCTTTTTTGTAAAAATTACTTGGTGTAGTTTTATATATTTTACGCCTATTTCTTCTTTCTGGAGACTTTCAAAATTCCTTAGCGAGGACGACCACGCTTCTGACTAGGTGCAGTTAAGTCTTTTTTCAAAGAATTTTTCTTCCAGTTGAATAATTTCAAAAATGTTCCACTCATTCTTTATGCTCCTTCAAAATAATTAATTTGCTGTGATGATTTTTCTTCCAAAGCTTACTAGTCCGCTTACAAAATCTTTCGCTCCAATCGATGGAATTTTATTTTTGTCTGCTTTTAAGTTTCCCCATAATTTAAAAAAATGTTTCGCTGAATGACTATGTAAATTACATTCCTACGCAGCAATATGCTAAAACTCGGGCCACAATATTTTTTAATTTAAAAAGGCGTTTAAAAAGCTACATTGTGGCTGGATGAGGGAGGGCCAAGTAACTAAAGGCCGTGTCAGATAGAACTTTTGCTTTGCGTTGCGTCAGAGTTTCGCTTTGACATTTGAGTTAAAATGTACGTAAATATATGAAAGTTGCCACATAAAGCACTTTTGACGCAGCGCAAAGCGAAAAGTTAACCAACATTCAACTTTTTGCGCGCTTTGACAAACACCTGGCTTTTATTATTTGTGAGTGGGCGTAAACAAAAAATTCATTAGTGTTGTCAAAGTTTATTGTGACATACACCACTTGATTTACGCTTTTGCTTTAAAATTTCAAATGTCACGCAAAGCAACAAAGTTTTATCTGACACGGCCTTTAAGGCCGAGGCACATAGAATCCGTCATGCGTTATATTTTGACGTATTCAACCAAAGTTTTATTAAAGTGCACATTTGAAGTGGAGTTAGACGACATCTTAGACTTTCTATTAATGGTAATTTGTACTATTTATTCCATTATTTATTATTATTATTGTTATTTATAATTTATTTTAAAAATATTTTACCACAATAGAGCGAAAACAAAAAAAAAACAAGAAGAAAAAGCAAATGAAAAATGTCAAAGTACTCAACATACGTCAAAAGTTGGCCAACTTTCGTACTTTGCGTTGACGGAGACGTATTGATTGTGACATTGAAAAATACAACGTATGACAGATGACGTATTCTATGTGCCCCAGCCTTTACAACGCAACAAGTAGGTTTACTTTCTGCTTTTCTACGCGTCCCAAGCGCCATGAACAAATGTCAGCAGTTTTTGATAGCCAATGATGACAAATTATATTCTATTTTCAATGCTATCGATAAATATGTTTGTGTCGTAGATTACTTTTTTCTATTTTTTTGTATTAAAAACCCATTTTAATAAAAAAAACCTTTTGTAATACAGTTTAAAAATATTTTCAGGAATAAAATACATTAATTATCGATTACTTTTAAACACTTCAGAACAATTTACTTAAAATGCACGTCTTTACTTTATGAGGTTTAATTTTACGCTGATTGACTATCCACTCAGACGCTGCCCTATTTATATTTGTCCATTTAAAGTCTGGAAAATTTAAGAATCTTCCACTCCCTTTGTATCACATTTTGTTGTTCTATGTTGTTTATTCGATGTATGGGCGCCTATATGTCTGTGTGTATTTTTGTTTTTATGCTGATAAAGTTTCTGCTTGGGATTTATTTCAAAATAATTGTTGTTGGTTCGTGTAGATAAGTTTTCTTAGAAAATTACGCAGATGGTAAATAGCATACATGTTTGTTGTTGTCTTGCGCGTTTAGTTAGTAAACAGAAATTTGTTGTTGTCTTGTATGTCCAGGCAGTTAGTAAACAGCATATCAAATTGTTGTTGTTTGTGTTTATAAAATGTCTACACAGTTTGTAACTAGAAATTTTGTTATTGTACCATAAGTTCTCTTTAACAAGCCACGCAGTTCGTAAACAACATACCCAGTAGTTCGCTTTATTGCTTAATTATTTTATTTTAAAACCTAAGCAAGACACATCCGTAACAATATTGATTTTATGAATTGTTTCGTGTGTGATAGATTTCAAACAGGCTTATATTCCACTTTTATTTCATATTCCGCATATCTATATACAGTGGAATCTCTGTTAGGCGGACACCGAAGGGACCATTAAAATATGTCCGTACAAGGGGCGGCTGTCCGTCCAAGAGGAAACTACGAATTTAAATCAGCAAAAATTTGTCTGTTAGTTTTTATTTAAAAAAAAAATAAAAAATAAACAATTCAGTTGGGCTTAATAACAAAAAAATCATTAAATGTAGCTCTATATATGCAATAAAAGTTTTAAATGATTTATGACTTGTATATTACATATTTCAATAAATATTCCTCCATCCTGATTTGGTGTGTTTTGGTCTTGGCAATAACATCTTGAAAATGTAAGTCTAACGATGAAAGTATATTCACAGCTTCTATATCACCTTGGCATTTCACAAACGCTATTAGATCATGCGCTTTCACCAAAGCCTCTTTATATGTAAGGATGTTGTTTTTGGCATCTTGAAAATCTGAAGATTCAATTTCATCTGTTGAGTCATCAGAAATTTCTTGAATTTCCGAAATTTGTTCTGGTAATGGTACGTGTACATCCAAAGGTGATCTCTCAATTGATAAATCATCATCGATCTGATACAAATCTTTTAAGCTTTGCTGACTGACTCCCACAATACATTTTTTTCTCCATTTCGGCTGGCAGGTTTAACGGCAAATCACCCTCAGGCTCAAAATCATCGGACATTCCTGGCTGTCAATTGTAAAACCTGTCTTACGAAGACAGTTCTAAACTGTTAGATTGAAAACATTATGGGACAGAGAAAATATTTACCATACCCACATTTAAATATGTTATGTTGATAAACCGTGCGCTGTCGTTAAGGCGAAAGAATTAGAAGAGTCTTGGCAAGCTTATTTGTAAATTATGACATGAAAAAAATTGAAAAAAAATCAGCCATAAAGTCCGCCCAAGAGAATTTTTTGTTTGTCAAAGCGGGTGTCCGCACCAGCCCCACTTATGAGAAGCGTCCGTTCAAGGGAAAGCGACTGCAATGCCTTTCTTATGGAGTGCGGTCGGAACCTGGCAACATTGTCCATCTAAAGGGGGTGTCCGCTTATGGAAAATGTCCGTTAAGGGAGATTCCAGTGTATATAAAAATCGTGTAAAAAATGTATGGTAATTCATAAAATGAGAACGGTTGGGCCTATTTTTGTCAGTTGTTCGTATTTTCGAGGAAAAGGTTTTTACGGGATTTTGCAAAATCCCTCCGGAAAATTCGAAAATCGAGTTTCTGAATGAAATTTTGTGTGAAATTATTTCTTAATGGCTGTCCAAATCAAAAAATAGAAAGTTCTTAGTGTAAATCATGGAAAATTGAAATTACAATGGTAACTCATTCCTGCTAAGTTATTTTCGCTATATTTTCTAACTTCTTCTTTAACCAACGGAATTGACAAGTCATCATGAATTGTTTTGTTTGATACAAACTATAGAGCGTTATCAATGGATCTCAATGTTGTCGACTGAAACCTCTGTATAATTTCAATGTTAGAATTGTTGGCCGTTCCCCACAACTGTATACCATATGTCCACACTGGTTTTAACAAAACAATGTAATCCTCGAGACTTAGTTGGGATTTGGGATGAACTAAAAGTTAAATTTAACTTATAAACACGGTCATAGACCCAATACATCAACTCAAAAACCAGTTAATAAAAAAAAATGAATTTTTATAAGATTGCTGTCGTGTTTGCTAAGCCGAATTTATGTCATAGATTATACCTAAGGCTGTGTGCCAAGTAACCTAGCAGAAAATATAGTTTAACAATACATCTGATAGGGAAGAAACATTAAATCACATAACATTATTCACACATTAGTTAGATTAGTTAATTTCAATTATACTTTTAAAACAAAAAAAAACCTTTTGATTTTTTGTTTTTTTTTTAAATAAAATTCTTAGAAAATTTCTTGCCTAGGCAAGAATTAAATTATTTTTCGAGCCATATATCAAAATTAATTTTAATTTTAAATTATGCTTTGTTTTTTTTTATAATTTTTATAGTTTTTAAACGATCTTTTTAATCTTGAATAAATATACATATTTATTTTTTTTATAATGTTAAAAATACATCAGGTGCGGATATTAGTTTTTAATATCTATTACACTTAACAGAGCAACACTGTAAACAATAGCTGCTACTATTTTTAACAACGTTGTTTTAATGCGGCGTGAATTTAGAAAATAGACGCCGAAAGTTTTTTCTTCCATCACATTTCTCTTAACTAAAATAAGCTTAGTACTTGTTCAAAAACATTCTTTAGTGAAAAACGAACAGTTAAATTTAATAAAAAAAAAAAGTACAAAGGTAATTTAATGACAAGTTAAATGTTCTTTAAATTAAAAATTGAAATAGTTTTAATTTAGGTTTTTCTTTTTAGCGAAAGTATTATACAAACAAAATGGCTGACATTTCTACAGAAGAATTAAAAACTGAAATCCATGCAGTTTTAAAGACGGCCGATTTGTCGGTGGTATCGGCCAAAAAGGTGCGTGAACAAGTGGAGAAAAAACTGGACTGTTCGTTGGTCAGTCGCAAAAAGGAGTTTGATAAAATCGTAATGGATTTCATTAATGCACAACAGGATGATGAAGAATCAGAAGAAGATAAAGAAGATGGAAGTGCATCGGAAGAAGAGCCTAGCAGCGAAGAAGAAAAAAAGCCGGCAAAAAAGCGACCCCAGCCTACACAACGTAAAGCGGCGCCTGCCAAAAAAAAGCGCAAGACATTAAACGCCTCTGACTCGGGCTCCGAATCGGATGCAGGTTCTGATTCAGATTTTGAAGTGCCCAAGAAAAAGGCGATTGTAAAAAAGAAGAAAGCAGCCGGTGAAAAACCAGGTGGCCGTAAATCCACAGGTTTTACCAGATCCTATAATTTATCACCAGAGTTATCGGCATTGATGGGCGCTGACGCTCTGCCCCGCCATGAAGTGGTCAAAAAAGTTTGGGGCATTATTAAAGAACGGAACTTGTACGATCCGAAAAATAAACAATTTGCCATATGTGATGATGAGTTAATGAAAGTAATGAAGGTTAAACGTTTTCGTACTTTTGGCATGTTGAAACATTTAAAGCCCCATTTCTTGGAGTAATTTTATAAATAATAGGACTGTACACCCCGCGGGCGTTTTATTGGCGACAAACATAATATTGCCATTTAGATGTACTAAACATAGAGTTTTAGAAATTTTAAAAAATAATTATTTTTAAATTTCCTTTTTTTTAATTTTTTTTTCGAGTTGGTGACGATTTAAAATTATATAAAAAAATTAATAAGTATATCAAAAGAAAAAAGATTAAAAGGATCTTTTTGCAGTAATTGAAAGAGCCTTTTAATAATAGATTTTAAGTTTTTTTTTTTAATGTTACTAATAAACTTCATGTATGACTGCATTTACGCATATGTGTGCGTACAATTAAAAATTTAAGTAAAATCTTATTTTGTAAACGCAATAAACTAATTAATTTCCATTAAAAATGTTTTTCTTAAGTACTTTTGATATTTTTAAGTTAAGAAAAACTAAAACAAATAAAATGCTTCAATTTCAAAAATTGTCAATAAATAATTATTTTTAAATTATTCAATTTAGGTAAGTAGGGAAATATTTTAAATAGTATGGAAACTGGTCGACCTAAATGGAAATTTAATACCGTCACTTCAGTACGCATCTCTTTCTTCTATTTAGAGTTAGGAATTTGCTGCAACTTTGAATGCTATTGAATTATAGGAAACACCTTTCTCATTTACATGTTGTTTATAGTGATTTTTTAATAGTTTACTTGGATAAAAAACCCTTAAATCATCGTTCGGTTTAACCTCAGCTAATAATAACGGAATATTTTCACTTTTAAATTTGTTTATTGACTTCTTGTAAAATAGGTTACTGGATTTATTGCATTCGCTTTCAAAGCTTTGGTTTTTCATTCCTTGTTTGCCCAAATAGTACACTTTCCTGAAATTAAAAATCAATTACTAATTAATTATTTTGCAAGTTCTATTTAGTTGTTTACCCTTAATGGTGTTTATGTTATTTACTAATTCTTAAAGACCGGTGAATCGTCTATTGTAATTGCTATAAAGATAGATCGGTTTACCAGCGTGAAGATTCACGTTGATGGCAATTTATCGCACCCTAAATACAAAAGGGTCACAACTCAAAATACCAAAAATCTTAGGAGAGACAAAAAACTGTTTAGTTGGTCGTGCAGAAGCAAAATAGATATAACTGTATTTTTCCAGTTAAAGAATATAGTGAGGTGAAAGAAATGTTTGCAGTAGTTAGAGATGTGTACTCTCAGTTTTGGAAAATTTTGAGTTGTGCCCCTTTTGTATTTAGGGTGCGATATGTATATAAACGTTGGTAAGTTATTAGGCGTGATATTGGATATATGTATGTATTCATAAATAGTTGTTGTTGGCAAATTTAGCAGTAGAACACGCGCGAAGAGAACTTGCAACATTAACTTTTTGTAAAGAATGCGGCTGTGCCTGTGTTGGTTGTGGTTGTAAACTAATTATTGGACTTATAAGGAAAATTCAATTTGCTTGCTTTCATTATTTGTGAGCTCCGTTTCAACTACATCATTAACAGCTTGTGTATCATTCAAAAAATCAAAATAATTTGATTTTCTTATAATTTGTTCTTTTATGTTGTTTGTTAACACACAATCGATGATAACACGGTGCAACATTCCAAAAACCCTGGGACCGGATATTATTTTTCTTGTAGGGCTTTTCGAGTAAAAGAAGATTCCAATAGTGAAATATGCCAGACCTTTACACTTTGTTGTAAATGATCTAATTTTCAATTTCTTTCTAGATTTGGAGACATTTCGAATGATATATAATTTATCTAAGAAAACTTGAGAAATTTAGCAAAACTGTCCGGATGTTTTGCATTAAGGAAGTAAGGTAATGAAAATAATACAAAAACTCATATAAATTGGTTAAAAAAAATTTAAAAAAACCGAAAAAATTCGCTATTCGAACACTTTTGCACAGTACAAATAATAAACATTACCACGATATTGCTCTGGTAAAAAGTAACGGTATTTGACCCGTTAGTTTTTTGTTTGTTGTCATCTCATTATCATGCTTTTATTGCTCTATTTGTACATTATTGTTTGAGCAGTTAAGTGAAAAAAAATAAAAGATCTATAAAAATTAGAAAAACGCCAACTGATATAAAAAACAATGTGATATATTTGTTGCAAAATAATTAAATCCGCGGTAAGTAATATAAAAAACGCCGTAATCTAGCTTGCAATAATAACCAAGACTGCTTTCTGATGATGATGCCCGCCAGATTGAACGTTTGCTACAAAATAAGGACATCAAGTGCCTGAAAAATGCTGCAAAAAGTATTGGTAAGGATATCAGTTCCCGAACAGTTAAACGCGCATTAAATAGAATTGGTTGAGTAGCCAGTGTGAAAAAGAAACAGCCAGCACTTTCCAATAAAAATGTGAAAAGACGGCTTTACATCTGTAAACCCACATAACCCACTGGAAGATAGTTATTTGGAGCGACGAAACGAAAGTCAACCGATATGAGTCTGATGGAAAAGAATATTATCGGTATATGCCGCATCCAAAATCACCATGCGCAGGAAAAACGATTAAGCATGTTGGCTGCAGTATAATGATGTGGGGATATTTTGCTTGGTGGAACATTGGACCTTTGGTGAGAACACAGAAATTTACCGGAATTTGTTGACGAGAGTGCTTATGCAACCGAAGAAGTTGTTTTTCAGCAAGACGGAGATCCGAAGCACACTGTCAAAATAGTTAAAAGCTAGCTACAAAACCAAACTTTTAGAATGGCTTGCACAAAGCCCAGACCTGTATCCTATAGAAAATTTATGGGCTATAGTAAAAAGAAGGCTAGGAACATATGAAAACCCACCATACAATTTTGACGAGTTTTGGGAGAGAATACAACATAAATGAATGAAGATGAACTCTTGAACGTGACAAAAGTTGGTGGAGAGTGCGACTAAACATATTGAAAGAGTAAATCAAAATAAAGGTCGTTAATCGAAATATTAAATTGGAAACGTTAACTGGTTTCAACAAACCTCGCGTACAAAAGTGTTCGAATAGTGAATTTTTTTTTTTTTTTATAAATTTGTATGAGTTATTGTGCTTGATAATTTATAATAAGGTTCAATTAAATAAAAACGTACATATATTTGATAATATTATTAACTATTATTTCAATTACCAACGTTCTTAATGCGAAACATCCGGACAGTTTTGCTTCCCACTGTATATCAAAGACTTCGCATCTGTGCTCTTAATGTTAAGAACTTACTATTTTGATTTATAAAACATTTATTTGCAAACAAAAAAAAAAACAATTTCGGTTATAAGGATTGCAACGGTCACTGAAATTATATGTTGTCTGTAAACAACGGGTTTACACATGAAAATTTATTCGTAATTTCTATTTAAATTTATTAGCAACTTAAGTAACCTTTTTTCAAATTCTAATTATGGTTTTGATTTATTGTATCAATTCACATATTTAAAAGTAAAAAATTCAAGCAAATAGTTAACAAAACTAAATATTCCTCAGTATTTTAGCTGTCATATAATTGTTCATTTTTTTTTAAAAGTATATTGTTTTTAGCGATATATTAATTCAAAATTGTTTTTTATATTTAGTTTGTCCACCAGTGGCATCTATCGTATTTTATTAAAGCCTCTGAATTTCAGTGAACACCTTTTACATTATAGTTGACTGGTTTACTCTGCCATTCTTCTAAAATTGCAGTTCTTAGTGTTTCTTTGCATGTTAGACGATATTTGTAGTCTTAGAAATTTTAATTGTGTTATTGAATTTTAAAAATCCCGGTGTTATTATTAATAAAAGTTATAAAATTTAAAAATTTCGACGATTGTTTTTGTACTTAAAAAATTTGCTGCTTTATAACTTTTTCCGTACAGTTTTCACAGAAATCATCTATTGATTGTATTTAGTGATATATGTCCAAGCGGAACAGTTTTCGAGTTATTAATCAAAAAAACTTAAAAATTTCGACGATTTTTTTTAAACCTTAAAAGTTTGCTGCTTTATAACTTTTTCCCTAAAGTTTGCTCAGAAATATAGTGTATATGTGCAGGCGGAATAGTCTTTGAATTGTTAATGCAAAACTAATATCATAAATTTTTATAATAGCTTCAAATCTTTGATGTGTTGCTACCATATTTCTTAACTAATAAAAGATGCAGCTGAATAATCTGATTTTATGATCTACAAGCTTTTCAATTTATATATATTTTTTTATTTAAAATACACTTTAAATTAACTATTTAAAATTAATTTCAAAAATTGTATATTTTTGCCATAGTTTGTTATCATTTTCCCCATCTTACACAGTTTTGTTTGCTGTTTGTGTTAATTTTCCTTGTAATTGCTACGTTTTATGCAACTCTGCTAAAAAGTTTGACGTTTTTTCGGAGATTGCTATCTTCTCCTAAGTATATTATTGTATGCTAAGTGAAAACAAAAGCATTTTATTTGTGCAGTGCATTGTAAAATATACTAAGCATTTCACCTGTAAAAATTATTCGTGTTGTACACGATGTTAACTTTACTAGTTTAACGAATGAGAGCAGGTGTATCAACTTTTGTATCTTTAGTCCCTGTTTACACGCTTCAACTTTTGTTGCTCAACTTTTGATTTTTCCATTAGAAAGAAAGAGAAGGTATAAAAATTGAGAATGTTTCTATTTCACTGCAGTATGGAGCTGCTTGTACTCGGGAATTTCGTTTTGTGTTTCAATTCGTAATCATATACACAAAGTGATATTTTTTGCATTATTTCTACTTTATTCTCTGTTTCATTGTTAAAAAGGAAAGTTCGAATTTCGTCATAAAATTGCCGGAGTTAGGGATGCTCATGTATAAACTTGTTTTCTGCAGTAATAAATATTCTCTAATATTCCTTTAAGCTAAGTAAATTCCCGTAGACGATAAGAATGTATTATGTCGTTTATTTCTCCTCCGCCAGTAAATGAATAATAATGCATCATTCTCAAGCCGCGTTGTAGTTTGTACTGATTCGCATCGAAAGCGCTCGCCTTCGACTACAAACCAGCCAGTTAGGACGAATGTGTTTACAGTATTATGTTGTTTACAATATTTTATGATCTTTACAACCTTTTTTATCTTTACACACATTTGTCATTAATAATTACGATTAATGGCAAATATATTTAGGAACAATAGGATAAGGAAATTATTATATGTTATTATGTTACTATTTAAGAGATACATTTTGGAAAATTAAAGTAGTTATTAATAATTAGTAGTTTTTTACTATTAAGCACTAGCAGCCGTATGCATAAAAACTTAAAGTAGGTTTAACAGCCGTTGTTAAGCACAATTTCCTAAAGTTGTATTCAAAAAACGTTTTTATCTTAACATAAGTTTGTTAACTTTAAAGTAGGAAAAACCTACGTTAAACGTACAATAAATTGACAGTTCAATTTAATTATTGAAAGTTCAAAAACAAAACAAATTGTGTTTACAATAAACCTAGCCGTTTATTTTAAAAGTGGCATAAGTTACTTTGTTATTGTCATCTTTTTATTTTAAATTAGTTTATAAAACATTTTAATTTTTAGCCATTATACCTAGTCTGTATTTAGTTTTCTTTCTGAAACGGATTTTTCTAATGATTGTGTTGAAATAAAATCTTTTTTCTCCATGCTGTGCACTGTGAAGGATTTTTTCGACAGGGGGCTACTATTACTATTTTGTCCTTCACATAAGTCTATGTTCAATAATATGCTTTTGAGTTGTGACATTCTTAGATATTTTATACAACACGAAGCAACTTCCTGAGAATAATAAAAATAATGCTAATTATGTGTAGTATATTAGATATCACTATAATATAGTTCAGTAAACTGCACTATTCTTTCGTACTAATAAAAATAAGTCCAATAATCACAATAATACTTCACACACTCTTATTAAATGTTTCCATTTCTTTCACGCTAAGCTCGGTAATTAATTTCCTGAGGTCAGCGACTAACGCCACTTTCAAAATAAACATTTTTGTTATACCGTTAATTATCAACACTCCTTTCAAACAAATCTCAATACTTCTTAACTTATTAATTTCAAATTTATTAAAAATGCAAAAAAAACTGTTCAGTTGTGACTTATGCCACTTTCAATGTAAACGGCTCAATTGACAATTATACTTTGTTAGTTCAAAAATTTTTAAAAATGTTTATTAAAACAAATTGTAGTATACAAATACATAATAATAAAAACTAAAATATAACATGCCATTCAATATAAAACATCTTAACATTCACACAACAAACCATTTGCCTAAAGTTAAGAGCATTAGGATTCATTAAAAAGCAAGGAAATTGAGTATCATATGAAACTAAGACTTAAGACCTTAAAATGATGCTCGAAGCATGTCGGAAATGATGCGTGAACGCTGCAAAAAGAGGTCATTTTTGCATCGTATTATTACTGGTAAGGAAAAATAGATAACCCCAAGCACAAAAAAAGTCATGTAAAGCCATGGTGTCTTACGAGCTGTTGAAAGCAAGTCAGACAATCACAGGAAACTTGTAATGAAAACAGCAATCAATGAAAAACAATTAGAATATTCGACCAGACACGAAGCCGTAATTTTTCATCATGGTAATGCTCGGCCACATATTGCAGGAGACCTCAAAAACTGTTTGGAAGACAGTGAATTAAAAGTTTTAGCCTTATAGCCCACATATTGCCCCTTCCGACAATCATTTATTTCGATCGATTTTGCTTGAAGGCAGCAATCAGTGATAAACGATTAGAATATTCGACCAGACACGAGGCCATAATCTTCCATAATGATAACGCTCGGCCACATCTCGGCTTATAGCATAGATCCTGTTCCTTTTGATTACCATTTGTTTCGATCGATGCAGAACGGCCTTACTGGACAGAGTGTGATTTGTTTTACATCCACACCTGGCTATGTAGCCTTAATCAGATGGTGGACAAACCACTATTGTATAATTTGGAACGTCATACAGGCGTCCTAGGAAGCCGAAGACATAATTCTAAGCAACAGAACCACTTAGTTGCAACTTTAATGATTCCAGGGCAGGGCTGCAAACCATCACACCTTGCTCAAGAGTTGGAGACTTTCCTACTCCTGTCCAGAACACATGTCTAGCATGCTCACTAGACTGGATCATTCACAAGTGTTATTAACGGCGGGATGATCCTGGCCACCATAATTTTCATACTTTCCTTATGGGGCCGCAAAACCACAACCACCACGATGCTCCCATATAGGGGCCAACCTCAATGATCAGCCAGAGAACTATTATAAGTCTAAAGAGACAAATAATAAACTCTGCGGGCCACTGATCCCCGTGGAAATAAAGTGGAGCTTCCAGTTGACTCCCTGCCTGTCTTCAGGGGACTGGGCTCCCTTTTTCCCCCAGTTGCACAGATCTAGATAGCTGTTACGTACTATAAAGACCATAAATGTGCTCCCGGGGGGGGGGGGGGGCCTTACTGGACAGAAATTGGCTATATTCATGTTTTACCACAAAACTGAAGGAGTTCTCTTAGCGCTAAATCCATACGCTACCAGAAAAATGGGAAAAAGTTTTGCCTGGCAAGGAACAATATTTTGAGTAATGTATCAACTGATTTTATTATAAAATAAATGCATTTTTCAAGCATTAAAATCGACATTATTATAAGGAAATTGACTGACTAAATTTTTATTTTGCAAATTCCAATGTAGCGTGCATACATAGTCACTTGTGCCGGCAGTGTGAGTTGATTGTTGTGAATGCCTATGCAATCATTAATTAAATTGTTTATGAGACATCACAGGCCACTCTAAATAATTCACACTAGCAGCGATCACTGACAAGGTATTTGTTGCAAAGCAACCGAACATAAAGGGTGTTACATTTCAAGTGTGGTTGTGCACAGGCAAACATACATATGGAAATAAATCTAGGAATACTTACAAGCACGCCAACTTGGACAATGAACAAGGATTTATTTGTGCTTACGAGTAAGTTTACACATGTACAGGGTATCCGCCGGGAAGGTATACTACTTTGTTTATAATTTTTAATAAAATGAAAAAGAATAGATCTTATATTGATAAATGTTTTATTTAAATTTTGTAATTATGTATGGAATACAATATCAGATAAATGTCGTCTGCCCCTGTGAGTACATTTTTCATTACATTCTCACACATTTCACGCGGTATTTCATTATGAATATTTTGTCTGAGTTGCTCAAGCGTTTCTGGTTTGTTTGCATAAACCTTGCTTTTCAGATATCCGCACAAAAAGAAGTTCGAAGCAGTTAAATCAGGCGGCCAATCAACAGCACCATTTCTTGTTGTAGAAAGAGGTCTCGAAGTATTTTCATTATAGTCGTGGCTGTATGCTTTATGGCACCGTCTTGTTGATACCACATATTAATCAAGCCCAAAGCATGCAGTTGTGACGTTAAAAAGTTTTCAATCATATCACGTTATCGCCTCCTATTCACAATTACCGTTACGGCATTTTCATTTTGAAAGAAGCAAGGTCCAATGATTCCTCCTAACCAAATTGCCCACCAGACTGTCACTTTTAATGGATGCAAAGGTGACAGTTGAATAATTTGCGGGTTTTCCACTCCCCAGAACCGACTATTCTGTTTATTTACATATCCTTTCAAATGAAAATATGCCTCGTCACTCATTATGATTTTATGATGGAAAGCGGGGTTGTCATAGGCGAGCTGTAACATCCTATTGGTATACCGCAACCTTAATACAAAAAAGTCACAACTCACACATTTTCCAAAACTGACTTTTTTCCATAAATTATATATACATGATATTATATATATACATAATAGGTGCCCCTGTAGGCTAGTAGGCAGTGTACTAGCTTGCAAAACTCGGGGTTGTGGATTCGATTCCCAACAAAGACCTTGACTGTTTTCAATACAAAAAATAAAAATTGACTGTCGGTGGGGCTGCTTAGTGATGAAGCCATTGTTACTGGTCACTGTGTTGTCTTATCCTTCTACTTTCACCGCCTGTGTCATCTCTCCTCTATCCCTTTCCTAAAGAATGTAGCACGGTACTTGGCTAAATAGGCAAACAAATTAATTCAAAGTACACATCTCTAACTACTGCAAAAATTTCTTTCACATCACTATTTTCTTTAACTGGAAAACTACAGTTATGTCTATTTTTGTATTATGTGTGTTGCTTCTGCATAATGAACGAAACCTATGCAATGCATTGTGCCAGAACTAGGAAATTAGGTTACGGGAAGGAGGAAAGAGGGAGTAGTGTCTGTGGACATTCGATTTGAACTTTCTCAGATTGAAAGTGACAGGAAAGACCTCCGGAGGGATCTTATTCCACATACGGACTGTTCTGCTGAAAAACGAAAAGGATGTGCTCTCATCGAAAATCGAGTTAAACGTGAAAACGTGTGAGTATCAGGAACAAGTTCCCTAATTTCATTAGAGCACTTACCATTGTTGTAACGATAGAACAGTGAAATGCACCCCACATTGCGTCGATGCTCTAGAGAATCAATAGAGTTGGATACCCTACTGTCAGCAATGAGCCTCTTGGCCCTCTCCTGTACGCGGTCGAGTAACCCCAAAATAGACTTTGGAGCGCCGGCCCATACATGAGAGTTGTATTCCATTTTCGGACGGATGTAGGTGGTATAGAAAGTACGGAGATCGGATGGGGTGAAGTATCTTCTACACCGCTTTAGAAAACCGAGGCACTTGAAAGCTTCTTTAGAAACCTGAAAAATGTGTTTAGTCCAACGAACATCACACTGAATTTTCATACCAAGAACTTCAAGAGCTCCCGATTCCGTAATACCTATATCACCCATAGTAACAGATGCAGCACCACTACCAAACAAAGATCTATGCGTAAGCATGCAACATTGTGTCTTACGAGCATTGAATTCTACTCTATTCACACGACCCCATTCCAAGATTGTCGCAAGATCGTGATTAAGCGTATCATTCATGTTTTGCTTTTTGGAAGTAACCTCCAAATGGCCTGGTATATTACCAAATGAATATGAGTGACAAATGGCGCTGTCATCTGCAAAAGAATATATAGGGTTGAAAGTTCGACAAAGAAGGTCATTTAGAACGATAGAAGAAAGAACGGAGCCTTGCGGTACCCCTGAATTCATCATGAACTCGTCTGATGAAATCCCATTTATAACAACTAGTATAGTGCGATTTCTGAGAAAACTCGATATAAATCTGGAAAAATTATCACCGACACCAAAAGCAACAAGTTTTGACAGAAGTGCATCATGCCACACTCTATCAAATGCTTTGGAAATATCTAAAGCCACCAACTTGCTTTCTCCAAAATGATGTATGGAGTTACACCATTGTTCCGACAAGAATGCTAACAAATCACCCGTAGAGCGCCTCCTACGAAAACCATATTGTCGGTCACTAAGCAAGCTGTTGGACTCCAGATATCTCACTAGATGGAAATTAATCATACTTTCATACTTTCAAATACTTTGGTACAATGTGCTGAAAAGGGCTGCTAATGGACGCGATAGCGTCGACGAGTACTGCTTCAAGACCAGTGCTGGTATCCCATCAGGCCCAGGAGACTTGTTTATGTTGAGATCTGTAAGAACTCTCTTAACCGTTTGAGCTCGAAAAAATATCCTCGGTTGACTGCTTTCCGGCAAAAAAGAATTTTTTGCAAATATACCAGCTAAAAGGTTAGCTTTATCAACCGGGTCAGTCAATATTTGATCATTTTTAAAAAGAGTCGGAATTGAGGAACTAGCATTATCGCGTACTCTTTTAACAAATGACCAAAAGTTCTTACTACCCCTAGAAGTAGTAAGAACTTTAGCACGAAGGCGCTCTTCGTACAGATGCTTTTCGCGCCTTAGTACTTTGGCACACGAAGATCTCTCCCTTTTGCGTAGCAAATCAGTATTTGCGTTTTTGTTTCTAGGCCAGATATTGAATGCTTCCTCTCTTGATCTGACTACATTTTTGCACGTCTGATTAAACCAAGACTTTGAGCTGGTTTTAATCGAAATTGTTTTGGATGGAATAAAGGTTTTCATTTCAAACAAAATTATGTTTACAACCATTTCCGCCATGGCATTGACATTATTATCCAAGAAACATAGTTTCCAATTAAATTGCCTAAAAAATTCGTTAAGCTCAGCCCAACGAGCCTTCTCATAAATATATTTTAGACGTTTGGTAGCTGATTTCGAAACATCGTGAAGCTTCGAATATAAAAAGAAGGCGGAGATGGTACAGTGATCGGAGTTGTCGAGAGGTGCACAAACATTAACTTCATACTTTTGGGCGTGTGAAGTTAGAAAAAGGTCGAGTGTATTGCTATGGTGCCCATCAACACAAGGAATGTGTGTTGGCTCAATCACTAATTGCGCAAGGTGATTGTGCGCGGCAAATAGCTCAGCATACTGGCCTTGTGTAGTTATAAGGTCTGAATGGTGAAGCCAAGAACAGTTGTGAACATTGAAATCACCAGCAACAACAATTTCACTGTTCGGGCAACTGTCAAGAATCTTCATTATGGAGTCGGAAAGAAAATCGAAGCCGGCTAGGGTTTTATCCTTTCCGGTATTTGGACTTCTATAAAGAAACCCGAAATGCAAGGGGTGTGACCTGATTCTGAGTTTAACCCAGAGACAGCTAAATTCAGGATCATTCATGCCCAATGATTGCTGGCACTGGTACACAACTTCATTGCGAATATAAATTGCAAGACCCCGGTGAAAATTAAATAGTGATAGTAGGTGATACCCAGGTAACTGAAAACTCTGTGGATCAGCGTCCTCAGACACATGAGTCTCACAAAAGGCTAAAATATCCAGCTTATGGAAACAAATGTGAGCATATACAGAGAAAAAATTCGCTCTCAGCCCCACGAATGTTGCAGAAGTCAATTCTGAATTTTCCCGCCATGACAATGCAAGAAATTCAAATCTGTCTCTTCTAACTACTATACTGCGACCAATGCATTGACCTTCACTTTCTTGAGCAGCAGTAATGTTCTCAGCCGATCTTGCAGTATATTGTGGTCTATGCTTGGGCCTATCACCTACAGACCCTCTTTCTTATAAATTATTCACTATATGATAAAGAGTGCGTTTTGTTGGCACTTTCTCTCTCCTAAAAAGTTCACGTAACTTTCTCACCGTCACAGTAATCGAATATTTTTCCATAATAAATTTGTCACGTATCTACTTCACGACTGCCAAACACGAACTGTCAAGACTAATGTTTATCAAAATGAGTTGTGTGTACCCTCATCGCACTAATAGTCGCCATGGTTGCTTCGCTTCAAATTCAGTCTGGGAAAATAATTTACCAAAATATTGGGTGGTATTATTGATTCCGCGCGGAAAGAAATATCGATCGATATGAGAATTGCAATTTTTCATTCCTGCGGTATTCTCTTTCCGCCAACTTAATTTAACATCCCGATGTGTCAGTTGATGGGGAAAAAAACTAACAAATTTTAGATGTGATTGTAGATGCTGGTGTTAAATATTTTTTAAATTAAATATGGATACAATTGCCTTTTTTGAAGGATAGCAGTGATAGTGATTCTTGGGATTGATCGATTGGAAAGAAGAGTTTTACGCTATAACTCTGGAGATGTGTTCCAAATGAACCATAGAGAGTAAGTTGAAATAAACAAATGTAAATCGGAATCCTGTTAAATGTTCGATTTAAAAAAGGAGAGTTTAAATACATTTTGTCTGAGTTAGAATCCGCATAATCAGAAAGGGGTCGTTTTAAGGAGCTGTTTCAGTCAAAGATAAATTTTGCGCTTGTTTGAGATTTTTTGCAGAGGGCAGCTATCAGCATAGTGTTGGTAAGGATTTAAATGTAAACATAGCCCAATCAACGTTTTCTTTAGTGCTGGATGAATTATTGAGCAAGTTAGATAAAATGTTGTGCAGCAAATGCATATTCATGAGCACATGAATGCAGACGAGGAAAGAATAGCAAAAACGACTTTCTATGAAAAATGTAATATTCCAAATGTTGTAATGGCTGTCGATTGGTACCCATATCAAAATTATTGCTCCGAATTGCATTAATGTTATGATTGTAAGTAAATCTTTATTAACTTGGCTTGTTTATTTCTTTATAATTGTGTAAATGCAGATATGCCATCACGAACAGAAAATACGGTATGTGCCTTCACAATATCCCGGAAGTTGCCATGATTCTCAACATTTGGGAAATGAACGCTGCAAAAACATTCCTCCAATCACAGTACAGCAATAGAAGAAATTGTCTCCTTTTGGTTATGTAAAATAAAAATTTCTCAGCAACGAAGTTGTGTAAACAAATTTTAAAAATTGTTCCAGGTGATAAAGGGTATCCTTTACAACCATGGCTACTAACACTTTACAGATAGCCAGTTAACTCTCTCAAAAAAATTAGATTTAATACCGCACATTCTAAAGGATAAATTATAGTAGAAATAACTATTGGAGTGCTCAAATCTGTTTTTAGATGCCTTAATAATGAATGGGGATTACATTATGATGCACGTCTGCAGGGGCGCGTTGGCTAAAACTACAAGCAATGTCCTGTTTTTTTTTAGTAAATTAACAATTGCTTCGATATGCAATTTGTTTGTATATTTTTCTCTTTTATTCCTACAAAAATTCCCCCCGGGGGCACGCACATTTATCGGTCTTTATAGAACTTCGACTATCTAGACCTGTGCAATTGGGGGTATAAGGGAGCCCAGTCCCCTGAAGTCAGCAGGGGTACAACTGGAAGCTCCACGTTATTTCCACGGGAATCAGTGAGCTCGCAGAGTTCCGCTATTTCTCTCTTCAGGCATTTAGCTGTTCTCTGGCTGATTATTGAGGTTGGCCCTTTTGGGAGTATCGTGGTGGTTGTGGTTTCGCGGCCTCATAACAGGTCAGTTTTATATGGTCGCCAGTATCATTTCACTTTTAATAACATCTACCTGGTGGAATGATCCTAGATCCAGTGAGCATGCTAGATATGTGTTTTGGACAGGAGTTGGATAGCCTTCAACTCTTCAGCAAGGAGTGGTGGTTTGCAGCCCTGCTCTGCAATCATTGAAATTGCTACTACAAAGGACCTGTTGCTAGAATTAGACTTCGGCCTCCTAGGGCGTGAGTGGCGCTACTTTTCACTCACAGTAGTATGACCACCATCTGATTAAGGCTCATTGCCAGGTGCAGATGTAAATCTTATCACGTAATTCCTAAAAAAATATTTTTCACATATAAAACAAATAAATTAAACTGAAAGAAATTTTATATTTTTCTTACATTTTTGTTCTTTCCGTTAATTACCCGTCGCAAAAATTAAGCGTAAGCAAAATGGAGGCAAATATCTACATTGCGGAATCAATAATATGACAATACCGCAACGGTAGAGTTGATACCGCAACAACGAAAAGATATGGCAGCTGCGGAATGAATCATCTTAATGAAAAATCTTATCCGCAACCGCGGAACGGAATCAATAATCGGACCCATTGTCAAATTATTTTCTCACATTTTAGCATAAGAACAATTCTAAGCATTTAAATAAATTAGAAGTAAGAATTTGTATATAAGGAGGAATATTTTCTTTAACAATAATTATAATAAAACAAGGAAGCGAACTGAACTGCTAGCTCGCTTCTATACCAGACTATTATATCTTTTAATTAACTTATTTATAAAAAAAGAAAAACAATTGATTGTTTTATTAAATTTTATAAACAATTTATTTATTGGTTTTTCTTGCTTATTTTTGTTTTTATACATAAATATACTGTTTGTTGTAGTTGTTTTTGTTATCTAATTTTATAAATTTCCTGTGTTCAATTTTAAACGGCCATTTTGGTTTATTGCTTAACTTAATATACAAGAATAATTTTATTGGTTTCTCTTTTAATTTATTTTATAAATAAATATGTATTTATGCAATAAACATATTTAAAAAAAAGAAAAAACATAGTAAAAAATAAAATATAATTATTTTTAGGCATTAAATAATTAAGTACATGATTTCTGTGTCTAATATTGTTTATTTATTTGTGTTTCTTTTCATTTTTTTAAAAATATAAATTTAAAATTTAAAGAAAAATGGAATAATTGTTGCTTATAATGGTGGCTGATTATTTCTATCATAATTATAATAAAAATAAAAGAAAATCGATCGTATGCATAAAAAACTCTTACTTGAGCTTAAGTTAGTTAACAAACACTTTAAGGCTAACCAAACGTTTGTTAAAAAAAAAATGGTATTCAAAAACAGTACTTTAGCTAATATGGTGTTTCCACGGCACCTGCTTCGCTCTCTATTCTTGCTTCACACCCCAATCATAAGCGAATCAACCTGCTTCGCCATACAAAATTTTGAGAGCGAAGCTGGTAGATTCATATTGAAGCTAGTTGCGAAGCAAGTAAAAATCCTCTCTTCCCTAATTTTTATCGTAAGTTTATCTGCACTAGTTATCAAAATTAAACGTTTTTGTAAACAAAGAAAATTTACAAACAAAAAAAAGTTAAAACTTAATTAATTAATTTTAATATTATAAAATTAAAAAAAAAATGGATAGGAAAAAAAATTATACTTAATGCTATCGCGGCAAGAAGGATATCTTCTGTTGTTTTTCAACTGTTGTTGTTGTTTTTTAACTGTTGTTGTTGTTTTTCAACTTATGTTTTTCTGTTTAATAACAACAGCCAAATCGAAGCAGATAAATGAGTCGTGTAAACAGCATGATTCACAAACTTGCTTCAGAGAGCGAAGCACGAGATTCAAACTGTCGTGGAAACAGGCTATAATGTATGCTTTAGTAAAAATTAGTATTTTGATTCTGGCAATGCCACTGTTTTCAGTTGTTACTTAGTAGTTAACGATGTATAAAAAATGAATGTTATTTATCCGGGTAGTTAGATTCATAAAAAATGTTTTTATTGTTTTTAGCAAAATTAACAGAATTTTTTTTCGTTTTTTCATAAATCTTTTTAATAAAAAAAACAAAAAACCCAAAAAGGCCAATTTGCAAGGCTTGCGAAGAACTTAACAAAGAATTTGTTCATATTAAAACTAAATATTCGGATAGCGAACTTTATTTTTTTATTATATGTACATCAATAAAACTTTTGTTTTAAATAATTAATATTTTCAGTTTTATTTCCTGAAGAAGCTTTCCACAGGGAAGCGAAATATCGAAAAAATAAATCGTTAAAATTTAATTTAAAAAGACCATTTAAAAGATTAATACATATTTAATTAAATAATTAATTTTAATAATATTTTTGTAAAATATAAAATAAAGATGGAAAAATGTTTTAAATTGAATGGTATGTTATGTTTTAGTTTTTATTATTAATTTTTTTATTTTTTTAATCGACTTTTTATATTTTAAATAAATATAAATAAATATTCTTTTCAACGTTTTTTTTAATTAACAATATATATTTTTTTCTCGATGCTTCGCTTTCCTGTGGAAAGCTTTTTCAGGAAATTATTTTTTATATTTTACAAAAACAAAAAGTTATAACAATTTGAAAAGAAAAATTTTTTATATTTACTTTTATTATTAATTGTATACTACTATTTGTTTTTAATAAACATTTTTAAAAATTTTTTGGAATAACAAAGTACAACTGTCAATTGAGCCGTTTATACTGAAAGTGGCATAAGTCATATCTGAACAGTTTCTTTTCATTTTTAATAAATTTAAAATTAATAATTTGAGAAGTATTGAGATTTGTTTGAGGGGAGTGTTGATAATCAACGGTGTAACAAAAATGTTTATTTTGAAAGTGGCGTAAGTCGCTGTACTCAGGAAATTAATTACGGAACTTAGTGTGAAAGAAATGGAAACATGTAAAAAGTGTGTGTGTGAAGTATTGCCGTGATAATTGGACTTATTTTTATTAGTACGAAAGAATAGTACAGTTTTCTGAACTATATTATAGTGATATTTTTACATATGTCACTATATGCAATAATATGCATTTGAGTTGTGACATTGTTATTGTATGTCACTATATGCAATAATATGCATTTGAGTTGTGACATTCTTAGATATTTTATACAACACGAATCAACTTCCTGAGAATAAAAAAAATAATAAAATAATGCTAATTATGTGTACTATATTAGTATAGTGATATCTAGTATAGTGATATCTAATATAGTACACATAATTAGCATTATTTTATTATTTTTTTATTCTCAGGAAGTTGATTCGTGTTGTAAGAAATGTTTAAGAATGTCACAACTCAAATGCATATTATTGCATATAGTGACATATGTAAAGGACAAAATAGTAACATAAAACTGGCATTAACTTTGATGAAAATTGTTCAGTCTTCAAAATATAATACATATCTAAATTCTTGATCACAAATTTTTAATTTCGGGTCATTCATACTTATCAAATGATGGTCACTTTGTTGTGATAGAAAAGGCCTTGCAAAAAACAAATGTTTTATAAAGTCTAAATGATTACTATAGGGTGATAGCCACCTGTCGAAAAAAATCCTTCACAGTACACAACATGTAGAAAAAACGATTTTATTTCAACACAATGATTAGCAAAAACCGCTTCAGAAAGAAAAGTAAATACAGACCAAAACAAAGTGAATTGGCTAAAAATTCAATGGATTCAATTTTAATATGATATTGCCTATAAAATGTTTTATAAACTAATTTAAAATAAAAATGATGACAAAAATAAAGTGACTTATGCCACTTTTAAAATAAACGGCTCAATTTATTGTAAACATAATTTGTTTTGTTTTTTTCTTAAGTTTCAATAACAAAATTGAGCTGTCAATTTATTATCGGTTAAAGTAGGTTTTTCCTACTTCAACGTTAACAAAAGTATTTGAAAGTAAAAACTTTTTTTGACTACAACTTTAGGAAATTGTGCTTAACAACGGCAGTTAAACCTACTTTAAGTTTTTATGCATACGGCTGAATATCTTTTTTTTTATTTAAATTCTAAAATTTATTCATAAATGCGCAAATAAAACATTTCACTTATTTTAAAAAAAGGGGGGTGGGTAATATTTTATTTATAAAAAATAAAAGCTTGAAATATGTATAAATATATAAAATAAATATACACATAAATAAATATATATATATACGTATTTGTGAATTTGCTTGTTTGTTTGTTTTTAACTAAATAGTGCAAAAAAAAAATATCGTGACATTAAGTAAAAAATAAATTCTTTAAGCGGCAAACAATTTTCATTATTCTTGATGGTATTAAGTACAACAATAAAAATAATATTTTATTTATTATTATGATTCAGCATTCTGATTATATTTAAAAATCAATTTCAATTTATCTATATCTATTGCAATTGAGTTTTTTTTTTTATTTCAAGATTTACAAAAAGAAAATTAAAAGCTTTAAAAAATTTTATCGCAAAGTGATAATGCTTAAAGGCCGTGTCAGATACAACTTTGTTGCTTTGCGTGACATTTGAAACTTTAAAGACAAAGCGTAAATCAAAAGGTGTATGTCACAATGAAAACTTTGACAGCACTCATAATATGTTTGTTTACATACAAAAAGGGTACACATTTGGAATTTTAGAAGTGTTTCTTTTAATTAAAACATTGAAGTAATTTGGAATTTTAGAAGTGTTTGTTTTGTGTAATAAAATTCAACTGATTTCGAATTGTAGCGCAAAGCACACAAAAAGTTGAATGTTGGTTAACTTTTCGCTTCGCTTTGCTTTGCGTCAAAAGTTGTTTATGTGGCACCTTTCATAAAACTACGTGCATTTTAACTAAAATGTCAAAGCGAAACTCTGAAGCAAAGCAAAGCAAAAGTTGTATATGACACGGCCTTAAGGGTGTTAACGTCTCTGACAGAAAAAAAATTAAATTAAAATTCATGAATTTCAATTCTTAGTCATTAATAAAGGGTGGGCAGCATATTTGAGGGTAGAACGTAAATTGTTTTAAGACAACACTATAAGCTTATTGTTTTTATCTGTTCTCAGCAACTACATCTTGAGCCTTGAATTTAGCGATTAAATTATGCCGACGTTCTCAGCAGGAGTCTGATTACTAGATAAGAAGCTCGAGTTTTACAAAGTGTTTGCTTAAGAAAGAGTTTAAAGTTCCTTGCTTAAAATTTCCTAATCTTTTACCAAATAAATGTTAAAAAATGACAGCGCTCTATTTTTGAAATTGCATCATTTGACAGATAATTTATTTCCAAACCTCAAACTTGTCCACCCATTATCAATGAGAAATATTTTTATATTTTTATTTGCTTTTTATTATTAATAATTACGTTATTCCCTTGATTAACGTTGCCTCGATTTATATTATTTTTATTTACGTCGTTAAATACTGTCTACCTTATAAATTTTATTTGAGTCCTCAAATTTATGTGTCTTCAAAATTCAATTGGCATCGCCATTCGATTTACGTCGTCTCAGTTGCTCACAACTTGATAAGTAAAAACCGGGGAATCTCTGAGTTAAAATCTTTATAAAGTTGATTGCCGAGTTGCTAGAAGATAGCGGACAACAAATTCATTCTAAAAACGTTCGCAGAGCTCTTACCGTTACAAATTATCGGATAGCACAATGGACGCTACTCATATGCAAAAATGAATCAGCAAGAAAAGAGGATTGAATATACAAAAGCATATTTAAATAAGCCCACTGGGTTCTGAAGCTCTGAAAGTAAATTTAATATTTCTAATTTGATGGACGGGAGAGAGTATGGAGAAAGCCTAACTGTGAACTTGAAATCAACAATATAGTGAAAACAGTAGAACATGGTGTGGGAGGGGTTTATGTTATGATGGTGTCGGGCGACAGGGGTTGGTAACTTGGTGTTCATTGACAGAACTAGAGATAAAACATAAATAGCTTTCCTGAATATTTTAAAAGAAAACTGCAAAAGTTTTCAGGAACTTGGTCTAGATAACAATTATTGCTGTCAACAGCATAATGATCCCAAGCAGACTGAGCTTGATGTTCGTTATTAAATTATCCACCATATGGCGCAAATATTTCCAACTCCCTCACACTAACCTGATGATGAACCCCATCGAATGAATGAACTCGCCAGAAGGCTTCAAAAGCATAATGTTTCCAGCAAAACCCAGCTCAAGGAAATTCTTTAAGAGAAATGCGAAAAAAAATAGGAGAGTGAGAGTTACAAAAAAAATGTTGTCTAAATGAAGTCGTGAAAATAAAAATTTTATATCCACTAGCTATTAAGATTTCAGATTTTTCAGCTCATTGATTTGCTATTCAATTTTGATTTTGGCATGTGAAAGTAGCCCCAAATAATAAGAACTTCTGCATCAAGTCAAATTAGCTGCGTTAATAATTTAATGACCATTTGAATTTGTTCGTTCATTAAGGATTTTATCACCACTATAATGCAACAAAAACAAGTCATTGAGGATATTTTAGCAAAGAGTCGTATGCAGCGAGATACAGACACACGAGTGAACAAATTATTTTAAAAAAATCAATGCATCCATTATGTTGAAATCAAATTTCATGTATTTCCAAATTGATACCTTTTTGGATCATATCTTCCCAGTGGTGTGACCACCGTCGAGTTATGGCATACACACGCTACGTAAATCTTACCACGCATACCTTTTTGGCAGAATTATCTCAGGAGCCGGACGAACAAGGAGAGGAAGAGTGAGTTAGAGAGAGGTTCTACCAGGTGACCATGCCAAAGAAAAAACGATTCATAGGCAAAAAAATTAGACACATTGCTTGCCAAGGTTTGGTGTTGGGAATTGTAAAATTATACAGTTTGAAGGCGAAAGTAGTGAAAATGATTGCGATAACACTAAAATTGGTGGATGTACTGAAGAAAAAATTCCCTTGAATATTATATCTAACACGGATAACGATGCAGACTCAGAACATGAACAACCAACCTACAAAGTTGTAGTGTACCATACAAGTGTACTATGCAAACGTTATCAAATAATAATATGTGTCGACTCAACAATTGATCTAAGCGATGAATATACACAAATTGAGTGACACACTTTTGAGTGTCATATTTATTAGAGTCTTTTTATTCTATCAAGCATTTTATTTATTATTTGATAAGGTTTGTGTGGTACACTACAAGCGCAACAAGATCAGAAACACAAGCCTTAACTTTAACGAGAATGGATATTGACAATTATTGAAAAATGTCCTAAAAATTTTGTTTCCAATGCATAGATAACAAATAAAAATCTTATATTTTCTATGTAAGAATATTTGAAATATGAATTAGAGTTTTTATTTTCATGAAAAATAAAATTTATAAAGAAAAGCAACAGCATATTTGGGGATTTGTAATCCAAGGGACATTTTTGCGATTTTCAAGGCACTAATTGCTCTTTTTCGGGTAGATTTGTTCCACTTTCTTTTCTCCTATTCAATATCTACAACTCTGATTCAGGCACAAAAGAAATATTCCGTATGGTATACCGAGATGTAATCGTGTTAAAATATAGAAGAAGTGATAAATACTCCAACTTGAACCAAAAAAAAAATAATCGTACGGCCTTTAAATTATTAACGCAGCCAACTTGGCAAAACGAATAATGAAGAACTTCTTATTTCTGGGACTACTTTCACATGCAATACATAAAATTGAGTTCGAAAGTAATGTGTTATACTGTGTTATAATGAAGTTTTGTTGTTTTAGAAGAAAACATAGAAAATATGCATAAAATCACTTTGCTGAACAGATATATAGTTTCACATTTGAAATAGGTATGAGTGTGTGTGTGTATATAATTTTGTCTTTCAGTTTATGTAAATGTGTGAGAAATTTTATAAATTCGTTTCACGTTACGTCGCTATTTTTTCGGAATCAATCGCGAAGTAAATTGTTTTTCATTATGCGTTCATTAATATTCATATAAAATTGAATTGGAGGCAAGAAAAGGAATTAATTCAGCAATTTATTTTTAACATAAATCTCCTCTCTGCTTTTTAGTTTTTGTTTTTTTTCTTTTTTTTTGCAGTATAAAGCATTTATTATTAATTAATTTGTTTTGTGTTTCCTTTTTATAATAAACCTTTTTTTATATCAAATTTTAGACCTAATATTTTTAATAACATTATATTTGCATTGTCTGCTTATTAAACTTTTCTTACGAAATAATACAATTATATTTTATTATTCTTACGTGTTCATGTTGTTATCAGTAGTTCTTTTTTTTTGTTTACTCTTTTATTAATTTCATTGTCTAGTGTCTTCTGCAGTGGTAAATAGTTTTTTGTAATTATTTTGTTTTGAAGTGCCCATTAAAGCCTGTGCGCAGGTGTCTTGCTTTTTAAACGATAGAACTTTTATTTTGCCCATTAAACTGTTTAAAAAAAAGGAGCAAGGAAATTTTTAATAACGATAATAATTGGGTTTAAAGGGGCCCGCCTTATTGAGACCCATATATTTTGCCTGCTCATCAGTTAATTCGGTTAGATGTGCGTCGAATGTGGGCAAATGTAGACTGGCCACATATTCATCCATTTTCTTGGGCAACAAATACACATCGGATTTGTAACGACCGGGTGGAGCGTTGAAGAGTTCAATTAAAGCTAAAGCTTGGGTGGCAGATGTAATTGATACAGCAAATGATGGTATACTGGAACATGATAAATTGACTAAACGTCCCTCGGCCAATAAAATAATATATTTGCCTTCGGGCCATATTATATGATCGACTTGAGATCGCACCTTTTCCCAAGTCAAATCAGGTGTACGCAAGCTATTGACATCAATTTCTGTATTCGAATGGCCCATATTGCATATAATACAACCATTTTTCATTTTATCCATATGCTCGCGCACCACCACATTTTTATTGCCCGTAGCGGTGACAACAATATCGACATTGCGTATAACTTCATTTAATTTAACTACACGAAAGCCATCCATGCTGGCTTGTAATGCACATATTGGATCAATTTCAGTTATATAAACAATACAACCTTGACCTTTTAAAGCTTGAGCACAACCCTTACCAACATCGCCATAACCACAAACGACCACCTGCTTGCCACCAAACATCACGTCTGTTGAACGTTTCAAACTGTCCAAAATTGATTCTTTGCAACTATAAAGATTATCGAATTTAGTTTTCGTTACCGAATCATTAACATTCATGGCTGGTACTGTCAATTTGCCAGCCTTTGAGAGTTGATACAGACGATGTACACCGGTGACACTCTCCTCCACAATGCCCTTAACCAATTTAAACATTGTTGGATATTTTTTCAACATCAAGTGAGTGGCATCGCCACCATCATCTAATATCATGTTCGGCTGCCAATTTTCAGCATTAACACAACGATCAATGCACCACCAAAAATCTTCTTCGGTCTCACCGCGCCAAGCGAAAATTGGAATGTTTGCTTCGGCCAAGGCGGCAGCAACTTCGTTCTATAAAGAAATAAAAATAAAATAAATAAAATTACACACATAAAATAACTTTTTCGATTCAAACTGGAAGTTTAGATTCTAACTCTCTTTCAATCGTAAATTTAATATCCGGATGAAAACTATTCAATTCTGACAAAATATCATCCACTGCATCTTCTGATGTTATACAAAATAAATCATCCACATATTTTGTGATTATCTTTGGTTTAATATGCATTTTACTGATACATGAATTTAGTAATTCCATCAATCACAATATCAGCTTTAATTGGAGATTTTTTTTTTTTGATTTGATTTTATTTAGCATTTAGTTGCTACTTAATATAATACAATTTTAAGTTAAATATCAAACTTTTTCACAAAAAAAATTTTAAATTAATATAAAAAAAAATATACATTTAAATTATAATCTTTAGTTTTTTAAAAATTTTCTTTAACGTAATCAATGATCTTGCGTTTGAATACATAAAAATTAAGTTCTTTCTTCAAATCTTGAGGCAAATCATTAAAAACCTTCAGACCTTTATAAAATATAACATTTTGACAAAAACTAGTTGTTGCAAAGGATAGTCTGTAATCACTGGCGTTCCTCAAATTGTATGGCTGAACTTCAGCGACATTAACCAGATATCGCTGCATATAGCTAGGCATATTTCCTGTCTTGATTTTGAATATAAACAATAAAGTGTTCATCACCAAACGCTGATTAATTGAGAGCCATTGTAGGTTATCTAACATTGCACTTATATGTGTCCTTCTGTTGCATCTCAAAATACAACGCATGCCTTTATTTTGTAATTTTTGGAGTCTTTCTTTCATTTGCTGATTGCCTAAGAACAATATCGTGGAGCCGTACTCAAAATGTGGTTTTATAGTTGTATTGTAGATATTAATTGCAGTAATAGTTGAAATCTTGTAGCGGATTCTTTCCAAAAACGCAATTTTTTTCTATATCTTCTTACAAACGTACTCGAAGTGTGGAATAAAATTTAGATTATTGTCCATTATTATACCCAAATATTTTATTTCTTTAACTTTTTCAATATTTTCATTTTCTATACATATGTTGTGGTTTGAATTTCCATTGCTTAACAACGCTTTTGTTTTGTTTGTGTTTAACTTTATTTTATTCATTTTAAGATATTTTTCAATTTTGGCCAAATCTTCATTTAATTTTTTTACACATTCATCTGGATTTACATCAGACGTATAAATAAGTGTATCATCAGCAAACATACAGACTTTACATTTTTGTAGTATTTTTTCTAAATCATTTACGTAAATTAAAAACAATAGTGTTCCAAGAACTGCACCCTGTGGAACACCTGTATTAACTGTTATTGGCGTTGATGTGTATTTACCGCACTTTGTTCTTTGTGTTCTGCTATTTAAATAGGTTTTAAACCATGATAGTTCTGTACCTTCAACTCCATATTTTTCCAACTTCTGTAGTAGTATTTCTCTATTGACAATTTCAAATGCTTTTTTTAAGTCTAAAAATACTGCCGCAACGCATTTCTTATTTCCCACTTCAATCTTCCACTCAGATATAACAAGGTTCAGTAGTGCTTCACAGCTATGATTTTTCCTAAATCCCGATTGGACTTCATACAATAAATTGTGTTTTTCGAAGTATTTACTTAATTGATTGTATGCTACCCTTTCCAATATTTTACTTATTGTTGTTAACATATTGACTGGTCTAATTTCATTAGGGTTTAACGTGTTTTGAACTTTCTTAATTGGGATAATTGTGGCTTCTTTGAGGTTATCGGGAAAAGTACCATTCTTGAGTGATTCAATTACTAAGTGATGTAAATGCATACCAATTATATCAAAGTTTTTTAGTAACATTTTAACTGATAGGGAATTTGGATCTTTTTTGTTGTTCATTGTTTTCATTATAAATTTTAGTTGTGTTATGTTTATATATTCAAATTGGAAACGTTCATGGGGGTTACAATCAATATTACATTCATATTTTGTAAACGGTATACTTTCTGCAATTTCATTAACGCTCTTTATAAAAAATGGGTTAAGTTCTTCAGCAATTTGTTTTTCATCTTTCAGAAGTTTTTTATTTATTTCAATTTCATTGATTTGCGGGTTGTCGTGCTTTAATACCAACTTTTTTATACTTCTCCACATGTCTTTTTGATTAGTACATTCATTGATTTTGTTTGATACATAACTTGCTTCAGATTTTCTTAATTCCGATTGGTATTTATTTCTTATTAACCTGTAATTATTCCAATAGTGCTCATTGTTGTACCATACTGCCAGTCTATGAGATTGTATTATGTTTTGTTTCATAGCTCTAAGATTGCTATTAAACCAAAATTTCGCATCGCAGGTATTTCTCACCCTTCTTTCAATTACCATTGATTTTAATGAGTTGTTTATTTCAGACATTAATATTTTTGAGAATTCGTTGACCGATAACGTAAACTGCATTCTACTTATTTCTCCATTCAATATAGAGTTTCTTAAAACTGAATTGTTATATTGAAAATTTCTAATAATTTTTGTTTCATTGCTGTTGCATTTTTTTGGTAGTGGTATTACAATTTTCAAAGTTTCATGATCACTTATCTTCATTGCATCAACTGTGTTGCTTACTACGTTTTTTATATTTGTAACTATATAGTCGATTAAGGACGATGAGTTCTTTGTTATTCGTGTTGGTGTTGTTACTATCTGATTAAAATAATTGTCTTTTATAATGTCTTCCAGCCGTTTTTTATAACAGTTTGTTTTCAGCCAGTCGATATTGAAGTCATATGGAGATGCTGGAGAGTTCATAGGGAGACCCTTCTTCCGTTGATATATCCTATTATCAAATTGAAAATACATGTTGTGTTCAATGCAAAATTTAGAGTACGTAAAAATAATTCCTTCTCAATATTCGTATTTTGTTCTATTATCTGCTATTTTTCCTCTATAATTCTACTCGTATATGTAAACTTTTATTGTAAATTGATTAATACTTTATTAATGCACAAACAAATTTTAAAAGGATGAAATACATACAGATAACTCTTGTGTTTGGAAAAATTACTATTAATTAAACAATTTTAGTAAATATTTCTTCTAAATAGCCTTGATTTTCACCTTCTAGAAGCAGTTTAGCTTCTACAATTAGTTCAATAGAAGTAGTTTGCCATTTTTGCCGGATATTGGATCTGATGTGCATAAGAAAATTACAATCAAGTCTTTATTAGTACAATAACTAGAAATTTTTCTTGTGTTATATGCTCTCGAAAGAATCTATAGTCTCTGTTTCGTTTTTCTTGCACTTCTTCAGATAGATCTCCTATCGGTAGCATATTGTGTATAATTATTTGTTTGCCATGGTAAAAAATTTTGTGAACTGTGGATAGCTGTTTTTTTGGCGTACTCTCCTCGCTCATGACCACTCCGATTTTCATTAAATCATAATGAGTGACTAGACAAACTACGAGAGAAACTAAATTGCCTTAGAACACATAAAAGGTGTTTTTTTAAGCTAGATAGAACTTTAAATTGTAAAAAGTAACACAAAAAATTAAATTTTGATGAAACATTTTTTTTTTATTTGTTTCAGTATACTCTGACAAATCATCATGAATAGACTCTCGCTTAAACAACGCTACGAAATTATCCAAATTTACTTTGAAAATCAGTCGTCGATTCGCGCAACTTATAGACGACTTCGTCATTTTTATGGCGTACATAATCGTGCATCTGAACAAGCCATTCGTCGAATTGTCGATAGATTTCTTACCACATACTCTCTAGAGGATGCAATAACACCAACACGTCGAAGGAATGTGCGTACTGAAGAGAATATCGCCGCTGTAAACGAAAGTGTGAAAGAAGATCCAAATTTATCAATTAGTCGTCGGTCGCAGGAATTGGGGCTCTGTCCGTCCACTACGTGGAAAATTTTGCGCAAAGATCTCGGCCTACACCCGTATAAGATCCAGCTGGTGCAGGAATTGAAGCCACGAGACCATTATATGCGTCGTTCTTTCGCCGATTGGGCTCTAGAGCAGTTGGCAACTGACCCGTTGTTTTATCGCAAAATTGTGTTCAGCGATGAGGCGCATTTTTGGCTTAACGGGTTTGTTAATAAGCAAAATTGCCGCATATGGAGTGAGACCAATCTACAACAGACCCTACAGACTCCATTACATCCAGAAAAATGCACCGTTTGGTACGGTTTTCACGCTGGTGGCATCATCGGACCTTATTTCTTCAAAAATGAGGCCGGAGCTCGCGTTACGGTCAATGGAGATCGCTACCGCACCATGATCAATGATTTTTTGTTTGAAAATATGGATGACATTGATCCGGACGAGATGTGGTTTTAACAGGATGGCGCTACGTGCCATACAGCGAACGCAACCATCGACTTATTGAAATCAAAATTTGGCGATAAGTTGATTTCGAGAAATGGACCTGTCAATTGGCCTCCAAGGGCGTGCGATTTGACACCACTCGACTATTTCCTGTGGGGCTACGTGAAGTCACTGGTTTATGCTGATAAACCAGCAACAATTGACGCCTTGGAGGACAGCATTGTTCGTGTTATTCGTGACATACGCCCAGCAGTGCTCGAAAAAGTGGCCCAAAATTGGACGTCCAGAATGCGCTTCGTCAAGAACAGCCGCGGTGCCCATATGCCCGAAATCATTTTCAAATGTTAATGTCACGTATTGATCCTTCGAATAAAAAAGAAATTTTGATTACAATTTAATTTTTTGTGTTATTTTTTACAATTTCAAGTTCTATCGGGCTTAAAAAAACACCCTTTACTTATTTTACAACTTCAGTTTCAATGATATCAATGTAAAGTAGAAATGTGAGAATTACTAATGGAATATGATGTCGGGCAAATATCTACCTCTAGCACGTTGGTAGAAATGTGCTCTTTTTACAAAATTTTTAAGCACATTTTACAACAAAGCTTTGCTTATCTAGTCAATGTTGTTGAAGTAAACATGGTCTTTCAAATGGTCACAGAGAAAATAATCCAACGGTGTTAAATCAAAAAACAAGTCGGCCAATTGATATCGCCAAATCTAAAAATTATGCGACCGAGAAATTTCTTATGCAATAACTGAATTGTTTGGGTGCCACATGACTTTTCGCGCCATCTTGCTAAAATTAAATGTCAATGATGTCCATCCACATTACCCAATTGTGACCATAAAATTGGTTGTCATGGTTTGGTAATTCACGGTGAAGGCGTGATGAATGCTCATTTTCGAAAAAATATGGGCCGATGATGCCACCTGACCACAAACCGCTCCATAGGGCCATTTTATTTGCATGTAAAGGTTTTTCGTTGGCTGTTTGTGGATTTTGTGAGCCGCATATACAACAATGAGTTTCATCCCTAAAGGTGATTTTGTTGAAAGATGCGTTATTTTATTCAGTTTTTTTAACAGCCAATTCACAAACGTTCGTTGCAACCTATGGTGGGTCCATTTTAATTCTTGAATAACTTGATCTTTATAAGCATGAAAATGCAGATCTTTACGCAAAGTGTTTCTCAAAATGCCTCTAGTGATACAAAATTGTTGTTTGGCATTTACTAGATGAACTTTGAGAAACATTTTGCATTAAAATCTTTATTCTGAACATTTTGCCGTACGGCGGCTATGTGTGCATCGTTACGATCATTACGATCACTACGAGTATATTATTTTGGCCTATTGTCAGTAACAATACCATGAGCCTCAAGTGCCACAGTGTTTTCAGAAGGCGTCTAATTAGGAGGAAAAGCTGCTCGATTTGTAGAATAGGGTGACAGTGGTAAAATTTTAACCATTTTTCACAAGTTAAAATTCTTTGCTCAAGGGTGTAACGTTTCATGCTTAAAATTTCTCAGCTTTTTACTAAATAAATGTCAAAAGATAGTATTTCAAATCTTGAAATTAAATGATTTAACAGAAAGCTTTCTTACTTCCAAACCTTAAGTTTGCCCACATAACTATCGGCATAGCTGTAGATAGAATGTTACGAGATGGAAGGACCACATTGACAATCTAGTTTCTTTTCTACAGCAAAGATTGAAAATAATTAAAATTCTTTCAAGCTCAAAATTTTTTTAGAAATTGTGCTCTCTGGTCTCAATAACTACTATAGCCCTTACTCGTAAATTGTTAAAAGTTAATTATGACTTAATACATTTTTACAGTTTTAAACGTGGCAATTTTCGTTTATTTCGCCATTGTATTCATAAGTTTAATAGCATAAGAGATAATTAATAAAATAATATTTTTTTTAATGCTGCAAATGGTGTTATCACGAAGATACTTAGTTTAAGTTATAAAAATAAATTATCACTAAAAAAAAGCAAAGTGAAATGGCCTATTGTGTTTGTTATGAACACAAAACAACATAACATGTTACATTCAAATAACGTGAACTAAGATTAAAACCAAATAAAAAACAAAACGAACCAAATAAACACCTACTTTGAATAATGTTAACTACGGCATCCATGTAAATACAATGAATTATAGTTTTATAGTAAATTCTAGAACCGCTCAAAACAGTATATATATAAAAGTTCCTTCTTTTGTCGACAAAAGGCAGTCTAATTGTGAACGTGGACGAGTGAAGACACAACAGTTGATAAAATCAGTTTAATGGTGAAAATGATCAAGTGAAAAGACGAGCAGCTTACATTCGTTAAAGAGAACATTAACGTTATCTCTCCAACGTGTAATTCTAAATAAATCGTGTAATTTAATTAAAAATCTAAAAGTTGTGTGTAATTATTTTACAATAAAAGCACTCAATAAACTAAACGTTTATTAAAGGAATAAACGTAAAAATATATATTTATTCAATAATCGATAAAACTTTGTGACATAAATGAAAAAAAAAATCCATAAAATTTAATACGGAATACCAGTATTTTGATGAATCCAATCTAAGTAGGTGGTAATACGGACAAATCCAATTACTCGATTTAGGGTACAATAATAATTTTCCCTAAAGGAAATCAAGCCAATTAAATGTTTATTAGATTTCAAAACCAAAGGCCCACCAGAGTCACCGTTGCAAGTGGACACACCTTTATATGCAGCAGCACACAAATGAGAGGGTGAAAGATAATCAAAATAATAACGACAAACACTGTTGCTAATGATTTGGAAGGAGGCCCATTGCAAGTTGCCATTAGTAACAAACATGGCATTATAAGATGTACTTCCCCATCCCGCGGCAATAGCATATTCATTGAAATAGCTAGAATAGTGACTAGCAATTGAAGGTAACTTAACAGTTTGGATTTCACTATTAAGTGTAACATTAGGAATCCTTATTAGAGCGATATCATTCTCAACGGTTTCATTATTATAGCCTCGATGAGTTATAATATGTTTTTTTGAAACGGTAAAAATTATTTTAGCCGCCGTACGAAGTGTAGAACCCAAATAGACAGTTACATTATAGGCATTAATAGTACAGTGGGCTGCAGTTAAAACCCACTGCCTATCAATTAAACTGCCACCACACCAAACACCATTTTTATTATAACCATAGGACCATAAACCCACAATATAAGGAAATTGATGTGGAAGAGCATCATTGCCATTAGTAATGCGACCTTCCTTCTTTACAACTGATTTCACATTATTGTATGATACGTTTTTAGCTCCATGCAACTCAAAGGATGAAGCGCTAGACAAAAAGAAAACGAACACAATTAATAATTTGACGCCGTTCATTTGTGCAAAACTGACGAGTATTTTCTAAAAACACGGCTGTTTATATTCTAAAAAGTTTGTCAATTTTTCTACGTTTAAAACTGTTTTTTTTTTGTTTGATAAGAACTGCTTGACAAATAAATGAAAATTTATTTACGATATTTACAACGCAATTCTCGTCAATACAAACAATTATGATTTTCTTTAGCTGTTTGTTATAGATAAAACCCAAATAACAGATGATTAGAAGCAATTAAAATTACATTTTCGCTGGGCCATATCGTTTTTAATTTAAAATTTTTAATAGACAGCCTAAAGAACCAGCCATGTTCTTATCTGAAATCTTGTTTACACTACCAATAAAAGCTCTTTACTTATTAAAGTAATTAATTAATATGTCCCATCATTCGGACACCTATCGCAGGCACGTGTAAAATTTCCGAATACCAAAATGTGTACGAGTGAGTGCGTAAATAAATTCGGTTGAAAAAATTTCAATTGAAAGAAAATATTTAAATTCACAAAGTAATAAATGAAAATAAATTTCATGCTTTTATTAGAAACTATTAAACCCTGTATATAACTTGGCCTTGAAACTTGAAGTATTTATTAAATGGCTGCTTCAACAGGCAGTTACATACAAACATTTTTGGGACGTTGTCATATTGACATCGCCACTTAAGTGGCTTTTATTCGTCTGCATGCGGCAACATAACATTATCACCCTCTACAAAATGATCCATTTAACTACTGATTTTGTCAACTTGTGTCCGATTCCATGTTCGAAAAAGAAACTCTACACCAAAACAATTTCTCTAACATGCTTAACTGCGCCTTGTGTATAACAAGAATTTAGATGTTAAACTTTAGGTCTGCGCACTAAGCGAAATCCAGTCGAAGTTTTTCTTCTATTCAGAAGAAAAATTGAATGCCCTATTACTTACGAAGCTCCTATTCGCCTGCAAAATGGAAAGTGGGCCAAAAATTCCAACGATAAAGTGGAAGAGTTCGCCAACTACCTGGAGAAGGTTTTTATTCCAAATGAAACAGACTCTACGATAACACCAGTTGCTTTTCAAAAATCTGTGTTAAATCAAGAAAAATGTTGCTCACCTGTGCTGAAAGCAGTTATCAATGAACTGAATCCGAATACAGCTCCTGGTAGTGACAAAATCACCAACACTATGGTCATGAATCTGCTAAATTCGGCGCTAAGAACTGTTATATTTATTTTCAATTCAATAGTTATGACCCCCAAGCCTGGCAAAGACGTTACGCAGGTATCATCATACCGTCCAATCAGCTTAATACCTGTTCTCTCTAAAATATTCGAAAGGTTGATTTTGAAATCATTAGCGGCGCATGTTATTTCAAGAAATATAATCCAAGACCATCAATTTGGGTTTAGGAAAAAGCACAGCACTATTGAACAATTACATAGAATCACAAATTTAATTCGAGTAACTTTTGAAAGTAAGCATTACTGTTCTGCACTATTTATACACATATCACAAGCATTAGACAAGGTCTGGCACGAATGGCTTCTATATAAAATTTCAACATTTCTCCCGTCAAACGTACTTAAAATGCTCGCGAGCTATTTAACAAATAGATCATCGAGCTAACAAATTTTAGCTGGAGTCCCACAGGGAAGCATACTCGGGCCATTCCTGTATCTTTTGTACACCGCAGATTTGCCCACATGTTCAAACACACACACACACACACACATCGACATTCGCAGATGATACAGCATTTCTAAGTATTCATAAACAACCAGAATTGGCATCGCAACAACTTCAAACCCACATAAATGAGTTAGAGAAATGGTTACATAAGTGGAAAATAAATGTTAATGCCACAAAATGCGTTCATTTAACTTTCACGTTAAGAAAGAATAATGGTCCAGCTATAATATAATAATAATAAGTGGAACTAGCATTCCAGAGCAGACCCATGTAAGGTACTTGGGAATACACCTCGATCGGCGTCTCTCACTTGGGTACATCACATTGCAGCTAAAATCACACAGCTCAAAATTAAAACCACCCAACTTCTTTGGCTAATTGGGCCACAATCTTCACTTGTCTTCGACCTTAAAGTGCTCCTATACAAAGCGGTTTTAAAACCAATATGGTTCTATGGAATCCAGCTATGGGGGTCCGCCTCCGCATCAAATATTGAAAAACTACAAAGAAGACAATCAAAGATATTGAGAATGATTACGTGTGCTCCCTCCTGGCACATGCGGAATAATAATATCTATAAGGACCTCAATATTTCTACGATTCGAGAAGAGATTAGAAAGTCATCCACAAACTACGTTGCAAAAATCACCAATCATCCCAATTCGCTTGCGAGGAACTTGTTATTATTTGAGGGCCACAGGCGTCTAAAAAGGGTGCAAACTCTTGATTCGGCAAGATAACACTCTTGTTGAAATTATATATGCGTTGAGTACTACAGTGACAGTACCAACCTAGATCATACATAAATTGAGATTTCAATACATATTGTAAATGTCATACAGACAGATTCAATATTAAAGAACAACAAAAAAAAAAAAAAAATTCAGAAAACAAAAAACGAACGATGTTCCAGCGGCTTGTACTTCAATTTAAAAATTAAATTCAAGCCCGTCTACTTGTTAACGAAAATAAATGGTTTTATGACACTTTGGTATGATTTTAATCGCCTTTTTCGATGGACTATAGTCAACCTTCTTTTAGTATGGTGTTCCAAGTGCCTGAAAGAACTAAATCGCGAAATTACTCTATGATAAATTCTAAATTTTATTCATTTGTATGTAACATGGTTGTCATTTCAACGCTTCGCTTATCTCTTCAATGCAGCGCCGAATTTCATCTTTCAGAGCGTCAATTATTTGTGGGTTGTTCACGTTAAGCCCGGTTTTTCATATTGCTCTAGAGAGAAAAATCTAACGCCATCAAATCACAACAACGGGGCGGCCAATTGATATCGCCAAATTGAGAAATTATGCTAAAGGAAAATTTCTGATACAATAACTGAATTGTTTGGGTGGCTGTGTAGCTTATAGCGCCAATTGTTGCCACAATCAAATGGGCTAGCGTCATAACTAAAGATAATTTTGTTGAAATAAGCGTTGTTTTTGTTCAGTTTTTTAAACGTCCAACAAACACAACTAATAGTCGATCGACTTTAATTCTTAAACGAGTTGAACTTTATAAGCGTAAAGATGAAGACCCTACTTTGTTTGTTTATAATTTTTGATTAAATTTAATGTCGCCCATTATGTATGGAATAGAATATTAGATAAATGTCTGTCTCACAAAATGCGAGCCCTTTTGAGCACATTTTTCATTACATTCTCACACATTTTACACGGTATTTCATTAATTTCATTGCGAATACAATTTTGTTGGAGTTGCTAAAGCGTTGCTGGTTTGGTTGCATACGGCTTGCTTTTCAAATATCCCCGCAAAAAGTAGTCCGGAGCAGTCAAATCAGCCGATCGTGGAGGCTAATCAACATTACTATTGCTTGAAATAACTTGTTGTGGAAAGAGGTCTCGCAGTAATTTCATTGTAATCCTGGCTATATGCAATGGTGCACCGTCTTGTTGATACCACATGTTAGCCAAGCCACGAAAGATGTAAGGTCCAATGACTCCTCCTGACCAAATAACACTCTAGGCTGTCACTTTTAATGGATGAAAAAAGGCGACTGTTGAATAACTTGAGGGTTTCCCTTTCCCCAGAATCGAGGATCCGTTCAGATGAAAATGTGCCTCGCCACTTATTATGATTTTTTCATGAAAATTGAGGTTGTCATGCTAACATCCTATTGGCATATGTACGGCGGCATAAAAGATCTTGTGGAAGAATCTCTTATATCACCTGAATATTTTAAGGAAACAAATACAAATCCTTGTGCAAAATTGTGGCCAAAGTTGTTCTTTGAAGATTAAGCTCCAGAGCACGGTGTCGAATTAAGGTTGATGGATTGTTTTGAAAACTTTCTTGAGCAGCAGTAATGTTTTCAGCCGATCTTGCAGTATGTTATGGTCTATGCTTGGACCTATCACCAGCAGACCCTCTTTCTTTGAAAGCATTCACTATACGATAAATAGTGCGTTTTGTTGGCACGTTGTTTCTTCCAAAAATTTCACTTAACTTTCTCATCGTCACAGTAATCGATGATTGATTTTGATAAAATGTTTTAACGATTAAAGCACGTTGGTTTATCCAATATTTTTCAATAATAAATTTGTCACCTGTCTACTTGACGACTGCCAAATATGAACTACCAAGGCTAATGTTTAGCAAAATGGTGGCGAAATACCTGTATAAAGGCGAACACCCTGTGAAAAATGTTGGGCAAAGTGTTGATGTTCCAAACTTATTCTAAACACATTGCTCTACAGCGGCTATGTTTGCATCAACTACAGCATCAATAAGCGTATTGTTTTGGTGTACTGTCAGCAACAATACCGTGACCCTCGAATTTAGCGATTATATTACGTACAGGCTCTTTCTAAGAGCCAGATTATGTGAAATTTAAGTAAAATTTTCACCATTTTGGTGAATTTAAAATTTAATTGTAATTTCTTTGTTCTAGAATTTTTATAACACTTTATTAAACAAATGTCAAAAGGATGACAACTCAATTCTATTCTTGACATTTAATCATTTGACGGATAATTTACTTTCTAACCTCAAATTTGCCCATTCATATTTTGTAATATTTTAATAATCCAACAAGAATTGTAGAATTATTATTTTTATTTTTTTGTTTGTTTTTAACATGCACATAACAAATAGCCAACAATAAAATTTTATGGCGTACAAGTTTATTGCACATTCAAAAAATAAACTTAATAAATTTTGTTTAGGCGTTAATTGATTGAACGCCATGATAAATATCATAAAAATTAATAATTGATAAATTATTACAAGGGCTCTAATTTATTTTTAAATAAAGTTGGATGTTTAATGAAATAAGTATAAAGAATAGAATTTATTGAAAAATAAAAATAAACAAAAAGTACACACAACAAATATTAAAGCGATAAAAAAAAAGTCTTTTAAATTGACAAACTATTTATCATCGTTTAACTATAATTAAAAAAAGAAAAGAATTAGGCAAAAGAAAAGGCATGTGTAAATATAAACACCACCAATTTTTAAAATTTACACATACATACATACAGTCAACAACAAAAAAAAAAACACTTGTACAGCTACCAACTCAAAATAAAGAAAATCAAATTAATAAAAATATGGGAAGAAAGAAAGATTTATTAAACACAAATTAAAGTTTGAGCTCCATATTATAAATGTATATCAAAATTGGTTTTGTAATGCTTATAAAGCCGTAGTCAAATGTTATTACACATTACGACAATTTTTTCTGTTTTGGTAAGAATGCTTCGATTCGTGTTGTTGTTGTTTTCAATATAAAACAATTTTGTTGTTGTTGGATAAAATGGACTCTGTAAAAGAAAAGAACAAAAATTCAAACAAAATAACGGAATATTTCTCAGAAAAATAACATATTTGTTTGGTGCATATTGGCGTCAAAAGTTATTACACATATTTTATTGGTGTGAAAGCGAATTACACAATGTCATATTATATGGTTTATATTAAGAATTATAAATTTGTAATTGTTTTTTTTTTTTAATTTTAAAGAGTCAATATTTTGTTACTTCTTCTTTGGCATCAATAACTGCTTGCAACCTGGCCGGGATAGACTCAATCAAGGTGTGAATAAAAGAAAGAGGTATTTTAGCCCAAATATTTTTTATTTCTTTAATAGTATCATTCAGGTTTCGATTTTTATCAATTGTTCGTTGCTGTTTCATGAAGCCCCAAACATTTTCAATGATGTTAAGGTCCGGGCTTTGAGGGGGCCATGCAAGAACACCTTGATCTACCTCATTTAGAAACTTCGTTACCAACCATTATTCAACGCATCGATGTACCCAGATTGATTTAAAGTACGTTCAATTGCTACGAGCTCTCCCAATCCATAAAATGATATGCAACCCCAAAACATTACAGATCCTCCACCGAATCTGTTTAGGGGCTGTCGTGCTTTGCTTTTGAGAGTTGCCGGTAGATGCATGTACTTTCTGCCAGAGACCCCTGGAACTTAAAAGAGGACTCGTCAGTCCACAGAATGTTGTGCCAAAACTCTATGGGCTTATTAATGTGATCTCGAGCAAAGGCAAGGCGTTTGGATTCGTTGTTCGGAGTTATGTCGATCACTTTGCGGACTACATAGGTCTTGAATTCCATGCTCTTCAGCTTGCGACGTAAACTAGCTTCACTAACTTTCTTCCCAATTACTTCATACGTATTTTCTGCAATTAGAATAGGGCTTATTGTTGGATTTAGCATCACGACTGTCCTTAATCTTCTTGTTTCCTGTTCGCCTATTACGGCTTTTCGTCCACTTTTCTTTTTATCTTCTAAATTCCCACAAATGTCCTTCTTTTTTTCCAAATTGTAAACAGTTTTCCGCGAAATTCCATAAAGTTTCGAAAGTTCCAAAGCCGAAGTTCCCATTTTAAATTTGGTCATAATCTCGGACCGTGTTTCAATATTTGAATGCTTCCTTTGCACCATTTTCGTGGATTAAATTAATAATATTATTATTTTTCGCAATGTTCTCCAACAATCATGTAAAATGCGCCTACTTAGCAGACAAGATAACTACAAAGTAATGACATTTACTCAAATAAAATGTGTGTAATAACTTTTGACTCCAATATGCACCAAACAAATATGTTATTTTTCTGAGAACTATTCCGTTATTTTCTTTGAATTTTTGTTCATTTCTTCTACAGAGTCCATTTCATCCAACAACAACAAAATTGTTTTATATTGAAAACAACAACACGAATCGAAGCATTCTTACCAAAACAGAAAAAATTGTCGTACACTTCTTGTTTTCTTTGCACAACAAGTCTCGTTACGAATCTTTTGCTCAAGATTAATATAAATCGAATTTGAAGTTAAGGCCGGGGCACATAGAATCCGTCACGCGTTATACTTTGACGTATTCAACTGAAGTCAAAGTAACGACAGATGGGGTTGGCACAATAGGTCTGTCTGCGTACACATATTTTGCATCATTTTGTGCAAAATGTTGTCTGCGTACTCGAAATCTCTTGCAAAAAGAGAGCTAAAAAGATAACTTTTTGACAGTTGAAAGTTAGAGAACTTGCAAAATGTTACTGGAGAAATTTCTGCTTGCAAAATTTTGCAACTACTTTGAACAGCTGTTTTCATATAATGTTTGATTGAATTAAACAATTGTTGTGAAGTGAAAATAAAAATTGAAATTTAGCAATGGCAGAGGTAAGTAGTTACAAATGTGTTTATTTTTAATGTTTATAATAAATTATAATAAACAAAACATTTTATTTCATGGTAGAAACGTTTCAACGTTCCGTACACATGCGCCACAATTCGTTTGCTTTATTATTTCAATTGTTTACACATCGATCAGCTGTTTTCTTGCAAAATTTCCCTGGATACTGTCTGTGTACTTTTTCAGATTTTCTCAGCCGACAAAGTAACATTGTTCTTACTCTCCCAAAAAAATTGACTGAGTATTTGCTACTGGAAAAGTACGCAGACAGACCTAATGAGTACTTTGTTGACGGATAAGAAATCAGCTGTTTTTTGCTTGTTTTATTTTATATTTTTTTTGCAGCAAAGTTTTCTTAAAGTGCACATTTGAAATGGAGTTAGACGACATCTTAGACTTTCTATTAATGGCAATTTGTATTCCACTATTTATTCCATTATTTATTATTATTATTATTATTTATAATTAGTTTTAAAAATATTTTACTACGATAGAGCGAAAAAAAATAAAAACAAGAAGAAGAAGCGTATGAAAAATGTCAAAGTACTCAACGTACGTCAAAACTTGGCCAACTTTCGTACTTTACGCTGACGGAGACGTATTGATTGTGACAACGCTGATAAGAAAACGTGTATTTCAACATACTTGTCAGTTAAAAAATACAACATATGACGTATGACGGATTCTATGTGCCCCGGTCTTTAGGCAATTTAACTATTTGGTCACGCATTTCCGAAAATTGAAAAAAAATGAAGAAAAAAAAACAAATTTCAAAAGATTTGAAAGACGATTATAAATGCATGGAAGGAAAATAATTCAATACGTGAAATTTGGAAAATAGTTAAAAAAAGCACACAGTACCGTACACTACGTAATAAAAACCTTTCAAAAAAATAATTCTGTAGAAAGATCTAGTAGAAGTGGTCGTCCCAAAAAAATAAATACTCCTCAGATTGAGCGAAAAATTTTATATTTTGTGAAGAAAGATCTAAAAGTTTCTGTTTCAAATATTGCTAAAGAACTTAAAAACTCTAAAATAGCTGGCGTGACTCCACAGACAACTGTGTGATTCGATTTACATCCGCGCCTGGCCATGAAGCCTTAATCAGATGGTGGACCAAACCACTGCATAATTTGAAACGTCATGCACGTCCTTGGAAGCCGAAGCCATAATTCTATGCAACAGAACTTTCTAGTTGCAACTTCGATCATTCCAGAGCAGGGCTGCAAATCATCACTCCTTGCTTGAGAGTTGGAGACTTTCCAACTCCTGTCCAGAACACATGTCTAGCATGCTCACTGGACTGGATCATTCACCTAGCGTGTCATTAACAGTGAGATAATCCTAACCACCATAATAACCGTTATACTGTAATGGGGCCGCGAAACCACAACCACCACGATACTCCCATATAGGGGTCAACCTCAATAATCAGTCAGAGAACTATTAAATGTCTCAAGAGACAAATAATGAACTCTGCGGCTTACTGATTTCCGTGGAAATAAAGTGGAGTTTCCAGTTGAACTCCTGCTGCCTTCAGGGGACTGGGCTCCCTTTTTCCCCAGTTGCACTGTGTCTAGATAGTGGAATTCTATAAAGACCATATTTATGTGCCCCCGGGAGGAAGACTCTACAGACGGTAAGAAATTTCCTCAATTTGACAGAATTTTATGGATATGCAGCTGGCAAGAAACTCTGCTTTCCAAATTAAATACCCAAAAACGCCTAATGTATGCCAATGAATTTATTGGCAAAGACAATGCTTTCTGAAAAACCGTTATTTTTACACACGAATCTAAATTCAATATATTTGGCAGCAACGGACGAAAATTTGTATGGAGAAAGAAAGGAGAAGCTTTAAATCCACGCAATATAACACATACTTTAAATACGGTGGTAGAAATGTAATGGTTTGGGGTGCTATGAGTGCAAATGGAGTGGAAAACCTTGTTTTTGTAGAAGGAAACATATTTTTAAAAACAATTTGGCTCAATTTGCTCAAAAAATGGGTTTGGGTGATAGCTTTGCATTCGTTCAAGATAACGATCCCCAAGCACTCAGCCCTTGTAGTAAAGAAATGGCTGCTTTATAATACGAGAAAAGTAATGCCTCATTCTCCACAAAACCCATATTGAAACCAGAAAAAGGATTATATATGAGAACTAAACTTAAGGATTTCTAGCAAAAAAAAACCTAAAAGTCGCCTTAAAGGATATATGGAGTTCTATTTCTGGTTATGTTACAAAAAATCTCGCCCATTCAATGACAAAAAGACTTTTTTTAGCCATTAAAGAAGCTAAATGTCAAAACACAAAATACTAATACTAAGTTCACACTTGTGTTTTTGAACGCGTTTAAGCAAAACGTTCTAACATTAAAACACAGTCGTTCACACTATAATCGAGATGCTTAAGGCTGACGTTTTACCTTAAAAATGATTTTTTGTAGTGAAAACAGCCGTTTTAGTTGGGAATCAAACCCAAACCCCAGACAAATTAGCTAATTACACTACCCACTAGCATACAGGGATAAAAACGCACTTAGCACATACCAAATTTAAATGAAATTCAGAGTTGTATTTGGAATTTACGTGTTTTATGACGTGTTTAAATCAAAAACATCTTATTTGAGATGTTTAACAAAGCACGTCAATGTATGGTAAAAAATCTCAAAATGGACGTGTTTAATGCTTAAACACGATTGAGATGTTAAACACGCTAAGTGTGAATGAACATAGTATAAAATACGTAATATTTCTTTATTATTATTGTTGTAATTTTAAGTTTGATTCTTACTGTACAAGTTTTTTTTTTGTTGACTGTACATAGATTAGATAAATACTGCTGATATTTATTCAATATAAAAAAAATTGTAATTTGTTGCACAATACAAAATGGTGTCAATTGACACAAGCAAAAATTAAGTAGTCAAAGAAGAAGAAGAAAATTCAAGTACAAGTTTTTTGTTTTTTTTTTTTATTTTAATACTTATAGAAAAACATATGGGAAATAATATTTAAATATGTACAGTCGCACAGTAAAGTCTACGTACCCCCTTGAAAAGCAAGGTTTAGAGTTTTCTGTGAACATTGTAGAATTAAAATTTATTCCAAAGAAATCCAACAACAACAAAATTCATTTTTTTTACACAGAAAAAGAATGTATTTCACTTAAAAGGAAATAAAAAGACAACAGAGTTAATACTTGGTGGGGGCCCGCCACGACTTTCTAGAACAGCATATAATCTATTTTTTAAGGAATTTATCAATACTTTTGTGTAATTATTCGAAATTAAATTTCCAATCTTGAAGTAAAGCATTTTTGAGGTCCTGTTTATTTTTAATTGTCCTTTTCCTAATGCGACGATCCAATTCATCCCATAAATGTTCTATAGGGTTCAAATCCGGTGACTGGGGTGGGGAATGGCAGATTATATAGTAGCCATTCCTTGACAACAACAGCGGTATGTTTTGGATCGTTATAGTGCTGAAAGTACCAACCCACCCTAAGACCGAGTTTACACGCGGTTTGCTTTAAATTTGCTTTGAAAATGTCCAAGTATATCATGCGGCCTATATTAATATCAATAAATGTTAAATTACCCATCCTAGCCGCTGACATGCAGCCCCAAACCATAATAAAGCCATCACCGTGCTTCACCGTAGAAAGCAACTTTTTAGGCAATAATGCTTCATTATTTCGACGCCATACTTTTTGCTTGCCATCATAGCTTAACAAGTTGAACTTGCTTTTATCACTAAATGAAACATTAGACCAAAAATCTTTGTCTTAATCATTATATTCAACTCTTAGCATATTCAACTCGTTTCTTCGTATTGATTTTGCTGATGAATGGCTTCTTTGTAGGCACACGCTTGTGGATTCCATTACCACTTAATAAATATTTCACTATTTCTGGATGCACTGAAGCAATATCCTGATTTTACAGCGTTTTTGCAATTTCTATTTTGGATTTTCTTGCACGTGTAACGAAATGTTTCACTTAGCACGAGGAGTCAGTTTAGGTGGGCTACCACTTCTTGGTTTGTTTTCTACACTATTAGTTTGCTTATATTTCCGAATAATTGTTTGAATGCTTGCCCGACCAGTTCTCCAATTTCTCTTAAAGATTTTTTTTCCTTATAATATTTCACGATTAGCTTACGTACGTTAACACAGATTTTTTTACCCATTTTGGTTAAATTAACACAACTATAATAATAATATTTAAAAATTAAACTTATGTTTAACTAACGGTATCTAGTAAAGGCGCCTGAAGATTGGTAGCTCTGTATGAGTACAGATCTTCATTTTGGGTACTCCACTTCAACGCCGTATGCAGACTTTTCTGTGTTTTTTAAAAAAATAATTTTTACCATTTTTGTTAATAAATATTTTTGGTTAAAAATTTTTTTGTCAAAATTTATTGTTTGTTATTAGATTGGATTTCTTTCGAATATATTTGGAAATGCTACATACAATGTTCACAGAAATCTCCAAACCTCGCTTTTCAATGGGGTATGTAGACTTTACTGTGTAACTGTATATACAAGTATTGAAGAGGTAATAAATCAACTGGTTTAATTAATTAACTTGAATCATCACACATGAATTAAATATTAGCATGTCGGTTCTTGATCACGGGTTTATATTTTTTTTTTAATTTAGTTTTTTAATTTTTTATAGCTGCATCATGCTGTCCGAGGCTTATATGAGTTTTTGAAAATATAAAAGTAAAGGGTGTTTCTTATGGGAGTATAGAACTTCAAGTTGACACCACCTTTTTTAACTTGCTAACATTTTGTTAGCTGTCAAGCAATTTATTTTCAATTTAGTTTGGCATTTCAACATGACTCCTGATTTTGTTTAGTTCGATGAAGCTAACTTTTGTTTGCATGAATACATCAATAAACAAAACTGTTGCATTTGTAGTGATGACAATCTTCAAATGTTTGTTGAGCCACTATTACATCGAGAAAAACTGATTGGTGTACTATATGGGCTGGCGGAATTATTTATCCATACTTCTTTAAAAACGATGCTGGTCAGAACATTACAGTCAATGGTGACCGCTATAGAAACGATATTTCCGATAACATTGGCCTTCTAGAAATGAAAGCTGCCCCGGTAGACTAGTAGGTAGTGTACTTAGCCTACCAATCTAGGGATGGTTGTTTTCACTACATAAATAATAGCTTGAAGGCTATGTAACTATCCTTCTACTTTCACCACCTATCTTATCTCTTCCCTATCGCTTTCCTAAAGAATATAGTACGGTTGTCACTAAATAGGCATTACTACCTGAAGTGCTACTTCTCTTTTAAAAAAAAAAAAAAAAAAATTAGTGATTTTTTCGTCCATCTATTGAACATATGTGATGTGCAGGATCTATGGTTTGCAGCTGGCCGCCATTTTGTCAGCTGTCAAGTGATTTATGTTCAGTTTGGTTATAAATTTTAACATGTATAGACTGATGCCAGAACAACGCTTCCAAATTGTGCAATTTGAGTCCAACACAATATTGCTGCTGATCCCGATTTCCTTAAGCGAATTTTGTTTGGCGAAAAAACTGACTTTTGTTTCCATGGATACGTCAATAAATAAAACTGTCGTATTGGTAGTGATGATAATCCTCAAATGCTTGTTGAGACACGGTTTCATCCACAAAAAAAAACTTACTGTTTGGTGTGCTTTATAAGCTGACTGGTGGAATATCATTGGTTCGTATTTCTTTAGTACTTTTTCGTTCATCAAATGTATAACCATGATGTGCAGGAGCTGTGTATTGATGGAAACGTTTGGTAAACGCACAGTTTCACGTTTCGAACCCATGAATTGGCCTTCAAGATCGTGCGATTTAACACCTGTAGACTATTTTTTGTGGAGATATGTGAAGGCGTTAGTCCTCGCCAATACGCCCGACACGATTGACTACTTACAGGGCAATATTCACCGCGTTATACTGTGACCTAGCCAGCCGTCAAGATATCGTCAGCCAGAAGTTCTATTTAAATTATAATACGTTTTACTCGATTTTAGCTAAGATGTCATCCACTTGTGGTTGATTTTCCAGTGAATCGCACTACGCATTACAGGGAAATTTCGTTTTTCAGCAGAACATTCCGTATGTGGAATAAACTCCCTCCAGAGGTTTTTGCCTGTCACTTTCAATGTAGAAAAGTTCAAATTAAATGTCCACCGACACTACTCCCCCCTCTTTCCTCTTCCTGATAACCTAATTTCCTAATTCTGTCACAATGCATTGTATGTGTAGAGGTCACCCCCTGAGTGCTGGTCGGAGGAAAAAAATATTATTTTTCGAAAATTAAATTTCATGTCAATTTAACAAATCCATCTTATTATGTCTTATCTCATTTACCTCTGTAATAAAACACCCTATATTTGTATAATACTCTTACACTAATTAAAACAAAGTTTTGCTATTTGTGGGTACAAGTTTGCGTGTATTACTAAAAATATAACCTTGCTTTCTGTTTGTTGTTCTTCTTGTTGTTGTTGTCGAAGTGTTAGACTTTATTGCAACAAATAAAGAAAAAAATTATATAATTATTTGATTAATGATTTTAAATATTTTTGTTTTTGGCTGTTGTTAGCAATTAATATGCCAAATATTAAAGTACAATATAAAATATTCATTTCCATAACTCAACCAGCGCCTTGGAGGCATTATTGAAGTAAGTTGGCAATCTTATATAACATTATATTTAACAATAAGACTTTAATAATTATATAATTTTAAACGTTCTATTGAATTTATGGACATTCTATTAATTAATTTCGAGTGATTAGTTTTTGCAAAATTCTATATTTTGGAGTTATTATAATGCGTCCGGCATATAACTTTTTTTTTTGTTTTAAATGCTATAAACAAAACTACACAGCTTCGGCTGTGTGGCACGTAGCGCCGTCCTGTTGAAACCAAATGTTGCCAATATCCGCCTTTTCAACTTTTGTGAACAAAAATTCGTGCAACATGGCTCGATAACGATCGCCATTGACTGTAACGGCCACTCCTGAAAAATGGCCCAATTATGACTCGTTTTGGGTGCGGGTTTTCTGTGCCCCAAATGCGACAATTTTGCTTGTTTACATACCCGCCAAGATCAAAATGAGCTTCATCTTCTTAGCGAAGCGTTTTACAAGCGTATACACAACTATATTTGTTCAGCGGAAGGATAAAACTAATTATCTGTCAAAGCAAACATGAGCAAAGTGTTACCATTCATGAAAAAAAAAACTTTAGATGGAGGACGCTATACATGTAAGTCGGATCTTTCAAAAGGCCTCAGAAAAAAAATTTACCGCCGTTAAATCACAAGAATGAGGCGGCAATAAGCACTAGTTGAAAAAAAAAACGATAAATTGCGTACCCATTACGGGGTATCCGCCGGAAAGGTATACTACTTTGTTTTGCCGCCATTTTGGTAAACATTAGTCTTGACAGCTCATATTTGGCAGTCGTGAAGTAGACCCGAGGCAATTTATTATAGGAAAATATTCGATAAGCCAACGTGCTGTAATCGTTAAAACATTTTAACTAAATCAATCATCGATGATTACTGTGACGATGAGTAAGTTACGTGAAATTTTTGAGATAAACAACGTGCCAACAAAACGCACTATTTATCGTGTAGTGAATAATTTCGAAGAAAGAGGGTCTGTAGGTGAGAGACCCAAGCATGGACCACAACGTACTGCAGATCGGCTGAAAACATTACCGCTGCTCAAGAAAGTGTTCAAAACAATCCATCCACCTCAATTCGACGCCGTGCTCAGAAGCTTGGTCTTGAAAGAACAACTTTGCACAAGGATTTGCATTTGTTTCCATATAAGATTCAGTTGACACAAGACTTTCTTCCACAAGACCATTTACGCCGCCATACATATGCCAATAGGATGTTACAGCTCGCCCTTAAGAACCCCGATTTTTATGAAAAAATCATAGCGAGTGACGAGGCACATTTTCATTTGAACAGATATGTGAATAAACAGAATAGTGGGTTCTGGGGAATAGGAAACTTTCAAATCATTCAACAGTTACCTTTTCATCCATTAAAAGTGACAATTTGGTCAGGGACCCTACTTCTTTGAAAATAAAATGGCGTAACGGTAATTGTGAAGCTTTGGGTTTGATTAACATGTGGTATCAACAAGACTATGCCACATCGCATACAGCCAGGATTACAATGGGATTACTGTGGGATCACTTTCCACAACAAGTTATTTCAAGAAATGGTAATAATGATTGGCCTTCATGTTCGCCTGACTGCTCCAGACTTCTTTTTGTAGGTATATCTGAAAAGCAAAGTTTATGCAAACAAACCAGAAACGCTTGAGCAACTCAAACAAACTATTCGTGATAAAATTAAAATTGGCAAGGTGTGAAATGAAATCGCATTTGTGAGGCTATAGTATATTCCATACATAATTGCTATGGTATGTAACCGTATATAATTCTCAAAAAATTATATAAAATCCATTAAATCAAACGAAGGTGGCTACCGCTTCCTAACCATAATAACCAATTGGCTAATGTTAAAATCAGTAACCTTTAATTTTAGCAAGATGGCGCCACAAGCCACCCAATTATTGTATGAGAAAATTCCCGGTCGCTTAATTTCTCGATTTGACGATGTCAGTTGGCTGCCTCGTTCTTTAAAACGAATGTCTGTCGACGAGCGGACATCATATTCCATTAACAATTCCCATATTTTTTCTTTGCCGGAACTACCATTAATTAACAAATGTTTTAAATGGAACAACTACAGTCAGACAGTCTAGTTTCTTTTCTACAGCAACGATTGAACATAATCACAATTTAATTGCTCTCTGATCTCATCACTGTCAAAAGTTAATTATGGCTTAAGGCTTTCTTTTGGTAACGCACCTAAGTTACAATTAAGGTCATTTCATTTCACATTTTTTAAAAAGCGGTAATTATCGAAATTAAACGCAAACTTTGAGTTGAAAGCTTATGATTCTAAAACAGAAAATTTAGCTTAAGATGATTCAAATTTGTAATGTATTACGAAGAGAAAACTTCGACAATTATAAATGAAAAATGCCCACCACAACCAGCTGACAGACGTCGATTCCATCATCAAAGTTTTTAGTCACTTTTTGACAAAATGACGGTCCTATTTCGTTAATCACATCACGGATTATGAGTTTTAAGACTTAAATCGATTCGATTGGCTCCGTATAGACTCTGTCCTTAACATAGCCCCATATAAAATAATCCAGTGTTGTTAAATCACACGATCTGGCTGGCCACTTAACTGCTGATTGTCGTGCATTATGCGATCGGGAAATTTGGTTTGCAATAAATTAATCGTTTCCTTCGATGTGTGATATGTGGCACCGTACTGTTGAAACTACATTCGCATTTGCAGCCTCATCTTACAAAAAAAAAGGCCCAATCACGCATATAGACCACATAGCACACCATACAGTAACACGTTGAGCGTGCAAAGGATTTTCAATAATCGCTCTATGTTTTTCAGAAGCCCAAATGCGCCAATTTTGCGTGTTGACATACTCTGGCAAGTGAAAATGGGCTTCGTCCGAAAAAATGATTTTTTTTTCAGAAAAACCAGCTGGTTGTTCTTGAATAAATTGAGCGAATACAGGGCGATGTGAATGGTCGCTCAGCTTAAATTCCTGCACCAGTTGAATCTTGTAAGACTTCGAAGTCAAATTCTTACGCAAAATTTGCCATGTGATGGTTTTGGATAACCCCAGTTGTTGAGAATGTCGAGGAAATTTGGATCTGCTTCAACACTGTGGCTTACGCCTGTGATGTTTTCAGTTAGAGAGCAGTCTCAAAAGGATGACTATGTTGTCCGAAAATATCACGAATTTTACGAAATATTACTTTAACAGAACCATAATTTTCATAGTGGATTTTAATTATTTTAATGTGATTTTCGTGCGAAATTAAATTCATTGTAACATTCACCAATACTTACTTTCACTACGAATACGTCAAAACACTAAATGTCAAAACTATCATGTTGGTGTTGCCACAATTGAAAAACAAACATCTTGTTGAAAAACCCGATATATATATATATATATATATAATTCTACTGTACGTGTGTTGCGACTGAACTCCTCCTAAACGGCTGGACCGATTTGCATAAATTTTTTTGTATGCGTTTGGTTGGCGCCTCGGTTGGTTAAGATTTACAATTCGGACAAAGGGGCGTGGTATCTCCCATACAAATCACAAATTAAAAATCTATTATTTCTGCTCCTGATAACGGTATTTGCACAAAATGTGGTACGTCGGTTTGATGTGCAATTTTTAAGTTCTGCTGCAAATATGAGCAGGGGTGTGGTACCTGCCATACAAACCGCAAATTAAAAATCTATTATTTCTGCTCCTGATAACGGTATTTAAACAGAATTTGGTATTTCGGTTGAGTGAATGTATTTCAAGTTCTGCTGCAAATATAGGCGGGATTTGATAAAGACGCGTGGTACCTCCCATACAAATCTTCTTTATGTATATAATGCGTGATTTGATTTACATCTGCACCGACTATATAGTCATAATCAGATGGTGGTCAAACCACTTAGTTGATTGGACACCAACTACGCCCTAGAAGGCCTTCGGATACGTATATCCTCCAGTCACTCCTAGTAGCAATTTAGAAAGTCTGGAGTAGGCCGTGACCTCACTCCTTGCTGAGGAGTTGGAGACTTTCCAACTCCTGGTCCAGAACTCATGAAGCTCTTATTTATCAAGAACACGCCAGCATTCATACTCACTGGACCTGAACCATTCATTGTGTTAATTTGAATGGTCCGACCAACAAACTCTCACGAGGGTCCGAAACCACAACCACCACGATACTCCCATATAGGGGCCAACCTCAATAACCAGTCAGAGCACATCATTGTCTAAAGAGAACAAATAGTGTACTCTGGGGCAACTGATTTCCCGTGGAAATATGTGGATTGTCCAGGTGACTCCTATTAGCCTTTGAGGGGCCTGGGCTCCCTTTTACCCCGCAAGACACAAATCTAAATGGAATAGTAGGTTCCAAAAAGACTATAATGTGCCCCCGGGGGGTTTATGTATATAATGTATGTCACTGAATAAACTTTTTTTGCATGCGTTTGGGTGCCACCTTGAATGGTTTACATTCACAAACCAATCCGGCAGATGGCGCTGCAGTCGGTATCCAGGATATTCAACTACACTGCAACTATACGACTGGATCGACTTGAATGAATTTTTGTGTATTCATTCATTCAATGCATTTAATTTTTTTGTGCGCTGTTTTGTGATATTATATGGTATCGCATTTACGTAAATATTGAGCGTTGTGTACTTCAAAAATACACACATCCCATAAATTGATCGCCAGGCGCCAACTGCCTCCAATGTGCATTGGCGGATGACGGTGAAAGGCACAAAGTAACATGGACTCGATTACTGCCGCCGTTAAAACAGTCGCGGTGGGCATTGAGCTTATTTGTTTGCGTTTCTTCTTTGCGATCTCACAAATTCGTTCTTAATGGGTCAGCTAGTATATATTGTTACGAATATGTCTTGCTTAAATTTAAAATAAAACAATTACTGGTTACAAACTGCGTAGAAGTTTATACACACACACACACACACATACAACTACAATTTGATATGCTGTTTACTAACTGCCTGTCATGCTGCTTATCATTTAAACGCGCAAGACAAAAACTAATTTTGCAACAACAAATATACAGTTGTTTATCAACTGCGTAGTTTTCTAAGAAACACTTTTTTAAAAAAGCAACAACAAATGTATTGAAATAAATCCTAAGGAGAAACCTTATCAGCATAAAAACAACTATACACACAGGCAAGCAGGCACCTATAAAACGAATAAACAATCTACAACAACAAAATACACACAAAGAGAATAGAAGATTCTTACATCTTCTAGATTCTTATTGGACAAGTATAAATAGGGGAAGCGTCTGAGTGGATGATCAATCAGTAAATTAAACCTCTACAGTGAAGACGTGCATTTTAAGTAAATTGTTCTGTGTCAACTTTGTGTAGTTAAAAGTAAATAATAAAATTGTTATTATTTAAAAACTCTAAAAACTGGTGTTAATTTATTTTGCAATAAAGAACTCACAACAAAACGTTTATAAAAGGTATAAACGTAAGAATATATATATATATATATACACTAGCTGATGTATTTATATATGTATGTGTGTGTGTGTACTCTTAACTTTCATAGAAAGAAATAATTAAAATATTTATTTTTTTATTTGCTGCAAATGATATTTATTTTTAATTATGAAAAAAATCCAGTTCAGCCAGAAAATTAAATTGAGTTAACAAATTTTTAAGTGGCCTAAATGGAATAATTCCGCAAAATTTAATACGCAACACCACTATTTTGATAAATCCAATCTAAGAAGTTAGTAATACGTATAAATCCAGATATTTTGTTAAGAGTACAAACATAGGTAGATACAGTAGAAGATAAACCAATTAAAATTTCTTCAGATTCTAAAACCAAAGGTCCACCAGAGTCTCCTGGGCAAATCGACACGCCTGTAGTGCCAGTAGCACACAAACTAGAGGATGTAAAGTAATAAAAAGACTTACGACAAGCACGGTTGCTAATGACTTGTAAATTTGCCCATTGCAAGTTGCCACTAGTAACAAACTTTTCATTGTCAAATATCCTTCCCCATCCCGCGGCAATAGCAACTTCTCCAGAATAGCTAGAGTAGTAACTGCCAAATGAAGGTAACTTAATAGTTTGAATTTTGTTGTTAAGTGCTACGTAAGGAATCCTTATTAGAGAGATATCATTCTCATAGGTATCGCCATTATAGTCTGCATGAATAATAATATCATATTCCGAAACAGTAAAAACCACTTTAGCTGCAGTACGAAGCGTAGCACCCAAGTAAACATTTAGACTATGAACATTAATAGTACAGTGGGCTGCAGTTAAAACCCACTGATTATCAATTAAACTGCCACCACACCAAAGATCAAATTCTTCAGACCATAAACCCACAATATAAGGAAATTGATGCGGGCGAGCATTATTTCCATTAGTAATGCGACCTTCCTTCTTTACAACCGATTTCACATTATTTAATGATTCGTTTTTAGCTCCACGCAAATCAAAGGATGAAGCGTTAGACAAAAAGAAAATAAACACAATTGATAAATTGACACCGTTCATTTGTGCAAAATATAAAACTAACGACTACTTTCTGAAAACATGGGCTTTTTATATTCTAAAACGTGTGGTCAATTTATTTACGATTAAAAAATTTTCTTGACAAGAACCACTTCATAAATAAATCAAAATTTATTAACGATATTTATTTTCTCGGAAATAAAATGATAACTTTTTTTTAACAGTTTGTTATAGAAATACTAAACATTTGTATTTCAGCTTAAGGAGCCACTTTCTTATCTGAACTCTTATTCATTAATTTACCAGTAAAAGTATAAATCAAAAATATATTATTTGAAATCATGTTTGTTAATCTACGTCGCACAGTGGGCTTAGAAACGTATTTCATTGGCCAAAACTCTGTAACTTTTAAACTAAAAAAGATTTTTTAGAAGTTCTTTTTTTAGTCAATAGATAACATCTTAAGCTTTTATCGAGTTAAGGTTTTATTAACATCAGTACAGAGCGCTGCACTCAACTTTATGCTTAACAATGCTAACAGATTTCCTAGTTTTTGATCAATTTTAAAATAAAACAGTGTAACTTAATTTTTCTTTAATTGTATATTTATTTATAGTCATAAATAGATTGTAGATAAATAAAATAACATTTAATATTAATAAAGGGTGTTTTTTTAAGCCCGATAGAACTTGAAATTGTAAAAAATAACACAAAAAATTAAATTGTAATCAAAATTTCTTTTTTATTCGAAGGATCAATACGTAACATTAACATTTGAAAATGATTTCGGGCATATGGGCACCGCGGCTGTTTTTGACGAAGCGCATTCTGGACGTCCGATTTTGGGCCACTTTTTCGAGCACTGCTGGGCGTATGTCACGAATAACACGAACAATGATGTCCTCCAAGGCGTCAATTGTTGCTGGTTTATCAGCATAAACCAGTGACTTCACGTAGCCCCACAGGAAATAGTCGAGTGGTGTCAAATCGCACGACCTTGGAGGCCAATTGACAGGTCCATTTCTCGAAATCAACTTATCGCCAAATTTTGATTTCAATAAGTCGATGGTTGCGTTCTCTGTATGGCACGTAGCGCCATCCTGTTGAAACCACATCTCGTCCGGATCAATGTCATCCATATTTTCAAACAAAAAATCATTGATCATGGTGCGGTAACGATCTCCATTGACCGTAACGCGAGCTCCGGCCTCATTTTTGAAGAAATAAGGTCCGATGATGCCACCAGCGTGAAAACCGCACCAAACGGTGCATTTTTCTGGATGTAATGGAGTCTGTAGGGTCTGTTGTGGATTGGTCTCACTCCATATGCGGCAATTTTGCTTATTAACAAACCCGTTAAGCCAAAAATGCGCCTCATCGCTGAACACAATTTTGCGATAAAACAACGGGTCAGTTGCCAACTGCTCTAGAGCCCAATCGGCGAAAGAACGACGCATATAATGGTCTCGTGGCTTCAATTCCTGCACCAGCTGGATCTTATACGGGTGTAGGCCGAGACCTTTGCGCAAAATTTTCCACATAGTGGACGGACAGAGCCCCAATTCCTGCGACCGACGACGAATTGATAAATTTGGATCTTCTTCCACACTTTCGTTTACAGCGGCGATATTCTCTTCAGTACGCACATTCATTCGACGTGTTGGTGTTATTGCATCCTCTAGAGAGTATGTGGTACGAAATCTATCGACAGTTCGACGAATGGCTTGTTCAGATGCACGATTATGTACGCCATAAAAATGACGAAGTCGTCTATAAGTTGCGCGAATCGACGACTGCTTTTCAAACTAAATTTGGATAATTTTGTAGCGTTGTTCAAGCGAGAGTCTATTCATGATGATTTGTCAGAGTATACTGAAACAAATAAAAAAAAATGTTTCATCAAAATTTCATTTTTTGTGTTACTTTTTACAATTTAAAGTTCTATCTAGCTTAAAAAAACACCTTTTATTTGTATACTTTATTCCATTCAAATATTGAATGCAAATTATAATTATTATTCATTTGGCTTTCGTTTAAATGTTCTATATTCTGCCATGTTTTACTTTTGAATGATTCACATTGGCTTCGAATGCTAGAGATGAAGGGATCTGACGTTGCCAATAATATATGGCAATAATATATGTGACATTTTTCTGGTATTATGTTCTCTGTAAAATCTGTAATCCTTATTTCTTTTTTGCTGAACTTTCTCTAACAAATCTCCAATTGGTAATAAATGTTGCTTAATGGCATCTTCTCCATGATAAAGAACTTTGTGGACTGTTGCTGACATATTTCTATAATTGTATTTGGATGTATATTTAGCAACGGTTTCCTTGGCATTATCACTAAATTTTCTAGCATTAATTTGTTCATTGCACGCAAGTACTTCAGTAATTGTTTTAAATCTTGAAATAACATCTATATCAACACCTGTTATATCAGATGTAGTTTCGGGATCCAAAAAGAATCTTCTTGCGCTATTACCATCGTTTGCATTGCCTGCTCCTTGTTTTGGTTGATCTAAAATTAACCCGTGTTTGAGAAATGCATCTTGAACTTGTTTTTTTTTTCGCTTTTTTTTTTGTTAATTTTCTTTTCTCTTTGTTGGTGTCATTATTTCTTACTGATCCTGAAGATACGAAGTCCAAATCATAGGTAATTTTAAGTATGTGTTCCATAAACCTTGTCCTCGTATTTAGCGGTAATAATCCAAATTCAAATGCATCAATACTATCTACTGACTTTGTCGGTTCTTGGTTTAACCGAATTGATGTTGCTTTACATACCTGGTTTCATAATTATGCTAAGACTGTGTTGCAAAAAAATTTATATCCTGTGCGTGGGTTCATTTAAACCAATGAATACAATTTCAGATCAATTTTTTTCTTATTTTTAGTTTCTTGCTGTGATAGTTTTTGTTGCGTTTGGTAATTTAAACAAATTTTCAGACCGCAACAACCAACATCTAGTGATGTAAACAAATGATATGCTAGAGATGTAATCAAATAAATACATGTTTTTGTTTTTTGTCTTTGTTTTTTTTTTGTTTTGGGTGGTGGATATAAAAAAAGCGATTATATTTGATAATAATGCACATAGAAATATGTAGTTTTTCAAAACAAGAAAAGAAAATCAAACAAAAGTTTTTTATTTGTGGATTATGTGCAATGATAAAATATAATGAAATAATGATGATTCATATTTAAGGTTTCAGCACCCGGACATTAATACTCCAACTACAATTAATTGGAGAGCAAATGACAGAACTGCTACGAAAGGAATTCTTTACTTTGGCAATATTTTCGACCCAATTACTGATAACTAATACCGTACATGTATTTTTCGAAGCTCCTTAAGTCCAGCATAAAACGTCATAAAATCTTCTTTTTGTTTTAGATAGTGCAACTTTATATGTGGTTGATAGAATTGTGGCGGTCACAAAATTCGTGACTTATTTTATTTATACAGCTGAATGAAGCTTTTGCATCAGTCAAAACCTGGGCAGTGTTTCCGTCTATCATTGAAAGTATTAATTGGTAATTCAATTTAATAGTCTGTTCATCCATCTCTAACTGTAATTGTTTTAGTGTTGAAATTTGAGTTCTAATGTCACTTACTTCATTCTTAACGGTATTAGGAGTTTCCTTTTTAAACTCAACTTTTATTGGTCTGCAGTATTTCGTAGGCAATGGAGTGTAATTTTTACAAATACAATTTGTTTGCATTGTGCTGGACAAAGGTTTCGAGTCTTTAAAGTTCTTTATTAATCGCAATGGCACAAATGACACCATGAACATGTCTGCGTCAGAAATATCTTCACATAAAAATTGTTTATATTGTTTTTGGCCAGTAGATCGATCCATCGCATCCCCATTTACAGTTTAGATGTTTTTTCAACTCACTTTCTTTAAGTGACTGTAGCAACCTTTCGGCTGTATGATCAAGTAGAGCTTACAGTTGTTACTGTGCCGAAATTCGTGTGATTTTGATACGATTCCTATAAGGGATAACACTTCCTTTTTGGCTGCAGTTATGTGATGATATGTTGGGTATAAATTGTACTTTATATATCTGTACTTTACTGAAAGAAATTTTAAACATTTTTTTTCCTATAATTTTTAGTTGGTAATTGAAACATCTGTGCAAAAGTGCATTAAAAATTCTAGAAAGTTTTTTAAAAGGATGTCAACCATTTGAAAAAATATTTATACCACCAATAATTTTCCTCTCTTTGTCCCTACGTTTTACTATCTGCAATTTGTGTTTATGGCAGTGAATGGCTTCCAAAGTAAATTTACTAGCAATTTTCATAGAATTTTGTTTGTAAAAATTATGAGTATTTTCATTAAAATAAAAAAAAGTGTTGTACGGGCGGGTGCAAAAGTTTATATAGGCTTAAAGATAACACTTTTGCCTTTCTTTAGATGGTTTCGATTTTTTGTCCTTTAAAAGTTATGCACTATTAAGCTTCAAATTTTACGAATATATGGTGGTTTCAAATTTATTACATTAACACCCTAACTACCAATTATACAGGATGCTCAAATACCATTTGTGAGAAACAACAGTTCACCCAATATAACAAAAAAAAACCGCAGCCCATTATCAATAATAGTTTTCAAGAAATCGCAATTAATATGAGATCAAATATTCAATTTTTTTTTATTTCTAAATTAACTTAAATTCTTTGCTTTTAGCAGCATGCCACACGCCTACTACTGCGAATATTTTGAAAAAATTTTTGGGCTACCTAAGTTTTGATCTGTTTCCTTTCTGATTTCATAAAAATTTTATGAATCTATGTCAAGTAAAAATATAGGTTTTGGCCAATGAAAATTGATTCTGAGCCACCGTGCGTCGTAAATTCAGCAAGATTCCTTTGAAAATATTTTCATAAAATATTTATTATACAAAAATTTAAATGTATTACTGTGTGGCAAGCATATCCAATGAAAAAATTAATGATTTCTTAATGGTTGCTGTGTTATTGTATAAAAGTTATTCGAATTTTGTTATCTCTTAGTTGTGTTGGTTTACTATAATTATTATTTAATCAAGATATAAGACTCTTGAGTTTTCTAAAGTAGCAGTGAAATGACGAAATACATTACACTATTCCATACACTATTGCACTACCTACCTTCTCTGCGCTACTAGCCTACCGGGGCAGCCTTCATTTCCAAAAGGCCTATGTTATTGAAAATTGACTGTCGTATAAGACAGCACAGCGACCAGTGACCACGAGCAGCCCCACCGATAGTCAAAATTTAATTTTTTGTAGTGAAAACAGCCAAGGTCTTTGTGTGGAATCGAACCCACAACCCTCAGACTGATAGCACACTACCTACTAGCCTACAGGGGCATCAATAATAATCTTCTCTGGGGTCATTTGGAATACCGGCCTTACATGAACAATCACAAACAAGTGACACTCTGAAATTTGAAATTCGAGGCTGCATTGACAATATAAGGGAAGCTTAGAGGTGCCCGACATTATATTAAATTACATGGGAATTACCCCATATTTCTACTTTACATTACCGTCAATAAAGCTGAAGTTGCCAAAACAAAGTGTTTGTTTTAAATAAATTTACTTTCTCACCTGAAATTTGCCCCCCTGCTGCTTACGTTTGGTTCGGAATTACAACAATTAATCCAATTCAATTAAAAATTTGAAATAACTCTCGGTTGAGCTATTACTTTATAATGTTCAAAACTATATTATATTTTTTTCCCTAATATATATAAAAATGTACAAGTTTTATACTACCAACAAAGCTGGACTTGTAACTTTGAGGCCCTGTTGACTCGAAAATTGTTTCCACTAAATGTCAAAACATAATGCAACAATTTCATATTAATATAAGCGATTTCTCTATTGTGTAATATTATTTATTTTCTAAAAGATTTTTATATAAATAGAAAACAAATAATAAATCGCTAATTTACACCTAAAAAAATTAATAATATCGATTGTTTTTAAGTTGGCAACATTTGTTGTAACTGTTGGTCTTTTTTTTTTGGTGTCATGAGAATAGGCTGCCGCCATGCTTCCAAATTATGAAAGTTTATTTTGAAAATTATAGTTCTATTCGAAATTCGTATCGCTCACTACATCAACATAATCGTCCATTAGAGCAATTAATTGGATTAATTGTGAAACGTTTTCACACCACGTTTGCTCTAAATGCGAAGTCAATGCTGCTGTAGAGCGTAGGAATGAAGAAAACCCTAATTAATTTATCCGCCATTATGTACAGGAATGTGTCTATTCATTTAATGCAACATTTTTCAGAATGATTTTGGTTTGAGTGCTTACAAAATTCAACTCTAGAAAGGGGTAGATTCGGTGAATGGGCCCAAAATAAGATTGCCGTTGTTTCCGATTTTTATAACAGAATTTTGTTTAATGATGAAACTTACTTTTGCTCGAGTGGATACATTTATAAACAAAACTGCCATATTTGGCGTTATGATATTACTCAAGTGTTGGGAAACTGGAACATCCAGAAAAACTGACTTTTTGGTATGCTTTATGGGATGGCGGATTTAGTGATGATTCTTTAAAAACGATGCTGGTTATTACGTTGCAGTCAATGGAACTGACTTTTGGTTCATCCATTGAACAGCAATGATATCTAGGAACTGCGGTTTTAATAAGACGCCGCAACATATCACACAGCTCGTGTCACAATTGATTTATTGAATACCGCATAGTTTCACGTTTCGGGTCCTTGAATTGGCGTTTTAACGCCGCTTGGCTTTTTTCTATGAGGATTATGTAAAGTCGCTAGACTACGCCGATAATCCCGAAACAATAAAGTAAATTTCATGTCAATTTAAAAAAAAATTAATCTTTTTATTCGACTTCAAAGTTCATACCTCTATAAAAAACACCCTTAACAGTAATAATAATAATAATAAATAATAAAATAAAACCAAGACTGTTTACTTTTGCTAATAAAAACAAAAATCTGTTTTTTTAAGTAATACAACTGCAATAGCAAAAGGCCAAGCAAAAGTATATTTTAAAGGTCATTAAGAATAACGACTACTGTGTAAATAGAACAATAACTGTATATACAGTGTCGGACAAAAGTAAAGTACGAACTTCTGCTAACTAATTAAAAAAAAACTCCAGCAATACAGCGACAAAATAATAGCACGAATTTTTTCGTTGTTGTTTCTTTCGTTATAAAACAAAAACAACAGTTACCGTTACTTTCTTAAAGATTATTTTACTAACAAAAATTGCCGTTATTTTTTATAACATCATTTGAAATGTGTATAGAGAAACTTTGTATTTATTTACTAATCGTTTCTGTGCTTTCAAAGTCGCTTTAAAAAGTTTTTTACTTTCGTGTTAGTAAAATAGCAAGAAATAAATATTCACGATTCTAGAAATCGTGAATCCGTGACGTCCGTTGCAACAAGACTCGATATTAATCACAGTAATATATGCAGAATTATGAGCCTTTTTCTCGAAATTATCACTAGACATTACACAATTATCACTAGACGTTAGTCCGACCCAAAACCATCCAAGGACCAAGAACCAAATAACGATTAAAGATAATCATAATCGTTTTGACGTTTAACTATTGTAACTATTACATGCACACACACATAAATATTATGCGCAAATTTTGTTTCTTTTAAATGGTTAAAAAAGGTAAGTTAATTATTAAAAAATATATTTCATTTTTTAATATTTTTTTTTTTCATTTTTGAATATTGTGCACATATTGTGAAATATGTGCACTTTTTATTATTTCCAATTTTATAGGTATGAATGTTATTTTGTTATTAATTTGTTTTTAAAATTAGAGAAGGTTCACAACAAGATTCAAAATGAACCTACTAAGTTCGCTCTCATATTTTTATATCGCGAACCATGCTGTTTTGATCAAGATTCGTTCGCGAAATGGGAATGGGAGAGCGAACCTTGATATTTGCTGTCCGTGTCAACATAGTAATATTCATAATTAAGTAAACACATTTTAAAACATTCATTTGCCTTTAAGTTTACGATATACATACGCATATAGGAATATCGTATGTACGTATCATATACTTAATTGTTTTGTACAGAAATTTTACTGCGATTGCTCATTAATTTTAATTAATTTTTAAAACTTTTTGAATGATAAAACATATAAAGAGGTCTTACACTTCAAATATTACTTCAATTTCGAAACAGGCACTCAATATATTTAAATTGATAAAAAAATTAACAGAAATCTCTTTAATTTAATATTCGTACGTATGTACTAAGAGGAAGAAATTTTATTATCTTTTTAGCAGAAACGGGAATACTGTTTGGCTTATTAAAGTCGCTTATTCAGCATTCCAATAAATTTCTTGAAATAAAATATGAATGTTGTAACAATACCAAGCCACAACGTTTTTATTTGTGAATTATATTATTAAATACAATTTAGAATTTATATAGTGCAATTGTTTTGTAATTGAAAAATTCTTATGAATTGGGAGCTGCTGCAAGTCAAACAGTTCTTAAGTGTTTCCTAATAAAAATTTACTGTTTTTATTAAAAGTTAAGCTCCTGTTTTTCATTTTAATGATTTGTCACATTAAAAATAAAATATGGATTTTAAATAATCGAGTAAGTAGCTGCCAAAACGACCTTTTATTTTATTAGTCTACTTAATTATTATTATGGGTTTGCCACAGGCTATGCTAATAGTACAATAGTTCATCAGGTGAGTGAAGAAGTAGTTAGGACATTAAAATATAATTTTTGTGTCTAGTTTGATATCTAAAATTAAAGAGTTCATAAAATAGAAGGTCTTATGCAAACAGGCGTAACTCGATAACACCCCACCACAATTGTTGAATATAATATTATCAAAAAGAATGGTTTTTCAAGCATTTACATTCTAAATAGTGCATTGTAATAAATCTAATTTGGGGTAAAATCCACTGAAGATCTATATGAGCAGTAGTGAAATTACCATATGGATATGCTTTCCCCCTGCAGTAACATATTTCAAATATATTTGTTAATAATAAATATTTTATGAGAATATCATAAAATACTTATTAAAGGAATCAAGCACAAATTAACGTAAATTTAATTAAATATAATTTCTATTTAATAATTATAATTTTTTTTTTGACCTTTTTTAATATTTTTTTAGTAATTAATTTAAAGCACTAGGTCAATTTTAATAAAAAATGTTAAAAAACTTTTATTTTTTATTAATTTTTCGATATTTCGCCACACCGTTGGTTGGCATCATCATCCTGATGATGTGCTTTAAATTAATTACTAAAAAAATATAATTTCTATTACGTTTTTACTTTCTCCTGCAAAGCTTTATTAATATTACGTTCCGTAATAGACCCATTCGATTTTTTTCAGGTGAAATTGCAATTTTGAATTTTTTTTCTATGATTTTCAAAATTTATGCTTTGATAAAACGTTTATGTGTTAATGTGCGATGGATGAGATTTTACTTCACTGCAGAACATAAGCACAAGAAAACATCTTGCAAACAGGTTTTTAAAATTCATTATAGGCTTTTCTTTAATAATTTGCTAAAAAGATAACTTTCCTCAAAATATAAATAAAAATAAACTCCAATATTTTCTTAATTAATTTTGCAATACTACATTTTAGTTTTATTAAGTTTTTGCGCGGTTTTCTTCAAAAAATAATCCCATTATTTGAAAAAACCATGAGTCTGGTAAAATTATACGTTTAATTTTATATTTTTCGTAGCATCTTCTTCACAAAAACATATTTCACTGTTTAAATTATAAAGTTCTGTCTGAATCTTTATATAAATTAAAATTTTTAAATTTATTTTCAGCAAGAGTTCAAATAATAAAATATTTCACTTCGAAACTCTGAGCTATTATAGACTAAATTTTTTAAATATTTAAACCTCTGACCAAGATCTCTTTTTATAGAAATGGAAACATTTTCAATGTAATAATAAAAAAAAACGTTTACATACCTGTGTTGAATAAATATTGCAAGCAGCCCAACGTACTGAGGCACCCAAATCAATTAATGTTTCAATAAGTACAGCTGTTTGGGCATTAATATGTGTGCAGCCAACAATTTTGGCATCCTTTAATGGTTTATCATCAGCGGCGCGTTTTCGTAATGCCATAATGCCGGGCATTTCCTGTTCGGCAATTTCAATTTCGCGTCGTCCAAAGGAATTTTGATTAATGTTGCGTACACAAAAATCAGAACAACCTTTGTTATTCTTTTGGACTTTTTCTCGTGGTGGTACATCATCACCATCATCCGAACTGCTCCCCGTATAAGAGGCAGATGAAAATGAATCAGTGGATGAAGCAGATAATGAACGACTACGATAGCGACTGGTTTTCTTTAAAGCACTTGATTGTTTGGATTCTTTTTTATCACCACCAAAACCTGGATCTGGCACGGGTGTGTCTGATAAGCTGTTCATGTTAATTTTTATAATTATAAATAACTGTTTGCTCTCCCACTATACGAAAATACCAACAGCTGTTTGTCGCTTATTGTTAGCGTTCAACTTTCTTTAATAAAAATTAACAATGTAATAAAGTCTTTTTGGTTTTTTGTTTTTATCCACAAAATTTTTTCGATTTGATTCTTTGCTCACGTAATGCTCACGTGACGTATTGTCTATTAAATGATTAAATTTTTTTTGCTGGATTCTACTACTTGCCTCTCTTTTCCCTGAACTGTTTTTCCTTTCTATTTACAACACAATTTATATATTTGTTTTAATATTCACTGGCTTTTTGTTTTTTATGTTGTTCGTATACTTCAATTGAGCCAATTAAACAAAAAATGTGAATGAAGCTTTAAAACAACAACAACAACAAACCAAAATGAAGCTTGTCGGCAATGGAGTTAAAAAAAGTATCATCTAAACAGAGTCGTTGATGGCTGTTTACAATTCTGCGGGTGCGGTGGTGTGATTGTAGGCAAAACGCACCGTCAAAATATAAACTCTGTATGCAACAATATGTATGTACATATGTATGTGTGCACGACTGCAAAATTATACTCCAGAACCAAATATTTTGCTTTTGTGTTTTCGCGTAGTGTTTGCCAACAATAATACACACAATGGAAGCAATTTGTTAATGCATATGTATGTATATAAAAAGTCTTTGCTTTTCAAGATCACAGACGTTTAGCTCCAAACAAACTAAAGAATTAACTGATATATAAAACTATATCGTTATATTAAAAAATTAACACTTTTGTGATCAAAAATATTTTTTTTGGGACAAAATGCTTTGCTGGCGACGTCGGAAAGAAAGAATACGTGTGTGCAGCGTTATGACAAGAGTAGTGATAATTAAGCGTTTTTTTCAACTTGCAATTTGAATGATTATTTATTTTCCTAAACTTATAGTTATCAACAATGTATTCTTTTACGAATTTTAAACTGTAGTTTTCTTGAAAGTGTACTTTTTGTCGGAAATAGACATAAGCGTATATTTTAAAAGTAAAAGTTGCTTTTAAATTTAAACCCAACTTAAGTTGTTATCAACGGAGTTTATCAGAACAATGATGTAATATAAACATACTGAAATCAATTCTTTTTACACTTATTCAACTAATTAATATTTTCACCTTTGATTTTCAACATCAAATACTAGCAGCTGATCAGAGATGGATAATCTACTTAAATATATATTGTTACACAATGTGTGTAAATAATAGCATTATTTTAGGTATAATCCAAAAAAAGTTGGCTCAACCCCTGCAGGTTTTAAAATTAAAGTTAATTCTAAGAGAAACCGACAAAGTAATGGAGTTAATTTATGTAACATTATAATAATACAAAAACCAAAGGAAACAAGATCTCCAAATAATAATTTTAGCAGTTCTTCAATAAACTCATCCATTTTCCACAACTTTTTCATTATAAAAAATATAATTTAAAATTTTTTTATGTGTTATCTCCTATGAAAAATGTATCATCAAAAATATCACGGTACATCACAAAATTATCTGAAATTGATTTTGACATTTGATAAGGTAAATATCCCAGACTTCCCACAATTGAAATTCTGATTAAGAATCCATCATAAAATGTGGTGACGTTACTAATTGTTTAAAAAAAATAAATATTGGTGAGTTTTTAAAACGGTTTTATTGCCTTTATTTTTATTTAATATTCCAATTATATTATTCGACTGGAACATACATATGTACATAAAAAACAGCTGTTTAATCCAACATAATTGGGAGCAGCATATTCGGTTATTGGTGAAATGCTTTGACGCCATAACCATATTCGTTGCCGTAGATTAAATTTTTAGTTTCTACTATGACAGTTGAAAATTGAATTGTGTTTTTTAAATCTAATAATAATTAATAATTTAAAACCGTACCCAAACAAAAGTAATAATTTTCCCTCAATTGCAAGGGTGAATAACTTTCCGATCGGTTTTTTAACTTATTTTCTGATCATTCAACCGTGAATAATAGCCCACACATTCAAAATAAAATTCCCCATATCGTCAGTAATTCGATTTTCCAATTAATGAACACTTGTTTTTCAGATTTTATCACTTGATTTTTTTCGGCGAACTAAAAAAACATCTAAGTTCTTATATTTTTTGCACCTTTATTTCTGACCATGCCGAAGGCGGTTAATAAAGTTCAAAGCGAAATGATACCTAATAAAAAGCGGACCAGCAGATAGATTTCCTGTGGCTGAAGGATTTTAAAACTTCTGAACCATTGAATAAAATAGTGTTGGTCCACCTATAACTAACTTAGTTTTCATTTATTTAACTTTAAGTGTTTATTAATATAAAAGTTTCCGAAAATGAGTAGCGAATCAATGGCTTAACCGGCAACTTTGTCAAAGATCTTAATTTTTATTTTTTGGCAAAAGAATTTTATATATTATAACAAATAACAAATAATTCATACAATACGAGTTTCCTATTAAAATAAGTTATCTCATTTCTTTATAACCACAAATCTCCATATCCTGTTCATCTGTTACCAAGTGAGCTTCATCCAATAAACCATCATCGTAAAATTCTAATTTCTTTCTTGGCTCTTGCTGTTTCTGTTTGAATCCTATTTTAGCATTATTTTTAATAAATTTAACAACAATAGCGTCGTCAACAACAGACATTTTTAAACTTTTACCCCAGGCCAAAAGAGCCAAAGGACGTTGTGGTGTCAGAAGTTGGGATGGCGTTATGATATGACGATATAAACAACCTTTCAAAATGTTTTGTAATTTTTCTATTTGACCGGTAAAGGCACATGGATGATACAGTAAGACAATAGCACCATCGGCTAAACTATGCAGCCAACGCTGGGGAGGTAAGTATTGATAAGTTCCAAATTTTGGAGCCCTAGGTCGATAAGCACCACTGTAAAACAACTAAAAAAATAAATATTTTGTTTTGTGATGGTATTCCAGCATACAACTTACAATGTAGGTATTAAATCTGTATATTCAATACTTTCATTCAGACATTTGATAGGAGGTTCATAAGCAGCTGGAACGAAATCTTCTCGCAATACAGCACTCGTGTTCAAATTAGGAGCATATTCCGAACGCTTGCCAAGGCAAAGGTAATTAAAATAGTGTCGTTTGTCTTCTCGATCAAAATCGACACTTAAATTATACTAATAAGCAAGTTAAAAGGAAAACTAATAAAAAAAGGAATAAAGTTACCATTCCATTATCGCATTCATGTGTTTCATTATTATTTTTAAATTTTACTTCAGTGTCCTTAACATTTTTGTCACTTTGATAATTTGGTGGGTGTGGAAACCATAAGCCCGGCCATCCTGAAGTATATTTTCGATTAATTGATTTTTCTTTTAACTTTAAACTTTGCTGCCACATTACCTGTTTCGGTTTTCACGTCATTAAAATAATTCGGTGGATGGGGAAACCACAAGTTTTCCCAAGATGTCTCATCACTGAGCGCATTGACATTTAGATCACCACTTTCATTTAGTTTTGTGAAAATTAATAAAATAATTAAAGAAAAAAGTAATTTCAACATAATGTTAAAACTAAAAAAATTAATTAAAAAAATGCAAGTTTCTCAGTTGAGAAAAAAATAAACTAAACAACAAAGAATGTGAGAATAAAAAAGAATTAGAATATTTAAGTCAACATTACGAGTGGTGTGTGCTAAGGTAATTATCGATAACATAGCGGCACACTGGTTTGAGGTGATTAATAAGAAAATTTAATGATCATGATAATACAAGTTGACCGAGAAAAAAGGCAATTTATTTGAAAGTAGAAAAAAAGCTAAAGATGAATTCCTCTTACCAACCTAGCACTGAGGATCATTTTAAATTTATCTTTATTTAAATTGTAGGGTTTGTGACATTTACAGCATTCTCTACCCAGTTAACAGTGTAATTTTTTCGAGTTTTTATACATATGTATATTAATATTTATTAAATGAAATAATGACATGTTATTTATTTGTGATATTCTTTCCTTATTTTGTTGACAATCTGTCCAACATTTACTCTAATTCTTTTTTTTCTAAACGACCTTCATTGTCAAACTTTCAACCCTATTTACTCTTTCGCAGATGACAGCACCATTTGTCATCCGTATTCGTTTGGCAATAGACCGAACCAGTTGGAAGTGAGTTCCAAAATGCGGAACATGAACTAATAAGTAATATTACATACACGTAAACAATGTTGCCAAAAACACGTTGATTTTGCTTATAAGTGTTTATAAACATTTAAAGAGTTAGTGAATGTAACATTTTTGTAAATTTTAAATTATCTCTGCTGGCACACACAAAATAAAACAAGTTAAATTGATAATTATATTTCTTCTTAAAATTTTAAGGTCTTTTCACTACAAAGATTATTTGCAACGCTCATATACTTTTCAATTTCTTGGACTATTTAACAGGAATGCTAAAAATGGTACAATTAAGAGAAGTTCCTGAATAATACTTTTTATATGAAAAAAAAAAATTAAATAAGCGCGGGGGAAATGTAAATTATTTTATTTTTTTGGTAAATTTACAGCATTCTCTACCCAGAGCTGATACAAAGAATACTACTGACAGACTTAACTAACTATCAAGAAAATGCATTACATTCTGGTAATATTGAATTTATCCTCTTTTTTAAATATTAAAACATCACTCCTGATTCAATTAAAAAAAATAAATAAATATTTCAATAATAAGCTTCATAAAAATACTCGATTCCAACAAGCATAGCTCTTAAAAAGTTTAATACAGGTAAGATAGTTTTTTTTCATATACAAGTAGATTTCTTTTTTATTTGGTTTAAGCTTTAGTACAATAATATATGAATAATAAACGCATATTTGAAAATTTACTTCTATGGCTTCCCACAAAAAGAAGAAAAAATATAAAAAACAATATATTAACAAATAAAAAAGTAAAAAATAAGAAGTGTTTAAAAACTTAATTTTAGTATAATTGTTGATAATATAAATTTTATGTTGCCCCCTTTAATCATAAAGAAAATTTAGGGCTATTGTGTAGGTTCCCAGGTTAAAGAAATGCTTTTTAGACTTCACGTAATGTTATTAAGAAAAAAAAAAGAATACATTCTGGTAGCAGGTTAATCTTGTTGCCACTAAGAAAAAAAAAAGAGACAAATTAAGCAAATAAATTAAATATTAAATAAAACTAACTTTTAGCGTGGGTTGTCCAGAAGATCCCATACGTGCTGCCTCCTCTTCACGCCTTTGCAACTCCTCATTCCGCTGTTGTTGCCTTTTCAATCTTTCTGGATCTTTAACACCTCTACGTTCATTTTCTATACGCCTTTTTTCAGCTGCTTCTAATTGTTGTTTTCTACGGGTTTCCTTTATATGAACGTACATTTGTATGCATATTTTTATTATTTTTTTAAACTTATTTTATATATTACCGGTGATGGCATCAAATTTGTTTCTTCTGATGATCCACCACAACATGATGTACATATTCCCATTTTTCCTTAAAGCTCTTGTATTCCAATTCGACGCAATAAACTAATTAATAATTAAATTGTTCACTGTTTTGTTTGAGTCATTGTTTTTGTTGTCTCTATTACATTTATTTGGAGAAGTTGTTTTTCACTTTTCTTATGTGACATTCTTCATCAGGCTTACCATGTCTATATGATTTTTTTTAACTAGTATTATGTCAACGTCAGAAAGATTATCTAGCAAATTGATAATTATGTTATAACAAAATATATGTATGTAATGATATCGCATTTATCAATACATTTATGGAAACCAGTAGACGCACAATATGCTTTGGATTGCTATTTTCCAAAAAATATTACAAAAATATATAAACAAAGCTAAAGTTTGAAGCACCATACATGTATGTGTGTGAATGGCGGGTACAGTTACATACGAGCCGGCCTTATATGCAACTATAATTGACGATAAGCAACGTTTATTTTAAAAATTTTAAAAATAGAATAGAACACCAACACGTAGACTCCAACGCTAAGGGATTTTTAATAGTTGGGCAATCAACCTTGCATAGCATATAAAATAATAGCCTGTATGTTTTTATCACAATCATAAGAAATTGCCGATGCTATGCTCATAGAACAACAATATGTTCTAGCTGAAAACAAATAAATATTAATTAATTAATAAAAATTATTCTTATAAAACTGTTTGCGATAAAAATTATTTCCTTTCTTAGTTAGAAAAACAATAAAGCTTAAGTTTGATACACCATACGGTTTAAGACAAAAACATCTTTTCGTATGATTTCACTGTAAAAAAAGAGCATCTGATGACAAAGAAGGGATTTTCGCCTGGCTTTAGAAATTGAAGAAGGTAATATTAAAGTTCGATACGAGTAACAGTTAAAATAGGATAATATATTTAGAGCTGTTAAATAAGAAATAGAAACAAATTATACTTTCTTGGAAGAAAGTTGCATTGGAAAGATATGTATCATATTGATGCCGATAATATCCGCTTTTAGTTGCAGATTAGAGGGTCTTACAAAATTAAAAAAAAAAAAAATTTAAAAAAAAAATAAAATCAAAACAAAATTATTTACCTGCTTAATTTATCAAATTTGTATTTTTTTAAAGTTTTTATATTATTTTTTATTCGGCCTTGTTTAGTCTTTAATAAATAAGTATTTATCTTTTTTTAGGACTTTTTTAATTAAATTTAATACTTGCAAACTTAATATTTCGCTTCTTCAGGAAAATATTAAGTTTATAAGTGTTAAATTTAATTAAAAAAGACCTATAAAAAACATAAATAATTATTTACTGTTTTTATTTTATATAATAATTATAAATACTTAACCCTTTCAATATTTTGTTGAGCACTAGGTCCTGTTTTATAAAAAAATCAATTAATCTTTTTTTTATATTATTTCTCGATATATCGCCAAAATATTGGCTGGCATCTGCAGGAAAAAGCAAAAAAGTGTATAAACAAGTTATTAAATTAATTAATTTTATATTATTTAAGTTTTTGAGCATGCAACTAAGCAATCGATTAGTAAGTAACATTTGGGATAAATAAATTAAATTGTAAAGACAATTATTAATTGATTTATACAATTATATTTACATTTCTCGCTTTATTTTCTAATTACTTTAAAATAATTGATCTGGTAGCTCTTATCGCTGTACTAAACAGATGGCATTCTTAACAATGTTAACAATCAAAACAAACAATAAAAAAATAAAAAAAAAACAAAAGAAGGAAATGGACCAAATAAAAGGTTTGTTTTGTTTGTTTTGCATTAATTTCTATTTTCGTTTGTTCTTTGTATGTTGTGTTATCGGCACGGTTTGGCGGCTAAAAATTCGGCTGACTTCCAATAAATATATATTTTTGTTGAATAAATAAAAATTATTTAAACGATTAAAAAACAATTTTAAAATTTTAGTTTAGGTAATTACCGTAATTGTGCAAAAATGTTAAATATTCCAGCTGAAGGAAAGGTAAATAAACTTTCACATTTACATGTTGCAAGTGCATTCAAGAATAAAATATCTTTTTGATTTGATAAACTTAAAGTTAACAATGCAATTTTTTGCAATTTGCTATTTCTTTTTTAGAAATTTATTTATATTAATATTAATTATATAAAAAAAAGTTTATTAGTTTTGATTAAATAATATCATTTTGTTGATTTTTGACATTGTTTTCTTTTTTTTGTTGACAATCTGTCCAACCTTCAAGTGACCTTAAAAGCAGCCAAAATTTACTAATAAAATCCCTTATATAGACACCAATTATTTTGGTAATTGAATTTAATCTTGCGTTAGTTATTTTTTTTATTTTGTTCATTGTTGTCTTTATGATTCTATTTGTAATGCGATTTTTTAAGGGCATAAAAAATGAACGGAAGATTTTACTTTCATTGGATCCAGAGTTAAATTACAATTTTAAGTTCATCCTTTAATGGCAATTTAAGGCGGCGGAATTTGTTTTGCTACTTCCCGATATCAGATAATATTATAGTCACTATATCAGCACACAATTTGCAACAAGTCATTCAAGTTATAGGCAAAGTTCGCCTTAAAGAGGAACATCAGGAACTAAGGAACTATCAAACAATATTTCTTAAAAGTCAAAAATTTGCTAACGGATTACTTCATCGTTAGAGCATCTTTTTTATATGAAAAATAATTCATTTGCACTTTAAGGCACAGTTTTGGCTCAAGAATAATGTCATAATGTAAATACGGCGTAAAATATTATTCCTTTGACATCTATGTATGGAAGGGATAAAAGGAAAACTAATTTTAAGCCATATGCTTTGGGATAAAAAACTCAAAAGGACGTAAAAGAGAACAACAATGTATATTAACTCTAGAGGCAGTCATTTAATCGGTAGCTTTTTATATCCGATTCTCCTACCATATTTCTTATTTTTCTAAACAACCTTCTTTATCAAACTTTCAACCCTATATACTCTTTCGTAGATGACAGCAACATTTGTCATTCGTATTCTTTTAGTTATATACCGAACCGGTTGGAGGTGAGTTCCAGAAGGCGAAACATGAATGATACGCTCAATCATGATCTCACTGCGATCTCCGAAAGAGGTCGTGCGAATAGAGTCCGTTTTGATACCCGTAAGACGCAACGTTGCATGCTTACGCATAGACTTGTGTTCGCAAATGGTGCCGCACCTGTTACTATGGGTGATATAGGTATTACGGAATCGAAAGTTCTTGATGTTCTTGGCATGAAAATTCAATTTGATGTTCGATGGACTAAACACATTTTTCAAGTTTCTAAAAAAGCTCTTAAGTGCCTCGGTTTACTAAAACGGTGTAAGAGATACTTCACTCCATGCGATCTTCTTACTATTTATACCACCTATATCCGTCCAAAGATGGAATACAATTCTTATATATGGGCCGGCGCCCCAAAGGCTTTTTTTGAGTTGCTCGACCGCGTACAGGAGAGGACCAAGAGGCTCATTGGGGACGGTAGGGTATCAAACTATATTCATTCTCTAGAGTATAGACGCAATATGGGATATATTTCACTGTTTAATCGTTACTACAATGGTAAGTGTGCTAACGAAATTAGGAAATTTGTTGCCGAAACTCGCACGTTTTTCCATTTGGCTAGATTTTTGCTAAGAGCGCATCTATTTGTGGTCGATTGGCCAATGATTGGCCCTACGCATTAAAGGGAACAGAACAGTTCATATGTGGAATAAACTTTCTCCAGAGGTCTTTCCTGTTACTTTCTATGTAGGAAAATTCAAATTATATGTCCACGAACACTATTCAATTTTTCCTCCTCCCATAACCCAATTTCCTAGTTCTGCTACAATGCATTGCGTGAGTGGGAGTCATCCGATGAGTACTGGGCCGAACGAAAAAAAGAAATTTTATTAAAATTCAAAATATCGATTCTGTTGGTTCAGATCATAAAGTACACAGGCATTTTTCCAAGTCGTTGATTCAGATTATAATTTCTTCTCTTAAAAGTGATAGATATTTGTGGCCTGGTTGTTTTAAAAGTTTGGCTTCTAATTATTTGGGATGAATAATGAATAAAGGAATAATGATCTAGATAACCAATCTTGATTAACAAAAAGAGAAAATACATGAACGGAAGATATCATGTCAAAGCAATAATTTAATTGTTTCACAGACTGTGACGTAGTGGGTGAAACGGTTTTTCTTGCAAAGAAATAACGAATATCATTTCATTTAGCTTTAGCGGGTCCCGTTCACTTTTCATCTACTTCATTATGATAATGGGTGGACAAATTTGAGGTTAGAAAATAAACTGTTTGTCAAATGATTAAATCTCAAGAATTGAGCTGCTACCTTTTGACGGTTACTTAGTAAAATGTTGAGAAAATTCAAGCTTACAACGGTTAACTCTTGAGCAAAGAATGTTATTTGTAAAAATTTAATATAATAATGGTGAAAATATTACTGTATTGCAGTAGTTATTCCTCGTAATCGAACACCTTTTGAGTCCGCTATGCGTAATTTAATCGCTAAATTCTGGTATTGTTGCTGATGACAGACTAAAACAATACACCCGTAGTGATGCAAATATAGCCTCTGTACAGCAAAGTGTTGAGAATAAGTTTGGAACATCAACTCGTCGAGGTTTGTAACAATTCGTCATCACTAGAGGCACTTTGCGCAACATTTTTCATAAATATCGTAATTTTCACGCTTATAAAGTGCAAGTTGTTCAAGAATTAAGTCAACTGGCCGTTGTTTGCGTCGAACGTTTGTGTTTGAAAAACTGACCGAAAACAATAAAATCATACTTAGCGACAAGGAAATCAATATTGTCGCATATCAGGCTCACAAAATTGACAAATAGTCCTGGAAAAGCCATTACAACCAAAAAAGGAGACAGTATGGTGTGGTTTGTAATCAGGCGGCATCACCGGCCGGTATTTTTTTTGAAAAACAGCAAGAAAACGGTGTCATCGTGAATTCTCTGCGCTACCAAACCATGACAAGCAAATATAAAAATGTTCTTAGACAGTATTTCTATCGGTAGTTTTTTTATAAAGGTATATAGCTACATATCGTTCAGCTCCATATCCTTAATTTCTGAACACAAGAAGTCCGTTATCATCCAGCGATAGTACACACACGATAATTGCTTGACCGACCTCATTTTCCAAGGAGTACCGCCCGATGACTCAGCCAACCCATTAACCACACCAAACAGTAATATTCTTTGCAGATATATCAATCATTTCAAAATTCTTATTTGCTCAAATTCGGTATTTTTGCTTGTTAAGCAATCTACTGAGGTGAAAGTGTATTGTTTTTCCCTGAAGATGATTTTCTTAATAAAGTCACTGTTAGCTTCTGTCTGTTCGCATGCACTTTGCGAGCGAGTTAATTCAAATCTTTATTCGAAATTGACAAAATTGGCAGTGATGTTCGTGAGATGGTCAACCGTTGTGCACGACAACGGGTCGAGGTTGATGGCTCTTCTAGTACACTATCACGAATAACAGTAATGCTTTCAACAGAACGAGCGGGGTGATGTGCACAAATGCTTTCATATTATCAACAGAGCCGGCTTAGGAAAAGTTAGGCACAATTTTTCAATTCTCTCTATTGTAAACACACTTGGTCGATTATGCTGACCAAAAACTCACTTGAAGCTTCAATAATCCCAACAACCTGCTCAATTGTTCACCTCATCATATTTAAATTTGTCAAACACTGAAACAAAATAATTAAATTGGGCAAACAACTTGACGTTGAGGCATGACTCATCCTGCATTATAGTTGAATAACTCGTTATAACACCACATAATCTCTCGATGATAAATAAAATTATTTTGTGGCCACAATTGGCTAATATTGCCATTAGTAACATTTCGTTTCAGGAAGATGTCATCGCAAGCCATGCAACCTCTCAAACATTAATTGCCTGGGAAATTTGTGGTTGCGTTTTTTTGGATTTGGTGATGATGATGCCAATTGGCTGCCTCGTTCTTGTTAATTAACGCACTGGATCATTTTCTCTAGGGCCATTTAAAAGACTGGAATTATGTGAACAATCCAGAAACAGCTGACGCTCTAAATGATGAAATTTGGCGTTGTATTGACGAGACAAACGAAAATTTTAAGAGCGCACGTCTACTAAATGTGTCCCGCATTATATCCGATTATTAGTTTCCATATTTTAACTTTACATTGGTGTAAATAAAACTGAAGTTGTCAAAAGAGCGTATGTTTTAAGGCAACTTATTTCCTAACCTCAAATTTGCCCAATACATTCTCATGCACAACATTTTCTTTATCGCCAATTACATGTTACTATCAAGATAAAAATATATGTACGTTATCGTTTTAGATAATCAAAAAAGTAGCCGTCAAATTTAATTTTTCTTTTTCCCAGATTTAAATGTTAATGTTTTGTTTGATGTTTTATTTTTATTAGCCATAAATGCCAGTTATTGAATTTTATTTTTAGTGATCAAAAAGTTAACGTACAGATAATTTTGTCCTACATACATACATACATATATACATGTGTATCTATCTTTCTTTTGTTTATTATTGGCTAATTTTAATGAGTTTTTTTTTTAATATGTAGCTCTAAATGGGTTAATTTTTACTTATTTATTACTTTAAATAATATAAATAAATATTGAAAAAACAAAACCTTAAAATAATCAAGTTTAGTCTGACTTACATTTGTACTCTGATAAGAATTCTGAATCTAATGCTCCTAGATTGTCTAGCATCAGAGGTGGGCGTGTGTTAAAATTGTTTGTGGAATATTAAACAATCTTTTGTTTTGTTGGCTTATCTTTTTTTTGTTTTATTTATTCATCATTTATTATTATACAAATTTATCTTTCAATTTCTAAAGCAAGCAAAGCTTTTATACTTGTCTGCAGGATACTAAAACTTAAAAAATAAATAAGACACTTTAATAAAAAGAAGAAATAAAGAATTAGCTATAGATTGGTACCAAAAACCAACTGCTTCAGATAGAATTATTAATTATTATTCTAAACAAAATAAAAGAATTATAATTAACACGGAGAATAATTTAATAGAGAGATTTTTAACAATTAGTGACAAAGAATTCCATAGAAAGGACAAAGAAAATATTAGAAATATTTTAACTGAGAACAATTTTCTAATACGATTAACTAATAGGTTAATTAATCAATTTAATAATAGGAGGAAAAGAGTTATAAGTAGTGGAACGGAACCGAAAATATATAAATCGATAACTTATATACCAGTCTTGTCTGAAAGAATAGAGAATTCAAAAATTTATGATACAAATAAATACAAAATGGCATATAAGAATACAAACACATTAAATAGGTTGTTTAGTAAAACTAAGGATAAAATTCAAAAATTAAATATGTCCAATGTAGTGTACAAAATTCCTTGTAACGGTAATGATAAGGAGGATTGTAATAAGGTTTATGTAGGCACAACAAAAAATAAATTGAAAACTAGAATCGCAGGACATAGGTCAGACCAGAAATACAGGAATAATATTAGTTTACAAAAAACAGCATTATCTTCGCATTGCTCTAAAGTTAATCACTATCCTAATTTTTGAAAATGTTTCAATTTTAAATTTAGAAAATAATTATAAACGTCGTTAAATGTTAGAAATGTTACAAATAATTAAATTACTATTAACCAAAAGAATAAATTTTAAAGCAGATACGGAGAATGTTGCACAAAATTATAGACTTTTAGTGCATAAAATTATAAAACAAAACTCTGTTCTGCATAATTTTTTTTATTTTTTTTTATCTATTTACAAATTTATTATAATTAAAATTACAACAAATCAAAAGCTAAGAGCACTAGCTACGATGGCTATCGGCTTCTTATTTCATGTGTGTACACACATGTATATTTAAAAATTTGATGGTTAAATTTTCAAAATTTAAATTTTGTCGTGCAAAGAAGTTTTTTTTAAGAATTTTAAGATTTTTGAATATTGTTACTAGTTGGCGTTTTTAGCAAGTCAAGGATGCTAGTCGATTTAAAAACCGATACGCGTGCGTTTACGAGAGCCGGACAGTCTGCCAAGATATGGAAAACTGTCAATGGTTGAGAGGCACAGAAAGTGCATGTTGGTTGTACCGATCTGTCCAACAAATATTGATGAGTGAGACGTGTGTGTGTGTTAGACGTAGCCTTGTCATGTATCTATTTTGTAAACAGTTGGTTGAAGATGGCAGAATTAACGGCTGTTTTGTGGGGTTGAAGATCTTATAGGGGTGGCTGTATTTGTTCCATTTGTGTTCTAAGGATATATTGTATTTTATGGTAGCACATCTTGTCAGAAATTTCCTGGATTTTGGAATAAAAAGGAAAAAAAGGTATGTTGGTTGCTGAATTACTGTTTTGGCAGCTAGGTCTGCTGCCTCGTTGCCTATGATGCCAATGTGGCTGGGAATCCATAGCAGTCTAATATTGTTACCCATTTTTATTATAAGTTGTTGTATGGAGATAATTAATTCGTTCTTATTGTTCTGATTTAATGCAGCATCAAATACGGAACGACTGTCTGTGCAGATTATATACTTTCCATGTGAGATTTGGCAGAGCTGTAGGGATTCAATTATTGCCACGGCTTCAGCTTCAAATATAGTAGTACTTTGCGGCAATAGGCCTATTTTCAGCGTACTTCCTGTTTCGTCAGGTATAGCAAATCCGACGTGTTTTGTGGCCTGCATAATATTAATAATTAATACTTTAATTTTTTGTAACGTTTGGTCAATAAATTTATGTTTTTAGAATTTATGTGTAAAATACTATTGTTTTGTAAATTTGTTATGTATTTTCAAAATTGTTTTTCATTTAAAAATTTTTTAATATTGAAAATTTGTTTGCATGTATGTAAAACAAAAAATTTTTCCAATTTGTCTTTTTTTATTGTTTTTGTTTTTTTGAAACATTTTTTGATTATTTTCAATTTGTTTGTTCATTATTATTTTTGTTTTTCCTGATGATGCCAACCAACGGTGTGGCGAAATATCGAAAAAATAATAAAAAATAAAAGTTTTTAAAAATTTTTTATTAAATAGTGACCTAGTGCTTTATAATTAACTTCTAAAAAATATTAAGAAGATCAAAAAACTATAACTATTATATAAATAAGTTTGATTATTATTTTCAGTTTTATTCGACCTTTTTTTTTTAATTTCTATTAAAATTTAATCTTTTTACACGGTCCTTTAAATTATAGCGATTTATTTTTCTTTTTTTCTCTCAATATTTCGCTTTCCTTTGGAAAGCTTCTTCAGGAAATTATTTTTTTATATTTTCAATATTTTCAATATAAAAAAATAATTTCCTGAAGAAGCTTTCCAAAGGAAAGCGAAATATTGAGAGAAAAAAAGAAAAATAAATCGCTATAATTTAAAGGACCGTGTAAAAAGATTAAAATTTAATAGAAATTAATAAATAAGTTTTGTTTATAACTAGTTATTTAATACTAAGTTCACACTTGTGTTTTTGAACGCGTTTAAGCAAAATGTTTTAAAATTTAAATACAGCCGTTCACACTATAATTGAAATGTTTAAGACTGACGTTTTATCTACTTTTTTTTACCATAAAAATGATTTTTTGTAGTGAAAGCAGCCGTTTTAGTTGGGAATCAAACCCAAACCGCAGACTGATTAGCTAAGTACACTACCTACTAGCCTATAGGGGCAAAAACGCACTTAGCACATCCCAAAATTAAATGAAATTCAGAGTTGTATTTGGAATTTACGTGTTTAACGACGTGCTTAAATCTAATAGCCTGTTTCCACGACAATTTGAATCTCCTGTTTCGCTCTCTGAAGCAAGTTTATGAATCATGAACCATTTATAAAATTAAAATTAATTAACACACCCACAAAACCAATTATATTTTTTAAGTTTTACTTTTAACTTTGTTTTGTTTGTAATTTTTCCTTGTTTACAAAAATGTTTAATTTTGACAACTAGTGCAGATAAATTTACGATAAAAATTAGAGAAGAGAGGATTTTTCCTTGATTCGCAGCTAGATTCAATATGAATCTACCAGCTTTTGTATGGCGAAGCAGGTTGATTCGCTTATGATTGGGGTGTGAAGCAAGAATAGAGAGCGAAGCTGGTGGCGTGGAAACAAGCTATAAAACAACTCATTTGAGATGTTTAACAAAACACGTCAATGTATGGTGAAACATCTCAAAATCGACGTGTTTAATGCTTAAACACGATTGAGATGTTAAACACGCTAGGTGTGAACATAGTATAAAATTATACTTCACAGTCTTGGTAGTAATAAGTTTTGAATTATTGTGAGCCTATCCTTTATTAGCTTATTCCCTTTGTTTTCGTGCGCTATGCTGATTATTTCAGTCGGTATTTTGTTCCAAATCGTTGGCAATGTTACGGGAAGCGAACTTCTTTCATACTCGTTTGTGAATCGTTCCACTTTAAATCTTCCTTGAGCTTGTCTCCGCGTGTTATGAGTATGTTCTATCTGCTATCATTGTGGAATTCTTTCGCCAAGGTTGCATAATAGATATTCTACACGCTAAGAACCTGATGGTATCTCGCAAGTCTTGTCAAGGTTCGGTTGTAAAGATTCTTAAGGCTTCTGTTTGATTCATTGTCCGTCCGTTGCTCGCTGATGGTTGTTGCCAAAGTTGTCTATCATGCTGATTGCGTAGTTGCAATTTTCCGTTATGCTGCATATGTTCGTGTTCATGTTAATGTTATAATCATGATTATTATTGTTTCTAGTTTCGGATTGTTTTTTTTTTTTTTTTTTTTTTTTTTTTGTAAAATTTATAGTATTCGGTCTTGCGTTTTTTGGAGAGTGCTGCTGTTTTTTGCACTACCCCAAGCCGTAACTCCGTGCCGGATATACGATTCCACAAATGCAAAGTATGCCTGACGCAGAACTTCATACGTGGATCAGTTGTTTATTTTATCTACGATTTTACTAGCGCTAACATACATTTTAGAAAACCACCACCTAAAGCTTAGGTGGATTTAAACGTTTTACACGGGTTATTCCGCATTTTTGATGATCGGTCGTTTGTAGCTTCTTAAATAAGGAAACCTTAATACAAAGAATTAAAAAGAATACAAAGGCGAATTGAAATGTTATCATAGCTTTTTCGCTTCGCTTAGTGACACTAGGCTTATCTCGACCGCAAATATCGTTAAAAACAGTCAAAGGACTTGAAATAGTTATTTCTACTGTCGACCATAACCTCAACCGTTTGATCACTTTAAGAAAGTTTCTATCGAAATTTCAGTACAGTACAAAGAAGTACATGAAACACGGGTCAAGTACATTTCTGTTACGAAAGTAGATTAAATGTTGATATGTGCGTATATTGTCCGAAGGGTTTTGTTCACAAACCAAATTTGATGCGGGTTGACGTAAAATCATACTCAAATAGATTTTATGTCTTTATTTAAATGAAACACAAATTATCTTCAAGTTTGTTTGGCGATTTTGAGATTTGGGGAGTGGACTTAAGTAAAGCTTAATTCTGAGTATATAATGTGCTGCCGAGAGCTGCTTTTTTTATATAGAGTGTTTTTTTTTGGCGTGCATTATCGAAAGATAATCTTCTGGCAATATAATTTAAATATGACTTCTGGCATATGATCGAGACATAGTCTAATTTGGAGGTTAACTTTTGATGATTTTTTCTAATATATCAGGCTTATCGGCACAGTCTAGCAGCTTTAGATTAACCCACAAAAAATAGTCTAACGACGTCAAATCGCACGATCTTGAAAATCCATTAATTGGTTCGAAATGTGAAATTATGTTACCAAACTTCTTTTTTAATAAATCACGAGCTGTGTGACAGGTTAAGCAGCACCTGCATATGATGATTGTGAACAAAAGAGTCAGTAATCATGGCTCTATAGAGATCACCATTAACTATAACATTCTGATCAGTATCATTTTGAAAGAACTACGGACGCACCAATAATTCCTCCACCAGCTCATAAAGCACAAAAAAACAATCAGGTTTTTTCAACAATGTTTCAACAAATACTTCAGGATTAACATCACTCCAAGTACAGCAGTTAACGTATCCATTCAAATAAAACTGAGCTTGATAGCTAAAAAAAAAATTCGCTTATACAGGATGTTTAGTTTTGCCGCCATTTTGATAAACATTAGATTTGACAGTTCATATTTGGCAGTCATGAAGTAGACATGCGGCAAATTTATTAAGGCAGAATATTTGATAAACCAACGTGTTTTAATCGTTAAAACATTTTATCAAAATCAATCATCAATTATTGTGACGATGAGAAAGTTAAGTGAAATTTTTGGGAGAAACAACGTGCCAACAAAGCGCGCTATTTATCGTATAGTGAATAATTTCGAAGAGAGAGGATCTGTAGGCCGAAGCATGAACCACAACGTACAGCAAGATCGGCTGGACACATTGCTGCTGCTCGAGAAAGTGTTCAAAACAATCCATTAGCGTTAATTCGATACGTGCTCAGGAGCTTGGTCTTCAAAGAACAACTTTAGCCACAATTTTGCACAAGGATTTCTATTTATTTCCATATAAGATTAAAATGACACAAGAGCATCTTCCACAAGACCAACGGCGGTGCCATACGTATGTCAATAGGATGTTACAGCTCGCCCATGACAACCCCGATTTTCATGCAAAAATCATTTGAATGATTATGTGAATAAACAGAATAGTCGGTTCTGGGGAATGGGAAACTATCAAATTATTCAACAGTCACCTTTGCATCCATTAAAAGTGACAGTCTGGTATGCAATTTGGTCAGGAGGATTCATTGGAACTTACTTCTTTGAAAATGAAAACGGCGTAACGGTAGCTGTGAATGGGAAGCGATTTCGTGATATGATTGAAAACTTTTTAACACCACAACTGTATGGTTTGGGCTTGATTAACATGTGGTATCAACATGACGATGCCACATTGCATACAGCCAGGATTACAATGAAATTACTGGGAAACCACTTTCCACAACAAGTTATTGCAAGAAATCGTGATATTGATTGGGCTCCACGGTCGCCTGATTTGACTGCTCCGGACTTCTTTTTTTGGGGATATCTGAAAGGCAAGGTTTATGCAAACAAATCAGAAACGCTTGAGCAACTGAAACAAGATATTCGTGATGAAATTAATGAAATGTCGCGTGAAATGTGTTAGAATGCAATGAAAAATGTGCTCAAAAGTGTTAGCATTTGTGAGGCTAAAGAGGCGGACATTTATCTGATATTGCACTCCATACATAAACATTTCCAGATCCATTCTCTTTCATAATTCAATAAAAAAAAATAGTATACCTTCCCGGCGGACACCCTTTAAAATTGGAATCGGGTATTTCGAACAGAACCATGATTTTTTAAATAAATTTGCACAATTTGGTAGCGTTGTTCATCCGTCGGTCTGTTCATGCTGAAATGCCATACTAAACTAAACGTAAATGACTTGACAGTTGACAAAATGGCCGCCTGTTAAAATCGAGATCGGGTATTTCGAACACAACCATGAATCTCAAAATAAAGGTTTATAATTTCGAAACGTTGTTCAGGCGATCGGTCCATTCTTGGTGAAATGCCATACCAAACTAAAGGCCGGGGCATATAGAATCCGTCATGCGTTGTACTTTGACGTATTCAACTGAAGTCAAAGTAACGACGGATTAGGTTGACACAATGAGTACTTTGTTGACGGATAAGAAATCAGCTGTTTTTTTGTTTTTCTTATTTTATATTTTTTTGCAGCAAAGTTTTATTAAAGTGCACATTTTAAATGGAGTTAGACGACATCTTAGACTTTCTATTAATGGTAATTTGTACTATTTATTCCATTATTTATTTATTATTGTTATTATGATTTATAATTTGTTTTAAAAATATTTTACTACGATAGAGAGAAAAAAAAAATAAAAACAAGAAGAAGAAGCGAATGAAAAATGTCAAAGTACTCAACGTACGTTAAAAGTTGGCCAACTTTTGTATCTTGCGTTGACGGAGACGTATTGATTGTGACAACGCTGATAAGAAAACGTGTATTTAAACTTACTTGTCAGTTGAAAAATACAACGTATGACGGATGGCGTGCCTCAGTCTTAAACATAAATTACTTGACAGCTGACAAAAGGGCGGCCATTTAAAAAAGTGTTGTCAACTTAAAGCTAAAAAACACTTAAAAACACCCTTAACTTACTGGCAACCTGTGCAATCTTTCATCTAACCACAGTGGGCGCTAGTTTGTCAACTGCCGAAAATTTTCCATTTTTTTCTGTTAACAGAGAGATTGTCTTAAAACAATCTCTCATGATGACTATAATTTTTTTCTTTTTTATTTTTTAATTTTACTGATAAGGAATTGTTTATTTAAAATTTTTTTAAACTACTTGTCGTTGTGTTTTGTTGTTGTGAGTTCTTAAATCAATTGTTTATGCTCTTATATAAATATATTCTTTAAATATCTTAAAAAATTTTAAGACGATTAGACGTTTGTTAAAATGATGATTGAAAATAGTAGTTGAGTAGTTAACTGAAATTGCGGCAACAAATTTTTGCTCTTCTCTTGTCAAAACAGCTGTGTAAAGTAATGAAATGTTTGTTTAGCAACCAGTAAGTCCCAATTTACATTGGACGAATTTTGTCGCTGCAATTCTTAGTTTGTTGTTGTAAAAAATGTGTGTAAAGAGGATAGGGGAAGAGAAGCACTCTAAGATCCATAAACATGATTTTCCTCTGAGGCCTATTTGCTCTTGCATTAATTCTCCGGCCTACGGACTGTGCAAGTATATAACGAATATTCTTAAGGTGATAACAGGACAGTCAATATATAATGTTAGATATTCATTGGAATTTAAATATAAAGCCAAGGGAATAAATATACAGGATAATGATAGATTGTTTTCATTTTATGTAGTTTCACTTTTTCCAAGTATTCCTGTAGGTTTAGCTTTGAGAATTATAGAGGAAAAATGGCAGATAAATAAAACAAAATACGAATATTGAGAAGGAATTATTTTAACGTATTCTTAAGTTTTGCATTGAAGACAACAGGTATTTTCAATTTGATAATAGGATATATCAACAGAAAGAGGGCCGCCCTATGGGCTCTCCGGCATCTTCAATTATAGCTGATATTGTGATGGAGGAATTACTAAATACATGTATTAGTAAAATGCATATTAAACCAAGGATTATCACAAAATATGTAGATGATTTATTTTGTATAACATCAGAAGATGCAGTGGATGATATTTTGTCAGAATTGAATAGTTTTTATCCGGATATTAAATTTACGATTGAAAGAGAGTTAGAATCTAAAATTCCATATTTAGATATATTGATAATAAGAAAGAGAAATAAGTTAGTATTTGATTGGTATAAGAAACCAACATCTTCAGGAAGAATTATTAATTTTTATTCCAAACATCCGAGAAAAATTATAATAAACACGGCAAAAAATATGATAGACAGAATATTGACTATAAGCGATAGAGAATTTCAGTTGAAGAATAAGGACACAATAAGAAATATACTTCATGACAATGATTTTCCAGTAGAATTAACTAACCGATTAATTAGACAATATGATAATCATAGGCATAATTTAGGAAATACTATGACAAAACCAAGAATTTATAAATCATTAACTTATGTTCCTGGAATATCAGATAGATTAAGAAAGTCTAAAATATATGACACTGATAGATATAAAATTGAATATTTTGGAAAAAACTGGCAGAAAGCTAATAGGTCTGTAAGAAGTTAAACCGCTTTCTGGCTTACTGTGTTTTTGAACCATTATTATTTCAGCACATTTCCACTGAATCGGAAAATGTGATAGCCTGATTACGGCATTAAATAATAAGGTTAGGAACATAACACATTTTTTAGGCAGAGTCCTTACAACGTTTGGTCCAATTTTATCATAACCTGGTGACTTTGAATTGTTGAGTTTACAAATTTCTCTCTCAACTTCAGCTGACGAGAAACTCTTGATGGGAAAGTCCATTGGACATGGTATATCCAAGAAGTTTAGAATTTGGCCTTCCTCAACTGTAAATGTTGATGAGCATGTTTGAAATGTATGCTCTAAATACTTTGAAAACGCTTCAGCTTTAGTTTTACTGGTTCTGCACCAGCTACCATTTTGATCTTTTATGGGGAAGTTTCTGGATACTGGTTTTTTCAGATATTTTGTTGCTTTCCATAAACTATATTCACTATTAGTTGTAACCCCTAGACTTCTTAAGTAGTTCGACAGCTGTTCATTTTGAGTTTGCGCAATACGTCTTCTCAGGTGATTTGTAGCGTAATTGTAATTAGTTTTATCTAATGGGTGTCTGCTTTGCTGAAGAAAGTCTAAAATATGTGACACTGATAGATATAAAATTGCACACAAAACACATTAAATAAATTATTTAGCAGTGTAAAGGATAAGATAGGAAGAATGGAAATATCTGATGTAGTATACAGGATACCATGTGGAAGAAATGATTAGGTGAACTGTGACAAAGTTTATATTGGGACAACAAATAATAAACTTAAAACAAGATTAGCTGGTCATAGATGTGACCAAAAATATAGGAATATTTCAACACAGAAGACATCCTTATATTCACATTGTAAGAAATATAATCATTATCCAAAGTTTGATGAAACATCAGTATTAGATATAGAAAAAAACTGCAAGAGATGTTATATGTTAGAAATCTTAGAAATTGTTAATGTACCAAATGTAAGGAGAATAAATTTCAAAACAGACACAGACAATTTAGCGCAGAATTATAGGTACTTAATACAAAAGTCACATAATTTGTTATAATTATTTCATAAGAAAAAAATTGTTATTTAATTTCCGTTTCCTTGTTTTTGTATGTTTAAATATTTGAAAATTTAATTTTTGTCAAATGTTTTTCAAAAATTTTTTCTTTTCAAATTGTTACAATTTTTGTTTTTGAAAAATATAAAAAATAATTTCCTGAAGAAGCTTTCCACAGGAAAGCGAAATATCGAGAAAAAAAAAATAAATCGTTATAATTTAAAGGACCGTTTAAAAGATTAAGATTAATATTTAATGAAAATATTAATTTTTAAAAATTTTTTGTATCATGGTAAAAAGACTTTATGCTCATTTCTTTAATCATAACTAGGTTGATGCCATCAATTCCCAGGGATTTCGAGTTTTTCTTAATAAAATTTTGCGGTGAAATATGTATTGTATGCACTACGTGATTTGATTTACATCTGCGCCTGGCTATGGAGCCTTAATCAGATGGTGATCGAACCACTATGCGTAAATAGGAACGTCATGCTCGTCCTAGGAAGCCGAAGACTAAGTCTAGCAACTGGTGTTTCCTAGTTGCAACTTTAATGATTCCAGAGCAGGGCTGCTAATCATTACTCCTTGCTGAAGAGTTGGAGACTATCCAACTCCTGTCCAGAACACATGTCTAGCATGCTCACATTTCACCAGGTAGGTGTTATTTAAGGTGAAATGAACCCGGCCACCATATAAAAACTGACCTGTCTGTTATGGGGCCGCGAAACCACAATCACCACGATACTCCCATTTAGGGGCCAACCTCAATAATCAGCCAGAGAACAGGTAAATGTCTAAAGAGACAAATAACGGAACTCTGGGGCTTACTGATTCTCGTGGAAATAACGTGGAGCTTCCAGTTGTACTCCTGCTGACTTCAGGGAACTGGGCTCCCTTTTTCCCCCAGTTGCACAGGTTTAAATAGTTACTCTCCACAAAGACCATAAATGTGCCCCCGGGGGGTGTATTGTATGCACTTTAGACATTCAAAGTATTTTTCCACTTTAGTATCCTTTAGTAGTCAAACTGAGTCTAGAGTTTTAATTACAAGTACAGCGTGTCCGCCATTTGTTTATAGTTTTTGAAATAAAAGAGAATGGATCCTATATTTAATGTCAGTAATTATGTATGGAATACAATATCAGATAAATGTCCGCCTCCGTTAGCCTCACAAATACGAGCCCTTTTGTACACATTTTTCATTACATTCTCACACAATTCACGCGGTATTTCATTAATTTCATCACGAATATATTGTTTGAGTTGCTCAAGCGCTTCTGGTTGGTTTGCTTAAACCTTGCTTTTCAGATATCGCCACAAAAAGATGTGCGAAGCAGTCAAATCAGGCAACCGTGGAGGCCAATCATTATCACCATTTCTTAAAATAACTTGTTGTGGAAAGAGGTCTCGCAGTAATTCCATTGTAATCCTGGCTGTATGCAATGTGGCATCGTCTTGTTGATACCACATGTTTATTAAGCCCAAAGCATTCAGTTGTGTCGTTAAAAAGTTTTCAATCATATCACGATAGCGCTCTTCATTCACAGTTACCGTTACGCCGTTTTCATTTTCAAAGAAGTAAGGTCCAGCGATTTCTCCTGACCAAATTGTTTATTCACATATCTATTCAAATGAAAATGTGCCTGCCTCGTCACACATTATGATTTTTTCATGAAAATCGGAATTGTCATGGTAGAGCTGTAGCATCCTGTTGGCGTAAGTAAATGGTCTAGTGGAAGAAGCTCTTGAGTCAACTAAATCGTACATGGAAACAAATGCAAATCTTTGTGCGATTCCCGAATGAGGTTGTGCGAATAGAATCGCTTTTAATGGCCGTAAGACACAATGATGCATACTTACGCATTAATCTGTGTTCGGAAGTAGTGCTGCACCTGTTACTAAGGGTGATATAGGTATTACGGAATCGGGAGCTCTTGATGTTCTTGGCATGAAAATTTAGTGTGATGTGCGATGGACTAGACACATTTTTCAGGTATCTAAAGAAGCCTTCAAGTGCCTCGGTTTTTTAAAACGGTCTCAGAGATACTTTTCTTCATCCGGTCTCCGTATATTTATACCATGTATATCCATCCAACGATGGAATACAAATCAATGTCTATTTTGGAGTTGCCCGACCGTGTACAGGAGAAAGCCAAGAGGCTCATTGAGGACGGTATGGTATATAACTCTATCGTTTCTCTAAAGCATCGACGCAATGTGGGATATATTTCACTGTTTTATCGTTACTATAATGGTAAGTGCTCTAAATTAGGGAAACGCGAAACTCGTATATTTTTGCGTTTAACTCGATTTTCGTTGAGAGCGCATCCATTTGTGGACGGTTGGCCAGTGAATCGCACTATGCATTACAGGGAAAATTAGTTGTTTGGCAGAACACTTCGTATGTGGAATAAACTCCCTCCAGAGGTCTTTCCATGTAAGAAAATTCAAATCGAATGTCCACAAACACTACTCCCTCTTTCCTCTTCCCCATAACCGAATTTACTATTTCTGGCACAATACATTGCATGAGTAGCGTTGTTCTTTAAAAGTTGTTCTTTAAAAACCAAGCTCCTGAGCACGGCATTGATTTGAGGTTGATGGATTGTTTTGAACACTTTCTTGAGGAGCAGTAAGGTTTTCAGTCAATCTTGCAGTATGTTGTGGTCCACACTTGGATTTAAATCCTACAGACCCTCTTTTTCTTCGAAATCATTCATTACACGATAAATAGTGCGTTTTGTTGGCACATTATTTCTCCCAAAAATTTCACGTAACTTTCTCATCGTTACAGTAATCGATGATTGATTTTGATAAAATTTTTTAACGATTAAAACATGTTGATTTATCGAATATTTTTCCATAATAAATTTGCCACGACTGCCAAATATGAACTGTCCAGACTAACGTTAACCGAAATGGCGACAAAACAAAGTAGTATACCTTCCCGGCGGACACCCGTTATAACTACACAAAATTAAGCAAATTTGTATAAATTTTTTACACCAGACTTATGCCGAATTTTTTTTTTTCGCATAAAAATCAAATGATTCTTTTAAATTGAAATTATTATCTCAAAAAGTTAATTGTGTACTAAACTCACATTATCAGCATATTTAACAATGTGTACTAAGATAACAAGCAACAATACCACCAGCAACACAAAATTCAACAACACTAAAAAATAACAATGACACACAAACAAACAAAAAAAAAGAAGAAAATAAAAACAAATACTATTTTATCGTCGTTATGTCGTCGCGACTATAAACTCTTAATGACTTTTAATTGACAGTATTTGATAAGAGCTTCATCAGAAGCATTGTAAAGCATTATTTTATTTTCAATAACTTTTTTGTTTAATATTATTTTAACCTTTGAATAGAATAGTAACTGCACAGTATCGCTTAGATCAGTCAGTCTATCGTATCGTGTCAACATTTTAAGGCGGGTTTCTTTCTGCACTTGATTTAATAGTGTTTTGTATTAAATTAAAACGTTTCTGCTTTGAATATTAACGAGATACTTTGTTTAATTATTAATTTAATTATTAATTTAAATCCATAATTTATTTTTTTTTTGTTATTTAAATGTTGGCAAAAATTGTGTTGTGTCCATCCCATAGTGTCATTTAAAAAAATAAATCATATTGCAGACATTAATGTGATTTTCAAATAAAAATAAGAAAAAAGTAAATAAAAAATTTCCTAATAAAAATAATTAAATTAAGCACAGGAATCAACGTTTAAACATTTAATTTAAGTGCTTTTTAGTGTTTTACTTAAATGTTAAAAAATAAATAAATTATTTAAATAAAATATTTAATTTTGAATTTTGTGGATTTGAATTTAATTGTAAAGAAATTTCTTGACACAACCTTGTAAAATGAGCCGTCCCATTGACATACTATTAGGTCGCGTAAGTCTAAACACTATTTTTATTTGTTTTTGTTTGTTTTCTTTGTTTATTTATTATTAAATATTTTTTTTTTAACCTTAAAGTGTGAAGAAAAAACATAAAAAATATATTTATGAACGCCATTAGTTTTATGTATTTAAAAAATAATATTCTGCAACTTCTTAATAAATAAACACAACATAAAAAATAATAATTGTTTTTCTTTTGTTTATTGAAGATGTTGATTTAAGTTTCGGCAAAATAGTATTTTCGCTTCTGACCAAAATTTTCAAAAAGAAACAATTTTTTCATAGCATACTTTGAGGCTATTTCCTTTCATTAAGCCCTCATCATTCATCATGATTGTCTGCAAAGCCAAATATCATTATTAAGGATCAGCTTGGTGAAAATAACACGATTAAGTGAGAATGCAATCGTTTACAGTTAGGCTAGATGAGATTCAGCAGACAGTGGGCTGTGTTTCGACAGCTCACTTGCATTAATTTACTGATCCTTTTGCGTTACCTGCGAAGTAGAGTGTGATTTCTTTTACATCCGCGCCTGGCTATGTAGCCTTAATCAGATGGTGGACAAACCACTATACATAATTTGGAACGTCATGCTCGTCCTAGATAGCCGAAGGCATAATTCTAAGCAACAGAACCACCTAGTTGCAACTTTAATGATTCCAGGACAGGGCTGCAAACCATCACACCTTGCTAAAGAGTTGGAGACTTTCCTACTCCTGTCCAGAACACATGTCAAGCATGTTCAATGGACTGGATCATTAACTTTGCGTGTCATTATCAGTGAGATGATCCTGGCCACCATAATAACTATTATATTATATGTTATGGGGCCGCAAAACCACAACCACCACCATACTCCCATATAGGGGCCATCCTCAATGATCAGTCAGAGAACTTTTATAAGTCTAAAGAGACAAATAATGAACTCTGCGGGTTCACTGATCCCCGTGGAAACAAAGTGGAGCTTCCAGTTGTCTCCCTGTCTGACTTCAGGGGACTGGGCTCCCTTTTTCCCCAGTTGCACTGAGTCTAGATAGTGCAATATTCTATAAAGGCCATATTTATATGCCCCTGGGGGGACCTGCGAAGTAGAAAAAAGAAAAAAGGAAGAGAAGAAAAAATATAAAAAATAAAGTGGAGATTAAGCAAAGAAACAATTGCGTGATATGATTTACGTCGCTACCTAGTGTGTGTATGCCATAACTCGACGGTGGTCAAACCACTTGAGCGATATGATGAACAGGTTATTCCTAATTGCAATTTCGGAGTTTTGGAAGCAGGGTCGCAAACCACCATGTCTTGCTAAAGAGCCGGAGACTATCTAACTTCTGGTCCAGAACACGACAAGCAGGCTCACTGAATCCGGATTATTCACCCATTGTTCGCAGTAAAGGCAACATAATCCTGGCCCCTTAATCAAATTCATGGGGACCAGCCTACCTCAATAATCAGACAGAGAACAGCTAAAAGGCTAAAGAGATAAATAGCTGAACTCTGGGGCTTACTGATTCCCGTGGAAATAACGTGGAGCTTCCAGTTGACTCCCTGCTAGCCTTCAGGGGACTGGGCTCCCTTATTCCCCCGTTGACACATGTCTAGATGGTTGAGTAATCCATAAAGACGGATAAATGTGTCCTTGGGGAGGAGAGAAACAATTGCAAGTGGAGAAATAAAACGGAGTAGAATGTGGGCACAATACATGCACAAGAATATGCTGCCAAATAAAGTCCCCTACCAAATCCTTGTGCAAAATTGTGGCCAAAGTTGTTCTTTGAAGACCAAACTCCTGAACACAGCCCCAAATTGAAGTTGATGGATTATTTGAAACACTTTCTAGAGCATCAGTAATGTTTTTATTTTTTGTGGTCCATGCTTGGGCATATCACCTACAGACTCTCTTTCTTCGAAATCATTCACTACACGATAAATAGTAAGTTTTCTTGGCACGTTGTTTCTCCCAAAAATATCGTGTAACTTTCTTATCGTCACAGTAATCGATAATTGATTTTGATAAAATGTTTAAAACACGTGTGTTTATCGACGTGCCGACTTCACGTCTGCCAAATATGAACTGTCAAGACTAATGTTTACCAAAATGGCGGCAAAACCGGCGGACAACCTGTACTTCTAAAGATTCACTTTGCTATCTGAAAGGATCTGAGTCAAAATATAATTTTTTAATAAAAATTGCAAACGCTTTCTTGCCTTTGGTGAAGGGCATTGAAAAATAAATATCACGTAACATGGAATAAATAAAATTGCGTTGCATTGCCTGTTTCTGTTTGTTCTGTATTTTATTAGTCAAGATTAAAAGTATTGCATATGATATCAGTGATCATTTTATTACATCAGCTTTTAATTGTGATATTGTGCATTAATTTTAATTATAAATTGTGATTCCATAAAAATAAATTATAAATAAAATTTTATTTTCACCGATAATTTAGCTGATTGTAATTTTACCATAAAAATTATTTTTTTTTTTAATGTCAGCTATTTACTTTCAATCATTGTCCAAAACTTTCTTAAATATCATGTGCCATCGCCCAAATTAAATGTCGAATAATGTGTGACAAAAAAGTATTTTCACAAATTATTTCTCCGTTTGTATACAAAAAGGAAAAGAATTTAATTTTTTGATATTTTGCTATATTTTTCTTTTTTCTAGTGATTCGCTATAACGAAAATTAGAAACGTAAGAAATCGTGGTAAAAGTTTGGACTTGTATTAACTATATCGGATCACTTGATTAGGGGAATTACTAACGACTACCGGTATTACGTTTCAGCGAAATATTCCATTTACTAAAATGCGAAAAACCAACAGGTTCAAACAAATAATAATATACAATTAAAAAGTTATTTATTGTCTATAATATATAGGGTGATTTTTATAGAGGTATAGAATTTTAAAATGGACTAAAGCAAATATGATTTTCTTTTTTTAATTAACATAAAATTTATTTTATTTGAAAGAAAATCCTCCGGCATTATAATTTAAATTTGATTTCTGGCAGATGACCGTCACGACTGGCCTGGACGTAGTCTAATTTGCAAGTCCCAGGCTAATTCATATAGGGTCACAAAAATTATTTTAGTATAAATAACCTTATTAGATCGTTACTAAATTTACTCATTTTTGTTTTACTAAATTCATTGAAGGAAAGTTGCAATTATTAGTTTTTAAAAAATTAGTGGTGGTTACATATCTAGATCTTGTGGGGGACAAAATAGTACCATATGCAAATTGTACTTATAACTGCCAACTTTATTTTATTTTTCTTGATAAAGTCTTTTGCTGTTTTCATATTACTCCTACATAAATTGAGTGTTTTTAATAGAGGTATATAAATTTCAGTTGACAACACTTTTAACTGTCGACCATTTTAAGCCGTCAAGTGATTTTTGTTTCTTTTGACATTTCAATATGAATAGACTGATGCCTGAACACCGCTTCCAAGTTGTGTAAATTGGCTGGAACATAATCTAATCTGGAGTTTCAATATTTAATCATTTTGTTCTATGTTTGTGGTCTTGTTGTCCTCCAAGTGGTCAAACGTTTAGGGCTTATCGGCTTAGTCGAGCGACTTTACATATCCCCACAAAAAACGGTCTAGTGGCACTAAATTGCATGATCTATGCAGTTGCCATCCTTTTTTTGGGTTGGTGCTGGGTGTTTTTTTATAGAGGTATAGAACTTTAAAATGGAATGAAACATAGATGAATTATTTTTTTTTTTTTTAAATTGACATGAAATTTACTTTATTCGAAAGATGAGTCTCTGGCATTAAAAATTTAAGTATGACTAATCGCGCCATGGCCGGCTGGAACGTAGTATAATCTGGAGGCGGAATTTTCGATGACCTTTTTGCCAAAATTTGTATTCACATCACGGCGAATGATATCCTTTAAGTGGTCAATCATTTAGGAGTTATCGGCATAGACAAGCGACGATATTGGAGGCCAATTCACGGATCCGAAACGTAAAACTATATAGATATTAAACCATACGCTGCATCATCTTCTTCAAACCACATTCCCCCCGGGGGCACATGATAGTCTTTTTGGAACCTACTATCCCATTTAGACTGGTGTCTTGCGGGGTAAAAGGGAGCCCAGGCCCCTTAAAGGCTAGTAGAAGTCACCTGGACAATCCACTATATTTCCACGGGAATCAGTGACCCGCAGAGTTCCGTTATTTGTCTCTAGACATTTAACTGTTTTCTGGCTGATTATTGAGGTTGGCCCCTATATGGGAGTATCGAGGTGGTTGTGGTTTCGAGACCCTCGTGGGAGTTTGTGGGTCGGATCATTCACAATGAACACAATGAATCGTTCAGGTCCAGTGTGTTCTTAATTATATTAAGCTTCATGCGTTCTGGACCAGGAGTTGGAAAGTCTCCAACTCTTTAGCAAGGAGTGAAGGCTGCGGCCTACGTCGGGCTTTCGAAATTGCTACTAGGAGTAACCGGAGGATATACGTAGTCGATGGCTTCCTAGGGCGTAAATGACGTTTGCAAATCATTCAAAGTGGTTTAACCACCATCTGATTATGACTATCTAGTCGGTGCGGATGTAAATAAAATCACATTCTTTTCCACTTAATTTGTGGCACGAGCTGTGTGACATGCTGCACCATCTTATTGAAACCACAGCTCTCCTGCACCATCATGCTTACTCAATTAATGAACGCGAAAGACTTAAGTCATGATTGTCTGCAAAGCGAAATATCTTTATTATTAAGGAATGCTATTGTTTACAGTTAGGCTAGATGAGGTTCAGCAGGCAGTTGACTGTATTTCCACAGCTCACTTGCATTAATTTACTGATCCCTTTGCGTTACCTGCGAAGTACAAAAAGGAAAAAAGAAAGAGAAGAAAAAACCAAAAAAAAGTGGAGATAAAGCAACGAAACAATTGTATGAGGATGAGAATAGGAGGAGAAACAAAAAGGAGCAGAATGTAGACGCAATACATGCAAAAGAATAAGCTGCCTATTAAAGTCCGCTACCAAATCCTTGTGCAAAATTGTGGCCAAAGTTGTTCTTTGAAGACCAAGCTCCTGAGCACGACGTCGAATTGAGGTAGATGGATTGTTTTGAACACTTTCTTGAACAGCAGTAATGTTTGCAGCCGATCTTACAGTACGAGCTACCCCCTTTCTTCGAAATTATTCACCACACGATAAATAGTGCGTTCTGCTGGCACTTTGCAACGGTGGTTTTATTTATTGGCGTATGGATTCTAACAAAAGTGAACTTCATCGTTAAATAAAATTCACTTGTGAAAATCAGGATCAGGGCCGCCAACCTTGTTTTGGTTATAATTTATATAACTTAGAAGCGTTGTTTAGCCGTCACCCTATCAATGTTAAAATACTAAACTAAACAAATCACTTGACAGCTGATAATATGGCGACCAGTTAAAAAAGTGTTGCCAACTTAAAGTTTTATACCTCTATAAAAAGCAGCTGATCCTTCAACGTTTACTTGCATACTTTTTTTAATTAAGATTGGATTTTGATAAAAAAAAATATTAAAAAATTTAATAAAAAATTATTTTCTTAGGTGTGTAAATTCGTTATTGATAGACTGTGGATCCCCTCATATTCTAAGGTCCTCTTGTAAAGTTCAGAAATAGAATTACTAATTCAGATATTCAAAGCTGTTTCTAAACACAAAAAAAAACAATTTTAATTTTTCTTAAAATTTTCGCACATATTTCGTTAGCGTGAGCAGTATTAATCGTATTCAACATTGTTTATGCTCACGCACAGCTGCCTGCTTCTTCCATAAAAAAGCAATAATAAATATTAAAAAAATAAACAACATAATTCTAACCAATTTGAAAGGAATTTTGATAGTTTAGCTCTTGTTGAAGGCACGAAAATATCTCAGTTTTTTTTAAATCTCAAATTTTCCTGGCGATAATTTTAAGAGTAGAGTTTTCATTAAAGCCTGCAATTATTTTGCGACCATTAAATATTTTTTTTATTGATTATTTTTGCTGATATTTATTATAAAATGCACCCACAAATTAATTTGATTTAAATAGAAAACAAAAACGATATTGATATGATATTGTCGACAATAATCTTGTCGTTGTCTAAGGTCGCGGTCATAAACAGCTGTTGATTGCCATGGATCAAATTTCAAGAATTGTTATTAAATGGAAAAAATAATATAAATGAAATCTATTCAAACAGCCATTAAAATGTAAATATTTCACAGGTTTGCGGTTTGAATAAAATTAAAATAACCGCAAAATTATTTATAATTAAGCACCTGTATTCCAATTTGCAGTTAAATAAAATTATTTTATTAAAAAATTAACATTGTAATTTAAAAAAACAGAACACAAAGAGAAATACTAATAATTCTCATTTCCTCTAATGGCTGGAGTAAAAATAGAACGCAATAATGACGAATGCAGTAAAGGGATTGCTTCCCAGTTTGTATCGCATTCTAAGTTTAGGCATAAATATCTTTATTTTTTTTATTTCGCAATCAAGAGTACAATTATTTGTTATAGCGTGAATTTCGGTTTAAATAAATTCTATTTCAACTTGTTCTATATTCCACGTGTAGGGTGTACTACTTTGTTTTGCAGCCATTTTGTTAAACATTAGTCTTCACAGTTCATATTTCGCAATCTTGAAGTAGACACGTAGCAAATTTATTATGGAAAAATATTTGATAAAGCAACGTGTTTTAATCGTTAAAACATTTTATTAAACTCAATCATCGTTTACTGTGACGTTGAGAAAGTTACGTGAAATTTTTGAGAGAAAAAACGTGCCAACAAAATGCTTTACTTATCGTGTGGCGAATGATTTCGAAGAAAGAGGGTCTGTAGGTGATAGGTCCAAGAATGGATCACAGCATACTGCAAGATCGGCTGAAAATATTACTGCTGTTCAAGAAAGTGTTCAAAAGAATCCATCAACCTCAATTCGACGTTATGCTCAGAAGCTTGGTCATCGAAGAACAACTTTGGCCACAACATGCGCAAGCATTTGCATTTATTTCCATATAAGATTCAGCTGACGTAAGAGTTTCTTCCACAAGACCATTTACGCCGCCGTACATATGCCAATAGGATATTACAGCTCGCCCATGTCCATTAACCCCGATTTTCTTGAAAAAATCATAATGAATGGCGAAGCACATTTGCATTTTTTTTTTAAAATAGGCAACAATCCCTATTTAGTAAAGAACCGTGCTACATTCTTTAGGAAAGGGATAGAGAAGAGTTGAAACAGGTGGTGAAAGTAGAAGGATAGTCGGAAATTAACTGCCGTATAATGGACAGCACAGCGACCAGTGACTATGCCTTCATCGCTGAGCAGCCCCACCGACAGTCAATTTCTATTTTTGTAGTGAAAAAAACCAAGGTCTTCGTTGGGAATCGAACCTACAACCCCCATACTGACAAGCTAGTACACTACCTACTAGCCTACAGGGGCACCTAATGGCATTTGAATGGATATGTGAATAAAAAGAATAATCGGTTCTGGGGAGTGGGAATCCTCAAATTATTCAACGCCTCTGCATCTATACGAGTGGCATTCTGGTGTGCAATTTGCTCGCTCTTATCATTGGGCCTTACGTCTTTGAAAATGAATGGGGAGCGATATCGTGATATGTTTGTAAACCTTTTAACGCCATGCAGTCAGGATTAAATGGAATTACTGCAAGACTTCTTTCCACAACAAGAGTATTTCAAGAAATGGTGGTGTTGATGGGCCTCTGGTTGCCTGATTTGACTACTCCGGATTTCTCCTGTGGGAATATTTAAAAAGCAAACAAACCAGAAACGCTTGAACAACTCAAACAAAATATTCATGATGAAATTAATGAAATACCGTGTGAAATGTGTGAGAATGTAATGAAAAATGTGCTTGCGAAAAAGGGCTCGCATTAGTGGGGCTAACAGAGGCGGACATTTATCTGATATTGTATGCCCTACATAATTGCCGACATTAAATAAAACATTTATCAATATACGATCCATTCTCTTTCATTTAATCAAAAATTATAAACAAACAAAGTAGTATACCCTCCCAGCGGACACCCTGTATTTAATAAAGTCAAGTTCATTGTATTAAACCATATTAAATGATAACTTTGTTAAGAAAACGCTATATAGAGCTTCATTAAGTATTAATTTCTTGATCATGGAAACAAAGGAGTCGTATTGGAGCTTCAGCAAAACTGACTTGTTGAAGTGCGATTAAGCTGCGTACATAAATGGACAAATTTTAACTTAGAACATGAAACAGTGTGCGTGTTAACACCTTTGGTTTTTGACAACTTCAGTTTTATTGATAGAAATATGGTTATTATTAATGGAATATGATGTGTTGCAAATGGGCACCAATAGCACATCGTCAGTCGTCCGCTCATTTCTTAAAGTTTTGAAGCACATTTTTTAACAAAGCTTCGCTTATATCGCCAATACAGCGCCGACTTTTATCTTTCAGAGCGTCAGTTGTTTACGCAAGCTAAGTCCTTCAAATGGCCCCAGATTATAATCCAGCGATATTAAATTACAAAAACGAGACGGCCAATTGATATCGCCAAATCGTGAAATTATTTGTCTGTAATGACTTATAAGTTAAGGTCATAGCCTCTATGGAAGCACCCTTCCTTTTTTAGGTTATTGCTCATACTTATTTTTATAGCGGGTGGTACACGTTAAAAAAAGTAAAACCAAATACGTTAATGTGACATCAGTATAGGACCACACTTCTACTTGTCTTGTGCTACAAACACAAGGCCACATTTCTTAAAATCACTTCTTGGAACGGTGTTAGAGCGGGCATGTATAGCTAAATATACATTATGCATATACGACGGGTCTACCTATCATAGCTAAAAAATAACAATATTTTTATGAATATCACATCACTCTCCTGTCGTCCTTCAATTTTTAACGTCTACCTGTGACGAAACGCGACTATGAAAGACGAATAGACTTTGTAGCGAGTGAAAACAATATGGGTACGTTTTTATTCTTTAGGTATGGAGCCTCAAGAAATTTTTATTTAATAAATTTACTGTCTAGAAGTCTCCTATAGATTTTGCATTTCGTTGATGATCCGTACATCTAAATTGAATTGTTTGGATGGGAGTATGGCTTGTGGTGGCGTCTTGCGGAAACCAAAGATCACTGATGTCAACAATATTTAATTGTGGCAACAAAAAATCGGTGATCATGGTTTGGCAGCGCAGAGCATTCACGGTGATGGTGTTTCGTGTACGCAAACCGCACCATACTTTTTTTTTAGTTTAAAAATAAGTAGCACTTCAGGCAACAATGCCTATTTAGTCAAGTACCTTGCTACATTTTTTAGGAAAGGAATAGAGAAGAGTTGAAACAGGTGGTAAAAGTAGAAGGATAGTCGGAAATTAACTGCCGTTTAAGGGACAGCACAGCGACCAGTGACTATGCCTTCATCGCTGAGCAGCCCCACCGACAGTCAATTTTTATTTTTGTAGTGAAAAAAAACCAAGGTCTTCGTTGGGAATCGAACCCACAACCCCCATATTTACAAGCTAGTAGTACACTACCTACTAGCCTACAGAGGCACCTAATACTATACTATCACTTTATTTATTGAAAATGCGTTGTTTTCGTTCCGTTTTTTAAATAGCCAAATTACAAACTTTTAACGCAAAACAATGATCGGTTGGCTTTAATTCTTAAACGAGCTGAACTCTATAACTTTAATTTTAGACCGCTTTTTCATTCATTACTGGTCGTATATCAGGAATAACACGAACTATAGTTATCAAATTGCCGTCTTCAGAGGTATTTCAGCTTCATATCTCGAAATAATTTTATCGCCAAATTTAGATTTTAATAAGGCAATGGTTGCGGTCGGCATATATCACGAAGTCCCATACTCTGTTTCGGGCTATAGTTGATGAAGCCCCTTTTGCATATTTAATTTTGGTTCACCTTTTTTTTCATTGCTGGCCATATTTTAAGAATAACAGGAACCAGATGTATCAGATTAACAATTTCTGGCTCATATCTCGAAATCAACTTATCACCAAATTTTGTTTTCAATAAGTCGATGGTTGTGATCGCCATATACAACGAAGCGCCATCCTCTTAAAACCACATCTGCTTTAGTGTTTTAAAAAAATTTCAATTTCATTGATCATGGCGAAGGTAACGCCAGGTTGGGCTTAATTTTTTATAAATAAAACGTAACGATGCCACCAGTGAGTAAACCATATTAAACGGTTAACCATTTTTGGGGATGTTTTGGAGTCTGTAAAAACTAATTACTGTTTTGGATTGGTTTCATTTCATATGCCCGAAGTTTGTTTAATAACAAAACCGCTTAAAAATTTTAACGTGTGATTCGATTTACATCCGCGCCTGGCAATGAAGCCTTAATCAGATGGTGGATCAAACCACTGCATAATGTGGAACGTCATGCTCGTTCTAGGAAGCCGAAGCTATAATTCTATGCAACAGAACTTTCTAGTTGCAACTTCGATGATTCCAGAGCAGGGCTGCAAATCATCACTCCTTGCTGAAGAGTTGGAGACTTTCTAACTCCTGTCCAGAACACATGTCTAGCATGCTCACTGGACTGGATCATTCACCTAGCGTGTCATTAACGGCGAAATGATCCTGGCCACCATAGAACCATAGATTGATATGGGGCCGCGAAACCACAACCACGACGATACTCCCATAAAGGGCCAACCTCAATAATCAGCCAGAGAACAGTTAAGTGTCTAAAGAGACAAATAACGGAACTCTGCGGCTCACTGATTCCCGTGGAAATAAAGTGGAGTTTTCAGTTGTACCCCTGCTGACTTCAGCTGACTGGGCTCCCTTTTCCCCCCAGTTGCACAGGTCTAAGTTGTTGCTTTCTCCAAAGACCATATATATTTGGATTGTTGGTTTACGTGAATCCAATAAAACAATGTAATCTTGTGAATTCTTATTTTTCTTTATTCACTTAAATTAATGTTAAAATAAAATTTTATATTTAATACGTAGCCAACACGTCTATCATAGTTAACAGCACAAAACGGAAGAGAAAACAGAATGCATGTGCAAGTTGTTCTAGATCAGCAATGATAATAAATACCGGTTACTTATTAATGACACAAAAGGGCTGCCACATTACTCCCCTCGCTGGAAAAAGGTTATCTAAATCTAACAGGAAGCTTCACCTTTCTGCCGCTAGACGTAGTTTTCAAAATCGTTTCGGATGTTGTTGAAGTGGGTTCTTCTGGTGTGGAAAGAAGTTGTTTCTGACTAGTAACTTCTGAAGCAGGTAGCTGAGGCATATAACTTTGGACTTGTTGTCGATCAGTTGCAGGATCGGTTTGTATAGCTGCTGATTTTGACGGCTCGTTCGTTGGTAAAAAACAAGGTTTAAGTCTATCGATGTTAATATTGGTTTTTCGACCCCGAATATTAATTGTAAAATATTTTGGAAATTTCTTCAAAATTTCATACGGACCATCGTATGGTTGCGTTAGTGAAGGACGTATTGATTCGTTGCGTACAAAGACGTGTGTTGTCGACTGGATATCTTTAGAGATGAATGTGGCGTATGGTGTGCTGTTTGCGTTGGCCGAAGATTTTTCATTGATGTTCGAAATTCTTGTAGTCGATGTAGGGGAAAACGAAATCCATTCCTGTGAATATTTCATTAATTAGACGCTGGAAAGTTTGTGCGGCGTTGCACAAGCCGAAGGTCATAAATTTGAATTCAAACAATCCAAACGGTGTGCTTATGACTGTTTTAGGTATGTCCTCTGGGTGTATCGGAATTTGATGGAATGTATTCTGCAGGTCGATTTTCGAAAAAAATTTTCTTACCTTGCAGGTTGTTGGTAAAATCCGTGAGATACGGCAAAGGATACCGATCAGGCAACGTCTGGGCATTAAGCGCACGGTAGTCACCGCATGGCCTCCAAGTTCCATCACTTTTTAATACCAAGTGCAATGCACTTGACCAATTGCTTTTGGACGGCTGGCAAATTTGAATGTTGTTGAACGTTTTAATGACGGCGATGTTGGTTATCGATTGTGACGTAAGCTTAGAGCTGAAACCAGTGGTGTTAACAATAAGGCGGTTGCGACGTAGATCAATTAGCAGATCGTAAAATTTTATAAAATCGGAGCCAATTTAGATGTTGTGACGTCACGCTTCGATGTTTGTACTGCACGTTTCGGGAAATGGTAATCTGGCGTTAATTGCGGATACGGAAGCGGGGGGATAAAAATGTTAAAAACGCGCCTCATCGCTGACCATAATTTTGCATTAAATTGAAACGAAGATTTGTAATCTGGATAATTTGATAGCCTTGTTCGAGCGCCAAATTATGCGCTATGATTTGCCAGAATATACTAAACACAACAATTAAAAAAGTGCACCCAATAGAACAGTTCGTTTGACAGTTGACGCTTTCGCAAGTTTTATTGAATCCCCGCTTGACACGCCGATCAGATGAGGTGAGTGTTGCCAATCCGCATCAAAAACTGTTATTGTGAACTTAAAACATTTGAATTCTGGAACATAAAAAGTCTCTGCTTGCTTGCTCTAAATTATTTTTGGACTATATACCACATCGATTTATGTTATTATAAACCAGTTATTTTTTCCCCTACCAAAGTTATATCATTTCGAAAAATATAAAAATTGATGATTGCAAAATTAACTGCTTGCAAACATCGTTACGTAAATTGCATGTCAATGACATGCAATTTTAAAATTGTTTATAATATATGCAATTTAATATCTCTTAGTATGCAAATTAAATTCTTTATAGGGTTTTACCATATGAACGAACGTATACTGAGAACTGTGGCATAACATGTCGTTTCATATTCGTGTTATTTTTATTATAAACTGCATTCGATTTAATTATAAACTTCTTTAAAACGATAGATATTGCGCAATATTAATGAATGCATGTGGCACAGTGGAAAATTTAGCTAAAATTAGAATTAGAAATCAAGATTTCAGCAGGTCGTTATAAGAGAATCAGACAAAGAATTTATCAGAGTAGCGAAGTATTCACTCACTGTTCATACATGTATGAATATGTACATTTCATTTTTTAGCCGCTTCTTCTCATACATGTGTGAGAGACTACAAATTATTTTGTGTTTTCTCATTTATGAATGCGACGATTTATTTTTTTTTCTTTCTATCCATAAGTGAAAAAATGAGAAACACACAAGTGTTCATTTTTGAATATTTACAATTTTGATAATTTTTCATAAATGAAAAGGTCGTAAAAATATGTGCGTTAAGCATTCGCGTACATAAACGCACATATTTGATAATGCGCAATTGTCGGCGTATGCAGAAAAAAATGTTTTTTTTATTTCTTTTAGAATATATGGCAATATTGTATTTTGAGTTAACATGTACCCATGTGTTTTTACTACATTTTACGGTAAACTACGATCGTAGGTAGAAAATTTTTTTACGTTCATTTATGAGAAATTTTATAAAATTTCAACGTTCATAAATGAACATGTACATTTATGAAAAATAACATTAATGAGAAGTAGCTAATTTATCATTTATCACATATGAATAAGACTAATAATTCTTGTTGTTCGCATTCATGTATGAAAATAACCAGAACATTTTTTGTTGTTCGTTTATGAGTGTGAAAAATAAATATAAAATTTTAGATTTTTCATTTATGAAAAATATCATGAATGTTGATTTTTGAATGTTCATAAATGAAAAATTCTGAACACTGGAATTTATTCAGCGTGAATGGCTTAAGGTAAGAATTTATGAGGATGCCAAATGGATTACAAATCTGTATATCTATATATATATAAAAATTAAGCCCAAAATAGGTGTCCGCTGGTTGCCAGTGTTTGACGAGATGCGCCGTCGGATTTCCACCAAATTTTCACAGTAATGGTCTTCGTAATGGTCGTTCGCTGGTTTGTATCTTTGTTTCATGCGTTTATGCACAATAGTGCGTCCACAGTGCGTGTTTGAAACAAGACAAATTTTTCAAAAAAATTCGACCCAATGTTTTGTATGTGCGGTTTTACACGCTTCAACTTTTGTTGCTCAACTTTTGCTTTTCCATTAGAAAGAAAGAGAAGGCTTTATACCCCTTCTTTCTTTCTAATGGAAAAAACAAAAGTTGAAGCGTGTAAAACGGCACTATCAAATGAAATATGTGTGCTTTCGTTTGTACGTTGCTGTGTGTGTGTGTGCTTGCACAGAATGCGACGGCAATACAAATCGAAATATGCTCATGTTCATAGCATGTGGATTTGCAAACAAATAGAGAATTTTGTTTTCCATATTCTGTTGCATTTTGTGTGTGTGTGTGTAATTTGCGTGTTCAATACCAAAATGATCCAAATGATCAGCCGAACGTTTTTCAAAACAATTGTTAGATATTGGGAATGGCGCAATTTTAGTTGACCTCACCACAAAAATGATTACGCTTCCAGATAATTTTTGCCACTTTACACAAGCAGAACAAGAATTGGTCACAAACGTATTTCCCCGTATTCCACAAAATTTTAGAAACCATGAGTGGTTGGGGGAAAGAGCTAAATTAGCTGCGAAAAATGCAGAATATCAATGTGACAATTTTGAATGTATATCCCGGGAAATTTTTACCTACAAATCGGTTGACTCTGTTACCAATCAAGACGATGTTGTAAATTATCCAGTCGAAACCCCACCCCCTACAAGTGAAAGTTTGTGTTCTAATTATTTTGCTTAGAAATATCTGCCAGCCACGACTTTGCAATGGGATATGGTCAAGAAAAATGTGATTGAGACAAACATTTTAAAAGGAAAATATAAGGGCGAGGATGTGCTGATACCACGCATTCCTATGATTCCTCCAGATTTGCCGTTTGATTTTAAATGGCTTCAGTTGCCCATACGTGTTGCTTTTGCAATGATCCCTGTTTTTCGCACGGTCAATTATATGTAGCATGTTCACGTCTTAATAAACCGCGAACCGCTATACCGCGAACCAAAATCAATCGAAGAATGTCGTATGTGTAAAAGCATTGCAATAGAATAAGACGTATTATATAAGCACACAAAAATATTGAATTGTGAAAACGATAAAACTATTAAAAAACCTAAAAACGAAAAAAAAACGAAACACAAGAACACATTCTTTCTGATTAATTTTCTTAAATGATTGCATTTTTTGGCGCACAAATGACTTGCAAAGCAGTCACCTGTTCTTAAATAAAAGTTTGATATCATTTAAAGGAATATGAACTTTCTATAGTCCCTAGGAGTATCTTGTGTTAAGAGCAAGACGTCGTAGGTTATAAAAAATTCAAGTATTATGAATAAAATAGCGCATTTTGAAAATGGTTGTAATATACTTAACATTTTTCCAAAGCTATAATGGGTGGGAAAATTTTAATTTTAACAAATAAATTGCCTGTATTAGTATGTTTTAGCATGGAATATTACACTTTTGAGTAAAGAATTTTAATTTTTTAAAATTTACTATCAAAATAGTGAAAATTTTATAACTTTGTTAAAGCTCTTCCTCGTAACCGGGCAGCTTTTGCGCAATTTAATCATTAAACCAACGGCCAACGGTATTGTTAAGCTCGTAGTGGCCGTAGTAATACAAACACAGACGCTCTACAGCAAAGTGTTGAGAATGAGTCGGAAACATCAACTCGTCAACGTTCGTAACAGTTGAGCATAATATATAATAAATATCGTCATCTTCACGCCTTTAAAATTTAACTTGTTCAAGAATTACAGTCGAATGATCATTGCTCCCCGCCCTCCCTTGAGGGTGCATTGTTATGTCTTGATGGAATCTCACCAATAAGTCCCCTAAAGGCTAGCAGGAGCCAAGTGTGCAACTTCTACTTATTTCCACAGGAATCAGTAAGCCTCAGAGTTCAGCTGTTGTTGTTATCTGAATTATTGAGGTTAGCTCTTCGGGGAGTATCGTTTTGGTTGTGGTTTCGCAGGAACTCATGAAATAATTAAGGAGCCAGGATCATCTCACTTTTGACTTACAACACATGGTGAATGATCCAGATCCACTGAGCATGCTATGTCATGTGTTCTGGACCAGAAGTTGGTAGTCCCTAACTTTTTAGCAGGGAGTGGGGGTGGCGGTCCTGCTCCTTGCTCCCGAAATTGCCACTAGGCAAATGAACTGATGAATAGAATTATGCTTCGGTTTCCTAGGGCGTGGGTGCACGCTACATATCACCCAAAGCTGTTCGATTCACCATCAGGTTACAGGTTATGGCCACATGGCTCGGTACTGATGTAAATCTAATATTTGTGAAAAACTGATCAAAAGCAGTAAAGTCATCCTAAGTGATGTGGCGCTTTGCGCATTTTTATCCATAAAATTAATTAGGCGGTTATATAAAAAATATATGGGGCTTACAAAATCCCCGAATAGTCCTGAAAAAACCATTACATACAAAGAAAATCACCGTAAGGTGTGGCTTGTGGTCAGGCGGCATCATCGGCCGGTATTGTTTCGAATAGGAGCAAGGAAACGCCGTCATCGTAAATTGCAGTTATTGCATGAGAAATTTCCCAGTCCTAAAATTTCCCAGTCCTAATTTCTCGATTAGTGGATGTCAATTGGCCGCTAAATTATTCTTTCTGGGACTATTCGAAAGATCAAGTTTACATGAACAACCCACAAACAAATGACGCTCTGAAAGATGAATTTTCGACACTGCATTGACGAGATAAGCGAAGTTTTGTCGCAAAATGTACTTCAATAATTTGTGAAAAGAGCGTAGGTCCTGACATCATACTTATCAATTCCCACATCTCTACTTAAATTGATATAAATTAAACTAAATTTCTCAAAAAAAGCATGTGTTTTAAGCCAATTTACTTCCTAACCTGAAATGTGACCACCCTTTAAATTTCGAGACTCTCATTAAGTAACAAAATTTCGAAATTTTTTAATTTTTATATTCTAATATTTTGTCGAAAGAATTGTTTACAGAATCATGAAACAGTTAATAGTCGTATGAAAAATGACACAACACATGCGTCATGATCATGTGTAGCGACCCGTTTAGTAAATTATCTTTGTTATAAAAATAAAACTTTTACGATGTTCATTTTAATTCAAGTTAGTAAAAGTTAACGAACGTTTTTAAAGTAGAATTGCAAACGTGAGAAAATTTTTAATGATAAATTTAAAACATTCTAGAATTTAAATATACGAATGTAAATTAAAAAAAATTGTTTTAGATGTAGATACGATTATTTACATTTAGGAAATGTTAAGTATACAAAAAATTATTCGCATGAAAGCACTAGATTAAAAATTATGAAAATAATGCAGGCAATAAATCAAGAAAAAGTTAAAAATTAATCGGTTAATCGATTAAAATTTATTCGATTAAAAACCCTAGTTTCTTAAAGTTATTGTCATTTATTTGGTAATTACAAGAAAAAAAAATTAAGATAATAAAATGAAAAAAGTAATCGAATATTTTATTCGGAAAAAAATTAATCGTTTAGCCGATTACTATTTCAATCAATTTAATATGCTAGTCAGCTGTACAGCTTTTATAAAAATAATTGCCTTTCATTTAATAAACGAAATAATAAACTTCAAATTAATCGAACAGTTTACCGAGCAAAAAATAATCGATTAAGCAAATATTATCCATTCGATTGATAAATTCCATTGCTATCCTGTTTTGGTAGAAATGATTGTCATGTATTTGTCAGCCACAAATAGCCAATTCTAAATTAATCGTAAGGCTTAAGCAGCAGATATCATTTGGATCACCGACTACCATTTATTCGAATGATAACCCTAATTTGATAATTGTAAAAATCCTAAATTTTAAATCCATTAAATAGTTAATTGAGCAAAAATTAATCATGCTCAATTATCATTTATTCGATTAAATACCCTAATCACTGGGTGCTTTCTAAAATTGATATTCATATTAATCGATTAATATTGAATCGCTTAAATATTTTATTTGCTTTTCAGTTCTTTATAGAAATTATTGGCAATTATTTTTTAAATGCAGTAGTTTGACTATACCAAATCAAAACTAATACTTTAATCGCTTGCAAACAAATCGAATAAATATCTTAGTCGCTTTTTATTTTTTTTATGGAAGCCGTTTTTTATTATATTTATATAAATGAATAAAGGTGAATTAGAAATTAATCGATCAATTAATCGAATAAAAATTAATCGATTAACCGATTAACATTTATTCGATTTAAAGAACGAATAGCCTTTTATATTTTAGTTTTTACACAAAAATATATAATTTTAAAAATTAATCGATTAACCGATTAATATTTAATCGATTTAAAAAACCATTAGCCTTTTATGTTTTAAAGAAGTGATTTTCATTTAGTTTTTGCACAAAAAAATTTAATTTTAAAAATTAATCGATTAACCGATTAGCCGTTGTTCTATTAATTAATGGACATAGCAAAAATAATCTTGAATGAGAACTAATTTAGTGACAATATGATTTATTAATTTAAAATATTTCTAATAAAAATAGGGTTTTTTCAGCAAGAAAAATTATTTTAATAAAGAAAACGTTTCTTATTTCTCTTCATATAAGTCCTTTGTGTTACAATGATTCGAATATAGATTTTCACATTCTTCACCATGCTCCCGATACTCTTCAACGGTTGGTAAATGTGTAAAGAAATTATTTACATCAAATAAGCGTTTATCTTCCGCATTATTATTCTTTAAATCTTCATTATTTAAATTATCAGTTTCGTTACTTTTGTTGGGTTCAATATGTTTTCTAATCGATTTTTGCATGCCCCAGATAAAAGGTGAACTCTTACAAACTAACATTTTTAGGCAGCCAGCCTGACCCTCCTTTGATTCATGGCTAGCTATCATATCGATAAGTTTATCGGATAAATCTGTGCGAATGGCTTCATTGAGTATGCGTTTCATTTTGTGAGATGAGTTTTGTAAAAACCATTCTATAGTGGTAGCATCATTCCCAGCTCTGGGTTCATGATCATTAGGTGAATATTTTTCTTCAGGACCAGTTTCGGCATTTTCTTCTTCTTTATTTGCATTAGGGGTTATTGGGACCATTGAAGGATTTTTATTGTATAAACGTGCATCATCAGCAGCACTGATTATAGATTGAGGTTTTGCATTACCCATTATAGCATTGCCAATCTTAAATATAAAGGAAATAAATTTAAATTCTTAGTAGCGTGTTTTACAATAGTTTCTTTTTAACGAAAAAACTTACTGCAGATGCCAACATTATTATGGCATTTATAGCTAAAGCTCCCAATTTGGAGGCATCAAAGCCCACCAAGCGTAACATGCTGGTTATGAGATTTGAAGAACTAAAATTAATGCCACCCACTGGCTCTTTAGATGATGGCGCTATTGTGTCTTTGCCTGAATATTGTTTTCCTGTTGTTTCTTCAGCCTGCTGAGAAACATCCTGAGATTCAGAATTCTGTTGTGGCCCAAGGTGTTTGCCATTCTCTGAGCCACCTGGCTTGTAAGGCGAAAGATTTAAACCGTTTTGTATAAACGAAAACAAGTCAGGTTTATAACGATTATTGTTGTTGTTGTTATTATTATTAGAAAAAGCTTTTGCCACTAAACTTGCCACATCAGCAGCTGTATTAATGCCTAAAATTTATATTAAACTCGATTAATTTTTTTTTACTCTTTTTTTGATAATTTAAAATTTTTACCAAACATTTGCCCAGCCGCTTTCAAGCCATCATTGAAATTATCCATTACTCCTCGTTTTTTGACAATTTTAGCTTGATTTCCTTTAAGGATTAAGAGGCCATAAATGATGCTACACATTATCAGCTTAAGTCCGTTCATTATTTGACTTTCTTATTGTTATTGCTGTTGTTAAATCTTGAACATTTAGTTTTCTACTAAAGCGAGCGTGTCGATGTTGAAATTTTTCCATTTTGGTCTCCATCAAAGTTGGTGGTTTTATTAAAAATGTTGTCACATGAGTGAATTTTGGTTATGCTTTTTGATTTCTTTAATTTTCCCTGACAACATCAGCCCGAAACAACTTTGGAAAGATATGAGTTTAATTAAGTTTAAGTCTAAAAGGTAAAAGAGATGGTATCCCAAGTATTTTTCTTAAATAACAACAGCCAGAAGCCGACTATAATTATGCCATTCCGTTTGTGGAAGATTAATCATTTGAATGTTGATATATGCGTTTATTCTCCGAGGGGGTTAATTTTAATTGAGTATGATTTTATGTCAACCGGTTTCGGCCATTTGCCATCTTCAGTGTTCTCTCTATAGTATACCCAAACATTTGAATGTTGTTCCTTGCACCGATTTACACTCCAAAAAATGCTTGGTTTTCGAATTACCTACGGACCTACTCAAACGCCAATCCCCAAAAAAGGGTGAGGCTGAGAACCCTAAAAATTACCGCCCAATTGAAATTTGTTCTGCACTTTCTAAAGTGATGGAAAGTATGATTCATTTTCATCTTGTGTGATACCTGGAGTGCAACTTAGCGACCGATAGTATGGTTTTCGTAAGGAGAAAAGTGGTGCAATTCCATACATCATTTCGTAGAAAGTAAGTTGGTGGCTCTAGATATTTCCAAGGCGTTTGATAAAGTTGAATAAAGTGTGGCATGATGCACGTCTATCAAAACTTGCTGCTTCTGATATCGATGATAATTTCTCTAGATATATATCGAGTTTTCTCAGGAAGCGCACTATACGAGTTGTTATAAAAGAAATTTCATCCGAGTTCAAGATTAATTCAGGGTTACCGGAAATCTCTGTTCATTCTTCTACCCTATTTCTTATTTTTCTAAATAACCTTCTTTGTCAAACTTTCAATCCTATATACTCTTTCGCAGATGACAGCACCATTTATCATTTGTATTCATTTGGTAAAAGACCGAACCAGCTGGAGGTGAATTCCAAAAAGCGGAACATGAATGATACGCTCAATCACGATCTCGCAACAATCTCCGAATGTTGCATGCTTACGCATAGAACTGTGTTCGGAAATGGTGATGCACCTGTTACTATAGGTGTTATAGGTATTTCGGAATCGGAAGCTCTTCATATTCTTAACATGAAACTTCAGTGTGATGTTCGATGGACTAAACACAGTTTTCAGCTTTCTAAAGAAGTTTTCAAGTGCCTCGGTTTTCTAAAACGGTGTGTGGTTCGATTTACATCCGCGCCTGGCCATGAAGCCTTAATCAGATGGTGGACCAAACCACTGCATAATTTGGAACTTCATGCTCGTCCTAGGAAGCCGAAGCCATAATTCTATGCAACAGAACTTTCTAGTTGCAACTTCGATGATTCCAGAGCAGGGCTGCAAATCATCACTCCTTGCTTAAGAGTTTGAAACTTTCTAACTCCTGTCCAGAACACATGTCTAGCATGCTCACTGGACTGGATCATTCACCTAGAGTATCAACGGCGAAATGATCCTGGCCACCATAATAACCATTATACTGTTATGGGGCCGCGAAACCACAACCACCACGTTACTCCCATATAGGGGCCAATCTCAATAATCAGCCAGAGAACTATTAAATGTCTAAAGAGACAAATAATGAACTCTGCGGGCATTACTGATTCCCGTGGGAATAAAATGGAGTTTCCAGTTGTACCCCTGCTGACTTCAGGGGACTGGGCTCCCTTTTTCCCCCAGCTGCACTGTGTCTAGATAGCCGAAGTTCTATAAAGACCATGTATATGTGCCCCCGGGGGGTTCTACAACGGTGTATGAGATACTTCACTCCATCCGATCTTCGTACTATTTATACTATCATTATCCGTGTAAAGATCGAATATAACTCTCATGTAGCGGCCGGCGCCTCAAAGTCTATTTTGGAGCTGCTCGACCGTGTACAGAAGAGGGCCAAAAGCTTCATTGGGGACGGTAGGGTATCCAACTGTATAGATTTTCTAAAACATCGACAGAATGTACGTTGTATTTCATTTTTTGGCACCTATTAAAGGTTTAGCTGGTTTTAGATTGATGAATAGGCTGTTTTTATTGAGGTATATAACTATAAAATGGAATAAACCAAAAAATGAATTTTTCAAATTGACCTGAAACTTAATTCGAAAGATAATCTGGAATTATAATTTACATATCACTTAGAACGTCACAGCTGGCTCGAACATAGTTTAATTCTGGAGGTTAAACTTTGGATGACTCTTTCCAACATTTGCGGCCGTTCAATTGTTTCGGGCTGATCGGCGTAGAGTAGCGACTTTATATATCCCTATAGATTATTGTCTAGCGGAAGCCAATTCACCAGTCCGAAACGTGAAACTATGCGGCTGCCAAACATTTTCTGCAATAAATCAATTATGGCACGAGCTGTCTTGGTGAAACCACAGCTTCTGTACATGATTTAGTTGTTTAATTGAGGAACGAAAAAAGTCAGTAATCATAACGCTATAGCGATCACCATTCACTGTAATGTTCTGACCAGCATCGTACGGCCCAATAATTTTACTAGCCCATAAAGCAAGCCAAACAGCTGGATTTTCTGAATGTAGCGGTGTCTCAACATACACTCGAGAATTAACAGCATTCCAAATACGACAGCTCTCTTTATTGACGTATCCATTCAAACAAAAGTGAGTTTCGTCGCTAGACAAAATTCGCTTATTAAAATCGGAATTAATGGCAATCTCGTTTTGGACCCAATTTGAACAAATTGAAAGCGTTGTTCAGGTGTCAGTCTATTCACGTTGAAATGCCAAACTAAATTAAACATAAGTTACTTGACAGCTGACAAAATGGTAGTCTGGACAAATTTGAGGTTAAGAAGTACATTATCTATCAAATTATTAAAATGTCTCGAATTGAGCTGTCATCCTTTGAGATTTATTTAGTAAAAAGTTGGGAAATTTTATGCTGGAATAACGTTCCAATTCTTGAGCAAAGAATTTTAACTGTGAAAATTTATAAACGAAATGGTGAAAAAGTCAATGTATCACTTAGTGAAATTTAAGCAGCATTTCCTCATACTTAGACTTCTTCTGAGACCGTTATACGTAATTTAATCGCTAAATTCGAAACATATGCTCGTAGTGATCATGGTGATGCACACATAGCAGCTGTACAGCGAAGTGTTGAGAATGAGCCGGGAACATTAACTCGTCGAAGTTCGCAACAATTGGGCATCACCATAGTCTCTCAGAGCATGATTTTACATAAAGATCTCTATCTTTACGCTTATAAAGTTCAATTCGTTCAGGAATTAAAGCCGAGCGACTATTGTTTGTGTTGAACATTTGTGAATTGGCTGTTTGAAAAACTAAACCAACTGAATAATTTTCAGTGATGTGAGGATCGTTTTCAATTAGGCGATTATGTAAACCAGTAAAATTGTCTCAAATCCACAAACAGTCCATAAAATTATTACATCCAAAGAAATTGAACGATCTGAAAGTGATCTGATCATGCGGCATCATTACCAAGTGTTTTTTTTTAATGAGCAGGGAAATGCTGTCAGCATGAAATCTGTGCGCTTCGAAAACAAGACAACCAATTTTTGTGGCCATAATTGGGGAATGTTAACTTCCTTTGGTATCGGCAAGGCGATGCCATAAGCCACCCAAACGAAGCGAAGTTTTGTTGCAAAATGTGCTTAAAAAAATTCTGAAAAGAGCGAACGTCTGCCGATGTGAAAGAAGTGGATATTTGTTCGATAATATTCCATTATTAAGTTCCATATTTCTACTTTACATTGGCTGGCATCAAACAAAACTGAAGTTGTCGAAAATAGTTGTTTGCCGGTTATTTCGTTAAAAAAATAAAACTGAATTAGTTTAGATGGTTCACACTAAAATAAAATGAATTGATTTATAAATAAATTAAAATATGGCCGGTGTTCTTGTGAAATATTCTCTTTTTCGATTAAAGAACGTTTTCTAAAATAAAACACTGGGTTCCCTTTTAATGATTTTCAATTTTGATATTTATTTTAATTGCACTTTACGCGTGCGTTCGGGTTGACAGCTAGTGAACGAGAGAGAAAAAAAGCAAAATTCTTATGCTTATGTCTCGAGCTGAATCAAGAAAGAATACAAAGAAGAGAAATATAAGGTCAATATTAAATTGGCTGAACGCGTACTAGGGGTATTTCGTATGTAAACAGCCGGCTTAAGGCGCCTCTTATTAGTAAACTGGTTTACTAAGTATACTTCCCCCATAATCGTTTAACGTTTAAATTTGGCGTAAAAAAATATTTATGCCCGCTGCCTGATTGTATGTTGCAATAATACAATTTTGTCAAGAACAATATTTGTTTTTTTTTTAACTAAAACATCATAAGAAATATTTTATTATAAAGGGTTTTTCAACAAGAAGTTTGGTTTCTAAAAAAAAAATAAACAAAAATTTAGATTAAGATGATTCAAATTTTTATTGTATTACGAAGAGACAAGATCGCCAATTATGAATGAAAAAAAGAAATGTAATAAATTGATCGTTTCATTGGCTGTGTCACATTAGCACAATCCTGCTAAAACCACAGTGACATCCATGTTGTCAATAATAGGCCAAAATTGAGTTGTTAGTATTTCGCGATCCATTGACCGTTAACGCATATTCAGCCTAATCTTCGAAAAAAACTGCCTCCAGACCACATAGCGCATCATACAGTGACACGTTGAATATGCAAAGGCTTCACAATAATCATTCTAGTATTTTCAGAAGCCCAAATGCGGCAATTTTGTTTCTTGACATACCCTGCCTGACAAGTGAACATGGGTTTCGTCTTAAAAAAATATTTTTTCAGAAAAATCAGCTAGATGTTCCAGAATGAATTCAGCAAATCTAAGGCGATGCGAATGGTCGGTCGATTACAATTCCTGTACCTGCTGCGATGTTTTTAGTTGAACGACCCGATCAAACACGCAATGGTGTTCTTACAGTTTTTATTAAACCTGCCAACTCAAGTTTAACCACCAAATTCTTAATAGTGGTGTCAGAAGAATGATTATGTTGTTCGCAAATGGTGGTTCGAATTTTACAAACCACCATTTTTATAATCGATATTAATTATTTTAAATCGAAATTGAATTCGCACAATGCTTCCACTCATATTATTGGTGTTTCACAATTTTTTTTTTGTTTTTAATATTATTATTAGTATTAAAAATACTCTTTTAAACATTTATAGATATGTATACATCACAATGAGTTATATTTAACAAAATTTGCTATATATTTTCTAAATTTATGTGGTTTCTGCTCATCCCTGACATGGGTCGGAAGATTATTGTAAAGTTGTAAGCCTTTGTAGAATAAATTCCTCTGCATTGCTGTAGTTGTCACCCGCTCAATCCTCAAGCTGCTATTAGTCCTTAGCGGATGTGATTGTACATCCCCTACATACGATATTTGTTCTGTTAAATATTCTGTTGCTTGACCCGTTCTCATTTTCCATATAAAATTTATTGTGTTGATTGCAATTCTCTGCCTTATGTTCAACCATTTCAGCGCGCTTAGCATGAAATTGATCGATGTGTACGTATTGCATTTCAGTATTGTCCGCATGGCCATGTTTTGCAGTTTCTGTAATCGCTCTACTTGTTGTCTAGTGCAGCATGAATATATAATCGTCGAACCGAACTCAAAATGCGGTTTAATTATTGTGTTATAAATGTTTATCGCCGTTTCAACTGTTATATTTCACCTTATTCTTCTAAAAAAACTTATTTTCCTTCCAATCTTCTTACAAATATAGTCTATATGCGCGTTAAACTTAAGTTCTTTATCAATAATCATTCCTAAATATTTTACATCGCTAACTTTTTCTATCACTTGATCATTTACCGTAAACTCAACATTAGTGTTCGCATTTAATTGTAAAATGTTGGTTTTAGTTATATTTAATTTAAGCTTGTTCATATTTAGCCACTTCTTTATATTTTCCATATCATAATTTAAGTTGTCATAGCACTGCTGATCTGACTCGCCCGCTGCAGAAATTAGCGTGTCGTCCGCATAAAGAATTATCTGGCATTTCTCTAATACACTTGGTATATCGTTGATATATATTATGAATAGTAATGCACCCAAAATTGATCCTTGAGGCATGTCGTATTCATTTAAAATCGGACTCGACCTTGTGCCGTTTACTTTTGTTACTTGCTTCCTTTCTGTTAGATATGATTGAAACCATCTCAATTCTGTGTCTCTGATGCCGTAATGAAACAGTTTTCGCAGCAAAATATTTCTATCAATAGTTTCAAAAGCTCTTCTAAAGTCTAGAAATATTCCAACAATACTTTTATTTTTCTCTACTTTCTTCCACTTATTAATTACATAATTTACGGCTGTCTCACATGAGAATTTCTTCCTATATCCTGATTGATATTTTAATAATAATTTGTTTGTTTCCATGTACTTTTCTAGTTGTTCCTTAACTACCTTCTCTAGTAATTTTTCGCATGTTTTAAACGCATTAATAGGTCGGAATTCTTCACATCTTTTCGTTATTAAAACTTGTTCAATAGAAGTTATCATTGAAGTTTTCCAGTTTTCGTCAAATAATGTCAAGCATTATTTTTCCTATTATATTCCAGGTATCAATTATCATTCCACGATTTATTCTGTTAAAGTCCGATTTGTTTTTCAAATTCTTACATAATAACTCCAAATTTTCCAACGATATTAAGCGAAATTCAAATTGACAAGTTATCAAAGGTAGATTGTGAATATATTGCACATAATTTACTTTTTGATTTAATTGACTCAATACTAGTCACAAAGTATTTGTTGAAATTATTGGCTATTTCATATTCATTCGTATATTCTAATGTATTAAATATCACAGATTCGATTGTACTATCACATTTTCTCAAGATTAGATTTTTAATATGTCTCCACACTCATAAACGAACAACAAAAAATGTTCTGGTTATTTTCATACATGAATGCGAACAACAAGAATTATTAGTCTTATTCATATGTGATAAATGATAAATTAGCTACTTCTCATTAATGTTATTTTTCATAAAATAACATTAATGAGAAGTAAGTTGAAATTTTATAAAACTTCTCATAAATGAACGTGAAAAAATTTTCTACCTACGATCGCAGTTTACCGTAAAATGTCGTAAAAACACATGGGTACATATTAAGTCAAAATACAATATTGCAATATATTCTAAAAGAAATAAAAAAAACAGTTTTTTTTTCTGCATACGCCGATAATTGCGCATTATCAAATATGTGCGTTTATGTACGCGAATGCTTAACGCACATATTTTTACGACCTTTTCATTTATGAAAAATTATCAAAAATGAACACTTGTGTGTTTCTCATTTTTTCACTTATGGATAGAAAGAAAAAAAATAAATCGTCGCATTCACAAATGAGAAAACACAAAATAATTTGTAGTCTCTCATACATGTATGAGAAGAAGCGGCTAAAAAATGAAATGTACATATTCATACATGTATGAACAGTGAGTGAATACTTCGCTACTCTGATATTTTCTCTTCTCGTTTTGAAGTTTTACCCTGTATATATTTCGAAACGCCCTATAATTCGACCACGCTTCATTTGTGTTCTCGTACATTGCTATTTGGTATCTGTAAATTTTTCCTCTTTTCATTCGATTTATTTCCCCATTAAACTCTATATTTTCTCTAATAGTTTTCACTCTAGTTAATTTTTTTACTGCAGTCTCCATCTTTTTTTTTTAAATAAATTTACTTTATAGTTTATGTCACATTCACTGTTTATTTGCCGTATTTCTTGAATTTCTTGTTTAAATTTGATTTTGTTGTATTTAAATAGTTCAATTTGTTTAAATGTTTCTCTATTAGTTACGTTTCTGCCACAATTTATCACTATATCTATGGCCTCATGGTCCGATATTTTATTTGAAATATTAATGTGTGCCGAAATGTTTCGAGTATTTGTTATCACATAGTCTATTAGTGTTCTTGAGTTCGGTGTCACTCTTGTAAATTCGCTTATTATCTGCTTCAGTCCATTGTCGTCCAGAATATACTTAAATTTATTTCTATAAAAATTATGTTTACACCAGTCTATATTAATAACACCAGCTATTATAATATCACAGTTCAGTTCACTTATTTCTTCCGTTAAATTTGCAAATAATTCTAAAAATTCATGCTCACCACTGCTTGGAGATCGGTATATAGCTGCTACAATATATCGATTATTTTTATTATATGCCATGTATGCTGTAATCCATATTTTTGTATCAACAATCCTTTCAGCTACTTTTCTTACTTTCCACTTCTTCTTAAATTATATTATTACACCCCCCGTTCTGGTTGAGGTTGATAAAGAATTATGATGATTATAACCATTAAGCTGGATCTCCGTTTCATCGATTTCTTTGGTTATGTGTGTTTCTGACAAGATTATAAATTCAGGGTTTTTTTTTAATTCCTATTAATATTTCCAGTTGGTTGAAATTATTAAGTAAACCTTGTATATTCATGTATATTCCATATATTTGCCATGATTGTTATGCTACTAAACCAACTCTTCTTCTTTTTGCACTAAGTTTATTTTGAAAAACTGGGCAATCCGTTGAATGATTCTCATCTAGACCAAGATTCAATCTAATATTCACTCTTGCACAGTTTATGCACTCATGATTGCCGTGACATTTATAGCATACTAATTCATTTCTACATTCAGCTGCCTTGTGATTATACTCACTGCACTTGAAACACTGCATTATGTCCATGCCCTCAAAAACTCTGCATTTCTCCCATCCGATGTTAACTTTCTGCACTTTCATTATACTTATATACGAACTCAATTGAAAAACAAACTTGTTGTTGAAAAACCCGTTATTTAAGTAAAACATATTTAACATTTTTATTTTATTTATAGGTACGTGGCCATCAAAGAGCACCTTCAGATTCCAAAGAATTTCATGAAGTAACTAAACGCGATGCTTTACGTTCGCTGGAAAATGATTTGGACCGATTATTACAAACGGCCGATAGCAAAAAACGTCCAGGTTTGCAAAAGGAAATGGGCAGATTTTCAGAATTATTTGGAAGATTTCTGCAGGAAGGTAAAAATTAACAAAATATTTTATCCAAGTTATAAATGTTATTAAAAAATTTTATTCAATATTTTGTTATAGACGGTCCCTCCATTGATTGGAATAAAATTCAAAAGTTACCTGAAAATGCTGTAATGGATTATAGTTCTCTTAAAGCTCCTAAAAATGAGCAGGTTAGTATTCCAATGTCTTTTTCTTTTTATTTTTATTATAAGTATACAGTTTGCCAAAAATGAGTTTACACAACAACAATTTATTAAATTTTCTTAATTCATTAGCAAAAATACACAGATTAATTTTATTATACAGAGTATCCTCCGGGAAGGTATTCTAATTTGTTTGTTTATAATTTTTGATTAAATGATAGAGAATAGATTTGGTATTAATAAATGTTTTATTTAATGTTGGCAATTATGTACGGAATACAATATCAGATAAATGTCCGCCTCTGTTAGCCTCACAAATTCGAGCTCTTTTGAGCACATTTTTCATTACATTCTCACACACTTCACGCGGTATTTCATTAATTTCATCACGAATATATTGTTTTAGTTGCTTAAGCGTTTCTTCAATCAGGCAACCATTTCTTGAAATAACTTGTTGTGGAAACATGTAATCCTGGCTGTATGCGATGTTACACCGCCTTACACCGTTGATAGTACATATCAATCAAGCCCAAAACATGCAGTTGTGGCGTTAAAAAATTTTTAATCATATCACGATATCGTTCCCCATTCAAAATGACTGTTACGTCGTTTTTGTTGCTGAAAAATTTGGACTTATAAGGGATAACAAACCCAGACGAAAGCGACCAATTGAAAAACATTGCTCCATTTATAGATATTTAGTTTTAATCAAAAACTGTTGTTTACCACCATAAAATGCTATCAACTTTGCAGAATGTTACCAGGACTCCCTTGTAGTTGTGGAAAAGTTATGAAGGATGGGCAAATTTGAGCTTAGGAAATAATTTGGCTTAACACACACACACAATCTTTTTGACGACGTTAGTTTTGCTGATACCTATGTAAAATTGAAACATGGGAATAAATAACTTAATGTGATGTCGGGAAAATGTTCACCTTAAGCACGACGGCAGACGTCCTTTCTTTTCACAAAATTTTGAAGTACATTTTCCAACAAAGTCGTGATTATACCGTCTGTGAGGCACCGGATTTCATCTTTCAAAATTTCAGTTTCTTGTGGGCTCTTCACGTAAATGTCCCTAGAGAAAATAATCCAATGCCGTTAAATCAAAAGAACAAGGCGGCCATCGCCGCCTAATCGAAAAATTACGCGACCGGGAAATTTATTATACAATAACTACATTGTTTGAATGACTGTGTGGCTTGTGGCAGTATCTTGCTGAAACCAAAGGTGACTGATGTCAATTTTAGCCAATTGTGACTAAAAAAAAAATTAGTTATCATGGTTTGGTAGCGCAGATAATTCACGGTGATGGCGTTTCCTCGCTCAGTTTAAAAAAAAAACGGGCCGATGATGACGCCTGATCACAAACCTCACCATACGGTTACTTTCCTTGGATGATATGTTTTTTCGAGGATTGTTTGTGGATTATGTGAGCCCCTTATGCGGCAATTTCGTTTGTTTACATAAACGCCTAATCGAAAATTAACCTCATCGCTTAAGATGATTTTGTTGAAAAAAGGATTGTTGCTACTCAGTTTTTTAAACAGCCACTTCACAAACGTTTGACGCAAACAATGGTCGGTCGACTTTAATTCTTGAAAGAGTTCAACTTTTTAAGCGTGAAACTGCAAAAAAATGTGAAAAGATGACATTTAATTATTTGACGGTTAATTTACTTTTTAACCTTAAACTTGCCCACCCATTAAATACCCCCACTTAAAGTTCCGATTTTAACCCTATTGAAAATGTGTGCAGAGACGAATCGCTAAGCGATGAACAGCAGAGTAAACCAGTCAACAATATTTTAAAAAGGCTCGTCAATTAAATACAGAAGCCCTTACAAAATGTGATAAATAAAACTGGTGAATTAATGTATCGCTTAAAACGAAATACTCGTAAAGATAATAATTGCTAATTATTTGTAAAAAAAAGTTATTTGGCAGCTTTAAAAATAAGAAATATTTAATTTTTTGCTTTGAATTTTGTTAGTTCTTTCTTAATTTAAGATTCTTTTAAATATATAAATTAATATAAGAAATCAAAAAAAAAAAAAAAAAATAAGATGGAATCAAATATTTAATTTGCTAAAAAATTTAACTTTTTATGTGTGTAAACTCGTTATTGACCGACTGTAATTTTGTTTTGTTTTTGGTAAAAAAATCTTAACGACAGAATTTATATAAATTTTTCCAATTCCAAATTTGCAAATAATTATTTACTTTACAGCCTGTTGTAACTGTGCTAAGTCGCCGTATTCTACTAGATTTTAAGGTTATGAAGTAAATTATCTGTCAATTGATTGAATGTTCAGAATCGAACTGTCATTCTATGATATTTATTTAGTAAAAAGTTAGGAAATTTTAAACATGGAACGTTACATTCTTGCTCGAAAAATTTTGAATTGTGAAAATTTACTATTTAAATGGTGAAAGTTTCACTGTATAACTTCGTAAAATTCGAACAGTTTCTATAAAGATCTTCATATTCACGCTTATAAAGCTTAACTTGTTGAAGAATTAAAACTGACCGACCATTGCTTGCGTCAAACATTAATAAATTGGCAGCTTGAATAACTGAATGAAGGTCATCTCATCATTAAATGAGTTTAATTTTTAATTTGGTTGTTATGTAAGGGAGCTCATAAAATAGTCCTCGAAACACTATTACATCCAAACAAAGTGACTGTGTATGTTGCGGTTTGTGATCAGGTGACATCATCGAGCATTTTCGAAAGTGAGCAAGGAATCGCGATCATGATCAATTCTCTGCGCTACCAAACCGGGGATTCGCTAATGTTGACATCAGTAACTTTTGGTTTCAGCAAAAGCTTTCTCAGAAATCGCACTATACGAATTGTTATAGAGGAGTTCAGGAAAAATTCAGGAGTGCCGCAAGGCTTCGTTCTTTCTCCTACCGTATTTCTTATTTTTCCCAACGACCTTCTTTGTCAAACTTTTAACCCTATATACTCTTTCGCAGATGAAAGCACCATTTGTCATTCGTATTCACTTAGCAATAGACCGAACCAGTTGGAGGTATTTTCCAAAAGGTGGAACATGAATGGCATGCTCAATCATTATCTCGTGGCGATCTCCGAGTGGGCTAGCGCGAATAGAGTCGATTTTAATGCCCGTAAGATGAAATGTTGCGTGCTTACGCATTGATCTGTGTTCGGAAATAGTGTTGAACCTGTTATTATGAAATATATAGATATTACGGAAATCGGAAGCTCTTGATGTTCTTGGCATGATGTTCGATGGATTAAACACATTTTTCAGGTTTCTAAAAAAGCTTTCAAATGCCTTGGTTTTCTAAAACGGTGTAAAAGATACTTCATTCCATCCGATCTTCGTACTATTTATACCACCTATATCCGCCCAAAGATTGAATACAACTCTCATGTATGGGCTGGCGTCCCAAAGTCTATTTTAGAGTTGCTCGACCGCGTGCGGGAGAGGGCCAAGGAACGGTAGGATATCCCACTATATTGATTCTCTGAAGCACCGACGCAATGTAGGTTTTATTTCACTGTTTTATCGTTACTAACGAAATTCGGGAACTTGTTCCCGAAACACGTGCAGTTTTGCGTTTGTCTCGATTTTTGTTGAGAGCGCATCGTACTACGTTCAATGTAGGGAAATTCAAATCGAATGTTCCTCTTTCCTCCAGCCCTAATTTTCTAGTTCTGATACAATGCATTGCATGAGTAGGGGTCATCCCCTGACTACTGGTTCGAGCGAAAAAAAGACGGTGCCACAAGTCACAAGCCACAAACAATTCATATTCAGTTATTGCATGACCCCTTTCCCAGTTGCGTAATTTCTCGATTTGACGATGCTAATTGGCCGCCTCGTTCTTTTCTTTGGAACCATTTAGACTGGGTTTGTGTTAACGACGCTTTAAAAGATAAAATTTCCATATTTGGCATCGATAAAACTTGTCCTGACCTCAAATTTCCTTTTTATTTCTGACTAAAATGATACTGATATTGAAAAAACACTAAAGCTGTGATGATTTTGTCTACTTTTGCTGGTGAACGGCCAAAGACCAAAATTGAAAGATATGACAAGGAAAACAATAAATATGGATGTTGTTGTTGGTGAATATAATCGACAAATGGAAGGCGCCGACCTTATAGATAGCATTACGGGGAAATGTTTTAGCTGGACCTAACTATAGCAAATTGCTGGCTATTATATAGCAGAGTTAAAGTAGAATCCTCAGCAGATCTTAGACTTGTAATTGGTGAAGCATCATGCATCTCAGTTGACAGATTGAAACAAAGAAGGGAATTTCTTTTAGAACATGCTTTTCAAACAAAAAGGCAAAGGTCAAACAGAGAAAGTTCCGCAGTACCAAATTGGCACTGGACGGTTTGGACAAAAAAAGAGATTACGCTTAAAAATTTCCCACAGTGAAACTATTTACGCAAAATGTTTTGTGCTAAAAAACTAAATAATTATTTCAAAACAAAAACGTTTATTGTTAAAAACCCAAATAAAAATTTAAAAATAAATATTTTTTAAATTCTGAAAAAATGTTTCGGACATAAATCAACAATGTTTGGGAAAATTCCGATTTTTATGATCACGAGGTTAAAAAAGTTTTAAGAATAGCTTCAAATAACAACAACAACAACATATTCAAAACTTGTCTGGTTGCATTTGTTACAACATACAATTTACAATAGGTTGTGAATAACACAAATATTATTCATTTTTATTGGCTATTCAAATTATAAGTTTTTTGTTTTGTAGCAATTAATCTAATAAATTTTGTCGTTTTATTTTTCTCTTTTTTATTTATAAAAATAATTTCCATAATTTAATTACAAACAACTTCTTTTTGCCTCATTATTTTTCCTCCCCCCTATATTTGTTGTGACTTTTTCACAACGTTCTTTCTTATGTTAATGTCTGTATGGTTTTTCTAAAGAATGAGGTAAAATTGTTTTATTTGTATTTATTTGTTTCTATCTCTCAATATAATATATTAAATATTCAATTATTAAATTAAAAATTAAATCAAATAAATTGATTAAATAAAATTTATTTTTAATTACTTTTAATTTATTTTACTATTTTTTCTAACTCTTCTGCTTAAGTTCTATTACTCGTATAACACTAGATTTTTCCAAAAGGTATTATGGGATTTTATTGCTTTTTATTTTAATAAAAACATAATGTGTTACCAGTGATAACCAGATAGAGCTTTATTATATCAGGGTCGTAGAATTATGCTTGATAAATTGATTCTAAATTTTGCTTCTAAAACGGATTTTTAGCGATGACATCAAAATTATTTTTTGGAAAACATAATAAAAATTCCTTTTCTCATCCAAATATAGCATAACTCAGAGATGCTTATTTACTCGTAACTATATTTTAATGCACTAAAAAGTTAGCTACAAGATGAATCGATTGAATGTATTTGCTTCAAATTCGATTTAAGGCCGCCCAACTATAATAATAATATGCCTAATCTGGCTTAAGCTAATGTCAAAAGTTGAACGAAAAGTCTGTCAAATGTTTAAGCAAAGTCATTGAAGACTTTTACGTGGCTATATTGTACTTACATGAATATACAAATTATTATGCACAGTTGCACTTTTATATAATTCGTACTTTTTCCAAAAAAAATTTCGTTCTAAATAAATGAAATTTATTAGCAAAAAGGCGTTTAATAATCATATTTCGTATACTTAATACTATCCTTATACAAATTTATAAATTTTTGTTAATAGTTTTAAGAAAATTACGAAAGAAAAATTACTCATATATTGCTGTTTGTATTATTTGGGCCAAAAGTACTAAAAAATGCAACTGTATGTCTCATTGAATTTATAAACAGTAAAAAATTAAATTTTATTGCAAATTGTGTGTTAAAAAATGGAAAAGAAAATAAAATGTTTAAAGGCCCTCGTTCCTTTGAATTGCCGTTATAATATAACGCGTCTCCTTTGTCATATAAGTTATTATTTCTTTGTACATTTTCTATTAAATTTAGATAAAATATTTTTTGCCCTCCATTGAAATTTGTTTGCTAATGTATCTATAACACAATGCAAAATCAGCTGTTTCCGTACGGAATGTGCGATTAGTTTCGTACTTTGCTTAAGCAATTGACATTTGACGAAACTTGACGAAAAGTTTTGTTAAGTACAGTTCGCCACATATGATTATTAGGTATTTGCACAGTTGTTTAAGTTGGCTTAAGCCTGCTTATGCATATTATAGTTGGGCCTTTAGTTGTTATGATTGATGAATTTTTTTTTTTTTTTTGAAAAATTATCACTAAAAATATTATTTGTTAAAAAAATGTGACTGATGAAATTTTTTTACAGAAAAATTGTGACTGATGTATTTTTTTTAATTACGACTGATAAAGTTTTTTTAGAGAAAGTATGACTGATGAAATTTTTTAAAAAACTTATGGTTGATAAAATTATTTTATAGAAAAATTATGACAAAAATTATGTTTACACAAAAATTGTGACAAATAAAATTTATTTTGGAAAAATGTTGGCCAATGAAACTTATTTTTAGAGAAATTATGACTGACAAAATTATTTAATAGAAAAATTATAACTGATGAATATTTTTTTTTGGAAAAATTATTATTGATGGAACACATATTTATAAAAATTGTGACTTATATTTTTTTTTTGTATATTGTGACTGATAAAATTTTTTTGGAAACATTTTGATTGATGAAGCATTTTTTAAGAGAAATCATGACTGATAACATTATTTTAAATATATATTTTATTTTTTACAGTAAAATTGTGACTGACAATTTTTTTTTTTTAATTACGGCTGATAAAATTTTTTTAGAGAACTTATGATTGATAAAATTGTTTTACAGAAAAATTATGACTGATAAAATTTGTTTATACAAAAATTGTGACAAATGAAATTTATTTTGGAAATTTTTGGCTAATGAAACTTATTTTCGCAGAAATTATGACTGATAGAATTATATTATATAAAAATTATAACTGATGAAATTTTTTTTGGAAAAATTATTATTGATGGTACACATATTTATAAAAATTGTGACTTATATTTTTTTTTTATATTGTGACTGATAAAATTTTTTTCGAAAAAATTTTGATTGATGAAGCATTTTTCAAGAGAAATCATGACTGATAACATTATTTTATATTTATATTTTATTTTTTACAGAAAAATTGTGACTGACAATTTGTTTTTTTTAATTACGGCTGATAAAATTTTTTTAGAGAATTTATGATTAATAAAATTATTTTACAGAAAAATTATGACTGATAAAATTTGTTTATACAAAAATTGTGACAAATGAAAATTATTTTTGAAACTTTTGGCTAATGAAACTTATTTTTAGAGAAAATTAGAAGACTAATAAAATTATTTTATATAAAAATTATAACTGATGAAATTTTGTTTTTTTTTTTGGAAAAATTGTTATTGAGAAATACACATTTATAAAAATTTTGACTTATGATTTTTTTTATTATGACTGATAAAATTTTTTATAAAAAACTTCTAGCTGATAAAATTATTTTGGAAAAATTTTGATTGATGAAGCATTTTTTAAGAGAAATCATGACTGATAAAATTATTTTATAGAAAATATTGTGACTGGTGAAATGTTTTTTGTTGTTAAATTATGATTGATGAAACTTTTTTTAGAATAGTTATGAGTGATAAAATTATTTTATAGAAAAATTATGGCTGATAAAACTTATGATTGATAAAACTTTTTTTTTAAGAAATTTCGACTGATAAAATTATTTTATAAAAAAAATTATGACTGATTCAATTTTTTTTGGAAAAATTACGTTTGATGAAACTTTTTTTTAGAATAATTATGACTGATAATAATTTTATAGAAAAAGTGTAGCTCGTGTTGTATAAAAAATATGACGGATGAATTTTTTTGTTTTTTTTTTAAATATCAATATTTCGCTTTCCTTTGGAAAGCTTCTTCAATTTTTTCTTTTCAATATTTCGCTTTCCTTTGGAAAGCTTCTTCAGGAAAAAATTTTTAATATTTTTTTGTTTTCAAAAGCTTTCCAAAGGAAAGCGAAATATTGAAAAGAAAAAATATATAAAAAAAGATCTTAAAAAAGAAAAAAGATATTTATTAAAGATAAAAAAGATCGTTTGGAGGACTATGGAAATTATCAGATTTTATTATAGAGAAATTATGACTGCTGAAAACTTTCACATTCCAGATTTTTCGACTTTTAAAATAATATCTTAAGTGTTGTCATTTGAAGCGATTTTCTACAAAAAATTGCGAGTATAAATACTAATGATGATTTTAAAATGCCACTTGGCGAAATACCTGGCAATATTTTTGGCAATTTTTTATAATTTTTCTTCCACAACATTGCACTAAAAAAGAATTAAGTGAACTTAAAATGACTCGTACATTTGTATAAATCGGGTTTGTCTATGCAAGTAAATGAATTATGAGTTAAATGTCAAATGGTAAAAGCGCTAAATGAATAAAAACAGTTTGATGAATTTTAAGTCGGCAACGATTTTTATATTTAGTTTCGTTTGGAATTTTGATATAAATAGACTGAACAATGATTCCAAATTGTGCAAATTGGATCCAAAAGAAGTGAATTATTTTTTGTAGGGATATTTGGTGTCATTAGTCCACGTCGATAAGATCGAAAAGATAATTCACAATTCGACGCGTTACGGCCACAAAAGTCATCGAAAATAGTATACGTCCCATATAAAATACATTCGAGTCAGCCATAGCGGTCATATTGCCGTAAGTCATATTTAAATTACAATATCAGCAGTTATCTTTCGAATAAAGTAACTTTCATGTAAATTCAAAAAGATCATCTTTGTTTTATTCTACTTCAATGTTCTATGCCTCTATAAAAAATACCTCATGCATATGTACAGGGTACATATGCAATGGCATATGGCAATTCATTTTGAAGCAGTTAAGGCCGTGTCAGATAAAACTTTTGCTTTGCGTTGCGTCAGAGTTTCGCTTTGACATTTGAGTTAAAATGTACGTAAGTTGTATGACGCAGCGCAAAGCGAAAAGTTAACCAACATTCAACTTTTTGCGCGCTTTGACAAACACCTGGCTTTTATTATTTGTGTTTGTGTTTTTGTGTGTGGGCGTAAACAAAAAATTCATGAGTGTTGTCAAAGTTTAATGTGACATACACCACTTGATTTACGCTTTTGCTTTAAAGTTTCAAATGTCACGCAAAGCAACAAAGTTTTATCTGACACGGCCTTTAGAATTTTTGACGTAGATTTTCATTTTTCCTAAAAAGTTATTTAAATAGAAAAAACTTCAAATTGATAATTATCCCTTTGATCAAGGCACAATAATTCATCATGATTTTTCTTTGTACAATTTGCTGATTTGCCGCAAAATTATCTGGCAACAGTGCACAAAAATGAAAACAACAACAAAGAAAGAGTTTTTTGTTCTGATTTAAAGTAGAATTGTATTTTATCGTTGTAAATAAATACAAGCTTGTGTACGAAAATGTTTAATTTATATGGATATCGGTTGTGTTTGCATTTGCTTTTAATAAATCGCATTTTCTTTTAGCTTCTAGCTTTTCAATAAAATAATTTTTCACTAAAATAGCTTTTCAAATAAATTGTTTATTCACTTAAAAATAGGAAACATTATTATTTGCTTAATCTCACGTAATATTTATTGGAAACATACAAAGAATTTAAATATAGTGCAAGTTCGATGTTTGCGAAAAATTCCATTTGCATAATAACCAGCTGCACAAGACCTCAGCTTATCGCCTTATAAAGCAAGAAAATTCATTAAAAACGGTTTGTACGTACAACAGAAAATGACCCTGCCGTAAATGGCAATGTAAAGAAAGAAAGGTTCCCCCGTAGGCTAGTAGGTAGTGTACTAGCTTGTCAGTATGGGGGTTGTGGGTTCGATTCCTAACGAAGACCTTGATTTTTTTCACTACAAAATTAAAAATTGGCTGGCGATGAAGGCATAGTCAATGGTCGCTGTGCTGTCTTTATACGGCAATTAATTTCCGACTATCCATCTACTTTCACCACCTGTTTCATCTCTTCTCTATCCCTTTCCTAAAGAATGTAGCACAGTACTTGACTAAATAGTCATTGTTGCCTGAAGTGCTACTTCTCTTTAAAAAAAAATATAAAGAAAAAAAGCTGAGTATCGAAGAATGGGGGAAAATATTCCAATATCAGAAGCGATTTTATGATCTAAAGCCAGTCTTGCCTGGATCTTGCTGCGACCGCTGTGCGTCATTCATTCTCTAAATGCAAGAATCACAGTATTTTTGCTGATAATAGAACAAAACAATATGCTCGTAGTGTCTGTAGTGATGTAAACATGGCCGCTGTACAGCAAAGTGTTAAGAATGAGCCAGATGACAGCCCCATTTGTCATTCGTATTCATTTGGCAATAGACCGAACCGGTTACATGAACGATAATTTCAATCGCTATCTGGCGGCAATCTTGGAATGGGGTCGTGAAAACAGAAGTAGCAGTTCAGGCAACAATGCCTATTTAGTCAAGTACCGTACTATATTCTTTAGGAAAGGGATAGAGAAGAGATGAGACAAGTGGTGAAAGTAGAATAATAGTTATGGAAATTAACTGTCGTATAAAGACAGCACAGTGAGCAGCCCTACCGACAGTCAATTTTTATTTTTGTAGTGAAAAAACCAAAGTCCTTGTTGGGAATCAAACCCACAACCCCCAGTCTTATAAGCTAGTACCCTACCTACTTGCCTACAGGGGCATGAAAATTCAGTGTAATGTTCGACTAAATACATTTTTCAAGTCTCTAAAGAAGCTTTCAAGTGGCTCGGTTTTCTAAAACGGTGTAACAGATACTTCACTCCACTCGAGCTTCGTACTATTTATACCACCTCTATCCATCCAAGAATAGAATACAACTCTCATGTATGGGTCGGCGTCGCAAAGTCTATTTTTGCTATTATTGCTTGACCGCGTACAGGAGAGGATCATGAGGCTCATTGGACATTCTCTAGAGCATCGACGCAATGTGGGATGCATTTCACTGTTTCATCGTTACTACAATGGTAAGTGCTCTAATAAGGAACTTGTTTCCGTAACTCGCACATTTTAGCGTTTAACTCGATTTTTCTTGAGCGCGCATACATTTGTATTTGATTTTCCACTACTACGCACTACGGATTACAGGGAAAATTCGTTTTTTAGCAGAACAGTCATTATGTGGAATTAATTCCTCCTGTCACTTTCCATATAGGAAAGTTCAAATTGAATGTCCGCAAACACTATTCCCTCTTTCTTCCTTCCCATAGCCTAATTTCCTAGTTCTGGCACAATGCATTGCAAAGGTAGGGTCATGCCATGAATGCTGGTCCGAGAAAGAAAAAAAAAAACATCAACTCGTCGAAATTCGTAACTTTTTGCATAAAGATCTTCATCTTCACCATTATAAAGCTCAAATCGTTCAAGAATTAAAGCCGACCCGCCATTGTTTGCGTCGAACGTGTGTTAATTGCGGCGATTATGTTCTTGTGATTTAATACCGCTGAATTATTTTCTCTAGAGCCATTTGAAAAAGTGGGCTTAAATGAATAGCCCACAAACAATTGACAATCTGAAAATCTGAAAATCGGCTCTGACGAGATAAGTGAAATTTTTTCGCAAAATATGTTTAAACATTTTGTGAAAAGAGCGAATGTCTGCCGTCCTGCTGGAGGTGGATATTTTTTATTATAAATTCTTATATTTTGATTTAACATTGGTAACAATAAAACTGAAGCTGTGATTTAAGCCGATTTACTTCCTAACCTCACTCGTTATAACATCGATAAGCATATTCATACAATGGGCCTTGGAAAATAATAAGGTAACAGCTGATTCAGTTCAATTTCTTTAAGAATTTTTAAAATATAAATATTTCAAATAAAAGTAATTCCAATTTTAAAAACTACATCAAAATTTTTAATCAAAATTTGAGGTTAGGGCGAAAAATTCAGTTTTCGCTTTAGGTTTAGTTTTCAATTAGTTGCGAAAATCGAGCTTGCACTGTATCGACTTCTATATACAAAATTATTTTTCTATTGCTAACGATGTAAAGCAGCTTTCTGTGTGTAGCTTTAATTGCTTTTAGTTATATAAGAAATATTGAAAATAATATTTTTAAAACTAAAATAATAAAATATTTATATAAAATAATGTTTTTAAATTTTTAATTTAGATACGTTCTATGCTGGATAAATTAGTTGTTATTAAATTAAATGGTGGCCTGGGCACATCAATGGGCTGTCATGGACCAAAAAGTGTTATACCCGTACGTTCTGATTTAACATTTTTAGATTTAACAGTTCAACAAATTGAAGTAAGTGGATGTCTTAAGTTTAATTTTTCTAAGTTTAATTAATTTATTTTTTGTTTTTTTTTTAGCATTTAAATAAAACGTATGATGCCCATGTACCTTTAGTTCTTATGAATTCTTTTAACACCGACGAAGATACTGAAAAGATTATACGTAAATATAAGGGGTTCCGTGTAAAAATCTACACCTTTAATCAAAGTTGTTTTCCACGCATAAGTCGTGAATCATTCTTACCCATCGCTAAGGATTTTGATGTGGAAAAAGATATTGAGGCGTAGGTTTTTTTTTTTGTTTTTAATTTAAATTAATTTTAAATATGTACTAATCTTTTAAATGGTCTTTTTTAATTAAATTTTAACGATTTTATTTTTTCTATATTTCGCTTTCCTATGGAAAGCTTCTTCAGGAAAATTTTAATAACAAAAATTATTAACAGGAACGTAAATGATTTGCACCTAATGAAAATATTAAATATGAAAATACGAGAAGAAATTGAGAAATTTAGAAACAGATCGTGGAATCATTTGCTATCTAGGTTGGATAAAAGCTCTCCTCCCTTTTGGAACTTAACTAAAATCTTGAGGAAGAAGTCACACAAAATTCCTATATTAAAAATGAACGGCTGTCGTTATACAACTAACCAGGAGAAATGCGGAATCTTGGCTCAAACATTTGCTTTGAACCATACGATTTCAGCTAGTCTTGGGGACTCCGTCACTAAGTCATTGGTCGATAATACCGTTGACTCTTTCATATCACTGAATAACTACTCACATGAAATAACTACTAGCACTTCTCAAGTCTCTGTTATCATCAATTCATTAAAGAATAAAAAAGCTCCTGGAAGGGATGGAATCAATAATAGGTGCCTGAAGGCGCTTCCTCGTAAAGGCATAGAATTTCTAACAATACTTATAAATTCTTGTCTCAAACTTTCGTATTTTCCTATAGAATTCAAAGAATCTAAAACCATCCCAATTAAAAAGCCTGGTAAAGATCCAGCAAATCCGCTATCATATCGTCCTATCAGTCTATTATCTTCGATAAGTAAAATCATTGAAAAGGTTATAAAATGTAAAATAACAGATTTCATTGAAAACAACGGTCTAATACCTCCACAACAGTTCGGTTTCCGTAGAGAACACAACACAGCCCATCCACTGATTCGAATTAGAAACATTGTAAACAAAAACTTCAAAACCCAAAAATCAACTGGAATAGTATTGCTTGACGTCAAAGCTGCCTTTGATTCAGTGTGGCATTAAGGACTAATTTTCAAATTGTTGAACTTTAACTTCCCTGTACATCTAATTAAAATGATCCACAGCTTTCTTTCCGCTAGAACGTTCAAAGTTTACATTGGTGGTACTTGCTCTGAACTATTTTCAATCACAGCAGAGTGCCCCCAAGTCTCTTGCTTGTCGCCTATTTTGTATAATTTGTACACAGCCGATTTCCCACAGTTAGACTACTGCACAATGTCTATTTTTGCTGATGACACCGCGATACTCAGCTCGGATATGCTGGCAGTTAACATTATAGCAAACCTTCATAGAGCATTAGATAAGTTGCAAAAATATTTTTAACAAATGGCAAATCATGTTAAATTATGATAAAACACAAGCTATATATTTTTCAAGAAAACGTAAACCATGCTTTTTACCACAGAGCAATATTAACTTTGGTGACAATTCAATTGAATGGAAAAGGGAAATTAAATACTTAGGAGTAGTTCTCGATCCTAAAATGAAATTCTCAAGCCACATTTCGTATACAGCAAATAAAGTTAAAAAACTAATTGCAATATTATATCCATTTATAAATAGAAATTCTATGCTTAGTATTGAGAACAAGAAATTAATATTAAACGCAATTTTCCATGCTGTTATATTTTATGCAGCTCCTGTATGGTCCACAAGTGCAAAATGTCACATGCAAAAATTACAAGTCTCTCAAAATAAGTTATTGAAAATGATTTACAATTTGCCATGGTTTTTATTAACAAAGCGTCTCCATGCACTTGCGAGAGTAGAATTAGTAAACGTCAGAATAGAAAGACTGACTCTAAACTTCATCTCCAGATGTTTATGTTCTGAGTATACCCATATTAATGAGCTTGCATCATCATAGTAGTTAGTAAGTTATGTAGTTTAAGTAGTTTTAAAAAAAAAAAACCAAATAGGTTTTTGTAAGTTTTGCCTCCAAAAATTCTTTAATGTGTGTAAATGAGTAGGCCTATTAAACCATTCCGATGTCGAGAAATTGTAGTTGAAGTAAGCAAGCTCAATGCGAAAAAGTCCCCGGGTTATGACAACATAGACGCAAAAGTTCTTAAAAATTTACCCAGAAGGGCTGTGATTTTTCTCACAGTTGTATTTAATTCTATTTTGCGATTGTCACATTTTCCAACACAGTGGAAGCATGCCAAAATTATTATGATTCACAAACCTAATAAGCCTGAGAACTCCGTTGAGTCATACAGATCCATTAGCTTGTTGCCAGTATTGTCGAAACTATTTGAACGACTTTTTCAAAAAAGATTAATGCCGGTACTAGAATCGCAACATATTATACCTGATCATCAATTCGGTTTTCGAACCAAACACGGAACTCCGGAGCAATGTCATAGAGTTGTAAAATCAATAAGAGAATGCCTTGAAAACAAACAGTACTGTTCTTCAGCGTTTTTAGATGTTAAACAAGCATTTGACAGAGTGTGGCATAACGGTCTTTTATTTAAGCTAAAACACTTGCTCCCAACTCCATTCTACCTTCTGTTGAAGTCATATCTGTCCGAACGTACTTTTTATGTTAACATTAACGACGAGAACTCGGAAATTAGTGATGTTAAAGCCGGTGTCCCACAAGGGAGCGTTCTGGGCCCAACGTTGTATACGTTATTCACTTCCGACATGCCAACAAGAAATGATGTAGTAGTCGCAACCTACGCTGATGACAGCTCTGCTTTCAATTAATGAGTCCGCTGCTATTGCATCTAACACCATACAACTCCAGCTCGACTTAAAAAGTAATTGGTTAAAAAAATGTAACATAAAAGTGAATGCGGAAAAATCTACCCACGTCACATTTTCGCTCAATAAAGGTGATTGTCCGCCTGTATACTTGAATGGAGTTGTAATACCTCACTCAAATGAAGTTAAGTACTTAGGCCTTAACATCGATCGGCGTTTAAATTGGAAAACGCACTTAAAAATAAAGAGGAAACAACTAAATATTAAAACAAAAAAATGTTCTGGCTTCTCGGGCCAAGGTCGGAATTAAGTGCCAGTAACAAATTACTATTGTAAACTGTTTTAAAGCCCGTATGGACTTATGGATTGCAATTATGGGGAACGGCTTCTTACTCTAATATTGACATAATTCAAAAGTATCAGTCCAAAACTCTCAGGCTTATAATTGGTGCTCCATGTTACATAAGAAATAACACAATTCATAATGATCTCAATATCCCGGGTATTAGGGATGAAATCAGAAAGTATAGCAGTAATTACTTGGAACGACTTAGTAATCACGAGAACATTCTTGCCATAACTCTTTTGGATGACGGTGACGAAGTAAGACGATTAAAAAGACTTCATATACTTGATCTCCCGTTTAGTTTTTAAGTTGTATATATTTTGTTGAAAACGCTATTGTTATACTATTGAAAATTGTTTTTAAATTTTGGATTGTTAAATTTAATGGAATTTAACGCTACTGTTACATTATTCTAAGTGTAGTTAATACATTTGTTTATTGTTTGATTGTAAACAAATTGCAAATAAAATATACAAACACAAAAAAAAAATGTTTTCAAAAAACTTTTTCAATTTTTGTTAATAATTTTTGTTATTAATATTTTCCTAAAAAAGCGAAATATAGAAAAAATAACATTGTTAAAATTTAATTAAAAAAGACCATTTAAAGATTAGTACATATTTAATTAAAATAAAAAGGTCGAATAAAAATAAAACTAATAATTTAAATTAATTTAATTTTTTTTTGCTTGCAGTTGGTATCCTCCTGGTCACGGTGATTTCTATGATACCTTCCATTCTTCGGGCTTGTTAAAGCAATTTATTGATGAAGGTCGTGAATATTGTTTTCTATCCAATATTGATAACCTTGGTGCCACTGTCGATTTGAGTATTTTAAATAAATTGTTGGGCGAAGAGCGCCTTGATAATTCTGCTGAATTTGTTATGGAGGTTACCGATAAGACAAGAGCCGATGTAAAGGTAAATTTAAATCGAAATTCAATCTTTTAATTTATAGAATTAATCCTGACAAAAATAGAGAGAACACTAAAGATGGCAAAAAGCCAAAACCGGTTTGTTCACAAACCAAATTTGACGTGGGTTGACGTAAAATCATACCCAGACAAAACAATTCCATTTAGGATTTTACTAGAGACAGCATCCAAAACAACATCTTACGGAATTATTCCCTGCTCCATATAATACCAGAAAAGATTTTAGCAATTGTGAAGAAGTATCCATACATATGGGTACAAGATAAAGCCTCATGCAAGGAAGACGGCTATGAACAACATTCATTCAAAGTGGATGGAAGATGCCATCAACACTCACCGTGAAAATATGATTTTTTATGGTCGTACGTATCAAGTCCTTTTGAAACGAAGATCTTATCATCTGAGACCAGATTATGATAGCGGTAGATAATACAGGCGGATATGGTGCAATAGAAACCGCATACAAAAAGATAACTCTGAACAGCTTTCAATAGAGATTCTATGCTCAACGCCATCAATACTCACCATGAAAAGATCACTTTGGAAGTTTTTACGAAGCCAGTTAGAGATAAAGATCTTACCACGTGGGACCAGAGCGGTCTTCTTAAGATTATGACAGCAGTATCCGATAATACAGGGGGATATGGTACAAGACGAAATTATATATAAGGAAAACAGCTTTCAGAGAGATCTGATGGTGGACGCCATCAGTACTCACCATGAAAATGACTCTTGGGAAGTTCGTACCAAGGCCTTTGAAGACAAAAATTTTGCTTGGTGGGTCCAGAACAGCTTTAGCACAACTAAAAATGGTATTAAATACTCGCCCAAATTCAAACTGGTTTAGCAACAACGACAACATTCTCGATCTTTGCGCTGCATATAGTACTACCGGCGCAAATCCAGTCCAACTAGAACTTGGACCCTTATAGACTCACCCTGTTGAGGTAACTTAGCTTCGAGGTTTGAATCTAGCTGGGTTAATTAACCATAGCGGCAAATACTAATGAGTTTAATATTTTAAATTTAAAATGTTCGAAACTAAATTTTTTGCTTCCGACTGTCTTGCAACGAAATGACGAAATTCTTTTAATTAAATCAATTATCGTAAACAGCATGTACAAAGTATTGTTAATTGTTTGTTTTTACAAAAATTATTCTCCTTTTTAGGGTGGTACACTTATTCAATTTGAAAATAAATTGAGACTTTTGGAAATTGCACAAGTTCCCAAAGAACATGTTGATGACTTCAAGTCGGTCAAAACATTTAAATTTTTCAACACCAACAATATTTGGGCAAAATTAAGCGGTATGTTTTTGTTTTGTCAACATTTTAAATTCGCCAGCCTAAAATTATGCTACAATTATTTTCTGCTTTATATTCGTAGCGATTGATCGTGTATTGAGTGAACGTTCTCTCAACCTGGAAATCATTATCAACAATAAAACTTTGGAAAACGGTATACGCGTTATACAATTGGAGACCGCTGTTGGTGCTGCAATGAAATGTTTTGATGGCTCTATTGGTATCAATGTGCCACGTTCACGTTTCTTGCCTGTTAAAAAGACATCGGATTTATTGTTGGTCATGTCTAATTTGTACAATTTAAAAAATGGCAGTTTAGTAATGTCGCCACAACGTATGTTCCCTACCACACCCTTAGTTAAATTGGGTGAAAATCATTTTGCCAAAGTTAAAGAGTTCCTAGGACGTTTTGCCAATATACCCGATATAATAGACTTGGATCATTTAACTGTTTCGGGAGATGTTACCTTTGGTCGTGGTGTTTCTTTAAGAGTAAGCTGACATTTAAAATTATTATAATCAAATATTTTTATTTTTCTTTTTTTTTTTTGTTTAATCTTAAACAGGGCACTGTAATTATAATTGCTAATCATGGTGATCGTATTGATATCCCAGCTGGTGCCATTTTAGAAAATAAAATTGTTTCCGGTAATATGCGCATCTTGGATCATTAAGATTCTATAAAAAAAATTAACTCAGTAAAAGGAAAGGAACAAGCTTGTGCAAAATTTATATTTACATATTAATAAAGAAAACTAACCGCCAACACCTCTTGAACTAAAAATAATCTTTAACATACTTAAAATTGCGAATTTACCACTTTCTCTTTTCTTTAATTTTTAAAATACTTTAAGTAGAAAATTTTATCTTTATTTTTCAAATTCGTATTCTTATGTTATTTTCGTTTGCTGTAGTTTGTATTACATAAATTTATTATGTCCATGCATAATTGATTTATTTTGATTTAACACATTTATTCAGTCCTGTAATATAAATTTTTTTTTAAATCATTTTAAGTTAAATTTGTATTTAGTTAAAAAGTGTTATTTATATGCGCAAATTTTACATGTTGAAATAAAAAAGAATACAATTAAACGTTACTTCTTTAAGCTAAAAGCTTAAAAGTTAAAAAAAAAACAAATTTATTTAAAATTGTTAAAAAGTTTTTTTTTTTAACAAATAAATAAATTATATTGTTGCGTTATGTAACAAAGAAAAAAAGAGAAAAATAAGTAATAATTAGCTAAAACAATTAACGCATTGAGTGCCACTTCGTAGGTTTCCGTACGACAGCGACATGTACTCTGCGATTGATGTTGGAAATCTTTATTTTGTTCAGGGAAATATGGATCAATTTCAATATTTAACACCTTGAAGCAAACTTCAGAGAAATTAGGAACGAGGGGTAGTTTCCACTTTTAGCAAGATATGCATGCGAAACGTACCGCGGGTTGTTAAAAACTTCACCACAATTACCAAACATTAATAGAACTGAAAACCATAAATTAAAGCTGGAAATGCGAATACATCAGATTTCTAATCCGAAGGACATTAAGGGAGTCAATATTTAATCTCCTAAAATTTGTCATCAACAAAATACTAAAAAGTACAACATAAGCACCAAGTTTTTCAGATTAAAATGTCTAGGTCATTTCTATTGTGAGGTGAATTTTGAAATGTGTTTGTTTTTAAAGATAAATATGAATATTTTTTTAGTAGTTAATTAGAAAGCACTAGGTCAATTTTAATAAAAAATGTTTAACAAACTTTTATTTTTTATTATTTTTTCGATATTTCGCCACACCATCAGGATGATGCCAACCAACGGTGTGGCGAAATATCGAAAAAATTAAAGTTTTTTAAACATTTTTTATTAAAATTGACCTAATGCTTTCTAATTAATTACTAAAAAATATTAAAAAGGTCAAAAAACTATAACTATTATAAATATGAATATTTATTAATTATAAAATAATCTTGAGCATTGTTTTTTAATCATATTTTAGAGATTTATTACAAATTTTGTTTGGTGGGCCGTTTTCTTTGTGATTCACAGTGTGCTGGTTAAGACCTGGCAAAAAGTAATAATCTACAATAGCTAAAACATTCCAATTATTTGCTTACGTTTATTTCTTTTAATAAAGGTTTTATTATATTGAATTCTTTTATTTCAAACTAACTCAGCAGTTAAGAGTATTAAATTAAACGATTTATTTACACGAAAGTAATACGATAGTAACTTTACTACTGTAACGCCTAAAAGATGTTTTATATCTTTATGTCTACTCAACGACGTTTCGAGTTGAATCCAATTCATTTGCCTTGCAGTTAATGCTTATATATTGCTGTTTTAAGTGGTTCTCGCATTTACAAGAATATTCTACTTTAACATCACACCATATTGTTGTTATTATCATTCAGTGTAGGTGCACTAATAATAATTTATTAATGGAATTTTATATGACAAAAGGCAATAATTCATGAAATATTTTTATGGAGAAATTCTGCTAAAGAAAAGTTTTTAGAGGATAATAATGACGGGTGATATTTTTTATAGAAAATTTATTACGAAAAATTTAGTGATAAAATATTATATAGAAAAATTACAAAATTTGATTCATAAAATTTTCTTATAGCAAAATTCTGACTGATAAAATTTTTTTAAAAGATATCTTTTTTTAGAGAAAAGTTATGAGGAATGAATTTTTTTTGTATAGAAAAATTAACTGTTAAAATTTGATGTAGAAAAACGGACAAATGAAAATGTTTTAAAGGAAAATTGTCAGTGTTTCGTTGCTTGAGTAAGGTCTGCGCCGTGACTGAGGGAGTACTGTGTGCCAAGCATGTACATTTTACTACTGGTGTCCTTCCTTAGCCGGCCAAAATAGAACTTTAATACTTTAACAGGAAATTAAAGCATGGCATATATGGAGCCCCTCCATATTCATATATTTTAGGATCATTTTCAATAGTCTCCGGAAATCATACCAAAAAAGCATCTTTTATATTAGCAATGCGACTAAAAGCGTAAAATGTTCCAATTCTATCACGAATATTTTTGGAATGTGATCGTCCAGTAAAACTTGCGAACTCGACCACATTATATTTTTATCCTTAGATAAGATGGGATTGCTTATTGGAATGGGTTTATCTAATTCTTCTTCATCGCTTCCACCACTGGAAGAATGCGAAATTTCTTCAATCTACTCATCAGAAATAGTTTCCTTAGAATCTGAAACAAAGTCATCTGCTGCATCACTATCTTCCCGGCTTTCAATTATATGCTCATTTCAGCATCAAATATACGCTGAAAATATTTAACACAATCAGTTTTTCAATAATACTTGTACTTCTCAATAATGTTTACTTTCTATTTGTCGACATTTTATAAAACACAGTAATTCTCTATCTTTATAAAATAAAATTCAGGCAAACCAATCGTATTTTAACGGAAAATTACAATACTTGAAAACCACAAAATAACGAAAGTTGAACTGTGCTGCCAGATATATTGAGCTTATGAAACAAATGTTATCATTTAGTGTTAATCTCCTGTCATAATTAGACATTTTTCTTAATCGGTGAAATTTCTACCGAGGGAATTTTATGTAATTGTTCAAATATTTACGTAAAACCTGATCATGTAAAAAATTTGTTTAAGGTTTTTTGACCTTATAAATATTCGAACTAAGAAAATTTGTAAAAGTTTTCTTTGTATCAGATAAAATTTATAAGAGATATGTAACTTTAAAATTCAAAAAGGTTAATTATGAATCTGTTTTGACTTCAGATGCATTATGCCACGATACAATTTTGTTTCGAATTAATATATATTAAAAGTGCAAATATGATATAGCAATTTCAATGCTGGCAATAAATATTCATATTAAATATTTATCTTACCGCTAATATTTATAAAATTTTCTCATCTGGCATCCCTTTTTTTTCATGGTAAACACCAACAACACGTGCTGTTTATAATAAAAAGTTGGTAGAAATGGTAGATGATTTTAATAAAATTGTTCTTATAATAAAATAAAGTATATTTTATTTAGGGTAAAAATAAATTTGATGATTTACCTGGATATCCATCGCTCCAAAAAGGCGACGATAATAATGAAAATGAATTGGTTAAATCAAAACCATCGGCTAAGGCGAAAAAAAGCGGTGGATTCCAATCGATGGGTTTGTGCTTTGAAGTAGTGAAGGGTATAACAAAACGTGGCTATAGAGTGCCCACACCCATTCAGCGTAAAACCATACCCTTAATATTGGAAGGACGTGATGTCGTTGCTATGGCTAAGACTGGTTCGGGTAAGACAGCTTGCTTCCTGATACCTCTGTTCGAAAAATTAAAACGTAGAGATCCTACTAAGGGAGCTAGAGCCTTAATATTATCACCTACCCGGGAGTTGGCTGTACAGACATATAAATTTATTAAAGAATTGGGTAGATTTTTGGATTTAAAGAGTATTTTGGTGCTGGGTGGCGATTCAATGGACTCACAATTTTCTGCTATACACACATCTCCAGATATCATTGTTGCTACGCCGGGTAGATTTTTGCATTTGTGCGTAGAAATGGATTTAAAATTAAGTTCAATAGGTAAGTGCTTTTCGAAAGCAGTTTTTAAAAATTCTTTTAAATTATTTTTTTTTCTTGTCAAGAATACGTTGTCTTTGATGAGGCTGATCGTTTATTTGAAATGGGTTTTGGTGAACAGTTGAATGAAACGTTACATCGTTTACCACATTCCCGACAAATGGTTTTATTTTCTGCCACTTTACCCAAACAAATGGTGGATTTTGCCAGAGCTGGCTTAAGTGATCCTGTTTTAATTCGTTTAGGTTAGTTTATTTTTATAGGAATATTTTGTAAAATTATTGTATATTTCCTTTTATTTTTGTTAGATGTTGAATCTAAATTGCCCGATACATTAAGCTTAAAGTTTATATATTGTCGCCCGGATGATCGTTATACAACACTGGTTACTTTGCTGAAATATGTGATACCGCAGGAAGCTCAAACTGTTGTATTTGCCGGTACTCAACATCACGTTGAACTTGTATCTTTTGTTAGTACCTATTGAAATTCAATGAACACATCAAGAAATGATTTAAATTCACGCTTTTTTTTTATTTTACCAATGTCTTTAGATCTTGACCGAAAGTGGTATTACCAATACATCAGTTTATTCCACTCTGGATCCTTCAGCTCGTAAAATCAACACCGCTAAATTTGTGGGCAAAAAAGTTTCTGTATTAATCGTTACCGATGTAGCAGCTCGTGGTATTGATGTGCCCAATTTAGATTATGTAGTTAATTTTCATTTTCCTGGCAAACCGAAATTATTTGTACATCGTGTTGGTCGCTGTGCTCGTGCTGGTCGTACTGGTACTGCATACTCAATCTTTTCCACAGACGATACAGCACATTTGTTAGATTTACATTTATTTTTGAATCGTGAATTTAATATAAATGATTCTGCGGTCATGGGAACAGTCCCACAAGATCTATTGGAGGAAGAACACTTAACAGTAACGGAAATTAAGAAAAATTCAAATATTGTAAGTGTTGTTTAGTCGGTCAATTTGTGTATTTTCATTTAAATTTATTTTAACCTGCTGAAATTAATTAAGATTTTCTTTATTTATTAAAGAGCGGAGTTTTGCGTACTAGCGAAAATGCCTACAAAAAGTATCTATCCTCTCGTCCAGTAGCCTCCACAGATGCAAATGCTAGAGTAAAGAAAATTAAGTTTTTTGCTTTAAAACCTCTAGACGATTTTATAGTTAAAGCTGTGCCCAAATTAGCAGCTGCCAGTAATATAAAAACATTAAAATCAATTGAAGAATTGACTGAGGAAGAGCATCAATTACAAAATCAAAAACATGAATTACTGTTAAAAATGCGCAGCTACAAAGCCCATAATGTAATAATTAATGGCTTGATAAAAAATAATTTTTATATGTCTTTACAATAATAATAATTAATTATTTATTTAATTTTTTTCTGTTTTTAGACAATATTTGAACTAAACAATACCCAGAAATCTGTACCATTTAAGGTTATGAAACAAAAACGTTCTGATCATTCAAATGCTATTGAAAAATATCGCCTTAAAATGGAGGAATTAGATAAAGAAGTTGAACAACAAACCGAAAACTCTATAAAAACTAAGGTATGTCAGTTGAAGTTTTAATAAAAGAGAAAATAATTCGTTAAACCGATCTTTAAAAATAGAATACAATTTTTTCGACACTTAGTCTTTATCATATTAAAGAAATCTGTCTTCTTTAAAAAAATATACATATAATTTTGTAAACATAACAATTACGAATACGTCAATACCTATAAAAAAACAACAAAACAGGGTATTTTTTATAGAGGTATATAACTTTAAAAAAGGAAAAACAAAGATGAATTTTGTTATTTGAAATTCCCTTTATTGGAAACATAATATTCCGACATTATAACTCAAATATGACTTTTGGCAAATAACCTTGCAACGACTGGCTTGAACATAGTCTAATTTGTAGCCTCAAGACTAATTCTTATAGGATCACCAAAATTAGTTTAAGCTAAATCAGTTTACTAGGTCGTTGCTAAACTTTTATGTTGCTAAATTTATTGAATTGTTCGGCGATTATTGGTACGGCCGTAAGTTTTCCTTATCTTTTTGTTGTAAAATGTGTGTGCTTGAAAATTATAAAAAGGACATCTAGTCCTGGCTAAATTTACTAACAAATATTTAGATCATGTTCACTATTTTTTTTATAATTTGTATAATTCTAAACTGTCACTCCAAGTCCTGCAATGTTTGTGTTAAGTGTACAGAGGGAAAGGTAAATTGCTTTACTTTGTCGCCATATTGGTAAACATTAGTCTTGACAGTTAATATTTGAGAGTTGTGAAGTAGACACGTGACAAATTTGTTATTCAAAAATATTCGATAAATCAACGTGTTTTAATCGTTAAAATCAAAATCAATCATCGATTACTGTGACGATGTGAAAATTGTGGGAGAAACAACGTGCCAACAAAGCGTACTATTTATCGTGTAGTGAATGATTTTGAAGAGAGGGAGAGCATGGACCACAGCGTACTCTAAGATCGGCTGAAAATATTACTGATGCTCAAGAAAGTATTTAAAACAATCCTTCAATCTTAATTCCACGCCGGTCTTGGAGCTTGGTCTTCACAGAACAACTTTGGCCATAATTTTGCACAAGGATTTGCATTTATTTCCATATAGGATTCAGTTGACACAAGAGCTTTTTCCACAAGACCATTTACGCCGCCGTACATATGCCAATAGGATGTTACAGCTCGCCCATGACAACCCCGATTTTCATGGAAAAATCATAATGAGTGACGAGACACATTTTCTTTTGAATGAATATGTGAATAAACAGAATAGTGGGTTCTTTGAATCTATTAAAAGTGACAGTCTGGTGTGTAATTTGGTCAGGAGAAATCATTGGACCTTGGGGGTTTGATTAACATGTATCATCAAGATGGTGCCTTATCAAATACAGCCAAAGATTACAATGGAATTACTACGAGACCTCTTTCCACAACAAGTTATTTCAAGAAATTGTGATGTTGATTAGCCTTAACAGTCGCTGATTTGACTGCTCTAGATTTCTTTTTGGGGGCATATCTAAAAAACAAAATGTACTTAAAAGGGCTCGCTTTTGTGAGGCTAACAGAGGCGGACATTTATCTGATATTGTATTCCAGGCATAATTGCCGACATTAAATAAAACATTCTTTTTTATTTATTCAAAAATTATGAACAAACAAAGTAGTAGTAGGTATACCTTCCCGACGGACACGCTGTATTACGAGAAATGTTTGTTTTTTTGTTTTTGTATTTTGTTCCAATTTATTTGGGATAGATTTAAAATTAAAATTCTAGGTTATGTTACATTTATATACAAAATTTGTGCAGATGACAGCACCATTTGTCATTCGTATTCATTTAGTAATAGACCGAACCAGTTGGAGGTAAGTTCCAAAAGGCAGAACATGAATGATGCGCTCAATCGCGTCCTCCCATTCGGAGTTCGCCGCGAATAGAGTTGATTTTAATGCTCGTAAAACGAAATATTGCACGCTTACCCATAGATCTGTGTTCGGAAATGGTGCTGTACCTTTTACTATGGGTGATATAGTTATGAAAATTCAATGGGATGTTTGATGGACTAAACACATTATTTTGGTTTCTAAAGAAGCTTTCAAGTACCTCGGTTTTCTAAAACGCTGTAAGAAATACTCCACTCTATCCGATCTTCGTATTATTTATACCATCTTTATTCGTCCAAAGATGGAATAAAACTCTCAGGAATGGGCCGGCGCCCCAAAGTCTATTTGGTAGTTGAATCGAATGTCCATAAACACTACACCCTCTTTCCTCTTCTCATATCCTAATTTCCTAGTTCTGGTACAATGCATTGCATGAGTAATGATCATCCCCTAAGCACTGGTCCGAACGAAAAAAAAAGTTGTAAAATTTGCTACATTAAATAAATTTTCGCCACACCATTGGGTGGCATCTTCAGTGAAATAAAAGTGTGTTAACAGCTGCACTTACACAAGGTTTTTATATCAAAATGTTATTGAATAGCATAAAATTTTGAACATGATTCTTACTCTGAATCCTCATTACTCGCAATACTCTGCTGTACAGCGGCTATATTTGCATCATGCAAGCACTACGGCCATATTGTTTTGGTCTATTGTCACCAACAATTTCGTACGCCTAGAATTTAACGATTAAATTATATACAACGGTCTCATAGAGAGCCTGGTTACAATGCAAATCTCTTTGAATTTTACGTAGCAATAAAGTGAAATTTTGGTGATAAATTTTCGTAATCAAAATTCTTTGCTCAAGAGTGCAACGTTCATTAACAAAAATTTCCTAAGTTTTTACTAAATAAATATCAAAGTATGACAGCACAATTCTTGATATTTAATATCATTAACAGACAATTTACTTTATAACCTCAAATTATTATTTTTATACTCCGAGATTTGAATGAGTTGTTTAGTAAAAATTCTTAAAAATAATAAAAAATTAATTTTTAATTTAATTAAATTTTTACTCAGATAAAACAGAAGACAAACGGATATGATGATGCTGCCAATGAAGATGATATAAATGCGACATTTAAAAAAGTGATTGCTCCCAAGAGACCTCAAAATATGGATGATGTATACAAAGAGAAACCTAAAAAACAAAAGCGATCGAAAAGCGTAAATGTCAAAGATGAAGAAAATTTTATACCCTATCAGCCAGCCGATAAACATACAGAAGATGGCTTAGCTATTAATTCGTTTGAGCGACAGGCCATGAATGCCGCTTTTTCTGTTATTGATCGCGAAACAAATGAGGTGCACCATAAGCCCGGCCTTAAGAAGTGGGATCGTATTAAAAAGAAAATGGTTTCAGTACAAGATCCTAGAGCTGGTAAAATTCGTACTGAATCGGGTGCCTGGATACCATCCTCATTTAAGACTGGCCGCTATGCAACCTGGAAAGAAAAAACCAAAATCGAAGAACAATTGGCAGCAGAAGCGGGAAGTGATGATGATAGTTTTAGACCATTATCAAAAGAAAAGCGTTATCCTGTTAGCAGACATGCTAGGCACAATGTTAAGATGGTAGAAAAGAAAAGAGCTGGTATTGGTACTGGTAATAGCATGGACAAAGAATTGCGTACACCCGAACAAATTGTTAAATCTCGTATGCGTTTGGAGTTTATTAAAAAACGTAATGCTGAAAATACCGAACGTAAAGCAGAAAATCGTAAACGTAGCATGCGTAAGAATCAAAGACCTCGCATGGCTGCCAAGTCTAAAGGTAAAAGAAAGTAATTGTTTTTTTTTCTGTGTTATTTTATTAAATTTATTTTACAAATATTTTTTGTAAAATTTACTATTAAAAATAGAAAAAAAAATATAAAAGAAAAACAAAATGTATAATAATAAAAATAGAAAAGAAGATTTCTAAAGTTTTTTTATTTAAACTACAGATGGATGAAATGCCAATAAGGATTTTATGCATACGATTTAATCCCCAAAAAAAGTTTTTTTTTTACGTAATGACGTAATTCATTACGTGATGTGAAAAGAAAATTTGTAGAGATTGGTGAAATGCCGAAAAGGATTTTATGCACGCGCTTTACTCACCTAAAAAAAACCTTTTTTTTATTTATGTAATGACGTAAGGCATTACATAATGTGAAAACAAAATTTTTAAAATTTTTATTTAGATTAGAGATGGGTGAAATGGCGAAAGAGATTTTTATGCACGCGATTTACTCACCAAAAAAAAATTTGTTTAACACGTAATGACGTAATGCATGATGTGAAAGGAAAATGTGCAAAATTTTTGATTTGAACTAGCGATGGGTGAAATGCTAATAAGGATTTTAATCCCCAAAAAAAAAATTATTTACGTAATGACGTAATGTATTACGTAATGTGAAAAGAAAATTTGTACAAATTTTTATTTCAAGTAGAGATGGGTGTAATGCCAATAAGGATTTTATGCACACGATTTAATTCCCAAAAAAAATTTTTGCTTGTTCATGTAATGATGTAAAAGGAAAATTTTTAAAAAATTTTATTTAAAGTAGAGATGGATGAAATATCAAAAAGGATTTTATGCTCGCGATTTACTCACGGAAAAATAACTTTTTATTGACGTTATGACGTAACGCATAACATGATATGAAAAGAAAATTTGTAAATTTTTTTATTTAAACTGGGTGAAATGCCATAAAGATGTTATGCACGCGATTTACTCACGAAAAAATAAATGACTTTTCTATTTGCGTTATGACGAAAAGCCTTACGTTAAGTGAAACTAAAATTTGTAAAATTTTTTATTTAAACTAGAGATGGGTGAAATGTCAAAGAGGGTGTAATGCATGCGATTTACTCACGAAAACAAAAAAAAACTTTTTTATTTACGTTATGACATAATGCATAACATGATATGAAAAGAAAATTTGTAAAATTTTTTATTTAGACTAGAGATGGGTGAAATGCCAATAAGGATTTTATACACACGATTTAATCCCCAAAAAAAAAATTATTTACGTAATGACGTAATGTATTACGTAATGTGAAAAGAAAATTTGTAAAATTTTTTATTTAGACTAGAGATGGGTGAAATGCCAATAAGGATTTTATACACACGATTTAATCCCAAAAAAAAATTATTTACGTAATGACGTAATGTATTACGTGATGTGAAAAGAAAATTTGTAAAATTTTTTATTTAAAGTAGAGATGGGTCAAATGCCAATAAGGATTTTATGGACAGGATTTAATTCCTAAAAACAAATTTTGTTTGTTTATGTCGTGACGTAATGCATTACATGATGTGAAAGGAAAATGTGTAAAATGTTTTATTTAAACAAGAGATGGGTGAAATCCCAATAAGATTTTTTTTTGCACACGATTTAATTCCTAAAAAAAATTTTTGTTTTTTTATGTAGTGACGTAATGCATTACATGATGTGAAAGGAAAACTTTTATTTCAAGTGGAGATGGGTGAAATATCAAAAAGGAGTTTATGTATTGGGATTTACTCACGGAAAAATAACTTTTTCTATTTACGTTATGAAGTAATGCATTACGTTAAGTGAATAAATTTTTTTTATTTTTTTATTAAGACTAGAGATGGGTGAAATGCCAAAATATATTTTTATGCACTCAATTTACCTACGGATTAATTGTTTACGTTATGGCGTAATGAATTACGTTATGTGAAAAGAAAATTTGTACAATGTTTTTAATAGACTAGAATGGGTGAAATGCAAAAAAGAAATTTTGTGCACGCGATTTATCTACGGATTAATTATTTACGTTATGACGTAATGCATTACGTGATGTGAAAAGAACATATTAAGAGTGAAATACTGTTAAACCTTTTATGCACGTGATATACTCGCGAACAAACTTTTTTTATATACTTATGACGTAATATATTACGTTTATTGATTATTTAACAATTCATATAACAAATATAATAAAAGAAAAAATTAAGAAATTTTAATAAAAATTAAAAATAAAATAATAAAAGTAAAGGGTAGCACACAAACTAGAAGTTTGCAATTTCCAAAAAAAAAAACAAAGAAAATAGTTAAGAGGGTGAATTATAGATTGGCTCACACATAATAGGGAATCCTTAATCCTTAGTGCATAAGTTCTACTTGTTATTAGCAGATTACTTTCATTTATGTAAATATATCGATCGCCAAGAAAGCTTTTATTGCAAATAACGTCCACTTTTAAAATATTTAATTCAGTTTATTCCCTTTCCTAACAGAGCAACTGTACTTTTTTTTAAAGCGTTTTACTTTTCAGAATATTTATTAAAAGTGCAAAAAAAAGTTTTTCAAAATTTTATTTCAAATATGTGCAGAGAATATTAATTAATTATACTATCACGTATAATACTTTGTTGATGTTTTAATATGCGCAACATGAAGCACTTCAAAATATTTTTGTTACAACATCGAACTATTGTTTTATTTCGCACTACTTTTCTTTTGTTGTTGTTCCAAGGCCTGATTCAAGTGTTTGCTATTTTTACGCATACTTAATGAAATACTTAAAATTCCAACACGTTTGTACCGAAACATGTTCTCTTTTTTGTACCAAATTGAGAATTGAATTAATTCTTTGATGTTTGTTTTGCTTATTGCATCCCTAAGAATTTCTTTTTAAAAAGGGTTTTTTAACAAGAAGTTTTTTTTTTCTAAAACAAAAAATTTCTATCAAGATGATTCATATTTTTATTGTATGACGAAAAGTTCGGCAATTATGAATGAAAAATGATATCTGGGCAAATGTCCACCACGACCCCGCTGACAGATGTCGATTTTTTCATCAAAATTTGTAAATACTTTTGGCAAATGGCGGTGCTATTTCGTTAATTTTGAGTTTAAAGGCTGAAATCGATTCGACTGGCTCCGTATAGACTCTGTCCTTAACAAAGCCCCACAAAAAATAATCTAGTGGTGTTAATCACACGATCCGACTGGCCACTTAACTACTGATTGTCGTGAAATTTGGTTTACAATAATTGATCGTTTCATTGGGTGACATGACACCGTCCTGTTGAAACCACATGGTCGAGATATCCACGTCGTCAATAATGGGCCAAAATTGAGTTATCATCTCATCTTCGAAAAACACGACCCAATTAGCCCTCCAGACCATGTAGCACACCATACAGTGACACGTTGAGTGTGCAAAGGCTTCTCAATCATCGCTCTAGGATTTTCAGAAGCCCTAATGAGACAATTTTGATTAATGACTTACCCAGACAAGTGAAAACGGCCCTCGTTTGGAAGAATGTTTTTTTTTCAGAAAACTCTACCGGTTCTTCCTGAATGAATCAAGCGAATTTACGGTGATGTGAATGGTCGGTCGGCTTCGATTCCTGCACCAGCTGAACCTTGTAAGACTTCAAAGTCAAATCCTTACGCAAAATTCGCCATGTGATCGTTTTGGATAAGCCCAATTGTTCAGAATGTCGAGGAATTGACAAATTTTAATCTGCTTTAACACTGTGGCTCCCGACTGCGATGTTTTCAGTTGAACGAACACGCCTTGGTATTGGCACATTTTGTATCCAACCTGTCGCCTCAAATGAAGGACCAAATTCTTAATAGCGGTTTCGGAAGGACTATTATGTTGTCTGAAAATATCACGAATTTTACGAAATGTAACTTTAACCGAACCACCATTTTCATAGTGAATTTAAATTATTTTAATGTAATTTTCGTGCGAACTTGAATTCATTGTAACAATTGCCAATGCATCTACCACGATTACGTCAAAAAATTAAATGTCAAAAACTATCATGTTTTTCGGTGTTGCCATATTAAAAAAAAACAAACTTCTTGTTGAAAAATTCGAATTTAGCGAAGCATTTGATTTGGTGGATTCATTGGTTCGCATATCTTTAACAGCGATGCTGGTCAGAAGGTTACAAGCAATGGTGATTGGTATAGAGCCACGATTACTGACAGGTTTTTCTGAAAAAAAATCATTTTTTCAGACGAAGCACATTTTTACTTGTCAGGATATGTCGACAAGCAAAATACCGCATTTGTGCTTCTGAAAATCCTAGAGCGTGCTCAACGTGTCACTGTATGGTACGCTATGTAATCTGACTTGACTTTGTTTAGTAGGAGCCTGAAGAAAAGGACACTCGAAGTCTGAACAGTGACTGAACTGCCGGTACAAAGGCAGCCGTTAGTCGCCTGCAAACACTATGACGCCTGTTCCGGTTATCAAAATATTCGAAGTACATACTTTGAAAAAATATTTGAATATTCGATTATTCGATTAAAACAGTAATTGAATATATTTTTCATTTTAATTAAAACCGTCTATATTTTTTTAACAAATATTGTTAAGCAAATAAGTATGAATAATATTAAATATTTATAAATATTACTATAAAAAAATTTTTTTTGGCATATTCGATTATTCGTCTAAAGAAATTCTTGAATATTGATGCTGAAAGAAATATCAACAGTACTTTAAAAATTATATAAAAAATATTCGAAGTGCTTAAAAAAATATAAAAAAATATTTGAAGCACTTTAAAAAATATTCGATTATTCGACTAAAACAATAAGCGAATATATATTTTTCATTTTAATTAAAGCTATGTTTTTATAAATATTGTTAAGCAAATAAATATGGATTTTGAAAAAAAAAAATATAATAATTATATTTGAAAAGTTATTCGTATATTCGATTATTCGTCTTTGATTCTACAAAAAAAAAAATTATCTATCAAGAGTACTTTAAAAACAATATAAAAATATTCAAAGTACTTAAAAACAAATATTCGAATATTCGTTTAATCGACTATAAATCCTCGAATATTGATGCTAAAAGATATATCAACAGTGCTTTAAAAAATATACAAAAAATATTCGAAGTGCTTAAAAAATTTAAAAAAATATTTGAAGCACTTTAAAAAAAATATAAATATATTCGAATATTCGATTATTCGACTAAAACAATAAGCGAATATATATTTTTCATTTTAACTAAAGCTACGTTTTAATAAATATTGTTAAGCAAATAAATATGGATTTTGAAAAAAAATATACATATATTTGAAAAGTTATTCGTATATTCGATTATTCGTCTTTGATTCTACAAAAAAAAAATGTATCTATTAAGAGTACCTTAAAAACAATACAAAAATATTCAAAGTACTTAAAAACAAATATAAAAATATTCGAATATTCGATTAATCGACTAAAAAAATAATCGAATAGAGTTTTTTTATTTTAATTTAAACCTTTTTTTTAACAAATATTGTTAAAAAAAAATCCTTAACCAATGAATATTTTTATTCGAATGACATAAAAAAATGCCACTAATTGATGAACTATTATTTGTGGGTGTCTTACATCAGTTGGCGCGTTCATTGGCATTTATTTAATGTAAACTTAAAAACAAAATAAAAGCATTTTTACTTTACATACACAAAGTGATAAATAAAAAATGTATAAACAATTTGTCAATGTTTTGAATGTCTAGAATGACTCTGTCTGTCTCAGTTGTCAAGTTTAAAATGAATAAAAATTGATTTTGATTTTTTTGTTTTGTTTTTAAAACTTATACTCTCTCAAGTAGAATTTTAATTGTAGAAATTTAGTATAAAAATGGTGAAAATTTCACTGTATCATTACGTAAAATTCGAACATCTTTTCCATGTAATCAGGCGACGCTGTGCATAATTTATTAGTTAAATTCGAGGTTCACGATATTGTTGGTGACAATAGACGAAATAAATACGCATGTTGTGATACAAACATAGCCGCTGTGTTGAGAATGAGCTTGAAACATCGCAATAATTGGGCATCACTAGTGAAACTTTGCGCAACATTTTGCATAAAGATTTTCATGCTTATAAAGTTCAACAAAGCCGATTGACCATTGTTTGCATCGAACGTTTGCGAATTTTTTGAACGAAAAATACGAATGTTTTATAAAAATCATCTTTAGTGATGAGGCTCATTTTCAATTAGGTAGTAAACAAACAAACTTATGGCATATGGGGCTCACAAAATCCACAAAAAGTTTTCGAAAGACCATTACATTCAAAGCATTTAGAGCGCAACATACGACGCTTTAAGGTCAGGCGGCATTGTCGGCCCGTATTTTTTTGCAAAAAGAGTAAGAAAACGCTGTCGCCGTGAATTCTCTGCGCTACCAAATCATAATAACCCATTTTTATGGCCCCAATTGGCTAACGTTGACACATCAGTTACCTTTTTTTTCATCAAGACAGCGCCACAAACCACACAACTACCCAAACAATTGAGTTATTGCATGAAAATTTCTTGGACGGGTAATTTCTTAATTTGGCCCTCTCGTTCTTGTAATTTAACATTGTTGGATTATATTCTTTTGGGCCAACCCACAAACAATTGATGCTCTGAAAGATTAAAGTCGGTGCTCCACTGTGCTTCAAAATTTATGTCAAATTGTTGCGAACGTTGACGAGTTGACATTCCAAGCTTGTTCTCAACACTTTACTGACCAGCGGCTGTGTTTTCATTACTGCGGCCACTATGAGCTTATTGTTTTAGTGTATTGTCAGTAACAATACCGTGACCCCCGAAATTAGCGATTATAAAGGGTGTTTTTTTAAGCCCGATAGAACTTGAAATTGTAAAAAATAACACAAAAAATTAAATCGTAATCAAAATTTCTTTTTTATTCGCAGGATCAATACGTGACATTAACATTTGAAAATGATTTCGGGCATATGGGCACCGCGGCTGTTCTTGACGAAGCGCATTCTGGACGTCCAATTTTGGGCCACTTTTTCGAGCACTGCTGGGCGTATGTCACGAATAACACGAACAATGCTGTTCTCCAAGGCGTCAATTGTTGCTGGTTTATCAGCATAAACCAGTGACTTCACGTAGCCCCACAGGAAATAGTCGAGTGGTGTCAAATCGCACGACCTTGGAGGCCAATTGACAGGTCCATTTCTCGAAATCTACTTATCGCCAAATTTTGATTTCAATAAGTCGATGGTTGCGTTCGCTGTATGGCACGTAGCGCCATCCTGTTGAAACCACATCTCGTCCGGATCAATGTCATCCATATTTTCAAACAAAAAATCATTGATCATGGTGCGGTAACGATCTCCATTGACCGTAACGCGAGCTCCGGCCTCATTTTTGAAGAAACAAGGTCCGATGATGCCACCAGCGTGAAAACCGCACCAAACGGTGCATTTTTCTGGATGTAATGGAGTCTGTAGGGTCTGTTGTGATTGGTCTCACTCCATATGCGGCAATTTTGCTTATTAACAAACCCGTTAAGCCAAAAATGCGCCTCATCGCTGAACACAATTTTGCGATAAAACAACGGGTCAGTTGCCAACTGCTCTAGAGTCCAATCGGCGAAAGAACGACGCATATAATGATCTCGTGGCTTCAATTCCTGCACCAGCTGGATCTTATACGGGTGTAGGCCGAGATCTTTGCGCAAAATTTTCCACGTAGTGGACGGACAGACAGAGCCCCAATTCCTGCGACCGACGACGAATTGATAAATTTGGATCTTCTTCTACACTTTCGTTTACAGCGGCGATATTCTCTTCAGTACGCACATTCCTTCGACGTGTTGGTGTTATTGCATCCTCTAGAGAGTATGTGGTACGAAATCTATCGACAGTTCGACGAATGGCTTGTTCAGATGCACCATTATGTACGCCATAAAAATGACGAAGTCGTCTATAAGTTGCGCGAATCGACGACTGATTTTCAAAGTAAATTTGGATAATTTCGTAGCGTTGTTCAAGCGAGAGTCTATTCATGATGATTTGTCAGAGTATACTCGGAAACAAATAAAAAAAAAATGTTTCACAAAAACAAAATTTCATTTTTTGTGTTACTTTTTACAATTTAAAGTTCTATCTAGCTTAAAAAAACACCTTTTACAACAACAGAATATTGATAAAGAAATAAAAAAATGAAAGGAAATTCTAACAAGAATACTTGATATAATTAGATTCTTAGTAAAACGAAATTTGGCGTTTCGAGGACATCGTAAAAGTGTTCATCAGGAAAATATCGATTCAAAGGAAAATAGAGGAAATTTTTTTGAGCTTGTTGACTTATTGGCTAAGTACGATCCAGTATTACGAGAACAGGTAGTAAAAACTAAGATGGGTAATAAATATGGTATCTCTTATTTGTCGCCGAAAATTCAGAACGAATTCATAGAGCTATTGACATTTCACACAAAGATCAAACCAGTCAAATTATTAGATATGTAGTTATTGATGGCAGCGAAGTTAAAGTTGTAGAATCGTTTATTGACTTTGTAGAAACTAAAGGAAAAACTGCTGGTGAAATCACAGATATGATTTTAACGAAATTAGAAAATGACGGTTGAGATATAAAAAATTACAGAGGACAGGCTTACGATAATGCTGCCGTCATGGCAGGAAAGCACAGCGGTGTTCAAACTCGTATTAAAGAAATAAATCCATGTGCAGAATTTGTAGCATGTACAAATCATTCTTTAACCCTGGCATGTTTACACGCAGCTTCTACAGCTATCAATTTTATCACATTTTCTGGAACTATCGAACAGTTGTTTCAGTTGTTTTCTTCTTCCACTCATAGATGGAATGTTTTACTTTCTGTCACCGGTCAAGGTGTTAAACGCAGTGTAGAAACTTGTTGGAGCGCTACAGCTGCCGCGGTAACTATGGTAAAAAAACTTTTTTTGTTTAAGCGCTTTCGAAAAATTGACATCTGAAGAAGAAAGTGGTAAAACGAGATCAGATGCTGGAATATTATTCAATTCTATCCAATCTTTTTCTTTTCTATATTACTTTCATTTATGTGAACCGGTCCTTTTGGAAATTAATTACGCTCAAAAATGCCTGCAAATAAAAGGGTTAAATGTCCACCAATGCCATAGAAAACTACAATAAATTCTTTGCAAACTTATTTCATGGAACAAATGCGGAACAGATACGCTAGTACAAAACGCTGTTATAGCAGTCAAAATTATTTGTGAAGAGTTGGACATAACGAACTGAGCGTCGAGTTAGAAGGAGAAAAAATATGAGTGGGGAAAATTCGCAAGAAGTGGGGCTATCCTTAGAAAAAGAAGTATGAAGAGAAATGTTTTCATTTATGGACAGAATTATAAAAGAAATAAAAGAACGCTTCGATCCGTTGCATGGCCTTGTAAGGAAATATTCGTGTATAATACCCTGTAACCTACTAAATGAAGAATTTAAATGTCACATAAATTACTTGATTGACATTGATAAAGAACAGTTCCATATTGAATGAAAAAGGATCCAGGTTTTTATGGCTGTACCTACACTAAAAGAGAAGGCAAAACATAGGAAAAACAGAGAGAAGGGCCCTCTCTGCTAAATCTGCTAAAATTTATTCAGCGGTATAGGTTGGAAATGTCTGTTCCCAACATTGTAATTTTGTTAAGAATTTTTTTAACAATTTCAATCAGTGACGCTAGTTGCGAAAGAAGCTTCTCAAAACTGAAGTTGATAAAAAATTATCTTCATTCTACAATGCGTCAATCAAGACTACAAAAATCTTGCAATATTGTCAATAGAACAAGAAACTACAAATAATAGAAATTTTGAGATCATTATACACGATTTTTCTAGTATGAAAGCTAGAAGAGTAGATATTACATAAATATGTTTAGGAGTGCATATAAATATGTCTAAAAAAAATTACTCTGTGTATTAATTTATATTGATTAAATAAGTTAATAATTTATTTATGTGTATTAATTTATAAAAACCACTATTTGATTGACTTATAATAGAAAGGGCGGCCAACTGGAGATCGCTCCGGGCGGCAAAAGTTCTAGGTACGCCACTGTGCTTTGGCAATTGTTACAATGAATTCAATTTCGCACGAAAATCGTATTAAAATAATTAAAATTCACTATGAAAATGGTGGTTCTGTCAAATTCGTGATATTTTTGGACAACATAATCGTCTTTCTAGTCGTAAAATTTGAGACGATAGGCTCGATACAAAATGTGCTAACACCAATGCGTGTTCGGCCGGGTCATTCAACTGAAAACATCGCAGCCGTGAGCCACAGTGTTGAAGCAGATCCAAATTTGTCAATTCATCGACGTTCTCAACAATTGGGCTTACGCAAAACCACCACATGGCGAATTTTACGTAAGGATTTGACCTTGAATCTATACAAGGTTCAACTGGTACAGGAATTGACGCCGACCGACCATTCACATTCGTAAATTCGTTCAATTCATTCATGAATTACCGGCTGATTTTTCTGAAAAATAATTTTTTCAGATGAGGGCCGCTTTTACTTGTCAGGGTGTGTCATTAAGCAAAATTGTCTAACAAGGTTTAGCTGGTGCAGGAATTGAAGCCGACCGACCATTCACACCACCATAAATTCGCTTGATTCATTCAGGAAGAACCGGTAGATTTTTCTGAAAAAAAAACATTCTTCCAAATGAGGGCCGTTTTCACTTGTCAGGGTGTGTCATTAAGCAAAATTGTCTCATTTGGGCTTCTGAAAATCCTAGAGCGATTATTGAGAAGTCTTTGCACCTTCAACGTGTCACTATATGGTGGGCTATGTGGCTTAGAGCCGTGATTGAGTGGTTTTTTTTTTGAAGATGGCGAAGTTGGAAATGCGGAACACAATCGCGAGATGATAACTCAATTTTGACCAATTATTAATGACGTGAATATCACTAACATGTGGTTTCAACAGGACGGTGTCATGTCACCCAATGAAATGATCAATTATTGTAAACCAAATTTCACGATCGCATAATTTCACGACAATCAGCAGTTAAGTGGTCAGCCAGATCGTGTGATTTAACACCACTGGATTCTTTTTTGTGGGGCCATGTTAAGGGCAGAGTCTTTACGGAGCCAATCGAATCGATTTCAGCATTAAAACTCAAAATCCGTTTTGTACAAAAGTTGAATAAAAACTTTGATGAACGAATCGACATCTGTCAGCGTGGTCGTGGGGGCCTTTTGCCCCGATATAATTTTTCATTCATAATTGCCGAACTTTTCTCTTCGTAATAAAAAATAAAATAATAAAATAAAAATTTGAATCATCTTAAACTAAATTTTTTGTTTTAGAAAACAAACTGATTGTTGAAAAACTCTTTATTTCTGTTCATAGTTTTGCTCGCAACTGTTAATTTAAGCCATTTGTTAGATTTTTTGGTGTTCCAAAAATATGAAAAACTAAACTCTACAATTTTTATATTATTGCTGTTGCTGCTGCAGTTATTTATGTTGTTGTTGTTGTTGTTGCTGTTGTGCACATGTTAAACATGCTCCAGCGACTAATTTTTTCACAAACGCCCTCTTAAAATATTAAAAAACAGTCAGCCAGCCAGACAGAGTCACAAGTTACATTCACTTTAAAGTTTTTCGGTTTTTATTGTTTTTCTGCCCTCATAAAAGTGCAATTTGGAAAAAATTTTAATTTATAAAAGAAAAACAAAAAAGGAAAATTTAAAAATACATTTTAACGCATATTTCGTATTAAACAAAATGTGATTGATATCACCTCCCTCCCCCTCCATATTCCAATGTTCTATATAATTTTTTGATGGCTTTTTTTCTGTTCACTTTGTCGTCATCATTTTAATAGCAACTTAAATTTTGAAGTTTTATGTTAAAATGTGTGTGTGTGTCTGTGTTATTGTGATGCAGTCAGTCAGCCAGCGAGTCAGTTATGCTCCAAAAAAAAAAAATATGTAATTTTTTTCCAGGAATAAATAGATCAAAAGCTTTTCTACCGCTTTATTTTATACCAAAAATGAATTTGTTTCCTCGCATGTCGTTTGGTTAAATTTTTAATGCATTTCCTTCAATTTTATTGCACATAACATTCCAAAAGTATGCTAGTGATTAGTTTTATGAATTTTTATAAATTTAGCTAAAATATCGGAAATTTTTTATGCGATAATTTTAAAAACAAGCGCGATTACTATCATTAACTAAAGAGGAATTTAAAAGGGTTTTTCTATTTAAGTTGTTTTCTAACGGGAGGACAAATTTGAGGTTAGGAAGTAAATTTGCTGTTAAATAATTTAATGTCAAGAAATGACATCTGACATCTTTAGACGTTTAGTTAGCTAGAAGTTGGGAAATTTTTAGCATGGAACTTTATGCTCTTAAGCAAAGAATTTTAATTGTGAAAGTTTACTATCAAAATAGTGAAAAGTTTGAATAGCTTTTCCTCGTAAACGGGCTCCCTCTGAGACCACTTTACATAATTTAACCGCTAAATTCGAGGCTTACGGTATTGTTGCTGACAATAGAGTAGAACAATATGCTCGTAGTGGTGGTGGTGATACAAACATAAGCGCTGTACAGCAAACTGTTGAGAATAAGCCTGAAATATCAACGACGTTTGCAACATCTAGAACAAGAAGTTTGTTTTTCAATTGTGACAACACCAACAAAAATTAGGCATCACTAGAATTATTGGGTTATTCAACAAGAAGTTTGTCTTTCAATTGTAGCAACACCAACAACATGATAGTTCTGACATTTAATATTTTGACGTATTCGCAGCGAAAGCATTGGCAATTGTTACAATGAATTCAATTTCGCACGAAAATCGCATTAAAATAATTAAAATCAATATGTGCTTGGCTTTTCCGACGGGGTTATAATCAATTCTATTTGGGTACGGTTTTCCGTCGACCCTCGTCATCTTGCCATCTTCAGTACGAAAAGAACACTGAAGATGGCAAACAGCCGAAACCGGTTTGTTCACAAACCAAATTTGACGAGGGTCGACGGAAAACCGTACCCAAATAGAATTAAAATCAACTATAAAAATGGCGGTTCTGTTAAAGTTACATTTCGTAAAATTCGTGATATTTTTGGACAGAGTGTGATTTGTTTTACATTCGCGCCTAACTATGTAGTCTTAATCAGATGGTGGAGAAACCACTATACATAATTTGGAACGTCATGCTCGTCCTAGATAGCCGAAGACATAATTCTAAGCAACAGAACCACCTAGTTGCAACTATAATGATTTCAGTACAGGTCTGCAAACCATCACACCTTGCTAAAGAGTTGGAGACTTTCTAACTCCTGTCCAGAACACATGTCAAGCATGCTCACTAAACTGGATCATTCACTTTGCGTGTCATTATCAGTGAGATGATCCTGGCCACCATAGAACCATAGACTGTTATGGGGCCGCAAAATCACAACCACCACGATGCTTCCATATAGGGGCCAACCTCAATGATCAGTCAGAAAACTATTAAATGTCTAAAGAGACAAATAATGAACTCTGGGGGTCACTGATCCCTGTGGAAATAAAGTGGAGTTTTCAGTTGTCTCCCTGTCTGACTTCAGGGGACTGGGCTCCCTTTTTCCCCCAGTTGCACAGGTCTAGATAGTAGAGTATTCTATAAAGACCGATAAATGTGCCCCCGAGGGGGATATTTTTGGATAATATAATCAATAGTCCTTCTGAAACCACTATTAAGAATTTGGTCGTTAAATTTGAGTCGACAGGCTCAATACAAAATGTGCGAACGCCAACGCGTGTTCGACCGGTTCGTTCAACTGAAAACATCGCAGCCGTAAGCCACAGTGTTGAAGCAGACTCAAATTTGTCAATTCCTCGACGTTCTCAACAATTGGGGCTATCAAAAACCACCGCATGGCGAATTTTATGTAAGGATTTCACTTTGAAGTCTTATAAGGTTTAACTGGTGCAATAATTGAAGGCGACCGACTATTCACATCGCCGTATATTCGCTTAAATCATTCAGGAACAATTGGATAGTTTTTCGGAAGCAATCAGACTAAACCGATTTCCACATTTCGGGCTATGGAAACAAGCCAAATTGCTGCATTAGGGCTTCTGAAAATGCTAGGGAAGTCTTTTTTGTGTGCTCAACATGGCGCTATGTGGTCTGGACGTGTAATTGGGAATTCATTTTTCGAAGATGAGGCTGGAAATGCGGTAACGATCAGTGGATCACGCTATCGCAAGATGCTAACAAGTCAATTTTGGGCTCTGGACATCACACAGCCAATAAAACGATCAATTTATCGTAAACCAAATTTTCCGATCGCATAGTTTTACGACAATTCGCAGTTAATAGGCCAGCCAGATCGTGTGATTTAACACCACTGGATTATTTTTTGTGGGGCCATGTTAAGGACAAAGTCTTTACGGAGCTAAACCAACCGATTTAAACCTTGAAACTTAAAATTAACGAAATAGGACCGTCATTTTGTGATTGAGAACGTTGTCGTGATGCATATTTGCCCAGATATCATATCTCATTCTGAGATCGTTGCGAGATCATGATTGAACGTGTTATTCATGTTCCGCCTTTTAGAACTCCCCTCTAAGTGGTTCGGTCTATTACTAAATGAATACGAATGGCTGTCATCTGCGAAAGAAAATGAAATCTCATTTTTAACAACTTGTATAGTGCGATTCCTGAGAAAACTCGACATAAATCTGGAGAAATTATCTCCAACACCAAAAGCAACAAGTTTTTACAGAAATCCATCAAGCCACACTCCATCAAACGATGCTTTGGAAATATCTAGAGCCATCACCTTACTTTTTCCGAAATGCGTGATAAAATTAAGGTCTGTCCCTAGCTGTGTAAGCCATAACCAGACGGTGGATGAAATTTAGCGTCATCCTCACCCTAGAAGGCCTTCAGAAACGTATATCCTCCAGTCACTCCTAGTTGCAACTTCAAAACCCCGAAGCAGGCCGCAGACTTTACTCCTTGGTGAAGTGTTGGAGGCTATCCAACTTCTGGTCCAGAACGCATGAAGCTTAGTAAAATTTAAGAACACAGCCGCAATCATGCTCACTGGACCTGGACCATTCATTGTGTTCATTGTGAATGATCCGTCTCACACAACTCAAACGAGGGCCTCGAAACCACAACCACCACGATACTCCCGAAGGGCCTATCTCAATAATCAGTCAGAGAACAGCTAAAAGGCTAAAGAGACAAATAGCGGAACTCTGGGGCTTAACTGATTCCCGTGAAAATGAAAATATAAGGAAATTGTACAGTTGGCTCCGGCTAACCTTGAAGGGGACTGAGCTCCCTTTTACCTCCGAAGACACATGTAATAACGGTGAATTTCCGTCAAAGCATATCAGTGTGCTCCCGGGGAGATCTCGCTGGGATTGCGTGATAAGGTTTACATCTGCACCGGCAGTAAGCCATAATCAGATGGTGGCCATTACCACTGTGAATGGTATGTAGCGCCATTCTCGCCCTAGAAGGCATTCTCCGGTCACTCCTAGTTGCAATTTCAAAAGCTCGAAGTAGGTCGCAGCCTTTACTCCTTGCTTAAGAGTTGGAGACTTTCCAACTACAGGTCCAGAACGCATGAAACTTAATATAATTAAGAACACGACGCCATTCATACTCACTGGACCTGAGTTTGAATGTGTTCATTGTGAATGAACTGTCTCATACAACTCAAACGAGGGCCTCGAAACCATAACCACCACGATACTCCCGAAGGGCCAACCTCAATAATCAGTCAGAGAACAGCTAAAAGACTAAAAAGACAAATAGCTAAACTCTGGGGCTTTAATAAGTCCCGTGGAAATATGGTGGAATTGTCCAGTTGACTCATGCTACCCTTGAAGGGGACTGGGCTCACTTTTACCCCCGTTGACACATGTAATGACGGTGAGATTTCGTCAAAATATATCAATGTGCTCTCGGAGGGGAACTTTCTCCGAAATGATGTTTAGAGTTGCACAATTGTTCCGATAGGAAAAAGCCAGCAACTCACTTGTAGAGCACCCTCTACGGAAACCATACTATTGGTTGCTAAATAAGCTGTTGGACTCCAGGTACTTCACAAAATGAAAATTAATCATACTTTCCATCATTTTAGAAAGTGCAGAACAAATTGCAATTGGGCAGTAATTTTCAGAGTTGTTAGCCTCATCCTTGTTTAAGGATCGGGAATTGAAAGCAAAGACAAATAAAATCCGGTAGGGCCTGTTGAAGCAAGCTTGTAGAGCTTGTTAATGGACTTTAGCTTTCTTTGCTTTCGATTGCTATTGTTGCTGCCGCTTTTACTATCATTATCTGATGCTTGAAGAGAGTGTTATGAGAAACTATTATTATTTGCAGTTACAGCTTCAAACATTCGGAATAAAACGAAACTTTTCCACACGCAAAAATTTTTAAAATTTATTGTCTGTCAGTTACCAACTTAAACATTGAACAATTTTTATATTTCAATAACATATTGATTGCCTTGTTCACTAAGTGCAACAAAATAATGTGTTGTTGTTGTTGTTGCTGTTGTCATGGTTATTTTCAAGAAAAATTATACCCTTGATAGCAATTGTACAACGAGTATTTCTTGGCTTCTTGTTTTTTTTATTAATAAAAAAAATATTTTGTTGAAAAAAAAGAACTTTCAAGAAAAAAACACTTTAGAGTTATTTTTTTAATGGGGATTTTGATACTTTTTCAAAGATGTATCGGTTGCTGCTGAATGCTGCTGTTTGTTGGTAATTTTTTTATCACTTGTAATATTTCAAATGGCTTCAAAGTTGTTATTGAAAAAAAAAGAAAAATTTATTGTACGATAACACATTTTTATGAATGATTTCACACATTTCTTCTCAATCTTCTTTTATATAAAAAACATTTCTTTTGATGCTGGATTTTGTCCATTGCCAAGTGGTTCTAAAATGCATGAATTTTTTATTTTTGTTTTTGGGTTATCAAATGTGTTTTTAAGATATGAGTGCTGTGTTACACATATTATGTCTCAATATATCGGCCAGAGGGAGAGAGAGGGAGTGAGTGAGTGAGAGAGGAGAGCAAGAGCAAAAAATATTGAATTTTATTTTGATTTCTAATATCTAACTTTTATTCCAGGCTTTTTTCCTTCACATACAGCAAGTTTCAATATATCTGTCAGAGGGAGGGAGGGAGGGAGGGGGAGAGAGAGAGGGAGAAATGCATATATAATTTGCTTTTTTGGGTTATCAAATGTTTTCGTTTTACACACAGCAAGTCTCAATATATCGGTCAGAGAGAGAGAGAGAGAGAGAGAGAGAGAGATATAAAAAGACAGAAAGTGCCGTTTTACACGCTTCAACTTTTGTTGCTCAACTTTTGATTTTTCCATTAGAAAGAAAAAGTTGAGCAACAAAAGTTGAAGCTTGTAAAACGGCGCAAAAAGGGAAAAAAATATTGAATATTTTTTGCATTTCTCAATTCAAATTTTTATTTCACCCTTTTTCCTTAAATAATACACACGACCAAAATACAGTTTGTGATTTTTGGGATATTCCATGTCTAATCTTTCCATCAAAAATGCAACTCTAAATGAGGTTAACCCAGCATTTCATTGGTACATGATAAGAAAATTTCCGGATTTGATAAAATAAATGCCAAAATAATAAAATTTACTGCTTAAACTCATATATAATGCCATACTTGGACTTGGCCATTATTCGGAACAATGGAAATGGGTCGAAATAATAAAGATTTAAAGCCTAATAAATCAGAAAATTTGACGATATCTTACAGACCAATAAGTCTTCTGTGTACTTTTTCAGAAATGTTTGAAAAGCTCTTTTTAAAAAGGTTACAATCAATTTTGGATAATGAAAGGTAAATTCCATAATATTAATTTGGATTTTGCAACAAACAGGGTACGCCTGTACGCAGGGTACAGGGTCTTGGTTTTGTTAATGTTATTCAAAATGCTTGAGAGAAAAAGTGTCATTGTTCTAAGATGTTAACTGTGTGATTAGATTTAAATCTGCGCCTGGCCATGAAGCCTTAATCAGACGGTGAATCAACCCACTGCATAATTTGGAACGTCATGCTCGTCCTAGGAAGCCGAAGCTATAATTCTATGCAACAGAACTTTCTAGTTGCAACTTCGATGATTTCAGAGCAGGGCTGCAAATCATCACTCCTTGCTTAAGAGTTGGAGACTTTCCAACTCCTGTCCAGAACACATGTCTAGCATGCTCACTGGACTGGATCATTCACTTTGCGTGTCATCATCAGTGAGATGATCCTGGCCACCATAATAACCATTATACTGTTATGGAGCCGCGAAACCACAACCACCACGATACTCCCATATAGGGGCCAACCTCAATAATCAGTCATAGAACAGTTAAGTGTCTAAAGAGACAAATAACGGAACTCTGCGGGTCAAGGATTCCCGTGGAAATAACGTGGAGCTTCCAGTTGTACCCCTGCTGACTTCAGGAGACTGGGTTCCCTTTTTGCCCCCAGTTGCACGGGTCTAAATAGTTACTCTCCACAAAGACCAACGAGTAATTCTCGCCGCAAAGAATAATAATGTAAACGCACTGAATTTTACCATTCAATCAAAAATCGATGGCGATATGGTGGCATACAAATCCGTTGATTCCATAACAAATCCCAATGATGCAGTAAATTATCCAACGGAGTTTTTGATTTCCACCACATAACTTGCAACTCAAAGTTGGTTCAGTTATTATGATATTGCGTAATTTGAATCCACCGCGACTTTGCAACAGTACTCGACTTGCGGTGAAAAGACTTATGCCAAATTTGATTGAGGCAACCATTATTAACGGAAAGTAGGCAGGTGAAAATGTATGTATTCCTCGAACACCAATGATTCCGACTGATCTTCCGTTTGACTTTAAACGATTGCAATTTTCGGTTCGCCTTACATTTGCAATGACAATTAACAAGTCGCAAGGCCAATCACTTAGTGTTTGCGGGATAAATTTAGAAAATCATTGTTTTTCACATGGGCAGCTAGCTATACGTTGCGTGTTCACGAGTTGGGAAACCATCCGCTTTGTTTGTGTTAACGTCAGACCAAAAAACAAAAAATTTGGTTTACCAAAGAGCACTTCAATGAAACGGTTAATTTGCGGACACGTATAACGCTTCGCTTCAGTATTTATTTTGGATTCACTTTCATTTTTAACTTAGAGAAGTTCAACTAAATTCCATTTCATTACTGTTGCACGCACAATGAAATAAAAATTTTCCTTTTCAAATATAAAACAGAAAAAATTATTTTTCTTCTTCTTTTAATTCCCAAACGAAATGTTACAGAAGTTGAAGCCATCTGGTGGCGAAACAGAGTTCGCCGGGTTTGCTAGTTTTCATATAAAATTCGGTGAAATAAATAGGTGATCACAAAATTAGCTTATTTTATCGAATTTCCTATTATTTACATAGAAACAGACATTTCAAAATTTTTGCTAAATTTTTAATTATAAGTCATTTTATGAAATAAATAGGCGATCATAAAATTAGGCTATTTTTTCGTATATCCTATTATTAGGGGAGGAGATACAGTCATTTTAAAATTTGCACTAAATTTTCATGTACAAATCGATTTTTTATGAAATAAATAGGTGATCACAAAATTAGGCTATTTTTTCGTATATCCTATTATAAGGGGAGGAGATACAGTCATTTTAAAATTTTCATGTACAAATCGACTTTTTTTTTAAATAAATAGGTGATCACAAAGTTAGCTTATTTTCTCGAAATTCTTATTATTTACAGAGATATAGCCATTTTTAAATTTTTGCTAAATTTTCGTATAAAAATCGCCAATCTTACGAAACAACCAGCCAGTAACAAGGATTTTCACCGGAAGCTACAACAACATTACTGGATGAGTATTTTGAACTTTTCTAGATCACTTAAGTTGTATGCATATTTGTTTTTATTTTGTGTAGCGTTGCCACATGAAATTTTTTCATATGCTTTAAATAAAAAAAAAAAAACTTTACTGTTTGGGAAGTGTAAGCGGCATGAATCGTGTTGAAAGTTTTATTCTTTTTATATATTTTTATATACAGACCTTGTGTAAATGTAGATATTTATACACTTCTAATGATACCACCCAATGGTGTGGCGAAATATTGAAAATAAAAATAAAATTTATTTAATTTTTATATGATTATTATTTTCAGTTTTAGTCGACCTTTTTTTTAATTTCTATTAAATTTTAATCTTTTTGCACGGTCCTTTAAATTATAACGATTTATTTTTTTTTTCTCTCAATATTTCGCTTTCCTGTGGAAAGCTTCTTCAGGAAATTATTTTTAATATTTTCAAAAACAAAAATTATAACAATTTGAAAAGAAAAAATTTTTATATATTTTTTATATTCTTTTTATCATATTTTTTATTTTACATTCCAGGACAAGGAGCGACAGTCTGAAAGTATAGAAATTATAAAAAATAAATAAATAAATAGTGAACATGACCTAAATATTTGTTAGAATATTTAGCCAGGACTAAATGTCCTTATTAAAATTTTCAAGCACGCATATTTAACAACAAAAATATAAGGAAAACTTACTAGTGCCGTACGACCAATAGACGCCGGTTAACCCTGCTGATGCCATTATTAAAAGTGAGCACAAAATGTGAAATAATAAAAGATTAAAAAACAATGATTACGCTCACAGTAGATGACACACATACATACATGTTTCTATGCATTCAATGATGACAAAAAAAAAGAAAAGAATGGGGTTGTTCTAGAAGAACATGAGGTTAAATAAATATTAAAACTTTTTAAAACACTCGCTTTTTTGTGATTTTAAAGTTTTTTCTTTTGTTTTAAGTTATTTACCATTACAACACCGCACAATGGGACAGTTTAAAAAAAAACTTATGCAATTTCTAAAGTTTCAAGCTGTTTTTAAGGACAGTTTACATGATTAAAGCAGAGGTTTAATCGAACTTGGTTTAAAGTTAAGACATTGTTGGGAGTTCTCAAATACACTCTCACACACACTTTAGATCTTTTGATGGGATGGGTCTTATGCTTCAATGACGCGCGAGACTGATTGCTGTCTTGTCTTTTTACGGAGCCGAACGTTCAAACTTTTAAACGTCTACTGTTGTAATTTATTTCTTTTAATTGCTGTAACGGCACGTAAGGAATAACATGCAACTCGCTACGCATCAGACAGAGTTGCTGCTGATTATCAGGCGATGAGTTCCCTTCAAAATAGATGTTCTGATGGATGATGTAGCGCTACACACTCAGAAAACGGTATATTTCCTCGACTAGACTTAAAGTTGACATATTGGAATCAAATCTAAGACTCAGGCAAAAAGAATGGCACAACTTAGCCGACGCATTGCAATCATTAGAGAACCCAGTCGGAGTAAGCGAAAGGAACTTTGCACAGAACAGCAGCATTACGAGTCACTTCTGCTTATCATAATAGGTGAAATGCAGCCGATCGATTAACAGGCAAAAGGGTGTAGAAAAATTTACTACGCTAAGCAAAACTACTCCTAAGCAGCATCTCCAAGAGCACCCATAAACGGGAAATTGTGAAGAAGTGGCAAACGCGAAATGGGTAATTAGAGAAAATGGGGAAGTAATTGTTTCTAATTAACGGAGATGCTATCCGGACACGGCTACTTTTGGAAGTATCTGCACAATATGGAAAAATGCAGCACTTGCTTTTGCATTTACGAAATAAATTTCGAAATCCTAAAGTGAAATCAAAAATTACCATAAAAGGCCAAACGATAATGAAAGTGATTATTATCAAATGTGAAATAAAATCCATTTCTATTTTAGAGATCCATCGCTATTCTGAACATTTTATTATTTTACATGCTCAAGGCTTACCTTCAGTTAAGAGTAATGCAGGTAGAACAGTTGAAATTATTGCGGAAAAGAACACCATAAGCGACTGGCAAGCTTTAACACAAAATAGCGGTGAGTAGAAATTCAGTAAAAATTATATACATTTGCCAAATTGAACGTACACATCACAAGGTGTTATCATTCTGCTGTTACAATTTATCATTTCCATAATACGAATCAAAACCTCGATTTTGTTTAGCAATGAACCTCATGTTTGTGTAAACAAATACATCAATAAACAAAACTACCGTATATAGAGTGAGGATAATCCTCAAGTCTTTATTGAGACATCTTCAAGAAAAACGAACTGTTTGATGTGTTTTGTGAGCTGGTGAAATTATTGGTCCGTATTTCTTTTAACACAATGCTGGTCAGAACGGTATAGTCATTGGTGACGACTATAGAGCCATGATTACTGACTTTTTCATTCATCAATTGAACGGCCACGATGTGCAAAAGCTTTGGCTTCGACAAACCGACGCAACATGTCGCACAGCTCGTGATATAGTTTAAAAAATTCATAGTTGTGAATTGGCCTTCAAGATCCTGTGATTGAACGCCATTAGAATATTCTCTGAGGGAATTTTTCAAGTCGCTAGTCTACACCGATACGCTCAAAAGGATCGACAATTTGGAGGACAGCATTCAGCTCGTTATTGCTATGTTGAGACACCTTTAATCCAGAAAAACTAACTGTTTGGGCTGGTGAAATCATTGGTCCGTATTTCTTTCAACACGATGCTGGTCAGAACGCTATAGTCAATCATCACCGCTATAGAGCCATGATTACTCACTTTTTCATTCATTAATTGAACGGCCATGATGTACAGAAGCTTTGGCTTCGACAAGCCGACGCAATATGTCGCACAGCTTGTGATATAGTTTGAAAATTCATAGCTGTGAATTTGCCTTCAAGATCCTGTTATTGAACGCCATTGGAATAATCTCTGAGGGGATTTTTCAAGCGTCTAGTCTACACCGATACACTCAAAAGGATCGACAATTTGGAGGACAGCATTCAGCTTATTACGGCCACAAATGTAGGAAAACAATCATTAAAAATTTTACCTCTCGCCGGTAGATTATTATCTGTGGTTATGCGTGATAAGATTTACATCTGAGTTTACCCATGTGGGTCAATATCAGATGGTGGATCATTATCACTGTGGATGATATGTAGCGTCATCCTCGCCCTAGAAGGCCTTCGGATACGTATATCCTCCGATTACTCCTTGCAACTTCAAAAGCATGAAGTAGGCCGCAGCCTTCACTGCTTGCTGAAGAGTTGGAGTTGGAGACTATCCAACTCCTGGTCCAGAACACATGAAGCTTAATATAATTAAGAACACGACGGCAATCATGCGGTTCACTGGACCCTGGACCATTCATTGTGTTCATTGCGAATGATCTACACCGATACACTTAAAAGGATCGACAATTTGGAGGACAGCATTCAGCTTGTTACGGCCACAAATGTAGGAAAACAATCATTGAAAATTTTACCTCCCGCCGGTAGATTATTATCTGTGGTTATGCGTGATAAGATTTACATCTGAGTTTAGCCATGTGGGTCAATATCAGATGGTGGATCATTACCACTGTGGATGATATGTAGCGTCATCCTCGCCCTAGAAGACCTTCGGATACGTATATCCTCCGGTCACTCCTAGTTGCAACTTCAAAAGCCCGAAGTAGGCCGCAGCCTTCACTGCTTGCTGAAGAGTTGGAGTTGGAGACTATCCAACTCCTGGTCCAGAACACATGAAGCTTAATATAATTAAGAACACGACGGCAATCATGCGGTTCACTGGACCTGGACCATTTATTGTGTTCATTGCGAATGATCCAACCCACAAACTCAAACGAGAGCCTCGAAACATACAGCCACCACTATACTCCCGAAAGGCCTACCTCAATAATCAGCCAGAGAATAGCTAAATGCCTAAAGAGACAAATAGCGGAACTCTGGGGCTTTACTGATTGCCGTGAATATATAGTGGACTGTCCAGTTGGTTTCTGCTAGTCTTGAAGAGAACTGGGCTGCCGTTTGCACCCGCAAGACACAAGTCTAGATGGTTGTGTGATCCATAAAGACCGATAAATATGCCCCCAGGGGGGATTTCTGTGGTTATAAGGGAAGTCCCTAGTTTACGCCTATAAGCCCGAAACGCTTGATCACTTGGAGGATAATAATCGTAGCGTTATTGCAATTAAACGGCCACAAATGTTGGAAAAAGTGATACAAAATTGAAATTCTAAATTCTAAAGTACGCCCGTGCCAATCGTGACGGTCATATGCCACAAGTCTTAAACTATAATGCCACAAGAATATCTCTCGATTAAAATAAATTGCATGTCAATTTAAAAAATTCGCCTTTGTTTTATCCCATTTCAAGTTGGAATCGTTGTATACCTCTATAAAAACATCCTTTATACATATATTAATAACCATAAAATAATAAACTATTATTTGTGGTGCATTGAAGCTCTTTTATTTGCTATAAAAACTGAAGAGCAGAACTAACGGGCACGCGTCTGTGTAAATAAATTTTAGAAGAACTCATCCACCTTAAATTACATTCTCCCAGTCGTCATACAATGAATCCAGTCAAACAAAATATTAAACCACATACAAAAATACAAGTCTGGCTGACAGACGACACAACATAACGAACATATAACAAAAATAAAATAATTTTTTGTTTGGATTTGAAATAAATTTCTCATATTGTAACCGTTCATTATTGTCGTTCATTTATCCATTCATCCCTGCACAGCCAAAAAAAAAAAAAAAATAAAAACAAAAATAAAAATGAATAAAAATCTAATTTATCAAAAGCAGCAAAAAAAAACGGAACAAATAATGAAAAATCCAAATGTCCCGTAAAAGTGGTGGTTTAAGAATTGCAGCGCCTCATGTGTAAGTTGAGGGTGAGCTCAGCCCATATTTAGGAATTTCTTAAACAGGGTAATACGAAATTAGATGTTTTCTGTTTTTTTATACTTAAACTTCACTTAATAGTAGAATATTTATACGATTAATACATAATCGACTAATCGATTAACTGAAATAGCAATAATCCATGGAACCATTTTACAATATTTCGAATTTACATATTTCGAACTTATTTAATGGTTATCAAATATTGCAATTTGTTATACACATTTTATGTTAATTTATGCTGGTACCGAGTGTTTTTCATGGAGGTGTATAACTTTAATTTTACAACTCTTATTTATCTGGCGGCCATTTTATCAGCTGTCAAGCGTTTTTTATTTAGTTTGATTTGGTATTTTAACAGACAGACGTCTGAATAACGCTTTCGAATACAAATACAAATTGAGCATATTTAACGGTCTTTATGGATTACTTAACCAGCTAGACCTGTGCTGCTGTGGGCATAAGGGAGCCCAGTCACCTGAAGGCAGCAGAGGTCAACTGGAAGCTCCACGTTATTTTCACGGGCATCAGTAAGCCCCAAAGTTCCGCTAATTGTCTCTTTAGACTTTTAGCTGTTTCTCTGACTGATTATTGAGGTTGATCCTTCGGGTGTATTGTGGTGGTTGTAGTTTTGCGGCCCTCGCATGAATTTGATGATGGGGGCCAGCATCATCTCACCTTTAGTAACACCAACGGGTAAATGATCCGGATTCGGTGAGCATGCTAGTCATATGTTCTGGCCCACGAGTTGGATAGTCTCCAGCTCTTTAGCAAGCAGTAGTGGTTTGCAATCCTGCTTTGGAACCGCTGAAATTGCAACTAGGAAAGACCTGTTGCTAGAATTAGTCTTCGGCTTTCTAGGGCGTGAATGACGTTGCTTTTCATTCCCAGTGGTTTGACCACCATCTGATTAAGGCTTACGGCCAGGTGCAGATGTAAATCTTATCACGAAATTAAACAAATTGAGCCTGAGGGGAAACACAGTCTTATTGGATCTCTTTTCCATCTTGACATGTGCCTTCGGGGATAAAAGGCGGCTCCAGTAGTTTAGGCTAGCAGGAGCCCGTTACTGGACGAGGCATAGGACACTCGGAGTCCGACCAGTGACTAATACTACAACGGCAACCAGTTGCCCGTAGGGCTACGGCCCTGTTCTGGTTGCTGGTGAGACCTCTCGGGGAGCAACGTCGTGGCTGTGGTTTAAATCGAGCTTTGAACAAAGTTCCAAAGTGGTGTTAATGAAAAGGTTAACATTCAAATAAATATCCTAGTTGCGCTTGTAACAAAACCAGGAGTTGGATAGTCTTCAACTCTTAAGCAAGGAGTGGGGGCATGGCCGTGCTACCGTGCACTCGAAAATTGCAACTAAGGCGTATATGAACATAGTGTGAATGCGTTTTAGGGCGTGGGTGAACGCTTTTTCCTACACCCAGTGGTAAGACCACATGGCTCGGTAACGATGTAAATCTTGTCACGCTCTGTACAAATTGGGCACCCAGAACTATGATGAAGCTTATTTTTTTTTTAATGGACACGTCAATAAGCAAAACTGCCATATTTAAGTGGATAATCCTCAAATCTATGTTAAGACACTGTTACATCAAACAAAAAAGAAAATCGGACTGCTTGGTAGAATCATCGCTCCATACTTTATTGGTTAGAACGTGACAGTCAATGGTAACCACTATAGAGCCATTATTACTGATTTTTTCGTTCATCAATTGAACAACCTGAATGGCAAAAGCTATGAGTTTAGATCGTGAATTATTGAAGAAATGTTTGATAACCGCATATTTTAATTCGTCGGATTCGTTAATTGCGGTTTAACGTCGCCAGAGTGGATTTTTGAAGTCACTAGTCTACACCGACAAGCTCAAAAGGATCGACAACTTGGAGGACAGCATTCGTCGAGTTATTGCCTATATGCGAGCAAAAATGTTAGAAAAAAGTCATCAAGAATTGTACCTCCCGATTAGACTACCTCCGAGCCAGCCATGGCAGTCATCTGCCACAAGTTTTATTTAAATTATAATTCCGGAGAATTACCTTTCGAAAAAAGTAAATTTCATGTTAATTTAAAAAAAAAATCATCTGTTTTTTATTTCATTTCATACTTTATACCTCTAAAAAACACCCTTAAAAATTTAAAATTTCATATTATTACATTTTCGTATTAAATTATTTTTTTCATAACATGTAGACTAAAAAATAGGATATTCGAAAATTCGAAGTTAATTTCGAATTTTCGAATATCCTCAAATACTTATAAACTAACAAAAATAATTTTCGGAGGAAATTTTTTTAGCAATCGTCTAAAATTCAAATATCAAAATTTTATAGTATACAAGTTAATAATGTCGATTGGGTGTGATATGCGGTTGATTAGTAGAAAAGGTTGTTGTATTCGAATTGTTATTTGACGATTTTTTCATCAAATTAATAATGTAATTTATTATTTTCGGATCGATACTCCATTATAGTGACATCAGGTTAATATGTTTTGTTTTTAGTTGAGAGGGTCTGTGCGGCTTGATAGTCTACATACGACTATGAGAGTCTATCAGTTGTATAGGAAACTTCTATTGCTTACTGTTACTTCTGACCTTTCGAAATAATCGCTCATTTAACCCAAGTTTCTAATGAAAAAATTTTTACTAGTACTTAACCACGAAACACTCTTTCACACATTTAGACGATTGTTAAGGTCGTTATCGTGCTGGTACCTCCACTTTCCTCCTCGGCATGTGCCAGCATGACATTTTTAAGGATTTGTTATTCCATTTGTACTATTAATCCGGTACAATACTAACCGTAGACCAAAACACTACCTAACACTACACTATGGTTCTTAGAAACTTTTGTATAATGCATTAAACCTTATCCTTTGGGCCTTCTAACTAACTTAAATTTATCAGAATCTTTGATTATTAACTTCGGCTCACCGGTTTGCCGGTGCTGTAATGAGATGCATTTTATTGCACACAGTACATACGTGATAAGATTTACATCTGCACCTAGCTGTGTAAGCTATAATTAGATGGTGGATCATACCACTGTGGATTAAATGTAGCGTCATCCTCGCCCTAGAAGGCCTTCAAATACGTATATCCTCCGGTCACTCCTAGTTGTAACTTCAAAAGTCCGAAACAGGCCTACACTCCAGCTGAAGAGTTGGAGACTATCCAACTCCTGTTCCAGAACGCATGAAGCTTAATATAATTAAGAACACTAGACCTGAACCATTCATGGTGCTTATTGTGAATGATCCGACCCACAAACGAGGGCCTCGAAACACACAGCCACCACGATACTTCCGAAGGCTAACCTCAATAATTAGTAAAGAGACAAATATCGGAACTCTGGGGCTTTACTGATTCCGGTGGAAATATAGTGGAATATCCAGTTGGCTCCTACTAGCCTAAGGGGACTGGGCTCCCTTTTACCCCCGAAGGCACATGTAATGACTGTGGATTTCCGTCAAAACATATAAATGTGGGGGGGGGGGGGGTTGAAAAAGTACATTGCGTGATATGATTTATATTTGCGCCTGACTATGTAGTCTTAAATCAGATGGTGGTCAACCACTGTGCATAAATAGGAACGTCATGCTCGTCCTCGGAAGCCGAACACTAATTCTAGCAACAGGTCTCTCCTAGTTGCAACTTTAATGATTCCAGAGCAGGGCTGCAAATCATCACTCCTTGCTAAAGAGTTGGAGACTATCCAACTCCTGTCCAGAACACATATCTAGCATGCTCACTGGATCTGGGAACATTTCACCAGGTAGGTGTTATTAAAGGTGAAACGAACCCGGCCATCATATAAGAACTGACCTGTCTGTTATGGGGCCGCGAAACCACAACCACCACGATACTCCCATATAGGGGCCAACCTCAATAATCAGCCAGAGAACTATTAAATGTCTAAAGAGACAGATAACGGAACTCTGCGAGCTGACTGATTCCCGTGGAAATAAAGTGGAGTTTCTAGTTGTACCCCTGCTGACTTCAGGGGAATGGGCTCCCTTTTTCCCCAGTTGCACTGAGTCTAGATAGTGCAATATTCTATAAATACCATATTTATATGCCCCTGGGGGGAGGTTGAAAAAGTACAGAGTGTGATTTGTTTAACATCCGCGCCTGACTATGTAGTCTTAATCAGATGGTGGACAAACCACTATACATAATTTGGAACGTCATGCACGTCTTAGATAGCCGAAGCTATAATTCTATGCAACAGAACTTTCTAGTTGCAACTTTGATGATTCCAGAGCAGGGCTGCAAATCATCACTCCTTGCTTAAGAGTTGGAGACTTTCCAACTCCTGTCCTGAACACACGTCTAGCATGCTCACTGCACTGGATCATTCACCTAGCGTGTCATTAACGGTGAAATAATCCTTGCTACTATAGAACCATAGACTGATATGGGGCCGCGAAACCACAACCACCACGATACTCCCATAAAGGGCCAACCTCAAATAACGGAACTCTGCGAGCTTACTGATTCCCGTGGAAATAAAGGGGAGTTTCCAGTTGTACCCTGCTGACTTCAGGGGACTGGGCTCCCTTTTTACCCCAGGTGCACACGTCTAGATAGTGGAATTCTATAAAGACCATATTTATGTGCCCCCAGGGGGATGAAAAAGTACAAGCTGCCAACACTACTAAAAAGTCACCATATTACTTCTATAACGACTGGAAGAAAACAATATAATCAATTAAATGCAGGGTGTCCGCCGGGAAGGAATACCATTTTGTTTTGCCGCCATTTTGGCAAACATAAGTCTTGACAGTTCATATTTGGCAGTCGTAAAGTCGACACGTGGCAAATTTATTATGGAAAAATATTCGATAAATCAACGTGTTTTAATCGTTAAAACATTTTATCGAAATCAATCATCGATTACTGTGACGATAAAAAAGTTACGTGAAATTTTTGGGAGAAACAAACGCAACACAACGCACTATTTATGGTCGAGTAAATGATTTCGAAGAAAGAGGGTTCGAAGGTGATAGGCCCAAATATGGAACACAATGTTCTGCAAGATTGGCTGAAAACATTACTGCTGCTCAAGAAAGTGTTCAAAACATTCCATCAACCTCAATTCGAAGCCGTGCTCAGGAGCTTGGCCTTCAAAGAACAACTTTGGCCATAATTTTGCACAAGGATTTACATTTATTTCCAAAATAAGATTCAGTTGACACGAGAGCTTCTTCTACAAGATCATTTTCGCTACCGTACATAAGACAATAGGATGTTAAAGCTTGCCCATGACAAGGCCGATTTTATTGAAAAAATCATAATCAGTGACGAAACACATTTTCATTTGAATGGATATGTGAATAAACAGAATAGTCGGTTTTGGGGAATGGAAAGTCATCAAATTATTCAACAGTTAACTTTGCATCCACTACAAGTGACAGCCGGGTGTGCAATTTGGTCAGAAGGAATCATTGGACCTTACTTCTTTGAAAATGAAAACGGCGTAACGGTAGCTGTGAATGGGGAGCGATATCGTGATATGATTGAAACTTTTTAACGCCACAACTGCACGCATTGGGCTTGATTTACATGTGGTATCACCAAAACGATGCTATATCGCATACAGCCAGGATTACAATGGAATTACTGCAAGACAACTTTCCACAACAATTGATTTCGAGAAGGCCTCCACTATCGCCTGGTTTGACTGCTAAGGAGAGTTCTTTTATGAGGAGATATCTGAAAAGCGGCAAATACACCAGAAACGCTTGAGCAACTCAAACAAAATATTCGTAATGAGATTAATAAAATACCGCGTGAAATATGTGAAAATGTAATGAAAAATGTGCTCAAAAGGGCTCGCAATTGTGAGGTTAACAGAGGCGGCCATTTATCTAATATTGTATTCCATACATAATTGCCGATATTAAATAGAACATTTATCAATATTATGATCTATTCTATTTTATTTAATCAAAAATTATAAGCAAACAAAATAGTATACCTTTCCGGCGGACACCCTGTATTAGTGATAGCGATGGCTTTAAGAGTATCTTTAATTAACAGACATATGACATTATAATTTTATAGATGTTTTTATCATAATTTCTATGTTTGTGAAAGAACACCTCTTTTGGAACACCCTTCTTCTTTATTTTTTGGGTTGAAAAGCCATTCCCATTCTCTAAATTTGTTCGTATCAAATTATTCTTTTCTTTTTTCTGTATTTATTTCATTTAGAATTTAATATTTGTGAAAAGTTAAGTGGATTCCCTTTTCATTGTCACTTGAGCATGTGTTGAAATTGTGTTGTTTAATTTCATACCGAAAGTGTTATTTACATTAAAGGCCTTCTGCCATCGGTTACAATTGTCCCGTTGAGAGCATCACACATAAACGTGTGTGCTGGCTAATGCGTCAGTTGCTTATAATTTTCAAATTTATCATTTAAACATGCGTTTTAATTCTATTATTTTTTCCTTTTTAACTTTAAATTATTAAAATTTCAATTAGTACAATCACATCAATATATCACATTTTGTCATGTTATGGCTATTGTGTGATAATTGAAATTATGTGTTGTATGTAAGAGGGGGTGTGGTTTTAAGTATTTTTAAATATGGTTTTCATTACTCAATAACACATAATTTAATTCAATTTTTAATTGTTCTATTTTATGTTAAACATGGTATATACCAGTGATGGGCGAACTTTTTGGGTGGGTGGCCAATAAATTTAAAAAAATCTTGCGGCGGGCCATTAAATTAAAAAAAAAACATAGTGGGTCATTCATTAAAAAATTATGGGTTGCTGTTTAATTAAAAGTTCGGCTTAAGCTATATATTTATTAGTCCCCCCAGGGGCATATAAATATGGTCCTTGTAGAATATTCCACTATCTAGACTCGCAAATTGAATGATCCAGTTCAGTGAGCATGCTTGACATGTGTTCTGGACAGGAGTTAGAAAGTCTCCAACTCTTAAGCAAGGTGTGATGGTTTGCAGACCTGTCCTGGAATCATTAAAGTTGCAACTAGGTGGTTCTGTTGCTTAGAATTATGCCTTCGGCTATCTAGGACGCATGTATGACGTTCCAAATTATGGATGGGATAAAATGTTTTAACGATTAAAACACGTTGGTGTTATCGAATATTTTTCCATAATTAATTTGCCACGTGTCTACATCAGGACTGCCAAATATGAGCTGTCAAGACTAATGTTTATCAAAATGGCGGCAAAACAAAGTATAAGTGGAAATGGATAAAGAAAGAGTAGAAAAGAGAAAAAACCCTAGATTTTTGTAGACTTCGTTCTAATCAACTGACGAATATCAGCTTATAAGAAAGACGCCAAAAAAAATGTACGCAAAATATCATTAAAAAAATATGGTGAAGAAAACAACGCAATCATTAAAAAAGTACGCTAAAGAAAACTACACAAACACTAAAAATACTTTAAAGATTACAATGCAAACACTAAAAATTCATTACACCAATTGTTAAAGATCACTACACATACATAAAAAGTTCACTATTTTAGTGTTTGTGTTCATTAGCCATGTGTACGCAAATAAAATATCGTACGCAAACGTTAAAAATATTTTTATGCATTTCATATTTCTTCGAAAAAAAAATGTACTTGTATACTGATCTCAAAAACTACAGTACAGAACGCTAAAGTAGCGTACTTTAATGTTTTTTTTTTCCGAACGCTGCTTAAGATATTACATTCAAGTCACTTATTTTTTCATATTTTGTTTTTATCAAAAAACAGAGGCCTAAGAGATCGCAAGGAAACTATCCATCAGCAACAACAACACCAAAAAAACAATTCCCAAAGCAATATTGAAGCCATTAAAGTGTCATTTTAATGAAGTTAAAATTTAATTGATATAAATGACAGTTAGAGAGAAAAGTCAATGAACGAAGAAAATCATTGAAAAAAAAAATACTACAAATTCATCTTCAAAACGTTAGTGAAATAATCCATTTCTGATGAAAGAAATGAAACACCGCCCAAATTTTCGGTTGCGTTTATAAAGAGAAACAGATGCTGTTAACCGAATAACAAACAACAACAACAAAAATGAAAACAATTAAACAAAAATGCTGGTATTTAGGGAAATTTTCTAAGCTGCACCATAAATGAGTAATTGAAATTTTATAGAAAATACTGGAAATCATTTCGATGGAGAAAGAGGAAAGAGAAAATATTACAAAGAACAGACACATGGATAAAGAGCAATAAAATTGTTGTTTGAAATCTTTTTATTTTAAAATAGTGAAATGTGTTTTCGATAAAAAATTGAATTCTTTGAATTTGTTTACATTTTTTCTTAAACGAACTCTTAAGCTGAACGAAAAGCAAAATAAAATAAAATAAAATCTTAACCTCGTTAACACCTTCACTGCATGATTATTGTAGGGCGGTGGATTAATTTGGATAATTATGGATACGATAGCGGTCGTAGAATTGGCTGTTAAACGAAATACAAGAAATATGCGGTAAAAACTTGTTCTCCTCTATGACTCGATATACTCGCCAACACTGCTGAAATTTTTTGCCGAAGTATAATCTTTTGGCATTATAATTTAAATATGTTTTATGGCATATGACCGCCACTGCTAGTTCGGACGTAGTCTAAACTAGTTTGCCATAACTTTTTCTCATATTTGTGGCCGTTTATTGGCAATTACACGGCGAATGTTGTCCTCCAAATGATCAATCGTTTCGGGCTTTTCTGCATAGACTAGAGATTTTGCATATTCCCACAGCAAATAACTTAGCGGCGTTAAATCGCACGATCTTAGAGGCCAATTCACAGCTCCGAAGGGTGTAACTATGCCGGTTATCCAACGTTACATTTCCTTTGATAAATCAATTGTGATACGAGCTGTATGTTGTTGAAACCACAACACCTGTACATCATGGTTATTCAATGGATGAACGAAAATGTCAGTAATCATGACTCTATAGCGGCTTCAATATTCTGATCAGCATAGTTTTTAAGGAAGTATAAACCAATGATTCTACCAGCCCATTAACACACACACCAAACAATAAGTTTTTGTGGAAGTAACGGAGTGATTATAATGTTCAACATACACTTGAGTATTATCATCACTTCAAATATGACAACGCTAAGCAATTCTTCGTTTATAAAATTCGGGATGAATGGCAATCTTGTTTTGGAAGCCTTATTTAAGCGTCAGTTTATTTATGTTGCAATGCCAAACCGAACTAAACACAAATCATTTGGCCGCCAGTTAAAAAAAGTATTGCCAGCATAAAGTTCTATATCTTAATAAAAAAACACCTATAGAACATGTTTACCAGATCTTTCCATTTTTGAATAATTTAGACATGTTTACTCGCCTATAAATAGAAAACGCAATTCGCTAGTAGTACGAAAGCTTGTGAGTGCATAGTAGCAAATTGTATGGTGTTTAGCAGTGTTGTCAACATATCTATACTATACAGACAAAATTATTATTGATATAAAAAGTATCGAGCAAGTAAATAAGCCACTTCCAGCAACGGCGCAAATTACGGAATTAGCTATTAAAATGACATTTAATTTCATCACTAAAACAAATTGCATTGCTCTCAAATGCTGTATTGCTTTCAATTGCTGTGTCGCAAGATTTTCATTAGGAAATTTCTAGAGTTTTTCAATATTTAATTATTTTTTTCTGCCCTAAAGGGAAATAACATTTAGACATTAGTCTCCACTTATTAATTTTATAGCATTCCTTGTAAAGTGATATAGTTGGGGAGATAGAGGGTGGAAAAGATTGACAGAAAGCTTTCTGGAATTTTAAAAACCAACGAAAAAACGGTAAATTCATACCAAAAGAAAAAAAAAAACAATGTAATCAGCGTTTGGGATATGAACTCACGTCTTAAAAGTAATCACAGCTTTGCAGTTAACTGGCTGAGCTGCAAGACGTTTCTTCAACATTCGTTATCTCCAACAATAAGATCACCGAGTTTGGAAAACTTGAACCAATTACTGCAAGTGATTTCAGAGCCATCATAGTCAATAGTAGGATGTTCTAATGGCCCACCCAATAATAAGAGAGAATAAATCTATAACTGACTTAGCAAATTAACAAGCTGACATTTAAATTAAGATTTAAGTGAATAAATATTTTCTGCAAATTTCACTATATCACTTCGTAAAATTCGAACACTTTTTCTTCGTATTAAGCGTTCTTCTAAGAACGCTGTGCATAATTTAATCGCGAAATTCAGGGCTCACGATATTGTTGTTGGCAACCGACCAAAATGATACTCACATAGTCACCGTAGTGATACAAACATACTTGCTGTACAGCAAAGTGTTGATTATAAGCCTGCAACATTAACTCGTTGACGTTCGCAACGATTGGCTATCACTAGAGGCACTTTCCGCAACATTTAAAGTTTAACCTGCTCAAGAATTAAGGCCCAGCGACTATTGTTTGCCTCGAAGGTTTGTGAATTGGCTGTCTGTAAAACTGAACGAAAACAAAGCATTTTTCACCAAAATCATCTTTGGTGATGTGGCTCAATTCCAGAGATTTTGTAATAAACAAAATTGTTGCATGTGAGGCTGACAAAGGCCACAAACTGTCCTCGAAAAACCATTACATTGAGTACTATGCGCTATCAATAATAACCATTTTGTTAAAGCCACAATGTTGGCTAATGTTGTCATCAATAACTTTTGGTCGCAGACAGCGCCATAAGTCACATAGTCACCAAAAAAACTCATTTATTTTATATGAAATTTCCCGGTCGTATATCCCTCGGGGGCACATTATAGTCTTTTTGAAACCTACTATTCCATTTAGATTGGTGTCTTGCGGGGTAAAAGGGAGCCCAGGCCCCTCAAAGGCTAATAGGAGTCACCTGGACAATCCACATATTTCCATGGGAAATCAGTTGCCCCAGAGTACACTATTTGTTCTCTTTAGACAATGATGTGCTCTGACTGGTTTATTGAGGTTGGCCCCTATATGGGAGTATCGTGGTGGTTGTGGTTTCGGACCCTCGAGAGAGTTTGTGGGTCGAATCATTCAAATTAACACAATGAATGGTTCAGGTCCAGTGAGTATGAATGCTGGCGTGTTCTTGATAAATAAGAGCTTCATGCGTTCTGGACCAGGAGTTGGAAAGTCTCCAACTCTTTAGCAAGGAGTGAAGGCTGCGGCCTACTTCGGGCTTTCGAAATTGCTACTAGAAGTGACCGGAGGATATACGTATTCGATGGCCTTCTAGGGCGTGGTTGGTGTCCAATCAACCAAGTGGTTTGACCACCATCTGATTATGACTATATAGTCGGTGCAGATGTAAATCAAATCACGCTTTCCCGGTCGTATAATGCCTCGATTTGTCCATGTGAATTAACCTCCTCATGCTTGTGATTTAACGCTGCCATATTAATTTCTCTGGGGCCATTTAAAATACCGATTTTAAAACGACTGATGCCAAGTTTTGTTGCAAAATATGCTTGAAAATTTTGTGAAAAGAGCGGACGTCTGCCCAACGTGCTAGAGATGGATATTTGCCAGACAGCGTACTGTAACGCTAAAAGTGCTGATGATTGTTTTTAGCGACACAGGCAACTTATTTTATAATTGTAGCTTTAAGTCGAATAAATTTTTAATCACAATTTTGTGTTTAACGACAGCTCGCTGGACAGCGCCATCTTTATGTGATGGTACAACTGGCGGTGGATAATGAATGCTGCCACCAGCTGTTTTATATATCAGCTGTGGAGATGGTGTATGTGTGTGTAGTTGTGTATGGCGGCGAATGAGTATATAAAAAATAACTTTATAAACAAAAGCTCAGTTGGTGCGCATCCGGCCAATAGATATTTTGACATGAGCGTATCGCCCGAAAATATTTCTGAGTATCTTCAGCAAATCCTGTGAGGTCACAAACTGGTGCAGTAGTTTTTACTCAACCTGTGCGTACAGTCGCTACTGGGAGTGACCAGAGCAGTGTTAAATTCTAGTGGTTATTACCCTGGACAATTTCCAGTGTTCTAGGTATTTCCCTTGTACACTAACGATTACCTCGTGGTGCTGGCCATAGCAGCACCGCTGAGGTCACAAACTAGTTCAGTGGTTTTTACCCAAACTGGTTTGTGTCTACTGTCTCTACTGCGAGTGACCAGAGCAGCGCTAAATTGTGCTCTAGAACAATTTCCGGTATTCTGGGTATTTTCGTCGTACGCCAACTTTTATCTTGTGGTATTATCTTATCACCGGCCGTAACAGTACCGGTAAGGTCACAACTGCTGCAGCGGTTTTTACCCAGCTTGGTTTGTACCTACAGTCGCTACTGGGAGTAACCAGATCAACATTAAATTGTGTTCTAGTTGTTATTACCCCGCACAATTTTCGCTCATCTGCCTATTTCCCTCGTCCTCTTACTGTGGATACGTGGTAGCTATAGCCCAGAGATATTTTCGCACACCATAGCACGGCGCACGGAGCCACTAATCTCCTTGAGCTGCCGTTAAGGAGATTAATGGCAAATAAAGGCTGAAGATTTATACCGAATCAACCAGCCGCCTCTTAGTTCAACGTTGGCACAACACGACCCTGGACGTCGTTGGACATATCCAGCAGCCAGGGAAACCGTGTCATTACAATACTTTATTATTATTTCTCATATTTCTAATGTATATTAATATCAACAAGATATTATCAGGTAATTAAAAAAATGTGTTTAAGGCCAAATTTCTTCCTAACCTCAAATTTTCCCACATATAACTTCCCATTATATCACTTCTTACTGGACATGCTCATTGAAGCCTCTTAAAGACTTGTTTTATTGACTTACTTGAGTTATTTTATTATAACTAGTTCCTCAAATATTTTAAATAAGTGAGTTTGAATAATTTTTAAACTGCCCTCGTATAACATAGGCTAGTTGTTTGGCCTAACCCAATATATTACATGTTCTTTTTTTTTATGAAACAAAAAATTAAAAAACAACTGAACGCATAAATTCAGCAACATGCCAGTTCATTCATAAGCACCGGATGTCTTTAAATGTTTGTTTTTTATATTTTCTTTTACACGAACGACCACGTTTGTGTCTGCACGATTATCTGCTTTTGTGACACACGTTTTGTATTTGAATTTTTTATTGTTATTTTTGTTTGTTTTATTTCTTTTGTTTACAAAGTCCTTATGATTGACAAGGATACTTTCCTGCGAGATATTGTTAGATGGATGGCATCAATTGTTTGGATTTCATAAGCTTAACGAAATCCAATTTGATTTGTTTAACGTTGCAATCCGTATGCGTGTGTCTGTATGTGTGTGAGGAATTTTATAAAAAAATATTTGTGTGCGTGTTTTAAGAAATAAGAAATATTATATTAATTTTAGAGAAACCAAGATCGATCGCTTTGAACATTTAGGCATTCGAGAAATCGGAATAGTTTAATTGATTTCGGGAGAGCGGGAGGAGGATACAATTACTTCCTTCATTCTACATCGTCACCACCTTCAATGAATGTCAGACTCTTTAATATGCCCCAGTTGAGAAATCCATTTAACAACAGCCACAAAAACTGTGTCCTAAAAATTGATATTAGTCGTATGTTTTGTCCCAAAAGTCGATATTAAACGAATGTGCTGCCCCGAGAATTGATATGAAAAACATGTTGTGCTTTCAAAATCGATATTAAACATTTTCTGTCTATAAAATCGAGATTAAACACAATTCTTGTCCAAAAAATCCACACTTAGTACGTGTTTTGTCCAAAAACTATATATACATAGTTTGTCCCAAAAATTCGTAATAAACACATGCTTCGTCGAAGATATGTTGTATCTCAAAATCTATATTAAACAATTGTTTTGGCACAAAAATCAATACTAAACAGATTTTTTGTCTAAATAATCGGCATTTAAAAGATGTTTTGATCCAAAAAATCCAAACTAAATGCACGTTTTGTGTCAAAAATCAATATTAAACACGTCTTTTGTGTCAAAAATCAATATATTATATATGTTTTATACCGAAAAATAACCACGTTATTAAAATCAAATTTTGTCCCAAAAGTTAATTTTAAACAGATGTTTTGTCTCAAAAGCTGATATTTAACACATTTGTTTTCCAAGTGAATATAAAATACATGTTTTTTCTGGAAATCTGTCCCAAAAATCGCTATTAAAATAATGCTTCGTCCCAAAAGCTGATATTAACCACATTGTTTGTTCAAATTTTCATATTAAACACATATTTTGTCCCAAAAATTGATATTAAATACATAAATTGTCCCCAAAACGAACATATTTTGTAAACACATGCTTTGTCTCAAAAACGATGCTGAAAATATATTTTATCTCACAAGCGATATTAAATAATTGTTTTATCCCAAAAACACATATTTTGTCCCAACAAACAAATGTTTTCTCTAAATAATCGGTATTAAGGGAATAGTTTGATCCAAAAAATCCAAACTAAACGCACGTTTTCTGTCAAAAATCAATATTAAACACGTCTTTTGTGCCAAAAATCAATATATTATACAGATATGTTTTATACCGAAAAATAATCACGTTATTAAAACATCATTATTAAAATCAAATTTTGTGCCAAAAGTTAATTTTAAACAGATGTTTTGTCTCAAAAGCTGATATTAAACACATTTGTTTTCCAAGTGAATATAAAATACATGTTTTTTCTAGAAATCTGTCCCAAAAATCGCTATTAAAATAATGCTTTGTCCCAAAAGCTGATATTAACTACATTGTTTGTTCAAATTTTCATATTAAACACATATTTTGTCCCAAAAATTGATATTAAATACATAAATTGTCCCCAAAACGAACATATTTTGTCACAAAACTCTAAGTAAACACATGCTTTGTCTCAAAAACGATGCTGAAAATATATTTTATCTCACAAGCGATATTAAATAATTGTTTTATCCCAAAAACACATATTTCGTCCCAACAAACAAATGTTTTCTCTAAATAAACGGTATTAAGGGAATAGTTTGATCCAAAAAATCCAAACTAAACCCACGTTTTTTGTCAAAAATCAATATTAAACACGTCTTTTGTGCCAAAAAGTCAATATAAAATATATGATTTGTTCCGAACAACAATCACGTGTATTAAAAACATATTTTGTCTCGAAAGTTAATATTAAATACATACTTTGTCCCAAAACCTGATTTTTAACACATGTTTTCTTCCAAACCAATATAAAATACGTTTTGTCCCGAGAATTAATTACGTGCTGTCCCAAAAACCGCTATTGAAAACATGTTTTGTTCTAAAGGCTGATATTAACCACATTGTTTGTTCCTAATTGTTATATAAAACACATATTTTGTCCTAAAAATTGATATTATATATATACATAAATTGTCTCACAAACGAACATATGTTTCTCAAAAATCCATATTGAATACATATTTTGTCCCAAAAGTCGTAGTTAATACCTGCTTTGTCTCAAAAACGATGCTGAAGATATGTTTTAACTTACAAGCGATAATAAACAATTGTTTTGTCCCAAAAAACGATATAAAACACATATTATATCCCAAAACTATATATTAAACACATATTTAGTCCCACACAATTTTTCGGAAAACTCTTATTATACGATATTAAACATGTATTCAGTTTATAGATATTAAAGACATTCTTTAGTCCATAAATTGAGATTAGAGACATGTCTTGGCCTAAAAATCGAAATTATACTAAATTGTTGCCCCAAAAGTCTATATTAAACATGTGTTTTGTCCTAAAATCTGAATTTTTTGTTTCAAATTTTGATATTAAACACATATTTTGTTCCAAAAATTGATGATTTGTTTCAAGAACGAACTTTTGTTTTGTCCAAAAATCTATAGTAAACATGTCCCAAGCTCTAAAACTGTATGTTAAACATATATTTTGTCCCAACAAAAACGCATGTTTTAGTCCAAAAATAGAAAAAATCAAAATCTCTTTACTAAAAATTGATGTTGAAAGCATGATTTGTATTGAAAATCGATATTAACTATATGTCCTAAACTCTATATTAAACACATGTGCCAAAACTGTATGTTGAACACAAAATTTGTCCCAAAAAAATCTATATTACACACGATTTTTAGAAAAATTCGTATTCAACAGGTGTCTGGTCCCAAAAGTCAATATTAAAAATATATTTTGTCCCAAAAATTTATAATAAACACATGTTTTAGTCCAAAAATGGAAAAAATCAAAATCTCTTTACTAAAAATTGATATTGAAAGCATGATTTGTGTTGAAAATCGATATTAAATATATGTCCTAAACTCTATATTAAACACATGTGCCAAAACTGTATGTTGAACACATAATTTGTCCAAAAAAAATCTATATTACACACGATTTTTAGAAAAATTCGTATTGAACAGGTGTCTGGTCCCAAAAGTCAATATTAAAAATATATTTTGTCCCAAAAATTTATAATAAACACATGTTTTAGTCAAAAAATCGAAAAAATTCAAAATTTCTTTCTTAAAAATTAATATTGAATCGCAGAATGATTTGTGTTGAAAATCGATATTAAATATATGTCCTAAACTCTATATTAAACACATGCCCCAAAACTGTATGTTGAACAAAAAATTTGTCCCAAAAAAATCTATATTACACACAATTTTAAGAAAAATTCGTATTGAACAGGTGTCTGGGCCCAAAAGTCAGTACTAAAAATATATTTTGTCCCAAAAATTTATATTTAACACATGTTTTAGTCCAAAACTAGAAAAAATCAAAATCTCTTTACTAAAAATTGATATTGAAAGCATGATTTGTATTGAAAATCGATATTAACTATATGTCCTAAACTCTATATTAAACACATGTCCCAAAACTGTATGTTGAACACATAATTTGTCCCAAAAAATCTATATTACACACAATTTTAAGAAAAATTCGTATTGAACAGGTGTCTGGTCCCAAAAGTCAATATTGAAAATATATTTTGTCCCAAAAATTTATAATAAACACATGTTTTAGTCAAAAAATCGAAAAAATTCAAAATTTCTTTCTTAAAAATTGATATTGAAAGAATGATATGTGTTGAAAGTCGATATTAGATACTATATGTTTTGTCCCAAAAATGGAATCTATATAATTTTAGTCACAAAAATCGATATTAATCATATATTTTATCCCAAAAGTCTTAAAAATCGATATTTAACATTTTTTTAAATACATAGAATATTATTTTATTGAAATTTATATTGATAAGAGAAATGTTATCACTCCCTTTCTTCAAATATAAATAAAGTAATAATTCTTTATATAATTTTTGAATTATTTTCACTTGTGAGCCTGTACACCGATAAATAAGCAAACACAAGCAAACTAAACAATTTCAACACATGCTGGCTGCTGCTTATGTTGGGCATATTTTTTATGTATATGCATACATATACATATACATATACACATACACATACATATTTATTAAACTCAATAAAAATCTTACAAACATAAATTTAATTTATATGATTAGATATTGTATTATTTTCTTAACAGACATTTATACCGAAACATACAATAAGAGTGTCTGAATAATATGCATAGATGAACAAATAAATAAGTTATAATTTTATAACAAATTGTTCTCCCTTTTTAGTAATAATAAATGGGAGCTAATTTCGAGGGTAATTTTCTTAATGTTTGATAAGAAAGAAATTTGTATTTGAATTGAAAGAATGTTAAATTAAATAATTAAAATAAAATAGATTTTGTTTATACTTCCATTGAAGTGCTGTTTTGTTATAACTTGTGGTTATTTAATTGATTGTTAAAGTTAATTCGCTCTCTCGCTCTCTCTCACTCTCTGTCTCTCTAACTTATATCCGGTTTTTCCACAAGAAGTTTATTTTTCAATTGTGGCAACACCAACAACATGATAGTTTTGACATTTAGTTTTTTGACATATTTGTAGTAGATGCATTAGCAATTGTTACAGTGAATTCAATTTCGCAGGAATATCGCATTAAAACAATTAAAATCCACTATGAAAATGGTGGTTCTGTTACAGCTACATTACGTAAAATTCGTGATATTTGCGGACAACATAATCATCCTTCTGAGACCGCTATTAAGAATTTGATCGTTAAATTTGAGTCGACCAGCTCGATACAGAATGTGCGAACACCAACGCATATTCCATCGGGTCATTTAACTGAAAACATCGCAGCTGAGAGCAGATCCAAATTTGTCAATTCCTCGACGTTCTCAACAATTGGGGTTATCCAAAACAATCATATGGAGAATTTTGCGTTAGTATACGACTTTGAAGCCTAACATAGTTCAACTGGTGCAGGAATTGAAGCCGACCGACCATTCACATCACCGTAGATTCGCTCAATTCTTTCAGGAACAATCATCTGGGTTTTTTCAGGCGAAGCCCATTTTCACTTGTCAGGGTGTGTCAACAAGCAATATTGTCGCAGTTGGGCTTCTGAAAATCCTAGAGCGGGTATTCAGAACCATTTTCGTGCTCAAAGTATCAACGTTATGTTTATTTGTAGCAAAATATTTCCGTGAATAATTGTTACTTGAAGTCTATTACTTTGTTTGAAATTGTTGAGCAACATTTATTATTTCGCTTCAAAAGTTTCACCATTTACGATACTGCGGTTTAGAAGAAAAACTGCCGTTTTTGCTGCCTTTACGTATATACTTATGCAACTATATTTCAGTTGTGTAAACAAAAAAACATGGTGCGCTATGTGGTCTGGAGGCGTGATTGGGGCGTTTTTTTTTCGAAGATGGTGCTGAAACTGCGGCAACGGTCAATGGAGTACGCTATCACGAAATGCTAAAAACTCAATTTTGGCCTATTATAGACGACGATATCACTTGCATGTGTTTTCAACAGAACGGTGCCACATGTCACACAGCCAATAAAAGGATCAGTTTATTAAAAAACAAATTTCCCGATCGCATAATTTCACGACAATCAACAGTTAAGTGGCCAGCCAGATTGTGTGATTTAACACCACTAGATTATTTTTTGTAGAACTATGTTAAAGAACAGAGTCTATACGGAGCCAATCGAACCGATTTAAGCTTTAAGTCGAAATCAGACGATTGGTCAAATGTATAGATTTCTGTGCATTTTTATGTACAGATCGTCTGAATGACAGAAAATATTTGGCAAAAGGCAGAAAGGCCAATTTATTTGGCCGATAGACAAATAAAAAACAACTCTGTTGTACCAATCGTGTGCACGCTTCACAGACCAATAAAGTCAGAAAAAATTTTTTAACGTACCGATAATTTGTTCTGCCACTTACTGCCCAACCAAAGTTGCCAATCAAAATTCTGAGGATATACAACAAAAAAAAAACTAATAATTTTTGCATACATAGATCATGTCATATTAGAAGATTTTTTGACTGTAGCAGAGTGTAATTAATTATAATTAAAAGTCAGTATAATTTTGAAATCTATATATATATAAATGTCTGTCTGTCTGTTTGTTTGTTTGTTTGTGCTTTATAGGAGGCCAAACCCTTGGGCCGATTTTTCTGAAATTTTCACAGCATGTTACTGTGACTCTGGAAGGAATAGTAGGCTATATGAAGCTTTGATTGGACAAAAGGGCGTGGCACCGCCCATATAACCCAAAAATTTTAATCGCCATATTTTGGGCATTTTTTGACCTACGTCGATGATGTTTGGTACATATGGTATTGGCATAATAAGGAATACGTACCAGGAGAAAAGTGGGTGGGACCATAATACAATCTTAACTAACTATAATATAGTCTTAACCACTGGACCGATCGTCATTAAATTTTCACAATAGGATATTCTTACGAAATAATAAATTCTTTGACTCAGGAATACTTATTACATGATAATATTTTTCGATCATGCACACTTCTACACCTACTGTTACTACGTTTATTAACGGCTTTACCTCAAATTTGAAATACATATTAATTAAAATAGTGAGGTAGCCTCATTCTCTTTCTCCCACAACTGTCTGCAAAACAGCTGATTTTGTAATATATGTTAATTAGACAAGAGAGTTGGGTAACCCCATTCTCATTCTCTTACAAGCGCAAAACAAAAAAGGGGAGCACTAAATTTACAGCATATTTACTTTTGCCCTAACGCGTTTGCAATAGTGAATTAGACAGAAGTTGCAGATTTCTTTTTAAATTATTTTTTTAACTAAATTTTTATTAAATTTATAACCAAAAAATTAAAAAAAAAAACTTTAAAAAGTTAATATAATCAAAGTTTAAATTAAGTGAGAAACGATTGTGTTAAAAATTTAGTTATAAATAAAAAATGCCTCCAAAAAATTCATCCCTTTCAGCACGTACTCCGAAATCAATGAAAATGAAATCCAATAGAGCAAACGAAACTCATGAAGAACACGTGAAGCACGCCTTGCAATTGAACGGTCTCGAACCTCAACATCAAGGGCTTCCGAGACTGCTGTTCAATGCGAAACACTGCCCATTATTTTACTGCGTAATATCGATCCACCACGGCTTTGCAATGGCACTCGACTTGCAGTAAAAAAACTGATTAATAATTTAATAGAATTATATTGGATATATAGGATATTGTAAAGGGTGTTTTTTTAAGCCCGATAGAACTTGAAAAAAATAACACAAAAAATTAAATTGTAATCAAAATTTCTTTTTTATTCGAAGGATCAATACGTGACATTAACATTTGAAAATGATTTCGGGCATATGGGCACCGCGGCTGTTCTTGACGAAGCGCATTCTGGACGTCCAATTTTGGGCCACTTTTTCGAGCACTGCTGGGCGTATGTCACGAATAACACGAACAATGATGTCCTCCGAGGCGTCAATTGTTGCTGGTTTATCAGCATAAACCAGTGATTTCACGTAGCCCCACAGGAAATAGTCGAGTGGTGTCAAATCGCACGACCTTGGAGGCCAATTGACAGGTCCATTTCTCGAAATCAACTTGTCGCCAAATTTTGATTTCAATAAGTCGATGGTTGCGTTCGCTGTATGGCACGTAGCGCCATCCTGTTGAAACAACATCTCGTCCGGATCAATGTCATCCATATTTTCAAACAAAAAATCATGGACATGGTGCGGTAACGATCTCCATTGACCGTAACGCGAGCTCCGGCCTCATTTTTGAAGAAATAAGGTCCGATGATGCCACCAGCGTGAAAACCGCACCAAACGGTGCATTTTTCTGGATGTAATGGAGTCTGTAGAGTCTGTTGTGGATTGGTCTCACTCCATATGCGGCAATTTTGCTTATTAACAAATCCGTTAAGCCAAAAATGCGCCTCATCGCTGAACACAATTTTGCGATAAAACAACGGGTCAGTTGCCAACTGCTCTAGAGCCCAATCGGCGAAAGAACGACGCATATAATGGTCTCGTGGCTTCAATTCCTGCACCAGCTGGATCTTATACGAGTGTAGGCCGAGATCTTTGCGCAAAATTTTCCACGCAGTGGACGGACAGAGCCCCAATTCCTGCGACCGACGACGAATTGATAAATTAGGATCTTCTTCCACACTTTCGTTTACAGCGGCGATATTCTCTTCAGTACGCACATTCCTTCGACGTGTTGGTGTTATTGCATCCTCTAGAGAGTATGTGGTACGAAATCTATCGACAGTTCGACGAATGGCTTGTTCAGATGCACGATTATGTACGCCATAAAAATGACGAAGTCATCTATAAGTTGCGCGAATCGACGACTGATTTTCAAAGTAAATTTGGATAATTTCGTAGCGTTGTTCAAGCGAGAGTCTATTCATGATGATTTGTCTGAGTATACTCTGAAATAAATAAAAAAAAATGTTTTACAAAAACAAAATTTCATTTTTTGTGTTACTTTTTACAATTTAAAGTTCTATCTAGCTTAAAAAAACACCTTTTATATCCTAAAGCATTATAATAATTAAATTAAAATTACATAAATAAATTTTTGCTAATATATAATTAATTTTAATTTTATTTTATAACGTGGGGGGTAGCGAAGCATACCGAGTTCAGCTAGTATTCTATAAATACTAGATAAATAATTAATAATTTTTTTAAGATCATGGATACGGATGAAGAAAATACTTTGTTCAACAACATTTGTGCTGCAGAGTGTGGAAATATCGGCACACTGACAGATGGCGCAACATCAACGTCAGAAACAAGTAAGAGGAAGCGACCGCACGTAACAACGGCATGGTTTACGGAAGAGGTTATAAGTTTGATAGCCATCATAAAGAAAAACTCATGTCATGCAGCTTTATCACAGCCATGTCCAGAAAAAAACAGCATCTTCGGTGTCATCTCTTGATTTTGTCTGCTAGAGCGAAGATACGTTGAACAATTCATCGAATTTCACCAGCGGTCGACATAAAGTATTGCTCGAATACCTGTCGAAATTCTTTCGCGTAATTGCTTATGTACGAAGTCGGGCATCGAACATATCCATTAAAAATCCTTCCATATAATTTGAATTTTTATGTTATAAAATATTATGTAAGGCATAGCAGGCCCTTGACAATCGGTAATTGAATACGCGTTGCCCAGCATACGGAAGGCATCGTCCGCTACTAAAAGGTATGGAACTGCGAGTTAACGGCCTGCCAAAGATTGCGGTTTAGGCAGTCCAAGAGTATTATTATCTAAAGCATTCAGAAATGTAGACTTCTCAAAAACTTCGCTGTCCAAAACACTTTAATTGCACCCGACATCAATGTAAAGGAATTTATGCTCCGCATTAGCAATGGCCATGAGTACTATGCTGTGAGTACTCTTGTAATTATAATAGATACTTTCAGACCGCGGTAGAGCCTTATTTGTCACCTGCTTGCTGTTGCCACAATCGTGTGAACACTGAAAAAGCCATCGGTACACCAAATGTTTTTTTTTGTACAAAAGTGTGCAGATAAAATTTGGCTGAAATCTGTAAATTTGACCAATCATGTGATTTCAACTTTAAAACTCAAAATACGAATGTGATTAACGAAATAGGACCGCTTTTTGGCCATAAAGTGATTAAAAACTTTAAAGAAAGAATCGACATCTCTCAGCGTTGTCGTCATAATTGCCGAACTTTTCTCTTCGTAATGTAATAAAAATTTAGTAAAAGCAGTAAGCTAAGCTTTATCTGGTGTGTTTCTCTATTCTGTAGAATATCACTTGACAACACAATTATTTAAGACTTCAGGACTATAATTGAAATACGCTTCAATCTAGTCTCTAATAAGGCAGAGCTTTACTGTTGTAGTTTTCTACCTGTTACTTTGTTTTGGGATTACTGACTTCCGTTCCATCCGGCCTATATAACAAAGCCGTAATGCGACAATCTAATGTTCTATTCTATTCCATTTGTAACTTCCTTAGGCTCAATAACTGCGAGCTGTAGGATATTTTGTGTATTCTTTATGCTCATCGTTCAACTTTCCGTCTACAAATTAAACTTTTAATTGTATTTAGAGAGATCATTTATGTCCCCTGGGCACAGCAGTGGGCTTTCACGAAATTTTTAGCTGCTAAGTCCTAACGCAGAATACGCAAAAGAATACAGGCTAAGAGATTTCACTATGTATTGTACAGAACCTATAGCCTTTAATCTCATTCAGCATTCCCTTTATACAGGTATGATCAAGGTCCACAATGACAGGTAAGCAAATAAAATGCCTTGGATGCTTTCTAATGATGGGAAACTTCGATTCGCTCCAGATTCTAGCTTTTCGAAAGAATAGTCATACGAATTTCCAAACAATACTTTCGATCCCTTAAATCTACGATCGGTGCCTAAGTTGGCTCAACGGCCTGACAGTCCGATCATTACCAACATGATCCTCATGACCAACAACCCAATCGAACATAATGTCCGTTGCCTCATTAAAATACAGTTCATTTGGCTGTACATCATCAGATAAATTCTCAAACCTCCTCTTCTACTGTTTCTTTTTCTTTTTCTTCTTCTTCTTCTTCTTAGATTCGTGTCTTTTTTTAACTTTAGAAAAAATCATTTCTATAAAAACGAAAATTTTATCCATTAAGAAGACTTCGTTAATTAAAGAAAACAGAAACGAATATTAAATAATAAAAATAATTAATCGAGAAAAGAAAATAAAATAAAATAACAGATTTATTGTCCAGACGTAAACGTTCAATTTTTTTCCATTAACTTTCACATTCAAGAAATTAAAGAAAAATGAACTGAAATCGTAATAAAGTGAAATTAATGATTCCAAATGTCAATATGTTTCAGTTATAGAATGACAACTAGTAGAAGTGCTTAAATAAAACGAAAAGAGAAATGAAATAAAACAATGAACGTCAAGAAGGACAAGGGGAAAATAATATTATTTTTTCAAAAGTCCAAAGTAAAATTTGAACGAAAAGTGAGTTTTAGGAAGTGATTTTGAGAGGTTAGAAAGTAAATTGGTTTAAAACACACATAGAAGAAAAGTGAGAATTAATAATGGAATATGATGTCGGATAAATGTTCATCGTCGGCAGACGTCCGCTATTTTCACAAATTATTGAAGCACATTTTGCAACAAAGCTTCGCTTAGCTTAGCTTGTCGATGCAGTTGGAGGTGAGTTCCAAAAGGCGGGACATAAATGATACACTCAATCACGATCTCGCGGCGATCTTCGAATGGGGTCATGCGAATAGAGTCACTTTTAATGCCTGTAAGACGCAATGTTGCATGCTTACGCATAGATCGGTGTTCGGAAATGGTGCTGCACCTGTTACTATGGGTGATATAGGTTCTTGGCACGCAAATTCACTGTGATGTTCGATGGACTAAACACTTTTTTTTGGTTTCTAAAGAAGCTTTCAAGTGCCTCATTTTACTGAAATATTGTAAGAGATATTTCACTCCATCCGATCTTCGTACTATTTATCCGTCCAAATATGGAATACAACACTCATGTATGGGCTGGCGCCCCAAAAATTATTTTGGAGCTGTTCGAGCACGTACAGAAGAGGAGCTGGAGAGGGGATGGGAGGGTATCCAACTCTATTAATTCCTCTGAGCATCGACACAATGTAGATGGTATTTCACTGTTATATCGTTAATGCAATAGTAAGTGCTCTAACAAAATTAGGAAACTTGTTGCCGAAACACGCATATTTTTGCGTTTGACTCGATTTTCGTTGAGAGTGTGTTCGATTGACTAAGCATTACAGGGAAAATTCATTTTTTAGCAGAACAGATCGTATGTGGAATAAATTGCTTTCAGAGGTCTTTCCTGTCACTCTCAATGTAGAAAAATTCCAATCGAATATTTACAAACACTCCCTCCCTCTTTCCTCCTCTCCATAACCTAATTTCCTAGTTCTGGTAAAATGCATTGCATGAGTAAGTGTCATCCCCTGGGTACTGGTCCGAACGGAAAAAAATGCAGTTCCGAATTTCATCTTCCAGAAAGTCGTTTATTTGTGGTTTGTTAACGTAAGCCAGGTTTTTCAAATGCCCGCAGAGAAAATAATGCAGCGGTGTTAAATCACAAGAATGAGGCAAGCAATTAATATCACCAAATCGAAAAATGCGCGATCGGGAAATTTCTTATGCAATAAGTAAATTGTTTGGATGGCTTGGTGCGTCTTGCTGAAATCAAAGGTTACGGATGTTAACATTAGCCAATTATGGCCACAAAAACCTGTTTGTTTTTGAATTTACGGTGAGGTCGTTTCCTTTCCCATTTTCGGATGATGCCATCCGACTACAAACAAACTCTGTGATACGGTCATTTCGTGATAAGATTTACATCTGCACCTGGCCCTAAGCCTTAATCAGATGGTGGTGAAACAACCGGGAATAAAAAGCAACGTCATTTACGCCCTAGGAAGGACTAATTCTAGCAACAGGTCTGTCCTAGTTGCAATTTCAGCGATTCCAAAGCACTACTCCATGCTGAAGAGGAGCTGCAGACTATCCAACTCCTAGTCCAGAACACATGACTAGCATGCTCACTGGATCCGGATCATTCACCCGTTGATGTTATTAAAGGCGAGATGATTCTGGCCCACTTAAATCAGTTCATGCTGGGGCCGCACAACCACAACCACCACGATACTAACCGAAGGGCCAACCTCAATAATCAGTCAGAGAAACAGCTAGTGCCTAAAGAGACAAATAGCGGAAACTCTGCGGGCTACTGGTTCCCGTGAAAATAACGTGAAGCTTCCAGTTGACTCCCTACTTGCCTTCAGGGGATTGGACTCCCATATACCCCCAGCAGCACAGGTCTAGAAGATCAAGTATTCCATAAAGGCCGATTTATGTGCCCTTGGGGGGGTGCATCATACGGTCACTTTCTTTGAATGTAATGATTTTTCGAGGACTGTTTGGGAGTTTTGTGAGAGCCATATGTGAAAATTTTGTGTGTTTACATAACCGCCAAATTGATTTTGTGATTTTGTTATTTTCCTTAAATTGACAAACGTCCGACAATGGTCGGCCTGCTTTAATTCTAAAACGAGTTCATACTTTTTGAGCATAAAGATTGTTATGCAAAATGTTGCGCGGAGTGGCTCTAGTGATGCCCAGTTGTTGCAAACGCCGACAAGTTAATGTTTCAGGTTCATTTTTAACACTAGGCTGTACTGCGGTTTTACTTGCATCATTATAACTACTAAGAGTTAATAGCTTTGGACTATTGTCAGCAACAATACCGTGAGCCTCGAATTTAGCGATTAAATTACGAATGGCGTAATGCAAGGAAAAGCTGCTCGAATTTCACGAAGTGATATAGTGAAATTTTCTCCAATTTTCACAATTAAAATTCTTTGCCTCAAAGTGTAACATTTCATGCATAAACTTTCATAACATTTGATTAAATAAATGTCAAAGAATGACAATTTATTCCTTGACATTTAGTCATTTGACAGACAATTTAACCTCAAAAGTGTCCACCCAATACTTGTAGCTTCTCTTTGACTTCATAAAATGTTTATTCACTTGAATGCTCGCTTGCTAAGTTAGGTATACATTTACTCTCTCTCTCTCTTTCTCCCTCTATGACTCATTCATTTAAATATGAGAACAACTTTCTTTTGTTTGGGTACGGTTTTCCGTGAGAATAACCTGCTGCCTGCCAATCACTTTAACAGACATTGAAATGTTTGGAGGTGACAGTGTGTGTGCATAATAATAATGCTGCATGCTAAGACACGACAATAGTAACGATAACATAAGTGATCAGGCATTCAATTCTAAAAGAAAATTTATATGATTTCTGATGGACATTAGTTGGGTGTTTGTTAAATGTCATGCGAGTATAAACATTTTGTTTATTAAAACTCTTATGTGATTCCTATGTCATTTTCAACTTGTTACTTGTCACATGTATTGAATTTTATCTCACCTGCTAGTTGGAAATGTTTCGCTATCCTTATTTAATGTGTTATTAAAACACATGTGGGCAAGTTTCATTTTTAAATACAGAAAAAGAAAATACAATTATTTTTATTGTATTTTTCCATAGGTGGTCCAACGAGAACGCACGATATTAATAGTGAATAAAATAACAAATGTTCAGAATATTATCTCAATATTTTTTTGTTTCATTATGAAGTCATCATTCACTTCTGTCAGTTTAATTAACAATTCAACGTATAGACGACGCTTAAAATGGTCAGTAGGCTTGAGCTCCTGAGTCAATTGAGCCTTGTAAGCATGTGAATTCAAAATCTTTATTAAAAATTCCTATCAAGTTGATAGCTCTTCTGCCACGCTATCGCGAATAACAGCAATGTTTTTCGCAAAATTAATTGGGCAAGCAGGCACAAGCGCTTTTCACCAAGCAACCATTCGGCGTATTAATGACTTCAGGCATTGTCATCGTTTAAATTCATGATTCCCATCAGGGATATTGGTGAAATATTCAATTGTCTCGTTACCTGTGTATGAAGTGGCATCATCCCTTTAAAACAACATATCGTTCATGTCTATATTAATTTCTGGCCACAAAAAGTTGGCCAACCTGGCAGTAAACCGAACCAGATAGTCAATTTTTGTGGATGCATCAGCTTTTCAACAATCACTAGTGGATTCTCATTTACTCAAATGCGGCAATTTTGTTGGTAAGTGAATATACTGAGGTGAAGAGTGCCCCGCCGTTGAAGATGATTTTCTTTGTAAAGTCACCATTCACTTCTGTCTGTTCAATCAACCATTCGGTTGATTAGTAGACTTCAGCTCTTGAATCTGTTAAACCTTGTAGGCGTGGTATTTCAAATCTTTATTAAAAATTCTCATCAAGTTAACGGCTCTTCTGCCACAAAATCACGAAGAACAGCAATGTTTTCCGCAAAATGAACTGGGCGAGCATGTGTAAGTATTTTTGAATTTACTGCAGACCTGGTTTGCTCAAATTTGCAATGATTCTGCTATGTTCTGCAACATAATTGAGGTTCAATGTCGGTAATGTGTAAAATTATCTCATCCTTTGGCTGTAAAGAAAGACGAACCATGCGTGATTTGATTTACATCTGCAGCGACTATATAGTCATAATCAGATGGTGGTCAAACCACTTGGTTGATTGGACACCAACCACGCCCTAGAAGGCCATCGAATACGTATATCCTCCGGTCACTTCTAGTAGCAATTTCGAAAGCCCGAAGTAGGCCGCAGCCTTCACTCCTTGCTAAAGAATTGGAGACTTTCCAACTCCTGGTCCAGAACGCATGAAGCTCTTATTTATAAAGAACACGACAGCATTCATACTCACTGGACCTGAACCATTCATTGTGTTAATTTGAATGATTCGATTCACAAACTCTCACGAGGGTCCGAAACCACAACCACCATATAGGGGCCAACCTTAATAACCAGTCAGCGCACATCATTGTCTAAAGAGAACAAATAGTGTACTCTGGGGCAACTGATTTCCCGTGGAAATATGTGGATTGTCCAGGTGACTCCTACTAGCCTTTGAGAGGCCTGGGTTCCCTTTAGAAAGACGATCAACAGTGTCAAATCACATGATCGTGGCGATCAGTTAATATCGTTATGACGTGACATACCAAGCCATTAAATATCTCATACAACACAGCCATTGTTTTGTTGACTGTGTGACAAGCAAGCTAGCACCATCCCCTTGAAACCACATATCGTATAGATCCATATTATTAATAACTGGCCACAAAAAGTTTGGTATTATTTCACTATAGCGAACAACATTCGCAATAACTGCTTGACCGATCTCTTTATCGAAGAACAATGAATTGATGGCACCGCGAACCTATAAATCGCATCAAACAGTCTCTGTTTAAGACTATTTAGATATACAAATCAAAAATCAAATTTATAACTAATTCCTAAGTTTAATAATGCGAGGGGCATTTAAATTAGTCGTGAGACTCTAGTAAGCAGGAAGCATTTAATCGAAAAATACATTTTTGTTTATAATGGGTGGGTAGTAAATTATGAGGTTAGGTAGTAAATTATGCGTCAAATGAACTGTCAAAGATTGAGATCTCATCCTTTGACATTTATTTAGTAAAAGGTTAGATAACTTAGGCAAAGTCAATTTTCAGAATAAATTTAAGAATTTTAATTGTGCAAATTTACTATCAAAATGATGAAACTGTCACTATATCACTTCGTAAAAGTTAAGCAGGTTTTCTTCGCAATCAGGCTCCATCTGAGATTGCTCTGCATAATTTTAGCACTAAATTCGAGGCTCACGGTGCTGTTGCCCATAATAGATCAGAGCAATATGCTCGTAGTGGCCGTAGTAATGAACGTAACCTCCGTTAGCAAAGATGTTCGATGTTCGCAACAATTTGGCATCACTAAAGGCTGTGTGCACAACATTTCGCATATAGATAGCTTTTGATGCTTTTAAAGTTTAACTCGTTCAAGAATTAAGGTCGACCGACCATTGTCAAACGTTTGTGATTTTTTCTATTTGAACGAAACTGCAGCTCTGAAAGATGAAATTTTGTGCTTTATTGTCAAGATAAGCGAAGCTTTGTTGTAAAATCTGCTTCAAAATTTTATGAAAAGAGCGAACGTCTGCCCACGTGTTCGAGGTTTAAATTTGCCCAACATTATATTTCAATAAAAAAGTGTGGTTTTAAGTCAATTTACTTTCTAACCTTAAATTTTCCCACCCATTAAATGCAAAAGTTTTCAAAATTCTGATATAAGTCAGAAATTCAAAGGAATGGTTTCTTTTGAATTTTTTTTATGACTCTTGAATAAACTACAAAAAGGTGTTTTTTATTGAGGTATAAAACATTGATTAAAATTAAACTATATAAAGGGTGTTTTTTATAGAGGTATATAATTTTAAAATGAAAATAATTTTTTTTTAATTGACAGAAAATTTACTTGATTTGAAAGATAATCTTGTGGCAATATAATATAAATACGACTTCTGGTATATGACCACCACGGCTGTATTCGGACGTAGTCTAGTGTGGAAATCCAATTTTCGATGACTTTTTCCAACCTTTTTGGCTGTATATTGGATTAGTCGAAGTGGTCAGTCTTATAGGCACAGACTAGCGATTTCACATATCCTCACAGAAAATAGTGTAGCAGCGTTAAATCGCATGATTTTGGAGACCAATTCACAAATCCCAATTTTAGAACTGTAGGGTTACCAAATAAATCAATTCTGACACGAGCTGTGTGACATGTTGCGTTGGTTTAACGAAACCGCAACTCCTGCGCATCATGCCTATTTAATTGATGAACGGTAAAGTCAATAATCATGGCTTTATTGCAGTCACCATTAACTTTAACGTTCTATCCAGCATCGTTTTAAAAGAAATACGAACCGATGATTTCACTAGTCCACAAAGCACAGCAAACAGTCAGTTCTTCTAAATGTAACGGTGTCTCAACTTACACGTGAGGATTATCATTACTTCAAAGGTAGTGCACGATTTGCTACCTGAGATTTATGCGAAAACTTTACGAGGGCAATGCGTGAAATAAGTATAATTTTGCTGTTATTTGTCTCTGTCCTTTCTGGCTGTTTTTTTTTTCAATGTAAACGGCGAGTGCTTTCCATGTGAAGACATCACTTTCAAGCCGTGATCCAATTCGTATTTATGTTGGGTTTTTCAACAAGAAGTTTATATTTCAATTGTGGCAACATGATAGTTTTGACATTTAGTTTTTTGACGTATTCGTAGTAGATGCGTTGGCAATTGTTACAGTGAATTCAATTTCGCACGCAAATCGCATTAAAATAATTAAAATCGACTATGAAAATGGTGGTTCTATTAAAGTTACATTTCGTAAAATTCGTAAAATTTTCGGACAACATAATCGTCCTTGTGAGACGGCTATTAAGAATTTGGTCATTAAATTTGAGGCGACAGGCTCGATACAAAATATGTGAATACCAACGAGTGTTCGACCGGGTCGTTCAACTGAAAATATCGCAGCAGATTCAAATTTATCAATTTCTCGACGGTCTCAAGAATTGGGGTTATCCAAAATCAACACATGGTAAATTTGGCGTAAGGATTTGACTTTGAAACCTTACAAGGTTCAAGTGGTGCCGGAATTGTAGCATTCCGCCGTAGATTTGCTCAATTCATTCAGGAACAACCGACTGGTTTTTCTGAAAAAATCTTTTTTTTTTTCAGACGAAGCCCATTTCCTCTTGTCAGGTTGTGCGAACAAGCAAAATTGCCACATTTGGGCTTGCGAAAATCCTAGAGCGATTATTGAGAAGCCTTTGCATACTCAACGTGTCACTGTATGGTGCGCTATGTGGTCTGGAGGCGTGATTGGCCCGCTTTTTTTTAGAAGATGCGGCTAGAGATTTGGTAACGGCCAATGGATCATGCTATCGCGAGAGGGGGTATCACTGATATATGGTTTCAACAGGCCGGCGTTACATATCACACAGCCAATGGAACGATCAATTTGGTGCAAACCAAGTTTCCCACTCGCATAATTTCACTACAATCAGCAGCTAATTGGCCAGCAAGTCCGTGTGATTTAACACCACTTAGGGACAGAGTCTATACCAATCAAATTCACAATCCATGATGTGATTAATGAAGGAAGGACCGCCATTTTGCCAAAAAGTAGTTGAAAACTTTAATGAAAACATCGACATCTGTCAACGTGATCGTGGTGGAGAATTGCCAGATATCATTTTTCATTCATAATTGCTGAACTTTTTGGTGATACAATAACAAATTTTAATCATCTTAATATAAATTGTTGGTTTTGTTTTGTTTTAGGAAACAAACTTCTTGTTGAAAAAACCTTTATATATATTATTTTTTAGTTTTAGATGAATTGTGGCATGATTTCTTTTCACTGCTTTGCCAACCAGGTCGATAAATTGCAAGTAGCACCCAAAAACGGAGAACTTTAGTCGCAGTAACTGCTATTAGGCTACAGCCGCCTACGAGGCCACTCTTTTTAAAAAAAATTTGCAGAAAATTACAAATGACTAAAACTACTGGAGGCCTACTTTGAAGATCATAAATTATATTTGTTTTGAGTGTGTGTAGGTGTTGTGTTGTTGTTTTTGTTGTTTTTGTAATTTCCCCATAATAACACATAAATTTAGCAAATTTCCCATAAACTTATAAAGTTGTTTTTTTTTCAACTCCTGCAGCAAAGATTTCGAAAGCAATAAAAGAAACAAAAACAAAAAGGAAATTCTCTAAAAGCAAACAAATAGGAAACGCGCCCTAATTTTTCTATAATAACATGGAAATTTTTTAAGTGTATGACGAATTAAGTGAGTGAATGAATGAGTGAACGAGCTAGTGAGTGTATGCAATTACTAAGTGTGTGTGAAAAAGTGTTTGTGTGTATTTGTGAACTAGTTTGTATTCATAAATGTGGGGAGGAATTTGTTTTTGTAATTAAGGAGTTTAACCAGAATTAAAATTTTATTCAAATTCATTGATGTTGAACGAAATAATCGATTTAGTGCAATTCAATATTTATGATTAATGCATGGTTGTGCATGTACATACATATGTATGTGTGTATGTATGTATGTTTATGGGTGGGTGTACACAAAAAATTTAAAAGGATTTGTTAAATACTAAAATGAGGTGTAATGAGGTAAAGTAAAATATTCTGGTTAAAATTAAAAGTGAATAAATTTGTAATTAAATCAGGGAGCGTTAAGAGTTAAATAATCGATAAGCAAAAAAACTTAAGGTGTGGCATGACAGATAAATTTAGTAAAATGATATCTCCAAAATAAAATAACTCCAAAAAAAAAATTAAATAACTCCCAGCAAAAAATGCAAAAATCCCATAGAAATTGTGAGTTATTTCATTAAGAAATAACTCCTCACTGAATTCATTTATTTTGATAATTGAGATTTCAAAAAAAAAAAATAAATAACTCCCAGCAAAAAATTTAAAAATCCCATAGAAATTGTGAGTTATTTCATTAAGAAATAACTCCTCACTGAATTCATTTATTTTGATAATTGGGATTTCAAAAAAATTAAATAACTCCCAACAAAAAATTTAAAAATCTCATAGAAATTGGGAGTTATTTCATTATGAAATAATTGCCAAATGAAATAACTCCTTACTAAAGTCATTTATTTTGATAATTGGGATTTCAAAAAAATTAAATAACTCCCAACAAAAAATTTAAAAATCCCATAGAAATTGGGAGTTATTTCTTTATGAAATAACTGCCAAATGAAATAACTCCCTACTGAATTCATTTATTTTGATAATTGGGATTTCAAAAAAATAAAATAACTCCCAACAAAAAATTTAAAAATCCCATAGAAATTAAGAATTCTTTCTGAATTCATTTATTTTGATAATTGGGATTTCAAAAAAATTAAATAACTCCCAACAAAAAATTTAAAAATCCCATAGAAATTGGGAGTTCTTTCATTATGAAATAACTGCCAAATGAAATAACTCCCTACTGAATTCATTTATTTTGATAATTGGGATTTCAAAAAAATAAAATAACTCCCAACAAAAAATTTAAAAATCCCATAGAAATTGGGAGTTATTTCATTATGAAATAACTGCCAAATGAAATAACTCCCTACTGAATTCATTTATTTTGATAATTGGGATTTCAAAAAAATTAAATAACTCCCAACAAAAAATTTAAAAATCCCATAGAAATTGGGAGTTATTTCATTATGAAATAACTGCCAAATGAAATAACTCCCTACTGAATTCATTTATTTTGATAATTGGGATTTCAAAAAAATAAAATAACTCCCAACAAAAAATTTAAAAATCCCATAGAAATTAAGAATTCTTTCTGAATTCATTTATTTTGATAATTGGGATTTCAAAAAAATTAAATAACTCCCAACAAAAAATTTAAAAATCCCATAGAAATTGGGAGTTCTTTCATTATGAAATAACTGCCAAATGAAATAACTCCCTACTGAATTCATTTATTTTGATAATTGGGATTTCAAAAAAATAAAATAACTCCCAACAAAAAATTTAAAAATCCCATAGAAATTGGGAGTTATTTCATTATGAAATAACTGCCAAATGAAATAACTCCCTACTGAATTCATTTATTTTGATAATTGGGATTTCAAAAAAATTAAATAACTCCCAACAAAAAATTTAAAAATCCCATAGAAATTGGGAGTTCTTTCATTATGAAATAACTGCCAAATGAAATAACTCCCTACTGAATTCATTTATTTTGATAATTGGGATTTCAAAAAAATAAAATAACTCCCAACAAAAAATTTAAAAATCCCATAGAAATTAAGAATTCTTTCTGAATTCATTTATTTTGATAATTGGGATTTCAAAAAAATTAAATAACTCCCAACAAAAAATTTAAAAATCCCATAGAAATTGGGAGTTATTTCATTATGAAATAACTGCCAAATGAAATAACTCCCTACTGAATTCATTTATTTTGATAATTGGGATTTCAAAAAAATTAAATAACTCCCAACAAAAAATTTAAAAATCCCATAGAAATTGGGAGTTATTTCATTATGAAATAACTGCCAAATGAAATAACTCCCTACTGAATTCATTTATTTTGATAATTGGGATTTCAAAAAAATTAAATAACTCCCAACAAAAAATTTAAAAATCCCATAGAAATTGGGAGTTCTTTCATTATGAAATAACTGCCAAATGAAATAACTCCCTACTGAATTCATTTATTTTGATAATTGGGATTTCAAAAAAATAAAATAACTCCCAACAAAAAATTTAAAAATCCCATAGAAATTGGGAGTTATTTCATTATGAAATAACTGCCAAATGAAATAACTCCCTACTGAATTCATTTATTTTGATAATTGGGATTTCAAAAAAATTAAATAACTCCCAACAAAAAATTTAAAAATCCCATAGAAATTGGGAGTTCTTTCATTATGAAATAACTGCCAAATGAAATAACTCCCTACTGAATTCATTTATTTTGATAATTGGGATTTCAAAAAAATAAAATAACTCCCAACAAAAAATTTAAAAATCCCATAGAAATTAAGAATTCTTTCTGAATTCATTTATTTTGATAATTGGGATTTCAAAAAAATTAAATAACTCCCAACAAAAAATTTAAAAATCCCATAGAAATTGGGAGTTATTTCATTATGAAATAACTGCCAAATGAAATAACTCCCTACTGAATTCATTTATTTTGATAATTGGGATTTCAAAAAAATTAAATAACTCCCAACAAAAAATTTAAAAATCCCATAGAAATTGGGAGTTATTTCATTATGAAATAACTGCCAAATGAAATAACTCCTCACTGAATTCTGCTGGAAGTTATTTTACTTATTTTGATAATTGGGAGTTATTTCATCTTTATTGGGAGTTATTTAATTTGTTGGCTAAAATTGTATTTCAAACCATTCAGATTATAATAATAACGGTTGCTATAACTGTCCCAAATAAATTTTCAGAGTTGTTTTATTTTTTTTAATTTTTTTTTAAAGAGAAGAAGCACTTCAGGCAACAATGCCTATGTACCGTGCTACATTTTTTAGGAAAGGGATACAGAAGAGATGGGACAGATGGTGAAAGTAGAAGGATAGTAACGGAAATTAACTGTCGTGTAAGACAGCTCAGTGACCAGTGACTATGCCTTCATCGCTGAGCAGCCCCACCAACAGTCAATTTTTATTTTTGTAGTAAAAACACCAAAGTCTTCGTTGGGAATCGAACCCACAACCCCCATACTGACAAGCTAGTACACTACCTACTAGCCTACAGGGGCACCTAATTTCTCCTCCATGGTATATTGAGCATCGTTTTCGCTTACAAACTTTTTTCTGTATAGCAGGCCTTTGGCCGGGCTGAAAGATTTTCTCCTTTATGGTATTTCAAACACCGGCTTCGCTAACAAAATATTTACCTCCTTCAACCTTCAGATATGGTGTAGAAGTTATTTCATTGTAATTAATTAAACAGCTGTTATTAGGAGTCACCTAATGGAAGCTATTTAATTCGCATTTATTCTATTATTCTGGCTACAGAGAAAACTATTAGTCAGCGTAGCCGGCGTTTGTTATACCATAGAGAATAAAATCCTTCCGCCCGGCTATTAAGAAAACTTTTGGTGAGCGGAGCCGGGGTTTGTTATTCTGTAGACGTTAAAACTTTACATCTGGACGTAGGCTGGCTATACAGACCGGGAGGGCTCAATGGTCTCTCTATGGTATATAGAACATCGGCTTCGCTAAAAAAAATATTGTCTGCATAGCCGGCCTTTGGTCATATGTAAATTTATTTTTATTCATTTCACTTAAATCCACTGATTTCAGATACAGGCAGGCAAACGTTCACATTCTTGCATTGTTAGCATTATACTGTTGATATTGTGGTTTGGATGTATAACTACCACCTTGACCTTCATTTGCCTGATAATTTAAAGGATTGTTGCGTTGTTGTTGCTGCTGTTGATTGCCTTGATTTGTTGGCTGCCAACGTTTATTGTAATTACGATTATTGCCTTCACCACCAACAGAACGAGCCAAATCTAAAAGAGCAGGGGACGGCTGTTGCCCGACCTCTTCTAAAACAGATATTAATTCTCTAGCCTGTTTGGCATTGTCTGGTGTAAAGAATGTATATGCTGTGCTTAATTGTTGACAGCGTCTCGTACGTCCAATACGATGGACATAATTTTCGGACGAATTTGGGTTATCATCATTGATGACATATTGCAAGTCTTCCACGTCAAGACCACGCGAAGCCACATCGGTAACAATTATTATTATTAGATTTACCATTACGGAAATCGTTCAACACTGAATCACGTTCAGCTTGGGTTTTGTCACCATGTATTGAAGTGGCTGTGTAGCCTTCGTTACAGATAAATTTAATGGTATGATATTAAAGTTAAGGAGTTACCTTTTATAAAGGGTCCGCCATGTCACTTTATTTTTGTTTTAAATGCTATAAACACTGAATATTTTCTCAAATTTCTTTTTTTATTTGAAAGTACGATCCTTCGGGTTAATAATGGAAAATAATTTTATTCAAATGGCTGCCTCGGCTGGCCATGCAGTAGCCTAAACGATCGCTCCGATTTTTAAGCACATTATCGATTGTGTGCTGCTGTATTTCACCAATGGCTTTACGAATATTATCCTTTAAAGCGTCAATTGTCTCTGGCCTGTCGGCGTAACTCTTATCTTTGACGGCACCTCACAAATAATAGCCCAACGGTGTCAAATCGCAGCTCCGAGGTGGCCAAACGGCATCAGCTCTGCGGCTGATAATGCGATCTTCCAAAATAGGGCGCAAAACATCGAGTGTAGCTTCGGCTGTGTGGCACGTAGCGCCGTCCTGTTGAAACCAAACGTTGCCAATATCCTCCTATTCAATTTTTGCGAACAAAAATTCATTCAACATGGCCCGATAACGATCGCCATTGACTGTAACGGCCACTTCTTGCTCATTTTCGAAGAAAAATGGCCCAATTATGCCTCTGGACGAAAATCCGCACCCAACAGTGACTCGTTTTGGGTGCGTCGGCTTTTCAATGTATGCATGCGGGTTTTCTGTGCCCCAAGTGCGACAATTTTGCTTGCTTACATACCCGCCAAGATCAAAATGAGCTGCATCTGAAAAGATGAGTTTGTTTGCAAAATCGGCATCTTCTGTAAGTCGATCGAAGGCCCACTTAGCGAAACGAAAACGCATTGGATGGTCACTTGGCTTCAACTGCTGAACCAATTGGACTTTGTATGGCGTCTTGGTATGACTTTTTATGCAAATTTCGTCTCAATGATGTCTCTGAAATGTTTAATTGTTGAGAACGACGGTGAATTGATGTTGATGGCGCTTCACGCACACTATCTGCCACAACAGCAATATTCTTTTTTTTTTTATTTAAAGAGAAGTAGCACTTCAGGCATTAATGCCTCTTTAGTCAAGTACCGTGCTACATTCTTAAGGAAAGGGGTAGAGAATAGATGAAGCAGGTGGTGAAAGTAGAAGGATAGGAAGGAAATCAACTGCCGTATATAAAACAGCACAGCGACCAGTGGCCATGCCTTCATCGCTGAGCAGCCTCACCGACAGTCAATTTTTATTTTTGTAGTGAATAAAAAAAAAACCAAGGTCTTCGTTGGGAATCGAACCCACAACCTCCATATTTACAAGCTAGTACACTACCTACTAGCCTACAGGTACGCACTGTTTTTGGCTTCTCACGCTTTAGTTTATCGATGAGGATGCCAGTTTCTTTCACTTTTTTCACAAGATATCATATATACGGATGTAATGACGGTGCTTCTTTTCTTCCAAAATTCGTACGCAATTTTCGCACACATTTTGCAACATTACCATTATTTTCAAACTAATGTCGCAATATTTCCCAGCGTTGCTTAAGCGTATACACAACCATATGCGTTCAGAGGAAGGATAAAACTAATTATATGTCAAATCAAACATGAGCTAAGTATTACCATTCACGAAATAAGCACTAGTTGAAAAAAAAAGAAAACGTTAGATGGCGGATTCTTGACTATAGAGGTTGAAACAGTTAAACAGTGTCCGGGTGCAAGTATAATTTATATTGGGAGTTATTTCATTTTTATTGGGAGTTATTGCGTTGGGAGTTTTTTTTTTTATTTTATTATTTGTAAAGAAATTTCTATATATTTTTTGTTTTTTTGCTGATCTACCTTTTGCTGCATCTGGTCAATGACACCAAATCCATCATTTACTTATATTTGTATTTCGCCATAATTTTTCCTTTTCTTATTTGCTCAATCCAGTTGGCCTTATATTTTATTAACTTTTCTTGTCTTGCATTGATTTAGATACATTATTCACCAGTGAATACATTTTATATCCTTATCTTAATACCAAAGGAATATCTATATTAAAGAAGATTTGCAAACAAGGATAATCACACATTTTTTTCGGTTGCTCATTTTTTTCCATTCCTTTAATGTTTTTCTTTTTGTCCTTTTTCGAACGGATAAAATGAATCTGTTTGACATTTACCATTTCCGGCTGCCAAGTTCATATACGAGGAATAGGAAGCATTTTATTGACTAACCCATCAAATATCAAAGAAACTTTGCTTAAACAAATACATAGATGGTTGCTGGTGTTGCTACACTACTATTACTACCCGGTAGTTCACTTAATGTCAATATACCCAGTTTTGTTAGTGCAGTAAAACACCGGTTTAACAATTAGGATGCACTCTATCAAAGTAGAGCGTAATGGGAAACAGCGCTAAACGAGCGCTATCTTATCATGTTAAAAATGAGGTTATTACTAATTCATCAAAGTTTTTAATTATTTTAATTTATTTTCAGATATGTGCCTATATTCTTCGAAGGGTATGCTTTTACGTCAACCCGCGTCAAATTTGGTTTGTAAACAAACCGGTTTCGGCTATTTGCCGTCTTCAGTGTTCTCTCTATACTAATTGCATTTTATACGAAGTTCACACTTGTGTTTTTGAACGCGTTTAAGCAAAATGTTTTGAAATTTAAACACAGCCGTTCACACTATAATTGAGATGATGAGTAGGCTGACGTTTTATCTACTTTTTTGCCTTAAAAACAGGGACCGGAAATAAGAGTTATTTTTCAATTTTTAAAGAAATAAATCATACATAAATGAACATTGTAGAAAACTTTTAATTGCACCATCATGATTTTTAGGCGAAATGCATCCAGCATATTGCATGATTTTTAAATTTTTGGTTTTTATTTTAACAATTAAAAATAAGAGTTATTTTTGATTATTATTTTTTTAATTGAAAATTAAAAGTTATTTTTGATTTTTATATTTTTAAATGAAAAATAAAAAAAGTTATTTTTGATTTTTATATTTTTATATCAATAATAAAAATCAATTCAAAACTCTTGATGCCGTATGTATTATAATATGCTGCTTCATTCAAATTTCTATATGAATATAATATATAATGTGACTTATCCATTATAAGCTATAAAAACATGAATGCATAGAGATAGCTTATAAGTTTTGGCTGCCATTCAGGTCAGTGTTAAGAGGTCATTTTCAGGTGTTCAATTTTACCATCATAATTAATTTTAAATGTTCCTCAGATAAATTATATCGCAAATCTCCCAATATTAATCTAAGTGCTGGTACTGAATGAACAATTAAAGCTAATTTTCGAAGCCATGGAAACACAAATTTTTTGCTCTCCCAATATTCCAATAAATTAGCAGAAGTATCGAAACGCTTTTCTTTGTAATTGTCTATTTCAAAATAAGCTCTGCGGACGCTGTCATTTATTGTCGTAGGAGTATCATCGTCATCCGAAGACGAATAATTCATCTCCATTAACCTTAAACCGTCTGCTAAAACAGATCGAGAGCTTGCAACGTAGCTTTCATCTATTACAAATAAGTGGCGTATCGCTGAGTTTCAGTGTTATGCTAAATATAAATAAAAAAATATTAAAAATATATTTCTATTAAATTTTAATCTTTTTACTCGGTCCTTTAAATTAAAACGCTTTATTTTCTCTCAATATTTCGCTTTCCTTTGGAAAGCTTCTTCAGGAAATTATTTTTTATATTTTGAAAAACATAAAAGCGAAATATTGAGAGAAAATAAAGCGTTTTAATTTAAAGGACCGAGTAAAAAGATTAAAATTTAATAGAAATTTAAAAAAAAGGTCGAATAAAACTGAAAATAATTAAAAATATATTATAAATTATTTTAAATTTATTGTCTTAGCTCTCCAATTTTACTAACTGGAGTACAATTTTCTTTAAATGATTTTTGGCAGAATTTATTTTGTCATGTGACAACACACGCTTAAATCTGGGGTCTAAAAACAAGGCTGCATATGTGGTGTCGCATTCAAGCAACTTTATTTGCCTTTTTTCGACCTGATCCAGAAGTTGCCTGGTCATCTCTGTGTTCAAGCCTTTTAGAGTAAAAATGAGCTCTAGCCAATTTTTATAAAAATCTCCGAACAGTAAATTAGATTTTTGTAGATTCAGCGTCAGAGTATTTACTGGTTCTAGAGCCTGTAGAATTTGTTCTAGTTTCGTCCACTCATGTATTTGGAGCTGCTCAGATGATGGCAAATGTTCACAGCAAAATTCTTTTAGGTCTAGTAGTCACTTCAACATATTATAAGTGGAGCTCCAACGTGTTGGTACGTCGATTATTGGTTTGAGGTTTTGGCTAGTTTTTATACTATGTCTGGAATAAAATGAAAGATTTAACAAACACATTTTGCACATGAAAAGTTTAAGGAAATAACTTACTGATATGCAGGTGTTCTCAAACATTTTACACTTTTCCGTGATTTATGTACTACATTTGTATTTAAGTTATCTAAAAAATCTTTAACGGCTAACTGCAATGTGTGGGCAGCACATTTAATAGAAATAATATTTTTGAATCTTAGATTATCTAATATACTTTCGAAATTGGCTTCACTTTCACTGTCACTTTATTCGTCATCACTATGCAATGATAACAGCTCCACCGCTTTCACCATATTTCTGCCATTATCCGTGGTTATTGCATAAACTTGCGCCTTATCTATATTGAAACCTTTCAAAACATTTTCAACTTGAGTCGTTAAATATTGTGCAGTATGTTTCTGCTTCAATTCAAGCATGGCCGGTGTGAATATTTGAAGAGTATTGGATGAGATTATTTGCAGATTTATGTCCAAAATAGCACGATCTTGGCGAGTAGCTGTATCCATTTTTATGCAAACTATTTTATTTTTTGTTATATTTTTTATATTATTTTGCAACTTATCAAATTTATCTTCCAAATGTTGTAAAATATTTCTAGAATTTATTTTTGGAATATGAAGACCATCAAATATTGGTTTTGTTAATGTATTAAATGGATCACTATCAAAAAATGACAAGGGCACTGATTGTTTGGTTAGCAAGGTAATACAAGCATTAACAACTTCATTCACGGATATTTTAATAGTGAATTTGATTTTTTTATTATTTTCGCATGTATCACTGCTTTCTACTTTAACCCTTTTTTCATCACGAATTTTGAATTGATTTTTATTATTGATTTTTCATTTAAAAAAATAAATATCAAAAATAACTCTTATTTTCTATCTGAAAATATAACAATCAAAAATAACTCTTATTTCTTGATTTTTTTGATAAAAGTCATAAGAGTTAAGGTTCCTGCTTAAAAATGATTTTTTGTATTGAAAACAGCTGTTTTAGTTGGGAATCACACCCAAACCCCAGACAAATTAGTTAATTACACTACCTACTAGCATACAGGGGCAAAAACGCACTTAGCACATCCCAAAATTAAATGAAATTCAGAGTTGTATTTGGAATTAACGTGTTTAACGACGTGTTTAAATCAAAAACAACTCATTTGAGATGTTTAACAAAACACGTCAATGTATGGTAAAACATCTCAAAATCGACGTGTTTAAGGCTTAAACTCGATTGAGATATTAAACACGTTAGGTGTGAACATAGTATTGATGTCAGCTGTGTTAATTTACATATCTTCTATAATATAAAAATAAGTCGGGTTTTCCTTCTTGACGCTATAACTTCAGAACGCACGAACCGATTTCCACGGTTTCGCATTGGTTGGAAGGGTTTCGGGCTGCGTGAGATTTATAGCAAAGAAAATTCAGGAAAATTTTCAAGAGCAAAGCCGGAAAACAGGGAAAATCATTTTCGCATACAGCGCCATCTCTGATACATTGCATGTACTACAACGGCAGCAGTACGTGGTGTGTGAGTATTCCTCTCGAAAATAAGTACGTTTCATTTTAAGTACATGGCGCCGGTGCGTAATACATTGTTTGGCAGCTTCTCATGCGCACGTGAAATTGAGGTTAAAGTTATTTCTTTTGTTTGGGTACGGTTTTCCGTCGACCCTCGTCAAATTTGGTTTGTGAACAAACCGGTTTCGGCTGTTTGCCATCTTCAGTGTTCTTTTCGTACTAGTTGCGTTCTATTGTTAGTTGTGTTTATATAGTTTGTGTCTCCCTTCGTGTTATTGCGTTCATCACTTTCTGTCTTTTTGCCTGCATCTCTCTCTCCTTTTTCATTTGTCTCTTTTTACCTAATTTGTCGTCCCTTTTTCATTCGTCTTCTTTCCTTACTAAATTCTTTTACGATCATGCTTGTTGTCCGTTTTTGTTCATGTGTGAACCCATTGGATTCTTTCCCCTTCCCCCCTTTTACGTGACATAATAATCCGTAATTGTACGCTTATGATGTTCTCTATTGCCTTGGTCTTGCGCACCTGCGTAACGTTCTTGTGCTGGTGTAGTGTTTGTCCTCCTGTAAAAATGTCTCAACGGTTCAAATATTGTGTCCGAAGCAGTGTCTATTTGTTCATTTATTATTCGTCCGTCAAATGTTTTTTGTTCGTATATTTCCATGTTTTCCAATACATTTAGTCTCCTTCCATTGTGCTGTGTGTGAAGCAGTTTAACCTTTGTCTTAATATGTCCTGGTGTACATTTGTTGTTAAATATATGGTTCGCGAAGTTTGATTCTAGAGTCGATTCTGGTTCCCGTAGTTTCCTGTTATAGTCTCTAATGTGTTCCCTAAATGTGGTCTTAATCCCTCGTCCTGTTCGCCCGACGTAGCCATAATGGCATGTACAAGTTAATTTGTACACTCCTTGTTAAAGTTATTCGTTTCCTAACAGTTCAATTGGAAACCATCAAATCAGTCACGCGTATTGTGTAAATTTTCATTCAACTTCAACAGCAGGCATTTGTCCTTAAGGTAGTAAGTTGAACTGTGTAAATTATGTGGATCGTGCATTTGAGCTTAAATTCACTAGTCTGTCCATAGTCCGAAATGACAAGAGAACGTCGTGCGAACATCGGCCGCCGCACAAGACATGCAAGCCAGCAACAAGTGTATTCACAAAACTTAAGCGAAGAAAGATATTTTTGGCAGGCGATTTCAGGCAGACGTTGCCAGTAACTCCCCGTGCAATGCCTGCAGATGAATTCAATGCTTGCCTGAAGGCATCACCTTTGTGAAATAACGTTAAAACATTATCGTTAACCACTAATATGAGAAAAAAATGATGAAAATGCTGAACAATTTTCCCAATGGAAAAGTCCCAGTTGATGCGACAGCTGAATTAATTACTCTTACTAACGACTTTTGCCGATTTGTAGTCTCTCAATTAGCTGTTATTGAAAATGTTTTCCCAAACATTAGTGAGAATTATCAGAATTAGGCTTGGTTAAGTCAACGAGCAATTCTCGCTCCAAAGAATAATGATGTTGTACATGCACTGAATGTCACCATTCCATCAAAAATCGAAGGCGATTTGGTGACATAGAAATCCGTTGATTCCATAACAAATCCCCATGATGCTCGGGAACTCTCTGGAGTTACCAGGATTTTCACCATATAAGTTGGTTCAGTGTTTATGATATTGCGTAATTTGAATCCACCGCGACTTTGCAACGGTGCTCGACTTGCGGTGAAAAGATTTATCCCGAATTTGTTTGAGGCAACCATTATTAACGGAAAGTACGCAGGTGAAAATGTATGTATTCCTCGAATACCAATGATTCCGACTGATCGTCCGTTTAACTTAAAACGATTGCAATTTCCGGTTCGTCATGCGTTCGCAATAACAATTAACAAGTCGCAAGGCCAATCACTTAGTGTTTGCGGGATAAATTTAGAAAATCATTGTTTTTCACATGGGCAGCTATACTTTGCGTGTTCACGAGTTGGCAAACCATCCGCTTTGTTTGTGTTAACGTCAGACCAAAAAACAAACAATGTGGTTTACCAAAGAGCACTTCAATGAAACGGTTAATTTGCGGACACGTATAACGCTTCGCTTCAGTATTTACTCCGGATCCATTTTCATTTTTTACTTAGAGAATTTCAACTAAATTTCAATTCATTTTTGTAATCGAAATGAATTCATTACTGATGTGCAATTAAATACAAATTTTTCCTTTTCAAATATAAAAAAAAAAATTATTTTTCTTTATCTTTTAATCCCCAAACAAAATGTTACAAAAAAACGACGCCATCTGGTGGCGAAACGGAGTTCGCCGGCTTTGCTAGTATAGTATAGAGAGAACACTGAAGATGGCAAATAGCCGAAACCGGTTTGTTTACAAAGCAAATTTGACGCGGGTTGACGTAAAATCATACCCCATTTATTATCAGACATATAATTTGTTCGGGAATATTTTTGAATGCATGAAAAGAATTCTTAATTTATAATTTTCATCACAAATGAATAACCGACTTTTAATATTAGGAATACTCATTTGCGAGTATGCGTTCTAAAAGAGGTTATTTTATTCTTGCATTTTTAATAAGCCTGGCTGAAAGACTAATTTGCTTTATGTAATGCTATTAGGATCCGCAGTAAGCGACGCTCAAATGCTACAAGTTTTATATGGCGCCTCCTCACTTGCTCTACACAGCGAAGAAGTTCACTTAGCACTCTGACCCTGGCTGATTAAGATTCAGAATCTCTTTCGTTCTCCCAAGTTGTATATAACGCTACTTACGACTGGGAAATAAATTAAATTTATCAAAACCTATTAAAGGCTTTGGTGTTTGCGAAACCTATACGTAGTGGCGTCAGTAAATTTAGGGTGAACTGGCGAACTATTGGGTATAAAAAGTTTTATTACCAACGCACATGCACACGCTCAACCATCAAAATACTCTCTCTCTCTCTTTCTGTCTTTGTTTGTTTTGTCGGCCTAGTTTTCGATGAGTCATTTTATTGGCAAGTGCCATTTGTGGCTGACGACAATGTTGACAATGCAGAATAGGGTGTGTGTGTAATCAAGAAGGAAAGTCACAAGGATATACATATAATTTTGTTATCATTGTTATCCTTGTTGTCGTTGTTGTTATTGCTTTATTTTTAAGTTGCAAATGCTAAATTTACAAAGACCTGAGACTGTTTATTGAACTCTTAATAATAAAAACAAAGATGCCCTAGAGTGACCATCAGATTTTTCTGGCATTTAATATTTAATCTAGGAGAATGTTACGATAATAGCATCTGTTTAAGAGAACCAAAATTACAAGAGAATAAAAATTTGTTTGATATTTTTTTTTTACCATGAAAAAAATAATTCACTGTTGCTGCCATTTTGTGTGATAGCAATTGTTAGCACCTTATGACAACGTTATGCAAGATATATCGAAAAACGTCTATGCTGCCCCATAGTTCCATTTCCTTCATACACTGGAATGCCGGCGTCACGCTTCTACAGGTTATCCACCGGGAAGGTATACTACTTTGTTTTGCCGCCATTTTTTTAAACATTAGTCTTGATAGTTCGTATTTGGCAGTCGTGAAGTAAACACATGGCAAATTTATAATGGAAAAATATTCGATAAATCAACGTGTTTTAATCGTTAAAACAGTTTTTCAAAATCAATCATCGATTATTGTGACGTTGCGAAAGTTACGTGAAATTTTTGTGAGAAATGACGTGCCAACAAAACGCACTATTTATCTTATAGTGAATGCTCTCGAAGAAAGAGTGTTTGTAGGTGATAGTCCTAAGCGTGAACCACAACGTACTGCTGAAAGCATTACTGCTGCTCAAGAGTTTTTTAAATACAATCCATCAATCTCAATTCGACACCGTGCTCAGGAACTTGGTCTTCAAAAAACCACTTTGGCCACAATTTTGCACAAGGATTTGCATTTGTTTCCATATAAGATTCAACTGACACAAGAGCTTCTTCCACAATACCAATTACGCCTCCGTACATATGCCATGAGGATGTTGTAAATAAATATGTGAATAACCAGAATAGTCGGTTCTGGGGAATGGAAAACCATCAAATTATTCAACAGTCACCTTTGCGTCCATTAAAAGTGACAGTCTGGTATGCAATTTGGTCAGGAGGAATCATTGGACCTTACTTCTTTAAAAATGAAAACTGCGTAGCGGTAACTGTGAATGGGGAGCGATATACTTTAGGCTTGATTAAGATATGGTATCAATAAGACGGTGTCACATCGCCTGCAAACATGAAAATCGGGGTTGTCATTGCCGAGCTGTAACATTGTATTGGCGGCGTAAATGATATTGTGGAAGAAGCTCTTAGGTTAACCGGTTCTTATAAGGAAACAAATGCAAATCCTTGTGCAAAATTGTGGGCAAAGTTGTTCTTTGAAGACTAAGCTTCTGAGCATGACGGCGAATTGAGGTGGATGGATTGTTTTGAGCACTTTCTTGAGCAGCAGTAATGTTTTCAGCCGATCTTGCATTACATTGTGGTCCATGCTTGGGCCTATCACCTATACACCCACTTTCTTCGAAATCATTCACTACACGATAAATAGTACGTTTTGTTGACATGATGTTTTCTCCCAAAAATTTCACATAACTTTCCCATCGTCACAGTAATCGATAATTGATTTTGATAAAATCTTTTAACGATTAAAACACGTTGGTTTATCAAATATTTTTCCATAATAAATTTGTCACATGTCTATTTCACGACTGCCAGATATGAACTGTCAAGACTAATGTTTACCATAATGGCGGCAAAAAAAGGTAGTATACCTTCCCGGCGGACACTCGGTATAAATCGCTTATTAAACATTTGTGATTTTCTTTCTTTTCAAAAGATTTATTTATTTCACAGTCCTTGATGTATTGATATCACTAACCCCCCCCTCCCCCCGGGGGCACAGTATATGGTCTTAATAGAACTTCGACTATCTAGACCTGTGCAACTGGGGGAAAAAGGGAGTCCAGTCGCCTGAAGGCAGCAGGGGTCAACTGGAAACTCCACTTTATTTCCACGGGAATCAGTAAGCTCGCAGAGTTCCGTTATTTGCGTCTTTAGACATTTAACTGTTCTCTGGCTGATTATTGAGGTTGGCCCCTATATGGGAGTATCGTGGTGGTTGTGGTTTCGCGGCCCCATAACAGACAGGTCAGTTTTATATGGTGGCCAGGATCATTTAACCGTTAATGACAGGCTAGGTGAATGATCCAGTCCAGTGAGTATGCTAGACATGTGTTCTGCACAGGAGTTGGAAAGTCTCCAACTCTTCAGCAAGGAGTGATGATTTGCAGCCCTGCTCTGGAATCATTAAAGTTGCAACTAGGAAAAACCTGTTGCTAGAATTAGTCTTCGGCTTCCTAGTACGAGCATGACGTTCCTATTTATGCAAAGTGGTTTGACCACCATCTGATTAAGGCTACATAGCCAGGCGCAGATATAAATCTATACACTTCCTCCGGGGGCACATTGATGTTTTGAGGGAAATCCACCACCATGACATGTGTCAACGGGGGAAAAACAGGAGCCCAGTCGCCTGAAGGCTGACAGGTAGTCAACTGGAAGCTCCCTGTTATTTCCACGGGAATCAGTAAGCCCCAGAGTTCAGTTAATTGGTTGTTTAGCTTTTTAGCTGTTGTCTGTCTGATTATTGAGGTTGGTTCTTCGGGATCTTCGTGGTGTTTGTGGTTTCGCAGCCCTCATGAATTTTGATTAAGAGGCCAGGATCATCTCAACTTTATTGAGAACAATGAGTGAATGATACGGATTCAGTGAGCATGCTTGTCATGTGTTCTGGACCAGGAGTTGAATAGTCTCCAGCTCTTCAGCAAGGAGAGTGGTGGTTGGCGACCCCGCTTCGAAACCTCCGAAATTGCAACTAGGAATAACCTGTTGCTAGAAATTGGTCTTCGGCTTCCTAGGGCGCGACGCACACATCATATTGCCTAAGTGGTTTGACCTCCGTCGAGTTATGGCATACACACGCCAGGTAACAACGTATACCATATCACGTATATCACTAGCCTATTGTTTGTAGCCAAAAAAAAAGAGAAATAAAACCAAGCTGACGGCAGCTACAACGGTATAACCGTGCTGTCGCCATAATAACTGTTTCCATAAGAACGTGTGTATTTTAATTTTGATAGACTGTGGCGGTAGCCTATATTACATTTTTTGATATCACTGGTTTATATTCTGTCAAACATGACAATTTTAAAATGTATACATTCCCCTTGACTTCCTTGATAATTTGTTTAAGTATAACGCAGTTTTTAATACGATTTTTTTTGAATCTCGCGAGTATAATTAAGCGAATAAAAATATTTTGTATAACAAATGTTAATTTTTTATCCTTTGAATAGGAATGAAAAAACATTAAATAATAAACCTTTTGAATAAATTGTTCATTGTAAAATTTATAATAGCACTGCGTTTAACAGCCCTTACAACAATTCAACCATCTGGTCACCCGAATGGTATGTCATTAGTTTTGACTCTTCTTTAGCAAATCCCTTAATAGAAAAACTGAGAGTTCAGTGGAGTTGTTTGACCGATTTACAGAATTTTTGGTTGTTGTTGTTTTTGTTGCTAAATATCATTAAATATGTTTGCGGTTATTTATTTAATGTGCTTTTATTTGGTGGATGTGGCTGCGCTATTTTCGCTGCACGAAAATATTCTTTAAGTTGTAATTTTTATGATGACATTATCCATTTTCTTATACACCAGCATCCACCACCATCCAGCCATTCAATGATTCAACTCTAAATTTTGAATATTGAAAAGCCTGGTTGTTAAATCTCCAACGTAAACATTGATCATTTATCGTCAAATAATAATAATAACAATAACAATATCAGCAATATTATAATAAGAAAATATTAAAATGCAGTTGTTGTAATCTCAAGAGTAACAAATTTAATGGTGCTTCGCATGAAGATGACATCAGGATTAAAATAATTGTACTTTTCTGTTTTCAGTCCTTTAGAAGAGGGTGGATGAAAGGCTTTCCGATTATTTTTTGCCAACAACAATATTCCATTTCATTTGATATTAATTCTATTTTAAATTAAATGATACCCTTGTGTTGATAGCCGGGTGTTTTTTATAGAGGTATAGAACTGTAAGTTGGTTTTATGAAATTAATTAACTGGCAGCCATTTTGTCATGTCTCAAGTTTGGTTTGGCATTTCAAAAACAATAGACTGACGCCTGAGCAATGCTGCCAAATTGTGCAAATATGGTCCATTACAATATTGCCGTTGATCACGATTTTCATAAGCGATTTGTATTTAGCAACGAAGGAGTGATGGTACTACTCGCGTACTAGGTCCATTTTATGGCCAATATAATCGTCCCTTATATTGTATTATATTGGTTAAGCTATTGAACGTTTACGTAGCACGTTTACTCTAAATAATAATACGCATCTACAGCGACGTCGCACAGGGCGTACAAAATAAGTCATTGCAGCTGTAAAGCATGGCGTAGGGGAAGACCCAAATCAGTCTATCCCCCATTGGATATGTGTCCATCCCCTTTATGGCAGATTTTGTGGAAAGATCTTATTTTATGTGCTTACAAAATTTAACTTGTGCAAAAATTGAAGCCACACGATCACTTAGCAGGCGTAGATTTGGTGACTGGGGCCCAAATCAAGACTGAAGCTGATCCAGATTTTTTAAATGATAAAGCTCTCTATTATTTGTGAATGGAGATGTCAATAAACAAATCTACCGCAATTGAAAAGATAATACTCCACAAGTGTATATTGAGTTAGAATGTTACAGTCAATGGTGACTGCTATACAGACATGATTACTAAATTTGTTCTTTATCCTTTGAAAAACTATGATGTGCGGAAGCTGTAGTTTTAACAAGATGGCGGCGCAGCATATCATACAACTCGTGCCATAGTTAATGTGATTAAAAAAAAAAACGTTTGGTAACTGTATAGTTTCAGGTTTCGAATCCTTGAATTCGCCTCCAAGAGCTTTCGATTGTAGCACAGGGCATACAAAAGAAGTCCTTCCACCTGTAGAGCGTAGCGTAGAGAAGGACCCAAATCAGTTCATGCGTCATCGTGCATAAGATTTGGATTTGTGTTCATCCACTCTATGGAAGGTTTTGTGAAAAGATCTTAGTTTCCCTGCTTACAAGATCCGACTCAAATAGGACCAAAACAAGGCTACCACCCTTGATCTATATTTTTATAAATGAATTATAGCGATGAAGCTCACTTTTGTTTCGATGGAGTCACCAATAGACAAAACTGCGATATTTGGAGTGATGATAATCCTTAAATGTTTATTCAGAGACCATTCGCTTACATCCAAAAAAAACCCACTGTTTGTTGTCTTTTATGGGCGCTCATGGAATCATTGGTTCGTACTTCTTTAAGAACAATGCTGGTAAGATCGTTACCGTTTAACGTTACCGTCTAACGTTACCTTCTAATGTTACCGGTAAACGTTACCATCTAACGTTACCATCTAACGTTACCGTCTAACGTTACCGTCTAACGTTACAGTCTAACGTTACCATCTAACGTTACTGTCTAACGTTAGCGTCTAACGTTACCGTCTAACGTTACCGTCTAACGTTACCGTCTAACATTACCGTCTAACGTTACCGTCTAACGTTACCGTCTAACGTTACAGTCTAACGTTACCGTCTAACGTTACCGTCTAACGTTACCGTCTAACGTTACCATCTAACGTTACCGTCTAACGTTACCATCTAACGTTATCGTCTAACGTTACCGTCTAACGTTACCGTCTAACGTTAATGTCTAACGTTACCATCTAACGTTACCGTCTAACGTTACCGTCTAACGTTACCGTCTCACGTTACCGTCTAACGTTAACGTCTAACGTTACCGTCTAAGGTTACCATCTAACGTTACCGTCTAACGTTAACGTCTAACTTTACCGTCTAACCTTACCATCTAACGTTATCGTCTAACGTTAACGTCTAACGTTATCGTCTAACGTTACCATCTAACGTTATCGTCTAACGTTACCGTCTAACGTTACCGTCTCACGTTACCGTCTAACGTTACAGTCTAACGTTACCATCTAACGTTACTGTCTAACGTTAGCGTCTAACGTTACCGTCTAACGTTACCGTCTAACGTTACCGTCTAACATTACCGTCTAACGTTACCGTCTAACGTTACAGTCTAACGTTACCGTCTAACCTTACCATCTAACGTTATCGTCTAACGTTACCATCTAACGTTACCGTCTAACGTTACCATCTAACGTTATCGTCTAACGTTACCGTCTAACGTTACCGTCTAACGTTAATGTCTAACGTTACCATCTAACGTTACCGTCTAACGTTACCGTCTAACGTTACCGTCTCACGTTACCGTCTAACGTTAACGTCTAACGTTACCGTCTAAGGTTACCATCTAACGTTACCGTCTAACGTTAACGTCTAACTTTACCGTCTAACGTTAACGTTACCGTCTAACGTTACCGTCTAACGTTACCGTCTAACGTTACCGTCTAACGTTACCGTCTAACGTTACCGTCTAACGTTATCGTCTAACGTTACCATCTAACGTTATCGTCTAACGTTACCGTCTAACGTTAACGTATAACGTTACGGTCTAACGTTAACGTCTAACGTTAACGTTACCGTCTAACGTTACCGTCTAACATTACCATCTAACGTTATCGTCTAACGTTACCGTCTAACGTTACCGTCTAACGTTACCGTCTAACGTTACCGTCTAACGTTACCGTCTAACGTTTCCGTCTAACGTTACCGTCTAACGTTTCCGTCTAACGTTACCGTCTAATGGTGGTCATGAAAACTAACTTTTTGTTTATCAACTGAAGGAGCATTATATGTAGGAGCTGTGATTTTAACAAGACCACATACACAGCTCGTGTCATAATTGTTTTTTTGAAGGAATCGTTTCGTAACCGTATAGCTTCAGGTTTTGGAGTCAAGAATCTCCAAGATCGTATGATTTCACGTCACTAAACTATTTTCTAAGGGAACATGTGAAGTCGCTAGTATACGTTGTTTAGCCTGAAACGGTTAATCACTTGGAGGACAATTTTCGCTGCGTTCTTAGAAAAAGTCATCAAGAATTAGACCTCCAGATTAGACTACATCCAAGGCTGCCATGGCAGTCATATGCTAGAAGTATTATTTTTTGTTTCATGGGCTGGAGTAATCATTGGTACGTACTTCTTTAAAATTCGTGCTGCTTAGAACGTTAAAGTCAATGGTGGCTGCAGCTGTAGTTTCAACAACACGGTGCAATATATCACACAGCTTGTGCCACAATTGAATTGAAAGAAACGTTTGGTACCTGCATAGTTTCACGTTTCGGACCCGTGAGTTGTGCCCTTTATTTCACGAATCCCCTATTTAATGTCGCTATATTATTTTCTACGTTAACAAGATAACAAGGATAACATTCGCCGCATTATTGCCGATTGAACTACGTCCCAGCAAACCGTGACGGTCAGAAGTTGTAAATAAATTATAACGCCAGACGACTATATTTCGAATAGACTAAATTTCATATCAAGTTAAAAAAATTAATCTTTGTTTTATTACATTTCAAAGGTATGTACCTCTATAAAAAATATCCTATATTCAGTGTTCTGCTGCCTTTAGTAAAAGAAGAGGGAATATTAAATGAAATAATTCTTAATCGCTTCAATTTTCTTTTCATACGTCGCGTCGTTGTAATGGATGAGTTAAAAATGTTGAAAACAACTGAACGCTTCATTAATGACGTCCGTTATTTGTTTTGCTGTAGTTGTTTTTGTTTTTGTTGTTGTTGTGTTTAAATGAGTCAATGAATTCTCTGATTGAAGGATTAATTTCGTTTGCTATTTAAGGATACAAAATAATACACTCACACAGGCACACTTAAGCATTAAAAGTGCCATGTAATTTCATTTTGGTACAGTTTTTACAGTTGTTGTCGCAAATATCAATAATAATTGATAGCAGAACGGAGAACAGTTTAACAATTAAAACAGAAGAGAAGTAAAGGGAAAACTATTTAAAATTCATATTGTTATTTTATGATTTATTTTAAAGCATAAATATTTTTAAATGACATAAACAGGGGAAAAAATAACTTCAACACGGTTTATACGATGCAATTTTTTCATGCAATAATTTTGAACGTCTTTGATTTGTAATAACTGAAAGAAGTGTTTGTGTTTTAATTTCAAAACAAAATATTTTAAAGGGTCCGCCAAATAACTTTTTTTTCTTTTTGTTTGAAATGCTATAAATATAACGACTAAATATTTTCTCAAATTTCTTTTTTATTTAAAAGTAAAATCCTTCGGGTTGATAATGGAAAATAATTTCATTCAAATGGCAGCCTCGGCTGGCCATGCAGTAGCCTACACGATCGGTCCAATTTTTAAGCACATTATCGATTGTGTGCAGCTGTATTTCACCAATGGCTTCACGAATATTATCCTTTAAAGCGTCAATTGTCTCTGGCTTGTCTGGCTGTAACATTTATCTTTGACGGCATCCCACAAATAATAGTATAACGGTGTCAAATCGCAGCTCCGAGGTGGCCAAACGACATCAGCTCTGCGGCTGATAATGCGATCTTCAAAAATAGAGCACAAAACATCAAGTGTAGCTTCGACTGTAGCGCCCGTCTGTTGAAACCAAATGTTGCCAACATCCTCCTCTTCAATTTTTGTGAACAAAAATTCGTTCAACATGGTTCGATAACGATCGCCATTGACTGTAACGGCCACTCCTTGCTCAATTCAATATCAAAGAAAATTGGCCCAATCGTGGCTTTGGACCAAACAGCGAGTCACTGTTTTGGGTGCGTCGTCTTTTCAATGTATGCGTGCATGTTTTCTGTACCCCAAATGCAATAATTTTGCTTGTTTACATACCCGCCAAGACCCCCCCGGCGGCACATTTATCGGTCTTTATAGAATACTTGACTATCTAGACCTGTGCAACTGGGGGAAAAAGGCAGTCCAGTCCCCTGAAGGCAGCAGGGGTACAACTGAAAACTCCACTTTATTTCCACGGGAATCAGTAGCCCGCAGAGTTTCCGCTATTTCTCTCTTTAGGCATTAAGCTGTTTCTCTGACTGATTATTGAGGTTGGCCCTTCGGGAGTATCGTGGTGGTTGTGGTTTCGCGGCCCCATAACAGACAGGTCAGTTTTATATAGTGGCCAGGTTCATTTCACCTTTAATAACACCTACCTGGTGGAATGTTTCTAGATCCAGTGAGCATGCTAGACATGTGTTCTGGACAGGAGTTGGAAAGTCTCCAACTCTTCAGCAAGGAGTGGTGGCAACTAGGTAAGACCTGTTGCTAGAATTAGTCTTCGACTTCCTAGGGCGTGAATGACGTTTGCTTTTCATTCCCAGTGGTTTGACAACCATCTGATTAAAGCTCCATAGCCCGCCAAGATCAAAATGAGCTTCATCTGAAAATATGATTTTTCTTCTGTAAGTCGATCGCAGGCCCACTTAGCGAAGCGAAAACAAATTAGATAGTCACTTGGCTACACTCCTGAACCAACTTGACTTTGTACGGCATCATACCAAGGTCTTTATGTAAAACTCGTCTCAATGAAATGTTGTTTGAAATGTTCAATTGTTGAGAACGACGGTGAATTGATGTTGATGGCGCTTCACGCAAACTTTCTGCCACAGCAGCAATATTCTCGGGTGTACGCACTGTTTTTGGCTTTAAGCTCTTTGGTTTATCGATGTGGATGCCGGTTTCTTTCACTTTTTTCACAAGATAACGAACATACGGGAGCTGACGGTGCTTCTCTTCTTCCAAAATGTCGCAATATTTCCCAGCGTTGCTTAAGCGTATACACATACATACAGGAAAGACCTGTTGCTAGAATTAGTTTTCGGCTTCCTAGGGCATGAATGACGTTGCTTTTCATTCCCAGTGATTTGACCAACATCTGATTAAGACCCACGAACAGGTGCAGATGTAAATCGTATCACGAAATACCCGGGTAGTCCCCCCCCCGTGGGCACATTATAAGTCTTTATGGATCACACAACCATCTAGACTTGTATCTTGCGGGGGTAAAAGGGAGCCCAGTCCCCTTAGGCTAGTAGGAGCCAACTGAAAAATCTACTATATTTTCACGGGAATCAGTAAAGACCCCGAGTTTCGCTATTTATCCCTTTAGACATTTAGCTGTTCTCTGACTGATTATTGAGGTAGGCCTTTAGGGAGTATTGTGGTGACTGTGTGTTTCGAGGCTGTTTCCGTACGAAATGTGCGATCAGTTTCGTACTTTGCTTATGCAATTGATATTTGACAAAACTTGACGAAAAGTTTTGCTAAGTACATTATAGTTCCCCACATATGATTATTAGGTATTTGCACAGTTGTTTAAGTTGGCTTAAGCCTGCATATGCATATTATAGTTGGACCTTTAGTTGTTATGATTGATAATTTTTTTTTTTTTTGAAAAATTGTCACTAAAAATATTAATTTAATTTAATTTAAAAAAATGTGACTGATGAAATTTTTTTACAGAAAAATTGTGACTGATGATTTCTTTTTAATTACGACTGATAAAGTTTTTTTAGAGAAATTATGACTGATGAAATTTTTTTTAAAAAAACTTATGATTGATAAAATTATTTTATAGAAAAATTATGAGAAAAATTATGTTTATACAAAAATAAAATTTATTTTGGACAAATAAAATTTATTTTGGAAAAATGTTGTCCAATGAAACTTATTTTTAGAGAAATTATGACTGACAAAATTATTTTATAGAAAAATTATAGCTGATGAAATTTTTTTTTTTTGGAAAAATTATTATTGATGGAACACATATTTATAAAAATAGTGACTTATAATTTTTTTTTGTTATATTGTGACTGATAAAATTTTTTATAAAAAATTGTGACGTGAAAATTTATTTTGGAAAAACTTTGATTGATGAAGCTTTTTTTAGAGAAATCATGACTGATAAAATTAGTTTATAAGAAAATTGTGACTGGTGATTTATGCATATGCATATAATAGTTGGGCCGTATAAATACATTTAAATTGATAATGTCTGAAGAAATGTGTGATGTCATAATTCGAGATAACAAGAGACCAACGCGTATATGGAAGACTGTTTCCACATCAGAATTTGATGCCTATCTCGGAATATTTTTACTAGCTGGAGTAACACATTTTAATTTTGTTTACACATCTGATTTATAGAAAACTAATTTCCATCCCTTATATCGTGCATCGATGGGTCGTCGTCGTCATTTTTGGAATATTAGTCGTTATATCAAATACGATAATGGTGACACTCGCCAATATCATAAGCAGTGTGATAAATCAGCAGTCATATTTGATATATTCCTTATGTTAAATAGAAACCTTCGAAGCAACTACAACGCAGAGGCCAACATCACTGTTGTTGGAGCAACTTTTTCCGTATTAAATAGAAACCTTCGAAGCAACTACAACGCAGAGGCCTACATCACTCTTGTTGGAGCAACTTTTTCCGTATTAAATAGAAACCTTCGAAGCAACTACAACGCAGAGGCCAACATCACTGTTGTTGGAGTAACTTTTTCCGTATTCCCTCAAAACCGCCGGCTTGTAACGCTCTAACTTCTTAACCACTTAGTTGACAGATCTATGCTGGGCTGGCGCCTTCTGGAGAAAAGGCGAACGTATTGTCAAGCATTTGTGTTGCAATATATTTTGTGGAAGTGGACGAAAGGTCAGGCTACAATTTGGCCTTCACTTTGATGTTGGACTATAATTTATCTATGTATATTGGGCACACTAAACAAAAGAAGAACATTTGTTCCAGCTGAGTTTGCTAATCCAAGTGGAAGGGTAGTTGAATCATTAACATAATTATGTACTCTTGGGTTCCAAATATAAATAGATCGATAGTAATTATCTCCACATCTCATTGTAACACCGAGGTTGAAGGTCCTTTAGTGTTTTTTTTTATAATAATTGTATCGATGTAGCTTATGGAAAATAATACTTACAGAAGAATGTTTTTTCAAAACTTAAGTAAACAATTACCTGCGAAGGATATTCAGAGTCGATCACAAAATCAACAAATAATGCGACATTTTTCTTCACGCAGTGAAAGAAAAAGTATTTTGTGTCACCCAGTAGTATCAACTAATGAAAATTATCCACTTCGTTCGCAAGAAGAACGAGAAAATTTCAGAAGAAAGGAGCATAAGGGAAATTGTTACATATGTGACAAAAGCAGATCAATCAGAAATGCTTGCAAAGAATGCAGAAATCTAGTTCAAACTAATATTGATTCTGCAAAAAAAAAAAAAAAAAAATACCGACCCCGGTAGGTCGACCAGTCTCTTTCATTTAATCAAAAATTATAAACAAACAAAGTATTACAGCCTCCCGGCGGACACCCTAAATTAAGAAGGTCAAATAACTGTAATTATTATGTATTTTAAAAATTCTCAAAAAATAAATAAAATCCTTCTAAAACGATCCAGCTACAAATTGTGAAAACAGAATATAAAACAAATTTAAAACTGTGAAAAAATGCAATTTAAAATTGCTTCTCTATTTAAATAAATCGTTTAAAATGATTTCTGTGTTTTTTTTTTTATTTGTCTTCTTTTCAAAACTCCGACATTTTTAATTTATGCAACTGAATTCGTTGATCGCTTTCAACGGTGTTGAGTAGTAGTGGGCTCTTGTTAAAACGCATCTTAAAAGTTCAATAATCTTTTTATTTATTATTTAATTTAGTGCAAAACTAGCGCAACTACCCACAACAATAATTTACAATAATCAACAACAACAATCTTCAAATTCATTCATTCAAAGTGATCTTTAAGACTGTGTTTTTTTTTAATGCATCTGTGCATTCGCAAGCAAAACTAAACTATTTCAATATATAATTTACACTTGTAAAAACATGGCTGCCCACAAAAACACAATACATACACAAGCAAATATATTGTTGTTGTCGTTGTTGTTGTTGTTGCTTGCCAAACAAATTGTAAATTGTAGAAATGCTCTTTAAATGTTTTTTTATTTTATTTTATTTAAAGAGATTTTCTCAACAACATATCGATCAAGTGTTTACACTGGGCTGTCTTTTTCGGAAGTTTAATTATTAAAAAATCATAATTTTGTATTGACCATTTAATTCGAATTTATTAAAACTAAAAATACATCAAATATTCGGAGACACAAAAGAGAAATTGAAAATATCGTTGTCACCATTTTTAAATCCATGATAAGAAGTAGTTTAAGTATAGATTATAAAAACAGAAATATCGATTATGTGGCAACACCAACATCATAATTGACATTTAGTTTTTTGACGTATTCGTAGCAGATGCTGCGCCAATTGTTATACTGAATTCAATTTCGCACGAAAATCGCATTAAATTGATTGATTGTTAAAGTTAATTCGCTCTCTCTCTCTAATTTATATCCGGTTTTTCAACAAGAAGTTTGTTTTTCAATTGTGGCAACACCAACAACATAATAGTTTTAACATTTAGTTTTTTGACATATTTGTAGTAGAAGCATTGGCAACTGTTACAGTGAATGCAATTTCGCACAAAAATCGCATTCAAATAATTAAAATCCACTATGAAAATAAATGGTGGTTCTGTTAAAGTTACATTTCAGAAAATTCATGATATTTTCGGACCACATAATCGTCCTTCTAAGGCCGCTATTAAGAATTTAGTCGTTAAATTTAAGTTGGCTCGATTTAAAATGAGCGAACACCAATGCGTGTTCGACCGGGTCGTACAACTGAAATCATCGCTGCCGTGAACTACAGCATTTTCAAATTAATTAATTCCTCGACTTTCTCAACAATTGGGGTTATCCAAAACCATCACATGCGTGATAAGGCTTACACCAGTACCGACCGTAGGTCATAACATGGTGGTGGCCCAACCACTTGTGGATGAAAAGTGGCGTCATTTTCACCCTGGGAAGCCGAAGACTAATTCTAGTAACAGGTCATTCCCAGTTGCAATTTCAGCAGTTCCGGAGCAGGCTCGCAAACCACCACTCCTTGCTAAAGAGTTCGTGACTATCCAACTTCTGGTCCAGAACACATGACAAGCATGCTCACTGGATCCGGATCATTCATCCGTTGTTCTGAGTAAAGGCGAGATGATCCTGGCCCCCTAATCAAATTCATGAGGGACTGCGAAACCACAACTACCACGACACTCCCGAAGGGCCAACCTCAATAATCAGTCAGAAACCACAACTACCACGATACTCCCGAAGGGCCAACCTCAATAATCAGTCAGAAATCAGGGACTTACTGATTCCCGTGGAAACAACGTCGAGCTTCCAGTTGACTTCCTGCTCGTCTTCAGGGAACTGGGCTCTCTTATGCTCCCATTGACACAAGTCTAGATGGTTGAGTAATCCCTAAAGACTGATAAATGAGTTGCCGGGGGGTCAAAACCATCACATGGCGAATTTTGCGTAAGAATTTAACTTTAAAACCTTACAAGATTCAACTGGTGCGGGAATTGAAGCCGACCGACCATTCACATCGCCGTATATTCGCTCAATTCGTTCAAGAACAACCGGCTGGTTTTTCTCAAAAAATGATTTTTTCAAACGAAGCCCATTTTCACCTGTCAGGGTATGTCAACAAGCAAACTTGTCGCATTTGGGCTTCTGAATATCCTAGAGCGATTATTGAGAAGCCTTTACATGCTCAAAGGGTCACTGTATGGTGGGTTATGTGGTCTGGAGGCTTGATTGGGCCGTTTTTTGTGCCTTTTTTTGGGAGATGAGGCTGGAAATGCGATAACGGTCAATGGATCACGCCATCACGAGTTGCTAACCACTTAATTTTGACCTATTATTGATGACGTGTAAATGTAAATCACTGAACATCTAACAAAATGACCGCCAGTTAAAAAAAGTGTAGCCAACTTAAAGGTTGAAATCTCTATAAAAAACAATCGATAGTTAACAATTTTTATTTTAACGCTTATTTAAAACTAAACCTTGGATTTTCATTATACAGGGTATTCGTCGGGCAGGTATACTACTTTGTTTGTTTAAAATTTTTGATTAAATGAAAGGGAATGGATCTTATATTGATAAATGTTTTACTAAATGTCGGCAATTATGTAGGGAATACATCAGATAAACGCCCGCCCCTGATAGCCTCACAAATACGAGCCCTTTGAACACATTTTTTATTACATTCTCACACATTTCACGGGGTATTTCATTAATTTCTCCACGAATATTTTGTTTGAGTTAGTCAAGCGTTTCTGGGGTGTTTGAATAAACCTTGCTTTCCAGATATCCCCATAAATCTAAGTCCGGAGTAGTCAAATCAGGCGATCGTGAAGGCAAATTAATATCACGATTTCTTGAAATAACTTGTTGTGGAAAGAGGTCTCGCAGTAATTTCATTGTAATCCTAGCTGTATGCGATGTGGGACCGTCATGTTGATACCACATGTTAATCAAGCCCAAAGCATGCAGCATGTGATTTTAAAAAATTTTCAATCATATTACGATATCGCTCACCATTCACAGTTACCGTTACGCGATTCTTATTTTTAAAGAAATAAGATCCAATGATTCTTTCTGACCAAATTGCACAAGAGACTGAGACTGTTATAATTTGAGGGCTCCCATTTCGCAGAATCGACTATTCTGTTTATTCACATATCCATTCAAATGAAAATGTACCTCATCACTCATTATGATTTTTTCATAAAAATCGGGGTTATTATGGGCGAGCTGTTACATTCTATCGGCATATGTACGAAGGCGTAAATAGTCTTGTAGAAGAAGCTCTTGTGTCAACTGTATCTTATAGGGAAACAAATGCAAATCCTTGTGTAAAATTGTGGCCAAAATTGTTCTTTGAAGACCAAGCTTCTCAGCATGATCTCGAATTAAGGTTGATGGATTGTTTTGAACACTTTCCTGAGCAGCAGTAATGTGTTCAGCCGATCTTGCAGTACGTTGTGGTCCATGTTTGGGCCTACTTTGTATTCTATTCTGCCTATTTATTTAAATCAAATGCAAATGCCGAGCTATTTTATTGGCTTGATGGGTGATGATGCTGCTCCATGATGCTTTAGCCCATGAGAAAATATTTCGAATAATTCTTTAAAAAAAAAATTCTGTCGCTAGTGTAAACAATCATTTGTTAAATTAAGTTCAATTTAAACTATAATTATTTTCTTACACACACACACACACACACACGTACTTGCCGGGCCATCGTTTACGGCTCTTGTTGTGATGCGTGAGATGGAATGAATGATTGAAGGAATGAGTGAAGGAACAATGAACATAATTTTCGATTAAATAGCATTAACAATAGTTTGTGCATTTAAGGAATTTAGTTTTTATTATTATTGCTGTTGTTGTTGCAATTTCATAATACGATGTATGCATGTATGTATGTATGTATATGAGTTTAATGAATAAAATATAAAGAAGAAGAAGAAGAAGTAGATCCCATTATAATTTTGAAAGCAGTCAGTGATTCACAACTACAAATTTGTTTAAGAATAACATTATGGCATTTATTTATTTATTTGGGAATCTCTGGTTTCAGTGGAATGTTATAAAAATCGCTTGATGTTGCGAGTTTATTTCATTTATTTCTTAATTATAAGTTTCCCGTAAAAGTTCCAAACATAAATTCACTTCGTTTTATTTAAGACATTTTTGCGCCTCACAAAAAAATCTTCATCAGCTTCATTTTAGAATTCAACTTAAATATTTTAACATTTAGCTAAATTGGAATTTCCGTTTCGTATAATTTCAGTCAGAATTAAAAATAAAAGCCATCACAATTCAAAGGAGTTTTTGGACTTTAATTTAAATAAGATAACCTTTGTAATAATATATTTTAAAAAGGATATAACTTACGTTTTTAAAAAATAATATTGACACAAAATGCTAAAAAGGATATTTTTACAGTTTATTTTGTAGTTGGCCGTTATTTTGTCAGCTGTCAAGTGATTGATATTTAGTTTTGTTTGACATTTTAACATGAACAGATTTGACTGACGCACTGTGGCACATATTTTGAGAAGACGGTCAAAAGTAATTTTTTATTGTTTAGGACTTCAAAGCTACACACGGTTGGTGTTTTGCCGCCATTGGCAGTCGTGAAGTAGACACGTGGCAAATTTATTATGCAAAAATATTCGATAAACCAAAATCAATAATCGATTACTGCGACGCTAAGAATGTTACATGAAATTTTTGGGAGAAAACATGCCAACAAAACGCACTATTTACTGTTTAGTAAATGATTTCGAAGAAAGGGGATCTGTAGGTAAGATGGGCTGAAAACATTACTGCTGCTCAAGAAAGTGTTCAAAACAATCCATCAACCTCAATTCGACTTCGTGCTCAGAAGCTTGGTCTTCAAAGAACAACTTTGGCCATAATTTTGCACAAGGATTTGCATTTGTTTCTATATAATATTCAGTTGACACAAGAGCTTCTTCAATAAAACCATTTACACCGCCCTACATATGCCACTAGTGTGTCACAGCTCGCCCATGACGTTCGTCATTTTCATGTAAAAATCATAATGAGTGACGAGAGGCACATTTTCGTTTGAATGGTTGTGTGAATAAAAAGAATAGTCGGTTCTGCGGAATGGAAAACCCTCAAATTATTCAACAGTCGCCTTTACATTCATTAAAAGTCACAGTCTGGTGTGTAATTTGGTCAGAAGGAATGTTTGGACCTTACATACTTCTTTGAAAATAAAAACGACGTATTGGTAACTGCGAATGGGGTGTGATATCGCGATATGATTGAAAACATTCGAACGCCACAATCTCCTGCTTTGGGCTTGATAAACATGTGGTATCAACAAGACGATGCCACAATTCATTGGCCTCAGCGGTCGCCTAATTTGACTGCTGTGGGGATACCTCAAAGTTAATGCAAACAAACCAGAAACGCTTGAGCAACTCAAACAAAATATTCATGATGAAATTAATTAGATACCGCGTGAAATGTGTAAAGCTGTAATGAAAAATGTGCTCAAAAGGGCTCGCATTTGTGAGGCTAACATAGGCGGACATTTATCTGATTTTGCATTCCAGACATAATTGCCGGCACAAAAAAAAAACATTTATCAATATTAGATCCATTCTCTTTCATTTAATCAAAAATTATAAGCAAAGTAGTATACCCTCCCTAATTGAAAATTAGTCTCACCACAAAGGATGGAGTTTGTTGGAAAATGCATTGTTCTCGTTTAGTACCCCCCGGGGGCACATTTATCGGTCTTTATTGAATACTTGACTATCTAGACCTGTGCAACTGGGGTAAAAAGGGAGCCCAGTCCCCTGAAGTCAGCAGGGCTACAACTGGAAACTCCACTTTATTTCCACGGGAATCAGTAAGCTCGCAGAGTTCCGTTATTTGTCTCTTTAGACATTTAACTGTTCTCTGACTGATTATTGAGGTTGGCCCCTATATAATAGTATCGTAGTAGTGGAGTATCATTCAAAGTGGTTTGACCACCATCTGATTAAGGCTCCATGGCCAGGCGCAGATGTAAATCTTATCACGTAATGTTTCGTTCAGTTTTGACGGAATCTCACCCTCATTATATGTGTCAACAGGGGTAAAAGGGAGCCCAGTCCCCTTCAAGGATAGCAGGAGCCAACTGAACAGTTCCACTATATTTACACGGGAATTAGCAAAGAGTTCAGCTATTTGTCTTTTAAGCCTTTTAGCTGTTCTCTGACTGATTATTGAGATTGGCCCTTCGGGAGTATCGTGGTGGTTGTGGTTTTCGTTTGAGTTGTGTGGGTCGGATCGTTGACAATGGTCCATGTCCAGTGAGCATGATTGCCGTTGTGTGCTTAAATTTTATTAAGCTTTATGTGTTCTGGACCAGGAGTTGGATAGTCTCCAACTCTTTAGCTAGGAGTGAAGGCTGCGGACTGCTCCGGGCTTTTGAAGTCGCAAATAGGAGTGACTGGAGGATATTCTAGGTCGAGGATGACGCTACATTTCATTTACAGCGGTGTGATCTATCATCTAGTTATGGCTTACATAGCTAGGTACAAATGTAAATCTTATCACGCATGTTCTCGTTCTCGTTCTTGCAAAATGTTGTCTCTAGTGAAGTACAATTGTTATAAACTTCAAGGAGTTAGTGTTTCAGGTTTATTCTCAGTACTTTGCAATTAAATTCTTCGCTCAAGAGTGTAATTTGCCAGGCTAAATATTTTCCCAACTTTTTGCTAAAAACATGTCAAAGAAAGACTGCTCAATTATGGACATTTAATAATTTAATTGAGAATTTACTTCCAAACCTCAAATTTGTCTACTTTGTCTATTTGGGGAATGATAAAAAATTCTTCTGATCTGATTGGATACAATTTTGTTGTAAATTATGCAGCACTGTACAAGAGTATTAAACAACAACAAAATTCATACACTCATTGCTGGTGGTTATGAGCTATGCTTGCATATTTTGGGAACGGTTTTGGTTTTGTATGTAACATATAGCTCAACACTTTACAACACTGTACAACAAACATAGAAATCAAAATGAAAACAAACTGCAAAAAAAAACAAAACAATAGCGTAAGAAATTGAGAGAGAGAGAGGGATGTGAGAATTGAGAGCAAATAAATAAAACATAATTCCATTAAAATTGTTCGTATACTTTTAAGTAATCGCTGGTTATCGGTTACTGAAATCTAAAATCAACTAATTGTGTCTTTGTAGTTCAGTGCGAGTTGTAGTTGTGTGCAGACGTGTTCAAATTAAAAGGCGGAGTATTTTTTACATAAAAAATTTATTTATTTAGTAGAAAAATATATTAAAGGGAAAAAACAAGGTGAATTATTTTAATAAAAATGGCAACCATTCTCAATAATATATTTGTTTAAAAATTAAATGTTTTGCATACTTTAAAAATTAGCAAAGAGAAATTGCTATTTGAAAAGCCAGATAGAAGAAACAAGAATTGTGCTGCATGAACAAAAAAAATCGGTGAAAAAAGGCGCAGTCTTTGTTGCAAAGATTTTTTTTTTTAAATACAAGTTTTAGGCCGACCAGAAAAGTCTGATTTGAAGAAAAAAGTAAATAACAAATTCAATTCAAAACAAATTAAAAGTAAAATACCAAAACATGAAATAAGTTTTTATATTGTAATAATTTAATACCTGCAACTTTTATTGTGTGTGTGTGTGTGTGCATGAGTGTGACTGTGTTTGGAAAATGAATTAGAAAAAAAAGATGTTAATTAAACAAAAAACAAAGATCAGTTTTCATTATTTGTTGTTGGTGTTGGCAAACGAAGCCTTATAAATTTTTTTAAAAGAAATATAAAAAAATACCAGAAATTAATTGCAAAACAAAAATCACAATTGCTTTTGCACTTAAACTAAAAAGTAAACAAAAACAAAAACGTTTACATATTTTAAAATCAAATTAGTTTATTAAGCCAGAAAATTCTTAAAGTTTTACATATTTTATTATTATTATTATTATTATTATTATATTATATTAAAAACATACAACAAAAAATATACAATAAAATCTTTAGAAAATAACTTATTTAAAATTAATGAACAAGTGAAAGTAAATACACCACTGGTCTTTATAAAGTGAATATGTAAATTTTCTATATTTTAAATCAAACATCTAAAGGATTATTTTAAATAAATTTATTGAAAAAGGTAAGTTTATTATATTATTTGTTTTTTGCTAAGATTTTATAAATTCAATATGAAATTGACCTTTGTCTCTTGCTTGCATTGTTTTTTCTTTTAACGTTGTTGTGTTTTACGCTTCCAAAATGTTTGTGTTGTTTGGGCTTGTTTGTGTGCGTGTGTAATTTCTTTTATTTTATCTTTTTGTTTGAGCATGTTCTTTAACCTGGCTTTGATTTATTTTCCTTTTTTGTTTCATTGTTCTTTTCTGTCCTGTAAAAAGGGCGCTCCTTTTTTCTTGCAAAATCCTTTTTATGTTCGTCATTCTGTTCCTTGTTTTGCATGAAATTTTTGTTCTCTTCTTTTTTTCCCTCATTCAATTGTTTTGCAAGTATTTTTCTGTGCAGGTTTCAATGCTTTTCAAACTATACACGTTTTTCTCTATTTGAATTTCTGTGTGTGGCTCATTGTTTTTGCTATTGCTGTTTTTGTGTGTTTGATAAATATATACACAGCGTTGCCAAATGTCTTTGCAAATTTTCATTGAATTGTTGCTGAAAAATAAACGTTTAATTTCCAAATAATTTAAAATTATTTGTTTCTACAAAACTTAATATTTATTAATTATTTATCCATCTTACTTGAACTCATACGACAAAATTTATGATTTAAGAAATAAATAAATAAAAAGAATTAAGGCATTTTAATCGATTTATTGCTGAACAAAAAGACACTAAAACAAAAAAAAACTCATTTATTTAATTTTTAATCGAAAAATAACGGCTGAGCAAATTTGAGGTTACGAAAGCAAATTGTCTGTCAAATAATTAAATGTCAAGAATTGAACTGTCATTCTTTAATAGTTATTTTAAAAAAACTAGAGAAATTTTAAATCAGGAACTTTACACTTTTGAGCAAAAAAGTTTAATAATGAAAACTTACTATCTTAGTAGTGAAAATTTCACTGTATTACTTTGTAAAATTCCAGCAACTTTTTCTCGTAATTACGTTTCTTAAGAGACCTCCGAGCGTAGTTTAATCGCCAAATTCGAGACTTAAGAGCACATAGTGCCTATAGTGATGCAAACATAAAATCTGAAAGATCTGAAACGCTTGAGCAACTCAAACAAAATATTCGTGATGAAATGAATAAAATACCGCGTGAAATGTGTGAGGATATAATGAAAAATGTGCTCAAAGGGCTCGCATTTGTGAGGATAATAAAGGCGGACATTTATTTGATATTGTATTCCATACATAATTGCCGACGTTAAATAAAACATTTACCAATATAAGATCCATTCTCATGTATTTAATAAAAAATTATAAACAAAGTAGTATTCCCTCCCGGCAGACAGACACCCTATATTTAATAAATAAATTTAATTTTTCTCAAGACATTTGCTCTGCTAAAGCTCAGAGCTCAGTTGTGCGTTTAATGCATATATTTTTTTAAACTTTTAAAATGTTAATTAACGATTAAAATTATTTTTGGCGATTTTAATATTTTTATCTGGCACTAACGACCATAACAAAGCTGCCAAATAATTTTTCTAATTTCTTTTTTGTAAAATATGCCGGCCCCTGCTGAAGTTTAATATTGTTAAAATTTTAAAGGTCTGTGAGGATCTTCCAATGCAACTGTTGACTGAATGGCCCACATTTGTTTTCATTTATTGTTTTTTTAATTCCTTTTTTCTATCTCAGCAGACAGCAGAATTCTTAAAAAAATCGCTTGTTTATTTTTTCTTTTTCCTTTATCAACCAGATTGAACTTTTAAATGTCAAATATCAGCAATAAAAAATTTTTATTGAAGATTAAAAAAATAAATTCTTCTTATTAGCAAACAAATTTAAGTAAAAAATATGTAATAAATGTTCATGTGTGTGTGTGTATGTATATCACAAAAATTTTATATAACATTTTATTTGTTGTTTTTTTTAATAAATAAATATTTGCTTAACTGATTTTAAGAAATTTAAGTCAAGAAATTTTTTGCGTTTTGTTGTTTTTTTTGCTTTTCGGAACCGGGGGTGCATGAGTTTTTTCAGCACCCTTTAATAATCAAAATTACAACACAAATATATTAAATTACACAAATACATTAACAAGAAGCCGTTTCATTACTATCCCATTTTTGTCTTTTCCGTTTTTATATGGTGGCAGCTCTTAGCTAACAGTTTGTTGTGAATGGTCAAGGCGAATTCATTCATATAGAGGTGATTTTGACATCTATAAGGAATTGAACAAAAATCATTAATTTATAAAATAAAATTTATATAATAAAATAAAAAGCCGCACAGTATATCGTCAAGTCATAAATACTGGGACACAGAAAAATCGGAGCCAAAAAATCTCTAAAAATCTAACAATAACGTTTTGGAAATGACTGTCATTTGCCTGCCAGCACAACTGGAGACAAATCTTAGTAGTTTTCCCTAAGGACCAGCGGCCAAAAATCTATATCTCCAAAACTAAATAAGCTAAGGCCTTTAAAATTTGTTAGCTCATAGCATGCCTGAAGAACTTAAAGGTTAAACATTTTTATAAAACGACTGTTGTCACAATAGCCATTTAATCTTTGAAGAGTTAATTGGCTTTAAGATTTGTTTTAAGAAATTTTGTTTTCAATGACAAACTGAAGCGGGACATAGGAGGTCACAAAGCCATAAGCCGCCTATTCAGCGATTTATGCTTGCCGTGACAGAACTGCCAACGAGTCACCATTTTCCAATAAGTATTAAATGCTTTCTTGCTGGGCTTAATACTTTATCAAGAACTGGATTTTACCGTTGCACAATTCGATTAGCAGTATGATTAAGTAGAGCTTATAGATCGACTTCTGCACTCTACTCTACAACTGAGCCCAAATGTCGTAATCTTTCACATTGTATGTTGTGATAAAATGTCTTTTTTTGTAAAAATTACTTGGTGTAGTTTTATATATTTTACGCCTATTTGTTCTTTCTGGAGACTTTCAAAATTCCTTAACGACGACGACCACGCTTCTGACTAGGTGCAGTTAAGTCTTTTTTCAAAGAATTTTTCTTCCAGTTGAATAATTTCAAAAATGTTCCACTCATTCTTTATGCTCCTTCAAAATAATTAATTTGCTGTGATGATTTTTCTTCCAAAGCTTACTAGTCCGCTTACAAAATCTTTCGCTCCAATCGATGGAACTTTATTTTTGTCTGCTTTTCAATTTCCCCCCCATAATTTAAAAAATGTTTCGCTGAATGACTATGTAAATTACATCCCTACGCAGCAATATGCTAAAACTCGGGCCACAATATTTTTTAATTTAAAAAGGCGTTTAAAAAGCTACATTGTGGCTGGATGAGGGAGGGCCAAGTAACTAAGTCTACAAGAAAAAGAAGTTTTTAGAGAAGTGTGTGTTTGAAAAAGTTTAAAAAGTGTTCGTCAGGTATTTTTTAATCAGCTGATATGGGAGAAAGCACTGTGTAATGTGATGGCAAGACGCATTTCCTGCATGAGCAAATTGTCCACTGCACGGACAAGGGATGGCTTTAATGACTCAATATTTGTTGTATCGAAAAGAGCGAACCAAGCTCTCTAATAGACTACACAATTAAAACTAGACGTTACTCCAAAAATTACTTAAAGACGTGTTATAGAAGGAGGCTTAAGAGTTAAAAAATTGGAGCTTTATTTCACGTAAAAATGGACTCACCAGGATTGAATTTTTAAAGGATAACCTTAGTTAGATCACGATACAACTTTGTTGTGGTCAAAGTTTAATTTGAAATGTTTTTTTTTCTCGGACCAACTCTCAGGTGATGACATGCAATGCCTTGTGCCAGAACTAGGAAATTAGATTATGGGGAGAAGAAAAGAGGGAGTAGTGTTTGTGGACATTCAATTTGAACTTTCCTAGATTGAAACTGACATGAAAGATCTCTGGAGGGCGTTTCTTTCACATACGGGCTGTTCTGCTAAAAAAACAACTCTCCCAGCAATGCATGATGCAATTCACTGGAAAATCAATCACAACTGGATGCGTTCTCAACAAAAATCGAGTTAAACGCGGAAACGTTCGAGTAAGGGGAACAAGTTCTCTAATTTCTTTAGAGCACTTAGCATTGTAGTAACGATAAAACAGTGAAACATATCCCATATTGTGTCGTTGCTGTAGAGAATCAATAGAGTTGGTTACCCTATCGTCCCCAATTAGCCACTTGGCCGTCTCCTGTACGTGGTCGAGCAACCCTAAAATAGACTTTGCGACCCCGGCCTGTACATGAGAGGTATATTCTATTTTTAGTATAAATAGTACGAAGATCGGACGGAGTTTAAAATGTTCTGATGAATTAAGGTTAGTTGGAAGATCTAAAGGACACTATAATAATCGACGTTATACACTAGTTACTCTGCAACATGACGGCGATATTGTTTTGGGTGGGCGGACGCTTTTCAGACTATGGCATAGGCATGATTTATAGTATAAACAGAGTAATGAATCGTTTCGTTTACAAAGACATCCTTCAAAATGTCATGCTTTTACATAATATGCACAGAAGCAAATGCGTTATAAGCAGAATGTGTGAAAGAGTGATTCGTTGGCGCAGCAAATTAATTTTTTAATGTGGTCGGTACAATCTCCAGTTCTTAATCCCATAGAAAATTTTTAGGAAATTTTAGATCGGAAAATTAGAACGCGATAAATGTAAAAGTGTACTGAAGGCCTTCTAGAACAAGGATGACGCTACATTTTATTCACAGTGGTATGATCCACCGTCTGGTTATGGCTTATACAGCTAGATACTGACGTAAATCTTATTACGCATACGCGCCATAAAATAATGAGCATTTTTACCATTTATTCACCCAGTATTGGTTATGTGCCTTAGCTTCGTTTTCGTCGCCTTCAAATAACACCATCAACTGATTTTATTATTATTATTATTATTCGATTAATGTTTATTCGATTAATCGATGTATATATAAAATTTTCTTCAAAACAAAACAAAACAAAATCAATTTAGAATAGTAACAGCTTGGATGTTCTTGTTGATGTTACTATTCGAATAAACATATTCGATTAAAACTTATTCGAATAAAGCCTAGTCGATTAAAACTATTTTTAGTTTTTTTTTTAATAAATAGAAAATTAACATATTATTTCCATAAAATTTAATTTAGCCTTTTAATAATTTATTGAAAAGTAGCGGTTCGGCTTAATGCACAAGTCACTTCAAAATCGGAAAAAAACTTCAAAATAAATAATATGGAAGCAGCTTTCCCACTTTTTTGTTTCAAAGAGAAGAAATCCGTTTAATAACTCCCACGTTGCATTTCAATATCATTTTGATTTTGGAAAAACCCTGCATCAGATTATTCTATTCTATTCTATTCGTTTTTAATTAATGACTTGAGTTTTTATGGCGGCTTTAAATATTTTTATAGCTAAAGAAATATTTCCAATTCTTTTTGATTTTTTATTTTCTGTTTTAATTTTCCAGGTGGCAATTTTTTAATTCTATTTACTCTCTTTTAAAATCTTTGGTTTTTATTTTTGTTTCTTTATCTCATTTGTTTTTTTTTTTTTGTATATCAAGAATTTTTAAAATCTATTCATTGATTTGGAAATGGTTTTTATGTTTCTACTTAAAAGCTATTAATTGTTGTTGCTGTTTTTATATTCCAAACCACTTAAGGTGATTTTTTAAACGCTAAGATTTTCTATAGGCGCCCCGTATTCTTTAAAAAAAATATAATGGTATTTGAAGAGCAAAGAATTTTGTTAGATTTTCGCAACATTTCCTTCCATCCATAATCAGAAAGCAAACAAAACGAGAGATTTTGTTTCAACAATAATTCTCATTTTATGTATATTAGAATGTTTTATATGGAGGTGCAGAACTTTAAGTAGGCAACACTTTTTTAACTGGCGTTCATTTTGCCAGCTTTCAAGTGACTTATGTTTAGTTGGATTTGACATTTCAATATGAATAAACTAGCACTTGAACAACGATTTCAACTGTGTTCAATTTCACGAATTTCGTTTAGCGATGAAGCTCACTTTTATTTGAATGGTTACGTCAATTTGATGTATACCCAAGATAGAATGTGCTGGGATTTGAACTCATGATCTTCTAATTAATAAATCAACAAATTTATAACTTCGATTTTTTTCAAAATTTTTGATAATTTTGCATTAGAATCCAACAAAATCGTTTCAGCGGCAGGTCACACTGGATTACTTTGTTATAAAGGGTGTTTTTACAGAGGTATAAAACTTAAAGTTGGCAACATTTTTCAACTAGCATCCATTTTGTTCTCAAGTGATTTATGGTTTGTTTGGTTTGGCATTGCAACATGAATAGACTAATGCGTGCACAACGCGTTAAAGATTTTTTTTTTGTTTTTTTTAAAAAGAAGTAGTACTTCAGGCAACAATGCCTATTTAGTAAAGTACCGTGCTACATTCTTTAGGAAAGGGATAGAGAATAAATGAAACAGGTGGTGAAAGTAGAAGGATAGTCGGAAATTAACTGCCGTATATAAGACAGCACAGCGACCAGTGACTATGCCTTCATCGCTGAGCAGCCCCACCGACAGTTAATTTTTATTTTTGTAGTGAAAAAAACCAAGGTCTTCGTTGGGAATCGAACCCACAAACCCCCATATTTACAAGCTAGTACACTACCTACTAGCCTAGAGGGGCGTTAAAGATTGTAATCCTCAAGTGTTTGTTGAGACATCGTTACATCTGGAAGAACTATACGCTGGTGAAACCATTATTAATGTTCTTTGACTTTTTCGTTCATCAATTGAGCAACCATGATGTGCAGGAGCAGTGGTTTTAACAAAACGAAGCAACATGTCACAAAGCATTGCTTAAAGGCAATGTTTGGTAACGGCATAGTTTTAGATTTGGGGTCCGTGTGATTTGATTACTAGCCGCTAGACCATTTTCTGTGGGGATGCCTGATATGATTTACGTCGGTACTGAGCATGCCATAACCCGACGGTGGTAAAACCACTTGGGCGATATGATGCGTGCACCACGCCCTAAGAAGCCGAAGACTAATTTCTAGCAATAGGTTATTCCTAGTTGTAATTTTGGAGGTTTCGAAGCAGGTGTCGCCAACCACCACTCCTTGCTGAAGAGAGACTATCCAGAACACATGACAAGCATGCTCACTGGATCCGGATCATTCACCCATTGTTCTCAGTAAAGGTGAGATGATCCTGGCCACTTAATCAAAAATTCATGAGGGCCGCGAAACCACAACCACCACGATACTTCCAAAGGCCCTACCTCAATAAACAGACAGAGTGCAGTTAAAAAGCTAAAGAACCAATTAGCTCAACTTTGGGGCTTACTGATTCCCGTGGTAATAACGTGAAGCTTCCAGCTGACTCCCTGCCAGCCTTCAGGGAACTGGGCTCCCGCTTTTTCCCTCATTGACACATGCAATGATGGTGGATTTTCCTCAAAACATAGCAATGTGCCTCCCGAGGGGGGGGGAGGGTTATGTAAAGACGCTAGTCTACGGCAACAAGCCCGAAACGATTGAACAATTAAATACTGGAAGGACCACATTTGCCCCGTTATTGCCTACATATGGCTGCAAATGTTAGAAAAAGTTCTCGAAAACTGAAACTCCAGCTTAAACAACGTCCGAGTCAGCCGTGGCGGTCATATATATTTTTAAAATATAATTATAATTTCAGAGGGTTATGTTTTGAGTCAAGTTGTATGCCATTTAAAAGTTGTATACCTCTATAAAAAATACCATTTATATACTCTATGTTTCACATATTTCTTTCGATTAAAATTTTTTGAGTAACGAAGTAAAATTTGGGTAGACATGGATAATGAGCTGTCCAAGCAGAAGCTTACGTATGTCTCCGCATAGTTTGGTATCCTTTGACGCGTGTCACTCATATAATGACACTTTTTACTAAACGAAAAACCAAACAATAAAAAAATCACTTGTTTGAAATCAAATTTAGGCGACAAATTGTTAGAGACAAAAAGAGATAGAACGATTAAATGTAATAATAGTGTTGTTGAAAAACCGAAAAACAATAGTTGACGTTCTTGAAAAAGTTCAATGACTGCGTGAATATTTTTGTTTCTGTTGTTACAAAAAGTAAGAACCGCTAACGAAAATAAAAAGTAAATAAAAAAAAACACAAAAACGGTTGACTGGCATTAACAGATCTGTTGTTGGTAGCAAAGCGATTGCACACAATAGTTGATTTCAACCTCAATGTCTTTCAAGTATTTTGTTTTTTATTTTGTTGTTGCTGTCGTTTTGTTTTATATTTTACGAAATGTTAATGTTTGTTATTAAACCCGTAGAAGTCAAACCAAATCAAATTACTTAATATTGAACACAATAATTGTTGGAGTAGATTCAGCGAACGAATACTGAGTTGTTGTGTTCGAAAACTAAAAGAATTTCAAAATCATTTTAAATCAAAAAAATTAAATGAAAAAAAAAATCATTAAATAAAGAAAAGGCTGAACAAATGGCAAATTTGGTAAACAGAAAATTGCTGTTACAAAAAGGCAAAAAACAAGAAAACAAAAAAGCAAACAAAAACATTTCAAATAAAATTCAAGTTGTTTTGTGTTTTGTTTTTGGTCAAAAGTCATGCTGTTGATTATTTTTATTTATTTTTACCCTCAAAATAAATTATTTGCTGATTATTTTGGTTTTTACAATAGTTTAAATGCTTAAATAAATACTTAAAGGTCACATTTGCCACATATCGGGGTCTTCAAAAAAGAATTTGTTTTTTAACACCAACAACATGATAGTTCTGACATTTAGTTTTTTGACATATTCGTAGTAGATGCATTGGCAATTGTTACAATGAATTCAATTTCGCACGAAAATCGCATTCAAATAATTTAAATCCACTATGCAAATGGTGGTTCCGTTAAAGTTACATTTTGTAAAATTCATGCTGTTTTCCGACAACATAATCATCCTTCTAAGATGGCTATTAAGAATTTGGTCGTTAAATTTATTTGAGGGGACAGGTTCGATACCAAATGTGCTAGCGAATACCAATATATGTTCGCCAGGGTTGTTCAATTGAAAACCTCACAGCCATGAGCCACAGTTTTAAAACAGGCCCAAATTTGTCAATTCCTTGATCTTCTCAACAGTTGGGGTTATCCAAAACCACCACTTGGCGAATTTTGCGTAAGCATTTCACTTTGAAGTCTTACAAGGATCAACTGGTGTAGGAATTGAAGCCGACCGACCATTCACTACGCCGTAGATTCGCTCATATCATTCAGAAACAACCGGTTGGTTTTTCAAAAAAAAAATCTTTTTTTCAGACGAAGCCGATTTTCACTTGTCTCAGCGTATGTCAACAAAATTGCCGCATTTGGGCTTCTGAAAATCCTACAGCCATTAATGAGAAGAAGCCTTTGCATGCTCAACGTGTTACTGTATGGTGCGCTATGTGGTCTGAAGGCGTGATTGGACCGTTTATTTTTTGTGTTTTGTGAAGATGAGGTTGTATATGCTTTAACGGCCAATCGATCACGCAATCGTGAGATGCTAAAAACTTAATTTTAGTCTATTATTGGCTGGGATGTTGTTTCAACAGAAAGGTGCCACATGCCACGCAGCCAATGAATGGATCAATTTATTGAAAACCAAATTTTCCGATCGTATAATTTCACAACAATCAGCAGTTAAATGGCCAGTCAGATTGTGTGATTTAACACGGCTGGATTATTTTTTGTGGGGGTATGTTAAGGATAGAGTCTATACGGAGCCAAGCGAATCGATTTCAGCCTTAAAACTCAAAATCCCTAATGTGATTACAAAAATAGGGCCGCCATTTTGCCAAAAAGTGATTAAAAAAACTTTGATAAAAGAATCCACATCTGTCAGCCTGGTCGCGGTGGATATTTGCAAGATATCATTTTTCATTAATAATTGCCGAACCTTTCTCTTCACAATACAATAAAATTTTAAATCATCTTATTTTACTGCAAACGAAAGCTGAATAGTAAACTTTTAGAGTTAGAGTCAAATTTTTACACTTATCTACATGCTATATGCAATTTAGCTGCAATTTATAAGTTTTTTTATATAAATTTCCTAAAAATTTTATTCGATTAATCGAATATTTATTCGAATAATTGGATTTATTAAAAAAGGTAAAATATATTTTCTTACAAATCCTATAATTATTACAAAGTTATCACATTTTTTCGCTAATTAATAGGAGATGTAATCGTTTAATTATAACTGATAAATTAACATTTTAACAACTCGTCATTGTAATTAAGAATAGCAAAATCGGTAGAAATATTTCTGGTAGATATTTTTTTTAAAAATTAAACAGCTTATTTATACAATCGGCTCGTTATTCGCATAATTTTTATTTGAGTCACCGAATCGTTGTTTAAACGATTGCGCTATTTTGTGGTGTTTTTAATCAAGTAATTCAAGTTGAAGAGAATAAAGTGATGTTTTGTATTACGAAAGTTAAAAATACTGCAAAATATGTCTCCGAATTGTGGAGCTCAAGAATAGTTTTCTCTTTTCTCTGCTCACATTGTGATCGTTTTTCGCTTAATTGTAATCGATTAAATTGCATTCAAACTTTCAGATGTTTCCACAACTCACAGTAACCATTGATGTTAGTCTTAGCTGATGATATTTGATTTGGCTTTTCCTTTGCCTTTTACGCTGCTCAATTACAAGTGTCCTTCACTAAATAAAAAAAAAATAATAATTGTGTTAAAAGTTATTTTCACTTTGATAGAAGATAAAATATTTAATAATTATTGAGTAAATATTTGAATAGAGAACTATTTTTATCACACAATTTTTAATCGGTTAATTGGTTTTATTTGGCTTTAAGTTTTTTTTTATAAATTTAATTTAGATTTTTGAACCAGTTTAAAGTTGTTTTTTACACCGGCAGTGGATTTTTAAACGAAATTTAATCGATTAAACTATTTTTTAATCGATTATTCGGTTATTCAAGTTAAATAAAAGATGAAAAAAAAATAATGTTTAGCCATCAATGAATGGAAAAATATTTGGCTCGTATAAATTTTAATCGGTTAATTGGTTTAATTTGCTGTTATTAAATATAATTCAGCTTTTATTACAAGTTTTAGTTTCATGTTCCTATAAATTTTATTAGAGTTATTCGAATTTTTAACAGAGTTAATCGATTAATCGGTTTTTAAGCGATTAAAACAAAAATAATAATTGTGCCGTATATTGTATTCACTTTGATAGAAGATAAAAATATAAAATAATTGGCAGCTATACGTTATTGAATGGAAAATTCTTACATACGTTTTAATCGGTTAATTGGTTTTATTTGCTGTTATTCTATTAATTTTAACTGGGATTTCATTAAGTCGATTTAACAGCTTAATCTGTTTCTTAACCAATTATTTGATTATGAGGGTGAAATTAAAATATAAAAATAAAATAATTAAGTCATAAGTTATTTTCACTTTCACTAGAAGATAACAATAATTGATAACTATCCGTTATTGAAGGGAAAAATATTCAGATGATATACGTTTACAATGCTTTTTGTGGTATACTGCTTTAAATGTGATTAGATTTTTAAGCTAATTTAATCGATTATTCGATTTATTAATCGATTAATCGGTTAATGTAGTTAAATAAAACATTAAATAATTGTATGATAAGTTGGTGTTACTTTAATAGAAGTTTAAAAAAACTGATAATCATCCATTTTAAATAGAAAAATATTCGGCTTATATAAATTTGAATCGGTTAATTAGTTTCGCTTGGTGCTATTTTTTTTAAATTATTCGGATTTTATTGCCTTTTTTGTTACATTTTTCTCTTAATTTTATTAGAATTTTAAGTAAATTTAATCGAATAATTGGTTTATTCGGTTATTGAAGTAAAATTAAAAAAAATAAATAAAATAATTGTTTCATAAGTTCCATTTGATTTATTCGGTATTTTTCTTTTAGAAAATTGATTAGAATTCATGTATTTGTTTCTCCATTGTATACTGTTGATTTGTTGAAATCAATAAATTTCTTCTTAAACGAATAATAGGTTTTTAATCATCTATTTTTATTAGAAAAATATTCGGTTTATATAAGTTTTAATCCCTTAATTGCTTTTAACTGGTGTTATTTCTTTGAAATTATTCGGATTTTGTTACAAGTTTTAGTTACATATTTTTCTTAATTTTATTAGGTTTATTAAAATTTTAAGTAAATTTAATCGATTAATCGGTTTTTTAATCGATTATTCGGTTGCTGGAGTAAAATTAAAAAAAAATAAAATAATTGTTTCATAAGTTCCATTTGATTTATTCGGTATTTTTTTTATAAAATTATTTCGGATTCTTGGTTTGTTTCTCCACTGTATACTACTGATTTGTTAAAAACAATGACTTTCTTAAAGGAATAAAAGGTTTCTAATCATCCATTTTGAATAGAAATATATTCGGCTCATATTGATTTAAATCGATTCCTTTTATTTGGTGTTATTTTTTTTAAATTTCTCGGATTTTATTAGATTTATTAGAATTTTAAGTAGATTTAATCGATTAATCGGTTTTCAATCGATTATCCGGTTATTGGAAAATTAAAAAAAAATAAAATAATTGCTTCATAAATTCTATTTGATTTATATTTTTTTTTATAAAATTAATTCAGATTCCTGGATTTTTTTTCCATTGTATACTGGAGTTTGTAGCAGATTTTTTAAAATTAGTGAATTTCTTAAACGAATAATAGCTTTTTAATGAATAGTTTGTTAATGTTGTCTTTAATAATTTTGTTTTGCCTTATCAATCGTAAATTTTTTATCGTTTATGGCTAATCGATTTATGTTTAATTATATTAACCAAAGCCAAATTAAATATTTTTATTTGTATAAAATAAATTTGAAAAAAAAAGTTTTTATCTCATGGAAAGTTAAAAAGCTATGAATGGCAATTAAATCTTTGTTGAATAATTTTATTAAAAATTTTTTAATTACATACTTTTCATATTTATAAAAACGCCATGTACCAAAAAATACCGGAAATTTTTTCTGTTGAAAAAAAGGTAAAGAAAAATTAATAAAAATAAAAAAAAAAATGTTGGACACAAAGTTATAAAAGAAAATTTAATTTTGTTTTGTAGTCAACGAAATTATTAAAAAGAGGTCCAATAAAAAATGACCACCAGCACCAACATTCATGTTTCTGTCTTTTACGGCTAAAAATAAAATAATAAATAAAAAGATAAAAAATAAAGTTAAAAGTGAAAGTCTGCCGTTTTTAAACAAGTTACCAACACAACAGCTTCAAGTTAACTCTACATAGCGTGCTGTTAAAAATACTAATGAATGAATTACGAATAAAATTTTTAAGTTTATTTTTTTTTTATTCAAATTAAAAACTCGAAAAATATAAAAATTCCAAATATTTTAGAATAAGTTTTGTTTAACATGTTATAGGTGTTTTGTTAACCAGCCGGCTTTATGTTCAAACTTGCCCTCTAAAACGGAAGTACATTGAAAAACATAAAAATAAGAAGGAAAGAATTTTATTAAAATTAACTACGAAACAGAGTAATAAATTTAGTAATAACGGTAATAATAAATTTGTACACTGTAAGAAATAATATCGAATGTATTCAAATAGCAAGAAAGTAAAAAAAAATGTATATTTCACACAAATTTAAAAGTTTCTATTTTTGACTGTAACCTGTTGATCTAACAGAGCTCTGTTAAAATGATCTCCTGGCACTGTTAAAGCAATAAGTTTGCCGATTATGCATTTAAACGAAAATTTTCTTGGTGTTAAGGAAAGATGGCAAAAGTGAAATAAATGCAAATTGTTAGGTGGGGCACCCTTCTGCAGTTCTCCATACTTGAGATGCTTAACAGTGCGAGCTGGAAATGGGTTTTTGAGCATTTTAGAAATCTTAAAATTTGAGAAACTCTGAGAGGTGAGAAACAACAAAAGATGACAAAATAATAATCAGTAGCTATTATGGATAGTTAAATTGATAGACGTTTTTGATTATTTTTAAAACACATGTGTCATGATTTCAAACCCCAACAGTGACTTGAATTTTCAATTCGTGTGCTTGATTATAAAAAGTGAAAACAAATGTGGAGAAAGATGGATGTCTTTATTGTTACGAAGATGAATTTTTAAGTTTTAAAAGAAAATAATTAACAGTAAAAAAAAGTAAACGACCCATTGTGCATTGTACAAACTGCCTAGGTTTCTAAGAAATTTTAAACACACGCAACAACAACAACGACAAAATGCTTATAAGAAATTTCACCAAATAAGTAAACAACAACAGAAAACAAAAATAACTAACACAGAACAAAACAAAGCACACAGCCAAGCAGATTCCTAAAAAACGGAATGATAACAACTACAACAACAATATGAGGTGATGTTAAAGTAGAATACTCTTTTCCGGCAACAATTGCTTAAAACATTTATAAAATAGCCTATTGCTAGCCTAATATATGCACTAAAGTTGAGTCATCAGTGAGTTAAGTTAACAAAGTTACCATCCTGTTTATTTTGTGTCTATTGAAAGTAAATAAATCGTTTAACTTTATTTAAAACTCTAAAGTTATTATTTGCCATTAAAATAAATAACAAAATGTTAAAAGAAATATTCGTAGCAACATATTCAAATTGCAGATTAAATGCTTAAATGATCTAACATTTGTTTATTATAATTTAAATATGAACGCCACGGCTATCCTCGGACATATTATAACCTGGAGGTCCGTCCAATATTCGATGACTTTTCTGGCCTGCTGATATCGACAATAACGCCACAAATGTTTTCCTCCCAGTGGTCAATTGTTTAAGGCTTATCGCCGTAGACTAGTGACTTCACATATAGTCGATCGGCATTAAGAATACGAAATGTGAAATTATACGGTTACCAAGCTGTGTAACATGTTGCGCTGTTTTGTTGAAAGGAGTTCTGCACAACATAGTTGTTCAGTTGATAAACAAAAAAAGTCAGTAATCATGACTCTATAGTGGTCTCCACTGACTGTAATTTTCTGACCAACATAATTTTTAAAGAAGTACCGACCAATAATTCCAACAGCCCTGAGTGTAACAGTGTCTTACAACACTCTAAATACAACAGTTTTGCTTATGTTGTCTTATCCATTTAAACAAAATTCGCTTATGAAAGTGGAATCGGATATTTCTGGATATTTCTAATAGAAGTATAATTTTCAAAATAAATTTACACAATTTGAAAGCATTTTTCAGGCACGTATGAATTTCCCTTACGGCAACAGAACGGTCTGTGGGCAAAAAGTGCAAATGAAAAAGTAGAAATATTCGCCGACCACCTAGAAAAAGTTTTTACCCCTAATTGCACTAGCTCGGTAATCGATCTCTATAACATTGCTGATGTGGTACAATGGCCTCTTAAGTTTCGGATGTCTGCAATGATTAATCTTATTAAGGGGATGGAAGTGAAGAAATCACCCGGTTGCGACAAAATTATGGCAACAATGATTAAGAATTTGCCTGTTTCTGCTGCCCGTTTTATTCTCTTCATGTTTAATTCCATGTTGCAAATTATCGAATTTTGTTATGATTCTGAAACCGGGCAAGGATGCCACATAGGCATCATCATATCGTCCAATAAGCCTGCTGCCCATTCTTTCTAAGATGTTCGAGAAAATGTTTCTAGAAAATTTAGTTAGACACACGGATGGTAACGTAATAATTCCTGATCATCAGTTTGAATTTCGAAGAAGACACAGCACCATTCAACAAGTGCACAGAATTATTAATTTAATTAGAAGTGCTTTCGAGAATAAACACTACTGCTCCGCGCTGTTTATCGACATATCTTAAGCCTTCGACAAGGTCTGGCACGAAGGTTTATTATTTAAGATCACGCAGTTGCTACCCGTGTATGTGCAAAAATTGCTAAAAAGCTATTTGCACGGGAGATATTTCCAAATAAAAGCCAAATCCACAATTTCTTCACGTAGAAAGATATCCGCTGGCGTACCGCAGGGAAGTATTCTGGCGCCGTTTCTTTACTTACTGTTCACAGCTGACATGCCTATGAGTGAAGTGACTCACACGTCTAACTTCGCCGACGACACGGCATTTTTGAGTATCCACAAAGAGTCGACAGTTGCATTCCAAAGACTGCAAGCCCACGTCAATGAGGTTGAAATTTGGCTACAAAAATGGAAAATAGGCGTTAATGCTTCTAAGTGCATCCATATAACGTTCACACTGAGAAGGGAAAATTGCCCACCCATCCTGATTAATGGTGTAAGAGTGCCGGAACATAATAATGTAAGATATCTAGGCTTACACTTGGACCGTCGCCTTACGTGGTCCTACCATATAGCAGATAAAATAACCCATCTGAAACTCAGATCTGCACAACTTTACTGGCTTATTGGCAGTTAGTCACCTATCGACTTAGCCCTTAAGATACTTTTGTACAAGGTGGTACTAAAATCTATTTGGATGTATGGCGTATAGTTATGGGGAACAGCATCACCATCGAACGTAGAGAAGCTCCGGAGAAAGCAGTCTAAACTTCTCAGAATAATAACAGGTGCACCGTGGTATATCAAGAACAACAACATCCATAGAGATCTTAACATACCATTCGTGAGGGAGGAAATTACGAAGGCAGCTACCAACTATTTGGGAAAGCTTGGAAGTCATCCTAATTGTCTTGCCAGAGACTTACTTTTATTTGAGGGTCACAGACGTCTAAAGAGACTGCAAACCGCTGACCTACTGAGGTGAATGTACACGAGCATGTTTTAGTTGTCTACCGCAGTGGCAGTAACAACTTTGTTTTTTTTTTGTTTAGGTTAAGCTTTGAATAATTATTGTTAATTCCTTAGGAAAAGATTCAATAAAAAGAAAAAAAAAAATTTTTTTCAGGCCTCGGTGTATTCACGTTGAAATGCTAAACCAAATTAAACATAAATCACTTGGCAGCTCCGAAATTGGAGGCCTGTTAAAGTCAGGATCGAGTATTTCGAACAGAACCATGATTCTCGAAATAAATTTGCGGAATTTGGAAGAATTATTCAGGCATCGGTCTATTGACGTTAAAATGCCAAACCAAATTAAACATAAATCACTTGACAGCTGACAAAGTGGAGGCCTGTTAAAGTCGGGATAGGATATTTCGAACAGAACCCTGATTTTCGAAATAAATTTGCGGAATTTGGAAGCATTATTCAGGCATCGGTCTATTCATGTTGAAATGCCAAAACAAATTAAACATAAATCACTTGACAGCTGACAAATTGGAGGCCTGTTAAAGTCGGGATCGGGTATTTCAAACAGAACCATGGTTTTCGAAATAAATTTGCTTTGTTCAGGCGGCGTCTGACGGCTCATGATGAAACATTAAGCGCTTGACAGTTGAGAAACTGGCCGTCAGTTTCAAAAGTGTTGCTAGCTTTAAGTTCTATACCTCTATAAAAACACCCTTTATAAGAAAAATTAAATTATATGAAATTAAAAGCCATTAAATGAACTGGCTGATTGTAACAAACTCCACGCTTAAGCTAATCTTCAACCATTTTCTTAATAATGCAATCCATGCATTAATATGGTGCTAGCTAAACCTATTATGAGGTTTAGCCTAGACCTTAAATGTACTACCAAAAAAATACTATTGATTCAAAGACTTGAACGTGCGCTAAGTTACAGCAGAAATCGCGAGATTTAAAAAAGTTGGAAACACATTCAAATCCGCTAGTTTGCAGCGTCTTAATCGACCGTGGTTACATCCGATTTACAAGGAAAGACATCGTACATTTGTTATTAAAAATTATTGGAACACAAAAAAAAACTTTATAAAACTGTGTGTATGTGTGTATTGATGTCATTATAATAATCATATTTTAAATAACAAGTAATAAATAAAACAAACATCAAACAATTATTAATAAAACGGAAATTTAATAACGAAACAAAAAGTACAATAGGAAGCCAACAATCAATGACTCTATAAAAAGAAATAAAAAATCTTTTAAATGAGAAAAATTTATAATTAAAAAGATATCAAAAACATGATCAAATCGATGCTAAAAAGCAAATACTTTCAGGCAGTTAATTTTTAAAAAAAATTATTATTATTTTGAGAATTGTCAATAACACGCTGACAACAGTTTTATTTGAACTTTATTATCACTTGTTGCTTTATCTGTTTGTTTTGATACATAAAAATTCTTTTTTTCGAGAGCAATATCGGCAAAATGGGAGGGGCCGGGGAAACATAACTACTTCAACGAATGTTGCCACCCATTTTAACGTACACAAGAAAAAGTTGAGACAAACTGTTAAACTGTTAAATGATTATTTTTTGATATTAAAGATCTTACTCCAACTACAATTGCGGTCCAGGCTGACAGAAAGTCTTGCCTATTCGATACCCGATTTGCATAATTTATTTTAGTTTAACTACAATTAGCGTCAAATGTCTCGACTCACCTTAACGTCACATGAAAACTTTTGGCAAAATCAATGCACTTTTTAATCCTCTTGTCTTACCAGTTTTTTAAAGCTATTTTTCATTTCCTTATATTTAAAAATGAACGAACTGAAGTTTATTTTAAATGTTTAAAAAGAACAGAATTTAAAAAATTTTTAAAACACCATCTGCAAAAATTGTTGGTTATGTAAAATGTTCTTTAACTAAATGAGAGTTATGAGTTGTTTTAAAATATTACAAGATGATTTTTTTAAGTGTATTCCAATTAATTTAATTAAAAAATGAACAAATTAATTTTTATTGGCAGAACCAAAGTTTTTTAAGAATGAACTTTTTTAAAAATATTCATTAACCAAATGAGAGTTATGATCTGTTTAAAAATATTACAAGATACATTGTTAATTGTTTTCCAATTAATTGAAAAACGAATAAAATGGTTTTTGAAACATCAAAATAAATATCAAAAATATTTATTAACTAAATGAGAATTATAATTTGTTTTAAAATTGAAGTGATTTAATTTTTATTTATATCAAGTGTTTTTTTCTATAGATATGTAGAACTTTAAGTGCGCAACAATTTTTTTACCTCATGGTCATTTTATCAGATGTCAAATTATTTATTTTAGTTTTGTTTCGCATTTCAACATCAATAAACTGATGGTCTGAAAACTCTTTCAATTTGTGTAAATTGCCCTTAAAACGATTACCGTTAATCCGGATGTGTATAAATCAATTTTGTGTAGCGATGAACCCCACTGTTGTTTAAACAGATCGTCAATCGACAAAACTGCTGTATTTGGAGAAATGATAATCGTTGTTACATCCAGGAAAATTGATTGTGTGGTGTGCCTTAAGGATTGGTGGAATGATTGGTCGGTACTTTTTTTAAAAACGATGGTGTTCGGAATGTTGCAATCAATGGTGACCGCTATAGGGGAATGATTACTAACTTTTTCGTTCAACAATTGAATAACCATGATATGCAGGAGCTATGGTTTTAGCAAGATGGCACAGCAAGTCACACAGCTCGTGCCACAAGTGATGATTTCTTGCAGGACATGTTGGGAAAGCACATGGTTTCACTTTCAGTAACCATGATTTGGCCTCCAAGATTGGTAATGCAAGACCGCTAGACTATTGTCTGTGGGTATATTTTAAGTGGCTAGTCTACGGCGATAAGCCCGCAACGATTGATCAACAGCCGCCGCGTTATTGCCGATATACGGTCACAAATGTTGGACAAAATTACATTAGATCTAGATTAAACTGCGGCCGAGTCAGCCGTGGCATTCATATGCCAATTAAAGTGGCAGAAGCTTACCTTTCAAATAAAGTAAATTTTATATCAATTAAAAAATAAGAACACCTTTGATTTTATGATAAATATAATGATATTTAACATTTCTTTTGCAGAGCCTTTACCACATTTCCTAGTCACCTAAAACATTTATCAACTAAATGAGAATTGTTTAAAATATCAAAAGATGAATATTTCCTGAATTTATGTTTTTGGATAAATTTGATGGAAAAATATGATTAAAAAACATGAGAAATAGTTGTTATTGGTTATCAAAAATGGTCATTAACTGAATGAGAATTATAATAGTCAACTAAAATTTTTAAAGTGTAAAGAAAATGGCAGTAAACAAAATTCTTAAACTACTTTTAATTATTTCAATCGTTCTTGCTTCCTTCCCTTCCCCATTTCTTATTTAGAACTACCGCACTGGTTAACTCACATGTGTTATTTTTATTATATTTTTTTAAATTCAGTTTGTTTTCTATTTTCTGTCGTTAAAACGTGATTTGTCAGTTTATCAAACGAAATAATAAAAATTTGTAAGAAATATTCAATATGAAATACCAGCTGTAGCAGATCGAAAGACAAAAGACAAGCGAGACAAGATCGAAAACAAACAAAAACAAGTCTAAAAATATTTTTATCTATTCAATTTGAATAACACATCAACTCGTTAAATGTAGACACTTGTTTGGTGGCATTTGAATTTTTTCTTTTTGGTCAAATAAACAAAATAAATTCATAATAAAAGTGCTAAAAATTTTAAAATTTTGCAAAAAAAAAAAAAATGCCAATAAAATTGAGCAAAATTAAACCCCACAAATATGCTCGAGTTATTGCTCAAAACCCTCAGCTTTTAACTTGCTGTTCTTATATAAATTTTTTGCGCTATTACAAAAGTCAACATCCGCGTTATGGCTTAAAGAGAATTTTGAATGATGGCTGCAAGATCTGGAGAACTTTAAATAGCCAGCAAAGAATGTGTTTTAAACAACGCGTTTGTATTCAATTGATCAATTGATATTGAATAAATATTTAAAATTGTTTTTATTTGTGTATTTGCGTCGAAATAGAATGATTTTCTTTGGCCTCAATTAAACAGAAGCGCTAAACGTCGTCGAATTAATGTACCTCGCCAACTTATGCCCAAATACAATGGAAGACGATGCTATTTAAATGCAACAAAAAATATAAAAAGGCGTAGACGTCACATTCATCATTTAAAGAAATATCGTCCTAAAAGACTCCCTGCCTATTACAAATAACTGCCGGCTCTTGCAATTAATAGAAAATTGTACTGAAAATGTAAAAAAATTCTTTGGAAATAAAGGATATAAATTGTATAACAATATTTTTTAGAGCTGTACATTTAAATTTAAATTATTCTTAATAGTATTTGCTATTTAAAAATATATTGAAATTGATTATTGTATATCCCAGGAAAAAATATTTTCTTCAAAAAAATTTATCAATCTTAAATTTTCTATAAAAAAATTTCAAACTTTGTGTCATGATTTTTCTATATAAAAATTTCATCAGCCATAATTTTCCTTTGACATGAAAAAACTTCATGAATAATAATTTTTCTGTGCGAAATTTTCATCACTCATAAGTTATCTACACAAAAAAAAAAAACGTGAGCAGTCATTCTATAAAATATTTTCATTAACCATAATATTTCCATAAAAATTATCATTAGGCATAATTTTTGTATAAAAAATTTCATCAGTCATAATGTTTCTGCGGAAAACTTTAACAGACACAATTCTGTTAAATGATTTTTTTTCAGTTTTAGCTAATTTTCATTCCTTTATATATTTTTTTTAATAAACAGACTGAAGTTAATTTTAAATGTTTGAAAAATAGAACTCAACCAATTTTTAAAACGCCATTTTCTAAAATTTTAGGTCAGGTAAAATATTCATTAACTAAACGAGAGTTATCTCTTTTATTAAGTGTATTCAAATTAATTGAAAATTTTACGAATTAGTTTTTATTTATTATTTATTCTCAAAAATATTTGGTTATCAAAAGTATTAATTAACTAAATGAGAGTTATGATCTTTTTTTTTAAATATCACACGATAAATTTGCAGTTTTTTAAAATGGGTAAAATGTGTAAAATAGTTTTTCAAACATGAAAATGTTTATGAGAAATATTCATTAACTAAATGAGAGTTATAATTTGCTTTATATATATATATATTTGTTTTAAATTTTCTTATAAAAATACTTGATGAGTCATAATTTTTCTTTAAAAAATCTTCGTCAAATTTTTTGTAGAAAATTTTCATCAGTCATAATTTTTCTACACAAAAAAAAAAAACGTGAGGACATAATAAAATATTTTCATTAACCATAATATTTCCATAAAAAATATATGCCTAATGATATTTTTGTATAAAAAATTTCATCAGTCATAATATTTCTGTGGAAAACTTTAACAGACACAATTCTGTTAAATGAATTTTTTTCAGTTTTAGCTAATTTTCATTCTTCTATATTTTTTTAATAAACAGATTGAAGTTAGTTTTAAATGTTTGAAAAATAGAACTTAAAAAATTTTTAAAACGCCATTTTTTAAAATTTTAAGTCAGGTAAAATATTCATTAACTAAATGAGAGTTATCTTTTTTATTAAGTGTATTCAAACTAATTGAAAATTTTACGAATTAGTTTTTATTTATTATTTATTCTCAAAAATATTTGTTTATCAAAAGTATTAATTAACTAAATGAGAGTTATGATCTTTTTTTTTAAATATCACACGATAAATTTGCACATTTTAAAAATGGGTAAAATGTGTAAAATAGTTTTTCAAACATGAAAATGTTTATGAGAAATATTCATTAACTAAATGAGAGTTATAATTTGCTTTCTATATATATTTGTTTTAAATTTTCTTATAAAAATACTTGATGAGTCATAATTTTTCTTTAAAAATCGTTGTCAAATTTTTTGTAGAAAATTTTCATTAGTCTTAATTTTTCTATAAACAATTTTCATCAGTCATAGTTTTTTTTTTCTAAAAAAAGTTTTATGGGCCACTATTTTATTAATCACTATTGAACAAAATTTCATCAGTCATAATATTATAATAAAATATTAACAAAAAAAATATCTGTGCTAGTTTCTGCATAAAAAACTTTTGAGAGTCATTATTTTTCTACAAAAAAAAAAATGTCATACTTTTGCTATAAAACTTGATCAGTCATGACAATTTTTAAAAAAACTTCATAATTTTTGGGTAGATAATTTTCGTCAGCCATAATTTTGGTACCAAAAAAATGTCTGTCATATTTTTGCTATAAAAAATTTCATCATCCATAATTTTCTTGTAAAGAAACTTCATCAAACATAATTTTTCTTTAAAAAAAATGTCACAGTATAATATTCCTCAAAAAAATGTTCACTAATCATAACTTTGCTTTAGATAAATTTAATTTTTCTATAAAAAAAATGTTTTATCAGTCATAATTTCTCTGTGAGAAATTTGATCAGTTTTTTCTATGGAAAATTTTTGCACGTTCATAATTTAATTACAGGGTGTGTTTTGCCGCCATATTGAAAATAATTTGGCAGTCATGAAGTAAACACGTGGTAAATTTATTATGGAAAAATATTCGATAATCGTTAAAAGATTTCATCAATATCAATCATCAATTACTGTAACGACGAGAAAGTTAGTAGTGAATGATTTCGAAGGCCAGAGAACTCACCACAACGTACTGCAAGATCGGCTGAAAACACTACTGCTGTTTAAGAAAGTGTTCAAAACAATCCATCAACCTCAATTCGACGCCGTGCTCAGGAGTTTGATCTTCAAAGAACAATTTTGGCCACAATTTTGTACAAGTCTTTGCATTTGTTTCCTTATAGGATTCAGTTGACACAAGAGCTTCTTCCACAAAACCATTTACGCCGCCGTACATTTTCCAATAGGATATCATAGTTCGCCCATAACAACCCCGATTTTCATGAAAAAATCATAATGAGTGACGAGCCACATTATCATTTGAATGGATAAATAGAATAGTCGGTTCTGGGGAATGGGAAACCATCAAATTATTCAACAGTCATCTTTGCATCCATTAAAAGTGACAGTCTGTTGTGCAATTTTGTCAGGAGGAATCATTGGACCCTACTTCTTTGAAAATGAAAACGGCGTAACGACTTATCATGATATGAATAAAAACTTTTTAACGCCACAGCTGCATATTTTGGGCTTGATTAAAAGAGATGAGATAAAAATTCGAATTTCGATATTCAAATATCTCATAAGTTAATGACGTAACATTTTTCACGAAGCTTGTAAAATTAGGTAATTCGTTGCTAAAGTAGTTTAAACACTTTAAAGTAATTATAAAAAATATCCATAATAAAGATTTATAGTTACGCATAACTTCTGTTTAAACTCGAACTTATAAAAACGCTTCCCTAAAAACGTAATTAACTTAACTAACGTTGTTCTTATTGCTAAATATATTACTTTCTTAAAACCGTCGTACACATCTACACGCGCATAAATTAAAATAGTATATCAAAAAATAGCCTACCAGATGTTTAAATATTAAAATATTTTAGACGCTTTTAATCGCTTAGAATTAGAAATCGCAGTTGCAAATGATACAATAGTAAGCAAAATTTCATACAGAGAAATTCTATGTTTATAGTAATTTAATGTGTGTGCGTTTTTTTAAGAGTGTTTTCAGCAAAATGAAATAGAATTGAGTAAATAAAGCCACCAAAGAAAAAAATTACTGCTGGCTTATTTTGTGGCGCAATAAATACAAACGAGGGAGTAATTAAAAAAAGGAATCTTTTATTTCAACTCTATCGAAGGCCATGATTTGCATTCCGGATAGCATTAGTAACATAGTTTTCTTGACAATTTTCTAATATTTTGAGTATTTTTTTAAAGAGCCATAGAACTTTAAGTTAGCAACACTTTCTTAACTGGCAGGCATTTTCGCAGCTCTCAAGTATTTTATGTTTTAGTTTGGCTTAACTGTTCAACATGAAAATAATGATGTCTAAACAAGATTGCCATAGATCCCGATTTTCATGTCAATTTTGTTTGGCGATGGAGCTCACTTGTTTTTAATGTATATATAAAACTGCCGTTTTTGGAGTGATGATAATCTCTAAATGTATGTTACATTAAAAAAAAATTGATTGTTTGGTATGCTTTAGGAGGGTGGAATCTTTGGTTTGTACTTCCTTATAAACGATGCTTGTCAGAAAGTTGCCGTCAATGGTGACCCCTATAAAGCCATGATTACTGAATTGTGCGTTCTTCAATTGAACGAATATTGTATGCAGGAACTATGGTTGTAGTAAAATGGCGCAGCATGTCCCCCACACTGCTTGTGCCACTATAGATTTATAAAAGGAAACGTTTTATGTTTCGGACTCGAAAAATATTGGCCTCCAAGTTTATGCGATTTTACGCCCCTAGATCATTTGTGCAGGAGCTTTGATTTCAACAAGGCTCTTAACATATCACACAGCTCGTGCCACAATTGATTTATTGAAGGAAATGCTTGATAACGCTTCGAAAATTGGCCTCCAAAAGCGTGCGATTTAACGCTAGATTATTTTCTGTGAAGATATGTGAAGTCGCTAGTCTACGCAGATAAGTTTGAAATGGTTTATCACTTGGATAAATTCGTTCCATTATTGCCTGTAGACGGCCACAACTTGATCTCCAGACTAGACTACAACCAAGCCGGCTGTGGCAGTCCATATATGACAGAAGCCATGTTTAAATTATAATGCCACAAGCCTTTCCTCCGAATAAACTAAATTTCATGACAATTTAAAAAAATCCATTTTTGTTTTATTTTATTGCAAACTTCTATAGCTCTATAAAAACACCCTTTATGATTTATAAATTATGTCCAATTGAGGGATGTAGCGATTCAAAAAGCATTGGAATAAATTTCCTTAGAGTCTAATTTATGCTCTTTTCTTCAAAAATTAACAAATAATGTTTTTTTATTTGAAAATTTTGATGAATAATGAAATAACCGAACTTAAGCCGAACTTCAAATATTTCTTTATTAAAAATAATTAAAAAAAGAACTGTTTTAGACATAATTCACCAATGAATTTATAATTATTCATTTCAATTAAATCAAGACCTAAATAAATTTAAAATTAATTAAATTTAATTCGAATGCATTTTCCTATATTTCTTGCCAAGTAAATCAAATTCGCAAAAAATATCACATAAAATTAATATGCACAATTGTATTAAATGCAATAACAAAAATATGTATTCGAATCATTAAAACGTGATTTTGTGATTTTGCGTGGCGGCAGGCCAGGTAAGTTACGGTAGTAATTCGATGTAAATTAAAACAGCAATTTCCGTCAACCGTATTTTCTTTGGCTGTTTTTGGTTTCACCCTTTTTTTTTTAAGAATAAAAATAACAAAAAATTTAATAAAACACTGCAGCGTATTTAATATTCTTGTATTGTAGTATTTAGTTTTTTTGTTTGTTGTTGCTGTTGTAAAATTTAAATGTGAATTTAAAAATGTATGAAGAAGTAGTTACACATTTTGTTATTGCTATCGTTTCCCATGTAAACTTAATAATATTGAATGAGACCAAGTGCAAGTAGTACGAGGGTGGTACTAAAAATGTAACGACACGTTTTTCCTGATTGCTGAAGTATGCTTAACGGCTCGTGTTGTGCCAAAGTTTAATTAAAAGGCGACTGGTTGATTTGATATAAATCCTCAGCCTTAAGGGCGCCTAACTTGCTTTGCTCCGTGTGGCGCACTAGTGTGCGGAGGTATCTCGTATCCACAGTTAGTGGACAAGGGAAATATCTAGATCAGAGAAAATTGTTCAGGGTAATAACCATAATAACCACTAGAACACAATTTAACGCTGTTCTGGTCACTCCTAGTAGTGACTGTCGGCACAAACCAGGCTGCGTAAAAACCACCACAGCACTAGTTTGTGACCTCACAGTATTTTTTTTTTTTTTATAGAGAAGTAGCACTTCAGACAACCATGTCTACTTAGTCACAACCGTGCTACATTCTTTAGGAAAGGGATAGAGAAGAGATATGACAGGTGGTGAAAGTAGAAGGATAGTTACATAGCCTTCAAGCTCTTATTTTTGCAGTGAAAACAACCACCCCTAGATTGGTAGGCTAACTACACTACATATTAGTCTACCGGGGCAGCTTTTACCGATAGTAATTTTTTTTGTAGTGAAAATAGTCAAGGTCTTTGTTGGGAATCGAACCCACAGCCAACCCTCCAGACTGATAAGTTAATACACTACCTACTCTAGCCTATAGAGGCAGTATTTGCCGAAGATACTCAGAAATATTTTCGGACGATACTCTCTTGTCAAAATATTACCGGCCGGCTGTGCACCAACCCAACTCATTGTTCATAAAGTTCTTTTTTATATACCCATACACCGCCACACACACACACACACATACGTCATCTCCACAACTAAAGCTTAGTACTCTGTTCTTATTTGCGAAAAGTGTTGAGCAACATTTCATATTTCGCTTGAAAATTTTGACAATATGTTGCCAGCTGATTCTCTCTTTTTATATAATATTAATGTTGCGCATTACGGCAAGATTATCCTAATTGAAAATAGTTTACGAAATAAAAATTTATAATTTATAATTTATAATGCTTTAGTAAAAAGATCTGTTTTTGAGCCAATCTCATTAGGCAATTTTAACTACAAGGACTTAATATAATTGAGGAAAGGCGCGTTGACATATCCACCAACGTTGTCATCACATCTGCCACCTTTGAGACACCAGCTCACATTTCATTTCGATATACGTTTTTCGATAGAACTGCTGTGTTTTTCTAAAACAAAATAAAAATCTGTAAAACTGTAATTAAAGTTACGTTTTGAATTAGAATAATAAAGACTTGATGTCTGACGTAATAGACAGCATCTAAGAATCAGATAAAATATCTTGCGTGGGCTGCCGATCTGACGTGCTTAAAAGCTGTGGGCAACTGGTTCTACAATCAACATTTACATCACTTACGAAAGTTACAATAAGCAACAATAAGTTAGAATAATAACACTTACGTTCTCAATTTCGACGTCTCAGTGAAGTCCACAGAAAACTCCCAGAGATCCTGAAATTCGTCTGAAGAGAACTGCAAGTCGCATCCACTGCTAGTTTTTTATGAAGTTTTTCGTTTTTGGTTGTAATACCGTTTGCTACTCAAAATATTCCTCCAGTTTTGCTTACATGCTGCATCTAATAATAATAATCAAAAATGATCATACAAACCTTACCAGGTTTGCCAATCTCTTTAGCAATATCTATCCACGATGATTTCGCGGTACTGCGGTTAGAATATATCATTTGGGACTTATCCCAAATAAGTTTTCCTTTTTTTTACTGCAGAAATAAGGATACGCTTTTCTACGTTACTAAATTTAATTTTTTCTTTTTCACTTTTTAATAAATTTACGCTTTTCTCCATACTTTTATTACTTTTTGGCACAACAAATTTAAAATTAAAAATACAAATACTCAACTGATCAGTTGTTGCTCACAATTCCGTGCGTGCGTAAAAAGTGCTGCTCATATTGTTTCGTAGTTGAAAAAAAAAATGTTGCCTGAAACGTTTTTCATTTAGAAAACATGCGGCCAGAAACATTTCGTGACTTTTTCAAAAATAAACAGAGTACTAGTTCAGCAACATTATTTCTTATTTATTTCGTACCAATTATTTTTATATGCGCTTTGACAGCATTTCGCACGAAATTATGAACAGAGTATCAGGCTTAATGTATAAAACACTTGGTGAATATATTCATTATCAGCCGCCAGTTGTACCCCTTTACATAAAGATGACGCAGCCCATTGAGCTGTCGTTAGATTTCACTTATAAAATTCCTAAAACTAACATGTAAATAATTTCCACAGCAAAGCTTGTCAAACTTATCTGACGGTGTAAAGGGCCCCTTCTAGTTAAAATATTTAAGACTAAAATTCAAAAATGTTATGAATTATTTATGAAAAGCTGTAGAACCAAACTGCCTTCGTAATGTTAAACGAGCTCAGCTACAAATATAATTTACAGTGATTTAGATAGTTTTTGGTTCTGCTTTGTTATTTCTTTTTTATATATTTATTTCCATTGGTTGTTGTTTGTTTTTTTTTTTTTTTTTATATGAAAATATTCTTTATTTTAAAACCCCGTTAACAAGACTTGACAACTTGACGGTTGGTTTGTTGTTGTTGTTGTTGCTTTGTATTAAAAGGCACGCTTAGAATTTAAAATAAATTCCTTGGAATTTTTTTTAGCACCGCTGTGTTCGTTCAAATAATAAAAAAGTAAAAAATTTTGAAATGAATGTTGAAGTTTTCAAAATGAACAGTTTTAAGGAATTTTTCCTTAAATGACTCTAAAATAAATTTTTTCTTGTCATCAGTAGTTCTTGTTTATGAAAATATTTACATGTAAAAAAGTTGTAAATAACAAAAAGTAAAATGTAAACCGTTTCAGCATAAATCAAATATGAAGAATTTCCGTTGTAGGAATTAATATGAAACCCGTGTAGCCGCAGAATTCCGTATTTTGCTTTGTGTGGCTTCTTTACACATCAACTATTGGAGTTTGTTGAACAGCTCCAGTATAAAAGAATACCTGTCAAAATCATTTAAAGCAAAGCATTCACATATATGTGAACTCTGCGCCACCAATAATAGTGGTGACTTTAAAAAGGTTTAAATTCTTTAAGCCCTTGTAAATTAGTTCGTACTGTTCATCGCTTAAAATTATTGGGTGTTTTTTTAAGCTCAAAAGAACTTAAGGAAGAATTAACTCAGTCAAAGAACTGTCATATTAAGTTCCCTTTTCAAAATATTTATTCAGTCGTTGCCTCCAAATCAGTATGAATAGATTGACACTTGAGTAACGCTATCAAATTATATAGATTAATATTGAAACTCGGGACTGACTCAGTTAAATCGAGCAACTTATTGATCCAAAATTGTGTTCACCAGGGAGGCTCATTTTTTTTTCAACGGCTGTATCCAAAAAGAAAATTGTGTTACACTTCACTCCAGACTCTACAAACCTCATAACGTCCAGAAAAGTTAACCGGTTCATGAATCAATAACTGTCAATCAATCAATAATTTTTGTTTGAAAATATTGGCGATATTGATTCGGCTAGGCTTCAGTGAAATGGTGGCTTGTATTATAGGGCGTCCATGTTAGCACATATTTTAATCAAAATGTACCGATAAGTTGTTTTGGAGAATTAATCCTGCCAAATAGCATTCAAGGAAGTGCGATTAGACACCTCTCGATTATTTTCTGTAGAGCTACATCAAGCCACTGATGCTGCTAAGCTAGCAATAGTTGATGCTTTAAAGGCCAATATTTTGTACAACTCACCATATACGGCTAATAATGCTCGAAAAATGATCCCACTATGTCTAGCCTCTTCTTCGTTAAGAACAGCTGCGGTGACCATTTAAAATAAAAAATATTATTTCAGGTTTAAAATTACATTTTTTGTATTAATTTTTACTATTATAAGTTGTTTTGAACTTTAAAAAAGAAACACCCTTTACACAAACCACAATAAACTTTCAAAGTATTTTTACCCGACATATGTTAAGATATAATGGGGTAAAATCAGTGTCACCCAGCCTCCTAGAAGCTTATATTAACTCGCTAAGTAGTAACTTTTAGTGTCATCTTTGGCATGATTAAGCGTTCTTACTGTTTTCTAAAGAACGAGAGGCTATTTAAACTGGCTACGAGTAAGTTCACTTCCTGTGATTAGGGCGAAATCATAGTAACCACATTGTTCCCCAAGGGCCTTACGTTTTTTCCAAGAGAGGTTTAATTCCCATCGGGCTTACGGTGTCCGTTTTAGATGGTAACTCTGATCAGACCTCAAATGGCACCTTTTTACATTTTTATACTACTTGCAATTCCAGACGACTGGAACAGCCTTACACTTAAGAAATATTAGTGCCAGGTAGACATAGTCATTCAGAAAACCATACTCTTTCTTTCTCTTTTACAACATAATTTTTCAATAAAAATATTTTCAGTCATAACTTTAAGAAAAGATACTTTCATCAGTCTTAATTTTTCTATCAAAAAATTACATATGTCATAATTTTTTTTTGGAAAATTTTCTCTATTTTTGATCTTTCAAAAAAAAAGGAACATCAGTCAAAATTTTGCTATAAAAACCATCATCGGTAATAGTTGTGCAAAAAAATAATTCCTCAGTCTATAGAAAATTTTCATCAGTTGTATATTTTCTTTAAAAAAATTTGTTATTAGTCATAATTTTTCAAAAGCAAATTTTTATCAGTCATGATCATTTGATAAAGAAATTACATCAGTCATAATTTTTCTGTAAAAAATATCAGACATAATTTTTTGGACAAAATGCCATCAGTAATAATTATTCGAAAAGAAATTTTCATCAGTCGTAAATTTTTCTATCAAAAAATTACGTTTGTCATAATTTTTCCGTAGAAAATTTTCTTTAGTCATGGTCTTTCCATAAAAAATTTATCAGTCTCTATTTTTCCATAAAAAACATCATCGGTGGTAGTTGTGAAAAAAAAATCATCAACTATAATTTTTCTATAGAAAATTTTCATCAGTCATAAATTTTCTTTAATAGAAAATTCAAAATTCATAATTTTTCAATAGAAAATTTTAACCGTCATGAATTTTCTACAAAAAATAAATGCATTGCGGTTGAAAAGAAACTTTCATTTCTTAACTTTTCTATCAAAAAAGTACATTTGTCATATTTTTGTTTTTTAAAACTATCATCAGTCATGATTTTTTTATAAAAAAATTACATCAGTCTAAATTTTTCTTTAAAAAATATCATACTTTTTCAAAACAAAAATTTCATCAGTAAATTTTTTTTTTTTTTAATTTCACCGGTGAAATTTTTTTTTTTAAATTTCATCAATCACAAATTTTTTTTTTAAATTTCATCAGTCAAAATTTTATTTCAAAAAATTTCATGAGCCATAACTTTTCTTAACAAAATTTCATTTGCCAAAATTTTTCCTGAAAAATATTTCATCGGTCTTAATTTTTTTTTAAAAATATTTCATCGGTCTTAATTTTTAAAATTTATTTATTAATTTATAGAAAATTATCATCAGCCACGAGTTTTCTATAAAAAAATTATATCACAAGAAATATTAATAGTCATAATTTTTTGAACAAAATGCTATCAGTCATAATTTATCAAAAAAAAAAATTTTTCAGTAATAATTTTTCTATCAAAAATTTACGTTTGTTATAATTTTTTCGTAAAAAATATTCTTTGGGCATGGTTTTTCTGTAAAAAAAATTGCATTAATTAAAATTTTTCTATAAAAAATATCATTAGTCATAGTTTTGCAAAAACAATATCATCATATATAAAAAAAAAAAAGATCATCACTCATAATTTTTCAATAGAAAATTTTCATCAGTCATAATTTTTTTTATAAAAAAATTACATCAGTCATAATTTTTGCGTAACAAATATTATTTATTAGTCATAATTTTTCGAAAATAAATTTTCATTTCTAAATTTTTCTATCAAAAAATTACATTTGTCATAATTTTTCTTTAAAAAATTTTCACAACTCTATAAAAATTATATCAGTATAAATATTTCTATAAAAAAAAAAACCAACATCAGTTATAATATTGCCAAAAAACAACAAAAATATCATCAGTTGCAATTTTTCTAAAAAAATATTTCATCAGTCCTTATAAGTTTGGAGAAAACTTTTTGAGGAATAATTTTTCTATAAAAAATTTTATCATTTATTATTGTTCTAAAGAAAAATTTCTACAGATTGTAAATAAGTAAATACGCTTCAGTTGTTAAAAAAAATATGTAAAAAATATGTAAAATGTCATAATTTTTCTATACAAAATTTTCATTAGTCATAATTTTTTTCTTCTTTCAAATAAAATCTCATCAGCCATAATTTTTCAAGAGTAAATTTTTCACCAGGCATGATATTTTCTATAAAAAAAATTACAACAGTCATAATTTTTATTTTGATTGCAAAATTTTTCTATCGAAAAATTACGTTTTTTCGTAGAAAATTATTAATCAATTTAATAAAAAAATTACTTTAGTCAAAATATTTCTATTAAAAATATCATCAATCACAATTTTTCTAAAAAAAAAAATTCACCAGTCATAACTTGTTTGGTGAATATTTATTTAGAAATAATTTTTCTATAAAAAATTTTATCTTTCATAATTTTTCTACAGAAAATTTGTGTAATTTTTTATAGAAAAATGTCAGTCATTATTTTTTTTAAATAATCTAAAAATAAATTGAAACACACATTATCGTAAATATTCCTTTCACTGAGTTAATGTTGAGAAATAAACGTTTAAAGTAAGAACGAAGATTATTTTTCCCATTAACACGCCAGCAGCAGCAGCAGCAACGACAAAATAATATTTTTCACTTAGCGCATGAATGAATAAATAAAAATCCAACAGCGTAAACGTTGTTTTTGGTGTTTTAAATTGCTACTTAACTAAGTAGATCAGTTATGATGATTACAAATACATAATTTGATAATAAAATTTTAAATAATTTGCACGTGT